>OZ017797.1:8348562-10848562 GCA_963969395.1 Pseudoscleropodium purum
GTTTGGCTGCTCTATTTACTAAGAAACCATGGGATCCTCCAATGTAGTGAGTGGTCCACCATATGGGTGTAGTAAGAACTTTGTTAAAGTTATTTGGAGGTAAAGCAATGATGTTTCAATTGAGAAGCCATTATGCTCTTAAAAATTCTCTCTTATGCTTTGGATCCTTTACACACACAAAAATTGTGCAACAAGGACTATTGTGGCATCATTGGCCAAGAGCTAAGGGTTTGGAAGCAACATTAGAAGAGTCAATATCTAAGGAAAAACTATACATTGGATGAACCTAAGAGCATAGCTTTAAGGATCCATTTGGCCATCAAAGCATATAGCACTTCCTTACAATCTACCAAATTAAGTCTTCCTACCTTAAGTGATGTGCAATAATTTGTCCAACTGACCTTGGCACGACTACAATGAACAGAGCCAGACTATAAAAAGTCCCTCAAGAAAGCTCTTATTTTCTTGATGATGGCAAGAGAGCTATCCCAAATGGTTATAAAGTACTATAGAGTGGTGAGGAGGACAGAGTTGACAATGACCACTAGTCATGAGAAAGAAAAGTGAATACTAGTCTAATATCTTATTTTTTTTTAATCTTTGAAGCAAAAAACTCATCAATATCAGGAGTATGTAATTTCACACCAAAAAGAGAACCTAAAAGTTTGGAAAGTTGATGTTCCGTTGCTCAAAGGCAATTGATTTGATCCATCCAAGAAGGGGTTGGGTCACATTGTTGAGGTAAAAGCACTTTGCTTTGGAAATACGCGAGGTATATGGTTGCAAGTGAAAATGATTTGGAACTAAAAGATATGGAAGAAATTTATATTTCTTTTAGTCCAATCTAGTGTTCAAAACACAGATTGTCTTCAACTACCGAATCTATTTGCACCTAAGATCTGAGGCATCTAATAGTATCCAATGTCAATTAGGCTTAAAACCTTCATTGATATCTACTGCCAACCTAAAGCCTTAAATGCAAACACTTTCAAGTAGTTTTAATAACTACTTGAGTACCTACAACTATCTACAAGATAAGGACTATGCACCTACACTTGTACCACCACCAAACCTTATGGTCTACTGGTTAATACTCCAACCTCACCACAAGGGGAAACTAACACCGCCCACTTGGTGCACATTCAATGGTTTCGGCGGTCATTAATTTGACCTCATTACCACAATACAGTTAAAAATTGAAAGTGCCTAACTACGAACACAAAATGGAACAAAGTCTGCTACGAAGGAAGGTACCAAGACAAAATTCAAAAAATCTATATTGTATTTTCTTCCCCAAATAACACTTAAGTAGAATTTTGAAAGGAGAAAAAATGCACTAGATGCATCCACCTGTAAACCTCATCCAAATTCTCTAACTGAGAAGGCTACAAACCTTCCTTCCTTCAAACTCTCATAACTTTCACTAAAATGATCCAAATGTTTTGAAATCTAAATTCATAGCAAGATATAAACGATTTATTTCATGATTCCAAATTTCAAAAATAGAAGTGAATTCTACAAGTGATAGTGTTCGCTTGAATCTCTATTCCTCTTCATTCGGGTGGCAGTAGATCCTCTCTCACTCTTATGCTCATAACTTTTCACTCACAAATTCAAATCAATCAAACTTAGTTTTTTTGAAAGCACAAAAACTTGAGAAATCAACCTTTTGAATTTCATTGCAAAATCTCATGTATATCAAAAGTTCTCTCTCCTCAAAGTCCCGGTACTCTTTCAATAAAACTATCTATATCTCACGAGAAAAACCCTTGAACCCTCTTCAACTTTTAAGGCCACATCAGCCTATATTTAAGCTACATGGACCTCTTTTTTTTAATTGGCCCTTCTATTTGACCTCTCTAAAATCCTATCTATTCTTTCATCTAAGCAAAAACACCCTTTCGGTCAATGAAAGGGCATTTAAGGTATGGATGTCTCTTTAATCTAAGAGAAGGCAATTTGAATCTACTCTTTTTTCTTCCAAATACACCAAATGATTTCTAAAAGTACTTCTACACACAAAACAAAGTTTAATACTTAAGCAAATGCCCAATAGAGGTGAAAAACTATAGTTTCAAGAAGAAGATCATTTCATCTGTTAGAATTTGAGAATGCGTCCGATAGTGATGGCAACGTAATCCGCATGATTGGCTATAGTTAAGGGGTTAACTAACTTTTCTAACCATCATTGATGACCGCGACTTTCCTTAATAAGCTTAACTATGCAGTAATACAGATCCTCATTTAGTCCTTCAAAACTTCCTTTGAACGTCACCTCTTGACTACTGGGCTCAATACATATGATTTGTAACAAAATCATTAGCACTCGAGCATCTCACTAGAGATTCTGGTACCATCATTGCTCTAAACGTGGTTGTTTGGGCAGTCGAGAAGGACCAACCTCATCTTGCGGGTGTTCATAAAACGGTCCAAGAGTCGATGGCAAAAGAGATTGATTCAGCAATTGAGATAAGGAAAACTCAAATTCGGGATCCGGTTGAGGTTCTTCATCTTGACACTCAGAAAAAACCCTCCAATTTAACATTGAAGAATCAAACTTTACACCAAAATATAAACTCTATAGAATCGAGAAGACTACTTTAAATTGATGAAACTTTTCTAGAATTAAGTTCTTTTAATTAGCTTCGTCAGTTATAAGTGTCATTTTGAAGCCACTTGAAGCATTATTAAGAATTTTTTTTGTTTTAAATAATAAAATCTTATCATAGTAGTAAATTAATACAAATTTATGATATGTACAAATTTACAACACAACAACATGACAACCAATACACAAGGCTTTTAGGCTAATTAATTATGAGTCTTAAAGTCGTGCCATATCTGTCAATGAATAAGAAGAGATATTGAAAGTATCTTTCTTCACCTTTAATTGTGAAGTTAATATCATCTGCATATTGGCTTATAAATTGTTCCGCTATCGTTGATGGAAGAGAAATGCCAAATAATTCACCTTCATTCAAAAGGTGTTTGGCCACAACATTGAGTGCTTCTCCCACAAATAGAAAGAGATAAGGGATTAGAGGACATCCTTATCTAATGCTTCAAAGAACTAGGAATGTTAGTGGATCAATTCCATTTATACAAATGAATGCATTAGTACTATCAAGAAGCATCTTGATAAGGTTGACAAATGATGGAAGGATGCCCAGGGCTTCCAATACCTTAAAAAAAAAGGCAGATGAACCATATCATAGGCCTTCTAAAAGTCTAATTTGAATAAAATAGAAACTTAATTAGATTCCTTCACCTAGAAGATCGTCTCGTATAGTAATAAAATATTGTTAAATATATATGTGGTAGGTATGAAAATTAATTGATCTATACTTATGACCTTTGCCAATATAACTTGCAAATGCCTTTAGAGAGCTTTTGTGAGAATCTTATATGCAACATTGAGCAAATGGATAGGTCTCAAGTTGCCACTGTCCTTTCATGTGCCACTTTTATGTAATAGGGCAATACAACTACATTTCATACCTTAAGGAAGGGAACCATTGGCAATATAATGTAGAATCATAGCAGTGAAGTTGCCACCAATTAGATACCAAAACCTTTGGTAAAACTTTGTCATAAATCCATTAGGCTTTGGATTTTTGTTTGGTGCCATTTTCCAAGTGCCAACTTGAGTTTCAATTCTATGATCTTGCTAGATAATGAGAATTTAGCCTCTAATGGAATGGAGTCAGTGAGTAAGCAAATAAATTCTAACATAGCTTCAAACCTGTTTGGATAGTTAGAAATTGTAGTGTACAAGTGCTTATAAAAATTGGAGCACACTCCCGTGATGCCCTTTGGATCTTTGATAAGCTGACCTTTAGAATTTCAAAGATCATTGATTGTCAAAGCTACTAGCTTTTCTTGGATTGCTTTGAAGAATTCTAGAGATATGAGGTTGTCATGAATTTTCCATCAAATCTTTGCCCGTATGCGCTAACCAACTATTTTTTCTAAAGATAGGCTTGTATTCAGCCATATTGACTCTAGAGGGCATAATTTTCCAAGCAAGCTTGTAATGCCTCTACTGCAAGTGAAAACTGTTTTCTGGTGGCATTTTCTGCAAATCGGGACACAAGCCCTTTGGCGGTAGAAACCTCGGTACACCCAAGAAACAATTTTGAGTTTAGAAAAAAAATGAGTTGAAGGGAGGCGTCTTGCCATGCTTGCTTGATTAGTGGTTTTGCAGCTTCAAGCCAGTGACCACCCATCTTCTAGTGCAAAGGACAAACTAGGGAGTTTTGAAATTCTATTGAAGTAGAAATAGGGAAATGGTTTGACCAAGCATTGTCACCTCAAATCACATAATCCGCCACTTTGCGGTTTGTCATGGAGATCCCATTCTTGAAGAATTGTGTAGTTTATGTTCTTGAATCATGATAATATTAGGGTAAGAGAGAGATAGAAGATAATTTTTGAGCATATGAATAGAGGACTTTTTGTTGAGTCTATGAACATTGAAAGAAAGTAGTCATGAAGTCATAGATAAAATTTGGGGTTGGAAGATTTGGTTATGGAGTCCTCTACACAAGTTTGTACTAAAATCACCTTATATCCCTAGCTATCATAACCAATAGGAATTGGATTGATGGGCAAGAAGTTAGAGGATGAAAAATAGCACACATTAGCTTGAGTACTATCGACAAATTGCGTTAATTCAACATGGGGAGAATGAATAATACCTAAGCTTGGCAATTGATCCCCTATTAGCTATTGCTCTTGACTTTGTTTGCTATGAGCCTCTTGATTGCTTGATATGCCCTCTCATTATCACAAATTTATGCTCTGTTCACTTGGGAAGTTGGTCAGTGAATTGGTTGCTACAACAGTTGAGCTAATCCTGGTGTGGTTGGTGTGAAGGTAATCGCCTTCAAAGCAAGATGAGCTAATTGGCTAGATTTAGGACTTTTGTTGCAATTCTTAATTGGTAAAAATTACTTACTTTGAACATCCTTGAAAGTTTCTTCCTCATGCGGGGACGGTCCTTCATCCATGTTAGGAAACTATTCATTGGGAGTGATTGATTATAGTGTCGCATATGTCACTATCTTAGATGGTACAAACTCCTGAGGCAACTCTTTGTCTAATCCCTCTAAGAAGGCAAAGTGGCATCCTTGGGTAACATTAATCCCTAACAACTTGAAGGTGATGCTAGCTGGCTCCAATTGCCCCTAGAATATTGGTGCCAATATGGAATTGTTGGGGGCGGATTGGGCCACGGGCTATGATTGGAAGACTGGGGGAGTGATCAACAATGAAGACCCGCCGATACTTTGTTTACTTGGACCATTAATGTGCAAGTATCTAGTCAAGGAATCAGTCTACATGAAAGGAGTGTTTGATATCATACCTCTCCTTTTTGCTTGTAATGTTGCTTGATTTGAATCTTATTCCTCTACCAAATGTAGTATATACTATTCAATCTCTGCTTCAAGCTCTTGGTCAACAACTTCATCCATCGAGGTGTCTATAAGATCTATTAAATGAAATGGGTTATTGAATGGCTTAAGGGAGGTGCCAGTGGAAGATCAAGGTCGAGAGCAAGACTAGATGGTTGCAATATTGCCATTGGAGACAAGATTAATGGCAAGTGGTTTGAGATTTGAGATAGTTGGATTGGGAAGACTTTTGTGAGCGAAGCGGATGGATTCCCAGAAACTTGATCGATTTTGACATTAGCTTCTACAATCCGAGTCTGTTCAATAGGAGTCTTAATATCCATTGTTGTAGGGCTTGAATAGCCTAGATCGCTCACAGCATGAGATTTGGAGAGAATCACAATTGCTTTTCTTCCATTGCAAGCCATCTTCTATCTTGCCTTCTTACTGCAATGCGACACCATCATGAATCCGTCATCTACTATCAATGTTGGCCATTTAGACTTCTTTTGTTGAGGTGGTTGACTCGTCTTTGCTTTTGTTGATAATGGGTGTTGGAAGGGCTAGGTCGAGGGCGATTGAAATGTTGCTGACTAGGTTGATATGGCGATGTGGAAAGGATTCCCCGACTTAGTTAGAGTGCCACCTCATGAGAGGAGTTCGAGCACCTTGGGATGATGTATCAACAACTTTGTATTCAATCTGAATTTTTAAAAATGACCCTCAATATTTGCCATTGAAAGTGAGGATACATACCCAACAGTAGGATCGATTGAAACACAAAACCTAGGATCAACAATATTAGAGGCGTTGCGGTCCTCTTCTAGTACCATTCCAACCATGTTCTTGAGGTGTTTCGCTTCATGTTGATGGAATTCTAAAGGTAGATTCTTTAGATTGATCCAACACGGTACCTCAAGGCCTTAGGGTTGCCAAAGTTGAATGCCAAAATCCACCGTTGGAAGACTATTGTGCCTACCTTGAGGCGATAGGGAGAAAACAATAATACTTATCATACTAGCTATTAGGTTTCCACTTCATCAAACTAGTAGTGGATCTAGTTTGATGAAGTGGAAACCTTCCCCCACTTCTCTATGTAACTCCACTTTGGCGTTAACTAGGGTTACCAACTCTTAAATCTAGAATTTATGACAATGCAAAAGAGGAAGATCAACCAGGAACCATACAATGACCACGTGTTGCCTTAAGTAGGTTGCTTTCCGTTTTACGGCCACCATGTTAAGTTCCAAGGTTGGAACCACAATGCATCCCGAAGGAGAGAAGATGGAGTTGTTCCAACTAGAGCTATAGCTGCAAAACAACGTCTATTACCTAAACCTCTACCTGACAACAAGTGCAATGAGGGGCCACTAGAGAAAGGTTTCCAACATATGATGGCTACGCAATCAGCTACCATCATTGTGCCAGTATTAGGTCACATAGGAATTTGATGAAACTGAGTTTGGATAATCTAGCCTTAAATGTGATTATCAATCACATGTAATACATGAATGCAAACTAAGATGATTCAATCAAACATGGTACTAGCGGTGGTATATCTTTACAAAGATTCAATGTAGAGCTTGGCTGCGGCAACTCTGCTCAATTCTTGCTCTCACCATCCCCTTAAACTTTGATAGTTTGGACTTTGAATTTGACTTCTGCTATTAATATTTGTGACATGTTTAGAAGTTATGCTTGAATTTTGTTTCTAGAGATTGTTAGAGCATCACTAACAATTGGTTGCCTTCCCACTACAAACATGGTCAAATTTGCCTTCAAGTTTGCGGTGGAGTTGCTCTTACATTTTATTAAAAGAGGTCTTAGTGAATGTACAACCTTGACAAGGGCACAATCCATACCTTAAGTTAGTATGTTTATTTGTTTTGTTTTGTTTGTTACAATGAAATCTCTTGGACCATGAGTTTGCTCGTTGTATTCTTGGTAAAGTAGTAGGTCCATAAATCAACCATTTAAGGGCTGGAACTGATTTTTGGGGAGGTGTAATCTCTTGAAATATTTTTCAGTAAATTTTCCTTGGTAGACAAGTGAAATTGGCATCTAACCCAAGTAGTTTAATATTTTTTGAAGCTTTGAAGAATTAGTTATGAAATTTTGAAGTGGATATGGCATATGCCTCTATAAGCGTCCACCTCCTTAAATGTAAATTGTTTGTACATTGCTGAAACCTACAAAAAACAACATGTATATACAGTATACATTTGTAGAGGTGGGCGCTTTTTAAACCTAAGTGCTTTTTAAACCTCCTACCTTACTATTGGAAAGCCCTCCCCAAGGAGGTGTGCATGGGCTTTGATTGTGACGTTTCAATCTATAATATGAAAGATATTGAATTTTGAAATTTTTATGAATTTAATTTTTTTAAATTAATTAAATTTTAATTTTATTATATTGTGGCAATGGCACAGGGCACACTAGTATATATATTCTTTTCTTTTCTGAAACAAATGAACATATATTATATGTTGGAATAACTTGCACTTGCTGGTGGTCTTCTTCGCAATAATGAAGACCTGACGAATGCCTCATAATACTCTAGTCGGGATTCTAGAAGCTCATTTCATGGACCCCCTGGCCCTGACCGAATGCATTTGGCTGCATGAGTCCAAAGAAATTTATAAGGATGGCCCAGGACACTGATTTCAATCCTCACTTTTCATCACTCTATTTACTGCCATTTTGCACCAACTAGATATGAATGAAAAAATTTATATTTATTTTTCAGAGATCAAATCATAGGTCTATTACTAGTAAAAAGAAAAATCAAATTTTTTGGGAAAAATTCAAAAATGTTGTGAATTTTTTAAGAAAAAAATGGAGAAAATTGATATCAAATGCAAATTGTACTCAAAAAATCTAAAATTTGCACTACAGATGTATATTCTAGTGTATAACATCATGGTATAAACTAAAGTTCATGTGTTAGTCTTCTGTTAGAAAATCAACAAACCATGGTTTTAGGTTCAAAGTTCATATTACTATGAAATATTGAAAATTTATGAATTTTTCAAAAAAATTATAATTGGAGAAAAAACTAAATTTGATAAGCTTCATTTCATTAGTTGAACCCAAATTCAAATTTTTTGTTTATATGGTTAAAATTCACATCAAGAATAGATAGCAAGAAATGGGCGAGCTACCAATTAAGCATTTAGAAAAGTCAATAATATTGTAATGAAGGAATTCACAATACTATTAACCAAAAATTTACTCAAAAATATTGGATGAAAAAACTTTTTTTTTCGATCCTATGTTAGTTTCTAGTGAAGTCATCCATCAAACACTTAGTGTCCGTAGCATCCTCCTAGGTTAAAGAAGTCTAAATGTTCAACTTCAAAACACAATATATTATTTGTTGGAATTTCGTAAAGATCCATGATGCAACTTTGTATTTTAACCTTAGAAGGATGTTGAAGATGTTTTGTGTCTTTTGGATGCAATTAATGAAGCTTTGTGCATATTGAAGAATGAATGATTTTCATCCTGTTTCTTATATGCAACTTTATTGATGCTATAGCCTTAGCATTGAGTTGAATTCAAGACATTTTAGTTGTTTTTTATTTTATAAGGGGTAGTTTTTCAAAAAATGATACATTATCAAGTGTATTTCAATATTTTGACATTTCTCCCCCAAAAATTGATTTTGATGTTCAAAACAATTTCTTTTCTTTTAAGCAAAAATAACTAATTGAAGCTTCTAAAGTTTAGCTTCTACTTCACTTAGAATTTTGAAAAATTCCTTTAAATAAGTATTTCAATGAAGTTTGAATTAAAATGAGCTTTTCAATGAAGTTGAAGACCTATAACCATGTTTCTAAATGTAGAGTGATACAAAAATTTCATGTATAATGCAATGTTCGAAACTTTAGTATACTTATAATTCGAAAATTTTAGATTTTTTGAACAAGATTTATATTTTATATGAATTTTCTTCATTTTTTCTTCAAAAATCTATAGTAATTTGAAATTTTTGCAAAAAAAATTGAAAATTTGACGAAAAATATTAGACATGTGATTTCATCTCTGAAAAATAAAATCTAAAGATTCTACTCATAAATAGAGAAGAAATGGAGGATATAGTGTGACAAACTTTGAAGTTTGGTTACAAAGTCATAGGTAGTGGATTCCGCCCTTTCATTAGAGGATTTTTGAGGGGGCAAGAGGGCCATTTTGAACAAGTGTGCCTTGCAATCCCTCCCCCCTGCAATTCCAGGGAACGGTTGTTTCTAACAAAAAAAATTCAAAAAATTCAATCTTGAAATGAAGAAAAAAGATGAATTTTTTTTTTTTTTTTTCTAGACATGGCAGTTGCATTGCCATGTCTATGAGTTGTTGTAGGGTAGTTCTGACAGTTTGAGAGTTGCTAGGAACTGACAACCCTCCCATAGACTACAATCTCCTCTAATGAGAGATTGAGATAACTTCAGTTATGTAATTTTGGCCAATGTTCATGACATTGACAATTTTGAACTTGGTCATGTAGACACCAAACTCTATAGCAATTGTAGAGGTTAGAACTTTTATAGTTGAGTGTCTCAATTTTGGCTCTCACAATGAAAACCAATATAGTGACATTAACTTTTGACAATTGTGAATCTCTTCTTTGTTATTTAGACAAAAGGAATTATTTATATTTATTTTGCTCAATATTAACCTTCGGATGAACCAAAAACACAAATATAAATCTGTTGGTACAATGAACTTCAAATCATTAGACTTGATATAACTAAAATAGAAGGTCTTAAAACAAACTTTATTCTAAAACTGTCCTCTAATACAAAGGTACATTTTCCTTTTTTCAATTTATCAATAGTGTGCATTTCAAGAAGGGGATGCTTTTATTGAGTGACCTATGTGTTTCAACTTAAAAAATTTGTAACTAATTCCACAAAGGGACAAAAAATATGAAACAACTTGGGTAACTAGAAGCCAATTTCATTTTTCTTGTTGTGAAAATTTATTGAAAATTGTTTCAAAGAGCTAGTTTAGATGGCTTCCCCAAATGCAATCAATTCTTCAAAGGTTACTTTAAGAATAGACTATCATATAGTAGTTGATCCATTTTTTTATCAACCCCACCATTTTGGTTATATAGGTTGCTCTCTTTTTGTGTAGGTAGAGATGAGTAGTATTAGTTATGGTGCAATTCCCGGCATGATTGTATTGCATTATGATTGGCTACAAGTCTCTCAATATTGCAACCAACCTTTAGTCAATTCTACAATTGGCTTGTGGTTGGAAATAGGAAGACCTATATGACCAAAATAGGTCAAATAGAATTTGAAAAATAGAATTTTGAAAAATGATGGAATCGTCCTTCCAAACTCTATTTCCGTACACAAGAAAATTTCCTCACTCGAAAAAACTATGCTCCATATGACATGTAATTGGTTGGAAATGGGTTCGCTGTTGCCTTTGTACCGGACCATATTGTACTAATGACTTTGTGAGCATGGTTGTCATAGTGGATGGACATCCGGTTCATCCGTCCGTCCAATTCGCCCGTCCGTTAGAGGTCCCGCCCGTCTGATACAGTCAATACATAGTTGACTTTCTGATAACGGAAAAATAGGCCACGTGGATGCCATGTGGATTAAGGAACATGCTGGGCACGGACGAGATCGTCAGGTTACAAAATTAAAGCCGACAGTCCGGTCCGGTTTGCCCGTCCGTCTGTCCCGTCCGATGACCCTAACTCGCCCGTTATGACAACCATGTTTGTGAGAGCTGCTAAGAGCTGGCTGGGAGGCTGGAGAAGGTTATTGGACACAATGTCGAGTCGTTTTCTTTTGAAACAAATGAAGCTGAATTTCATTGCCAGGGGAAATGATACAAGCCTGCCAGCCTTAAATGGCCTGGCTGAAGGAAATCGTCACCGACAACAAGATGTTGTTTCATCAAAACTTGAAAGAAGTAAGGCATTTATTATTGTATTGGTGAGTTGGTTGCATTTAAGATTTACAGTAGAACAAACCGACTCCACATTCACATTCACATGGCCTCAAAAACAGCTGGAGACCACCTCGTCTTGTCTCGTCTTGTCGTCCAGTTGCAATTTGCAAATAATTTTGCAATTTGCATCTATATATTCATGATGTTGCCGGCTACTGTAACTTACCTGCCAGTCCTCCGTCTAGTTCGTATTTAACTTCAAGGAACATGATAGTGTCTGACACTTACCAATATATATTCCTAGCACCTAGCTAGCGAAGACTGTCAGAAACTATTAGGTACTGAGGGCAAATCTATGAGTGGAAACGACACAGTACCGGAATTTTCCAGTGGAGGTAGGCCTTAAAATTTAAAATCCAGGCATTCCAGGTGCACATATTCCGGTTGTTTTCACTTCAAACGCAGATATCTAGCAATCCCACGTGGTCAACTTTATGATATTCTGTCTGTACGTTTTCATATTAATCTAGTGCAAGATCTTATGGTTAGATATGTTGAAAAAGCACAATATCTAAATTTTTTTTGCACTTTGTAATAGAGTTGACACTTTTGAGGTTAACAAAGAGAGAAGCCAATGCCAAAATGTGGAAAAATCTGCCGAAGTTTTGCCCCAAAAAATATTTGAGTGCTAAGGTATGAGGCTACAACATTTCAACTAAAATTAACACGAAGTATCTGTACTGGAGCGCCATCTGGACCAGTTCGCGCGGGACTGCATGCCGCCCCGGCCATTTCTGAAAACTCAAGTATCAATTCGTGAGTCCAAGGTGGCAGAGCTATTAATTAACATCACGAACTTCTGATTGCAATCATCCTTAGATCCTTACGTGTAACGCATCTACCAGAAGCATACCCTTATATGATTTCCGATTCGAGCATCGATCTGCCCAAAAGTTCTGGAACCGGACGGTGCTTGCCACTCAATTGCTCTGAAGTTCACAGCCAGACGTTCCATTTGCCTGGTCAGTCGTCAATTGAACCTAGCTGCATGTTTGCACGTGATTCACCCAGCTAAAAAGTTTCGCTTACTGTATTGCCAATGAGTGCTACTACCTGTGCTAGCTACCTCAGGATTTATGTTAATCACCTTGTGACGGCCAGGGGTCCAGACTCACGGCGTTTCTTACGGCCACAGGCTCGTCCTTACAGGTAAACCCTGTAACGTAACATCGCTGCGGACATCATTTAACCTTCAATGGGGCGCGGCAGCATATGACAAACTCCAGGCTTTAACGAAATTACATGCATTGTGTCTAGCTTGCACTGGAGTGACAATGAACAGTGCCACAATTAGGATGCCCGAGAACCTAAATTTCAAGCCTTCGAAATAGAGGACTGCTCCTTCTTTCCTCTATTATCGTGGCCACTGTTCAACAGGCTTGCTGGAAAATCTACCACCTCGAGGAGGTACTTCTTGAGTCTTGTGTCAATATGCACAGCCGAGGTTTGCAATTCATTCAAAATTGGATGTATACAGGTCTTTTTCTGTGATGATTCTCTATTGCGTTTTCCATTCGTTGAAAGGACGCTAAACGTCCATGCCGGCGTTGCAGCATTAAAAGAGACGCCAGTGCCCGAGCTAATGGCTGTCGCGACATCACACCGATACTTTTACTTTTGCTTTACTGTCACTCACTTTCACTTTTTCACTTTTTCACTTTTTTTTCAATTCCGTGGATGATATTTATATTTAACAGGGTCGTTCCTGGATTGAGTTATGAAACTCCTGCCGTCGATCGGTGTCGTTCAGTTGACTCCACAATCAGATCTCCAATACTGTAGGCTGTCGACTCTCGCACTTACTGTGCATGGATTACTGGAGTTGTGTCGTCGTTTGGGTTGATTTTCTCGGTAAACTTGGAGTATCTGCACCTGATTGTTGTGAAAATTGATGGCAATTCATGAGCGAGGCATGTGCGGTGGTGATGTCCCCACGTACTGCAGCACTCATATCGATCAGTGACTCATTGGGAGTCTCCATGCATGTAGCAGACCCGTGAACGAATTCACTAGTACTCATGAACCCCACCGACTGACGAACTGCTGACATAACCCGTTTTACAACCAGCCAGCCAATCTGTTCACTCATATTATATAATTGAATTCCCTGCCAGGCATCCAGGTAGGGCTTATCTCTTCTCCGAAGGGAAGGATCCAAGCAGGTTAACATTGCTATGCATGTTGGCTCCACAATCAGATCTCCAATACTGTAGGTTGCCGACTCTCACACTTGCTACTGGTGAATTGCTGGAATTATGTCGTCGTTTGGGTTGATTCGCTCGGTGAACTCGGAGTATCTGCACCTGATTGTTGTGAGAATTGACGGCAATTCATGAGCGAGGTATATGCGATGGTGAGAGAGACTAGAAACATTTCTCCTACTGATTAATTGGTATTAGGGTTCAAGTAGCTAATAATTGGTCGATTCCAGGATGAAGATAATTGGTCGAATTCTTCTCTCAATTAGATCGAATCTCTCAGGTGCATTTTCATTTAAATCATTGAAACAATAAAACATTGAAACATATCGCTCTGAGCAGCTGTAAGTACGTAAAGAACGCATCTGAATCTTGGACTGGAATATAGAGGTCGCACTCGTTAACTTCAAACTTCAACCTGGAATTGACGTTTCTAATAGTGGGAATAATCGATTGCACTGGATCTGTCCTCACAGTTTGTCTCACTCAATTTCAATTTCGAAGACTTCAAGAGAATCTCGAAGGATACATTCTGCGGTTATCGGACGCACGTACAGAACAAACGAAGCTAGCTACTGTAGCTGCTGACGGATGTCGAGATTGATTGACACTCCATAAAAATAAGCTCGTATGAGTTACCTTAACTTAGGAATGGGAGTTGTGCGTGCAGAATGAGAGACGGCAAATGAGTTCAGGTCTTTGTTGTTGCGCGCGCATGCTTGGTCGACTCGGTTTGAATGGCGCAACGTCGCAAGATCGAAGCTCTTTCAGTGCGTGGTGTCCATGAGGAGAGAATTCCGTACCATTTCAGTTGTGCAATCAGAAACAGAGCAGAAACCAAGAGCGCAAATGAATCATGGATTCAGACCATATTCTCTCGTCATGTGGTCAATCCTGCATGATCGTGTCAGGGTTTTGTTCGTGGCATGTGGACCTAGCAGTCCTACTATGCCAGTCCACCGGATTTTCAAGGTATCCATTCGATTTTTTACTTCTGATTTCGGTCCTTTCCCGTTTGCTCAAACTTGTTTCCCTCATTTTTGTCAATGAGCTTTGTCTTGACCCCTAAAGAATCTAGCATTCATGCTTCATACGTGGCCTATTCGATTCAGAAGAGTCAACATTCTGCGTTCGTAGCATTCTCAT
Organism: Pseudoscleropodium purum; assembly: GCA_963969395.1. NCBI lineage: Eukaryota > Viridiplantae > Streptophyta > Bryopsida > Hypnales > Brachytheciaceae > Pseudoscleropodium > Pseudoscleropodium purum. The sequence goes on from OZ017797.1 coordinate 8,363,273, forward strand.
CACGCAAGAGCCCTCATTAGACTGACAAAGCTCCTACCAGTTAAGTTAACCCCTATTTAATGCAATTAGGAACCTGAATGTGGTCTAGTGTACGTTTCAGGTTTCCTTCATTGCTAGGCTAATTATGAATGTATTTTCAACAAGCTACATCATGAAAGATATGCATCTACATGGGTTCTGAAATTAGGAATTTTTTGAGAGATATTTGAAATCACCAAACAAAAGATATATATGGGACTATAAATAGGAGTTTGCACACATTTCTGACAAAACGTACATTGGTAAAGCCATGGTGTATGTATGTATATGAGCACTGTTGAGGCCACTATGTGCCACTTTGTACACATTACTGGATGAGGCAGTGCCTCGGCTAGCAAGTGAAAGTAACGCCCTCCAACTGCCATGTACAAGGTTTAGGGGGCGAGGGAAATTAGGGATCCATCAAGCGCTCTCAAGGCACAGAATTCTATGTTGAATGGATATTTCATTAAAATGGTGGTATTCCACAAACTTGGCACTTTTAGGTTCAGAATGTCCAATCTGAACTGTATACCTGTCCTAGATTTCAGGGTTTGAAATCTATATCAATCTTAGTAAATTAATGGAAAAATGGCAGAAAAATGGTGCCATTTTAATGAAATATCTGTTTTTGTCACCATTATTTTAGTCTTTTTCACTTGTGCCAGACTTTTAGACAAGAGTTGAGACTGGTAGGGTTGAAACAACAACAATTGTGACACTTGTTTGAACGTTGCTTCTGCCATTTAGACCCCTCCTCATTTGTTTCTTTTTATCTAATATCCAACATGTCATTGGTTGAGTTGAATTTGGCACGGGGCATCCTGTAGTATTGCAGTATAAATATAGGTTGAGGTTGTCATAATGTGACCGTGAAACCAACTAAAGCTTATTCTGTGGTATGCACAATAGTTGCACAGTGGTTCCAAAAGCAATGTTGCCGTCCATCTTGTATTGCATGCTTGACAGACCACCACATAACTCTATTGTTTGGCAAGTTTAGGGAATGTTGTGTGTTGTGGAATTTTGACAAAATTGTGTGCTGATGTGATGCGGTTTTGTTTGCCTAGGCTATATGACATCTACGAGAAGCAATAGCACAATTTTTTGGCATATCAGTTTGACATCTTATGCACATTTTGTTATTTGCAAATGCCTAATCCTATATTCACTATAAGAAACCCGTATTTTTTATGACGGATTATAATAGGCATCCACCTATTTTCATGTTAATAACAACGTTAAATGTAACATCTTGTTGTTATGTTTGACATTGATATAACATAAAAACAAATGAATGTTTAGAAAATCCGTCATAAAAAACATGGGTTTTTTATAGTGATTTCACAACCTCCCATCTTGTTTATATAGTCTCTATGTCTATGTCAAGTTCTAATTTGCATTAGGAGTTCATGAATATTACATTCGTATAGACCTCACAAGGAGTTGATGTTAATTTTAGTGTAGAGCAAATGGTGTTGATGACTTTAACCTCTAAAGGACCATTGTCCCTTTGGGGAACAAATGGGATTTTGGGCAGGTACCTACGGGCTGAATTTTTGTCATGATTTTTGATACATTTTTTGAAGATAGAAAAACTAATAAGCTTTATGAGAGTTTAATTTTTTTCACAATTGGTGCCTAGGAACAATAGTTATGACCAAATAAGCTCAAACAAGGGGATAGGGGGCAGTCCAGGTTGCAAAAAAAAAGTTTGCAAAAATTTGAATTTCTTTTAATATTTTTTCCTCATAGAATATGTTTTTTCTATCCGAAAAGCTTTGATTCATTTCATTTGGATTTGTTATGAGAAAGTTATGGACATTCTTGTTTTTCAGGTAGTCAAAGCATCTTCTTGAAAAATAACCAGTAGGATTCATTTTTTAATGCAATTTTTCAAATTTTTCAAGTTTTTTAATTTTTCATGGTTAAGATTACTTGCTAGAACAATCTCACCATTGGAATTAGTGCATTTTGATTCCATCTAAAATATATGAATATTTTAGATTTTCCTTCTATCTTGTATCTACTTCTACTTAACAATTTTTTTTAAAATAAAAATTAAGTTTTTTTGAATTTTTTTTCCCCCTAGACTCTCAACTCAATTCTCCACTATATAGATTTAAAGCTCAAAACTCTGTAGTGCAGAAATTTTCAGTTAAAAATGTTCAAAGTCAAAAAATCCAGTCCCGCAATGTGTTAAAAAACTTGTTTTTTCCACTTTAAACACAAATATCTTGCAATTTGTGCAGTGAAAAATTCTGAAATTTTTTCCACACTTTTTTATACTAGTGAAGTGTAAGATCCTATGATTATATGTAGAAAAAAAAATGAAATTTTTCTTTTACTCTTTGCTATAGAAATGGCAATTTTTAGTGTTTTTTGGTAGAAAAAAGACCTCGGTCCTTTTGGGTTTAAGGTAGCAATTTTGTATATTGATAGTAACTCAAAATTAGCTCAACATTAATTAAATTAATCTTGAAATTGATCTAATAGTCTTTGCTTGATTAGCCATTTATAACTTTTGTATCTTTGCGGTTCACTAGGAGAGAATAAGTCCAACCATTTAACCCTTTAAGGACTAGTGTTTTATTTTTATTTATTTAGTGAGGTGCTTTTGTTTTGTGTTAGAGACTTAATATAGGTAGGTTATGTGACTTTTCTTTTATAGAGTTTGTTGCTTGAAACTTGATGGCATTGTTGATAAAGTATGTTTTTTTCATAGAATTTAGTGACATTAGCAACTTCTAGATTTTGGTTATCAAATGCACTAGTGACCCAAGGTTGAAGCATGCTGGAAATTAGGCTTCTTCTAGTTCACTTTACAATTCTATTAGGCTTTACTATTTATGTTCTTATATATTTTGGAGGAATTTTAGTTGCACAATCCAATCATCCATTATATGACTAACACTTTAAATTGTTGTAAGGTAATTATTATTAAAATGAACCACTCCTTAAAATTGACCCCTATTTTTGAAGGAAAAATAAATAGGGAGGATTTCCAAAATGGTGCGCATGACAAAGACAAATGTTAGATGAATCTTGAGCAATGTATAGCTCTATTGATAGAATTCTAGAGGTGACAACTTTACAAGTGGTCAATTTTGGGTGCATTTCTTGTTGTTTTAATTTCTCTCTATTAGTCTATTGTCATTTCTTCATGTGCATCAAATTCATTTTGGCATCACCAATATGACACTTTTAGCACCCTACACCTTGCATCTCTGAATATTTGTAACTAATTCACAATGCATCCAAAAATTATCAAACTACTTGCAAAGTTGCAATTCGATTTATAGTCCTTTAGCAATGTGCAAAAGTTAGTTCATTTTCTAAAGCATATTGGTTATGCCACAAAGCTTATTTGAGTGATTTTAGATGTACTTACCATAGTACTAGCTAGTTATAAGCTTAGTGCACATCAAACACAAGTTAGTGTAGTGCTCATGTGTGATATGTATACCATTAGAATTTAGAAGAGTTTTGAGGCCAATGAAAGCCCCCGAGTTCTCAAGCTACAGGGAACAAGATAACTACACCATTACAACAGTGTGAGCCACTGCTACTTCATATAAACATTATTTTTTTTTTCATTTTTTTTCATTTTTTCATTATTTTTTCTAATAGCAAGTTGTTTCTTTTTGTGTACGGGGAAAAAATAAAGGAAACAAGCCTGAAACAGCCATCCTTTGGCCTCAAATCTCTTCTAATGCTTTTTCTTCATCCCCTGGCTAATTGGGGTCAAACACATTGGAAATCGCATCACAAATAAACATATTTATACTCCAAGAAGGTGCAAGTTTCTCTGCTCTAGTCATGTGTATGCAACAATAAGAGATGTTCTTTTTCAAAAGGAAACAAAATAGAGGTTTAGGATACAGCACACAACATATTCAAGCTAATTTAATATTTATGTAACAAGCTGAACATATTCTGGCCCTTGAATTGAGTGACCAAGAATCTTGTTTGGATTAGAATAGGTCAATCAAATCAGTGGCCAAAGTGGATTCCTGATCGCCCATCACCAATATGTCCAGCCTATGTATGACCACATTCATGAGACTGAATATCTTTTCGAATGGTGAAATTGCTGCACATCAAAGTACTAGCATATATGGTAGCAATAAAAATTAAGACTGGTAGCATAGATTTAGGGTTCCAAATTGCAGTGTAGAAAAGTGCCAAATTCTTGAAACATCTCCCTATCAAAGCGTGAACTCTCAGAAATATTTTCAATAGCATTAGGTATTCAAAAGAAGATTATAATTCCATGTGGTTCCTCGTTGGCAATTCTAAATTTTGTGGGCTTGAAGTTAACATAGCTTACTGGTTACAATCCAAATACTCCGTTGAAATAAAGCTCAACAAGAATGTACACTTGTTTTAGAAGACTGAAAAATTATTACTCAGTCTAGCTAGATGATTAGCCAAATTAAGTAGATAAATCTTAGAAAGCTTTGATTTCAATGACACAATCAAAAGACACAAAGAAATTGCAAAAGCATAAGAATAAATATGTCTTTGAATTTCAATGACTAAATTTCAACCATTCAAAACCAAGTCCACAACATTCGATATACAAGATTTGAGGAATTCATAGCCCTAAAATTAGAAACCTGAAGAAATGACATTGTGAATCAGAAGATGTACCAAACAACAACCAAAACCATTCTACTAATCAACACTTAACAAGATTATTTTGCTTTGATGCCTTTGAGTAATAAACTCTTCATCTATATAGGCATTTGCTTCTTTAAAGCAAATGAATTTGCAAGCTTCATACTTCTCTCTTTTTGAATGAATATACTTATTCTCTTCTGTTTTGCATCCATCTTTGCTATAAAATAGGCGTCACAAGTCTCATAATTGCCTTGAAAACGGGCAGCCATAACAATAGTACTTCTTGCTTGCTCCTGGAAAATTCCGTTTCTAGACATGGTACATTCTTGAATTGGAGTATACTGAACTTAAGACAAACCTCTCTCTACTTATGTATTTGGATTCTTCAAATATATCCTCTGATGATACTATATTGGAACTTCATCTTTTCAACAAACCCAATGCAATTGGACTATAATGCTTAAGCACTTCTTGGTGATGCTTTAAGACATTGTATGTTGCATTTGAGTCCATAGATTGTAGCTGCTCTAGAACTAATTTTAGTTGCAAAGCAACTCTATTTACATCCTTGTCATTGTTAGTTTCAATCTCCAATTCAAAAAATGTTTCCTCAATCGATCCTTGAAGGTTTCTTCAGCAAAAGTACAATCCGTAAATTGAACCACAAGCTTAGAGTACATGAGCTTCCGTATGGCATTAGGTACTTTTGTGTCACCTTTGAATGACCTTCACTATATTGTGCAAAGTGCTTGTAATAGACTACAACCATGTGTGAAAGTTCCAAAGAATGAACAATAGTCCTACCCTTGCATCTGCCTTGTCTCTGCCTTGTTTGCATTTCTTTATTGGTGAGTTTACCTTAGGAAAACCCTCACCATCACAATGTATCAAGGAGTCTCTCTAGACTTGCAAAACAATTGGATTTATTTGTTTCATCAAAATACCATTGTTACTACTTGTATGCAAATTAAAAAAATGAGGATGAAGATCTATATGGATTGAATAAAACAAAATTCACTTTAGAACTCTATGCATCTTCCAAGAGGTCATACTCATAAAACTATCAAATTTCTTCAAGTTAAGCAGAAAACATTTAGAACCTTATTAGTACAAAATAAAGATGTAAGCAAGTGACAAGTGTAAACTATGCATGGTGAACAAGCACATGAGGGCTCTCAATTCACTACAAATGAAAACATTGAAATTTCCAAATAAGATTTTCTAATTCCTAAATGTTGTTTGAATTTTCAATCACTTACACTTCCAATGCAAAATAATTACCACTAACTTTGATGAATTATGTAAATGTAAAGACTAAATGTGCATTGGAAAAATTTGAAATAAGCATTTTGGCAATGCTTAAGTTAGTCAGTTCTCTAAATTTTGGTTGGATGTACTTGTTTTTAAAAAAAGATTCTAGGTTCAATGCAAAAGCCATCTTCAAACAATATCTTTAGTAGACACTTAAAACACATACTTGTTTTTGGTTGGTTTCCACACTCACAGAATTTAGTCAAGGTGAAAGAGGTCTTGTTATGCTTAAAGACATTAGTGATTTGCATTGCAAAGAGGCTACTTGTTTTTACAAATCCACATTTCATGCAATGATACATTAATCACATTGTTCATATCATTTACTAAAAATAATAGCCACTAATCCTTCCAATGAACATGTTTATATAAGAGATACAAAAAAAATCAATTTCACAAAACTTTGTGTGAAAAAACAATCCACTTGTATACTTTGTTATTGATAAAGAATGCATGTCCATCAAGATATCTACTTTTTCAATTACAAACAATCCATTGTTTTTGTATGTTAGTAAGATATTTGTCTATTGGATTGAGTGTGATAAGATTTGGACTCCAACTTGAATGTCCACAAATTTTTATTCCATTAGTTGGAGCTAAAAATTCATTTATTATTATTAGTCTATTTCTAAATAAGGTTTAGTCAAGTTTCAAACCTAATTTCTAAAAATACTTCCTTGAAGAGTCTACTCAAATCTTCCATTCACCCTGCCTATTACAAAATCTCCAAAAAGCTATAATATGATCTCTAGAATACTATAGAAACACGTGCAAAGTAAAATTGCTCATTGTTTCACCAAGGGACTGACAAAAGACATTTTTGTCTTCCTTTCATCTTGAAATGGCTTAGAAGTCTTCTTTTGAAACTTTAGAGATTTCCCTTTCTTCTTTGCAATTGCAAAACTTTCACCCTTTTTGATGCTTCTCTCTCTTCCTTTTCACATGCACCAACCTTCTCTTTTCAACATTGTTATGTTGCATTTGTTGTTTAAAAGCTCAAAACTCTTCCAACGCGATGCACACTAGTGTGGCAATTTCTTGTGTAACATTGAATATTTCTTGAGGTGCTTTAAACCATGGAGATCCAAAATCTTGGATAGAGCCTCTAATTTCAACCCTACAAGATAACAATACAATGACTTCAACCAAGCTAATGCGAATTAATTAGAGCAACATCTAATTCATATAAGTACCACAAAATGCAACAAAATCAGATAACCATAGTGAAAGTGAACATTGGAAGAATAATTTGATTGTAAGATTACCAAGATTTTGAATTGCTGCAACTTTTGTTTTTGCTAGATGTTCAACATTGGCCTCCAAAGATTGATTTGCAATTTGCAATTCATGACTTCAGCCAAGCTCATGTACATTAATTAAAACAACATTCAGAATTTGATATGATGCACATTAATTATAGTAATACACCAATATCAAAAGTACTCCATACAAAACATTGGAGAAATGAATAAACTTAAAGATTACCAAGATTCTAATCTGTTGCAACTTTTGATCCTCTTGGATGTTCAATAATTCCCTCTAAGGATTGATCTACAATTAACAACAATAGTATATGTGAGTCAGAATTTAAAAACTCTTAAAATCAGCCCCACAATTACAAGCTTCAACCACTTAGGAATGCCAAGCATTAGAACTAGATACATACCTATTTGAATTTCTACAAAAAAAAAAAATTGAAGCTCTTGTTGAATTGTTTTTCTCAAGAGTGATGCTTCAAAGGGTTGAAACCAATTGCTTCCAAACACATCGCATTTTATTTCCAGTTCACTCAGCTTCATCATTTATGGAGCATTTTCCACAAATCTTTTGATGTAATAGAAGAGGAATACTTCAGGGTCAAATCCATTCTTTTGCAATGGCACCTACATCACCAACAGTTAATACACTAATATTAGAAAGAATACTTGAACTTTAGAACTCAAAATTTGATTTTTTCTACAAAAATGAATATCACCTTAAACTAGTTACTTACATCATTTGTGTCAACATACCTCAATTCTTTTGTGATGGATGTTGCTTATTGCTATCTTTTGAGTATTATCAATGCCTTCAACATCTTCATACTCTCTTGATACAATACTATAATTCCACTCTTCTACTATGTACCTACTAAGCAAAACAATCCAAAATTAAAAAATGATTCATAACAACAATAAAAAATAGATGTATTGAAAATTTATGCCATGTGTGAAAGAAAAGCCCTCACCTTTTTAGGAGTTCAAATATCTCCTTCCTATTATGGCTAGGAATTATAGAATCCAAATGAATGATGCATTAGATGAAATTTGAGGCCTCCAAGAAACTGCAAGTTATCCAACCTTGAAAACACTAGGAATGCAATCAGTAGTGCAGTCTAACGTGACCAAGAGAGTGCCACATCATTGTCTGAAAAAAAATTTAAAATTAAAAAAAAAATTTCAATTTTTTTTTGCATTCTAAAAGTTAGATTAAATTTTTTTGGGAGGGGAATAGTTGGCTGTACCATTCACTATGGGGGAACAAGCCCAAAACGGATTATTGGAGGCCTCAAATTTCATCTAATGCTCCACTCACATCCAGTCCCACAATTGTGTTTGAGTCCAAGGAAGCAAATTATAGCAAGACTCCAATGTAAGCTGACATTTATATACACTTGTCATGATGTAACCACCTTAATATTAGAAAGAAAGATCATTATAATTGTAGGAACCCGGAAAGTTAGAATGTAGTTACTTCAAATGAAATTTGAAGTAAAGGGGCCATTACTAGTATATATTTTTTACTTTTAAGGGTTAGAAACAAAAAATTTCCTAGGATTATGGATTAGGAAACCATAGGATCTCTTAGTTGAGATAAAATGGTTAAGGAGGGAAGTATGTTTTCCGTCTAGACCAAAATTGAAATCCGGATACTTAGCCAAAATATTTCTAAGATTTTTGACTTTATTAGAACCAGAAATAGAATCTACCTGGACACTAATGGATTCAAGTAGAATTATGGTTGGAACGTTCAATGAGTGGAAGTTCCGTTGAAACAGCGCAATGGTCAAATCCAACAATTGTAGGAACCAAAAATCGAGGAAGAGAAAGGAAGGTCATTTTCCATCCCCATCTCACTTGTTTCTACGTCCGGCTGTGCTCTAAGCTCTAGGGGTTGTGTTTGTGATTTCTTGCTCGGATGATGGAATGCTTGAGAGTTTTGAAGTTCTGATTTCCAGAGTGAGGACAAAAAAAAGAGTTTCCTTTTGAGCAAGTGGTTGATTAGGAGTTTGAATGTTTCTAGATCTAAGGAATTGGAAAGGCGGTGAGGTATCCTTGAGTGCATTAGGAGAGATGGTGAAGATGGAGATTGAGGAAGAATTGCATTTAGTTACCCCTCGGTTGATAATTCACTAGTTCCAAGCATTCCTAAGGAGAAAGAAGAGAATGAGCACTTTGAAGCGGACCTTTGTCGAATCGGATGTCAAGGAATTCTCCAACTGCCTTGGAACTTGCGAGATGAAGCAATGGTGTAGGAGCTATTGGAGGAGCAATCAAGCGAGTGGCAGGTGACTGTAAGAGTGTAGCCAACAGAGTGGACATTTGGGATGTGGGGTATTGTCTACTACTTCCTCAACACTGGAGATGGATGGGCTTCCCAAATTGACAAGTTCGGAAGTGGTAAGTTTTCAAATCTGGTTAACCCCAAGGATGGGTATGTAGTTGCTGACTGTGAGGATTTGAGGGAAAGAAGAGTGTTGGAGTTCTTAGTCCTGATCATGAATCCTGAAAGGCCCACCAAGCTCATAGTCACCTTAGCCAATACCATCTTTGGAATACTATTTGGGGACCGGAAAGTGAATTGGGGAATAGTCATTTGGGATGTAGTGGCAAGAATGGTGGGAGCAGTAGGGAAATCCAAACCTTTTGAGCTCAGCCCATTCCTCTACCATTTGTATGAATTTCTAGATATTTTGAGAGAGTTAGAGTATGATATTAGTGAGGAAGCCGGAAAGGAGAAATTGGGAGAGGAGTCTCTGGAATCGGAGAAGAAAGAGATAGCATCCTATGAGAAAGGGAAAGGAGAAGCTGAGGGGTCAAAGGAAAAGGACCCAATTGGGATCTAGATCGGAAGAGCAATGCCTTAGAGAAGAGTTGAACTGGATCAAAGGTCACATCACCATTTGAGAGAGATAATCAAGAAGGTGTGTGAGTTGATGGGGAATGTTGAACTGTCAGAACTCTACATGAAAGTGGAGATCCTTCTCCAAAACAAGGATGTCCGAAAGTTAGAGAATTGGGTAGAGAAGTTGACAACTCAAGTGAAAACCTTTTAGTGCACGTGAGGCAAAAGTTTGAGGAGGTAAAGAAAGAGAGAAGGCTTTCCATTGAGTCCATAGAAACTCTTAGCCAAATCTGAGAATTCATTGGGCATTCCGTGGATGTGGTAAACAAGGCAAAAAATTTTGATGCTGGTATTCACAAGGAGGGGTTGCAGCTAGGTCCAAAATTGGTCGCAATTCTTGTCAATTACAATGAGAAGATGGAGAGATCATTAGACAAGATGAGGTTGGTGATGGAAATGGATCCTAAATTGGAAACATGAAAAGGATCTAGTTGGTTGACGGGAGCAACCCCCTCTAAGCCAATTCCTCTCTTCCCACTAGCTTCTAGGGAATGGAAAGATAAGGGTGTAGAGGTTACTTTGCCACCAACCCATTCCAGTAGCATAGTGGAGTCTGAAACCTGAAAGGAATTTACACTTGGATCCCAAATGAGGAATCATTCAAGGTTAGGGGAGGAGAGCTTGGAAACACTAAAGAATAAGGTTTCCAGTCTTTCCTTGACTCTACCTAGTATAGCCAAGCGCAAGTAAGCTGTGAAGAAAGCTTGGGAGCACAGCCCATTGATTTTGCTTAGGTTAGAAGACAAAAAGAAGTCTCCAGAGACAACTAGAGACAAAGGTAGCACAACTGAGGTAGAGGAAAAAATGGAACCGGAATAGACTTCTCTTCCTTGGAAGGGGAAGAGCAAGATCCTAGTTCCGGTCAAGGGTAAGGTAGTATGTGGAGGCAAGGCCTCAGTTAGTTGCAAATAGCCAACAAGGAAAGGGGCTACTAAACAAGTGGAGGGAACTCCAAAACAGGCCAAGAAATCCTAGAGGTAGTTATTTTAGGAGTAGAAGTAGATAGGCGGAGGAAAACAAAAGTTTTTATACTTAGGAAGCAACTTAGAAAGTACTTTTGTGTAGATGTACTTGGACATTTGGATCCGGATTTCCCGGATCTAAGATCTACTTTTTGTAGGTTTGGCCGCATAGTAGGAAGTCAATGGTTTTAGAATCAAGGGAATGTGACGAGTCATTTCCTCATCCTTGTATCATTCTTTGGGGGGCTTTTAGGGTTCCCAGGGGTGTTAGTTATTTAGAGGCGGATGTTAATTTGAAACCCTAGGCATTTTCATACTTTGGTTTTTTTTTTATTGAATAAAGCTATTTTAGTATTTCCACTTCATATTGTTGAGTTCACCACTTGACTTTGTGTTGGTATGCTGGTAATGCTAGAACCATTGTTTAGTGCGAGTAGTTGGGTTTGTTGAGTTGGAGAAACAAGAAGTGGCCTCTGGATTCTAGCTGGATCTGGTTCTTGGAGGAGCAATTGACTTGGTTGGAGGAACTTGGTGTACTACACAGGAGACTTTGTCTAGTCTGATTACCTTGAGGCTTGTGTGTAGGATAGCTGCGCTAAGATTAGGTGTGTTCTTTTGAGGGTTAGGAGGCATACTAGTTAACTCGTGAAGAAGACCCATTATAAATGGAAGTAGGTATCAGTATCTCAATAGAATTCATGTAATTAATTGGTTATCTCTTCAAGCTTAAAGGAACCGGGTTTGGATAGGTTTGTTGTTGTAGTAAGTGGGGGAAATAGGGGTTTCTTGCATGATTTGTTGGTCTAGATTAACAACAAGATTAGTTGTGAGGAAATATTTGCTCTTTGGTTGGTGTATGTTGTCGTTTTTAAGTAGAACTTCAATCACTTAAATATCTAGGAGGGTAGGATTTATGTGTCCTTCCTTAATTTCGAAAGCAGAACCCTTTGATATAGAGGTTAAACTTCTAACTTGGTTACTAAAGACCGGAACTAGAAGAAGTGTAGTGCTTGGGGAACTCCTTCCTGGTTGCTGGACAACAAGGAAACAATACAATTGAAAAAGGAATTAGTGGGTATCAATTAAGACGTGAGTTTAGACCTTCTAGGTATAGACTTGGTGGATTTTAGGTTTGGGTTACTTTGACTTCCGTATCTAGTTTCAAATACTTTTAAAGGAATTACAAGCTAAATCTCTTAGGAACGTTACACGAGTCACTTAGTAGTGCTTTTGACACTTTTTAGCACTAAGGAATTTGTGCTTTTTTGTGCTACAACAATAGTCTTTTAAATAAATAAGTTCTATGGAATAGCTAAGTATCTTGATAGTTTTGCTCACATCTAATAATATAGCTTGCCCAAAGGACTTTCTTGCAACATATGAGGTAAGTAGGTTGCCTTCATAAATTTTGAAGAAACAAGGAACATATTCTAAAAAATGGGGTAGCCTTGAGAAAAATACAACCCTAAGAAAAGCAATCAGTGAGAAAAATAAACTCATAAAGAAAAGCAGTAGTAAACAAGAAAAATTAAGTTTTGGATAGAGGGCTAGCTAGTTCATCATTATCTAAAATATTTTATTTGTGTAGATGTATTAAATAAATAGTACATTAATACATAAATAGGTTACATAATAAAATACCACATACCTTTTGTGAATTGGTACAAATATGTACTCCTTGGTAAACATCCTTGTTCTTCTTGTCCACTTCCGTAAGCTCAAAAAATTTGCTTCTTCACTCACCAACACTTCATTTACTTTCTTTTAGAAGAAACTACTGAAGAAGTAGAACCTTTCTTTTTCCTTTGAGGAAAAAAATTTCATCTCTTTGAATGCACTTGATGTAAGAATCAACAATAGTGTCATTTAAGAATTGCCCTAGATCAAGTCTTTCAATATTTGATCTTAGTATCTCTATAGCATGAGGATCATCCCTGAAAAACAATAAACCAACTTAGTCCAATATTATTAGTTGTCAAACCATTGAAATAATCATATAAAAAAATTGAAATGAACAAGTGAAATAAACAAGGTTATGACTATTACCTTGAGGGGGAATGCTATGAATCAAGTGTGAAGCGGTGAGTGGTGAATGGAAATCATCGATTGGTGAGCAAGGAACAATAATATTACAAGGAAAACAAAAAAAAGTTTTAAGAAATAGATGGGAAAAGTGACAAAGCTCAGGAAGAAATGGATGAAATTTTACAAGAAAGTTTTCGAAATTGGTTAACAAAATGAAAGAAAGTGATTGGAAGAAATGTATAAAAAACATGGATGAATGTATGAAAAATATAGATGGAAGTAGATGAAATATCTGGATGGAAGTGGTTTAGGAATTTAGATGCCTGCAAATGAAATATGTGGATGAAAGTGGATGAAATATTTGGATGAAAGTGATTTAGGGATTTGAATGCTTGTAAATGAAATATATAAATGAAAGTAGATGAAAAATTTGGATGATAGTGGATGAAATATTTGGATGAAAGTGGTTTAGGAATTTGGATGCCTACGAATGAAATATATGGATAAAAGTGGATAAAAATTGTAGATAATAAAGTTCATTAAAAAATGGATGAAACTCAATTGAGGTTATGACAAAACAATATGACAAAGTTTTAATAAAATTGAAAATCATGTATCTAGGTGGCTTCCATGGGTGTTGGCCCCCACCATAGGTAGGGTAGCACAAGGAAGATGGACTTGCCCTCCATCATGGATACTTGTTGAAATCAACAATGTCTAAGAAAAAACAAACTAATTGGGAATAATGACAAGCACTCCATGCTTTAGAAGTGGATACACTAATATGGTTGGGAATAGTGACAAGTACTCAAACTTCAAATCGCATAGGCACACTACAAGTGCAACAATTTAAAATAGAAATTCAATGGAAAATTTCATGCCTATGTGGTGAAATCTATAGCACTAAGACTATACAAAGTTTTGAATTCCTAGCAACATTGGCAAAACAAGATTCCAAGATATACTACTTGAAATGAGTACTATTGCTCATGCCTAGTTCTGGTGTAAAAAATATGCACATGACCTGTCGCTTACTCTTTCAAATTACTCTCCAAAACATACTACTAGAGTGGCACATAATTCCTAATATTCAAGGCCATTGTAATTGGCTTCATCATTTTAGAGCCCCACCTGATTTGCGACTGAGTTGTTCTGCTTTAATTGATTCAGTGATAAATCAAAATTTTCTTTTATAGGTGGCATTTCATTGCCACTTATAGTTGGGTCCTGATGCATGGGGAAAAAATACGTTGTCTAGTGTTCGAGAGTGGGGCTGGACTCCAACCAATCCGAATGTTCTATCGAGATATAAAATATCCAATTACCCATTTGAGCTTCATGCTCGCCTTCCGAAGCTTGGTGTAGAAGACTTCTTGGAAATCAAGCCGTGTGCATATCTCCATTTGGCGGAATTCCAAATCTGCCTTCTTCATCCACTCCACTTTCTCCTTGCCACCTCAACTTAGAAGCTTCCTAATTGCCTTAGTGTTAAAGAACGGAAGCTTGCCTTTATGCTACTCCACTTCTTCATCAACTCAGTCAAGGTAATCTCTAACTTCGGACTTTAACTTAGGAAGGTAAGACATGGTCAAAGAATCACGAATAAGCATAGAAGACAATAAATGAGACTGCAATGAAAAATAGCAAGCTCAAAAGAATAGAAGAGAATGTAAAATCCAAACAACTCCCCCTTTATAGCCTCCAACTTAGTATGGAACACCAAGTGAATGATGACCCTCCCAGCATTCAATGGGATTAGATAGCTTGAACCTTATCCTATAATTTCCAAATATAAGACATCAAATCAAGAAACTTAATGAGAATAGTTTTGACACATACATCAAATTATGGGCATCATCACATTTGATTCCACCATGTAAGCATATCATGTAAAAATGTCAAACATTGCATGACTTCATACAGCTACCACTTCTACACAACTATCTATATAAGTCTAAAGAAGCCTAAACATGTGACCATGAAATGAGTTGCATAGTGAAACAAGCAAGATTCTCAAATACAAATCCACATAGGAAAAAATAGACATGAAGATGAAGCACAAACACGTAGTCCACATTGAGTTTTAGATATTGTAACCTTCAAATCTATTAGGCTCAAATTGAACTACCTTCACTATCTAAAGTTTGCGAATCTGGCAAAGAGAGACTCCTCTTTGGGCTGCATGGTACTGAAGTTGCACTCTATATACCATAGGCACGCTTATAGGTGGGGAGTAGTCCAAAGATGAAGTTGAGTTGTAGAGAACATATAGTCTTGTTACATTTGGTCCAGCTATGTAGTAAAAAATGGCAGTAAATCCACCTTTTGTATAGCCTTCTTTGCATATAACTCAAACTTAAAATATTTGAAAGGAACAAGCACAACAAACATATCTTAGTTAGAGAATAAAACACACATTACCACGAAAGATTGGAGGCATAAAAATCTCTACCATAAAGGCTACTATGGTTTAGGGTGCAACCTATTGACCATTATAGCTTGGGATTTAATAGGACCACTAGCTACCTAATAATTTTTTTTTAAAGTATTATAATATCAAAATCCATCAACTTAGTGCAAAAGGAGGCTTCCTAGATAGATCTCTAGGTAACGATAGGGCTTTTAGACCTACCTATGTCTTGAGACTTTGTAACCCTAGGATAAAAAATGATTAGTATTACTTAAAATCCCACGTAAACCAAATAAAAATACACTGTATAGATTAGTAAAATACTTGTAGAGCAATCTTTGCACTACAAAGGTGGATCCTCTAAAGTCCTTAAAGGAATCAAATTTCTTGAATGAATCCGGCCCTTTAAACATGCCAATGTATGCCATGTCCCATAGCTTCATTTTCTAGTCCTCAAGGTATTCTACCAATGTTTGCGGCTCCATGGAAACATCCATACTTATTAGAATGTTTAGGTTCTTGCATACGTTGTCAAACATTGAAACATCCAACACCTCAAGCTAAAAAAATATATGTGTATTAAACATAGTTAGAAGTAAGACGTGAAAATCTCCAAACATAAGGTCATGTGTGTCAATTAAAATAAGGAATTTCAATAAGAGTATTTACACCAGCAAACCAAGTCGCCCTTGCAAGGAAAAGGTTCAACTTTACTCATTAAGAGGCTGAGGTGGAAATCTCCGAGCTTCCCTAGGCAGATAAGACGCGTTCATCCACATCAACCATTTCACTTTATATTCAAGAGAGCAACAATAGAGGATATCATTTGCAACATCTCTAAAGATAACTCGGGGCATGGTTGTCATAGTGGACGGACGTCCAGTTCGCCCGTTCGTCCGATTTGCCCATCCATTAGAGGTCCCGCCCGTCCGATACAGTCAACACATAGTTGACTTTCTGATAACAGAAAAATAGGCCACGTGGATGCCATGTGGATTAAGGAACATGCTGGGCGCGGACGAGATCGTCCGTGCCCTGGATTTCGCATTCCGAGGTGACGTGTCATTCCGCAAAATTGCACAAGTTACAAAATTAAAGCCATCCAGACCGTCCGTCCATCCGGTCCAGTTTGCCCGTCCGTCTGTCCTGTCCGATGACCCTAACTCGTCCGTTATGACAACCATGACTTGGGGACAATAAAATACTCCAATGCCTCTCAATTTGGAGCAAGGCAATTTGAGAATTAGTTGAAATGCCAAAAATTTATGGCTTCGATGGATTAAATGATAGGCATGTTAAGAATAATGTTACCTCTTGTAGGAACTCAGATTCTAAAGAAGGGTCTACCATAGACACGATCTTTGATAGCTTCTAATGGTATAGAGTCTTTGCTTTCTAAATTGACCTTCTCATTGTCGTAGCAACTCCATCCGACATTACCTCATCCTTCAGAGTGTCCTTGTGATATTTACGTACAACAAGATTTGAGGTTGCTAAAATTTCTTTTTAGTACAATAAAAATAATAGATCTAAAATATTAGTCCTTAAGTGAGCATATACTTGAAACTTTAGCAGAGCCTATTCCATGCTAACGTAAATAATATACCTTAAAAATAAACAATGTGAACACCTCAAAGGGCATAGAGTACCAAGCCTTGTGGGTATATTGTTGACAATTTATAAGTTCCTCTGGGGTCCATAGCTTTTGGTACTTTTCAATGTCCATAACGCCATACTTTTGCACATGGTATAATATATGCACCAAGTTGGTATTCACTTGAGAACTCTTTGTCTGCCTAAATAAAAAATACCAAAAATTAGTCAAAGTATAGAATGAATGATACAATAACATAGAACACTCATGATGAAATATAGAAGACTTCCAATTAGAAATGTTAAGTACGCTTACTAATTAATGTCGTCCTCCATCAATTCAAGCTGAATATGCCTAATGTTGTCTTCCTCCAAGTTCATTACATGCTCTTCTTCTACAAGCTAAACATAAATTTTACAAACCAAATTGGATGCAGGAATCTCTAGATGGAGCTTATTTGTATCTAGTTGTGGAAGAGTCACAAAATAAACAATTCATTTAAAATAGAGAATGACTGACCCCAATCCAACCTTATCACTCTATGAAATTTACAAAGGGCTCAAGGTGCCACTTGCACATGCCAGTGGCAAGATATAGGTGCACTTTGTGTCA
Source organism: Pseudoscleropodium purum (assembly GCA_963969395.1). Classification (NCBI taxonomy): domain Eukaryota; kingdom Viridiplantae; phylum Streptophyta; class Bryopsida; order Hypnales; family Brachytheciaceae; genus Pseudoscleropodium; species Pseudoscleropodium purum. The sequence goes on from OZ017797.1 coordinate 8,380,992, forward strand.
AAATGTAGCCCTAAGGGTGAGTCAACTTGTACACATGTTTCATGGATAGGGCTAGTGCACAAAAACTACAAGTATATTTTCATAATGATCTTGGGGGGACTTTGGCCTAGCGTGGTAGTGCCCGATCCATCCCACTCAAGCTTAAGCTCATGATCAAAATCAAGTAGGGCTCAAGGTGCCACTTGTAGGAGCCAGTGATTATGTGGCATCATATTGCGGCCACCAAGGGTACCTTTCTTGGTGTCAAGAGGCTCCTCTAAAGATGAGCCAGCTTGCATATCTCCCCTTTCACAGGGCCAGTGAGAGACATCACAAACAATTTTTTTTATTGCAATGGGGGACCTCGACCTCACATGGCACTGTCAAATCCCCTAGCTATACCCTAAGCATGAAATCTATTGCACTAAGGGCCTGAGGTGCACTTGCACAAACCAGTGATCACACGATGTCAAAATGTGGCCACTAAGGGGACCCCTCTCGGCACCGAGAGGGTGCCTCCTAAAGATGATCTGATTTGTACATCTCCCCCCTTCATAAGGCCATTGGGAGACATTCACAAACAAATTTTTTTTATTGCAGTGGGGGGACCTTGGCCTTGCATAGCATTGCCAAATCCCCCCACTATACCTTAAGCATGAAATTTATTGCACTAAAGGCCTGAGGTACACTTGCATGAACCAATGATTACACAATGTCAAGATGTGGCCACCAAGGGGGTCCCTCTCAGCACCAAGAGGCCCCCCCTAAGGGTAAGCCAACTTGCACACCTCCCCCTTGATAGAGCTAGTGCAAGATAAATTAGACAATCAAAAATAATTTTTTTTGATGACAATGGGGGGGACTTTGTGTGGCTCTACTTGATTTCACATACTCAATTTTAAACTCGTGATGGAATTTACATAAAATCGAGTTGTCAAATGTAGTATCACCGACATGTCTTTATGAGGTGCAGGTGAATGTAGTGTTTGACGTGAATCCAAATATCTACAAATTTGCATTCAGAGCTCAACACTTAGAGAATTCAATACTTGGTGTCATACTTCATCTTTGGGGAGATTACAATCTTGCGGAGGTGCTTTGCTGGTGCTTGACCCAATCTACCCATGCCGTAAGTCTACATTCCACTCTGTCACTATCTTGTTCCTAACGGGTATACCAAGTTCAAGGAATCTGATGAGAAAGGCAACAAACTTAGAGGATATGAAGTTAATCAAGTATTAACAAATATGAATTAGAAAAATATGTGACACTTATACGAAAGTCGGAAATGCAAACATTGGATATTTCTAAAAGAAAATTTCTTAATAGGGGACTTGGCATGGATGAGCAACACCTTCCTTCTTAGTCTCTCGCATGCCTGCTTTAGGGTTTGGTATTCAAAAGGATGTAGCATGCCATTGCGAGTTGGTAAAGCCAGCACTGACTTGAAGTTTGTGGTGCCAAGCAAGATTGATTCAGAACGTGGTTTGGTAAGTTGGAGGGATTTTTGGAACTTTAGTTTGGGACTTCAACAAGGGACATTTATTCGACACTTCGGTTCGAGACATCTACTCGATTACATGTTCAAATCCAAATAAACGAGACTTAGGAAAAGGTTCATGCTAATCTTAGACATGCTTATGTGAGGCACTTCTATAACGATAAGAATGTGATCTAGATTCATTTGTTTAATATTAAGTTCTATTGTATGGTTTTAAGTTGTATTTGCAAATCTGTGGATTGGGTGAGGGGTGCCTAAGTACACTATAAACTTCTAGGATCATGTTCTGTTAAGTTGTGATGGAGTGAACCTCATCCTTAGCAATCATCTATAAGGGCAATGTCAACTACTATCTATCCGTGCAACAAAGTAGACACAATGGTTCGTTCTACCCTTTTCCTAGTATAGGCTTACTACTTTAAAATTACCTATGACACTATCAATTTTTTAGACAACCCCTCCTACATTGGATGAGCAGCCTTAGATTAGAAAAAGAGATCTCTATCTTACCACAATGGGTGATATATATATTCCAATATTTAAATATTCATAGTTACTCAATTTTGTTGGAAAACAATATTGAACATCATGCAAACTACTTCTAGTACCCTAAAATTGTTTCAAATTATATCCGCGAGGATGTTGTGTATAATTTTAGTTTGTTTCATATTATTTGATGTCAATCAATTTCTTTGTTTAGTTTCATGATTTTAGGCAATTTTCTATATCTTTAATGAAATGTAGACGCCATACAGATGTTGTCACTAGTAACTTTTTAAATGTCAATGTCAATGAGAATGGAGAAAGTAGTTGGATTGACATATATTTGATGATAGTTTCCCAACAAAGTGTATTTATGATTCCTATTTAGTAGTGACATATGCCTTAGAACTTTGTATCCCACAATGTACAAATGTAAATTTGTAAATAATTTTTGACCTGGAGAATTACAAATCCTAGCACATTTTACCATTGACATGGGGGATCAAGGAGAGACTTGGACAAGACCACGAAATTGATAAAGCCAACCTCATTTACTCACGAGGTTTCATTTGGAGTACCTAATTAATAGTTTAAAACTATTGTGGAACTGAAACCTCTTCTAAGCAAAAAGTTGTACTACAAACGCCATTAAGCATTTCAACAGTAATAGATGATATTTCAGTAATCTGTTGGGCCTATTTGGGCAAATTAACACCATACCTTGAGCCACAAACTTAGGCCTCCTTTTTTCCACGGCCATAGGTTTTGTCATCTTGAAATACTTAGGTGTGCATGGCAATGGAATGTTGCAAATGATGCTCTCATTTTCCTTGACAATGCCCTCTCTTCTTTTAAAGTAATGCCAACAATTTTTGAAGCTACATTATCAACAAAGTTTTTATCTACATTCATTCAAAATGTGATATACTTTTATCCTAGCTATCCAATTTCATTCAAGATATCATCGCCTTCCATCCAAAATTTCATGTACTTTCATCCAATGTCTCATCTATTTTTATCTAAAAATCAATCATTGACTTTTATCCAATATTTCATCTCTTTCAACTATATTATTCTTTTCTTTCCATACAAAGTATTTTCCTTCTTCCCACGGTAATAGGTGTTTTACCTCTCTATTGGATTTGTGTAAACAATTGCAGTAACCCTATACCGCGGTCATAAGATACCCTATTTCCATAGCCATAGGTCCCATCCTCAACAAATATGTATTTGTACATGGCAATGGAATTATGTCACTCATTTTGTCATTGATATACAATGATCCCCTTTCTTTTTAAGGAATGCCTAAACTCCTATTGGAAACAATAGCATCCAGTAACCATATACGACCATGTAATATTTCATTTATTTTCATCCAATTTTTCATCTATTGTCTTCGAATATTTCATTTACTTTCATCCAATATTTCATTCACTTTCATCTAAAATTTCATCTCCTTTCATTCACTTTTTTCATTTAACCTATTTCATTTTCTTTATAGTCTAATTTGAAATTGTGATCTAAGGCACTACATTTTTAGTGACTTTCATCCAAAATTTCAACCTCTTTTTATGCCCTGAATTCTAAATTTTTTTCCCATTTTCCTTCTAAGATCTACGCTCTCTGCTCACTATTTCATGCTCTACGCTTGCCGCTCCCCACTCCCTTCCTAGTAACGTTGTTACCTTAAGGGGTATATAATTGAAGCATTCATGGCTGATGTAGGCAATAGAATAAGCAGATTGAAATTTGTACAAGGATCCTCCTTAAGGTCACAGCAACTACTTCCACCTTCAATGTCTTCAAACAAGGTACTTGGAAAATGCTCCAAATCCATAACTTTAGGATTCAATGGATAGATACCAGTTTTTAGAAAACTTGATTAGATATTACTAACACTAAGAGCTTGTTGTAGTGCCTTAGAAGCTAATGTTGCTAAGGACTTTCTACTAAAATGACCATTAGCCCATGTTGAATTTCTAGCTGTGAATATGTCCCAGACAATTGAAAAATTTGTCTTAAAAGACTTGAACACGTACACATCCAATGGCTGGGGTTGATGGATAGTATAAAGAGGCAAGATAGCTATGTCAACTTCCAAAGTAGTAGCTTTGCTAACAATAGCAAGTATCATGTGACTCTTGTGTTCATCAACTAGGAGTAAGTGTTTGTACTCTTGTGAGACTCCTCCAAGGACAGATTCTTTAAAGTGATCTAAGCAGCCTAAAAAGATTTTTTTAGTGATTCATCCATTTTCATGCATAGCCATCTTAGCTCCTTGCTCAAAATCACCAACATAATCCTCTCTTACTCAAATTCCTATGAAGATATAGAAACTAGGAATGGAATAGCCCAAAGTATTTGAGCAAACCATAATTGTCATCCATTTTTTGTTCCCAAATGTAATACTCATTACATTCCTAGTATCCTTCACTTCAATTACTTTGATACTAGCATTCTTTTGAGAAGCAAACAACCCTATTTCATTTGAATTCCATATACAGGATGGTGGATAGCTCCTACTCAAGTAAGTCTCTCCTAAAAATTTGTAAAAACCATCACATGGCTCCTTTGGGAGGCATGTGGTCCTTTGAACATCCAAACTCTTAGGCCTCTTTAAAACAAGTTTAGGATGCCTCTTGCAAAAATACTTCCACCAATGTTTTTCAAAAATGCCATTTATGAATGGTATTTTACTTCCTTCACAAATTTGTTGTACTTTACATCTAAATAAAGTTAAAGAAACACAATGAGCTACTCTTTGTCTCTCTTCACACCAATCAACTATGGCATTCTCCTCCTCTATTGTAAATATAGTGCATGGACCACTTTCTTTTGAGGAAACCTTTTCACTCTTCCATATTCTAATAGAGGATTCTAGAATGCAATGGTACCTAGAAGCCTCTCTCAACTTTCTTCTCCCCATTGAAATATCCTCCAATGCCAATTGCATAGCCTTCACAATCCATTTTGCCCTTGCTCCTTTGCTCTGGTTAAATTTAGTCTTCAAGACAACTGGCTCAGTGTTTCATCAACGTGTCACACCCCATTTTGGAATCTTAGAGCCCATGTATAACTACACCATTGCATACATTTCATCAATACCAGAACTGTACCATTGACAAGATCAAAATCAAAATCCTACAATGATAAAAGACATACCTCAACAATTTAAAGAGCAACAATTGGTCTAGAAAGATCCAATCCTACACCCACAAGAAATCGTCCCAAGAGTATGTAGGGGACATTTAAAATTGTTCAAAAAAATATCATTGTGCTATTAAGCATCATGCCTATAATGATTCCTTGTAGTTATACTTCACATAGTAAGTGTTGAGATAAAGAATGAATTTGAGAATGTCTTACGGAAACATTCTAAATTAAAAAAGGGTCATGCATAAAGGGCCGTTCCCACCTATCATTAAGTGGGTGTGTTAGAGTGCTAAGCCAGAGTTAGAATGAGTTGTGTTCCTACTAATGGTACTTAGCAAAATAAGCAAATGCCAAGTCTATTTAGCACCTTAGCTAGCAGGGTAGTAAAAGCGCACTTAAAGAGTAAAGACATTAAGGGAGCCAACATTAGAGGCCCACCACTTGCTAAGAAGCCGCCACTTTTAGTTTTTAAATCTTTTAGAAATGTAAATATGGAAGATATGGAAGTTCTCTTAATTATGTGATAGGTATGATGAATAGTTAAACAAACAAAGTAGCTGTTGTTAATAATTAAAAATGGCGCAGTGCCCAAAGGTAGTGGCAGTTGTAGAGGTGGCTTTAGAAGTACCTCGACAAAGTTGTGGCAGTGGTTTTCAGAGGAAGTTCAGGTGATTCATGAGCGTCAGGTGAGTGAATTGCAATGAAGTTGAATTGCAATGTCAATGTTAATAGAGGACATCATAAGATTCGCAATAGTTTTCTAACTACAATTCTTGTCCACAAAGATCTTCACTGGAGGAGGAAAATTGTGCAAACAAATGCAACGGACAATGTCAAGAGCTGAGTAATTAGTCATGCAAAGCAAACGAGTATAATGGCCATGGAATAGGTAGAGACCTAGCAACAATGAAGAGCAAAACAATCAATGGGGAGGACCAATTCAGCCAACCATTGTCCCCATTTTAGGTGAGTACATGATAAGAGAAAATTGTTGAGAATGGAGTGTAATCACGTAGTATTTTGTGGAGCTTGCAAAATGTGGGCATTAACGTGTAGAACAAAAGATAACAAGTGTATAGCATCATGAAAAGAGAGAAAATATGAAAAGATTTTGAGCACTGCATCATATTAGCCACGCGTTATGGAAATGTCATTGAAAATGAAAGCTACTGGTTGTGTCTGCATGCATGTGTTTTTGTAGCACTACACATGAGTCATCTGTCAGTTCTCTATGCACTTGAATTTTGAGATTTGTAATCAGAAGTTCACAAGCAAATAAGCTAGGAAACAAGAATTACTTGACTTGAGAAATATCACATGCACTATTGTACCGTCCAACAATGGCTCCTTCACAATCATTGCGGCACCTCCTTTTGCTCTATGTAGGTCTTCATATATGATGTCATTAGGTCGTTAGAGGATTGGGCATCGAGGCTGGGATTTCTATACACTGCATTCAAATTTAACTTGCTTCGTCTTTCTACATTGATGAATGACATTGTGGCTTGGAAAGCTTCTACAATGACATCTTGTAATTGGCAGTCCTTCACAAATGCCAAAAATGAATGACTTCTATAGGAGAGCTTTGGTAAGAAAATACATAAGTCACTACACATGATCAATCAGCAAGCGGCAAAAGAGTTGCTACCGCTGTATTGGTGGCGAATATTCATGCAACCAACAATCATGGAAATTACCTCTTCAATGTCCCTCATTGTGTTCTCTTGTTGTCTTTTTGCAAGCCTCGCCACAGCAACTCACTCCCGCTGCAACGATTGTGATAGCTTTAGCAACAACAGAAGACACGAGTATCATGCTGGCTAGTAGCACTGCCAGGCCCAATTAACCAAAGCACACTCAAAGAGACCGTGGGCTGAATTGGCTTCCCGAAGAAGTGATCCTTCTCATTTGAGTGAAGAGGGACCTGCACTTGGAAAAGAAGTAGTGTGTAGACAAGCAAGACTTGATGATGATGGAGAGTATGAAATGGACCTGCATTTCAAACCTAATTATGAGTGTGGGATTATCACCATGCATGTAAGGTGTAGCTGCATGTAAAACTAAATGGAACCCTATGGTTCCGAAGTACAAGAAAGTAGCAAACTATGTCCGACACACAAGATACAAATCCAATGACTACTAGAACTTGTTTGTACCTCAACGAAAGCAAGATGGGTTGTCCACTAATTTTCTTCATGATTTCTTTGTTGCTATTCACAAATGGTTTGGGCATAGTTCACAAATTTAGCTAGTTCACTCACGTGACACATTAGTTCCAGAGGATGCAAATTTCTTGACAACAGAGGTAGAGACGTTGGGACCTCAATAGGAGCACTTTGGAACTCAAATTGGAAGTGGAAGCATACACAATGATGGACAAGATGCGTACTTCAAAGCAAGGCAAAAAGTACCTATGGCAAGAGAAGTGGAGTCACGACCATAGTCCTTGCAACGGAGCAACAACGGCCCTCCCAACACGCGTTCCTACCAACCAGCAATGATTGCTTACTACCCCAGGCCTTCACCGTAGTTCCACCAACACCTAAACTTGTCATCATCAACTCATCTGATACCACTACTAGTGCATAGTAGAGGATAGTGGAGAACATTGCAATGAAGCGAAAGAATGTGTCCGGATATACCTTGATTGCGGAAGCAACCAAAGCTACGGGTGTCCTCTTGGGGTTCCAAATGAAAGAAATTGCCAACACGTCTTTGGAGGTTGAAAAATCAAAGATGGACATACAAGAAAGGCTTTTTTCCTTGCAAATGTTGTACCAAAAAAAGAGGGACCACATACTCCATAAAACAACATTGATCATATAAAAATGTGTGGCTATCTATAATTAAACAGCATGACATGGTCAATGTTCTCACTGTTCTTACACAGATCATTGGAAAAGCTATATCGTGGTAGCTTACTCAACCTGTAGGGAATGTAGAAGGCGATAGCAACAATGGCCAAGCAAGTAGAAAAGAAGGAGTACTAGTGAACATTGAGTAGAAGCACACACCAGTTAACTTTGAGTTAGAGGACGAGTCATAGTGAAGAGCGAGTTTTGTCCCACATGGAGTTCAAAAAAATTGAGCTATATTACAAATATAGTACAGGTGTCTCTATGTACAATAACTTCAGAATTACTTATAGAAAAGTAAAAAAAAATCAGAAAAGCTAATATAGGAAAAAAAAAAGGTCTCCTTGCTTGTTGCCTTGTGTATAACCCACATAAACCACTGCAATGCACAAACATTAGCTTCACTGTGAGCAATCCTAGGGCAATTAACCGCACTGTTGCAACTATCCTATCTGTAGTTGTTGACATCGCTTTGAATTGTCCACGGACTTGTTGTGGCAACTTGCAATAGTTATGTCCTATATTGCGTCTAATTCTATACATCCTCCTACTGTAATAAAATGTTCATTTATAAAGAATGTTGGTGTTATTGAAGTCTGGCTAGCATCCTCAATCCCTACCAAAAACTGAGAGAGAAGTGAAGTAGTTACTACTTGTCATTAAATTCACTAAAACAACAAGGAAGCAACCACATTGTGCCATGACGACTAGGGTTGTCTTTCCTAACAAATGGACAACATGATGGACAAAACATGTCGGACATCCAATAGACCCTCTATTCATCTAATAAAATCAACTCTAAGTTTGACTTTTGCAAAAAGACTCAGTAGTTATAATTTTGACATATTCATGTTCCATTTTAATAAAGTGATCTACTTTGATAAACACTTATTATATTCTAAATAAAGGTTCATAATTAAAGTGAGACTTCAAATTGCTTTGGCTGTTGAATATGGCCTTATTAGACAAAAATGTCACACACATTCGACACTTGTCATACATAATATGCGACATGCAATGTTTATGAGTCTATTAAACACCAAAACCTAAAATTCTATCCAACAAGACAATCCAAATGATGACTACACAAGACAAAAGAAAACAAGCTAGCAAAAGCAAGCACAAGGCTTCGAACTTTCATTGAGTTGCAATGGTGTCGCGGCATCACATCGTTAGGTAAACGCCCAACTCTTGCCGCTTCCGGAACGCTATGTGCGTGGTGACATAGTCCACTGGTGGTTGCACTTCCAAGTAAGTAGGCCGGTCTTCATTAGGCGTAGGACTTTAGAAGCCTTCAATAGCCAAAATCCACAAGTGATCTTCAACATGCTTATGACTTTGCCGAAGTAAAACGTTGTGCAAAATACAACAGCAGAGAATTACGTCTAGAAGAAAAGTCAAGTGTAGCTCACTCTTGTCCAACAATTCACAAAATGAGTGCTTCAAGATGCCAAAAGCGTTCTCTACTATAGACTAGCTACGTCTTAGTTGTTTGTTGAAGAGCGTTTCGGCAGCAATAAACTCCATACCAACTCGGTGAGGCACCATCAACCATGGTAACAATGGATACCCCAAATTGCCAAAAAGATAAATTGAGTGACCGTCCATGCCTAAAGTGCTTCCGAAAGGATCGTATGCAAAGCTAGATAGTAGAGGGTTGATTGACGAAGCATTTGACTATCATAGGTAGATCCAGGTATTTCTGCATAAAGATGAACAAAGCTCTTGTCATTGTCAACCATTGCCTAGCAGTTGATGTTGTAGCCCCCACTCTTGAAATAATAATAGTCTAAGGCATTAAAGTTGGGTTTAGAAATGGACACATGTGTACTATCTATTACTCCAGCCATGGCTGGCAAGCTACAAAACGCTGCAAATTTTTCTTGAGTCTCTCGCAATTGTCTATCCTGGAGCCACAAATTTTCATGCTTCATTGTATCATTCACAGCATGCACAAACTCCCAAAGAATATTTGAGATTGTACTCCTCTTAATGGCTAACATTTCACTGCATATTGTCAAGTTGGCTCCATAGGTTAACCCCTAAAGTTCTTTGACTATGTTTTTGCCAAAAACACTCCCAAACTGCCATTTCTTTTACAAGTTTCAAAATTTAGAAAAAAAAAAAACACTTTTGGACACATGTAACTATAAGATCTTGTATTACACAAGATTGAAAAGATGTGGTAAAAATTTCAGAAATTTCCACCATAGAGATTGCAAGATATTAGCATTTAAAATGACAAAAATCATTTTTTGTCCCTGCAAAAAACCAGGCAACTGAACTTTCAACTTTATAAGGTCACATTTGTATGAAAAAATATTCAAAATGATTGTAATTCTTTGGATTAATTCTTCAAAGCATGTTGTTTATAGACTTGAAAATTTTTAGATCATTTGAAATTGTACAACATATAGGAAAAAAATTGTAAGTAGAAAGATATAAAGAATAGCTCAAAATACTAAATTATTAACATTTTACTTATGGAATTGAAAAATGCTAATCCCAATGGTTGTAATGTTTCAATAAACAACCTTCACATGATGTTTTTATTTTTTTCCAAAAATATTGAAAATTGAGTTCAAAAAAGGACTTCAAAGTTTATTTTGGAGTAGAGAATCCATAACTGCCCACAAACTAAAACACCTCATAACTTTTGACTCATTGATCAAAATGGAATGATTCAAAGCTTTTAATATATATATAAATCTAGAAAACCAATTTCAAATTTGGATTTTTGAAAAAAATGATTTTTTTAGATCTACCTGGACTACTTGAATTGAGAAACAAACTACATATTTGGCTATAACTTTTGACTCATATTTCCAAATGTCCTGAAATTTTGTGCTTATGAAAGATATTCCTTGTCCACACTTTCTATCAAAATTTGGGCCAAAAGAATGGAAATCTCTAGTGACACGCATTTGTCGAAAATTTCTAAGTTGCCAAAAAATGCAGTTTGGTCTTGTAGAGATTAGCTTGAATAAAGAGCATGTGATGTGGATTAGTATGGGGACTGCTAAGCAATACTTTGTGTTCTTCTTCTCCACATGCAGCCTCAACAAATTAGCAAAGTGGAAAACAATAGCTTTTGTCATTCTAAACATGAAAATCCAGCGGTTGTCATCATACTGGTGCAATAGAAATCCTAAGAACCACGTTGTAGAACAAGGTTTCACCCAAAATGACACTTCTGCAAGAAGAACAAATGGTGTGCTACATAACCTATAATTGTGCAGCGTATTCTACATGAGCCCAAGCATGTCAAGAATAAGAGCATCACTAGCATCCAAAAACAACGATAAATTGTTGTTGGAGAGATCTTTGAAATCATCCGCAGTAGGCAAGTCAAGAGATTGGTTTGCATCCAAAATTAGTGACAACACCCATGACGTGAAGGTTAGCAGATTTAATCTACTAGTCATTGGATCCATCATGGGCCCCTTCCTGTTGATTAATCTTGTGAGTACCACGGATATGAACAAGTTAAACCCTAAAACTCAAGTTTTGGAATAGCAAGCACTTCACAACATATGCCTACAGTGACATATGGAAAATGGAAGGGGAAGCAAATGCTTGTACAGACGTCCATTGCCCTCTTGAAGAAGATGGCCACACAAAGCCGAAACAACTATTCTATACATTACGCCTCAACCTCAACAAATAACACAGAAAACATAGCAACAAAGAAACCACTCAAAAAAAAGCAATCTCTCCAATACATGTAAGCATTCGACAACTCTTAGTGTATTGTTCAGCGAAATGAGCATGATAGCAAGCTTGCTAGAGTAGACTTTCAAGATATCCATGACAATAGAAAACAACACTCACCTTCTTATTCGGACTTGCCGCACCTTTGTCGCTATAGCACTCATCAATGTCCACCCCCTTAGAACCTGCCAAGGTCCTCTCTATTCGTCAGCAACAGCTCTAATAAGTGGAAGCTCCCGCTCCTAACTTCACACAACGCTCCTATGTGTTGGTCCTACTTGTCAACACCTCCACTCTAAAACACGGTTGTCAAGGCAAATCTAAAAGATACTACCTAGATTTCACAACTCTGAAATTGTTGCACTAACTCTGCCGCTCTAGATTTCCTCTTCTAGACATGCTCCTCCGACGCAACGAATCTCCGTTGCAGCATATAGGCCCCAGCACTACTTCAAGAAGAAGCAATGACGTTGGTGGAAACAATAGACTAACTACTTTGTCAATGACTACAAAATACCACACTTACGCCATGGAGGTGGGAACACCCACTCAACGGCTACCTAAAGCCTTCCCCTACAACTCATGTTCAAACTTCTTGCAAGTATAAATGCATGTTGTCTTTTTTGCTAGCTTGTTCTTACCTTGACATTTGAACTTTTTCTTAATAACAAGTGGGAACATCCCCTAAGTCTTCTAACATGTCATTCTCCCCAAAGGTTTAAATGGTTGCCTTCTGATCTAATTGTCCACGTTCAAACCACAAACCCATATAGCGCATTTAGAACAAGCTCTTGGACTTGATAATGGTCCATCCAATACAACAAAAAACAACAAAAAGGACTAGAACTTCTTCTAAACTAGTCAAACGACTAACTTCAATCTTTTTATTAATTGATTACAATAATTATAGTAAATGATGAAATTACAATAAAGCAAAAAAAGTAAAAAAAATTAGCAAAAAGCAAAAATAAATTAGCAAACATAAGCTCATGGGTATAATGAATTCTTGGTGCTTGTACCTAAAGCAAGATCTCCTTCTGAAGTGCATAGTTGAAGCCCACAATCAATGTTTGTAAAACATGACCAAGTAACTACATTGTTATTCTTGTATCTTATTAACCCCTAAAGTCCCATTGTCCTCTCAAGGAACAAATCAAATTTTGGGCAAGTTCCTGTGACCTCAATTTTTGCTGCATTGTTTTGAAACTTTCCTGTAAGATAGAAAAATTGATTATCTACATGGGAATATAATTTTTATTTCAATAGGTGCTCGGGATCATAAGTTATACTACAAAAAGTCCAAAACTGAACTCAGTGGGTAGCACAAAAAAAATTGCAAAAAATCAAAATAAATTTTAATTTTTTTCCCTGAAACTTTTTGTTTTTGTCTACATGTGAAGCTTTGATTTGTTCCATTTGGACTAATAATGAGAAAGTTAAGGGCAATCTTGTTTTTAGGACAATTTCAACATCTTTTTGAAAAAATAACTTGTAGGATTCATTTTTTAATGCAATTTTCACAATTTTCCACAATTTCTTTTTTGAAAATGTTGTGTTTGCTTGCTAAAACAATATCACCATTGTCATTATTGTCTTTCAATCCTATCTTGGAGTTATTAATGATTAAGTTGTTTTTTTCCATTTGTAGACCTACTTCTATTTAGCATTTTTTTAAAGAATGAAAATCAAATGTGTTTTTTTTAATTTTTTTCCTAGACTTTCAACTCAATTCTTCAACATAAATTTTTTTTTAATTCAAATTTTGTAGTGTAAAAAAATTTTCACAATTGGCGGTCAAAGTCATCTGAAATTGCAGACCAGTGTTCAAAAAAGCTTTCTTTTTCAACCTTGAATGCTAATATCTTCCAATCTATATGATTAAACTTCATGAAATTTTTACCACATGAGCTAAAACAAGTGAAGTACAAGATCCTACAGTTAGATTCTAAAAAATTGAATGCAGCAAAAATGGCAATTTTGAGTGGTTTTTGACAAAAAAGATGGCCTTAGGACTTTAAAGGTTTAATCAAACCAATGGTTGAACAAAAAGACATAACAATAACTTATAAGGCCTGCTCTTCATTAAGCTCCAAAATAGCATTCTTATTGGCAAACAAAAAGACCTAACATATGATGATACATGATGCTATTAGATTATAACAATAATTTATAATACTTGCTCTTCATTAACTAGAGCAAAGTCGATGTGGATTTACCTATTAATCTTGAATTTTGCATTCAACGCTAGCCCCAAGCAAGCACCCTAAGTATTGCAATTTCCTTGTAAACTTATAAGCCGGCTATAAGATTGATCATGCACACCATTAGAAGTGGAGAAATTATTGATCAGTTAGCATCTTCGGACAACAAAATTCAACTCCATGGACGCTTTGGAAGAGTTTGGTGAAGCTGAAATCTTGTCATGGCTTGTAACAGCAGTTTCCTCAAGATACCGGCTTCAAAATTGTGAGAACTTCTTGCACAAAGGCTCCTACATGTGCAACTACCCAAAAGGATCATTGTTAAAATTTGAATGGAAAATTAATCTTGAAAGCAATCAAAGTAGTAAGCTTACAATTGATAGAACTTGCCCAAGACAAAAATGTGCATACCTTGTTGAGGGATATGAACTACACCTTTAAAGCAATGAACTTGGTTCCATGGAAACTACTAATGTGTTGGGCATTCATGCCTATGGCTTTCACTACAATTGATTACATTCCCTATAGCCACAAATGTCTTGAGTGAAATGAACATGTTGCAAATGCCTTAACAAAGAATATTTTCCTTTGGTCTAATCAATTCTTCTTTAATTTAAGCAGAAATTTAATTCCTATCAAAAATACTATGAAATGAATGATAAAATTAAAATTATATAAAATTTACAAGTGGATACTTGTAAATGAGGTACTTCTCTTGTTTCCAAACGTTCTCAGTTGTCTCTAATTCACCTGATTCCCTACAACAAGGGAAAGGTATATGGTTAGTACAAATGATTCCATGCAAGTTTGGAATTGATAATTAGTAGCGTGAAAATCGGAAGTTATATCTTTAACCCGGGGAGATCACTCCTTGTAATTTAAGGTATACACTTGAGTTAAGAGGATATTTAATATTGGGCTGTTTACTTTAATTTTTGTATTTAAAATGACCGTATTTTTACATAAAAATCTACGAGGGGCATATTTTCAATACCCTATGTTTTTGTAAATTCATTCATGCAGTTTTTTAGGTGGGACTAGCTTACATATAAAATTTTAGTGTCCAAATTTTCCCACACCTACACTTCTTATAATTACACTTCATTTTTTTGATGTATACACTATTGGTATTGTGTCACAATCTCAATCAATTACTCTTCATTGTAGATTCCTTTGATTGTATTCATTTTAACATCCACATAAAATTATCTATCCACATCTATACTCACTATCCTGTTTAAAATTTGCATAGCCCCTATTTGCCAAGGCTAACTTATTAATAAAAATCCTTACTATATGATGTTTTTATATTGCCTAATTTATATATAATAGAGTATGTAGCATTTCATAGATCCTATAGTGGCCCTACATATTGCACAAATTTTTTTCCTTTTGAATTAAATGGACCCTATCTTTTAACTCTTGTAGTTTTCTAAAAATTGATAGTGATCTCTTTAGGATCTTTAAAAAATGATTGTCTCATAATAGTCAAACAACAGACAAAAGATTTCAAAAATAGGAACACACCAAATGAAAATAATATTCTTCAACTTGTCTCGCAGCACAATTTGTGCTTTAAACAAATATAGAGGGCCTTTCTTCCCAAAAATTGTGATGCTAGCCTTTTGATTCTTGCTATGTGGGGTTCCGTTCACTTGCAAGTTGCAAGTCACTTTACTTGTGAAAGCTCCTTCCATTTGTCGGAGAGGTCTTCACAATGCGGCATATTGAAAGTGAAACCAATCCAATTTTTCGTCTCTGTAGTTCAAGAATGTTTAGAAGTTTGATCTTGGAATTGGAATGTCTTTGTAATTGGAATGCGTTTGTCTATGTCTTCTCCTCATACAGTATTGTTTGATCTAAACAAACATTAAACCACAAGAATGAAACTTTATCCCTCAATATGACAATCTTTTCTCACAATAATACACAAAACCTATTAACACAAACTACTACACACAAGAAATGTCAAAAATCAAGGTGGAATGTGATAAAAACAAAAAAGACACAACCCTCGACCACCTGAGGCCAACATACATGATTGTTACCACACTTCATCTACCAAAATCAAATGCTACATACAACCCACCCTTTCACATTGCCAATGCTCAATACTTGCTACAATAATTTTGAAACTTCATATTTAGATTGTTGTAAGCTGGTGACTAGATCTACAAGTAAAATCGAGGGAATGGTACTCCTAAATGTTTGAAACATGGCGCAAACAAAAAGACAATAGAATAGAAAAATATAGGATCTATGAGAGCCAAGGGATGAAGTCTATATAGTACAATTTATGCGCAAAGATACGGGCCTACTAGTGGGCAGTGATAGGGGTGTACGCACCAATAGGGCTCTCTACCCTAATAGGGATGTAACAAGCTTAAATTATGTCACAGGTTAAACTTCTTGTGCAAAAATCTTGTAATGCTTATGTTTATACACCACAAGCTTTTACCTTAACTACCACTCACTATCAATAATATGTTGTACTATGTATTGTAGGTGAGTAGATTTGATACACATGTAATCATACACAGTACTAAGTTGCAAAAAATCATACTTAAAAGAATTCAAAGAATCTAAACATATAAATGTGATTTCTTTTATTATCTATTTTCATTTTTATTAGGTCATATTAACAATTGGTAGTAAATTTCAAATTATGTGCACGTGCTCTTTTTAACAACAAAAAAAACAATAAATTTTTTATGATAAAAACTTGAATTTTGAATTGATTGTTTTGTAATTGGATTAAAATAAAATTAATGATTAAACTAGAAGTTGTTTGAGGTATGAACAACATACTTGGTCTCCATCTTCTTCTACTTGAAGCGACCAAAATTCAAGATATAATTTATAGTCACAGACTCATGTAGACACTTCTTCCAACTCTAAACCTTAAGAGTGTGAAAACATGAATGGATTTGCTCTTCCATTGTTTATTCTATTGGTGAAATTTGTTTCTCAGTTCTCAAATGAGTGCTACCTCATAATAGAGTACTTGTTCAAGAGGCTTTCAACATAAGAACATGACATATCTCATTTAGTTTATACAAGTATGTAATGCAACTCTTCACAAAGTAAAAATAGAGAACAAATCTAAAAGATTGCAAATCAAATCACAATTTTACCTACATTGAGGCTATGTTTTGTGTCTCTTGGACAAACGCCATAAATTGCTCTATAGTTAGTCCCCATTTTATTGTCACAAGCACCCTAAACCAAAACAAATGTGAATTTCCAATGAATGCCCATGACGCTTGTAACCCTACCTATGATACAAAATAAAACTTAGCACCAAACTCAAATGGTGTCCAGTTTTGGTACTTGGACATTAGAAGAGTTTGGAGGGGGGAAGGTGGGAGGGCTACTTCAAGGTTGATTTTCTCATACTCCCCCCCACGGTTAAGGAACGCTAGGCTATAAAAAAAATTTGAAAACAAAAAAAAAATGAAAATTCTTAAAATGAAAAAAAGAATAATTATTTTTTGAAAAAAACCATAGTAATTGTTCTACCATGTCATGAAGTAGCTGTTGTGAGTTCTAGAGGGTTGAGAACCCTGGGGAACTCACAACCTTCCAAAGTAGGTGAATTTTTTCTAATGAGAGTTTCATGCCATGTTTTTTTTAAGTCAAAGACAACTGACCCAATTTTTGACCATGTTCATCTGATATGCCATGTTCTTGATTCCTAGTTTGAGGTACTTTGCAATCAATTCTAATATCTTGAAAATTCAAAATGCACTACTTTTGAACTTTTCTATAAAATTTCTCTTGGTATAAGCTCAAGAGGTACACCAATTACACCATGATGTTTGTCATTCTTATTTCCATTTTAAAAAAAAATTATATTATTTTAAATATTTTTGTAATTATTATAATTTTTACAAAGAAATTTATTTTTAGTCATATAAAATTCAAGTTGATGTTTCAATTATGAAAAAGTGACAATAAATTTTAGACATATATTTTTGCATGTGCAAAATATCAAATTTTTTGAAATGTGTATTTTAATGTAGAAATCTAATGAAGTTTGACCAAGCCTTGATATGAAATGTCTTCTAACCTCTAATGACCTAAGTGACCATTTTCTGATTGCTATCCATCCTCAAATTTTGAACTTTCTTAAAATAATTTTTTTGTAAAAAATAGATTGTGTTATGAATCTAATCGTAGTAGTTTCTTCAAATCCCAAGTTAAACTCCACCTTGTAGAATATTTTAAAGTTGAATAGTGTAGTATAATTCACAACTCATTTTTTTTGGTTCAATTTAAGTATGAAGTACAAAAATCAACCAAACAATGGGATTGCTACCCACCTCAAGAAGGGTAGATCCAAAGAGCTCATAGAAAGGACAAGTTTGTCCATGCTTGTTCTTCTTACAAATAATACTCTCAATTTAGTGACCTTTGTGCATTACAAGTTGTACCAAGAATTGCAAAATGACTAGAATGTTGTGAAAAATTACATGAGCAATATCAACTCTTTTGTCTTTCATTAGAACACAAAATTCATCATTTCAAAATATTCTCACTAAGATATGCTCCTTCAAAATGCAATACCATTTTTTTCTATTAACTCAAATAAAACTTCAAACTTAAATATCTACTAAATTGTGTAGTCAAATAATTTGTAATTTTTTGAGGTTTTCACTCTCATTATGAACTACAAGATCCTATAATTACATTCAATTTGATCTCAAGAAAAAATGAGCAAACAAATTGCTTAAATTCTTGGCAATTTTGGTCCATTTTGAAAGTATCCCTCCTTGGATCATTAGGGGTTAAAGGTACGTTAAGAAGTGTTCACTTGGAATATATGATTGAGAATCTATTTTGTTCATTTGATTACAACTAGTTTTGAGATTAATTTTATCCTTTCAACTTTTTACTATGCAAAAGTTTTGTATTGAGTGATAGATTATCAACTAGAAGAAGAAAAACAAGTTGGGATCGGGGACTAAGAGAGTATAATTGGTACTCTAAAAGTGACCCTGTAATTAGCTCTGGAATGGATATGAGGTCGTCCCTAATTTGACCTCTTTAGCCATTGAATGGATTGAGGATAAAATGTTACTCATTGCAAGAGCCAATCATTTTCCTTAGTTTCCCCATATCTCTTTGCAAGTTGGAAACAAATTTTGGGAGACCTATAGTCACAAATAGGTGCGTACAATAGAATTCTTTGAAAATTCACTTGTAATTCAATAATGCTTCAAAAAAAATATGAAATTAACTATGTTGTATGCCACATCTATTTCTCTTTGTCTAAAAAATGGGCCAAAAATCCTCTTGTCTTCATATAGAAGCCTAGGAAAATCATGGACTAGCCTTGAAATGGTCACTTTTAGAATAGTCTATTTTAAAGATGATATCATAACAATTGAAGAAGATAGAGGCAATGTAATGAAGATTATGGATGACACACTAGGTAACTTGACTTCTTCTAATTTCATTTTTTTCCACCTACTAAGTATCTTAAGTTTAAGCATAAGCTTAACATGACATTCATTGATAGTTCATTTTAGACTCTCTTACACATCTATCGATCTACAATAGTAGTCCAAAAGCATCCCTTCAAATTGTGGAATAATGAATAAAGTTTTTTCTATGTGTTTAAACCACATCAATGTCTCCTTTGCAATACTAGGAGCATGACAAACTTCGATATAATAGTAAAAGCAATTCCTAGTATCATTATGACTCAAAATTTATTTCTATGAATTTTTTGATATCTTTACTTTGCACAAACATCCCTTCAAAAGATGTCTTTCTCTTGCAACACAATCATCAATTTGTATGCAACAATGCAAAATCCTACTCTGTAGTTTTTATTTTACTCCTAAAATTTATTTGGCATATTTTTTTTTGTGTGCCAAACAATTTTATTCTATTTAAAAACATAATACATAAAGTGATCACACATGATGTTAAAAATGAATGCTACATATAATTTAACTCCTAAATGCCCAAGGCCTGTTTCAAGTTTTTTAGAATTTGCTCTAAATTGAACAAAATGCCAACATTTTGATAAGTTGCATCATATTTTTTTGAATTGTAACCATACAAATTCAATCTAAACACGCTAGAGATCTCATAGGAATAAAAAAGACAACAATATCACTTATGGAGTGAAAGATTATAATGTTTGACTATGAGGGTGCTAAACCTACAAAAGTGATGTGAAATCTTTCAATCCTCTTTTCATAGATCAAATCTAAAAAGTTGGTGACCAAAAAAATTTGAGGTTAAAGGGCCTAACATGCATAACCCCAATCAATTTATGGCTTCTCAAAATCTACTCTACAATTTTTTTAAGCCAATTTTGAAATGGATATTCTTGCACAAAATCTCAAATCCAAAAATCACCATCATTTATTTTCAAGATTGGATTTTTGATGCTAAAACTAGACTTTCCAAAAATATAAACTGCTAAAAATAGCAACTTGGTTAGATTTTATTTAACTTCCAAGTTTCTCAAACACCAGATTTTGATGCCTTAGGCATTTAGGGGTTAAAGAACAAAAAAATGGGTATGAAAGAAGACTTATGAAGAGATGGGCCATCACTTTTGTGGCAATTGCAAATGATATACTCATGGATGTGGCAATGGCCCAGCACAGGGCATACTAGTTCCTTCTAATATTTCTTAGTCATATCGCATACTAAGAAATTTCTTAGTGTTATCTCAAGTAAAACCTGGACACCAAGTTACTAACACGTGACACGTGACAAATGCTAATCGCACAGCTTCTCGTAAACATGTATTTGTTCCAACCTTTAATCCCGATCATTTAGTGGTAGAGACAGTGCCGTGACAGTAATAGAAACAGTTACAGCGATGGCACTTCCAACATATTGAAGCTTTAGCTGCTTACTACCTCAACCCAAAACCAAGCCAAAAATACAGAATTGTCAAACTTGACAATAACCACCAAGTCCACTGCACTTCAAAATTGTTCCTACTACTGTGCTACGCTAGCTTCACTGAGACCTTACCTGCTTGAGTATTACACTAAATACCCTAATGAGGCATTATGAGGGGATCATGTAGGACTAGGCCAACTAGAAAACTAAGAAAATAGCAGTAACAATATTGACATAGGTTGCTTGAACTCACTGCTCACTAAGAAACTCTCAGATGCAGACATCGACTCGAAAAAAGTATAGGACATGATGCACTATCATTTCTCGTCTACCAAAACATTGAGATGCTCATTGAAGGTATTGCAACAAAAAGTGAGCGTCTTGGCACTAAGGAATCTCATAGTGACAGCAGATTGAGAAACGACTTGCAAAAAACCTCCAGTTAATGCCGCAGCTCGAAGAAGAAACGACTAAGCTGTTGAAGACCCACGAATGAAAGGTCTACAGCTAAAACCAATGCTAGCTGCATAACACGTAGGATATTCCGAGATGTGAGAGAGGAACCAAGTCAAGAATTATGATAATATATACAATAGGTTACAGAAAGAGAACTTGAGGTGAAATTAGCGTAAAATAGAAGACCTAAATGTAAAGAAACTGCAACAAGCCCGTGGTGGCGGTTAAATTGACAACCACATTAGTTTTACTCATCTAACCAGAATTGTTCAAACAGTAGCATCCTAACAAATTTTAGAACATTATCAATTAAGAATACTTAACTTATCAACATACAGGTCATTCAAATGTCCCAATACAAGCAAAGAAGCGAGCGCAACTTCTTCCACTCTAAAAATACTCTGACGCTCCAGTGATAACGATTGCTTGTTTACTACATTAGAGTGTCCTAAGGCCCTAGATATTCAAAATTAAGAGCATAATGAGGAACATACCAGCCTTCCAAACAGCGCGACACGATAGCCTAAGCCTTGTTTCTTGGCTTCCAACCTTTGCACATCGGTCCACCTTCACAGAGATTCCACCATATCAAGATCACAATAGTACCTTCGAACTTGAAAAAAGATTAAATAAAACCCTTTAACCTACCCCAATATAGTTCCTATATGTAAAGACTCAAAACGAATTGAGAAAGAGTTATTATTCCAACCAACCTTGAAAAAATTTCAACGCTATTTAAGAACCTTACCCAATAAATTCAGACACGCCACCAATGCCACCAAAGTTAAATGGTTGAGGTCCATCTCTATCCAAATCCTGTCAATGCAACATGACTGACATGTCAATATCCAATGTGAACCGCTTAAACAAGTACGCAACTGAATCCTTGCGATGCAAAAAAACCAACACAAAGCGAAGATATATTCTTAAATTCGAAAGTTTTTGAAAGAGAGGCTGCTTATGTTTCCAATCTATGTATGAATATAAGCACTTACTTTCCAGATTTCATTCAAGTGACAATAAGCGCGAATAGAGAAAACGATGTCTACAGTATCCAGATAGCAATCATCGACAGTAAGCAGACAGCAATCTCTTAGCATTTCAAAATTCCAATTGCATCAATTGTAAGGTAAAATACCCCTTCTTGAACAGCATCCAAACCACCACCCAACCAAAACAAGTTCCGGTATCCAGCCTTGTATAATTGCTCACAGGCAGCCAGTGATCTGAGAAAAAAATAGAGCACATGGGTACACAACCCCTTGTATGAGATCTCCAGCTAATTCTTCGGTAATACTTGATTCTAAATTTCCTCATAGCAGAAATCAATCGAACCGAAGGAGGCAGGCAAGTCCCAAGAAATTGACATAAAATCAAAGAGATAATTATCCACGAGAAGCAAAGGGATGATAACCCACCGCAGACCCTTCTGGCATCCAACAATTATGTTGGCAGTTTTGGGAATCTTGGCCACCACATCGGGCATAAATCGCCTGTGCCACAAGCATAGGAGACAAACCACTCCAGCATTAGAAAATTTCACCGCATATATACATAATTCCAAACCATGAAAGATTAATAAAGATAAAGCCCATTGACAAACAACCTTCAGTATATGAAGACGAAAAGGTCTGCACTGAATCCGCACTTACTCGTTGTATTTCATAACTGGAAGACCATTCCACCAACCTCCTGCAAAGTAATCGTCAAATCAATCAGACATCCAAAGTGAGGAAAGTTATTTCGATTGGACAGAAAGTCAGTTCAAACAGATGTCCACAACAGTGGTTTTATTTTCGATTCACAAGGAATGCGCGAGCCATTGCTTCGGAAACTATTAACCTACCCATGGTCAAGTTGGAAAACTTCTTCAGCAGAGTTCCAGGGTCTAAATTTCGATCAACATCATAAATGGGAATGTGAACTGAACCCTTTACAGACACCTGCAAAGTACATCATCAAGTAAATGTTAAATCATTCCTACTAAAGCATTCAAAATTGAGAAAGTACGAGTGGAGGTGTTTAAACAATGAAACAAAAAAGTGGCATTCGCCCCTTTGTCAGCACATGAAGCACCGTGAAATGATGGAATATACCCTACTGTGCTCGTTGGATGGCCGAACGTCTAGAAAAGTGTAGCCATTCAGCTGCACCGCATACCCTGCCTCTTTTGGAGACAACTGCTTCACTTTTCCCTCTTTCACCTGCCCTAGGCACCACAATGTGAGCCTGATGCAAGATAGAAGCAATTATATAGCAAGTGAAACAACTTGTCAGAGGAAGAATCATGAACCTAATCAACATTTTCAAAGTCAATTTCAATAGCAATAGCAATAGTCGCAGATGATTTCAAATGTATGATGAGCGCATCCTGACATACAAAGAGCAAGCTAAATAAGGCCTCCCAGTAGAACGAGCAGACAAAATTCAAAGAGATAATTACATGTCTACTTAGAAATTTCTTGGTCTATAAACAAGCATGGTTCTCAAGAAAATTCTTCAGTTGTGCCCACAGCAAAAGATTCAAAATAAAAAAAGATTGCTCAAGAACCAGGGGTAGTCCAAATTTCCAAAAATATGAAGAAACTATTGTAATAATTCAAAAGAAAAATTTAAATGAAGAAACTATTGTAGGATTCCTCAAGAATGCAAGAAACATAGAATCAACGGCATGAGTACCTGTTGCTCCCAACGCTTCTCAGCGGCGCGCATCTCCTTCATCTGTTCTGCGAGATCTTGCTCACACCTAATTCGACCCTGTCGCCAATAATACGTCTACATTACTTCCCACTCTTTCACATGATTCCCAGAACTTATCATATCCCAGAACGATCGCAGAAATCGGAGAGTGAGGTGACAGGTCCGGGAGTAATGTACCGCGGAAGAAGAGGACGACCGCTGAAACGCAAGGTGGCGCACTGAAGCGGCAAGAAGGCTCTCACGTGAGGCAGAAACACATGATAATTGTGAAACCTGACATTTTTGAGCTGTGCTCCTGTAAGACCTTTTGTCAACTGACTGAAGAGGCCCTGCGGTTATTGCTGCCGTGGCTTTCAAAGAAAGTCCTGTCATAGCCATGACCTTGAAAGGAATCTCAGCTCTTCTTCCTTGTATTTCTTAAATCCCTGCGATCGACCCGATGTATAACCATCAACAATGAGCTTATCATCCATCACAGTATTAAGGAAAGAGCCCAACCCTAACTTCCGGAGTATATTTCGAATAAGAGACGCTGGTTATCGCAAGCATTAGCGACAAGAAAACAGAATGTGCACGACCTGCAAATTCAAGGATATCGAACATCACGTGAAGTTCTAGAGCCTCAAGGCCAGAAATATCTAGACGAACTGAGTCTGGAAATTCATTGCCTATCACCAACAAAAAGTCGATCTCAAGTATGCGTTGCGTAACTCTTTCAACATTCAGGCTCCAAGCACAATCCCAGTCCCGAGAGGAACGTATACGTAAAAATTTCTTAGCAACTGTAAGAAGAACGTCTGTCTTCCAAGTGAGAATACAATGACGACTTAGGTATAACCTGAACATAACCTCTGAAAACTTAATTCACATACGAGATTAACCTCACGACAGCAAGGAACCACTCCATAACAAAGACGCCTCTAACATAGCAATAAGGTTGTAAAGATAGGTTGTAAAGATAGTTTAAATCACAATGGGAGAAGAGTAGAAATAGTTGTCAACACAAAAACTGAATCAAATAACAAAACAATGCCGAAATATCATAAACCCTGGTGCCCAGGGTTCAGATAGCCACAGTGCTACGCTTCTAAAATCCGCACAGCTCAGCTCAACTTCACCAGTGAAACGATTCTTAAACCCTGACTGAAACACGAAGTCGACTATAGCCAACATTTCAAGTAAAATCCATAGAAATGAGAAAATCTGAGCGTAACATACCTGGAATTTCGCAACGAATAAGTCGCAAGGTGTCAAATCAGAAAGCTTCGAAACATAAAATTCAACGAAACAACGAGTGATTGAGCGCGGCAACGGCGTGATGCTTCCGCTCGATGCGGCGTGCAATCTCCGTGGATTGCTTTCTCTATCTGTTATCCAAAGCAGATTAGGGAGCTTCGGGGAGCGCACGGGAGCAGGAGCCGCTGCCGCCGTCGACGGACCGCGGCTACGACCGGCAGGGTCCCAAGGACACGTGGGAGTTGAGCGGCACTCACGGGCACTGTGTGAATCTAAAGCCTAGCAATTTAGAATATGATGTAATTTTTAATTTTTTTTGTTTAAAAAATCAAAAGATTAATATTTTTTCAATGAAATTTACATATTATAAAAAAAAACTGATCTACTACCATAGGGCACATGACTGTGGATTTTAGTTCTAAACTTTGAAAAGTTAGTGCTATTGAATGTTTGGAAATTTATATCATGTTGTGAGAGGGTGTCCTAAGGTGGGTTGATCAAGTAAAAGTACAAATAATTTAAAATCAAATTTAAAAATGAGAGGAAGACAAATGTAATGAAAATATTATAGGATGAGAAAAATTGTGTACATAATAAAATATCTTCTCATCACTAAAGGGAATACACATTAGAATATAAATATAAGATTTTGTTATTTAAATTTTGATATTTTGAAGATAATATAATAATACTACATATCTATTTCATATCATGCTAATATATGTCAATTAACTTACTCACTAGCACATTTTGGTGATTCCAACAACAAGAAGCACTTGCTTAATTTCATCCAAGTTAAGGTAGGAGTGTGGATGAACATATCTATATTATAATCTAATTTACAGAAATAATAAAAGATGTAATAAAGGTATTTGCAATTTATGTATATATTACCCTTTCTAATGGAGGTTCCATTTATACTTCCATAATAGAGACAAATAAAAAATAAAAAATTACAAAGTGTAGTGTTATAAATCTTTTGGTTAGGCTTGATTTCGGACAAAAGTGTAATAATAATATCAAGTCTAGGGTAAGAAAGAAAGTTCATCCTAGTTATACTTGTAGTAACATTCCTTGTACTTTCCCACTAATTAGGGTGATTTTCAGTAGGGGCCTTACTACTCCACCAAACTTGTTTGCCATTCCAAATGGAGGGGATTCTTTCGGCATGTGTTGGTTGAAGATGAATCCAGAGCATAGGCTCAAATATGCTAAATGAGGTGAATAGACAGCGAGGTGACATTAACACACTAGATTGCAAGCGGAAGCCAACTTCTTCAAACTCTATGATTTTAACATAGATAAGGTTGGTATCTATGAGAACAAGGTAGACCTTAGGGATATCAAATCAAACAAGAACATGGGAATGCTTAGGTCCTATGACACATCGTGCAATTTAATTAGCACAAAACCAAGAATTCTTAGTTTGAATAGCCGTACCTTTATATTCACACTTCTACTTTTTGTTAGTAGTAGTAGTAGATTTCCCATACCTAACAATCAATAGCTTGCATTTAGCTTGTGTGTACATCTAAATCATGTAACATTGTTTCTTTAACTTGTGTGAAATTCTCACTATATGCCATTTTGATGTATCGCAGTCCATTTCCACCACAAATCAAGTATGGGGCATGACCGTGTTAAACTCTTCAACGATAGTCTTGAGTTGCACTCTAGTAATGGTTGATCTAGCTTAACTTGAGGATGAGAGAAGTTAATCCTGTTAAGACGATGAGAATTACCTTTAGAACCAATTAGAAGATCCAATTTTCTTTTGTTAGATCCAAATACCTCTTCCCCCTTTAAGTGTGGAATTCAAGTGTAGATGTCTTTTGCTCCAAGCATCTCACTAAGCGCGTCTACAATTTTCTTTCCATCTTTAGATGCCATAGCTCTCTTCAATTTCAAATCTTTTCCAAAAGAGCCGCTATAAAGATAAACTTTGTAGTTGGTCATCTGCATGAAGGCTCAAACCCAATCATCACAAGTGGCAATGAACAAGTTAGACTTGCATTTGTTAGTAGCTTGCATCTATTTGTTGTCCATTGTTTATGCTAGGTTACATGTTGGAATGTTTGCTAGTTCTTTTGTTGTCAAATTTTGCAAAGATGATTAATGAAGTCATTATTCAAATAGTTTGTTGTTTAGGATAAGAAATAGAGAAAAAAAATGAGAGTAGAATAAAGGTCATGTCGTTTTTAAGAATCCACCCTACTAACAATATTGAAAGTACTAAAATGCAAGCCAATCCTCGAGTTCACAAATTGCTAGTTCTAATGTAACTCCGGAAGAGTTCTACCAAGCTCTAATTTCTAGATACATCTTGTTTGTCTCTCACATTGATGATGCATCTTTGTACTACCTATAGAGTCAAACATGTTAGTTTTCAAATTCTTTAACGATTAACTTCTTTGTGTACTTGTGCATGCTTGTTGTTTAATAAAACAAGCAAGTCCTATCATGGTCCACCATTAGAACAAATAGATCCCTTGACTCATACACAATGTGAACTACATTAAAGTTGGATTGAACATCCACAAGCTGAAATAGCACTTCTCTCTAAATTTGCCACCAAAGCTGAACCAACCACTTGAGTTGGACTAGTTGTTGTTCTCACCTGCCTTTCAGGTTCTTTTTCCTAATACACACTGGTTTTCTAGAAGAAAAATTGACTTGAGCATTATCACATAAATTTCTTGAAGGTTGAATTTGACCCTCTATTTTATACCAAACCTTATTCAAATGACGACAAAAAAATGATTTGGCTTTCGGTGCTTTTAGTTTGCATATCACAAATGGCAATGGTTATAACTTCGCAATAAATAATATCATAAATCTAACAAACAATATTTGTCCATAATTTCACCTTCTTTACATGATCAAACATGACAAAGCAATTTTCAAGGTCACCACCTAATTTTATTTGTCGTACAAGATCAACTCCACTTCTAGGTCCATCCACAAGCATTTCAAACAAATAGACCTTCTCTTGTTCTTGTCCTTGTCTTGGGAATACACTATTATGGATATACTCCATTGTGGCACGTCCCTTTATGTTAAAAATCCAATCAATCTCGCCACCACCCTTGTTGTTGCTCCAAAAAAAAGATATCATATTGTGTACATTAGGTGAGTTGGAACTTTATCTATAACATTCTCTAACGCACCACCATGGAGCATCTCCTTTGATCCCAATCCATTATGAATAAGGAATATATCAAGGAACTCTTTGCTTGTTGCCATGGTAATGGCGGAAGTTTTGGTGGTTATTATTCTAACTACTTTGTAAGCAATCAATCCAATAATTGTTTTGAAAGACTCTCTACATTTGCCATCAACAACTAGATGCAAATGGACACTCAAATGGATATATGCATGTGAGAAATCTCTGGTTCTAATTATGTGATAAATTCTTGAGTTACATAGATTGAAGCAAGTAGGAGATTGTCTACAAACTTTATAAAGTGCAGTAGAGTGTAATGGAAGAATATGACCTAAACTAAAAGGATGTTTGGTGGTCCCAATCCACTTAGTTTTGTTATTTTTCGAAGCTCATGTGTGATAGTCACATCTTGGATTTTCACAGATCGAATGCCTAATACAAAGCAAATTTTTGAACTTTAATCCACAACTACTCAAGCAACCATATATGGTTGATCTAAAATTTCAAGCTCATTTTGGTGTAGGCAATTTAAATTTGTTTGACCATTTTAAGAAAAAATTTAGGTAGTTTTGAAGGTCAATTATTGAAAACTTTCATTTTTCACTGAAAAAAAATTACATATTTGATTGTTGAGAGGTCTCCAAAGCCATATATGTCCATTATTAGAAATATAAAGATTGCTAATTTTTCTTCATTTTCCAACTTTGAACAAAGTTTGCCAATTTCACTTGATTTGAAATCTAAAAACTTGTACTTATCCATTTGCTTCAAAAATTGTTCAAATGGAAAGAATAAAGTGTTTTCATGATTTTCACAATTGAAAATTAAACATGCAAGTGTTAATTTGGAGTTATTTGTGATTTGTACGTATTTAAAAAAAAATACCATCTCAACAATTGGAAGGTGGATTTTGTAATGAATTTAATGACTTTTTATGTGAAATTTAATTTTTTGAAAGTGCATTTTAGTGTGCTAACACAATTTGCACTTGTTCATGTCACTTCCAATCCCAAAAAACTTTTATGTGTAAATTTCTGAAACATTGTGGTAAGGGGCAATATACTAAAAATAAAAAACTTAAAATTTTCTTATTATAATCACACAATTCTTATACAATTTTGTACTCAAAATTTCTATGCATTCTAAAAATCAAGTTCTTTAAACATCTATATGGTTAAAATTTGAAAAAAAATAAATTTGCTTCATTGGAGATAACTATAAGTCCAAGCCTTCTTTTCCTAGTCAAAACACAATTGAAAACACTTAGGCAAATAGGAGATAAACCTAGGTTATTCTGGATGTTAGATGTCATGGAGTGACACCATGCATGACCATCATATTGCTTATCCATGCCTTCCATGCCTCTAGCCCCACATATAGATCCATAACATCACAACAACTCAAAAAAAACATTCCCATTAAATCTAGGCAGAAGAAACTAAACCTTCTAATATTTAATGGTATCAAAATCAATTTGGGCAACTTCATTCTATGATCCAAGTATAGAAAACAATTTGCAAAAACATTGCAATACATTTAAAAAATTGTGATAATTAGGAGGGAGAGAAAGACGAGAAAATTTAGACAATGTAGGGCTACTAAGGATAGTGCGGAAGGTAGTAGAAATGAATGAATCCACTATGGATGGCAAAGCAACACTTGAAGAGGAAGGTTGACAAAGTTTATTAGTGTCTTGCCTTGTTTGAGCTTCCAATTCATCACTTGGGATTCATAGATTTTTTTGGTTTTAAACTGCAAATTAGAATAGATAAAAATATACAAAAAGCCATAAAAAGAGTATAGAACCGAAATAGGGTTGTAACATATCTATTATAGTATTTGATCTAGATTTGATTGTATACGTAGAACTCCCTCAAAACCAGCCTGGAAATAGTGAAAGCATCACAAGATAACTGGTTTTATAAATTTGAGTCACATAGTCACATAGACTAAATCCCACTATGAATGTAGCAATTTATGGCTAAATTGGTCCAAGGGATACACAACAAGGCCAATAGGTTGGATTCTAGAGTTAAATTTCGAATTTCTTATTAGATCGATGAGTTCCCCTCAAACCTCGATTGTTAGTATGTAGGTGCTACAACCGAAGTATGAAGTCGTGGAAGAATCTACTATCCAAGGACAATGTTCTAGAGTAAATTCCATGCTAGAAGTCCAATAGTGAAATCAGCTCCCCAAGATTCCTTCATTTGCAAAAGATTCTTACATTATTGACAATGCGAGGAGATGCCATTTTGGATCTTCACTGACCAAATGTGCCAAGGACAAAGCGGACCTGCACACTTCCCATGACACTCCCTGAGAAGTCTCATGAAAATTCCTGACATCTTTTGACTTGCAAAAAAATCTCTTCGGCTCTTCTAGACGATCAACCATTTTAACCTCCAATAGGAATTTTGTCGAAATTACCCAAGTTGCAATAAAATCTCACTAAAAATTAGAATAGCTTGTTTTATCCTAATAATGCACTCCACCAAATTTTGCAACATTCCAATAGCGGCACGATTCCGATAGAGGCTAGATTCCTTGGGAATTAATCATGTGGAGGTACCCTACGACATTGACTAGTGCTCCAGGAGCACATGACGGCGAAATGAAGTCAACAAGGAGACTTTTTTTACTCCCTTGCACCTACTGGAGACCACAGGCTAGTTACTTTTTTCAAAATAGAGAACCACCAAGATTTGGGAATTTATCCCAATTTGGTTCTTAATTCACTTTAGCTTCTATTGGGTTTTGGATCTCAGTACAGGGGATATAGGGGTTTCAAATTACAAATGGTGTTTTGGAGCCAATGGCACAATCCATTTGGCATTTGAAGTTAATCTCCAAAATTTAGGATGTTGGTTCAACATTTGGTAGATAGTTAAAAGTTTAGGAGTAGGATGAAAATCTTTGAAGATAAAGATGAAAATCCAAGTTGATAAGGTTACTAGCATGAGTTTAGGGGGGAATAGTCCCTTGAAACCTATTTAAGGGCTCCATTTTCCTCTCTAAAATCACCCCCTTCATTTGTTATTGGGTCTGTGGGTCCAGTTGTTTTGGATAGTTGGCATTTGAAGCCAAATTCCCCTACGGTGTTTTTGGAGCACTTTTGGCTCCATTGTTACTCTATTCCGAGTTTCCTTGAAGGTTCTTAAGGGGCATTCTATCTTGTTGTGTGTATCTTTGTGTGGTAGGTAGTAACTTTGGAAGCCCTTTCATGCATGTGTAAGGTCCTCATGTAGTTTAAGAAGTCCGGTTATCTTATACTAACTCTAGAGCAATCCTCCACAATTCCTTGGCAATGCCGCTTTGGGGGGACATTAGTATATGAGTGGGAACATTAAGGGAGGAGTGTATAGAATGACTAACCTCTTGTCATTCCATTGGAGTATTTTCTTGTGTGGTAACTAACCCTTTCTTAAAGTTGTCCTTGTTGAATAGATCCCCCTCTAAGATGGCGAAGCTTTGAACTCATGGCTAAGCCTAAAGTCCTACAATGTGTGTTAAGACATCTAGACAAAGGAGTTTTGAACCCCTTGGGTGTTGTAAGTCCTAGAATTGGTGTTAAATCCAACCTAAAGATGAAGCTTTGAACCCCCGTGGCATATAGTTCCAAAGTCTAGTTTCTAAGATCTTCTTAGGAAAGTCCAAAGTTTAGCTTCTAAAATTAGAGGTTGGTCCATAGGAGGGCATGGCCTACGCCACAACCATAGGTCCATAGCTAACCCAACTTCCTACCCTTAGAATCCCATCCCAAAAAATAACCATCCGATTTCTATTTTTTCCAATGGGTTCTCCTAAGGAAACTCGAAGAAAGGTCCAACGGATTGGAGAGTCAAAGCCCAACAACTAGGAGGCTCGGGGTCTTGCCATTAGGGAATTGGAGTTTGGGTACTGGAGGATTGGACTCTTTGTATTAGGGATCGACTCCAACAGTTGAGAGTTGGGGTACTACCACTGGGGGTTAGGACTCTATATACTAGGGAGTCAAGTTCAATAGTTGGGAGGCCGGAATCTTGGGTATCAAAGAGTAGGAGTCTGGGTATTGGATAGTCGGGTCCAACAACTAGGAATTGGGGTACTACTGCTAGGGGGTCGGGGCTTTGTGTACTTGGGAGTCGGATTCAGCAGTTGGGAAGTTGGGGTCCGAGTATTGGGGAATCGGATCCAGTAGTGGTGGGAGCTCAAGGTCTAGCCAATTGGAGAGTCGGGATCCAACAGCCATGGGACCTTGGTCAAGTTGGGGTCAAGGGTCTTTAATCAAGTGACCATGACCACCCTCAATCTTTCTTCAATTTCCAAAATCAAGCCCAAACTAAAAGAAGAGTGGGGATTAGAGTAGGAAGGTAGTAGTCCATGCAAAAAAGGAAGAGGGAAGAAAAAGAACGGAGCTCCCAAAGTAAAATACACCTACTCAAGTACCACCTGTATACACCACTCTCTTCCTCACCAACAAAATACTAAAACAAAAGTGAAGATAATAGAGGGAGATTAGAGTTGGAAAGGATGAAATAGACAATGAGGAGAAGAGAGAGACGATAAATAGTACTTAGCTAAAGGATGAAGTAGAGAATCTAGGGAATTTCTTTTGACCGTTGGGAAGAAGGATGATATGATGAATGTAAGACTTTGTAAGATGGGAAGTGAGCATTAAGTGACCTCAAAAGTCGAAGCTATAGTGCATAAGGCCACCATTAACACATTTGATGGAATAGTATTAGTATAGAAGGATGAGATAGGAAGGAAAAGAGGAGAGAAAGAGAAAAGAAAGAAAGTGGAAGACAAAGGTGAACCTCCTTCCCCCCATTAAGTATCGAATATAGAACCAACTCGAGGAAGCAACCGACATTTAGTAAAAAGGGGTCCCCATGGATCTAGAGGAGGTCCATGCAAATATAGAAAAACTCTCATCGAACCTCAACAGTAGCGAGGTAAGACACTAAGCTAGTGTCGGTCATTTTACCCGGACTATCAAGTAAGGAGTTAGTACAATTTAGAAGAGTAGAATCACATAGGGGACTAGGAGGTAGGCAAAAGAATTAAAGGTCCTAACTCCAACGTAAACTAGGAAAGGAATGTAATAGAATATAGGGCTCAAATTTAGAGGATTCAACATAGAAAATTATGTAGGTAAGTTTGTAGTATTGTAGGATCCACCATGGAACCATAGTACCTTAACAATTGACAGTAATTGGACGTTACATCACTCATGTCTCTAAGCATTTTTTTCACCCATCCACAAAACTAGGAAATAATAGCAAGATTCATTACTTAAAAGGCACAATGGACCATGCTCATAACACCCTCTTAAATTAAAAAGTGGATAAAAGTTAAGAACCTGGTCATATTTGCTTACTTACCAAGGGTGGATAATCAAGCACCCATACCTTGTGAATCACTAGATAATTCAATGACTAGATTTAGAAACTCATGTTTGACATTATTGACAATGAACAAAATATTATTCTAGGAACATCCACTACCTAAAGACCTCACTTTTACTAGTTGTAATAATTGGCATTCAATATTGGACTAATAAAAAATGTGTGTTTGTATTTTAGTCAAAACTAACAAGAACTCAAACAAGAGACTGTAAACTCTATAGTGTCTTGTAGGAAAAAGCCAATAGAATCAAGCTTCTTGATTGCTACATCTTGACTACAAGATAGTTTCTTTAACAACACCATACACCTTAGACTTCTTCTATGAAAATAGAAGGGGAAAATCCAAAGTGGACATGAAGGAGATGGGCAGGCGCAAGTACATAACCTTGACTATCTAAGGATAAAACAAACGGGATCTTATGCCCTCTAGCGACAATACTAGCCATAGTGAAGGATTAAAGAAATGAGCAAGCAAGTAACAACATTAAGAAGGAAGAAGAAGCAAGCAATGATATTTGAAAGTGCAAGGGGTGTGAATATAAAGAAGAGTCACTCCAAATGAATGCACTAAAATTTGAATTTGATTGATAACCTGAAGACTTGTCATTACTTATCATATATAGATTTGATACAAAAAAAGATATATGAAGTTGTCTAAAATGGAGGCAAGTAAGGCGGCGTACTGCATGGCATCAATTATAAAAGGACGTATTGATCTTTGTGAGATTATATTAGTAATGTATCAATGGACATTGACAAAAGATGATGATCCACAACATGCTTGCAATTATAATTTCATATTTGAAGACAACTTAAGAATCTTATCTTTAATGATATTATCAATAGTAGACAAAAGAAATCGTTAGTTAGTGACAAAATAGAATTTAAATCTTGTAGAGAAGAACTTTTAAAGTCTCATAGAATATAAGAGCTTGCAAAATAGAATGTAGTAGTATGTAGAAATGAATGTTCTAAAGAGTGTTTGTGATGTAGTCTACAAGACATTGATATTATAATGTATTACTAGTTGATTTTTTGAGATGCATAAAAACTTATGTTCTCCATTGTTAGCGTTGGACACTCTAGTTGAGGCTAAAAGAAATAAGAGGAGAAAAAATAGCTTTTATTATTCAAGTAGAAGGCAACTTTTACGGGCTAGAATGATTAGACAATTGCCTTGAATCACTATAGCTGATTTATCAGGTACAACAAGAAATTCAACATACAAAGGTATTATTTCATATGAAGCAATTGGGGAGGATATCATGGAGGCCGATTTCATTTTATGCAGAGCTTAACTAGCTATTGCCTCTAGCTATAGGAATTGGGATCAATACATTAATGAAGAAGAGGAGGAAGAAGTAGACAAAGAAGAATAACAATAATAAGCAATACTAGCATTGGAATTGGAGGTAGAACTTAGAAATACAAAAAAATGGTAAGAAAATACATGGAATTTTTCTAAAATGTAGATTTTACAACTTTGCATCATTTTGTACATATCAAAAGCCCAATTCCAATAGTGTGTAGTATATAAAAAATGGATACATATTGAGTCTTTTACAACCTAAAAGATAATTTAGTATCTTGAAATCTGACCTGAAATCTTCAAATTTAGAAAAAATTTGGTTGAAATCTAATACTTTTATTTTCAGTAGTTTTTGCCAATTTTTGTAAAATTGGAAAAAAAATTGGAAAAAAATTGGAGTGAATCTAACACATAGAATCTATAGGTGTAAATTTTTTGGCTTAAAAGCTTAAGAATTGAAGAAGTTATTTGAAAGATTATTTTGAAGAAAATCTACCAATCTCTTCCTTGTTTTTTGGGGGGGATTTGGAGACTAATTTTAACCTAAACCTTGTATTGTCTTTGAAGGAATGGAGGTAAAATAATACGGATGAAGAAGAAGAAGAAGAATCAATGGAGGAAGGGGAGGCTACTACCATAGAGGAGGAGGCTGTGGCGAAGTTTGAGTGGCAAGGAGGGCATGGAAAAACAATAAATAAAACCAATGACAAGATGGCAATTGGACAGAATGAAGAAAATCTAGGTGTGTGGCTCAATTTTGGACTACCTTTTTAGACCCCAGCCATGAACAGCTACACTTTTCAAGCTTTAGTTTGCTTTCAAATTAGGTTGCAATTTGGTTAAATGCTCTATTTTTTTCCGTCTTCACAATAGATGGCTATTAATGGCCATGCTTTCTTCAAATTTCAGTTCAGGGTTTCGGATGCTAAAATACTCCAACCATTAATGACCATACGTTTTGGTATTTAAATTTGTTCCTACATTATGTTTGAAATATGTTCACTATTGAAATTTTTGAGCCCTTCTATAACCCAACGACTAACAACCACATTTTTTCGTATCCAAACTTATTCCTCCAATATGTTTGAAATTGATTCGCTGCTGAAATTTTTTGGCCCTCCTAGATCCCTAGGTGTTAACGGCCACACTTTTGAGGATTTAAATTTGTTCCTACATTATGTCTGAAATTAATTCATTGCTAAAATTTTTGGCCCTCCTAGACCCTAAACATTAACGGATACACTTTTCAAGGTTCAAATTTTTTTCCACAATTTGTTTGAAATTAATTGACTATTAAAATTTTTAGTAACTATCTACACCCACGCCAATAATGACCAAGCTTTTAGAGATTTAAATTTGTTTCCAAGCTATTCTTGAAATTCTCAAATGCTAAATTTTTTAGTATCATCTTAATCTTTAGCCATTAATAGCTACAATTTTGTATTGCAAATATAGGCATTATGTAAAAATATGTATATTTATATTATATAAATAAATTTTAATATTTATAATATAGTAAAAGAGATGACATCATTTGAAGAATTGAAGTAGCTTCAAAGTGATGCCTTTTCACTACTATAACAAACAACTATGAAGAGAAGGATTACTTTAAGAATTTCATTGTATATGATATTGTTTTTCTTTGTTTTTCATTTAGATTATAATATGTTGAATTGAAAGGGGGTTTTTGAGTCTTAAAATGAAATATTTTAACTGAAGCAAAAGTTTGAATTTCTTTTTGTCGCAACTATCAAATCAATCTCAACTGCCACTGAGTTTTTCATTGTCATATAGGCGACCACAAGATGAAGTTGGGCCATTTCAACCACCAAAACAACCACACATATAAAAATAATGGTACGAAAATCTTCAATGCAACACTCAAGCATTGATAATTTATTACAAGTTGAATCCATTAAGCCTGACAACCATAAAATGGCATTTAAAAGATGTTTTAAAGATTTGAACAACAATCAATATTGTTGCATAGTCAAGCCTATTAAGAGGAGTCATGATCACCAATAATAGTTGAATGGGCCAATCAATTCTTTAATTAAGGCGGATTGTGCCAATTATGTCACTATTATTATCAAACGCATCTTCAAGTTCTTGCAGATGAAGTGATATTTTAATTGAAACTTTATTTTTTTACCTCTATTAGACATATGTTAATTTTTTAGTTCTTTATTCCATACTTGAAGTATTTTTTTAAAATAATTCCATGTATATGAAGTTATACAAGGGAAATATTCAAAATAGTTTGCTTTCTAGTAACTTTGAGGTGATTTATTTTTTAACTAGGGGTATGAAATTAGTCTTATGGTCAAAATTCATGACCAATGGGTGTTAGAGAGTCACATGGTCAAAATATGAGCTAAAATCTACTTGACTTGTGTGGTTTAGATAGAAGATGAAGTGGAGGAAAAAATAGGTACTATTCACCATCTTTCTCGTTGTTACTTGTAAAGCTTGAATGTTTAAGGAACCACAGTGTGTTATATTTGAAGAATTTTCAAATGAAAATTGAAGAAGTTTTATATCATAGTGTGGAATTTGTAAATTGGTCTCACTTGCTTAAATTGGAGTTATCAATCAAAAGTAGTGTTAGTTTGAGTGGAAGAAAGTTTGTTGCCTTCTATGTAAAAGGACAAAGACTTTGTTTGACTATAAAAGACGGAAAAATCTTTTGTTTTCTAAGAAATTTGGTGAGAATGTGAGAACATTCATTCCATTTGAAGTTTGTATGAGTGAGTTGTGAGTGGCAAAGTGAAGAAGGGTTGTTTTTTTTGGTTTTCAAGGCCGAAACTTTGGGTGGCCATAGAAATTGGACAAAATTTTAGAATGACTTGAAATTTGAAGGAATTGAAGGAAGTTTTAAAGATTTGTGTGTTGTAACTTGTTTTTACTTATAAACTTTCTTATTGTAGGTAGCATGGGTGAAACCATTGCTTAACTATTTTTTGTAACATAGATACGACAAAGTGAATTTTTTCGCTCATATGGTCATATTTTAATGTCATTCACATTGGTGAGGCACGATTGTTGGTCACCATAGGTTTAAAATTTAGGAATCAATCCCTCAAACAATTCAACTTGTGGTCTGGCTATCTTGTTTTATCTATCAAAAGTTTATGGTCTCTTATCATCTATCTTGACTTTTAAATCCAATTAGAATAATTACAACATAGGCCAATCAAGAGCAATTTAAAGATGCAATTTGACAACAGTGTAGAAGATTCAATTTACAAGATACAAAATATTATGCAACTATATTCATTTTGTTCTTAAATCAATTTTAATCGCAATCAAGATCCCTATGATTTTCTAAGACAACCGCTTCTTATACAACTTTTTGGAGACTTAAATTTATTTCCAAATTATGCTTGAAATTCTCAAATGAGAAAAATTTTAGTACCATTTTAGACCCCCAAGCTATTGACGGCCATGCTTGAGGAGCTTACATTTGCTTCATTAAATAGCTGAAATTTGTCTAATGCTAAAAATTTTAGTACCTTCCCAAATCCCTAGCTATTAACGACCACACTTTAGAGACTTAGATTTACTTTTAAGTTATGACTAAAATTTGTCCAATGTTGAAATTTTTCAACCTTTTGTGAGCCCTAAAGATGTCACCTAGGATTTAGGGTCTATTTTTTTCTATTTATTACTCATTTTTATAACTAAATTGTGGTCTAAATGACCATTTGAGTGACTTTACAAGAAATTAAGATAAAACCACATGTAATAGGGTTAACACCCCGAGGACATAAAAAATGCTCCAAACATGCTCTCCATGAGTATTAAGTATCTAGAAAAGGTGTTTAAATGTCAGATTGTAGATTGGGAATAATCCCAGTTTTGGTCAATATACAAAAAGAAAACACTCAATTAGATGCTACATAGGATTTTGACAGTGAAGGTGCATGCGACAAAAATTGGCTAAAATCACTAGAGTTAGAGTCACTCTAGCTTTGCTAGTAACTTATAATGTTATGGTAAAAGATTAGTTGAAAATTACAATGAAATGTAAAAAGTGAAAAATAGCCATTACATATAATTTTACAAGTCAAAATTCACAAGAGCTACAAGTAGGCAATTGCTACAAGAAGAAAGGTGTTTCTAGTTTAAAAAACATGCTAGGAACATAATGGTGAAGCCAGATTGTGAAGATTCTCTAGTATGAAAATGATTTCTCCTCGGAGGAATTAAAACCACAAAAGGATAAATCCTTTCTCTTAGACAAAGTGCAAGTTGGATCGAAAAAATTGCACAAAGGATGTAGGGACTTCTTAGAAGTTATTCAAAAAAATTCGTAATTTTTCAAATTACAAAATATAACTCTATGGGAAGTCAACTAAATTCATAGAAATTCATCTGGTAATGGTAAAATCCCACTAAAAATTAGAACAATGTGTTTTAGTCTAAATAAGAGCCTAATTGAGTTTCACGACATTTCGACATCGATAACTACATGAACCAGCATCGCTAAAAAATTTTAATTGAATTCCAAAAACATTCTATAGTTGACCAACAAACCATGATCATATAGAAACCAAATTAAGTCATCTTGGACTCTTCTCTAATATTCTTGGACCTTCCAAACAACCCTAGCTAGTTAAAATTAGCAAAATTTACAAACTCCAAAAGTTAGTTTTTTTACCTTTTTCATTAGGTTGGGAAACGCTATCTTTTGTGAGAATTTTGGCTTGGGAGGTGGGGGTTAGGGAGTTACTAAGCTAGAAAGGGTTTTCTAAAGCCAACGGTGCAGTTCATTTCTCAATTGGAGTTTTTTTCCAAAAGTTATAGGACATTCAGCAATAGGGTAGAATTAGGCATAGTAATTATAGTTTTTAGTAGATTTTAGTTTACTTAGGTAATTTTTAACATAAAAAGAGGTAACCATTGACTCCTTTTGCACCCCTTTTGATTGTTTTGTATCCTTTGGTCGCTTGAGACCAAATCTCTCCGATGATTTGAGACCCACCAATACAAAACATTCATTTCATTTTTTTTGTTTTAGGCCATACGAAGCCTCAT
Source organism: Pseudoscleropodium purum (assembly GCA_963969395.1). Lineage (NCBI taxonomy): Eukaryota > Viridiplantae > Streptophyta > Bryopsida > Hypnales > Brachytheciaceae > Pseudoscleropodium > Pseudoscleropodium purum. Next base: position 8,421,036 of record OZ017797.1, read on the forward strand.
GGCAAGGAAGCTTTGGTGATTGTCCAAGCTCCTTATATTTCTTTGCAATTTAAAACTTATATTGTGTTTTTGAGCCTATTTCAAAGGAGGTGGGGGTCCCTTTGAAACACTTATTAAACTTTGTGGTTTTGAGCAAATATTGAATCTTCTTGGTTTTGATGATTTCAAGTTGGTGGTGGTTCAAGTGAGGTCACATATTAATCATCATCCACCCAAAAATTTTAGAGTGAAATTTCACAACTTCATTGTAGAAAATTCCCCGTGGAAGAATACGTGGTATAAGTGTCATTTTTTAGTTTATTTAGAAATACTTAGGTGAGCTCCAAGGTTCCAAGTCCCACTTAAAGCTTACTATAAGTCATCTCTAACAGTTTGTGGGGCATAATAGCCCCATACAGCGAAGCTTTGCTCTTAATTCAAATTTTTTACAAAAAGCATCATTGTTGTATGTGTTATTTTTTAGAGAATTGGAAGTGGAAACTTTACTCCTTTATATCCAATTTTATTTGGATTAAGGGGTCCCCCAAAGGAGATCCAAAGATGTGGCTAAGCAATGGCCATATTTTGATTATTGGACAACCAATTAAATTAACATATCTTGTGTGAACCAACTAAGGGCCTCCAACAAAAGACCAGCTAATAAGCCTTCCATCAAAAGGCCTGGCTAGTAGCTTCCCACTAGGAGGAGCAGTCAAGAGGAACACCCCCCTTTCATTCGACAAGGCCCTAACTACTAAACAATTTGATGAGGACAGGCCTTGATTAAAAAAATTATCTTTTATTTTATTTTAAAAATCATCGAGAATTTGGTTGGTGGCTTCGCATTGAGAGCATCACCTGAGAAAGTTGGCCAATACCAACATCTAAATCTCCTTTTTACTCAATTAGAAGGTCTAGGGAGGAAAATCAGTCAGGTCAATTAGTTTTTTTAGCAAGGCAACTAGTTAGAAAGGCATATTAAAATTTGATTTACTAAACAGAACCAGTTAGGCTTCCATTTGAGATAACAGGTCCAAAGAGGCTCATGGTAATCCAAAAATAACTCAGCCAAAAGATTTTCCATTTAGACAGAATCTCCATTTGGAAGATAGTCCCAATAGAGACGAGACATAATAAGTTTGATTTTAATTTAGAAATCATCACAATTTATTCCAGTTAGAGAGGCTTCCCACCGAGAGGGTTAACCTAAAGGGATCAGTCCAAACAAAATAAGTCTACTTATTTTAAAAATTTGAGAAAGATAACCAAACCGGGTAGGTTCCATTGAGAGAAATCAACCCAGTAAGGCCTTCCAGTTAAGCAATTAGTTAGGAGGTTGAGACATAAAAAATTCGAATTTTATCAACAAAAAAAACCCCAAATATGATACATTCCAATTAAGCAATCAGTGAGGAAACATAAAATCTCAATTTTATTCAAAAAATTAACAAGGAACCCCAACTAGGAGGCTTCCAATTGAATAGGACAAGCAGGAGATCGAATTGCAATAACAAGAGTTCTAATTGAATCCAATTTGGATTCACATAGTGCTAGAGGGTTGGAAGGAAGGACATTATGCCATACCTTGGTCAAACTGAGTTGACCAGTTGTGGAGGGGGCTTGGACAGATCGACAGCTGCTTCACACGTTTGCAATTTGAATAAAAAAAACTAAGGAACTAAGCAACTAGGTGTTGAATCAAAGGCATGCAACAAATCTCAATTGATTGAAGGGGATCTTTAAGTAAAGAAGGATGAGTGAAAATTATCAATGGAAGTAGGAGTGTCAAGATGAAGCTTTAAATTGACTTATTTTGCCATAGTTTTGGATGAGGTTCAAAAGTCAATCTATAAAAAACGAAATAAAGAATCAATTGATTTGAGAAGGGTTCCAGAGGTTAACTAAATTAGGGAAAGGTTAGGAGGGCTAGTTGAAGCAAATTTGACTTCAAAATACGTTAGCAAATACTTCCAAAAAAATAGGATTTTCAAAGATTTGGTGTAGAAAATTAGGACCTTCATAAGAAAAAGAAAAAACTAGAAAGAAACAAAGAAAAATCATATAAAGATTTCGACTAGGAGAAGCGGAGAAAGTTTGGAAAGAAAGACATAACTACATCAAGTTCAAAAACCAAGAATCGAAAATACGTGAACAAAGGGAGAAACGTACCAACAAACCATAGAATTGGAGATGCAAACTAAAGGGGAGAGTATCAACAATGTCAAGGTTAGTATTTAACCATTTTCTTTGAACCGTATTCCAATTTCCATTTTTAAGTCACATTTAACAATTAGGGTTGTAGGTAGGAATTAAAGTCAGACCATTGGAGTATTTCATCAGTAGAATTAGAGTAAAAAATTAAGTAGAAAATTTCTTTAGCTTTCCAAAAAGATATTAAACACAAAAAACCGATAAAAATTGAAGAAATTACCAAAGAATGAATCCTAGTCTTTTAAATTGGATGAAATATAAAAATTCATCCAAAAGGATATTCTTAAGGAATTTCAGATCTAGGTGGGATCCAAATTCCCTATAAAAGTTGAAGTCAAGGAAGATCAAAGTAGAAGTGAATCCCAACTTAAAAAATAAACAAGAATTACTTAAGAATTTTGGTTAATTGGTCAATAGTCAAAATTCTTCCGAGAATAAAATCTACGAAGAAGTAAGAGGGAATTTAGACTTTCACCTTTATACTAATACATTACTAAGATAGATTCAAATCAACAAATTAGCTAAAAGTAGAAATTAAGCAGTAAAAGCTAATAAGCAATTCAATTCTAACTAATTAACCAAAAATTACCCAAGTATTAACATAGATAAAAACTAAAAACAAATATAAATAATATTAATATTAATATAATAAAATAATAAAAATAAAAAACAAAAATATAAACTTTAGAGGTAGGATTAATTATATGCAAGCTAATTAGGAATTTGAAAAGAAGTCATTAGAGATTTGGAAACATAAACAACCAATAAGGATTGACTAAGAATTACTAGCATATAAAGTATTGGGAAAATACTAAAATTGCATAACCTTTTTATTTAAAATTAGCATTACATTCATAAGGTAAAATTAGAGAATACTTAAAAAATAGACCCTTTAGCAAATACCATTCAATCTTTAGTTGGACTTAAGAAGCTTTTAGTTTTCGAAGGGAACTTTGAAAGATAGTCAATTCCGTGTAAACCAAGCCTTTAGAACCAATCTTGAGAAGGAAATTCCATTCCAAAGTTTATTCAAAAAACCTCAATCCACTTTGATAAGTTGGGATTTGTTTAAGTTTTGCAACTTTTCCTTAGGAATAAAATTAGGATCTAATGAAAAAGCTCCATTGCTTGGAAGGCATCTCGTTTACCACAACCAATCACCTATATAATTTACTTAATAACCTAGAACCTAGTTGTGCTTGTTTGGTCTTTTCGGTGGAGATCAAAACACTCACACCTTCCTATACCCCAACCATTAATGACTATACTTTTAGGGACTTAAATTTGTTTTTTTGTTTTGCTTAAAATTGGTCAAATGCTGAAATTGTTCAACCTTCCTACACCTTAGCCATTAATGACTAGAATGTTGAATTACATATTCTACAATATATATACAAGCTAGAACTTCTAAATTTCATTTACATCTCATTTTAAAGATGTTAATCCTTGGAGATCCACAAACATAGGAGTTAGGAGCTTCACTTCAACCTCTTTCTAAAGATCACTTGGAGGTAGAATTGCATGGCTTATTGAAGAAAGAGATTGTAAAGACTTCTTCTCATCTTGAACAGTTGAGGTATCAACTATGGGCAAAATCAAAAATCAATATTCTTTTATGTTGTATGATTTTTTTGTTGATTGTGAGACTTTTTTTGAAGAATGATGTCATGAATCTAGTTTACACTTTGTTACTTGTGGTTACATAGAGGGGAAGGGAGTTTTCTATGTGGATTTGAAAAACAATAAAGAAAAGACAGATGATGTTACAAATGATATTGTGAAATCTTGGAGTGACAATTGAATGCGGACTTATACTGTATTTGAGAAAAAATTGTAAAATGATGAAGTTCTCAAAGTTTTTTCAAGCAAGATGTTTATGGTGTGAGATAGAAATCACTGTTTGTAAGCATGGTTGCCTATTATCAACTGTGATCAAGTTGACAACTTCATATAGCATTATATTGTTGAAAGTATTGTTTTGAAGGTCAAAGGCAACATTGCACTATATTGGTAGCATTGCATAAAGTCAATTGATAATCTCTTTTATTTTTTTTATCAATTGTGATTTCATTTCACTTCTTAGTCTTTCAAACTTGTTTGATTTGGACTATTGTAATTCTTATTATTCTATTTTTTTTAAATTATTTTTCACATTCACTTTATATATAACACAATAAATTTTATTTAGATAGAAAAAACCAAAAATCTAATGTTTCTATCAATCTTGTTCAAAAACTATGTCACATTCAAAATATTGATGGGCAACTATTTTCATATTTTGGAAAACTTGTCTCCAAAGAGAATCTTTTTGCAATTGAAGCCAAACAAAAGTCAAAATAGAGGACTTGGTTCACTCTTACTTTTGAGACTCTAAATGGAGTCTTATATCAAGTTCATTTCTAATATTTTTTTACTATTTCATATTTGAATCCAATTTTTAGATCTTTATTTTGTTCATTTCAATTAATACTAGGTTTCTCTAACATGCATAACATTTGTCATCATGTGCAATTTTGCTTATTCTTGTATATTATTCACTTCATGCAACAAAAATTGGGGATATTGTTACTACTACTTGAAAGAAATTTTATGAGAAGTATTCAATCTAACAAATTAAACTCCAGCATGAGTTTATGAATGGGTTTCCAAAGTTGTTGACAAGATGAGGGTAGCTTCTCATTTAGAATTGAAGAAGCAACTCTCCATTACATATCCAAAGCATACAATGACATTCATAGAAGAAGAGCAATATCACTATGAAACTCATAATGAAAGTCCAAAAATGATTCAAGAAAAATTGTGGATACTAGCAACTTTAACAACAAACATTTCTATGAAGATCTAGTGGCTAGAGAAATGGAATAAGTCTCCTACTCTTTACGAAGCTTTTAAATTCCTTAAGGCAAAATTCAACAATATTGACTTTTTTGAGTAGCTTGATAAAGTTACAAAGTAGGCTCATGTAAGTACTTGTTTTTCTTTCTTATTCTTTTAGTATTGTTTCTTTGAACCTCTTCATTCAATTATAACATTCTTCTAACTTAAATTTTGTATGTGGTAGTTGACTATTGAGACAAGAAAGTTTTTTGATGCTATAGTGGCTAATCTTAGGGTGTCTATTAACTATCTTCCAAATGGCATGAATCCCTTATTCACTATTTTTGAATATGTGGAGACAATGTACATATTGTTGTAGGATACTACCTTCTTTTATGAATTTGTTTTGGATAAGGGAATCTACAAGAATCATAAGATTGACAAACAAGTCAACTTCAAATCGGCTATGTAAAGGATGTTGTATAAGTGTTTCAAGTATGCCTTTTTCCTACCAAAGTCATTTTTAAATCTCCCACTTTCTTTGCAAATTATTTGGACAAAGAAAGTGAAAAGTGCATGTTCATTAAGAGAATTATGAAATCTTGAGATCTCAAACATCTGAAAAAGTATAGATGGTATTTGGATTTTCTCCTTAAAAAATCTTTTATTTTTGACATTGTGTTTCGAGATTCTATTGAATCTATTTTAAAAGGTACAATTGTAGATGCTCCTAGAATGGTGGCTAACAATGCAACCAAGAACACTAAGAAGACAAAGGTAAAGACAAAAAAGTTAATGATTCAACTTAATGATTCAATTTGATGAAGATGTTTTAGTTCAAAACAATCTTAAAAACCTTGTTGTTACTAAACTTTCTTCTTCAAACATTAAGGTAATACATCTTCCTTTAAAGCAAGCAAAAAAAAAATTCTACTCCTATAGTTCATGTCAACTTCTTCTGTCTTTGAACTACTTCCAAAGTTTAAAGGTATGATGAGTACTTTGGCTCCTTTATCTACAAATCATACATCTTTAGATTTAATCTTGAATGATTCATTTGTTAGAATTATGGAGGAGAAGAAGAGTGGTACATTTGATGCACTATATGATGACATTGTGATTTTTTTTTTATCAAAGGTGAGTGCATTCGTTTTATTGGTTTTCTTTTTATTTCATGTTTTATTGTTATGAAACCTTACATGTTCTATAAAATCCATCTCCTCTAATTCTTAATGTTTTGTGACTTTGACATCTTCAATCATGAATTAACATGAAATTTTTGAATTTTTTTTTGGTAGGTTGGCAAAAGTAGAGAATTCTTTTTTGATGGCAAACTACAAAACAAACTAATTGACTTGCTATGGACTTCATCACTACAAAATATCCAGAAGGTCTTCTGGTTTTAGAGGTCTCAAATTCACCATTTCAAATTTCACCTTGGAATGACAACATTCCACGTGTTTTTATTTTATTGTAATGATGACATTTTCTCTTACCTATCTTTACCATGATGAAGCATTCCTTATATTTGAACTTGATAGTTCTATGATGAAGCAAGAAGTGACAAGATTCTTCAAGAATTACAAGTTGAAGATCAAGGATGAGTGAACCATCATTAACTACTTACATTTGACAAATTTTATGAACCCATTTAAAAATGTAAGTAACAATTTCAAATTTTCATTTTTGGCTTTGATTCAAAATTTATTGCATTTCTTTTAATTTTATGTGTACTTTCTCATGTGAACTTGGTTTTGATTTCCAAACTTTGAAGTCTAAAGCTTTGTTGTTGGCTTAATCATTTGCCTCCCCCATTGCAAGGCAACCTCAGAAGCTTGTAATTACTATTGATTCCTCTATTTCCAAGATTGATTTAGCCACATATGACGTTCTCTTCAACTCCATTATTGCAACAATTCAATTATGTAGAAAGAAAGATGGCATTCTAAAGAAAAGCCATAGGTTTTAATGAAGTTTTTTATTTATGGACTGAGTCCTATAGGTGGCATTGTGGCAGACATGATTACTTCTACAAGTATTGTTAGCTACACCCTATATTCCACTAAAAACCTCCGAATTTCTTTTCCATAAGGCATTAAGTGTATTTTAATTCTTTGCGTCAAAGATGCATGCAATGAAATAGTACTACATCCTTTAGATCTCTATACAATTTACAGCTGAGGCGCTACCATTTACTCACCTAAAATCCAAGCTATTTTTATCAAATTTGAGCAAAAGTTGTGAATGTTGCCACTTTCTCATTATTGGCAATTGAGAACTTGGTGGCAACAATTGGATTATAGAAATTTATGCCTTCAACGAAAATGGCAACGACAAAGACTATGGCCCACTTCTTGAATCCAAAAATTTTCTTCCAGAGCAAAATACCTGCAACAATTGAACATGGCCTACTACCAGATTGCAAATCCAGCTTTTACATTTTGGAATTGCTAGTTTCAATAGAAGAAACTTGGTCTACATAGAGAAGACAAGTTCATCATTGAAACTCATGAATTGCCACTATATATTGAAGTAATTCTTGATTTTAGAATAAACATTGGTTTAGGGCAAATCAGGAGTGTGGAAAACATTGTTTAGGACTAAGACCCAAGTCCACATCATTGTTCTGTCTACTATTGGAGATGTGCATGTCATGACCATTATCCAAGTTTATCGACATTGTTGGCTCAAGTAGGCATCCTTGTCAATAAGATTGATTTGGAATTTGTGATTCTTTAAATGGAGCACGCTTGTTTGCTTACCTAGCTTTTTGTCTTTGCTTCAGCCCATGACTATTCTTTTCAATCGCTAGGCTTTAGTCATTGGTCAGTTTTATTTGGTTTGTACTTTGGGTTGGGTTTTTTTTGGAAGGGGGAGGGGGCGAGGGGCTTATACCTCTTGCATTGTCTAGTCATTCCTTGGCTGATACAATCTTTATGGGTCCATATTATTAGTCCATTCTCAAATATTGCAAGTGGTGGGATCCCACCCTTGTACAAGTCCAATTTGAGTATTTTATGAACGATCAATGCCAAGCTAATTGGGAGATCATACTTATAAAGTGGCACTCCAATAATCCACAAAAACTTCTCCCTAGTGCAGCATGTGAAGTCGGCTTGCAATTCAACGTTGTTCCGATTGCTATCCGCGACATCTTCAAAAAAGGCTAAGAATCTCTAGTAGCTGGAAATTTGGTGGCAGATGTGTCGACACACAAACATAGTTGTATTGGGAGGAAAAAGTAGTTACTCGATTTAGAAGCTATCAAGCCCATTCCGCTTATGCGGAGACAAAATATGCAGTCATTAGTTATGCATCTACACATGAGCAAAACCATAGTTCATCGCTTCATCTAAGAAGGCAAGTTTTCCAAACCACACTCCAATGCCATCAAATCGTATTTGATAGATGACAACAAATTTGACCACATCCAATATTGCACATCATAGATGTATCAAGTGGAGCAATTTGAATTCATGATGAACAACATCCACTTAAACAAAAAGTGGTTTACTTTTAGTAAGAACGTGCAACAGTTTTATCTAACAAACAATAAAGAGGAACCTCATTGCACTACCAAGAATAAGAGGTTTATAACAAAGGTGATGTTTCTTGCTGCTATTATTTGGCCACGTCACAATACTTGTCTCATTTGTCTTTTTGATGGCAAGATTGGCATGTGGCCATTTGTCTTTCAAAAATTGGCACAACAAAGTAGTAGAAACCAACCAAGAGGTATGCTAGAGATGAAATATATGTAGTCAATTGACAAGCAACAAATTTGGAAAATATTGTAGGAAAAAGTGTTGCCTATCATTTGGAAGAAATGACCAACAAACTTGGCATGTAAGATCAGCAACTCTATACATATGCAGTTTAACAATGCAAGGCCTCAGAGCAAATGACTTGATCAATGATTTAATGAACAATGGCTTTGACATTTCACTTAAGTTCCAACCTGCAAACAACCCAGACATGAATGTCCTCAATTTGGGTCTTTTCAATAGTATCCAATCTCTCCAACATCAAATTGAGCAAGAGTGATAGATGATCTCATTGCTGCCACAATGAAGGTGTTGTAAGTCCTTGAGGTTGAGAAATTGAATAATACTTTTCTAACCTTGCAGCAATGCATAATCGAGACCATCAAGAACGATGGAGGCAACAAATATAAGGTGCCTCATATGGCCAAATCCAAGCTTGCAAGGAGATGAATGCTTTGTAATTGTTTAACTTGCCCACATGAGGTCCTTCATCGGCAACGTTTTCTAAATCGTTGAAATCAATAAACAGAGGTTTTTAATGGGACAAAAGGAGTACAATTTTGAATTATTTTTTTCTCTATTTTTATTTGACTATTTTATCAACACTTCAATTTTGATGTCTTTATAATTTTTGTATTATGTTTCATGCAAGTTCTTCCATTAAAGTTAAGTTCTTCCATTATTATGCAACTCATTCTTCTAATCATTCTATTTTAGAATTGGAAAGTGATGCCAAACTCTATGATGAGGTACTAAAGTCTCTTCAAACACTTATAACTGTCTCTAAGACTCTTAATTCTACTACTTCATATAATGGTAAGGAAATTGATGATGACTCTCCAATTGAAGACGTCGCACTATTTGACTTATGTTAGTAAGTTATATTTTTGTTTTTCCTTTTCAAAAACTTTAATTATAAATTCAAAACTTTGTATCTTAATTTGTTACTATACACTCTAATATATGATTTGTTGTTTGCAATTGGAGGAATTCATCACCAAGGCAATCCTTGCCTTTTTATCACCACCCTAGATTTCTTGGAAGTTGTTCTCTTAGTCCTCATGGCCTCCCTGTTTATGCTGAAGATATAACATTAGCTTATACTAATACTTTATTTGATTCATTTTCATATTTCCTATCACCTCATAGATCTTATAATCTTAGAGTATGTTTTTATTTTGAACTCAATGCATCTAAGTCAGATAGTATCTAAGTTTATTTTCATGATTTGATATTTGATTTCTATTGTCTTGTTTTTTAAATTGAATTTTTCTATGTATGATGTAGCAACAATTCTATTCAATGATCTAAAACTCAAAGCTATACCCAAATTAAACACTAAATTATGAGTCTTAAATCACACTCTAACACTAAGCTTTATAAAATTCTACAAAATAAAGTTTAACTTGAAATTCAATGAAACTACTACAATTGGATTTTTTATGTATCCTATTTCTATAAATGATTTTTATTTGTAACAAAATAAATTTTGAAAAAGGATGATTAAAAAATAAGAACATTGATTTTTAAAATGTTCATTAATTTTAGCTCACTTGGGGTTAATATATTTATTTGGTATGTAATATATGACTACTATGTTTATTTTAAATATTCCATATTCCATATTTTTTTTAAATAAAATAAAATAGGTGAACCACTTTCATCCTTTAAATTTACATGAAAATTTGTAATGAAGACTACATTTATCACTTAATCATTCAAAAGCATTGTTAATGATTTAGTGCTTGTAATGTTTACAACTTCTGTTGTCACTAGATTTATATTTAGCCTCTATGGCCCACATTTGTTGTTTCTTCTATTTTAGAATTCATAAACGTCATCCCTATAATGGTATTATGATGTACTGCAATTTTTCATTTATGTGCTTCATAGTGAAACACCCTAAATCACTACACCTATTATTATGTATTTGCTTACAAATACTATCTATTTTGACTATATCTCAATCTTTTGGTACAAATTCGTATAGCAGCATATTCATTTATTATTCATTTGAACTATAGATCTATATATCTAATTCCACAGTCATAGGTCTCCAACAGAATTACAATCCTTAAATTAGAAAAAAAAATAGAGGCTCGTAGACTCATGCTCACAAGCTCATATACTAGCATCCCCACAACAAAGGGCAAAGAGGTAATGCTTTCTCTTTGCTACAATCTCCTTTCATTTCTAGCATGTTCTTGCAATTTCTAAATTTCCTCTTCTCCAGATTGTTTGGGATGGATTACCACTACGGCAAAGTTGTCAATTGCTTGCAATTCTGATACAAGTGTCCAAAAATCCACCCATAGCTCTACCTCAAAGTCCTACCCCCTCAACTTTGAGCTTCATTGTCTTCATTAGATTATCCAACACTATTGTCTGTGCTACCAATTCCACACATACTAAATCACTTTTCTTAATGCAAGTACACATTTTAGTTTATAAATTATATTAATTACACTAACCTATATGACTAATGATTAAATGACTACATACAATGGAAATAAAGAAAAGACTTGATAATGAAATAGATTATGGTTCTATCCAACTCAAAAAGAGATTGAACATAAGAGTAGGAATTAATTTCCAATGTAGCTTGAAAAAACACTAAATTTTAAGACAATCTAACAAAACTAGGTGATAAAAAATCCATCTTTATATATATTGTCTTTCCACTTTGTGAATGTATTTCAAGATGCATCTACAACAAGCGAGACCAATATCGATTGTATCTTACCATGCAATATAACACAATTGGAGCACATCACCTTAAAAAGGCACCTTACAAAAAATGATGTGACAATTTAAGTATCTACAACATATCTCGTGGTAGCATCTTTGGCAAAACCAATAAGGATCTCATTCTTTACAAGTCAAGTCTTTGGATCTATACGCATTGTATTGTATGACTTTGTGATTTGTCAAAGAAGGACACTTACAATGTATGAACCTTTACAATTTAGACATTCATTGTTATAATGGAATGGCACTTTCAAGGTAAAAGATTTGAAAAAAACTTAGGGCTCAATGCAATGGCCTTCTGAATCTTGAAGCGCATGAAATCAAACCATTCTTCCTAACATCATCTAAAGACATTTTGTTGAGTCCTTCATTGACCTCAAGGTGGTGTAATTCAATGTCAAAAGACACAAGGACATGAATAAACACATATTATAAATCTTTTTTCAAAGGTTGCTAACAACGACGCTAGAGTGTGAGTAGGGAGCAATGAGTGTTTAGACTTGAACGCTCACTAAAACTATTTTTACTAAAAATAGACATGTCAAAGTCATAAATAGTGGTGTCAAAATTAAAAATAATAATGTCAAAATTATCAAAATAAAAATTATTAATTTAAAAAAAAAAAAATCAATTTATTGCTAAAAGAAGTTTAATTGAAGGTAGTTATTTAGCACTCAAATTTGTAGGTAGGGCCAAGAATGATAGCCTAGCCTCTCCCACAACATAAAAGGTACTACCATTGAGGTGATGAACAAATGAATTTCATCCATGGCATCCATTCTTTTTTTGGAATAATTGAAAAATAATTCCATATACTATGAAAATCAATGAATGGAAAAAAAATATTCTTTTATATAGCAACTAGTTCATTGGATCTGAAGAGACATTTTTAGTTGGCAAAGGACCCTCTTTCTATTAATTTGGAGGATTATTTGGATTGTGATTTTGAAAAAAAATTCAAAAGAATTATTTTTGAAATGTTTTTAAAACTATTTTTTTTGTCAATTTTTTAATTATTTTTTAATCAACAAGTGGCTCCTCAGATCCGAAGAGTAATTTCTTGTTGCTGGAGGCATTTGCCCTCTATTAATTTAGAGAGTATTTGAACTACAATTTAATTTTTTTTAATTCAAAATTTTCTTTTCAAAAAAAATATTTAAAAAAAAAAAAAAAAATTTAGTTCAAGGCTCCTTGGAATCCAAGCAGCCTTCCTAAGGCTCCAAAAAGCCTTCCATTGGCACAAAGAAATGTTTACAAAGAACTTTGGGCCTTTAAATAACCCACAAACAACTTTTTTTGGCACCAAAAAAGGGCTCTTAGGAATCAAATAGGCTTCTCTTGGTAGTAGGCATTAGCAAAGAAGGGCTCCTCAAAATCCAAGGAGCCCTAATTAAAAAATATACATTAAATTTTTTTGGAAAAACAAATTTTGAAAAACAAATTTGAATTCTTTTTCTTAAAAAAAGTAGTTTATATTTTCTCCAAATAAATATGGGGAAGGTACCTTTAGCAACAAAAAAATGCTCCTTGGATTTAAGGAGCCATCTATTGATTTTTTAAAATATTTTTTTATTAATTTTTCATTTTCATTTTTTAAAAATACAAATTTTCTTAAGAAAAAAATAATTTTGAAATTTTGAAATTTTAATTTCAATAAACTCCCAAATTAATAAAAGAAGGGTCCTTAAACAACTTCTTTACTTTTTAATTTAAGGTACTTGAACATCAATCCTTATCTTAAATAATTGAGTTTTTAATCCCATTCAATAGATATTCATCATTTAATGCAATGACCAATAGATGTATTTCATCCAACAAAGTCAACTACAAAAAATTCATCTAATCCATTCATCCCCATTCATCTTCTCTAAATTCATTTATAGCCATAAATGTCTACCCTAAACTACAGATATAGGCATCTTATGGTGAAAAATTTTAAATTTTTCACAAGATTTTTTAGAAATGGTCATTGTTCAACACTCATCACTTGTTGCTCAACACCCAATGCTCATCGCTCCCTGCTCATACTTTAGCAACCCTAATGTTACTAACAACAAAAGTCTTCCCTCTTTGGTTGCAAGCATGATTTTCTTGAAATTAATGTTGCAATATCTACACCCATTGTTGCTTTTTTAATCATTGCACATATTTAGATTGATTAGATTCACAATTTTTGATATAATTGAACAAAAAGTAAAAGAATTTCTACATGTTCTTTAATCAACTCTTTTTTTGAGCAAAAACATATACATTATAGGTGGTCAAAGCAAAAACAAATAGCTTCCCATTATTGTCCCTAGGAGGCAACTATTTGTGTCCATTAGGATTCTAAGATATATTGATATACACCATGTTCCAATAATGTTAAGCATGTAGTATATATCCAATTGAGCGATGAGAAGAATATTTTTTCTAAACAATGAATAGAAATAATGAGGATTGCATTTTTTTTTGCTAATTTTGCATCAAGTCTAAAATTAGTAGAAATTAAGAAAGTGTAGATTACAATCCAACTTGTTCTCGAAGTATAAGTGAACCTATTTTTGAGAAGTGCAAAACTAGAAACTAGTCTTAGAAACTTTATTAGGTATCAATGTATTATTTGTCACACAATAATAAAGTTACTAAGACTATATTGTATTCCTTTCATTTATGAAAATAGGTCACCGTATCTTGCACAAATTGGACATTGGTAAAAAACCATATAATATTCTTTTGATTCCCTACAAGGTTGCAATGGCGCTCTAAGCATCCCTCAAGATTGTAGAATAATGAATGAACCTTTTGCCACATGCAAAAAGTAAAAAGCTCACAATAGTCTTCAATGAAGTTATAAAATGGTGACTATTCAATCCATTTCCAATCTTTTCAACCCCAATTCTACATTGAAGTTGTCAAAATGCAATCCTTTACATTTTCACTATATTAGGATGGATAAGGGAAAAGTTGGAACAAAAAATAGAGAATGAAATTGGGCTAGGGGAGATTTTGGATTTATATACCTTACATTGGACTTCAAAAGTCTGCACAAGAGGCATTAAAATTGAGTTTCCATTTGAAAGTTCTCTAGATTCAACTAGACTCTTGATTTTGGTGTATAGATGTCATGTGCCTATTGGGGATGTCCTCAACAAATAAATTCCCTAACTTAAGCGACTCAACTTAATGTCATTTCCATTTGTTTTATTAAAAAGCAATTTTTTCATTAATGATATAATATAAACTCTTTTCCACATGACAGTGTTTTCCCTTGATATGTCTAAACTAATTCAAACATACATTTGATTTTCCTCACTATGTAACGAAGATGTTACTCCTCTAAGACTTCAAGACTTCAATGTTGTTCTTCCACTTTCAAGTGGAGGAATATTCTATGCTATATATAACCTCATCACTTTCTTTAATTAGTATAGTTTTTATTCTAACTTTAGTGGTAATACTTGGTGTTGATTTACTTATTGAAAACTTTAACCATTGTGATTTCAATGATGAACGTAAAGATAAAAAAGATATCTCTAGGATTCATTCTAGACCAATGTAAGTAATTTCATAACCAAAATTTTTCTATGAGCTATAATTTTAACTTATAAATACTCAATTTATTTAAGTTCTTAATCTTAATTAATCCCTAAATTTTTTTAATATGTTTTCACCCAAAACACTCCAAAACTGCCATTTAGAAGAAAAAAAAATTAGTTTGGACACATATAACAAAAGGACCTCGTAGTATGCTAGTTTGAGACAATGTGAAAACTTTTCACCATGAGAATTGCAAGATATGAGCAATTGAATTGACCAAAAAAAAATTTGGGCCTTGCAAAAAATAGGGCAGTTGTACTTTACAAGGTCACATTTGTATGAAAAAATATTCTAAATGGTGGTAATTTTTTGGATTCATTCTTCAAAGAAGGTTGGCTACATATCTGAAAAAATTCAATTCATTTGGAGTTGTATTACATATAGGAAAAAAATAGTAAGCAGAAAAAAGTAGAGAATGATTCAAAACATCAAATTGTTAAGAATTTAGTTATAGAATTGAAAAATGTCAATTCCAAATACTATAATGCTGTAATAACTAATCTACTTCTTCTAATTTATTTTTTCAAAAAATATTGAAAACTAAGTTAAATAAAGGACTTCAAAGTTTATTTTAGAGTAAAAATTCTACAACTACCCGCAAACTAAAACTCCTCATAACTTTCATGTCATTACTCAAAATAAAATGATTTAAAGCTTTCTGTATTTATATAAATCTAAAAAAACAATTTTAAATTTTTATTTCTAAAAAAAACTTTTTTTTCTAATCTACATGGACTACCCTATCTAGAAAAATCCCTACATATCATACAATAACTTTTTAATTGTGTAATCAAAAGTTATGAAAACTATTGGATCTTAAGGAAAAAACTTGCCTACATGTTGTGTGAAAATTTCAAATAAAAAACATAAAAATTCCATTCATAGTGATCTACTTAAAATCACTATGTTGCCAAAAAAAATGTAGTTTGATCTTTTAGGGCTTGATTTTTGGAATCATTTTTGAAAGGGCATTTTTTAAAATTGAAAAGTAGTTTTGAAGTATAATGCAATTGTGGCTTCTAATTAAGTATGGCTATATGGAATATTTATAAAGAGAAGTTTTCAAATTCATGTGTACAAATTCTAACAACATTTGCTATGAAAACCTATATTGTGGAATGTAAGAGACTCAATACAAACCTTCAAAAATTAAGATGGATGAGAAAAAAATTGTATGTATGTGGCATATTTATATTTATACATTGTCACAATTAGAACACTTTATCCTTAAGGGACTACAAAATTAACTTCTTATGCAATAATTTAAGAACAACAACCAAAACATAAAGCCATAGATTGTTTATTTACTATATTCATTTATAAGGGGTAAAAATCTACATTCTTTTTCTTCTATCAAAAAACTTATGATAGGAAGCTAAACTCTGTGGGCTCTATTTGGTACAAGAACTATAATATAGGATAGGCAAACCATTCCATACATCCATACAATTTCCAAAATTGTATATTCATGGAGAATTAGATAGCTAAAACTTAATCTCGCCCCAATCTAAAGTTCAATTTATTAAGTTTTAGTATGTGGCAATCAAAGATTGATGATGAACAAAACATAGTTGGAATTTTAAAATGAATGAATTTTGTAGTTGAATAGACATAAAAATAGCCTTCCTAGTTTCAAATAGAATATACCCTCCTAAAGGTTCTTAAATTGATTTCTATAATCCTTCATACCTTTGTGTCACTTGTTTGGGGTCTTTAACAAATAAACTTTTAGTTTCCATTCAAACAAAACTCATTCTATTTCTAAAAATGTGATTTTCATTCAATTCACTAATGCACTTGAGTTGCCAAAGTTATTTCTCTCCATAGTAATTGTTTTTAGAAAACCATTTAAATTATTTAATCCCTACAAAACCTTGAGGTAGTGCAAATTTCTAAAAATATGAAGAATTGCTATAAAGTGCAACTTAGAGGATAATTTAGTGATGACCTTCATAAAAAAAATTAAAGTTGCAAAAAAGGATCATACTATATGATTAGTTCTACCATTACACTTATTCAATTTTATTAACAAAATTTGACACAAAAACTCTGAAATTATTTTGAAGCTTGATTGTGAATTCATACGAATTGAAAACAAAATATTCCAACTTTGGTGGTTTTTCAAGTTTTTCATTATATTGATTGTTGGATTCATTTTAAAAGACCCAATTTTTGAACTAGGAAAGCCAATTTGCAAGGTGAATCATATTTGTGCTCTTTTAACTTATAGAGTATTTAAGAGTTCTAAAAATCCATACTATACTAATGTTAAGAAATTAATATGAGAATTCTAGAAAATCTAAGTTTATGAAAATAGTCATATAAATTGGATAAACTTATGTTTGAAAGGATGAAATTAATCTGAAAGGGATCACTAGAACTATCTAAAGTTAAATCCTTATTGTTTTACGCAAACAAAGAAATTCCCCTTTGAAAATTCACAACTGAGTTTTTTTCTTTCTTTCTAATTTACTACAACTTAGATATTGATTATCATAAAATGGTTTACTCATTGTCAAATTGAATTAATCAATTATTTTTCAAAATGGTCCATATGTGCACATATTCATGTCTTCATGAAAATTCTATGCTCTTAAATATTAGTAGAGTTTATGGATACATTGTAAGATGTGAATTTGAATTTTGGATTTTATTTCAATTCTAATTAATGTCAAGATAATACGTGGCATAACCCACCTCAAGCTACAATATCTTAAATTCAAAACATATTTTACTATTTGAAATGTAAGGAATGGATATTTCATTTGATATATTTGCTATCTTCTTTAACCCTTAAAAGAGTTTGTCCCTATGACCAAGGTAATCACCCAAATGCTTGGATTATTCGACCATTCTTTGTTTATACAACAAACACTTAAGTCATCCATTGGCCTCGGTGTCCTTTAAGGATTAGAGCTTTCCAATTCATATAAATGTAAAAGTGATCATTCTTTTATTATTTAGATACAAGTACAAATTGTGTTATTTTCTCATTTGCATTATAAATACCAAAGTCCTCTAATTTGTCTATCATTTGCAAAGCTCTCTAATTTTTATTGGATATCAAATATTCAAGGCTAGTAGTTGCATTTTTTACAAATTCAAATATCAACAAACTAAGATTTTTCAAACTTATCAATCATATGAAATTTTGCTTTAAATATATTCCATTAGAAGATTTTGAAGGGGTCGGGAGGGCAATTTCAAGCCTGTTCTTCCGACCCTATTCCTATTATTTCTGTTATTATTATTATTATTATTATTATTATTATTTTTTTGAATTTAGAATGGAAAAAAAGTAGAATTTTTTTGGTGATGTGGCAATCACCATACCATATCAAGCAGTAGCTGCAAGGCTATTCCTCCAACATTGGTAGCCTAGGAAACTCACAACCCTCCAAAGTTGCTAAAGATCCTTTAATGCATTGTATGAAAAACAAAATAAAAAATCACCCATCAATAGAAAAATAAAAATAAAACATGTTTCAATATCTTTATTAGAAGTTGACATTTAACTTTAGACAAATTTTTTTATATAGAATTTTTGAAGTTAATCTCAAATTCACCATCTAAGTCTACATATCCTACATTTAAATAATTTTGGAACCTTATATTTTATTGCATCACTTATTGAGCATTTAATATATGCAACTCATTTCTCCAACGATCTACAATATTCTTAAAAAGATTAGTGTTCATCTTCTAAAGGAATCTTTATTGCACATAAAAATGAGTTATTTGTCCTCAAATGTAGTTTGTGTCTCTTATAATTACTTCAATAAATATTGGCCATTTAATTCTTCCATCATTGTCTTCAATGGTAGAGCATCCTTTGCTGATCACAAAAGTAAGTCTATGATTTACAATTTGATAGTCCCATGGAATAGGATGAATTTCTAAATCCATGTTCAACTTGATATGGCTAGCTATAGAAGTGGGCCTCCGGAATTATAAGTTCTATATAGCTATATGGACTAGATTTCACAAGCTTTCAAAATTATAAGAGATGGATACATTCTTGTTTTGCCAAGCAATAAGCTTTTGGAATAGTCAAGGTTTTTGCAAGGTTCTACAAAAGCAATGTTTTTTAGTTTCATTTATCTTTGGCTTGACATGTCACATCCCTTGGTCTTCAACAACAAAGAATCTCTTTCTCTTCACAATTACCATACAAAGCAACAAATGTCAAAGCATGGTTCTTGTAAACCATAACATGCTAAAGGACTAACACTTGTCAAATGTAGATGATTAGTATTTTGGTAGGCCCTTCACAATATTTTCTTGAAACTCAATCCTAACATGTCAAGCAATGGTTGTTGAAATCAATGCTCATCTTAAGTTTAGTAGCTTTATCCTTTATTCTACTCAATGGGTGGTCATTTGATTATTTATTGGTTGTATGTGGTGAGAAAAGACACACAACAAGAATTACGAGGGCTCTTTAAAAATAGATGTAAACTTATAGATCATTAGATTTGGCACGGATAGATAGAAATGCTCTAATAACTCAACATGAGCCTACATATGACACAAAGTCACAAACCTCTCTATATTTTATTATCATTACCAATAATCTAATATGCCCTATGCCATTGCCACAATATAATAAAATATAAAATTAAAATAAAATTCTAATTTTCTAATTTGCAAAACTTCAAAATTCAGTGTCCTCTCTATCACAAGTAGGAACTCCATGAAACAAAGTTTGTGCACCCGTACTCACAAAGAACTTTATAATTGTACCAAGAATGCAACCAAGAAAATTTCTGATGCCAAAGATCTCATTGTAACAAAAAAATAAACAAAAACAAACAAACAACCTCATTTCAAGCATAGATTAATACTAGTCATTATTATTACTGAGTCTTTGCATAGCTACACACAACTATTAATGATTGTATTGTAAAGAAGAGATATCATTTTTTTTATTTGTTGATGCCAGTGAAAAAATAAACATTGCAAGCAAGCAAACACACATGAAATAATAATAATAATAATAATAAATTTCTACCATTGCCATTGTTGACTAAAGCTTCATACAATACTTCAATTTAGGTAAACACTCTCGGATATAAACATCATTGATAGAAAAATTATTTTTAAATAGATTCTAAGGTGCAATATGCCTTACAAAAATTGTCTTGGCTACTTCCCTCCAATATTTGAATGTTATGAAAAGTAATTGAAGCTATAGGACCCCTTTGTCCTAATCAAGGTGAACTAACTCCCTCATTTGTCCCCTCAAGTCATTCTAGGGGTGCATATAAAAGATAAGACCCCCTATTTTGTGCCTAATTAATTTATCCTCTACCCTTCTCTTGGCTAATTTGGGGCTTTTGATTGCAAATATGAATTCAAACTTTGCAAATTTTACCATTCTTGACAAATACAAAATTTAGCATTTTCCTTTGAGGACAAGCAAGAAGGTCAATTCAACCCGGCCCATTGTCTGTCCCACAAAACATTAGATCCTCCATTCAAAGTGGGCCCAACAAGGTAATTTTTGGATTTTCCAAGGATAAAAGTAAAAAATAGCCCCTATTTTTAACTGTGTCTAGAATCTGTTGTAGACCTCTTCTCGGGGTCTCTAATTGCAAATATAAATTCAAAATTTGCAAAAAGAATTATCTGAAAAATTAAAAAAAATTCTTGTGTTTTCCCCCGAGGTAAATCCAGCCTGCTGGGCCCACTGCAAATGGAGGATTTAACGTCCCCCCCTCATTTTCTGTTCGGTTTCCCCGGGGGCGGTTTAGGCGTTGATTTCTTGGTTCCCTCACAAGCGTCCGTGACCGCAGACCCCCCTTTTTTTTTTCCCTTTTTTTTTTTCTCCCCTCCGTCGTCTGCCCTTTTTTGGTCCTCAACCCCTCGCCATGCCGTAATGATGAGAGTTGCCACCTGGGGAGGCAAAGCAAATCTGGAGCGCATCCTCATGTTCCATGAAGGCAGAACGAATCTCCCCCTCGCTGCCTAGAAGCGTCCGAAAGCCAAGCCCGAGCCAAGCCCGAGCCAACCCAAGCCAGGCTTGGCGTCCGGTCTGGGACTCATCATCATTCATCAACAAGACAAACAACAGCAACTGAGACCTCAGACCACCAGCGAATCACGAGACGCAAGTGGGAACGGGGCCCAAGCCAAGCCAACCCCCCCCCAGGCAGCGCCTGCAGGGCCTGCTACTCTGTAATGACAGGGCGGGCTGCAGCAGGTCCAGGCCAGACTCCAGACTCCAGAACATCCCTTTCGGAAACCAGGGCACTGCCAGGAAATCAAGCTCGGCTCGTTTGCCTCACTGGGGGACTGATTAGAAAAGCGTAAACCACTGCCAGCCAATTTCACGTTCATTTTGCGAGTGGGTTACTTGGCGTAATTAGGGTTTCAAATGTAACTATACGGGTTTCCATGTATAATCATGGATTGTGGATTATTCATCCAAATTGAATTAAGGTAGGTTCTCTAAAAACTACAACTTTTTGCTGTTGAACCTATTTGCTAATATTAGACTGGTCAAATTTTCATATGTTTTTGTTGGCAAGTGAAAGGAGGTTTCAACACACTACATGTAACACACTACATGTAACACACTACATGTTGAGAACATGGCATTTGGATACTGTATGCAAAGGTTATCAAGGAACAAAGTTTGGTTCTAAAAGCGTTTCTTCCACATAGGTATAAAACTGACTTTGGAGATGTACACATAGTATAGATGGCCGTTTAAGGTCAATGGCACATTTGGGTGTACCTACTAATGTAAACTATTTATCATCCATTTTTTGCTTGTTGGTTTATGCTAGGCAATACTCTCTTTGTCAAGAATTGTGGGAAAAGTAGCCCTCCTCATTAGCCCACTTTTCTTGCAATTCCCTCCTAATTGGGCATTGCCCTATATGAAATCACCTAGTAATCATAATCAATCAACTTAATTTGCCCCGTGCATTAAGTCTTTTACATCTATTCTTCATCCAAATTTTATGCATTTCATAACAATCCTTTACACAAGCTAGGCAATTTGATGTTCATTAAGCATTAAGGATAGAGTTAATCATAAAGTGTGTATAATGAAGGACTAAGAACCAAAGTTTGAGCTTAAACATAGGATGAAGCTCCTTGAAGCACCCAAATTGGGTACAATGGAATTTGGTGTTGTATAATCACCTAGTAATCAATCAAGTGAACCCCCTAATAATCAAGCATTGCGCCTTTTTCAATTGTCCCTTATCCATAATTTTTTCATTTCATGGCACTTGTTTACATAGGCCACACAATCAATTGTTCATTAGTTTTAATTGTAAAGTGAACCTCAATTTATGGAAGGGGTGTTAGAGGAAGATTTAACTAAAGGATACTTAATTAACCCCCAAAGGTCAAAGACTATGTTTTCACCAAAAACACTCCCAAATTGCCATTTCTAATACAAGTAACAATAAGATCTTGTAATAATCTTGTTTGAGAACATGTGGGTTTTTTTGTTTTGTTTTTTAATTCCACTGTGTAGATTGCAAGATATTAGCATTTGAAGTGACAAGTTTCCTTTTTTTGGCCTTGCAAAAATCCGGGCAGTTGCACTTCAGAAGGTCACATTTATATGAAAAATGTTCAAAATGGTGGTTACTTTTTGAATTCATATTTCAAGTCAAGTTGGCTACATGCTTGAAAAATTTCAGATCATTTGAAATTGTACAACATATAGGAAAAAAATAGTAAGTAGAAAGGAGTAGAGAATGATTCAAAATACTAAATTGTTAACAATTTATTTATGGAATTGAAAAATGCCAATTCCAATGGTTGTAATGTTATAAAAACAATCTACATCCAAATTTTTTATTTTTTCCTTAAAATATTGAAAATAAAGTTAAATAAAGGACTTCAAATTTTATTTTAGAGTAGGGATTCTATAACCACCAATAAACTTGCACAAACTAATTTTCCTCATAATTTTTGATTCATTGATCAAAATGGAATTATTCAAAGCTTTCCAAGTATATAAAAATCAAAAGAACCAATTTCAAATTTTAATTTCTTAAAAAAATGATTTTTAAAGAAGTTTCTTTTGTTGCCTGGGTTGCCTATTGAGCATAGAAAAGTAAATATCATACCATAATTTTTTAACCATGAAGTCAAAAGTTATGAAAATTGTTGAATCTTAAAGCTAATCATCAGGCACAAGTTGTATCAAATTTCAGCGAAAAAAAATTAAAACTCCATTCGTAATGAGTTGTCCAAAATTTCTATATTGCTGAATAATGCAATTTGGACATTTAGGGGTTAAACCTAAAGGCATGCCGAAAATTCTTACTTGTGGTTGGACTAAAGGTTGAAATTTGTGCAATTGGCCCCTAGGTGTGATATGTCCCTAAGAATAGTACAAAGGAAAACACAACATCAAATTCCATCAAACCAAGTATGGGTGCTTCAAGGAGTCTCGTCTTCTATTCTTCTCAAGTTTTGACTCTTGTTCCCTAGTTGTACACACTTTACAATTAACTCTATTAGGGAAAAAAAGGTAAGGGCCCTGCTCATTGGGTGGGCTTTTCCCACTTCATTTGGGACCCTTATTTTCCATAATTGCCCTAATATGGAAGCCATTGGCAAGTTATCAACCCTTTTGCCTCAACATATAACAAAAATTGACATAAAAATGAAATTGGCAGCGTAGTCTAGACTAAACATCTTTTTACATCCATGGAGATCAAGCATGGATGATGCACTCTATGCAAAATGTAGATGAAAACTCATGGATTCATCCAAAAGTGTGAGCATTCATCCTAAAAATAGTGATTGGATAGATTTGATTTTGACCTCCATGTAGTAATCACATTGGTTTTGAAAATTAATAGCTATTTTTCCAGTTCTTGTCAATTGGGGGAAAATGTTATGTGCCCATGAGATGATTAAATTTGAAAATTTTGAATTCATGCCCATGACATTCTTTACCACTGGCTTGATGACCTTCCTCTTGTACCTGAAAAGAAGAAGGATATCCCTCTCCTAAATACTTAGCGGAAGCCCAAAGTGAAGATTTCAACTTGTCACACCTTGGTTTTCAACTTGCTTTTTCCTAGGGAACCACACTTTGTTCTTTGGAATGCAAAGGGGATCACTTCCAAAAAAAATCAAGACTTAAGAATATCATAGATGGACTCATAAATTCCAAATCAATGAAGCATTTGGGAAAAACATTAAATTTGCCAACCACAAATTAGGGGGCAATTTTTCAAGTTTATTTGTTGAGGTGAAAATTTTGAATTTTGAATCCATGTAACCTACACCTACACTTTTTGAATATGTATAACCTATACACAAAAATGTTGTAATTTTTTTTTTTATCAATTTCATCCATTGAGAACAGAACAATATATTGTCAAATATTCCCTTTGTAATTTTGAATGTCATTTTAAGAAAATCTTTGCTCAAATTTGAAATCTTGAATGAATTTTGATTGAATGTCAACAAGATAACTTTTGAACCATCTACTATGATGATAGAATGGTCAAATGATAGATAGGTGCTTGATTCAATGAGTTGTTATCTATTTTTTTTTTGGCAAACCATCTTTACATGCATTTGTAGATTCAGCTATAGTTGGTCCTAGAATTAGCAGAAAAATTTGACACTTTTTTTGGTGTGCATTCTGTTCCCCCTCCCGCCACTCAGATCACTCGTGGCTGGTGGTTTTATATTTCATCCTTTGCAATGGAATTCGTTTCATTTGGTCTTTTAAAAAAAAAAAAAAAAAAAAAAAATCCTGAGTGAATTTTCATTTGATTGAAAATGAATTAAAAAAAAAATTCCCCGTGAACCTTCTTGCAGACTGATCATTACTACTAAAAGCCCTCCCTCCCCAAGTCCCGAGGCAGGCAGCATGGGCCGAACTGATCCCATAATCCTGAATTCCTGATCCTCCTCCTCCTCCTCCACAGAGGCTGCGCACTAACTTCTCTGCAATTAAGGTAAGTGGGCGTGCTAAAGCGAGATTAGCAACGAAATTGTTGACTTAGCCACAGCAATCATGTGGAGACAGGGAAGGGAAGCGGAGGCGTCGTTTCTGACTGGGGGCTGGGAGCATCCCCGGCCAATACTCAGTCAACCACCCCACCCGGCCCGTCCCGGGCATTACTTTCCTAGCCACGGGGATTGATGGACCCAGCCCGACCCGACCCAACCCAGCCCAACCCAGCCCCGTTATTACCGTACCCGGCCCATTCCTTTCCCAAACGAACTGACTGACGGAAGGAAAAAAAGCGGCCGCAGTAACTTTAATATTCCGTCTCGCCACGCCACCTGTCTCCGTCTGTCCGTCCGTCCGTCTCTCGCGGGAGCTATTACGTCCGCTCTGACCGCAACGTGGTCACGTCAAGAAGGCCCGTCGCCCCTTCAGTTTGCTCTTTGGCTTCAATACGCTTCGGCCTGCCATTGTCTGCCGGGGCAGGGCAGAGTAGGAGTATAAAATAATAATCAAACTATTTTTTCCTTTTTTTTCCTTTTCTGGAAAAGTAGGGACAAAGCCCATTTTCACATTGGGGCACCCCCAATTCCATCAGGGACAGTACCGGAATTTTTTTTCAAGTGGAGGGAGGGGGACCTCACGGCATTCTGTTCCTGGTCATTTCGAAAAAAAATTTAAAAAAATAAAATTGACCCAACAATCCAAACTCCATAATCGAAACTATTTTTTTTAATTTTTTTTTAAAAGTATGGACAAACCCCTTTGTCACATTAGGGCACCCCCATTCCAATAAGGACAATACCAGAATTTTTTTTCTAATGGAGGGAGGGGGACTTCTCATTTTGTTCTTGGTCATTTCAAAAAAAGTAAAAAAATAAAACAACAATCCAAAATTATTTGCAATAAAAAGTCAAGTGGACTTATTTGCAATATAAAAAGAGAAATAGGAAAAGATTCTACATGAAAAAAAAAAAAAAAGGTTTCATGCAAAAAAGGGAAGTGGTCCTATTTACTGGCATGGATAACAATATTAGGAAGGGATGGCAATTATGAATATTCTTATTGTGAACCAAGTTGCAAACTCTTCATATTTGGCTAACTAATTGAGTGCAGGAAGGAGAATAGTGGACTTGGGAATTAAGAGAGACCAATATTACTGTTGCGTTTAGGGTGAGTAAAGGCCATGGAGTTGCCTTGTTGTTTATGGCGCGGTTTTTATGGCTAGATTGGGATTGCTCTTACATAATAATCAATAAAGCTTTGATAAAACACAAATGCTTGATTGCTTGAACAAAAGATAGTAAAATTGCCAAAAAAAATCAACATAGTGAAGAATTGTAAGTCATTCAAATTAAGTATGATTTATGATATGTACAAATTTCTTTCTTCTTTCCAATAACTTATTGCAAATATGATTTTTCTTCACTATATTGAAATGGTTATTTAGTATGCACTAGGAAAATTACGATCATGGTAAACTTGACATTAAGACCCACTCCTTGTGTTAAGTTCATCATAAAGGCAGTGAGAAAGTTTGATTCTACATATTGATATGGACACCAAACTAGTGCCCATGTGGGCATGAGGAACCAAGCTCTTATGTTGAGGATTGGTGCTCCAAAGACTCTCTTTTCTACTAGGTGCTTGAAGTTTCTACAATGTCTATTTTGTGTATAAAGTGCATTTCCTAAAACAATTGTCTATGAGCATTTTCAATAGGGTGAAATAACAAAAAAAAATATACAATATTATGTCAATTTTGAAGGTTGGAAATTCAACAAAGATGAATATCATGCATTACAAGAGTATAAATGAATGTAAGACAATGTCATTGTAGTTGAAAATGTCCCAATGCTCTTCTTCACCAATTTTTCTTCTCCATGTAAGTGAATTGCACACAAAAATTGTAGACACCCATTATTACCATTGCTGAATACAATTATGAACACAAAAATTGTAATGAATTTTTTTTTTTGACATAAATGAAATTGGAGTGAATGTGGATTTGAAATTCATAAGTTAAGCCACAAATACAATGGGGATTACAAAATCTTTCAGATAATAAGTATTTTTGCACTAGAAAAAACAACTTTTCACAATTACTGATATCCAAATGAATTCATTTGTTTTGTTTGGGTGTTGTGGATCCCATTTCCAGTCTTATTATTATTATGGTAGAAGTATCTTTTTCAAATAGGCCTCCTATAATTGTTTCATAGGCTATCCTATTGCACTGTACACAACAACTAAATTCAATAGTCATTGAAAAAAATCCTTGGTTTGTACCTTCTCGTCCACTCATCTCTCTTCCTTCTTGGCTTAGGGAGAAGTGCCAAAGCTAACTACAATAGGTGAATCTATGAAACTAGAATGGGTCCCGATGAAAAATCCACTTTTAAATTCAATAAAATATTCATTTTTTTTTCACATTCTTCCACAACCTTGTTTTTGCACGTAGTGAACTCCGTTCCCTATGACTTTCCCACATCATCCAGGTTGAAATGCTTAAGTTATCCAAAATAGTACTTCTACCTTATGTGTTTTCCTTTCACAAGTGAATGGCAAAAGCTCAATGCACCTAGTAAAAAAAGGTACGAGGACCAGGCTGTACACCGTTTGGTGAGTTACTAGGTCCCTGACCTCAGGCGAACGTTTGCAACAACCGCCCACACGGACATGTCCACCACGCTCGCCCCTGGCCACCTGTACGCCCCTCGAACATCTATCTGCCGCAGTGGTAGGATGGCACCTGCACCACCACCACCCCTGTCACTCCTCACTAGTAAGTAACTTAGTAACTCACTAACTTACTTACCAGTCCGAATCTTCTTAAGGTAAGCTTTACTCCGTCCTCTCCAGCCGGCTAAATTAGTGTCCTGCATCATCCGATGCCTGATTAGGCTGCTTAATTCTCTTCCCACAGAATTAATTGGGGGTGATGCTTGCGTGCGTACCCAACGCAGAATTAGCGCGTTGCTGTATCTTCGAAAATCTAACCCAAAATGGAATCGCATCGTACCACTCGACCACTCAAGCCGTCAAGCCTTTTTCTGTGCTCTGCACCCAAAGAACCAGATATTTTTGGGCTCCCCAATCGTGGTAGTAAAATTGCGCCGTGGCGCATTTGTGTGGGAAAAAAAACAAAAATCCCAAAAAAGACAACCCCAAATAAATGAAAAAGAACCCAACAGAGACGCGTGTGTTGAATGTTTCGAAACCTTCAGCAGCGGCAAGAAAAGCAAGATCAGTGCCTGGGATTTCTCATCAAGCTTCCTTAAGTTAAGGACGTTCTAAGATTCGTGGGGTACACATACATACAACCAAAGCTTCCTGCGTAAGTCTCTATCCTCAACCGCATCTCTCTCATTCCTCACAAAACCAGTAGCTTAGTGAATACCACACCGTGCACCAGGCGTGTTAAATCTTCTTTTAAGTACTATGTTAATATGGCATCCATTTAAGATCCCTAAAACGGTAATGAAGCCAATATACCATACTTGTGCAAAGCATGGTGAGGCACGGGTTGCAAACAACTCCTCTCGAATTCATTCAGTACACCTCGTATAACGCTCTCCAGCATCAAGGCCTAGCAATGATGCTTGCGACTCAACTACCCTCCACAATGCATTCATCTCATTCGTATGCATACTTCACCTGAACTCAGATTCGCAACACCACATGCCCCAAACCTCAATAGAAATTTGAATGCAACAACAGCACACAATAGAAGGAAATGGAACCCGAACCCAACATGGACATGGTTTGAGGATGTGAAGTGTTACACGCAAATGGTATAACACAGGCAAAAAGCTATTTTTATGAATAAATGGAAGTGTGGAACTAGTGAAACAAGATGGGAGCGGTGCTGGTGAAGAAAAGCTCGCCGGTTGTGTGTTGTGCTATCTATCTGTCTGGGGGTCGTTCCATCCGTCCGCCCGTCCGTCCATGGCCGTGCATAAAAAAAGGGTTGGGCAGAGCTGCTAAAAACTACACTAACTCAGAAAAACTTGTCGTCCGGGTCGGGACAAACAGAAGTCGGTTTCTACAGCCCGTTGCAGATGTTGCTCAATACTACAAGGAGGATGGTTGAGGTCTAACAAGAAAGGAAACGTTCTTCGCATCTCGGGCTTCGCATCGTGCGGGGTAGTGGTAGCCGCCGCGGGTGCTGCCTCAGAGTTGAGAATCACGGAAGACGACGAGTCGCAGTCGCTATGGCAGGCTCGAGTCTCGGGAGGAGACGTGGCGACGGCCGGCATAGCGCCAGTACTCAACCAGTCTCGCCCCACGGGCGTCACTTTCTTAGCGATTCTCTGGCGCTTGCTGTCAGACTCGTCGAACAAGACGTGGATCGGAGTCGTGGACGCCGTGGGGCGTTTACTAGACCACGCGTATGTCATATCGGCTTCCTCAATACAAGAACGAGCCGCACTCATGCTCTTGTATTGAGTGTGTGTGTCGTCGGGATCCTGAGTGGTGGCGGAGATGTTAAGGTCCAGGCCACTGCGCCAGGAAGAAGACTCCGATACCCCACCACCGTTGTTGCTGGATCGGTAGATGCTATGGCTTTTGGAGGGCTGGTGGTGGTGAAGAAACGCTTGGTGGTGGTGCTTTATCGGGCTGGTGGAGAGAGACTCTACAGTGGAGCTTTGACTGGTAATGCTCTGATCATCTGTGCCGTGAGGGGGTGTCGCGAAGTTCGTCTTGGCTTTGGTGCCACGAAGTGCTCGTGCGGCTGCAAAAAGGAGAAAATTCGGAAACGATTAGCAATTCGGCATTCGTGTGTGCAGCAATCACGAGTGAGAGAGAGAGACAGAGAGAGAGGCGTTTCAATCAAGGCATTTCATTCGGGGGTGATCTTGGGTTTGGAGTTGGTTTTGCTTACCACTGTCGTACGCACGGGCAGCTTCTTCTGCAGTGTCGAAGGTCCCTAACCAAACGCGCGTCTTCTTCCACGGATCGCGAATCTCAGCCGCGAAACGACCCCACGGACGCTTCCTCACGCCGCGGAAGTGCGCGCCTTGCTCGGCTTGGTGAGGCTTCGCACTTCCGACCACTCTATCGGCATCTCTCTGCGCCATCGCTTCCCCTCTCTCACTTAACAAAAAACGCGCTCCAAGTACAACACCACCAACACGAACTCGCCTCGTTCCAGAGTGGCTCAATCTCGATGCCGTCCGCAACACAAACTTCCTTCAATTATCCCCTCCAAAAACAAACTCACCGTCATTCCCCGAGTATCAAACTCCTTTACACTCAATCTGCAAACACACAAGAAAACCAACCCACCAACCGGGGTTCCAACTCGCCGCTAATCACACTCTCTCCGCTTCCCTACAAGCCCCGTCTAATCTCAATCGCTCTACCACTTCCCCACCGCTGCTGCCCACCATTCCCACACTCCAAAGCTATGTATCCAAACACAGGACCTGACTGGATCTCCAATTCCAACCAATTTGTCCGCCACCAAAACTCGAGGATCCGATTGAGACTCCCAATTAGATGAGCACTCCCAACACAAGAGTGGCAACCAAAGCGACAAATACTTAAGTGAGCCGCTGCTACTGCAAGAGAGAGAGCGTGGGCGGTGGAAGAGTGTGCGCAGAGAATGAGCCTGCGCTGGAGCTTAACAAGGGAGCGAGCGAGTATGGGACCCTTGGAAGGCTCCCCATAGAAGCGCGGAGGGAGGACCTGGATGGTGGAGCCGGCCGCTGCTACCGAGAACCCGGCCCGGCGGCAACCGCGCGGGTCCCACCCGAACTCCCGGCCCGGGCCGCGCACTCGATGTACGATGCCTGGACTGGCCTGGCCGGGGGCGGGCGGGTCCCATCCGTCGACTCGGACCGGACTTCCTACCGATGGTGCCGATTTTCACTTTTCACCGAATGAGGGGGGTAACTTAACTGAGGTAAATGGGGTAAAATGGGGCCCGGGGTCCTCTCATCCAGTTTGCGCGTTCCCAAGAAGGGGACGAGAGGCGAGACCGACGAAGGTGCCCTCCGACCAACCCGACCGCGAGCAGACCAGGCAGGCGCGCCTGCAACTGCGACCTACCGAGTCGCTGTGGCTGCTGCAGGCTACACACAGGGCCGCAGGGGGCAGGTGGGTAGGTAGGTAGCAGAAGGTTGGGTTGGGTTGGGTTGGGTTGGGTGGTGGGGCCCGGAGACCCGATGGCGGCTCGCTTCCTTTCCGGCCCATTCCCTTGCTGCCTGGCTCCCAGTTTCTCGCGGCCTTCCCTTTTCCCACTCACCGTCAAGCGTGGGCTTTTGGCTGCGCTTTGTGCCCGCGCCTCCGTTGGGCAATAGTTTTGTTTTCGGGTTTTTTTTTTCTTGCTGCAGTTGTTGTTGTACTCTACTTCTTTTTCTCCTATTTTTTCGGATTGCTAAATGAAGGGAATTCATTGCATGGGTAAGAGCATCTGCATGCGGAAATTGACATGCTCAAATTTCACATCGACAGCAAGTATATATATTTTTTACTTTGGGGAGGAAAAGGTGGAATTTATGTCTGTATTTGAAGGTGAAGGAGTATAATAATATTGTTTACATGTGTACTCCCTTCTTCAAGATACCAAGAATAATTCGTCACAGGATACTTAGAAGCAGTAGTTTTGGGCTATGCTTTGTATCCACACATCCGTTGGACAATAGTTTTATGTTGCAATTGTTGCTATTGTAGTAGTATTCTTTCTTTCTTTTTCGGAATTCTAATGAAGGGAATTCATTACATAAAAGCATCTACATGCTAAAATTGACACACTCAAATTTCACATCTATAGTATATTTTTTTACTTCTGTAAAGAAAAGGTGGAATTTATGTCCATATTTGAAGGTGTATTTGAAGGTGAAGGAGCACAATAATAGTTTTAACATGTGCTCTTTCTTCCTCAAGATACCCAAAATAATTCGTTGTAGGATACTTAGAAGTGTTGGCTTTTGGCTTTGTTGTGTGCATGCACCTCCGTTGGGTAGTAGTTTTTTTCCTATAATTGTTGTTGTAGTCTAATTCTTTTTGTCCTCTTTTTTTTAGAATGCTAATGAAAGGTATTCATTGCATGTATAAGAGCATCTGCATGTTGAAATTGACACACTCAAATTTCATATCTATAATATATATTTTTACTTTTTGGAAGAAAAAGTCGACTTCATGTCAGAATTTGAAGGTGAAGGGGTATAACAATATTGTTTGCATGTACTCTTCTACCCCAAGATACCAAGACTAATTTGTTGCGGGATATTTTAAGAATAACTTTGAATAAGTCCTCCAAGCTAAATGGATGGGTAAATAACAATTTTATATTAAAAGTTGGCATGGAATAAGGACATCGTTGTATTTAAGAATGTTGTCACTGTTGATTGATAAAGCTAAACCACATCAAGTCTTGTGGAATGTTTATCCTATGGAAATAAAACAATTATTTTTGTTTACCTTAGAAAAATTCTTTTTGTCACATCTATATTTTTTGGAAGAGAAAAAGGTAGATTTTATGTATGTATTTGAAGGCAAGGGAAAATTAGCAATTATAGTTGACTTCATTTGGTGACTTATTTAGTTTTAATGTTGAGAAAAATGCTAAAAATGCTACTCTACTACAAATGATAAAATTTAAAAAATTGGAATCAAGGATTTAGAATAAGGTCGGGGAAGTTGTGAAATGCAAAGTTTTAGGCTTCATAATGGGCGATAGATTTTTAATTTACTTTTGTGGTGAAACTTTTGGAATTCGGTAAGACTAGATGTGATCTAGCTCTAGCCATAATCAACCCATGAATTGCTCTTTTCTCATCCTTGAGGGAAGCATTGAAATTTATTATTCACCAAAGATGATGAATTTGGAAAATTTAGATTCATGAATGAAATCAAGGAATCAAAATCAAATAAAGAAGGTCATATTAATATATCCCATGCTTGAGATAACCAATGAAATTTTCCAACACTTCACGAAATCCAGTACATTGATGACTTCAATAGTATTTTATGCATGTTTTTTCACTAATGTCACAAAATACAAATTGACCAATTGGAAAATGAGGTTCAAATTGTTACATTTCTCTGAGATTGGACCCATGAATGTGAGAGGTGTTCTAACTTAACTTAAGTTTTCCTATACCATATTTGAAGAGCCTTTCACACTACTAGAAATGCACGACCAAAACAACATAAATTCAACTGATGTATGTTATTTGGGATAGTAGAATGACCATTTTGTAACTTTCTATGAAAATCAACAAAATGACAAATTCTTTCTATTGATTTGGATAGTGCAATGACCAAATCAACAAGTTTTTGTTGAATTTGAAATCTTTTTATAATCTTTTTGGAATCTTTGAGAATCTAAGTGTAATGATTTATTAAATAATTAATCATGTAAAATTCAGTCTTTTTTCAATTCAGCAGACTTTGGAGTCCATTCTCGCATAGTAGAATAAAAAATTTCAAAAAACTCAAAACTGAGAAAAATTGTAAATTTAAGCTAACTTTCACCTACAAAAATTCGTTTGCAATTTCTATCCTCCAATTAAAAGTTATAAACAAAAATCAAAGAGGGATAGTTAGGAACATTTATTTTGACATTTTCAAACATCCTCTCTGATTTTTGTCCATAATTTTTTATTGGAGACTCAAAATCACAAACGAATTTTTGTAGGTAAAATTTATTTTGAATTTAAAACTTTTCTAAGTTTCAAGTTTTTTGAAAAAATGTGTTCAACTATGACTAAATAACTTTTGAAGTTCGCTGAAAATACAAAACACATGAAAAAACAATGAAAAAACTAAATATATAAAATTTTAGTTCTTATGTGGTCACTTAAATATTTAGGTGGTTTAGTGGTTGGAACCTTGAACCTCCAAACATGAGATCAAAGGTTCAAATCCCCTTAGAGGCACCCACCCACATGGCGGGTGGCCTAGGTGGCCTTTGCCTACATGGCCGGCCACTTAGGTGGTTGCCTAGGTAGGAAAAAAAATTTTAAACAAGCACCACCTCCAAAAAATTAGTTAACTAATTAAAAAATTTTGATTTGTTCAAATTAACAAAAAAAATCAACAAATTTCGATTTGATTTTGTCCAAAACAACACCTCTAAAATGACTGAATCATTCAATAGATTTGAGTTAAAATTCTGTTGTTTTGGTCATAAATTTTCTAGTAGTGTCAAATTAAGTCCTAATCTTCTAGATTCATTTCTTGATTCAAAGTTTTGTGTAGACATATAAACAATGACTTCCAGAATGAATGTAGTGATGGTTAGCAAATAGAAGTTGTAGATTATAAATTACTTTTGAATAGTTAGGTTGACAATTGTTCTTTCCAATACTTAATAAATATAATTTAAAAATTTCAAATTAGAAACTCTTAAAACAATTAATTACATCCTGAAATTTGATCATTTTAGAGTAGAATTTCTTGCAATGAATTTTTGTGGTGATGAATAATTTCTTTAAAATAAAATTGAAGCTTGAAATTGGAAGTTGCTAATGAACTACAAAAGACTCGTTTTTTTCACTTGGCATATTTTGGACAATATGTTATTTATAAAACATTAATAGAAACCATTTTTTTGAATTTGTACCATTCAAGTGTTTTAAAAAAAAATCTAGATATCCTAGTTGATTTTGAAATTTGAATTTTTGGTATATAATTGAATAGTATACAAGTAGTTAGGTCGTCTCTTTCAAATTGGTAACCATCGAGTTTTGGTTGCCTATTAGGATGGTTTTCCACTTTATTTTATTTTATCCACTGTTGAGAGTGCTAGTGTGAGTCCTAGCCCCAAGTCGGCTATGTATTTTTAGTTTTTGTACGATGGATGCGTGGGTGAGATAGTGTTATGAAGTTAGTGATGAAAGATAGTAGGAAGATTGAATATGCTAAGTGGTTGTGAAATTTGATGATGAATTGAGTAAAAGACTAACTTAATATGGTGATTGAAATATGATTGAAAAATATTTTAAAACTTAAAATTTGTAAATGGTGATGTGCTCACCATCTAGATTAATATAATTACATTTTAAGCCTAATTGGTTGCAATGTGTGAGTGAATTCAAGTTGGAATAAGTGTGTATGAGAAGTGTATGTTGAATAGTGGAATTTGGAGTAAAAGTCCAAGTTTGAGTTTGAAGTGTCATTGTAGTGATGATTGTCATTATTTTCCAAATTGAAATGTTGTCTTTAATGTGGAATATTTGGAATGTCTTTGTTGAGTGAAGGAAATTGAGAAATTGTGATTGGCTTCATGTGTAGTGCAAGGATAATGACCAAGTTGGAAAATGATTGTTTTAAATTGGAAGTGAATGTTGAATGCTATTGGATCTATAAGTGTTTAATTGTATATCTTGTGAGTAATTGGAACAAATAAAATTTGTTGATGTTGTATAAGAAGTCTATTTGGAGTGATGACCAATTGAATTGAAAATAGATCCTTAATTAGAACTAAAAGTCAAAGATCATTTTCCTTCTGATATAAAATTCCCATTGACAAGCCTCCCTTGGAATGAACTTATTATACTAATAGGATAATTTTTGAATAGGTCATTATTCTTCTTCAACAAAACATATAAATCAAAGAAATTTATAATGGCTTGAAAATGCACCTTCTTAAAAGTCTAGAAAATAGATTCTAGAGTTGAAGGGCTAAAGTTCTCATACTACTACATCAAGTGAGATATTCCTCACTTTTGGCATTAAAGCCTTTGAATTTTGGGGTCGTAGATCCTTTTAGCGATAGAAATGAGCTTTATTAAAAGAATGAAAAATAATTATTTGACCAATCACATATAGAATGGTAAATAAAACTCATATAATTGTGGTTTAAACAACAATTTTTTGACACAATAGATTTAAGTGATAATTAATGGCATAAATGAAAACAAATGACACAAGTGAAAACTTCAAATCAAGACATAAGTCTAGACAAGTGACACTAGGAAAAATTCAAAATCAAAATATGAAAAATTCAAAATCAAAATGAAAAAAGTGAGACAAATGAAAAATATGTAAAAACTTGAAATCAAGAAATAAGCCTAGAAAA
Source organism: Pseudoscleropodium purum (assembly GCA_963969395.1). Classification (NCBI taxonomy): domain Eukaryota; kingdom Viridiplantae; phylum Streptophyta; class Bryopsida; order Hypnales; family Brachytheciaceae; genus Pseudoscleropodium; species Pseudoscleropodium purum. Next base: position 8,457,106 of record OZ017797.1, read on the forward strand.
GGGACACCAAAGTTAAGTTGAAAATTGAAAATGAGTCCAAATAAGTGACATTAGTGAAAACTTTAAATTAATAGATGAATTCAAGCAATCATACAATATAAAAACATTATTTTGTTGCAAAATAAATCAACCATCAAGTTGACAAATCTACTATGCAAATTGTGTTTTTTGTTTTCTAAAATTAATTAACAATATCACATTACTTTTCCCGAAAGGTAAACATTTGAAATGGGAGGTGACATTTAAGTCATTCTAGGAGCCCATGTGATGAAGAAACATCAATAGTTCATCAAATTTGTCTAGGATTCTAACCTGAGAGTGTAAAAACTACTCATGGCTTCTTCCATGCTATCATGTGTGAGTTGTAAGTGAATCTTACATCAATAATTGCAATTTATGTGACAACAAAATCCAAGGTTTATTTAGAAGGTTTGTTATCACTTTTCATTTTTCAATTTGGGGGGCATTAAGTTAGTTCCTCCTAGCCAAAGGACATATATGAATAAATGATATGAAGTATGCTTACATACTTATTTGAAAATAACACTTATGTAAGTATGGTCTAATAGACCATAATCTCAACTATTTCAATTATTTAGGTAACAATGGCAAGGATGGCATTGAATGAAAATTTTGTTAATTAATGTAAGAGCACTACCTTTTGTTTTGTAGACTTTTAGTCTCTTAAGTGACACCTCACTTGTTCCTTTTGAATCTCATTGGCTTGCTTGTAAGAGCTACACTAATTTGTATTTCATTATTAGCTATATGATCAAGAAGATCATCTTCAATAAATCAATTTTAATAAATAGAATTAACCTCAAAAGACATATATATCTATGATTGTTCAACATGACATTTGAAAACAATCCAATCCTTTTAATCCAATCCTTTTACATTATATTCAAGCAATTCTTGTAGGAATTACACTAATAAATAATTAATATGATAATTAGTCCATTAGATGCCTTTTTCCTACTTATCTTCCAACCATCCACAAATAGATCCAATTTCCAATCAATTTAGTAAATATTATATATTTGGTGAATAAATAAATCAAAGTAATTTTTATAAGACCCAATGAATGTATGATCAAATGTAACTTTAATTACACTAAGATGTGAAAACATCTATTGAACTTTGCAATCAACTACTTCAATTTTCTTATTTTTTTTCTTTCAATAATATTTGACTTGGCTCACACACTTGAGCCAACATGAACAACTTTTCCATTGTGTGGCAATTGTCATAGACCTCCTAGTGATTTCTAATTTAGTCTACTATTGGCTTTGGTCTTTTCTTTGTTCACCTCTTTAGATTATTATTTGGTTCTCTTGTTTACAAGAGATTTCTATTTGTTGCTAAAAAAATTAAATTATATTAAAAATTGTTGCATGCACATCCCAAAACCTCCTCACCTTGCTAGATTTGAATGAAGTCTAAGGAAGAACAACCCAATGCCATTAACCCCTAAAAGACCAAGGCCTTTTTTTTTTGCCAAAAACACTCAAAATTGCCATTTCTATGGCAAAAGGTAATAAAAATTTAATTTAATTTTTTTCACATCCAACCATAGGATCTTACACCGAACTATTATGAGAATGTGTGGAAAAAATTTCAGAACTTTTGACCACAGAGATTGCATGATATCTGCGTTTAAAGTGGAAAAAACAAGTTTTTTTAGCACATTGCAGGATTAGATTTATTAACTTTGAACATTTTTAATTTTAATTTTTTGCACTATAACTTTTTGAGCTTTAAATCTCTATGGTATAAATTTGAGTTGAGAATTTAGAAAAATTTAAATTAAATTTTAAAAAACTAATTTTTATTCTTTAAAAAATTGCTAAATAGAAAAAAGTACAAGATAGAAGGAAAATCTAAAATATTTTTAGTTCTAAAATGAAATTAAAATTCACTAATCCCAACGGTGAGTTTGTTCTAGCAAGAAAGATTGACTATGTGGAATTTTTTTTCTTGAAAAATTGTAAAAATTGCATTCAGAAATGAATTCTATAAGTTATTCTTTCAAGAAGATGCTCTAATTACCTGAAAAACAAGATTGTCCATAACTTTTTCATAAAAAATCCAAATGGAATGAATCAAAGCTTCACATGTATACAAAATATAATCTATGAGGGAAAAAAAAGTTTTAAATTGAAAAATTGAAATGTTTTAAATTTCTTTTTGCTACCCCTTGTCCCCTGTTTTGAGCTTATTTGGGCATAACTTTCGTTTCCAAGAACCGATTGGAAAAAAAATTATATTACCATGAAGCTAATCAATTTTTCTATCTTCAAAAAAAGTTTCAAAAATAAGGAAAAAATTTCAGCCCGTAAGTACCTGCCCAAAATCCCATTTGTCCCCTGAAAGGATAGTGGTTCTTTAAAGGTTAATCACCCAATTTTGACATCTATTGTACCCTCCCATTTGCTCCAATCACCCACCCATTACCACATTCTTGACACAATCCCTTCAACATCATGACAATACACTTGGGGAAGGGACACATCAATACATGTTTTAGCACAAGTCTACCTGCACTTTACCAATTTAATTCCAATAACTATGAAAAATCACAAATACTCCATTTCCTGTTGGAATGTCTTGATTCTATTTGCAAATAGCTTCTCCAACAAACTTCTCAATCTCATGAAAAATATGTGAGTGAATAAATAGCTTTGCCAAGGTACTTTGATACCAAGTTTGCTTAGTAATAGTAGGCATGTGTACCTCACACTATCTTTGTCTCAAACAAATCCATAGTCTCTCATGGGAAACTAGTCATAGTACTATTGATTTATTTTGAGATGAAGGGAGTTTGAAAAATCAAGGTAAGAGTTTGGGGATGTCCTTCATCAGTTAACCCTTGAACAAGAGACTAGCCATTGTGAAAATCATTTGTTTTGGTATCATGTGCATTTTGGGATCAAATAAAAAAAATGAAAAACAGTCATTGAAAGTCAAGCCGCTACTAAAAAAACCTTTCCTTTTCCCACAAAATTTGGAAGATGAATAGTTGTACGTCATTTCTTGCATGGAGAGATTCTTTGTCATTCATCGATTGAAATACATCTGCCACATTTATAGGTTAAAAAGGAGAGTCCAAAAAGACATCTGATTTCATGCAAGATTGAACTGAACCACCCAAATCACCCAAATCAATTTGAACCCTATTTTTATCACCAATATTATCAAAAGTTTGAGCAATTAATTAACGTACTCCATGGAGCAACTGCCATTGTACCACAACACCACACCACCTTTGTAGCACAATCCCCAAATAGCAAGTTACCAAAACAAATTAAGCGCATGTATATGCAATAATAATAATTTTTAATCATAGGACCTCCAAGCATGTTTTTTTAAATAGTTCATGGGGTTGTAAACTTGTAATGTAAGTTAAACATTTCCCTAAGTGCAATCATTTCTTTTGTGGATATTACTAAATTCTAAACTAAGGGACACTTCACACATGGGCCGACCAAGTCGAGAGGTCGTGGGAGTTTATAGCCAAACTTTGGGCGAGAGTCCAAAGAAATGGACAATAAATGGGCAATTTGATGGACTCTTGACCAAAGTTTGGGTTGCCATTTTGTGGTGACCCAAACTTTGGTCAAGAATCTGTCATGAAGCCATTGCCACATAGGAGCTTGGGCTTCCATGTAGGCACTTTGGAGGGTGACGGACTTTGGATTGTGCCACCTTGTGTGAAGGTTCGAGAGACCAAAGTCGTATTTTTTTAAAATTTGATTGGTGGAGATTGATGAACTCTCAACCTTGGGCCCATGTGTAAAGTGGCCCTAATACGTGCGCTTACTTATGACCAAGATGCAATCCATATGGGAAGTGAAGATGTTGCTTCCTTGCCATGGAACCCATAATAACAGCAAAGCATGTTATTATAAGCTGTCTATAGGGGTCTGATTGGGGGTCTATCTCGGGGTCTACGGTGAGGAAACCCAACCGAGGACAATGGACGCAGACGGTGAGGCGCAGGGGGCATGATAACCTTCCACTTTGGAGTTTTCAAAGCAGCCTATGCTGTTGACCGCATGATCAAGCCCAAGCCCCCCATTTCATTAAAGCCACAAGAGTTGTCAAAGCCAAGTGCCAGGGTTCAGTTTTAAGGTGTCAGCCCAGGCAAGCACTGCACCACAAGCGGGGCGAGATTACCTTACCACATAATATGACCGAAATCAATCACTTCCAGCCCAGCCAGGTGCTCAAGTACGTTGTGGGGGAATTCACCTAAATTGGCGATGATGTCCGTCGCAAACACTCAGTTTCACCTACATCATTGGATTACCAAAAAATAATAAATGTAAGAAAATACCCACTTCAAAAAAAATAAAAAACTCAGAAGTTTTGACCTACAACATTGAATTACCAAAAATGGATATAAAATACCCAGTTCAAAAAAATATACATCACTTAGATTCTAAATTATATAAATGTTCACTAGAAATTGTTTTAAATGTTCTGAAAATTCAACTAGAGCCAATTTGTTTTAGTTTCAAATATACTATACAAAAACTTAATTCACTGCCTTACCTAACATAGTTTACTTCTGGTTCAGGAGATGTCTGCCAGACCCTGGTTTTCTCATTCACCCACCACTTTGACATTGGGTCAATTTTTGGTTTTTTCTTTTTTTTTTTGGGGAGGGGGGGGGGGGATATTTATTTGGCTGGACCCCTTTGCTTGTCCCGTAGGGAAAACCTTGAAATTTTTTATTTGCCATGCATGATAAAATTTGCAAATTTTGAATTCATATTTGCAATCAAAGGCCCAAAATTAGCTAGGATGGATGTGGAGGATAGATAAATTAGGCACGAAATAGGGGACTCTTTTTTTACATGGCCCCTAGAATGACTTCAAGGGACACATGAGGGGGTCAATTCATCCCGGCCATTTATTTGGTAGAAGGGTGCCAAAATTTATTTTACTTAATTTATCATTTATTAGATCTATTTTCATAGTTTTGACTATTTTATAAATTTCAAGCTTTGAATTGGAGTGATTAAGTTATTTACAACCATAGAAATGGATGAAACATGTGAAATGTGGATGAATTGTGTTTTTTTTGTATTGAAAGTATATTGATATTCATCAAAAAAGAGCAAGATTTCTCAATATTTTGAACCATATTGGTGGGTATATCTACTAAGAAATATGAAATCTATTGTTAAATATTATCTTCAAGCCTTTTGCTTTTAATCAAATTGTCATAGAATAAAACTCTAGTTATTTGGCTATGTCGAAGACAAAAAACTTGTGGGTGTTTGTTCCTTTATAACTTTCATTTCATGTTGAAACAACTTTAAATATCTTATATACTAAAAGATATCAAATGTCAAAGATTACAATAGTTTTCAAAATGATGTTTGTACAATATCCAATTAGCACCTATTGCATCTATAAGCATAATATTTTGCATATTTCATTTACAAAATGTTTGAGATATAATTACAATTAAATTAGAGATGAAACCAATGTACACTAATAGATTGAAATTTAAGATCCTTTATTAAACCAACTTTGATGATGAAAGCAACCCAATTACTACATACATGTCTTAGTAAATAGACTCTACACTATTTAGCTATCAAGCTATTAAAGGCGAAGAAATTAGGTGTTAACAAGGGAAATGAACTCTTGCTTTAAATTACCATTTTATACAAACTTGGTATAAACAATAATATGGCTTTTAATCTCATTTTTCCATCATATATATTAAAATTTAAATATATAATTTATAATTATGATAAATAATTATGGCATGTTTTTTCTCTTCCTACATTACTAAAGTTCTACACCCCATTGCAAAGTCTATCAAATTAAACAAGGGCAATGACCAAACTAAAAGAAATATTGTACCATGACTTTATATGGTGACATTTTAGGTATATTTATTTTCGTTTTTTGAACCTATATATGTATATTAAAAATAATTAAAATTGATTGAGCAAATAATGATAATGAATAAAGTCTATATGTAAAAATTAATGATTCAAGATAGCAAATTCTAAAGGATATTGTAAGTGAGAATTACAACAAGGTTCTATTTGACTCTTAACAAATTTTTCTTTTGGATCTCATCTTGTAAAGACTTTATAAGATATCTTGTTTCATACAAAGATTTTATTTTTTTATTTAAAAAATATGTTTTGTCTGAGACTTACAATTTTCTCTATTCATTTTTAAATAAAAAATTAAATATATAAATTCATGATATGATCCATCAAATCAAATATTTTGAAAATTCAAAAGATTGGTCTTTTAAGAGTAAAACTTGTATGGATCTTACTTATAAGACATTGTTTTTGAAAAGATATTCTATTTTAATTATTTTAAATATTTTATGTGATTTGCAATGGAAAACTTGGACTTTTCAAATGGAAATAAAGTTTTGATTTATTTTTTAAACAATTTATTTATCTATTTCATTGCCCAAAGGTGAAAGTAATTGTCATTGGAAGTGTAGTAAATATAAATTTCCTTTTCTTGTTTTATACTTTTGCAAATTATTCTAAGAAGTTTTATGTTGCTACAATAAATCCATCGTATTGAAAATTCACCTAATCAATCTATTTTCAGATTATTTTACAATTTAATCCTTTTTACCTTTATCAAATGAAATTTATCTATCAATAGGTGAGATATGAAATTGGTTTCTTGCCTTGTCAATTATAAGTAGGTCTATAGTGTCTCATAGTCTTAATTTAGCAATATTTTACCTATTTAATTCAGAAGAAGTTGTCATGTCCCAAATTTAGCTTTCCAAGCTATTGGCATCTCATGTGATAAGAACAATTATGGATGACAAGCATATTGTTTGCAAATTTTTGTATTGAATAGGTTTGTATTTTTTTATTGAGTGGTTTTTTAATCCCCATCACATATAGACAAATATTAGGAGAAGGCAATAGTAATTGAAATGCTAGTCATATATTTACAATGTGATTGTCTATTTTTTCAAGCTATATATCCATAGTTTGACTAGTTATTTCTATTTTGTCTCATATCCACAATCTTATTGGCTATTCTTGTTTAGCCCTTTGGTGGCAATTTGATTAACTTTTTTTTATCTAGCCATGTGTCCAAAGTATGACTAGCCATCTTTGTCTAGCACCATGTCCATACTTTGACTAGCTAATTTTTTTAGTCACATGTTCGTAGTTTGACTAACTATTCTTGTCTAGTCATATGCCTCCAATATGATTGGCTATTTTTGTCTAGCTATATGTCTACAACTTGAAAAATTCATTTTTATCTAGTCACATATCTGCAATTTGATTGGCTACTTGTATCTAGTTAGGTGTTTGTAATAATATTTGTCTTGTTTTTTGTAGTCCTCAATCCACTCATGGTTCTAAATTTTTTTTTTATCATACCTTATTGACTATAATAGAAAACAAGGTATCTTCTTGAGTTAATCCCTAGAGATCCTTGACCATGTTTTCATAAAAAAAAATGCTCCAAAATTGCCATTTATAAGACAAGTATCAAAATTTAAAATAAAATCATTTTTGAACACATCCAATCATAAGATCTTATAGTAAACTGATTTGAAAAAAATTTGAAAAAATTTCAGAAATTCTCACTATGTAGATTATAAGATACTAGTGTTTGAATTGACAAAAAATCAAACAGTTGCACTTCACAAGGTCACAATTGTATGAAAAAATGTCCAAAATGGTGGTTACTCTTTGCATTCATTCTTCAAGGCAAGTTGGATATATGCTTGAAAAAATTTATATCATCAATTAGATGATATTTGAGGTCAATAACAATCCGTTTTGGGCTTGTTCCTGTCACTATTCCCTCGCAACGAATGGTACAACCAGTTGTTTTCAAAAATATTAAAATTTTTTGAGGGAAATGATGTAACACTCTCTTGGCACATCAGACTCCATTGCTAGCTCCGTTCATAGTGTTCTTAGGGCTTAATAACTCGCAGTCTCTTGGAGCCCTGAAATCTCTACCAATGTGGATTTGCACAATATACAGGGAAGAAATAGTAACTAAAAAGAAGTATAAAGTGATCCAAAACACTAAATTGTTAAGAATTTAATTACAAAATTGAAAGATTCCAATCCCAATAGTGGTAATTTGATAATAAACAATCTACATCATAAGTATTTGTTTTTTGAAAAAAATATTAAAAATTGAATTAAATGAAGGGCTTCAAAGTTTATTTTTGAGTAGAGAATCCATAACTACCCACAAACTAGAACACCTCTAACTTTCATCTCATAAATCAAAATAGAATGATTCAAAGCTTTCCACATATACATAAATCTAAAAAACAATTTCAAATTTTTATTTTTGAAAAAAGTGATTTTTTAAGAAATTTTTGGGTTGGCTGTTGAACATTGAAAATTACATATCATGCAATAACTTTTGAACCATGTAGTCAAAAGTTATGAAATTTCTTGGGCCTTAAAGCTACTCCTTCGGCACATATTGTGTGAAAATATCAAAAAATAAAAATTTTGTTCGGAGTGAGTTGCACAAAATTGTTATGTTGCCAAAAAACGTAGTTTTGACCCTTAGGGGTTAAGTATAATTAATATATTGATTTCTTACAAAAGATACTTAAGTTGCTAAGACTCTTCTTTTCTTTGCTCTTTTCACCTTTTTGAAGTTGGTTGTTGTAATGAATGAATCTTTGGAATTCAACTATAATTTTGTACTATCATATTAGGAGGAAAATTTGTTATTTTTTCTTCCAAAGGCTATATCACTATGACTAAAACTTTATTTGAGAGATACAACAATCAACAAAATAAAAACATCAAATATCCATATAAATAATAGAAATGAAACGAATTCTTTTTATTTTTCAAAAGCAACGACACCTTAGGGTTTAAGTGAAAACCATCTTTTCAATTGATGGTGTCCAGCTTTACTCTAATTTAAAGATCTGGATTAAAATCTGGTTGCAGTTTCCTATAAATCATTTCAATAGGACAGAAATTGCACTTTGAGGTAGACCCTGATTACTGAAGAAATATTTCAATAACTGAAGATGAAAACCAATATTTGATGAATGGGAACCCATGTCCTTGTACACATCTTGTTACACTATTTCCTTGTGGTGATGTGATCTCTTAGCTTTTGTACTGGTCTTAAAGCAACCTTTTAAGAGCTGATTGCATCTGGGGGAAAGGTAAAACTCATTGAAACAATTTTAGTAAATTTTTATAGGAAGAAGAATGGAATTGGCATCAAATCCAAGTCGTTTTATATTTTTTGGACCTTAGTGGAATTAGTTATGAATTTTTGAAGTTGAAAATACAGCAGCAGTAACTAAACGACCACTGCATTTTCATAAGAGTAACCAGCTCTTGAAATGTACACTGTTGGTGCATTGAAGAAAGCAAAATGTACCTCTATGTTAGTGATTGCTTTTAGAGCTCCCTACCTTACTGTTATTTTACTCTTTTTGTTGAAATCACACTTTATGAAGCAATCAAGGTTTGATTATAATATACATAATTCTTTTCCATTAGTGTCTAGTTTTGAAATATAACAATCTGTAGGATGGGAACAAAACAACCATTCCTTTATGGACTAGCATTGCTAGATTTAAACCAAAAAATTGATCTACTTTCAAATTCATAGCAAATATATGGAAGAAAATGTGATTATATATCCAAATTAACTCATGAAGGACCAAAGCCTTTCATTTCACCAAAAAACACTCAAAACTATCATACCTATAGTCTTAAAATTAGGACAATTCATTATTGGTATTGTAAGAATTTAGAATTTCTTGACAATGTATACAATGTTGTTGACATTGACATATGAAAAATACACAAATACAAGCTTCAATGTGTAAAAATACATGCTTAATGCAAGAAATACTTGACATGTGCATATATTGAATCTTCTATTCAAAATTAACACAAGTTCAATTGTGCTTCTTTTGTGACCAATCCACATTTACATAAAAGTATTTGAGGGCACTATCTACAATACAGGATGGAAAAAGGACTCGGAAAAGGGCACATTATATTTGAAAGTACTAAAAAATATTGTTCTACATAGTATCATATGCCATGATATTTCTTTACAACGACCTTCTTTGCCAAAGGCATTGTGCCATCTTTATGTTCACTTTTTTTCCATAAATACCATCAATGTTATTCTAAATATAGAAAAGATGCATCTTTTACAATTCTTTTTGCATACTTTCATGTATTTTATGGAAATTGGCAAGACATACCCATTACAAACACACAGAAGTGTCGTATGCAATTTTATTTTCCAAATTTTATTACTCCAATTCATTCTTTATCAAATGAAATGAGTGACTTGTGTGTTTTCTAACTCACTTTCGAAATCCTCTCAAATTATGAGTTTTTATTTTTCACTCCAAAAAATAGTTTGTAATTACATGGGACTTCAAGGTTGGCTTCTATGTGGGCTTGGGGGGCTGGCGAAGCTCACCGATGATCAATGGGATGGGAGTTTGATTTTTTTATACAAATTCCAAGGCTTCCTTTTATGTCATACCGGGGGGCGCAAGTCAAATCTTCCTTACACTACAACTTGGCATGTTGGGACTGTTTTTTTGTTGTGGCTTGGGTTGACAATTTCATAACTCTGCAACTGGTGGGGATACAAAAATGCAAGAAGGCACACCAAACCATTTTCCAGGACAAAATGGCGTGCCCTGATGGAGATGCTCTTAGAAGGTTAATTCTCTCTATCCATTTAGGGTACTTTTATTTTAAATTTTAAATTTTTTTTGGACAGCTTTGATTGTTTTGGGTTTACTTATTACCATAATGTACACAAACACTTTGTCTGTTGAAACCAGATGCTGCAGATCGTCTTGCGAGTTACTACTGAAACTGAAGGATGGGACTGCTCATCCTACAGAGGTTGCATAGAGGCATTCACTATAAGTTTTCAAGTTCAGTTTGACCAGGGTGCTTACCGTTGAACATTTTCATTATAAAAGAAACATGGAGTTGATGTTTTAAGACAGAGCCAGCAACTCCAAATGAAAGTTCTGAAATATTAAAAACTCATGGTCACCATCATCAATTGGAAATGCTTTAAAAAAATTTAAATGGAATAGAAACGGGAATATGAGAAAACATGAATTTGAATGAAGACCAAAATATAACTCCCCACTCAAATGTATGCCATTTTAAATTTTTAGTGAGTGGCTCTCAAAATGTAGTGTATAGTTGTTGATGACTTTGTAAATCAAGCAACCATAGATGCATAGAAGTATTATCTAAAAATTGATGCAAAAAGGATTGAGTATAATCCTGTGCATCGATAGTTGGTATGCAAAAGTGAAAGTATGATGAAACAAATATATTTTGAACATTTTTTCCTTGCAATTAAGTGATTGATAGTTGCGTAGATTAGCAAAAACAATTATATGAAGGGGCCATATTGGTATTGTGAGTATATTAGAAAAATATATTATAAGGAGATGAAGAACTATATTTTCTTTGCTCTTTGAAACAATGGTTGATATGAGAATGAGCTTATCTAATTTTGTAACACCACCTAGTAGACCCTTTGAACTTCAATACATGTAAATTTTTTCATTTAAGTATGAGCAAGACTCTAAGTATGAAAACAAATTATTTGGTAATTGAAAGATTGAGTTACATACTCTTTTAGCATAAATTATTTATACATTGTAGAAATAACCAAAAATGATCAAGTGTGGTTTATAAATATACGCAAAATTCATCCTAGAATTTGTCATGTTCTAATGTGTTATGTAAATAGCATCATAGATTGGTTCATTTTAGTAACATAGTTGAAATTAGGTGTATTTACTCTACTAAGACCATCTCTATCTTGTTCCAATAGGATTCTACTATAAACTTCAAGTAATCTTCATCTAGTATAAACTTTAAATCCATCCAACACATTTTGATATATATAAATTCAATTTGGATTGATGGTGGTGCATTTGGAATAAAAATTCACAACCTTTATGCTAGTTAAAGAAAGGTGGAAGATTTCTTAAACTAGATCCAATAGACTCTTTGTGCATGACTATCCTCAAGCTAGTGTTATGGATTTGGAAGAATATTAAGTGGGATAGTGAAGAATTTAGGTATTAACACCTAATGTTAGTGGCATCTAGTTTTTAGACTATTGACAAAATCCAATTTAGTTATAGATCTCCACTAATAAGTTTCTCATACAAAATTTTCTTAAATAAATTTTCTATTAGTCGGTCCTGACATGAATATTTCAAATTTCTAATATTAATAATAAGACTTTTTGGCATTCACAAAAATCCATATATTTTATGAATACCAAATTGAAGTGAAAATTTTGTCCATTCACAAGGCACCATAGTGGATTTGCTTAAAAAATTTGCATTTCTTGAATAACATTATGGCTATACATGTGAGAAAAATTGGAAGAAATATAAACAGATGATCTATATTTAAGAATTCACTCTTTTTAGGATGCAATCAATTTTCACCTCCACTCCCACCATAACATACTAGATCACGTTATACCACTACAATACAATATGCCTTCCTAAGAACAAATTTGCATATAGAAATCTAAAAAAGAATAAATTAGCAACTTATTCTTTGAATGTATTCAAGTAGATATTGCAAGGGGGTTAGGGAGTTATTGCAATAGTTTTTTTTGGCATGTGACACTTGGTGTGTGATGTTTTGGTTGTGGTTAAATGAATTAAGTGTGTATCATGTCCGTGCCAAATTGTAGGACAACTATAACCTTACGTATTGTCTCGTGTAGTCATATTAGATTTGGCTTGGTCTAGAATTAGCTTTTGGTTGTGTGTTGTTATCTCAGTGGTTGTAGGATTCACAACTTATGTGAGCATGCTCTCTTCTATATTTTGGAAAATGATGAATCTTGAATTATGCAACTAACTTTGGCAATGGGGCCTATGTAGTGACTGTGCTTGTATTTTTATTGTATCTACAACAATATTCACTTGTAGTCATTGAAGATTGCACAAAATATTTTTCAAAAATATGAAAATTAGAACAATTGTTTTGTTCCTAATTTTGTAGTTGCATCAAAAGACCAATATAATACACAATTTACACAAACTCTAATTATGTAACTTTGCATAGATAAATTTTGGCTATATTGCCACTAAGGGCTTAAGATAAACTATAATGTTGTAGCCATTAAAATATTATAAATATTCTTGATTTGTTCTATTATAGTCATACAAGAAGCCTAACTAAGTGTATCTCTTTTGTTTACCTCCTAAAGAGTCATGGGGTCATTTTTCCATCAAAATCATTCAAAATTACCATTCTCAATTCAAACAAATTTTTTTAACATTTACTTCTTTTACATATCCAACTACAAGATCTTGTATCTTGTACTAAAATAGTATGAAAATATCTTAAAGAATTTAAGAAGCTATAATTGTATTGATCACAAGATATTATAGAAGCATTTAAAGTGAAGAAAATAAGTATTTTTTTCTCCTAGCTTGACTAGATTGTAAAGCTTTGAATCTTCTTCACTTAAAATTTGTGTACTACAAATCGTAAATTAATTTTTTCCTAAAGATTGAATTGGGAGTTTAGAATTTTTTTTCTAATCCCATATGATTTTCAATTCTTCAAAAAATTAATAAGTTGAAGCAAATACAAGATTGATGAAAAAAAACTAAATTGTTGATAGTTCTAAGATGGAATTGAAGTATTCAACAATAAGATTGTTCTTGAAAGCAAACTAAATTATATGCAATTTATTTATTTTAATTATGAAAATTGAGCTCATTAAAAAATCCAATACATCCATTTCTCAAGAATTTACTAAGATTTCCCACAAAAGAAGAAGTTTCATTTAACTTCACATCTCTTATCCAAATGAAATTATTCAAATCATCCTACATAGAGAAAATTAGAATATATAAGATTTTTTTAATATTTCGAGTTTTTTTGTTATTTTATATGTGCCTTTGTTTGTTTTGGGCTTATAGTGGCAAAACTTTTGCTCCCATGCGTTGATTGAAATAGAAATTATATTCCCCAAATAAATTAATTTTCTTGTCTTGAAAAAAACTTCAAAACATCTTTTCAAAAATTTAGATCATAGGCACCTATCCAAACCCTTGAAGAATCCCTTAAGATGACTCTTGGAACTTGAGGATTGAAATGAAATAATCTTCACTTTTAAAATGTGATGATGGTAGAAACATTTTTAAGTGTAAAAGTGGCAGCTTAAATGACTTAGTGGTTACAATAGGATCATATACTTTTTGAATATAAAACCATAAATGGAGGTGGTCATTTGAAGGCTTTGGCATTATAACCATTTAAAAAAATATTCTATCCGTTTGAAGTCATTAAGATGAACATTATGAATGCATTTTTGTATTGGTTTTGGAATGACTATCATAGTGACACTTATAGGCTTCAAGCTGTAGATCACTTCAAAACTTTTATAACAATTTCATACCTTGCTAAACTAATATGATTCAACTCTTTATTTTATTATTTATTATTTCTCTATTTCTTGATACTTCCTTAACTCTCTAATAAATCAAATTATAGGTTATAGGCAAAATATAAGAACTTACCTAAACAAGTTATTTACTTCAAAAACACTTATAATTTTGAAGTTTGGACCAAAATAATTATATTTAATTACGAAGCCTTTCTAAAACCTACCTACATACTCTTGCCTAAAATGTATTGCCGAATCTTTTTACAAGAGTCTACACTCACTTTGTGTACACCTATTTTCAAAACTCTGAAAATTCAAATTCTATTCCTATCTTGTCCAAAAAAATGCACACAAAGAGAATCTCCAATACTCTTTTGACTTCCAACCAAAAATTGTGTTATTGTTGGAATATGCTATTAATAATAGGAACATTGTCCAATTGCTTATTTGGACGCATTTATTTTACGGTAGGCCCTTTCAAATGCACCATTGATCCTAAGCCACTATCTTCATTTTGTGTACATTGCTAAAATCATTTATGTACCTATGTGGAGAAAACTCTTTCATAACCGAACTTTGATCCTTCCTAACTTTTGCATATGTTATCCAAATGTTATGTTCTTTAGTGCGTTAGAACCTCCTTTCAATAACCAACAAGAAAATCAATTTTTTTTTACTAGTCTAATAATAGAAACTAGGCACAAAAGAAAAAATTTGTGGTTGGAGGGATTACCCGCTTTAGGTGTAAATGACACCTCTCAAGTGTGAACTTATTAGAAGCAGATACAATGGAAACACCCAAAACCATTAGTTTAAGCAATTCAACATAGTTAGAGGCACTTTAAAAAAAATTGTAGTATTAGTAAGTTACAATCATGAATATTTAAAAAAAATAGCTTTTTCACATATGATATATAATTTTTATTAATTTTTAAAGTATTGGCTCACTAGACCATTGAAACAATCCTATAATTGTATGTTGAATTGAACTTTGCAAAAATCAGCAAATATGAGGTATCAGTAAATGAAAAGTAAATATATGTCTTACACCTACATCAACAAACTACAACCAAACATTTGTTACACTTCAATAGATGATCATAAACAGTTTAAGTTATAGTTTAAACTATAGAAATGGGGTCAAGGACAGTTTTAGATGTTTCTACCATGGGATGTTAAATCATGCCCGGGAAATGGGCCCAGGAAGCTGAATTTACCCCGAGGGAAATGCAGGAATTTTTCATTATTCACACAAATTTTTTTTTGCAAATTTTGAATTCATATTTGTAATCAAAGACCCCAAATTAGCCGAGAGAGCTTCAGAATATACCTGCCATGCCACATGTGGCTCACTGACATGCTTGTATTTTCTCCCCGTGCAATGAAATTCCATTTCATTTGTGTCAAAAAAAACACAACACCAAACTCCATCAACCTGGCTTGAATTTTCGTGCTTCAAGGAGCCTTTCAGCGTGTTTTTTTTCCTTTTCCTTTTTCTTTTGACACAAATGAAACAGAATTTCATTGCAATACACAGAATAAGCCTGTGTTTTTCTCAAACTCCGGCTCCTGGTCCCTCATCCACACACTTTATCTTACTATTAACTGCAATGGAATTTTATTTTATTTATTTCAAAATATACATATATCTAACTATTAACTCTATTGGGGTATTGTCCCACTGTGGCCTTGCATTAATTCAAGCGAGTTTCTGAAGCTTGTGCAGACAAATGCACATGCTCTTGAGGGAATAATAAGATCCCTGAACCCCAGTGAGCCAGTGCTGCTGTCCAGTCTCCAATATCTTATTGTGTAGAAGCTCCCATAAAAACCCTGACTGGCCTCCTCCAAAATTTAACTTAAGCTTCCTGGCAGCATTTCGTTTGTTTTAAAAACAAAAAATAAAAAAAATAAAAGCTCAAGATACTGGCAGCATTTCATTTGTTTTAAAAACAAAAAAAATTAAAAAATAAATGCTTAAGATACTGGCAGCCCTGAAAACATCATGTGGAAACCTTCATATCCTTTATTGGGTATAAATTTCACCCTGAAAAAGCTGGGCCTACAAATTGTGTTTTTGAAGCATCAATAGTTTACATTTTTTTTTATGTATTCCAATTCCGATTGGCCACTGGAACATTGTTTACCAATGAGGCAGGGGTCCCTTTTAAGTCCTTGGAAAGGGGACCCTTATAGTGAATAAAATTGTCTTCAATCTATGATTCTTCGGCCAACTCCAATATTTTAAATTAACTAATAAGTCCCTTTCGGACATTGAATAAACCATAATAATACCTTCTTAGCATAGGGAGTGAGTCATTGCCTTAGTTATACAATGTTATGATCAAGGCGAGAGTGTCCACTGCCATCCACTTAACTCTTGAAGGATGGGGGGTGTTTTTTTCAAGAGAAATTGTTAGTGTTTGATGTATTGGCCAAAATTGAAAATTCAAACATTTCTCTTGAATTCTAACTATCCAAAAGTGTAGTATACCATTATGTCAATGGGTGAAAAAAAATTCAGACCATTTGGATGCACAGATTAGAAGATTACAATATTTGAAGTTTGAAAACAAAAAATTATTTTTGACTTTGCTGAAGAGGGACATAGACTTTGAGCCTTTAAGCCCTCTTAGATTAAAATTTATCTTCTACATAAAAATGAAAATTTACAATACTCATTATATTATCATGTTATATATATTCATGCAAAATTTTAGAAGCAGATAAGGGGGCTACCTTACTCTAAATCATACTACAATATGAGGAGGTGAAGAAGTTCAACAACACAAAAGCCATTCTTTTAATGATTTCCCAATATGCATTTTTTTTAAATCTAATGGTGAAAACATTAAACCAAACATTTGCAATGTTTTGTAAAAAAATTTAATCTTTGACTTTATAAATTGCAAGATTACAATATTTGAAGTTAGAAGAAAAATTAAAAGTTTTCATCCATACATCAAATTGCATTTTTTTTTTCCTACAAAGTTGGTTAGTGTATATACCTTGCTTCAATACTTGAGAAAACATCCATTCAAAATTGACTTTATAGGAAGCTACATAAATTTTCATTTGTTTATTCAATAGACAATTATCATTAATAGGTTAAGCAATTTGACATACTTTGGAGAATCAACATGAAAATACTTAAAAAATATAGGCCAATGAAAACCATGAATTTAAAAAAATTAATTTGTGGATCTATAAATTTGTATGAATATATATTGTGAAGGAATTCACCTTCAAGATGTACCCTAAGTTGTCTTTTTGCATTCATGTGTGCATTTAGAACATTTGGAACTACTTATATTTGCATATTCAAAAATGTTTTATTGTTAAGATTGGTTTCATGCACTTTTATCTTAGTATTATTTTATTATTTACACGTGTAATCACATTTTGTAAACATCGAGCTGTTTATTTTTTTTTATAGATAACTTCAACTCAATTTACCAAATCAACATGCACATCAAACACTCATTGGCTCAAACAAGCCACCAAATAAAACTAAGCAAAACTTGACCTTTTTTGTTCAGTTTTGAGCAAATTCAAAGAAGCTCAAAAAAACTTTGTAAGGGGCATTTAGGGGTTAAGTGCCTAATTTGTAATATAAATAAGATTTAAATATCATGTTCTCAACAATGATGTCATCATTGATGAGAAACAAAAGTGTTTAGATTGTAAGATTGCAATTTGTAGCGTCTGTAAGAAGAAAACATGATTATATTGTTATCCCATATGTAGTCATATTTCCAATTCAAAGATGGTTACTTCCATAATAAATTGACTAAGATCAATGAAGTTAATTTCTTCTATCACGTAGGAGTTGATCCATTTTTAATCAACCCCATTTCCACTATAGAGGTTGATGTCTCTCCAATCAAGTAGAGGTGGGATGAGTAGTGATTAATTATGGCTGCAAGATTCAATATTGCAATCAACCCTTGGTCAAGTTTTCATCTTGCCCTTGGTTGGAAATAGGAAGATCTATATGACCACTATAGGTTGAATAGAATCTTCAACTAAAAAAATTCATAGTAATTATGATTTGAGAACTAAAATTATGAAAAATTATGAAAAATCCTTTGAAGCTCTCAATTTTTGTACTACACATGGAAAAAAACTTCGCACTTAGAAAACCCACATTCCAAATATGCATAATTGCTCAAGTGTTTGAAAATGGATCGACTTCCTTACAACCTCCATGAGGGCCCTCTAAGTTGGTCCATTCTTCCAAATTCATTGCCATTCATTTGTTCGTTGGCCTTGTGGTCCATTTGTCATGGATTTTACATATCCAATTTTGCCACAATAGTGTAATTTGTAATCTTGCCAAGAGTTAGTTCCAAAGATATTCTCCTTCATAAAATACATCCATCACATACAAAACTTCCAATGTCTATGTTATCTAAACACGGTGATATCATCTCATTACTTGGTATTATTATTATTTTCCCATAGGTGAACTGCACTGATCCGATCCATTCCAAAAAAAACTGGAGGATATTTCCTCAAAAATATTCCAATCTTTTGTTCCAACTCTGCAACTCATAGCAAATTTTTTTTTTAAAAATTCAGCTGCGCTGAATCAAATCCCCAGGTACCTAACCTAAGGGCAACGTAGCCCGTATCATCACCCCAAGCAAAAAAAAACTCGGACTGGGATATTGAGGATTTGCCACCTATAAATTTTCGCCACGGTTTTCCAAAAGGAGAGTTAATGCTTGAGCTCTAGGACTCGAGCTAGCCAGCGGGACCGGGACAGATGACTGGAGAGTGGGAGAATGTACGTAAGCTTCCATGGGCCATGCACCTCTCCTGGCCCTCCACCCAAGTTTTTGTTGATATTTTTTTTCTCTCTCTCTCTCTCTGGGTGCGTGAGCGAGGGGGTCGCGATATTTTTGTTGCCATGGTGCAAGATGTCAAGATGTGATGACAGACTCCCACAAGGCATTTGAAGACTGTGTCCGCCGGCAGGCAAGGAAGGAAGGAAGGACGGAAACTTTGAAAGAAACAAGGAAATGGGCTGATTGACTTTGACATTGGGTCCGACATATTATATAACTTAAAAAGTTGTTGCTGTGAGGAGGGAGCACCCTTGGTGTTGCCTTACCCAACACACCACACCCACAAGGAGGACATGTGGAGGAGCCCCCCCGCACTGATTTCAATTCTCGGCTGCATCATCAGTCTGGCTGCTGCTGCTGCCTTGGGCGCCTTGTCAATGTTCAGCGGATGGATGGACGGATGTCATCACCAATCCCTGTTTTTTAACTTAAAAAATATTTTAGAGCATCTCCTCATTGTTTCACTAGGAAGGGGGTGAAACTGGGACCAGTGTGAGGGGAGCCCACATTCTGTAGGTCTCACCTGCCCGAGAGACACCCTAGAGAGGGAAAAAGAAGAAGAAGAAGAAGAAGAAGTAGCCTGGCCTTGGTAAAATGAGCCTTGAATTTAGCCTCTATACAATGAGCTTTGAACCCAGCCTTTGTAAAAATGAGCCTTGAATCTGGCTTCTATAAAACGAGCCTTGAATTTAGCCTCTATAGAATGAGCTTTGAACCCAGCCTTTGTAAAAATGAGCCTTGAATCTGGCTTCTATAAAATGAGCCTTGAATTTAGCCTCTATAAAATGAGCTTTGAATCCAGCCTCTATGAAAATGAGCCTTGAACATAGCCTTTGTAAAATGAGCCTTGAACCCAACCTTTGTCATGAGGGGTCCTCCCATCTCTTTAATGAGCTTGGATTGTTTGCTTCTTCAACTAGTGTTTTTGTAACAATTTTTGAATTGTTTGACAATTGTAGGAACTTCCACTAAGGGAAGTATAAAGTTGCAATGTACAGTACATCTAGCAATCATGTTGAGTAAAATGGAAGTTGGAGGTATGGAGAGGAAGGGTCGGAAACTACTTTGTTGGTGGAACCTAGGGAGATATACAATTGAGTCTACAAAAAGTTGTGTGCTTTTCAAATCTCTAGAAAAAAATGAGAAAGAAAAAAAAATCTAACACTTTGCTTAAAATGCCTTCAATACTAGGAAAGCCCTAATTTTGGATTTAAAAAGAGCTTCATAGATTACGTCTTTGATCATACATGGTTGACCAAAGATTCAACTATTCAACCATTCAAGCTAAGTTATATCAAATAACATGAAAGTAGGATATTGTTACGAAAAGTAACACCCCTCATCACTTTTGTAGCTCGGCACCTCACTTCTCATAAAATAAGGTTCTACTTCACATAACATGATCCAATATTCACCAATACAAAATAGAAAACAATTTTTTTTACTTTTAAAAACTTAAAATATATCAATACATTAATTTCTTTTTAAAGCTACCTATGCATACACACTTTCACCATTTCTACATCTTCATTCAAATCAAAATAATAAAATACATTTAAAAATACTATAGAACAGACTCTCAAATGTATAAGGTATAAAGAAATTGTCTTTAGTTCCTCAAGATTTTGTTTCCACGGAGTTAATTTTTTTCTTAAAGTTTTTTTTTTTTCAATGTATTTGTTTTTTGGATCCACGTGAAGGGATAAGTTACTGGCTAGCACTGACTCGCAGAGGGAGGGATTGATTTTGTAATGAAATGAGTAAAAAGTGAAGGGCTAACTTATTTTTTTTTTTAAATTTTAAATTTAAATTTTACAGTACCCGCCTTGACTTCCCTGAGAAGCAAGCTGATCCTAGGGCCAGGTGTCGTCAGCCCACCAACAGAGCGTAGGCCGGCGAGGTGAGGAGGCTGGTCATGGCGGCTGGAAAAGGGGAGGCATGGGGAACGGTCGATTTCCCGTGGGGGATCAGATCACACTGGGGAACGCACTCATCGGAAGGAGAAGCCAGGGGAACAGGGAACAGTAGTGCGGCAGCAGCCGAGTAGGGTAACGTACTAGTGAATGCCACTAGTACTTTACTATTATTATTACTAGTAAGTGTTACGCAGACGGTGACCTCCATCCGTCCTGGAGCCGCCACAGGGAACCAGCGTTGGTCCCCTCGTTGGCAGGGGCCGTACCACTACTGATGACTCTCGCTCGCCCACAATTAAGGTCCTATTGGGGAGGAGGCCCTAGACTCCTAGAGCCCTAGAGACCTCTACGACTATCCTAGAAGAGGACCTAGACTTTGTGGGAAGGGACCACGCGAAGTCATTGGGAGGGAGTTCCAATTTGGAGAATTGTGTGATAATGGGAAGTGGTGATGAAGGACAGAAAACAAAAAAAATACTTAAAAAAAGAAGGTTTCGGTGGAAGTACATTGATACGGTTGTGTTCATTTTGAAAAGATAGGCGAGTGTGTAGGTGGGTGGTTTGCAAAGAAACTCTCATTGTAGGAATGTTTAGGGTTGTTAGCTTGTAAGCTTAGTATCTTGAGCCCATGAGCCTAGGCAGCTATATTGTAAGTACTTTCTATAATTATAAGATATTTATGTTACAGGTGTTTATATTGTAGATGCCTATGTTATAATCACCTTGGATGGTTATGGGTACCTACTTACACCTAGGCTCAAGGTTCATAGGCACACATTTCTATGCTTATACACTAGCGTTGTTGTAAGAGAATGGCTATGGGAGAGGGGAGGGAGGGTTTTCTCAAACAAGACAAGACATGAATGTCATCTTGTAGGTTCCATTGATTTATTCGTTGCACACATAATTTGAAAAAAAATCAAGAAATGTGACAAATATTCCAATTGTATTTTATGAAACATTATTGAACAAAGGAATAGATTTTTGGAACTATGGATTGGATTCACAAAGTGTAGGGACAATTTCTTGAAATGCAAGAGATAGAATGTCTACATGGTAGGACATGGTGGAAGCGACTATAATTACTTCCTAACGACAATGAAGTGAATTAGCAATACTTTTGTAGATTTTAGTTGGTAGGTCATGAGTCTAGATGTTTTAACCTCTAAAGTCCCAAGGCCTTTTCCCATTAAAAAAACGCTCAAAATTGCCATCCTAGAACAATGAGGAAAATAAATAAAAATTTCATTGCATATTGAATTTTGAGATCTTCTATTAGACTAGTATAAGAATGTGTAGGAAAAATTTGAGAAACATTGATTGTTTAGATTGCAAGATAATTGCAATTATAATCAAGAAAATGTGCTTTGGGGCACCCTTGACAAATTAGATGATAAGACTTTGAATTCACTTAATAAATAAAAAGTTTCAATTTGATTTTAAATTGAAAAAAATTTATGTTAAAGAATTAAGTTTGTTGAAAAATAATTACAATAAAAAAAACAATATTTTCATGCTTGAATTATAAAAAATTAACTAGAAGGAAGAATGAAGTAGAAGGAAAAAGTAAAACATCAACAATTCTAAGATGTTGGATTTCAAAAGCAAATTCAATACATTATTTTATCAACAACATATTTTGATTGCCCATAAAACAAGGGTTCTATGACTTTTTCATCACTTGTAGAAATTGAATGAACCAAATCTTTTTATATATGCAAAATATAGTCTAATAGAGATAAATTTTCAAAATTCTTATTCCAAGTATCTGTGGATTTTTTGTGTTCATCTAGGCTTGACTAGTTTGTAGTTTAGGTGGCACAACTTTTTCTCCCAAGCATTGATAGAAAAAAAAACTATGTTTTCCATTTTTCCTAAAGTTAATCTATTTTTTACATCTTAACATAGAATTTCAAAAAATTCTACCAAAAATTGAAATTATAAGAACTTGTCCAAACTTTCAAAGGAGATATTCAAGATTTTAGGAAATAAAAGCATTACCAAACTTGCACATTAAAACAAACATACTTAGCTTTTGCATCCATATTAAAAGAGCTCACTAGTTTAAATGTCCTTCTTGTTATATACCAAATATATTTCATGTATAGTATATCTCTAAAAGACCAAGGAGACCACTTTGGATATTTTAGAATTTGGAATAAAATATTGCATATTCAATATGTGGGAGTAAATTGCACAAAAAAAATGTGAACATGTCCTCAATGGATACTTTAAAGCCAAAAATAAATAAATAGCACTAAGAATTTTTTTCAAAGAAATATGCCTTTATATCTAGTTTCAATATCACCAAGTGTATGCTTTGAAATGATCAATTGCAAAGATGATTTAAAAAAAAATCCATTTTGACTCCTTCTGATTTGTTCTCACAATCCTTCAATGTTGGGTCATTGAGGGTCATTTGTGATCATAAAGGATTATAAGTTGCAAACAAACTTGCAATTGGATCCAATGGACTTTAAAAAATGTGTGTTATAGAAAGTTGTGTCGACACAAAAGTGATCAATCTTTAGAGAGTTGTATTATGGAAATGGTGATGGTGTAGAAAATCGTGTCATGTAGAAGGTGAAGAGTTTGTAAAAAGATGTAAGGTAGAACAAACTATTACCATCCTGATTTGCAATCTGACTATCTAGGGGCCAAATTGAAGAGAGGCACATATTTTTAGAGCTAAGTAGAATTATAATATTTTGATCACAATTGTAATTTTTGTGAACTTTTTAAGTAGGCTGCCATAAAATTACAAAATTGTCCATAGAGTAGGGTAAAAAATGCCTCATGAACAACCCATTATTGTTTATATATGTATCTATTGGCACTTAAGTTCCCACCAATGAAAGATTTACACAATACACCTTTGGGCATTAATGCACTGAAATTGTCAAGAAAGTGAATGGATATAGGTTTTGCAGTCAATGGAATTGGGGCAAAAGTGTAGGTAATGGAATTGGGCAAATGATAAAATTGGATTGTTCTACTTTGTTAATGCAAAGTGAGAATTTGTAGAGATTCATGTCAAGACAAAGTTGATATCTTAAAGAGATCTTTGTCATGACAAAGTTGATAGCCCGTAAAGATCAATAGTCAATAGAGAGTTGTATCAAGGTGAAGTTGACAACTTAAAGAGATTCGTATTAAGACAATGGTCATGATGTTCACAACCACCTAGCTACTTGTAACATCAACACAAACCGTGTGCCATAAACAATTGTGCCAAGACAAAAATAAATAATCATATCTTCATAATTGAGCTATTTACGGCATCAAATGGTGTGGTAAAGAGATGTGCTACTGCAAAAGTGAACAATCACAACTATGTGACTCCTTGCAATTTCTAGAAGTGAAGGGATGAATAAGACAATGTCAACAATAACCTAGTCTCATCTAGTATGAGTTGTATGCGATGACAAGATCCTAATGATCCATACTTCACAAAGCCATACATGAATTCAAGTGTTTAGAGATTTGCTTAAAAATTTGAAGAGTTTTTTCATAATTTTTTAGTTTTTTTTCTGAAACGTGTTTTACAATATATGTTCCTTGTGTATGCTACACGAATTCTCAAATAAAGAATTACATACACCATATTTATATCTTCGAAGCCTTCCATGTGTATTTGGCCATTCATGTATTGTATGGTGTGTATATATATATATATATATATATAGAGAGAGAGAGAGAGAGAGAGAGAGAGAGAGAGAGAGAGAGAGAATATTAAGGGCATCTAGTGTTTGCAAGTTAGATGCAAATCATTTGAAGACAATTTAACTTTTTTTCAATAATTTTGAAACCTACAAGCACTTAGAATTAGAAAAATTGGCAATTCAAATCATTGAAAAAAGACATTAGTTCTACGAAAAAGAGTCCCAAAATGTACCATTTTGATATGTGTTATCACTTAAAGTTCATATTTAGAATCTAAAATTTTGCAAATATATTCCACAACGAGGTGGTAAGACAATTTAATGGTCAAATAAGTAAAAGAATCATTATTTATGTTTATTCATCACTTTCCCAAAATGGATCATTTTGAAGGAATTCAAGACTCAAATAAAAAAGAACTTTAGAAATAAGACTTCAAAAGCAAAAGAGGATAATTTGACTCACCTTTCATCATAAGGCCGTTGCTTGAAACAATAAGACAAAGGCCTTGAAGGCTATTTGAAAGGGCCCACAATACTCATCATCCATTTGAGATGTGAGTTAGAATGTGGATGCTCTAAACCCAGAAGAAATATAATATAATGTTGTATCTATTTGTTTTAAATCCCAAAATATAGATTTTAGGATCAATTATCAATTGTGAAATTAAGGCATCTGGTCCCTCAGAGTTCTATTGTATCTTCCGAAGAGAAGTAAAAAAGATAAGTGATATTTGAAATTGGAAAAATATTTTCATTTTACTATGCTTGTTTCCAAATAAAAATAAAGTCATGAATCTTAACCAAAGTGTAAGAATAGAACTAGGGAATGAAGTCATTGTCCAAGTGTTTGGTTTGGGACAATGAAAAACAAATTGCAAAACTAAGATCAAACACATTTTAACTCTATTGAGATGCAAATAACCTAAGGGTCTTTTTTAGGCTCTGAATTATAAGGGCGGGTTTAATATTCTGACTTAGAAAAAGGGGCAACTAGAGTTTATAAAACTATAATTTAATCATAGACATTGTCTTTTGAGTAGATAATGAGAGAACATGGTTGCAGACAATTAGTTTAATTCAATAGATTTTTTTATTTTATTACCCCCCAATTAGAAATCTTTAAAAAAAAATTTCCATCCCAAACCTAGTCCTAACCCAAATCCCTAATCTATCCTCCCACCCACCCTATTTGTAATTCCAAAGTGAAAATGGGATCTACAATTAATGTGGAATTTTTATTTTCCCATATCTATATTGTATATCATTGTACGTCCTCTGTATTCATATCCATATTGTTTATTAGTCTACGTCTTCTATATTTATATTTATATCCCATATCATAATCGTAATCGTATTCATATCCCTTATCTATATTTGTATCTCGTATTAGTATCCCAAATTGATTGCTTAGGGATTGATTTCATTTTTTTCTATGAGCATATCAATGGTCTTTGATTTTCAAAAATTGAAAGTGGGGTATCAATCAAAAACAGGTTGTTTGCATTTTTTCATTGGATAGTCTAATCTCATGTCCATCTTTGAGCTTCTAATTTTTTGAGGTTAATTTTTAAAAATATTGACAAGTTGTGAAGAATGAATTGATATGCCATTCATTTTTTTAATAGGTGCTCGTGATCTATTTTTGAACCAATATAAGACTTCTAAAATTCTTGATCTTTTCTTAATTTTTTTTATGATTGCAACAATAGGTCATAAGGGGAATGGATATATTTGTGCAAGGTGAAAATTCCAATCTAACAAATAGCTTTCCCCTACAATCATGTAATATAGGTGTAACTATGGCGATGTGAATCGCCTAAAAATAAGACTTAAACAAGTATTCCATTAGCAAGTACTATTGAATTCACAATCTTAAAGGAAAAAATTGGGTGCACTATTAAGAACCATTTAAAAAAAGATGTACTATAATAGGTAGTGATTACATTTGTTTATAATAATTGATTATGTACAAACCTTTGTTCTTGAATTTAATCCGTAAAAAATTAAGAAACCAACTTTTTGAGAACTTGGACAAGCTCTTTTGACTCCATTATTTGGATTTTTTTTCACAAGTTTTTAAAAAAGGATGCTAATCATCCTGACCTCCATCTCTATTTATTTCATACCATTCCAATAAATATTACAAATGTTAGAAGTTTTTAAGATTTTCATTGTCTAATTGGCTAGCTAATAATGTATTCTAAAAACATGTTAGTTTAGGATAATTTTATGTATATATTAACACTTACTCTAAAACAATTGAATCATTCAATTCTAAGTGATGAGGGGAAAGTTATGAAGAATTTTATTTTGGACATAAAATAGGTAGAAAAAACATATAAAGATCTTTTTTTTCTTTTTTTCTAATTCAATTTTCAAATTTTCAAATAAAATCCAAAAGAAAAAAAACTTATTTCTTACTAGAACATCCTCACCATTGGGATTAACAACTCTCAATTTATTATAAAATTTATTAATGATTAATTTTTTCTTTCATCAAATATAACTTTCTACTTTACATTTTTTTGAAGAGAATGTGAAATTTTGTTGGTTTATTTTTTTTAATATATATCTTTAGCTCATTTTTCAACTTTATTAGTTGAATTGCACAAGTCTAGACATTTGTGTTTTGTTTTTTCTAAAAATGTTGAAAGGCAAAGATATGGATTTAAAGTATTTGTATTTTTTTTTAAATTTCCCCCTTTTTGGCCAAATCTATTACAAATAGACCACTATTGAAACCTAAAGAAACCACGATAGGGAAAGGAATGTAGATCCAAAGTTTTTTATGCAAAAATAAATTATGGCTTGAGAAGAATCTAGACACAATATCTTGTTTTTGAAAGTTTTTTGTTTTTTTCCTCCCCCTTATAAATTGATTCAAAACCTTATACAAAAGCTATGAAATACTAAGTTACTAACTAGTCACATTGCTAAAGAGTAGGCAAAACTTGTTTTTTCAACATACCTCCATATACTTAAATTATTCCATATACCCTGATATTAGTATGAAAAAAAGCCTTTTGAGACCAACCTCAAAGGAAGAGCTTAGCTTATATGATCTTGGAACCCCACTTTTCCTATGATTGCCACAAAATAGAAACTCCGTTACTTTTACATTACTAATCCAAATAGAATGAATAAAAGCTTCCCATGTGGACAAAAGTATAATCTGTGGGAATTTACTCAAGAAATTATTTCAAGCTTTTGTGGATTATTTTGCTACCCTATCTCCCCCATATTGAGCTTATTGTGGCATAACTTTTGCTCCTAGGTACCAATTCAAATCATTTTTTTTTAAGAGTTACTATATTTTTTTAATTTTTATTAAATTCAAAATATTCAGTCTAAAATCGAAGTTACATGAGCCCATGCAAAATCCATTTTGTTTTTTTTGTTCCATTTTTTAAAAAAAAAATTCTAAAATCTATTTTGTCCCTTGAAAGAACTACAAGACCTAAGAGATTAACAATTAACCCCTAAAGGACCATTGTCCTTTTGGGGGACAAATGGGATTTTGGGCAGGTACCTACAAGCTGAATCTTTGTCATGATTTTTGATATTTTTTTTGAAGATAGAAAAATTGATAAGTTTTATGAGAGTATAATTTTTTCTACAATTGGTGCCTGGGAACAATAGTTATGACTAAATAAGCTCAAACAAGGGCACAAGGGGCAATCTAGGTAGCAAAACAAATTTTGCAAAAATTTGAATTTTTAAAAAATATATTTTTTTCTCTCGTAGATTAAATTTTAATCTCTCGTAGATTATATTTTTGTCTACCCGAAAAGCTTTGATTCATTTCATTTGGATTTGTTATGAGAAAGTTATGGACATTCTTGTTTTTTAGGTAATTAGAGTATCTTCTTGAAAAAAATAACTTCTAGGATTCATTTCTGAATGCAATTTTTCAAAATTTTCAAAATTTTTAATTTTTCTCGTTTTAGTTTACTTGCTAGAGCAATTTCACCATTGGGATTAGTGCATTTTAATTCCATTTAAAAGATATGAATATTTTAGATTTTCCTTCTATCTTGTACCTACTTCTATTTGACAATTTTTTTAAGAATGAAAATTAAGTTTTTTTGAATTTATTTTTTTCCCCCAGACTCTCAACTCAATTCTCCACAATAAAGATTTAAAGCTCAAAACTTTGTAGTGCAAAAATTTTCAGTTAAAAATGTCCAAAGTCAAAATATCTAGTCCCGCAATATGTTGAAAAACTTGTTTTTTCCACTTTAAATGCAAATATCTTGCAATTTGTGTGGTGAAAAATTCTGAATTTTTTTCAACACTTTTTTATACTAGTGAGGTGTAAGATCCTACAATTAGATGTGAAAAAAAAACAATTAAATTTTTTTTCTACTCTTTGCTATAGAAATGGCAGTTTTCAGTGTTTTTTGGCAGAAAAAGGCTTCGGTCTTTTAGGGTTAAGAATAATTAATCGAATTCCTAATACCAAAACATTATAAACAAATGCATACATGAACCACCAAATATAAAAATGAATGAATCTATCCAAATTTCCCTTTTTAGACATGAACTAAAATACATCCATGCCTAAAGATACATAAGCACCCACCTTTGGACAGCTTCGGTACCAAGGTACAAGAGGGAAAAATTCAAAAACACAAATTCTCCGAGATGCCCAGTTGCAAAAAATAAGAAAAAACAAACGAACCCCACTGACAAAATCTAGTGCACAATTTGGGACAAATGGATCAGTTGTTAAATTAATTTTTTTCAAAATAGTTTATGGTTATTAATTTAGAGAGGGGGGGTTCCCAAGTTTCAGTTGGGCGTGGTAGGCCCCAAGACCCGGGACCCAGGGGAGGGAAGCCGAAGCCCGGCTGTGGGGATATGGGCCGCCGCCCGTGTGTGTGTGTGTGTGTGTGGGGGGGGGGTTGCACGTGAGCTTCCAATGCCTCAATAAAGTATTACCCAAAAAAAAAGAGTTAAAAATGGAAGGGTTACCAAGTTTTAAAAATTACCAACTGAAATGCCTCGAATATTTTTATGAGCGGGTTTGTGGGGATGTTTGTAAGGGTTACCAAGTTTTAAAAATTACCAACTGAAATGCCTCGAATATTTTTTTATGAGCGGGTTTGTGGGGATGTTTGTGGGTCCTGCCCGTAAAGCCCGTTCCTCCGTGCCGCTTGCGGGCATCCCCAATTTTCTTTTTTTAAGCTTAACGTAGGCTATCTCGGATTCGCGGTTCGAGGCTTGAATTTTATTAGTGTACATTCGGAAATAGACGGAAATAGGGCAATAGGCCCTCTGAAATGGGGGAAAACTAAAGGAGACTCCTATTTTGGAGTGGTTTAAATGATTTAAGGAGGTGGGGGGCCTGCTAATTGATCAGGGAACATTCATTGGTGATGTTGTTGATTTTGGGTACTTCCCGGTTTGCGTTTGGTGTACAGCCAGGCTGGGGAATCTATGGGAACAATAGATTATTTTAATTTATTATTGTCTATTTATAAATTACTAGGCTATGCTGCCGTTGGGGAACATGGAAGTGCGAAAGGGTTTCTATCGAGGTTGCACACTTTTGGTTTGGGCCTTTTGGGGGCCAGGAAGGATTGACCCATATTTTATCCTTGTAGAGAACACTGAAATTTTTTATTTTCCACATATGATAAAATTTGCAAATTCTGAATTCATATTTGCAATTAGAGACCCTAAATTAGCTAGGGATGTGATGAAATACAAAATTTAAGCGACACAAAAGAATGGACAATTTTGACATTTACCCTTTGGTGGAGCAATAGAAAGGTCAATCTTCCTTGGCCAGGCCTTGGAGGGTGTCACTTTTTTGTGGGGATAAGCTTACTAGTGAGAAATCACTACGAAGTACTTAGAGCATCTCCACCAAGGTACATACCATACAACCTCGTCAAATGTTTTGGAGTAGCTAGGCTTCTTTTTTTAATTCCACTAGTTGGAGATTTGCAAATTCGTCAATGCAAGGCACAACAAAGATCTGTCCCCATGCTTCAAGCTATAGTGAGTGGAGTATTTGACTTGTACCATGGTATGACAGAAAGAAAAGCGTTGGAACTTGTGTTTAGTGGAAGAGTGGACATTGAGGAGTGACCAATCCCAAATATAAGAATTCAGGTGTTAGCTCTCCGTCTTGCGCCTCGTTCAACACGTTGTGGTGGGTGTTGGTAGGGGAACAATAACTTCCCCCAGCCCCTTTCCCACACTTGATGCATGCCACCCACTACTTGGTGCATCCCTTGTAGAATAGACAAGTGGAGATGCTCTTACCCACTCACTTAGTAAGTAAGTGAATTATTACCCCCTATTGATTTATATTTTTTTAATCGATAGACTACCCTCCTCCCTCCGTTTATATTTATTTTGAACATACTAGATTTTACAATTGATGAGGAATGAACAACCATATCTTGTGCCTTTATCTATATTCATATGTTGTATTGTATCTATATTCATATTTAGTATAACAGTTTTATTTTATATATTATATCCATATATATTAAGTATATCATACTTATATAAAAAAAATTGGTTTT
Source organism: Pseudoscleropodium purum (assembly GCA_963969395.1). Lineage (NCBI taxonomy): Eukaryota > Viridiplantae > Streptophyta > Bryopsida > Hypnales > Brachytheciaceae > Pseudoscleropodium > Pseudoscleropodium purum. The sequence continues at coordinate 8,488,518 of OZ017797.1, forward strand.
AATTTTAGATTTTTTGGGGTAGGTGGATGAATTAGATATTTTATTTTATTTAGTATTTTTTGTGGTTATTATTAATTAATTAATAAGACTTGTGTGTATTTCTTTTTTAGGAATAAGTTAACCCAGGGATGCCAAGCCTATGACCATGGTGTTGGAGGTCAAATTCCTTCATTGTATATGCTCCCATTCAACAACTACATGAAAATAAAAAAAAATCATTCTTTTAGTTTTTGGAGATGAAACTGCATGTCTTCTATACTACACACAAACTATTGAGATTTTTTTAAAGATGTTTTGAAGAAAAAATGAAGAGAAATCATATTGAATAGGAAATTACCACTAAAAAACTGAAAATTTCAATATAGGTGTATTTTAAGTGAAGAACGTCATACTGTAAACAAAACCTCCATATCATTCTATTAATAAAGTTTAGTGAACATCAAAAATGGACTTGTAGTTCAAATTGTATCAAAATATTTAAATTTAGAAAGCTCTTAAGTTTCCATATTAGTTTAGAATCTAGAGTAGATCACCTTCATTTCACTAGTTGGACTCAAATTCAAAAAATATCATTTTTATAGAAAAAATTCAAATGTAGAATAAAAAGCTAGAAGTTTCCTAAATACACTAGAATAGCATATTTGTGATCTATTCTTGTTGCATTATCTTGTGTAGAAGAGGTCATCAATTAATGAGGCAATTTCCAACTCCATCCAAAGCAACTTTCAAAATAAGAATTGGATTAAAAAAATGCTTTGTAATTATTGCATGCATTGTTTTTAAGTCATCCAAATGCCATTTTTTGGTGCAAGTGACTTTCACAAGTTAACCTCAAAAGGACAAGACCTATTACTAAGGTACTTTGCCAAATATGATTCAATTATGGGACCAATAGATGTAATCTTCATTTCTATTGTAATCTTTAAAGTCATCCATCAGACACAATTTGGCATCAACATCCTTACAAGGTTAATACAATATCTTCAACCTTCATATTGCATTACTAAAGGCTCATTTATACATACTCATAAAACATCAAGTGACTTAACCGCCATCCTATATTACTTAGATTTTTTACTAGTGGTGGTGGGTACAAATCTACTTTCAATTGCAAAGAATATAAACATACAAAGGACATGTTACTTGCTTTTCATTTTCACATATTCATGACTCAAGCTATTACATAGAAGTTTCTCTAGACTTCATTTTGCCGAGTATAGTCACAGGGCAAGCATAGTTAGGGGCGCTTCACACATGGGCTGACCAAGTTGAGAGGCCGTGGGAATTCATGGCCAAACTTTGGGTGAGAATTCAAAGAAATGGGCAATAAATGATAAATTCGATGGACTCTTGACCATCGCCACGTAGGATGTTGGAGGGCAATGGACTTTGGATTGTGCCACCTTGTGTGTGAAGGGTCAAGAGGCCAAAGTCGGGGTTCTCTTAAATTTGATTGGAGGAGATCAATGGACTCTCAACCTTCGGCCCATGTGTGAAGAGCCCTTTATATTGTAGGATATTATTGCATGCAATAAAACATTTTTTACAAGATATTTCAATAGATCCCTAGAAGGCATTTCAATAGGCTCACTATTGTAACCTTGCTTAAAACTTGTCCAAATTTCTCACAAGAATATTGCCCTCCCTTGCATATGGCTATGAATTTGGAGAAGTAAATTAAGTTGGTATTTTTCAAAAGAGACTAACTTGCAAGAATGTGTAAATGGGCTATAAAAACCACTTGAATGAGACCATAAAAAAATAAATTTTGGTTGACCCTTCATTCACAAAGATCTTTATAATATTGTTGGTCTTCTTTCATAAAAACAATAATTTGTAATTATTAGTATTTGAAAAATAATTAGGCAAATGTTAATATTCTTCTCTTATGAAAATAATGATTGAAATTATAGATTTTTGAATTTTTCGGCATGTTTTGGTTTTAAACCCTAAAGGATTGAAGGTGTTTATCGAGAGAAATTGTCAAAAACTGCCATTTTGTAGTGCATTGCCCAAAATTGAAAATAATTTTTCTTATACATCAACAATAAAAAATGTAGTAGACTACTATGAGAATGCATTGAAAAAATTCAGCCCCTTTGACTACATGGATTGAAAGATTATAGCATTTGAAGTGAAAAAAATAAATTCTTTTCATTCTTACAAAATGGTGTCAATAGACTTCAAGCCCTCTTGGAGTACAAATTTTCACTTGATGAATTTGAATCTCTCCACCATTGAGTTCTAAATCTTATTAAGTATGCTTACGCAAAATTTCTGAAGCAAATATAGGGTCTATGTTACTCTAAATCTTGCAATGCCAAGAGGTTAAGAGAATTGGTCATTTTTTGATGATAAATTCTTGTGCAACGAGGAAAATTTTTATTTGAAATCCAAAAGGTGAAAATTTAAGGACAAGAATTTGTAATATGTTGAAAAACATTTGAGCAACTTTGGCTTCGTAGATTGCAAGATAAAAATTCTTGAATTAGAAGAATTTTTTTTCTTGGAAACTATTGTAACATAGCTTACAAAGTTTGATTCCTCTTAGAATGTGATTTGAAAACTAAAATTTGTCTTTTTTGTAAAATTTTATGCTATACTTTATTGATTATATACATACAAAGTTTCAAAGTCAATGAAGGTTTTAGAAAAAGATGCCCTAGAAATGTTCAAATTGCCTAATTGCCCCAAACATTTTGGACAGCATAACTTTTGATTTAGGAACCCAATTAGAAAAAATATATATTCCTATAAAGCATCTACATGTTCACACCTTGTATTCAAATTTTGTGTACATTTGACTAAAACTGACTTCATATGAACCTATTTGAGTTTTTAAATATTCATTAAATAAACACTTGCAATGGTCCTTTAGGGGGTAAACTCTTTTTATAACCTCTCTTTGACTCACATTAAATCCATTGTATTAGTTCCTTTTTTCACATTGCATTTGAATTTTTATTCAACTTTGGAATGGCACCAACTTTAGATAGTTGCATAGAATCTATTTAGCTTCTTTCCTAAATTGGGATATTGGTCCCACCTTTGTAATTCTCAATGCAAACAAAGAATTAAAGAACATTTGCAAAGTAATGGATTTCCAAATCTATTTGATTTCCCATTGGTTTTTTTTACCAAATTCAAACAATAGACGTTAAATCCATACGAGTCCAAAAAATAGTTTCTAAAAAAAGACACTATTGAACATCAAGTATATTAAACATATCATTAGTTCTTTTTTCTTTGAAAAACAACCATGTCAATTAAGAAATAAAGAAGAAGAAAAACAATCAATCAAAAGTCAAGTTATACCTCTAACAAAAGTCATTTTTTTCTTTTGATTTATACACCTTGATTGTCTAAAAATCAGTTTCTAAGTCTATTTGTACCAGTCCATATTGGAACTAAGAAAAACAAATAGCCTAACTTAAAGTATAGATGGTGTCTTTTCAACCAACTAAATTCTATCACTTGGGCTACTACATAGGATGAATTATAGTTTTGGCATGGCTTTAGTATAAAGCCCTTACGTTGAATTTGGAAAAATTGAGCAATTATGTTGGTTCAAATTTAGAGAGTTTGGGGCAACCTTGATGTGACCTTAAGTATTAACTAGGCCTAATAAAGAGTATAGTTGATTTTTTTTGGTTAAAAAAAAGATGACTTATGGCACACCAAGTGCACTAGAGAATTGCACAATGAAGGATATTATTGACAAGGCAATGTTTCTTTTGGTAAGTATTGTAGATGCCATCTTTGTTTTTTGTGCCCCAAAAAATCAGTATCCATTTCCCTTCATGTACACACCATTACTTTTCAAATATCTCTATTAATAGTGTTTCTAGTTTAAAAAGATTTGTAGTTAATCCCTAAAAGATGAAGAAGCCCACTTTTGCTTGACTTTTGGGATGGATGCTATTCATCATGATCTATGTGTGAAGTTTTGCTTCATGCCATTTTGATGAATATTGCAAAAGTTAAAAGGGTTTAACCAAAAATTATATTCTAAAAAAATTATTAATTATTTTTTGGGGATTGTATAGATCAATAACCACTCAAAAACATTTCAACCATCGAATCTAAATAACGAGGTAAAAGTCATGAGGGGTCTATTTTGTAGGCAATGAAGGTAGGAAAAACATATAAAGTCATATTTTACTCTCAATTTTGAAATATTTCAAAGAAAAAAAAAAAAAAAAGAATTTAAATTTTTTACTAGAATATTTTTTCCATTAAGATAAAAAAATTTCAAATTCCAAAAGTTATTAGCATAATAGTTGTATCTTTCATTCAATAGCCCCTTCTACTTTACAATTTTCTTAAAAATGAATATGAACCCCAGTTTGTCTATGTCCTGTCTGGTCTCAGTCTGCATAGTCATATCATGTCCATACTAGGCCACTTGTATTATTTTTCTTTTGCAATGAAAATTCAATTTTTTATTTGTTTAAAAAAATAAATTTGAAAGTTTTTTTGGTTAAATTTTTTTATATGTATCCTCAACATATCTCTCAACTTATTGAATAAAATGCACAAATTATAAGACATACATGTTTTTTTCTTAAAATGTTGAAAAACAAAATTTCACGTCTTGGAAGGGCTAGAAAAGCCTACATTTTGAAGTTTAGGCACATTGAATTAGCTATTAATGTGAATATTTATTTTAAAATATTGGAATAATTACTTAAACAAATTAACTAAGAGATCTTACACTTTGATTTGTTAAAAATATAAATATAGATGAAAATTTTGACCTTGCTTTGGAGACAAGTTTTTTGAAGAAACACTACAAAATTTGGGTTTCTAAACATGACAAAATTTTAGGAAATATAGTTAATATATTTTTGAATATTAGAGTTCAATCAATTTATGTTGTGAAAATAAAATCATGAAATTAGACTAGAATGTTGCTTCATCTTTGACAAGTTATTTAGCCCTTCAAGCCCTAAGGCTTGATTTCAAGCCATTTTCCACTTTGGGGTAGGCCTTCAATCCTAGTGAAATATTTGTTGCATTCTTGTGAATTTCTTTTTATCAAAAATGTGTTTCATTACTAGATTTATGCCTAGAAATTTCAAACCAATTCATGTTGTGGTTGAAAAGTTATGCCTTAAAAAAATGTTATTTTTATAGATATGGATAGTTTTGAGAAACCATGATAGATAGGTCCAATTGGACTTGAGACTTTTAAAATATACTTTCAACAAGCTTGTTAACATAATACCAAAAGTTGCAAGGCATACAAGCACATGATTTTAGTTTACAAGCTTTTGAAATTGTGCTTTCCTTCTTTGAGCAATGTTCAAAACTTACCAAGACATTTACAAAGACTTGTAAGTCAAAATCATGAGCTTGTATGCCTTTTAACTTTTGTGATTTTGTTAACAAGCTTCTTGAGAGTACATATAAAAAATTTCAGTCAATTGGACCTATATTTATGGCTTCCTAAAATTGCCTATAACTCATAAAAATGTCTTTTGGAAGCCTAACTTTTTAATCATGATTTGGATTGGTTTGAAATTTTCAAGGAATCAAAATAGTAGTGAAAGACACCTTTGGTAAAATTTTCACAATAATCCAACAAATATTGCATTCAGAAAGGATTATATGAAAGTGGAAAACAGCTTGAAATCATACCTCAAGGCTTTAAGAGTTATGGATTAATTCAAGTTGTGAACTGCACTTAATTATTTGCAACAAAAACAACAAAAATTCTTAATATTTTTTTCTTTGCATGTCCAATTGTTGGATCTCACACTAGCCTAGTGTGAAATTTTTGGAATAAATTCCAAAAACTTTGATTGTATAGATCACAAGATTTAAACATTTAAAGTAAAGAAAATAACTTATTTTAGTTGAATGTCCTAACTTAACTAGATTATAAGGCTTTGAATCCTCTTAGCATAAATTTTTTGTATGACAAATTGTGAATTAAAACTTTTTTAGGTTGAAGGATTTAGTTGAAGATTTGGGATTTTTCTTAAAACTTGTAATTTTCATTCTTAAGAAAATTGTTAAGTAATATAGGTACAACATTACAATTGTTAAAATTGGCATTTTTCAATTCTAAACAATTGAGTATAATAAATCATTATCTCTTTTCTTCTACTTACTATTTTTTTCAAGCATGAATATGAAAAAAAATTTGTGTTGTATTTCCAACTCATTTCTTCAATATTTTATAGAAAATTACAAGTTGTAGGATCTACACATATTTAGGTAAAAATTTTGAAAGATGAAATCTAACCATATAGGAAGACTTGAAAATACTTTTTGAAATCCAATTATCAAGATCTTGCAATTGGTAATTTTTCTTACTCTAAAATTTTAGGAGGGTGTACTCTAACAAATTAACTAAAGGTTCTTAATAAGGTTGAATTTGTTATTAAAAAAAAAAGTAAAGAAGATTTTAGCCATGCTTTAGAGACTAGTACTTTGAATAAATTTTGAGCTTCTAAACATGAAAGAATTTTAGAGATTAACCCCTAAAGTTCCTTGACTATGTTTTTGCCAAAAACACTCCAAAACTACCATTTCTTGTACAAGTTTTAAATTTTAGAAAAAAAACATTTTAAAATACATATAACCATAGGATCTTATAGTACACTAGTTTGAAAAGATGTGCAAAAAATTTCAAAAATTTCCATTGTGTAAATTGCAAGCCTTACAAAAAATTTTAGCCCTCGAGAAGGCTACAAGTTTTGAACCCCTCGGAACCCACCTGGATGCAATTAGAGAGGAATTCAAACCATTTTTAATTTTTTAATTTTTTTTAATGAAAGCAGCTGATGTGGCACTACTTGTACCACATTAAAGCCAAATCAGATTCTAATATTTTTAAATATATATTTTTTTTGAATTTTTTTTTGAATTTAAGATTTTTTTTTTGTACTTGCATTGTGGCATGCCAAAAAACCAAACTGTAACAGTCCTTCCAGGGCTCACATTTTCCCTAATGATATTAGTACTTGAAGTGACAAAAAGCATTTTTTTGTTTTTGCAAAAAATCAAGCAGTTGCACTTCACAAGGTCACATTTGTATGAAAAAATGTCCAAAATGGTAGTGCTTCTTTGTATTCATTCTTCAAGGCATGTTAGTTAAATGTTTGAAAATTTGTAGATCATTTGAAATTGTACAACATAAAGGAAAAAAATAGTAAGTAGAAAGAAGTAGAGTATGATTCAAAATTGTTTATTATACATCCATGAAGAAACTTTGTTCTTGTAAAAAATCAAAGCTTGCATTTTAAGTTCAACATTACCATGATAAAGATGTGATGAGTAAGTTTTTATTTAAGTGGAGGAATCAAGGGTTTTGAACATGAGTAAGGGGTGAGTGATGGTTGGCTGTGTGAGGGTTTATTTGAGTGTGGCTACTAAATTGGTGCTTGCTTCATTCTTAACCCCTCAAGGCCTAACAACGTTTTTCACTATGGAGGTTTTCAATGAATTGCCCTATTTTGGTATTTTTTTTTGCACATGGATGTGCTTGAAATTTTTAATTTTTAACTGTAAAAAAGTGAAGAATACATTGTCTAGTATGCATGAAATTAATTGTGGAAAATATTGAGTGTTGTATTTTTAGATTATTAAAATTTTGGATGATCAATTCTTTAGGCAAAAAATGCAATTTTGGGTGAAGAAAAATTGTAAAAAGATGAATAATGTTTTTTTGCCCTGCAAAAAAATCATGTTAGAATCTAAACCAAATGTTGCATTTTTTTAATTAAAAAATTGAGAAATAAAAAACTCTCCCAAATTTGTAGACATCTTCAAACAAAAGGAGTAGAAAGCCAAAATTGACCAAATTGGATCCTACAAAAGTAAAAAAAAATCTATATATGCATCATTTAAAAAAAATTTAACAATTAATATCAATTGAATATTTTTTGGAACATCTCCAAAAAATTTGGAATCATACTAATTATTTTGTATTTTTAATCACACTAGATTGAAATTTGTATTTTTAAAATTGATAAAAATAAAAATTTGAATTTTTTTCTCTAGACCTAGTTTAATTTTGCAAAGCAAAAACTAGAAATGTCCCAATTTTTTTTTTTCCATCCCTACTATTTCTTTCATTGTAAACAAATTATGTTTGCTCCCTTTTCTATTAGACTATATTTCCTAAATAAAATTTTAAATACTTCCTACATTGAAATTTTGAAAATTGAAGAATGCAACAAATATGTCAACTTGTTGCTCTACAAGTCCCTAGTTTACAAAATTATGAGATTTGTTTCATCCTACTAGGAATTTGCCATTGAAAATTTAAAGAAGATACATTGTGTTTCCTTGATCCTTGAGGAATTAATTGATTCTAACTTCCATTAGGACTTTGTTGTTTGGTTTGCTAATAGTTTAGAACTTTGAGTCATTTGCTCATTTAGATGACATCCATTATGGTTTACCAAGAATTTGCAAGGATTGATGTTGAAAAGGTTGAAGAACGTTGGAGAGAGTAGTTACTAAATACTCCAATTAAATTTTGGGGGGTCTAATTAGTATTGTGATATTTGTAGACCATGGCAATTTGAAATGAAATTTGTGCTCAAATTGCAACTATTGCTAAAGTCCCTACTAGAATAATGTAGAGGTTGATCAAGAAATTTTAAAATGACAAAACTTACAAATGCAAACTTTATGGTAGAAGCTCTAAGAACAGAGTTGACGAATCTCAACGTCCGCCCCAAAATAGTGTCCGTTTTCCGGACGTCCAGATGCACGGACGCTAGCGGACGCAGCGTCCCAACCGCCTTCGGAAAGCGCGCCGACGGGGCGGACGGCCCGAGGCAGGCGGACGCCTAGATTGTGCGGACCAGATCACTCCGCGCGTCGATCGGACGGCCGTAATCGGGCGGACGGGGCGAACGGGCGGACAGGCGAACGCTGTGTCCGCCGGGACCGCGAATGTCAGCGGACGTTGCGGACACAGCGTCCGCGTCCGGATGTCCGGACGTCGTGTCAACCTTGTCTAAGAAGCTTGGTAATAGAGATATTTGTACTATTTTACAATTTTCAAGAACTCACTATTGTCCAGTGCTTTCAAAAATTACCAATGTTTGCCCTATTTAAGTGAGTATGAGTACAATTTGAAGTGCCTTACATGGAAAAGGCACTTTTAACCAAATTGTAATACAAAAAACTTTCTTGATACCTTGTCACATGTTTCAACAATTGGTTTTTATACAAAGGTATTGTAGATAGAATATAGAAGAGCAAAATTGTGTTGTTTGGCCATATTAGTCTACTTTTGAAATTGACAAAAATTCTAGATAAATTAATGTTTGAAGAACTGCATATGAGTGCTATTCATCAAGTTGTATAGTTCCTATTTTTAAAGTGCATGAATTTATTTAATGATTTGGGGCACATTTATTGTAGGACAAAAGTCAAACCTTGTCTTTACACCTAAAGATTGACATTGGGCTAAGGATTTTGTGGAATTGGTCTATGATGGCCAATTGCTTCATTCTATGGGTGAAGTTTCACATGGATTAGTTATTGAGGATAGTGTGCATGTCCATCAAAAAAAATTATGTGAAGAATGGAGAAAAACGTGTCTTTAATTATTGGAAAGCTAAATTAGCCTGCAAACATTCTCAATCTCAATTTCAATCCACTTGAAAAACTTTGGAAGATTCTAAAAGATATTGTTTAATATAGGGGACTTTAAGGTAGTTATTGAAAGAAAGTAGAGGTCAATCAATGGTACAAAGCTCCTTGATTTATGTCATTCTATGCTTTCTAGGTTACAAGCAGTGAATGAAGCTAATGGAGGATATACTTGTTGGTAGATTTAGAATATTTTGTTTCATAAATCTCTTGGCTTCCAAATTTAGTATTCATGCTATTAATAAAGAAACCATCTCATGCAAAAATTTCATAGTAAATAAACAATTTTTCAACCCTCAAGACATATCAAAGTTGGTAGCCGTGAAATTTTTTCTCACAATTACACATTGGTAGATTTAGAATATCTCCATTTTTACCTCCAAATTTAGTTGACATGCTATTAACATTGAGGTGATCTCATGCAAAAAATTTAATAGTATATAAACAAATTTTCAGCCCTAAAAACAATATTAGTGTTGGCAGTATTGAATTTTTTTCTCCTAGGAAAGCAAAAACACCATTTTCACTTGTATCCTACTATGTATACTAGTTATGATTTTAACCTTGTAAAGTCATTGCGGACACTAAGTATTTGATGAATGACAAAGAATCCTTCTATGTAAGAGAAAAATATAAATGTTCATCCTTGGAATTTTGTGTAAAAAAGAAAAATCTTGCACATTAGTTTGACTTCCAAGGAATGCTCTTGAATTTTTTGAATAAACGATTCACACAATACCCAAAAGGATGATTTTTAGGGTGACCAACTTGACATTCCACTAAGCATTAATGCACCAGTACACATTGTGATAATTATGTAGTGGGGTGTTTGATGATAGAGAGTATCAAGAAACTAGTGTATTATCAAGATAGATAGTTGATATATATTGGATGCTCACAACAAATGTGGTTGAATATAAATAATTTTCTTAACCCTTCTTTTGAATTTGTTTCCATTTAGTTTGTTGGGTGGTCTTTCCATATTCACAAGTTCTTTGATGTGGACAAACACTCAAGCTTGGATGATTTTTCAAACCCATACACTTCAAAGAATCATCACTAAAGGAAAATGACCACAAAAGCCTCACAATTAGTTGTATTCATCATATAGCTTTATGATGAGTCATTTCCCCAATCTATACAAACCATATCTATGGGAGTTGACCACTTTCTGATCACCCCCTATTCTTGTTATATTAGGTACTTTGTTTTTATTTAGTTGGAAATGAACAATGATTATGGCACAATTCTCGGTGCAGTTGTAGCACATTATAATTGATTCCAAGACTCTCAATATTACAACCAACCCTTAAGTTTAGTTGATTTTGCAACTAGCTTGTAGTTGGAAATAGGAAAACCTATATGATTGGTATTAGTTGAACAAAATCTTCAACTAAAAGATCATAGTAATTATGTTTTGAAAACTAAAATTATGAAAAATTATAAAATCCTTCCAAACTCCATTTCTATGTATGGAAAAAATTTTACACTCAAGAAATTTGTGCTTCAAATATGGTAGAAGTACCTATTTTAAATAGGCCCCATGTAATGGTTTTCTAGATTGACCTATTGTGAACAACAATTGGATGCATTACTCATTGAAAAATATACTTTTTTTGTACCTTCTCATCCATTCATCTCTCTTTCCTCATGACTTAGGGAGAAGTGCCAAAGCTAACCATAATAGGTGAGTCTATGAGACTTGAATGGATCTAAATGAAATATTCATTCTTAGGAAAAAGAACATTTTATTTTGTTTTTACATTCTTCTTCATCCTTATGTTTGCACACATTGATCTCTAATTCTCCAAAAAATATTGATATCCTACATGCTAAATTGCTTAAGTTATTACAAATAAATACTTCTTCCTTATGTATAATTGCTTAAGTAGTTGGAAGGAGTTGGTTCCCTTACTCAAACTATGTTTTGTCTTGATGTTTTGTTTTTCCAATTTCCCAAGTTTCCATGTTTATGTTTATATTGATTTTAAATTCCTAATCTTGCACTCCATACCGACTAATTCAATTGTTTTCATTGTTTTTTAGTTTAAAATTTTAAACTGCACTGTAGCTCCCCAAATATATTTTTGATGTGTTTCACAGGGACTGACCAAGAGGAAGATCACATGCATGAATGCAGTAAAGTGACTCTTCATTAGAAGAGTTTTGAGGGGGGGGTCCAGAAGCCTGTTTCGGGCCTAGTCCCCCACAGTTGTTCTCCACAGCGAGGGGAATGGCCCGCTGTCAGAATTTTTTTTTCATTAAAAAAAAAAAAAAAGTCTCCAAATGCAATTTTTTTTTAATTAAAAAAAAAGGTCAATGACGTGGCAAGGTCTCGGCCATGTCAGACCGCTGTGCCGAACCTGTTTCCTGCGTTCACAGGCTGTGATAACTCGTAGACATCCAGAGACCCCAAAAATCTTCTAATGTCTCCAATTATCCCAAAACTGGCTGAATTTTGCTGAATTTCTACTTAATTTTTTCAGGCCCTAAGTGTAAATTTTTTTTAAATCTTTCGAAAATGAACATTTAAAAAAATTTGCCTTGAACCCATTTGGGGATCACTGCTCTTCTCCCTTCTTGGTTTCTCAGTCAGTGTGCCCTGTCACAGCACCATCATCGCATAGTGCTGCATAGTGCTGCATTGGGTGGGCCACCCAAGATAAGTTACTGAAAGAATTGGACAATTCTTCGGCATCCTTTGGTTGGGTTGGCTTTGCTTCAACTTGACTTCAACAGCAGGTGCGACGGACAATATCAGATCAGTTGCAGTGTGGTTCAGTTGTTGGCGACTGAATCATGGAACCAGTTGCCGTTAACTTTGTTTCTGCTTTGGGCTTATAACTTAACTTATCATTTGGGATATGTTTAAAATGACCGGACTCTCACAGATCGGAACTGAAGCTTTGCATTGACTAAGTTGGTTGCCAGAAGGACCAATAGTTTGAGTGAATAGGAGTTCACTTGGAAAACTGAGCCAATGCTACATGGACAAAGCCTCTTGTTGTGGTGGCTTGTAGTGTACCTGCTTCTTTTCACTTTGATTCTTTTTACTAGAAACTCTTTAGATTTCAAATCAAATTGTGAACAGAACTCTTGCTGGTTAACCTTGAAAAGACAGGGAACTTGTCACCAAGGTAGTCACACAAATTTTGCAATTATTGGACCAATAGGTGTAATCTCTCTTTGTGCAGTTAATAGTGAAGTCATCCGTGCATTGGTCTGCTTTGATCCGCATCCTCTTTATAGGGTCAAAGTTGCCAATCTTCAAATGGTAAATACTGAGATTCCAATGGGTGATACATGTACCAATTGTGAGATGTGAATATCAAAGAGAATCAAAATTGTTGGAAGAAAATTGATTTTAGTTGTCAAGAATGCAAATGAACACCCCAAGAGGTGCAAATTTGTGAATCATCCCTAGGGGGGTTTTGCAAGGGGGAACCTCTATAAATCCCTAAAGGACCAAATGTTGTTTTAGGCAACGGATCGATTTTGGGCAGGTACATGTGAGTGGAGATTTCCATATTTTTGGCCCAAATTTTAATAGAAGATGTGGACAAGGAATATCTTTCATGTGCACTAAATTTTAGGACATTTGAAAATATGAGTCAAAAGTTATAGCCTAATATGTAGTTTGTTTCTCAACTAGGGCAGTCCGAGCAAATCTGAAAAAAACATTTTTTTCAAAAACTCAAATTTGAAATTGGTTTTTTAGATTTAAATATACATTAAAAGCTTTGAATTGTTTCATTTTGATCAATGAATCAAAAGTTATGAGATATTTTAGTTTGCAAATAGTTATGGATTTGCTTCTCTAAAATAAACATTGAAGTCCTTTATTGAACTTAATTTTCAATATTTTGGGAAAAAAAAATATAACCATTAGGTGAAGATTGTTTATTACAACCATACAAACATTGGGACTGGCATTTTCAATTCCATAAATAAATTTTTAATAATTTAGTATTTTGAACCATTCTTTACATCGTTCTACTTACTATTTTTAACCTATATGTTGTACAACTTCAAATGATCTAAAATTTTTCAAGCATGTAGCCATTATGCCTTGAAGAATGAATCCAAGGAGTTGCAATGATTTGAGAATTTTTTCATACAAATGTAACCTTGTGAAGTTGAGTTGCCCGATTTTTTGCAGGGACAAAAAATTGATTTTTGTCACTTCAAATGCTAATATCTTGCAATCTACACGGTGGAAATTTCTGAAATTTTTACCACATCTCTGAAAACTAGTGTACTACAAGATCCTACAATTAAATGTGTCCAAAAATATTTTTTTCCTAAATTTTGAAACTTGTAAAAGAAATGGTAGTTTTGGAGCGTTTTTGATGAAAACATAGTCAAGGAACTTTAGAGGTTAAGGAAGAAGAAAATTTGATGTGATTAGATTGCCTTCAACCAGGTCTCATTGTCCTTCTATAATATCAAGAGAATGAGCATTAGGAAAAACTTGAACCCTCTAGAAGGCCATTAACCCTATAAGGCCGCTGCGGACACTAAGTGTTTGATGGATGACGGAGAATTCCTCTATAGAGGACAAAAGTGCAACTATTCATCCTCCATGTTTTGTTGTGAAAAGAGGACTTCTACAATAGTTTGACTTCCAATAAATACTTTTCCATTTTTTTAAGCAATTGATTCCCACAATATTAGAAAATGATGATTTCAGTGTAGACCGGCCCGTCTTTACAGGGTTAAGGATATATTTTTTGGCACCCTGCAATGCAAGTACAGAAAAATAAATAAATATTTTTTATTTTTTAAAATATTAAAATATTAAAATCTGATGTGGTGCTGATGTGGCACAAGTAGTGCCACATCAGCAGCTTTCATTAAAAAATAATTAAAAATAAAAAACAGTTTAGAATCCTCTCTAATTACACTTGGGGGGGTAGGAATGTTCCAAACTTGCGGCCTTCTGGAGGGCTGAAATTTCTTGTAATGCTATGCCTTATTGTGTCATTTCCAATAAATTCAAGTTGTGTAAGAATTCAAATGCATTCTAGAATGACTATTGAAAGAAACACCACATAAATGGGAGAGGGGGGATACATAATTCTATAATTAATTCTAATGTATTTTAACAAAAATAGGTCAAAATTCCATTTGTTTGGCTCTAGATGCAATGGACATATTTGTAGACAAAATCAATCTATGAAAATGTCTTGATTTAGTATTCTTCTTCTCATATTATATACAAAAACAATAGTTGAGACTTTAGGCAAGACTTAGGCCTAGCCAAAGTAGAATCTTAACTCTTACTTCAAATTCTACTTTTTTGGTGCCAAAATATTCAAAAAATATAATCAAGTAAGCATTTAAAAGTATACTAGGACTTAAGATTTGGGAGATAGTGTAAAACCCCCTAAATCTTGATTTTCAACCCCGTGCCAATAAAATTTTAAGAATTTAGTAGGACTTGGGATATAGTGAAAATCAACCTTTAATTGGGCCAGATGCAATCAATCATACAAGGATTGATTGGATATTTGCACATAGCTTTTTTTTAAGGTGAACAAAATTACCATGTGAAAAAAATAGATTCTTTAAGATGATAAATTTAGACTAAAATATTATTATCATATCTCTAAAATTATCATCTGTTTTTAGCATTTTTTTCCTCCACTTAACTTTCATTCTAGTAATTTTAGCTATGAAACAATGTTACCAAGGTACTTTGCATGGTTGACACATTCCTACCAAATATTTAATTTAGTTTTGGTAGGTAATAAAAATAGAAATACATTACAGGATTCCTTTTATATCCATGTTTTTTAATTTTCATTTCAAAATAAATGTTCTCATTTCTCAAAAATCTTTAGTAGCTATTGATGAACACTTTATTTGGATTTTTTAAATAATTAATTTTTGAGAGGTAGAGTAAATTTGTCAAACACCCTTGAGACAAAATTCAAATCCTTCTTGACATTAATTTAGCACTAGGAAAATTTTGAGACTTGCAAAAGGCTATAGATTCTGCATTGTTGTGGCACAATTATGGAAAAAATAAATAAAATTATATATATATATTCTTTTTTTCTTCTTTAAATTGGGAACTTGATATGGCACTATTGCTGATACATCAATGCCACATCATTAAGAATATTTTTTAAATATTAATTAATTAATTTTTAAACATTTATTTTTTATTTTTTTGTAGTTGCACTACAAGGTGCCGAAAATTAAAAAACTCGCAACCTTCTACACGCCTCCGAAATTTCCTAATGAAACTTCCTTGCTTTAAACTTTGGAGTGAATACTAAATGACATGTTAAGATTTCCCTTCAAAAAAGATAATGCAAAAGACTTCTTCCTACAATTTAAAGGCAATGAGGCTAAAATCTAGTTGAAAATTCTTTGCACTCCTTTTGAACACATAATGTCTGGTCACTATACAATGATACAAAATTCTACCTTACCTAGACTAACCTCGTTTAATCTTGAACAATATATCAACCAATTGAAATACATTTGTTTCCTAATGCCGCATTCCAAATTTCTTAATTATTCTTAAAGTTTACGTGTTGGTTTGGGTTTATTTATTGTTCGGCTATTGGGACAATTGTTGTTTAATTTTTGGATCTATATTGTAAATCACAATTTATTCTAGTGTATTGGATTCACAAAGCTCTTTAACATCTATTCATTTAGATAGGGATGATATACAAAAAATGTTGATGACAACTCATTTACACATCTAAGCTTGTATAAATTCATCCAAAAAGATATAATCCTTCTTCAATGTTTTTGGAACAATTCCTCCATAATTGCACAAGGAAGAATATATAGTAAAGTTTCCAATCACCACACAAATTAAATTCAAATCCTTCTCTACATAAATATAGAGAATTACATGTTTTGAAATTTGGCATGATTATTAAATGTCATGTTAAGATTCACCTTCAAAAAAACAAAATGTTGAAAGGTTTCTTCTTATAAATTTTATTGCAATTTAAGGTGATGAAGCGAAAATTTAGTTAAAAATTCCTTACAACCCTTCACCACACAATGTGTAGTCATTGGGTGGTATAATTAAATTTTACAACCCTTCACTACACTATTGAACTGGTAGTTGAATTTTGTGTAGTTAGTGTTGGGTAATTAGAGAGATTGTTGTGAGGTTTTTAGATTTGTGTGGTAAATGGCTGGTTTATTCTATACAACACCAAATATTTTCTTAAAAATGCGTATCTCGGTCTGAGATGACCCTAAACTACCAAATGATGGCAAAAGGCACCCAAACCAAATGGCGTGGTTGCGGGTTCAATACCTAGCAGCAACAAGTGGTTTATTTGGCATGAATGCAACCTTTCTTCCCAACGGAAAACCTCACAATGTATTGTTCAATATGCTCATGTCAAAGAAAACAAAACCATGTATCAATTTTTGTTTCATTTGTTTAAAAAATAAAAAAATAAAAAAAAACTATATCGATTTTGAGCAACTTGAAGTGAACAAATTATTCCAAAGAGTTTTTGACAACATGTGTCTTCAAATTGATTATTTCGGCATGAGAGTCCATCTTAAGATGAATTGGAACCTTGCTCACCTTAAAATGGAGATGTTTGCTTAAAATTCCTTCAAGTCCCATGGCACTATGGTGGCACCTACTTGGACTAGCCAAGCTTTGGCCTTTTCAATAGCAGGCTTCGCCTGCTATGGTGGTGTGGGTTATTTTTAGTCAATCATATTGTCTCTCCTCTTTTAGCCCTTTAAAAATTTTTCAAATAGCTTCTTCGTCTTGGGACCCAAAAATATTTCTACCGAGAGCTTGCCCTCTGGTTTGGTGTACTGTTTCCCTTGTAATGGAAATTGTCCATTTGTTTAAAAGAAAAAAATGAAAATGTCTTAGAAAATGAAAATATTTGTGCCTAGGACTTGTTCCTCTGGTTCTGTGTACTCTTTCTTTAGCAATGGAATTTGTCCATGTGTTCAAAAGAAAAAAATCACTCCAAAGAGATATCATTTTTTTTTTTTTTTTTTTTCTTTTTGATAGAAATGAAACAAAACTCCAAATCGATATCCCTCACTCTCTCCCTGCATGCACCCACTCCACAGTAGCTTAGCTCTAATTTCGAAACCTTGGTACCAAAGGAAAGAGAGAAAGAAAAAAAAAGCTGTTGCGCATTGAGGATGCCTGTGGCCTTCAGTTTGTCGCACAGAGAGACTGATGAATGAACCCCGAAATCAAACAGTGTGGCAGGCAGGACCTCAAATGTCTGCATTCCCACTGCAACGTGTCCAATGTCTGCAGCTGCCGCAGCTGCTGCAGAAACCCAAAACAAAACAAAAACACGGCTGCTTGGGCATCATCACCTGTTTCCTCTGTTTGTTGCAGACACCAACAAGAGAGTGGGATCCTGTGCTCCATGGCAGGCTTTTTGTGGTTTCGGGGAGCTTCCGTTTGGATGGATGGCGGCCTAACAAGTTGACAAGTAAGTTACGGCAAAAAGAAAAAAGGCCACATGACAGCAAGGACCTGAATAAAAATTAAAACCCGTCGCGTGAAGTTGGTCCTGCAGAGTGGGTGAATTCGAGCCCTTCAGAAAAACACAAGATTTCAAAATTAATATTTTTTTCTTCAAACATGAAGAAATTTGCAAATCTTGAATTTGGGTTAAGGGAGCCAATCTCTTCTAGGCCACTTTAAGGAGTTACAAACATATATATATATATATATGGAGCACAGATTTCCGGAGTGCGGAAATTTTTCCACATACAGAAATAGAGTTCAGAAGGATTCCATAATTGTTTGTTTTTTCAGAATTTTAGTTGAAGATTATGTTCTTCCCACAGTGGTGAGTGGTGACATAGACTTTCCTATTTCTGACTAAGGGTTGGGTTGCAAAATTGACTAAGGGTTGGTTGCAATATTGAGAGTCTTGGAGCCAATCGTAATGGGCCACAACCATAGTAGAAATTGTGCCATAATTTAATCACTATTCATCTCTAGCTAAGTAGAATTAGACCACTCTAGCCTATACTACCATAAGGGAAGGGTGATTGATAAGGGGTTGCCTTCTGTAGTTCTGAATCAATTGGAATATAGAATCAACAAGACAAAATTGGGGACTTTTTTTTTTATAAATTATTTCACAGAAATTCAAGGTCCACTTATGGTAAAGTGCTCTAAATGCAACCTGGCTCTAAAAGAAACCTCTAACGTAGAGGTACATTTTGCTTTCTTCAATGTACCAGAATTGTACATTTCAGGAGGGGGGTGCTTTTTGTGACCACTGGTTTTCAACTTCAAAATTTTTTAACTAACTTAATTCCAAGAAGGTCAAAAAGATATGAAACAACTTCCGTTAGATGCCAATTCCATTTTCCTTCCTACAAAAATTTACTGAAAATTGTTTCAAGGAGTTTAGCTTGTCCCCAAATGCAATCAGCTCTTAAAAAGTCACTTCAAGAGCACACTACCTTACTTCTCAAGGCTTGTTGCTGCTGCAGCTGCGCCCAAGTCCTGGCACCTGAGTGACAGAACTGAACTGCAGCCCCCCCTGTGACCGGTCTGCTCATCAGCGAGACCAAGCCATCAGTCCATCACTCAATCAAACACCATGGTATCCTTTGCTATGGAATTCATTTTCATTTGTTTAAAATATAAAAATTAAAATAAAAACACCATGATGGGGGGTGAATCAATCCCATGGCGCTGGTCCACCGTGGTTTCAGTCAACACACTTGCAAGTACGTCTTTGACTGGGACCACATCAACAAGTCTCAAATCTGGCCATGTGACGAGGGAGAGACAGCGTCACTTTGGAAGCAACGAGAAACTTTGGTGCAATCTAGGGGGATTTGGGGGAAGAAAAAAAAGAGGAGGAAGGGGAGGAGGAAGAAGGGGCTTGGGAGGGAGTGTATTTCTTCCCACTTCGAGATAGGAGGTTAACGAGTTTTTCCCTTCCTTTGGGCCCACGAAGACGCGGCTTATTATATTGTAAAGGTAGACTAGCCAAACATAATCAGATTCTTGGATGAGTAGGTGCATTTTTTTCAATTTTAATTTTTACATAACATTGTTTTACCAATGAGACAGGGATCTATTTTGCATCTTTGATAAAGGGACCCCATGGTGAAAAAAATTGCCTTTTAGATGACTCCTCAGCCAACTCTGATCCTTGAATTAATTGTTGAGTCTTTCCTAGGTACAGTATCTAGGAAAGCATAGTTAGTACTTTCTTAGCATGCGGAGGACCTTTGCATGGGTATATTATGTTGTGATACTTTCCTTGAAAGCCATTTGTGAGACCACTTTTAGTCTTCAATTGTCCTTGTTGGGTTGAAATTGGAAGGAGGGTGTCTATTACTAAATAAATTTATCATTTGGAGATAAGTAGCATTAGGAAAAATCTGAATCCTCTAGAAGGCCTTTAAGGATGTATTTTTTGGCACCGTGCAAGGCATATACAAAATAATAATAATAATAATAATAATAATAATAATAATAATATTATTATTATTATTATTATTATTATTATTATTATTGAAAAATAAACAATAAAAAAAAAATAATAAATTGAAATCTGATGTGGTGCTGATGTGGCACAAATAGTGCCACATCAGCAGTTTTTATTAAAAATAATAAAATAATAAAAAACAGTTTTAAATCCTCTCTAATTGTACTCGGGGGATTTTAGGAAGCTTCTAAACTTGTAGCTTTCTGGAGGGCTGAAATTTTTCCTAATGGTGCATTCTTTAGAGAATTTTAGTGAGTCGTTGTAAGTCATTCATCCTTGCAAGTCATTCATCCAACATTTTTTTGTCCAATGTAGCATTTAAACATATGAAATATATTGGTTGGAAACTTGAAGATGGATTGTATGATTTTTGACAATACAAAATGTAACAACATTGTAAAATTACCTATATTTGGGACTAGTTTATTCCATTAGTGCAGATGACACTAATGTACCAAAATCATCTAAGATTAGTGTAGACTAATGTATTATGGTATAATGTTATTTAAAAAAAAAAATTGTAATATTAGTAAGAGTGAATTTTTAGGTTACAACAATTTTGTATAGTCTTAAAAAGAAAAAATGGCCTTAAGTCACCAAGGTACAATCCTAAAGTTTGGTGCAAAAGTACCATTTCAATCCCATACTTAGTACCTTGAGGACCCCTTTTTTTTTGCTAGTATTATGTTATTTGAATGAAGAGGGTTGATTGAACTTTGAACTTCAAGCACTACACTTGCACTTGTTGAAACAAGGTCTTGGAGCAACAATTTGGTTTTTGAGCACCCTTTGGTATACTAATTTTTCCTATCACAATGTACCATTTTGCATTATTTTAGATTTAGAAAATTCCACACATTCATAGACATTGAGTTGTAGGTGACTGAAACTGTTATTTTGACAATAGTAGAATGCAAAGTACAAATATTTGTCAAGTAAATCTACAATATGAGAGCATGGGTAGGTATGGTTTTCAAAGACTCCATACCTATCTACAAACTAAAACTCCTCATAGCCTTCAACTCATTAATCAAAATGGAATGATTCAAAGCTTTGTACTTTTATGTAAGTCTAAAGAAACAATTTTGATTTTCTTTTTTAAGTTATTTTATTGAAGATTTTTTTGAGTTGCCCAGGCTATCCATTGAACAATGAAAATTCTATATCATACAATAACTTTTTGCCTATGTAGTCAAAAGTTATGAAAATTGTTGGACCTTAAAGCTACTCCTCAGATACATGTTTTCTGAAATTTTCAAAGAAAAAAAATTAAAAATTCCATTCGTAGTGATCTGCCTAAAATTGCTATGTTGCCAAAAAAATTGTTTTGACCTTCAGGGGTTAAGTTTAGTAGTCATTAATTTGTTTTAATTGTTCAACATCTAAATACTTTCTTGAATTTTTGCATATTTTTGCTTATATATTATTTTCTCAATTTCATCAAATTGATCATGCAAAAGTGTGGTTTCTTAAAAGTCAAACATTAGTTTGGATGAATGAGAAGTATTGTGGTAAAAAAGCCTTTATAACCTCTTGTCCAAATTTTGAATATGAGAGTGCTAAGGGGTTAATTAAATTCCATCATTCTAGCTAGGTGAATTTTTGCTATTAATGAAAATAATATGATGTCTTATCTACTTAATAGTATAAAAAACTAAGATAAAAATAAATATAAATGACTTGTTCTGGATAGTAAGTTTTACCACGAAAGCTCAAAACCATGTTGTACCATCAATAACAATATATGTTAGATTTACCTATATCTAGATTGATTCTTGAATACAATAGATATTGTAAATTCTTCATTCATATAAAAATAATCTACACATAAGAATATTACAAATATACACTAGATTCAAAAAACACCAAAACAATTAGAAATGCACAATTTTAAATCTATATGTCAAAAAGATAAAGATAATAAACCAAGATTTTTAAATCTTCTATTGGTAATTTTTTCAAGTTAATTTTTTTCAAGTTAGCGTTTAAAGGACTAAAAGAAATGACTTTGGGATTTTTGTGAATTCAAATGTACTCAAATTATATAGTATTTTTGAATTTTCATATGAATTTTTTGAAGAGAGTTCATATTTTTCATATTCAATATACATAAATATTTGTTCATGTCATTTTCACATGGGTATTACAAAAGTTATAAGTATTTTTCAACTCAAATTTTTAACACTTTTCTTGTTTACAAGAACATCCATCATTGGAATTGACATTTCTCCATTTCATATCAAAATTATTACCTAAATAGATATTTCTTCTCTCTTGCATTTCCTTCAGTCAATAACTAAAATGTTTTTTTTTTTAATAATTATTTTTATTCATATAATCTAAACTCTTTTTTGATTTTAGTGCCTAAATGTAGAAGTTGTGGCAATTCATTTTTTGCCAAGAATAAGCTAATTAAAGTTTATAAGGTTGAATTCATTAAAAATTAAAAAGTTTAGATTTTTGCTTTGATTTGGTAGAGAATCTCTTAACCCTTTAGTGATTGGTTGACCACTTTTTGGTCAAATTTTGGATTCTTTGTCTTTTATTGCCCTCAATACAAGGTATTTAAAAAAACTCAAAGGGTAACGCAAAGAGAGCTTTAGCATGCGCTTCAAACAAATCTAGTAGTTCCGAGAATTTTGTGCAATAACAAGGTAGTTGTACTTGTCCAAAGACAAGAGGGTTGATCTAAGTCATACCTTCTAAGTTGCATATATATTCAACAATTCATGTGATTCTTTTTGAAATTGACACCTAAGAATGATAGAAACATTGCCCAATAGTCCCATGAATTGTAGAGGCATGTTTCAAAAGTTATGGGCAATAATGTATTATGTTACTTTAGCTGAAGGCTACTTCGTTGCATTGCACTATGAAGATCACTCACAACAAATTGCACCGTCAGATCATGTTCACTTTTTGTTTTTTTCATGAATAAAGCCTACAACATCAATTCCTACGGTTTGATCTGGGATTACTTCCTTAAAGTAGTGATGAAATTTCCCTTTTCCAAATTTGTATCCAAAAACTTTGTTCACGCCCCAAATCAACCATGGTCACTAAAGGGTTAAAACAATCTTCAAACTCAAACACCATAATATTTTAGGGATTAAGAGTATAAGTAAAAATTATTTATCAAGATCTTTGCATTCTTGTACATTCAAAAATATATAGAGAGAGCAAAGGATCTCTATAAGGTGTATAATATACAATAAAGTACAAAACAAGGATGTTTTAATTTCTTAGTAACGGTGCTTTAATCAACCAATTATATTATCAATGGTACAACTTCTACACCTATAATTATGAAATTAATCACAAAAATTCTTTGGATTTTTTATTATTAAAACATTGTAATTTGTAATATAGTCAAAGAAATCCTTTTTACTAGAAATACACAAATGGATATATAGATAATCATAAGAGCCTTAGATTTAGCTTCTTGGAAATTCAACCTCAAAAATTTTACACCCTTAAATTTCATGAGATTCAAGAAAATATAACATTTAAATATAATTTTTATTTATCTATTTATTTTTATAATCATTTTGTTTTCATTTTTCAAAAAAAAAAAAAAATTCCAATCTATCTTTTGTGTCCAATGTGTATGAAGAACCCATTGGCATTCAAGAGCTATACCAAAGTCCATACAAGAATAGAAGAGTGATAATACAAGAATATTTTTCATAGTCATGCCATGCATGAACTTTAATTTTTATTTGAATTTATGATAGAAATACCTATTTTAAATAGCCTCCCTATAATCACTTTATAGATTAACCTAGTGTAGACAACAATTTAGCTGCACTATTCATTAATAAAGATTCTCTCTTTGTACCTCTTTGTCCACTCATCTCTTTTCCTTCTTAGCTTGGGAAAAAGTGCCAAAGCTAACTATAATAGGAGAATCTATGAGACCAAGAGTGGGTCTCAAGATTTAAAACACCACATTTCAAAATGAGGCTTGATTATAGTTGTAAAATTCTTTGCTCAAATTTTCATGAAACTCTTGAACTACGCTAAGATACAAGTTAAATCATCATCAACATCATCAACATTTGCTCTTGTTTTATTTTTATTTTCCTTCTTCTTCAATCAAGCTCCAATTTCAACAACATGTTGCATTGAAACTATTGAAATAGCATCATGAATTCACAGTCAAGTGTGCACCTTAGTCAACATCCACCATCTATAATTGAACCGTTAGTGTTAAGTAGACTAGGTTAGTTTGTAATTGATACTAGTACAATTGTTAGCTGACAACTGTAATGCTAGAGAAGTTAGTGGAGATCATAACAATAAAGCTATAATTTGTATATATTCTAATGCTTTAATACATATTGCATGCAACTTTAATCGCATTACAAATTCGTAAGTTTGTCATGGTATCAAAGCGCATTCGAGATCTAGAGTTAGGTTCAGAGTGATCAGGACGAGTTAAGTATCGAGAGAAATAGGACAACATCAATTAGAGAGCATCGATCAATGAGCATCGATTAGAGAGAATCGATCAAAAGAAAGTATATAGTAAAAACTTGGTTAAGTTAGAGTGATCAGATTGAATCAAGAGAAGAGTATACACTAAGACCTCAATTGAATTAGAGTGATTGAGAGTGAATCAATCAGAAGAAGATAAGAGCTTGGTTGAGCTAGGTAGCACAACATTCTCCTGAGCTTGAGTTAGTTGAGTAGCAGAGAGTTGTGAGGAAGATGACAGAAAATTCGACAGTGGCATTTAGAAAAGGGGACAAGCTAAAAGGCTTGTCCAACTACTACATCTAGGCACTAAAAATGAGGGTTGTGTTGTGAGCGGAAGGCTAGTGGGTGATAACTGAAGTTGAATAAACACATACTGTTTTTCTGGTAACAATCGATGGAGATGCTTACACTGAAGCACAATTGAAGAGAAAAAAGATTCTGACTTACAAGTTATTGTTGCTATCAATCTTCGACAACATCATAGACCTGATTTCTAAGCACACTAATCCTACTATCATGTGGAAGACTTTGAAGAACCAATTCAATTCATGCAATCAGTTGTAGATTCTCACGCTAATGGAACAACTCTAGACAATTAGAATGAATGAAGAGAGCTCTATTGAAGACTACATCAAGAAAGCTCGAGAGATTGAAAAACCGATTGAATAGCATGGGGGAACGACTTTCATATTGAAACTTCAATCAAATTGTGCTAAACGGTTTGCCATGCTCCTTTGAAGGTACGATCCAAACACTTGCACAACTAGATTCCAATATGATGTTCGAAAAATTGAGTGCTAGTCTCCTATTTGAATCGCATCGACGTCCATACCAAAATCAACAATTGGGAAATGAGGAGGCCCTTGCAATAAGCTTCTAGAAACAAGCAACGACTAACTCACATTGAGGCCAAGGAGGATGTTGGCCACAAAGTGGAAGGGGACGTGGATACCCAAGCAGAGGATTCTATAGGGTGCCACAACCTCCATCAACACCATATGGTATGCCAAGACCTCCACTTGTGTGCTTTAATTGCTAGAAGCCAGGTCATATTCCTAGAAACTGTAGACAACCTCGTAATTCATATACTTATTGAGAGAATGATTCATTGAAAGTCACTAGATATGCCAACTCTACAGAGTTTTTTGATTCTCAGTTAGAATATCAAAGACACCATCCTTACTATTTTGGAGGAAATGGTCCGTGATACTTAGATAGTAGAGCTATTGGTCACGTCATTGTTGATTATCAAAAATAGGATCGCTTTCCCAACTCCTCCGAGATAGAAATCAACGGAATCAAAACTACATGAAGGAAAATCTCATCCAGTGAGAGGATCTAGTTTAGCTACTATAAAAATAGAATCTAGTGAAATAAAATTGAAGCTTGTTAAGTACATACTTAGCATAAAAAAGAATTTAGTATTAGTAGGAGCTATTGCAGATGCTGGCCATCGTGTAATATTTTTAAGCTAGTATTGTTGGATAGTAGATGCTCACGATCACTTGATTGCATCTGGAAAAAGAGATGCCTCAAATGGATTATATTATCTTGCAATTCAATCAAGGGCCTTTTTCTCCAGAGACTCCAAACCAATCGAAACTTTGGCACCGAAGAATGGGTCATTTGAGCTATGCTAGTATGAATCATTTATTATTGACTTCTAGCATCCTTGGCTTGCCAAATATTGAAAAGCAAAAGGGAGCATGCCACTACTATCTTGTAGGAAACCATCGTAGAAAAAGCTTTCCGCAAAAGTCAAAAACTAGAGCCAATAGATCCGGAGAGAAAATACACTCCGACCTCATGGGACCCATGCAAGAACAATCATTTGGAGGATCCTGGTATGTATTGGTGTTTATTGATGACTTCTCAAGAAAAAGTTGGATTTATTTTCTCAAAGACAAGAGTGAAACGATGGCCAAGTTCTGTGCATCTAAGAACAAAATTGGAGCAGAGGTAGGAGGGAAAATACAAGTCTTGCGATCAGATAGAGAAGGGGAGTATACTTCAAAGGAGATTATGAATTTCTGCATGGAGCAAGGAATCCATCATGAATTAATACAAGCTCATACTCCACAATAGAATGACATCTCCAAAAGAAGAAATCGCACCCTGATGGAGCGAGCACAAAGCATTTTTAAAGACTACAACTTGTTGATATTTCTGTGGATAGAAGCACTATTGCATGCAAATTTCTTAGTCAACCAGAGCCCCACTAAGGCAAATTTTGGCGAGACTCCAGAAGGCAAGTATTTAGATACGAAACCAAATGTATCAAATCTGAAATTTTTTGGGTGTATTGCATACTTGCATGTACCAAAAGAATAGTGCAAAAAACTCAACAACAAGATACAAACTTGTCTTTTCCTAGGTTATGATAGCAACTCTAAAGCATATAGATTATTTGATAGAACTAAACAAAAAATAATAGTGAATAGAGATGTTGTTTTTGATGAAGATAGAGTAGGATATCGATTCCTAGCATTTCCCAAATCTGTCCAAAACTCATCTGGAAGCTCAGAGATGAGTCAACTTGTGAATATTCTAGCCAAAATTGAACTTGGTGTTGATGTCGAAGAAGAGCCTAGTACCACTGTTTGACTATTGTGTCTGGGTCGACAAAAACTAGCCCTACTTGGCCCATCAAATCGGCCCCTATTGAAAGCAAGATCAAGCCTACCACAAGTGAAAGTGAGTACTCTAAACCACTAGAAAGCTCAAAGTTCTTGGAACCCAACAAAGACAATTTTAGAGAACAAATAGATTTGCCTAGTCCAAACCTACCAAGTCTAGTGCAATTGAAGAAATGTCTTCCTGTAGATCAACAAGCAAGACCTGCGATCAAATGCTATCCTAGTCAAAACAGAAACCCATCAATAAAAATGCGTGATAATTGGAGTCTCATATCAGAGTTGATAGATGAACCCTTAGATTTCAAATTGGCAATTCAAAAGAATGGAGAGATGCTATCCAAAGTGAGGTGGAATCTATATTAAAAAATCAAACATGGAGTATCATCATTCACCCTACAGATGGAACATTGATTATAGCAAAGTGAATTTTCAAAATAAAATAAAAATCAAACGGCAATATTAACAAGTTCAAAGCCCGTACTGTGGCAAGGGAATTCTAACAAAGAAAAGGGATAGATTATCATGATATCTTTGCCTATGTTGTCAAATAGTCCACTATTCGCTTGATTCTAGTATTGGCAGCAAAATAGAATTGGCTGCTTTCCCAGATGGATGTGATAACCGCCTTTCTAAATGGCAACATTGAGGAAGAAGTTTGATGGAGATCCTTGATGGGTTTCTCGGAGCTAGAGACAAATCTAAAGTTTTTAGGATTCACAAAGCCTTGTATGGACTAAGACAATCACCTAATGCCTGATAAAACTACATAAGCTTGTGGCTCAACAACCAAGGACTAATCAGGAACAATAGTGATCCAAATCTATTTTACCTCAGAAGAGACAACAAATTGACGCTTTTACTCTTGTACGTAGATGATCTTTTAATCACTCGAGATGATTACACAGAAATTTCTAGACTCTAGACCAAGCTGCAAGAAGAATTCAAAATGACTGATTTAGGGAGGGCCAACGAATATCTTGGAGTAAAAATCAATTGATAGAACATTAGAATATTTATATGCTAGCGAAGATATTCAATCAAGCTACTTGAGAAGTTTGGACTCTCAAACTGTAATCCAACGAAGTTGCCAATTAACCCGAACACACAACTTCAGAAAAACACTGGCACAAAGAAGGTCGATCTAGTACTGTATCACTCCTTGGTGGGAAGTCTCATCTACTTGACCAATACTCGTCCTAACATATGCTATGTAGTGAGTTGTGTATCCAAATATATACAGGAACCTAAAGAGGCACATTTGCAAGTGTTCAAGAAAATCTTGAGATATTTAAGTAGTACAATCAATCATGGAATCCTTATGGCCTCAGACAATGACACATCTTACTACACCTATGCAGACGCAGACTGAGGGAGAGACATTGACACAAGATGATCAATTTCTGAGACCCTACATAAAATTGGCAATTCAAGCATTTACTAGACAAGTAAATTACAACTGACAATCTCTTTGTCAAGCACTAAAGCAAAGTATAAAGCACTTACTGATGTGTCCAATGACATAGTGTGCTTCCGAAGGTTGATATCAAAACTTGGGATAGACACAAGCAATCCCACATTGTTGCTCAATGATAATGAATCATGCATAAAACTTGTGAAAAATCCAGTCTTGCATGCGAGGACAAAGCATATTAAAATCCAGCATCATTTTATAAGAGAAACAACAAAAGCTAGAGATGTACAAGTTGACTACATACCAACCAAAGCTCAATTTACAGACTTCCTCACCAAACCCCTACCACTCAAAAGCTTTATGGAGAATCGACATAGTGTAGGTATAATCTGCTCCCAAGCCATTCACTGCTAAAACTTGGCCCAAGCCCAATCAAGAGTTAGTGAGTCGTTTATCCATAAGCCCCTTCCAGTACACTTGTTCTTGAAGTTTGGCACTTTGGGATATTTGCGAGTCATTCAATTATCCCACCATTCGCTTGAATTGTCGGACAAGTGTCTTCAGTAAGTCTCCAAATTCTCTTGAGCATCACGGAGAACACTGGCACTTCTTAGAACCTTGGTCGTGCCACAATGGAAACCAATCAAGCATCATTCAGCGGCACTCTCTCGTATTGACTCTCTCTCTTTTGAAACAAAAACCAGACATGAACAACAACATCTTGAATATTGTCGTAGAGACGCCAAACCCATGCTACGAAGAGCCAAAGTAGCAACAGGCCCACCTGCACTTGTAAACATAAGTAGTTAATAGTTATTCAATGTAAATAGCTATACAAGAAAATACAGAGATATGATTAAGGTTCTCACCAAAGACATCCAATTGACAAGCTCTTGTATTATCCGCAAAGCATCAACTGAGAGACCCAAGAATTGAGACATGGTGACATGGTGTTGACAAGCAGAGACTGTGGAATTCTTGAGCAAAGGAGGGTGTTGAAATAGCATCATGAATTTACAGTCAAGTGCGCACCTTAGTCAACATCCACCATCTGTAACTGAACCATTAGTGTTAAGTAGACTAGATTAGCTTGTAACTAATACTAGGACAACTGTTAGCTCACAATTGTAACACTAGAGAAGTTAGTGGAGATCGTAACAATAAAGCTATAAACTATATATATTCTAATGTTTTAATACACATTGCATGCAACATTAATTATATCACAAATTTATAACTTTGTCAAAAACCAGTGCCCATTTTCGAGTCCCCAAGCGACACTATCCTTGTGGAATAGTGCCCAAATGTACTTGCCACATAGATTTGAGTGCAAGTAAATATAAGTGAGTGAGCAAGTGAGCCTAGCTTTTAAAGTTAACCCCTAAATTCCCAAGGCCATTTTCCTATCACAAACCACTCAAAACTGTTGTTTTTGTTGCGTTCATCCAAGAATACAAAAAAAAATCATTTTTTTTAGAATCAATCCATAGGATCTTGTACTTTACTTGTCTTAGCTCACATCATGAAAATTTCATGAAGTTTGACCATATAGATTGGAAGATATTAGCATTCAAAGTTGAAAATGAAAGTTTTTTTTTTAACATTGGCTTGCAATTTTAGATGACTTTGCTTGCCAATTGTGAATTTTTTTTTGCACTAGAGACTTTGAATTTAAAAAAATTTATGTTGAAGAATTGAGTTGAAAGTCTAGATTTTTTTTTTTTTTAAAAACATTTGATTTTCATTCTTTAAAAAAAATGCTAAGTAGAAGTAGGTCTAAGATTGGAAAGAAAACTAAATCATCAATAACTCCAAGATGGGATTGAAAGACAATAATCCCAATGGTGAGATTGTTTTAGCAATTGAACACAACATTCTCAAAAAAAAATTGTGAAAAATTGTGAGAATTGCATTCAGAAATGAACCCTACAAGTTATTTTTTCAAGAAGATGCTGAAATTGTCCAGAAAACAAAATTGTCTTTAACTTTCTCAATATTAGTCCAAATAGAACGAATCAAAGCTTCACATGTAGACAAAAAAAAAACATTTCAGGGGAAGAAAAAATAAAATTTATTTTGATTTTTTGCAATTTTTTTTGTATTGCCCGCCGAGTTTAGTTTCAGACTTTTTGTGGTATAACTTTTGCTCTCAGGCACCAATTGAAATAAAAAATTATGTTCCCATGTAGATAATCAGTTTTTCTATCTTATGGAAAAGTTTCAAAACAATTCACCAAAAATTGAGATCACAAGAACTTACTCAAAATCTAATTTGTCCCCCGAGGGGACAATGGGAATTTAGGGGTTAAGATAGATGGCTGTAAAAGCGACCTTCTCCTTGCAACCGCCCCATAGGTGGTTGTAAAATATATGGGAGCTGATCTTTAAATGGACCATTGTTGCTATTGAATGAATTGAGAAAAAATTATATATTTTATTTCCAAGAGCCAATCATTTCCTCCATGGTTCAGAAATCGCTTTAGAAGTTGCAGGGGGACAGATTTTGGGACACCTATGGTCACAAATAGATACCTACTACATAAATCTTTGAAAATTCGTAACTAATTCAAAAATGCTTCGACAAATATGAAACCACTTGTGTTACGTTTGGCATCCATTCTTCTTTCTCTGAAAAATGAGCTAAAAATAATTCTGTTCATGCAAACCTATGAAAAAGGCGGATCAGTCCTTACAGGGTCGCTTTTACAGCCATCTACCTTAGTTGTTGCCGGCCCACTTCGGTCCCATACTCCCATCCCGGGGCGCCTGTCCCTCCCCTCCCGCCATTCCCTTGATGGTCCAATCCCGGGAATTCACACCCTCGTGACGTGGGAACCAACAAAGGAAAGAATCCCTCAGTTTCAGCAATTTGAGGGATACGCTATCTCCCCTGTGGAGCAGAACTATTCTGGGAAAGATAGAGAGAGAAAAGAGAGGAAAGAGAGAGAGAGAGAGAGATGGGGTCACATTCAACTTTTTCCTATGAGTGTGCATACTTTCAAATTTGCCCCACACTCATGCACATTAATAGGCTTATTGCCGTACTACTGACTGAAAAAACTGATTGTAATTTTTTTTTTAAAAGGAGGCAGGAATCAAACAAAAAGAACAAGAATCATGACATTCACAACCATGCAATTGATATATTCGATGCCGTATGTCCCAATCCAGGGTAATAGCCATTTATTAGTATTCTAATAATAAAATGAATCCAAAGCAGAAGCAAACTGCAGCAAAAAAGCAAGAAAAGGAAAGAAATGAAATGAAATGAATAAATAATGTGGGTAATAAACTGACTACACCCAAAACCGACTACACCCTGCCTGGCTAAAACTGAAATGGTGGGTACATATCCCAAATTCGTATATGCCTATGTAGAAGAAACGATTTCAGAACATCTATCAAAAAAAAAGCTTTGACCCTTTGTAATTTTTGCATACGGGATGTAGTTGTCGTGTTCTTGGGTGCATTGGAACCTCCTTTCACTTCAATCACTTGTTGTTGCCAATGAGAAAAATAAAATAAAATTTTGACCAATCTGGTGATGGTCACTAACTACAAGAAAAATAATTAACTAAGCACAATACAAAAAAAGCAAAAAGCAAAAAATGAATGAAGAAATAAATAAAGTGGATAAATATACATCTAAAATCAAAAACTGCCCACCTCAAAATGAACCAATGGGTACATCTCCAAAACCAGTATCTACAATACATACATGGGAGAAACAATTTCAGAACATCTACCCAACAAAAAAAGAAAAACTTTGACCCATTATAACTTTTGCATGTAGTATTCAAATGGTATGTTATTGGGTGCATTGGAACCTCCTTTCACTTGTTGTTCCCAACAAGAAAAATGAAATGAAAATATTGACCAATGTAATAATAGTAACTAACTAAGTATAGTAGCGAAAAAACAAGAAAAGAAGTGAATGAATGAATAAAGTGGATAATATACACCTGAAACTTCAAATTTCCCACCTAAAATATAACTAATGGGTACGTCTCCAAAACCAATATCTACGTATGTAGAAGAAACAATTTCAGATCATCTATCCAAATAAAAATAAATAAATAAATAAAACTTTGACCCATTGTAACTTTTGGACACCGTATCCAAATGGGATGTTCTTAGGTGTATTGGAACCTCTTTTCCCTTGTCATTCTTAGCAAGAAAAATAAAATGAAAATTTAGACCAATCTAACAAGGTGAAAGTAACTAATGGATACATCTCCAAAACCAATATCCATATATGCAAAAGAAATGATGTCAGAACACCTACCCAAATTTTTTTTAAAAGAAAAACTTTGACCCTTTGTAACTTTTGCATATGATATCCAAGTGAGGTCTTCTTGGATCCATTGGAACCTCCTTACCCTCGTCATTCCCAACAACAAAAGATAAAATGCAAATTTTTACCCGTGTAGTAATAGTAACTAACTAAGCACACAGTCCTGTACAGTAGCGAAAAGTGTCGGTTTGGGGCCGGGTCCCCCCCCCGTCCCTCCCTCCCTGGAATCTAATGATGGAAATGCTCGCCGTCTAAAGAAGGATGCGCACTGTACCACTGTACGTGTCCACGCGGTTTCGAACCCGATCTAGCGCAGGGACGGAGGGGGGGTGGAGGGGGGGGGTTGATCGGACGGCGGGGATGGGGTTTCAAGGGCCTGGATTTGAGGGTGGGCTGTCTGGCGGCCCGCCCTTCTAGTCTCCTACCAGATGATTGAGAAGACGGCCTTGCCGCCTTGGAAAAAAGGAGGGCTATGTTAGAATAAGAAAAAGAAAAAAGGTAAAGTTATGTCCGTGAAATTTCAACAAGGCGGGTCGGACTAATTTCAGAATCCAACTATTGTCTTTTGGGGTTTTGTTTTTTTGGGGGGGGGTTCCCATTTTAATCATTTTTATTGAAATGTTTTTTTAGTTTCTTGGGTGTTTGGGAATCATTTGGGTAAGGGAGACAACCCATTTCCGATAACTTAAGCATTTTCGCATATTTGGAGTGCTGTTTTCTTGAGTGCAGAAATTTTCCCATCTACAGAAATAGAGTTTAGAAGGATTCCACATTTTTTTGAGAATTTTATTTTTCAAAACATAATTCTTGTAAATTTTTTAGTTGAAGATTCCATTCTACCTATTTTTGTCATATACACTCTCCCTATTTCCAACCACTAGTTAGTTGCAAAACCAACCAAGATTGTAGCCAATCATAATGTGCCACAATTGTATTGGAAATTGTGCCATAATTAATCTCCTACTTTCTCTTGGTGATTGGAAAGAGTGCAGCCTAATGGTCGAAAATGGGTCCATTATCAGAAATGGGGCGGCTCCCTTAACCTAAAATTTTCTTGTTTCTCTTAGTTTCTTGCCATCAAGTTGATCATTTTTCTAAAGAAGGTTTTATACCATTCAAAGTATTAGAATTGATGGATAAGTTTTTAATGATTGATGTAGAGTTAGAACTTGAGAGCACTATCATTGGAAGCGGGGGCAACAAGAAAGCACTTGAATAGGCACCAATAATCTAGATTTAGGCTTTGAACAATCAAAATATTCAAATAGGAAACAAGGTAGAATATTATATATTTTGGAGGAGGAAGGGAGTCTATGAAAAAAAATGATTTCATTGCAAGGAGTAGTAGTTCGACAAAGCCTATGGCATGAGAAAGACCAAAATTATAGAAGCCTTGGCAAATCACATAGGCTAAGGAAAAGAACATCATGCAAATGGCATGGGAAAATTGTTGAAGATATATTGTATATAATAATTGCCTTTGCTTGTCTTCTTTTGCATTTTTTGACATTGCCTATATCATATTATGGGCAATGGAGAGTTGAACAAAATGCTTCTAGATGTTGTGGAGAATTGATTCGTCGGTGAATTGTTGAAATGCAATGGGCTATTGCATTGGCCCTAAGTTCCTTCTAAACTTTTTGGCCTAACCTTGGTCCTTTTGTGGTGACTTCAAGGTCATATAGGGTGATAAAAAGTCATGCAATATTGGCATTGAGTTCTTGTCAAATCATTTTGATCCATGTATTGCTATAAAAGGTCCTTTTTTCATAAGTGGGATTAAATCATACAATAAAATTTACATATCATCAATAGACTTGACGTATAAGAAATGGAATCCATATAGGTGGTTTTTAGAGATGCTACCATTAAAAACTTTATAGATAGTTGTATTGTCACATTAGTTTTGAAAGGTGTTCTTTCAATGACTCTGAGTGTGTTGCATTGCATTGTAAGAGACAACCCACATCAATATGATTTGATACAAATGCATGTTGAGGTACATCTACAAAGTGAAAAGACAATGCTCTCAAAATTTATTATTTTCAACTTAATTTTTTAAACATGAAGTAGCAAAGGTTTTCAAATTCAAACACTTTATGGAATCTTTACTATTATTTGTGTTTGAAGGGAGATCTAGCCAATGAGAGATGGGTAGTTGCATAGATTAGTGGCTCAAAAGTGGCACCCATGGCCTCACTATAAGCCACTAAAATTGAAGGCTATTTCCTTTCATGACTACTACATTGGATATAATTAGAAAAAAATTCAAAGTAAAAGGGTGTCCGTCTTTAATTTTCATAAATAAAACACAACAAAATAAAAATAATGATGATGATGATAGTAAGAACAATAATAACTCATAAAATAATATCTCCAAAATTTGACCTTCATTTTAACTACAAACAAGTCCCTAATTCTAAATTTAAAAAAATTCTTATAAGATAGAAAACATTCCATCAAAGCAAAACCTTTGGAGCACTCATAACAAAGCCACCAAAAAACATTTAAATAGACTTGCATTCTCAATAAAATTCATATGTAATGTTTTGTTTACT
The DNA here is from genome assembly GCA_963969395.1 of Pseudoscleropodium purum. Classification (NCBI taxonomy): domain Eukaryota; kingdom Viridiplantae; phylum Streptophyta; class Bryopsida; order Hypnales; family Brachytheciaceae; genus Pseudoscleropodium; species Pseudoscleropodium purum. The sequence goes on from OZ017797.1 coordinate 8,523,998, forward strand.
TGAGACAAATCCATATACTACACTTACTCCCATATTCCTATTAGAAATTGAAAGTATTTAAACTAACTACATAAATGTCTTCATAATCAAGTTGATAAGTATTTTGGGCAAAAAAATTGTAAAAAGATGTGACCATTTGTAATGCTAATATTTTCTAAAAATATATTTGTGATTGGTTTATTGAGACACTCATCCATGCATCTACCTAGATTAGTCCATCCAAAGATATTACATGGATAGTACAAATGGATGATGCTTGATTAGTTGGAGTCAATAGTTGATATATATATGGTTGATAGACATGGTCAAGTGGGATTTTTGTTTTTTCCTAGGATACCTCAATTAAATACAAGGTTTTGAGAATACACCTTGTTGATTGTCACATCACTCTACAATGACATACACCCATTGCTACATGTTATCAAAGACCTCATATATCTACCTCCAATTGTCTCAAAAATATACTTCTATTAACCTCTATAGTTCCTTGACTATGTTTTCACCAAAAATGTTCTAAAAACTACCAATTCTTGTACAAGTTTCAAATTTTAGAAAAAAAAAAACATTTTTGGACACATGTAACCATATGATCTTGTAGTATACTGATTCAAAAAGATTTGGGAAAATTTTCAAAATTTCTCACTTTGTAGATTGCAAGATATCAGCATTTGAAGTAACAAAAATCATTGTTTTAACCTTGTGAAAAAACTGGTAGTTGCACTTTACAAGGTCACATTTGCATGAAAAATGTTCAAAATGGTGGTGCTTTTTTAGATTCATTCTTCAAGGCAAGTTGGCTACATGCTTGAAAATTTTTAGATCATTTGGAATTGTACAACATATACGAAAAAAATAGTAAGTAGAAAGATGTAGAGAATGATTCAAAATACTAAATTGTTAATAAGTTTTTTATGAAATTGAAAAAGGCCAATTCCAGTGACTGTAATGTTGTAATAGACAATACTTGCCTTATTTTTTTCCCAAAAAAATGAAAATTGAGTTCAATAAAAGACTTCAAAGTTTATTTTGGAGTAAAGAGTTTATAATTGCCAGCAAACTAAAACACCTCATAATTTTTTACTCATTGATCAAAATGGAATGATTTAAATATTTATATGAATATATAGAAATCTAGAAAACCAATTTGAAATTTGGATTTTTGAAAAATATGATTTTTTCAGATTTGCTTGAATTGCCCAAGTTGAGAAACAAACTACATATTAGGCCATAACTTATGACTCATATTTCCACATGTCTTGAAATTTATTGTACATGAAATATATTCTTCATCTTCACCTCTTGTTAAAAATTGGGCCCAAAATATGAAAATCTCTAGTTACACTCACCTACACAATATTTCTATGTTGCCAAAAAACACAGCTTGATCCTTTAGGGGGTAATCTAATTCTTGTAATATTCAAAAGTCATGTTTTTAAATAAGTTCATAGTTCAATGGCATTCACTTAGAAAATATCCATCCTTACATTTCTTAATTCATGAATATAAAGAAGATATGAGACATTGCAATGTGATTGTTTTTTTACACATTACCATGGGCATTATTTATACTAAAATTTATTATTTAATTCAATGAAAACTTCAAATTTTGGATACACTATAGAGGCTTCATGGTAGGGTGCATGGAATATTATTTTGGGTTTTTAAAACAGATTTGCTTTGTGCGTAATCAACAAGGAGCACATAATCACATAGGATGCTTTGTTGGGCTCTGAGCTTTGGAAAGGGCCTCTATTGCCTTGAGATCTAGCACCAATCTTAGTTGCAACCCCAATGCAAAATTTCACTAGTTTTATAGTATCATAAAACTTTCTTCTTGTACTAGCTTGTAGGTTACTTGTAGGTAAGTACAAAATCATCATTAACAAAAAAGACATTACATCTAGTTTCTTGACTAGAAAGAAGACATTATTTTTGAAGATGTATAAAGTTCAAACATTAGTAATTTGTATTGATTTATAATACATCTATCACTAGTCGTTAGTAAATTCAAAAATTATTCTTATAATGTCTAGATAATGCATCAAAAATTGTTTTAGGATCCCTATTCATTTACTAATGCAACATGGTAGAAGCATTTTTTTCAATTTAATAGCACAATTGCTAAGTTGTAATTTGTGGTAATAAGAAATGTGCATATCATCAAACAAGTACACCATGTTTGTTTTGTGGCATATTATTGACATTACTTATGCTTTAGAGTTGTTGTTTTTGTTCTAAGCCATTTGCTTTCATCTACATGAGTGCTTATATAGATTGAATACATCAAAGATTTAAGTTCCTTTGCAATGTTGTATTAGTGCTTTGAATTTGATACAACATTAAAAACATATTTCAAAAATAGTAAGTTATTTTTTTGATTGTTATGCCATTAATTTTTAGAGGGTAATCAATTGGAATTGAAGAAGATTGCAAATAAATCCCTCTTTTTTTGCCTACAAATCTACAATATATTGCATTTTTGAATTTGTGTAAAAACATATAAATTTTAAATACCAAGATATGCTATAAAATAAATAAATACTATAGCATTTCAAGTGAATTTTTGAGTAGAGACTCTTGATATTTTGATACATATCCTAAAAAGGGCAAAATTGTACAATACATGGGTTAGGCGCTATGATGTATTGTCAATATCAATATTATTTTATTGCTAGTTTTAGAATAACATGGAAATTTGGAGGTTACATCGATCCCCTTGGTCAAGGAAGGTGCATCCAAGGTTTGAATCATTCAATTTCCTTAACTCATGTCTTTCATCTTTCAACATTATATGTATTTTAGGTGTATTTTAAAAACAAAAGTTGAGTTTGTTTTGAATGCAAAATCATTTTTCAAGTGATTGTTTTGTTGTTTAGTAAATTTTATAATATGCAAACATATGCTTGGATTTGTGAAAACTAAAATTTATGAATAAAGAAGGTCCTTGAAATGTTCTTACCATGTTTTGTAATTATTAACAAGATCTTCACATATTAGATATTTATGCAATATAAGGGTGCCTAAAATTCAAGGAACCTAAGATAATCCCCCATACATATACAAATAAAATTCCTCAATCATGCAAATGTATGCTAAAAATATATACATGGAGCAACCGCCCTGGGACTTTACAATTGCATTTAATAAAATGACTGATTTTTTAGACCATTTTTTTAGATATTCCCCTTTAAAAGTCATCTTCCCTATAATTAGATTTTTTTTTCAAAAAATAAACTCTAATTGTATGCAAAATTTTCAAAATCCATATAATTGAATTCTTTGTTTTTTGGAATGTTGATCAATTTGATAGTAGTGAATAAGGCTCTACAATCATGTCTTGTAAAAACAAATTCTAGAAAACAATTGTAAATTGATTTTATTTGTTAAGGAAAGAAAAACAAAGTTTGTCTTAGGTTGAAATTATCAAAAGCTACCATTCTCTAATGTGTTGAAAAGAAATAGAATAAAAAAAATTTAATTTCATCCCTTCAAAGTTGTATTAGACTACCATCGGAGCATATAGAAAAACAATTGAAAAAACATTGACGACATGCATAACAAGAGTATTGCTGTTGACATTAGGAAAAACAAACTATTGGCCTTGCCTAAGAGGGTTTATAAGCTTTGATTATTCTAAGAGTGAGCTTGTAGCACAAAATATAGTTTTTCTTTCTTATAATTGCATATTGTATCATATCATTTATATAGTGAAAAAGTAAAATAGAGGATTTGTACACATTGCATGCAAATGAATTTGTATAAATAGAAGGCCTTGTAATTTTTAATCTAAGCATATTGATTTGGTTACTTATGTAGGTTCTTACAAAGTCAAATTTTAGTAGATGCTCTCAACAATAAGACTTAAAGTGGAACAATTCAACCTTCATGGGAATTTTAAAAATTCAATTACATGCTTATATCAAAAGTTATATTGTGCCCCAAAATTCAAGTAGATCAAGTAATTTTGGAATCTTTTTGATAAATTATTCATCTTTTAAATTTGACATGTAGGTAACTAATATTATATTGTATGTAATTGTAGTAAAGCTACATTTAGCACAAAAATCTCATTCCAAAAGAATCAAACTCTACTAACTATATTAGGCAATTTAAAAAAAAGCATTTTCTTCTAACTTCAAACATTATTATCTTGAAATTTGTAATTTCAAAGTTTTTGGAAATTTTCCTATACATTCCAAATGTTTGTCTAACTTTTCACCATGTGACTTTCAAATAAAAGAATTCTTCACTACACAATAAATCATTAAAAAAAATGACTAGTATATTGCCAATTCACTTACCTTCCTCACATTGTAGGGGATTTAGGATTAAGCTAATCTCTATATTTGTTTCTAAAACTTTGTAGGAGTATACCTAACAAGATTAAAATCTCAATGGTGGAGACACAAATTCATCAAGAGCAAATATTTTACTCCATGAATGTTTGAAGTCTTTTGACCCCGTTTCACAAGGGATGGTTTCACTTCAAACATTATAATCTTTTTAATCCATGCATTCAAATGCTTTGAAATATTTTCCACACATTTCTATACTAATCTATTATACTTTTGTATGGTTGAAGTTCAAGAAAGGGGCTTTGATTTCAGTTTTGGATAATGCACTTCAAAATGGCAATTTTTGACAATTTCTCTTACAAAAGTCCCCACCCCCTTATTTAGGGGTTAACCCCTAAAAGACTAGCCTACCGATTATGGCAACATAGTAATTTTGGGCATGCTCTTGTGATTGTTGATTAGTATATATATGGCCCAAACTTTGATAGAAGGTGGCTAGCATGTTTATTTATTGTGTGAGAAAAATTTCATGTCATTTGAATACAACAATCAAAAGTTATGGCTTAAAATGTTACTTTTTTCGTAACTGGGTAGTTTGGGCAAACTACAAAAAATCATTTTTCTCAAAAATGAAAATTTGAAATTGGTTTTCTAGAATTATATATATGTGGAAAGTTTTGAATCATTCTATTGGATTAATGAGTCAAAAGTTACAAAGATTTTTTTTGACTATGGACAATTATGGATTCCTTACTCTAAAATAAACTTTGAAATCCTTTATCTTACCCAATTTTCAATATTTTGGTAAAAAAATAAAATTTTGAGATGAAGATTTTTTATTAAAACATTTAAATAATTGGAATTGGCATTTTTCAATTCCATAATTAAATTCTTAATAATTTAGTATTTAGAATCATTCTCTACCTACTTATCATTTTTTTCCTATATGTTGTACAATTCCAAATGATCTAAAAATCTTCTAGCATGTGGCCAACTTGTCTAGGATAACAAATCCAAAGAGGCACTACCATTTTGGTCATTTTTTCATTGAAAAATGAGATTGTGAAATGCTGCTACACAGTTTTTTGTAAGGCCCAAAAAATGATTTCAGTGAATTTGAATGCTAATTTCTCTCAATCCTCACGGTGAAAATCTCTGAAATTCTTATTTCAAGTCAGCATACTACAAGATCCTACAATTAAATGTGTCAAAAAAAGTTTTAATAAAAATTTGATACTTGTCCTAGAAATGGCAGTTTGGGAACGTATTCAGAAAAAAAAATAGTCAAAGAACTTCAGGGGTTAAATATCAAGATTAATAAATATTTAATAACCACTATGATTAGTAGGTTTCTTACTTGAGAATTCAATAATCTCTGTTGAACTTGTTGAATTTAAAAGTGTGAAATCTCCTATTCCCTTACATTTGTATATTTTTTTGTTTTTTTTGGAAAGAAAATTACATTTGTATGTTGTCCTTTATTAAGTGATATAATATCCGGAAAAAGTTTCCCAAACTGAAGCCAACGGCAGGAACTGGCATTGAAAACTTTGCCCACAGAAATAAATAAGGTTGTGCGCTGGCTTTTAATATTAAGTTGGTTACATTTTCTATGTTTCAATTTCTGATGCTCCTATTGGTTGCATTTTCTTTCATGAGTACATTCAAACAGTACCTTAACTTAGTCTAATGACTGATACCGGTACAGTAAGTTTTGTCCAGTTCATTTTTTGATATTTAAGTTATTTAATGGGTGAAGTGACTGTGTTAACCTGTAAAGGACCAAGGCACATTTTGGGCAGAAATTGTAAAAAATTGCCACTTTTTTAGAGGCACGAAGAGAAAATGGAAAAAATTGGGGTTTCAAAATGTGAACATACACATTTAAAATCTGTACTAGACCACTATGGAATGTGTGGAAAAAATTCCAAAGACTTTGAGTGCATAGATTGAAAGATTATAATGTGTGAAGTTATCAAAAAAATGATTCCGACCTAAACCCCAAAAGGTCAATAGACTTTAATTCCTCCTAGAATGAGATTTTTACACTACACACGGTTATTAATTTTTTACATGTGCATCTTAAATCATGTAGGTTACATATCTAACACATTTCAAAATTACAAGAGGAATTTTGCATATGCTACCCAAAGCTACCCAAGATGTTCTAAAAATTGAGGGCAATATAGCTTTTAATCTGTTCACGTGGTTAGAAAAAAATATTAAATTCTTGCTAAAGGATATATGTTCAAACCTTGTGTATGTCAAAATTCATGAACCAAGTATTCGTTCAATGTAGACAAGAAATTGTCTACATTGAATGGATACATGGTCCTTTACATGCATTAAATTGTCAAAAGTTTTCAGTGGACTATGAGAAAATGAATTTAAAATTTTCATTTTAAAATTCAACCATACATAATTGTACTTAACTATTAAAGGAATGCATGAAAGTGTTTTTAGAAACTTTGTCCTTATAGATTGCAAAATCATAATGAAAAGAGAAATTTAGTTTGAGCTCAAACCCTTGACTCCCAAATTGGGATTTTGATTCATAGATTGCAAAATTATAAATCTTGCCTTAAAAGGATTTATCTAATTTTGACTTTGAACAAATATGACCAAATTTTGAAATGGATGTTTTACGAGGGAGTTCATAGACAATTGTTCTTTAGAGGCTAAAGTCTCTTAGAACAATATATGTATGGATATGGCATACACACACTAACATATAGTCACATAATTATGTGTTATCAATTGTTATTACATACAAGTTTAGTAAATACATATGGTCAAGGGAGATAATTGATGAAAAATGAATGTAATTTTTTTGGTGATGGGTAATGAAAAATAAATTAAAATGTTTCATTTTAGTTTTGGGGTCTAGATTTTGGTATCCTTTTTGAATGACTATCTTTTTTAATCAAACTAAAATATGGTTACTATAACCACACAAGCATAGTTTGTTTTGCACCAAAAAAGATGGCAAACTTGGAAAGTAAATGGATACACCAAATTTGCCAAACAATCATTACTCTCAATATAACACTTGATGCTTGCATTGACAAGAAGACAAGGTGCATGTACAACTGTCTTTTTCTTCCTAAGGATAGCTTGGAAATAGCTCATGCTCGTAAAAAGTTGATATTAAGGATTTTGCATCAATAGTTTAAGTAATCTTTAAATATGCTAAACAAAAGTTATTCCTCCTTTGTGCACTTGGGTAATGCACAAGACCTAAGATCTCTCTCTCTCCCTCTCTCTTTCTCTCTATATATTGACATATTGCTAAAAAAATGTCATTAATTAATGTTTAAGGAAGTTGAGTCATTGCTTTGTTTGTTGTTTCGAAGAAGATTTATAATCCATCATTTTTCTTCTCATTCTAAACATCTAAAAATCCCAAATAAGGCACTTTATTTGTGTTATAAGGCTTTGTGCCACCATGCAAAAGACTTTGATATGGACACATAAGCCTAGGGTGGATAGATAGGTGATTTTAAGACAAAATTAGTAAAAAGAATATAAACTTATAATGATTACAATATCAATATCATTATGGAGTTAGCCTTTTTGACACGCATTTGGATTTGATGATAAGTAGAGAATGAAGATGAATATGATGGTATCAAAATTAATGTGAACATATTAGTTTAGGATATTAAAATAACAATCAAAAGTTGCATGATAAAAGTATTTATATATTATTAAGGTTTGGATCTTATTAGTTACTAGCATTTTTTACATCTTCCTAATAATTAAAATAACAATAAAAAAATTGCATGATAAACAAATTTTTATGTTATTTTTTCATCTTGCAAATAATTAAAGTAAGACCCAATAACACAAAAACATACACAATAGTTTAATATGCAACCTTATCTTTTCACATCTTTTGAATAATATTTTTTTTGAGGGTTATAATAGAGTTTAAGGTGAAGGCATGGAAGAATTTTGCATTTTATTATGTTGACTTTTTTATATCTCCCAAGCTATCTCCTTTTTCTTCTCTTGTTTATAATAAATGTATAATATATTATTAACAATACATTATTATCTCTAAAACGAGTTTATTATTGGCAAAGTATTGCAAATAAGGATATTTAATAATTGTGAGCACCTTAGACATGTAAAAAATCTGAATGTACAACTTTTGAGTAATTAGTTTATGGATGTTATCGAGAGAGGTAAGGTGTAAAAATGGTATTTTGGGAATGTGCAATAACAATGCATCAATGACTTAGTGGCCACAACATGATCTTGTACCTTTGGGGTAATACCACCTTAGGATGACTTGCCAACATATGTCATAATATGTTTAACCTCTCTACTCTTAACCACTCTTCTACGTATTTAATTCACTAATATTATCTATTATCACAAATGATGCTCAACTCAATCTCTATAACACTTCACATCCATGTCACAGTCTATAAATCAAACTTGGGTTGGTTTTATAAATGAAGACTTACCAAAATGTCTCCTAAGTTGGAAAAAATAATAACTTAATTCTAAAACAATGGGTTTATCACCATAGTCACCTATCATTGTTGAAATTAGTTATGCAATTATCCATTCACTAGATGAATGCGAGTTTTCTTTGTTTTTACAAAAACACTCAAAAGTCATTCATCACACCATTTTTTTTTGTCTTCCATGTCTTTATTGGGCTAAAGTAAGTATATCCTAAAGCATCTTCTATCCAAGTTGCGTCCCCTCTCTACACTTGTTCTACATTGTTGGACTTAAATGTTATGTTTTTTTAGGTAGGGGGGACTCTATTGGATAAAGGTAGCTATTTGGTATACTAAGGACCACTTCACACTATCTCCCAAGTCCCAAGTACCACAACACTCCTAAAATGTCTATATGGATGCACTTTTGTGGAGTTCTAATGCTCGTTTTGGGCACCAAAGAAGTGGGACTTAGAGAGGCCAAATTGGATCAATATTATAAATGAGACAAGTTGGGATTTAGACTTGTGACTTTGGCCTTCAAAGCAGGAAGTCCCACGTCCCATATTTCATATTTTTATTCACCTTCTACGACCCAAGAAAGTTGTCAAAATTTGGCCTTGTACCAAGACTTGGAATATAAGCTTAGTGTGAAGCTCCCCGTTGATGCTTTCCTTAATCATCAGTAGAGGCCAGTCACCCATTCTCCATCCTAGAACACCAGAATATTTTTTTGTCATGCCCTAACTTAATTTATAAGTTTTTTTTAGTTTAAAAAAACAACAAAAACTTTAACTTATAAGTGTGTGTGCGTTTTTTAATTTTAAAACTTAACTTAACTTATAAGTTTTGTCCTCTGAAATGGAGGCAATCTCCTCAAGCTACTTATGGGTCTGTGCATCTGTGATTCACTTTGTCAGCTCCAGCGTCTCCACCATCTCTGAGAGTCACCAGACGTTCATGCAACTGTTCTTCATTGATCTGAGAAATTCTGCAGCACATGACCTCGTGCTGCTGTACTGTACTATACAATACAAGTAAGGTGAACGCCCATGCAAAATAATCAGACCTTCAGTCGTGCATAACAAAGTACTCCGTACATCATGTTTCAGAAGGGAAAAAGAAGGGGAAAAAGAAAGAAAAAAGAAAGAAACCCAAGAGTTCAGATTTGAATACTTGGTGCAAAAACATTAGAAGAGTTTTGGAGGGTCCAGAAGCCTGTTTCGGGCCTGTTCCCTTGCAGCTGTTCCCTGCAGCGAGGGGAATGGCCCACTGTCAGAATTTTATTTTCATAAAATAAATATAGTCTCCAAATACAAAAAAATTAAAAATTAAATAAAATTTGGTCAATGATGCGGCAGGGCCTCGGCCACATCAGACCGGTGCACTGAACCTGTTTCCTACATTTGCAGACTGTGATAATTCACAAGCATCTAAAGGCCCCCAAAATCTTCTAATGCAAGGTTTTTTGCTTCTGCTCATGGCATAAGCTTGAGTGGCATCTCTGCCTCAGCCTCCCCTTGAGGCTGAATAAGATAGGAGGTTCTAAAAGCACACATTCTAAAAGCATCCACCTCCTTAACCCTAGAAGGCCCAAGGTCGTTTTGGGTTCAAAAACATCATTGCTTTTGAAGTGCTATAAATCTAAATGTCACTAAGTTATATAAATCTCAACTGTACAATATTGTAGTGAACATGTTCTAGATAACATAAGTCAAATTTGGAGTCGTTTGACCACATGGATTGCAAGATTATAATGTTTTAATGTTGAAAAAAGATGCTGAAATTTTCCTAGCAACACATTTGGAGGTGAAACTTGATTTCAAAACCTACTCAAATGAAAAAAAAATTGAAACTGTGAAGTGATTCAAAACCAGCATACAAACTCATTGGTGAAAAAAAATATCATTTAGTTGACACATTGTGTTTGCAAAATGGCTTTGAAATGTCAAAAAATAGCAAGAAAAAAGGTACCCAAAACACATATGAGCCTAAACCTCCTTTTACTAAAATGCTTCTCAATCACTCATTACTACTTGTATTAATGTGAAATATTTAGCCATACAAACTAGACTAGTATGCACTACTTTACCAAAAAAACCCATTGGAAATGGACATTGTATGGAGAAGAAACAAGTCGCCAAAGTTCATTGTGATCCAAAAATGTCTAAATTTTGAATTTCGATTTGCTCACAAACATTCAAAGAAGCTTGAATTTACATGAAAAATTTACCACAATAACTAGACTAAAAGGGAAACATAACCCAACAAATTTTTATTGAAAACAAACATTTGACAAAGTAGATACAAGCCCTCAAAGTTGCAACTATCAAATGCAATTTGGTTAACTCAAATTGAATGTGTGAACTTTGATTGGCTTCCAGAAACTTGATTCATCTTGGATTGATCTAAAATTTTTACCACACAAACTAAAAGATAGAGCACAACTTTCCCAACAAGTTTTCTTGAATTCGGACATTAGATGCAAAAGTTACAACACTTTCAATTAGACTTAAAACTATGGGAGGACACTTTTTATCCTCTTGGGCAGTCCAAGGTTAAATGTACACTGCATGTACATGTTTATTTTTTGTAGCCTTCAGCCATATACAAAAAATGTACATTTTAGGAGGTGGATGCTATTAAAGCCCTATGCCACCTAAGCTTCAAAATTTAATAACTTATTTCACCAAGCTCCAAAAAATATGAAACGACTTGGATTAGATGCCAATTCTACTTGTCTTTCAAGAAAAAATTACTGAAAGATATTTGAAGAAGTTCCACCTCCCCAAAAATCAGTTCCAGGTTTTAAATGGTTAGTTTATGGACCTCCTACCTTACCCAGACGGATTGATTGTTCTTTTCTTGGTTTTTAATGGTCACTGTTCTTTCCAAAGAAAAAGGAAAAAAACTGCTAGTGGACAGCATCAGCAATTGTGATATTCTTGATGCCAAGGCCTTGTCTGATATCGCTCTAAGCACACCATGCTACTCACCAGCCTCATAGCAATTGTGCAAAATTAAATAATCGAGCAAGAAATTTTTAATTATGACACAAAATCTACCCGGAAAACGAATGGGACATTTTCCACCAACAATTTATATAGAAAGGTAAAGAAGGTGTATAATGGTTATCTACCACATGTTTCATATGTACAGTTGATCAATCATGTGTTAACTCTTAAAGTCCTAATAGTCCCTTGGAAGGCAACTCTTACAAGTTTAGGCATGTATCTATGATCTCAATTTTTGGTAAGATTTTTGAAACTCTTTTCAAGACTTGAAAAGTGAATACCTTTCTAGAAATATAATTTTTATTTCAATTAATGTTCAAAAGAGAAAACTATGTCACGATAAGTCTAAAATAGGCAAAGGTGGGGAAATGGAAAATAATTTTTGATTTGGATAAGTGATGTGAAAGTTATGAAGCTTCTTGTTTCATGAGCAATCTTAGCAAGTTTTTGAGAAAATATTGTATTGCATTTATTTATGAACTCAATTTTAACAATTAAAAAAAAGAAAAGTTGCATGTGGTTTGGTTTGTTGTTTTAAAACAATTTCATTGTTGGAATTAGTGTATTTCAATTTTTTATGACTTAATGATTATAAAAAAATGAAAATGATGGTGGTAGATTCCCAAAATCTTATCTCAATTCTTCAATAATTTAAAAAAAAATTCACAATCTATAGTACAAAAAAAATTTAATAGTGAGGATTCAAAGCTTGATAATCAAGTCAAACTAGGAGAAAAAACAACTCATTTTCTTCACTTAAAATGCTTATATCTTTTGAACAATATTGTCAAAGTTTTTGACATTTTTTCAAACATTCTCATACTATTCTAGAAAGCAAGATTTTGTGGTTGAATGTGCAAAAAAATAAATGCTAGAAACTTTGATATATTGTTTGCATTGAAAATCCCTATTTTTAGTGATTTTTGACCCCCAAAATGGCATAAGACTTGAAGAGTTAAATTAATGCATAAAACACGCTTATAAGTTCTATTCGGGATTTCAAGGAATGGCATACCTTGAAAAAATTTGAAAAAGTTATTAGTGAATTTATCTAGAAAGACAAGTCAAAGCTGCATTTGAAACATGTTGAATTAGTAATGAGAATTTTAAGCTATAAAAACAGAGAAGGCATATGGAGAGTCCCTGTCCAAGTATGTTTATCATTGGTACAATGGGATCACAAAATAAATTTAAATTGTTTATTGTACCATTTGAAGAATATTGTGTGATGTGAAATATAATTTGTGTTTTTTTTTTCATGTACAATTGACAATGCATTCTTACACAATTTTAAATTTTTAAAAAAAACTTCAAGTTTTGGCATTTTTTTAGTTAAATTTCATGGTTTTAGGCAATAATTTATTAAAAATTATAGACAATGAATTTTCAAAATTTAATTGTGGAGGTGTATAGGAAATATCTATATCCACAAGATATAAGACATGCCTCCAAATATGAATTGTTTATCACTTGAAAGTCACACAAAGCTATTAAATATTGTTACTAATTGCAAATCAATGTAATTAAAATTCTTAACCTCACAAAAATACATGGGTTCATTTAATTGCATTTAATGTATTCCAATTCTTTTGTGCACCTATTGTACTTTCAAAAATGGTGAGCATTTAGTTGATTTGAATGAAATTGAGGATGTTGCCTATAAGATCCAAAATTGTGACATTCATAAATGCTTCATCTATGAATGTCTATTCATTCTCTAAAGAGAAGATATATTTGATCTTTGCTTCTTTTATTTTGACACAAATGAGACAAAATAGTTCATTGCAAGAATAAACTACATACTTGGAAGCGACAAGTGGCATGGCAAGGGTCAAACACAAATGAAATTCTTCACTTTTGAGTACATAGTACAGACATCATCTAATTATGGAAATATAGCTAACATGCAACCTTGCCTTGCCTTACATGTCTTATGAGCTCTAATATTAGAGCTCAAATGGATCAATAATCATTCTATAAATCCAACCAAACTTCAAGAATTTATACATGCATTTTGCCCCTAGAGCTTTTCTTTAACTATAATGTGTTTGTTAGGTTTTGGGCAAGTTTGCATAAAATGAAAATTTTGTTATATTTCTAAATCTTCAATGAGGAATGTGAAGTTCTTTCAACTTTCTAACAAGCCAATTTAAAAGAAATCTAAACTTTTGTCAACAAAACAAGTAATTTTTTAAAATTGAAAAAAATTCTCATAGAATAGATAAATATCTATAAGGAAAACTCTTATTTGTTGCATCTTGATTAGTTGGAGATAAAAAAATAAAAAAATAAAAAATAAAAAATAAAAAATAAAAATAAAAATAAAAATAAAAAAATAAAAAATATATATATATATAAAGTTTTGTTGTATAAGCATTTTCATAATCTTTTTGAAAATATAGCATTTGAAATTTTATTTTATTTAAATCAATTTCATAATTTCCAAACATCAAATTGTGCATAGGATTTAGATGGTAACTACAACATTTCTACTATAAGGATTCTCATGCTTCAATTCCAATTTAGGTTTATTTAGCAATTTAGTCATTTTTACATTCTTATATAGTACATCCTTTTACTAGTTTTTTTGTAGTAATGAAAGTATTAATGGCTTAACAACAGATTTTTTAATGCATGCCATGATGATATGATTATATAGTGAATGTGCAAGGTGTCTTCTCAAGTACAAAGCAAGTGGATGTGGCTATTAATTGCAATCAAGGAAAGATTAGAAAGTAGGAGGTTGCAATAGATATAGAGTACCACATATAAACAAAGACATACTTTATAGAGAAGAAAGACTTCCTATGCAACTACCTTGCCCTCCCTGTTTGTTAAGATCTATTCAAGAACAACTTAGAATTCAATAGATTCAATTAAAAACTAAATGTCTTTTGGTCTTTGATTCAATCAACTTCAAAATTGCTATCAAATATGCAATTTTTTGATTTTTCCCATAAATAACATGGATAATAAACTAAACTTTTTGTGCTTCGTTTCATAAGTTAATGCCAAAAACAAAAGAAACCATCTTCAATCCTATAATCAAGTTTGAAGTACATTACTAAAGGGAACAAGTAATTCAAAACAAATGAAAAACCTCAAAGGGACTTATATTATGGGATGGAAGGAGTATTGAATTCTTCAAGTTGCACAAGATACAAATGTTTTCTTAAACTTCACATTAGAGAAAGATTCATACTAAAACCTTAAACATTGTCACACTACTTTGAAGTTTGAACATTATGACATTTGAAACACTAAGGAAATGGTCCTTGAAAATTGATGGAGAAGTTAAGTACAACATCCTATGGTTAAAAATTGCAAAATAATTTACATATCAATCCACTCTACCTTGTTTTCAACAAGCAATGTTTAGGGGAATTTTGTTGGATATTAACTACGTAGAAAATTAATCATCATAAGTAGAAATGAGGGATTTGAACACCAATGAATCTTTATGAGTTTCGTGCTAAAGGTCCATATGGGCACTAACTTAATGCTCATATGGGCCTTTGGCACAAAACTCTAATTATATATCTTGGTGCTCAAATACCTCCTTTCTACTAGTGCATCTACTTGGTCAATGGAAATATTGTAAGAGGTGCACTTCATCCAATTAGTATTGATTGACAAAGCTTCAAGAAAAAATATGAAAAATATGAATGGAAAGAAGAACTTAAATATTTTCTAGAAGATTCAATTATTTATTATAAATTTTCAGATATAAATCTCACTATCCTTAGTTCGAGCACTTTAGGGGTAACAAGCGTCTTCAAATTCATTGAGTTTGCAACACAAGTTTAGTGATGCCCTCACTTTTATTCCAGTTGTTCACCCTGCAACCCAGAACTGCTGGATCGGTCACGGAATGGCTGATGTTTGATTTTAAGAAGCTTTAGAGGATGAAAAAAAAATGCATATTTTCATCCATTTAAAAAATAAAATTTGGCCTAATCTTGGAGAATTAGACTATGAAATTGATGTTAAACAAGAGCAATTAATGCACTTTGGATGATTCCGGAAACAACAATTCTCGATCAATGACACAAGGTTTGGGGATCTAGCTAGGACAGCTAATTTGGGAGCATCCTTGATTCTATTAGTACTTGCAACAAGCATTTGGGATATTTTTTTGGAGTTTTACCAACTTGTTTCCTTTAATTCCCATATTGAACCATTTTTTCAAGTTTTGAGTCATTTTTGTTCCTCTAATTTTTTACTCTAAATAAAAATTTTATAGATTTTTTCATTGATTTTTTTCCCATGGTTTCCAAATTGCAACTAGTTTTGTTTTTTATTTACCAATTTCATTAACTAACAATCAACTAACTATCAACTCTCCCAAATTGATTACTTGTGACCATGATTGTCCAAAAATCTAGTGAGCTTTGTGAACTCCACAACAACCACTAAGTTATATGCACCTGAAAGTTACTCTCTCCTATTTGCAACACACCTATTAGTATCTAGAGCTATCCAAGATTTATTTTTGGACACAAATAAAGGGAACCCGTTATTGATTATTGCACAAAGAATTAACCCCTAAAGGACCATTATCCCTTTGAAGGACAAATGGAATTTTGAGTAGGTACCTATGGGCTGAAATTATTTCTTAATTTTTTGAATTTTTTTTTTGAAGATAGAAAAATTGATTAGCTTCATGGGAATATAATTTTTATTTCAATTGGTGCCTACAAACAAAAGTTATGCCCAAATAAGCTCAAAACAAGGGATAGGAGGCAATAAAAAAAATTTAAAATTTAAAAAAAAAATTCCTTGTAGATTATATTTTTGTGTTCATGGAAAGCTTGGATTCATTACATTTGGATTTTTTATGAGAAAGTTATGGACAATCTTGTTTTTCGGGCAATTAGAGCATCTTCTTGAAAAAACAACTTGTAGGATTCATTATTGGCTGTAATTCTTACAATTTAAAAAAAAAATTCCACATGGTTTATCTTGCTTGCTAGAACAATCTCACCATTGGTATTAGTGCATTTGAATCCCATTTTAAAGATATTAATAATATAAAATTTCCTTCTATCTCATACCTACTTCTACTTAACAATTTAGGAAAATAATAATTATTGTTATTTTTTAATTATTTTTTCTTACCTAGACTCTCAAATCAATTTTGTACTATAAATATTTAAAGCTAAAAAATCTATAGTGCAAAAAATTAAAGTTAAAAATGTTCAAAGTCAAAAAATCTAATCCTGCAATGTGTTGAAAAACTTCTTTAAATGCAGATATCTTGCAATTTGTGTGATCAAAAATTCTGAAATTTTTTCTACACATTCTCTTATTATTTCGGTGTAAGATCCTACGGTTAGATGTGGAAAAAAAAAATTCACAATTTTTTACTTTGTGGTATAGAAATGGCAGTTTTGAGTGTTTTGGGCAGAAAAAAGGCCTTTGTCTTATAGGGGTTAAATACAAGACCCAACTACAAGTAGCTTGGGCAAGGTCAGAGAGAGATTAACTTGGTGAGTTAAAGAGTTAGTAGAAAGCTGTCCAAGATTTCAGCTTGAAACCTTGAACAGCCATAGGTAGGTGTCACAATTAGGAGAGTGTCACTTTCAAGTGCACGCCCGTACCTTACGCTTAAAACCACCAGATGCCTTCATTCACCCAACAGCTGCAACCCACAGACACGGCCAGCAAATAAACCACCGGTCCTTCCAACCTTCCCGGGTTAAACAAATAAACAAATAAACGATGATATTATATTAGTATTACTTGCTTTTTTTTTTCATTTAAGAAATTCATTCTACGCTACAGTATTAGACAAAAAAAATTTAAAAATTTAAAAAGAGGAATTAATGCCAGTCATCCTGCCAGTAAACTCTTCACAAGATCTGAGCAGACCAAAAGAAAATCACAGCTTCATGATGATTTGCCAACTTGACAATCAGACAGACAAAAAGTTTCATTACAAAAACAAGTTTCATTTGTGTCAAAATAAAATAAAATTATACAAACAATTGGAACCTATAACCTATCATCCAGGGCCAGGGAGGATTGACCCCTCTATTGCCCTGTGTTTTACCCTTGTAGAAAACACTGAATTTTTCTATTTACCACATACGATAAAATTTGCAAATTCTAAATTCATATTTGCAACTAAAGACCCCAATTAGCCAAGGGACGTGATGAAATACAAAATTTAAGTGTCACAAAATAGGGGGTAATTTTGACATTTATCCTTTGGTGGTATAATAGAGGGGACAATCCTCCATGGCCATCATCCAGCTGGCCATGAATGTTTTTTCAATACAATATTCGTTCCTAATTACTACACTGAGTTAACCCTTAATGGACAAAAGGGGTGCCCTTGGAAATCATCACTTTTCTTTATTATGTAAATCATTGGCTTAAAATATTGCAAAAGTACTCATTGGAAGTCAAGCTCCTCTAGAAGACCTTCCCTTTTCCACAAAATTTGGAAGATGAATAGTTGGACTTCTATCCTACATAGCAAGATTCTCTATTGTCCATCAGCCAGAAAAGGGCCGCCACGTCATTTTTGGGTTGAAGAGCATTTCCACTAGGTTGTCGCAATACCACTCCACACTTATTGAAAGGAAAATTGCTCTATATTACACCATGAGTCTGTCATGGTAGAAGTTGTGTTATTCTTCTTGTCACTCCCACATTTGCTCGGCAACATAGGGACTTTGTAGTGGGTAGGTCTACTCTCACACCAAATTGGTCAACTTTGACTATGGCCTTAGTGGAAGATATAGAGGCTAGTGAGAGGTGTGAGAAGAGAGGGAAGAATTTTAGCAAGAATTTTTTTTTAACACGTGGACTGATGCCATTGATAGTGGAAAAAGTACAAAGATCTAAGGGAGCTGTAGCAAGAACTTTAAGAAGTGGTTGGTGTGGAGCATTGGGGCTTGAGTGCACTACCACATCTTAGTAGGTAGTAAGTGCCTCACTAGTTCTTGGTGCCATGGTGGCATGGAGTGCAACTAGTGGCAATGTCCTAAGGTAATCTACTCTCAAAATGACCATTTAAGAGTTGATTGCCTTTGGTGGGAAGCTAAACTCTTTGAAAAAAATTCTGTAAAATTTTATAGGAAGAAAAATGGAATTGGAATCTAACCCAAGTTGTTTCATATTATTTCAACCTTTGTAGAACTAGTTATGAATTTTTGAAGTTGAAAACACTGTGGGCACTAAAAGCAAACACCTTCTAAAATGTACACTATTGGTACATTGAAGAAAGAAAAATGTACCACCGTGTCATGATTGCTTTTAGAGCTTGGGCACTTTTAGAATAGCTACCTTATCTTACCCTACATAAGGCCCTACATTAGGATCAAAGCCAACATAAAATTAACACCTAAAGAATCAAAGTCCATTTTTGTTAAAAAAAACACACTCAAAACTACCATTTCTAATGCAAAGAGCAAAAAAAGATTGAATGGTATTTTTTGGCATATCTAGCTATAGAATCTTGCAATAGACTTGTATGAGAATATGAGGTAAGAATTTCAAATACTTTTACAACATATATTTCAAAATAAATTCATTCAAAGTAAAGAAATCATGTATTTTTGGCACCTAGGCGAGTTAATTTATGAGACTTTGAATCTTCTTAACTTAAAATTTTTGCACTATAGGTTTTGAATTAAAAAAAAATTATCATGAAAGAATAGAGTTGAGGGTATAGGAAAACCAAAATGTTAAAAAAAACTAAGGTGGTTTCATTCTTTAAAAAAATGTTCAGTGGAAGAAGGTACATGATAGAAGAAAAAAATAAATCATTGATAGCTCTAAAATGGAAATAAAACACACTAATTCCAATGGTGAGATTGTTTTAACAATGAAAGTTAAACCTTGTGGAACTTTTTTGTTTGGAAAAAAATGTGAAATTTGAGCTCAAAAATGAATCTTTCATGTTATTTAAAAAAAAAAATGCTCTAATTGCCCGCAAAACAAGATGCTCTTTACCTTTCACATTACAAAACCAAATGGAATGAATCAAAGCTTTCCATGTAGACAAAAATATGATTGATAAGAAATAAATTTATTATAATATTTCAATTTTTTGGGACTCATTGAACATAATTATTTACTTCTTATAGTATAAC
This sequence comes from Pseudoscleropodium purum, assembly GCA_963969395.1. Taxonomy (NCBI): domain Eukaryota; kingdom Viridiplantae; phylum Streptophyta; class Bryopsida; order Hypnales; family Brachytheciaceae; genus Pseudoscleropodium; species Pseudoscleropodium purum. The sequence continues at coordinate 8,543,863 of OZ017797.1, forward strand.
TTTTGCTCTTACAATAGACACCAATTGAAATAAAAAATTATATTCCTAGAAAGCTACTCACTTTTTCTATCTTATGAGAAAGTTTCAAATAGTTTCATCAAAAATTGAGCTCATATGATTTTGCCTCCCAAAGGGGACAATGGTCCTTTAGAGGTAAAATTTTTTAGTCAAGAAAGTGCTACATGCCGTCATTTGATAGACATGGATCTTTCAAAATTTGAAGTAGAATTCAATTTCAACAATTTCTTACTATAACATTCCAAAAAAGTGAAACTCTTTAACTCCTAATGTCCAGTTATCCTCTTGGAGAACAAAATGGAGTTTGGATATGCTCCTATGCTCTCAATTTTTATCATAATTTTTTGAAACCTTTGTAAGACATTTAATTTTTTGAAATTATAAATTTTTGTAGCAATTGGATACCCGATTGAGAAGTTAGAAGAATTGTTTTAGAAATTTAAACTCATGGTAGGTTAGACAAGGTATGGCAACAAGTCCACAGGGATGTTGAATTGAACACATTGGCTAGATATGTCATCCCGAGAACAATTGCTTTGGATGCAACAAAGGAATAGAGGGAACAAAGGGAACTCTCCTAATGTAGAGAATTCAAGGAAGAAACATGACAGGATTTTTAGTAACTCCAAAAATTGATTCTATGTTTTGTTTTGTTTCATTTTATGCATCATATTTTAAAATAATGAATGAACAAAATCCAAATGAGCAAACATGAATGTTGTAGTGTCATGCATACACTACAAACCTATAAAAATTTGAAGCAAAAAGTAGTTACAATTTGGAAGTTATTGAATTATAAAGCTAACCACCTCTATAGACTCAAATGTTTGTTTGGTTTTCAAAATTACTCAAAAAATTGACATACATATGCATATATATATATGATATTAATTTGAATGGAATTCAAAGATAACATTCTTAATGAATCAAAGAGTTGAAACCTCATTTCACTATCTTTACTGATCTATAGGTTGCAATTTGAAATGTTGTTGCATCTACATTTATAGATATGAAGACATTTGTCCTATTACACAATTAATATAAGCCTTTTTAATTTTTAATTAGCAAGCAAAACTATTTTTTTCATCCCAATCTTTTTTAACCCAAGGTGTTTAATTGTAAAGGCATTTACATAATACACTTGTTGGATTTTGATGTGATTTAACAAGATACAACCACCACCATGTGATACCAAACATTTGAGTTCTTTTGAATAGGTACTTCACATTCAAACCAAAAAATTCATTACTGCATTAGAAATTCTCGTATTATTATAGCATAAGATCAATTATACATTTGTTCTAGAAATGGCAATTTTCAAATGGTTATTGATGAAAACTAGTCATAAAATGTTATACGTTAACCCTCAAAGGTCGGAGACTATATTTTCACCAAAAACGCTCCCAAACTGTCATTTCAACTGTTACAAGCACCAAATTTTAGATGAAAAACATTTTTGAACACATTCAACCATAGGATCTTGTAGTAAATTAGTGTGAAAAGATGTTGAAAAAATTTCAGGATTTTCCACCATGTAGATTGCAAGATATTAACAATTGAAGTGACAAAAAAACATTTTTTGGGCCCTATGAAAATACGGGCAGTTGCACTTCACAAGGTCACATTTGTATGAAAAAATGTCCAAAATGGTGGTGCTTCTTTGGATTTATTCTTCAAGGAAAATTGGCTACATGCTTGAAAATTTTTAGATCATTTGGAATTGCACAACATATAGGAAAAAAATAGTAAGTAGAAAGAAGTACAAAGTGATTCAAAACTCTAAATTGTTAAGAATTTAATTATAAAATTGAAAAATTTCAATCCCAAAGGTGGTGATGTAGTAATAAACAATCTACGTCATACGTTTTTATCATTTCGAAAAATATTAAAAATTGAGTTAACTAAAGAACTCCAAAGTTTATTTTTAAGTAGGGAATTCATAACTACCAACAAACTAGAACACCTCATAACTTTCATCTCGTAAATCAAAATGAAATGATTCAAAGCTTTTCAAGTATATGTAAATCTAGAAAACCAATTTTAAATTTTTATTTTTGAAAAAAGTGATTTCTTAAGAAAATTTAGGACTGCCCATCGAACATTGAAAATTACATATCATGCAATAACTTTTGAACCATGTAGCCAAAAGTTATGAAATTTTTTGGGTCAGAAAGCTATTCCTTGGGCACAAGTTGTATAAAAATCTTAGCAAAAAAAAAAAAAGTCCATTTGTAATGAGCTTCCCTAAATTGCTATGTTTGCAGAAAACGTAGTTTTGACCTTTAGAGGTTAAATGGACAATATTTATAGCAATCCTCAAAAAGTTTGCAAAGTCATATAACTTTGGTGAAGCCCAGTGAAGACACATGTCCAATAATGTGAAAGCACAAGCTCATTTTGAGAATCATAAACATCCATCACCACTCCTTTGACTTGACATATTATTTCTCACAATAATGTGTCTCTCTATTAACATCACCTACACTAAATAGTGAAATCAGGTTACCCCTCACTAATCTCTCAACATTTGACACTATATAAATATTTACTCCTAATTACTATACAAGAAATACAATAATTTTCATCAACCCAAAACCGTGTACATGACATGGTTTGGCGCACAAGTTCAGGTCCAATTCTGAAAGTCCCATGCATACACCTCCACACGGATAAACATTTACTCACGAGGTAACATTTTCTGGGTACTTAAGTTAACACAACCTAATTTCACTATTCCGCGTAGGCGATAACATTGCCAAACATTTATTAATTATGATGAGATAAACAAAATTTCCATTATAACTGGTGCCGGAGATCAAGTGATGGCCTGCTCCCACATGAAGTGAATCACAACTCCATGTTGCAAGAAATTTTCATTCCTTCATTTTTTAAAGTTTTAAAATTTTTTTAATTAAAAAAAAAAATTCTTTTTAAAAGACCTTCCTTCCTTTGCTTCCCACAAATGCCTGCCTGCAGCAGTTTCAGAGATCTTGAATCCTAACAGCAACTGAAGGACAATTGCGTGACAAGGGAGTACCACTCAAGTTTGGTGCATTCAGGCTTCATTCATTATCCATCTTGGCAGAACAGGATGAACAAGACGACAAGTCAATGTCGCATTTAACCCCTAAATTCCCAAGGCCATTTTTCTGTCAAAAATCATTCAAAACTGCCATTTTTGCTGCATTCATTCAAGAATACAAAAAAGATTATTTTTTTAGAATCAGTCCGTAGGATCTTGTACTTTACTTGTCTTAGCTCACATGGTAAAAATTTCATGAAGTTTGATTGTATAGATTGGAAGATATTAGCATTCAAAGCTGAAAAAGAAAGTTTTTTTGAACATTGGCCTGCAATTTCAGATGACTTTGACCGCCAATTGTGAATTTTTTTTGCACTACAGTCTTTAAATTAAAATTTTTTAATGTTGAAGAATGGAGTTGAAAGTCTAGGAAATTTCTTTTTTTAAAAATACACTTGATTTTCATTCTTTAAAAAAATGGAAGTAGGTCCAAGATTGGAAAAAGAATTAAATTGTTAATAACTCCAAGATGGGATTGAAAGACAATAATTCCAACGGTAAGATTGTTTTAGCAATCAAACACAACATTCTCAAAAAAAAATTGTAAGAAATTGTGAGAATTGCATTCAGAAATGAACCCTACTAGTTATTTTTTTAAGAAGATGCTGAAATTGCCCAAAAAACAAAATTGTCTTTAACTTTCTCATTATTAGTCCAAATAGAATGAATCAAAGCTTCACATATAGACAAAAAGAAAAAAGTTCAAGGGAAAAAAAAATTAAAATTTATTTTGATTTTTTGCAATTTTTTTGGTGTTGCCCACTAAGTTTAGTTTTAGGCTTTTTGTGGTATAACTTTTGCTCCTGGGCACCAATTGAAATAAAAAATTTATTTCCATGTAGATAATCAATTTTTCTATCTTACGGAAAAGTTTTAAAACAATTCACTAAAAGTTGAGATTACAGGAACCTACCCAAAATCTCATTTGTCCCCTAAGAGGACAATGGGAATTTAAGGGTTAACTTATATTAAGGTAGGAGGTCCATAAACTATCCCTTCAAAACATGTTCACTTCATCAATGACTATCACAGATATTTCAAGGAAAATGTCGTTAATTCCTACCTAAGAGTCGCATTTAGGGCCAACTTGTATGTAAGGTAAAACAACCCATCATGGTCGAAATTGCTAGTTTGCCCTCATGCCATGGCTAAGTTTTTTTTTAATTCTCCCCACATAGAAACAAGTGTGAGAAAGGGCAACAACAATTGAAATTATATTTTTTTCAACAAAATATGAATTTGCTATGATTTTTTGAAGTATTCTGCCCAAAACAATCTATAGACTACTCCATAACCAACAAAACCTATATCCATAATACTCACCTTCTTCACCTAAAGCAATTAAAAATATTTTCTAATTAGGAGGGCCTTAAAAAGGCATTTTTTTCAATGATTTGCACTGAAAAAGTTAAGTATTCCTAATGGGGTCACTAATCACTCTAATAGTGTTAGGTGAGACATTGTGGTGGCCCAAAATTTCATAAATTGATAATAATTGTTATAGGATCATCTCTTAGGTATCCATCATGGGTCATTTGACCACGATGAATTGTTTTTGGGGCCAGTGAAGTCCATAGATCAATGGTGGAATGGGAGTCTGGTTTTCTTGTACCTCCCTCCCCCCCTCCATTTCAACATTAATAGATAGGCTTCACTAGGCCTTAAGTCCACATAGAAGCTAATCCTTAGAACTTGGTTGGTTTTATAGACTTTCTATTTGACTTAGTGGAGGATCAAATGTGAACTATACTCCACTTCATGTGTATAATAATTATAATTAATCACAATCACATTCTAGGAACAATCACAACACTTTGTACACCTATATGTACCTTCCAAATACACACTTGCAAAAGACAACCTCAAGCGTCATCAATCGAAACTTGATGTAAAAGGGGTATCACAAATGAGAAATGTGTCCCACACCACATTTCTCAAATCCTAAAGTCCTAAGGCATTTTCTAGCTCAAAAATCACTAAAAATTACCATTTCTAATGTATTGATTGAAAAAAATTCAAGATGGAATTTTTGGGAATGTAAATGTAGGGTCTTGTACTTGATGTGTATGAAATCATGTAGAATTTTTCAAGGGAGTCTTGGCAATATAAATTGAAAGATGTTTGCATTCAAAGCAAAAGTTTTTTTTTACTATGCCTAAGAATTTTAGATAGCTTTGATTGTTGTTTGTTGAAATTTTTTGCACTACAAACTTTGAGTCTAAAACTTTTTCATATGGAGAATCATGTTAGGTACATGCTTACCAATTTACAAGGCAATCCAAGATATTGAACACATTGAATAAATTCTTGCAATGCCACAATTTCCCAACAATTGGCAATACCCTAGGCCATTTTTGAATTATTTTTCCACCACATATTTTTAGAAAAAGAAGAATCCAAATGGTGGTTTTGAAGATGTATTCATTCCTAAAAATTGAAAATTTTCTTTCACAAAAATTCAAAATTTCTAATTTCCACAAGCATCTAATGTTTGTTGCAACCTCCCAAGAAGTAAACAAAGTAGGCAATCTTTATATAAAAGGACCCCAGATAATCCCATGTTGTTCTAATGTCGGTGAGCCATATTTCCATGCTATATAAAGCATTTACATTTTGGAATCCATCTAATTAAGGATGTTATTATTCACTTGACTTAGATTTTCTATCCTAATATGGCTATTGACCTTATGCACTAGTCTCTCACATAGTTTCAAAAGCCATGTAATGTTTTTTAGGGAAATGAAAGGAAAAACTATTCATACAAGTGGAGTAGTAAAAGGTAAAACAATCTACTTGGAATATCTAAGTTAGGATTAGTGAGAGCTCCAGTTAAAAAAAATAATTGTGTTCAAAGTAGAATTTGAGACCTCATTTAAGGTATATTATCTATTTTTGACAATTTGAAGTGTTTAGCATTATCCAATTAAGTGATGGTAGTAAGGATTCTTTTCACCGATCAACGAATAGAGATAATTTAAATTGCTTTATATTTTGCTAATTTTTCATCAAATTTAGTGTTAATAAAAAATTAAGGAGGTATAGATTATAGTCCATCTTTTTTTCGATCTATAGCCAAACCTATTTTTGAGAAGTGAAAAACAAAAAAGTGTTAATGTGTTATTCAATATACAAAAATGAAGTAGATAAACCACATCATATTCCCCTCATTCACAAAAATAGGTCACCCTATATTGTGCAAAAGGGGCCATTGTTGAAAATAGGTGATATACCTTAGGCATAGTAGAATAAATTTTCATAAAACTTTGAACTAAACTAATGTAGAAAATTGAACTAATTCTCATCTCCAAAAACTTGTTTTAGATTTCAAGCCTCTAATCAAAAGTTATGGACAAAGTTCAAGAAGGGATTGGAATGGAAATTTTCAAACTAACTATTTGAATCTTGCCCATAATTGTTTTTTAGAGGCTCAACATTACAAACAAATCTTTTGATGTGAAATTTAGCTTGCTTTACCAAATATCATTTGTACAATTTTTTTGTAAAACATTATTCTACGATACATCAATGAAGTCTGAAATTCTATTTTGAACACTATTCTTGTATTTTGACAATGAGTAGTCAAGATCTCATCATCAAATTATCCCATACCCATTCAGGAATCATGATGGGCAATAGATTTCATTATAAAAATGTCTCCATCTATCATTTTTACTATGTGTCAATGAAGAAATTTCTTTGTTTTGCCATAAAAAAAATTTTGATGGGAGATGGTGAAATGATGGATTGGTAGTAGTAGATTCAATGGATTTTTTTTTTTTGTATTTAGGGCATTTGAATTTAGCAAAAGCAATTGGTAGTTTAAAAAAATGAATTTAAGTTGAATTTACTATTTAAGCACAATATCTTCATGGCCCCATGCCTCTTGTCTAACAATTGTCCACTAGTGACAACACCCTTTCTACAATAGTACTTACCTATTCCAACCTTTGTGAAAGTCAATGAGATTTAGTATGCCCATACTCCCCCCTTTCTCTCCTTTTTCAAAAAAATGGTTGTAACTTGTCAATTGTAAGTCAGATTTGAAAATAAATTATATACATATGAAGCTCTTGAGACACCCAATCTCCACAAAAAGTTTGAAAAAAAAAATACTAAAAACGGAGACCAAAGGTTTTTGCCCAAACCTTTAATAGTTCTTGGAATGAACAAAATGCTCCAAATCTATTTAATTGCAAAATTGCGAATCATGAAGTCTATGTAGATACAATGAATATGTTCACTTAAGATCTTGATCTATAGTTGCAAAATATTGATTCATGAAATAATGAATCTTTGGCTTAGCCACCAAAATCTTCTACTTCATTTTGAAAGTTAGAACTCTACATGGTTTTGTTCCCAAATTGCCATGACTTCAACTAAAATGTTGATGTGGTTTGTTGAAAGATTTAGATTGCCTTCCATTTAGTGTCAAGATGAAACAATGAAAACATCACGAACAAGAAACATTATGGTCCTTGAAGTTGATTCTATCATTTATGGTGTTACTAGCATACATGTTGATTACAATAGGATCAAAGATCACCTATAGCTAGTGTTTGAATTGATCAAAATTGTTCACTTTTTACTTCTCTACAATTGAGATGCTCAATAGAACCAACAAATTTTGAAATTTTTTTTCATCAACATCAAAAATTGACCTTGTCCACATCTATACTATTTAAATTTAGGTCATTGACAATACTAAAATTATAGTTTGAATTTGAACAAACAGTCATATATTCGATAAGACCCTATAGAGTTGATTTTATCAGAATCCTGTAAATGTTTCAAAATTAAATATCTTCTAAATTTTGGACATACTTATGTTAATATTATTAATGTACATTTGATTTTGGAGGGATTTAGATGGGGTATTAGAACATAACAAGTGTCAAGAAACTTATGGCTTGAAGAAACTACCATTAGATAAACATTGATTGATTTCTAGAAAGAGGCTTAAAAACTAACTATATGTACATATTCAAATAGAAAATTAAATATAAAAGCTTTGCTTGTAATTTTCTTATACTTTTTATTATATTACATGTCATTGCATGCTTTAGAGCATCACCAATATGCCACATTGAAAAGGCCCCTCTTGAGTCAAGCTTGTTGGCAACTCCACCTACAACTCTGCTTATCCACCATGGTACATCCATCTCTAATTTTTCTCTTAGTTCCCTTCAAATTATCTTCTAGGTCCTTTATTATTTAGAGCCCAATCCCTCCCTCCTAATGTCTATATATCTATAAATTACATTAGACTGTTTTTTGTTACAAAACCTATAACTATATATTTATTGAAATAAAGAAATTCAACCACATAAATTTGTCTAGGAATGTTTGTATGAAATTTCAGAAACTTGAATAGTGTAAATTGAAAGATTATAACATTTGAAATTAGGAAAAAAATTTGGCCTTACTTGATAGGGTCAACAGACTTTAACTCCTAAACTAAGACTTTTATACTACATATGTTTTTTTTTGACAATTGCATTTTACATCATGTTATTCACATACCAACCAAGTTTTAGAAATAGAGGAGGAATTTTACATACTTTGCCCAAAGTTATCCTATCTTGTCCATGTTTTCTATGTTGTCTAAAAAGTTTAGGACAATGTACATTTGATCCAAGTTTAATGCAAATAATTTTTTATCCAAGTTTAAGGTAGCATAACTTTTGATCCAAGTTTAGGGCAACATAACTTTTGATTTAATTGAAAAAAAAATCTATGCTTCTACAAAAAAAGTACATGTTCACACCTTGTGTCAAAAATTTGTGAACATCTAATTAGAATTCATGGTTGCTACTATATGAGCTTAGAATTACGAGCACATAAATATAGGAGTCTAAACACCTATATTATAGGTATCTATATTCTAAAACCTTTCATGATTGTAATGAATCTACATTATAAATACATATGTTATAGGTATTTCTACTATAAGCACCTTCAATGGTTGTAGAGTAATCATATTAAAAGTAGTTTTAATATGCTAAAGGCTTATAGGCTTACATTTCTATGCTTACATACTAGCATTGTTGGTTGAGAATTGATTGTGTGTGAACCTACCCAAAAACTTCTTGGTCACTTGGTCCTTTCTTAGGCATTAAAAGTCAATTATCCCACTTCTAAATTCAAATTTTTTTTAAAATAATAATTTTTTTAACAAATGAAACAGGATCTGGATTCAATTTTCGATATTACAGTATATTCTTGGGATATTATTATTTCAAGTTTCAATGACAAAAGGAACGGCCAGAACTCAGTGACCCAAATGTGCTTGGATATGAGAGCAAGCAAGGAGGATATTCTGAGCAAGTATTTCTTGAGGTTCCATGGCAAGCACCATCCAAGAATGTTATGGGGACTCCTCAGAAATAGTTGTACAGTGCATTGTCTTACCTTGCTGCAATCAAATCTCACTTCTGAATGCACCAAAAACTTTAAAACTTTAAAAAAAACTATGGGTAAGATAATGGTATAGTTTGCATGTTGGCCTTTCCACAGCATTAACTTCCGTGTTGCACTGCACTGTTGTCAATGTTTTTTTTTTGTCCCAGTGACTGTCTGCTGAGTCCCAAGGTTTCCAACATTTGGACTTTCCAGTGGGGCAAGAATTTGATTAGTTGCATGTTGTGAGGACCAAGTGCCAGAAGCTGTTATAGCTGCTCTGCTTTGCACACTATCCAATACAACTGAAGAAGAATCGCCATTTCTCCTCTCTGATTTCACACAGTACTAGTAAGTTAATCAAACTTTTATTAATTGCAAAGAAACATGCAGAGCCTACCTATGACACTTACAAAATGGTTTAAATTTCACATACAGTACTGGTAAGTTAATCAAACTTTTCTCAAATGCAAAGAAACAGAGACTACCATGACACATACAGATGGTTCTATTTCGTGTCATCTTCACAAAATGATGAGATTGCTAAGACATGGGCTCAGTCACTCATTCAGTATGCAAAGGACAGTTTGAATAAAAGGTGAAAAGAAAGGTCAATTTGACAATGGCTAGAAACAAGCAGCTATGCTATGCTATGACTGACTCTGTCCCTGTAGCATCTTGTAGTGTTGACACACTTTTCTAGAAATATACTTACTCAAACTTCCTCACATGTAGCCTCTTTAGCCTCCTTGAAACTGAGTAGTTAGGGTTGTCCACTTTCAAATCCAAGCACGGACACTGACAGCTTTGGTTATTTCACAAGAATATGGTAATGAATTAAATGAAAATAATCATCAGACAGCTTTGTTCAGATATCTGAAAATACTCTATATTCAGATCTGAAGAGTAAGAACTACACTTGATGATATCATTACCTTGAGCAGGGAAGTTCATCTTCAAGCAGGTGTGAACCATCCTATTTCATCACACCAAGTAATACAACGACTAGGGTTCAAAATGTGTATTTATGCAGAGGCAAATGAACAGTGGATTCTGAGAAGGGAACCAATAGAAAGCGAGACGATGAAGATGTTAAGGAGCTCCAACCTTCCGATTGAAGACGTTTCATAAATAATCGCAATACAAAATAGTTTTCCTATTAAACTAAAAGCAGAGGAATGATGCACCAACCCCGACAATAAACTGATGGACATTCCAGTGCGCAAGGAGAGGCATTCACCCCTACCACTTAAGCTAGAAAGAATCACTGGTTCTTTGTTAGCTGACAAAAATCCTCCTCCAAAGAAGAGCACTTCCCAAGGGCAAAAACCTTATTCGTAAAGAATTAGCACGAGACCACCTACAAGAGGTCGGGAGGAGAAGGAAAGGCACAGGGGTACAGGCCGCTTAACTCCCCTTTCATGCAACAATTTCGAGATTCTAACTGTAGACTACGATACTCAACTAATATCCTCCACCTCGACCTGCTCAAACAGGTGGCGCCCATTCCTGCGCGAGGTTCATGTGCTGCACCCTAAACCTACTATTAATGATGAGAACGGGTAAAATGATCTAGAGAGAACTAGATAAATGCTAGTTCGGTAGAGCAATGAAATGAATTAACCCATAATTTGAATGAGGAACGGCAGCGCTTGTCTCAGTACCTCATATTATGGTGCTAATGCGTTTACCAAGGGTAATCAATAGAATTAACCCTGCTCAAGGCTTTTCTATCCTTCCAAATTCCAAATCACTCTTTAACAAGGAATTCTCTTCTTCCGCTACATTGGGGTCCAAAACTCTAGCAGCTGCGGCTTTGGCTGCTTGAGTCTTGGCTAGTTCAACAGCCCAGCTGTACGTAATCATTCCAACTACTGCCATGAACATACCCAGCATGTTCTTAGCAGTCAACACAGAATCGAAGAGGAACCATCCCAATAGCAGGACACAAACAGTCTTCATATGTCCAAGAACCTACAAAGCAGACAAACCAGAAGTTAAGGACTTCTGCAATGATCATGAAGTCAACTTCAGTCACTTTGGTAATCTTCATCTTCTCTCTCGCAAGAAAAAAACCACAGCTGCGTACAATATATTGCAACTCACAAGAGTCAACCAGAGGAGGGTCAAAGCATCAACTATGAAGAGAAGTCCAGTAACCAAGCAAATTAACTGACCTGAAAGGTGACCGCCGAAAATCTTCCAATGCACAAATACTGACTGACATTGCAGAAAACCGCAAGCACGCAAGAGAGAATTATGAATAGCTGCAGAGAGCATCAAACAGAGGAAAGGTCGATTAGCTCATGACATTCTGACATAAGTAGCAGTAGAGACAAACCCTGCACGAGAGAAGAGGATAATATCTGAAGCAAAGTATGTAACTTGCAAATAGTAAAGCTGCACAAAACGCAAGTAGGAATTCATCAATACAGCAAAAACATTCACTGAGCGGATGCAGAAGCATTCCAAAGAGTGAAGGCCACAAAAACTTCTCGTGTACTTACAATGGCTCCCAAGGTATAGTTATAGTCCAAAATGTTCAGTCCGTTAAGGAAGTAGTCCATGTAAGGGCCAATGATGATCAGTGACGCAGCTTGAATTGGCGCAGTCTTGCTCAACAACTCAAATGAACCACAACTGTGCTTTTTTTGTAGAGCTCCAATGTACTGCAGAGGATCAAATATTGAATGAAAAATAGCTCGGAAACATCTTAGAAAAAAATGCTGATCAGAAGAAATGCTATGAACTAACCTAATAGTGCCAAAGATTCTTCTTCATGGGGAGATAACAGAAATAGGTTAAAGCAAGTCGTTTCAAATTAATAAAATTGAAAAAATACTAACAGAAAATAAACATCCATGAAACAAAATGATGGAAGCTTACAATCTGCTGCAGTGAAGTAGAAACGACTGCTACAACAGCTGCCATGAATCCCTTTAGATTCACACTGACATCTGTCACAGTGCAGACGCCTACACCAATCATAACAACAAATATGGCAATCTTGACCTCCCTTGTATAATTCTTGTTGTGAAGTATCCACTCCAGGACGCTAACAGTTGGTATCATGCTCAGTTTGGCAATCTGTTTCAATGAATCGGGGTATTAATGAATGCACTTGTCTGCTACATGAGACAAAAATTTATCAAGCAACGACTTTGATGCTAATAAAAACATGAATTCATTACCGAGCAAAGGAAGGACAGAGGCCACTACGTGAATAAATGATATACTATGTTCTCTTAACAGAGTAGAAAACTGCTACACCAGTCAGATCACCAATTTCTATAACGTACTCACAATCCACGACAGAGTTGCTGAAGCATAAACCTCGGGTATATCCACAGACCTGATAGAAACCGACTGAATTGAGCATGAGACTCAGATTCATGGCAACAATTGACGTGTTGGACACGAGGGAGAACAAGAACAAGTCCTGGAAAGGCACATGCTTCGACACGGAGTAGCCTAAAGCAGAAGATACGTAGCCCACTCCGGCCGTCACTGTGAAATGGAAAGCCGTCAACGTTGTCGCTGCAACCAGAAACAAAAAGAAATCTGAATCAGAAACGCTCGACATCCCATGAACCGTAAAGAGGAAACAAAATCCGAGTAAAGAAGGGAGATTGGAGCAAGGATCCTAACCAAATCTGAAGTTATAACCCCCACTCGACATAACTTGTTTGTTAGCCATAATGATCCCCACAGAGCTGATGATGTTCATCGCCCAAGCTCCCACATCTGAAACTGCTTTCTTCTCATCTTTCTTTTCGATTGGCGGCTCCATGTTGGGCTTCATCGTGGCTGCTGTTACCTAGAGGCTTACCTTTAACACCTGTATCTGACGCAGAGAATGCCGCAAGAGCACTGGCGATATCACCTAAAAACTACTGCCATAAGCTCTCTAAAAATAATGTAGGCTAAAGTAAAAGTTTCCAGCAGAAAATTGATGCAGAGTTCTGCACAAGAACCCCTGTAACCTCCCGTAGAAACAGACGGCTTGAGCGACACGACGCGGTTTCCGGGCTAATAAATATAGGATGCGCCACTCTGCAACACACAAAAGAGCACAAGTTCAGACACTTTTTATAAGACCAAACATCAGAACCTGTAGTATTCAAGATTGGCGGCGTAACAGAATGACAGGGCACCAGCATTACGAACCCTCCTGCCGCTGGTAGGAGATGCCACAAGTCCCAGATCCAGACTCACCTTTAAGATAGGTTATACACAAAACGCCAATCTATAGATCAATGGATGCCGTGCACAAGACTAAGAGGTGGCGTACCAGTTGCTTATTCGTAAGATGTAAAACAAAGAATGAGAACAGAAAAAAACAGACGCATGACCTGCGAAGCAAAGACGAGTACTTCATCGCATTTTCCAATGAATGCAACAAGTGACTACGAGGAATTACGATAGCTAGATCAGCGAGAGAGACACAAGCATACATGCAAATGCGACGTCGTCAAAAAAGTGAACCAAAGCATGGCGAGAGAGAAATTGGAACTCCACCCGCCTAAGACCTCGCTTGTCACACAAAACTCCTACCGGTTACCACAACGACAATCAAAATTCTTCGAAGACACCGAAAACACAACAACCAAATCCCGACTCACACACCTATGCTCCAGATCTACGAATTCACTTTCCTAGCCAAAAAATTGTCGAAGAGCGGATTCATTCCAAACATCATCCAAACCACGTATTTTCCAAAAAATGAGACGCCTGACTGCTAGAACACAAGAACCACTAGATCGAAGAGCACAACACAAGATCGCATGCGGCGTCGGCGAATCCACACAAAATCGAAGAGCCGGGAGAAATTGGAACTAAATCCGCCCTCTATCTCTCTTACCTCACAAAATTCTCACAACACCTCACTCCAAAACCTCAAGCAACGCCGAAACGGAAACAACAACAACAACAAAATCCCCAATCACGTTCAGATCTAACAAAACTACTCAAAATACCAAAAAAACTCAAGGAAGAAGAAATTGATCCGAAATCTCATAGAATCGCGCAACACTAACCTTCCCTACCGAATTTCCTGAAGTCGAGAGACCTTCTACGCCCTCTGCATCTCCCCAAACTGAGCGCCAAGTTCTCTGAAAACGGGACCAAAAAAGTCGCGCCGCGGCTCTCCGAAAAGCTGGCGCGATGGCGGATCTAGTGATGGCGAGCGGCAACAGCGAGTGAGGTCAAAACTGGGAAGCTCCGGCGACAATGAACATCTCTTAAACCTGGGAATACACGGCAAAACAGAGTGACAACAGGCAGCCCCTTCGATGATTGTAAAAGAAGGCTTCCCGCACGTCCTAACGCAACCCTAGTTTTTCGACCTTCTGGTCCATGTAGTGGGAATGTGGGATGGATGGTAGATCGGGAGGTTAGTAGGTAGGTAGGTAAGTCGTGGGGGACTGGCTGCGACCTACTAAAACGCGACTTCCTTCTGACGCGGCATGACTGCATTGGCAATCATTTGGTGCCGCGTGTCTGCAGCTATTTCGGACCGAGTCTTTTTTATTTTTGACTTGAAAGAAAAAGAGAGAGCGTGTCAGTTGACACTTTCCGTGTGAATACTAATTTCTCGACCATACTATTTAACTTATACCTCCAAAAAAGTTCAGTTTGCCCCGCTCAGCTTGGCAGGGTCTGGAATAATATCATGGCCAATCATAGCCAATCATAGCTTCTGAAAATATTATTTTAATATTTGACCCTTGGCGGGGTACTTGAAATGCAATCAATAGAATGTTCATGAGAGCCTCATTCCAGGGGCACCTGATGAGTGAGGCTCTCGAACCAAGGGCTAGCTGAGTTTAACCCCTAAATTCTCGAGGCTTATTTTGAGTTTCTAGGAATTTGCTCTGAATTGAACAGACAAAAAGCCAACATTTTGAGTAGTTTGTATCAATTGTTTTTGAATTGAAATTGTACAAATTTAAACTCGATAGGTTAGAGATCACATAAGAAACTAGAAAACCCAACAATAACATTTGTAGATTGAAAGATTATAATGTTTGATGATCAAGGTGTTAAAATTGTGAAAGTGATTTGAAGTTTTTCAATCCTCTTCACATGTCAAATTTCAAAAAATGGTCACCAAAAAAATATGAGGTCAAAGGATATATATAACATGCATAACCTTGATCAATTTACAACTTGTACAAATTTCTTCTACAATTTTTTTAAATGAATTTCTAAAGTGAATTTATCTTGAAGATCTAGTGTATTTGAGACTCATTTCCAAGAGCTCTCAACACCATGGGAAGTCAAGATTGCAATAGAAACCCTTGCACAAAATCTTGAATAGAAAAATAATGATCAATTATTTAGAAATTGTTTTTTTTTATGCTAAAAATAGACTTCAAAAATAATTAAAAAAAAATACAAACTACCAGAAATAAAAACTTGGTTAGGTTCTATTTAACCTCAAAGTATTGTCAACACTAGAATTTGGTACCTCGGGCATTTAGGGGTTAATAAACAAGAATTTAGATAGGACAATGTTGCAAACTATTTACAATTACATGCCAATTACCTTCAAATTGGGTAACCTATATATTGCACATATACTCAATTGTTATAAGTAATGCAGAAATGAACTTCCATTTGAAAACAAGAATGATGTAACCGTGAGGCTTTGTACCAAGTAAACAACAAATATTGATTTATTGATTAGTTGAACCCTACATCTCCACTCCAATCAACCAAACCATGTTGTCCAATGTGAATGCAATTGTAGATAAGATTTAAAAACTAAAATTCAAAAACTAAAATTGATGTCATAGTCTTTGTCCAAAGGATGCAACTGATAAAATTTTATATAAAAAATATCCTCCAAAATCCTCCAAATTTTATTCATTTGTATGGGTCAAACAAATCAGTTGGAAATTTGGTGAGAATCACATCCATAGTTTCAAAAGTTGCTATGAAGCTTCCAACCAGAAGTAACTTCCTCACTAGAATTAAAACCTATTTTTATTTTTATTATCTAAGGATGCTATCGACCAAAATGGTCTAGTGAATGACTTCACTATTATCTGTAGAAAAAGAGAATGCACATGTTAATTCAGCAATCAAAGAATTTTGGTGACTACCTTGGTCATGGGGGGCGACGACCTTCTAGGGTTAAGAATGTTGCTTGAATTCTACAGAAATTTCTTGGCAACTGTGAACTGACTCGGTTTGCCGGGGACTTGGGAGTCTCGGCGTTGATAATTAGTTGGCGGTGGAAGCTCGACTGGAATGGATGGTGCTTAGGAGTGAGATTACACACTGTATCCGAATATATTTTAACATAGGAATAAAAGCATCTCCACCCAAGAAGTCTAAAAAGTCAGCAGGGAACCCGGTATATTATATTAAGGCGGCAAACGTAGGTAGAACAGGCCCCCTATTCCTGAGTCCAAACCCCCATTCCAGACATTGAGGAAAAGCCCCATTCAGCAGGTTGCTTGAGTTGAAAAGAATAGAAAAATAGAAATAGAGGGGGTAAAAAGTTTGCCTATTTTAGGGGGGGGGGAGTTGATTGCATGAAATGAGGATACCGTGTGATTGACCATTGGAATGGGCATAATTTATGCCTTAACCCTAAAAGGAGGGGCTAGTCTTTCACTGTGAAAATTGACTTTTTCTAGAACCGTGTTTATCAATTTGCATGGAAAAATTCAGCAACTCTCACTTGGAGGTTAGACTATTGTGCGAGACCTTTTCCTTTTCACACAAACTGATTGCAAGGATGAACAATTGCACTTCTGTCTTACATGCATAGGGGGAGGATTTTCTATCACCCATCGGTCTGTGGTGTCCTTCAATCCTTCTAGGGTTAATTATATACTATCACCAATCCACTTTCAGTTAGCTTCAAATCAATACAAATGAGTTTATTTTTTTACTAGGGAAGTATGTAATTGGTATTGAGGTTATTATGGACTAGAGTGGGCATGTGTTAAGTTGGGTGTGGTTTGGTAGAAGCCTTACAATCATGCTTTTTTATATTGACAAGCGTGTCTACAAGCTTTCACAAGAAGCCCAAGGCATTATTGTTCTATAATTTTTTTTAAATCAAATAAAGTTGATCTGAAAATTATTTTTTCAATTATAACATTGTTTCTTATTGCTTGTCTACTATTGAAATTTATTTCCACATTTATTGGATAGAAATATGCACGTCATTCTGTCCGTGATGGAATAATACACCTTCTACTAAATGACCTAAATGCATGTGAATAATCAATTGCATATTGTTTCTATTGTTAAGTTGCCTACTTTTATTATGAATCTTGTTGAAGTCAAAAGGCTATTCTCAATTCTTTTCCTATGCATTTTTTGAACAATTAGGAATAAATTAGGAATTTTCAAACTGTTGAAAATAGGTGAACCCGAGCTCTTTTTTTAAACAAGAATTTGTAGGGATTGGTTTTAGAAAGGGATTAGAATTTGTAGACGTTGGATTAAAAATTTCTTCTATTACAAACTTCTATAATACAATGTATGTACTAAAGTATGGTAAGACACATACTATTGGATTTTCAATTCAAAAATTATCAAATTTAATTCAAATGCTATAACACAATCTAAACCTTATAGTGCTCAAATTCAATATGATACCATTTAAGCAAAATACGTGACCACTTTGAAGCTTTTCAAACATTTAGAAGGTGCAATAGTTACCCATGGTTCGAATTGCTACTTATCATTGGGTTTGCACTGATACTCCAATAAACTTTAGCCACTAATGGATACCTCAATTTATGGACCTTCTGTAACAAATATATCCAAAAACTATACATATTGTATCCAAAATTAGACTTTATAGACCATTATGTTTTAAATTATATAGTAATTGAATATTAGTAGTAATATCTAGGTGTTCTGAAGTCCATATTCAAGATAATGAACAAGTTCTTGAACAATATTTTATCCGTATGACTTTTCATTCATCCAAGTATTACTTTAATTTTTTTTAAAGATAACCTTTTTTTGTGACCGATTAGATGAAGTAACAATTAATTTGAAGTAGATAGTATATATTTACAAATATAAATATGCAAAGATTAGAAAAAGATTGAGTGCATTAAAGGGCTAAAATTGAGAAATTCAAATTTTGTGACACTTCACTTATTAAAAGTTGTTTTGAAATTGAAACACTATTGTTTAATTTAACACTACACTAATACAAATGTTGGTTTAAAATAATATGATCTAAAATTGTATTGAAATTGACAAATTTAGGTTTAAACTAACATAAATTTAATACAACAACATTTGAGACTATTCTTTTGGATGTACATTTGTACCTATACCACCTAAAATATTTCAATTTATACAATTGGTACCAAATTGCACTATTTCCCCTCCTTTTCTTTGGGACTCTTATAAGTCACCCTTATTTCATAGTGTGTTGATTTCTATCTATAATTATGTTGGAAGATGGAGATTGTGTATATCCTCAAAGAATGTTCTTAGCTTAGTTCCTAGACAGAATGACAATTGTAATCCTATTCTCATTATAATATTGATGAATAAAAATCCAACTTCTTTCAAAAAGTGGAGAGTAGGCTATTATACTCTTTAAATGAATTGCGTTTTTGAACTTGAATATACCAAAATGTTCAATCATTAGGGGGAGTTATAGTAGGGAGACTTTGTCCCTTCAACTTATTGAAGAAATGCATTTGGAATGCTGTGAGTAGATAACCATTCACCTTTAAACAACTCACTAAAAAATTTTATTCACTCAAAAGGGTGGGAAGCACTTCTCCCTACTTATTGAAGTCATTGGATGCAATTGAGACTAGTCACCTATTTTTGAAATCCTAATTATATACAAATTATTCTTTAATTTTCAAAGTAAAAAATCTACAATGTAAAAGAAGTCTTGTACAATTTGAAAACTTTGAAACTTGAACTCTAGTTGTAATCTAATATTTTAGATCCCTTAGCAATTGCATAATTTGGGTAGTAGTATTGTTGCAAAAATTAAAAACAAACGTGATAATTAATTATTAGTTTGGAAAGTGTAAAAAAACATTAAATTTGTTTTTGACTATATTTCCTTTATCCTTTAAGAAAGGCTTCTATGAATTCAAATTCCAATTGATTTGAATTTAGAGTCCCATGCTTTGTTCATTCTATATTTTTTTGCCACAAATTGAATAAAAACGGACTTCAATATTTTAGGAAGACTTTGAAATTGGATGTTCATTTAAATTTGAAATGGTGCAACCAATATAATAGGATATATGGAGTATATCATTTTTTTCCATCCTACTTTTGAAGTTAGAATAAATCATCAATAATTTTCATCCTCTCTATTTCATATTCTATGCTTCTAATGTTTGAATTGATAAAAAAAAATATTGAGATTGTAGGCATGTAGTTGGTCTAAAATGGAAGGAAAACTCTTTTCATTCCTAGCTACATATACTTATACTAGATCAAAGGAAAAGCACAATGATAATACTTGACTTGGATTTAAAGGATAATTCAAGTGTTGTGATTATAATTCTTAAAAGGTTATCCTAAAAGTTACAAAAGGTCTCCTTCTTTTTAGTCCCTTCCTATTTTGATTTTGATTCACTACTTGAATTTTTATACAATGACAAGGTATGATCACATGCAATTTAATCACATCTTGGGTAGGGTGGGGTGGGTGGGATGGGGGGGATGGGGGGGGGGGAAGGAGGCATTGGTATTTGATCCCCTCTTTTTACAAAGGAGGGGCAAACCCCTCCATTTAGAATTGCTTGCTACCATACCAATGTCATTCTAAGAATAATCGAATAGAATAAGCCATGTCTTGTTGTCATTCCAAGCAAGTCCTACCCTGTTGTCACTTTAATAAAATTAAAATAAAATTAGAATTCAAATGCTTTCTAAAATAAGTATTGAAAGAGGTTCCAAATTATTTTTCCAATTAAGTAGAAAACATGGTTTTTAACAAGACTTCACAATTAACTCTAATGACTACATATTGATTAGGAAAATTTAGGTCACCTAAATATCTTTTCAAGCATTGATTTTAAATCATCTACCAACACAACTTTGAACCTTCATAACTTGTGCATATAGTATCCAAATACAATAGGCACCCCCAAATGTACCACTAACTCTAAACCACCATCTTCACCATGTGTACATCTACCAAATCAATTATGTACCTATGTGGAAGAAATGCTTTTAGAACCAAACTTTGTTCCTTCACAAATTCTGCATATAGTATCCAAATGTCATGTTCTTCGGTACATTGGAACCTCCTTTCACTTGCCAATAAGAAAATCTAAGAAAATTGGTAATTAGGCACAGTAGCAATTAGTTGCGGTTTTGAGCGTACGGTATTTGCTCAGAACCCAGAACCCAAAGTGTCGATTTTGGGTGTCCCTACCTTCGATGCCACACAGTAAGACCTCAGAACGTCCCTTCCATGAGATGGACTCAAACTTAACATGGTTTCCCAATATCAATCCATACAAAAACTCTCATAAGTTCTATAAAACCTCATATCATAATATGAGGTGTTTCCTGTGTGTATCACTGTTCTGACTTTCTAAATTTCATTAGCCCCAAGTGCTTCAGCTCGGACTGCGCACCTTCAAAATTCACCCTCTCCAAGTCAAACTTGACAGGATCTGGCGGTACATCCCCCTGCCAGTCATTCAAATCATTGTCAACCTGTTGCACGAAACGTGGGGAAAGATAATGCAAATCTAATGAAGGCAATCATTGATATCTAACCTTGGGAAGTTGAACGACAGACGTAATAGGGAAGCTTACCAATTCATAGCTATCATAAGGTAGCACTGTTGAATCCAAACGCCACCCATAAGCGCCCTCCTTATAAACAAAACAACTGCGAAGAAACATGGATATGATGAAATGAGTGAAGTAGTGTTCTTTTTTGACAGGATGATATGCTTGGATCATAAACTTTACTAAGAAGCAAAATTCTTCTCCAGTATCCTCGTTCAAGATTTCTGGCAATGATGGATGAAGTGTAAAGGCAAGAAAGATAGTCTGCAAAGGTTCAGAAGAAAGCATGAACATCAACTTGAAAGACAAAAATTCGATTATTAGGTTGTAGCTGTGGTACCGTTTGTAACCAGCATCTTGAGCCAAATAAGCAGCCCACGCAGCACGCCTGTTTGATCTGCCTGCACAATCCAAATTCGACGTGCTTAAAAACAAAACCACTGGCAGTGCCGACATGCAGAACCATTTCAGAACTGCAAAAAGAAAACCCAAACAAGCCGCTAATTGCAAGAGTACCTCCCCAAATAGAAACAATACTTTTCAAGCCTCATTCCAAATAAACCTCAATACTGCACGATCCTCAGTATATTCCTACGTAAGATCTTCACTCGTTGAAGAAATTCAAAAACTCTACTTGACAATTTTGGAATATCACTATTCCTGCAATCGCATGTCGCAACTCTAAAAGAATTATTCTTTGGAATGATGGCCCCCAACATGCTGCTATTGCTCTCAACACGTCATCCTTTCGTTGAGCACCAGAACTTATTACATTTTTGAACCATTGCTAAGTCTCTCCCCTTGGGGATAAAGACGATAAATTTTATTCCCAATAAAATTATCCTGAGGTAACTCTGCACAAGGTCAAAAGACCTCTTTGAGACACATAAAGGTGTACAAAAAAATCAAAACATTATAAGAAAGTCAACGCCATCAGCTTTAGTGAGAGGGAGGTATGGATTGGAAAACCCCTGGACATTCGAAATTAATAAGACATATTTAACTTTTATCCTTACTGCTGCAGCACTCATGCAATTTGAGGAGCTGTTGGAAGCACCAATCAATCCAAGGCGAGAGTGAAGGACTTACAGTGGAGGATAACTAAGTCGTCAGTGCCAATCTTCGGGGCATGGTATTGCTTCTCATATGCAGCGGCATCTTTTGCTAACGCCTTCGGCCACTCCTCCACTGCATAGCCACAACTTCTGGTCAAATCTTTTCGGCATGATCGCATGCCATAAGTTCTTGTACCCTTGTAAACATTTTGAAAACATAACTCATTTCTATAAATTAAAAACTAATTTTTGGTGCTTGAATATGAAGTTACGATTCTGATACTGCAATTGACGTTTGAGATTTTCGTATGGCATGTCAATCTAAAAACAACTTTGCAAATTATCTTACAAATGTGCAAAGTTTCCAACTACATCAATCATTCTACTCAAGAATGCTTAAAATTGTCATCTACAAGATGTAGAAATTGTTGAGTTCTGTTAGGTAAATAATGTAGCAAATATTTTCACTAATATAGGCCACGCTAAATGATACACATGCTAAAAACATTTGTCTCTGCAATTGTTTCAAAACCAATTCTGCTTACTTTTAAATGTTATGTAGACTCAAATTAAATACTTTTTGTTGCTTAAATTGGAATGAAATTGTTCCAAAAGATGATTTCTCCAACATTCTCGAAGGGGATTACTACTGTACTTGAAAAAAAGAGACAATTCTATGATCCCAGACAGACCAACTTCAGACCAAATGGAGAGCTCCATTCACACCTCGAATGTGCATCGATCCCTTAATGTGTCCATAGAGAGCTCGTTCATCATGCCTGCGCAGGTCGATCAACCATGGTGTATTGGTTCCTACGTTCTTCTCATCTACCATCGCTTCTTTGTTCTGAAGCAATAGAGCAACTGCATCCCTGCCACACGGGTGACAAACAAAATTCAAACCTGTGGACAATAAGGGTCGCTTCATATTGCATAGGTGAAGCAAGAAGCTTAAAATTTGAAACATTATCACGTACAACTAGGGGTAGATAACAGGTTTCAAATAATCCATTGCATTTATGACGCCCAATGACGTAGTCTTATAAATGTCCAATCCGACTGAAAGAGGTAGCTTGAAACCTTGTTATCTCAAATATATTGAGCAGGTCACATAGAAGCCATGTAAATGCCACCTCTTCATGTTACTTGGGTTAGTGTAAAGCGAGCACTGAACGAAATGATTGTCAAATTATTTGTATTCATTTTATAAGCTTTAATTTTTGCACCAACCTAGATTTAGGGTTTCTCAAGCTTGTTGCTTCAACCTATGCAATCTAAAGTGACCCTAAAAGTGTTGGAAAAGAATATTATATTAATTCATCACGCAGATATTCATTTCAGAATTACTCAAAGTCTGTAGACCGGTTACCTGCTCATATATTGCAACCCGTCCGCATTAACTGAGGAAGTTGCACGTAAAGCTTGAAAGCCGCCCTTCAGTATACAACACCTGCACCCCTCACGAATGCCACCTAAGAAGAGGATAAAGTGACTAGCAGGTGACCATAACATCGCGAAAATGAGATGGAAAATAAAGACTGAAAAAATATTAAGAAAAACTTCATAAGACAGACATAACATTCAACAGAAAAACCCTCTACACCTGAAAAAGAATCCCTAGCAAATGAAATGGAATCCCTGACAACATCCTTTGCAAAGCTGAGCTCAAACTGAATAAGTGAGAGTATGACAAAGAATTAAATTTGCTCTTTTTTGCTCTGACTTGGCATGACATTGCTCAAAATAACTCTTAATTGCCACAATTCTCAAAAGGTGGCATGCCAATGCTACCCAAGAACGTATGAACACAAAAAGACGAGAAGGAGTTTTTTCGAGAAAGAAGCAAAAGGATTACCCGTTGTAGCCCAAATCAGCAACAGCGGCAGCAACGCGCTGCGCTCGCTTCCCACGATTTGACAGAAACACCATCAGATCCTCCCGTCCTGGTTTCTTGGTAGAGGGGAACTTCACATTCCACTCAGCAGTCGAAAGTTGCAGAGAAGTTCGGACCTCCGTTTCTACACGAGGATGGTTGCCCACAGTTAGCCTGGTCCAAAATCTAACCTGCCAAATCAAACTTCTTTAAGGTAAAGGATCCCAAAATATGATCCAGTCTCCTATTGACTGCCCCCTCTTACCAACAGCAGCTCATCTCCTCTAATCAACACTCGCTTGACCTTCAACTAGCGAGTTCGACGTAAGAAATCATGACTAGGCTAATAATGTCATCTTGGAATGAAAATCAAGGGTTGTCGACTGTCCCTTCAACCTCCTACTTCTATAACAAATTATCATACATTGAGTGATAAAAATTTGATCGTTTGACTCTTGTAATACCCAATGTGACGCCGGATAGTGATTTCCCAATGAAAGCACAATCCTAATTAGAGGATCCTAACACCTGATCCAGCCTTCTATTGAAGGGTCCCTATTACAAACAGCAGCTCATCTCTTCCAATCAACACTCGGCTGGGCCTTCAACTAGCGATTTAAGAGTAAGAAATCAAGACTAGGCGAATAATGTATATGGCCATTCAACTTTGAATGGAAATCACGGGTAGTCTACTGTCCCTTCAACCTCCCACTTCCATAATAGATGATTATACACTGAGTGCTAAAAATATGATCTCAAGGGCGTTTAACTCTAGTTATACCCAAAGTGATCTCGGTATAGTGATTTCCCAATGAAACCACGCTCCTAAAGGAGCAAGATGTCCAATTTCGGACTCATGTTACTTGATCCAGTTCGAGCAAGTCATTTGAGGACATTTTTTTTCTTCAACCAGGTTTATTTTTTGATCAACATGTTCTTCACTGATTCTGGTGACATATAATATGGCCTCATTTGAATTCCAGTTTTCACAATATGATCAATTTAATTGGTCCTTTATAACCCTGGAATCCTTCGTCCTTTAGGAATTAAAGTGCTTTCTAGTTGAAAGGAAAGAGTATCCTCTACATTTGTATAACAAATTATCATACATTGAGTGATAGAATTTAAATCTTAAGAGCGTTTGGCTCTTGTAATACCCAAAGCGATCTCTGTGTAGTGATTTCCCAATGAAAGCACACTCTCACATATTGGTTAAACTGTAAAAGTTGGAAGGAAAGAGTATCCTCTACATGAACTTCCAATTTCACCCCGAACAAGACACATTTGTGAACGGTCACACGTACCGGGAATGTTGACGGCGGTGTCGAAAACCTTGGGCTCCATGCGGTATGCATCCGGGTGACGGACGTCAATGAGAAGGTGGGGAGTAGGGTCCAATTCCACCAGCTTCTTCACTGCTAGGGGACTCAAGTGAGCGAACAAAGGAGGCTCCACGGCCCGAAACGGGTTGAAGTTCGCACGGCCTCCCCCATCCAGTGCTTTGTTCTGCCGACGTCGAGCTAGGACACTGCGCAGTTGCCGAATTCCCCACGCGAAGAGGGCTATCTGTCGATAGTGCCGATGCTGCAGGAATTAGCTCTAGAGCGCATGGTACACTTCATGGTTCTAAACCCTAATTTGTGCGCAAGGGGACACTCTGTTTCCAACAAGCACCTAGGAAAACAGCATCTGATTCCAAATGTGGCAATTGCGAAGCAGCAATTAGCTCGGCATCTCATGGTTTCATCGTACACTTCATGTTTCTAAATCCTAGTTTGTAAATAAGGAGATACTCTGTGTCCAACAAGCCCCTCGGGAAACAGCATCTGATTCCAAGTGCGGGAATTGCCAAGACAGCAATCAGCTGTAGCAATCCTCTCTAGATCTCATGGACTTCATGTTTCTAAACCCAAATTTGTACACAACAAACCACTCTGTATCCAAAAAGCACCTCGGATTACTGTATCTAATTCCAAGTGTGGGAATTGCCAAGACAGCAATCACCTGCAGCAACAAGCTTTAGCTCTCATGGACATCACGAAAAACTTCACGGTCCTAAACCCTAAATTGTTCACAACGATTCACTCAAAATTCAAAAAGCGCCTCGGAAAAGGCCACCTCTCATTGAAATGCGAATTGAGAAGAGACGCTCATTCCCAGTGTCGGAATTGTCAAGATAGCGATTAACTCAAGATCTCCAAACCTAACGGCACAATTCGCGGTTCTAAACCCTAATGTGTGCACACCAAGGCACTCTGTACCCAACAAGCACCTCGGAAAACAGCACCTCCCATCCCAGAAAGAAGGAAAAAGCGACCTGAAGGAGAAAGGTGAGCGAGCCTCCAACGTTGTGAATTCGCAACCAGCCGCGCTCCTTCGGCTGTCTGGCGGGCGAGGCGGGCGGCGAGGGATCCTCATCTTTGTTATCAACAGGAAAGCGATCGTCGTCGTCATCGTCGTGGAGGAAGCGGCCGGAGGGAAGCGCGGGCAAGGGCAGCAGGTCTTCGGCGGTATCATCTGGAGGACGAGCTCGGTCCTCGTCCGCCATAGCCACAGGAATCGAAGCAACTACAGAGGAAACGCAAATTCAAAAGCAAAACATTCTGCCATATGAACGGTTCACGCAGACGCATATCCAGCTGAATTAGGTCGAAAATTAAACTCTCCACTCAAATGAACTCAAGCATTTATCCGTCCCCACCGAAAGTTGATAGTAATCAACGGTGACGAGCATCCCACTGGGGTAAGAAGACCTTATATGATAATATCTTTGACTGCACACGAAATCTTGGCTTTTCTTTGCGCATTCTCTTCGGAGATTGGCTACAAATTTCTGCAGTTTTGAGTTTTTCGAATTTCCGGGAGATGCTCTGGACTTGGCTAATTCTGAAATGACACTTTCGTCGTATTATTTGCGTCTGAGAGGTAGCACTTGGCTGATTTTTTTAGGTTGAGGGTTATCAATGCAAGATGAGTTCCGTCCTTAATTCGGTGCTCAGTTCGACTAAGCTTGAAGAATCGAACAAATGACGTTTTACTAGAGCTCTCTAGAGAGCACTAGTTGAGCACCCTCTCAGTTGACATGAAAATTGGCATGAAAACGAAACCCTGAGACTTCGTGTTGCAAATTTGTGAAGGAGAGATAGAGCAACTCAAACCAACGAGTCATTGGATTTACATGTAAGAGGATGTCAAGGCTTTATTTTCGATCAATTTGCTCGGGTTTGGCATGACTCTGCTCTCTAAAGTTGGCAAAATGTGCCATGCCACTGCTGAAAAATGTTTGTAACAAGTGTTCTAAAAACAAATAACACGTGCTAAGAGTGTTTTTTCAATCCACATATATCATTTGAAGATTTGAAACATCCTACGCTACTCTTCATCTTCATGAGAGAAACACCAGCCAAGTCTCCTCACTGTTTGCTGATTTGATCAGCAATTAACCTGTGAAGATAAACCGGATTGCCAGATACTATACTCATTGTGACGTACGTGGTCTCGACTTGTCAATCGAAGCAGGTGAAGATGTCTGATTCTTGCTTTTGGCATCATGGCACTCCTTCAAAGCCTTGACTTCTGCACATCCACAATTTCAACAGCAAGAACCAGTAAGACTTAAACTAATGCAGACTAAACTAGATAAGTACACATTCAGGTGAACAAGAAATTGGTGTCTTACAGGACCCTGAAATTCTAAAGAGTCTGTGATGAGCACTCCTTGGTTGCCATGAACAGGAATCCCTGACCCGTTCAGCAAAGTTGGGCTCAATTTGAGCAAGTGAGCTCTCTTCAAACCAACCAACCGTCGCGTTCATAAGTGAGTATGTTATCTTTAATTTTGCTTGATTTGCTTTGATTTGCATGATTTTGCTCTAAATAAATATTAGTTGGCACTGTGCTAAAAAAGTGCCATATCAGAGATGCCACTACTACTCAAGAATGTTGTGAATCCTAAAAAACTTGGTAAATAATTGGAATTCTTCTTGAATATCTTTTTCCTTTGCATACATTGTATATACAAGGTCCTCATTGACCGGTAAGAACAAAGAATGCTCACCAGTTTGACAAGCCCTCCAATTTCTATCTGTCTTCACCAAGCAATCCTGCGCATCAAGTAAGCTCGTAAGATATAAACTTCAATAATTTTGAAACCAAAGCAAAGTAGTTTAGGGCAAATGATCTAGTGCCCTAAAACCTAAACTCTTGACCTGAAACAGAGACGGAAATTCAATAGACATACTTGAGTGCAGCAATCGCCGTAGGACGAACCTTTACAAATTCCATTTCTGAATCCACTATAGGGGGAGTCAGACAGCGAGACTAGCATACCACAATAAGTGCCAATTCACACATGAGACTTAAACTCTAATAATACTTGGACAAAATTTGTGGCTTCGAATCACACAGCGCTTAAAATGGAAAGAAAGAAATAATCTTACAATTGAGGTCATGCAATCCGATATCCTACAACAGAACATAACCGAACTCCTAAAACCATAACTCAAAAATCACACTTCCTCAAACTAAATCTACCATAGCAATGCACCTACCTTTTCGTATGCTACTAACAAATGACTCAATCGTCACATTCAAGTAAGGGTGTCGAAGTTCAAGACTTGAGCTTGTCTTGAAGAACAGAGACAATTTGCAAAATGTGACTCAAAATCTTTCCAAGAGGGCTACTACTTTGAGACGACATTCTGGGCTCAGAATTGTGCATGGACGGATTCGGAAACAAACATATGGCTCAAAATTGCCCTAAACCGTAAACCCTAAAACCCTAAAACCCTAAACCCTAAACGAAAACATTGGAGAGAATACAAACCACTGCCTTCTTTGTCATGCGAAATTCTCCACCATGGCTGATCAGAGATTGCGTTACAGAAGAGTTGACAGAAAATACAATCGTAAGAGGCTCCCAGTGGAGATGAGTTTGAAGGAAATTTATTACTGACCTCGAGGCATTTGTAGAGACGAGCACATTGCTCCAACTGCTGCACATTCTCGTCTTCTTCGTCTTCGTTTTCGTCTTCGTCCTCCTTCTGCACACGTGCTTCAGCTTCGTCGTGGCTCTGTTTGGGTTGATGCCTCCGAGGGGAAGGAGAACACCATGCAATTGCCATCTCTACAAAATTTTGATTGACCTAAAATTCTCCGATGGGTTCTGTGTTGCAACTGAGGCAGGGTTTAGGGTTTACCAAACTGCTGTGGAATGTGCAAACTCCAAGTTAACATATATGAACTGTGGTTTTCCTATGGTTGCGACAATTCTAGTTGAAGGAAACAAAGGGCAGGTAAAGGCAAATTCACCTAAATGCCTCCCAATAAGCAATTTACCATGGTTCCCACTATTATATACATTTTTTTATGTGGGGACTTATTGGTAGTAGAAAGGGGATTCCAAATTCCCTAGGAAAGCATTTTTTGTATACCATATGAATAAACTATGAATTTTCAAAGAATTGAAAATAGGTGCACCCAAATGCAACTCGGGTAGGTTCTCATGAATAGAGGTTGTACATTTTAGGCAAGAATCAAGGTGGGTTGATTTTGATAGGAATCAAAATTAGGTGTTGTAACCTTAACGTTAAAAGCATATATTGTTGCAAGCTCCCTTTATATCATAATACTACACTACATAAAGGTCATATTCAATATGCATTAAGTATTTTTTTGTCAAGAAGTGCCACATGTTATCTTATGATTGATTTAGGGTGATGTGGACCTTTCAATACCTAACCATTAGAAGATTTTTAGATTCTTTGGAGGGTTGTGAGTTCTTTGGGTTACTAGCATTGGGGGAACAACCTTATAGCAACTTGTGGTTACTGCCCGATATATCATGGCAACTGCCATGTTACCAATTTTTTTTATAAAAAAGAAATTATGTTTTTTTTGCATTCTTAATTTAAAAAAAATTTTAAAATTTTAAAAAAAATTCAAATTTTTTTTCCTTCAAAGAAACAAAATTTGATAGAAGCTATTTCCAATTTGCTAAAGGAATAGCATCGGGAGAATAGGCTTGAAATGACCTTCCAACCCCCCCCCCCTCTAATCTCTTCTAATGATGGAATTTCAATTTCAATATTATTTGACCCTCATATATGGTAACATTTTTTTTCCCCCTTTTTTAAAAAATTATTTGTTTATTTTTGTAATGTACATCAAACTCGATTTTAGGATTTAAGATGATTTTTGGGTTTATGAACTCAACTAATGGCTTAAAATAGAAGCAGTCTAATTTATTAATTACTTTATAAATAAATAAAAATGAGTTCTTTCACAACACATTGAATTTGATTGGTTCAAGATAGTTTACAAATTTTGTATTCTTTGTATTTCTAAATTTGTTTTGGTAATTCATCTATACTACATTAAATAGTAAAATTAAGTTGCCTTACCCTAAGAAAGTTACTTTACAAGCCATCAAAGTCAACAAATACTTTTATAGATATTTTGATTTATATATACGGAGGCTCATGAGTCCCAATTACATCAATATCTAATCCAAATTTTGAAAGTAGTACATTCTTGTAGAATAACAATAAATATTAATATATAGTGTGTCAAATGTCAATAAATTAGTGTAGGGCAACCTAAATTTCATTATTTAGTGTAGATTGTTTTTCATTATGAAATTTGCCTTTTGTAAAAAGTTCTAATATTTTAATACATTTTGTGATGTAGGACTACCTCAATTCTCCAATCTATGGTTATAGTAACCTTACAAGGTTACTAGTTTATCTTGAAATAAAATGTGCATGGTTTGTTTTTGATGGAACATTGATAGATAGATACAAGTAGCCTTTTTTTCATCCAACTTTAGAAAAGAGCTTAAAAACATTAAAGTGATAGATGTTAGAAATTCCTTTGGTGTAACGTTAGTGTCTAATTTGAATTCCTTGGAAAGCTAAACTCTTTGAAGTACTTTTTAGCAAATTTTTAATGAATGAAAATTGGAATTGACATCTAATGCAAGTTGCATATTTTTTGTACCTTCATGAAATTAGTCACAAATTTCTAAAGTTCAAACAAATGGTTACATAATGGATCACTTCCTAAAATGTGTACTTGGACATTGATGGGCAATAAAGAGTGCAAAATGTATCTCTCCACAAGAGGACCATTTTAGAGCATAGGCGAGTTTAGGACCTCTGACCTTATTGGCTATTCTACAAACGAAGTTGGCTAAATTCACAAATCATCCTTATTAACCCATAAAAACACCATTTTCTGGTTGATGAATGATAGAGAATCTTGTTGTGTACAGAAGGACAAAAGTGCATAATTAGCATACTTTGACCATTCCTACTTCATTACTCTTGATTGAATTAGAGCCCAATTAATGAGATGAAGTTTAATTTCTACTCATATTGGAAAATTTGAATTACTGACCATAGGTACATCCTTTTAGGGTTGACCCTGGAAGCCCCAACAAAAAATCATCGGGTTCCTACATGAATACAAGAATTCTTCAATTCTACTAATACAAATTCCTCTGAAATGAGATACTAACCACAAGGCAAGTAGAAAATCCTCAAACTTTCCCACTTGACTGCAGAGATGTAACTAATGTTGATGGGAGATAGTCATAAACTCGATACCAGAGAAATATCGGACTTCATAACAAGTAGAAAACATTGAACATGCAAATAGAATTGAGTATAAAGGTACTCAATTGAGATAGAAGAGAATTAGACACACCAATGCAGCAGACTATGACAAGTATACATTGAACAAGAAACAAAGAATGACGATAGATGATGTGTAATTGTTATAAAGCTCTGCCCTGCTTCTTACATAACGACATTTTTGATGAAGGTGGTCTAGAAAAGAATATTGAACATCCAGAAATAGACATGTTTCCTTCACCAGATATCACACCAAACCATAGGCTAGCCTTCCTGTTGCGTCAACCCTAGATTCAATCAATAAAAGAATCCCAAAACCTTGCCACCGACGTTCTTCCTCCTGGCTTCATCATGATCCATGATGCCAGCTGAAGTGGTCAAAACGATGTATCCGAACTGCAAGGACAACGAACAAATTGAGAAGGAAAAACGACATTACCAGTTCAAAGCCGAAGAAGTAAGAATCACATGAAATCTAAAGTTTTCCAATCAAAAGGTAAGCGTTTTCGTATCGTTAAGTCTCAGCGACAGGGTTCATGCTCTCTTTCAGATATAATGCCCCGAAGGATTCCGCTCACAAAAAAGATGGTATTATGAATTAAGAAAAATATGCAATATAACCTCTAGATGACGACGTTCTAGAAACGTACAGCTTCCATTTAAAAGAAACATATATCTGCTACGGTAGGGCAACCCATCCACAATGCAGGTGTCATCCAAACACGGTACTTGTAAGAAGAGAGATACTTCTAGATTCTATCACAGATAACTCTATGGGAAATATTGTAGATGTCATTCGCATGGTTCAAGGGATGTCTAGCCTTGTGATTGGAACCCTACTCCAAACTTCAAAAATTCATAACTTGTTCATGTTCAACTAGATAATAAATATTTTAGTGCAAATAGGGACAATATTTGAACATTAATTCAAAATTCCATTCTCATTACGGAAACCACTCCAAGCCACGCCCAATGGGTTCCCTACCGTAGCAGATATCAGGATTGAAGCTCTCCGAATGTAAGCAGAAAAGAACATCCACACAAGAATAAGTGATAGAAGACAAGCACCTGTCGGGAAGGGAGCAGACGGGCGGTCCAGGCCTCGAGCTCACCAACTCCAACGTTGTAACGAGGACTGATCACACCGCACTTGTTAAGTCTCCCGTTCAGCTCAACGACGATCTTGCCTGCTCTGTGATCATCTACCAGCTCAAACTCGCCGATGTAGCCTGCAAATAAACGAGTCCTTAGAGCATACCAAACCCTAACTTGAAATGAGAGATAGTGACCTGGAAGATAACCCCAAATATATCATGACAAGGAGAATCCACCCGTGTAGTATCCGGAACTAGAAACTTTCAACTTATGCAGCTTACTGTCCACCTGATTGAGCCAATTGAATATCGTCATTCTTGTCATTCGAGCTGATATATTTAGTCACTAAAGTATTTTCCGTCAGAACTCGGAG
Source organism: Pseudoscleropodium purum (assembly GCA_963969395.1). Lineage (NCBI taxonomy): Eukaryota > Viridiplantae > Streptophyta > Bryopsida > Hypnales > Brachytheciaceae > Pseudoscleropodium > Pseudoscleropodium purum. The sequence continues at coordinate 8,577,146 of OZ017797.1, forward strand.
GCATGAAAGCTGAACCCCGAAAAAGAACCAAGGATTCATGGATTACAAGTGGACAATTTAATTGATTATATTGTGATAAATATTAAAAAAACGGGACCAAATTCCATATCACCAGAATCAGGGAAAAGCATTCCATGTGTTCGCCAATGCTAAATAAAATTAACCAATAGGACTCTCAAATCAGGCCTCTACCAAAATTCAATTTAAGTTTCTTTCTCTTAAGTAAGAGAGCAAGAGAACGAGGTCAAAGTTTGTTACCATGCTTCTGCATGACTGACAAGAATTTGATGACGACCTTCGAGGAAGGCCTGATCAGTACTTGGCGCTTGCCGCGCTTCTCAGCGTTGAACATGTTCTTCAACGCATCGTTCAACACACTGATTCTCACCATCGTGCCCTACCTGTCAAGCAATGAATACCACAAAAGTACGAACATTGTCAGCTCTAAGTCAACATCTAACTCGAACAACATCAAATTCCTATCAAGAGACAAATTGCACGAATTCCCAGAACTCTCAAAACTCTTCATCAGCTTTTCTCTAATTTATAAACAAAATCTCATATCCACGATAACCCCAGAATCCTAAAACCTTAGTTCCACTTCTTCACAAGTGAAACAAACAAAATTTATAAACAAATAAGAGCCGTCAGCGAGATCAGAAAACCGATTAAGGCCGTTAAGGATGTGCTCCCACCATAATCACAAAACCTCCCAAGAAAAACCTAAAACCTAAAATCTAAAACCTAATAATCTGCACGAAGTGGAAAAAACCTGAAAAAATAGATTTAACAGGGGACGATACAAAATGCAATCTAAAGAAAACAAACCTCGAAAATACGCGCGAAGGCGTCGACGAGAGGCGGAGAGGCTAGAGATGGCGAAAGCGCTAAAGGCTTGCGAAAGAGCTCCATCTTCGTCTGTCTCAGCATAATACCCCAGCCGCCCGAACCTAAAACCAATCCTGACGTCGGATTAGGGTTTCCAGACTCGGAATCAGGTTCGGCATGAACGGGCTCCCTGTCTCAGTTTGACTATTTTATCCGTTTGCAGTGGAATTTTGGGTTTCCTCGAAATCGACGTTGCTGTTGCCGAATTTCGTGCACTCTTTTGCAAATTTATTCGGCCATGTTTTGAGCTCATTTAATTTTGGTTAGGAGCTGCCGCAGCCATGACTTCAATGGCTGCACTTCTGCATTCTTTGGGCGGGACCCTCCGGTATGTTTGAAATCCGCCTTGTGGTTTAGAGAATTGGGAATTCACAACAAATGTAGCCAGGATTTGTGAATTCGAATCGTTTCAAGAGTAATTAATGTCATTCTTTTGCGGCAGCAGAGGTGTTGCGTGGGTTTACGGCATTTGTAGTTTATGAGAAAACCTTCGAACTTTTCAATGTGATCATTTCAAAGTCATTTAGAGGGCGATTTGAAACAGTAAGGATTTTGCAATCCCATGCCCTAATTGTGTTTGGACAGGACCAGCACAAGCTTGGGAGCATCATGCTGTCTTACATCGTCAGAGAGGTGTAGGAGTGATGTACTCCGAATGCAGTCGACGATTGCAGAAGCGAAACCTGTCGAGCACAGGGGCTCAGAGGCTCGAATTTCTTCGAGGGTCAGCTTCAAGTCGCCCAGGAGAGGTAAGGTACCGCATTCTACAGGCGATAGTTGCAGGTTTAGGAGCATTTTGGGTTGAATACATTTGAATGCGAAGCTTAGAAATCATTAGTAAATTGAAGCGGTCGCCTAGACAATTGAAATTAGCTAATTCTGATACAAATTGAGTGAGTTGTTCACAGTGGGTTGGAAACACGTATTTTGGCTTATTGTGAATGCAGCAATAGCAATGAGTACTGTGTGAGCTTTATTTTTTTAATTTATTTTAATTTAGAGCAAATGAAAAGAAGATTTCATTGCAAAAGGAGAACACAACAAAGCCCAAGGCAGGAGTGTTTTACCCCACAGGCTAAGCAGACTCAAGACCGGACAGACCGCAGGCTGAAAGCAACAAAAGCATAACTCTTTACAAAGTCAAACAAAAAGCAATTGTTCGTGCATGAACAGAGTCGGGTCATCAGAGAATACCATGTTGAAAATATCCAAAGTCAACTTAGCATTTTTATTAATGCATGGCATCCAATGTTGAGAAATTCAAATGGGCATTTCAATTGGAAATAGTGATTTTGAAGTCCTCTGCCCATTCATCCCTCAAACATGGCTGTTGCAATTAAGGTGGTGTCATAATCAGGCGCTGTTACCTTCGTCTTCAGCAAACAGTGATCCAGTTTATGAATCTTTTCTTTCTTGTGCTGCTCTTGGATTTGTGACTGAGTAGTGGAATCGGTTTCATTTTTCAGTTGCGATCAGGAGAGGGAAAGGCTGGGTCAACATGCCTGAGCCCGGGAATGAACGGGCACCTCCTATTCTGAGTCCGAGTGCTTCTGAATTGATGCGAGTCCTCATGACACAGAAAAGTCCTCAGAATGTGTGGGACGTCCTGGACGCTCTCCCCCGTGGGATTGGCACTTGGGAAGACATCCTGGAGGTTGTTGCCGAGCTCAGAAGGCTATGGAACTGGCGAAGTGTAATAGTGGTATGCAATCTGAATCTGAAATATGAATATTCAATCCTTTCATTTTTAATACTTAATGTTCGATCTGAATACTCAATCTTGAGACACGTGATTTTAGAAACCGCTTACCTCTTCTTGTCTCTTCCTCAACGGCATGCATTTTTTTCTCATTTTTGAAGGTCATTTTCACCTCTTTTCCCATATTTTTACAGAATCACCTTTGGGAATTTATTGATTTCACCAAAATGAAGCCAACAATTCAGTTGACTTTATTATTGAATTTTTCCATTTGTTGAAGGAAGATCTCAAAAATTGAAATTGAAATTTTTTTAGTTTTAAGAATCTAACAATGAATTTTAAGGTTTGAATTTTTGGAATAACATACTTAGAAAAAGAGCTCCTGGTCGTTCTGATGTTTTAAGATTTTGGTGTGTATCTGCAGATTTTTGAATGGATTCTTCAGGGAAGTATGTTCAAGCCGGACGTGGGCTGTTTTAACATGCTAATAGACGCTTACGGGAAGAACAAGCAGTGGATAGAAGCGGAAAAGACTTTTCATCTCATGAAAAAGTTTGGGTGTGTCCCCACAGAAACCTCCTTCAATGTCCTCATGGCTGCTTATGCTCGTGGGGGTCAGCTTGAGAAAGCTGATAATCTGTTTCACGAAATGCGAGACACTAACTATTCCCCTGGTACAGGCCTTGACAATCGTCACATAGTACATGATTCTTTGGTTTTCACCTAAGGACCAAGAGGCCAAATTGGGCATTATGTTTTTTAGCAGTTTGGGGTAGGTCATATTTGGACTTCCTTTAATTTTCAATTTAAAAAAAATTGATCTACGCATGCAGTGTTCTTCACTGATTCCGGTAATGTAAAATTTGGCCTTACCTGAATTATAGTTCCTCAATATGATCAATTGAACTGGTCCTTTTCAAACCATGGATCCTTGGTCCTATAGTGTGACTTTTATGGGTGGTATTGTCAGGCTTAGTTACGTACAACACTTATTTGGACGTTTTGGGCAAGTCTGGAAGCTGGCAGCAAGCAGAGGATGTCTTTCGGGACATGCAGGAAAAAGGTGTTCTTCCAGCAGTCAACACTTTCACTCTTATGATTAATATTTATGGTAAAGTAAGTCAACCTACCTGCAACTCATAGGCTGTTTCACATAGGACATTCATCTTTACAGTTTTGCATTCCTCTGGTCATCACAAGTTGGGAATGTTACTGTCGTGTCATGATCATAATAGCAATTTAGCCTGCATTTAAAATCCCAAGTGTCCAAGATAAAATAGGATGTTCACTTTGGAAGCTAGAAGGCTGAGTATATTAACTTTCAAAACACATTTCTATTGCTCTAAACACATAAAGCATGATTTCTTCTGTCTTTTGATACAATTTGTTACCTTTCCTGAAGCTTCCTAAATGACTTATTGTAACTCTTGTAGATATGGAAGTAGTCAGTGTTGGTTATTTGGGCACATCTGGTGTTAAAGACCTAATGTTGCTGCAGGATTAACTTACCTGTGCTCAACTGTTCATCGAACAGGCCTTCTATCCAGACAAGGCCGATTATCTTTTTAAATGTATGCGGAAGGCGTTGTGTCCTCCTAGTCTGTACACCTTCACTGCACTCATTAATGCGCATGCAAGGGAGGGGAATTGTGTAAGGGCTGAAGAGATATTTGCGGAGCTACAATCTGCCGGTTTTGTTCCTGACGTTTATACGTACAATGCCTTGTTAGAAGCATACAGGTTTGTTTTTACAGAATTCACCACTTTATCTCCTTGGAACTGTAAATTCAGTAACTAGGAATGTAAGGATGAGTCGTTTGGCTTCTTTTTCTGGTGCTTATTCTATAATTTCGGTTTTTGTACTCGATTAGAATTTGATTAGGAGGCACGTTCCAGCTAATGAAATATCCGGAGCTAGATGGGGAGAAGATATGTGATCTATACTCGAAAGTCGCCAATTTCGATGAAATAGAAAATCTAGTCATATCTCTGGAATTATCTGAAAATCAACACGTATTTCATTCTGTTTTATTGAAGAGTGGTACCTTGGGCATAATAATAATAAAAGAGCTGTCTTTTGTGTAATTGCAGTCGAGGGGGGCATCCCGCCGGAGCTAAAGAAGTCTTTCAGACAATGTCAGACGCAGGCGTGAGAGCAGATCATGTCTCATACAATATACTCATTGACGCATTCGGTCGTGCAGGATTGATCGCTGGTACCTGTTAGTTAACCTTTCGACTTGCTAGTTATCGGATTGCTAATAAGCATCCAAAGCTACGATTGTTCAGCCTTGTCTCTGAAAACTCTGTGCAGGTTTTGAATTTTAGATAACCCTCAATACTTGGAGAAAATTCAATGCCAGAGAATTTCTCTTGTGTAAGCGTACATTGTATGCACTGTATCGTATTAACCTTGGAACTGTGGGATTTTCAGAGGCACAAGCTGTCTACCATTCCATGAAGGAAGTAGGGTTTAAGCCAACTATGAAGTCCCATATGCTCCTACTCAGCTCTTATGCTAAAGCGGGAAGGGTCACTGATGCTGAGAATTTTCTACGGGAAATAGAAAGTTCTGGAGTTGAGCCTGATACTTTCATGTTCAATTCTCTCCTTAGCGCATATGGGAATTCAGGAAGGTACGAAACACACAATTCCCTTTCAATGTCTGTAAAAGCTCTAATCAACTACGTGGTACGTGTTTGATCTTCGGCTATCTCAATTTACAGATCACGACATCACAAAAGTCCCTCCTAATTATCCAAATTGTTTCAGTGCTTCTTCAATTAGTTGATAGGTCAATATCCTTCTGCGGCTCTCTTTTAGTGTCATTTCAATGTCTTTATACTGTCGTTTTAGTGTTCTTTAATCAATCGAAGAAGTACTGAAACAGTTGATAATCAGGTCGTTTGTTGTGTAAAAATGTTAGCCGGAGCCATATCCTCATTTGCTGTTCTCATGTTTGCAGGATGGACAAAATGGAGAGCTTGTATGAATCCATGCACGGCAGTGTATGCAAACCAGATATCAGCACACTGAACACGCTTATCAACGTGTATGCTCAAGGCGGCTACATTGAGAAAGCCGAGGAAGTCTTCAATTCGCTGGAGTCCAAGGGCTTCACTCCCGATCCAATGTCATGGACCTCACTCATGGGTGCCTACGCCAAACGGAAGCTGTACAGAAAATGTGTTTCCATCTACCAGAAAATGGTCACTGCAGGCTGTATTCCTGACCGTGCCACTGCTAAAGTTTTGCTGTCATCTTGTCGTAGTCCAGAGCAGAGAAAGGAAGTCACAGACATGATTGAAAGTCAAAGATAATAGTTTAATTAGTCAATGTATGTAGTTGTATCCTTGCAATGTTTACCTTAATTTCACTAGATCAAAGCGCAGGAAGCATTAGAGTTATTCATTCGAAGTAGGTGTTTACATTGCTCCAGTAAATATCGATTTCCACTCAACACATGCAATAAATGATTATTCTCGATCTCTAATCTACTTCAAGGTGTCCGGAGGAGGTAAAGATGGCCCGGAAGCTGGTGACGCTGGGGAGGCTACTTCAGGAGGAGGTGGAGGAGGTTGAAGGAGAATTTCAATAGCTTTATTGATGGAGTCTTGGAGGTCCATGAAGTTGGGTTGTTTCATGATCTCGTGTGCCCTTTGCAGATGTTCCAATGCCAACATCTTCTTGTTTGCATGACTGAATGCCAAGCCTGCGACGTAACATGCCTCCCCTACCGACAAATGATCTCGCCCTTGCTTGTCACTCCTCAATTTGCAGATGTCCTGTGCCACATCTTCTCAATTCATTTGTCAACAAAGCTCACTCCTCTTCACTAATTTTAGTATTACAAAATTTTGGTCACTTGTGAATTAGACTTCTTAGTATCTTGCTGACCAAATTTCTAAAAAGATGAATTCTTGGTGTATCAGGGGATGATAAATTATAAATCTAGTTAGCCAATCTTCAATTCATCACATCAAAATGTCAACACTAGTCCCAATTTCAAAGAAGAGAATCAATGCAATGGTTAATAAAGGCTAAAGAATGTTATGTAGCTCTCAAAACTAGTCAAAATAAGATTATAAGAACAACCATTTGGACATTAATCTTTATGTTGTGGCCATTTTAGGAAATATTGTGATTGCTTTAGGTGAGTAAGATGATCATTATAGACTATACTTTTTTATTGGTTCGGGGTTTAGGGTAGTATACTTCTAAAATTGGGTAGTACACTTCTAAAATTTATAACAAATCTATACTTTGTCGAAAAAATAAAATTTCAATTGCTCTCTCTATTTCTCACATTTGCCTTTATATGGAGAAATAAAAATTTGAACCATGTCAACCTGGATGAGATCACACACTTCAATCATTTGCAGTGTGGCAATGGCTTGTTTGGCATTCAAATGTTCCGAGTTGATGCCCTCAAATTCTTTTTTTCCCCATGGCAACTTCTTTGAAGGAATCATGCCCAATACCACTTCTTCCAATGCCACTCTCCATGAATAGATCACCACATTCCAAAATGCCAATGCATAGTCCTCTTGATTCTAAAATTTTTTAGTCAAATAGCTTATCAGTTGCAATTTTAGCATCAAAGCATTGGATGACATTTTGCAACAAAGACATTAAAGACATATCCATAATAATTATTAACCAACACTTGGGGTCCTTTTTACTCCTTCCAAAGTAGGAGCCTTAAGTATTGCAACTTCCCACCTAGTCAATAACTCTACAACTTTTTGGTCAATTAGTGACGTTATTATTACAACTTCTCAACCAACCAATGACTCTGCAACTTTTTGGTCAATCAATGACATTATTATTGCAACTTCTCAACCAACCAATGACTCTCTATAGATTAAACTAGACTCATTCCTATGAATCTAAAGGGGGATTATTCTAATCTTCAAAGGAAGGAATGGTTTAGGTTGGTTAACAATATTTACAATCACATTGTATAAGAAAATCATGTGAAATAAAAAGCAAGGATACTGGAAGAATGTTTTTAGAATATTTTTAAAATGTAAGTTTCAAGTATCTTTAAGTTTCACTACAATAGATACACCCAAAATCACACCCTATCTAAAATTGAAATAATTATTTTGTGTACATATCTAAAATCAATATGTACCTATGTGGAAGAAACAATTTTAGAACTTTTATAAAAAAAACATTAATCCTTCCTAACATTTGCATACAATATCCAAATGTTGTATTTTTTGGTGCACTAGAACCTCTGGTCACTTGCCAACAAGAAAATCAATGAAATTTTGACCAATCTACTAATAATAAGTAGACACAGTAGCAAAAAGATGTAGTTCGGGGGGTACCCACTTCAATTTATGCCTCCACAAGGGAATAAGATCAAGTCAATTTGTTGTGTAAGAAGCCCCAAATCCTCACTTGTAATTGGACAAAAGGCTGAAATTGTGCACTCAACTTCCGGATCAACTTCAAGGAGAGTTGGCTCAACCTCTAGGTGTAAAGCAACCCTAAATTGTTAAGAAGGACGTGTGTACGTACCAAGTGATGAAAAACATGGGACAAATTATAGAAAGCAATGCTTGTACGAACGTCATAGATTCCAAACTCTTTGGACTTGTAATACACTTCCTCAGCAAATGCTCTCAAGGATGGTTCCACCAATTTCTGCAAGCTAAATAATCCCCACCATGTGCATCAATTGGATTGCATAAACTAACTTAGATGGTCATTTAATTGACTATGACCTTCAAATACTACTCAAAGCTGTAAAGTCTAAGACAAGTGTACATTTGAGGGTCTAAATGAGCACCTATAAAATGCCAAACTCTTGTAATTCTATCATTTCTAAATGACTTTTGATGCTAATGTAGTACATTGAACAATGAAAGTAGGTTGTTCCTCATTAATTTCTTGACATTTTATACTAAATAAATATTCATAGTTATTGTACAAGGATGCAACAATTTTCATCAACTCAAAATCATGTGTAGCATGAGTTGGTGCATTGGTTCTTGGAGTTGCATGTGTCTCCATGTAGATAAATAGTGAATTATGAAGTAACTTTGTTAGGTAAGGCAATTTAATTGTTGAGGCAACCTAACTTCACCATTATATGTAGTTCATTTAGTGGGTAGTCCATTCATCCACAACTAAGATCTTATGTAATTTCTTACATTTAAAAAATATCAATAACACATCATTCAATATTATCTTAGTTTATCATAATCTCAATGATTAATAATCTACATATGGATGCACCATTGCCATACATGTAGTCAAAGTCAACTTTGCAATTTCCATTTATTATCACCATTGCCATTTCCTACTGAATAGTTAATTAAAGTTGGAAAATGTGCTTTGATAGCTACTAGAAAATAGAGAGATTTAGGTTTTTTCCCATACATATTTTATTTCATGAAAAAATAATACCCCAAAGTTGTATTATATACTTTTAGAAATGTTTTTTGATGACCTTGATTCCTTGTGAACAATATTAGCCATAATCACACCCTTTTTCGATGTTCTAGATTGAATTTTCTTGCTTCACCATTGGATCATCTCAAAATCATTCTAATTATGTTAGGCATTTCAAATATAGAACTTGTAAAAAAAAATGCATCTTTTGTCACTTGAATGACTTTGCATGTATTATTTTTCACAACTACATTGTCTCCAAATTTGATTAACAACTAGTTGGATAAAAGGTCCATAAAGCATCCATTTAAGAGCCAAAAACTAATTTGGAGAAGTTGGACTTGTTGAAATATTTTCCAATACATTTTCCTTGAAAGACAAATGGAATTGGTTTCTAACCCAAATGGCATTCATACATTTTGGAGCTTCATGGAATTAGTTATGAATTTTTGAAGTTGAAATACAGTTGTCACTAAAAGCATCCACCTTCTAAATTGTACACTATTTATAAATTGTTGTTGCAATGAGAAAGTAAAATGTACAAACAGTGTACATTTCAGGAGGTGAATGTTTTTAGACCCCACGGACTTCATGGACCTCCTACCTTACCTTAGGCAGCACTCATTTTATTATTACTATCAAGTATGGAATTATGAAAAAAAGTTGGTAATATTAAGTACATTAAGCATGGAGAGCTTTCCAAACAATTGACTGATTTCACTCCGAAGTTGATCTTTGGGTTCATCCGAAGTGTCCTGCAGAAGGAGCCAAGATCCAACTCCCAAAAGGTCTTCACTCTGCACTGGCCGACTCAACCCCAAGTTGACCTGCACATCCACAATCCCATTATATAATTTTTTTTAAACTAAAATTGCCTCTGCTTGTTTACAAGGTACCCTTTCTGTTTCTTAATAGAACCAGTGTTTCCTTTGTGATTTACAAAAGAAACATTGTTTCTTAATAGTACTAGTGTTTCCTTTTTGTTTTACAAAAGAAATACTAGAATTATTCAGAAACAGAGGGAGTAGATTTTTTAATTTAAAGTAGACCTATACTACTCAATTTCTAGTTTGAAAATCTGATTGAATTTTGCAGGTCCGTTATTGGAAGCATACACAAAGAAAAAAGAATTTAAAAATACATTACTAACCCTGACTGCCAGGAGGTACATCGGAACCATCCTGAGTGGCTCTCTTGGCCAGTACAAAGCCTGTCCCTTGGCAACTGCATCCATAGCAATCGGTAAAGCCTCCTCATACTGGTCTCTGATAATCAGGTTCGTCACCTCTTTGGTGATCATTTGGAGCATTGCAGCTTGCACTTTGGGTATTAAATCATTCTGCAAACAAAGCAAAACAAACAAAAATTGAAACCAAAAGTGATTCAATTATCTCAACAGCTATCTCAGTATTATTGGTGAGAATGGTGAAAATGCACTCCTACATATTGGATTAAATGGTTACAGTAATGTACATGGTATCCTCAACCTTATGGCTCACGACAGGCATTTGCAAGAGATTTTCATGAGGAAGAATGTAGTGGTAATCATGCACACAACTTTTTTTCTCATACCCGGCGTCGATCGTCAAGGATGCACAAGAGGGAATTCAGGGGCAACAAGGTGGCTCCCGTCACGTGCACAGATTCAGGTGGAATCCCCAGTTGGGACAAGCGCATGAGCGTCACAGTGTCGAGAGAACGAACTCGAGGGTACCTCAACCTCCTCAATTCCTGGAATCAAAACACAGGGTGATCGTATCTGAGTAAGCAAGCAAGCAAATTTGTTGCAACCAGGGGAGCAGGTCGTTGCAAATAGACTGACATTGTGGGTGGCTTTTATAGTAGGGCCCAGGCCCAATTCCAAGTTGGCCCAATTTACAAACATAGGATGAACTCAAATCAGGGTGAACTCAAATCAGGGTGAACTCAAATCAAGTTGAAGTGGAAAAATTGGGTCAAGGATACATAGCCACCCAATTTTTAGCATTTGGGCCCAATTTGGTGACGCCACAACACCACCACATAAGTGATAATGTGATGTGAAAGAAAATTGCATTGGCTTTCAATGTAAAGTCTTTGGGCCCAATTTCAAGATCTAGGCACTCCTACTGGTTGATTTCAAAGGTTTGAAATTGGGTCAACAATTGGACCCTAATATAATATAAAGTACCACACATGAAGGTCTGATTTCGCAATAAGGTGCTGAAATAGAATTTCCACATTCGATTCTCACAAGTCCATGTCACCATTCACACAGCATTCACAAAATGACATGTGCCACTTTTTTTTTTACAAAAATTACTTAATTTATGCCGAATCTAACCTGAGCATTTCAATCATGGAAAAGCTTGATACCAGTGTCGTAACGTGACTTGAGTTACTGCAAACTGTTTCAGGGCAGAATAGACTCCATCCTCTTTGTGCGAACAAGAGCACTTACCTTGCCAAATGCTGCTGGATTTTCGCTGAAGACCTCCACTGCAACTTGGCTCATTGAGAACATCTGTTGGCAGAACCCCAAATGACGTTTCATCAGGGTTTGTGGGTTCCATTTCTCAGTCAATGCCAGAAGAGTTGCATAATCATCTTTGAACACACATTCTCATTCGAAAAAGCAAACCAAAATTCACACTCATGTATGTATGCAAGCATACCCATTGAATGCAATTCTCAGAAGGAATGAAATGCAGGACGACAAGTAAATCCTAAAAGACAATTTTTAAAATGATCAATTCGATTCATCACATTCCGAATAAAAATAATGCAGATGGAGTTCAATTTAATGTCCCAAGCACCAATAAATGAAGAAAACTGCATGTATTGGTTCAAAACCAAAACCAAATCAAAACAAAGGAGAAATCCTCGTATTAGCCACTCCAAAGTGCCAAAGACAAATGAGGGTTTCAGAAAGCAAGACTGACTACAGAATGAGGTAATGATCCTGTAATGCATGCTCTACCAAAATCAGAAGAAAAAATCTTTATGATGAGAATTTGGGGCTCATAATCACGCAAACCTCGATCACAATTGTGCAAGACTCAACAAAGAAAAGAAGGAAGGAAATCTGACACCGCTAATGTATGTTTTTTATCCCCATTACGTAGGGTTAGGGTTAGGGTTCTGTGCATATACAGTACGAAGGAGGAAAAACTAGTTCAACCTTTGATGCTCAATGACACTTAAAGAATGAATGCATTGCACAAATCAAAGTAAGGGAATTGACGAGAGGAGACTTACAATGCCCGTCTTCGAGACAAGCGCATGAATAGGGGATTTGCCTCCCAGATCCACAGCCACAGCTTCCATGATCTCTTCTGATTGTTGTAACGTAATTATGAATTCAAATCAGTGCGGGTTTCTTACATGGAAACTTGAAGGAGCGCTGGAATGAAGAAATGAAAAATAAAAAATTGGAAACCCTAATCGTAACATTCATCACTGCAATACTTTGCAAAATTGTTCATAAGTTAGATGGCAATGGACTAGGAAACCTTTGAGAGCTGGGACAAGAAGGTGGGTATCCCCCGAACCACCACTTTTTGCTACTGTGCCTAGTTACTATTCTTAGACTGGACAAATTTTCATTGATTTTTTTTTCTTGTTGGGAAGTGAAAGGAGGTTTCAGCAAACCAAAGAATGTGGTATTTGGATACCATGTACAAAAGTTATGAAGGGTCAAAGGGTTCTTTTTTGGTAGAGGTTTTGAGATCGTTTCTTCTACATCGGTATATATTGATGTACCCAAAGTGATGATGGCAATTTTGGGTTAGTGGCACATTTGGAAAGGCCTACTTTAAATAAGTGCAAAGAAGTATTCTTTGGATTTCAAACTACCATGATGGACAAGGCTTTTTATGTCTAATTTTCTAAAGTAGTGCCACTTGAGATCTTGACTAGAATGATCAATGAAAATAACTTTCCAATTATGGCTATGTTGAATATGGATGAAACATTTGCTATTCATTTGAATGCATGTAAGTTCATACAAATGTGATGACAATATCATTTTTGAATTTTATTTTTGGTAAGTTGTGGTGATTTGTCAATTTAAAATGGGGAAACTTTTACAAAATATTTTAATATTTATTAAACATTGTTTTCACCATTGCAATTCAATAAAAAAAAATTCTACATATTGAATTAATGAATGAAGAGTGCATTTGGGGGCTCATTGGAGATCTCACATTTGATAATGTACACATAATATATATGTCCAATATCCAAACCCTAGCATTAGACTCATTTGAAGCTTTGAGTATGGTTCACATTTTTTAAATGTATGCATATATATATATATGATTTTTTTGAATGAAAGAGAGTTCTAACACATCTTGGGATGTATTTTTGGAACACCATTCAAATAAGTAAAATGAATTTGAAATCAATTAACCTCACCCAAATTTTACTAATAATTTATTTTTTGGAATCAAAATCTTGTACATTACAAACCCAACACTAACTACAATCATTTTTAGTCAATTCACCTTAAATCTTCTTTTTGATATTTCAACTCCATAATTTGTTATACTTAAATTTCATTTTCCTATTTCAATTTGTTTCATGATATTTAGTTTTATGATTTTCCTCGTATATATATATATGATTATTGTAACATGGACTATAATGTATTGCAAAATGAGTGTTTAATGGCATTCTTTATAACTTCAATCAAGAGAAAGATTGATTAGTAGCATTATTTTATAAATTCTTCCAATAAGATGATTAACTTAGTTTTATAGAAGTTTATATCCCAAAATAAATTCATTGCTAAGGCACGCTATATACATCCATAATCATCACATTGTCCAAAATGCAATATCTATCATATATTTGGACCAAAAATCAACAATCAAACTTAGATATTGATGACACTAAATACACAATTAGAATTTATAAGCCTAGGAGTGCCTAGTGACAATTTTTGGTGTACCCACAAACAATATTTTGAAATCTCATAATGTATTCAGACCATGTCCAAATAATGTATGCTAAAGTGAATTGGAATCCCCTTATACTTGCCAATAATATTGAATAGAGTTTGAAGAAAACAAAACATTAGATGAGATTCAGCCCCTTGGGAGGGTTGTGAATTTCTCTACTTGAATTTGCATTCCCTACTGCAATGCACTGCCCCGCAGCAACTGTGTGACGTGGCACAACAACTGCTACGTTACTTTTTCTTTTCTTTTTTTAAATTAAAAAGAATTTCAACTTTTTTTTGCAATTTAAAATTTTCGAAAAAATAATAATAATAATTCTGACAGCGGCCGTTCTTGGACTGCTTGGGGAATAGGCCTAGATGGCCTCCCGACCCGCAAAAAAACATCTAAAGATTAGCATATACTCCTCATATTACAAATAAAGATTTACATAATATTATTTTGCTAGACCAATAGTTTCCAATAGTTAGAAAGATTCAACATAGGCTGTCTATGAATGGCTAAACATTTTAAAAACAAGTTTCTCAAGTTATAAAGATAAAATTCTAAGGTCATAAAGAAACTATATGGTCATTTATTTCAAAGATTAATATTTGTTAGTTTTGAAACTTTAGACCACGTTGGAAGAACAAGAACCAAACAATTGACTAAGTAGTCATTTGGTAGACGATTGTCCCTTTTTTTTATATATTTTTTGAAAATTTGTACTTTTATCTTTGTTTGAATATAATATTTACCTCAATTTCATCTTATAGACCATAAAACAAAGTTTGTCTCTTAAAGATTCAAGAATTGCTTTAGATGAATGAAAAGGTATTGACCAAATATAGATGTGAGAGTGCTTAGGGGTTTGCTTGGTGGTTAATGACTCCCAATAAAGTAGTAGTACCCAAATGTAACACTAGTCATTCTCAAACACCTAGAAAAGAACCTAAATACAAGCCCCAAATGTAACACTAGTCGTTCTTAGACACCTAGAAAAGAACCTAAATCCAAGCACAAGTGAATCCGAAGAAGATATGTGGGGTTCTAAAGAAGACATATGAGGTCTAAGAAGTAGCCAATCAAATGCTTTTGGATATTTTCCATGTTAACTTTGGTCTTAGTCTAGTATCCACAAGGTATTTCTAAAATTAAAGTGTGTTGCCCTAGGGAGTTTCCATGTTAACTTTGGTCTTAGTCTAATGTCCATAGTAGGTGCATCTACGTAGTTATTTTCAAAAATTCATATTATATTCATACAAGCTCAAAAAAATACAAAACTAATTTTGTTGGTTTCCTAAACCATTTTTTAATAAAATCACATCATTTTATTTTGTAACTACACTCAAGATCTGCATATTTTGTAACCACCCTCAAGATCTACATATTTTATAACTACTCTCAATATCTACATATTTTGTAACTACCCTCAAGATTTGTAGATTCAAAATAAGCATCACATTTAGTTGCTTTTACCTCAATCCCAAGGATACTTGTAGCTCATTATTGTAGCTTATAGAACAAGTATAATAGTTACAAGAAAAATGCATGATTTATGTGCCAAATTTATCCCATCAACATTAAATTTTGAAATCACATGAAAAAGACAACCATACTATAGGTGGACATATGAAAATAATAACAAGAGCATTATAAGAGCTGACCCATTTCTAATCAACCCCCCATTTCCAACCTACAAGCTGTTCCATTCCTATGAAATTGTGGTACAATTCCCAAAGTCATGGCACATAATGATTGGTTGAGAGGCTTTCAATATAGCAATCAGCCCTTGGTTGATTTGCAACTAGCCTATGGTTGGAAATAGAAAAGTCTATATAACTAATATAGGTCATATAGTACAGTTTGGCTAAAAAATTCATAATAATTATATTTTGAATTAAAAAATTCTGAAAATCTATGTAATCCTTCCAAACTCTATTTCTATATACGGGAAAATTTCTGCACTCAAGAAATCTGCACTCCACATGTCCGTAATTGCTTAAGTGTTTGGAAATGGGTCGGCTCCCCTAATACTTCAAGTTTCCTAAACAATCAATCGCTTACAGAGTTTTAATCGATTTTCTAACCAATACCTGCTTCTTTAAACATTCTTAGCCTATCTGCCATCATCACCTCATTCACCAAAAATGTTGAGCAGGCGCATACTACACAGAGCAGGCTATTGTGGCAATCCTCACAAAAAACATCTGATTCCTACGTGAGTAAGATAGTGACCAACCCACAATCGGCAGATACAAAGAGAAATTTTGAATGACCTCTGGTGTGTTAAAAAGCTCCCCTTTACATGTGTGCAAGTGTGACCCACTCCTGCACAGCCCCTTCGCAATTACCACTCTAGTAACATCTGCCAGAACAAAATTCAAATGTCCTGTCGAGCTAATTCATGCAAATGGGGATAAAGAATGTAAGATCAGATCTAGAAATCAGGTACCTGCTCGACCGGCAATACAACGTTGCCTCCTCGTTGCAAGTATGAGGAACGTCTACCAGTTCAGGTAACTAACAATTGAGATGTCAGGTTGCAGTTCTTGTGCAATAGCACGCTAATGTACAAAATCACATAACCCTCTCCTGTCGTGGCTTTCATCACCACATTGCAGTTGGAAAAGCGGAAGAGGGCCGAGATTCATAACCCCTGTAGGTCTCCAAGATCTGACGGCCCTGATTTTGTCTGGAGAAGAGGGTTACGTCCAATAAGTGGCTTTCTGATAAAAGTGATTTTTCTGGTATGAACTATTGTCTACATGCTCTCATCGTCCTCCTCGGTGTCCTCCTCAGTGTTATTCTCTTTGGGTTGAGTACTAGGTGGGGATTCTTCTTCAGGAACAGCTCCGTGTCTAGACCGCTTGCGTTGCAGCCCCTTCCAGTTGGCCGCAGCTTTGTCAGCTCGGTAGATAAACCGCAACCGATGCTCGCTGCTCTCCTTGATTTGAGTGGCTTCTTCCACATTTTGCTGTTTCCTTTTGAAAACAATGCGAGTGCGAGAGTCGGTAGTCTTCACTTCTGATAATTCGTCAAAACGCAACTCAGCTTTGGTAGTCGTCCTGGTCATGGATTCTTCTTCCTCAGTGTTGATATCGTCGTCGTCGTCGTCGTCGTCGTCGTCATCAACAACATCATCATCTGCAATATTGGAGTTTTCCAACGTAGCATCATCATCTTCGAGCATCTCAGCAACTTCTTGCTCAAGAGCAGCCTGTTGCTGCTCCCTTCGTTTGACCCGCTTGGTGAGCTGCACCTTTACCGCAGCTCCCACATCCTCTCCATCCTCAATGGCCTTCATCCACTGGGAGTCACTCAGCACATCCGTATACATAACCTCCTTCCGAACGCGCTTGCCTGTCACAGACTTTTCGAGAGTGTTGTCCCCTTCGTCTTCACCCTTGGGATCATTCAAAAACACCCACTCTGGCACCTCGTGCTCTTCAAGTAGCCGTGACCGATACTCCTCCTTCTGCCGCCTCTCTTCGTCCATCACCTCAAATTTTTCAAACTCATCATCTCCACGGGCTGACAAGCGGTTGATCTCACGCTCACTGGGAACATCAGTACCGATCACGTCTGAGCCACGCTTCATAATCTCCTCCAGCATCTCCCTCCTCTCTTGAGCAGTCGATGTTGTATTAAAAAGACCAGCTTGTATCACCTTCGCATCAATCCCCATCTTAGACTTGGCACGCTCCAGAATCTCCTCCTCAATGGAGCCCACGCTCACCAACACAAACACACGCACCTCCTTCTTCTGGCCGATTCGGTGCGCACGATCCTCGGCCTGCTGATCCATTTGAGGATTCCAATCACTGTCAAAGAGAATGACGGTATCTGCAGTTTGAAGGTTCAGACCCAGTCCACCAGCTCGGGTGGACAGCAAGAACATGAAGTATGGCGAATCCGGAGCATTGAACCTGGACAAAAGCGTCCCTCGCTCTTCGGTCTTCGTAGTACCGTCTAATCTCAGGAACTTGAAACCGTGCCACTCCAAGTAATCCTCCAGAATGTCCATCAACCGTGTCATCTGTGAAAACAGCAACACACGATGGCCTGTTTTGGCTAACTTGGGCAACAACCTGTCTAAAAGCTCAAACTTGCCGGAGGAACGAATGAGCTCATCACGATCTGCAGGGTCGTAGTCTCGACCCTCCAGGAAAAGGTAAGGATGGTTGCAGCATTTGCGCAATTGCATGGCGGTGTTCAATAGCCCTCGGGACTTTCCTGTCCCAATATCCAAGCCGACTCGTCCAGACTCCATGATCTGCTTGTAATACAGCCGTTGCCATGCGGACATGTCACACTTGAGAATAACTTGGGTTTTCCCTGGTAGGAACTTCTCAACCTCAGCCTTCTTGCGGCGGAGCAAGAATGGGCGAATGACTTGGTGCAGCCGCCGGATGACGAGCAACTGCTCTTCCTCGGTGAGGGAGACATCGGACCTGTCTGTGAAGGGAGCGTTGAACCAGTCCTCGAAATTCTCGCTGGAATTGAAGATGGCGGGAAGCAGGAAATTGAGCAGGGACCAAAGCTCTTGTAAACTGTTCTGGATGGGCGTTCCAGTCAAGAGCAGTCTTCGCCGGATGTGGTACCCAGCAGTGAGAGTCCGGGACAACATGCAGTCGTGGTTCTTGAGGCGGTGACCTGCCATATAAACCTCGTCAGTAACCAGTGAAGGATTTTGAACCTAATGTGACAGAGATTGAGAGGAGGATAGAGACCCATGATGATAACCCTTCTGAATTGTACTCCAACTCACTAAACAATCTAATTTCGAAGGATATGCAACCAACGAGATTCAAGTGCACAAACCTAACCCTCAAGGTCAGATTAAATTTTGAATTTTGAGCCTATAACTTCGAATGTTAACATAAAATCAACGGTTGCAAATTTTAGAATAGGACAAACATAACATGATCACCACATTAAGTTGTGGAAATTAGTACCAAAAAATTAACTTTGGAAAGATCAAATCTTGGTAGTAAGTTTAAAATGCCGTTTGCATGTACATTTTGTCTGGGAATGGCAAGTACGGCCATGGTCATCAAAAATAATTTGCAAGTTAGTACCTCTTTTGCCACCCGGAGGCTCACTAGATAGTAACTTGCAAGCTATGCTTGATAACCATGTCCTTGATTTCCATTACCTAGTCCAGAAACATTCACGAACAAGAAAGAACTCCACTTGTCATGAAGAAAAGTAAATTTTGATTAGTACACTGTCATGAAGACCACATGGTAAGATTGTTCACCTTCGTCAACAATCATGTAGTTCCACTTGATTTTCTTCAAGAAGGCTTTGTCTCGCATGATGAGGTCGTAGTGGGTGACCAGCACAACAAACTTGCCCTCCCCACCATACTCTTCACGTAACAGCCTTCGCTCCTCAGCACGCCCATCGTACAGAACCGTTGCAATAGTCGGCGCCCAGTGCGACAGTTCATGAGCCCAGTTCGGCAACACAGCCTTGGGAGCAATGATAATATGAGGTCCCACAACGCCCTTATTCTCAAGCAAATAGGCCAGAAGCGCAATCGTTTGGATCGTCTTTCCCAGACCCATTTCATCTGCCAGTATCCCATTCAGGTTGTTGTTATACAAAGAGAGCATCCACTGGAGCCCCTCGATCTGGTACTCTCGCAGCTGTCCACCTTGGAGCATCCTCGGTTGTACCGTCACTTTTTCCTCAATGGAATGCACAGCCGAGTTGTATTGCCGCTGCCCCTCCAGCAAGTCCCTCTTCTTGGCTCCCACCTCAGCATCCATGCTGTCGCTGTCTCTTGCTGACGCATCTTTTGGGTGTCTTTTGTCTTTCTTCATGATGAAGGCGTCCTCAGGCTCGGCATCCTTCTGCTTCTGTACCATCGCCCCCAACCGTTGGAGGAGGTCATCTGTTCGTGACAAGAGCGTCGTCAGCCGCTCGTTTTTGCTCTCTTCCACCATCCGCATGTACGCCTCCTGGTCATCCGATTTGAGCGCCTGGAAGCGAAGCTTCTCAGCTCTCGTGGCTCTCTGCCTTTGCTTCCCATGCCACGCCTGCACTCCGTCGTTCCGTTGCTTCCTCCGTTTGAGGGCCGCTTGCGTTTGGAGTTGACATTCTCGACTCATGTTCAGCAAGTCGTTGAAAAACTTCCGCTTGCGTGTGCTCTCCCTCGTCTTCTCCTCTTCCTCCAGCCTCCTCTGCCTCTCTGCTTCTCGTTTTCTTCTCTGACGTTCATCAGCTTCGGGAGCCACAGCAAGCCCTGATGCAACACATTGAACGAGTGAGAAAAAAGCTTTCCAGGATAATAAAGATTTATCCCCCCATGGATCTGATCCAGCTATTCCAAATGCAGCAGGGGAGAAAACGATGCAAACCGTAATCTCAAGATTGTCAAAGAACTGGACACACGGGATGCGCAACAGCATAAACGGAAGTATGTGATCGTGTACCTTCTTTCAATGGAGTGATAAAAACAGGGGGGTTTTGTAGTGAAATTAGACTGTTCCAGGAACTTTTAGACAACATCAAAAGCGAATCATCACCAGAATTCATGGGGAGGCCATCATAGGGAGGTCTCCAATGATCAGTGTGACATAGGAAGGCTTCCATATGCATCCCGAGGAAGATTCTCTTCATGATGCTTTCTAAAAGTTCCTGGAACAACCTAATTTCCTGAAACCCCTGTTTAACCTCTAAAAAGGTGGAGAAGAAACCCAAGAAAATCTCATTCATACTTACCAGGATCACCGTAGCCCAAATAGGATGTCCCACTTCGTCTGATTCGCATGAGCCCCCAGTCGTAGACGAGTGAGTCCGGTGCAACGCAGAGCTCTTTCAGCCGCAGCTCTTGCAAAACTTCCGCCCTCACCTTCTTCTGCAAGCTCAGGAGGTCCAACGAATACTGCTCGATGAGGTTCATTTGTCGCACTTTCTCCTCTGAAAACGCCGGCAAGTCTTTGATCTCTCGTATTCGAGAGGAGAGTTTACCCTCCATGCGAGACCTCTCCTCCTTCCGTAGCTCTGCAGATGTCATGAACCTTTGCTTCAACATGGCCTCGTCAAACTCTGCAAGCAAGAGACCTGGAACATATGTGTCCTCTTCTTCTGTGTCTGTGTCTGATCTTTCAGGTCCCTCTGGAGAAACATCACATCTGTCCTGCCCGGTGTTTTCTTTTGAGTTTGATAATTGTAGTTTTTTATTGAGAACATGAGAATTCTCTGGAGCCTCAGATTGACTAGTGTTGCTCTCATTGCCCAGTAGTCGCTTTTCTTTGCAACCCTCAGCATCCTCAACGGGCGGCTCACCACTCAATTCACTACCATGAGCTTTCCCAGTATTACCATTCTCCAATACAATCTGCGGCAATTCGGACTGTAGAGTTTCAGATTGGTGCAGTTGCGAAGGAACAGCTTCCAGCTTGACTCCGTTGCTGCGTACAACCGAAGCATCATTCTGAACAAGCACGAAAAAAGGTTACAATACCGTCTCATTCTTAGAAAATGGAAGCAGGTCAGAAAGTATCTGAAGCTGAAAAGCTTAAATTAAGTGGGATCAATGTAAGAGTTTCCGAGGATTGTGGCATAAATCAATTCACAGCCCTACACTTCAAGAATTCAATCAATCAATCAATCACCCTCGGACCAATTTAACCCAGATAATTGCCTCTCATAACAGGAATCAAATTAGAATACGTGAGGAACTGTTAGATAAGATCGTTAACACAAGTTTCCCATGAATTCATGGAGAAGTCTCCATGTGTCACTCCCTAAGGTCATAATAGCACGATTCATATGGAAGCCTCCCTCATATATCATGAGGAGAGCTCTGAACGATCATTGTAACCATGGGGAGACCTCACAATGAATCATGCAGATCTCATTACAATGCTATCTAAAGTTCTTGAAACAGTCCAATTTTACTCAAAAAAGTGTCTTATAAATTACCCTGTTAACTACATAAAGCATATTCGAGCTTAACTACTGGTAACCCAAGAGGCGCAGACCACACATGACACCATCTTCGACGAAGATAACACAACCATGTAATCAGAAAACATTAACCTCCAAGCCCTCACGTTTACAGTCTGTCCAGCTTGTTGCATTACGGCAAGTGTCTGGAAATATTTAGGAGCTCCAAAGTCTTTGGCACTATTTCTATGAAATTGAAGAGGAAATATTTCTCGACAGTAAGGGTAGCTTACCATTGTCTCAAGCACAATAATAGAGTATGTTAGTCTCCACGAATTACAGAGGATATTGAAAAACAGAGCACACCAGTCCACACAGTAGGAGTTCGTAACAGGTGAACAAAAACACAGCATGCTCTTAGCATCACACATATCGCCAAGAAGTCTTCATGAACACTGAAAGGGCCACTTGTCTTCCAGAGCTCTGAACGACCATTGCCAGCATACAAGTCTTCCATAACATCGCTGTTTCAGCCGTTCATTATGGAAAAGAAACATAACCCTGGAGCTGGAGGTAACAAAACGCAACCTAGTGCTAGGTCGCAGAAACGAACTAACCTCACAAGCTTCACTTCGTTGGGCAATCGCGGTCACTTTTTCAAAGAGTCGGTGCGGGATCTGCACGCTGTGAGAAAGCATGGACAGAGTGCTCAGCAAAACCTTCATGTCCTGCACCTGAGTGGCCGTCAGGCTATGAACAGCTTGATCATCAATGTCCATATCAGTGTGGAAACTCTCAGCGTTTCCGTTCACAAGTCCTGTCTCCATCTCTTCAACCTCACGATCCCCCATCCTCGCACACGTCACCACTTCATCGATCGCCCCACATCACAGTGTCTCTCTACACCTTTCAAACACACACCGGTTTAGAACCAAAACACTCTAACCAAAAGAAACTCAAAGAAAACTGCAACTAGCCGAACCGCCTGACTTTCTCCCAAATGCAAGATACAGACAAACTTTGAACACGCGCGATCTCCAAACACTCGTCAAGACAACCATACAACACCAGCACTAAAACGCGGAAAATAATTCACAAAAAACATTCAACATTGCACGAAAACCGCAAGAAAATCTAGTGCAGGAAGGGCAAAAGAAGCTA
The DNA here is from genome assembly GCA_963969395.1 of Pseudoscleropodium purum. Taxonomy (NCBI): domain Eukaryota; kingdom Viridiplantae; phylum Streptophyta; class Bryopsida; order Hypnales; family Brachytheciaceae; genus Pseudoscleropodium; species Pseudoscleropodium purum. The sequence goes on from OZ017797.1 coordinate 8,600,120, forward strand.
TACCGCCAACAAAGCTTCCAATCCAATGACGACCAATTACTACAATGAACTACCAACCTACCATACTCCCACCCACACGCAATCCATCGCAATCAAGCGAACACAAAAACGACACAGCGTACGAAATCCGAAAGCTAACCTGCGGTTCGAAATTCTTGCAACAGGGGAGCCAGCAAAACGTAGGAAGGATCGCAACGTGTGTGAGGAGAGACAATATAGAAGCGCAAGGAGGAGGACGATTCTTGCAACAGCTTCTTTGAGCCACCATGGAGATGTGCCCACTGAAAAAACCCTGACGGAAACACCAACAATCTGGAAACCCAATTCAGGGAAGCCAGCAAAATGCTCCAAGAATCGGGTGAGGAGACAAGTGAGTGAGAAGAGATGATATAGAAGCGCAAGGACGAGGATTGTTCTTGCAACAGCTTCTTTGAGGCACCATGGGGATGCGCCGACAGAGAAAACCCTGACGGAAACGGCAACAATCGCCAAACCCAATTCGGAAGAGTGGGCCAAATGCTGGAAGAATCGGGTGGGAGGCAAAGTGAGCGAGGAGGGACGATGAGGAAGCGATCGTGGTGGCAGAGGACTGGGACGAGTGAGTGCGAGTGCGAGCAGTCGCGGCGGCTGCGACGCGGATTTTCGAATTGGGTGAAGGCAAAATTTCGCGCGGCTTTTTGAAACAGGAGTGACTATGGCTTTCGGATTGTACGATGTCTGCGGCGGAAGAACAAGCATGCGCTGCATTCATCGGCGTCTTGGGTTGTTGGCTTCCTTAGAGTTCTTAAACAAAAATAGGAACCTCGCGGGGTTGGCTTCTTGTTCTGGCTGGCCTGCCCACCAAAATCAGCCGTTCTCTTGGGGAACCCCGTCTCGCGCTCGCTCGCGCTCGTTCGAGGACGAATGAATAAGGAAACAGTTCGAGTAGATGAACGGTTCTGTTCGTTGCTTTCACTCTATTTAGTGTGGATTTGGATATAGTGTGGATCAGGGGTGTGCTTTTGAGTACCTTCCTTGGTGATCTGAGGGTCGGAATTCCCCCCACTAAAAATGAGATTAAGCTAGATGCTAAGTATAGAAACTTAAAAAAAAATCCCCCATACAAAAAAGAAATTGGAAATACTTCCAAATATTTGTGGCATTTTAGAAGGAAAAAAAATTGCCTCCTCTACCTACTATGTATAGGGAGGTTGGATGAATTAACTGTGTTGTTGGATTCTTTTATCTTGAGAAGATTTGTACACCAAGACTTATTGATGTTAAAGTCTAGTCAATTGGATTTAATATAAACTAAAAAAACAAGAAGTTTGATTAAACTTCACAAAGATCCCTGGAAGGCATATAACATTGTTAATCAATGTTAGGGGCTCTTTTATCCCCCCTCAAATGTGAAAGCCTCATAGTGTTGCAACTTCTCCATTTATTGAAATTACTACAAGTGCTCAATGACATAACATTCATAATCAATGAGCCCCTAAGTAGCACTCTATACATATCGTTGATTTTGTGTATTCACAAACCGGCCCAACCAACCAACTCATTTACAAATTCAACCAATAGCTTACAATCAGATAACCAATTTCTTTCTTCTAATTAAACTAAATTCCCTCTCAAGCATTGAAGGAGGGATCACTTCTATCTGCAAGGGAAAATGGTTTAGGCTATTAAACAATGTTATGCATTTTTGTAAAGTTTTACTTTAATTTGAGGATTTTCATAGATTGTAAGTTGTTCAGAAATACAATAGATGTTTAACTTGGTAGGTCAACTTTATAAATCAAATTTAGGTCCCTTGAGGTCTAAGGTGTTCCTAATTAGGACTTTATATTAAATAGTTGCAAGCTTAATACCACAAGCTGAAAGAATCAAATACTCAATTGTACCAATATGATTTTTGTTACAAAGAGGAACTATTTAGAAAAAAAAAAAGTGGCACATATTGTACTCGAAGAACTTTAATATATCAACTAATCGTTGTGTAGAAGTAAGAAGTTGATTAGAATGGCTTAGAGTGTAAAAAGAGCATTGCAAGTCAGTTTGGGAGATTTGGGACTTCATTAGGACTTACTGGTATCTATTGACATTTCATTTGAGCTCTCAAAGTACATACCCTCTACATGTGGATTCTAGAAACTCATCTTTTTTAAGTCGAGTCTTCCAAATGATAGATAGATTAGATTGAGAGGTGCTTGCACCTTGTAGTTCTATTTTCTATGCAATTTTTATACTTTAACCTCCAAAGTCCCAAGAATCCCATAAAAAGATTTATGAAGGTTTAGGTAGATACCTATGATTTCGATTTTTGGCTAAATTTTTTTAATTCTTTTTTGAAGATAGAAAAAATAATTAGCTTTCTAGGAATATAATTTTATTTCAATTGGTATCCAAGAGCAAAAGTTACGCCAAAATAAGACTTTTCTTGACTTTGTCGTAGAGCTATCTACAATTAAATTTTTCTTTATATCTTGTACCCACTTTGGCTTAACAATTTTTTGAAGATTGAAAAGTACAAGGTTTCTTTTTGAATTTTGTTTTCTGAACCTCAATTCAATTTTTCAATATTAAAAGATTTTAAGTTCACAATCTATAGTACAAAAAATTTTAAGTTAAGAGGATTCAAAGCCTTTCTCTAGTGAAGCTAGTAACAAAAAATTTGTTCTCTTCACTTTAAAACTTGTATCTTCTAAGTGATGTAGTCAAAGTTTTTAAAATTTCTTTTAGACATTTTCATATTAATCTAGTGCAAAATCCTATGGTTGAATATACAAAATAACAAATGCTTAAAAAATTTATTGCTTGCATTTGAAAATGGTAGTTTTGATTGTTTTTTGAAAAAAAAAAAATGGCCTTAGGACTTTAGAAAGTTAAAAGTAATCTTTGCAAGATGTTTTTGTAATTAGAATTCAATTGTTGCAATTACTAAGTGAAAAATGAGATATTAACACATTTATTTAATTGAAACATTTTTATAAAATCTTACAATATGAAATGATGTTATGCCATCAGGTTGCTGAGGTTTTGTGATTTCAAGACTAATAGCTCCTCCATTAAAAAAGGGTTTGTAATACACATGGGAGTGCTAATGAGAAGCACTTGTGGTTTCATTCAATTGAAAATCATACAAGTCAATTGTGTGGTAGTGTTCACCATCATTAATTTTGAAGATATACTACTTTCTCAAAAACAATGAGGAGGATGGAACAATGTCTCTAAATCACTCTTTTTCTTCCCAACCTTATTGTACCATGTGATAATAAAAGTAACAAATAGAAGGGCATGTAACTTTTTTCATCAACATTATGATATGACATATGTATATAACTACATATTTTAATAATGCAATAGTGATGCAAATTAAATCAAACAAATAGAAATTTGATCACATAATGAAAAAAAGCACTAGCACATTGTTGCATTGCAAATGCACTCATTATGTAAAATATGTATTTATATAATATTTAGTCAAATTTTGATTATAATAATAGAATGCGAGGATGACATCACTTGAAAAAATTTCAAGGTGACATCTTCTCACTATGATCACATTTAACTATAAAAGACAAAGGCACCACCCTAGAGCTTCATCAATTTGATGTTGTTTTCTTTATTTGTTTTTCTTGAATTTACAATGTCAAACTAAAGGATTTTTTCTGAGCCTTAAGATGAAGAGCTTCAACTGGAGTAGGAATTTGAGTTCTCTTTGTCTCAATTGCTAAATCAATCTCTTCTGCTACTAATACTTATGCTTTTACATAAGTGTTCACAAGATAAAGCTAGACCTTCTTGGCTATCAAAATAGCCTTGTGTGGAGTAACAATAGCAAGAAAATTTGTAACATGATGCTTAAGCACTGGTGATTTTGTTATAAATTGTGTGTATTAAGTCTAAGAGTAGAAAAGTAAAATTCGAAGGGTGTTTTGAAGGCTTGAATGATGATTAATACTATTGTATGGTTTAATCTATCAAAAGAATTTGTAGCCATCAATGTTGAATAGAAGATTTAGTTAATCTTTTGACAAAAGCAAGTTGTGCAAATTACATCACAACCACCATTAAATGCATCCTTAAACCCTAAAGGACCATTGTCTCTTTGATGAACAAATGGGATTTTGGGTAGGTACCTACAACTTGAAACTTTTTTTTTTATTGTTTGAAACTTTTTGTAAAGACATAAAAATTGATTTGCTTTGTGGGAATATAATTTCTTTTTCAATTGATGCCCCAAAGCAAAAGTTATGCCCAAATAAGTTCAAAACAATGGACGGAGGCAGCAAAAAAAATTTCAAAAATTAAAATTTTAAATTTTAAATTTTTTTTCTTCATACATTATATTTTTGTGTATATGTTACGCTTTGATTCATTTCATTTGGATTTTTTTTGAGAAAATTATAGACAATCTTGTTCTTCAAGCAATTAGAGCATCTTCTTGAAAAAAATACCTTATTGGATTCATTTCTGAATGCAATTTTTACAATTTTTCCAAAAAAAAGTTTCACATAGTCTATTTTGCTTGCTAGAACAATCTCTCAATTAGGATTAGTGAATTATAATTCCATTTAAGAGATATTAATAATTTAGATTTTCCTTCTATCTAATATCTGTTTCTACTTAATAATTTTTAAAGAATAAAAATTAAGTTTTTTGGAATATTTTGAATTTTTTAGAATCTCAACTTAATTTTATACCATAAAAAATTACAGCTCAAAACTTTATAGTGCATAAAATTAAAGTTAAAAGTGTTCAAAGTCAAAAAATCTAGTTCTACAATGTGTTGAAAAAGTTGTTTTTTCTACTTTAAATGCAAATATCATGCAATTTGTGGGGTCGAAAATTCTGAAATTTTTTCCACACATTTTTTTATTAGCTAGATATGAGATCATATAGTTAGATGTGAAAAAAATAATTTAAAATTTCTTTTACATTTTGTTGTAGAAATGACAATTTTGAGTGCTTTTTGGCAAAAAAAAAAGGCCATGGTCCTTTAGGGGTTAAGCTCTTGCAGGTGGAATGATGTTTGTTTTAAAACTCTACTTTTCACCCCTAATAGACATTTTTTTATCCTATTTTTTTGGATTTGGATTTTGAAGTATTTTCAAAAGTTATTGATGTATTTGGAAGAGGAGAAAAGAATAGAAATAAATATTCTTATAATTGACTTAAGTGATTTGATAACTAGTTAGAAGGATAGATAAGAATTAAAGAAGGTTAGAGGGGATGACCAATGAGATTTAAGATGCCCATGTGGCCTAAGCGTGGGTTGATGTGGCCCTTAAAATAAGATAAGGTATCGGGGTCTTCTTCTTCCTCTTCCATTCTTAGTTATTATAAGTGCCAAGAGTTTGAAGAGTATATATTGTGAATTTGTAAATGGAATTTGGAGAGAATGTTTATCATATTTTTTTAATTTTAAAAAGGTATAACTCATTCTATTTAGAGCTTGGATGTGGAAGTTATGGATGATGAAGTGAAGAAAGGTCTACTACCTTTTAGGATTGTAAGCCAAAATTTTGAGTGCTTGTAGAAGTTCAATTAGAATGTTTTTAATTTTTAGCAAGTTGTGTGCAAAATTATAATCTTTTAAAAAAAATTATAACACTTTTAATTTGAAGTTTTTTTGAAAAATTTATGAGTATATAAGTGAAAAGGATGTAGATTAGTTACTAAATTTAAAACTTATAAATAGTCTCAACTGTGATAAAACATTGAAAACAAAGTTTTTATTTTCTTGAGTAGAGATTTTAGAGGATGTATATTATGAAGTCATCTTTTCAAGAAGATATGACACAAAGAGTTTGGAGTTTGTATGAAGTTGAGATGTACTTTGAAATGGAGATGTAAGCAACTATTAGGGACGAACTACAAAAGAACAAAATAGAGAGGAAAATCTCCAAAAGACACAAGACATGAAATCGTTCAAGATTTAGATGTATTTCAAATGACAGAGGTACACAAAATTAGCTCGGAATTTGAGTAGAAGCTAGGTGCTATAAACTAGAGGTTAAAAGGAATAGTTGAGATTGAGGGGCTTCTCAATCTTGACTACTACTTATATTAGAGGATGCTAAGCTTCTTTTACAAGCTTGTAGAAGCTTAGAAGCTTCTTTAGCTACTTTTACCTCTTGGGAAGCTTCCACAAATTCAGGAGTTTCTTGAGCTACTTCCATCTAAGATAAAACTTTTTGAGGAGCTTCCAAGAGGTTCAAGAAGGTTCTACATAGTAGGAAGCTTCATGAGAATTTTTTTCTATCTTCTTATGTCCATGATAGCAACTGCCTTTGATTTAGAGAGTCCAAACTTTATGACCCTATAATTAATGGGTAGTAACTTCTTTGAATTTGAATTTTGGAGAATTTATATGATATTTTCTTAACTTTTCAAAAAATTAAGACACTTTTGATGTAGAGTTTTGGAGCAGCTATGGCATACACTTGAAGTTTAACAACAAAAATTCAGAAGTCTTTGCAAAGGTTTCAGTTTATATTTGATTTATATCGTTTATACACAATTTATGTAGGATTTGTACATAATATGTATGGATATGGATATTTATATATTATGCATACGATACAAATATTGATATCTTGTATTTATATTGTATTTATATATGATAGTTATAAATATATATACATTCAAAGTATACATATCATATAAGTATAAAGAATCAATTTTTATATTTAATGTGACAAAATCACATACCTTTGTATATGAAGGTTTATATTTTTAATAACGTAGTAAGATTTCATAGCATAAACATCTTATTTATTATATTTTGAGGTAGTATATTGTCACACCATTATCCTTGAGATGCTCAAAGTGCCTCAATGAGCAAAGGGGACCTTGAGGATGACTTCCAAGCTTTGCAATAGTCTAAAAAGGGAGAAATTAGAGACCCCCGAGCAAATAGGGTGCAATAGCGTCTTGAATTTGAAGAAAATGATAAAGTGTTATACATGCTTTAAAAGTTCTTTAGAAGACGCTTCTAATTGTTTAAAAAACGCGTAATTTGAACTAGTTGGCTAAAAATTATGGCCGTTCAAAGTTGGAGATGTCTTTGCAACACCTGGACTTTGAAGGGCTAGGACTAAGGGGTCTTTATGAAGACCTCATAAAAGTATGGCATATAGCATGTCATTAAAAAGCTATAAATACAAGGATGCTAGAATAACAAGCATTACAAGATTTTCAACTAGGAGTCAAAAGTTATGGCTAAGAGAAAGGTTGTGGTGAAGGCATGACACTTCTCCTAATAAACCTGAATCTTTAAAGGGCCATAACTTTGCAAGAACTTGTCCAAATGGGACAAGTGAGAAATCAATCAGCATCTATTCAATAAATGGATATCCAAAATGGGCTTGTATATGAGATTTGGAACCTTAGTTGCAAAAATTACATAGCTTAGAAGTTTGGGAGTTCAAACAATGACATAATTTGGTGATTTATATTGGAAATAGATGATTTTCCAATACTCAAGTGGATTTGAGAAGTGTCTTTGATCTACAAGGGAGTGTTTGTTGAATGCCATGAAAGGTACCATAAAAAAAGTTGATCTCTTTTTGCACTCCCTCTTGGAGCATTAGTGAGTTTCGATGACTTAGGGTTGGTGATGTAACTTCACTACCACCTTTAAGGCACCATAGAACACTTACGTGTGTGTCTTAAGGCATCAATTGAATGAAGTCTCACTCTTTGTTAAGTCACTTTTGATGTATACCGAGTTGTGAATCCTAATTAACCTTGGTACAAAAAGTAACAAATATACAATGGGCTAGCATGGATTAGGGTGAAACCTAAAGGCAATAGAGATCATGGTGAATAGTGCCACGATGGGTCTTAGCACATTGAGATGGAAGTTCCACCCTATGTTACCAAGTAGCATACTTGGTGTCAAGAGTAGAATGTGTGCTACACTAGAAGAAAAACATGTCTAGCACAACCAACCACTATGCAACTAGTGTCCTATACAACTATTATGCAACTAACTTCTTCTCTATTAGCACTAAATCTAATGTAATTGTTTTATGTTGTTGTTTTACAACATTCATACATTATTTTAGTTGCAAAGCATTCATTCTATAGTTGCAAAAAACGACTAGGAAACAACTAGTGTCTTATACAACTATCATGCAACTCTAAAATGACCATAGTTGTTTCCTAGTTGGTTTCCTAGTTGGTTTTCTAGTTGTAGACTAGGTATTTTCTAGTTGTTTCCTAGTTTCTTACAAAGTTCATTTCCATTTGTTTTATATCAATTGTCTCATATAAATTGTAAAGAGTACCATTGGAATGGACATATAAGACTCGTAAGTTGTTGTAGTCTCATACAAAGAATTTTTTTGATAAAATTCTAAAATTTCTAAAATTTGTAGAAACAAAAAAACTAATTGAAATTCAAGAAATTTTAAAATTTTACTAAATTTAATTTTTGAAATCTAGGAAGAAGATAGATCTCAAATTTTAAAATCTAAAAAAAGTTTGATTTGAAATTCAAAAATCTAAAAAAGGTAGCTTTAAAATTCTAAAATCTAAAAAGAAGGTAGATATGAAATTTTGAAATCTACAGATGATTGAGATTAATATTTTAAAATCTACAAATCTGCAAGTTGCAAATAAGTTGCAAACATCGATGAAGTTCTTTGCATGCTATTTGATGATAAAAAATCCTACAATTAAACTACAACTAATGCAATTTGTCCATTGCAACTACGGATTCTACATTGTCACCTAGTTGCAAACATTCTATGCAATTACAAAACGAGTTGCACATTGTAGTTGCAAACCCCTCATTTTCCTTTGGTGTCAATGGATTCTTTTTGTTAATTTGTGAATTTATAATTGTGTTTTGGTTGTTTGCAAATTGTTCTTGTGCCTTGTGAATTTGTAGATTCCTATTAAAAATATAAATTGTCAATTAATTGCTTACACTACTAGTCTCAACTAATTATAGTAGAACGCCTTGTGATTGTCCAATTGCAAAGTCAAGTTTAGCTAGTTGATTTAGAAAATTAGTTAATTGGTCTACAAATGGTGTGAGACCGGGTGGATTTTTGGAGTTTGATTGAGTGATTTGAAGAGTGAAGTAGCATCAAGATAAGTTGCTTATTTTTTGGAATGATTGAAAAAGTTTAATTATGTGATTGTTAATAGCTAGTTTCCTTGCATGCATTTGTTCACAATCTTATATATAGTTGTTTTGTAATGTTCTAGTTGGGTTAAGAGCTAGTTTCATGTGGTTTGTCTACATCAAATTGCAAGTTCTGATTGTACTTCTACAAGATTAAATTACCATAGTGTTGTCTAATTGGCGGTAACAATGTTAATAGATTTTGTCAATTTACAATGTTAATCTCTATAGCTTTGCAGTGACAATTGCAAGACTTGAGGATTGTGTACAAATTGATTGGCTTATTTCTTGTACTCTTTAGCATTAGAGTTGAATAAATGGCTAATAATCTTGGCTAGACTATAGTTTTATGTCTATAAATTTATTGCAAATAGGTAGTATGTGATAGTTTGAAATTGTGATTGATTAAAAATTGTTGTAGAAGGATGATAGTTGGAAAGCAAGTGAATTCATTGGCTTTATCTTGTGTGCAAATTGCTTGCGCATTTGCTTGTTTTACTAAGCCAACAATTTCTTGAGCACAATTTATTAAAAATTGTAGTATACTCATGATTTAGAAGTTATCATTGAGGTGCAAATTAATTACTAGTTTGCAATTGAATCTATTGCAAATTGTTGAGTTGAATAAATGAGAATTCATGTTTTGCATATAATTGTTTGAAATTGGTTAGAGCCAATTAAAAAAATTTGCAATGGTGTAGCTTGGTTGCATATTTGTAGAAGTGTATGTTTGCATTGAATGTATGATTAATTAAGCAAATTGTTGTGAAGATTGTAGTTGTACTAAAATTGGTTTACTTGTGGCTAATTGAATTGGTTGTATGGGTGTAATGGTTTGTCTTAGTAATTTGCTTATATTGTTATAAATTGTGAGTGGTCTCTATTGTCTCTATATTTAAAAATTTTGATGTTCAACTTTGATAAAGCAAATTGAAATATTTATGTTTGAGACTTAAGTTGTGCAAAAAATTCATTATAATTCATGCTAGCAATTGACTTAACATTGGTCGTGGATATTGAAATGCTAATAAATAAGAGTTCATGTAATCTTGTGTGGTTTAGTGTTGTCTAATAGCTTAAGGAAATAATTAGCTAATTGATAGTGTATAATTACTCAATCTAATGTCCAATTAATGAATATGAAGAGAATTGAGTACAATCGAGTAAGCTTGTACATCCAACAGAAGATGTCTTGTTGGATTTGAAAATTGCAATTAGTGAAAGAAAAAAATAAAGATGACTAGGATTGTTTCCTTAACATAAACATGCCTTGCATACTAAGATCATTTGCCAACATGGAATTGTAAATTAGGCATTCTACATTAATTGGAAATTAGGCTAGCTAATTAGCTTACTAGATAATTTGCCACACAAAAAAACAATGTAAAGGATAAAATAAAATTATATATATAATTTATGCTATAAGTTTGAGTCCTAAATCATATATTGGACCAATTGCCCAACCTTGATAGTTTGTTGGAATACTTCTCCACTGCTAAATAGGTACTAGGCAAGACTGATATAACAATATGGAATCCATAGCATTGGTGAAGGACTACATTGGATGCAATATGGTAATAATTAGTGAATTGATGAGTAATTGCGTTTTGAAACACATCCTACTTGAAAAGTGACCCTAGATACCAAAACGATAGACTAGTTGACTTTTTGCCACAAAAAATCCCTATACTAGTATCCTTGGATTTTGTTTTAAGTTGGAAAAAATCCAACTTATACATGTTCTATCCTTTAACCTCATATTTTTGGAGTTACTAATTTTTTAGATTTGACATATGAAAAGAGGATTGAAAGACTTCAAATCACTTTAATAGATTTAGCATCATTATAATTAAACATTATAATCTTTCAAATCATAAGCAATATTGTTAAATTTTTTTTCATGTCATCACTAGCATGTCTAGTTTGAATGTGTACAGTTACAATTTTAAAAAAATTGATAAAACTTATCAAAATATTGGCTTTTAGTTCAATTAGGGCAATGTCCAAGAAGCTCAGAAAAGACCTTGGGCATTTAGAGGTTAAAAAAATGAAACAATCTCATGTAATTATATAAACTTTGAATACAAAATCCTTCCAAAAGCATTTTCAAGTGACCATAATCTTCTAGCATCCGAGCTAGCATCTCACATTTTGTGTCTTTTATAAACTAGAATGATATCTCCTTGCAATGAAATTCACAAATTCATTAATTCATGCATCAAAATTTATCATATTTCTATTTTTAATGGTCATGGTTTGATGTTACATGAAAAAATCATGGTCTTAGGGCCAGTTCACATTAAGTCCTAAGCTCCATTGAATTCTCAAAATCTAATTGGTGGAGAGTTAAAAATTGGGACTTGGAATTTCACACTACATCATTAGTCCACACCACTCCAAAATGCCTACATGGTAGCACTTTTAGAAGTTTTAGTACCAAGGAAGTAGGACTTGGAGGCCAAAGTTGCTTTAGCCAAAATGGAAACCTAACTCAGTTGTAAACTACCAACAATATTTTTAACAATAAAAAGAAGAGAAGAATACCATATAAGGCTTTCTAGTGGGCTGAATTTTCTCTAACTTCCATATGTCCTATACAGATTTGATGATAAAAGTGCCTCAAAATGCTTTTTTGATGTTTTGATTCATTTTTTGAACACTTCATTGCTACATATTATTATAGAAGAGATAAGTTGGAGCTTAGAGTTGGGATTTTTGCCTTCACAGTATGAGTCCCAAGTCCTATGTTTGCTATTTTCTATATATTCACCTTCTACAATCCTAGAAAGTTGGAATTTGACTTTAAACCAAGACTTAGAAAATTGGGGCTTGAAATGTAGTGTGAAATGCCCCTTAGATTCTCACAATTGTTTACAAACAACAACTCTAAATACATTAGTGTTAGTTTCAATTTTGCAACACAAAAACAATTCATATCATGTATTTATAAAGCCTATACATGACTATGCAATATCACCAGTTTTTTTCTTAAACTTTTAAAGTTGATAGAAACGTTACCTATACATTGTCCAATCATTATATTAGGAGATTTTAATGTTGACACACTTGAAAATAATAATAACAATAATATCATCCAAAACCAAGTATTTATTTACTAAATTTGATGAATAAATTTTGAACTAAAATTGCAATTCAACCAAAGCACTACAAAATATGGATCCCTACTAGATGGCTATGTCTGGGCAAACATCCTTAAAAAAGATAGTATACCAAGTATAATAGATGCATAGTGGCCTGATTATCATAAACCAATTTATTCAAACTACCAAATTACCTTCCAAAATACAATAAAAATACAATAATCAACACTTCAATTCAGATTAAATTAAATTTATTTGCTCATTGTAAAAGAAAGAAAGCCTTGCATTAACAAAAGCTAGAAATGAGGAAGTTTGAATGCAACCTTACTCAAAAAGCAAGCCCCTGCCAGAGACAGAACCTCTTGTAGTGTAGCTGCTTGCTGATTGCATACCGGATTGTAAGCTCATTTAAGTTAAAAGGAAAGTGTAATTATTTTGTTAATACGGCAGTGCACACATTAAAAAAATGTTACCAATTTCACACAAATTCACACATCCATAAAGATTGTCTCTTGAAAAGTCGAGAATGCGTAATTTCAATCTCATTGCTCCGAAGCCCTGAACCCTAAACTCTAAAACCCTAAAACCCTAAACTCCTTGCAAATTCACCAGCGCACACATAAGCCGCCGCAATATCCGCAACAAAAAACCAAATGCACAGCTTCACTCGGGTCAAAGGACCGCCAGAAAGAAAAGCCTGTCAAACTGGAGGCAGCATGCATGGCTCATATGAACGCATGCACGGCAGAGAAACTGAGAACTAACTCGAGTCGCAACTTGTGGCAAAAAAAATGGACTGAGAATAACCATACAAAGTGGAAAATAAGTTTTCCTTCTCAAGTACTATATTCTGATAAGGGAGTAAATTCACATGGGGAGAGGGCACTTGCATAAAAGAAGCGCCACTACATTGCGTTATTTCTCATCAATCACAGGAGGACGACGAAGAAGGGACCGAGGTAGAACCTTCTAAAACCATAGAAAAGAGTACTGTACAGTACATACCCGATTCTTCTCTCTGTTGTCGTCCAAGTTGCTGTGAACAACTGTCATCATCCCCCAGGACCTCCATATACCTGTTAAAACTATTAGAGTTCTACCTTCTTTCCTGCTAAAAAGAATTCCGCACTGTTTTTGCCTTACATACTGCCCTTCCACAACTCGCATCCATTGCCTCAAAAACTTAACATCTTCTGGATAGGGACAATGTGTAATGGACAACAACTACTGTCCTAATCTTGAGGTGTGTTCAGATCCAGAGCCTCGTCCCAGAAGCTCCATGAAGACAGACCGCAACATTTCTAACGAAACAGGCTTTGTCACGACCTTGTCCATGCCCAGGCGAAGACACTTGTCATGGGTCTGACGATCGGTGTTCGCTGTCAGAGCAACAAGGAGTGGCCGCTCACGACGTCCTAATCTTTGCTGAATTTGAATTGCAACTTCGTATCCATCCATGTCTGGCATACACACATCCAGAAGTAGCACATTGAACCCCTGGTTTCGCTGGAAAATTATTTGCAGACACTCCCGTCCAGAAGACGCCACGGTCACTTCACAACCTAATCGCATCAGCAATCCTCGTGTTACCATCCTGTTCACTCTGTTCAACAGTCCACGAATCAAGCATCAGTATTTACTCATAAAAAAATAACAAACCTTCCATGTGCATCCATTCACCCTCTGTCAGTGAACAATGAACACTGCATCCAAAATTTGAAAGTTCCTCTCTGCTCACCCATTGTCATCAGTGACTAGGACTTTCACCCCTGCAAAGTCTATCCGAGACTGACTGCCGCCTGAAAGAGAGGTAGGCTGGATCTGGATGGAAAGATGGCTTGGCGGCTCAGGGGGAACATTTAGTTTCACTATAAAAGTTACAATCGACCCTTTTCCAACACCATCGCTTTCAATCCATATATGACCATCCATGAGGTTAACAAATCTGCTCCAACACCCGCAAACAGTGAGAGTTATAGTTGCAAGCCCAATGAAAATAGCGCAAAAGCACCAAAAAAGCCTGAATCGAGAAGTAAGCAACTAGTCTGGAAAGTCTGTCTTCCTGATTGGACTCGCCTCATGTAGACAAGTGCAACTGAATAAAGTCAATTAAACAACCGAAGAGTGACAATATTTGACGAATGCACCAAAATCGAACGGATATAGAAGCCTCCGTCATAGAACGATGAAGCAGAATTGCATGAACATCACGCTACAGATAGTTACGTTACGCCATGCATGGATATTGAAATTAAGAGCTGACAAGGAGAAAGGGAAAAATCAAACGGTTGCAGCAAAGATGTGAAGCAACACCTTTTACAAATAGCTAATCCAAGCCCCGTCCCTCCATAATTTCTAGTTGTGGTGGAATCGGCCTGAACAAACTTGTTAAAAAGCTTAGGGATGTCTTGTGGATTAAGGCCTAATCCAGTATCCCGCACCTGAAAAATTTGCCATTCCACTCAATGAAAATTTGATGTCATGAAAATTTGACAATCTAACATACAAACCATGGTTTACGATATTTATTGAGACATTTTTATGAATCGTGAATTTCTGACACCAAATGGCAACTGATTTCAAGATGTTGAGGAAAATGAGTCAACTTTAGAGATGCGATGACATGTCACAGCGAGCCTTGGGATTTAAAGAAGAAGAGGTAATGAACCAAGCCAAACCAGAGAGGCGAGGTACCTGGACTCTCAGATAAAAATGTTGGTCTCCCGGGGTGGGTCGAAATTCTGGTTGGCGAGGGTCACGCGGATATTCAGGTCTTTCCAGGCCTACAATTACGTTCACACAACCCTCCTTTGTAAACTTCACGGCATTTCCAATAACATTCAGGGCAGTCTGTAATAGCCGTTTCTCATCTCCAACTGCAGTTTCAGGAATGTCAGGCCCCATAGTCAAGTTCACTTGAAGTCTTTTCACAGATGCTATTGGCTTTACGAGGTTCAAAACCTGGTACGACAAAAACAATGTTTCGAACCTGTTAGATCATGTGTCATCAACGAGATTAAAGAACAAAATAGCAAATCGCTGTCTCAATACAGAGAGTACTCCCATAGGTACAACTTCCACGACTATATCGACTTCCAGCAGCATCCGAGTATCTCCTAGAAAATGTAAAGCGGCAATTACCCCCTCTTTCAAACTCTGAAAAGAGATTGCAAATTTCTGTCCTGTCACTAAAACAAGCCTGAAGACAAAAGGGTCTCACTTACAGTTTCAGAATCGGAACCCCACCTACACCTTTACCAAACCTCCTAACAAAGACAATTATGATACCTCCCTGCAACATTCAAGAGGAAAACCTAAATGAAACACTCAATGTCATTAATCATCACAAAGGTAATATTCAGGAGCTACCTCTTTAAAAACGTCGGGAAGGTTGAATGTGCGACTATCAAGTTCCAAACTTCCATCTTCGAGCCGAGAAAGGTCAAGCACATCATTTATCAATGTGGCCAAAAGGTTGCTGCTTTTCAGAACAGTCTCCACCATAGACCGCTGCTCAGTGGTTAATTCGGTTTCCTGCAAAAGAGAAGAGAGCGCAATAATCGCATGCATAGGTGTGCGCATCTCATGGTTCATCACAGCAAGGAAATCGTTGCGGGCTCTAATCGCTGTCTCTGCTACCTGTCGAGCATGTTCCAAATCTACATTTTGTTCCATCAGAAGATCTCGAGCTAGCATCGATTCCTCCAGTATTGTTGCGTGCGATAGAGCAACAGCAACCTGCACATAGTGGATGGTATCACCTCTTAGAAAAAATTTCGTCACAAACAAAAGTGAGCACCAGAAATCTTCACGTACTCATCAGAACTCAAAGACTCGGTCATCGAGGTGACATCTCCATGCAACTGAAGCGGTAAGAGAGACCATGTTACTTCAGTCTAATCACCTGATCAGCCACAACTTCAACTAGCTCCAACTCATGGACATGCCACCTCCTCGCACTGTCCGCAGGCAGCATCAACACCATTAACGCATAGGGACGTGGCCCACCGTCATAGTGGAAGTTCGTAAAATCGTCGAGAAGTGGAACTCGGACTGCCACCACATCCCCAGTCATGTGCTTCCCCGAACGAATTCGAGTAACGCAAACTGGGCTGTTAGGAGAAATCATCACAGCACGTTGACTGCTGAACACTTGCTTGACAGTTGGATGAGTTATGGGTACTCTGATATTGAGAGGATCAGCTCGAAGAGCATTTTTGAATTCTAACTCTTGACCATCTCGAGTTGGCATCCACAGAGTACAGTCCTCAAGTTGAAGCGTCTTGCCCAGTTCAATAAGGGTAGTGTTCAATATTGTATGCCGATCCAGTGTGCTTCGAATTTCGTGAGTGAGCATTCGAACATGACGACCTGTTAGCTCTTGAGTGCGTATCAATCCCATCTCACGGTCAAGGTCCGCAGCCTTTTTCTTCAAAAACAATTCTCGAGTCTTTACACTAAGGAGGTCTGGAATGATGTGCACAAGCATCAGGGCCGTGGCACAAGAAACAACAGCAGTAAGAACTTTCGCTGTTGTGAGAACTACAGCCACCGTCCGAGAATGGCTACTAAATGTCCACAGCGATATCAAATGCGTTGCTCCACAAAGCACAATGAAGGCTCCAAATTGAACAAGGACCCACCGATATGGAAAGATGGATGACTTCTTCACGAAATATATAAGCTCCAAGGGGATAGAGAAATACGCCAATGCGATGAAAAAATCGGATATATACTGGTACCGCATCAGGAGGTCGTCTGGTGGCCATTGCGGCTCTATGCAGTTGCAGACCTCCATCGATGCCAAATTCCTCAGGCTACTTCGCTATCCTTCTTACTAATTGTTTCCACAAATGTGTAACTGTTAAACCAAGTACAGGATATGGGAAAGGGGTCAAATTGAGGAGAAAGTTTGCAAGCGTGAGCACTGTCCACAGGGATTTGGTTACAGTGGGCTATCGTGTTTGGCACTCTCTGTTTTAAGGTATATACAAGAAGCAGTTTCCAGAAATGCCTCCATGCCAGATGGGCGAGCAACAACTCCGTCTCCTACACAGATATCACCAATAACAAGAGCAGCTTCAAAATTGGCAGTTCGTGCAATTCGTCCCACATGAATCCTTCGAAAACCACTTAAATAAAGCGTCGAAAGACCACTCAACATGGTCCACGAACTAAATGAAGGACTAATCCACCAATCCAAACCAGACAATTTATATCCAACCGTAGAGAGTAACACAATTAACAATCCCTAGAAAGGGAGTAGATTGCAATCAGACAAAAAGTATCTACCAAAATGACATTAATAGACACCACATAAATGCAAAGAAAGACAAGCGTATCCACGGAATGCTATGGAACCCCCCAAAGATGTATCTATAATAGAAAATATGCTAAACCAAGACCTTCAAACTAGGTCATGGCAGATGGTAACGAGGTAATGATAAATAACCAAGAGAAAAAACCTACCAAGCCCCTCAGGACATAACCTAATTTGTCCTGTAACCATCTGCCATCACCTAACATAATGTCAATATAGACAACTCATGAGACTGCCTCAGTGCAGACTTACAATGGTAAATCAAATGTGGATCATTGATCAAAGGTTAATATATGAAACATTCTACTTTCATGAAGTCTTTGTAAGTAAATTCTTTGTTGTTGATTGTCAATAACAGTCTCCTGCTTAAAACTTCAGTAACCAACAAAATCCCTCATTGCAACCAACTAGGTAAAATTAAACCATATAAGGCCAAGGTTATGAAAATAACCACTCCGCTACGAACTAATTACAGCATGCCACAACGGCAACAGTAGGTTCCATCGGTATTACGCCCGAAGCGCAGGCAGCAGAACAAAGCGTGACGCCTAAACAGCAATGTCATCTCTATCAACGCTTGAATTGATCTCGATAACTGAATGTTAGACTGAGATCCGCATATCAGTTCTAGGAAGAAGAGAACATGGCAGACAAAAAGATTCCTTCAATCCTGGTGTCTCATAAAGCGGTGAAAACTTGTGTACTCTCCCTAACTGGTAGTACTATCCAATTTTGCTCCCAAAACCCATAAAACCTCATAGACTAAGTATTCATCATTCCTTAACAGCCATTCCAGATTCCCTTGAGGCCTTCTATTACTACACGCAACAGCCTGTCGCGAACTCAATAAACGGAAATCCTAATCCTCGACAACGGACATTCATAACCTTTTCGAGGCTCAAGCCATAGATCCCACGACTAAAGCTCCTTCAGAAACTCGACGCAATCAAACAAGGTTCCCACATTCCGGGACTTCGCTCCTTCTCGCAGTAACGTCCAAAGCTCAGCTAGAAGGACGACTTATTACGGCTTAAGATGTGTTCCCCAGTCCTACTCTGAAAATAGCATCTCCTTCACGAAGATACTCAAAAGACCTCGAAATGAAATAAAATTAAAATTAAAACTCCACTACAAGCCAAAATGAGAAATCTACTATTCCGCACAAGCAAGTACACAACGAACGACATCACGCAGCCTCCACCTCACACCTCCATTCCAACCTCCCGCACAGCTAAATTACACCCCCAAACACCCCAGAGATCAGCCCAAAAGAACCAAAACATGAAAAACAAAACCCTACGATGAATCACTTACCCCAAACAGATCAAGAGCGTCTCCCACATGGTAGCGTCTCTCGTCTACCACCGACAGCGAACGCTACTCCGCGTCCTCGGCGTCCTCTTTCGCATCACCCGAAGCCATGGCCAAGCGCGGACTTACAATCCGAATCAACCATTTGCGGCGGCAGCAAAGTTCAAACCACGAAATGAAGAAAGAGATTACCGTGTGTTTGTTGTTCCGTCAACCCTAGCGTTCTGCACAGAGGACCGTTTTCAGTGCGAAAACGTCAGAGGGCGTAACCAGGAAGAGGAGGAAGGCACTACAGCAAAGCTCAACGTCAAAGCACGCAACAGCAGCAGCGACACAACATGAACGGCCTCCGCGGAGCAGGGAGTGTGTCAGTGTGGTGTAGGCTGGCTATGGCGGAACCTCTGTTTTTGTTCGGGGCCCACGCAGGTCTCGCGATGGAAACCCAGCGTCGCAGCCATTCCATTCAAAAGGCATCCCGCATCATCTCAGTCAATCCAGAAAATTAGCACGGAGTTAACTTAACTCAAGTTCATCTAACTTGACTTAAACTTAACCCACGACTCCTTCTAACTTAACCCGAACGGATTTGCTGGGTCAACGGTGACTGCAAATGGGTGAGTACCAACCAGAGGTAACTGCCTCAGTATGTACGTATTCACAGTGATTTCAAATTTTCACAAAAAGAAATTGAAAACTTAAGACTTAAGCCTATCACTAACCCCTTAAATGATGTTGAGGCCGAAAAACATTCAATAGATGACTTGACTAATTTACTGTAAAAACTAAAATTGCATCAATTGGTTCAATGATTAGAGCATTTTAATGACTACCTTGGACAGAGGGATGACGTCTTTCAAGGGTTAACATTACTTTGCTTATCCTACAACTCCTTCTAACCCAGACAGATTTGTTCTTATTGTAGATAGGTGAATATGAACCCGAGGTAATTTTCTTTCTATAATAATTCACATTTTATACAAAATAAATTTAAAAATTTAAGATGTAAAGAAAATCTCAGATTCTATTTCAAAAAAATAAAATAAAATAATTTCCATCCCTTCTAAGTGCAAAATAGAATATACATGTAAAGTAAGGGATCATATTGAGTTTGTTAATGTGGTTAGTTGAAATGGTAATGTAGATAGCAATTAAAAAAAATATATCTTAACCAAGATTGAATAGATTTCTTATCCATGTTTCATGCATAGGGCCTTGAAAAGTGATATTGGCAATTAAAGATGATGTCATTTATGGTCATGGGTTTCCATGTTCTTATGAAATAGGTTTCTAAACCTCCTCATAACTTTTGTCTAATTAATCAAAATGGAATGATTCAAAGTTTCCCACACATACAAAAATCTAGAAAAATGATTTCAAATTCTTTGTTTCTCAAAACTTTTCTAAGCTACCTAGACTACCCATCAAGTAATGATACATATCACGCAATAACTTTTTAGCCATGTAGTCATAATTTATGAAAATTGTTGGGCCTTAAAGCTACTACTTTGGTACATGTTTTCAAAGTAAAAAAATGAAAATTCCATTTGTAGTGAGCTACCCAAAATTGTTATGTTGCCAAAAAAAAATACAATCTTCACATTTAGGGGTTAAAGTTGACAAAATTAATGAGATTTTCCAAATGCTTAATAAGAGAGATTCATATTTCTCCCATACAAAAACATATATTTTTTTAGTCCACCCTGACCATGGGGTAAGGTAATATTTTAAACAGTTATGCCTCAATGTTTCAAGCATGGATTGGGTTTGCTTCACACTCCATGACAGCTTGGGAAAATTGTGCAACACACTGTTCTCGTGTCCTTTGTTAATAAGGTTGCATCAAACATCACAGTCACAAGCAAAAGTGACAAAAAAAAGTAACCATCAGTACAGTGATGTACAATTCACTTTTTTCTTGTGGAAATTGTTGGCATTTTAATTTAATTCTTCATTCCTGCACCAAGGGCCTCCTTACATGCATCAGTGGGTGGGTGCATTCACCAATACTGGAATATAGAAAGCACTTTTATGTTTCTTTTACGTGTCAGGAGGTTTATAAACATTATAAGAGTTTTGGGGGGGTTCAGAAGCCTGTTTCGAGCCTGTTCCTCCGAAGCTATTCCCTGCAGCGAGGGGAACAGCCCGGTGTCAGAATTTTTTTTCATAAAAAGAATTAAAAAGAATAATAATAATAAAATTTAAAAAAATTAGTCTTCAAATGCAAAATTTTTAAAAAATTGGTCAATGACATGGCAGGATCTCAGCCACGTCAGATTGTTGTGCCGAATCTATTCCCTGCATTCGCAGGCTATGATAACTCGCAAGCATCCGAAGGCCCCAAAAATCTTCTAATGTCACCCATTTAAGAGCTGAAATTGAATTTTGGGGAGGTGAAACTTCTTGAAACATTTTTTAGTAAATTTTCCTTGAAAGACAAGTGGACTTGGCATTTAACCCCAAGTCATTTCATATTTTTTAAAGCATTGTGGAATTAAGTATGAAACTTTGAAGTTGAAATGGCATAGGTCTATGATAAGACTTAAAATATAATCGAGTAATTTTTAACCCAAGAGACCTTGTCCCAAGTGCAAATAGGCAAAGATTCGAGAGTTTGCTCCCCTCACAATTAACACTAATGAAGTAGAATGATTTGGGGAAGACCAATATTGACACATCAAATCATATTTTCAAATTCATCAATTTCAAACTTTCAAATCCTCTCAAGCCTTGTAAAAACATCAAGGACTAAAAGTGTCCAATGAATGACTTTCAAAGAAACTATAGAAACAAAGATTGACATCTATTCATTCAAAAAAATTGATAATTTTTTGCTAGCGTTGTGGTGATAGGATCACATTCTTCTATGGCTAAACACTACAGACCATACCTAATAGATAGTCAAGGTTGGCATTTTTTATCAAATAATTAGTTAAAGTTAGTAAATGTGATGTTCCAAATACTTAATCATAGAGAGATTCATAATTTTTCTATAAATTAAAAAAAAAAGATTATATCCCAATAGATATACCATCTATATTTAGAAATGTATTTTTAGTCAACTCTTACCACTAGGTATAGTAACATCTTACACAATTAATCTAGAACTACACAATTAATGATTCAATTCCATGGTCTACAACTTTGTCCCAATTTTGTCACAAAAACATGGAAATCCGCTTCAGATTCTAACAAGAGTAGTTTATTAATGCTATTAAAAGATAACGTGTCAATTACTGATTGGTGGATCTTCAAGTGCTATTAGATACATTGGAAAGTGATATTGAGTTGTAAGAAGACGTTTATGAATCCAGTCTAGTGGCGGTTATGCAATTTCACTTCAGAAATTCACAAAAATTACAATTTTTATCGAAAAATTATAATTCCACTTGGGTTTGACTCCTGAAACAAAAGCACACCTCTGAAAAATATATGTCTTTCCTAGAGTTGACCGCAATATAGTCAGATTGCAAATCAGGGTGATAATGGGTAGTTCTACCTTATGCCGTACATCAATGTTGAGTGTTTTTTTGGTGTTTTTTTTCCTGAAGCAAACAACCTTCAAGAGCTGCAGTGAGGATTGACATGACACAACATCCATGGCAACCCAAACTCATGAGAAAATTGTGTGGCAACATACTGTTCTCGTGTCCTTTGTTAATATGGTTACATCAAACATCACGGTCACAAGCAACAGTGACAAAAAAACAACCATCAGCTGCTAGAGCCACAGTAGTGTACAGTTTTTGTTTTTTCTTGTGGAAATTGTTGGCATTTTAATTTAATTCTTCATTCCTGCACCAAGGGCCTCCTTAAGCTTACTACATGTATTGGTGAGTGGGTGCATTCACCAATACTGGAATAAAGAATTCAAAGCACTTTTATGTTTCTTTTATAGTGTGGAATGCACTGGTATTGGTGGAACTCATTTTCAGCCTACTTCCATGCTCACTGATTGGTGGAATTGTTCTTGTCTTTTAGTACTTTTTCTACCTACCAGGCTTCACATGTAAGTTCATGTTAATTGCATCATAGTTAGAGTGTAACTTAGGACATCCTTGATGAGAATAAGAAATAGGCCCACCATGTATACCTCTATTATTTTTTATTGCTTTTATTGCTTTGTAGCTAGAACTTGAAAATTCTATCATTCAAAGTGCATTCATAAGTACTTTGAATAGGTTCCATAAAACTCAAATTTAGGCATTGGATAAAGGGAATAAACCACTTTAGAAGCAAGCTAATAGAGAAGAATTATAGTGGTCTTGGCACATTATGATTGCAATGCAAGTATATATTTTACTTCAAATTTGTGTGTTGAACATATTTTTTTTTTCTTGACAACTTAAATTTGTCCAAATGCCCACTTTTACAACTTAGTAGAGAAAATTTTATTTAAAAATTACAAACATTCATTCAATCTATAATCTATTTTAGAATAGATTTCCATTTTGAATAATCCAGAATCAATTGAAAAGTACATGTTTGAAATTCACCAAAAGAAAATTTGAATTGGGAGACTCAAACTACAAAGACATTGCAGCCCAAAAGTAGGCGATGGATGGCTTTCCAAATTCTTACAGAAATGAAAGATGCACCCATTGGTTTTAAAATCAAATCATTTTTGAGTGACTACCTCAGTACGTCGTATATTGGAGTCCTTACTAGTGTAATGTGGCCTTCCAGATTAAAATACATAATTTTATTTTGTTGGTTGATTCTTGGGCCGCAAATGCAGAGATTTCCTTGCAGAAAATTGGGCAACTATTCCACTTGGGGTTGGGTTGGAAGACAAGGCCCATGCTGCCCTGCAACATGCATGGCAAGTGAGGTACTGTACAGCAGGCAACGTCCACCAAGCTCAAGCATCTCAGTGGATTCAGTGGAACTGTAACACCATGATTTGCGGCATTGGAAGGGACTGTGACTGGCACCTTAACCCCTAAACGACGGAGGGTGCAAAAAACAATGTTGTAGAAGCCACGTCGTGACCTTACTGACCTGGAAGGGGGTAAATGGTCGGGTAAATGGTCGGGTAAATGGTCGGTGTGAATTGACCCCTCACTCATCCCCCCAAAGCAGTAGGATTCTTTTTGGCAATTTGTTGTCAATTTGCATCAAAATAATGGGTCTTCACCAAGCCCTTGGAAAAAAAAATAGTATTGAATTGGCAAAAAAAATCATTAGAAAATTTCAAATTAAGAAAAAAAATCTTGGATGAAATTATTAGATTGTGGATGAAAATAGAATGATGAATGGTACTATATGCTAATGTGATATTTTCTATTTTATACACATGAATGAATGTTGAAATTTGGAGCACCACTACAATATTTTGTATTGCCACTATGGCATTTCATTAAAAATGAAAAAAAAATCCCTACCCCAAAGTCATTCTAGGAGTGCATGTATAAACAATAAGACCCTCTTATTTTGTGCCAAATTAATTCATCCTACACACCTCTTATAGCTAATTTGGAGTGTTTGGATTGCAAATATGAATTCAGAATTTTCAAATTTTATCATATGTACCAAATAAAAAAAATTCACCCTGGCCACCTTAACTTAAATGGGCCAAACTTGAGTTCAAATTTCGACCATGTTTCATGTTACAGACACAATTGCCTGCTCCAGTAATCCCGCTGCACCAATGTTGCTGCCCAGACTTCTGACCTGTACCGGAGGATGTCAACTTAAAAACACATCAGCCAGCCCCACTAAAAATAAATAAAAGGCTTCCAGTAAAGAAATACCAGTGTGCCCTAAGCTGTTGCCACAGTCAAAATAAAAATAAAAATAAATTTAATTTTTAATTTTTCTTTTAAAACTTTGAAATCCAATAACTTTCATGTCTTAGGTCAGAACACCACAAACACAACATGTGCACCCCGCCTTTCTAAGAGCTTTCTAATGATATTAAGAATATGATTGGGGGATGCATGGTGTAGGAGATCTCAATGTAACAATCAAAACAAACAACCAAACTTAACCCCTAAGTGGAAGCCCCAAGGCCATTTTTTATATCAAAAACCACTTTAAATTGTCATTTTTGCTACATTCATCCAAGAAAACAAAAAATATCATTTCTTTTTAGAATTTAATAGTAAGATCTTATACTTCACTTGTCTTAGCTCATGTGGTATAAATTTCATGAAGTTTCACCGTATAGATTAGAAGATATTAGCATTCAAAGTTGAAAAAGAAAGTTTTTGTGAACATTGGCCTGCAATTTCAAATGACTTTGACCACCAATTGTGAATTTATTTTGCACTACAGACTTTAAATTAAAAAATTTTAATGTTGAAGAATGGAGTTGAAAGTCTAGGAAAAAAAATTCAAAAAAAATACACTTGATTTTCATTCTTTAAAAAAAATGCTAAGTAGAAGAAGGTTCAAGATTGGAAAAAAAACTAAATCGTTAATAACTCCAAGATGGGATTGAAAGACAATAATCCCAATGGTGAGATTGTTCTAACAAGCAAACTCAACGTTCTAAAAAAATTGTGAAAATTGCATTCAAAAATAAATCCCACAAGTTATTTTTTCAAGAAGATGCTTAAATTGCCTGAAAAACAAGATTGTCCTTAACTTTCTCATTATTAATCCAAGGTTCACATTTAGACAAAGATATAACATTTTAGGGGGAAAATTATTATAATTTATTTTGATTTTTTGTAATATTTTTAATGCTGCTCACCGAGTTCAATTCTAGGCTTTTTATGGTATAACTTTTGCTTTTGGGCACCAATTGAAATAAAAATTATATTCCCACATAGCTAATCGGTTTTTCTATCTTAAGGAAAAATTTCAAAAAAATTCACCAAAAATTGAGGTCTCATGAACCTACCCAAAATTTGATTTGTCCCTTGAGGGTACAATGGGACTTTAGGGGTTAAGATATGAATATTATGATGTAAAGAAATATATATAAAAATACAAATATGAATACAATGATATAAAGATAAGTGCAAATACAAATATAGTTACCATAGTACCAAGTAGTATGCATTGTCACTCCTTGACTCTACAATAGATATGTGGAATATTCTACATCCAATAGTACCTCATAATACCGAAGTGGACAAGGAAAAGCTCAATATGATGAGTTGATGATTGATGAGTGGGGTGTATGAAGGGAAGGTCCATAACGGCACTAAGGCTACTAAGTGTTATATTATAGAAGAATTATGGATATGCATACATATTTAGATGGGAATAGAAGTGACAGTTTATGTATACATTTGTATCACTCAAAAACACTAGTTAGCCTTGCTACAAAAATAAAAGCTCCCCTTCCCAAAAAATGTATATAAGTACAAATACAAATATAATGATAGAAGTGTACAAATATAGATACAATTACATGTATGGATATGCATAGAGAGAAAGAGAGAAATTGAGATTTTATAGATGTGAATGTAAGTGCCAATAAGGTAGGAACACCCATAACCGTCAATATAAGCAATTTAGCATAGTTAGGGGCAACTTTTTCTAAAAAAAATATTTTTTCAATATTAGCAATTGAAATTCATGATTTTAAAAAAGAATTAGAATTTTTGGATAAAGCATCTAATTTCTACAAATTTTCAAAGTGGAACTCTATAGGGCACCTATAATTGTACTCTATTAAATTTGCCTTGATTTTAGCACCAAAATGTAAAAAAGTCAAAGCCCACCAACCGCAATTAAGCATAGAGATGATCTCAAGGTACTTTGGACACAGTTTCAAGATACTCTTGGAAACACTTTAAGGTAACTATACTCTCAAAGGATGAGTACACTAATGGTTATGGGTGTTTCTACCATATATATGTACAAATTTGTAATCTTACTATATAGTGTGTCAGAATGAAGTATCTAGGAATTAACCCTTAGTTACAATCTGGTAGCTTGATTTTAGGCCATTTTTCACTCTTGGGTAGGCTCTTTTTCGTACAATATGTTGGATTCTCAAGACATTTTGACCAAAGGTGTGTTTATACCATCTTGATTCCTAGAAAACTTTACAACATTCCGAGTCATAGTCAACTTTTAACGTTGTGGGCATTTGGAGCAACCTTTAACCCTAAACACCCAAATTGCATTTTTTTGGCAACATAGACATTTTGGGCAACTCACCACGAATGGAATTTTTATTTATTTTTGCTGAAATTTTAACACAACATGTGTCCAAGGAGTAGCTTTAAGGCCCAACAATTTTCATAACTTTTGACTACATGGTTAAGAATTTATTGTATGATATGTACTTTTCTATGCTCGATGGGCAGTCCGGGTAGCAAAAATAAAACTTCTTTAAAAATTATTTTTTTAAGAAATTAAAATTTGAAATTGATTCTCCAGATTTTTTATATACTTGAAAAGCTTTGAATCATTCCATTTTGATCAATGAGTCAAAAGCTATGAGGAGTTTTAGTTTGTGGGAGTTTGCGGGTTATTATTGAAAATCTACTCTAAAACAACTTTGAAGTCCTTTATTTAACTCAATTTTCCATATTTTTGAAGAAAGATTAAAAAAATTGGGTGAAGATTGTTTATTACAACATTACAACTATTCGGATTGGCATTTTCCAATTCCATAAATAAATTGTTAACAATTTAGTATTTTGAATCATTCTCTACCCCTTTCCACTTATTATTTTTTTCCTATATGTTATATGATTCCAAATGATCTGAAATTTTTTGAGCATGTAGCCAATTTGACTTGAAAAATGAATCCAAAGAGTATCCACCATTTTGGACATTTTTTTGTATAAATATGACCTTCTAAAGTGGACTTGCCTAGATTTTTGTAGGGCCCCCCAAAAGAAATTAGTTACTTCAAATGCTAATATCTTGCAATCTATACAGTGGAAATTTCTGAAATTTTTTCTACATGTTCTCAAACAAGATTACTATAAGATGCTATAGTTACATGTGTTCAAAAATGTTTTTTTATTTCATTTAATCTAAATTTGATACTTGTACTACAAATGACAATTTTGGAGCAATTAGGGTGAAAACATAGTCTTTGACCTTTAGGGGTTAATAGACAAATTAATTAATCTGAAAAACTTCTATGCTTATTCTCAACACAATTACTAACATAATCCCCAAAGTAAGATCTTTCATAATTTGGACTTACAAACCTTTGAAATTGAGTTTTATAATTTCTTGACATGGCTCCAAAGGAAGAAAATTTATTTAGGGGTTAATACATTGAAATTCTAGATATAAGACATTTTAGAAATGAGATGATTCTAAAAGACTTTGAACACCATCCAAAATTTGACACTTGGTCCCATTCAAATGTTTTTCTAAAATATTGAGATCTAGTGGTGTAATTGCTCCACATGGTATGGGTAGAAACACCCATACCTGATCATTTAAGCGATTTTGCGAAAAATGATGATCTTTTTCCATATAGGAAGATAGGAAATATGGAGACTGTAAATTTTTCGTAACTTTATTCCCACAATTGAAATTACTATGAGCCACTTTTGGGGAGCCAAAAAGTGCTCCAAATCCATAGTCAACACCTAAACTCTTCCAATTCCGAGCACTCAAGAACTACTTTCCCATTCATTATTGCCTATTTTCTTGCTCCCTATTTTGGAACATGTGTCATAACCTTATAAATCCCAACTTGAAAAGGAAAAAAAAAAAAAAACATTCAAAACTTCAATTGAAAATCTATTCCAACCTTGGTTGAGAATAGCTGCACATTATAGATCAGATATAAGTCTCCGGTTGAGCATAAATGTTTCTACCTTACATCAAGTCATTGTCCACTCAAATACACCACCACCACTATCATCTTTTCAAATCCCATATTCAACTTGTGTACCGGACACGGTATTCCAATTATTTCCCCTATCTTTAGTATAATTAGAAGAAGTAGTGTAATTAGCATAATTTTTGGAAACCTTCACCGTTTTTTCCCAATGGTTTCAAAAACCAAATTAATGGGTCGGAGATGACCCTAAACTAATGGGTGATGATGGTGAGGTACCCAAACTGAATGATGTGGTTGCCTTGTGTGAAATCAGACTCTCTTCTTCACGGAAAACTCTTGCACTGTGTTTCCTGAACACACTTGCTTCCAAAAAGAAATTTTAATTTTAAATTAATGGTTAAATTCCCATTTATTTTTTTGAGATACCCATTTTCACTGGCTCAAAGTTCTGACAATCCTCAGGCAGGTCTTCCACATATTCCACATATTCCAATATTCCAAACGGATTACCTGGGCCATTCAGTTCAGTTGCAGACCTGAAGTCAGTGTCCTGAACATGTCTTTTTATTTTTGGAAATTGGACTTTAAATATGGATTTAAAGATGCCTGTTGACAGAGATCAGTTAACTCGGAAGACCCAGATTTAGGGTCACTGCAAAATTAGTGTCACTGTTACCAAATAATCTTGAAAAGTAATATTAATACAGTGACCGCCTGGAAGGGTGGACCGGTGACCACTGATTTCAGCAGGGTAAATTTGGGGTTCTCCTGTGGTAAAAGGAAAAAGGAAAAAGGAAAAAGGAAAAGTCCTATCGTATCTGTGGTACGTTCGAGACCACAACAAGCTAATTTTGGGTCTCTGAATGCAAATATGAATTCAAAATTTGCCCAAAATAATTTATGTGAAAAATAAAATATTCTTGTGTTTTCTCCCGAGGTAAATCCAACTTGCTAGGCCTACTTTGAAGGTCAAGGAAGATTGACCCTTCTATTGCCCCACCAAAGGATAAATGTCAAAAAATTGTCCCCCTTTTGTACTACTTAAATTTTGTGATTCATCTCATCCCCATCTAATTTGGGATCTTTGATTGCAAATATGAATTCAAAATTTGCAAATTTGATAATATGTAGCAAATAAAAAATTTCAGGGTTTTCTACAAGGATAAAACATGGGGCAATAGAGGGATCAATCTTCTTTGGCCCGCTTTGAATGGAGGATTTAGTCCCTACAGGTCAAAACTGCGGTTTTTTTGGCAACTTAGTGATTTTGGGCAGCTCACTACGAATGGAGTTTCTAGTTTTTTTGCTGAATTTTTCACACAACATGTGCCCAAGGAGTAGCTTTAAGGTCCAACAATTTTCATAACTTTTGACTGCATGATTCAAAAGTTATTGCATGATATGTAATTCTCAATGCTTGGCGGGCAGCCCAAAAATTTCTTAAAAAAATAACTTTTTTTGAAAATAAAAATTTGAAACTGATTTTCTAGATTTACATATGTGTGGAAAGCTTTGAATCATTTCATTTTGATTTACGTGATGAAAGTTATGAGGTGCTCTAGTTTGTAGGTAGTTATGGATTTCTTATTCAAAATAAACTTTGGATTCCTTTATTTAACTTAATTTTTAATATTTTTAGAAAAAAATGAAAAGATATGATGTAGATTGTTTATTACTACATTAGCACGGTTAGGATTGGAATTTTTCAATTCCAAAATTATATTCTTAACAATTTAGTGTTTTGAATCACTTTGTACTTCTTTCTACTTACTATTTTTTTCCTATATGTTGTGCAATTCCAAATGATCTAAAATTTTTTAAGCATGTATTCAACTTGACTTGAAGAATGAATCCAAGAGATACCATCATTTTGGACATTTTTACATACAAATGTGACCTTGTGAAGTGCAGCTGCCCGTATTTTCACAGGGTCAAAAAAATGTTTTTTGTCACTTCAAATGTTGATATCTTGTAATCCACAGAGTGGAAAATTCTGAAACTTTTTCCACATCTTTTTAAACTAGTTTACTACAAGATCCTACGGTTGCATATGTCCAAAAGTGTTTTTCATCTAAAATTTGATGCTTGTATAAAAAATGGGAGTTTTGGAGTATTTTTGGTGAAAACATAGTCTCCGACCTTTAGGGGTTAACATCTTGTCTGATTTCAAGCTGCACTAAATTGTTGTTCTTCACTCTACTTGATGCTATTTTTTAATCTATTTTTTGAACAATTGGGAGAGTTTGCTACCATTTTACAACAACTAGATAGAAATGAAAAAAACTATATTTATTTTTTAGAGATAAAATCAGATGTCTAATGCAAGTTTTAATAATTTCAAAGCTTTTTTGGGAAAAATTGAAATTCCTATGAATTTAAAAGAAATAAAAATGAAGAAAATTCATATCAAACACATGAAATATTAAAAAAAACTGAAATTTTCACTATGGATGTATATTGTAGTGTATAACATCATAGTTTAAACTAAAGTTATTGTGTCATTTTAAAATTAGAAAATCAACAAACCATGGTTATAGGCCCAAAGTTCATATTGCTATAAAATATTGAAAATTGTGTATTTTCAAAAAATTTAGTTGGAGTAGAAACCGCACTTGATAAGCTTCAATTCACTAGTTGGACTCAAATTTGAAAAAAATTATTTTTTTGTTTAAAATTCACATCAAGAATAAATAATAGAAAATGGCCAAAATGCATTATAAAGAGGGTTCTTGGATTAAACATCTTCCTCTTTAGAAAAGTCAATAATACCATAATGAGGGAATTTACAATACTATTTATTGAAAATTTATTTCAAGGTAGTTTTTTCTTAAATAAATGAAAACACATTTCTTTCCATCCTATAAACTTAGATGAAGTCATCGAAAGGATGTTTTACATCATGAAGGATATTCCTATGATGCTACATAGAACAAAAAGTGTTTGATGGTTAATTTCCAATTTCATATATGTAAAAATTGATTCTAGAAGGACACCAACATAGGACCAAAGTATTCAATAAAAAATGATAAGATTTTAGACCAATTGATACATTCTTCATTTTTAGAGTCTTCAATTGGACACATTTAGGCCTTTAGATCATTATAAGGTTATGAATGCCCTTTTTAATTTAGTAATTAGATCACCTTTGTAGTGATAGGTCTTGACATCTTGGCCTTTAGTTAACAATTAGTTTTCCAACCTACACTAATTTAGATATTTTACAAAATGAAATTATGGTCAATTAGTCTTTCAAGCACTTACAAGACAATTGAATCAATGTTATTGGAGTTCTAAAATAGACTCATAGGAGATGATTTTTAAAATATTTGCATTTTTATGGGAATTGATTTTTTCTTTAAAATTGTATGGGAAAAAAGTCTTGCAAAATGTTCCTATTTTTACCATTTGATGAACCTTGTTTTTTGAAAATATATAAATTTTTGACAAAAATGTGTGAGGCCTGGCTTTCAATCACAGTAGTGAAAGAAAAAAAATTGAATTGGTGCGATTAGGACAAAGACTCGTACAGAGTTGGTACTTGATTAATAAAGATTGATTGTTTAATTGAAAAAAATAATGTGATTTCAATCATTTATTTATTTTCAAATGAAATGAAATGAATGAAATTTGATTGAAAATTTGATTGATTAAAAAAAGATATTGAATTTCAATCATAACATTCTTGTGAGTTTATATATATATATGTATGTATGTATGTATGTATGTATGTATATGTTTATTGTACAATTCATCGTTTAGTTGAATTTTGGGGGTACATGGAAATCACTTATCTCACTTACAAAGTTATGTTTTTTTAGTACAAATTTTATCTTCCTTCTTTCACATTTGATTATTTCTACTATGTTCTATGTAATTATCTACATCATTTTAATAGTTCTACAAGAAACCACACAATTTCTTTTCATGAAATCAGCACAAAATTACAAAAATCAAATTTGTTGGTTTTAGGCAAAACTAAAGAACCAGATATTCAATCAAAGTAAGCATCTAATAGTATGGGGTAGAATAAGAAATTGAAGGTTGAATTATGAAATTTTGACCTAAATAGTTGGATAAAAATCACTCCATTGCATTATCAATAATATTCATCTAATAGTAGTGAAAAAAAAACACAAGATAGAATAAGGTCAAATAATCGTTTCCTTTCAATTTTCACATCATTCTATTGTTCTATAACTTTGATGCTTCGTTTCATTGAAGATTTGAATTATTAAGGTCAGGATTATCTTCCAATAATAGAAACATTTCACCAAAGTTTCAAATACATATTATGAAGTGAAGGTAAAAACACAAAGGGGCAAAATACAAAATATGTGATGTTTATGATAACTCTATTGTCTATCATGAAAAGCTATGTGTTTTGAATTCAACTGCATTTGAAGCCTATCTTTATTTTTTTTGAATACTATTGAGCTACAAAATGTTATCAAATATTATTAAATTTTTTATTTTAGTACAAAGAGAATTTTGTCAATGCAACAAATAAGTTAAGCCACTTTATTACACCCATCACACCGCCATTATATTTACTCTAGTAATGATCTCATTTTGGTCAAGAAGAAGCCCAAGTGAATTTTTTTGTATAAAATGATGTAGTGTGCGTTCTTGAAATATTTGGGTGGCATTTAGAGGATAACCAAACAAGGGCTCAAGAATGATTCACTAGCTAGAATAGATTCATTTACTTTCTAGATGTAAAACCATAAAATAATGTGTATCTTAGAGCCTTCACATTATGACCATTTAGTGTAGAAGGATGGCCATTAGGGATGCATTATTGGTTTAGCCAATTAAAGCAACCTAGTGACACTTACATCTCCACTCTACAAATGACTTCAAAAATTCACAACAAATTCATACTTATTAGAAAAATGCAATGCAATGAGTGACTTGTGACTTTCATATTGTTTCTTTTTGAGTGAAAAAAATTATTTGATATTTTGAAAAACACCAAATTAGAAATCATAACTACAATGGAGTAACTAAAGTAAAGATAATGGGCAATAAGGGGAAACTTTTATGCAATGTGGGAATAGGAAAATGATTTTCGAGTTTAGTAGAGTTAGAATTGTTTTCAATGGTTAGTTTAGTAATGCTTTCACTTTTTGTGGGATTAGGAAAAAACTACAAGTTTAACCCCTAAAGAATCAAGAGTGTAAAAAATGATGTGTTGAGTAAGCCTTGTGATCCTTTAAGGGTTAAGAATAGGTTAAAAGCAACTCACAAATCCAAGTCCACTGTTAAAAAGAAATTGGTTTCTAAAAGTAAAAAAACTTCAACTTCCTCCACTTTCCATAAACCTCTCTTTAAAATTTTGCTAACCAATGATTTAAATTCTCCTCTTGCAAACATTGCACACCACTTCAAAGTAGAATTTCAAAATTTCTTTTATCTTTTTTTCAACGCTTGCCCAATTTTTATGCATGGAAGTCAGCTTTCAATTAATAATTCGAGACCTATCAGAAGGATCTTTCCGGACATTCCTCCCCTCCGTCAGCGAGCACCGCTCATCTAATAATTACAAGGTGGCAATTCGATGCTCCCATAGGGCAAGACCCAAGCCGATCCGAGCTGGACAGCCCAACCCTCCACGTCATCGTCTCTCTCCCCAAGGCATTTCCGACCCAATCTCGGCGTTGTTGTTGCGTCCCCACTGTTGTGGTTCATGCCACTTGCAGAAGAACTTGCAGGTCCCCGTTTCGCCAATTCCATGTCTCCGACCCACTCTTCTGGCGGAGAGGAGTTTCAGAACGTTCGCTGCATCTTTCGTGCTTCTTATTCTCTGCAGGTGGAATTTGGTTTGTATTTCTGACGTGCTACATTTTTGCGGCAATTTAGGATCGTGTTGGTGGTCTGGTGGAGCGGGATCCTGTTGCTATTGATTTGATTTCGTATGTGTGTGGAATGCGTGATGCTTTTTGAGGAAGAGTTCGTATGGCAATGTATTCGGCATTTGGTTTGGAGGACTGGAGATCATGTTTGGTTTGCCTAGGGTTTGGAAATTGGAATCGGCTGTGTTTGAACGTATTTCAGTTTTATTATTTGAGCTTGAGATGGATTGACGGTCGATGTGTAGTGTATTGTTGTAGCATAATGTGTCCAGCTGATGCATGATTCGGGGAGGTTCTGTGTGATGTAGTTGTGATTTGATTGATAGTCGAGGATCTTTACCATTGTGAAGCGTACGTGACAATTTTCATTCTTATCTTGGTCAATTGTTATGTTTGAAATGAGAGTGTTTTACTGGAATTTTTGGGTTTAGGTTTGACTGGTTATGTTTTCGTGTTGTACACGGTTGTTTGGGCACTTTTAAGAGTTTCGTAATCTTCTTCGTTTCAGGAGATTAGTGACCGATAGCTCAGTAAGTGAGACATCATGTCGCTTTCATCGCCGCCCCTACCAGTACCGCCATCGGCACTCAATCGGTTTAGTAAGGCCCCGTTCGTGAATGATGATTCCATGCCTTCTTCGCCAATCTCGAACACTTCCACCGCAGCCTCTCCCCAAATTTCTCCGCGGTTGGAGGTTCCACAAGTGCCTGCTCAACAGCAATCTCTGCTCTCCGTGGCCTTCAACCAGGATCATGGATGCTTTTCATGTGGTACGCAGACAGGATTTCGTATCTATAACTGTGATCCTTTCAAGGAAACATTTCGTCGGGAATTCGACGGTGCTGGGATTTCCGTAGTTGAGATGCTGTTTAGGTATGATATTTTGGCCGATATTCGAAGCTTTTCTGTGTGTTTAGGTCTGCATTCTCTTTTCGCTGTAGCGCAGTATTTTAGGGTTATGAGTTGTGGTATTATTGTACTCATTGTCTATGCTAATCTGTTCGAGAATTTTCAGGTGCAACATTTTGGCTCTGGTTGGTGGAGGAAAGTCACCGAGGTACTCTCCCAATAAGGTCATGATCTGGGATGATCATCAAAGCCGGTGTATAGGAGAGCTTTCGTTCAGAAGTGAAGTCCGAGCTGTTCGCTTGCGGAGGGATAGGATTGTCGTTGTCTTGGAATTCAAAATTTATGTGTACAACTTCGCCGACTTGAAGCTACTTCATCAGATAGAGACTTTGTCAAACACCAAGGGAATCTGTGCACTCTCTCCTACACCGAAAACCTGCGTCCTTGCATGCCCTGGTCAGCGGAAGGGCGAAGTACGGATCGAGCTATATAGCGCGAAGAAAACGAGATTTGTGCAGGCGCATGATTCCTCATTGGCTTGTCTGTCGCTTTCTCTAGATGGAGCTCTCTTGGCGACCGCAAGCAACAAGGGCACTCTTGTTCGAATATTCAACACTGTAGATGGCACAAAGTTGCAAGAAGTAAGTTTTTCACTTTCTCCAACTGCAGTATGTACTGTATTTTCTTGTTTTGATTTACTCGGGTTTCCGTGAATAATAATTGACAACATTAACCAGTTTTATGGTTACCTGAAAATCACTGCGGAACTCACAATGCACCAGTGGAAGGTACATCATGGTTTAGGGTTTAGGTAGACCGCTTCAAGTATGACACCCATCCCATCGAAAGCAGCTGCACGGCCAACTGGGTGGATACTCTGGGATTAAAATCACCATTCCACTAGTTAGAAATACTGTTCTTGTAATGAACTCAGGATCTCTCTTACATGCACAAATGACTGAAGAATTTCTGATTTTGCTTGTCTTAGGCAGTTCGGGTGTGTTTCAAATCTCTAGTCAGATTCCTATGTTGTCTGTTTAATATTATCGTTCGTGGAGATGAATATTTCTCACACAATTCCGAGCGTGTCAGAGGATGTGTTTTCTTCGCTGATTGGTTCATTTGTTATGTGACAGCTTCGACGAGGAGCAGAACGTGCTGAAATATACAGTCTTGCTTTCCATCCAAACCTTCGCTGGTTAGCCGTTTCTAGTGCTAAAGGGACTGTGCACGTGTTTACACTGAAACCAACCACTGAAGAAGCTCGAACTGAGGCAATTGCTAATGCGTCCTCACCCCCTTCAGGTGGATCAGCAGTATCTCCCAGTAAAAATGATGACAGTTCTCTACGAGGCAGTTCTTCATCGATGCATTCATCTGCATCTGCAAATGCTGGTTCATCACTTTCTTTCATGAAGGGTTAGCTTTTTCCTTTCCCCTTCAAATTTTCTGCTTCTGTACTGTAGGACTTTACCTTTTAAGACATTTTGTCTGCCATTCCCTTTGTTATGATTTCATCTAGTTTAAGTGTGGAGAGAGCTGAGGTGGACTGTCTCTTTTGAGAGTCGCTGGATACTAGATTTCGGCCGTTCTATTTGGTGCAGTACTCACATTGTCTTTGTCGTCAGACGACTCTTGAATTGTTCATTGATGATTGCCGTAAGCAGTATGCATTCAGATCTCCTTGACGTATCCAACTGATCTGTAAATTTCATTTTCTTAATTTTGCAGGAGTGCTGCCGAAGTACTTCAGTTCAGAGTGGTCCTTTGCACAATTCCGTGTGCCTGAGGAGACCAGGGCAATAGTTGCCTTTGGGACTCAGAAGAACACAATCGTCATAGTTTGTGCAAATGGAAGGTAAGTCCCTTAATTGCATGAATCGTTCAAGAATCTGCTTTATGTATTTTGAAGTTGATTTTAATTTGATTAGACCCTGCAATATTTCTTTGATTTACTGGTTTGATGATGTTGAGGAAAGTCATTTTAGCCTAACAGGTTATTTATATAACAACATTTGAAGTTCTAGTGGGAAAAGCCTGGAGTCGTGTTTCTGAAGTTGCGGTGTAATGTTTGAAACATTTTTTGTTGCAGTTATTACAGGTGCTCATTTGATGGAAATAATGGTGGGGAAATGGGACAACTTGAATATGAACGTTACATGAAGCCTGAAGAAACTGATGAGGAAACTGTGTCCATTTAAGTTGCCGAGTGTTCTCTGCTTAAGTTGCCTACAATCTCAAGAAAAGAAATGTCAATAACTACCCGCTTTCATTCGGTTGAAGCTCTGTGAACGAAACAACAATTTGGTATACTTTGGTGTGTGAAATCCTGCTTCAGTTGTACCCACGAAGTTGACCTCTTCATCGCCAACTCGTGCTTGAAATGACGTATGATAATTTTGAGACCATTTTTTGCATTTAGCTAGATTCAAAGCTTGTGCATACCTGTTGGTCTTCCGTGTACGGTGTAGTCTCTCTACGCTGGATGTACAGTGCAGTAGCCGAGTTTGAATTTCAGCGTTTTTTATATTTCTTAGGATATGAGTACCGTAGGTTGTGTGCTTGTTTTAGAATGCGTTCAGCTGTTCAACTTTACCCCTAGTCTTAGAGATAATTTCAACGGCATTGTGCAGATTTGTGTGAAATTTGGTACTATATGTAAGCAAGAACTTGAAAGCGTATTCAAGAATTTATTCTTCTGAAGTTCTGATTGGAGTATCTTCTTCCTTTTTGAGGGCATGGGTGTTGCATTTTGGTGCAGGTACAGATTGTACTGTGTTGTGTATGGTTTATTATTTTGAAAGGAAAAATCTTATGGGGTTGAATTGTTGAAATTGAGTCAAAATGTCATCATTTTATAACTTAAAACCCCTGAATGTCCTAGGCCTTTTGTTGAGCTTCTTGGAATTTGCTCTAAATTGAACAAAAAGTTCACATTTTGATCAGTTTTGTCAATTCTTTGGGGGATTGTAATTGTACAAATTCAATCTAGACATGTTAGATACCATATGGGAAAAGAAAACACAACAAGAGCGTAAAAAGTGTAAAAGTGATTTGAAGTCTTTTAGTCCTCTTTTCACATGTAGAATTTAAAAAATTGGTCAACAAAAAAATAGAAGATTAATATAAATCCCAATCAATTTATGGCTTCTCAAAATCTATTGTACAATCGTTTTAAATGAGTTTCTAATGTGATTTTTTTTCTAAGATCTTATGTATTTGAAGCTCACTTCCAAAAGTCCTCAACACTAAAAAAAAATCAAGATTTGCAAAAGACAGCCTTGGTTGAATAGAAAAATCATAATCATTCATTTTCAAAATTGGATTTTTGATGCTCACTCAAACTTCAAAAAGAATTTTCCAAAAATATAAACCACTAAAAATAGTAATTTGGTTAGGTTTTATATAACTTCAAAGTATTGTGGACACTACAATTTGATGCCTTAAACATTTAAGGATTAACTATGGAAGGAATGATGTGCCCTCCCATGACCAAGGTAGTCACCGAAATACTCGAATAGATGCATTTTTTGTTTGTGGGTCTAACCATTAGATGAAATTTACCTTTTCAATAAGGCCATATGTTTCCTGAATTCCCAAACTATGGGAACTCATCTACAACAACAATTTGACATTAGATAATAATAAAATAATTTTTTCATATTCTTTAGAAAAAATATTTATTTTATAAACGTTTTATTATTTATTATTATTATTCTTTGTTTTCATCAATAATAGTTGGTTTACAAATGGAAAATGGGCCTAAAACAACCTTTTAGAGCCCCCAAAAAACATTTAATGAATGAAGTCATCCATTAGACCTTTTTAGGTCCAAAGCATGCTTATAGCATCTTTAATGAATACTACTTTGCAATTTCTACACATGGCAAAAGCTCATTCATTATTCCACAATCTTAATCCCTAAAAGACCATTGTCTCACTTGGGGACAAAATGGGGTTTAGATAGGTTCCTATGAACTCAATTTTTAGTGAAAATTTTTGAAACTTTGTCATAAGATAGTGAAATTTATTAGCTTTATGGGAATATAATTTCTATTTCAATCCATGCCCAAGAACAAAAGTTATGTCATTCTAAACATAAGTTTCACATTGCCAAGCAAAAAAAGAATTCTACAAAACTTGAAACTAAATTAATTTTCTTTTTATAGATCATATTTTTTTTTCTACAGGTGAAACTTTGATTCATTCCATTTTGATTAGTGATGTAAAAGTTGTGAACAATCTTGTTTTTTGGACAATCTAAGCATCTTCTTGAAAAAATAACTTACATGATTCATTTCAAAATACAATTTTCACAATTTTTCACAAATTTTTTGGGAAGGTCAAGTTTTCTTGCTAGAACAATCTCACCATTGGGATTATTGTGTTTCACTCCCATCTTAAAGCTATTGTCAATTTTTTAAAGAATGATATTTAAGGGGAGGGGGGGATTTAGTTCCTACAATTTTGACTTAATTCTTCAATACAATTTCTTTTTAATTCAAAGTCCATAGTAAAAAAAAGATTCCACAAATGGCAATCAAAGTCATCTAAAATTGCAGGCTAGTGTTCAAAAAACTTTTTTTTTTCAATTTTGAATGCTAATATCTTCTAATCTATATAGTCAAACTTCATGAAATTTTTACCACATGATTTAGACAAGCAAAATATAATATCCTATAATTGGATTCCAAGAAAAATAATTTTAAAAAATTTTCTTGGATGAATGCAATAGAAATGAGAGTTTGAGGTGGTTTTTGATAGAAAAATAGCCTTGGTCTTTTAGGGTTTAAGAGACACTTTTGGATTACCATTGCAATTGTGTTGGCACCTAAAAGAACCACATTATAATGAAAATGGATAATAGTCCCTCCCTAAGAACAACAATTGGATGCTATTTTCTTTTGCTTTGACCACCTATAATATATCTTATGTTTATTCAAAGAATTGACCAAAATACATGTGAAAAATTCTTTGATTTGTTATTTTATTGCAATTTTTTTTATTGAATTTGATCAATCTATATATACAATATAAAATGACCCAAAGGACAACAATGGATCATCCTACCTTATCACATTGACCAATGGCTACAATTTAATCATTAGACGACATGAGACCATTGAGCCATTAATTCAAAACATACTTCATTCTTCTCCTACTTCCCCCTAAATAGGTAAAACAAAAAATAATTTAAGAAGAAAATAAAATATAAAATGATTACTATGCCTCATTCTAATGAATTCCTAAAGGACCAAATAACATTTTTTGGCAACAAAGCAGTTTGGGATAGCTTACAAAGGACAGAAATATTCAGCTATTTAGTATATTTTTGAATTTTTTTTTGGATGTAGAGATGAGGAGTACCTTCCAACTTCACCCAATATTTTTACAATTGGATACACCCATGAGGAGTTATGGGGGAATTTAAAATGCAATTTTTGATAAACAAGAGGTAGCACAAAAAGGGTTATTTACAAGAAAGCAAAATTTGCATTATAATTCTTGAAAGAGCTTGAGCAAGCTCTTGCCCCAAGTTCAAATTGAAATACTTCTTTGACATTTTTTTGGACTCATAAATTCATCATCATATATGAGGAGGTGGAAGGAGTTATGAATAACTACCCCATTAGTTAAAAAAATTTTGATCACTAAATTCAAAACAAACAAAGTATACAACAACTATCTCACATAGCTTCAAAAGTGGCTTATTTTTCATATGTAGAGATGAGAAAACAAATTTTTTTATACAAGTAGGGTGGTAGGAGGTAAAACAAGCCATGTGGGATACATAAATTAGGATTACTAAAAGCTCAATCCCACATGGGTTGTTTTACCTTATAGTAAAGTCAAAAGCAAGATTTGTGATCAAAATAAAAATTTTGACCTCATTTTGGGATAGTAGAGTAACTCATTAGAGGACTTTGGGGGGGTCCAAAAGCCTATTTCGGACTTTTTCCCCCGTAGCAAGGAGAACGGCCCATTGTCAAAATTTTCTTTTTCATAAAAAAAGATTTAAAAAATAAAATATTTTAGTGTCCAAATGCAAAAATAATAATTAATTAATTAATTAATTTTTAAAAAATGGGACAATGACATGGCAGGGTCTCGGCCATGTCAGACCGCTACATCAAACTTGTTTCTTGCGTTCGCAGGCTGTGATAACTCACAAGCATCCAAAGGCCCCAAAAATCTTCTAATGTTTTCTTAAAACTTGACACTAGCTTAATATAAAAAGTCAAGCTAACTTTCATCTCTAAAAACATGTTTGAGATTTTGAGCCACCAAAAATCAAGAGATATAGACAATGTTTAGAGAGGGGTTGGAAGGAACTCTTTTTTCTATTGTCAAACATTCTTTAACCCCTAAAGTCCCAAGGCCATTTTTCTATCAAAAAACACTCAAAACTGCCATTTTCGTTGTGGTCACCCAAGAAAACAAAAAGAACATTTTTTTTTCAGAATCTAATTGTAGGATCTTGTATTTCACTTGTCTTAACTCATGTGGTAAAAATTTCATGAAGTTTGATCATATAGATTAGAAGATATTAGCATTCAAAGTTGAAAAAAAAAGTTTTTTTGAACACTTGCATGAAATTTCAAATGACTTTGACCACTTTTATGTTGAAGAATTGAGTTGAAAGTCTAGAAAAAAAAATTAAAAAAAAATACATTTGATTTTCATTCTTTAAAAAATTGTTAAGTAGAAGTAGATTGAAGATTGAAAAAAAACTAAATCATTAATAGCTCTTAGATGGGATTGAAACACAATAATCCCAATGGTGAGCTTGTTTTAGCAAGTAAGCACACCATTCTCAAAAAAAATTGTGAAAAATTGTGAAAATTGCATTAAGAAATGAATCCTACAAGTTATTTTTCAAAAAAATGCTTAAATTGCCCAAAAAATAAGATTGTCTTTAACTTTCTCAATTGTCTTTATTAGTCCAAATAGAAAAATCAAAGTTTCACATGTAGACAAAAATATGAAATTTCAGGGAGAAAAAAAATTAGAATTTATTTTACTTTTTTGTGATTTTTTTTGTGTTGCCCGTCGAGTTCAATTTGAGGCTTTTTGTGGTATAACTTTTGCTCCTAGGCACCAATTGAAATAAAAATTATATTCCCACATTACTAATCAGTTTTTCTATCTTATGGGAAAGTTTCAAAAAGTTTCATAAAAAATCAAGGTCACAGGAACCTGGCCAAAATCCAATTTGTCCCCTGAGGGGACAATGGGACTTTAGGGGGTAAACTTTGTGCATAACTTTTGATTGAGGGATCAAAATCACAAACAAGTTTTTGAAGATGAAAGCTAGCTTGATTTTTCAACTATTATTACTTTAGTTTTATGGAAAAAAAAACATTAGAAGAACTTTGAGGGCAAAGGAGGGGCGTTTCAAGCTTGTTCTCCTTGCTAGAAACTTCAAAACTACAGTCAGAATATTTAGTTTAAAAAAAAATATTAAATATTATTCATTTCTTAAATGATTATTAAAATGATTGAAATAATATTCAAATATTAATATTTGATGTGGCAAGGACTTGGTCACGTCAAACTATGAATGTAGCAAAGTTTCCCAAAAATCCTAGAACTCATTGTCTTCAAAAGCCTTCAAATCTCTTCTAATGTTATTCTATTATGCCAAAATGAGACCTAATATTCTAATTCAAAAACAATTCAGGTTTTTCACTTAACTATGAGTAGTTGAGTTCCACTAATTCTAATTTGCATAACATGTATGGTTGTTTTACTTCCTACCACCCCTCTTGTATAAACAACTTTTCTTCTCTTCTTTCTACACCCAAAATAAATGACTTTTGAAGTTATGTGACATAGCTACCAATTTTTTTTTATTTCTTTAAATATAATAAAGAATTTTCTAAAACTATATTTTATGAAATAGGTGAACATCTTGAAAATCAAGGCAAACGTGATCTAATGTTAGTGATCTATGATGAATATGGCATAGCTAACCTTAACCTAGCCTCCTCCCATACCAAGCCGAATTGCCCTTTACTTCAACTTGGTCATAGATTAATCAAGCTTGCCAAAGCTTGATGTTTTGGACAATTTTTTTCCCTCTTGTCATGTAGGCTAGGTAGCTAAAACCTATAACTCCATCATTCACATTTTTGAGAGAATATTGTATGTACAAGCCATAAATTGTTGGAAAAAAGGCTTTGTATGAGATTTTTCTTGAAGCTAGTTTCCTAATGGAATCTTTTGATATATGTTCCCCAATTTGAAATGTTATAATTTTTTTTTGAGTATGTATCTAATTC
Organism: Pseudoscleropodium purum; assembly: GCA_963969395.1. Classification (NCBI taxonomy): domain Eukaryota; kingdom Viridiplantae; phylum Streptophyta; class Bryopsida; order Hypnales; family Brachytheciaceae; genus Pseudoscleropodium; species Pseudoscleropodium purum. Next base: position 8,643,665 of record OZ017797.1, read on the forward strand.
TTTCTTAAAAAGAATTCATGCAAAAAAGTTAAATTAAGTTGTACAAAAGTATTTCTCAATAAGTCATTAAAAGAGAATTGCGGTAAGTGGAGGGCCATTTCAAACTTGTTCCCCTTACTGGAAACTAATAGTATGCTGTCAGTTTTTTTAATAATATTTTTTAATTTAAAAATGAAATGAAATGAAATTATTTAATAATTTTTTTTTCAAAAAATATATAAAATAATTTTTATTATAATTTGATGTGGTAGTTGTTGTGCCACATTAACTAGTTGCAATGGTGGGGTTCCCAATATCCAAGAACCTAGGGAACTTGCAGCTTTATAGATAAGTTGAATTTCTTCTAATTGTTGCCCACCTAGTTGCCTAAAAGTTGAATATCCTCCCTAAGAAAATTCAACTTTTAATACTATAATCTTGCAATTTGTGTGGTCAAAACCTTTTTTTTACTACAACATAATGAACTAGTATACCAATAGATGCTATAGTAAGATGCAACAAGATTTCATTTGTCATTTTTTTCAGTAGCAATTATAGAAAAATGAGTATTTAATTAAATTCTAATAATTAAAAAAATCTCATCCATACACAAAGGGAATGATAATTAAATGTTTTGGGAGTTCCATTTCATTTTATTGATTAACATTTAGAAAGTTTCAAACAGGCATTGGAAAGAGAAAGGAATGGTATATTGGTACGTATTATTGAGAGGCACACATATTTTAGAATATGTGTTCAAGCACTTCAAGGTTCATAATATTGTCATTATAAATAGAACCTCTTATAGTGTATGGTGCCTAAATTATGCACAAAGAGAAGTTTATGCATTTAGAAAGGTCACATTTATTGAAATTTGGTAGGAATAATTATTTTATTATGAATTTGTAGAATAAAGTTTGACAAAAAAAATGACTAGGAGCTCATGAAGAAATTAATTACAAAGCTACCCTATCCAAATAGGTAAGCAAGATAAGAAGACACCTATTCAAGTTGGGAATGCCATGGCAATTTCGTGCTTGTCTTTATACAATATTTATTTACTAATCCTCTAATCTGGACGTTGTTTGCAAGATTTTTGAGGAAATTATTGTAGACAATTGTAATAGTGTGCTCTAATAAGCTTCCATGCTCTAAAAGCAATCATGACATTGAGGTACATTTTTCTTTCTTCATTGTATCACTAGTGTACATTTTAGGAGGTGGTTGCCTTTAGTTACTACTGCATTTCAACTTCAAAAATTTGTAACTAATTCCACAAAGGTTCAAAAAATATGAAACAACTTGGGTTAGATGCCATTTCGATTTTTCTTCCCCTGAAAATTTGCTGAGAATTGTTTCAAGGAGTTTAGCCTCCTCCCCAATAGCCTCCTCCCCAAGGGTAATCAGCTCTTAAATGGTCGCTTTGTGAGCAGCTACCTTACATGTGTTCCAAGTCCTGCTTGGTAAATCAGGCACTCCAAAAATCAGATCATACAAATGCTATAAACGTTTAGTTTAAATTTCCATCTTGAACTGAATCACACGCAAATGTCTCCTGTCTGCAAATTCTTTTATTGCAGAAGTTGTTATGCAATAAGAGAGGCGGGATGCACTAAGAGAGGATCTACTTGTCCTTCAAATAACGTATAAACATTCAAAGACCATTTCTCAATAGACAAGCTAGTTAGGTGAACTGGAGCTAATTTTGGACAATCTCAATTTCTTTTTTGGTCAAATAAATTTGGTGCACATGCAACTGTAGAGCGTTGGCAGTTGCAAATATACGGAAAAAATACATGACACGAATAAGAACTAAAATTAGAAATTTGTATAATAGGTTCCAAATTTATGGAAACTGCCGGCATATAGTACAATTCACGAAGTACTTGCTAACAATACAATCCACTTGTGCCTCCTGTTGCAAGGCAGAGGTCACCTTATTCCTTTTCTCGTGACCAGTCCGTGCAAGTGCAGGGAACTACCTGCACGAAGGTAATAACTATAAAGTCAGTACTGGACTCAAAGACTGCAAATCACTGCATATCATTGTCATCTACCTTAGGCTACTATCGAGACTCTGGACTCCGAATCTCTGACTTAATCTCGTCATCTCTGCAGTTCGTGAAGTGCAAGCATTCGTCTTCCCAAGTGAAAAGAAACTGACATGTCTGGCAGGGCTTAACACATTCCATTTCACGTTAAGTATGCACACCTGTAATCGTCACTTATTGCAATTCCAAAAACTGATGGAAATTTGGATGTGCTTTTTCAGTTTAAGGTAGCAATTAGAAGTGGAAGCAAATATATTCAATTCTGAAGTTCATCTGTGTAGAGCAGCAAAGATTGCCAGCAGGGGTCACTCAAAAATTAAGCTTGCGCACAAGCTGAAAAGAATACAAATTTACATGATCACACGTATTCAGTGATTTCTCCCGCTACCGTAGTAGTTTACCAATTGCCATGGTTTCCTTCACCGTATTGCATCCATGCTCATATCAGTTTATGTTTCAGGCAGAGTTGATACTGGGTGCTCATACCTTACTTTGATTTTTTTATGTTGTCCAAGCGCAGCATTTTTCTACAAAACTGCGCAATCACGTTCTTCTTTCTCCTGGATCCTGCAACAGAGTCAGAGACGGGCTTCTTCCACTGCGAAGGCGAAGGTCGGCAGGCTTGACAGAACGCAATGTCAACTCCAGGGTTACCCTGTACAATGATCCCCAAGTTTCTACCACAAGCACCGCACTCCAGCGATTTCGCCACTCCACACACTGTGTCAGTGTAAGCCCGAGCCATCTCCAACACGGCATCTTGGTGTGCGCCTCCCTCTCGCATTGAAATAGCTTTCTTCATAATCGGCTTCGGAATTGCTGTGTCAGAATTAGCTTCCAATTTCTGGCCCCATTTCCAACCATACCTCTGTGATTGTGTTCGCTGTACTCGCGAGGGTAATGCAGAGTGCCGTTCAGGACGCTCGTTAAATTGATCTAAAGTAGTAGATCTGCCTTGTTGTTGTGATTCCAAGGAATCATCACTGATTATACACTCTGTTGAACGGGGTTCTAATTTTCCAGATGAGGTAATACTCTTGGACCCGCGACCTTTCAAGAAGCTCCCTGTAGACCTACCCTGTTTAGCTTCTCTATTTGACGTTGCACCGATTTGAAATTCCTTATTCCAAGTCTTGAGAATGGTGCGATTCGGCTGTGATTGAGGATTACCGTCTCTGTTCACCGACGGCCCGGGGTAATAATTCCACCTATCCAACGAAGAAGCATTGCTGATTCTTCCATTAGCCTGGGTCTCTTGAGATTTCGGTCTATAAATATCAGTTGCAACGCCTGACCAGCGCTCACTTTGTGCACCTGAAAGACGGAGAGATTCCACCTTTTTCAATGCTTCACCCCACTGCGCTTGCCAAGTGAGCCTCTGCGCCTCGTCCATCCCTACTGGAGATTCCGGGTGGGAGTCTTCATTCGGTGACTTCTTTTCCACCATGTGCAGCTTTTTGAGATTTATGTCAGATCCTGATGCTACTCTTCGGTGCTCGGGAACAACATCCTTCTTCGCTTTTGCATCCACCGCGACGTTGCAGCAAAGTCCATCGCCATTGGCACCTCCCACATCAGTAACTAGGGCACCTGAACCAGCGGTTGGCAATCTCGAATATCGAGACATTGCGAGGAAGAGGTTTCTCTTTCATAAAATCTCCTCCCCACTCTGCAACATGTTCAAAACTACACAGTTTATATCGCTCATATATACAAGTCCGGCCTTTTTTAGAATCAAAGGTTTGCTGAATCAAAGGCAAATTAAAGGCACTTTTTAAACCGAGGTTATGAACTGTGCTATATATATGTCTCCCCAATGTGTCTTGCTTTCTCTCTCATTTTCTAAATTCTGCCTGTTAGCTGTAATTTACTCGGTCGTCATTCTGAACCTCACAAAGAGACTACCGGTACATCATCATTGACGCAGGGTTGCTGGAAAAATGAATCTTCCATTTCGATTCAGTTTTTTATTACATCCTTGATTGCCTTCGACTAGCTTTTTCGATACAGTGTTTTCAATGGCCAAGTTCTTAAGCTGTAAGTAGACTTCGATTGGAAAACTTTAAGAAATGGTTGAATTATTACTGAACTAGGAATCCGAGAACGTAATTAAACCATGCATTGAAGAACTTGCAAACTAGAAGCATGAAGTGCCTAGTGGTAGTCTAGATCCCGGGCTTATAATTCCAGTTTTCCCGATCAAACCATAGCGGCCTCTGAAAGACGTTCACAAATTTCAGTAGCGTCTAGGATGCACTGAAGATTTCAAGAAAGGAGAAGTACGAGTAAAGCCTTACTCTGAAAAAAGAAGAATCGTTGCACACGTCGCCTTTTAAAAGTTCCTGCACGTCCAAATTGATAGAACTCTGTACTTCTTGACCACGAACTCGCCGAACCTAAGGAAGCATAAAGAGCAACCTCGTTCAAAATATCCTCATCCCCCAAGCACCTGCTCATCAGATTTGCTCCATTTCTCACGTCTCAAAATGCTCATCAAACTTCCAAACTTAGGAAGAGGACTTGAAATCAGTATTGCATCGTCATTGGAATGCCACCATTTCCAATCCTATTACAGAGCCAGAACCTCGCCTTAGCCTGCTCAATTCTATGCGCAAAACTCCTCAATCTAATTCTTCTTGACGCATCCTAAAATGCATCCACAAACTTCCAAGATTCTACAGTTTCCACCAATGTGTTCTAACTTCGATCAGTCCACCGAACACCTCCAAAACGAAACGTAAAGAATCAAGAAACTACGAAGACTCCCGAACGATCAACAACACGAATAGTTCCGATCCTTGCTTCTGGCAACTCGCACCCCCGCTGAAAGGAGAATTTGAAACGCTCCTCAGACGCCAGCCTCCAAAGATTTCGTCACGGATTCACAGACTTTGCCAATTCAACCACCATCGCCACAGAATTTCACCATTACTCACCACACATTGTCAGTCTCCTTCCACTTCTAATTTCCCCTGTCCAAATATATGCACATACATTACATCTTCCGCATCTGGTTTAACTCGGAAAACTTCATAGCTTTTCCATAACTGCAACAACTCTGGCACGACGAAACTAAACTATGCAAGACGCTAAGAATCCCGAGCACTCTTAACATACAAATGAATGAAATGACGCCATTTCAAATTCCATCGCCACAGAATTTCACCATCACTCACAACACATCCTCTCCTTCCACTTCCACTTCTAATTTCCCCAGTCCAAGTACACATACGTTATACATCTTCCTCATCTGACCGAATTAACTCGGAAAGCTTCAAAGCTTCCCACAAGTGCAAAAACTCTGCCATGACGAAACTATACTATGCAAGACGCTAAGAATCCCGCACCGTCTTTTCAAGCAGATGAAATTTCGGCTACTGCGCTCTTTTCTCTAGCTAGTTTCGCCTGCCTTTTCTGCTTCTTCTGCTTGTTCTTCTTCTTTATCCCATCTCCTTACTCTAACTAAGATTCTAAATGAGCTACGCAAAGACGTGAACTCGGGTACTACGACTGCGGGACACGGATCGAAGAGAGAAGAAGGTTTAGTTCTGAAAGGGAAGGCTGCTGAAGGCAGCAGAGTGTAAGCTACAGAGGCTTGGGTTCATCATGGAAGAGCCAGGTAGGTTGATAACCTCCGGACTGATACCTGCCGGGTACGAATGAAAGTGAATTGAATAGGGACCACTATCTGTAAGTTACTAATTTATTGCTCATTCCTCCTTTCACATCATGGAGATTACTCCGGTCTCTGCTTGTTTATTGGCTTGTTGCAAATCAGTAATTCAAACGGAATTGGGAATTGGGGTCACATATAATATAGTAGTGGTTACCCAATAGAGATTTTCAAACTTCATGGGGGATAAAAATCTTAAGGGTACATTCCCACAAAGTGGGATATCTTAATATTTTAGAGTTTAAGAGGGATAAAATAATAACACTAAGATCAAGGGGTTAAACTTAAAGTTTTATGTTGAGTGTTATCTTTGTAAGCATGCCTATTGATATTCCTGGATATTAGAAATAGATTCTCGAATGTACCTCCTTCCGATCTCTATTGTTCATAATATTGGTTGAGGGTTTCATTTTATTCCTCTTGTAGTTGAGGTTTTTTTTAAATGTTTCTTTGGTGTAATTATAACCTATAATTTCCTAAGTTGGATGTAGAAAATGTAGAAAGGCTTAGATAATATCCTAATTGCCGTAACATTCTTAAGCAATTTTGATAACTCACTCTTCTCTTCATTGAAAATTAAAGCAAATTGTAAGGGAAAAACAACTTACATTCAAACACTTGTCATTTATTGTCAAGAGTATGCATACAATATTATTCAATGAGTGACCAATACTTGTCTTTTTCCTACAACTTTCAGTACCTCCCTCTTGACATGAAAGTAGGTTTTAGAATGTGCACAAAAAAAGAAGTAAGTTATAATTTCTTGAATTTCTTTCCAAAGGTGTTGGGACAACTTTTTGAAAAAATGATACACTCATGAATACATGGTACTCATGATGAACTACCAATCTTTTGGAAATCAACTCCTTCAATGCATAACAAGACATTACATAAGCCATAACCAATGGAGCTATCTCTTGGATGGATTATATAATCATTTAGAAAAAAAAATGGAACCTAATATAAAAATTTGTCAAAGTTAGACCAACAATCCAAATTTAAAGAATATTGTTTTGTTTTTTTTGTTTTTTTTACTTTTTACTTTTTTAGGACGATGCATAGTCCAAAGTCTAGCAAGCTCTCAAGGCTCCAAATTTTCTCTAATGAGCCTTAGCCATGTAAAACTTGTTCCTCATCAATTTGTTTTTGTTTAACATTAACTATTTAATCCTGTAATTCAGTGGGTAATAAAGAATCCTTCTGTACTTTACAAAGACAAACTACAAACAAATGTTCATTTTGTGCAAAAAGGGGAGACCTTGAACATTAGTTTGCCACCTCAAATGAGTACTAGCTTTTGGATTTTTAAATTTTTAAAGCACATGATTCGCACATTATTGTAACAGCTGATTTCCATGGTCACCCGTCATTTTCGGGTTAAAAATCACAAGCCATAAGTTATGACATACGTCTTGACATGCCACTATGTTATATAAGGTATGGATAGCTGAAACCCACCCACAACAGGCAGACAGGCTTTTGATGCACAAAACAGGCTTTTTTGTGCATGCAAGACACAAAACATTTGGACTTGTTCGTTTATTGTGGTGGAATGTAGGGTAGATTCATCATTCTATTTTATTTTAAATTCAGTTTTTCTATTTTTTTTCAGTTTTTTCCATTCTTTTTTGGGCACAAATGAAATGGATGTAGTTCCATTATTAAAGTTTTATTGTCGACCATTTCTACTGATAGCATAGGCCAATTGATCAGTGTATGGGACAGAGGGGAAAGATCCTGGTGACCAAACTAGGGTACCAAATATTCATATTGACAGAGTTGACCAATCATTTGAATGGGAAAAATTCAGTTCAATTATCACCGATTGCAACTGGAGTCTGACATGGGCACCATCTCGAAGGAATGCATGCACCCACATAATCTCCACTTTTATTGCTATAATTAAGCAAAAGCTGAGCGACTGTAAACATTTTTTTTTTTTTTTTAAACGAATGAAAGTGATTACATTGCAGAGAGAAAAAGAAACAAGATCACCAACAACAAGTGGCAGTGTTGAACGTTTTAGCATGAAGTAGTTTGCTCTCAAATCAACCATTTAGGAGTGGATTGCCTTTATGGGGAAGTTAAACTCCTTGAAACAATTTTCGGTAAAAATTTTGTAGGAAGGAAAATGGAATTGGCATCTAACCCAAGTTGTTTCAAATTTTTTGGACCTTTGTAGAATTAGTTATAAAATTCTGAAGTTGAAACATCATGGTCACTAAAAGCAACCACCTCCTCAAATACACACTATTGGTACATTGAAGAAAAGAGAATGTACTTCTCCTAGTCATGATTGTATTTAGAGCATAGGCACTTTTAGAATAGACTACCTTACGTTTGATTGAGCATTGGAGGGGGGGTAATTTTTTCCAATCCCAAAATAGAAATAAAGAAGATTGCACTATTTATCCTTTTGTTAATTTTCCATCAAATTTGGAATTAGTAGATATTAAGGAAGTATAGGTTGCAAATTGATTTGTTTTTTATGTATGGGCTAGCCTATTTATGAGAAGCGCAAAAAAAAAATTGACCTTAGCAACTTCATTAGATGTCAATGTATTATTAGTCATCTAACAATGAAGGCCCTAGTCATCATCATGTTCTTCTCATTCATGAAAATAGGTCACTTTATCTTGCTCAAATAGGGCCATGGTTAGAAACAAATCATATACCTTAGGCATGGGTTTTTTTAGCATGGTTTTACTAATAAATTTTTCTGGTATTTTTTATTGGATTTAATTAGAAATTGAAAGGAGAATCTAGACTTTCTATTTGAGGTAATAGTTATATTTTTTTGCACATTGTATGAATAAATTATCAATTCCAAAGTATTGCAAATTATACGTGTATTCAAAATAGACTCTAGATATGTTAGAGTATCTATTTACATATTGTGCAAGAATATAGACAAGAGAGATTCAACATAATTGTAGGTAAATTAGGTGTATTTACTTAAAAAATTATTTTTTAGCAAATGGACAAGAAAGTTGAGAAGTGTCATGTTAGAATGGGAAGTAGAAAATTTTTCTTAGGAGTGAAGATATCTTAGAGATATCATGTAGGTTCATATGGTAGAACCACCCATTGTTGATCAAGGACTCATTATCAACTTGTAGGGCTAAAATGAATTGCAACGAAGGTCAGAACAAATTTTCAACCAAAGTGTAGAATGTATCTTTCCTTGTTTTTGAAATTGGGACTAATCAAGTTATGGAAATTCACATTGCTTTATATTACTGCAAAACATATTTGGAATCCTTTCAGTGGTCAACGATAGGTGGTTCGACCATATTTGGTTTTCATTGGCCTAATATCAATAGGCCTTAGAACCCCTATGGCCAATTACAACCCTTATACATCAAGGAAATTCCATGCACCCAAAGAAGACAATCCCCTATACACAAGTGAAATTCCTATTCAATAAAGTTCATCCCACCATTTCAAACTAATTGAAACTCTTCATGTTTAGTTCTTCAATCAATTCAAACATTGAAGGCACTAAAAAAGAGATACAAGGGTTGGAGTTGATAATAATTTCATATGGCTTGCAAGTAAATTTTCTCAAGGCACAAAGTGAGATGTATTGTATTAATAGACAATGAAGCAAAAAGAAACAAAATACACATTTGCAATGAATTAACATTCCCCTCCATTAGAAAAAAATTGAGAGTCGTTGATTTTTAATTAAAAAAAATCTCCACCCCTATGATGCCATAGGTCTCCAAAAATCCTAAGATATAAATACAATAGTGATATACAGATACGTACTGAAATTGGCTATGGCTAAGTATTTGAATATGAATACAAATAATACTAAAATACAAATTTGATATCGGGATATAGAAACATATTGAAGTATGATTACGGCTACAGCTATGGCTACGCACTTGAAATATACGGAATATTTCCCATATTGAATGGCACACAATGACCACTTGAAAATTACAAATGGGGGAGGTTCGAAGAAGGGTACTGAAATTAATTTAATGTAAATCAATTTAAATTGAGTTGGGAGATGGGGATATGAAATAAATTCAGTTCAAATTTTTTTTTTTTGAGCTCATTGTGATAGTTTGTCACAATAACAATGAGCTCAAAAGATGCAGTTTACTACATTACTACTTACTTTGATGACAAACTTTCAATCTAAAAAATTCTCATGCATGCTTTATTTTAAACCTATCCAAAGTTATTGGAATATTCTAAAATCCAAATCAGGCACCCAACACATATATGAGTTGGACAATCCATGGTTTATTATATAAAAATAAAAATAAAATCCTCATGGCTACAAAAAGATGTATATCCCAAATGACCAAAGTCCATTTTATAGATAATAATTTTTTCACTCAAAAAACTTCTCATTCATTCAAAATATAACTTGAAGTTTAAAAAAACAGCCTCTTTTTACATCCAATATGATGAAATAAATTATTTATATGAAGAATGATGTATTGTAAGTGAAAAACATGGAAAAAGATTGAAATTAATTTTTTGAGCATTCAAATTGCTGAATGTGACTTCCTTCAGCTAGAAATTTCATCTACACATTCATTTCTTCCTATCAAACATATAATAATGTAGAGGCACTCAATGGCATCCCTTTCTTGGTAGGGGAGTCATTATGAAATACAAATCTAGGTGGATCATACATGGCTTATCATATCGATCAACAATCAACAATTAATAAGCTATGTTTGATATGTCTACATTAAGGTTCTCAAATGACTCTCCTTCCTAAAAAGTGACACCATTGGATACAAGGTCGCCATCGGGTGCCTACACCTTATTATATTGCCAAAATATTCAAGTTACTTTTACCAAAACAACAAATCATGGTTCATGTCCTCAAATAAATGAAATTTCATGTGTGATGTAGTCTCCTCTTAAAGTGACCTTTTAAGAGTTGATTGCATTGGGGGATTGAAGCTAAACTTCTTGAATCAACTCTCAGTAACTTTTCATAGGAAGAAAAATGGAATTGGCATCTAATCTAAGTTGTTTCCTTGTTACCCTATGCTTGGGTCAAATTCGTTAAAAAAATAAATCAAAACATAAATAAATAGGGTATGAAATCTGAAAAAAATGATGAAAAATGAAAAATGAAAAATAATATACATACAAAGGTGATTGCTTTATAAATGTAAAAAAGCTGAAGCCTAATTGTTGATTGTAATAAAGCCACCAAAAATACTGTAGTTAAAATTGAGTAAAGCCACTTCAAGGTGTGGAAGACCCACTTGTGGTCCCACAAGATTTATTAAAAGTTGAATAGTGGCAATGTAGCGTAGTTAAGCTATAGTACCTTACACTATAGTCCACAAATAATTCGAAATAAAGTCAAACCAAAATTTATAAATTCTAAGAGTGGATAATGAAGTGAATATTTGGCCAAAAAGAAAATATTTCATATGGGGTCTTACGAACCTGACCCCAACATATGGTAGTTGGACCTTTGTAGAATTAGTTACAAATTTTTGAAGTTGAAACACACATGTCACTAAAAGCAACCACCTCCTCAAATAGATACTATTTTGTGCATTGAAGAAAGCAAAATGTACCTCTATGTTGGTGGTCCTTCTTAGAATACAATCACTTTTAGAGTATGGTCAATTAGTTAAGAGCACCATACCCATTATATTTACTTTTAAAGCATGATCACTTTTAGAGTGTAGTCACTTTTAGAGCACCCTACCCCATTACATTTACTTCGTCCCATCATATGAAAATCATATTCAAAACTTTTTTCTTACTTTCAAAACAACAAATTATGGTTCACTCGTGTCCTTGAGTAAATTAAATGAAATATTTCATCTGTAACATACATTCACCTCTTCCTATCATATGAAACCATAGTCAACCCCTTCAAATTGCAATCACTTCCCTCAATATAACCAAGGTAGTTGCATCCTTACACAGTTAAAGCAACTATTTTCTAGAGCTGATTGCATTTTGGAGGAAGCTAAACTCCTTGAAATAATTATCAATAAATTTTTGTAGGAAGAAAAATAGAATTGGCATCTAATCCAAGTTGTTTCATATTATTTGGACCTTTGCAAAATTACTTATGAATTTTTGAAGTTGAAACACAGAAAGCAACAATCTCTTGAAATGAGTACACTATGATTTGGTGCATTGAAGAAAGTAAAATGTACCTTTGTGTTAGTGGTTTCCTTTAGAATGAATACGGTCACTTTTAAAGCACCCTACCTGTTACATTTACTTCTTCCTATCATACAAAAATCATAACCAACCCCTTTTTTTCAACTTTTGAAACAACAAATCATGGTTCACTCATGTCCTCGAGTAAGTTAAATGAAATATTCCATACGTACATTCACTTCTTTCTATCATATGAAACTATAGCCAACCCCCCTTTTTTTTTTCAAGTTTCAAAACAACAAATTATGGTTCACTCATGTCCTTGAGAAAAAATGAAATTTCATCTCTACATTTACTTCTTCCCATCGTGTAAAATCATAGTCAACCCCTCTGTGTTTTTTTCAACTTTTGAAACAACAAATCATGGTTCACGTCGCCCCTCCTTGAGTAAATTAAATGAGAAGAAGAAGATTCTGTCGCTTCTACAGTATCCCATTTCATTGTAGTATGAGTGCTTCATGAATCCATGTCATCATCAAATTCCAAAAGAAAGAGGAAAATGAAGTTGAGTTGCATCCCTGTAAAAGCTGCAACAACAAGAGAAGATTGAAGCTGACTTTACCCTCTAAAATGGCCCACCTCCTTAAATGTACACATTTTGTACATGTTGTTTTTTCTTAGCCTTTATCAATGTACAGACAATGTACATTTTAGGGGGTGAGCCATTTTAGAGCCCTATGCCATTTCAACTTCAAAAATTCATAACTAAATCCACAAAGCTTCAAAAAATATGAAACGACTTGGGTTACATGTGAATTTCACAATCCTTTCAAAGAAAATTTATTGGAAAATATTTCAAGATGTTTCACCTCCCCAAAAATTAGTTCCAGCTCCTAGAGCTACTTTACACTTAGAGGCTGAGCCAATTTTCCTTGAGGCCAATTGCACTAAATTTGAACCCCTTTTTTTTTATTAGAGGCTAGCCTCAACTACTCACTGTAATAAGATTATAATAGGGGTTGATTCTCGCAAATGTAAAGGCGTTGAGGCTAAGAAATTGGGCTAAATTTTTTAAAAAAAATAGAAAGGAGAGAGAGGAGGGCTGGAATTTTCAAGGTCACTTTATTCCTAGAGGCCAATTGTTCAAAATCCAACAAATTTGATTTGCTGAAAGAAAAAATATTTAAAAAAAAAAGGTTTTTTAATTGAAATCTGACATTGGCCCTTAAGCCAAGAATTAGCCTTCCATTTTTGGTGCACCCAATTCAACAAGCTCGGGCTATGTCAAATTATGTCCTTTTTGAATAAAAAAATTATTGCATCAAATTGGTCCAGCCTACAAATGTAAAGGGGTTGGGGTCAATTTCAAAGTTTTGTCCAATCACAAGTGAAAATTCTTGGCCTCTGGTACAATGAATTGGCCTGGCCTCCCAATGTAAAGGGGCCCTTAGAGCATTGCCACCGTGGGGCGGCCAAATCCCCATGGCAAAAAGGGTTTGGCGTGCTCAATTGGCCAAAGCGGGCACAGTGACTTCCAGAGCCTCCTCCGTGACACGCCCATGCGGATTTGTTGTTTCCATTGGAGGGGCCTCCTGCCCATGGAAATGGGCTCTTATGCCCTCCCACGCATACAGGCCCACCCATTGCATTGAATTCATGGTCCCACTCATTAAGAAAACACTAAAAATAAGTAAAAATAGTCAACTTCGGACTCACTGCAAATTCCACTGTGCACGGGAAGCTAAGCGAAGAAGAGCCAAATATACAGTGCCCAGCGGTTGCAAGTTTATTGACCATGCAACAATGGGGGGAGATTGGACTTCCAGCTCTGGCCTATGCCATCCCAGCATCCCGGCCGTGTTGCCTGAGTCACGGTGGCGATGCTCTTAGATGTTTCATTTCATGACCTTTTACCTTACATGAAGTTAGGTCATCTATAAACCTTGTTGTACAAAAGAATTCATTCCAATTGACTCTCTCTAGAATATCATCAATTCCATTGGAAAAGAAACCAAGCTCAGTCACCGGGTAATTGGATATGATGTTCTGACTCTTCAGTCTGACTCATATAATAAATAGCAAGATTTGTAGCCATAGTTTTATCTTATTGCCAGGTAATAGATCAGAGCTCACACTTGTGAAATTTGCTCAAAAATTAAGGCCATCAGTCATGATCATGTTATTACATTTTTACGTTTTAATGTCAAATTTCAGAAGGAAGCCAAATTTCGATGCAGGCACTGACTCTCCAGACAAATGAATCCAGCTGAACTCAGTGTTACGTATTTCCGAGGTGCACAGCATACTAAGCTTTGTTGTGTTTTTGTTTTTTTTAAACAATAAAACAGAATTTCATTGCAAAAAGGGGAAACAACAAATACCAGACACAATTGGCCTGGCGTGAACAACAAAAAGCTTAGGTTTAAAGGTAAAGGAAAAGGGCCGCAGGCTTTGTGATTGTAAAGCTGAAGTTGAAGTACCAGTGAGGTAGACATACCCAATATCGACCACTAATCTAATACCATCTAAATTTAGGACACTTGTTGATTTTAGAATGAGAATTAATAACACGAGTACATGCCTTAACTTCACTTATTCTAAAGTTACGACATGTAGTATCATCATAGATTCTCATTCTAGAATCAATGACAATTGTACATTTGGGTGGTATCAAGTTAGAGGTTGGTATTGGATTCATCTACCTTTGTTGATCATTTCAAGAGTTTGGGAGCACATTATGTGTAAGTATGCGGTGGTAGAAATTATTCCCATACAAGAAGATAGGAAATATGGGGATAGAAAAAAGTTTCAAAATTTTATTCCCAAAATTGAAATTACTGTGAATTTTGGGAGTTAGAAAGTACTCTTGACCAATAGCCAATGTCTAAAGTCTTCCGATTCTCATCATTCAACAATTACCTTCCCGCTCACTACTTCATACTTTCTTGCTTACCACTTCCAGACATGTGTCATGACCCTATCTATCCCAATCTTGAAAAGGACCCCAAAAAAATACACGTTCTAGCCTAAGGTTGGAAATAGAGCACCCTACAAGTTGGGTATTGGATGAGGTTGACAACTAGTGCTTCAATCTTAGCAATGGTGGGGGGAACTTGCAACTAACTTAATTCAAAGTTAGTTAGTGCAATTGGGGAAAAAAATGGTTGAATTTTGATACCCAAAAGAATTGAAACAAATTTATTTAATGAATAATTGGTTGGATTTTGAAAACAAAGGATGAAGAACCAAGAGGAAATTTTGGTAGGCTAGAAATTAGTTGGTGTATGGAAAAAACACATACATGATATTTTAGTTGGCTCTTTTCTATGTATACTTGACAAATTTTAGATACTATGGGACAAAAAATAGTGAGGTTAGTACTAAAGCAGGACAAAAATACCTCGAGTGACATAGAAGGAAGGCATCAAGCTTGCTTACCTAGGGTGGATATTGGCCTTGGCATGGCCAACAAAGTCATTTGAAGGAAGGTATAGATAGTCACTACCTAATGGATACCATCATTGTTGTATGGAAGAATGCTTGTAAATTTTATCACTTATTTATCAATCATGAGTGGCACTACCTCTATCTCAAAATAAATTTGTGGTCTTTGGCCAAAAACTAGTTAGAGTACCATGGGTTTATTTCGAGTCAAAAAAGATACCTTACAAGGGCAACTAAAAAAAATACTTAAAAAGGTGAAAACTTTGATTCCTAACTCTTTTGATTAATTTGTTCAAACTTTTCACTACCATTCTCAACTCCATCTTGGATTTGTTGAGAGGATCGTTGGTCTTCATTTAATGAAGGGCCATGCCATCTTCAATTCTTGCCAAGGATACAATATTCATTTGAAATTGATAATTTCTTTATATAAGAGAATTCTAGCAATCTAGCTCATGCCAAAGTTGAATATGAATGAAATTGTTAAGTGAAAAAATGATATTGAAGGAAATAAATTGGTAGATTTTGAAGTTGAAAAGATGGAACCAATGACCATTGATAAAAACATGGGCCATTCCTATGGAAGGAGGAAATGAACTGAGGTCCTCCAAAAAATTCCTCAAAATTGACTTACACATTGAAAATTTGAGAATATGAGCATGAGATGAGAATAAGATAGAACAACCCAATGCCGTTAGTCACCCAATTCCAACATCTACTAGACCTTCCCATTTGTGTCAACTGCCCACCCATTACTACAATCTTAGCACCCCTTAAAGCACCAAACTACGTTTTTTTGGCAAGATAGCAATTTTGGGCAACTTGCTACAAACTAAATTTATTTTCAGTTTTTTTGAAATTTTCACATAACATATGCCCAAGGAATAGCTTTAAGGCTCAACAATTTTCACAAATTTTGACTTCATGGTTAAAAAGTAATTGTATGATATATAATTTTTATTATTTGGCACATAGGCTAGGCAATTCAAAAAAATTATTTTAAATCCTTTTTTTAATTGATTAAATTTGAAATTGATTATTTAGATTTATATATATGTGGAAAGCTTTGAATCATTCAATTTTGATTATTGAGATGAAAGTTATGAAGAGTTCTAGTTTGTGGGCAATTATGCTATCTCTATTCTAAAATGAACTTTGAAGTTCTTTATTTAACTCAATTTTTAATATTTTTTGAAAAAATGAAATCGTAGGATGTATATTGTTTTTTACAACATTACAATCACTAGGATTGGCATTTTTTTAATTCCATAACTAAATTCTTAACAATTTAGTATTTTGAATCATTTTGTACTTCTTTCTATTTACTATTTTTTTTTTTGTGTGTTGTCTTGTAATTCCAAATGATTTGAATTTTTTCAAGCATGTAGCCAACTTGCCTTGAAGAACGAATCCGAAGAAGCACAAACAATTTGGACATTTTTATATACAAATGTGACCTCATGAAGTGTAGCTGTCTAGATTTTTGTAGGGCCCAAAAAAAGTTTTTTTGTCAATTCAAACGCTAATATCTTGCAATCTACTTGGTAGAAAAATCTGAATTTTTTTTACATTTTCTCAAACCACCCTACTACAAGATCCTTGGGGTACAAGTGTCAAATATTTTTCTTATCCTAAAAAAAATATTAGGTACTTGCACTAGAAATAGCAATTTGGGAGCAATTTTGGTGGAAACCTTTAAGGCGGGTTAAGCATTATGATAATGCACTTGAAGAGGGGATATGTTAGCGCGGGTAGTTCAACATGAGTCTACCCGCACTTTACTAATTCCATCCTAGCAAACTTTGAAATATCATAGAAAATTTATTTCTTGTTGGAATGTCTTTATTCTACTTGCAAATGACTTCTCTCAATTTTTTTTTTCCTTTTTTCTTATTTTTAAACAAATGAAACGGGATTTACAAACTTTTCAATCTCTGAAAAATATGTGAAAAATATGTGAGTTGACAAAGAGCTTCTCCAAGTTACGTAAAGAATAGCAAATCTCGGTGGTAATAGGCTGATCTACCTATAGTTAATGGAAGTCCTCATTAACTTGATGATTATGCAAGCATGCTCTTAATCTGGGTTAATATTAACTTAACTGCAGTCATAAAGAGCTTTCTGGATTTTCTTGCTATAGCAGCAATAAATACACTGTCCTATTACCGTAGTGGCTTAACACTATTTTTATTATAATAATGAACTAGCATCCATTAAAAGGTACCGCTGTTAGGAATTTAGGAACTGTTAATCACAATTTGAATGCCTGAACATGTTCATGTGCACTCATTAAACTTTGGAAAATAAATTTGATCTACTAGAAAAATGTAATAAAAAATAATTAGCATGCCTTGTGGTGAATTGAATTAAATTAAATAGTTAATTTCATTAATTGTGAAAAATTATTTCTTTTATCAATATTAATATGTTGTGAAAACGTATTTGTCAAGTGGTTAAATGTAGAACAAATATATTTAGAATCTTTTTTTACTAATAGATCCCTTTCTTCCTAAATTGTAGACTTTAGAAATATAGAAAGAATTTTTTTCACACGGGTTTATTCACATATATGTTACAATTCTACACCTCCAAAATGGGAGATTGTCACAATATTGACTTTCAATATCTTCTTCAAAACTTCACTACATCAAGCAAAAAGTCACTCAATCTTGTAAAATCTCACCTTGCTTTCCCAAGAGTGTAAGTTAACCCTCTAATTCTCTGTAAATGTTTGTAGTAAGCATTTGAAAAGTCATAGCTTTGATCCTACCACTTTATGTTTGGGGATGATTGCATGTTAAAATAGTAACAAATATTTTGACCTTAGAATTGAATCAAAGGTTGTTTAAACCAATTCCAATGAAACTTGAATTCTTTTAATTACACATACTATAAGTGACTACAAATTCACTTTGAAAATAGAAGTGGTGATGAGAAGAGACATTAACATTGACATATAATAAAGAGCTACTACCTCACTCTCATCATACTAAATGGATTATTGTATCTTGAAAATACAATAGATGGAAGGATTGAACCAACCTTAGAAAATTCAATACAATATATAGAACCACAATCATTTCCAACCCAATTGTGATCCGTACCACTTTGGACCTTCTTGCATCCCAATGAAGTGAAAATTATAAAGGATTGGTATTATGACAACTTTGTTGTAGAATTAGAATTGAAAGGTTTGGAATTGGATTGAAAAGTCATGATTTTATAACTAAGACACTCATATGTAGTTCAACCCTAAATGCTCGAGACCTTTTTCAAGCTTTTTGGAATTTGCTCTATATTGAACAAAAAGTCAACATTTTGATAAATTTTATCAATTATATTGTAACCATGCAAATCCGAATTGGACATGTTTGAGATCACATGGGAAAAGAATAGTCAACAATATCACTTATGGATTGAAAGATTATAATGTTACTTTCATAATGAAGGAGATAATAAAGGTGATTTGAAGTCTTTTAATCTTCTTTTCATATGTCAAATAAAAAACTTGGTTACCAAAAGAATACAAGTTTAAAAGGCATAACATGCATAACTCCCAATAAATTTAACCTCTAAAGGACTATTATGCATTTTTTGGCTATATAGCAATTTTGGGCAGGTATTGCAAATTTCTATATTTCTTAACCAAATTTTAATAGAAGGTTGGTAAAAAAAATATCTTTCATATGCACTAAGTTTCATGACATTTGGAAATATGAGTCAAAAGTTATGGCGAAGATGTTATTTTTCCCCCCCGTAAATGGGCAATCCAGGTAGATTAAAAAAAGTACTTTCTTTAGAAAAAAAATTTGAAATGAATTTCTAGAGTTATATACACATGAAAATCTTTGAATCATTCAATTTTGATCAATGAGTCAAAAGTTGCGAGGATTTTTTGTTTGCATGCAATTATGGATTCTCTACTCTAAAATAAATTTTGAAGTCCTTTATCTTATTCAATTTTCAATATTTTTGGAAAAAAATAAAATCATAAGATATAGATTGTTTATTACAATATTGAAAAAAATTGGGATTGACATTTTTAAAACCTCTATAATTAATTCTTAACAATTTTGAATTTTGAATTATTCTCTACCACTGTCTATTTACTATTTTTTTCCTATCTATTGTACAATTTCAAATGATCTCAAATTTTTCAAGCATGTGGAAAACTTGTCTAGGAAAATAAATTTGAAGTAGAATTCCCATTTTGGACATTTTTTTCATTGAAAAGTGAGCTTGTGAATTGCAACTTCCTTGTTTTTTGCAAGGCCGAAAAAATGATTTCAAGGGAATTTGAATGCTTATATCTTGCAATTCATGTAGTATAAATTTTTGAGGTTTTTTTTTGACATGTTTTCAAGTCAACATACTACAAAATCCTATGGTTACATGATTCATTTTTTTTTCAAAAATTTGGTACTTGTACTAAAAATGGCAATTTTGGAGTGTTTTCAATGAAAATATAGTGGTATAACCATCCATTGTTGACCACTTTAGGGATTTCACATGTGTATTGGAGCAATATAAGACAATGTAAATTTGATTTTAATTGAAGTCTAATAATTTACTAATGCATGAAATGTATATAGTTAGTATGTTATTGAATGATGAAAATATATTTATGACAATATTCACAAACATATTTGTTAAAAAAAGAATTAAGACACATTGGCAAAATGTTGGTATCACATTGTTGTTATCATATTATTTTCAATCACCTACTATCCAAACATATGCACTATATAGAAGCTTTACAAACTAATATGTCAAATTCAAAAAGATTGTGGTGAAAATAATTGTTTTGGTTGCTAAATAGAAATTATAGTGATTTGTACTAATTGAATATTACAACAAATATTTTCAAATCTATTGAAAATAGATGCAACAACAATTTCAATAGCAATCTATAGATCTTCTACAATTGTAAGTAACATTTCAAGCCTTCCATTCATTGAGAATCTTCAAATTCCATTCACATTAAAATTATCTACATTTTTTGTTGTATGATATTTTTTTTATGCATACATATGTCAACTTCTTACAATTCCAGTGGAAATGGGTCTTAAATGGTATACAACAATATGCAATAAAATATTCAAGTCATCAAGGCTTGAAAAAAGAAGCATACAATTTTTGGAGTGATTATGAAACCCGCCTCAACAACTGAGTCTATGGGGTGGTTAGGTTTGGAATTCATTTACTTCCAAATGATAATTGCTTTTCATTTCAATTTTTTTGGGGATTGTAATGCACAAAGGATACTACAACATTTGTGTTTGCTCATTTGAATTCCATCCATTCATTTTCAACTTACGACACATGGAATGAAATTGAACACAACATAGACTCAATTTTTGAAGTGACTGTATATTCTTGCTTTGAAAACTTGTAATTTGTCTTTATTTCTAATAAATGAGTTGACTAAAATACATGTAAAAAATCTTTGAGTGATTTGTCGTTGTTTTATAAAATGAAATTTGCAAATCTAATTGGACTAAATATGTGCAACTACTCAAGAGACAATACGGGATTATCTACCTTATTGGTTGCATTAACCTTACTTTGGTATGACTAACTTTGAAGTTGAATAAAATCTTACCAAAGTAATCTTTTTAGGAAATTGTTTTAGTTAAATACTCTCTAAAGTCTATGTTAAGCATCAAAAGTCTAATTTTGAAAAAAAAAATGCTTTACAATTTTTCTATTGAAGATTTTGTGCAAAGATATCCATTTCAAATCTTGATTGTTTAATTGTAGAAGCTTGTAGAGATGAGACTCAAATATATCTAATCTTAGAGAAAAAATCATATTCAAAATTTGCTTAAAAAAATTATAAAACACATTTTAAGAAGCCATAAATCAATTATGGTCATGCATGTTATGTCCATTAAACTCATTTTTTTTTCATACTTCAATTTTAGATTTGACATGAAAAAGAAGATTAAAAGAATTCAAATTGTTTGTAAAGTTTCAAGACCCTCTTGTTCAAATACTACAATCTTTCAATCCATAAGCAATATTGTTGTGTTTTCTTTTCCTATTTCATCCATAATACATGTAGTTTGAATTTATGTAGTTAAAATTTATTTATTAGTTTTGAGCAAACTCCAAAAAGATTAAAAAAAGACCTTGAATAATTATTGGTTAACCCCTCACCACCCAAGGATGTTTTGGGTTTCAAAACATCAATGCTTTTGAAGTGATATAGGTCTAAATATTACTAAGCTATAGCGATCTCAACCATACAATCTTGTAGTGTACATGCTGTAAATGATGTGTATCAAATTTGGAGTTGTTTGACCGCATAGATTGAAAGATTATAATGTTTTAGTGTTGAAAAAAGATGCTGAAATTTTCCTAAAAACACAGTTAGAGGTGAAATTCGATTTCTAAACTTACTCAAATGAAAAAACTTGAAACTAGAAAGTGATTCAAAACCAACATGCAAACACATTGAAGAAAAAAAAATCATTAAATTGACTCAATGTGTTTGCAAAATGGCTTGCAAATGTCAAAAATAGGCAAGAAAAGTTGCAGAAAACACATATGAGGCTAAACCTCCTTTTACTAAAATGCTTCTTAGTCACTCATAACTTCTTGGATTGATATGAAATTTTAGCCATACAAACTAGACTAGTATGCACAACTTTTAAAAAAATGTTAATTGAAAACAGACATTGTATAAAAAAGAACAAGCCGTTGAAGTTCATTGTAATCCAAAAATATCAGGATTTTGAACTTCAAATTGCTCCCAAACATTCAAAGAAACTTGGATTGACATGAGAAATTTACCACAATAACTAGACTGAAAGGGGAACACAAACCAACAAATATTATTGAAAACAAACATTGGATGAAGGAGATACAACCTCCCAAAGTTTCAACCATCAAATGCAGTTTGGTGGACTCAAATTGAACCTGTGAACTTCAATTGGCTTCAAATTAATCAGTTCATCTTGGATTGATCTATAAATCTTACCACACAAACTAGAAGAACACAAACTAGAAGAGAGCACAAATTTCCCAACAAGTTTTATTGAATTTGGACATTGGATGCAAAAGTTACAACACTTTGAATTTGATTTGACCCCCTTGGCGGTGAGGGGTTAATGGCTACAACAATACGCAATCTCAGGTTAAAGAAAATAATGTCAAACACTCCATTAAACGAATTTCTTTAGTCACTCGGCGCCAAAGACTCTTAGTTCCTGGTCATCAATCATCCACTGACCATTGAAGTACTGTGACAAAAACAGTATGAAACACATTATAATCCGTCACAACAAGATTCAACAAACCAATAAGAGCTACAGGAGACCGAATGGGGAAGCAAGCTGAACTGTTTATATAATACCGGTATACACGATTAAAATTGAGTCTCTAAATTTATTGAATTCATCGTGTCCTCAATATAACCATTCTTGACCTCAAGGCTGAAAAAGCTCCATGTTCTAAATCCTGCCACAGGTCAACAGATGAAAATTTTAGTGAAATTCACAAAAGAAATTACGCACTAAGCATTCAAATCTGAATCTCTAGATATACTAAATTCTCCCATTCCAACTTCATAAATAATGCATTGAGTCGTGAAAAGTATATGGAGCATCCTAAGTACTAAAGCTGTCTAAGTACTAGAAAAGTAAAATCTGTCATCAACACATCGTAGAAACGAGTGAACTCACCTCATTATTGCCCCACTTTGATGACCAAAGTTCACTACTTTGCTCTTACTGACGTCTGTACTCCTGAAATGCACACTGCATAAAACACATTCACTGCTACAAATCCTGGATCCAAAAGCAAGAACATAGTCTTCTTCAGTTACTCCCCAAATCCCGTATTCCTTTCTTGTCACTACCCCAAGGGCAGAGACTAAGCAATAGTTCAAAAACGTAGAAAGTTCTGGGGCCTAACAGAATGAGACGTGTTACAAACAACAGTAACATGTTGGGGCCTATCATTCCAAAGAGAGAATGTCTCGAGTTAAAAATAATATTTACATATGCTAACAGGATGCTTACACTACGTTTTAATTAGTGAGGATTATGCTATGGATTCTATTGAGGATTGTACTGAGTATTACATGGAAAAAATGAACTGACAACTATACGTTTATCATTGGTGAAGAGGCACTTGCAATTAGCCACTTGTTCAGTATTATGTACAAACCTTTGTACAGTGAAGCCGGAGAAATCAGGACTCAAATTTCCGCGACCTTCTTCTTGGTCCTCTCTGATTTTGTCAAAAGCGACTTTGACGTGTTCTGGCATCGCCTGATCTTGCTGTAAATGGCCCAAGAGTCCAATTTATGTTTTCCTCAAGTCGCGCATAATCCAAGACCATTGGTACTCGTGCGCTCGGCACGGCACCTCCTCTTCACCAGAATTTGCACAGGCTGACGAAATTGACGTCGCTCTTTCAACAGGAATGCCAGGATTGGCATGTCGAACTCCATGCATATGCTTGCAGAGGATCATCAAATACATGAATGGCTTCTACTCCAGCTTCTTGCTCAGTTTTTCCTTATACGTTTATTTCCTTCTCCAGAGCGGTCTCTTCTTGGTTTGCACCCAAACCATGCTGCTTTCGCAACCGAGGTAATACAAGGCGGTCGAAGAAATTTACATTCCTGTCTCTGTTCTTCCAGCTTCCAATTTCTTGCGCCATTTGAGTGAGACATGTGTTATCAACTGCCACTCGACAGGTGGATGTCAGATGCTTCAACACCCTCTCTAATTGGCCAATATTTATGGCAACATCTTGACTTTTCGCGTAATTCATGCATCCACGCTTGTAGAAACACTTCTTCCAACCATAAAGATTGGCGTATACACGCATCTTGAAAGGCATGCTGCCCTGCACCGCCAGCCAGGTCCCATAGAGCTCATTATGGTTGATGCTGGCAGCATGGACATAGTTTCCAAACCAATCGATGTAATATAATAAAGGAAAAGCCTCCAGTACTGTCGAATATCTTCGAGCAAACAGAAAGTTTATGTTATGAGAGCCGTGTGGAGTTACGGCAAGATCGGCAGTGGCTATCACTTTAACCTGCATGGAAGAATAACAAGAAACATCAAACAGCTGAAAATAGGAAACGCATGCATAAAAGATGTCATGGATTAGGTTCCGGGATCTTTAGACACTTTGATTTAGGAATCTGCAAATCCAAACCATCTGAAGAAATCGTATCACTCACAACATTACAAGCTTGTAAGCGGCTCAGATCTTTAAGCAAGTCAGCGGACTGCAAAACCATATTAACCTCTAAGTGCCCAAATGGCCCAAAGTGGCTGCTTCCATGTCTATTAGAGTTGAAATAAATCATTTAGGAAGCTTCAAGGAATGTAACATGTATTAATTGAAAGAAAAATGACACCCCACATTTTTGAAAGATAGAAACATGCTCGTAATCTTACTAGAATTATCAACTAGCTTCCAAAGTGCACTTCCTACTTTCAGCTTGGGCACTTGGGGATTAACTAAGTCCCGTCCAAACGATAAGTTTGTTGGTGATAAATTTTACATTACCTGATCACAAAAATCACCAACTCCACTGGTAGCAACTTTGGGAACAACTAGGAGCTCTTTCTGCAGTGTATATTTAACCTCTTCCATATTTGCAATGAACCTGAGAGCACAGTAAACGACCATCGATATCTTTAATGCAACAAGCTTACAAACCCTCGCAAATTCTGATACCGATAATAAATTGAACAACCCTCAATGCACAATATTAATTTTAGAAGTACAAAACGAGAGAAACATCTACCTAGAAGAATTGAGACGCTCCAAGACAATCACGTTTTCGACCGGCCTTGATGCATCCATCATCGGTATATTACAGAATCCCAATACTTTTTCTCGAAGCCAATCGTTTGCCTGAAGCCCGGGCATGTAGCCTCCATTTGTGAGCCCTGGAACCACAGGCATCAGGCCACTGGAATCAGAAGTTAATATGCATAACCCCTGAGAGCCAAAATGGCCATGAGTGGCTCCCTCCATATGTTTAGGAGCAGAGATAAATCATTTGGGAGCTTCAAGGAAGGTAACAAAGTCTACCAGAAATCATGTCCGACATTTATGAACAGTAGCTACATTTCTTGAAAGTAACTACAAACTACTGTTAGCTTCCGAAGTCGCCTTATTATTTGTAGCTTGGGCAATAAGAAGTTTACAACAAGGAAGAAGTTGGTCAGGTGCAGCAACTAGCTGATAGATATAGGCCACCCATAACAAGATCAAAGAACAATATCACGAAGGAAAGCAAGAGTCCTCGTCGTAAGAATGAAAAATAAGTCAACAACTAACAAAGACTTTTGACTCGCAGCAAACCATAATTCCACTCAAATTGTTATTTTGGAAGGGGTGCAATACCTGAAAACAAAACTGCGTCTTCAAAGCAAATTTGAGGTTCATCAGGTCCAGGAACGTCCAGAAACTCCACCTTCATGGTCTTCAGGAAGACTTCAATCAAACCCAGAGACCACGGCGAAATCGTTTTGGGGTCCCGATTCGAAAACCAATACAACGTGGAATTGCTTAGACCGTAGAGATGCGACAACAGAATAGCCGGAATCAGTTTCTCAGCTTCATGGTGCGGGTTTGGGCCGACTTTCGGACCATCGGGCATTAGCTTCAAGTCTGCTACCATCTGTAACCCTCTAATCCAGTGTCCTTTCGCCCTCCCACTCTCCACTTCTGCCAAATAAAAAAGGACGCTTTATTATGCGGAATGAAGAATAAAAATGTCACTCAATCCTCATGCATAACAGCACATACACCTAGTGCATCCCCAGATAACAAGGAAAGTATTCATATCCGCGAGATAAGCATATAATCAGAGTACGCACAGAGCATTCTTGAGTAACAGTGGCATATAGCACCCGTTGAGAACAGTGGAACTAATAGTTAAAAAGAGAAATTTCAGGCCAAATCAGAGGATATCAAGTAAAATTTAAGCTTTGAAAACTCTAAAATGTGAAGACAATGGCCTATTCGCTCCCCGGTTTAAATGCAGCTCAGCTTTGCAAAACAAGATGTCAGGGATTCCTTTCATGCCAACGTAAGTTCGGGACATCCAAACTCACCGCTAACCCAAAAGCACCACCTAAAAACCTTAGGCAATAGTTAGATATTCATCAAGAGGACGCAACGTACACCACCTCAACATCTAATCGAGAGGCGACTCAAGCACATCTACCAATAAAACTGTAGCCCTTCATAATTCATGCATACAGTGTCCAAACGACCCATTCTTTGGCGCGTTTTCAACACGAAAATTTTGACCAGTCTACAGGAGAGAAGTGGCGATTCTGGGGTCCCGACCTCGACAAGGGTGCTCAACAAGGATTCTCTAGTAGTCTGCATGCAGTCCAAGGACTTAAATAAAGAAGTTCCATTCAGCAATGGTTGATATACACCTCCCAATAATTTCAAATCTCCACCAACATTTCTGAAAATATTTAATGACTTATATGTAAGCCATAGAAGAAGCCCAACCTGAGTCCGGAAACGGTTGGTGCAGTCTGGAGTCCCATCCCGGACACGTCCCCCTCTTCACCCTCACCTTCCCCCTGGGCACATCCGTAATAAGCCTCAACACCTCCGGCAGCCCCCCTCCGGCATTGATAATATCCTTCCCAAAGTAGGGTCGATCATCACACACCGTCACCTGTTTCTGGGAGACGCACATGCCGTGCACGCGAGGGAAGCATATCTTCCCACAAGCCTCTGTACAAACAAAATGCTTCGAGACTTGGTACCGGCTCTCCTCCTCGGCGCACAGGAAGCTGCCCTTCAGGTCGTAGTCGAGAGGAGGGGGCAAGGAGAGGAACCAGAGCGCAGGGTAGAGCACGGCCAGGCAGAAGAGCAGGCCCAGGATCAAGAACCGACGGGAGCGGAGCCGGTTGCGGGTGGACCGGGTGTTGGACCGGTCAAGCACACGACGCAAGGGACGAGAGCGGTCGAAAGGAGAAGACGCGCGGGGTCGGGGGGAAGAAATGCGAGGTAATGGGGAGGACGTCCGGGGTAAAGGGGAGGAGACGCGCGGTCTCTCCAATCTGTCCATTGCAATACATCAGGCCCTCTCTCTCTCTCTACCTGTCGCTATGTCCTTTCAGGAATTCTCCCTGACCTAGGGACCACTCGAGTAATGTACCCTTCATTGCACACCCTCCGCCGGTGTCATAGGTCGATGGCTTA
Source organism: Pseudoscleropodium purum (assembly GCA_963969395.1). Taxonomy (NCBI): domain Eukaryota; kingdom Viridiplantae; phylum Streptophyta; class Bryopsida; order Hypnales; family Brachytheciaceae; genus Pseudoscleropodium; species Pseudoscleropodium purum. Next base: position 8,671,124 of record OZ017797.1, read on the forward strand.
TACATACTTTCGGCGCTGGTGCTTCCTAAAAATTATGTGCAGAATTTGAAACATCACATGCCGCTTCGAACCCTGACACGAATAAGGGCAACTATCAGCCATTTATGAAATCAAGCCCTTCTTGAAAACAGGGATACAATATTAAAAAGTATACAGTCTACCTCTAAACCGAAGTGTTAGAATAACTACAGCAAAGCACTCCATGCTGAATTTGAAACATCACATGCCGTTTCAAAACCTGCATGAGATGCCAGAACAGGAAAAAGGGCAGCACCCAGCCATTTGTGAAATCAAGCCCTCCTCGCGATATAATACTGAAATTTTACAGTCTACTCTAAACCTAAGGGTTGGAATGACTAAACAAAGCACTGCATGCTACTGCCGCGAAAGATGGTGCTCCCAACAACACCAGGAGACAGACTCCATTGTTCTCTGCTAGACTGCGGAAAGATCCTCCTAACAATACAACCCTGCATGAAATGCCAGAACACTAAAATGAGCAGCACAAAGCAATCAATGAAATCAATCTCTCCTTGAAAACAGGAATACTAGATTGAAATTATACCAGTACACCTCTAACTTAGTCTTCCAATGACTGCAGAAAACACTGCATGCTACTCCCATGAGGAGAGGTGCTCCCCAAAACAAACGGAGACAGACTCCAGTACTGTCTGCTAGTACAGAAAGATCCTCATACCCCAAAGGGTTTAAGGTTCCAAAAGAACCAACGCTGGTGCTTAGAAAGTGTTTGGAAATACCAGACAGGTGCGACCTACTAGGGGTTTGCAGAGTATGAGCTTCCTCTTCGTTAGTGCTAAGAAAGAGATTGGAAATACCAGACAGGTGCGACCTAAAAAGTGGCGTCAAGTGAGCGCTTCCTCATCCGCAATTAGAGGCGATTTTCATACGCCATTCGAAAGTTCTTCGCGCAGGGGGGCCGAATTTCTGAAACCAGAGTCTAGAATCGTGCTAAACGGAAATGGAAAGAAACTCCAAGCAGGGTTACTATTTTTCTGAGACCAGATTCTAAGTGAAATGGGAAAGGAATAGCGAAACCTCGCACTAGAAAGAGAAAGCTCTGACACCTCTACTGCAACTTTCGTCCTTGCGTGACTTGTGTCCCACTGTCCCAGGATTAGAACGCACCAAGCAGTAACCCTAATTCCAAAACCAGTACGGTTCTCTCTCTCACGTGTGCAGCAGGTCCTGACATTTAAAAAACTCTGCGACGAATTCAAATGCGAGATTAAACTCACCACTGTCAAGCTCGCTCCACTCCTCGTTCGAGATTACGCACTTTCCTCCATCGGCACTGTTTGATAGCAAAAAGATCCCCTGGGGAATAATTATTACCGCTGGGTCGAATAATCCATGAACTTCATTGCGCTTGCGAATAGGGCGGAGAATGTCAAAACCTTCCAGGACACTACTCCCTCCTCGACACGCAAATGCAGAGACCGTCACGCACCCTAAGTCTTATATCGCCCAAACAAAGAACCGAAATAATCACAAACCTCTCGCTCTCGCTCACTCAATCACACACACTCAGCAAACCCAAACCTCCACTACAAGAAGCAAAGCAACCCACGAAAAAAAAGAATTGAAAAAAGTTCGATTAAAATACACACCACAAAACAAGAAAGCAGTACGGTCGGGTACTAATCAACCCTTGAAGAAGAATCAAACAGGAGACCTCCCTATATAAAAATCCCCATGCGACAGATTGAAATTCAATCGAATCCACAGCAATAACATAACCGCACCGCTGAAGGGACACGGTGCGCGAGGTCGAAGGGGAGGTTGAGTGCGAGATAACGGCTATGGCTGGCTGGAAAACTGGCTGGCTGACTGGCTGGCAGCACGGCCACAACAACCCACCAAGGGGCAGTCACGGAGAGATTCCACTCAGTCTCGAACAAAACCGAGAGTGCCCGAGTATCAGAGAGTGGCGGTAGCGTAAACACAGGGCCCGGCACAAAACAACAGAGCCCCAGACTGCGATGGGGCGTTTACAGTTTACAAATACTGTAGCAAGAGTCCCGCCATTCTACTGTACTACACTAAAACTTGGTATCAATACGCCTGGAACGTCTTCTTCGTAGCTTTGCTGGCAAACGAGTAATAACAGTCCCAAACAGTAACCATGATTTCGCAAACAGTAACACTGAGGCCTGAGCTAGAGCTGCGAGGGAATATTGTGCGAGAAGCTCGCGGATACGACTAGGCATGGAATATGGTTGCGATGGATCCTTTTAGTGCCCGGAATCCTGCAGGAACAAGGCGAGCGTCATTACTGCGTCATCGAAGCTTTTGCTATTTGCGTTTGCTAGCTGGCTGGAGGGTGACGGAAGCTTGATTGGCAGGACAGGCGGTCCTGCATGTGCGCTTGCGAAAGCTTGCTTGACGGAAGAGTCCCACTAACGGAGCAGATTCACAGTATTGGTTCCCTCCGGGAGAATAGTTCCGTCTTCACGGAGGAAGACGACGACCTCTTGTCTTTTTCTTTTTCTCGGCTAGACTTTTCTTTTCGAATTTCGTCTTTTACTTTCGTTTCTTTAGTGACTCGAGACGAGTTAAGCGAAGGGGCTTGGGGGCGTTTTCATATACGGAGGAAGTTAACTTACTGATAATTGAGTGACTTTGGGACAATATCAGTCAACTTAATTTAGTATTTTGGATTTATAGCCATCATTGGGTTTGCTTCTTGCATTTTTGAGTGGAAATGCATTCTAAGTATCAAAACTTTAATTAATAAAATTGAAGTTGGGTACTTTAGAAAATATATTTTAATAATTTTTTTTTAAATTCAGGAATTCAAATATTAGTGTCAATCTAAGTCGTTAACAAAAAGATATGTGATGCTTTGCATCCTTGTTGATAGTTGTAATTGTATATATAGCCTGAACCAAATGAGATTGTAGTTATAATTGTATTAAGATGTTATTTCATTTTTTCATTTTTATATTTTGTAGTCCCTTGGCTAATCCATTTTTTGAAATGAGATGGTTGATATTTTTGAGGAGATAGTAAGGGAGGCCAATTTTAAAGTGAGAAATTTGGACAAGCTTTAAGTAAAGCTATCTTAGTGAGTCTGCTAAAGTGTTTTCTAGGAATCTTCAAACATATTTTTTAAAGAATGTTTTGTTGCATAGGAGATTACTACACTACGTGGTCATGCCACAAGGCCATGCTAAACAAAATGGAGTCTAGAAGTACCTCTATAGAATGACTTTCATTCATAAGTATGTAGAAATGAAAAATAGTTAAAAGAGTTATTAGCCAAGTCACTTGATTTACTTACGAGTATGTGTAAATGCCCTATTAAAGAAGGTAAGGCAATTAAATGTATGTAATGCAATCACACTAAGGCTACTATAGTAGATTCTATCAAAATTATAACCTAGTCAAGCACCTTTGGGCCAAAATAGTTCTATAATGGATGACCTCTAGGAAAGTTCCAATGTTGCATTTTCAAGAGTTGAATTGCTTTTGTCAAGTTTCATGAAGCTTTCACTTATACATAAATAGGGAGAAACTATATTTTTGGAGTAGCTTGGCCTTGTTGCCAAACTAAAAGCTATCCTAAAGATCAAGTACAATGATAAATATATTTTTTCAAAAAGTCATAAACTTGCCTCCTTTGCATTTTATGCATCTCTTCAAAAAGTTTGGATGATCAATAATTCTAATTTTCTTCTAGCAAAGATTGCATGTTTGTCCACAACCATCAACATGCTCTAAGGATGAAGCTCTAAGACATTGAGTGTCTGTATAATAGAAATTTGAATTTTTATACTTACAAGCTCAACAACAAAAAAGATTGCATGTTTTATTACCAAATGATACATTGTCTTTGAATTCTTCCTTTTTGACAAACATTACACTAAATGGGAGAGAAAATCTTCCCAAACTTAAACTTAAATAGTTAGGCACTTTCTTTGATAAAAGTAGGTATAAAGTTGTTAGTAGATTTTTACCAATTCCAAGAGTAACATTATGAAATTCTACCAATTCCAAAGGTATCTAGAAATGTTCAATTTTAGAATAGAAATTTGGCATCATACAAGAAGAAAAAGCTAAATCAATACAATGCCATTGATAGAAGGATTTGACCAAACTTTTTATAGATGAATGCAAGAAAGACCGATTGGTTTGAATATCATTTATATAGTACTCATGAGTTTTTTGAGAGTATTAGATAATTAGAAAAACCATCTTTAAAAGAATGTAAAAAATATATTTAATGTACACACATTTAAAAAAAAGGTACTCTAGGAAGGAAAAGCATAGAAAAATTGTCTAAGTAGGAGAACTAGAAAAGTGCAAAATTTCATGAAAAGAGATACTTTGACATTCAAACTTTTTTAAATAGGGAAATTTCTTTTTATAAATTTTCAATTTTCAATTTTTGAAGACTTCATGGTGGAGAGATTTAACCAAAAGAATGATCTTGAAACCATTTTCAATTTTCAAAATTGCTTGTGCAAGGGAGCCCTATTTGCATGAATGTAGAGTACATAGAAAATGTTTTCTTAAGTTTTTTTTGGTCAGCACATACGTCTCTAGTGTAGAAATAATCTACACAAATTTCAACTCTAGATCATTAATTTTGGATAGTCCTATGTACTAACCCCCCTTGAACTACAAAGTGTGATAAATTAGCTAAATTGAAATTGAAATATAAAATGATTTTTGAAAATTTCTAAAAGATAAATGCTCTAATAATTATCTAGTTAATAATCTTCAAAAAAATTTCAAGTACATCAACTTCAATTTGCAAAAGTTATGCCGATGACAACTCAAAAACTTTAAGTGTGACAAGAAAAAGACTAGTCTTTCTTGCATTCACCGTTATAGATAACGCTATATATGCATGGATCTAAATCCAAACTCTACAATAAAAATACCTTTGACAAACAAATCTGAGGGAGATTTTTAAAATTTAATCAAGGGTGAGGCATTGACCAAAGATATCAGGCAACTTAAAATAATCAAAAGAATAAGAATAAGCTCCATCATTGTCTATTGGGTCAATAACCTAAATCTAAACCTACATTTGTCAACATTCATCTAATTTCTAAAAATAATTTGTCCCTAACAAATGTGTCACCAAATTCCTTTGTCTTTGGATGTTCAAACAGCTTTGAAGTTTGATTATTGATAAAAAGACTACCTATAGATAGTATTGATGATTGAATTTAAATTTACTTTTTTAAAATCTATTATTTTCTTCTATTATGGACTTTTGAAAATATGACCTCATTCAAATTCTTTAAAAGTCCATACCTATTCCTTAAAAATCCTAAATACAAAACCAAGGGACTTCATTCTAAGGCTTCTTTAACAATACATCATACAAAATTACTAATATAATATAATTAATCAAGTGCTAATCCAAAAGACATTGTCATTACATTGACTATTTACCACAATCCATGTTGAAACTTTAAAAGTAATTAATTCTCTCTATATACAAGATAACTTTAAGAAAATAATTTATTTCACACCATATTGAAGTTGATAATCTATATTCAAATGTTAAAAGTACTTCAATTCATCTTGCAATGCAATTGGATTGTTGAAAATCACTATAACTGAAACAATGAGACTCTCAACCATGCATTCATCCTTTGTATGCACTTTGAGAAATCACATCTACAATTTGTTTTAATTGTTTTTCATCTAGTTCAAAAATAACCTGCATTTGGCACTTCAATTTTTCTAACTCATCTTTCAATGCTTGGATCATTGATTCATGCTTACTTGATGCAATTTCCATCTTGTTTTCCAACATTTGAATTTTAAATCTTGATTCATAATTATTATCTTCAACTATTGTTATATATTTCTTCATGTTTTCTATTATTGTGCTTAAATGTAAAATCTCACTTTTTTTTGCCTCCAAGTCTTCATGTAGCCTTGAAACTTTAGCTTTCAAAACTATATTTTCTTCACCTTTTGTATCAATGTAATCATTGTTTTTTTTAGCTACACCAAATCTATTATAAAGAGGTTGCAACTCTTCCTTGTTTTCAATTTTGATAGATAATATTGAATTGGAATTATTTTGTTGAGTAGAATTAATGTCAACATCTCTAGTACTTCCCACATCTACAATTTGATTTCCATCCTCTAAAAAATGGTTGGAATCATCTAATAGAAGGGGTTCTTTTGTATGATTTTCATTGCAATTTTGATTAATTTTAGAATAATCATGTTGTTTACTAGTAAGTTTCCAATCCACCTTTCGATTCAAAAACACTTTTGCATAAACCATTGCAGCCAACCAATATGGTACCAAACATGCTCTATTTTTTGTATGTTCATCATGCTTGAATATAACATTATATGCACAAGTCAATTCTACCTTATATCCTTCATGTGTGCAAAATCTTAATGATGCCTCATATCTTTTGTTCATTGTTGGTCTTCTTGCCATTGGCCAATGTTGAGTTACATGGTCCCATGTTACCCACTTTTTGCAAATTTTTTCATTCCAAGGTTGTATAGCCTTTTCCCAACCAAATATAGCTTTAGAATTTTTTGATGACATTGTAAATGTACTATTGTAATATGATAATTGAGTCTTATAAAATTTCAATCTCTATAATATAAATTGTCCAAAATAAAACCAATGATCATGAATAAAAGAAACTTAAAATATATTTTGGTCAAATATTTGATATTCATAGATATCAATTATAACTATATGTGGTTTCCATTTTAAAAGTAAAGTATGATCTTCTTTTATTTTTGAATATTTATTTTAAAATAAAAGATCTTATCTTATTTTTAAGTCTTATCTTATCTTAAATATTATTTATTTTAAAGGAAAAGATTTTATCTTTGAGTATTATTTATTTTAAAATAAAAGATCTTCAATTTATTGGTTTCATAATAATATTTATATTAGAAAGTCATTAAAACTCAATAATAACTCATCCGTATAATAGAATTTTTATTCTCTGTACACATTCAATAAAATTGCCTTAATGAATGATATCCTGTCTAGACCCATTTTGGCCACCATTGCAAAAGTTGTTGAATGTTTGTTTTGTGCATAGGATTGATAAAAACAAATTTTGATCCATATATAGGAAGTAAAGGTAAAAAAGTTATTATTAAAATTTTTAATATAAAATAAAAATACTAATTCAAGGACAGTTGAAATTGGTTATGTATGGATTTATTCTTGGTAATCACACATAAATATTCATGCAAGCAAGACTCCAAAAAAACTTATGTCTAGATTGATATGAGAAGTTGTTTTTGGTGTTTATCTATTTATTTGTCTATGATTGAAAATTCACATTGATGATCATGTCTTTTGAGGTTATTTTATTTTAGCTTTAGAAAAATCTATAATTATTATTTTATTATTTACTAAAAGTAAAAGAATTTCATTGTTTCCATTCTATTTTACAAAAATCCCAATAGGTCAAAACAATAGTGCTAGTATGTGAGCATGAAAATGGGAGCATCTGAGCTTTGAGTGTAAGTATAAATAGATATGCTACAATTACAAAAGGTGCTTATAATATAAACACCTATATTATAGTTACACTATAATTATAGAAGCCTTCTATAATATAGACACTTGTAAGATAGATGTATAGTCTTTTAGGCTCATGTACTTACACTCCTAGGCTCATATATAGTAGCAATCTTTTGAGTTAAAATGTCTGCAAAAATGTCTAATTTAGTGTTCATTACAAATGGAAAAAAAATCATTTTTACCACTTGTTGTTTGTTATTCATCCATTCAATTTTTTTTGATAATATACTAGTTGTCCAATATTTGTATATAATGTATTTTAAAAACTCTCTCATACAAGTATTCTATAAATAATAGAGCAAAAGTATTCTATGACTTCTTGGTTTAAAAAATTTTAGAGCATCTTCACCCTTGCACACTAATATATAAAGGCCTAACACTGGTCAAATGTACAGCAGATGATAAGTGCTTTGATCTTCTCACAATATTCTCTTGACACTCATTCCTAGGGGGGTAGATACACAATGACCCTTGAAATTATTGTTCATCCTAAGTTTAGTCTACATTGTTCTTTATTCTACTTGGTGATTGATCATTTGAGTTTTTATAGGGCACAATTGATGAGCAAGGATGGGGGACAAGAATTTTTAAGGCTCTTGAAAACTAGATGTAAACTTTTAATGCATTAGACTAGCACATAAAGGTACCAAATGCTCTTACAAAATAGAAAGGTTTTTTGAAAAAAATATCATAGTTAATGTTTGGCATGTTGAATTTGCTACAAAAAGTTTCCATTAGTTTTTTTTTCAAAATTTGATCCAAAATAAAATTTAAAATAATTATTTTTAAAATTTTATTTGTACTATACAAATAATTGATACATCTAACTATATGTATATAATCTGTGGTTATTAATCAATAGTTTTTATTTAAAATTTGTATCTTCATAAAGCATCAAATCTTGAAATACCTTATAACATTTAGGAGTTAATATGTCTCATATATTCTTTTGACTTGAAGATGCACTTTCTACTATTTGAACCATACATGTGTTGGTACCTTTCAAGATACTATATTTCCTTAGACATTGTGGTAAAATTGTCATAGACCTAGGAAATAAGCTATAGCTAAAAAATGAACCTTAGAAAGATCACTACATATAATATTTTCCACATTTGCACGTCCAAAGGGTATTTTAAAAGGGATATTATATTTTTTTCCCCAAATTTATGGTACCCTATTATTATTTAATTTCCTAAGATGGAATATTTTAGATGATTGTATGGTTTGTTTAAATTTTTTTGTTATTTTTCTTTTCATATATATAGCTATTAGTTTTATACTATTAGAAAGCATGACCCCAATTAATACTATTTTGGCAAAACTTTGTTGATTTCAACAAAGGCTGTAGCAAATTTGGTAGATTTTGACCACGTCGAAAGCTGATCAACAAAGAAAACCTTCCTCTGTTAATGTCAATTGTTGTGGGCCAGGGCAAGTTGATGTGTCTTTGCCACTTAACATTGGAACCTTGTGCTACAGTACATGTCCAAAGTAGCTGTTGCTTGTTGGAATATCTTCCATTGTCATTTCTTGGATTTGGATTCTATGGCTCTTTTTCAATTTTCACTACACTAGAAACGTCTCCTTCTCTTCGTCTTATATTTTTAGCTTAAAAATTTCAATACTGGTAAATGAATAGTCCTATCTTTTTTTACACAAATTTTTTCTATACAAATTCTTTAATATTTTTATTTATTTATGCTCTTCATGGACAAGCCGCATTGTTCATGCCAAACAAAAGAAGGCTTGGTCATTCCAACTTTGGATACATTTTCAACTATCTACCTACATTCCCTAGAAGTAAGTTTACTTGAATACATACGCATTCACAAACTGTAGGGCTTTTTTGTCAAAATTGAAATGAATTTTATTTTTCCCAAATATTGCAAACATCAAGTCCAACTTCAAATGTGTTTTTGCCAATAACACAACTTTATTCAACAAAGTCTACAATGCAAGCCCGAAGTACACTTCTTGAATGAGCAATGTGTGCCAAATACCTGAGTTCTCTGTTAATACATGGTATTGACATCCACAATACTCTATAGAAATGTAGAAGTTTTCAACCTTACATGCTTAAAGTCCTACTTTGTCTATGTGCATCCACTAATTTCTTTGCCACTTAAATCTTTGCAAAATTAGGTCTCCTTTATTGTGATGAAAATTAGCATGCTCTAACCACTACTACATTCCAAATCCAACTTCTAACACTTCCTTCAAACAACAAAAATCAAAACTACTTGCAACAATAAGCAAAGGTCACCGTTACTATGACTACCTCACTTACTTCAAAGACAACATTAGAAAGAGTGGACTTGTCAGTCTTCCCTTAATGAAGATGAACCGGACTTCCCAACATCTAAGTCCAGCAATGGCACCCCAACTAGGAACTTTGCAATAGTATTCTGTTGTCTAATATTTTGGCCACTTGGAAGTACTGCCTCATTTGCTTTTAGAATTACCTTTGGCACTTATAAACCCTTGTGATCTTTGTCATCACCAACAATAAACATTCCCCCATCCTCTACTACTCTAAAATTTCCATGTACTCAATGTCCCTTGATTTCTTTTTTTAATACCATCTTCCATTCTGGATCCTCCCTTACTTCAATGAAATAAACCTACTCCACATACATAGGAAATGCAAATGCCTCGGGATTGAGAAGCACTAGTCAATTGAAGTTGGTAAGTGTGAATCCCCAATTGTCTTTCTTCACAGTCGTAGCATTTCCTACATAGTTTACCTTCACCCACCTACACAACAATATAATGAGACAAAGGCCTCCATAATTCAACTCTACAATTTCTTGCAATTTGCCTACATATTCCATGTCGGCTACCACAATGTTACGGCCCCTCAACCCAGTCCTCCACAGCCTCCTAAACAAAACTGCCACGCTAGAGTCACAAGTCTTCAACTGTTCCTCGGTATTGGTTATTCTAAGGTGGTTCCCAAAAGCCCACATGCTCTGATATTTAGTGGCCAACTGTGAGGGCAATTTAGACAAACAAATGACATCTGCTTCTACTTCTTTATCATTTCTTGGCATCCTCTCATTCACTTCCTCTTCCAGCCAATTCGCAAATGACTTCGGCTCTGCCAGTTCTAGAGGGTATGGTGTGGCTTTATGTCCTTGCCTTCGTAGGTTCATTCTTCTAAATGCCAAGCACTTTGTTGTCAATGCCACATGGTATTCTTCATAACACATTACATGCAAAACCACAAATTACAAACATAAGGTTACATCTATGTATTCCAAAGAATGAACTTGTATTTAACTCGTTTTCAAGAAAAAAATTTCAATAAAGTAACTGTCCCACTAACTTCTATGCGTAACAAGAACTAACTCTAACATTACTGTCACATTAACTGAAATTGAAAGCTATGAAGACTTACAATTCTAAAATACACAAAAAAGTACCCTTTCCTTCATCAATCTTTTTAGTTCACTTCACATCTCAGAGGATTCATTTAATTATCCCACATTCCTATGGAAACCAACCTCAAACTATAAGTGTCAATGCCACAAACAAATCTTACATGCACATATGTTATTACACCATCTTTAATGTACATGTCTGAAACCTAGCAATCAATGATAGAATATTTTGCATGCAATTGTTCAATTTTGAAAATTCAAGGCTCATATTGAAATTCTTCATTTTAAAGAGAGACATTTCAATTGACATCACCTACTACTACACAACATAGTCTCAATAACAAATATAAGACACACATAAACTTTTTTCTTTTCAACTTCCATTGATGGTACAAAAATGAACAAGTTCAAAACACTTACCCACTAACCTATGGTACTCTTCCAATTGCAATGCATTATCAAGAACGAAATCATGCACCCACTTCCTCAAGTCTTCATATAGTTGGCGAGGTTTTCCTTTTCCTTCCATGATCTCGTCTATCATGGACGGGTCTTCCTTGCTGTCCCAAATCCACCTACTTGTTGGGGTGTACTATAACATATACTCTGTAACAAATCCTAGAGCTTCCTCTACCTGATACCCTTGAGAAATGCTTCCCTTTGGTTTCGCCAAATTTCTCACAAAACCTTTCAATCCTTTAAAGTACCTCTCAAATGGATACATCCGCCTGGTATGTATTGGGCTACATAGGAACAGCTCTTCTACAAGATGCATCATTAGAAGAGTTTTGGGAGGTCTAGAAGCTTGTTTCAGGCTCGTTTCCTTTCAGCTGTTCCCCGCAGTGAGGGGAATGGCCTACTTTCAAAAAAAAAATTTCATTGAAAAAAAAAAATTTTAGTCTCCAAATGCAAAAAAAAAAAAAATTTTTAATTTTTTTTTGTTTTTGGTCAATGACATGGTAGGGTCTTGGCCATATCAGACTGCTGCGCTGAACCTGTTTCCTGCGTTTACATGTTGTGATAACTCGTAGGCATCCAAAGGCCCCCAAAATCTTCTAATGAGTAAGGTGCACCATAATATCAAAAAAAGCCAGTAGAAACTCCCACTCCAAACTTGACAACGTTTTGGCTACATCCTCCATCAACTGCTCTTTCATGTCACACACAACTGCCTTTGTGCAAAGTCTCTAAAAGAGTCTACTGACTCTCATTATGGCTCCCACTACCTGTTTGTCACCAACATTCCTCAAACAAACTGGTAGTATTTGCTGCAATAATATGTGATGGTCGTGGGATTTAAGTCCACACAATTTTTCCTTTGAAATTTTTGTATGAAGTGTAAAAATTTAATACAATAATGTATGTCTTCATAGAATGCAATGTACTTAGAAACTCTTGCTTATTTGCAACAAAAAGAACATATAGAGCATTAGGCATAAATAATTGATCTCCGTTAGGCCCATGTTGTTGAAGCCAAAGTTGCGACTGAATTCCTTGGCATTGTAAATTCATTCTCACTACTAGATGGTCTTTTTTCCCTATTAATGTCTTCAAGATGTTGTCACAAAAATTCTTCACATAGTGCATGACATCTAACATTTGTCTTATAGGAAGTTCCTATGCACAAAAACATTCTACATGCTGTTAAGACAGTCACATGTTACTTTGTCAACATTTTGCTAGCTGACACTGTATATGCTCCATTACTACAGGACTTCAAACTACTAGAAACTCACACACAACACATGCACTTACATGTCACTACACAGTAAAAGAATATAACATACTTGTTGTATCTCCGTAAGTCTTGACAAGAACAATAACACTTCTACTTTCTAAACTACTAAAATAACTCAGTGTTCAATTAATCCACACTTCATACAAAACATAGATGCCTAAGCACTCTTCTTGTGGGATTGTGGGAACTAACCAAGTGTAGCACTGAAATAGTGAGGTACTTGTTGACCCAATTAACATGGTCATCCATTTAATTAACATTCACCTAGACAATGACTCATATATGCATCCTATATGAATTTTTGTGCGTGGTCATTTTGTGTTCTGACTATAGTATTGACATTTCAATGACACTATAAGAAAATGGCCACTTTTGTGACTGCAAGGTAACCGGCTCCTTTTTGAGGCCAACTGTCAAATGACTGTCCCTCTGTAATTATACTGCTGAAATTTCTTTTATATTGGTGCAATCACAATGCAATCACATCCGCGACTATAAGATGAAGAACGGTTGAGAAATAGACAGTGGTTGTGTTTGTACGTCCAAGGTCCGTTCAGTTTAGGCTCGGAAAACTACAATGATATTATGTGACTCAACATCACTTTAAGGTTACTTGGTAATGACTCATTGGTCACTACAGTCAATTATGAAGGAGTCCCAAACTTTTTTAATGGATTTCTCAACGGTTTTAAGGTCCACGGTTTAGAAGTACTTTGGATGACGGTTTTTGATGGAAGACATAGAAGGCAATCATTCATGAGTCCCAATGACGTACACTACAGTTGTTCACTTCACTGGAAGGTGACTTCAACATGGCTTCTTTGGGATTAGGATGCAACTTACAAGTAAACTAGCGATTACTTGTCCTTGCTAGTAGTCCTTTAAATTTGAGGATGACAAATTCATGACCCAGACGTTTGTAGAGACAAGTACATTTCAATTCTTTTAGAGAGCAAAGAGAAGTTAAGGGGGAGGTTCACTTGGACAACTGATGTGGTAGAATCATTGCAAAATGGAGTCTTAGTTTTCAATTCAAGGCTTTCAAAAGATAGCACTCCCATATACTAAGAGGTCTGTGAGGTACTACTTTGTGCAACCGCATACGACAAGGTTGATCGGAGGCTCCTCTACCAAATTGCAAAGTCTGTTGCCATTGAGACATGGCTAGTAATGATTTTGTGCTAACAAATTGTCTTCCTCACAAAATTCCATGGCTTCGACAAGGTTCACTACATTTGGGGGACTTAGCAAGGTCTGTAGAGCAATCATGTCGGCGCTCTCCATAGTTGTGCTGATAAAGGCGTCTACTTTGTCTACAAACTCTTGCTTTTGCTTCTTTTTGTAGCACAACCTTCTATCCTGGTTTCTCTACAACATTTGAAAAGAACACCTACATTACTTGGCTGGGAAAAATGAAGGGATCTACCATGCAAGCTAATTTGTGTTGGAAGTTCACAACCAAGAAAACGGCTTCGTCCCATGTATATGTTGCATTTCCTTGACTATAGTAGGGTCGAACTTCTAATTCTTGCCACTCAAGACTTCCTCAATGAGAAGTATTGCCTAAAGGAATTATGAATTTAGACGAATTTACGTTGAACATTATAGAATTATCCTTAGCTCGCGTCCTTTGTCACTTGCAACTTAAAATGACTGTGTTGCAACTTGAAGTAGTCATTTTATAGTTGACTATTAGTTCTACTAAACTACATTGACTATGAAATGACTATGGTATGACTACCGCTTGACTACTATTGGTACAATGACCTTGACTACGCCTACTTGTTTGTGTTCTCAACTTCTTCCTTTATTGTAATACGATAGTCAACAACCAAATACAAAGATGCTTCTCTACATTTTAAGCACGGGACTCAAAGAAGTATGACATGTGACTTATAAATAATATTGTTCTAAACAAGAGGCATTGGACAAAACATACTAATGCGCCAAGTCCCATAATGTAGGAGTCATTGCATATGTTTTATAAAATAAGAAAAAGGTGTTTACCACAACCAATAGAACTATGATTTACTGTCCTAAATGATTGCAAAACACTATAACAAAGTTCTACTCTATAATTGGACTAGCTCTACAATGTGTACAATATTGTAGTCATTGTTTAGTTGTAGAAATGATTATAAGATAGAGAATTTATAAAAATTGAACAAATACTATATACATCTACAACTTCTCATTCAAAAAGTAGTTGAACTTCTAACATGAAAATTTATTAATCTTAATTGGAATGGATGTAGTTGTACATCAGTTATTGATCAATTATAAAACAATTGTAGATTAGTCATAGAGAAGTCATAGTAACACTAAATTAGGGTTGCCATGTGGCATCTTGTAGTTCAATCTTATCTTTATATGATGAATGGCTCAGATTTCACTACTCTCTTTGGCATGAACAAAACCCTATATTTCTTCATAGCTGCCACTATGTTTTTGTACTTATTGCATTTGAACGTTGCTCCATCTTTGTAAAGAGATGATTTGATCCATCTTAGGTATTACAATTCTTTCTAAGCTTGGTTCTCTAAGTTAGGATTTGTGTAAGTTCATTGTTCAACAAATGTGTTGATTTCTCTTGGGTATCACAACTCTTCTAAGTTTGGTTCTCTTAAGGTTTGTGTAACTTCATTATTCAAGCAAATGGACTGATTTTTCTTGGGTATTACAATTCTTTCTAAATTTGGTTCTCTTAGGGTTTGTGTAGTTCATTATTCAAGCAAATGGGCTGATTTTTCTTGGGTATTATAATTCTTTCTAAATTTGGTTCTCTTAGGGTTTGTGTAAATTCATTGTTCAAGCAAATGCGCTGATTTTTCTTGGATATCACAATTCTTTCTAAATTTGATTCTCCTAAGGTTTGTGTAACTTCATTGTTTAAGCAAATGGGCTAATTTTTCTTGGGTATCACTATAATGGGATAGAGAAGAAGCAAGACTAGTGGGCAAAGAAGGTGTAGCTTTGGACAACGGTGGTGCATAGTACATGTTTTTGTATTGTTTTTTTGGTTGTTTTAGATAACAAGAATTGTCTGTGTAGTAGGAGTGATGGTGGAATTGGCTTGCAGTAGCACACAAGTACATTTTGAGTCATATGTGAGTAGAAGTTGTATTTTAGTCACGTCTTACTTCCCGAGGGCCCGTAGGTGAACTACAAGTGAAGGAGGATGGTTGTTGGCATTGTGGAAGGACACATCTACACATGAATGTAAGTTGTCTTCCATCTTCAGTTGAATAGGAAGTGCGGTTGTGGAGTTTTACCTTAGTCATTGTGTTAACTATTTGTAGGTGCACCATAAAGCCATGAAGGTAAGGGGGGATTTTTGTGGTTGTTGTGTATTGAATGGAGGGTGGCCTCATATAGAGGTCTTTTCATATGCTTGTTATATTGGAGTCACTATGTAGTCATTATAGAGTTGCACGTCAATTGTATGGAAGTAATAGAGTCCTACTATAGTGAAATAGAAGTCATGAATGAGTGACGTTGTAGTTGATAGGTCGATCAATCGAATTTGCAAAAACACTACAAAAAGAACAGTGAATAAATGACTGTAAAGTGACTATATGTCCGGAACAACTAAAACATGTTTGCGAATTCCATAATTGCACTAGCACTCGGGCAACAACATTAGAAGAGTCATTTGGCAATCATTTTTCTAAACCGCGGACGAGGGTGCAATGAAGGTAGACTTTCATCTATGATTTTTAGTTCTCCTTGGGAACAAGATAACGTTGGAAATTGAGGTAAGTCAGCAGCGGACGCCTTAGTCATTAAAAAGTCACTTCAAGTCACCAAATAATACTTTGCATGTCTTTTTAGTGAGTAAGAAATGACTTAATGATTTTGGGTGGTTAATGTTGCCCGCTGTGGCGGACTTTAGGTAGAAAGTAAAAAATTTGGAGCATGTACCTAGTCTAGGACTTCAAAGACGCGGCTTTTGGTAACTTCAATGAGACTTGGAAATGCCTAACCTGAAGACAAAGTGCTAAATGAATTGATTTCCTTTGCCACCACCGGGCCTATGAAGGGGCTGATGTGGACACCAGTCGTTTCGGGGCTACTAGTATGTGACTTTGACGTTTCTACATGGCAACTCCAAAATGATTGACATATAAGTGTAGTTTACAAGATGCACGTCCAATACATAATAAACATTTAAAATGAACGAAGGTCCCTCACAGAGACCACCACTAAAATTACACCATTATTTTGGTGGACTTCAAGTATAGGCTTTCTACCACCTTCCTAATGTTTGATATAGTTTCAAGAGTGGAAGGATATATTCCATCATGTTTCACATTATCAAAAATGGTCAAACAGTGAGCTCCTTGGTCCAAAGGACCCACCAATATCTTGTCAAGGATCATTTGTGAGAACTTCTTCTCAACATTTTCACTTTGGAGGCCAATAAGGTTAGAGAGGTGAGAAATTTCCACTTAGAAAAAGCAACGAATCAAATAGTAGAGAGTTTGCTCGAATAAGGTGTCGTATAATGATGACAAATGGCGATGCAAAACTAGATCTTCTAATTTTTCTCTGTAAATGTTCAAGGCTTCTTCTAAATTCTTCAAGGACTTAGAATAGGGTATGATTTTTCTAAAAGGCGTCCCAAATTCCCTACCACAAACGACTGTCCATGATGACTTCCACTTGTTTGTCGAATGACTACTACAGTAATTTTTTAGTCATCTTATAGTTATTGTAGACATTGACTTTTAGGTAGTGCAATCAGTGCTCAGGGTACTCATACATTGCCTAAGTACCAATGTCCACAAAATTGGATCTTTTTCTAATTTCTCTTTGTAAATGTTTAAGGCTTCATTGAAATTTTGTGTGCTAAAAAGGACGACTAATGCTCTAATCACCTGTACATGCTCTGCAAGGTTGGCAGCATATATGAGCACTTCATGTATCGGAATGACACTAATATCCTGCCCGTGCTAACAAGTTGTCTTCCTCCAACAATTCTATGGCCCCAATTAAATTTACCATTTTGGTTGGAATTGGCAGGTTATGGGGAGCTCTTAGCCCGTCACTCTCCATTGTTGTGTTCATAAATGCATCGGATGTATCAACGACCTCTCGTCCAGCTCGTGCCTCTTTTCGTAGCACAACTTTCCAACCCGGTCTTCTTGTAACGTCTGAAAAGAAAACTTGAGTAGCTTGGCTTGGAAAAATGAACGGGTCTACCAAACAAGGCAATATGTGCTGAAAGTTCACTACAAGGAATCCAGCCTCGTCTTTTGTATACATAGGGTTACCTCGATTGTCTATGGTTTTTACCCACTTACAACGCAACAGAATTATCTTCATATTCAATGTACCATAATCCAACTCATGTATATCTTGAAGTACTCTCACGTAGTTCACAGAGGATTCCTCAACATTTCCAGTAGTCTCGTGGAAAACGGATGCTACCCCACTATTGTAATTCAATAAGTATCTTGTATTGTCATCCTCCACTCTAAAGTGGTTGCCAAATGCTGTGACTTGTGCATATCTAGTAGTTCTCTGGGATGGCTTCTTTCTGAGGAGAAAGCGGTCTATATGTTCTGCGTTATGCAAATCTAAGTCCGACTCTCCCACTTTGCGTTGCATCCAATCAGCTAAGGATGGCATTTCCGGATTCTCTTGCGATTTAGTCTTCCACATCTTGGCCAATCCATGAAAATACAATTAAACTCGGAAGTAGATGGTCCGCACTCCAAAATAGACCTAGTAGGACACGTTTTCTAGACTTTAGGAATAATTCTCATCAGGTAGTGGAAGTTCTATGACTTCTCCGTGACTTGAAGTAGTCACTTCTATGTCAATTGCGAGTCATTCAACGTCTGCAAGACTTGAAAATGACTCCACTACAACTAATACAGAACTATATAAGAATCCAGGTCAAAATGTCCCTAGCTTACACAAAAGACTTCACAGTTCAGCCATACTAGGGATCATAGTATCACATGGAAGAGTGAACTCCTTAACTTACATGAATGAATCCTGCATGGTTGCAGCATTCAAGAGTACATAGTGGTGGGCCACATCTCTCAACTCAAAACTCATCACGTACGGCCTTCCTGCCCCTTGCAAAACTTCTTAAGCATCTCCGTATTCTTTGTCTTCATCCCATACATGCCTGTCGGCCTGTGAGAGCCCTCAAAGCTGTGTAGGTACTTCATAATGAATCCAATGCATTCATCTTTCAAACACCCCTCTACTATACATGCCTCTGGTCATGCCATGTTTCGGATGTGGTTCTTCAATACTTTCATGTAGCGCTCCACTGGATACATCCACCTTGTACTAACTGGACCACACAAGTCCAATTCCTTTGCCAAATGGTATGGAAGATGAGTCATTTTGTCAAAAAATGAAGGTGGAAATTTGATCTTCAAAAGAGCCATGCTCTTTGCCACATCTGCTTCTAGAGACGGAAAGTTTGCTAGATTGTATACCTTTGTGCCCAAGCAACGAAATACCCTGCACATTCTCATAATAGCCATAGGAGGTCTTGATTCCATCAGATCACGAAGAGCTAGTGGCATGATCTGTTGCATTAGAATATGGTAATCATGCGACTTTAGGCCACCAAAATTCTTCTTGTGGAGACACTTGCTAAGGTCTAAGGAGTACCTTGCGGGTGTTTTCAAATCCTATGTGCACTTGACAAACTTTTCAAACTCCTGTTCGGACAAAACATAAGATGCTCGTGGCTTCACCATCTTCCTTGCCTTACGTGGGTGTGGAGCGAGCCACAAGTGCTTCATGATATTTCGGTGTTGTAGATCCCTCTGCACTTTGATTGTATCCTTCTTCCTTGATATGGTTTTCAGAAAGTTCTTGGCAAGATTCATTTCGCAATGCATGAGATCTAGCATGTAGCGAATGAGAAGATACTGGCAGTGTAGACATGACCAATATATTGGATACAAGTCCACAGTCACAACCTGGTTACATACTAGTCATTTCGTACTCAAATGTTGACATATACCTATAATGGTAACTCATAAATGACTTGGAGAACTAGCGAGTGACTGGAAAGTCACGTACGAGTGCCATCTAAGGTTTTCAGCTCAAAAAGGCCAAAATTTAGAAACACTTACCCTCCAATATGACAATCTAAATAGAATGCTCAACCGCTTCAGGCCAAAATTTTTGGAGGGGTCCCCTATGGCACCCTCTCTGTTTCCGGCAACTTTTCATGCCTCACACTATATTATATGCTGCATTTATTCCTCCACACTCACAGCCTGGGGTTTCGAGTGATTTTCCATTAATCCGTCAAAGTGGTCCTTCATACCTTCTGATCTATAAGGATAATCTTCAGGTAGCCATCGACGAGTCCTACGGTAAGTTTGCTTAGACAGTTCAATAGAATGCTCAACACCAAGGTCCTCACCACACCATGGACACGTTGCATACCCTTGATGACAAAATCCTCCAATTGTGCCATACCTCGGGAAGTTGTGTATAGTCCATAGCAACATAGCATGCAACTAAAAAGCCTTTTCACCTGCATCTTTAGTGACATTGTCGGGTAGAGAGGAGCGCGCTTTGGGAACACACGGGGTGTTTGGCTGCAACTGTATGTTGTATACTTGGTGTCTTCTTCAATCTTCAATCTTCAAACGGTGTCTGTTGGCCTATCCTGTGTGGGCTCTAGATAGGTATAAGGGTGAGGAAAGGGATAAGAAAACACGGGATACGGGGCGGGTAAAACGAGACAGTAGACACGAGCTACCGTCCGAATGATGGGATCCTAAACCTCAAATTCACGGTCTGCTGGCCAAAACTCCAAACCGTGAGAACAAGTAAGTCTTGACCATGTGTGCCATTAATCCCACTTCGTCACCGCAACAATAAATGGGGTTGAGTCTTGATTTTACCTAGACTACCCGCAACAAGGTTTATAAAGCAAAAGGAAATAAAAGACAACGAGCCTCCAAATCAGGCTAGGAATAATAAAGCCACATCCCACACATACATATAAAAAAATCCCAAAACATTCCTTTTCAAGTCTTGGACTCTTCAAATCTTCAATCTTCAATCTTCAATCTTCAAGTCTTCATGTTTTAATAAAAACAATGAAAAATCTTCAAAGTAATAAATCCTAAAGTAGCTGCGACCTTTTATCTAGTGCCACAAATGGCTCACAACTCCAAATGCTAAGTGCAATAGCAGTTTGGAAAGCTAACCCAATAACCTAAAACCTCTCCAAATTTCACTTCATTCTAGACTACTATTCAAAAGTTATAGGCAAACAAAGTGGCCGCTCTTCTCCTCCTTGCTAACCAACCACTGCCTTTTCAAACTTCTATAACTTTTGATCTACAAACCCTAAACACAAGTGTGATAGCAATTTGGAAATTTCACACATCTGGCTACAACATGTGAAAATTTCATTAAAAACTAAAACTTTGTCCATAAATTACAACCCAACAAAGTCTCGGTCTCCTATTTTAAGGACTCACTCAGCCTTTAAACTTCAACACTCTATAACTTCTTCAATAAAACTCCAAATAGCTCGTGTCATAGCTATTTAGAGAGCTACATAAACAAAATAACACTCTTAAAATTTTCAAAAGAAATCTTTATACTGACCGAAGGTTATGGCCCTCCAAAGTTTCAGCCTTGTTCTTCACAAATGGCAACCAACTTTCAAGTCTTCACACCTCCATAACTTCTTCCTCTATAACTTCTTCCTCCATAACTTCTTCCTCCATAACTTCTTCCTCCATAACTTCTTCCTCCATAACTTCTTCCTCCAAGATCCAAATCTTGAGTTTAATGACTCTTTGGAAAGCTAAGACTAAGATGAACATACTTCTAAAGTCCCTTTGCAAATTGATGAACTGAACGTCAACTATGGCTTGATAAAGTCTTAGCCTTTCTTCATGAAAGGCACTAAAACTCCTCAAATTCAAACGCTCATAACTTTTTCATCCTAACTCCAAATCAACTTTGCAAACTCATTTTGAAAAGGATATTTTACAAGGAACAATCTCCCTAAATTTCATTACCAAAGGCCTCATACAATGAGAGATATCACTCCTTGAAGTTTTGGATTTCTTTTACACCAAAATTTCACTATTCACTTCCACACACATACCTCCACACACACTAAGGAATCTCCCCAAACTACTTTTCGACCCTTTCTAAGGCAAGGAGGTGGGGTGCATCAGCCCATACTCTTCTCTTTTCTAGCCCCACCAAAGATGCCTCTTTCTTTCTCCTTTCATATTTTCCAAATCCACCTAATCCCTTAGCAATTTTATTTAATGGAAAGGCAAAAATACATGAGCCTTCCAATCAACTAGATAAGTAAAATTAAATGAACAAACCTAATAAAAATATCACTATAGAGTAGCAACGTACCCTCATGAGCATAAAAGCGTTGAAAATCATCCTCCAGTCACTAAGTCGGGGACTTAGTTGACTGGAGAAGCGGTGGTCTTTGGCCGCCCGCCGGTTCAGGTTCGAATCCAATTGAACCTGTCGAGCGGCTTAGGTGGCCTACGGTGTTGTGCTACAAAATAGCTCAATATGTAAATATATTATAAAATGTCACGAAAGTTTGTTTTGAAATATAAGTAAAAATTAAAAAAAATTAAAAACAAGATTGATAAAAGGAGGGGGGAGATCAGAGGAATGAAGAGGGAAGAGGAAGAACTGTGGTAATAACCACGAAACTTGGAATCTTTGCATCTTTTTGCATGCTCAGGAGGTAGGTGGCGCCAACTGATAGTTACCTGCCTAGTTTTTACTAGCAGTGCCAAGCCATGTGGCCATATGTCCGCTCATACGGGTCCAATGGGTTTCAAACCCGAACCGGTGCTATGGCCCTCGAAGCATTTTACCAACTGGACTTCCGTAGCTTGGCGATTGACAGCGCATGCAAAAGAGATTTATATCTCTTCCCGATATATACATATTACATGTTTTTATTTTATTTTTATATTTAAGTGAATTTTTTTTAATAATATGGTAAATGATGGCATTATTTGAAGAGGCTTCAGGGTGATGCTTTCTTACAACGCAATGTACAAACTATAAAGAGAAGGGTTGCCCAAGGCTTTATCAATTTGGTGTAGTTCTTTTGTATTTTCTTTCAATTTGAAGTGAATATGTCGAACTAAAGGATTTTTTCTGAGTCTCAAGATGAAGAGATTCAACCGGAGTTAGAATTTGAGATTTCGTTGTCTCAACTATCAACTCAGTCTCTTCTACCAATGAGTCTTGCACCACCGCATGGGAATCTACAGAAAGAAGTTGGGCCTTCTCGACCACCAAAACAACCTCGGGTCGAACTACGTTGGCACGGGAACCTCTAGCGAGATGCTCGGGCGTTGGTAATCTTGTTGCAGGTTGGATGTGTTGAATCTGGCAGTCGAGAGGTGACATTTGAAAGGAGCTTTGAAGACTTGAATGAAGACGAATTCTATTGTTGTCTTAAGCCTATCAAAGGAAGTAGTGACCACCAACGTTGGTTAGAAGGGCCAGTTAATCCTTTAGCTAAAGTAGACCGTGCTGATTATGTAGCGGTTACTATCCGACGCATCCTCAAGTTTTTGCAGATAGAATGATGTTCCTCTTGGAACTCTTTTTTACCTCTTTTAGACATATATTTGAGTTTTAAATTTTTTTATTTTAATATTTTGAAGTGTTTTCAAACTTCATTTGTTTATTTGAAGTTTGGTGAAAGAAGGGTAGAGATAGTTTATCCTTCTGTTGATTTTAGATGCTTTGTGGGTAAGAGAATAGGATGGATATGGTTGATGGTGGACTAGGGGGGTTAGCCAATAGTTTTTTAGATGCCCATGTGGCTTAGGCATGGGCTGATGTGGAATTAGAGGGAGGATAAGGGGTCGGGTTCTCCTTCTTCTTTGGAGTTAGTTGTTTGGAGTAAGTACTATGTTCGGAGAGCGATACTTCAGTGTGTATTGTGATTTTTTCAATGTAAATTTGAGAGTTTGTACACCTTGTTATTGTGATTCCAAAATGGTACGGCACACTCTATTTGGACTTGGTATGTAAAAGTTATGAGTGTTGAAGTGAGATAGTGTCTATTGCCCACAAGTTTGGAAGACCGAAACTTTGAGGGCTTGTAAAAACTTTTCTATAGAGTCTTTAGATACGAGATTTGAGTGAGTGGTGTATAAAATTATTAGTTTTTTATGAAGCTTTAGAAATATAGATTTGGAGTTTGGATGTGAACGTTATGGCTTAGAGAGTAAGAGGGTAAAGAATTGCCACTTGATTTCGAGACTTGGAGGATGCACTGACTTTGACCAAGCATGGAGAACAAGTGATTTGTTTTCTGAAGCTAAGATTTAGAGAGAATATGGGTGATATTGTTAGCTTTTCAGAAAGATATCACACATTCCATTTCGAGCTTGTATGAGATCAAAGCGCTCTTTGAGGTGATGAAGGGTCAGCTACCTTGAAGTTTTGTAGGTAATAACTTTGATTGTGCATAGAAACTAGCTAAATGAGTTTCTAAAGGTGAAATTTGGTGTGCGTATGGTGTGTTTTAGTGGCTTTCCGTGAAGCTATTGCATGTCTCATTCCAAGTTTGTATGAAATTGTAGTGGTGTTTTAAGTTAGAAGGTTAATTAAAAGTTTAGAAGAGAGTTTGGGTTCGGTTTATACTTAATAAAGGGTTAAAGAAATATATTTCAAAAGAGATAAGA
Source organism: Pseudoscleropodium purum (assembly GCA_963969395.1). NCBI lineage: Eukaryota > Viridiplantae > Streptophyta > Bryopsida > Hypnales > Brachytheciaceae > Pseudoscleropodium > Pseudoscleropodium purum. Next base: position 8,695,493 of record OZ017797.1, read on the forward strand.
GTATATAAAAGAAGGGTATGAAGTGGTTAGGGTATATAAAGATAAGGGTATAAGGGATTAAGGCTAATTAGAGGGATTAATTATCTTAATCAAGATTATTTATCTTAAGTAAGTTTAACTACTCTAATTATAATTAATTAGCTTAACTAAAATTAAGTGGAATAATCAAGATTAATCATATTAACTAAATACAATTATCTTAACTAACAATTAATTACATTAAATAAGATTAGTTGTTTTAATCAGGATTTAATTAAGGCTCAATTTAATTTAAGGATTATAATGTTTTGAGTTAGTTATATAAAACATGTACATCAACATGTTTTATTATATGTATATCAAATTATATTATACAAGTTGAAGATGGGAGGCCTTTCGTATATACTAGATGAAGATTTTTGATTTTATATGGATTTGAACACCAAATCTTATGTTCTATAATCTTGCTTTCCCTTTCTAAATTAGTTGCAGCCAAGAACCCTGCGTTTTCTCAAGGCAAAGACTCTCAACACGACAATGGCTTGGCAAGCTAGTGAGGTAGAAAGTTGAACCAGCCAACCCGCCATCTACCACCCCTGAGCTGTGCTTGTGACAAGACGGTGCAACACCCGTATGCTAACAAACGCTCCATTGCCTCAAACTGTGGTTCTCACCATGACCAACTTCTTTTATCTCAACTCTTTGTTTATTGAAACTCAAACACACAAAGCTTAGTAGATATATTTATATGATAGAAGAATTTCCATCAGAACAATGTCATGGGCAGGGACCCCGGCCCAAAGCTCCAACAACTCCACCACTAGAGGCTCTAAATATACGTCAAATACGTTACCCATCACTGACTCCCTCCTTGGAATTAAGAGTGCCAACAAAATGAAAAACTTCTTTATACTCAACCAAGGGGGTAAGTTGTAGTTTAATAGCACCATTGGCCATGTTGACCATGATGTCATATTCTGCTTATAAGGGTTCATTCCATCAGCTGCTAAGGCAAAGTAAACATTCTTAGGATCCCAGACAAAGGAAGGATCCACATTTTCCTCGAAATGCTTCCAAGCTTTGGAGTCGCAGGGATGCTTGACAAGGCCATCGCCTCTGTCACGGTTGCTTCAATTCTCTGCATACCAAACCAAGAGTTGCGAGATTTTTAGACTCATAAACATGCGCTGTAGTCTAGAAATGATGGGAAAGTGCTGCAACACCTTCATTGGAAAACAATGCCGCTCCTCGTCTCGGTACCTGTGACCGCTACACTTGGGGCACCGTAGGTCTTGCTCATGGGGCCCACGAAAAAGCACATAGCCTTGTTCACATGTATGAATGGTATTGTACGTCAAATCCAATTTCCCCGTCAAGGCCCGTGCAACATAGTAATTTCGAGGCAAGTTATTGTTCCTTGGTAGCAAGGTTGACACGACGTCCGGACGCGGATGCTGTGTCCGCAGCGTCCGCTAACATTCGCGGTCCCGGCGGATGTAGCGTCCGCCGGAACCACCCCGTTCGCCCTACCCGTCTGCCCCGTCCACCCAGACGGCCCTATTTCCCCCGACCACCCTACCAAAATTGCCCCGCGGTCACTCCCTTAATCTTTAAACAATTAAATGTTAAATGAAGTGCAATGGTTCGCGATTTGTTATTAAAACAATGTCTCTCATAAGTTGAAAGATTATAAAGTTTGACCACAAGTCCATGATAGTCTTGAAACTATGAAAATATTACAATTCATTTTCAAAAGGCAAACTAAAAAAGTTTGTGACTTCAAATATATATATATATACTATTTAAAAAATCAAGATCAACACAAATACAAACATAATCAATATGGGCAAAATGTATTCAATTTAATGTAGAATACCATACATTGTGCACATTTGGCTAATTGCACATATAATTTTTTTCATTCCAACTCTATATTTCTAAACTAATTTTTAATGCCTATATAACCTATTCAACTACTATTTCTGCACTACCAATCTAATATAAATGGCGAAAATGTTCATCTGGCATCGGCCAACAATATGTATTAGAGAATCGCGTAATCACATGGGCCAAATTAGTATTTTCATCGTCAGTCTTCGAAGAAATGCGCTTCAAGTAAGCATAAAACACTTTTGCAAAGTCATGAAAGGCAAATTGTGTCGCACTAGGTGTTTTTCGTAGCACGTTGAAATACGCCTCTGACATGTTGTTTCCAATCATCCGCCGAGCAATTTTTCGAATGGCATACTCTTCCGACTTACGTGAATACATCGGAATGACTTCCACATCTGCACCTGCTTTATGCAAATATGCAATACGTGGATCCACCCACCATCTCCTCTGCAAAGTCTGTTTCATCTCATTTGCTGATGTAAATGTGTACAAAGACTTCATTGGCTGAGAAGCTAAGGTGGTCATGCCCCAATCGCAAACTCCAATATACACATTTGACTCATCCTCTGAAAAATGCAACAAGATGTTGTCCGGAGAAAGATCATTGTGCAAATGTCCAGCAAGATGCACTGCATACATTATATGCATAAACGCCCATGTCAACTCCGTGTGCTTCTTCCGATATCGTCCTAAATGGTGAGCTTTTACGACCTCCTCTTTGGTTGGATTTGTATACATCAAACGGATTTGAATGTTGTCTGGAAAGTCCTTATCCATATTCAACATTTGTCGAAGAGTTCCACCATTTCACCAATACGCATAACCTTCACACGTCATTCCGTGCACCGCAGCAAACCGTATCACACCTGCGTGTGGAATTCGAACAGCCATTGATTCGTTTTGATGTTCTAATTTTGCAAGATCGGGTCGAGTTTGGTGGTGAATGGATTTCTTTGCCGCAAACTCCCAATGAGGAAGTATTCCTGGACATCCTTCAATACGAACCTTTCGAATTGTTGCATATCCACCTCTCATCGTTCTATCATCAACAGCAATCACGCGTGCTGTATCTGGAAGTGCTATGAGGTGCCGTTTGTTCCTTTCCGCTTCAGCAACTCCATCATTGCTTTTCTACCAACCAATTGAACCAATTCGATTGTGCTTTTTGGCAAATGGAGCACATCGCCCCCTAAATAAGTCCGCTTTCAGAATCACTTCTTCAAACTGGGCGTCATTGGGTCGATATTCCTTGCCATATTTAACCAAAATGACTTTAGAATTCCACAAAGCGTCATGAACCTTGTTCTCCAAACATTTGGTGAAGTACGTTTTATGCATTTTGTCATGCCACTTCGCCACATTCAATGCATCCAACAACGTTTGTGTCATGTCTACCTTGAATTTAGACACACACTCCTCTTGATATCTGATATACTTATTGTTTAAAGACAATGTTGTTTCTGATTCATAAAATTGAACGATGCGCTCGATCATGAATTTTTTGCATTCTTCCGAAGGACTTTGGCGAGCTACCTCCAAGTTCGATGGTCCCTCTCCATGTTTTAGCTTCGCAACCTTCTTCTTCCCCTTTGTCATCGTGACAAATGAAATTGATATAGATCAAATTTTTTAATTTGAAATTGAATTCACGTGCAAGTGTCCAAAAAATTGGCAACAAGGGGGCCCCAATAAACCACTCTTCCTTTGCCTCGGAAAGGAGCCAATGGAGGATGAACCACCAAGCTCTCCGCTCCACCTTGCATTCACAAAGGGCAAAGCAAAAGTGACAATGCGGACGGCCCGTCCGCCCCATCGGACGGGCTGGGGGTAGCGGACGCATCGACCGTCCGCCTCCCCGAAACCCTCAAGCCCCGTCCGCCCGATTGGATGGCCACGGGCGGACAAATTTGCCGTCCGCCCGATCCGACGGGCAGCGGCGGACAGCCCCAAACCGTCCACTTGATCGGACGGGCCGCGGCTGGCGGATGCATCAGCTGTCCACCTCCCCGAAATCCTACACCCGCGTCCGTCCGATCGGACGGCCACGGGCGGACAAATCTGGCGTCTACCCGATTCGACGGGCAGCGGGGGACGGCCCCAAACCGTCCGCCCGATCGGACGAGCCGCGGATGGTGGACGCATCGGCCGTCCGCCTCCCCGAAATCCTCGAGCCCCGTCCGCCCGATCGGACGGGCACGGGCAGACAAATCAAGCGTCCGCCCGATCCGATTTATTTTTCACATTTGAAAATAGAATCTAAAGAAGAATCACTAATTGTCTAATTTGGGCATTTCTTCATACGATTAAGAAATCATTTTAGTTTTTAGCAATCGTTGAATGAAAAATAAAAAAATTTCAAATATTCAAATAATTCAAGTTTTCATAAATTAATTAGAAATACATTGTTACTATTTACGAGTTTCTAAATGTAATAAACACACAACAATAATTTCAAAATACACACCATGTTAGTACATATTTAACCTCGAATGCTAAATTCAAAAATAGACATAATATGGCTCTTACAAAGTTACATTTCTTCTTCATATTTTTATTATTTATCAAAGTCGCTTATAGCCTTAAACATCAACGCTATTATAAAATAATACAATGATGTCTTCAACAATATGCTTGCCTACATACATACTTGGTGTACACTAGTACACAACACTTTTTGAAAAAGTGAACAAAATTGTTGTTCAAAATTGTTCTATTCATTTAAAATTTTGTACTACTTCTACCAATCTAGTGCTCTATACTTGTCGTGAGAGTAAAAATGAGAAAATGGAGCAAATACATGCTCACTATATACTTGCATGTTTTTTTATTCGAAATCTGAATCGGACTCAAATTGTTGACCGCTGCCTCTTCTTTGTACTCCAATGAACAGACCACCTCCGTAGTTTCCGTGATATCCACTCGGTGTACCTCCTTGTCCATACTTTGAACCTCCAAAAGTGGGAGGAAGAACCGGAGTAGTAGGCCCTGATCCTCTTTCATTTGAAGCCCTGTAATAAGAGGCCCTATGATGCCCGTATGAATCACTTCTAATTGATTCCGGATAGTATTGGGCGCTTCCGTAAAGAGAGCAACTATACTGCGGGGTTACATGGCTTCCTCCACTACCTTCAGAGCCCACTTGAGTGGGCGTCGTATAATATGAACCAGATTCAGTAGACCTACCATAGTGCGTGTTGCCCTAGCTACCTGTCCCACCTAGAGAGCCAATTTCAGGGGGAGTGCCATAACGAGAACCAACTGCACTTGAACCACCATAATGCGTGGATCCATAGCTCCCTCTTCCACCTTCATATCTATTTTGAGGATCGTAACCAGAGTATGAACCACCTCTTCCTTGTTCAGATTCTCGCGTTTCATGTTCATGTCCGTAGGACCCACTATGCCTATCTTGCCGTTCACGATTTTGAAGGCTTCTGCGTGTTGCCTCTTGTATTTGTTGTTTGAATTCAATTCGTTCTCGTTCTTCTACTCGCTCGTGCTTAACTCCAAATGTGACAGGCGCTTGCATATCATCGTCATCATTGTCATCTGTCCACGCATCTTCAGCATCTTGAAGAACAATTGAAGGTTGTTGTAGATAACCTCGATTAGACCACTCTGGCATGCAATCGCTTGCGCCCCTCCACTGTGTATCTATAACGGCATCCGTGCGCGTATAGTTCTCCACATTGTGACCTGTGGTGGTACGCCAGTCCACTTCCTTGTGGAGTACAATCTCTGCCCAAACCATTGCCATAACATTATAATTCATTATATTTGGTTTGGCGCTTTTAATGCCAAGAACTCGATGCACTTGTGTGTATCGTTGTTTGAAGTGCTCACTTTAGCACGTAGACATTTGTCCTTTCCAACACGGCGCTTGGTGCTCTACACGTTCACGTCGCCAAAGTTTTTGAATGTGAGTCATTTTCACATACTTCTTGCACATTGAGCAATCCCACACTTTTGTTGGTTCTTCTTCCCATCCCGGTTCACCCATGCACAATGGATCGGCCCAAGCATCCCAATCGAACAATTGGGGTCTTCCCTTTCGATTACTTTTTTTGGGTGTTCTATCTTTCGGCATGATGAAGTTGAAGCAAAGAGAATGAAACAATTAGAAAGCTTAAGAACCAAAATTTTGATTTAATTAATTAATTAAAATTTTACAAGCGTGAACTTTGTGAAAATTTGTAACAATGCCACAACAATCGTTCACTCAAAGCGGAAGGGGCGCGCAGAGCTTCCAATGCACTGGTCCGCCTACTCCAAAAGAGAACGATTGTTCGGAATGAGCCGTCCGCCTCCCCATATATATATGTGGACGCCCCGAGGCGGACGTTCAGATCATGCGGACCACATCAGTCTGTATGTCAATCGGACGGGGTATCGGGGCAGACGGTGTCGTGTTGTAAATAACTATATCATTTAGAAACATCAAAAGATTAACCTTGAACCCTAGTTCAAGAAAAGGGTTGAGATAGAAAAGGTGGAGGTCGTGGAGAAATCCACGGTCTTGGGTTGTACTACATCTTGTCACTTAGCTCAGGGGGACAAGATGGCTGGCTGGTTGGCTAGTTATTTCCTGCTCTCACTAGCGGTGCCAAGTTGCAACTGCTCAGACCGAATCAACGAATCCGACAAGATTCGAACCCGGAACCAACTGGCAGCTAATTGGGGACTTCTCAAACCAACCAAGTCCGCAACTTGGCGGCCGTTGTTGATCCCAAGGTGGTTTTATACCACTATTGATTGGCTGTTTGGTATATTGACTGACGGAACAGTGTTCCTGAGTCTATTTTTTTTATCACATAAGTTATCTTTTGATACAAAAAAGAAAAAGAATATACGTTTGATTATTAGTATTTTGATTTTATTATAAAAATAGCTAGTATAGTGTGATTGGAGTATATAAAGCAAAAGTAAGCTTCTTAAGGAAGCTATTAGGTATAGAAATAGAGGAACTGAGTAGTATTGCTTCTCATGTTCTACTTTGAATTGGTTATAGTTTGGGTTTTAGTATTCGTAGTTATGGATTCACAAGACCCTGACGATTGGCAATTGCCATTATCGCAATTACCGGTTCATCCAATTCAACCATCTTCGTCAAGACTGCGTATGCGAGATGATGCTGGACCTTCTGAACGTCGTGTTCAACCACGAACAGATCTAGGTAACCAGCAAACTTTATTACCAATTTTGCAATTGGATAAAAAGTCTTTGGTGATCGTTTTGGAGTCTGAACCCGTGCTTTCCAAGAACTATCAAATGGTGTTTGAAGGGTGTTTTGAAAACAACGGTGAAGAACAAATGGTCACCTGTATTTCCAGTGGAGTAGGCCAACGCCTTTGGCTTCAAGGACCACTCAATCTATTGACCGCGGAACGGAGGGCTAACTACATTGCTGTTTTACTTTTGCGTGTTTTGGAGTTCTTAAGTGTGTAAAGCAAATGATTTTGAAATTAGATTTTGTGGTGTTAAGGTAATGGATTTTAGCCTTTGTTTTAGGATTTTTGGCTACCACCAATTAAATTTTATTCACATTAGATGAAAGTAGTTGGTTGTTTACCTTCCTTTTGTTGACTTTGGGATTAGTGGACCCAAAGAAACATGTGGAATTTAGAATAAGTAGGATTTTAGGGAGCCTATAGGAGTTTAGATGCTCACATGGGCTGATGTGGCCCATGTGGAAGGAGAAAGGGGGGAAGATTCTCTTCCCTCTCGTTGTCGACGTTGGTGTGAGGGTGTGGTGTGCTGTAGTGCAAAGAATCAAAACTTTGTTCGATTGCTGTGTGTTGGAAAAGAGGAATTTAAATACAAAATTTGGTGGAGTTATACATGGTGGTGTTGCGCTTCTTTTGGCAATATTTTCACTTGATTTTAATGTTGTATGTGAATTTTATAGGCTTTTGAGTGAGGAGTACTCTGTTGCTACCCAAAAGGAGGAGCAAAGACTTTGTGCCTCTCCTAGAGTCACAAAAATTGTTAGAACAAAGTGAAAATCAAGTAAAATATAGATCAGGTTGCTAGCTTTCTATCAAACTATCAAACTTCTCATTACCATGTTTTTATCTCAAGTTATGAAGAGAAAGGCGAAGTAGTGTACTATCGCTAGAATTGCATGTAGGTGATCTTTGAGAGCACATAACTTGTAGGCAGTAGCTTTGTTTCAAGTGAAATTTTGATGCATCAAAGCTTACTGTATTAGCTTTCAAAAGAGCCATCTCTTATCTAAAGTAGAGCTTTAGAACGTTTTAGGTGCCCATTTTAGTACTGCTGATTTAGAAGAAAGTGAAAGAGACGATTGGAAGGTTAGAAGGTTGAAGATTGAAGTGAAGATTTGAAGAGTCAAGTGAAGACTTACCTTGCAAGGACCTAGCCTATGTTGTAGCTTGTGGCTCTGTTATTCCAAGCCAGATTTGGAGGCTCGTTATCAATTTGTGTGGTGGGCATGTGGCTTTGTCAATTTTTTGCATTGTAAACCTTGTTTGCGGGTTTGGCCTGACATTGCGTACATGGCCTTACTCCATTTTGTGTCGTGGGCAACGAAGTGGGGTTGATGGCCCACATGGTTGAATCTTATGTCGTTCTCACGGTGAGACTGGATTGATCACTAGTAGACCGTGAATTTGAAAGTTTAGGAGCCATATTCACGGACGGTTCAGCTCGTGGTCTGCCGTCCATTCTAACCGTCTCGTATCCTGTGGTTTCTTATCCCTTCCTTGACCCTTGAACCTCTAGAACCATAACAGGATAGGCCAACATGGAGCTGATTCAAGAAAGTTGAAGATTCGAGGTTCGAGAAGACAACGTGTTGAAGATTCGAGGTGCAAATGTAAGAAAAGACATCCCATTGAAGATTCAAGGTTCGAGACAAAATCAAGTTAGAACCCCTATCCTCAAGTCATTTCTAGCAGCAGCTAGAATCCCTGTGATTTCCCAAGGCAAACTCCTCTCAATACGACAACGGGGTGGTCGAGGCGGACGGGTATCACGGCAGACAGGGCGGACTCTGGATCGGGCGAACAAGGCGGACGGATATCGCGGCGGACGGGTATTGGGGCGGACAAGGCGGACAAGGCGGACGCCGGATCGGGCGGACAGGGCGGACGGCTCATCTTAAACCCTAAACCTAATGAAGCAAATTGTTCTTTTTTCAAAATCTAACGATATAGATGTTTAACCCCTAAAGTTCTTTTCACTAAAAACACTTCAAATCTGCCAATAGTAGTGCAAATATCAAGTCTTAGAAGAAAAATACTTTGGGCATATGTAACCGTAGCATCTTGTAGTAAATTAGTTGGAAAAAATGTGGAAAAAATTTTAGACAAATCCACCATTTGGATTGTAAGATATTAGATATTGAGTGTTTCATTTAAGGGGGCTATTCAATTATGTCTATTAATGAACAATTGGTAGGTTAACAAACCTAACTTAGCATGTATTTTAATATTTGTTGCAATTATTTTAGGAATATTATAACATAATACTATTATAATATTCTTATAAATGATGTAGTACTAAATCATTTCAAAATCAACAACATTCGAACACAATCTGTCAATCTTGTCTTCCATACTCTTTTAATGATATATATATATAAATATATATACATATATAAAATATATTAGATAAATCAACATGAACAAATCAATGATTATATATTTCATAGATCTATTCTTCATCAATTAAATAAGAGTGCATGTGCAAATATAGACAAAGATGGTTTCTCCATTTGTTCCGAAAAATTAAATAAACAAATAGAGAAAGATATGAAGTGAATGTTACTTGGAGAATTGAAAAGAAAAAAATTGAAGTACTCAATTGCATTTTATTAAATTGGAAAATTGCATGTGGATGGCATGAATTAATTTTCATAGATGCTAAACTCATACGAGTTGCATTTCAACATTTATGATTTATGCAATTGATTGAATTGAAAGCTCTTGTAATTACATTTTCAAATTTTCGATTCAATCATTCAAATTTACAAGAGTGATTTATGATAGATTTATAACTTTAAATGTTAAAGCATTCAATGCCTTTATGCATTTGTTCATCAATATATTAATTTTAGATAAATAATATTTTTTTTTATAACATATGCATAAACCATTACACTAAAAAAAAAAAAAAAATTAAGAGCCAAGCCAAATAGGTTGGTCAAATGAAGAGAATAAGAGAATAAGAGCCCTACGAGACAGAAAACAAAGGAAAATAAAGAAAATATCAAAAGGATTCAAAGGAAGGAACAAGATGCATTCTTGCAAGACCGTAGAACACATAATGATTTCAAAATCCAAACACAAATATATTTTCTATTTCAATGAGAGCCAAAAATGAACTACCTTGCTCTCAAAGATTGTACAATGTACACATTATACAAAATGAACATATAACAGAAAGAGTAGAAGACATCATTTATCATGATTGAAAATTGAAATGATTTTTTTTTTCTATATAGAATATTTTATGAAATGTAACAATGTATTTAATTATCATAGTAATTGGTAGAAATCTTTGTGCAATACATAGAAACATTTCATTCATGTGGAGTTTTTTTCATTTATTTAGGATTAAAATTGAAGTATTATACTCTACAAAGTACAAACCAAAAACAATACCATATACCTAAATTCAGAAGTTTGCAATTGTTTCGTGAATTCATTTTGAAAAAGCAAACAAAGAAATATTTTATAATCAATATCTTGTTCATTTGAATCATTTCAAAAATCGAATTCCGAATTCAATTCCTATTTATAATAGAAATTATATTTGTCAATTTTTTAGATCTTTAAACAATGAACCCTCTTTTTTAAAATTAATATTTAAAAACATCTGAAATAAGAATATTGGAATTACCCTTCAAAATAAATATAGCACATGTATAAGTGTATAATGTATTCTATTCAATCAACTCAAGTAACGAATTTTTCTATGTTTTTAAGGAAAAATATAGCCATATATGATTTGAAAGTTAAAACATTGATTCTTTTTCTTTGTTTTCAAATCTAATCAAAATTTCATTAAGAAATATGAAAGATTCGATGTTCATTTGAAGATCGTGATGCACTTTTAATGAGAAATCACAACCTTTCATTAAATATCATGAGGTTGAAATCCATTAAACTGTTATTCTAATTATGTATTGGGGCCTTTTTTTAAAATTTCATTTGCTTACAATGAAAAAGGTATTGATTATTTTTGCAAAACATTTGATTTCCTAATGAACTTTAAAAAAATCCCCACCATCTTCAGATCTTTTCAAAACCTATTTAGAGGGATAATATCAATAAATAATCCAAACATATTGAACTTAACCACATTCCCCTCATTCGTAAAACAATTTAGAGGAGAAAAGAAAAGGTTTAGGGTAATTAGGGTATAGGGTTTAGGGTTTACATTTTTAAAAAATAAAAAATGATAAATTAATTACATTGATCTTCATTTAGCAGTGATTATTAGGCTGTTTTATTTTTAAAATGTTACTGCTCTTTTTGAATAATAATGGCCTCATAGGATGCACCAATGGACAGTTGGGCGGACGCCATCGGCGGTCAGTGTTTAAGTGGGGCGGTCAGCATGTCCAAAGCGCGGACGGCGTCGGAAGACGGATTGTGCGGACAGTCCGGGTGGACGCGCCGGTCGGACGGGTCGGTCTGTTAGGGCGGTTGGACGGGGCGGTCGGTCAGGGCGGTCGGACGGGGCGACGGGCGGACGGCGCGTCCGCTGCCGAAGCGGACGTCGTTGGTCCGCACAGCGGACGCGAGGTTGGGGGCCGCTTCGTGTGGTCCGGGGCAGGTCCGGCGACGGACGGCTATAGGGGTGGAGTGAATTTCATTTCTTCTCACTTCAATTCTCCTTCGGTGCCAAGTTGGATGTACTACTATTGCTTTATGCGCTAGTTGCTCCTACGGGGTGGAGAGTTGGGGTCCTCTATCTTTTGTTATTGTGTTGCGGTTGATGCCATCACTTTTGACTATCATGTGAGATTTTTTTATTCACTTCAATTGGTTATTGAATCCAATTGACAATCATGAACGGCGAAGGTGATCGAAATATGGATGGGGTGACTTCGGGAAGCGAAGCCAAGAAAAAGAGCAAAGTGAAGGGGGCTACGCATGACCTTCGGCTTGATATTTTAAATGACCCTACAATTAAAGCAGAGAATGGGTGGGAAGATGAAGATGTGGAGTATTGGACATAAAAAATGTGCAGGACCTATGTTAAAATGTACCACATTGACAAGTTGTGGCCTCAGGAGTCACACATGAGTCATACACGGGATTTTTGTTGTAAACCATAGACTTGCAACAACAAACATTTTGTCCATCGATCTGAGGAGGTGTGGCGTGTTCTATTCAGAAACAAGCGCAGAAGTAAAGGCTATATTAATTATAGTGTGGCGTGTATGGTTTACGCCGAACTTATATTAGAGCGCAAGATTGATTGGAGCACGTTTCCGACGACAACAGCTTGCCCACTTCTACTTGAAGCCAATCAAAAGGACATTCCCGACTTGTACAATTCAAAGGGAGAAACAGAAAAAGTATTAAAAAATACTATTGAAGTGAAAACGGATGGTGTGGAGAAAGCCTCAAATGTTGAAGAATTACAGTCTGTACAATCTCCAACAAAAGCAATCAATGAAAGCTCTTCGAAAAATGTGGGGAAAGATGTGGAGAAAGATGTAGAGGCGCAGGAGGGTGAAGTCTTTTCTACAGCTCCAACGTGTTTGACCTTTACACCAAATGTTGCGGCATAAACGCAAACGGAGTTTGTAAACAAAGGCAAGATTTGCACGGAACGCGGGGAAACTTCAAAAAGTAAAGTAGACGAAGTTTTGGCGGAGAAAGTGGCAAAGGCTAATGCTACAATTAATAGTCTGATAGCCAACAATTGTTTTGATAGTTTGGTCTATAAATCTCCGCCTATGCATCAAGGCGTTGAATTTAGTCCAGTGTTAAGTTTAAAAGACGAAGTACATATGCCTCGTGGACAAGGCTTCACGATTGATAATATATCGTCATTATGGAGTTCCGAGCGTAAAAGGCGGGCGGAGGAGTTTCCAATTACAGCGGCATTGCCAAGTCCTCTACATCGAATCTTGCAAGACATGTCCAATCCAAAACAATTGGAAAATCTTTTGAAGCTCTCGGTTTGGTTTGCTAACCTTCATGAAGAAATAGGCGGATCGTCGAACCCCGATGATGGTGCTATTACTGTTCCAATGAGTCCACTTGCAGATCCAAAGGATGTTGCACATATACTTGATACAGCTTTCAAGATAACGATGTCAGCTGAATTTTTAGCGCAAGCTGCACCGACTTTTATGAATTTGGCCAAGGATTTTTCTTTCATGTCACCAAAGATGTTGAAAGGTGCTATAGCATTTCAGAATCTCACGAAGACTTTTGGACCACTTTTCGAAGAAAGAGATTTTCACATACTACAATTGGTGGAATATGAGAAGAAAATTGTTGACCCTGAAGGAGTGGAAGCAACAAGGTTGACGAATCTCTACGTTCGCCCCAAAATAGCGTCCGTTTTCCGGACGTCCGGACGTCCAGACGCACGGACGCTAGCGGACGCAGTGTCCCTCCCGCCGTCAGAAGGCGGACGGGCGGGGCGGACGGACGGGGCGGCTTAGAAAACCTGTTTTGGGTTTTTTGTTTTGATTGTTTTCACCAATGAGAGATTGAGAGTGAAGTCATTTTGATTTTGATTTTTCTTATATTGCAATTGCGATTCAATAGAGTTGTATATCACTATTTATGTAAAAGCTAAAATATGAAAGATATTTTTAATTTCTTTTGTTGAATTTCATTTTGATTTAGAAACAAAATCACTTTAAAATTCAACGAGATTGTCGCAGCACAGGGCAGGTCAATTCCCCATTATACTCACAAAAATCGCTCTAGAGTATAACTAAGTGACTCTAAAGATCGAACCTACGAGATCCTGTGAAGTATCTAGCTCTATTAAGCAGTTAAGCTAAGTCAGTATCCCAATCTTACTTTCCGGTCCTAGATCTAGAACCAGAAATACCACTACACCGGATAACTATAGACCGGATTACTCCTTCTTCCGATCCTACTAACTATTCGGTCTGTGCAAATATCCAAATCCCAGGATCTTACAACTTCCGGTCTTGGAAATCTGTCCTGACCAATCCGGTCCGGATGGTCATCATGTATCCGTAATCCTATCCGGTTTGGTTTTGCCTCTGTTTCACCATCAGAGGGGTCGCCGCTTACATTTGAGAGTGGTAGGCCCACCACTCCTTCCGTGACTTATAGTGGCTGAAGACCCACTGTCCTACTTCCTAAACTCCTAAGCTAATCCGGATCCGGTTTAGTCCTTCACAACAACCCAGATAGCAATCCGGGTTGTAGGTCACACAAAGACCCTACACTCGACCCTCTCGTACTACAACGACCTTGATGCTACTTCCGATCCGTGCGAAGATAGGTGGTTACAAATGCATCCGTCCGTTCCAACATCAACTAAAGTTCTTCCGTTACCCATACGGGTGGTGAGACCTCACAGGAGATCGGACACTCAACCGGATTTCCCACCCGGGAGTTCTAGCGCAGCTAAGGAATCCCTCCCTACCCGCCTAGCCTAACAACGGCTTTCTCACCCGGAATCTCAAACTCTAGACGTGCTGAGGAAGTAAGTTCACTCCCAACTCTTCGATACCTACTCACATGCACCTTGGATCGGAAAAGAAACACCAAGGGGAGAAATCACTCGCAAACCGGCTCGTACTATCCTAACTCCACATCATACAATCCTGTCACGCTGGAGAGAGACACACAATGAGGAGAAGAGAAAGGTACAAGAAGTTTGCAAAATGAACAACTCCCGGTTCCCATCTCAGGAACCGATTTATATACAAAGGGTAAAAACCCTAAAAGCACAAAAAAGAGCGGAAAACCCGTGGGGGTCCGCCGCCATCCTAATCTAACTTCCGGTCTAACCTAATACTGTTGAGCCGGATCCGGATCCGGATCCGCTCCTACTCCTAACTGAAATCCAAAATCCTATCTACCCTACAACTCTAGATCCTATGGTCGGGCTTCCGATCTCCGGGACCAGCTCCTCGAAGACTTCACTCAAATTTCGGACCCGTTCCCCCTCCGCAGGATTCGATCAGGGTAGAGACTCCAGGTTGATGGTGATATCCGGTCTCGTGCCCGGAGTCTCAGCCCGTGTAGACTTCTTGGACTCGGGAGTCCAATCCTTCCTATCCTTCGCAATAGTCGCGTCCGGAAAGAGATCCGGTAGCGAGATATCCGAAAGATGAATCCCCTTAGAGCACGTCGCTCCAGTCAGCTTCCGGCTGCTTTCCTCGATCCGGTCCGCAGCCTTCCGCCCCTCCACCATTACCGTCTCCACCTGCTCAGCGAAGTCGGCGAGAATCCAGACCATCCGGGAACCGGATAGTTTCTTCTCTTCGTAGATCTTCTCGTCGAAGAGCTTCGCTTTGGCGGCGGCCGTTCCGGTCTCTCCCAGGACCGCCTTGATCTGCTCGGCTATCTTCCGAGTCTCCTCCGCCATCTCTCGGGCGGCCGTCACGTCTTCCTGATAGGCAAAAAGAGTTGCCTTCAGTTTATCCACCTCCTCTTGCAACCGGCGGATCTCTGCTTCCTGCTTCCGGGTCTCTTCCGGATTGGTGATGCACTTCGCCACCTGTTCTGCCAACTTGCTGTCTGGTGGTGCACCTACCAACTTTCCGATCGCCGCAAGCGTCCTGTTCCTCACGTTCTCTCTCCGATCTCAACCGGAATCAAAACGAACAGAACACAAACGCACAAACGCCAAAAACTCAACCGCGCACGCTCAAGGTCGAGTTTCTAAAAGGGGGTGCAACAGTGAAAGCTCCTCCTTTTATAGTCCCTGGACCCTTTCCGGTTTGTCATCATAAATCCGGTTTACCATCATAATTCGGTCCTAGACCTAATCCGTGTTGCATTCCGTTTCCGTCGTTAGTTACTCCTGACCGGATTAGATCCAAGAGGCCCACTACTTCACATTCCGTGCTAATTTTGAGTTTTCCTTCTCCACCTTATCGGATCCGGTTCCCTAATGACTAGTTTCCGTTCCTATTTTGGTGTATACTAAGAAAATCAAAATTTTAAGCTGCGATAGAGATGTATATCATCAATAAACAAACAATTTTATCATAAAATGATTGAAGAAACCATTGTCATTTGTCAACATGAGCTCCATATATCATAAGCAACTAAACAATCAAACATCTAAATTCACATCTCCACAATTCCTATGGACGCTAATCCACATCTCCACAATTCCTATGGACGCCAATCCACATCTCCTCTAACCTCAGCCCCACTACTTTCTCCTACAGCTCTCCGTTCAAAATCTTCATTATCGGAGTCATCTTCATTGTCGGAGTCATTTTCATTGTTGGAATCAAGTATCGTTGTCTCCTTCAAGTCTTCTCTCGAAGTAGGTTTACTCCCTTCTTTCGAATTTAATTTTTCTTTTTTTATTTTGACAGAACGATTAAAGGCTTTTTGAATAGGAACCTTTCTTTTCTTTCTATTTGACAAAGTAGCAACATTTTCATCAAGAGGGGTCCTATTCTTCACTGGAGAGATAGCAAAAGGTTTCATTTCTCTTTTCGCTTTCACGTTACTCGATTCTTGAACCATCAATCTCGATATAGGGTCGACATGTCCATGAACGGTTATCTTCATTTTGACTTTCTTTTGAAGTAATAGAGTGCCGTTTGTTGATTTGATCGGTTCTTGCGCCATTCCTTTTGCTAAAATGCGAGCACGCAAAGATGCCAATGGCATTCGATCACTATCCGTATCACTTAGGCTTGTAGGTAATGACGCTACTTTCCGTAGATTACCGCTTGTAGAAATTTCTTTGGAAATGTTCATTAGGCGTTTTCCATATCCAAAGCTCTGAGAATCATTCAATCGTGTGCTAACAGACTTCAACGGTATTGGTGGAAGAGCACTAGATCTCGGTACTTCAAAAATTGACTTCATTGGCTCCTTTCCTTTATCACTCTTCACAATTGCCGAATTTGTGACTGCCATCCCAAGTGAATCATTATTTTTTTGTACCGCAATATTTGGTTCCCCCTCATCACCACTATTGTTGCCCACATCTTTTGGAATGTCCACCTCCATGACCACATCTTCTCTTTTGTCGTTTCCATGCACTATATTTAATGCCACAGATGGAGATTGAGAAATTAAAACTTCTTCATTTCTCCCATCATCACCAATAGCATTCTCATTGATTTTCACCTCTTTGGCAATAGCGTTTGCCTTTTCCGATAGAATGTTTTTGTTATTCAAGTATCCCGTTCTATTGCAATATGCAGCTAAAGAAGGTATATTCTCTTCTCCCCCTACATTGTCCTCGTCTTCACAAAAGGTATATGCATCGTTTGTATTGTCGGGAACAACATCCTTGCGGTTTAAATGATAATCATGCGTATCATTTACCAAATCGGGAAAGTCTTGCATAACGTCTTCATCTCCCCATGCTGTCACATGATTGAAGTCATCTCCGCCATCTACAGCTGAAAGGGCCCTTTCCAAATCCTCGTCATTATCGTCTTCTAACGTCGGCCTATCTGAATCCTCTGATTCCATCGAATCCACATTATCATTATACCATTTTTTTTCATCTTTTTTCTTCGATGCGTTTAATACTTTGGAATTGGTATACACGTATACCAAATCCGTTGCTCTCTCCGGCTTCAATTTATTTCGAGATTTGTTGTGAACAAAAGAATAGTTGCTCCAATTTCGTTCACATGAAGATGATGACACCGGTTGAGCCAATATCCTCTTCGTTAATGGAGCTATAAACTTGCCACATGCACCTTCAAAATCCCACCAAGCATGTGCAGACAACATTTGATCTCTCGGATTCAACATATTGTGGAATGGAGGTTCTTTGTGTCGAAAAGCTACAAATTCCTTCACCACTGCTGCATATTCATCCCGTTTACATATTCTCTCCAAAACTTTCTTACATCCTGACATTACATCTGCGTCATCCGCTAGCTCTTTGTCATAAAGAAGGTATGGATTCAAAAGAGCTGCGGCTGATTGGAGATCGTTGTCCACTATTCTTCTTCGGGCATAAAAAAACTGTACCAATGGAATTGCAAGTTCTTCTAGCAAACAAAATGGTGGACTTTGTAATCCGTTCACGTGTTTCTCTAACTTCCTCATAATATGCAACACCTTCCCCATGCATGGTGATTTTGAATCCAAATCGCGGAGTGCACATATGATTGGTTCAACCATCTCCATATAATTGATGGACCGACTCCAAAAATGGTCATCAAGAACAATTTTCTTCACCGCTAAGGCCAAGTCTTTTGGTTGGACTTTAGCTCCACGTTTCTTCTTGAGAGTATGTACATACTCAACCCATTGCGGATCTACCACCATTTGTTCCAATGCTCCTCTCAATTTTGTCAAACGCTCCATTATGATAAATTTAGAGGCGAACCTTGTATCCCCAGGCATCAAGAGACCAAGATTTGGCGAATACTTTCGCAATAGAGCTAGCGGCATATGTCTCTTCCTAATAAATTTAACTACAAGAACTCCTTTATCCAATTTGGAAGCAATCCATTTTTGTGCAGCCCAATCTTTCAACAACAAATTCAATGCATATACCACCCACCCTTAGTAAAAAATATGAGGATATTTTGCAGATATTACATCTCATGCGGACGGATTCACGGGAGCATTATCCGTAGTTATTAACATGATGTTCTTGGACCCCACTTGTTCAATGAACTTTTCCAACACAGCTGCCAAGTACTCCGTATTTTTTTTACAACCACTTGTATCCACAGATCCAAGAAATTCTTCACCTGCGGATGATACAAGCATAGCATTGATGAGAGGTCGATTAGTTACGGAGCTCCATCCATCAATGGACAATGTTGGTCCACATTTTCGAATGCTATCTTCAGTTCGTGCATTCAACTATGTCTGAATGTTGGTCTTCGCCTCATTCAACAATTTGTACCAAAGGTCGTGGTATGAGGGAGAAATGTATGGCCTACCAAACGCAGCCGTTTTCTTCACTGCTTCTTTAAAAGCTAGATTTCGAGCCACGGAAAATGGTATGTTCGCCGAATAAAAAAAATTTACCCACACTGAATGTAATTTGCGTCTATGACCTTCTTCAAACCCACTCACTAAACTGCCTGGCCTCTGAGGCCTAGAACTTGATGCCCTCGGGGTTTCACGTTCACTAGAAGCTTCCGTACTCAAAGTCATTTCAGTTGTGGCACATACCATTGATACCAATTCTTTGAACGCTGGACAAGAATCTTCGTAGTCAGAATGCGACACAGCCTTTCCGGCCGAAAACTCTTGAACATCTGAAGGGCTAGGGTTGCCATCCACATTGTCCATTACAATGCGTTTTGGAAAAACTCCTTCGCAATGCCGAAATAAATCTCGAACTGCCATTGGTAATCGTAGACAAAGGCTCACCCCTTCATCACGTACACCTTCAGGCCCAGAATAGCCTAAGTGGCTAAACATACGGCTGAGCTTCCTTGACATGCTCGCTTTGCAAAGCCTACATTTTACTTTACCACCCTCTTGCACACTAAACTAAGGAGAAAAAATCCCCTGTCGGTTTGGCCACCATACTGACAAGTGTATGTTTTACCTCAATTTCAAAAGAAACCAATAGAATGTTTTAAATTTGAAACCCACAACGTGACAATGTATACAATATCAATGAAATTAGTCACACAAAGCTTTGAAAATCAAAGCCCCCCCATCCACCGAACTATGCATTACCAAGCAAGAGACTCAATAAATTGAAGCTCATAGCCCTTGGAAATCTTAGCGTTTGGTTTTTCGAGAGTGAATACCAAAGCTTCTCTTCTAACATTTATAGTCCCCTCCAAAAAATTAAAGGTTCATTTTTAGGGTTTCCATTCAACAACAAGAAACGGCCAGGATGGGGCTGAAGTGGACGGGTTGGACAGGGCGGACGGACGGGGCGGTCGGGCGGATAGGCCAGACGGGTCGGACGGGCGGTCGGACGCGGCAGACGGGACAGTCAGACAGGGCGGTCGGACGGGACTGTCCGCACTGTCCGCCTTCTGACGCCATCCGCGCTTTGGACACGCCGACCGCCCCACTTAAACACTGACCGTCGACGGCGTCCGCCCAGCTGTCCATTGGAGCATCCTAAGAGGTCGATATTACTCAAAAAGAGCGGTAACATTTAAAAAAAAAACAGCCTACTAATCACTACTAAATGAGGATCAATGTAATTGATTTATCATTTTATTTTAAAAAAAATGTAAACCCTAAACCCTATACCCTAATTACCCTAAACCTTTTCTTTTCTCCCCTAAATTGTTTTACGAATGAGGGGAATGTGGTTAAATTCAATATGTTTGGATTATTTACTCATATTATCCTTCTAAATAGGTTTTGAGAAGATCTGAAGATGGTGGGGATTTTTTTAAAGTTCATTAGGAAATCAAATGTTTTGCAAAAATAATCAATTCCTTTTTCATCATAAGCAAATGAAAATTTAAAAAAAGGCCCCAGTACAAAATTAGAATAACAGTTTAATGGATTTCAACCTCATGATATTTAATAAAAGGTTGTGTTTTCTCATCAGAAGTGCATCACGATCTTCAAATGAACATCGAGTCTTTCATATTTTTTAATGAAATTTTGATTAGATTTGAAAACAAAGAAAAAGAATCAATGTTTTAACTTTCAAATCATATATGGCTATATTTTTCCTTAAAAACATAGAAAAATTCGTTACTTGAGTTGATTGAATAGAATACATTATACACTTATACATGTGCTATATTTATTTTGAAGGGTAATTCCAATATTCTTATTTCAGATGTTTTTAAATATTAATTTAAAAAAAAAGAGGGTTCATTGTTTAAAAATCTAAAAAATTGACAAACATAATTTCTATTATAAATAGGAATTGAATTCGGAATTCGATTTTTGAAATGATTCAAATGAACAAGATATTGATTATAAAATATTTCTTTGTTTGCTTTTTCAAAATGAATTCATGAAACAATTGCAAACTTTTGAACTTAGGTATATGGTATTGTTTTTGGTTTGTACTTTATAGAGTATAATACTTCAATTTTAATCCTAAATAAATGAAAAAATTCCACATGAATGAAATGTTTCTATGTATTGCACAAAGATTTCTACCAATTACTATGATAATTAAATACATTGTTACATTTCATAAAATATTCTACATAGAAAAAAAAAATCATTTCAATTTTCAATCATGATAAATGATGTCTTCTACTCTTTCTGTTATATGTTCGTTTTGTATAACGTGTACATTGTACAATCTTTGAGAGCAAGGTAGTTCATTTTTGGCTCTCATTGAAATAGAAAATATATTTGTGTTTGGATTTTGAAATCATTATGTATTCTACGGTCTTGCAAGAATGCATCTTGTTCCTTCCTTTGAATCCTTTTGATATTTTCTTTATTTTCCTTTGTTTTCTGTCTCGTAGGGCTCTTATTCTCTTGTTCTCTTCATTTGACCAGCCTATTTGGCTTGGCTCTTAATTTTTTTTTTTTTTTTTAGTGTAATGGTTTATGCATATGTTATAAAAAAAATATTATTTATCTAAAATTAATATATTGATGAACAAACGCATAAAGGCATTGAAGACTTTCACATTTAAAGTTATAAATCTATCATAAATCACTCTTGTAAATTTGAATGATTGAATCGAAAATTTGAAAATGTAATTACAAGAGCTTTCAATTCAATCAATTGCATAAATCATAAATGTTGAAATGCAACTCGTATGAGTTTAGCATCTATGAAGATTAATTCATGCCATCCACATGCAATTTTCCAATTTAATAAAATGCAATTGAGTACTTCAATTTTTTTCTTTTCAATTCTCCAAGTAACATTCACTTCATATCTTTCTCTATTTGTTTATTTAATTTTTCGGAACAAATGGAGAAACCATCTTTGTCTATATTTGCACATGCACTCTTATTTAATTGATGAAGAATAGATCTATGAAATATATAATCATTGATTTGTTCATGTTGATTTATCTAATATATTTTATATATGTATATATATTTATATATATATATCATTAAAAGAGTATGGAAGACAAGATTGACAGATTGTGTTCGAATGTTGTTGATTTTGAAATGATTTAGTACTACATCATTTATAAGAATATTATAATAGTATTATGTTATAATATTCCTAAAATAATTGCAACAAATATTAAAATACATGCTAAGTTAGGTTTGTTAACCTACCAATTGTTCATTAATAGACATAATTGAATAGCCCCCTTAAATGAAACACTCAATATCTAATATCTTACAATCCAAATGGTGGATTTGTCTAAAATTTTTTCCACATTTTTTCCAACTAATTTACTACAAGATGCTACAGTTACATATGCCCCAAAGTATTTTTCTTCTAAGACTTGATATTTGCAGTACTATTGGCAGATTTGAAGTGTTTTTAGTGAAAAGAACTTTAGGGGTTAAACATCTATACCGTTAGATTTTGAAAAAAGAACAATTTGCTTCATTGAGGACGACTATAAGTCCATGCTCTTTTTAGATAGCCACAACACACTTGCAAGGACTTGGACATTTAGCGGTTTACTAAGTGATTAGACGTCAACTAATTCAATTTAATAGTAGAATTTTTATTCAACTACCTTCTTACAATTGCTTTATACACAATGCAACGTGAATATTTGGATACATATATTAAACGTCGCAATCCTTTTGTGAATTTTTGCACATTTTAGCTCTTATCTTTGTACAAAAATATCATTTATCAAGAATTCATAAATTTGGTCATAAAGGAAGGCTATCTTTTTTAATTTCAAATTTTACATTGAATGAATGAAAAGTTAGTTGAAGTATACAGTGCCATGAAGACCTCTGTTTATCGTGCAAAATATGGGTTTAGGGTCGCTTTAGGGTCAAACCGCCCCATCCGCCCTCGTACCTGTCCGCCCCGTCCGCCCCGTCCGCCCTGATACCTGTCCGCCGTCCGCCTTGTCCGCCCCGTCCGCCCCGATACTCGTCCGCCCTGTCCGTCGGATCCGGCACCCGCCTTGACCACCCCGTCCACCCCGATACCTGTCCGCCCCGTTACGGTGATGCGTCCGCCCTCCCGAACCGTCCGATCGGGCGGACGGGGCTTGAGGGTTTCGGGGAGGCGGACGGCTGATCCGTCCGCCACCCACGGCCCATCCGATCGGGCGGACGGGCCGTCCGCATTGTCAATTTTGCTTTGCCCCTTGTGAATGCAAGGTGGAGCGGAGAGCTTGGTGGTTCATCCTCCATTGGCTCCTTTCCGAGGCAAAGAAAGAGTGGTTTATTGGGGCCTCCTTGTTGCTAATTTTTTGGACACTTGCACGTGAATTCAATTTCAAATTAAAAAATTTGATCTATATCAATTTCATTTGTCACGATGACAAAGGGGAAGAAGAAGGTTGCGAAGCTAAAACATGGAGAGGGACCATCGAACTTGGAGGTAGCTCGCCAAAGTCCTTCGGAAGAATGCAAAAAATTCATGATCGAGCGCATCGTTCAATTTTATGAATCAGAAACAACATTGTCTTTAAACAATAAGTATATCAGATATCAAGAGGAGTGTGTGTCTAAATTCAAGGTAGACATGACACAAACGTTGTTGGATGCATTGAATGTGGCGAAGTGGCATGACAAAATGCATAAAACGTACTTCACCAAATGTTTGGAGAACAAGGTTCATGACGCTTTGTGGAATTCTAAAGTCATTTTGGTTAAATATGGCAAGGAATATCGACCCAATGACGCCCAGTTTGAAGAAGTGATTCTGAAAGCGGACTTATTTAGGGGGCGATGTGCTCCATTTGCCAAAAAGCACAATCGAATTGGTTCAATTGGTTGGTAGAAAAGCAATGATGGAGTTGCTGAAGCGGAAAGGAACAAACGGCACCTCATAGCACTTCCAGATACAGCACGCGTGATTGCTGTTGATGATAGAACGATGAGAGGTGGATATGCAACAATTCGAAAGGTTCGTATTGAAGGATGTCCAGGAATACTTCCTCATTGGGAGTTTGCGGCAAAGAAATCCATTCACCACCAAACTCGACCCGATCTTGCAAAATTAGAACATCAAAACGAATCAATGGCTGTTCGAATTCCACACGCAGGTGTGATACGGTTTGCTGCGGTGCACGGAATGACGTGTGAAGGTTATGCGTATTGGTGAAATGGTGGAACTCTTCGACAAATGTTGAATATGGATAAGGACTTTCCAGACAACATTCAAATCCGTTTGATGTATACAAATCCAACCAAAGAGGAGGTCGTAAAAGCTCACCATTTAGGACGATATCGGAAGAAGCGCACGGAGTTGACATGGGCGTTTATGCATATAATGTATGCAGTGCATCTTGCTGGACATTTGCACAATGATCTTTCTCCGGACAACATCTTGTTGCATTTTTCAGAGGATGAGTCAAATGTGTATATTGGAGTTTGCGATTGGGGCATGACCACCTTAGCTTCTCAGCCAATGAAGTCTTTGTACACATTTACATCAGCAAATGAGATGAAACAGACTTTGCAGAGGAGATGGTGGGTGGATCCACGTATTGCATATTTGCATAAAGCAGGTGCAGATGTGGAAGTCATTCCGATGTATTCACGTAAGTCGGAAGAGTATGCCATTCGAAAAATTGCTCGGCGGATGATTGGAAACAACATGTCAGAGGCGTATTTCAACGTGCTACGAAAAACACCTAGTGCGACACAATTTGCCTTTCATGACTTTGCAAAAGTGTTTTATGCTTACTTGAAGCGCATTTCTTCGAAGACTGACGATGAAAATACTAATTTGGCCCATGTGATTACGCGATTCTCTAATACATATTGTTGGCCGATGCCAGATGAACATTTTCGCCATTTATATTAGATTGGTAGTGCAGAAATAGTAGTTGAATAGGTTATATAGGCATTAAAAATTAGTTTAGAAATATAGAGTTGGAATGAAAAAAATTATATGTGCAATTAGCCAAATGTGCACAATGTATGGTATTCTACATTAAATTGAATACATTTTGCCCATATTGATTATGTTTGTATTTGTGTTGATCTTGATTTTTTAAATAGTATATATATATATATATTTGAAGTCACAAACTTTTTTAGTTTGCCTTTTGAAAATGAATTGTAATTTTTTCATAGTTTCAAAACTATCATGGACTCATGGTCAAACTTTATAGTCTTTTAAATTGTTTAAAGATTAAAGGAGTGACCACGGGGCAGTTTGGGTAGGGCGGTCGAGGGAAATAGGGCCGTGAAAGCGGACGGGGCGGACAGGGTGACAGGCGGACGGGGCGGTCCCGGCGGACGCTACGTCCGTGTGGACCGCGAATGTCAGCGTCCGCGTCCGGACGTCCCGGACATCTGGACATCGTGTCAACCCTGGGAAGTAAGGTGCAAAGTGTTGGAGTTGAAATTAAAGACTTCGGAGAGTGAGGTTGAGCATTTAAATCAACAATTATCGAGGCAAATAGAAGAGTTGATGAAGATGCGTAAACGGATTGCAGAATTGCAAGGGACCTCCAAAAATCCAAGTGAGGTTGCAATCTCACCAGTGATTGTACTCGAAGACAGTCAAGAGACTCAAGAGAGTGAAGATAAGCTCTCTCTTCCTTTTGATAAGGCCGAAGCAAGCGACAATCCTGCCATTGTGAATGTACAAGAAAGTCACGACATGAGCATGTTAAAAGCGACACAACAACCATCAATGGAAAAGCTTTCATCCGTTTACGTGAATGCGGAGACGCAAATAGAGAGTTGTGACTTTGAAGAGTTGAAGCATAAATTAGAGGAGGCAATTGAAGCAAAAGGAATTGTTGAATCCAAGTTGAATCGATTGCAATTGTCCTTGGATTTGAAGAAGTTTATGCCATCTAGCGGCTTGGAGTGTCGATGGTTAGCATGGGTACAAAGACTCCAAGACAGACCCTCTGTAATATCTCGAGCAATGGCAGGTCTTCAAACATTGGCAATGGAGTCGAATGAAAATTGCGATGCCATTCAAAGCTCTTTGAGTTGGTTCAAGACTATGTTTGACCAACATCCTTCAAAGGGATATACGGAGATCACATGTTGGAGAGACATGAATGCCATGTTTGAGTGGTTAAACCACACAAAGAAGGACCAAGCTCCACCCATCAATTGGGCCTTGGAAGTAGAGGAAGGATAGGTCCATTACAACACACTTTCAGCACATATCAATGTGAAAGACAAGTGAGTGGTGCATGCTTGTGATCCAGCCTCTCCAATCTTGGATGGTTGTTGTAGCCTTTGCCAAGGCCTCTTCGGACCGGAAGGTGCGGTAACCATGGGCCAATGTCGCCACACTTTCCATGTCACTTGCATTGTGAAAGCATCACTCATTCGTTCGGTGTGTGCCGAGTGTCGTAGTCCATTGAGTGCTAGGTTCTACGAAATGTTTGGTATCTTGGAAGCTATGCCTCCAGGCCACGAGTACAATCGTTGGAATCTTCCTCTTGATCAAGCGCCATACAAATTTCAAAATTATCAACATTAGGGGAAGCCAATCCGGTGGAATGCAAATGAACAGAGGCATGATTTGTACGAGGAATCTCAGCAACCATTGGATTTGGATGTGTGGATGACTCACAATAGAGAGGTGGAATTGAAGGCTCGAGGAATCGTAGATGACGCGGCCCGTGAAATGTTTTGTCGCAACATGGGGGGACATTGGAGCTTGCAACACGAAAAGTTCTTTCGTTTTCCAGATAAAAAAGTGGAGAGAGGACCAGAAGACAATTGGGTGGAGGTGAACCATGGAAAAGAGTTTGATGAGCAGTATAAGGCATATGACCACACCCTCGTAGGTAGGGCCCTTCTATTGTCGAAGTTGGAAGAGGCTGCAAAAGTTCGTGTTGTCTACGATACAAATGGACAAACAAGCACAGGACATTCATCTGTAGATGTGGCAGCAGCATTTGATAGGCGCATTAGCGATATTATAGGGCATTGGAAGGCTTTCCTATTGGATGGAGACTGCCTCACAATATGGCAAGGGAAAGGAGATGATGAAGTTGTTCAAGCAATGGTAGATCGTGTGGAGAGCAACTTGAGAACCTTGAAGGCAGACGAAGTCGATTTATCACCGAAAAGAAAACAAAAAAGGAAGCGTGAAGAGGACAATGACTTCTCTCCAGAAACCAAAAAACAATTTCATAAGGTGGACATCGAAGTTCAATCTGGAAGGCGAATAGTCCGTGCAAGTCAACAACGGTCAACTCGTCAATCATCTGCTAAACTCCTCGGTACAACAAATTTTTCTTTTGTTTTGGGAGAAGGTAGTGGTCCATCCGGTGGAAAGTAGGATTTGAGGAGAATTTTGTTTTTTAAAAACAATGGTCCTTTCATTGTTTAAAAACAAAAAAGAATGTGAAAGATTTAGATCTTAAAAAGATCATATAGGATTCAATAGTGATATTGGAACTATGTTTTCATGTATTTTGTTTATACATATATATTTATATATAAAGATGCTATATTTTCATTTGCGTATAAAAATATTTTTATATGTACATCTTATTTTACGTGGATGCATTCATTTGTGATTGTGTAACATTCAAATTACATAACAATATAAAATTTTCTAATGACTAATGGCAATGCGAAGTCCGCCCCGTCCGCCCTGTCCGTCCGCCCCGTCTGCTTTGTACGCCCGACCGCCCCAGCCGTACGCCCAGCCCTTCCGCCTCCCGTTCGCCCCGCCCCGCGCGTCCGCCTTCCGACGACGAGAGGGACGCTGCGTCCACTAGCGTCCGGACGTCTGGACGTCCGGAAAACGGACGCTATTTCGAGGCAGACGTTGAGATTCGTCAACCCTGCTCCGTTAGAGTCACATGAAAGTCATTTGTGAGTCCTTAACTAGTCACATTCCAAAAACATTCTTGAAGAAGCCCTGTTCCCTACATGGCTGCCACGTAGGAGCCGCTATGGTCGTCTTCTTCCCTTAAGAACTATGTCCTGTGTTTTTGCAAAACCCCTATCCAACCATGCCTTCTCGACTGGAGTGAGTGCGCACTAGTGTCATGTGATTTGTCTTGTACCTTGTCAATGTCATTGCTAGTGTTTTCCTACAGAGGTCGATTTTTCTGAATGTCGGGGCAGGGATAAAGCTAATGTCAAGGCCCACGGTAGTTGTCGCAGCTTAAAATTTTGATTTTCTTAGTATACACCAAAATAGGAACGGAAACTAGTCATTAGGGAACCGGATCCGATAAGGTGGAGAAGGAAAACTCAAAATTAGCACGGAATGTGAAGTAGTGGGCCTCTTGGATCTAATCCGGTCAGGAGTAACTAACGACGGAAACGGAATGCAACACGGATTAGGTCTAGGACCGGATTATGATGATAAACCGGATTATGATGACAAACCGGAAAGGGTCCAGGGACTATAAAAGGAGGAGCTTTCACTGTTGCACCCCCTTTTAGAAACTCGACCTTGAGCGTGCGCGGTTGAATTTTTGGCGTTTGTGCGTTTGTGTTCTGTTTGTTTTGATTCCGGTTGAGATCGGAGAGAGAACGTGAGGAACGGGACATGCGGCTAGGAGAGAGTGAGATAGATTGGAGTGGGAATGCCGCCACTACGTAGGTCTAGACCAGCGAGTCCCTCTGGAGGCGAGGTGAAACTCCGGAAAGTCATTCCGGTTATTCCCTCCACAAAGCCGGAAAAGTCTCAACTCATGGAGGATCTCAACTCCATGGGTTGCCTCGGGTTTGCCGAGAAACCCTGGGGTTTTAGGGAGGAGAGAATGGTCAAGGAGCTCCTTGGAAAGCTGTCCAACCAGTTTGACAACACCGTGAGAGGAACTCCCGTCAACTGGAAGGAGGGAATGTGGAGAGGGGTTTACGGTTTCCGGGCAGGAGGTTTAGGGATGGCGAACCGGAAAGATGAGTTTGTCCGAGGGAAGTTCCAGGGGGCTGTCAATCCGAAGGACGGATACGCGGTCGAGGATTGCGTGGATGACCGACACCGTCGGCTCCTGCAATTCCTGGTTCCGGTTCTTCACCCGGAAAAGCCGACCAGGGTGACGATCACTCTCGGCAACACCATTTTCGGTGCCCTCAGTGGTACCCGGAAAGTGGACTGGGCACTGATCATTTCCGATCTCGTGGCCCAGCTCGTTAGTAGGGTTGGGAAGAAAAGGGCCACTCCAGTGTGCCCTTACCTCTTCCACCTCTATCGGGAACACCAAGTCCTCACCGACACGGAGGAGAAGGTGTGGAGGACTCAAGAAGTCCTCCTGAAGTATGGGGAGTCGGAAACGGATGACGAGGCCGAATCCGATTCCGGGTCAGAACCGGAGTCGAGCGAGGAAGAGGAGGAGCCGATGCCGCCCATCAAGCGACAGAAGTTGACGCCTCCACACAAGCGCGGGACGCCTCCCGGTCAAGACAGACTGGCCCCGGAAGAAAAACCGGAAGCCGAGAAGACCGTTTCCGGGGGAGACCCGGAAATGCAAGATCCGTTCAACGGTCTTATCAACGTCCTCTGGAACATCAGGGCGGATTGGGAGGTCAAGCACAGGACGCTTGCGGCGATCGGAAAGTTGGTAGGTGCGCCACCGGACAGCAAGTTGGCAGAACAGGTGGCGGAGTGCATCACCAATCCGGAAGAGACCCGGAAACAGGAAGCAGAGATCCGCCGGTTGCAAGAGGAGGTGGATAACCTGAAGGCAACTCTCTTTGCCTATCGGGAAGACGTGACGGTCACCCGGGAGATGGCGGAGGAAACTCGGAAGATAGCCGAGCGAATCAAGGCAACCCTGGGAGAGACCAGAATGGCCGCCGCCAAAGCGAAGCTCTTCGATGAGAAGATCCACGAAGAGAAGAAACTATCCGGTTCCCGGATGGTCTGGATTCTCGCCGACTTCGCTGAGCAGGTGGAGACGGTAATGGTGGAGGGGCGGAAGGCTGCGGACCGGATCGAGGAAAGCAGCCGGAAGCTGACTGGAGCGACGTGCTCTAAGGGGATTCATCTTTCGGATATCTCGCTACCGGATCTCTTTCCGGACGCGACTATTGCGAAGGATAGGAAGGATTGGACTCCCGAGTCCAAGAAGTCTACACGGGCTGAGACTCCGGGCACGAGACCGGATATCACCATCGACCTGGAGTCTCCACCCGGATCGAATCCTGCGGAGGGGGAACGGGTCCGAAATTTGAGTGAAGTCTTCGAGGAGCTGGTCCCGGAGATCGGAAGCCCGACCATAGGATCTAGAGTTGTAGGGTAGATAGGATTTTGGATTTCAGTTAGGAGTAGGAGCGGATCCGGATCCGGATCCGGCTCAACAGTATTAGGTTAGACCAGAAGTTAGATTAGGATGGCGGCGGACCCCCACGGGTTTTCCACTCTTTTTTGTGCTTTTAGGGTTTTTACCCTTTGTATATAAATCGGTTTCTGAGATGGGAACCGGGAGTTGTTCATTTTGCAAACTTCTTGTACCTTTCTCTTCTCTTCATTGTGTGTCTCTCTCCAGCGCGACAGGATTGTATGATGTGGAGTTAGGATAGTACGAGCCGGTTTGCGAGTGATTTCTCCCCTTGGTGTTTCTTTTCCGATCCAAGGTGCATGTGAGTAGGTATCGAAGAGTTGGGAGTGAACTTACTTCCTCAGCACGTCTAGAGTTTGAGATTCCGGGTGAGAAAGCCGTTGTTAGGCTAGGCGGGTAGGGAGGGATTCCTTAGCTGCGCTAGAACTCCCGGGTGGGAAATCCGGTTGAGTGTCCGATCTCCTGTGAGGTCTCACCACTCGTATGGGTAACGGAAGAACTTTAGTTGATGTTAGAACGGACGGGTGCACTTGTAACCACCTATCTTCGCACGGATCGGAAGTAGCATCAAGGTCGTTGTAGTACGAGAGGGTCGAGTGTGGGGTCTTTGTGTGACCTACAACCCGGATTGCTATCTGGGTTGTTGTGAAGGACCAAACCGGATCCGGATTAGCTTAGGAGTTTAGGAAGTAGGACAGTGGGTCTTCAGCCACTATAAGTCACGGAAGGAGTGGTGGGCCTACCACTCTCAAATGTAAGCGACGACCCCTCTGATGGTGAAACAGAGGCAAAACCAAACCGGATAGGATTACGAATACATGATGACCATCCGGACCGGATTGGTCAGGACAGATTTCCAAGACCGGAAGTTGTAAGATCCTGGGATTTGGATATTTGCACAGACCGAATAGTTAGTAGGATCGGAAGAAGGAGTAATCCGGTCTATAGTTATCCGGTGTAGTGGTATTTCTGGTTCTAGATCTAGGACCGGAAAGTAAGATTGGGATACTGACTTAGCTTAACTACTTAATAGAGCTAGATACTTCACAGGATCTCGTGGGTTCGATCTTTAGAGTCACTTAGTTATACTCTAGAGCGATTTTTGTGAGTATAATGGGGAATTGACCTGCCCTGTGCTGCGACAGTAGTAAACCGCCTCCCATTTCTAAAAAGAGAGGCGACAAAGTTGTGCGGAGGAGTTTACGGTGGATAGGCGTTCTAGTTAGGAAAGCAGGGGAGGTAGAGGGAGGCAAGCGAAGCCCTTAGATGAGGTCTGCGAAAGACTTGTCGTCAGAGGTGAAAAAATATGATGGCGATGCCATCGTGACAAGTATGATGCACCTCACCATTGCTTGTACACATGTTGAGCGGCAATCTGACAAGGAGAAAAAGTCCATAGATAAATGCACATCTCTTATTATTCCCCTAGGATCAGTTTAGCAGTTTTAGGATTTTTGTGTCATTGAGGGTGTCGCAGCACAGGGCAGGTCAATTCCCCATTATACTCACAAAAATCGCTCTAGAGTATAACTAAATGACTCTAAAGATCGAACCCACGAGATCCTGTGAAGTATCTAGCTCTATTAAGCAGTTAAGCTAAGTCAGTATCCCAATCTTACTTTCCGGTCCTAGATCTAGAACCAGAAATACTACCACACCGGGTAACTACAGACCGGATTACTCCTTCTTCCGGTCCTACTAACTATCCGGTCCGTACAAACACCCAAATCCCAGGATCTCACAACTTCCGATCCTGGAAATCCGTCCTGACCAATCCGGTCGGGATGGTCATCCTGTACTCGTAATCCTATCCGGTTTGGTTTTGCCTCTGTTTCACCATCAGAGGGGTCGCCGCTTAATTTTGAGAGTGGTAGGCCCACCACTCCTTCCGTGACTTATAGTGGCTGAAGACCCACTGTCCTACCTTCTAGACTCCTAAGCTAATCCGGATCCGGTTTGGTCCTTCACAACAACCCAGATAGCAATCCGGGTTGTAGGTCACACAAAGACCCCACACTCGACCCTCTCGTACTACAACGACCTTGATGCTACTTCCGATCCGTGCGAAGATAGGTGGTTACAAGTGCACCCGTCCGTTCCAACATCAACTAAAGTTCTTCCGTTACCCATACAGGTGGTGAGACCTCACAGGAGATCGGACACTCGACCGGATTTCCCACCCGGGAGTTCTAGCGCAGCTAAGGAATCCCTCCCTACCCGCCTAGCCTAACAACGGCTTTCTCACCCGGAATCTCAAACTCTAGACGTGCTGAGGAACTAAGTTCACTCCCAACTCTTCGGTACCTACTCACATGCACCTTGGATCGGAAAAGAAACACCAAGGGGAGAAATCACTTACAAACTCACTCGTACTATCCTAACTCCACATCATACAATCCTGTCGCGCTGGAGAGAGATACACAACGAAGAGAATAGAAAGGTACAAGAAGTTTGCAAAATGAACAACTCCCAATTCCCATCTCAGGAACCGATTTATATACAAAGGGTCAAAACCCTAAAAGCACAAAAAGGAGCGGAAAACCCGTGGGGGTCCGCCGCCACCTAAATCTAACTTCCGGTCTAACCTAATACTATTGAGCCGGATCCGGATCCGGATCCGCTCCTACTCCTAACTGAAATTAAAATCCTATCTACCCTACAACTCTAGATCCTATCGTCGGGCTTCCGACCTCCGGGACTAGCTCCTCGAAGACTTCGCTCAAATTCCGGACCCGTTCCCCCTCCGCAGGATTCGGTCCGGGTGGAGACTCCAGGTCGATGGTGATATCCGGTCTCGTGCCCGGAGTCCCAGTCCGTGCAGACTTCTTGGACTCAGGAGTCCAATCCTTCCTGTCCTTCGCCATAGTTGCATCCGGAAAGAGGTCCGGTAGAGAGATGTCCGAAAGGTGAATACCTTTGTCGCACGTCGCTCCCGTCAGCTTCCGGCTGCTCTCCTCGATCCGGTCCGCTGCCTTCCGCCCCTCCACCATTGCCGTCTCCACCTGCTCGGCGAAGTCCGCGAGAATCCGGACCATCCGGGAACCGGATAGTTTCTTCTCTTCGTGGATCTTCTCGTCGAAGAGCTTCGCCTTGGCCGCTGCCGTTCCGGTCTCTCCCAGGACCGTCTTGATCTGCTCGGCCACCTTCCGAGTCTCCTCCGCCATCTCCCGAGCGGCCGTCACGTCTTCCTGATAGGCGAAAAGTGTTGCCTTCAGTTTATCTACCTCCTCCTGCAACCGGCGGATCTCGACTTCCTGCTTCCGGGTCTCTTCCGGATTCGTGATGCATTGCACCACTTGTTCCGCCAAGTTGCTGTCCGGTGCAGCACCCACCAACTTGCCGATTGCCGCAAGCGTCCTGTGCTTCACCTCCCAATCCGCCCTGATGTTGCAGAGGACGTTGATCAGACCGTTGAACGGATCTTGCATATCCGGATCTCCCCCGGAATTGGTCTTCTCGGCTTCCGGTTTCTCCTCCGGGGCCGGTTTGTCTTGACCGGGAGGCGTCCCGCGCTTGTGTGGAGGCGTCAGCTTCTGTCGCTTGATCGGCGGCATCGGCTCCTCCTCTTCCTCGCTTGACTCCCGGTCTGACTCGGAATCGGATTCCGCTTCATCATCCGTCTCCGACTCCCCATACTTCAGGAGCACTTCCTGCGTCTTCCACGCCTTCTCCTCTATGTTGGTGAGGACTTGGTTCTCCCGATAGAGGTGGAAGAGGTAAGGGCACACTGGAGTGGCCCTTTTCTTCCCAACCCTACTAACAAGCTGGGCCACGAGATCGGAAATGATCCGTGCCCAGTCCACTTTCCGGGTACCACTGAGGGCACCGAAAATGGTGTTGCCGAGGGTGATCGTCACCCTGGTCGGCTTTTCCGGGTGAAGAACCGGAACCAGGAATTGCAGGAGCCGACGGTGTCGGTCGTCCAAGCAATCCTCGACCGCGTATCCGTCCTTCGGGTTGACGGCTCCCTTGAACTTCCCTCGGACAAACTCATCCTTCCGGCTCGCCATTCCCAAACCTCCTGCCCGGAAACCGTAAACCGCTCTCCACATCCCCTCGTTCCAGCTGACGGGAGCTCCCCTCACGGTGTTGTCAAACTGGTTGGACAACTTTCCGAGGAGCTCCTTGACCAATCTCTCCTCCCTAAAACCCCAAGGTTTCTCGGCAAACCCTACGCAACCCATGGATCTGAGATCATCCATGAGTTCAGCCTTTTCCGGCTCTGTGGAGGGAATAACCGGAATGACTTTCCGGAGCTTCACCTCGCCTCCAGAGGGACTCGCTTGCCTCGACCTACGTAGCTGAGGCATTCCCACTCACATCTACCTCACTCTCTCCTAGCCGCACGTCCCGTTCCTCACTTCCTCTCTCCGATCTCAACCGGAAGCAGAACAGACAAAACACAAACGCTCAGACGCACAAACTACAAAAACTCAACCGCGCACGCTCAAGGTCGAATTTCTAAAAGGGGGTGCAACAGTGAAAGCTCCTCCTTTTATAGTCCCTGGACCCTTTCCGGTTTGTCATCATGAATCCGGTTTACCATCATAATCCGGTTCATCATCATAATCCGGTCCTAGACCTAATCCGTGTTACATTCCGTTTCCGTCGTTAGTTACTCCTGACCGGATGAGATCCAAGAAGCCCACTACTTCACGTTCCGTGCTAATTCTGAGTTTTCCTTCCCCACCTAATCGGATCCGGTTAGCTAATGACTAGTTTCCGTTCCTATTTGGGTGTATACTAAGAAAATCAAAATTCTAAGCTGCGACAGAGGGTTTAGTGTTTTAGGATTCTTCCTCGAAAATCAAGGGATTTGTCTTCCTATGACACTTGCATCTTTACTATTGGGTTTAGGGTAGTGAATTTGTGAATCGTTTTGAAAAGTAACGACTTTTTTGGTAGGATTAGAGGAAGAGCTTATAGACTCTTCTGAAGACGACCTTGAGTTGGAGGACAAAGAACCTCTGCTTGACAAGAGGCCAAAGAGAAATAAGACAATGTTGGGCCAATGTGTGCCGCTGCACATTGCACCACAACCGCGTCTTCCTCCAACAATTGAATCCAGACAACCGAACCTTGTGTAGGTGCCAGGGCACTACATGCCAGTCTAGCCACAATTCCAAATTGTGTGGACCTCAAGACCACTAACAGTAATCTTAGATGTGTGGGTTGGACAGAATGCATTTGTCCTTCCAAAAGACATTGACAATTGCAATGCTCAAAGGAAGCGAAAAGCTCATTACGATTTGGTCAGTTGTCAATGTGCCCTTGCAAGAGTGAAGCCAAACCGAGTGTTTGTGTTACTAGGCGGCAAAGTAGATACCACATGCAAAGGAAAAAACGCCTAGGATGAAGCTTTGCGCGACCTAGTCCCAAAATGTCTAGACGTAAGTGTGGTGAACTGGTCCAAGCATGAGCCACACACGCTGCAAAAGCTTAGAGCTACTTTAGATAACGAATTCGAATACTTGAGGAATCCACTGAGTATGGTGGGATTTAGGTTGGCCGTGTCGAGGTACCTAAAGGCAAAAAGATGTCACCTAAAGAATCGATATTTGAAGGGAATTGACACTCCTCTTCTTTGTGTCGACAAACCAGAGTGGGATTGCTTGAAGGACTACTGGAACACGGACAAGCAGAAAGAAAAGATGGGGGAGATGGCTATTGCACGACAGAGTGTGAAAAATTTGTCATCTGTAGGGAGGAAAGGAAAATCTTGTCGCCCATCCTCAACAGTAAGTGTCCAATATCCTCGTTGAGTTCTGTTATTTAATTGTGAAATGCAAGTGTATGTAGGTTTGAGGGTCCGCGCAATGGTTTGTTTTCTTGTGCTTAGTGGACGAAGATGAAGTACAACTTTCTGTAATGTTGACAGGGAGGAGGTCCTGAGACAAGTAGTGGCATAATGGATGATGGCGAGGGGAGTCTTTCAAGTGCACGGCCAAGACTAGCTTGCATTGTGAGTTCCCCTTCCGGTTGAAAGGTAAATTGTTTTGTTTGTGTGTGTGAGGATTGGGGCTATTTGATAAGTGGATTCAGTTGTCTGGTCAAGTATATGGTAGGGGACTTCCACCTATTTGGATGTGGCAAGCAATCGCCAATTTTTGCTAATTATGTCAATGGATGCACTATGTTGTCAAATGCATGAGAGTTGGCATCATTGAATATCATTTGAAGCATGACGTGCCCTTGTGTTGTGTTAGCGGTCTAAGGTGCAGTTGCATTACTATACTTGTTCAATTGCGTTGCAGTCATACTAAAGTTGTCTTGAGTCATATTTGAATCATACAGTCATTCAAGAGTCATGTAAGGGTCATGGTCATTTGAAGCACAAGACTTCCAAGCACGCAGTCGGGGATTCATTTCCGTTCTTAAATTTTTTTGGGTTTTTTTTCTTCCAGTCCTTTCATAGC
Source organism: Pseudoscleropodium purum (assembly GCA_963969395.1). NCBI lineage: Eukaryota > Viridiplantae > Streptophyta > Bryopsida > Hypnales > Brachytheciaceae > Pseudoscleropodium > Pseudoscleropodium purum. The sequence continues at coordinate 8,732,198 of OZ017797.1, forward strand.
ACAATCGATTTGTCCTTCCTTGTCTCTTCTGAGTATAGGATGTAGGATGTACTTTGATCAGTGACATATGTAGTAGAAAGAAACTAAGCTGTAAGTAGCCAATTTTTGTGTGCGTCTTCGTACCCCAAGACACACACACACCAATTTCCAATTTTTTTTGTTGTCAGTATTGTGTCACAAATACCACAATTTTCACTGAGCTTCAAAATATTGTAAATATATGCGTTCAGTAGTGCCTCTTTGTGTTCCTTTTTTTTTTCTCGATTTTGTCGTGCCAACTTCACATCATGAAGTTACTTTGTAGATTGGTAATACCCACCCCTGATGGTACACCAGTAGTTCTCATAGTTGAAGTCATTGGAAATGACCCTCCCTTGTTCGCAGTTGTGACTTAGTCATTTCTTAGTCACTATGTAGTATCAATCATATTTTGCGTCTTTAACCTAACTCGGAGTTTTGTGACCTCATTGTCATGTATGTATCTATGAGTAGGTAGGGGGAACAGGTGACTCAAGTCATTGGGAGGCTATAGAATTATGAAGGAAGGATGTTGACGTGAAGCTCCAACAATTCGTAACAACTTCAAGAACCACTTCTGAGGCCATATGTGAATTGTGTTCAATGTTCTCCACCTTCATGAGGAATTCAACACATGCGGATGAATGGAGTCCCTTCGGAAGTGGTGCACCGGAACAAAGAAGAGGGCCTTCTGCCAAACCATGGAAGAAATCGGGAAATTGGGTGATTGCAACAGCTACTAACATAACCTTGTTTGAGGATGAATTTCACTTGGACCCTCGTGAAGCCACATGGAGAGTCCCACCTGAAGCCCAAGTAGTTGACCTTAAACGCATGCCCAAAGAGTGGAAGGTGGTTGAATGGGTTGTCAATGAGTCAGTGATTGAGGAAGTTTGGGTCTCTGAAACATAGGTAGACCCACAGCCAGTGACAATGGCAGTGTTGGAGTCCGTTGTGGAAGTTGACACTCCATCTTTGCCTCCCCCGTTAGCTTCGACGACACCAATAGTCTTGCACTCACAAGCAACTGCCAAAATTGCGGCCTATTCTCCCAAAGGACGTGAAGAGATCTCAACAGTTGAACAACAACCAGTAGTGGATGAGGATCCTGCCGAGGGAGAGCAGGAGCCGGGTACGCCTGATAGTCTAGGACCTTCACTGGCACCTTCACCGGCAAACAACACCGACGTGGCAGGGAAAGCAGAGGAAGAGGACGATGACGCCGAAATTGGAACATGTCAAGCAGAGAGGAACACAACGGATGTGGAGGAGGTTATTGGGGAGAGGGCGAAGTTAGTGGAAGTAGCCGCGGGAGCCCCATCACTGTCACAAAAAAGTCTAAGAAACCACCGAAGTCGTCGTTGAAGGTATTTACCCCGCTCGGCGTTTGTCCAGTAACGTCAAGTGAGGTGAGACCTTCCAGTACTTCTTGCCTCATGCCTTAATTTAGAAATTGTGGTCACTCAAAATTAATTATTTTCAATGTACATGGTATATTTTTAGATTGTAGTATGTTATCTAAACAGAACCCAAACCCTGCAATTCAAAGTACCATTCAAACTGTACTTCGGAGAGTAGTATTTTGACCATGGTTGAAGCCCTTCCTTTATCGATGCTTTAGCAATTACTATGTGGGCTTCTGGGGTAGCAGCAGTAAGCTCTATATGGAGGACATGTTGTCCATAGTCTTGGCTGATATGAAAGCTTTAGGGTCCGGAACCCCCTTGTTTGCTTGGTCAAATAAAGTTCTTGAAGGTGAAGACATCAGAGATGGCTATTCAACCAAGTGGGGTAAGCAATTGGAGGCAATGTATACAACATGTCCTCATTTCGATGTAACTAATACAGTGATAGTAGATAGTAAATGTAGTAGGGTCTAGTGCAATCTAGAGGCTAATGTAATCATTAATACCCCATTCTATGTGAAGTGGATGTGCTCCTTGGCAGAGGACAAGGAATACCTAAAATGGTACCTATGGCCATTGTTGGAGGCTTTGCACTCAAGCACAGACTTTGTTGATTTTCGATCCGAATTCCCCGAAATTGTCAACGAATCCATGTCACAAATGCTGCATAGACGCCGTGTTGGACATGCATATGAGTTTCTAGACATTGTGGAAGGTGAAGGGATTAGCTACCCACGGGCTTGCACATTTGAAAGCGCCCCCTCACCTTCCTTTGATCTTCTTTTCTAATGACCAATTCGTACGTGTGCAGGTAAAGGGACAGAAGCGGGAGGCCCGACCAAGGACTACATCGGCGGCAGCCAAAAAAGCTTTCCTTCCGGCCTCGAAATCAGTAAGTTCAGCCTTCTAATTGTAGTTCCATGGTAGACTACAATGTATTGTAGATGTTGGCTCTTCTATCATGATTTACAAGCGGTTGACAAATTTGCTCTACGTCCATGGTGGTAGAATGGAATTGTTGGGGCACCATTTCATGAAGTTCAATTGAATGTGAGAGTGGGTCATTTTGCTATAGTTGGTTCAAGGAGCTTCATATTACTTCTAGTCCATGAAGGGTACCTGTGGCATTTTCACTTGTCTGCCCAAAGTGGCTCTGTCCAGTATGCTTTGTGGACTCATAGTCACAAGGAAGTAATGAAGAAGTCCTTTTTAGCGACAAGTAAATAAGAACTCATTTTCTAGTCACATCGCAATCATGTCCAAGACAGATGCGAGTCGTCCTACAGTAGGACTGTATGTGGAATGACTTTGATGTATTATTTGTGTTGTACCTTGATGTATGTTTTCTAATCGGTGGCCTGCTTGTAGTATCGCTGCGGAAATGAAGTATTTCTTCTAAATCCAGGAGCGCACAAGCAAAAAGTGGCGGTAGGTAAGATTAGTGGATTACCGGAGAAACATAAATACCATTGGAACAACATTCCCGAAATGTGGTTCAAAGTGGACGTCCATGATATTTTGCAAGGTGAGGTGGCACTCATGTTTCCTAATGTCCAAGCTGACCAGGAAGTTATCAAAGATGTGAAAGGGTCATATACCATATGGAACCAGAAGTACCTAAAGATGACAATGTGAGGTGGCTTTTCACACTCTGTTGTTTGACATTATGTACATCTAGGCTTCTATTTTTCTATATAGTCTTCCATGATGAACGAAGTACTCTGAATGCACCTTTTTTTTTGCACTAAAGGCCTTTCTTTAATATTGGGCCCCTTCCCTATTGCATTGGAAAAGGATTGTGGAATGCATGAGGTCTAGTTTCTTAAACCCATCATGTCGCCGATCATGGCTTTTTTTGCATTCACCGTAAGAGAGTGCTAGAGCGTTAAGGGCTACGTAGACGTGTTAAGGGCAGAATTAGATTAGAAAGCAGAGGTAGCCTTCCATTGAAAACATAATTGCATCGCATATATAAGTGAGTAATGACTAACAGGAGCCTTGTCAGGAATAGAAGAGAGAGAAAATGACATGGAAATTACTAGGAAATGACTACTCTTGAGATTGCATGGATGCTTTAACAAAATCGGCTAACTTCAGAACGACTCTTAGGTGACTGGAAGTGAGCAGAGTATGAATAACTCTATAAGAACTACAGAATGACTCGTACCGTCGCCACGTGTCAACCAACATTGCATCTAGCGTATGCAAATGACAACCTACAAATAACTCTACTGTGACTCACAAATGACTTGTTAATCAACTACGTGTGAATAAGGATATTTGTCATCCCTCTAAACCAACTACAAAATAACTCTACAATGACTCGCAAATAAATCATCACATTGTCATGTGTCAGCAACTAAGAAATTTTCCATACCCACAAAATGACTCTAAAACAACTCACCCTAAATTTAAAAATGACTTCAGGAAATTACCACGCAAACCATCTAGAGCACTTTTCGTGATTGTAGAATGACTTTGAAATAGCTACAAAGGGTGCTGACGTGTCAATCCATGTCTACTTGCCAATGACTCCATGGTGACTCCAGAGTGACTCCAAAATTGCTAATGTCATGCTGCTTCTCCAAAATATTGGAGTGGAATGGGCAACTGCCCACACTTTCTGAACCAATTGCCCGAAAATCACAAGTGCCACGTAGACCCTATCATCCCTTTTTCATCCAAGATGGTGATGATACACTACCAGTCACTGCAATCACATACTTGTCCACAATGACTACAGGTCCGGAAGTCACGATGCAATCGAAAATGTCCTAAATGACTGTTGTGCAGTCATTTATCGCAGTCATTTATTCACTGTTTTTTTTGCAATGTTAACTACAAATCACAAAAGAAAAATAAGAAACTACAAGCCAAATTCTTGCCAATACTATGGAGAAATTTGGGCATATTTAGCTTTTGTAATAGCAATATCTATTTTAGATGTGGGCAATGTATTGAGCAAAACAATCATGTTGTGGTGTTATAGTAGCATTCACTTTACTTCCTTACAATTAACCCCTAAGCATCCACAATAAATTTGCTGAAATTCATGTAGAAGGGACCGCTTGCTATAGTAACATTTGAAATGTTGCTACAACTTTGATAATGGGTTTCTCATAAACTCACCATTGAAATGCAAAAAGGGCTTAGGAAAGGTTATGAGGGTAAATTTTTGAAGGATTCCATCGTAAAAATTTCCATATTATAGTAGTCCAAGGTGTATTAACCCCTAAAAGACCAAGGTGTGTTTTTTTGGTAGCATAGCTTTTTTGGGCAGGTGCATGTGAGCGGAGATTTCTATATTTTTGGCCCAAATTTTAATAGAAGGTGCAGACAAGGAATATCTTTCATATGCACTAAATTTCAGGACATTTGGAAATATGAGTCAAAAGTTATAGCCTAATATGTAGTTTGTTTCTCAACTCAGGTAGTCTGGGCAAATCTAAAAAGATCACTTTTTTTTTAAATGAAAATTTGAAATTAATAGTCTAGATTAATATATACATAGAAAGATTTGAATCATTCCATTTTGATCAATGAGTCAAAAGTTATGAGGTGTTTTAGTTTGCGGGCAATTATGGATTCTCTACTCCAAAATAAACTTTGTAGTTCTTTATTGAACTCAATTTTCAATATTTTTGGAAAAAAATTATTAGGTGAATGTTATTTACAACATTGCAACCATTGGGATTGGCAATTTTCAATTCCATAACTAAATTAGTAACAATTTTGTATTTTGATTCATTCTCTACTTCTTTCTACTTACTATTTTTTTCCTATATGTTGTACAATTCCAAATGATCTGAAATTTTTCAAGCATGTAGCCAAATTGAATTGAAGAATAAATCCAAAGAATTGCAACCATTTTAGACATTTTTTCATATAAATGTGACCTTGTGAAGTGCAGCTATCCAATTTTTTGCAAGGCCAAAAAATGACTTTTTATCAATTGAAACGCTAATATCTTGCAATCTACATGGTGGAAATTTCTGGAATTCTTTCCACATCTTTTCAAATCATCATAATACAAGATCTTATGGTTGGATGTGTCCAAAAAAAAATTTAATTTTTTTTTGGTACGTGTCCAAAAAATGGCAGTTTTGGAGCATTTTTGATGAATTCAAAATTTAGTGAAGGAACTTTAGGGGTTAAAAGTCATAAATCAACCAAAAAAATGGAAGGTCTAACACTTTAGGGAAGTACTAGAAAGCAAGCATGACAGATTTGACCTTAATTTTTTAGCAAGAGTGAAGGTTTGTCAGTCTCTAGCACCATATAAATGTTTTGAAGTTTCTTATGTTCACAAGACATGTAGGAAGGGTCCAAACTACAATGTCGTATTGTAAATGGATGCACTATATAAAATATATGTTTGAATGTTAAATCAAAGTTTCTTTTAGAATCTCAAGATGCAGATGGAGGTAACGCCTTGTTTGAAACTCTTTTTTTTTTACCTCTATTAGACAACTATGTGATCTTAATTCTTTAATTTTAATACTTAGAGATATTTGAAATCTTTATTTTGTGTGTTTAAGGTTGTTAGAATGAAAGGTGAAACTTGTTTTACCTTTCTTTTAGATTGTTGATGGATTGAAATGCCACATAGGGGATATGGATAGAGTTACGAGGCACAAAGGGATGACCAATGGATGATTTATAGTCTACATGGCATTTAGAGTTTGGAATCTATTTGCTTAGGTGGATTAGGTAGGGGATGAGGTAGAGACACTTCTTTTTCCTTCTAGTTGTTGGTTAAGGAGAGAATTGTAAATTTGGAGTTCTATAACGTTTTGTATTTTGAGAATTTTGTAATGAAATTTTGTAAGGATGTTCCTCTTTTTGATTTCATTCCAAAAACTTATCGTTCTCTCTATTTGGAGTTTTTATGTAAAAGTTATGCTTGATGGAATGAGAGAGGATTAATTACCCATTGTGGTTAGAATTAGGAGTTTGCTCTCATGCCATTGGTAATTAATAAAAAAATCTTCCATACAAAGACAAGTGTGAAAAACAATGAGAGCAATTAAAATTATATGTTTTTGATAAAGTATAAATTTGCTATAAGTTTTTGAAGTATTTTGCCCATTAAAGCCCAAAAGAGTCTTTAAACTATTGGACAACCAACAAAAATTGTATTCATGACATTCATCTTATTCACCTACAGCAATCACAACATTTTTTAATGTAGAAGGCCTAAGAAAATCACTTCCTACAATGAATTTACCTTAACTTAAAAAGTTGGAAGTTGACACTAATCACTTCATTACTATTAGGAAAACATTGATTGTAGCCCAAATCTCATTCATTGAACTGTGTAGTAGGACCATTTCTTAAGTATCAACTATAGGGTCTTTTGACTATTCTATCTTATATCTTGGTGTTTAAAGACCACCCTTTCTATTAAGGTAACCGATCCATTTCTGACTAAGGATCTATTCTCATTATATATAGGCTACTCTCTACCTAATTAGCAAGAGAAAAGCAATGATTAATAATGGCACAACTTCCAATGCAATCATGACACATTACAATTGACTACAATCTTGGTCGATTTTGCAACCAACTTGTAGTTGGAAATAGGAAGACCTATATGACAAGAATAGGTTGAACAAAATCTTCAACTAGAAAATTCATAGTAATTATGTTTTGAAAAATAAAATTTAAAAAAAATATGGAGTCCTTCAAAATTCTATTTTTGTATGGTAGAACCACCTATTGCCAACCAGAGGCCCATCTCCAACCTGTAAGGTGCACTATTTCCAACCAAAGCTAGAATAAATTTTCAACTCAAGTTTTGAATGTGTTTTTTTTCCTTTTCAAAGTTAAGACTAATGAAGTCATGACACATGTCCCAAAATAGTGAGTGGAAAGTAGTTCTTGACTAATTGGAATTGGGAGATTCTACATGTTGGCTACAAGTTTGGACTAGTTGTTGGCTTCCAAAATTCATAGTAATTTCAATTCAAGGTATAAAATTACCCAAAAAAATTGCAATTCCCATGATTTCTATCTTTCTACATGGTAGAAAATCACATTACCTTAAACTACTCCAAACTATATGCAAAATCGCTAAAATAGTCAACAATAGATAGTTCTACCATACATGGGAAAATTTCTCCATTCATGAAACATGTGCTCCATATACACGTAATTGCTTAAGTGGTTGGAAATGGGTCAGCTACCTTAGTGTGAAGAAATGAAACTCCCCAAGTCTAAGATTTAGAGCTGTGATTGGACGCCGTCCTTTTACTTGTTCATTGTGATTGGATGTAATTGTTGTGGACGTTCTCCAATATCATGAAATTCTGTTGAGCCCTGAGCCTCCATCCATCTGTCAGTCCATCTGCAAATCGGACGGCCACCATTCACCTTCATATTGGAGAAATGACCGGTGACTTACTCCGCCGCCGTGGGCGGGCATTGAAAATACAAAGAACTAGTATCGACAAGTAGCGAATCGCCACGTCTCCCGTTTACTAGTGAATTACTAGTAAACACACAACCCAATTCGTAACTCACTGTTTTCCTGGTCCTCACATTTCTCCCGCTACTCCATCCCCGTGTCGCTTCACTCGTTCTTCACTCAACGGAGACTTCTACTGATTGAGTACGTTTTTCCTGCTCGGTACGTCAAGTTCGGTCGTATTTCTATGGAATTCTCTTGCTCGGATTGTTGGCGAGATTGACTGCTTTCTTTTGAGGGAAATCAGGGCCGATTCATTGAGAATCGAGTTTTGGCGGCATGCTAACGGGCTGAGGAGCACCGGACTTGATGGATTTGAATTGGAAGGTGCGGAAGTCGATATTAATTAGCCTGTGAGAATTGTGTTTGGTTCATTGCAATGTTGAGTACTAAGTCACTGTACGATTTAGTGCTGCTGCGTCGTTCGGGGATTGATTTATTGCGAGAATGTATTTTTGCATCTTCTTTGTTCTTTTTAGTTTCTTTCAATTTCTATTCGTATTTATTCTTCCATAAGGTTAACGATTTGTAGCTCGAGGGGCACTGGCTGGAATGGTTGTTGAAGTCCAACCAATCAATGGAGTCAACTTTTTGTGATTCAAATTGATCGATCGGACGATTCAGTATTCGGCTGGATGTGATGCTGTAATTAGCTGAGAGGATATGTGGGTGGAAAGTATGTACAAATTCGAGTGATTTGCGACTAAATTAAAGTTGGCTAATGTTTTCACTAATTTTTGCAAATGATGATTTCATGTAGACACGAGGTCAACGTGTAATATTGAAGTTTGGGAGAATAATTCTTGTGAAATGCTATATATGTTAAATTCTTCCCTGGAGTTTTCGTTTGACTTTTCGATTGAGTTTTGTACAGACTGAGTTCATTGCATAGCATCAATTATCACGGTGAGGCAAACGATACAGAAGTGAGAGGAGCGTTGTTTGAAGCTGGATAGCTGTATCTTGAACATGATTAAATATCAATCACGAGTGTGTTGGTTATGCTCGAACGTGGATTAAATTCATCAATTGGAGCTCAAGGCTTCAGTCCTCTGTTTAGGTTGTCTGTCGTGTGGAGTTCATGTCCAACAGCTGTGAAGCATAGCCATTCAAGAGTTGGTAGGGTTGGATTTTAAGTTTAGAGTTAGTTATTTGGATTCAGAGTTATTTACCTGATAGGTTGTTTATACCGTGTTTGTGCACAGGCAAAACTTTATACCTTAAGTAGCTGAATTTTAGGGTTTAATGAGAGGAATGATACGCTATCTTCAGCTCAGCAATTCCTCTACCCAGATTGATTTTACTTGTGAGTTTGATTTATTTTCATCAGAGGATGTGATGTACGCAAAATGTTTTATTAGATTCTTTTATAGGTAAGAAATAATCTAATATTATGAAAGCTTCGTCTCACCATGAACCATGCTGAGGATGTGCAAGTGTTGACTTCAAGGGTCTACTCTAGCAGAAACTAGTATCAAGCCGTGTTGCTGGTATTTCCATTCGCAAGTAAACTACACATCGGATTGGTTGGCAGATGGTAACCTTTCAAGTGACCATGATTAGAGTTTTGACTTTTGAGGCCGTGTAAGCACATCTCCAAACCTGTGCTCTTCTGAGTGAGGGCGAGACATGCATCGTAGATTCAATCCTAAACCTTTGTGAAGCTTCACAACTCCGTATTCTGATAACTTTTGAGAACATGTTTGATGCTCCGGAGCTCCAGAGAGATTATTTCCCTGCGGAGGAATGAAGTTCTTTACACTTGATTCTGCACGACGGACAGTTATTCGAAATTAGCTTCATCTCAATGACAATTTTTTTTTAAGTGTTTATTTCGATGTTCACTTTCACTTTGGCTCTATCTCCTACTGCCATACTTCATCTTTCTTCACGTTGCGGTTTTGCAGGTCAATGCAACCGTCTCCGTCAAGGATAGATTCTTTCAAGTCATTCGCTGGCTCTTGTGATTTTGAGAGGACCGTTTGACGTTCATATTTTCTATTTCGCAGGTAGTTGAGATATAAATATATCATGGACGGAAGCACCTGCTTGGCTGTTGTCTCTTCCCCTAATTACCGTTTGCCTACGAATCATGAAAAGATGATGCAACCAAAAGCGATGTCTTCTACCTGGTGTTTGGCTGGTTTTCATTATCGGGTGCGCACCTACAGCTCTGGTCGAGATGTTTTGGGTGTATACGGTGCCGGAGAGATGGCTAGAAAGCCTAGCTTAACTGCGGAAACGCATAGAATTTGTCGAAACCATAGCTTGTCTGTGAGTATTAGAACTTCTGCAACTGTAACGCCGGTCAGGCCTTCGAAGGTCACCAGGCAAAACGATGGAGGTGACAGTAGGCTCAGTTCACGCTCCATCTCACAGGTGCGTCATTTCTGAGTGTGCTGAAAACTGTGTAATACCAACTTTAGTTTTTGGCACATTTTTAGATTATGACTGAGCTGGCGTTGAAAGGTTTATGTGATCGTAGTAGTCGATATTTTTTTGTAACGCATGCTTGAATGCATCATGAAAACCAGCATTGACGGCTAAATTGTTCATGAAAGTCCTCAAGTATTTCGGCACTACCCAAGGCATAGATTTCAAGTGGTTGACGAATGCGGATAAACTCTTTCTTGGCAGGTTGTGGGACAGAGACAGGATGAGTTCAGGAAAGTAGGAAAAAGCTCAGCGGACAAACTCGATGATTGGTCTAACGGCTGGCCGGGTGGTGAGAAGGCTCTCAACGGCTGGGTAATTTAATTGCATCACCGTAAATATTTCGTGGAAATGTTTCTAATCCAACTTTCCTTATTTCAAGAAATATAAGCTGCAATTTTCTGTTAGCTGGTCTTTCCAGTAATTACATTGTTTTCTTCCTCCAGGCAGGTCTGCGAGGTTCTTCTACCGTTGGTGTCTGTAATATCACCATCCACATCTTGGATCTAAAATGTGTTGTTTGACTCAAGTTTTATCTATTGGCAGGTTGAGATGTTGGAGTTGAAACCTAGTGTTGCTCGTGAATTTGCACAGAGGTAGTCCCTGTATTTGGTACCTTGTTTTCTCAGTCTCTAATTTTGAAACTTGCTTATTTTGATCTCAGTGAAATGACGACTCCATTTTGGTTCTTTCATTATTCTATGCTATTTATTGTGATGTTTAAATCTTAAAACATCGTGGCATTGTGTCTCCTGAATCTGTAATGATGTATTTGTCTTGGAGTACCCAATACTTGATTGTATCCGCAAGCCTAAGCTAACAGCATCAGAGTTTGGCTGCTGCTTTGAACTGCAGCTACCATCCAGATAAATTAGCGAATATGATGGCAGAACAGCCTGGTCAAGTGCGTGCACGGGCGTTTAGCATAATAAAAAATCTAGGATTCTTTGCTGCTAATATCCTACTGGATAAGCAGGTACTATCTTAACACTTTCACTTTCACATTGATTTGCTCCATTATATATTCTAGTCAATATATTGGGTTTTATCTTTCATTGGAATTGTTTAAGAAAATATTATTCGGATTGATGTGCCAGCTCTTTTTGGATTGGGCACAAATACGAAGTTCTGACTTTGTGTTTGTTAAATTTGTAGCTGGGAAGACAGAACAAGCAATGGAGGCAACGACGTGCTCGTGAACTACGTCAAATTCTCTGCCAACTCGGTCCGTCATTCGTCAAGGTCAAAACTGTTTTATTATGACCCTAAAGAATAAATTTTTTCATTGCATTTCTCCAAGTGGAAAAAAGAATATGAGTCTGGTTGATTTCATCCTTCGATATTCTGTTTCTCAGCATTTATTGTCGTTGGAGTTGATATTAGAGTTGCCGTGTTTTGTAGAAATTCGTTGACTTCAGTAATTTTCTCAGGATCGAATCAATCTACAGCCCTTAGATCACTAGATGTTGAGTCTTCTCCTTAACCACTACTGTATTGCCTAATGTTGCTCCGCAATTCCTTTAAGCTTCTTGATGTATGTGTTGGCTTTCTGGATTTGTATGCTGTCCCGATTTAAATACGTGGTCTGTTATTTTAAGGTCCTAGTGACGATATGGAGCTCTAGGTCTGTTTCTTCATGTATCTTAAAAGATTTAGTGGAAAATGATGATTTGAAATGTTGTTTTCCAAGCAGGTGGGTCAATCACTTTCGGTGAGGCCTGATATCTGCCCACAAGAGTATCTCGACGAGTTTTCTGGGTTGCAGGTAAGAGGCTTGTAAACACGCCTTACGTACAATATGTTGGAAATTCTGACCTTGCGTTATACGGAGTACTTTTTTTCTCTCTGGTATTGACCGCGCAGGCTTCGATGGGATGATTCGCTTCCTTGAACTTCTGGGTTGTGTAATCTAAAGACCTGAACATCTTTAGGAGGACGTTTTATTTGGAAATTTGTATCCTATTTGAGAACCCTGTTGAAGTGTGATTCTCTATGTTACTTACCAATTTTTAAATTCATTGAAGGACTTATTGCATGACCTTGCCCTGTAACTAGTGACTGGATTTGCTTTGTGCAGGATAATATCCCTTCCTTCCCAACTTCAATTGCTTTTGCTTTAATAAAGGAGGAGCTCGGTGTTCCGGTAATAGTCATGTCAAGCTCTGCGGCTCATTGATAGCCAACTTTGTTTTGAATTTGTTCTCGAAACAATAACTTGTCGGAAGCACCTGCTTTGCGGTCAGAATCACTTGGAACACTCTTTAGTTTTCACTTCTTAGCATGGATCTGAGTATCTTCATGAGAAAATTCCAGTTCTTGTATCTTGTGTTTAGTGATGTGTTCCATTGAATCAGTTGGAGGATATCTTCTCTGAAATCTCCCTTGAGCCTGTTGCAGCAGCGAGCTTGGGTCAGGTATGGCGATGGGTTCTCTCATGTTGCCACGATGAGGTTTTTTCCAGTGGATTTACAAGAAAATAGAGATGAAGCCATATCAATGTTATACATAAGCTTGTGGGTTTGATCCCTCAGCAAGCCCAACTGGTCAATCCTTGGAAACTGAAAATATTGGGTTCTAGTTGTTCTTTGAAAGGGTATGCACATTTTGATGCTTGTATGAATTGTCCAAGTGTAGCTCAATTTTATGAGGGCCGTATGGGTTGCAGGTTTATAAGGCTCGTTTACGCACTACTGGAGATCTTGTGGCTGTCAAGGTGGATATTCTTTGAATCTCTGTCAACAAAAATTATGAAATGCGCATATCGCCACCTATTGTTTAGATAAAAAAAAAACCTGCTGTGCAAGCCTTGAATGCTGTGAGCTCCGTTCATTGGTGTGAATGTTATTTTGTGCACAATTTGAGACATTATTTTGCAAGATTCGCTCTGAGTGCGCATGTTATTAATTTTGCGCCACATCATTGTTTTTTTGGAAAATGTGATCCAAGTTAATTTGCTTTGCTCAGGTTCAAAGACCTGGAATTGGTGACAGCATTGCTCTGGATATGTTTCTAGGTAATATTAACACATACGAAAATGATTTCTGTCAGGTTCTTGTAAAGTTTCCGCCTAAACAGCTTCTTTATGCTTATTTTAGTGTAAAACTAGACACTTCGCCCACACTATCAGGTTCCTCATTCAACTGATGTTCGTCTGATGTCGTCAGGCAGATATTTCATTGAATTTCTGAAATATCTTTTACCTCATTCGTGTATTATCATACACTCATTTACGGTCCTTCGTAGATCGACTTAGAGTGATGCCTTGGAATGCTCTACATTTTCTAGCTATTTGATCCATGGAACTTCCACTTCAAGAATGTTTTTGCCTGAAAGGCTCTCGTTTCAAACTTTTTCTTTTCATGTATTCACGTATCGATTATTGGCTTGCAGTCCGAAAAGCAGCAGCCTGGGCTGATGCAAATACAGAGATTTCCAGGTCTACGCCTTTAGTAGATATAGTGGACGAGTTTGCTAGCCGTCTCTTTGCGGAACTTGACTATATCAAGGTGCATATCTTTGTCTTCATATGTACATCTACTCTTGAAGTCAAATTGCTAAGTAGATGTTAGGCAATCAATGTACGGGCTCCGAGAACGCAGATGAAACAAACATTGTCCTTGACTTACAGTAATTATCCAGGTTTCATGTACTCTGAAGGTTGAATGTGTGATGATGGGGTTCCCAATCAAGGCGTCTAATTACAGGGACTCTGTTATATATCTTTTTGAAGTTCGGGGTCTCAACAGAATGCTTTTATCAAGTTTGTTTCTAGAAAGAGTATTTCAGCTTGCTAATGAAATTTGTCTTTGTCAAGCACAGGAAGGCCATAATGCGGAACGATTTGATTCCCTATACGGTAGTCTTCCACGCATACGGGTTCCAAAAATATTTTGGGAGTACACGTGAGCACATACCCACATCAATGTGCATGGAGCTGCAATTTATTTTATGTGAGCAATTGCTCTACTTCCGTTTTAGTTGGTCTTATACATTCTTCTTCTGGTGACAGGTCACGAAGGGTATTGACCATGGAATGGATAGAAGGAATTAAGCTTACAGATGAGCTTGGGCTTCGTGGCTATGGGATGAGAGCAGTGGACTTCGTTGACTTGGGTGTAGATTGTACTATGCGGCAGCTTCTAGAGCATGGTAAGTCAAATCCAGTTTTGTTTTTGCAATTTTTTCAATATTCTGTCGGCAACTTTTGCTTACCTCCTAGGGGAAACCTATTGCCCGAGTTAAAACTGCTCTAACATTGGACGCGGTAACTAGCATGGTCCGATCTTGAGGTTTTATTAATACTTTCATCAATCTCCGCCAAGGATGTCTCTTTCTTGTTGACCATATAGGTTCTCGTTGACCAGTTTGTCTATTTTCTTATATAATCTGATTTGGGATCTCATACTCTCAATCCAGGGTATTTTCATGCTGATCCCCATCCGGGGAACATTCTCGCCACCCAGGCTGGCGAGCTTGTTTATCTAGACTTCGGGATGATGAGTGAAGCCCCACTTTCCGCAAGGTTACTCGCAAACTTGAGCTTCTTGCGTTGTTCATTGGAGAGTTTATCATGGTTTGGGATCATAAGACAGGGTATTGACGCTTGTGCGTAGCAGAAACCGACCGATATTTCTCATTGAAGTGAAGATGTTGTACTGTTAAAGCTCTCGGACTTAGTCTGTGAACGTTGAATTTGATTTGATTTTTCTTAGGAGTCTCGTCAGAAGTGATTTGTTTATTGGGAGAGGGCTTATTGGTTCCTCTCTTGCCTTTCTATATTGATGATTGAGGTTGATTCTTAAGAATTTTTTTCAATCTCCATGCGCTGTTGATGTTGCAGATTTACTTTCCAGTTTTGTCTTCAATGTAGCTTTCCCCTTGTAGTCACACTTCTTTTGCTTGCTCTTAATGCTAATACCATTTTTATTCACTCATTTCTTAGCACTACTTCAAGCAGATTCATTTCAATGTGTTTGTCTATGCTAGTTTCACTCAAGCACCATATGACATTCTTCTGCATACAAACGTAGACTAATATTAAGATTTGAAGTGCAGATACGGAATTATGGCACATGTTGTGCACTTAGTGAATCGGGAATACGGTGCAATGGCTCGAGACTACTATTCTTTGGGCTTCCTGGACTATGTAAGCACTTGCACTTTTCCAGAAACATTACTAAGTTGCTGTTCTTCATTATGCATGGATATTTTGAATAGTCAATTGACCATCTTTGTCGCGATGTCATTCGTCTAACACTTGAAAATGAAACATTACTAAGATTGTGTATCTGTGTGCATTCAGAGTGTAGATGTAGCACCTCTTGTGCCTGAACTTGCAAAATTCTTTGATGACGTCCTCAACAAATCGGTTTCAGAACTTAATCTGAAGGTGCATATGACGTTGCTCTCCCTTGTTTGTCAGGAGTTGAATTTTTGTGGATAAACTTAACTTGATTTCAGAGAGGTGAATATTGAGAGCCTTTTCTCCCCTGAAATTTTACTGTCTTGTAATCAGTTTCCCGGTGTCATTTGTTTTGTTTTGTTGTAACCTCTTGTCTCTGACTGTTAATCTGTTTGTATTTGCCACATGTCTGAGATTTTCGTTAATAACTAGGTTATTATTATTATTAACAGAGTTTATAATAAATTTTTATTGATCTGTTGCAGTCTATCATAGATGGCCTCGCCGAAGTACTGTATCGGTTTCCATTTAAGGTGCCTGCATATTACGCGTTGATTGCTCGCTCTCTGACAGTTTTAGAGGGAATTGCCATGCGCTCAGATCCTTCATATAAGGTCTGCATCTCACTTTCTTTATTCATCTTTATGCTCGCATCTCTCAGTTTTTGTTTTTTTGGAAATCACGCAACGTTGTGTTGGCTCCCAGAAGTGCCGACTTTTCTTCATTGCAGCTTAGTGCTTCCTTCTGTAAATGCATACACGGAAGTTGCCTATGAGTTGTTTCAATTTGAAATAGATTTGAACTCGCTGGCCTCCTATGTTCTCTTATGCAATAGTAGGGAATTTGTGAATACGATTGTGAAGAATACTTGGATGTTTACAGCTCTTGCACTTAAGTTGAAATCAGAAGTGGGTTTTGGTGGGTCTACAGCTGATAGCGAGGGCATATCCGTATATTGCAAAGCGTCTGTTGACAGATGAAGCTGAAGAATTACGCGGAGCATTGGAAGAATTTTTGATCCAGAACGGGTCTTTTAGGTCAGGGAATTTCTTACCTAGTGCATATCTGGATAAGGATCCTAGACCAAAGATGCGCAATCCATATTTCCTGTATCTCGCGGATGCGGTTTTTGAATTATTTATTTGTTTCTTGCTTTTATGCCGATCTGTGTGCGTTTTGTGAGTATGCAGGTGGGCCAGGCTTGAAGATCTTATTAATGAGGGGCGTAAAGTCGGAGGTATCCGTGAAGAGCAACTGTGGTCTTTCCTGCATTGGCTTGTTTCAGAGCAGAAGGTGACGCGTGCTATAACCCATCATCTGCTTTCATTCGGATATTGCTCATTTGTGGCAGTTATCGGTATGACATTGCAGGGTCGTATTATGTCGTGTATGTCTCGTTTGTGATTCAATTTCTCGCATGGAACTGTTTATATGATTTTGTCTCCACGGCTACATGACTCCTCTTGTGCACTGACCTGCTGCTCGTGGACACCTCGGTTTCGCCGATTATTTCTTGCGCAAGGCTTTGAGCTGACATATGTGACATATGTCCCAGGCTTTCGGGGTCCGCGGTGCACTTGTTCACGATCTTATCCCCATTATTGAAGCGGTTGGCATAAATGCAACTCGTTCAGCCGCTGCTTCTATTGCTGGCATAATGCGAATTTCTCGTGAAGAAGCAGAAGCTCTAGTCGATAGAGCTATCCCACTGAAGTTATCGGAACGTCAAGCCTTGCAGCGAGCTCTTCTTTTGCAAGGAATCGGGGGCTCTGCCGTATCCTCTTCTGCTGGAACTGTGCCACCATCCAAGAAAGAAGAGGAGCAAAGAGGAAGAGCACCATGGGACCTTCCTGCTGAAATTATCAGCTCGGTTCAAGGAAGTGTAGACGGTGTTCGGCAACAAATTGAACGTAGTAGAGAGCAGTTTGATCGAACTGTACCGGAGGTCCGACGGCTCTTAGAGTCACCGAACCTTACTGATATGGCGAATGAGATTGGACGTGGTTTACTTGCGCGCTTGAGTGCGCGAGCTTTGAAGATTGTACTTCGTGAAGAAGATCCCCCCAAAGAACAATGAGGTGACAAATTGCTAAGTAGAACCATTCCTTTACTTGTTGGATCCAGTCATATTCGGGTCCATCATTCTTTAAACTGATGTGCTCGCCTTCAATCTTTACTGAAGATGGTGTATAGTAGCTGTACTGTATATTTGACTCCTGAGACGGACCTTGAACTATGTCTGTCCGGTTTGGAGAAAGGTGTGAATGATTTCAATCTGACCCTGCAAATTAGGGGTTTGTAAGTTTTGATACTTTTTACATGATCTTTTCTCAGAGTGTACTTAATCGACATATTGGGTTTCGTTCTGTAGACTTCCTCATATTTATTATTGCATTCAATTTTACATGATCTACTGCTTTGTCCCGGAGCAATTCTCAAGATTGTTGATTATTTAAACGAATAGTTCACATTTTGTATTAAATCGAATGTTTCAGGATATAAGTTAGTGACGTATGGACGTAAGGACGTCTTGAACGGTCTTGGGATAAAAAGTACAACAACCGCGCTGCTACTGTACCGGCGGTGACAGAGTGCGTCTGTCCAGGTATTTCATTCGTTGTAGAGTGAAAGTGGCGTCGTCTTCCTGGAGGACGATAACATTTTTCGTCGACGAAACCTGCTCCAACTGAATTCGGACCCCTTCTGCTTCCCCGCCCTCTTGGTGCCCCTCTGTGTTACCCGATCTTTGCATCAGTGTGCAACATTTGATCTGCACATTTGATCTCTGCCGGTGTTGCAAATGGTATCATTTACATCTCCTGCGAATGGTCTCGCCGGTAGACCTTAAATTTGCGTGCTGTTCGTGTTTCTGAGCCAATCTTGGTGACTTCTTGATGTGCGTCTGGTGGGGCATTTTAGGTGAGGAGGGCTATCTCGGTGAATGTTGTGCTTGAGCTGAGAAATTAGCTAACCGATAATAAGAATTGATCGTTGTACGGCATTGGGGTTACTTTGTCGTTAGGGCTTCATTGTTGGATGTTATCCTTGAAGAACTCTCTCTGAAAGCTGCCTTTTGCGGTTAAATGGAGCCGCCAACGACCAACGATATCTAATATGGTGTTCTCTTTGCTGACGAATGGAATCTTTTCCTGGAATACACACTTGCCACAATGCAGCTGTCGTGTCAATGAAGAAAATTTGTTGAGAGGATCATGCAGTTCGTGTTTGTGGTAAAGAAAGAGCTGGATGGTCGCTAAGTGGTGCAAAGAGGACGAACAAAATGACGACAGGCCGGGAGATTGGAAGGGGAGATAGAGGAGCAAAGGTTGTGTATCAGGAGAGGTGCAGCAGTAGGGGAAGTACGAGGATGAAGTCGGGAATCATGGGGGAAGCCAACCCCCCGGCTCTACGCAGTCCCGGATCCGTACTACTCTATCCAAAATTCATGCATTGTTTGAAGCATCTCTTTCAAAAATCACGAAGTTGGACTTGGGAAAATCTGATCTCCGTTTTCTGCACACAAGTCTTAAGCGTGTTTTGTATTTTGTAATACATGTAGACGAGCAATTGGCGTGCATGTGTTTATGCTGACGATTTAGGTCATCATGTGCTAGGGCTTCCCTGGATCAGAGATTTTTTGTGGACTAATTTGAAGTTCACAGAGAGGTTTCGGAATGTCATCATATGCAGAAACCTTATAGAATCGCACACGAAGAATTTCCCAGTATTACAACCATTTGTTTAGTCAATGTCCCTGCAAATGCCCTGTATTGTGTCAAACTTCCACGTACTCTTCACATATGCGATCTTCAAAAGTGTTTTTCATTCTGAAATTCAATTGATGCTTTAGATGTGAAAATGTTTGTGCTAGAAGAGGTCAACCAGCCCTCGGATAGAGAGGGAAAGTGGAATCAAGCAATGGGACGGGAGCAACGCACAACCCACAGTTGATGAGCTCTTGAGAACTGTAAGCTCTCCCACCCCGCACCTGGATGCACATCCGAAGGAATCCAATGCACAATATTTTGAGTATGATATTCTTGGCTTAGAAATCCATGTGAAACGTCGATGCTTTGTAAGCATGGCCTGGATGCAATGAGGCTGTAATTTGTCATAATTTGCAATGTGGTTGACAGGTCAAGAGATTGGAGAAGGGTTTTTTGAGCCTTGCGGATGCCGTCATTGCTGAAATAGGTTTAGTCAGTTCACTTTGAAACCCTGCTTCTTTTATCGTAATATAGAGACTAGGTAGCCAACAGTCCAAGCAAGGAATGATGACCGGCATACTTGCCAGTGCCTTTTTATTTATGATTCTAAGTCAAATGACAGAATAAAGTATCCCAGCCTCACCGTACATTAAACTTAAGCTATTGTCGATTAGTTCACTACAGTAATTGAAAATGCTCTGAAGTTTAAATTCGAGTAGTAACATTTTACTGCAGAGGTATGTTTCAGCTAAGAAGCTTACTGCATCTTCTATGTGGCTGTATGACCAGAGGGTATGAGAGAAGATGCTCGATGTTGGCAGGTACAATACTGTCTCCAATCCTTCAGTATTGGCGCTTTTGCTCTAAATCGATGTCTGTTGTACGTTTTCCCTTCAATTGCTGCACGTCACCTCAAGAAATCACTTTATACTTCACTTCTAGATTTTGTGGGACGTATGGCCACTACAAATTTCATTGTGCATCAGTGATGAATATCAGATCACCTCAACCCTCAATGTGTAGCTTCCCAGTCTGACGATATTTATTATCTTTGGTCCTCAGGATGAACGGGAAGAGCTTTGGAAAACTGTGATGGCGTTTCACAGCCACCAGCAGTTGGATATGGAGCCTCTTCATCATCGACTAGACAGTCTCGAAAAGAGGACGATTGACATCGAAAAGCACTTGCAAAGTCGAGATCCAGATTCTCGAATTCCAGCTAATGATCGTCTGGAGGAGCTGGAACGACGAGCCTGTGAACTTGAAAAACAAGTCAAGAAGCAACACGCACACTTTCTTCACGGTCCTCATCAAGTAAACTACCGTATTCATCAAAGAGAGCTCTTGCTAAAGTATAGAACATGAGAACAAACTGACCAATGCATAATGAACTACTTGGGTGATCGAATCCTCAATGTCGTGTGCATTTTCTCTTTGATGCTCTGTATGGAACTGACCATGTCGATCGCTGCCTTTAGACTTTGACACAAGGAATCTGTTACCCGCAGATCGTTCAAGAGAAGCCATTATTCAAGGAAGAGCTGGTTTACAAGGGCATCCCTCTTGAGCACCACAGAAGTAAATTGGAAGGGAGCAAACGTTTGGGGCTTTCGTCGAGGAACTGTGATCCAGAAGAGACGATACTGGCCGTGCGGAAAGAGATCGAAGAATTGTGAGTGTTTGAACCCCTTCAAATTCTTTGCCTTTCGAAAGTCCTTACCGAATGGTTCACTCCAAAACTGGATCGAACTTACTTACTGGATCATGACTTTTTTTATTGAAGAAGATGATAAAGTGGGGACCTGAATCAGACAAGCATATAAGTTAGGACTGACAACACAGACTGAAACACGTTACGCTTGTGATGGGACTACAAGTCATGGTGGGCGAGTCAGTCATAGGAGAATCACGTCACGGAATGGAGAGTTGCAACCCAATGAGCTCCAATACTACTTGTCGGCCTTTTCACATGCCATGCACAAGCTTCAAGCGTGGTGCAAACTCTTCGAGAATGACCAAACCTTGGTATATGGCTCGAACTTTGCACTGGGTGTTTTTCTTTTGGATGGAACTTGCACTCTATGGTTATTATCAGATCCAATGTTGAACAAAACCAGTGCAGGTCTTCCATTGTTACTGCATAACATTCTTAAGAAGTAAGGGGAGTGGCCTTAACCTCTTTCTGGAATTTCCTTGGGAAGCTGTACGTCTTCCTGAACTTGAAGATTGATTTGAAGGAAAGGCTCCTGTTTTCACTCCATGGTGGTCAGTATCACAATTAATTGTGTGATAGATCGAATTTGTCATTGAAGAACGGTGGAATACAACTCAGTGTAATAACTTTGTTCGGAATTTTCTTTTGTGCTTGCAGAGGCTACAGCGAATAACAGAGTCAGAAAACCGAAGATCGATTGTAGATATACGCACCTTGAACTGGAAGTTAAGACAGTAAATCGTTACTGCCTTGATTCTGTGGAATGACTGAGATTGGAATCCAATGCTCGCGGGACGGATAAACATATCGCTCCCTGCTGTTAACCATTTTAGCACTGTTTGCGACATGATAAATGCAAAAAAGAACCAAATGGCAAAAATTTAGAAAACCTATAGAATTGCAATGGGGGAAGCCATTTCAAAAAAATTTAACAGAAGTTGAGTATACTCTAATGCAATGAACTTTTTGAATTTCACCACAAATTTGATAACATGTATTGGATGTACAGTACAGTACAGGCAACTCAGATTCAGTTTCGTTGAGGTATTATCAATCGAATTGGATGATGTCCTCCCTGAACTCTGACATCTATCACCAACCATTCAACACATGGTCCACAAACGTGTTAGCTGCTACCCTTTTCATATTTCTTGGAGTTTCGAGATATTATAAAACATGCTCACCGCATATTTCTTGGAGTTTCGAGATATTATAAAACATGCTCACCGCAAGGGAGTCAATTATGAATTTCTTTAACCCTTTAGTGACTGGTTGATCACTTTTTGGTCAAATTTTAGATTCTTTGTCTTTTATAGCTCTCAATATAGAGTATTTGAAAAAACTCAAAGAGTAATGCAAATAGAGCTTTAGCATGTGCTCCAAAAAAATCTAGTTTCAAAGAATTATAAGTCATATCTTCTAAATCGCATATATATTTAGCAATTTATGTGATTTAATTTGAAATTGATGCCTAAGAACAATAGAAATATTGCCTAGCAACCTCATGAATTGTAGAGACATGTTTCAAAAGTTATGAGCAATAATATGTTATGCTACTTCAATTGAAGGCTATTTCAATGCATCACATTTTGAAGATCACTCACAACAAATTACACTATCAAATCATTTTCATTTTTTGTTCTTATCATAGATAAAGCCTACGACATCAATTTCTATGGTTTGATCTAAAATTACTTCCTTGAAATATTGATGGAATTTCCCTTTTCAAAATTTGTTTTCAAAAATTGCACTCACCCCTCAAATCAACCATGGTCACTAAAGGGTTAACACTAGTAGAAATTAAATATTTTAAGATAAAAGAGATATTTCTAGCTGTTGGAATCAGGTGCAAGTCAGACATAGATTCTGCTGTCTTGTAGAGGGAATGAAATAGCATAAGTGGTTCGTCAAGTCATATTAAAAAATGTATTATACAGAAACGTGGCTACTGCATGCTTTCAATTCTATGTGCCCAACGTATCAGAATCTGCTGGAAGCTAATAGGAGCACCTATTCCATGCTAAAAGAGACAACTACCCTATACTCGAGTCCGTGACTCGGTAATCGGCAAAAGAATGGGACCTCATTAGCACTAGAATCAAGAGCGCACATGAATGTTGTATGAGATTTGCGTGTATGTCTTTCTTATACAGGGGCCAGGTTAAAACTATGAAAATGTTAGGTTCGATTTCTCCTGTAACTTGTCTCTATGAATATATACAACCCTGAACCCGACCAAATGAGATTCTCTATAATTTATAAAACCTCCAAAACTGAAATGGATGTTGGTGAAATGAATCACAAATGCGTGAACCTATGTCTTGCGTCGTGTTCTTTTACTGCTTGAATTTCTCTTCCTCGTCATAAAAAAGACCGTCAATCATGTTGTCCACTGCGGCATCCACGAGCTTGAGGGCACCCTTGGAAAGAGAAGATGCTACGTCACTTCTTGCTCGCCAGGCGAACGCAAATCCGGCTGCTGTAAGCGTGGCCAAGCCAGCAAGTGCCGCAAACTGCACTAGTTCTTTAACATCAATGCCTTTGAATATACTGTTGCCAGTCACGATCTCGACTCCAATGGCGAGAAAGAAAGCCATCATAGCCATGCGTCCTGAGAGAGTCTCAAACCTGCACAATACACATATTAGCCTAATACCACAAATAAACGTAATCCAGAACATGCAACGACATAAGCCACATCAAAGACGAATCTGCAGGAGAACCAACTGCATCTGCAGATCTAGCGACCGCAGTACTGAAGATGACAACAACCTGTAAGCAAATTCCTTAAACAAGAAAAATACACGAAAATGAATCATGCTCGTGTCTAAGTAGCGGAATCACAAATACGCCATTTAAAGAAACGATTCCAGAAGAGAAGGGATGAAATGTTACCTCTTCAGGTCAGCCGTTGCCTCGATATTCGCAGCAAGAAGCTCAAACAAAGATCCTTCAAGTCCACTCATAACGACGGCTCCAGCTTCACCAAACGGCCGGAGCGTGGTGAATTTTGGCGGACGACTCGCAGATTGGCTTGGACTCCTCTTGGTTGCCTTAGCAAGTGCTACCAGATCCATATCCGATGAATTAAGCAACATTTCAGATATGTAAACATTCTCGGATGGCGAAATTGCATCATCGGATTCATTGCTTCCACGGCAGTTCAAACGAACACAACGGTCACTCTTGAACGATGCTTGCTTCTGGCCAATAGTCAGTCTGTTCCTCTTCAATAAATTGGCAGCAAGCTCTCTCTTCACTGGAAGTCCCTTTCTGGACACCAGGCTTGGACCGTGAGACGAACTGCCTGCTACAACCAAGCTCTGCACCCTGAGGGCCGCCATTTACAGCAAGCAACCGCGCCCTTTCGCCAATTTCTCAACACAACCTCCAAGAACCTCG
Organism: Pseudoscleropodium purum; assembly: GCA_963969395.1. Classification (NCBI taxonomy): domain Eukaryota; kingdom Viridiplantae; phylum Streptophyta; class Bryopsida; order Hypnales; family Brachytheciaceae; genus Pseudoscleropodium; species Pseudoscleropodium purum. Next base: position 8,756,526 of record OZ017797.1, read on the forward strand.
ATCTTGACCTCTAAACCACGTTCCGAAACACACGATGCAACCGCAAACTCAAACGACTACCGTCCTCCAAAACCTCACAACCGATCAACTCTGCCTCTTCGTCCTTCCACACCAAGATCCGTAACCACCGAAACTCCAAAACAACACTTCCGCGATCGTCCACGTGATCCACAACCAAGAATCTCCAAAAATGAAGCAAACGCCAACTAAAACCACGAAAATCAAACTCCACAGCAACAGAATCGAAAATTCCTCCCCTCCTCCAACTCGATCTTCCCGCAACCGATCCAACGCAAATTAAAAATACTCCACCAAAAAAAATTGGTACAGAGAGCTCGTCGCACCCTCGCCAACTTCACGGACCTACTCGCAACATCACCGCCGACGAAACAGACGTAATCTCAGGTCAGACACGATCAAGTCAACAAAATACAGCTCAAACACGCAAGGTCGCAAGGAAAGAAGAAGGAAGAAGAAACCTCCACAACAACGCCGATGGTATTACTAATAAAGAAGAACGCAACCGACGGGGACGACCACGACCACGACCACGACCGGAACAGTCGGTCGTCGTCACCGGACATAGCCCGCTTCACGAACGAGGTCTCCTCTTCAGCGACCTCCTCGTTCCGGTCGTTCCACGGGTAAGCGCACGAGAACGGGTTGCAGCCGGCTGCCCATCGTGGTTGGAATACAGGTGGCCACGTGGTTCTAAAGAGGAAAGAGCTCCTCCACGCGTGGAAAGACGTGACGTGGGGTGGCGAACGAACTTTTGGGACCCAGAAGGGAACGTGAAGGGAACGAGGGGAACATGGAGGGAACGAGGGGAACTTCTTTGACCCTTCCGTGTTGTCATGACTTTCACGGAAGTGTTGGCGAATGTCAACTTTTATTATTATTACGTGGGCATTGCGCACCGTTGGTGTTGGAATCTCAAGGGCCCGAGTTGACTGCTGGCTGGAGTGCTGGGACGCCTGGGAGCGTGCTTGGGTGTGAGAGTGCTTTCTGATACGCACTTTGGGGAGGACGGGCCACGCGTCGTGTTGACGCCCGTGTGTTTGTACCAAAAGCTGAGTGCGCTTTCTCTCGTTCCAACTGACGTGAGCTCGGAGGATGGTGTTAGAAAGTTCAGTGATGAGAGTCGGTTGTTGTGGCGGAGCTTGGCAACGAGAGCCACACGTGCTGGGGCCACACTGGCTCACGAGCTTGCCCGGTAAGGTGGAAACCGTTTGAGCATGCCCACCCGTCGGCCCAAAACGGATGGACTTGTGCTGTTGGGACTTCAGTTGCAAAACCGATGAACATTTGCAAAGGCTGGTTGGCTTGTAAAAACAGGGCTGCTTTGCAAGCCAAAATCTAGCTTGCAAAATGGGCAAGAAAAGAAAACCCAGCATTATGAGCACACAAACAGTACCAATCTGATAAGAAACTTGGAGAATATCGAAAGAGGATTGAAAGAGGGTCATCGATCTTGCACGTCGTTCGGCAAAAAGTTTGTTCCCATGGCTTGCTGTCAAGCTTATGGGTGGGGTTGTTCACTTTTTAAGCCATGGGAAAGTAGATCTCCCCCCTCCATTTTGCAAGTCACGTCACTACCCATTTGGCAAGCTTGGGTGGTGATGTTCTTAATCCTTGAAGATTGCGATCTCTTATAAGCAAGGTAGTCATCACAATGATCTCATTATTGGATCAATTGGTGCATTCTTTGTTTCTTATAGTGAGTAGTCAAGTCATCCATTCAACATTTTTTGGCTTCAACATCATTCAAGGGTTAAAGTGAGGTAAGATAAGGTAACTACACCTAGTTTTACCTGCTTCCTAAAACCAACCACTACATATTCTTGCCTAAAATGTAATCCCTCTATTCATGAGAGTCTATGGTTGGTTTTAAAAACACTTCTTTGCATACCTACAATAAATACTAATTGCAACACCTTCTTAGTAGAATTATTATTATTATTAAACATAAATGATTTGTATTGGATTTTAGGGTTGGACCAAAGAACCTCTTCAATTATCAATGCAAGGATGGGTGGAGAGATAGGATTGATCCAAATTGGATTAACACTTTGCCAAGGCCCATGCCAATTTTTTAGGAATGAGAAGTCTACTTGGAATCCTCAACATGGCGAAAATAGATAATATTTTGCCAATTCCTAGGAAGTTTTTCTTCTTGGCCACTTCTTAGTTTGAGGTAGACCTTGTAGATTTCTAGGAGTCCATGGCGGGCTAGAATCTTACTATAGATTTTGTCTATTTAATTGATTTTGTGGTTGACAATGTCAAACATAATAATAAACAAATATGACCTTGCTATGTTTTGTCTTGAATTTATACCAAGACCATGCAAAAAGTTATATATGATTACTCCTTCCAACCCAAAATTATTTTCCACAATTTTGTTAATATTTATTAATTCCAATTTCATTGATCATATTGTAAAAAATAATATAAGAAAGGATTCTAATTTAATTTTACTAGAATCAACAAAAAATATTGCATGTATTCATTGCAACCTAAATAAAAATATCCACAAAGAAGTCTCATGATGACCTACTCAAAACAACCTTAAAAAAACATGACTTTCAAAGTGGACAATCATTTCAAGATGGAAGAAATATTATTTTTGGTTTTGGGCTCTTATTTTGTATGGTCACATGACTCACATCTAACAAAGTTCAAAGGCATTCATGGAGTGCTTCTAGTCCTTGTTTTGACCTTGGTATAAATTAGTCCTTATTGGCAAGTAAAAGAGGATTTCAATGAATTTTAGTATGAATTATTTCGACATGATATGAATAAATTATGAATATTGAAAGAATCATATATTTCTTAGGTATATCAAAAATCAACAATGGATTTTCACAAACTCTCGCATGTTTGATTGTATGCATTTTATATGATGAATACCTAAATTTTTCAAATGCTTTTTGGTTCAAATATAGGCATTAGATTTTCGGCAATGCTGATTATTAGTGTACATGTAATAGAAGGCATTTGAAGTTGTGAAAAGATTGCTTTCAATGTGTATTTCATTCCTTGTTTCCCTCTATATTCTCTAATTTATCCACGTTGATCTTGCCATTTTCAAATCTTTAACAATATATCTTAGTCAATTTATTGAGCTACAAAAACATTATGGGAAGACATGGCCATTTGAAGGCTTTACATTCTATTTAATATCCATCTTTGTTTTAAAAACATCCTCTCATATAGTAGTACATAATAGAGGTTTTAGTGTGCCTACAATAAGCATTTCAATGTATGTGGGAATAATTTTGAAGTGCAAATTCTAACTTCAATAATTTACTAGTAATTCAATAAGAGTCCAAAAAACATGAATCAAAGTGTGTTAAATGTTGTTTCCTTTTGTCTTTTTAAGAAAATTGTATGAAAAATGTTTTGAGGCATATAATAGTTTAGGAATTCTAGATCAATGATTAACCCCTAAATGCTTAAGGCTTGTTTTGAGCTTCTTGGAATTTGCTCTAAATTGAACAAAAAGCCAAAATTTTGATAAGTTGTATCAATTTTTTTGGAATTGTAACCATACAAATTTAAGCTAGACATGATAGAGATCTCATAGGAAAAGTTTACACAAAATATCACTTATGGAGTGAAAGATTATAATGTTTGACCATGAAGGTGTTAAAACTGCAAAAGTGATGAGAAGTCTTTCAATCCTCTTTTCACAAATCAAATTTAAAAAGTTGATGACCAAAAAAATATGAGGTTAAAGGGCTTAACAAATATAGCCCCAATAAATTTATGGCTTCTTAAAATCTACTCAACGATTTTTTTAAATGAATTTTGTTCAAATGTGATTTTTTCTCCAAGATCTAGTGTATTTGAGGCTCATTTTCAAGAGCTCTCAACACTACGGGAAGTCGAGACTGCAATAGGTACCCTTGCACAAAATCTTGAATAGAAAAATCACTATCATTTATTTTCAAGATCAAATTTTTTAAACTGAAAAGAGAATTCAAGAAGAACTTTAAGAAAATATAAACTAATAAAAATAGCAACTTAGTTAGGTTTAATTTAACTTCAAAGTTTTACAAACACTAGATTTTGATGCCTCAAACATTTAGGGGTTAAAAAGATGTTTTATGAGTATATCATTTTTGGGTGGAATTTTGATAATTCAAAACTTTGGGGATAAGGCCATGGGACTAGATCAGTTAAAACATCTTTTAGATTTTTAGAATCGCCCTCTAATTATAGTAAAAAAATCAAAATTTAATTTCCAAAGACCCTCCAAAAATTTATTTTTGGTTCACCCTATTGTTTGCAAGGTTTCCATTTCTATAATATACTACTTGTACAAAATCATGCAATCCCATTTTAAATATTGAATTTGTGTTATCAATTGCAAAATTGGCAAAAATTTGATCATATTATAGTAAATAGAACATGCTTCACATGTTGTTTAGTTTTGATAAAAAAAAATTAACAATTTATTTGTTTTTTTAATATTTTGAAGTTGTAGTTTTGAAGCCATTTAAAAAAAATTTACTTCTATTTTTTTAAATTAATAATTCCATAATTTTTTAAAAGAATGAAAATCCTCTTTATTATAATAATGTGTTAAAAAAGATAATGATTTGAGGAAGTTTATCAATAAAAGCATAAACTAACTAGGTTAGTGCAATATTGCTTAATTTTTCCATTTCATTTCATAGAATTGAAGCTTGTTAATACTTTATATAATTCTGGTACACAAAAGGACCCGACCTGCCAATGAATGAATAGAACTCCTAAAACAATATGACATTCAACATCATTGGCACATTGAAGTGTTATATTTAAATGATTATTTCAATATAATTATTTTGATGATTAATATAAATTATTTCAATTACTTATATTTTAACATCGAACAATTTTTAAAAATTCACTAAATCTCTCTAAATGATTGAAGTTTAAAAATAATAACTTTTGGATAAAAGAATTATACAACTAGATGAAATTATAAATAAAGGTACTCTATATTATATATGGAAGAAGACAAATACAAATTATATATATATATATATATATATATATATATATATATATATATAATTTTTTTTTTCTTCTTTAAATTTTATAATAAACTTTAGATTATAAATTTGTTGAATGTAATGTTGCCAAAACATTTCACATAATAAAAATGAAAAATTCATTACATTTCTAACCATTTCATTGAAATGCATTTTTTGAAAAATTCATTGCATTCTTGAATTGTTTCATTGAAAAGTGTTCGTTTTTTTATGAAAAGAGCAATATGAATGGGACAAGATAAACTTGCACATGAGAAAACCTAAAATGTATTCAATTGACATGTGATGAGACTTGGATGCCTGAAGCAAGTGAATTAGTTGTTGGCAAAACCACGAATCTACAAATAACCACATTCATATCTTTGAATATTAAATAATTGAAGAATCTATGATATTTCTAAAAAATCCATTGAAAAGCATTTTTTGATGAAGAAAGCAAAAGTACATGCATTTTTCTCTCATTTTGGCCACTTTTGAGCATATCTTGAGTTTTGAAAATCAATTTATGGTCTAAGAGAGTGAGATTTTTACTTGGCCATATATTTGTGACCTATTGAGTATTGATTCTACCAAAGATAGTTGAGTGTGTTTAAAGCTTTTGAACTTTATTTAGCATATGGCCACACCTAGCATCATGTGAAGTGGTGATCTTGTAAGGAAGGGCTAGTCACCTTTGAAATCATCTTTTTTGACACAATTTGATTCAATTGCTTAAAAAACACTATGACTGCTCATTGAAGGTTCAATTGTTATGCAAGACCTCAACTTTTCACACCGAATCCAATGATTAACATATGCACTTATGTTTTACATAGAAGGATTTTTTTTGTCTTTGTCATCTATCCTAATCTTTGTTCATTCTTTAGAATCTATTGTTGTGTTCCTATTCCTATTCTTTAATAATTGAAAATCTTTTTGGAAATCTCTCGAGGAATCTACGGTGGTTGGATATAAGATTGGGAGTATGATGCACTTTTTTGAAGATCATAAAGAATTGCTTTGTTTTTTGTAGCATTCAAATCTCTAAAAAAATGAAGATTTGAGTTGATCACTTGAAGTAATACATATTGTTGCATGTTTGTCAAGGTTATATAAAATTGTCATATGATGAGTTTGTTCTTTGATTACAAAGGGTGAAGTTTTTCACTATGGGTTTCCTAAGCATTGTCTAGGTTGAATATCTTTTAGATGGTGTGTTTGTATATGAATACCAACATCGTTCCCATCCTACCACAACCCCCTATTAGTGTAAAATCCAAAATCCAACAAAATACAATAATAATCAAACTTGAGACCTTGAAGACGGAATTTGACATACCCTCACCCTAATGTAAACAACTCCTGTAAAATTATTTGAAATAATCAAATGAAGAGGCTTAAACAAACATGCTATACAAAAGTGACCTATTCACTATTGGAATTGGAGTCATTGTTAAAACTACTTCTTGACAAATTCTAGGTGTGACTATACCTTTAGAAAACTTTGTATATAAAACAAGACCTCAAACACCAAGAATGAAAATGTAATATAGACCACTCAAGGTTGAAGGCAAGAATACATATTGATTTTCTTTTGACCATTAAAAGACAGTTTAATTACTATAGTAATCATCATTAGGAGGACCATATGAATCTTTTGTTAAAAAACCCCAAAACACTCATTGGAAATCAAACTACTATATAAGACATTCCCTTTCTACACAAAATTCTAAGAATGAATATATGTACTTTTGTCTTACATATACACTTTTGATTCTCTATCATCCATTGGACAAAAAAAAAATAATAATTCAAAAGATCTGTTGTAATGTTCTAGGGTTAAGCAACCGTTACACTGTATAAAGTCAAGATCCTAACAAAGGCCGGGCTAAATTCCATAAATTCATGTCCAAATAGATGTTCCATTCAAGGATGTATTTCCCAGTGTTTTACGCTTCTACGTCTATTGTTCCGAGATGCTCCAAACTCTCTTTACTTTTACTTTTAGGTTAACTTTCACTGTCACTTTCACTTTTCAGAGGGTTTTTTCTAGGGTTTAGGGTTTAGAAGGGGTTTCGCACAGGAAGACATCGACTGAGATGTCCTCGTTTTCCTTGATTGATCAGGCGCTGATTGCTCGCCTCTCTCGCCAGAATGAAGGAAATGATGTGATCCTTTTTTTTCATTTCCACATTCTTACGGAGTTTTGCAATGGCGGACACGCCGCTTGCACAAATTAAGGTTCAGGAGCTTCTGAAAGAAGTGCGTGTCGATTATACGCGGAGCCGTATCGTCGAGTCTGCTGTTGCCTCTCTGAAAGAAACGCTTCTCAGCCTTCCCGACAAGCAGGTCAGTCTACGCGCATTTCAATTCTCCACATTTGCAGAGGAGCACCTGCGTTGCGGGGAAATGAGATTTTCCGTATTATTCCATTTTTTAATTTCGTTTTTGATCGCTGTATACTGCGTTTTTTCCGATTCTGTTTTTGATGACACTTTCAGAAGTTGTAAGTAAAAACTACATAGATTGAAAGCATGTAAGCCGGTAAGAAATGGTCAAATTGTTAATGAACTAGAGAATCGGAGAACGAAATGAAACTGTTCTATTCCGTATTCTGTTTCTCGTAATCCTGAGGAAAATGCTATTCCAGTTGTGATATCCTGTGAAATTTTCATCAAATTTCCGGTCTCGTCTTGCATGAATTCAGGTCTCTTCCTCTCTTGTTTCGGCCTTTGCGAAAGATCTCAGAGTGCCTGACGATAAGGCACAGCTCAAGTTCCAGAAACCTGAGGGAGTGGAGACAGTAGGAAGTTACGCTACACATACTGTCGCGAAGCCTTTTCAAGTCGTTGATCTTGCTGTCAGGTTGCCGAAGGTACGCTATGAGCCCTGTTGCGCCTTTTTTTATCCTTCAAGTCACTCGAAGAGTCAGGGTACTGAAAACAGAATCTGCCGTCTATTCCATTTTCTGATTGCCTGAGATGGCGGTGTTTTCGATTGTGTTTCAATGACTCTGTTTTCTAAGCTAATCACAAGCGACCACTGAATTATCTTAAGAAGCGTTCAAATTGTTACTGAACTAGAATTCAGGACACGGAATAAAGCGGTTTTACTCTGGTTTCCAGTGACATTACTAAGATTACCTTGAGCTCGACTTTTGCTGACTTGAGTTGTGACTTTAATTGCTGATTGGCATGGTTCGGGTCCTTCTAAAACTTAGGATAAATATGTTTTTCATGAATTATGCATAAATAAACGTAAACTCAGAATCCTTAAGTCTTTGATTTCAATGTTGTTATGACTATAGTCACCATATAGAGTAGTATGATGCCCTGCGATTTTCCTTCCATAGCTATTTTGAAGATATTTTGTAGCTATTTTGAAGTAGTTTTATGACAGAGAATGAATATTTGTTTATTTCTGTGTGTTCGCAGAGTTGCTTTCATGAAAAAGACTACTTGAACCACCGTTACCACGTTAAGAGAGCCTTGTACTTAGCGGTTTTGAAGAAGGCACTTGCAAAGTGTGCTTGTATTAGTTCTATTAAGTGGAGCACATTTTGTGACGATGCTCGGAAGCCAGTGCTGCTCTTGTTTCCAGCCCCTGATGAGAAGGGTGCCACTACTAAGTCCATTATTCGTATTGTTCCTACCATTGATTCCGAGACTTTCAACGTGACCAAGCTCGCTCCGTCAAAGAATAATGTGCGGAATGCCATTTCTCAAGGTTGTCTACTCTCACTTAATTTTTCTTGGATCCACTGTCCACTGTCCCTTTCTCATCTCTTTGAATATCTCAAAGAGTTGCAAGGTGCGGTGGCTACCTTGTGAGTGTGTTGGGGTGCAGGGGTACCCCCCATCTTTTATAAATTTTTCCTTTTGTACTTGTTAGGGAATTGTTTCAAAGATGAGGTAATGAGAACACATCTCAATATCAACAGCTTGACTCGAGGTTAGTATGTATATAATTTAATTTAGTGGATTAATGGTAATGGATTAAGGCTTCCTTTTCTAGAGGCCAAAATAGTAGTGTAATCTATTGCGGACCTTGACAGTGATACTTTTTGTTCCTCTAGATGGAATGGCTCAGCCTACACCCCACTACAATAGCAGTATACTCGAAGACATGACAATCGAATCCTCTGCTGCAATGTTGAAGGAAGCTCTGATAGGAAACGAGGCAATGAGAGATGCTGTTTTACTGCTCAAGGTGAGAGTGAACCTCAATTTGACACTGAAGGGCATGAAGTTAAATTCATGATGTAGTTGTGGGAGGTTCTTGATCGAGATCTACCTTGAGACAAGTCTTGGAAAGCTGTGATATATCTAAATAAAAATTATTTTGTATTGTCGACTTTGGCTTCGTAACATTGTCTGGTTCTGGGGGTATGCCATTTTCCTTTGGTTATTTTCAGTCAATTCGGACTTCAGCTTACGGAGATTTATTCTTACATAATCAATACTGTCTTCTATAGGGTGACCCACTGGTTTGGGTAAATAGAAATATAATTATTTTTTATCTTTTGCAGGTCTGGTCCAGGCAGCGAGGCATTTATGATGCAGCGGATTCTTTGAATGGCTTTCTTAGCACGATACTCATTGCTTACCTTGCTTCTCCAGCCGGTGGAAAGCGCATCAACCAGCATATGACTGCTCTTCAAGTTTTTCGGCTCACTATGGAGTCTCTTGCAAGTGGAAATGTATTAGAAAAGGGTATTTTCATGCAGGCTGCTGGGGTGGGAAGCGTGGGAGCTGAGGTATGTTCAGTCTCATTGTTGCATGTCTTCAAAGAATGTTGTGGTGCTAGTATATATAAATGTTGAGTGCCATGGATTCCTATTCGTGTCAGTGTTTTGGTGACTTTTGCGTCCTCGCTCATCAATGGCAAATTGGATGTTTACAGATGAAGAAGGCTCTTCAACAGGCTTTCAAAGTTGTGATTTCTGGGTCGCAAGTATGGGTGAATTTTGCATCTCGAATGTCTAAAACTGCAGCAGCCGAGGTACACTTTCTCTGTTTTGTATACCGAACTCTTCGTGAGCTCCTTCTAAATTTGAAAAGAAAATATAATGCATGCTATTATTTTTTGTTAAAGATTAAGTTGTAAATATCATAATTTTTTAAGCATACTCTTAGTATGCTAAATTTTGATATTTAGGATGAACATTTTTGCACCTTCATGTATACTTTCTTGCACAGGCATCGCGGTGTTATGACCGTGGATGTGAAGGCCGGTGCTGAATTGCTTTTTGATATGGAACTTGTAAATGGCAGTTGAAAGGAGAAGCGTTTCGTACTCTGGCAGCTATGAAAGAGACCAAAGATGAAGGTTTTAACGCATTGTTCATGACCAAGATAGAGTTTGCTGCCAAGTTTGACTACCACGTCAGGTTTGTAAATAATATTGGAACTCTTGGATGATGTGGCATGTGAAGAACATGCATTTTCTAACAGGTTTGGTGGGAATGATTTGATCGATAGAATAACTCAGGAAGAAAGCAACATTTAAGAAATACATCTGCTTCATGTAACTTTTTCGTTTGTTTTCTGGACGGACAGCCCAGGCCTTGTCTCTTACTGAAATTCTGTTTATGTTCTGTACTTCGGAGTGGGGTATTTTTTTTCTCAGCTACTTGCAATCCACTGTGAATTTCGTGTTGCGTATGAGCTTTGTGACTTTTCTTGCAGGGTAAGGCTATCTGAAGGTGAACATAGTTCTTCTCCACGCTTTTCAGACGAAGACAGCTATAGGCTCTATGAACAACAACTTGAGTCTTTGTTGATCAAGGGATTGGGTGATCGAGCTCAGTTAGTTCGAGTTATCAGACGGAGTTGTAGCTCAGGATGGCTTCTTAAACGAGGTCTATTGAAACTTGGCCATGGAGATTTATGGGCGGGAATTTCCTTAGTTAACTTGGACACAGCCCTGCGAATGGCAGACGTTGGACCAAGCGCTGACAACAAAGAAGAGGTGATTCTTCTTTTTACTTCGTATTTAAAAACTTTGTCATTGAGGAATGGACGATTCGTGTTGTCTGGGAGAACTGTTCAAAATTGTATCATTCTGGTCACGATTGAGGTGTTTTTCCTTATTCTTGTTGCTTCACATTCTTCTTGCCGTGTCTATTTTTCCTCAGGCTAAAAAGTTCCGAGCGTTCTGGGGTTCAAGGGCTGAACTTCGAAGGTTTAAAGATGGAAATATCTCGGAGACTGCAGGTAAGTTCCATTTTCTCCATCATGATTGTTTGTATTTTGAACAGCGGTTTCATATGTTCGCTGGCTGTTATATGATTGCTCATGTGTGTACAGACGTATAATGTCCAAACTCAAACAGTAGAGCAGTGTGGGAGTGTCAGGGTTGGCAGAGACACTTGATTATTCAGCAGATTGTTGAGCATGTTCTTCATCGGCATTTGTTTTTGGCTCCCGAGTCTCTGCATATTGTCTCTGGTCAGCTTGATTATGCTCTCCTTGAGAACGGAACAGGTATTCACGTCCACTGGCATGCCTGCCTGCCTTGACTCTACCATAGATTATTTTCATTTGGCAATATGTTGTAGCGACAGTGTTATTCTTTGGTCTTGAAAGGGTAATTTGAGTTACATTTCTCGTTTAGTGCAAGTGTGGGCTCTAAGGTCGTCAAATTGTTGCACAGATCCGACGTCCACAGCTACCAAATTGATGGAGGTTTTCGGAAACCTGTCAAAAAGGTTGAGGGACATAGAGGATCTACCCCTTAAGGTTGTCGCCGTGCAACCAATTAGTCCTGGTAATGTACTTTCTCATTCTTTTATGTTGTTGAGCGCTCAGTATGCCTTGCTTGTCCAGGGTCAATTATATTTTTCATTTATTATCTGCTGCCTGATGGGGCAAGGCCCAGATGTATACAATGAACTCTACCACAGTTGCTGGTTGTGACTCGAAGTTAACCTTGTATCTGTAAATTATGTATTTGCTCACTTGGACACTAGTCGCACTCGTGAAATCGAATACGTCCATAGTTTAGTGATTTTTATTGAGTGCAATGCTTACCGTTATGCGTTTGCAGCATTCAGCCAAACAGATGTTTTTCCTCCCCAACCACACCCTTTAGCAGAGGATGCTGCTTCTCAAAAGATTCCCACCAGCGCAGTTCCGGTGCATGTTGATCCTCTTGAAATTATGTTGCAGGTTAGTTTAATATGCACCTTCTCTGAATGTGCATAAGGATACAGCTACTGTTTGTGGCAATTGTAGATGTTATTGTACCTTGTCACCTGTAGTTTGAGACTTTATTGAATGCAAGGCGTTTAGGAGAATGTGTCTAGCATGACTCACTTGTTTGTTTACTGGTTGGTGCAGCTGGAGGGTTCTGGAAATTGGCCTGAAGCACCAGTCGCCATACAGAAAACAAAGGCCGCCTTTTGCTTACAGATAGCACGAAGGTATTTTGACACAAGCTGGTTACTTGCTACGAGGGTTTCAACCAAGCCCTGACTTTAGCCATGTCCTGAATTGAATCAATCTTGGATGTGGATGTTTGCTATTGATTGGGATTGTGCTCGATGATTGAACATGGGACCGTCTCAGAAACTGAGAGCCTCGGTATTACTGAAGGTATCAACATTCACCAGCTTATGGATAAGTGTAGGTTCAGCTGATCAAGTGTACTGTACTGATAAAACTCCATAATCGCTTTACAGCTTGCAAAAGAAATGGGGTGTTGGCTGTATTGCTGCTGAAGATGCAGTTGATATCACTATGGAGGGCTTTGTCTTCAGACTGGTACTAATGTATGACAAGGATCGTACAAGGGCTATGGCATCCAAGGATGATGAGCAGTTGGGAACAATTTCTCCTATTCATGACCTGTTGCTGCAAAGTTCACATTCAAGTTTGATACAAGGTTTGTACAGTAAATATCCGGCATTTGGGCCAAGTGTTCGGCTTGCCAAGCGATGGATATGGTCCCATCTCTTTTCGGGTTTTTTGACGGAGCAAGCTGTTGAATTGTTGGTGGCATATGTGTTTGTTCATCACTCTCCACATCTCCCTCCGTCATCACGTGTTACCGGCTTCTTAAGGTGTGTTGATTTATGTCTTGGATTCATGTTCTCATTGTTCAATTGTTAAGGTGTGTCTAGTTGAGCAAGAAAGATCCGCTGTGATGTCCTTTCATGAAAGGTGAATTTCAATCAATTCGGAGACAGGGTCCAGTCTTATCAGTTGTTTTGTGTCTGTTTCTGGATGCCTGCAAATCATAAATACTTTCAGCATACTCATTTCGTAGTTCTCCTGAATGTGGGTTGAGAGCTTGTTTTTGTTGTTCTGACACTTCGGCAATTCTTGTTCGATGTAGATTCCTTCATCTTCTTACTAACCACGAATGGGCTCTTGAGCCTCTTGTGGTGGATGTGAATGGTGATTTTACTACTAATGACTATACGAAAATCATGGTAAGATAATCTTGGGGAGGCTTGATTAAGAGTAATCCAATTGAATGCTGAGGACATATCTATGAATTGATGTCTAGATTCTACTACACTGTCAAAAATGTAAGGATCAACTTGACTTGGTGTACCCATGTATCCTCTTGTTGTTTCAAAAACCATACAATTTCAGATTTTGACAGAAATATTTCTGTTGAAACAGGCTAAGTTTGCTGCTGCAAGGCATGGGCCACAAGTTGTTGGGACTGGCCCAGAGTATATACGAGGTCCTTCGATGTACATTGCAACATCTTACGACTTTGGCTGCAAAACGTGGACTCACGAGTCTCCACCTCAGCAGGCATCATTCTACAGTCACCTGATCTATTTCCTGTCATTACTTGTCGTCTTTAACATCCAGAGGTTCCTTGTTGTTCCTTCATGTGTTTCTACGTACTGATGTTAATGTTAACATTGCAGGTGTTAAAGCGGCTTATAGCTTATGCAAAAAGCTCAGCGAATCTGCTCACCGAACTAGTGAAGGGCAATGCGGACGATACAAAATGGCTGGTATGACTTACCGATCATGGCTCTACTCATAGATAATTGCCTCTTAAGTCAATATGCCTGTAATTTGAGGCCCTGATTAATTCATGTATGGTATTGAATGGTTGCCTTGACAGTTCTTATTATGAAATGACTAAACCAGTGTCTTCTGCTGTGTATTCTATAGTCAATCTTCAGAACACCGCTGTCAAGCTATGATATACTCCTTGAGCTCCATCTTGAGTGTCTATCACACCCAAATCGAATACTTTTCCCACCTGAGGGACTTGGCAAGAGCATTTTAAGCAAGGCAGCACCAAAATTGTCACCGAGGTTGGCGCCTGCTATCCTGAAGATGGGTATCAGAGCTGCAAGGGAACACTTAATTATTGGATTGAATCCCGTCGAGGAGTTCGTCGAAGATTTGAAGGTACGATTAATTTGTCATTTTTCCAGTTTGTGCTGTGCTTTTCCATATCCATTTGAGTGTGTTTTGGTTCCCTCTTCCCCATTTTGCCCTACTAAAAGAGTACTACGCGATATTGGCTGCAGTCTTAACTTTTCACATATGAAGTGCACATGTTGAAAGACCTTAAGTGCAGATTTGAAAATAAATATTGAGTACACTATACTTGTGAAGACTTTGATGCTGACATTTTTCGCGTGTCTTGATTTCTTAGCAGACCAAGTATGGTGATTACTGTAAAATATGGTATGATCCGGTGGGGAGTAACTTGCTAGGCTTAACATTACCTAACGAGGCATTTTCTGCTAAGGTACAGTGGTCTTTGATTTTAAATCCTTAGTCCTCTAGATTCGCACTTTTTTGACTGGACCCGTTATTTACTTCATTTATCCCAGTAGTAACATTACAGAATATTCAGTTTATTTGCAGTGACTTATATCTCTATGATGCAGGTGAAGAGTGCCAAACGCAAACGCGTGGAAAATGAGAAAGTAGTTCTCAACTTGGACACGTTTTTGAAGGATGTTGCTGCCATAGGTGAAGGCCTAGTGAAAAGTATATATCTGTCTCCTGTCAGGAGAAAAGACTTGTGATCTGCAAAATTTCATCATCCAGTATTTTAGTTGAAGTGGAGCCAACCTTACAAACGTTATGTTCAGACTCAAAATAAAATTGAATTAAGTCTGAGAAGTTTCCCTGTTGCTTCTAGATTGACATTGGCTCACAGATGTGCATTGATATGAAATTCTTAATGATCAATTTGTGCTTGTACTTTACATGCTATTACTATAATTTTCCTATGGACTCACAATTACATTGACTGCCAAAGCCGAGTTGGAGTTACAGTAACATTTCTCCTCATTAATTTGTACCCCAAGGAGATGTGAGTAAAATGTAAAAGCGTGAACACAATTTTTGACGTAATCTATTTAACCCTGAAAGGATGGGTATATGAACATTTTTTCAAACTTCAAAGTTATCTCTATATTGCTCTGTATTTGTAACTACACGTGAATGTAATTATTTGAATTTATTTTTTAAGAGATGTAAGGTAAAATGGCCTGTGATGATCAGAATTAGGAGTTTGGTCTCATAATGTTGCTGAAATTTTTCAATTTTTTTCCCACATAAAGACAAGTGTAAGAAACAATTAGAGCAATTGAAATTATATATTTTTTGATAAAGTATAAATTTGCTATTAATTTTTGAAGTGTTCAATGCATCATGACCCAAAAGAGTTTGTAGAACTACCTGATAACCAACAAAATTTGAATCCATAATGCTCATCTAACTCACCTAAAGGAGTCATAATATTTTCTAACATGAAAGACCTATAAAATCAAATCTTACAAAGAATTCACACAAAAAAGTTGGAAGCTCTTAAAGAGGTTACTAATTACTCTATCATTGTCATGTAATACATTGATGGTGGCCCAAATCTCATAAATTGGAAAAATCCATAATAGATCATTCTCTAGGTGTCTATCATGGATCATTTGACCAACATCGGCTGATTTACCTTAATCAATGTCTTTGAATTTAGAAGTTATAGAAATTTTCAATTTTATTGTGAGAAAAATACATATCACATACAAAATTTATTCTAAAATTCTGAAATTTTCTCCATAGATGAACACTTGTGTAGAACATTGTGGTGCAAATGAAATTTCCATGCCATTAGAAAATTAGAAAACTAGCACCCCATGGATTTGGGCTCAATGTTCAAATTGCAATAAAAATTGAATTTAAGGAATTTTTCAAAAAATTTAATTGGAGTAGAAACTAGACTAGATAATAATATACAATATTCAAGAAAGATTGTTTTTATGGCTAAAATTCAAATAAAGAGACCAAAAATTGCCAAAATATATTATACAATGATCCATAGATCTGACATTTTTTTATATAGGGAAGTCAAAAATATCATGAAGAAATATCTACCACCTTACATTGAAAATGGAATGAAAAATCAAGCAATTTCAAAAAATTGGATGGAAAATTGGGTGTTTTTTTCCCATATTTAAGGCCTACTAAAAATCATCCAAAGGATGGAAAACATCCTCTCATGTGTTTCAAGACAAAAGCTAGATGTGCTACAATATTTGATATATCCAACTTTTTCCAAGTATGCATTGAGAGAAGAGATGTAAAACATGAGTTGTAGAAATGATCTACATAGTCAAATTTCAATTTCTTTTTTAAGATCTTTGTAAGATAAACTTGAAAAAACTATCAATTATATATAATATCTATTTTTAAAACTTAAATTGTAGTATCGTTGGCTAAATCTATGATATTATCAACTTGGTATAATATGATCATCAACTTTTTTACTATTTATAAAACATTACAACTTTCACTATACTAGTTAATATTCTAACAAAGGAAAAAAATGGAATTCTTGGTTGATTTTTATTTCTTATATGAAGTATAACACACATCTAAGAAATTCAATGATAGATTAATATTTTATGATAAGTAGCTCCCTAGTCAATGGTGCTAGTATGTAAATATGAAAATGTGAGCATGTAAGCTTTGAGCATGTATATAAATAGATATACTACAACCATTGAAGGTGCTTATTATATAAACATTTATAATATAGGTACTTACATTATAGTTACACTATAATTGTAGAAGGTGTCTATAATATAGATACTTATAACAGAAGTGTATAGTCTTCTAGAGTCATGTGCTCATGCTCCTAAGCTCACATAATAGCAACCCTTGCTCCCTAGTGCATCTAACAATGACCATACCACCTTTTTAATAACTTCTAATTGCTCAAAAACTAACTTTGTCAAAATGAATGCTACAATCATGCATTACCTGGCATCAAAGCTTAATATCATAATTTTTAAAAATATATTGAAAGGCTAGTCAAAAAAGATGACTAAAATTTTCTAAGGATAACTCTTAAAGGTTAAAGAGATCAATTTTGGGCATATGATGGTGGTTTTTGTGTATTTGATATTGTAGGTTCACATATTGAGGTATACAAAAGTTGGATCTTGTGCTAAGTTGGATCTACTAATACATGGTACTTGCAATTTGAATTAGTAATACACATCCTGTATATCTTTGAAACTTTATAAAGGTGTCATATTTATGTATTCTACATATATGGTGTCATATTTGAGTGTGATAAGGTTCAAATTATAAAATGAAATCTAAATTGAAGTTGCTAATTTTTTATTTATAAATAAATCCAATAGTATATGTTGTACTAAATAGAAGTACATGTATTTTATTTTACAAGTCAAATTGAATATCTTATACATTGTTCTTTACAAACTTTTTAGACATTATGTGTTGAGGAAGAATTAAAAAAATCATATGTGAAAAAACAATATGCAAATTAGTAGAAGTAGAAATCTATTTGTTTGACACAATATGAATTTGTTATAAATTTTTGATATTATATCAGAATCTAAGAAATATTCAATATTAGGCATGATTGGATAAGATCTCTAAGAAAATTCAAACACATGTAAGCCAATTGAACTATAAAGTAAAATCACTAGTAGACTAGGTTATCATCATTTTAGAAAAATAAGGGAGAAAATAAATTAAAATGATTGCAATGCATAAATTTAATATATATCATCAAGATCAACATCATATGCACCCTATTGAATTCTATTGATCAAAATCAACATTTTACAATGTTGATGGAGGTGGATCTTAATAATGTATAACAACATTTAAAGATGCATTATTGATGCAATTACTTCTAAGAAAATGCAATTTTTTTAGTGCTTTTATTAGTGAAAATTAAAAGCAATTTTTGGATGGAAGACCTTGAAGTTTATGTGTTTGTAAATTGAAATTGTATTGTGCTCATAATTCAATTTTGTGGGTAAAAATAGTGCAAATTCAAACTCAATTTTGAATTCTTAGGTTCAACAATCAATGTGTAATCTCCAGTTTCAAGAATCTAAGAATTGAAAATGTAATGTATTTTCTTGAAAGTTTCATACATGGTTATAAAATATATTGTGTATCTAAAATTTCTTCAAAGCCATTAGTCTTCACGAGCATTAGTCATCACATACAACACATAGATATGTAAAAAATAGAGAATATGATAACAAAATGGTCATGTAATGAAAATCTTGAATCTCATTGTGCAAAACAATGTGAATTAGTGTATAATGTAGAGAAATTAGAAAAAATGATCAAACAGTTGCAATGAAATTATAATAACATAGGCAATAAATATATATACACACAATTAAGGGAAAAAAAACTTATGAATTTATAGAAGATTGAGTCTTAACTTCACTTTTGGGCTCTAACTTCCCTCTTTACTTTATTTCAAAGCCCAAGAGTTCCCTTCCGACCACTTTTGGAAGGAATCCAATGGACATCTAAAGCCACTGTAATTACATATTTGGCTATAACTAATGGACAAAAGGTGTTGTTTAAACATTAAATTTGACTCCATTTTCATCATCATAATTTTTTTATTAAATGTTTGATGAAAAAATTAATGGTACTCTGGTGCCTATACAATTAATTGGATATACAATGTCATTGTAATCCCAATTTTAGTATTTCATGATAGAATTCAATCCTTCTAAAAATACTTTGAATAGATTAAAAAAATTAAACTTTGCAGTGTAATTGAATTTCTAATATGAATCACCTACTACTATTTATAAACTATTGTTTTTAGAAAGAAATTTCAAACATTAGTCATCATAGAGTTTGAAATGATAATAATGTTTTAATTTTTATAATAATCTTGTTGTTTAGGTAGTAAATAAAGAAAACATAATGCTATCTTGAAAGGAAAATTATTACTACTAATTACACTAATTTTGTCATGCAATGTTTTAGACATTTTATATGGACCACATTATATATTGAATTTGAGTCACCCTACTAATGTCACAAATGTCAAATGTCAAGAAGCCATTTGACATAAACAATGTCACTTATAGAATTTGATTGGATTTTTAACAAAATATTCAATTTTTTGATGAATCACACTCAATATAATAGTATAAATCCTCATTAAAATCATCCTAATCACCAAATGGATGAAACAACAAAGAAGTTTTACAAAAGCCCTATTGTACACAAATGTTATGGTGATTCCATGATGAATTATTCAAAAATTCTTATTCCTAATCTCAATATGCCTTTGTAATCTCTAATTGCCTTGTAGATCCATCATGATACTCTCTGTAAGGCTACTACCTTTAGTTGCAATCTAATGTGCATTTTAAAGGTTGAATTGACTACAAAGTAATTCATTTACTATATATACTACAAATATTTTAGTGTTCATTAGACCAAAATTTTGTTGTTTGATATGCTTGGAATATCAACTTTGTGATATTTTTTAATTTGAAAAATACATGTAAAATTACATGATGTGTCTTGCTTAAATCTTTTTCAAGCTTATGACTTTGTAATTCTTTGAAAATGTTGTCTTATATCTTATCAATCATTGTTGATAATAACATTGTTAAACTTAAGTGAAGTTTTTTTTAGATTGTGAGTTTTTCATATTTAAAAGGTTTTAAGTTTTTCATGTGTAGAGCGGAAAGTAAAGAATTTTGGTATATGGAAATATCTATTCTAAGCACAAATTTCTTTTTCATGTGTGTTTGTGTTGCAACAAGTAATAGAAGAACTCCAATCCTTTTTGAGATTGGTAGGAGTCAAGAGTCCAATTGTTTGAGGCCCAATACCAAAGCCACATAAAAATGGTAAGTAACTGAAATATAAAGAAGATCTTTGTTGAAGCAAGAAATTTCCATTTTTGAAATACGTGCATATTACAATACAATCCATTAAAGAGGAAAATAAAAATGCATCGATACAAAGTTTATTTGAAGGGACTCACACATGAGAGGTAGAAACTGCTGGTCCTTTGTTGGCCAACTTTTGGGATGGGTGGCTTGTTTCAATTTGGGATCCAGGTGAAAAACTCAATCCATCAAGGAAACTTAGTCGAGAATCTATATGACGAAAAGTAATAAATATTTCTAAGCAATCCACCTCTTTACCCATTTTACTCTTTCCTAAATGACTTCGACTCCGAACTTCATACCCATCTTTATTATTGGCATACAATGGACCAACATTTACTGGCAACTCAATCTCAGGAACAATCCAATTCATAGACCATGAAATATCTTCTTCAAGATCCAAACCTTGAGGTACCCACTTTATGCAAGCTTTTTTCATAAATACTTTCTTATTATGCCGATGTTTTGGTAGTTTTCCAATTGTTACTTGTAATCCTCCAATGTACATATGACAACCTTTTGATTCACGTCTAAAGCCTAAAAGAACTGCATCTATAGCCTTGTAGGTGGTTGACAATGGAACAACCATAAATAGAGCCTCTTCTTTGTCCCCCTTCAAAAAATCCATGAGCAAATTCTCCATAGTAGCTTGCTCAGTTCCACTAACAAGCTCTACCATAGTTGGCCTAAACCGTGTCATGTTTCCAAGTGGAATAACTAATGGCCGATCAGCAAGTGCGCCAATGACTGTTCTTTCTACTAAAGCTCCTCCTATCACTGGGTGTCGCCTACCTTGAAACCCATATTCTCGTTTAACTGCATTTAAACAAGTTGCATCAAAAAACCTACTATTTTGATTATAAAGTTGAAGTAGGCGAGCAAGCTCAGCTCCAACTAAACCACTAGATGGTTCTCCTGTTCCATTTACAATGCGAAAATATTTTATATCCATGTCTCTTGGTGGTTTTGACATGGGTGAACCAAACAAATATTTGCAAACACCATCAACAAGTTTAGTTAATTGCCCAGCTTCTTTGGCAACTTCAAAGTGGTTTCCAAGATCTTCCCTCATTTTTTCTACTGCAGGTTGAGTTTGCAATACTTTCAATGCTGATTCAAAAGACACTTTTTCTCCTTTTGATGTTTGTTGAATGGTTTCTTTTAAAGCATTATACCAAGCTGAAAGATAAACCGGAAGTCTTCCAGTTGCATCTAATAAAATTTGTAATTCCATTTCGTCTAAAAGTTCTTTAGTTTTATCACCATCTGTAATAGAACTAACAAATTTCCATCGACCCCAACATTCCAATTCTTGATCCTAAAATACAAAAGCATCACAAAAGGTACTCTACATTCAAATGTTGTTATGAAAAGAATGAGTGTGTAGTATTTAATTATCTAATGAAATACTTGACAAAATCACTTACAATCACATATATGTGTACATGCACGTGGGCACAAATGTATGTCAATGGAAATCAATATTGTTCAAAACTAACCTCTAAGCCTTCATCCCACATGAATAGTTTGGCCGGAGGTTGGCCTGCATAGAATGTTTTTTCAACTAGTTCACAACTAGCTGATGCTACACGCACCATACAATGTTGACAACACATACGAAAGAGAATATTTTTAAGTGCAATATTTTCTTTGCCTTGAACTTCAATAGATTGCCATTGATCAAATATCCATAGCAATTGTGCTTCAGTTGCTTCACAAAATGTAGCTAGATGCTCCAATGTTGTACAATTTCCCAATTTTTTCAAGCTTACATCATCATCTCCATAAGAAACAAACAATGCATCTCGCAAAATTAAGAATGCTCTATCTTGTAGTAACAAACCACAATCCATTATTGCTACAACTCTTTTTCTTGTCTCTCCAAGTGACCAATTGCAAGAAAATTCTTCTGTAAAATCTGAAACTGCAGCTGCTAGAATATGGCTTTTGCCAGTTCCTACTGGACCTACAACAAGTATGTTCCCTATTATTTCATTGTAGTGTCCTGGTGACCGAACTTGCTCATAAGATGTGCAATATGAACGTTCTCTCTCACTAACAAGTTGCGATATTAATAATCGTAATTTATGGTAATGCAATCGTCCCATATATGCAAAACGACCATCATTGGTAGCAAATCTATTATTTGTAGATGCCCATTTTGCAACATCAGCAACTAGGAGATTGAGTTCCATCCACTCTGGCTTTGATAATGGGTCTGCTGATTTCATATGATCTCGCAAACTAGCCATGGATGAAATCATACTTTGAGGAAGTAATTTTGCTTTCTTAATGACTACAAAAAATTAAAATTAAAATAGAATATTTAGACATATTTTAAAATATAAAAAAAACAATTGAAAACTAATATATAAATTTCATCAATTAGATTGAAGCATCAGAATTTTATTTAGATTTTCTTTAACAAAATCATTAAAGTATACATCTTGATTTTTTTTAATCAAAATTAATGATTTTTTAAAATATTATTTTAATATTGATTTCAAACTAATTTTTTAATTTATAGAATAAGTTAATAAAACTAGTTGACATATTGCTAAAATGAAATATAACGTATTTACAACATTCATGATCACATTTTTTAATGCTTTTTATTTAAAGTTAAATTTCATTTTGTATAGCAAATTGAAATAATGATAGTTTAAATTATGTATAAAAATTTAAACTATTTTTTTAATATATCCATCTCCAAAATCTAATACTATTCTATGAAGTTTATAAATTCTTCTATTTATATATATTTTTAAAATTCTCCATATAGATTGATTTTTTCAAATAATTAGTTGATTTTGATCATTTGATTATCTTATAGAAAAAAATTCTTATTATGAAAATAAAAATAAAAATAAAAATCTAATCATCATTTATTTTTTATGTCAAAATTCAGTGACGTGTGTGTAGAATATAATCCTACAATAAATCTTGTATTTGAATTTTTTAATTGAAAATTGATCCTTTAATCTAAAACTTTTATTAATGTTTTTACAAATAAAAAATCTTGGGCATATTATTGTGGTGTTGATTTATTAGTGGTGGAATTAGGTTAAAAACTATATCACTTCATTTTCATTTGAATAGAAAAAATCTTCCCAAGGAGAAGATTTTACTATAATTGTAGAAGGACTCATTATAGGTATAGAACTATCATAAAGAGGAGAAGATGAAGGACCTGCATCATAGTTAGCTTCTTCTAAGTTTCTTTTTCTTCCAGATTTTGATTCTTCTATTGCTTTTTCTTCAGTACTTATTTCATCATCAAACCTAGGGAGTACCAATCTTAATTTGAAGATGTCACCATTTTTTGGACTTCGATGCTCATGCCGCATAAATTCTTCTTGAAGAGTGTAACAAGGTTCAAGTTTTTGTTGTTCACGCATGTGTAATACATCAATGTGTGTATGCAAAGCTTCTACAAATACTTGTGTTCCTGAAAATAAATACTCTTCACGCTCTAACCCTAAACTTGAAAGTACCTTTTTTTCACCTAAACCAAGAAGTGTCAAAATGTAATCACGGGCTTCTAAAATAGTGCTATCTGCACGAAGTTGAAGTATCCTCATCACAGTTTGTTTGATACTAGGTATATAACACGAAACATATATTTTCATTTCCATTCTTACTATAATTGAATAATATTTTTCTTATGATTTTAATAGATTTTTAAATTTATGAATGAGTGGCCATGAATTGCTAGTATTGGAATTGAAGTATAAAAGAATATCATGTCTCTTGCAACTCTTTAGAGGCATTTCAAAAAAATTCAATAATGATAACATTCTTTTAGATTCAATAAGAATTTCATTGTAAATTTCATTGAGCTTGTTAGAGTGAGTTTTTGTAAGACTATTCACAAATATATTTTTTGATTCTTAAACTGCAAGCCATCCAAAAAATTTATATTCAATATAGAATGAACTATTAAATATTCAATCATGTTTTTATATAATTATCTAAATTCATGTTTTAATTTGACTTATTATAGTGTAATTTTTTTGTACACAATAAATATAGATAAAGAGATAATCCACCTTATACTTTAAAAAAATGTTTTTTTTGGCATTGATTGAAGTTATTTATTTCTTTTGAAATCATCTATAAACTAAAAACATTAGTATAGATTTTCATTTCTATGTTTAAAAATTCCAATAATAAAAAACTTGCATTTTCAAGAACATAATACAATGGATGTAACATTGTAGAATCTACATAAATTTTAGCTAGATGTATTTAATTTGAATAGTTGGTATTGATTTACAAAACAAATTTAATTCAATATTTTTACTAAATTAATCTCATTTCATCACAATTTTAAATATAAAATTTGGATGAAATCGTGAATATCAAAATTTATTACAAAAATGATATAGTAATCAATCTATAATTTATAATTGCTAAACACTATTGTTGAGAACTATAAGTCATAATGAATCAATGCATTTTAATAAAATCTCCAATAGTCTAAAATTCTCTGTATTTTAATTAGTTAAAAATAGTGATACAGTGATATTTTACAAATTAATCTATTACTTGTGATAATTTTTCAAATTTAGATAAGGCATAGCACTAAAATTTTCTATTTTGTGTTAATTTAACTTATATGATGTAGTATAAATTGGAAATTCATGTTAATAAAAAAACAAGTATACACTTTTTAACACTTACATCTTACTTTCTATATTGTTGTATATTTAGAATTCTATAATTTCTTGTTCACTTTCTATTAAAAAAATATCAAAAATCCACAGCAAATCAATGGCATTACATTGATAGAAGGTTTTCAATAAAACCTTGTACACAAAGATAAATAAAAAGAAACTTTTTGGAACAAATTGTGAAAACAATATATAATTGATCAATGTCGTTGCAAAACAATTTGGAAATAAGTGAAAGAGTGTTGAGGTTCAAAGCTAGTGCCATGTAGGGACGCCATCCCTCCATTTTGCAACCCCTATTTTTTCTATAGCCTTCAACCTTTGAATTGAATTCATATCATCTAATGCAACCATCTTTTCAATATTTTTTTTCCTATATCAAAATTCAAACTTCACGTGAAGTCAAAAAATCACAAGTTTTTGAACTTGAAGTTAATAATAGATCTAACTTCATAACCATTCAATCTTATTAAGAACATTAGATAAATTTCTCAACTTTACTTGGGCTCAAGAGCACTTGATGTACTTAATACTATATATTTTAGAGTCCTCTTTTTTGGTTGGAAGACCTTGACAATGGGAATTTTCACAATTCACATGTATATTAGAGTCTAAAAAGCATTTGATTTTCATTGGAAATAAACTTTCTATTGATACTCTAGAATTGATTAGCTAGAACTTTTCTTCAAACATTGACCATCAATGTGAAAAAATGAATTTTCAACCTTCAAATGTTGATTTTTAAAATTTTAGAATGATAAAAATATATATGCACCATAACATTTTACACTATAATTTAAATCTATGGAGAGATTTTCAGCTTTTTTGAGCATATATTGCACGTCATACGAATTTCTTCATTTTTATTAAAAAATTAATGGTAATTTCAAAAAAATTCCCCCAAATGTGAAATTTTTACAACTAATAGAAGATATGTAATTACATCTCTACAATTGAAGTCTTAGCAATTGTAAACTTATTATTCTTGACTTTTAAGGTATGAATTGACCAATAGAGGGTGTTGAATTCTATATTTGTGAATATAGAAACCCTAAAGATTCAGATCCTATAGTTGCAAATGGACCTTTTGAAATCTAAACTCAAACTCAAATTTTTGTAGACTTTGTTTTGGAAATTAATTGAATCTCAAAGGTTCTCATTAGCTCCTTTAAAAAACTTTTCAACTTCTTCAATTGAAAGTTTGGAGTTATAGTCTTGGTCAATTGAAAAAACAATGGGTTTTCTTTGGGGGGTCAATTTTAGAATTGTATGACTTCAAAATTCCATTATTTTTGTCATTGCTTCAAAATTTTGTTATTTTCATCTTAGCTTTCATTCCACCTGATTTTTTTAGTTGTGACTTCAAATGGACCACATGGCTACAAAATTAAACATTTATTTTTCAATGTCAAAATTCCAAAAGATAGTCTAGAAATTTTAACCAATTCTAATCTAAAGATCATTAATGAAATTTTACAACAATTTGAACTTTGGGTTTAACCATGGAGTATTAATTTTCTAATTTTCTAATGACACGGTTAAAAAACTTGCACCATGATGTTTTACACTATACTATAAATCTAGGGAGAATTTTTCAAATTTTTTTAGCATCAATTGCATCTACTTTAAATTATTTCACATTTTATTCATAAATTTATGGTAATTTCAAATGTTCACAAAGAAATATAAAATTCTTAAAACTAAGAAGAAGACATAATTGCATCTCTTAAAAATAAAAAATAAAAAATATATTTACAAGGAACTTGGAAATGAAGTTTAAAAAAGTGTTAATAAGCTTGTCCTTTGAGGATTGTAAGTGTAGACTCTAGTTGATAGGGAAGTCTTGACAATTTTGAACTTGTTGTGGTGGACTTTAGAGATCAATGATGCTAGCGTGCAAGCTTGGAGCTGCGAGCTTGTGAGCTGTGAGTGTGGAATTTGTAAGCATAGAGTTTGAAAAACTTTTCTTTTAAGAATTATTTCCAAAAAAAATATTTGTTCTAGATTTTTAACAAAAAATAGAGGATAATATACTATTTATAGTAAGTTTTGGGACCTATGACCACTAACCCTATGACTGTGGATTTTAGTTTATAAAACTATCATACTATGAAAACTTCCATTTCATATGAAATAAGCCCCTGTTACCTTTGGGCATAATTTCAGATTTTGCTCACCTTCTACAATTCTACTCTATATGTAGTAATAGATTATTTCTAAAATACAATATAATAAATTGAGCAATGAATATCTACAAAAACAAAAATATGTATTACATTGCCTCCACAATAGGTGTTCTACATCAACTTTGAAGACTTAGCTCAATATTGAGAACGCACCTATTGGCATAATCCAGGGCCTCACGGGATTCGAACCTGGGCCATCAACTTCTAATCTCTTGGACCTCTTGCAAGTATACTCCAATCTAAAGGAGTGACCACTCATTGGTATTTTTCTTATAAAATGCAAAAAACGTCTTCCAAAAAAATAAATAAAAATATGAAAAATAAATATGGAATAAAAGTAAAATTAAAGAAAAAAATTTAAAAAGTATTGGGAAAAAAATCAAACTAAAGTAAAATAAAAAGGAAAAAATATAAAAAGGGTAAGGGAAAATGAAAAAATGCAAAAAGAAAAAAATGGGGAAAAATGGAAAAGGGAACCTAAAAAAAATTTAGAGAATTCATTTGATGATCATAGGGTGGTTACTGGATATAGAGTGATCATTGTAGTTGTTGGCCATTTACACCCTCATATTGCCAAACATTTGATAAAATTTACACCCTCATATTCATACTTCTAAAATGCATAAATATGTTCTACTCCATATGCTCCAAATCATTTCAATTGTTCCAAATGTATGTTAATACGATGCAAATGAAGTACAAAGAAGAATGTGGCTTGTCCCCCCTACTTTGGAACATTGATGATCCCTACTTGAAGTAAAAGAACCTTCAACTCGTTGAAACTATAACTAGGTGCATGAATGAATTGATCATCATGGATGTCCATTTTGCAAAAGTACTAGTACAAGTAGTACAAGTGCTTACAATTCACGTACGCTTGACACCCTCCAATAGTAGAAATGGACATTTGAATAAAGTTCGGGCATGTGCACAAGGGAAACATACCTAATGTGATTCGGTATACATTTTTGTTTGGGCCTGTCCCGGTCTCTAGTGACACTATTGCACCTAGACTTGAAAAAGAAGCAAGGTCACTCCCAAAATTTGTCCTTTAAATGTTTTCAACACTTTTCCACTTGTTTCGTTGCTTTGTAGTTGGTGCATTTGCATTCCACTGTATGGTTCGGTTGTTCTTAATTGTGGATATACACTTGCATCTTGTGGTGGCGGTTGATCATAGGAGACATTCTTCAATATGTTTGACATGTTAAATAGTCGTCGTGGAGACAATGTAGGGCGCTCTTGGAGATGGAAGCCAACATGTTGTAGATACAATGTCTCCTCTTGGTTGAGGTTGGTCCCCGTCAAGATAGGCCAAACCTCAGGCACCACAAGCCTATCTATAACATACTTGCGCTTTGTACCTGTTACACATCGTTCAATGTTATTCCAACAGAACCAAAAGTCCGCTACTACCTCTCGCTTCATTCTTTAATCTTCTTTTCTACCACGATACGTCAGAGCGGGTATTCCCTTCCTTCCTCTTGCAATTTTGGCAATGCATTTGATGTTGGACACTTGTTGTTGAGCTTGACATTTTGCGTTCGATTTGTGGCTAATCCTTGCAATGTGCCACTTTGATGTATTGCAATCGCTTTCAAATGCAATTGTAATATGTCGGTTTGGTTGCACCATAGCTTGCTTCCCTTTGCCCTCAAGATTCTCAAAAGAAGCTATAGAGGACCTTATTCGAATACGAGGTTGAGAAAAATTCACTTTGTCGGGTTGATGTAAATCTCCTTCATCACCAATTGGAATGTCCAACTTCCACTTTATGCTTCCAAAGATCTCTTCTCCTTCCAAATGTAGTATATGTGTTCCAAAATCCTCAGTTCCTGGTAATGTGTTCATCACCTCTGCCATCTTTTGGGGGTCTCCGCTTTGTCTTGCAGCTCTCAATTTCAACTCCCCTTTTGATGGACCGGATCCACATGCATGTCCTTTTAAATAAGTACGGTAGTTTGTCATTTGTATCCAAGCATGGATGTTGTCATCACAAGTGGTGTCAAATAAGTTGTTGCCTCAGTTGCCAGACATTTGAAGCAACTTCTTATGAATTTTTTCTGACAAGTTGCATGGTGGCATGTCTGCCAATTCCTCCAAACTCAAATCATGTACAACCATTTCTAGAAAACATTACCTCAATATTAATCAATAATATCATTTCAAACATGAAATCTCAAAGTCATTGTAAATTGAAGCAACCAAGTGCATACATTTGAAATCATACCAGAAGCCTTTGAATGTTAAGAATTGTTTTGTGTACATATATTTTGCTTATTTAAAAGAACATTGTAGTCACTAGCCAACTTCACTCTTTGAAAAGCTACAAATCAATTTTGAATGTCATCCACTATTTTGTTTTTTTTGAACGGGATTAGAAATGGAGGGCCTCAAGGTATCCCCATTTCTAATCTTGTACAGAAAAACAAAAATCAAAAAACAAAAAACAACTTGTCCAATGATAAATTTTTACAAAGAATTCATGCATGCATTGTCGCAGCTTAAAATTTTGATTTTCTTAGTATACACCAAAATAGGAACGGAAACTAGTCATTAGGGAACCGGATCCGATAAGGTGGAGAAGGAAAACTCAAAATTAGCACGGAATGTGAAGTAGTGGGCCTCTTGGATCTAATCCGGTCGGGAGTAACTAACGACGGAAATGGAATGCAACACGGATTAGGTCTAGGACCGGATTATGATGATGAACCGGATTATGATGGTAAACCGGATTCATGATGACAAACCGGAAAGGGTCCAGGGAGTATAAAAGGAGGAGCTTTCACTGTTGCACCCCCTTTTAGAAACTCGACCTTGAGCGTGCGCGGTTGAGTTTTTGGAATTTGTGCGTTTGTGT
Organism: Pseudoscleropodium purum; assembly: GCA_963969395.1. NCBI lineage: Eukaryota > Viridiplantae > Streptophyta > Bryopsida > Hypnales > Brachytheciaceae > Pseudoscleropodium > Pseudoscleropodium purum. The sequence continues at coordinate 8,786,447 of OZ017797.1, forward strand.
TCTGTTCGTTTTGATTCCGGTTGAGATCGGAGAGAGAACGTGAGGAACGGGACATGCGGCTAGGAGAGAGTGAGATAGATTGGAGAGGGAATGCCGCCGCTACGTAGGTCTAGATCGGCGAGTCCCTCTGGAGGCGAGGTGAAGCTCCGGAAAGTCATTCCGGTTATTCCCTCCACAGAGCCGGAAAAGTCTCAACTCATGGAGGATCTCAAATCCATGGGTTGCCTCGGGTTTGCCGAGAAACCCTGGGGTTTTAGGGAGGAGAGAATGGTCAAGGAGCTCCTCGGAAAGCTGTCCAATCAGTTTGACAACACCGTGAGAGGAACTCCCGTCAGCTGGAACGAGGGAATGTGGAGAGCGGTTTAGGGATGGCGAACCGGAAGGATGAGTTTGTCCGAGGGAAGTTCCAGGGAGCCGTCAATTCGAAGGACGGATACGCGGTCGAGGATTGCGAGGATGACCGACACCGTCGGCTCCTGCAATTTCTGGTTCCGGTTCTTCACCCGGAAACGCCGACCAGGGTGACGATCACCCTCGGCAACACCATTTTCGGTGCCCTCAGTGGTACCCGGAAAGTGGACTGGGCACGAGACCAGATATCACCATCGACCTGGAGTCTCCACCCAGATCTAATCCTGCGGAGGGGGAACGGGTCCGGAATTTGAGTGAAGTCTTCGAGGAGCTAGTCCCGGAGATCGGAAGCCCGACAATAGGATCTAGAGTTGTAGGGTAGATAGGATTTTGGATTTCAGTTAGGAGTAGGAGCGGATCCGGATCCGGATCCGGCTCAACAGTATTAGGTTAGCCGGAAGTTAGATTAGGATGGCGGCGGACCCCCACGGGTTTTCCGCTCCTTTTTGTGCTTTTAGGGTTTTTACCCTTTGTATATAAATCGGTTCCCGCGATGGGAATTGGGAGTTTTTCATTTTGCAAACTTCTTGTACTTTTCTATTCTCTTCATTGTGTGTCTCTCTCCAGCGCGACAGGATTGTATGATGTGGAGTTAGGATAGTACGAGTTGGTTTGCGAGTGATTTCTCCCCTTGGTGTTTTTTTTCCGATCCTAGGTGCATGTGAGTAGGTATCGAAGAGTTGGGAGTGAACTTACTTCCTCAGCACGTCTAGAGTTTGAGATTCCGGGTGAGAAAGCCGTTGTTAGGCTAGGCGGGTAGGGAGGGATTCCTTAGCTGCGCTAGAACTCCCGGGTGGGAAATCCGGTTGAGTGTCCGATCTCCTGTGAGGTCTCACCACCCGTATGGGTAACGGAAGAACTTTAGTTGATGTTGGAACGGACGGGTGCACTTGTAACCACCTGTCTTCGCACGGATCGGAAGTAGCATCAAAGTCGTTGTAGTACGAGAGGGTCGAGTGTGGGGTCTTTGTGTGACCTACAACCCGGATTGCTATCTGGGTTGTTGTGAAGGACCAAACCGGATCCGGATTAGTTTAGGAGTTTAGGAAGTAGGACAGTGGGTCTTCAGCCACTATAAGTCACGGAAGGAGTGGTGGGCCTACCACTCTCAAATGTAAGCGGCGACCCCTCTGATGGTGAAACAGAGGCAAAACTAAACCAGATAGGATTACGGATACAGGATGACCATCCGGACCGGATTGGTCAGGACGGATTTCCAGGATCGGAAGTTGTGAGATCCTGGGATTTGGGTATTTGTATGGACCGGATAGTTAGTAGGACCGGAAGAAGGAGTAATCCGGTCTGTAGTTATCCGGTGTGGTGGTATTTCTGGTTCTAGATCTAGGACCGGAAAGTAAGATTGGGATACTGACTTAGCTTAACTGCTTAATAGAGCTAGATACTTCACAAGATCTCGTGGGTTTGATCTTTAGAGTCACTTAGTTATACTCTAGAGCGATTTTTGTGAGTATAATGGAGAATTGACCTGCCCTGTGCTGCGACATGCATACTCTAAATCAAATAAGAACAATCCTATTTTGAATTTAACAATTCAAAATAAAAAAATGAAATGCAAAATTTTTATGTTAGTATGGAGGGTGTACTTACCATTTGCATGAATCCTCCCCATTGTCGATACCTAAAATGCCAAAATGCAAGCCAATGCTCTGAGTGGTGAAGTGCATCTTCAGTGGCAGCTCCAAATGATAACCACCATGACCTAATTGTAAGGTAACGTGTCTCTGCTTCATCCATAGTCTTTGCATCTTTGTATTATTTGCATAAGCTATTGTATTGTTGCTAGAAGGCTTCCTTGATGTGCTTTTGCGTGTGCTTTTGAAGAGAAGTACTCCAATGTAATAAGCACATTCTCTCCCGATTCTCCATTTTGTCATTGGCTGACCCAAATCCACAAACAACATTCCAATTGGCCATAGCGCTATCTGCCATGAATTCCTTGAAGTTTGGATGATCTATTCCATATCGTGCTATAACTGCATTCAAATACCTCCAAAATTGCACTTGGATCTTAGTATCTTCAAATTGTGTGTCACATGTTGAAATGGTCATGACTTTCTTGTATTCTGTATCGTACACGTGGCAAGCCATCGTGGTCTACTCCTTCATACATTTCACGTGGTCGAACATCATCCCCGCATTTTGCAAATTCCCTATGGGTTGGATGCGCCTAACCAAGTCTACTCCACTTCCTAGTCCTTCGGTGAGCATCTTGAAAATGTACTCCTTCTCCTTCCCTTGGCCAGGAAAAACGCTATCGTGAATGTATTCAAACCTACACTCCTTCATGGTCATGATGCTATCAATCACACCTCCCTAGTTGTTTGAGCGATATGAAGATATCACATTCCGTATGTTTGGACTACTCAAGTATTGGAAATGGTCCATCACCTCTTTTAGCTCTTCCCCCTTCAACATTTCCTTCTCTCCCTCACCGTTGTGAAATAAGTAGTTTAGGAAAAATTCCTTACTAGCAGAAAGAGCAATTGCAGAGTTGGTGGCCATAGGTGTTTTGGCCACTTGTTGTGCAATTAGTCCACAAATTTCTTTCGTGGAATCTTTGTATATGCCTTTTGCAATAGGATGACCATGATTTCTAAAGTGAATGGCAACCCTATTCATTTTAGAATTATCACTATAGGTGTAGTACATCCTAGCATCGCATGTGTTCAAGCACATTGGTGATTTCCTGCACAACTTTCAAACTAGAGAAGAATCTTTGGGAGGATTCTCCCCTATTGTAGAAGAAAACATTTTATAACCAATCCACTCTGTTTTGTTCTTCTTGGATGCTCTCTTCAAATAATCACACTCTAGATTTTCACAAATAAGATGGCTAGCGCAATATGACTTACGGAACTTGAGATTGTTGGAGTTGTTAATGTTGGTCGTCACTAACTTACACCAAGGATGTCTATTATATCGTTTGTCCTTTCCTTCCAAGTTCTTGGCCATTGATGAAGATGCCAATGATCGACATGGAGGCAGTTCAAAGATGACATCTCTGTTGAACATTGGTGGAAGAAATTGGACATGATGATGCTTGATGTTGTTAAGATTCATTCTTGATAGTTCATTTCGCGAGTGATGCATGTTGGCTAGTCTCCTAAAACATTCTATTATACTCACTCGGTCAACTAGAGTTGGATGCATTGGAGGACATGAGAAACAATACTGTGCAAGACTATTTGACGGAGTTTCCGATAAATAGTTCTCAAATGCATTTTCACTTGATATGAGTGGAATTCCGCAAGATTGCTTTTGATTTGTCAAGTCAAGGGACTCTCCTTCCAATTCACTAGACAACTCTATGATTGTGTCCAATTTCTCAACCTTCACAGCTCATAGAATGGCACTGCTTCCAAAGACCGGGAATGCTTTATGAGGCAGACTAGGCAAAATAGTTTGAGACATATAAGGCATGTCCATTGTGGTGTTAATTGGCTGACAACTTACTATCTCTGTGGACATAGCTATCATAGACAATGGAAGTCCATAAGCTCTATAATTTCCCAAATGCAAATACCAATAGTGACCTTCTTTGACAGACTTGACAACATGATTACATTGTTGTAACTCACTAGACTCTGACTTCTTCTCTTCTTTGATATAGATTGAGGACTCTACAAATCTAAAGCGTATGTGAAGGAGGTGGCTTGGAACTCTAGCATGCCCTCCTTTGTCTATTAGAAACATAAATGGAACCTCATGACCATCTACTCGAATTGAAGCCATGATTACAGTACATGGGATGTGAGAAGCAAAAATGAAATGGAAGGGTGCTTGCCTTGTTACAAAAAGATCTTAAACCTAATATAATACTTAAGTATGTAAATGTTTGTGACAGCTGTAGTCTAGCTTTTCAGCTTTTTATAGAACTTTTTCGATTTTCTATGACATTTCATACATTATTTATATATATATTAGAATTTTAGTGTAAAAGTAACTTCAAAATGCATTAAAGTGTCCAAAAAGTAAAAAGATACTTTAGTGAGTAGCTACAAACTAATAGAAAAGGGCAAAAAGGCAAAGAAAAAGTAAAAGTAAAAGAAAAAGGAGAAAGATAAAGAAAAATCTGAGGTTAAAGAAAAAGAAAATGCAAATTAGGGATTTGGAGGTGCAAGCAGGAACGTCGCGCTGGTCACGACGAGTTGCAACCTTTCCAATCACCCCCGGATTTCTAATTTAATCCTTCTTTCTCCTTCCATTTTCCCCCTGTGCCGTGACAATCTCTTGCGCTATTGTTCTCATCTTTCAAGCGCTGTATCGTAAACTGTGTTATTGTGTTGATTTTTGTGCTGGATATTTTCACGCAATTTGCGCAGTAAATAAAATTATTGTACTTTGAATTGTGTGTAAATTGTGTACTTGTGATGTAATTGTACTGGAATGCTGTTGGGCCATTGCAATTGCGCGTAATAAACATGAGGTTTGGTGGAGCGTGGATGAATTGAAGGCGCTGGTTTAGTTCGGCCAGTTGCTTGAGGATTCAGCATCTTTCGAATTCAATGCTACAACAGTACACACCACAAGGAGATTGTGAATCTCGTGAAGCGTGAAGAGTGGTGTCAGTACTGAAACTTGATAGATTGAAATTTTGCAGACGTTTGTGCAAGTGACAATTCAGTTGTATGGGAGTCATCTCAACACTTGGAAATTGTCATCTAGTGCGTGAATTGTAGACATATAGTCCCTGTGAACTGCTGATTTTTGAAGCTTCAACCGGTTTGAAATGCATCTGTGAAGATTTCGTGTTCCAAAGTGAAGTTTGCTGGAAGTGTAAAAATCAGGGTATTTGATTGGATGTTTTAAATTATTATTAATAATTATTTGATTAAATTATCATGTCAATTGATAGAACATAGAATATATTTTTGGTGAGTTTTTAAATCACTGAATTCGGACATCGCATGCATAAGTTGATAATTTCCAAACTTGTTTCATTGTTACAGTCGGAAAGTCCTCTTGTCACCATTGGAGTTAGGGATTCAGCTGAGAAATTAGGGTATTCGAACTTGAGTTCTAAAATTATTGTTATAAATTATTTGATTAGAATTCAGTTATTTAAAATACATTATAGAGTATTTTACTATTTGATCTTGGAATAATTGGAATGGGTGGCTTCATTATCAAGTTATTAATTTCCGAACTTGATCAATTTGCACAGCCTTAAAAGACATTGTCACAATTAAGATTAGGGAATTGGCTGTGAACTGAGGGTATTTGGTAATCCATTTTCAAATTCTTATTATAAATAATTTAATTAAATTTTGATCATTTATAATAAAACACAGAATACTTTGTTCATTAGCTTTGAAATTATTGTAATTAGGAATTTTATAAAAAAATTATTAATTTTCAAATACCTCTAATTTATACAAAACTAAATGAACCTATTGACCAAACAATTAAGGGTTTGAGTTAGAGTTTTCAGTTTTGGATTAGAGTATCTTAGGGTTTGGTAATAGATGTACGGTTATAGGTTAAAGTTAATTGTGTGTGGTAATAAGGTTGTACTTGGAGACTTAGAAGAAACTTACTAGTTAATGGTACTAGTGTTTGATTGGGAATATTTATCGAGCACTTTTAGATACATGAAGCTTTATTACATATATTGAAATAGTTTTCTTTTGAAATGATCTGTAGGTAGAGCATGCTAACTTTGCAAGTGATTGGCCCTATTGTCCTTGTGTGTTGCTTGTGACTGCAATTTTTTTTGTAAGTATATACTAAACTTTTAAACTCTAAATCTTTTTGAAATATTAAAAAAAAGGTATATTTGTACTATGTTCAAAATACTATAGTGGGCTGTACTGAAGTCAAGTCCTACATTGCATTCATACACAAGTCAGTCCAACTTGATACATTGTCTAGAAATATTGTCCTGAGCCCTAGAACACTAGACAGGACAGGGACATGCATGTTGAGTCTTTTATCTTATAATGGACTGTTGAGTGTTTCTTGGGCTATTTAGTGGGAATAAAAAGGAATTTTTATTCTATCTTCAAAACTTAAGTACAAAGTGACATTTGAACACATTACACTAACCTTACATAGATCATTCCCTAGTGCAGGGTTGACGAATGTCAACGTCCGCTCCAAAATAGCGTCCGTTTTCCGGACGTCCGGACGCTAGCGGACGCAGCGTCCCGACCGCCGTTGGAAAGTGGATGGGCGGGACGGGGCGGACGGCCCGAGGCGGACGCCCAGATCGTGCGGACCAAATCAGTCCGCACGTCGATCGGACGGCCGTAATCAGGCGGACAGGGCGGACGCTGCGGACACATCGGACACTGCGGACACAGCGTCCGCGTCCGGACGTCCCGGACATCCGGACGTCGTGTCAACCCTGCCCTAGTGTTCAAACTTGGTAGCGTTTGGAATAGGGATTCCAAAAACCTAACTACAACAGCCGATGACAAAGGGCTACTAGTACAATATACGAGGTCATTTTCAAATTTAACTTTGAATAGGATATATTTGATTTCATGCCATCGTCCTTTACCTTCATGGCAACCACCTTGTAGGAAGAATATAAATGAGACTAGGTGGTTGTGTCAATACTTTAATGAGTGCGTCTTTTCAAAATTTCAAGTTATAGTATTTAAAAAAAATACTAAATCAAATTAGGTGGCCTAGTCAGTTTAGGGTACTGTTCGTGCATTTAATGTTGTACTACTTCGGCAATGGTAATGACAAATTCTCGACTTACACTCCATTATTAAAGGAATAGACACTGTCAGAATTACCGTTTGTTGCCACCTCCAAAATCCTAGGGAATTGACAACACATTGAACTAAGTGTGTGGCGGCGCAGTTGTCAATTACAAGTTAGGGGTCTATCAGAAATTTTTTAGAGGATGTCGTGCAGTCATCATGCTTAATATTGGTTCTAAAGAACTACATATTTGACCCATCTCCTTGAAAGACTCATTTCAGTTGGATTACTGAGAGGAGGTAGTAGTTTTGTTTAGAGGAGAATTCATACATTTTGTTGTCCCCACATGCTTTTAGAATACCATCACTCAATTTCTATAGTTCCAAAGCACATGAAGAAGAAGAAGAAGAATTTTCAAATCTTAACTTACTGCTTGATTGAAAATCACAATAGTATTCATTGTTTTATACCAAGGTGTCGCAGCACAGGGCAGGTCAATTCCCCATTATACTCACAAAAATCGCTCTAGAGTATAACTAAGTGACTCTAAAGATCGAACCCACGAGATCCTGTGAAGTATCTAGCTCTATTAAGCAGTTAAGCTCAGTTAGTATGCCAATCTTACTTTCCGGTCCTAGATCTAGAACCAGAAATACTACCACACCGGATAACTACAGACCGGATTACTCCTTCTTCCGGTCCTACTAACTATCCGGTCCGTACAAATACCCAAATCCCAGGATCTCACAACTTCCGATCCTGGAAATCCGTCCTGACCAATCCGGTCGGAATGGTCATCCTATACTCGTAATCCTATCCGGTTTGGTTTTGCCTCTGTTTCACCATCAGAGGGGTCGCCGCTTAATTTTGAGAGTGGTAGGCCCACCACTCCTTCCATGGCTTATAGTGGCTGAAGACCCACTGTCCTACCTTCTAGACTCCTAAACTAATCCGGATCCGGTTTGGTCCTTCACAACAACCCAGATAGCAATCCGGGTCGTAGGTCACACAAAGACCTCACACTCGACCCTCTCGTACTACAACGACCTTGATGCTATTTCCGATCCGTGCGAAGACAGGTGGTTACAAGTGCACCCGTCCGTTCCAACATCAACTAAAGTTCTTCCGTTACCCATACGGGTGGTGAGACCTCACAGGAGATCGGACACTCAACCGGATTTCCCACCCGGGAGTTCTAGCGCAGCTAAGGAATCCCTCCCTACCCGCCTAGCCTAACAACGGCTTTCTCACCCGGAATCTCAAACTCTAGACGTGCTGAGGAACTAAGTTCACTCCCAACTCTTCGGTACCTACTCACATGCACCTAGGATCGGAAAATAAACACCAAGGGGAGAAATCACTTGCCAACCAACTCGTACTATCCTAACTCCACATCATACAATCCTGTCGCGCTGGAGAGAGATACACAACGAAGAGAATAGAAAGGTACAAGAAGTTTGCAAAATGAAAAACTCCCAATTTCCATCGCAGGAACCGATTTATATACAAAGGGTAAAAACCCTAAAAGCACAAAAAGGAGCGGAAAACCCGTGGGGGTCCGCCGCCACCTAAATCTAACTTCCGGTCTAACCTAATACTATTGAGCCGGATCTGGATCCGGATCCGCTCCTACTCCTAACTGAAATTAAAATCCTATCTACCCTACAACTCTAGATCCTATCGTCGGGCTTCCGGTCTCCGGGACTAGCTCCTCGAAAACTTCACTCAAATTCCGGACCCGTTCCCCCTCCGTAGGATTCGGTCCGGGTGGAGACTCCAGGTCGATGGTGATATCCGGTCTCGTGCCCGGAGTCCCAGTCCGTGCAGACTTCTTGGACTCAGGAGTCCAATCCTTCCTGTCCTTCGCCATAGTTGCATCCGGAAAGAGGTCCGGTAGTGAGATGTCCGAAAGGTGAATACCCTTGTCGCACGTCGCTCCCGTCAGCTTCCGGCTGCTCTCCTCGATCCGGTCCGCTGCCTTCCGCCCCTCCACCATTGCCGTCTCCACCTGCTCGGCGAAGTCCACGAGAATCCGGACCATCCGGGAACCGGATAGTTTCTTCTCTTTGTGGATCTTCTCGTCGAAGAGCTTCGCCTTGGCCGCTGCCGTTCCGGTCTCTCCCAGGACCGCCTTGATCTGCTCGGCCACCTTCCGAGTCTCCTCCGCCATCTCCCGAGGGGCCGTCACGTCTTCCTGATAGGCGAAAAGTGTTGCCTTCAGTTTATCTACCTCCTCCTGCAACCGGCGGATCTCGGCTTCCTACTTCCGGGTCTCTTCCGGAATTGGTCTTCTCGGCTTCCGGTTTCTCCTCCGGGGCCGGTTTGTCTTGACCGGGAGGCGTCCCGCGCTTGTGTGGAGGCGTCAGCTTCTGTCGCTTGATCGGCGGCATCGGCTCCTCCTCTTCCTCGCTGGACTCCCGGTCTGACCCGGAATCGGATTCCGCCTCGTCATCCGTCTCCGACTCCCCATACTTCAGGAGCACTTCCTGCGTCTTCCACGCCCTCTCCTCTATGTCGGTGAGGACTTGGTTCTCCCGATAGAGGTGGAAGAGATAAGGGCACACTGGAGTGGCCCTTTTCTTCCCAACCCTACTAACAAGCTGGGCCACGAGATCGGAAATGATCCGTGCCCAGTCCACTTTCCGGGTACCACTGAGGGCACCGAAAATGGTGTTGCCGAGGGTGATCGTCACCCTGGTCGGCTTTTCCGGGTGAAGAACCGGAACCAGGAATTGCAGGAGCCGACGGTGTCGGTCATCCAAGCAATCCTCGACCGCGTATCCGTCCTTCGGGTTGACGGCTCCTTTGAACTTCCCTCGGACAAACTCACCTTCCGGCTCGCCATTCCCAAACCTCCTGCCCGGAAACCGTAAACCGCTCTCCACATCCCCTCGTTCCAGTTGACGGGAGCTCCCCTCACGGTGTTGTCAAACTGGTTGGACAACTTTCCGAGGAGCTCCTTGACCATTCTCTCCTCCCTAAAACCCCAAGGTTTCTCGGCAAACCCTACGCAACCCATGGATCTGAGATCATCCATGAGTTCAGCCTTTTCCGGCTCTGTGGAGGGAATAACCGGAATGACTTTCCGGAGCTTCACCTCGCCTCCAGAGGGACTCGCTTGTCTCGACCTACGTAGCTGAGGCATTCCCACTCACATCTACCTCACTCTCTCCTAGCCGCACGTCCTGTTCCTCACTTCCTCTCTCCGATCTCAACCGGAATTAAAACGAACAGAACACAAATGCACAGACGCACAAACGACAAAAACTCAATCGTGCGCTCAAGGTCGAGTTTCTAAAAGGGGGTGCAACAGTGAAAGCTCCTCCTTTTATAGTCCCTGGACCCTTTCCGGTTTGTCATCATGAATCCGGTTTACCATCATAATCCGGTTCATCATCATCATCCGGTCCTAGACCTAATCCGTGTTACATTCCGTTTCCGTTGTTAGTTACTCCTGACCGGATTAGATCCAAGAAGCCCACTACTTCACGTTCCGTGCTAATTCTGAGTTTTCCTTCCCCACCTAATCGGATCCGGTTAGCTAATGACTAGTTTCCGTTCCTATTTGGGTGTATACTAAGAAAATCAAAATTCTAAGCTGCGACACAAGGTTTGACAAAAACAAAGCGTCACATAGATACTTTATAATATATATAGTCCTAAGTAGTAACAATAAGGGTTACTACTAAAATATCAATCCAAGGACTACTATAAGTGCCATGGCTCATCCATGCTGATTTACAAGTTGAAAACAAGAGAATGAGTTCAAGAAGAAGCAGTCTATGTGCTTCATAAAACAAAGTTGCACCAAATCCATGTTGGAAAAATCTGATTTGAAGGCTGTGCCTCACCTGTACCCGTCCCAAACACAACACAAACCAATGTGAAGTCAGTGAGGATGCACAAGATGTCTTCAACATCAGCCAATTGTTATCTATGTCACAAATCAATCAAATCAACAAATAGGAAATAGTAAAAAAGGTCATAGAGCAACATACAATCAAATCACAACAACATCCTAAGCCAACCACGAGTCCACAAAGAAGGGAGACCTTTGCCATTCCAAGAAGCTCAAGAGCCACCACAAAAAAGCTTCATGATTCAAGCCAAAGCAAACCGCCACAGTCACAATGCCAAAAGGTGAGAGACACATGAAATGGAAGGCCATTTCATTCTCACATGATTGGAGGGAAAACAAGCAAAGAGGCCATAAATGAGGTAGTTTCAAAAATAACCGCCATTCAAAGGAATACATTGGTTCTAATTAAGGCCATCACCCTTGTCGCAACTTAAAATTTTGATTTTCTTAGTATGCACCAAAATAGGAACGGAAACTAGCCATTAGTGAACCGGATCCGATTAGGTGGAGAAGGAAAACTCAAAATTAGCACGGAACGTGAAGTAGTGGGCCTCTTGGATCTAATCCGGTCAGAAGTAACTAACGACGGAAACGGAATGTAACACGGATTAGGTCTAGGACCGGATTATGATGGTGAACCGGATTCATGATGACCAAACCGGAAAGGGTCCAGAGACTATATAAGGAGGAGCCTTCACTGTTGCACCCCCTTTTAGAAACTCGACCTTGAGAGAGCGCGGTTGAGTTTTTGCGTTTGTGTTCTGCTTGTTTCGATTCCGGTTGAGATCGGAGAGAGAACGTGAGGAACGGGACATGCGGCTAGGAGAGAGTGAGATAGATTGGAGTGGGAATGCTGCCACTACGTAGGTCTAGACCAGCGAGTCCCTCTAGAGGCGAGGTGAACCTCCGGAAAGTCATTCCGGTTATTCCCTCCACAAAGCCGGAAAAGTCTCAACTCATGGAGGATCTCACCTCTATGGGTTGCCTAGGGTTTGCAGAGAAACCCTGGGGTTTTAGGGAGGAGAGAATGGTCAAGGAACTCCTCGGAAAGCTATCCAACCAGTTTGACAACACCGTGAGAGGAACTCCCATCCGCTGGAATGAGGGAATGTGAAGAGGTGTTTACGGTTTCCGGGCAGGAAGGTTAGGAATGGCAAACCGGAAGGATGAGTTTGTCCGAGGCAAGTTCCAGGGAGCCGTCAACCCGAAGGACGGATACGCGGTCGAGGATTGCGTGGATGACCGACACCGTCGGCTCCTGCAATTCTTGGTTCCGGTCCTTCACCCGGAAAAGCCGACCAGGGTGATGATCACCCTTGGCAACACCATTTTCAGTGCCCTAAGTGGTACCCGGAAAGTGGACTGGGCACGGATCATTTCCGATCTCGTGACCCAGCTCGTTAGTAGAGTTGGGAAGAAGAGGGCCAGTCCAGTGTGCCCTTACCTCTTCCACCTCTATCGGGAAAACCAAGTCCTCACCGACGTGGAGGAGAAGGTGTGGAGGACTCAAGAAGTCCTCCTGAAGTATGGGGAGTCGGAAACGGATGACGAGGCCGAGTCCGATTCCGGTTCAGACCGGGAGTCGAGCGAGGAAGAGGAGGAGCCGATGCCGCCGATCAAGCGACAGAAGTTGACGCCTCCAAACAAGCGCGGGACGCCTCCCGGTCACGACAAACCGGCCCCGGAAGAGAGACCGGAAGTCGAGAAAACCGTTTCCGAGGAAGACCCGGAAATGCAAGATCCGTTCAACGGTCTTATCAACCTCCTCTGCAACATCAGGGCGGATTGGGAGGTCAAGCACAGGACGCTTTCGGCGATTGGAAAGTTGGTAGATGCGCCACCGGACAGTAAGTTGGCGGAACAGGTGGCGGAGTGCATCACCAATCCGGAAGAGACCCGGAAACAGGAAGCGGAGATCCGCTGGTTACAGGAGGAGGTGGACACCCTGAAGGCAACTCTCTTTGCCTATCGGGAAGACGTGACGGCCACCCGGGAGATGGCGGAGGAGACTCGGAAGATAGCCGAGCGAATCAAGGCGACCCTGGGAGAGACCGGAACGGCCGCCGCCAAAGCGAAGCTCTTCGACGAGAAGATCCACGAAGAGAAGAAACTATCCGGTTCCCGGATGGTTCGGATTCTCACCGACTTCGCTGAGCAGGTGGAGACGGCGATGGTGGAGGGGCGGAAAGCTGCGGACCGGATCGAGGAAAGCAGCCGGAAGTTGACTGGAGCGACGTGCTCCAAGGGCATACATCTTTCGGACATCTCGCTACCGGATATCTTTCCGGACGCGACCATTCAGAAGGATAGGAAGGATTGGACTCCCGAGTCCAAGAAGTCTACACGGGTTGAGACTCCGGGCACGAGACCGGACGTTACAATCGACCTGGAGTCTTCACCCGGATCTAACCCTACGGAGGGGGAACGGATCCGGAACTTGAGTGAAGTCTTCGAGGAGCTGGTTCCGGAGGTCGGAAGCCCGACAATAGGATCTAGGGTTGTAGAGTAGATAGGATTTTGATTCCAGTTAGGAGTAGGAGCGAATCCGGATCCGGATCCGGCTCAACAGTATTAGGTTAGACCGGAAGTTAGATTAGAATGGCGGCGGACCCCCACGGGTTTTCCGCTCCTTTTTGTGCTTTTAGGGTTTTTACCCTTTATATATAATCGGTTCCTGCGATGGGAACTGGGAGTTTTTTCATTTTGCAAACTTCTTGTACCTTTCTATTCTCTTCATTGTGTGTCTCTCTCCAACGCGACAGGATTGTATGATGTGGAGTTAGAATAGTACGAGTAGGTTTGCGAGTGATTTCTCCCCTTGGTGTTTTTTTTCCGATCCTAGGTGCATGTGAGTAGGTATCGAAGAGTTGGGAGTGAACTTACTTCCTCAGCACGTCTAGAGTTTGAGATTCCGGGTGAGAAAGCCGTTGTTAGGCTAGGCGGGTAGGGAGGGATTCCTTAGCTGTGCTAGAACTCCCGAGTGGGAAATCCGGTTGAGTGTCCAATCTCCTGTGAGGTCTCACCACCCGTAGGGGTAACGGAAGAACTTTAGTTGATGTTGGAACGGACGCGTGCACTTGTAACCACCTGTCTTCGCACGGATCAGAAGTAGCATCAAGGTCGTTGTAGTAGGAGAGGGTCGAGTGTGGGGTCTTTGTGTGACCTACAATCCGGATTGCTATCTGGGTTGTTGTGAAGGACCAAACCGGATCCGGATTAGTTTAGGAGTTTAGGAAGTAGGACAGTGGGTCTTCAGCCACTATAAGTCACGGAAGGAGTGGTGGGCCTACCACTCTCAAATGTAAGCGGCGACCCCTCTGATGGTGAAACAGAGGCAAAACTAAACCGGATAGGATTACGGATACAGGATGACCATCCGGACCGGATTGGTCAGGACGGATTTCTAGGACCGGAAGTTGTAAGATCCTGGGATTTGGATGTTTATACAGACCGGATAGTTAGTAGGATCGGAAGAAGGAGTAATCCGGTCTATAGTTATCCGGTGTGGTGGTATTTCTGGTTCTAGATCTAGGACCGGAAAGTAAGATTGGGATACTGACTGAGCTTAACTGCTTAATAGAGCTAGATACTTCACAGGATCTCGTGGGTTTGATCTTTAGAGTCACTTAGTTATACTCTAGAGCGATTTTTGTGAGTATAATGGGGATTTGACCTGCCCTGTGCTGCGACAACCCTAGTGGGAGGGTGGGTGGTATATGGAGTCATCATCCAGGCCTAGTATACTATATAATTAGTCAATTCTATAGTCATTGCCGCAATTTGACATTGGGCCATAGGAATAATAGGTCTACCAATTAGCTAAAAATAATTTAAACTTAGTTTAAAATTACATAAGGTAGAACTACTAATGCCACAAAAATGCTTATAGAAATAAATAAATACCCAAATCCATATGCAGATGGTAGGAGCATCCAAATTGAGCTATATTGGTGTATCAAGTTGATCCCAAAAATATACATAAGTAGTATTTTGGAAAGAACTTACAAATACATGATTATATGACTAATATGGTGTACCATTATTGAACCCAAAATACTTTAAACACCTTGATGTTTAAAAGTGAAAAATATGAGGACTGGGCTAGGAGTCTACTAATGGGAGAATTTACATAACAATGGCATCTTCTATGGATTTAATCAATCCAATGAAGGTAAAAAGGTCCTAGAGATACTTCACTTGGATTTGAGATGAGCCTTGAAAGAAATGTATAATAAGCCCATACAAATACTGAAGAAGAAGAAGAAGAAGCGTAGTTCCTTGTATTTCTCATCTTCTAAGGCACTTAGAAGATCAAGGGTGAATTGAGGGAAGAAAATAGTGTCTAGAAGAGGTCTAGCGGCCACAGGAGAACTCTAGAAATCTCTTCGCTTTGAAGGACAAGGTAGCACCAAAGAAGACAATGTTGCAGTCAACAACGTAGAAACACTGCAAGAAGAGACTGAAGACACCATTTTTGTAGACCAAGTAGGTGAAAAGAGCAATGTCTGGAACGTAAGCATCTTCCATTTATAATTGATTTCTTTACATTGCATCCAATTATCCATGTTATTTTATCACTATATTCAAACATGAATGTGATAATCAATGAGGGTGATGGCATTAGATTCACATCTTCTATGTGCATTATGATGATGTACAAAGTGAAATTATGAATCATTCAAACTTCGAAATAGGAATAGATATTGCTACGACGTTGTATATCATAAACTTCCGTATAATTGCAAGAGACAATTATCTTTTTTTCTTTCATACCTTGTCTAATATTTAATTTCAAAATGAAGTTCCACTACCAAAATTTAAGAGCTTTTTCAGTAATATATAGTATTTTCCCCAGGGTTGACAGGACGGTCGGACGTTCGGGACGTCCGACCGCAGACGTTGTGTCCGCAGCGTCCGCTAACATTCGCAAGTCTAGCAAACACAACGTCCGCCTAGACCGTCCGCCGCGCTTGGCGTCGCCGTCCGCCTCAACCACTTGACTGCTCCAACCGCTGACCATCTCCCCCGTCCGCTTCCTCGACCGCCCTATTCCAACCGTCCCACAGTCGCCCATCTGCCTTGCTCGTCCGCCTATCCCGTTTGCCCATCCCGTCATCCCATCTCATCCGCCCCGCCCGTCCGCTGCAATTGAGGCGTCCGCTTTTCGACGGCGGAAAGGACGCTACGTCCGTGCGGACGGATGTCCAGGTTACGGATGCCTTTTTCGGGCGGACGTAGAGATTCGTCAACCCTGATTTTCCCAGATATTGTCCCTCCATATTAGTAGTTATTAAATAGAGGATTCAAAAAAATAATTTAATTAAATGAGGTTTAGAAGTCCACAAAGTCACCTTCTATAGTTTTATATTGTGTTTGTACATGATGGAATTGCGATAAGTCATTATATTGATGTATGGGTTTCAACTCTAGCTCCTAGGGTATCAATTTGTTAAGATTATCAATTTTCCTAAGATACCAATTCTCTTTGGGTATCATATCTCATAAAGTATCTATCTCTTAATGTATCAATTCACATAGGATGTTCAAATACCTAGTGTACTAGAATGTAATAGGGCACTTTTTTCCTTGGATATCAATCCAAGTAAGGCATGAATTGTCTTAGGATATACATTTTTGTTCTTTTTGTTCCAAACATGTTTGTTTAGGTATCTTTTGTCAAAATGTGTGAATAACAATTAGATTCATATTTGGTAATTCAGGGGTATAAAATTATTAATTGATCAAGAGGCTCTAAAATGCTACATGTTCTAGAGGTACATTTTTGTTTGATACAATGTACAAGTAGTCTTCATTTGAGAAAGTTGTCAATATTAGAGCCCACTAAAATGAATATTTTTTCAACTTCAAAAGTTTGTAACTAATTCCACAAAGGTCCAAAAAATATGAAACAATTTAGGTCAAATGTCAATTCCATTTTTCTGTCAATGAAAATTTATTGAAAAATACTTCAAAGAGTTTTAACTTGCCAAATATCCAAATCAGCTGTTAAGTACTCCATTTTAGAACCTCTTATCTTACTGTAAACATGATCCGTACCTAACAAATTAATCCTGCAGTTCTTTAGATGAGTGTTGACTTTCTCAAATTACTGTCAATGATCATAGGCACTACCGTCTACAATCACGTATGTTCAAGAAATAAAAATACAAATGATAATTCTATGCACATTGAAGTTGTTCCACTTTGGAATCATAGATTGTTTAGTTAGTGATATTTGCTTTGGGAATAAACTTTTGTGCTATTGACCTAGCTCTTCCATTGTTCCAATCTTTGTTTCCAACTAGGTAGAGATTCATGCGTCAAGATGTTGAGCTTTGGGAGAGTTATGCAGTCACTTTATCAACGTCTATTTTAGCCAAAGTTTTTATGACCATTTGCTTCCATAGCTCAAGGCCTGCCAATTTTGTTCAAGTGGCAATTTAAACGCCCCAACATTTGAGGACTTCCATTGACGGCGCTTCATTTGCCAGCTATCACTTCCTCACGAAAATGGAGTTTGACACCTGCAAAGGCTAAACATAGAGTTCCGTTAAATGAAGATTTCCAAAGCTAACCCAAAATAGACGAATTCTTTGGTGAGTTTAGCTGCCACTCACAAAGAAGCTTATGAACAAATAACTTTTTGGTTGATCTTAATTAGCAAGAGTCAATATTCCTTAGAAATTAGAATTTGCTTTTCAAAGAAAGAATATTGATATGTCGGATTTCAAATAGTACCTGCCACCACGCCTTGTTAAGCCTTGCTTGAGAATTCATGAACTTCTGTCTATCCTGAAATAGACTCACTTGCATTAAAATGAATGCAATTTTCTCAACGAAGGACTTCAGTGGCAACTTACCTCAATGCATAACCAATAGCAGGAGTGCAATATGAACACCAAGAAGAAAACTTGAAGTCGAGCGCATGCGGAAGTCTCACCACCACAAGAGTTGGACAAACACGTGAAAGGAATTGGTCATCATCTTGAAGCATATGCCAAGGTTCGAGCAAATCTTCTAATCCATGCCACTTCTTACAATGCAAGAAGTTCAGTACGATAAAGTTTGGGATTGCTTTGGTTGCTAGTTGGATTTGGAATCTCGCTAGCTGTGTGATGCGTAGATGGCCATTATTTTCTTCTCTAGCACCTATAGCTCTTCAAATTTGCAAGCTGAGGTAGGTAATTTGCTAATGAGCTAGCTAGCAACATCGATAGACATCAATTAGATTCTTTCGTTGAAGTTTAGCTTAGCTACTTTTGAATTATTGCGACTAGGGCACTTTGTTTATATGTCGGTTGATATATACTTTGATATGAAATTCATGTTAGTTGATCCCTCCTGATTTCTGAAGTCAATCCCTACCAATTTTTCAAAGCCATGAAGTAGCTTCTTCAGCAAGTATTAATTTCCTCTTTTGAAAATGTCTTGATTGCGACTTGAATCCCATTCGTGTGGATGATGCATAGGACATATTTGTAAATTTGGTATCAATCTGTGTGTTTTACCTTGATTTATTGTTGAGAGAGTTTAGGGTGGATTGAGGCATTTTTAGGAGTTGCATTTGTGTTGATTAGGTTTTTGACTACGTGTGCTTCAATAGGACAGGATCCCCAAAGCCTACCCACAAGTTGTGCAAGTCAATCTGTCGCAGCACAGGGCAGGTCAATTCCCCATTATACTCACAAAAATTGCTCTAGAGTATAACTAAGTGACTCTAAAGATCGAACCCACGAGATCCTGTGAAGTATCTAGCTCTATTAAGCAGTTAAGCTAAGTCAGTATCCCAATCTTACTTTCCGGTCCTAGATCTAGAACTAGAAATACCACCACACCGGATAACTATAGACCGGATTTCCCCTTCTTCCGGTCCTACTAACTATCCGGTCTGTGCAAATATCCAAATCCCAAGATCTTACAACTTCCGATCCTGGAAATCCGTCTTGACCAATCCGGTCGGGATGGTCATCCTGTATCCGTAATCCTATCCGGTTTAGTTTTGCCTCTGTTTCACCATCAGAGGGGTCGCCGCTTACATTTGAGAGTGGTAGGCCCACCACTCCTTCCGTAACTTATAGTGGCTGAAGACCCACTGTCCTACTTCCTAAACTCCTAAACTAATCCGGATCCGGTTTGGTCCTTCACAACAACCCAGATAGCAATCCGGATTGTAGGTCACACAAAGACCCCACACTCGACCCTCTCGTACTACAACGACCTTGATGCTACTTCCGATCCGTGCGAAGACAGGTGGTTACAAGTGCACGCGTCCGTTCCAACATCAACTAAAGTTCTTCCGTTACCCCTACGGGTGGTGAGACCTCACAACAGATCGGACACTCGACCGGATTTCCCACCCGGGAGTTCTAGCGCAGCTAAGGAATCCCTCCCTACCCGCCTAGCCTAACAACGGCTTTCTCACCCGGAATCACAAACTCTAGAAGTGCTGAGGAACTAAGTTCACTCCCAACTCTTCGATACCTACTCACATGCACCTTGGATCGGAAAAGAAACACCAAGGGGAGAAATCATTCGCAAACCGGCTCGTACTATCCTAACTCCACATCATACAATCCTGTCGCGTTGGAGAGAGAGACACAATGAGGAGAAGAGAAAGGTACAAGAAGTTTGCAAAATGAACAACTCCCAGTTCCCATCTCAGGAACCGATTTATATACAAAGGGTAAAAACCCTAAAAGCACAAAAAGGAGCGGAAAACCCGTGGGGGTCCGCCGCCATCCTAATCTAACTTCCGGTCTAACCTAATACTGTTGAGCCAGATCCGGATCCGAATTCGCTCCTACTCCTAACTGGAATCAAAATCCTATCTACTCTACAACCCTAGATCCTATTGTCGGGCTTCCGACCTCCGGAACCAGCTCCTCGAAGACTTCACTCAAGTTCCGGATCCGTTCCCCCTCCGCGGGGTTAGATCCGGGTGAAGACTCCAGGTCGATTGTGACATCCAGTCTCCTACCCGGAGTCTCAGCCCGTGTAGACTTCTTGGACTCAAGAGTCCAATCCTTCCTATCCTTCGCAATAGTCGCGTCCAGAAAGATATCCGGTAGCGAGATGTCCGAAAGATGAATCCCCTTGGAGCACGTTGCTCTAGTCAGCTTCCGGCTGCTTTCCTCAATCCGGTCCGCAGCCTTCCACCCCTCCACCATTGCCGTCTCCACCTGCTCAGCGAAGTCGGCGAGAATCCGGACCATCCGGGAACCGGATAGTTTCTTCTCTTCGTGGATCTTCTCGTCGAAGAGCTTCGCTTTGGCGGCGGCCATTCTGGTCTCTCCCAAGACCGCCTTGATCTGCTCGGCTATCTTCTGAGTCTCCTCCGCCATCTCCCGGGCGGCCGTCACGTCTTCCCGATAGGCAAAAAGAGTTGCCTTCAGGTTATCCACCTCCTCCTGTAACCGGCGGATCTCTGCTTCCTGTTTCCAGGTCTCTTCCGGATTGGTGATGCACTCCGCCACCTGTTCTGTCAACTTGCTGTCCGGTGGCGCACCTACCAACTTGCCGATCGCCGCAAGCGTCCTGTGCTTGACCTCCCAATCCGCCCTCATGTTGCAGAGGACGTTGATAAGACCGTTGAACGGATCTTGCATTTCCGGGTCTCCCCCAGAAATGGTTTTCTCGACTTCCGGTTTCTCTTCCGGGGCCGGTCTGTCTTGACCGGGAGGCGTCCCACGCTTGTGTGGAGGCGTCAACTTCTGTCGCTTGACCGGCGGCATCGGCTCCTCCTCTTCCTCGCTCGACTCCCGTTCTGACCTGGAATCGGATTCGGCCTCGTCATCCGTTTCCGACTCCCCATACTTCAGGAGGACTTCCTGAGTCTTCTACACCTTCTCCTCCGTGTCGGTGAGGACTTGGTGTTCTCGATAGAGGTGGAAGAGGTAAGGGCACACTGGAGTGGCCCTTTTCTTCCCAACCCTACTAACGAGCTGGGCCACGAGATCGGAAATGATCAGTGCCCAGTCCACTTTCCGGGTACCACTGAGGGCACCGAAAATGGTGTTGCCGAGGGTGATCGTCACCCTGGTCGGCTTTTCCGGGTGAAGAACCGGAACCAGGAATTGCAGGAGCCGACGGTGTCGGTCATCCACGCAATCCTCGACCGCGTATCCGTCCTTCGAATTGACAGCCCCCTGGAACTTCCCTCGGACAAACTCATCCTTCCGGTTCGCCATCCCTAAACCTCCTGCCCGGAAACCGTAAACCCCTCTCCACATTCCCTCCTTCCAGCTGACGGGAGTTCCTCTCACGGTGTTGTCAAACTGATTGGACAGCTTTCCGAGGAGCTCCTTGACCATTCTCTCCTCCCTAAAACCCCAGGGTTTCTCGGCAAACCCGAGGCAACCCATGGATTTGAGATCCTCCATGAGTTGAGACTTTTCCGGCTCTGTGGAGGGAATAACCGGAATGACTTTCCGGAGCTTCACCTCGCCTCCAGAGGGACTCGCTTGTCTCGACCTACGTAGCGGCGGCATTCCCTCTCCAATCTATCTCACTCTCTCCTAGCCGCATGTCCCGTTCCTCACGTTCTCTCTCTGATCTCAACCGGAATCAAAACGAACAGAACACAAACGCACAAACGCCAAAAACTCAACCGCGCACGCTCAAGGTCGAGTTTCTAAAAAGGGGGAGCAACAGTGAAAGCTCCTCCTTTTATACTCCCTGGACCCTTTCCGGTTTGTCATCATGAATCCGGTTTACCATCATAATCCGGTTCATCATCATAATCCGGTCCTAGACCTAATCCGTGTTGCATTCCGTTTCCGTCGTTAGTTACTCCTGACCGGATTAGATCCAAGAGGCCCACTACTTCACATTCCGTGCTAATTTTGAGTTTTCCTTCTCCACCTTATCGGATCCGGTTCCCTAATGACTAGTTTCCGTTCCTATTTTGGTGTATACTTAGAAAATCAAAATTTTAAGCTGCGACATTACCCCTTCCTCATCTGTGAGCGTCCCCGAGAACATCATTGGCCTTCAGTCGAAGAAGTAGGCGTCGAATACTTTTTTACCCTTGATCCGTTTACACGAGTGTCAAGCCACTGGCCCTGCAGATTCGCAAGTTGCAAGGACCCGTTTTGAAAAATTTGAATGACTTCGAAAGGTCCCATCCATCGGGTATGCAATTTTCCTGGAAACTCTTTGTGACGGTTGTCATAAACTAGCACAAGACCGCCTTCCCAGATTCCATGATCAATTGGAAGTTTCCGGTCGTAATCTTTCTTGCGTTTGAATTGCACTTCCATGGTTCTCTCAAGAGCTGCATTCCGGGCTTCCTCCAGTTCTTCAATCGCAAGGAGTCGCGGAAGTATATCCATTCTGGTTGTCGCAGCTTAAAATTTTGATTTTCTTAGTATACACCAAAATAGGAATGGAAACTAGTCATTAGGGAACCGGATCCGATAAGGTGGAGAAGGAAAACTCAAAATTAGCACGGAATGTGAAGTAGTGGGCCTCTTGGATCTAATCCGGTCAGGAGTAACTAACGACGGAAACGGAATGTAACACGGATTAGGTCTAGGACCGGATTATGATGGTAAACCGGATTTATGATGACAAACCGGAAAGGGTCCAGGGACTATAAAAGGAGGAGCTTTCACTGTTGCACCCCCTTTTAGAAACTCGACCTTGAGCGTGCGCGGTTGAGTTTTTGGAATTTGTGCGTTTGTATTCTGTTTGTTTTGATTCCGGTTGAGATCGGAGAGAGAACGTGAGGAACGGGACATGCGGCTAGGAGAAAGTGAGATAGATTGGAGAGGGAACGGCCGCCGCCAAAGCGAAGCTCTTCGACGAGAAGATCCACGAAGAGAAGAAACTATCCGGTTCCCGGATGGTCCGGATTCTCACCCACTTCGCTGAGCAGGTGGAGACGGCAATGGTGGAGGGGCGGAAGGCTGCGGACCGGATCGAGGAAAGCAGCCGGAAGCTGACTGGAGCGACGTGCGACAAAGGGATCCATCTTTCGGATATCTCGCTACCGGATCTCTTTCCGAACGCGACTATTGCGAAGGATAGGAAGGATTGGACTTCTGAGTCCAAGAAGTCTGCACGGACTGGGACTCCGGGCACGAGACCGGATATCACAATCGACATGGAGTCTCCACTCGGATCTAATCCTGCAGAGGGGGAACGGATCCGGAATTTGAGTGAAGTCTTCGAGCAGCTAGTCCCGGAGATCGGAAGCCCGACAATAGGATCTAGAGTTGTAGGGTAGATAGGATTTTGGATTTTAGTTAGGAATAGGAGCGGATCCAGATCTGGATCTGGCTCAACAGTATTAGGTTAGACCGGAAGTTAGATTAGGATGGCGGCGGACCCCCACAGGTTTTCCGCTCCTTTTTGTGCTTTTAGGGTTTTTACCCTTTGTATATAAATCGGTTCCTGAGATGGGAACTGGGAGTTGTTCATTTTGCAAACTTCTTGTACCTTTCTCTTCTCCTCATTGTGTGTCTCTCTCTAGCGCGACAGGATTGTATGATGTGGAGTTAGAATAGTACGAGCCGGTTTGCGAGTGATTTCTCCCCTTGGTGTTTCTTTTCCAATCCAAGGTGCATGTGAGTAGGTATCGAAGAGTTGGGAATGAACTTAGTTCCTCAACACGTCTAGAGTTTGTGATTCCGGGTGAGAAAGCCGTTGTTAGGCTAGGCGGGTAGGGAGGGATTCCTTAGCTGCGCTAGAACTCCCGGGTGGGAAATCCGGTCGAGTGTCCGATCTCCTGTGAGGTCTCACCACCCGTATGGGTAACGGAAGAACTTTAGTTGATGTTGGAACGGACGCGTGCACTTGTAACCACCTGTCTTCGCACGGATCGGAAGTAGCATCAAGGTCGTTGTAGTACGAGAGGGTCGAGTGTGGGGTCTTTGTGTGACCTACAATCCGGATTGCTATCTGGGTTGTTGTGAAGGACCAAACCGGATCCGGATTAGTTTAGGAGTTTAGGAAGTAGGACAGTGGGTCTTCAGCCACTATAAGTCACGGAAGGAGTGGTGGGCCTACCACTCTCAAAATTGAGCGGCGACCCCTCTGATGGTGAAACAGAGGCAAAACTAAACCGGATAGGATTACGGATACAGGATGACCATCCCAACCGGATTGGTCAAGACGGATTTCCAGGATCGGAAGTTGTGAGATCCTGGGATTTGGGTATTTGTATGGACCGGATAGTAAGTAGGACCGGAAGAAGGAGTAATCCGGTCTGTAGTTATCCGGTGTGGTGGTATTTCTGGTTCTAGATCTAGGACCGGAAAGTAAGATTGGGATACTGACTTAGCTTAACTGCTTAATAGAGCTAGATACTTCACAAGATCTCGTGGGTTCGATCTTTAGAGTCACTTAGTTATACTCTAGAGCGATTTTTGTAAGTATAATGGGGAATTGACCTGCCCTGTGCTGCAACAACTGATCACCTAAACTGTGAATTCTTTTTGCTGTAGTTGAAATCTTGTAGGAAGTGGTCTCTATTTTGAGTTCTATGTATTGGAGGTTCACATTTCTACCTTCAACTATAGGAATTGGAAGGCCGAAGTTCAGCAAGATGCGACTATTCCAGCATTTGAGGACTGGCTCCCGAATGTAGTACAGAACTCGGCATTCGATGTGACAAACCCTGACGACAAGGATCGATTGATGCTCATCAGAAAACCATCACAGAAGGCAGCAAGATATACGAAGATGAAATCATTCGGTAGCCATTTCAGAGTAGATGATGGAGATACACATCGTTTCCAAACATATAATTCCGGAGTAGCTTCGGTTTTTGAAGTACCGACTGCAGATGCAACGGATGTGTCCGTGAACTACGTCGGAGTTCTAAAGGACATATTGAAGCTTGACTATGGGCCACTACATACACCAATCATTCTTTTCCAATGCCAATGGATGAAGACTACAGATAATAGAGGCAATGCAACGTAAGTCCGCGATGATGCTAGCTTTTTGATGGTCAACTTCAAGCACAAACTACCACGCATGTCGGAGCCCTTTATTTTTTTCAACCAAGCAACACAAGTCTTCTTCTCTAATGTGCCACAAAAACCAGGATGGAAAATAGTTTTGCAAAAAGAAGCACGAGCTAAAAGGGAGGTGTTGGATAGTCCTAATGTATTCATAAGTACCACTGTAGAAACTCCTAGTCTTACAGCTCCAGAAGTGGTGTCAACACCTTCACAAGTATCGTCTCTAATTGGGGCCATTGATTTGTCACCTGAGGACAATTTGTTAACACATGCAATATACTAGGTTGATGAGCATTCTTTTTCTCTAGGAATTATGCTCACACCCTTCCATTTACCTTACACAGCAAAATGAAAGAGGTCTTCCACATGTGGATGACTATAATTTTGTTTCAGTGCATGTGAGTTTTTTTGAAATTCATTTTCAAGACCGTAGGATGCCTTGATTTCCACTAATCTCATGGGAAAGAATATAATTTCAAGTTTGAGTATGTTGACTGTGGACATCACAGTCATCTCCTAGTACAGATCAGTCATTCCTTAGTAGGAAGAAGTCATTCATGCAGGCAAAACACAGTCATTAACGGACTACCATACAACTGAGTATGTCAACCGAAAGTCGTCATCTGCCCACGTCATGCCATTGAACAATGCGCTCACAGAAAACCAACAGATGAACACACTGTTTGGTCACAGTTCCAACAATCTTCATCCCTACATCTGCAAAATGACTATAAAATGACTACCTTACAAAAACGTCGTGTAAAATGTGAAAGAACAGAGCTCTAGTCATAGTGTAGTCATTTAGGACATCCAGTCATACTTTAGTCGGTTGTGCCGGACAGGTTTTTCTTGTAGTGTTGACTTGTGTAAAATTCTTGTTACATGCCATTCTAATGTATTGTAATCCATTTTCATTGCAAATCGAATATAAGGCATGACCGTGTTAAAATTTTCAACGGTAGTCTCGAGTTGCACTCTAGCAATGGTTGACCTATTTTGAGTTTGAAGATGAGAGAAGTTAACCTTGTCAAAACAATGAGAATCACCTTTAGAACCAATCAAAAGATCCAATTCTCTTTTGCTCCACTCAAATATGTCTTCCTCCTCCAAGTGTGGAATTTGACTATAGATATCTTCTTCTCTAAGCATCTCATTGAATGTGTCCGTAATTTTCTTTCCATCTCCAGATGCCATAACTCTCTTCAATTTCAAATCTTCTTTAGAAGAGCCTTTTTCATAAGGGCCCCTGCAAAAATAAGCTCTGTAGTTAGTTATCTGTGTAAAGTCTTGAACCCAATTATCACACGAGGCAACAAACAAATCAAACCCACGTTTGCCAAAAGCTTGCATCCATTTGTTGTGCACTATTTCTATGAAGTTACTCATTGAAAAATCTGCTAGTTTTTTTGCTGTCAATTTCTACAAAGATGATCAATAAAGTCATTATTCAAATGGTTTGTTTTTTAGGATAAGAAATAGAAAAAAAAAATAAGAGTAGAGTAAAAAGATCATACTATTTCTATGAATCCACCTCATTGACAATATCCAAAGTGCCAAAATGTTATCCAATCCTCAAGTTCATAGATTGCTCATTTTCATGCAACTTTGGAAGAGTACCACCAAGCTCTAATTTTTAGATACATCTTGCCTACCTCAAATATCGATGCTACATCTTTGAAGTGCTTGCAGAGTCAAATATATTGGTTTTGAAATTCTTTGGCAACTAGCTTCTCTGTATGCTTGTTGCCAATAGAAAAAATAAGTCTTTTCACAGCTTACCATTGGAATAGATGAATTCCATGACCCATACACAATGCAAATTGCATTGAAGTTGATTTGAGTACTATGATAAATAAATCCTTTGAAGGTTGGATTTGACCCTCTATTTTGTACCATAAACTTATTTAGACAACATGAAAAAATGATCTAGCCTTTGGTGCCTTTAGTTTGTATATCACAAACAACAATGGTTAAGATATTGCAATAAATAGAATCATAGACATGACAAGCAATAGTTGTCTATAATTTCACCCTCTTTATATGATCAAACATGACAATGCAATTCTCAAGGTCACCCCCTGATTGCATTTGTCGTACGAGATCAACTCCACTTCTAGGTCCGTCCACAAGCATTTTGAACAAGTAGACCTTCTCTTGTCCTTATAATAGGAATATACTATCATGGATATATTCCATTTTGCCACATCCCTTCATGTCAAGAATTTGATTAATCTCACCACCACCTTTGTTGTTACTCCAAAAAAAAGATAAAATATTACGTACATTAGGTGAGTTAAGGAGCTAGAACTTATCCATGACATTCTCTAACGCATCACCATGGAGCATCTCTTTTGGTCCTGTCGCAGCACAGGGCAGGTCAATTCCCCATTATACTCACAAAAATCGCTCTAGAGTATAACTAAGTGACTCTAAAGATCGAACCCACGAGATCCTGTGAAGTATCTAGCTCTATTAAGCAGTTAAGCTCAGTCAGTATCCCAATCTTACTTTCCAGTCCTAGATCTAGAACCAGAAATACCACCACACCGGATAACTATAGACCGGATTACTCCTTCCGATCCTACTAACTATCCGGTCTGTGCAAATATCCAAATCCCAGGATCTTACAACTTCCGATCCTGGAAATCCGTCTTGACCAATCCGGTCGGGATGGTCATCCTGTATCCGTAATCCTATCCGGTTTAGTTTTGCCTCTGTTTCACCATCAGAGGGGTCGCCGCTCAATTTTGAGAGTGGTAGGCCCACCACTCCTTCCGTGACTTATAGTGGCTGAAGACCCACTGTCCTACTTCCTAAACTCCTAAACTAATCCGGATCCGGTTTGGTCCTTCACAACAACCCAGATAGCAACTCGGGTTGTAGGTCACACAAAGACCCCACACTCGACCCTCTCGTACTACAACGACCTTGATGCTACTTCCGATCCGTGCGAAGACAGGTGGTTACAAGTGCACGCGTCCGTTCCAACATCAACTAAAGTTCTTCCGTTACCCCTACGGGTGGTGAGACCTCACAGGAGATCGGACACTCGACCGGATTTCCCACCCGGGAGTTCTAGCGCAGCTAAGGAATCCCTCCCTACCCGCCTAGCCTAACAACGGCTTTCTCACCCGGAATCTCAAACTCTAGACGTGTTGAGGAACTAAGTTCATTCCCAACTCTTCGATACCTACTCACATGCACCTTGGATCGGAAAAGAAACACCAAGGGGAGAAATCAGTCGCAAACCGGCTCGTACTATCCTAACTCCACATCATACAATCCTGTCGCGCTGGAGAGAGACACACAATGAGGAGAAGAGAAAGGTACAAGAGGTTTGCAAAATGAAAAACTCCCAATTCCCATCGCGGGAACCGATTTATATACAAAGGGTAAAAACCCTAAAAGCACAAAAAGGAGCGGAAAACCCGTGGGGGTCCGCCGCCATCCTAATCTAACTTCCGGCTAACCTAATACTGTTGAGCCGGATCCGGATTCGGATCCGCTCCTACTCCTAACTGAAATCCAAAATCCTATCTACCCTACAACTCTGGATCTTATTGTCGGGCTTCCGATCTCCGGGACTAGTTCCTCGAAGACTTCACTCAAATTTCGGACCCGTTCCCCCTCCGCAGGATTCGATCCGGGTGGAGACTCCAGGTCGATGGTGATATCCGGTCTCGTGCCCGGAGTCCCAGTCCGTGCAGACTTCTTGGACTCAGGAGTCCAATCCTTCCTATCCTTCGCAATAGTCGCGTCCGGAAAGAGATCCGGTAGCGAGATATCCGAAAGATGAATCCCTTTGTCGCACGTCGCTCCAGTCAGCTTCCGGCTGCTTTCCTCGATCCGGTCCGCAGCCTTCCGCCCCTCCACCATTGCCGTCTCCACCTGCTCAGCGAAGTCGGCGAGAATCCGGACCATCCGGGAACCGGATAGTTTCTTCTCTTCGTGGATCTTCTCGTCGAAGAGCTTCGCTTTGGCGGCGGCCGTTCCGGTCTCTCCTAGGACCGCCTTGATCTGCTCGGCTATCTTCCGAGTCTCCTCCGCCATCTCCCGGGTGGCCGTCACGTCTTCCCAATAGGCAAAAAGAGTTGCCTTCAGGTTATCCACCTCTTCCTGCAACCGGCGGATCTCTGCTTCCTGCTTCCGGGTCTCTTCCGGATTGGTGATGCACTCCGCCACCTGTTCTGCCAACTTGCTGTCCGGTGGCGCACCTACCAACTTTCCGATCGCCGCAAGCGTCCTGTTCCTCACGTTCTCTCTCCGATCTCAACCGGAATCAAAACGAACAGAACACAAACGCACAAACGCCAAAAACTCAACCGCGCACGCTCAAGGTCGAGTTTCTAAAAGGGGGTGCAACAGTGAAAGCTCCTCCTTTTATAGTCCCTGGACCCTTTCCGGTTTGTCATCATAAATCCGGTTTACCATCATAATCCGGTCCTAGACCTAATCCGTGTTGCATTCCGTTTCCGTCGTTAGTTACTCCTGACCGGATTAGATCCAAGAGGCCCACTACTTCACATTCCGTGCTAATTTTGAGTTTTCCTTCTCCACCTTATCGGATCCGGTTCCCTAATGACTAGTTTCCGTTCCTATTTTGGTGTATACTAAGAAAATCAAAATTTTAAGCTGCGACAGTCTTGAATTTGGTTCACCATCATAATCCAGTCCTGGACCTAATCCATGTGGCATTCCGTTTCCGTCGTTAATTACTCCTAACCGGATTAGATCTAAGAGGCCCACTACTTCACGTTCCGTGCTAATTTTGAGTTTTCCTTCTCCACCTAATCGGATCCGATTCCCTAATGGCTAGTTTCCGTTCCTATTTTGGTGTATACTAAGAAAATCAAAATTTTAAGTTGCGACAGGTCCCAATCCATTATGAATAAAGAACATGTCATGCTCCTATCTCCTCCAGAGTGCCCGAAGTGCCTCAGTGAGCAAAGGAGACTTTGGAGGTGACTTCTTAAGCCTTGTAATAGTCTGAAAAGGGAGAAATGAGAAATTCCCAATTGAACAAGGTGCAATAGTACTTTAGATTTGAAGAAAATGGTAGAGTGTCATACATTTTTGAAAAGCTCTTAAAAAAAATGCACTTAACCATCTAAAGAATGCGTAATTTGGACTAGTGAGCCAAAAGTTATAGCCGCTCAAAGTTAGTGGTGTCCCGGTGACACCAAGACACTTATGGGTTTCAAGGGGGTTGCTTCTAGAGAATATTTCTTGGAATAAAGCATGTGATATACCACTGGAAAGCTATAAATACAAAAAGTTAGAATGGTAGCATTACGTATAGGGCAATGCCCAAGGAGGAGAGCATTTCGGGAAATAAAGGGCCAATGAGGAGGGCGGAGCCCAATGAGGAGGCTCTTTATTTCTAGAAATGCACAACGATGAGAGGCATTGCTTGATGTAAACCACTAGCAAGCAATTGAATACTTTTGAATGACAAAATGTTTGTAAATGAAAGACTAGTAATTCCCGATTATGTAGGCAAGATTGTATAATCAAGCATTATGGGTATGAAAACCCTAATTGCAGAACAAAATGTTTCCGCAAAATGAACGAAAGGATTATTAGCAGTGGTTTATAAGGTTCTAAGCTATGAATCAAAAGTTATGGTCAAAGAGAAGGGCTGTGGTGAAGGCAAAATGGCCTCACCTAGTGAATCTGAATCTTTAGAGGGCCATAACTTTTTGAGAATTTGTCCAAATGGAACAAGTGAGTAGTCCATCAGCATTTACTCTTTGTATAAATATCCTAAATGGGCTTGCATGTGGTGTTTGGAGCTGTGACTACAAAATTACTTAGTTTGAAAATTTGGAGATCTAAACGGTGACATAATGTAGCCATTTGGATTGGAATTGGCATGTCTTCCAAAATCCAAGGTGGTTTAGGTACCCCCTTTAATATAAAAGGGGAGACTACCAAATCCCATAGAGAATACTATAGGAGGGATTGGTCTTCGTCCTCACTCTCTCTTATAGCGTTGGTGAATCCCAATGATTCAAGGTTGATGGTGAGACTTTACCACTGGCTCTAAGGCTCTATGGACACTTGTGTGAAGTGTCCCGTAGCACTAGTTGGAATGGAGTCTCACCTCTTATTAGCCCACACTCAACGTATTATGAGTTGGGAGTCTCAATTAGCAATACCAAAAAAATAGCAAATACATGATGGACTAGTTTGGAGTAGGGTGATACTCAAAGGCAATTAGGGATGTAGTGAGTAATGCCACCACAGGTCCTAGCACATTAAAATAGAAGTCCCACCCCATGTCACAATGTGGCATGCTTGGTGTCACATGGGGAGTGCGAGCTAGAGTTCCAATAACTGGAACTTAACAATCTGAATCGGAAATAGTGACTAATGTCGCAGCTTAAAATTTTGATTTTCTTAGTATACACCAAAATAGGAACGGAAACTAGTCATTAGGGAACCGGATCCGATAAGGTGGAGAAGGAAAACTCAAAATTAGCACGGAATGTGAAGTAGTGGGCCTCTTGGATCTAATCCGGTTAGGAGTAACTAACGACGGAAACGGAATGCAACACGGATTAGGTCTAGGACCGGATTATGATGGTAAACCGGATTTATGATGACAAACCGGAAAGGGTCCAGGGACTATAAAAGGAGGAGCTTTCACTGTTGCACCCCCTTTTAGAAACTCGACCTTGAGCGTGCGCGGTTGAGTTTTTGGCGTTTGTGCGTTTGTGTTCTGTTCGTTTTGATTCCGGTTGAGATCGGAGAGAGAACGTGAGGAACAGGACGCTTGCGGCGATCGGAAAGTTGGTAGGTGCGCCACCGGACAGCAAGTTGGCAGAACAGGTGGCGGAGTGCATCACCAATCCGGAAGAGACCCGGAAGCAGGAAGCAGAGATCCGCCGGTTGCAGGAAGAGGTGGATAACCTGAAGGCAACTCTTTTTGCCTATCGGGAAGACGTGACGGCCACCCGGGAGATGGCGGAGGAGACTCGGAAGATAGCCGAGCAGATTAAGGCGGTCCTAGGAGAGACCGGAACGGCCGCCGCCAAAGCGAAGCTCTTCGACGAGAAGATCCACGAAGAGAAGAAACTATCTGGTTTCCGGATGGTCCGGATTCTCGCCGACTTCGCTGAGCAGGTGGAGACGGCAATGGTGGAGGGGCGGAAGGCTGCGGACCGGATCGAGGAAAGCAGCCGGAAGCTGACTGGAGCGACATGCGACAAAGGGATTCATCTTTCAGATATCTCGCTACCGGATCTCTTTCCGGACGCGACTATTGCGAAGGATAGGAAGGATTGGACTCCTGAGTCCAAGAAGTCTGCACGGACTGGGACTCCGGGCACGAGACCGGATATCACAATCGACATGGAGTCTCCACTCGGATCTAATCCTGCAGAGGGGGAACGGATCCGGAATTTGAGTGAAGTCTTCGAGCAGCTAGTCCCGGAGATCGGAAGCCCGACAATAGGATCTAGAGTTGTAGGGTAGATAGGATTTTGGATTTCAGTTAGGAGTAGGAGCGGATCCAGATCCGGATCCAGCTCAACAGTATTAGGTTAGCCGGAAGTTAGATTAGGATGGCGGCGGACCCCCACGGGTTTTCCGCTCCTTTTTGTGCTTTTAGGGTTTTTACCCTTTGTATATAAATCGGTTCCCGCGATGGGAATTGGGAGTTTTTCATTTTGCAAACTTCTTGTACTTTTCTATTCTCTTCATTGTGTGTCTCTCTCCAGCGCGACAGAATTGTATGATGTGGAGTTAGGATAGTACGAGTTGGTTTGCGAGTGATTTCTCCCCTTGGTGTTTCTTTTCCGATCCTAGGTGCATGTGAGTAGGTATCGAAGAGTTGGGAGTGAACTTAGTTCCTCAGCACTTCTAGAGTTTGTGATTCCGGGTGAGAAAGCCATTGTTAGGCTAGGCAAGTAGGGAGGGATTCCTTAGCTGCGCTAGAACTCCCGGGTGGGAAATCTGGTTGAGTGTCCGATCTCCTGTGAGGTCTCACCACCCGTATGGGTAACGGAAGAACTTTAGTTGATGTTGGAACGGACGGGTGCACTTGTAACCACCTGTCTTCGCACGGATCGGAAGTAGCATCAAGGTCGTTGTAGTATGAGAGGGTCGAGTGTGGGGTCTTTGTGTGACCTACAATCCGGATTGCTATCTGGGTTGTTGTAAAGGACCAAACCGGATCCGGATTAGTTTAGGCGTTTAGGAAGTAGTACAGTGGGTCTTCAGCCACTATAAGTCACGGAAGGAGTGGTGGGCCTACCACTCTCAAAATTGAGCGGCGACCCCTCTGATGGTGAAACAGAGGCAAAACTAAACCGGATAGGATTACGGATACATGATGACCATCCCGACCGGATTGGTCAGGACGGATTTCCAGGATCGGAAGTTGTGAGATCCTGGGATTTGGGTATTTGTATGGACCGGATAGTAAGTAGGACCGGAAGAAGGAGTAATCCGGTCTGTAGTTATCCGGTGTGGTGGTATTTCTGGTTCTAGATCTAGGACCGGAAAGTAAGATTGGGATACTGACTTAGCTTAACTACTTAATAGAGCTAGATACTTCACAGGATCTCGTAGGTTCGATCTTTAGAGTCACTTAGTTATACTCTAGAGCGATTTTTGTGAGTATAATGGGGAATTGACCTGCCCTGTACTGCGACAACTAACATTGTGGGTATGTGGCTTGTGCAATATTAGCTAGTTGTGGCTCAAGCAAGGTTGGAAACAAAGTGTAAGAAACCGATTAAGTAGTGAAAGATTGTCTTAAGCAGTGAATTGTGATTTGGGCCGCGACAAAATATGTCAAAAAACTCCTCACTTGTTGCCATGGTAATGGCAAAAGTTTTGAAAGTTAGAGTTCTAGCTACTTTGTGAGCGATCAATCATGTGATTACTTTGAGAAACTCTCTACATTGGCCATTAACAATTGGATGCAAATGGGCATCTAAGTGGATGTATGCATGTGACAAATCTTTAGTTCTAACTAGGTAAATATGTAATAAATTCTTGAGTTACATAAATTGAAGCAAGTAAAAAATTGTCTACAAACTTAACAAAGCACAACAGAGTTTGGTGGAGGAATTTGATCTAAGCTAAAAGGATATTTGGTGGTCCTTATCCACTCAATTTTGTTACTTTTCAAAACTTGTGTGCAATAGTGACATCTTGGATTCTCATAGGTCAAATGTCCAATACAAAGCAATTCTTTGAAGTTTAAATCTAAATCATTATGAATGTTAGAGGTCATGGTGCAACACCATACCGCTTATCTATGCCTTCTATACTTTTAGCACACATAGATCCACAACATGGTGGTAACTTAAAGAGAACATTTTCATCAAATCTAGGTGACTAGGTAGGAGAAATTGAACCTTTTGATATTCAGTAGCATCAAAATCAATTTGGACTAGTTCATTCTATAATTCGGGCATAGAAAACAATTTGCAATGGCATTGCAAGACACTTAGAGAATCATGATGATTGGGAGGGAGAGGAGGATGAAAAAATTCAAATGATGCAAGACTACTACAAATAGTGCAGAAAGTAGTAGGAATAGAATGAATCCACCATGGATGGCAAAGCAATATTTGAAAAAGAAGGTTGACAAACTTTAACCCCTAAAGGTCGGAGACTATGTTTCCACCAAATTTTAGATGAAACATTTTGGGACACATTTAATCATAAGATCTTGTAGTGAACTAGATTGAAAAGATGTAGAAAAAATTTCAAAATTTTCCACCGTATAGATTGCAAGATATTAATGTTTGAAGTGACAAAAATCATTTTTTGGGCCCTATGAAGATACGGGCAGCTGCATTTCACAAGGTCATATTTGTATGAAAAAATGTCCAAAATGGTGGTGCTTCTTTGGATTCATTCTTCAAGGCAAGTTTGCTACATGCTTAAAATTTTTAGATCATTTAGAATTGCACAACATATAGGAAAAAAAATAGTAAGTAGAAAGAAGTTCAAAGTGATTCAAAACACTAAATTGTTAAGAATTTAATTATAAAATCGAAAAATTCCATTCCCAAAGGTGGTAAAGTAGTAATAAACAATCTACATTTTATTTTTTGTATTTTTTTCAAAAAATACTAAAAATTGAGTTAAATAAAGGACTCCAAAGTTTATTTTTGAGTAGAGAATCCATAACTACCCGCAAACTAGGATACCTCATAACTTTCATCTCGTAAATCAAAATGGAAAGATTTAAAGCTTTCCATATATATAGAAATCTAGGAAACCAATTTCAAATTTTTATTTTTGGAAAAAGTGATTTTTTAAGAAATTTTTGGATTGCCCACCGAGCATTGAAAATTACATATCATTCAATAACTTTTGAACCATGTAGTCAAAAGTTATTAAAATTGTTGGGCCTCAAAGATACTCCTTGGGCACATGTTGTGTGAAAATTTCAGCAAAAAATAATGAAAACTCCATTCATAGTGAGCTGCCCAAAATCGCTATGTTGCCAAAAAAAACGTAGTTTGAACCTTTAGAGGTTAATTGGTGTCTCACCTTCTGAATCAATAGATAATTCTATGACTAGTTTTAGAGACTCTTATATGATGATGTTGACAATGAACAAAATATTATTCTAGAAACATCCACTACCTTAAGACTCTACTTTCATTGGGCGTAATAATAGACGTTCAATATTAGATTGATAAAAAAAATGGGTGTTTGCATTTCTATCAAAATTGGCAAGAACTCAAACATGAGATCATAAACTTTGTAGTGTCTTGCAAAAAAAAGCCAATAAAATCCTTCTTATGGCTACATCTTGACTGCAAGATAGTTTCCTTGACAACAGCATAGTCACCTTGGATTTCTCTATATATAACAAATTGATCTGAAACAAAGCTTTGTACCTAGATGAAGATGATTAGCATTCATTTTCAAATTTTGAAGATGGCAAAGCTTGCTTTAGAACTCAAAAAAACTAATAGTGGGTTCCTTAGTCCTTTAAAGGTTAAGAAATTATAAAAAAAGTTTCATTCTCCAAACTAATTTTAAAATATTCAATGCAACTTCAAAATCAATAGAGAGAGAAAGATAGAGATTTCAAATCCATACATACTCAAAGTCTCGTATTTGTTAAACCAAAGTTTGCTTATCCCTAAAGGTTTTCGATGATTTAAGATCCAAAATTGCTTCAAAGTATTCAAATTCCAAGCAAAGTAAACATCCTCATCTATATATATTCATTAACAAATTCAACCGTAGAATCCTTTGGTTAACTTGTTAAAATACACCTTCCTAAAACTTTAGAATGAAAAACTTTACCAATTGCAAGATCAAGTTACTCAAATTTTAAAAAGAAGTATTTTCAACTCTTCCTAAATGGTTTAGATTTTTTATACAAAAATGTGTAGATCCTACAACTTGTTATTCTCTATAATATATTGAAGAAATAAGTTGGAAATACATATAAAATTTCAAACAAAAACACATTTCACTTTGCATTCCATATTCATACTTGAATAAATGTAGTAAATAGAAAGATGTAGAGTATGATTTAAAATACTAAATTGTTAAGAATTTAGTTATGAAATTGAAAAAATTCAACCCCAATGGTTGTAAAATTGTAATAAACAATCTACACCCAATGCTTCTATTTTTTTCCAAAGTACTTAAAAAATTGAGTAAAAGAAAGGACTTCAACATTAATTTTAGAGTAGAGATTCCACAACTATTCACAAACTAAATTTCTTCATAACTTTGATCTCATTAATCAAATGGAATGAGCCAAAGCTTTTGATGTATATACATAAGACACCAACTTCAAATTTTTATTTCTCAAAAAAGTGAATTTTCTAAAGTTGCCTAGGTTCCCTGACAATCATTAAAAATTACATATCATGCAATAACTTTTTAACCCTGAAGTCAAAAGTTATGAAAATTGTTGCACCTTCAAGCTACTCCTCAATCTTCTGTTGCATGAAAATCAAAAAAATCAAAATCAAAAATTCCATTTATAATGAGCTTCCCAAAATTGTTGTGTTGCCCAAAAAATGCACTTTTAAGAATTTAGGGGTTAAGACTCTTCAAAAGTGAGTAATTTTTTTATATTGACCCAGTGCTTAAAGGTCGGTACTGAAAGTGGGGGTGATGACACATGATTGTCCCTCATTACCCACTCCCAGATTTGAAGGTACTGTAAAGGAGTCACAAGCTTGGATTGGATGAGAAACCACATGCTTAAGTAAGTATACATGAAACTTTCAACACAAGTGAAAAAAACCATCAAAATTACAAATTCACTAACCAATCATCTGCTGCAGCAGGCAGGCAGGCACATGAGAAACACTCCACTCTGGACTGGATTTGCAAGGTCGGTGTAAGTTAAGATGACACAAAACAGGGACTCCACAGAAAGGCTCGAACCCCATGCATCCATCCGTCTGTCTAATCATGATGTAAGAAGCAACATCATGTGTGTGGCAGCCAAGAGTTTTTGTAAGGAAGTGATGGGCAGTGCCTTCCCAGCGACGAGCAAAAAGAACTGAAGAAGAAAAGAGGCCGTCCCTTTATCATCATAATAAGTTTCCCATGTGGCTGACTCATTGTGTTATGAGGTTAACAATTAACATTCCTGTCAGTCTCCCTGCAGGCACACAGATGTTTAGTGCTCATCAACTCATGTCAAAGTAGAGAGAGCCAGACTCTCACTCAGTGAGTTTCTGGACTTGCTCCAGTCCCCTTTATTTCCACATGTACTTGCATTTACCATGTTAGTTATCACATAAATTGAACATCACTTATTACTAGAACATGACCAAGAAAGAACCCTCCATCACAAGCACCGTGCAGCTGCATAAAGGCTGTCTTTTAGGGTAACTTATGTTAACTTATTCTAAGGTAGCAGTTGCAAGAACTCCCTCTGCTTCAATGGATGGCACCTGGGCTGGCTCCCAAAAGTCTGACATTTTATAGAGATAGCATGGTGCTCAATGAATAGCATATGCTTGTCTTCTCTTGAAGCTTTTGGCACCTACCACCTGAACTCAAAGATTGGACATAATAAGGATCTCGACCTGTGTGTACTACTCCAGATCTCCACCTGAAATGAACACATAACATTCAATTCAAGTGTGCAATTCCAGGTCAACAAGAATATTTTATTGCTGGCCACTGTTTTATTTGGTAGAGTGACATGCAGCACCCTGGAATGCAGGTCAATAGAAATAATCACCCAAGGTTGTACCATCCTGTACTTTCCAAGAGAGATGACTATTGTTTGTAAACTTAATCCAAATTTCCCGTGCCTAGAGCATAAACAAAGACCACCTCCCTTTGACTGCAAAAGAAGCACCAACTGCCCCTGCCAAGACCATACATGGATAGCAGAAGCGGGATTCTGGCCACCAGGACTCCAGGAGATTCGAATGCCCCACTTGGAGCACAATCATCTGGCAGGTGTAACAGCAAATAGAGATGTGCACAGATTCAGAGTCAGAGAGTCCAGAAAACAAAAGCGAGATGGAAAATAGACAGTCTGAAATGCGCAGAGTGGGGACACAGTGCACGACAATGAAAGATGTATTATTAGAATGAATATCTAATTGACTCTACGAGTTAATGCCATTTTATTTTTATTTTTTGATGTTATCTATTTTACATGCAGCCCTAGCAAGGACTCTCTCAGGACCTCTCAGCATCATGTTCGGCCACCTTCCAGCAGCTCAGGACAGAACACCGACAACCCCCCCTGTGGCCCTCGATCGCGCCTTATTGGTACGGGGGGAGGCTGAATGAACTAGTCTACTTGTCCATGTGCTTCAATGAGCCCCTAAGAAAAAATGGGAGTAGAACAGTGAGGAACCCGACACCCTAACCCTAAAATCCTAGATCACTCGAATTCATAAAATAGCACAAATATTTGCGCCTCTCCATACGAATGAGCGTAAGCAAAGTCGATGCTCTGACCCGGTTGCAGAGTGGTCCCTGCAGGAAACACGTAGCCGTTGCCATTTTCATGCACTTTGTGCAGTCCTGTCAAAGAGCCATAGAGGTAATGCGCCACAAGCTCAGCACGCTTCAAAACTCGATTGGATTCATTCACAACTTTGCCAGAGTAGTTGAAGAATTGCTTGCCATCTTGCGCAAACTCGTCCACCAATGTTTGGGTCACCATCACCATTTGATCAGCTTCTTTCCTTATAGTCCGGTTTGCCTGCATTTTCCTGCTGCTGTAAATTCCATGCCTTGACACTAAACGCAGCTGAGTCCCTGCACAGAAACCAGAAATCACATTAACCCCAATTAGCAAACCGCAGCAGCTTCCATATATCCAAATAGAAAGAAGAAATCACGCCTTACATT
This sequence comes from Pseudoscleropodium purum, assembly GCA_963969395.1. Classification (NCBI taxonomy): domain Eukaryota; kingdom Viridiplantae; phylum Streptophyta; class Bryopsida; order Hypnales; family Brachytheciaceae; genus Pseudoscleropodium; species Pseudoscleropodium purum. The sequence continues at coordinate 8,825,681 of OZ017797.1, forward strand.
TGAAACAATAAAAGTGCTGTAAAAGCTGCTTCCAACGTGAGCTTAGTATAGGATTTAGGGTTTAGTGGAGAAATGAACGAAAAGAGAGGATAATTGTTCAACCCGAAGCAGTTTCAACATCTTTAGGAGCTTGAATAAATCATTCAGGAAGAAACCATGTCCATAACGAACCAATAGAACAAAGAAATCATGAGAGAAGAAAACAATAGAAGTGTTGTAAGCTTCCAACGTGAACTCGGTTTAGGGTTTAGGGTTTTAAGTAAAAATTGCAAGAAAAAAAATGGAAAATTGATTACCTCGAAGCTGAATGTTCACCCTGTGCTGCTCGTCGCCATCGTCTATGATGCTCCTGCTGCTGAGAAGAGCCAGAACACCAACCAGCGGGGCCGTGTTGTACAAAGCAGGCTCCGACATGGCGAAGTTCTGTCGCACGTCGAGGTAGAGGTCGTGCTGGTCCGGGCCACCTACAATGCCACCCTCGAGAACGAAAGGGTTCGCATCAGGGACGAGGTAAAATCGACTGTAGCCTCTTCTGCACGCCACCGGGCCGACGATGGAAGCGCCTCGGTGGTGCACGTTTTGCGGGTAGTGGGAACCGAAGCCGATCATGTAGCTAGTCCCGCGGCTGTTCTTGCCCAGAATGTAGTCCACTTGCTGCTTGGCTGCTCGCAACATCTCCGACGGTGTTACTGGTGAGGTGCAACGTTGTGGGGTTGAGTTCACGGAAGAGTAGTAGTCTGATGCCACTGTTAGCAAGAAGGTCGCACTCGTCACGTATTGCATGTTGTTCCACTCTTGGGTCCAAAACATCCCATCTGCAAGTCGAAGCAAGCAAGCTATCAAGCTCCAAGCAATCGGGCAATCAAGTTTGATCCAAGGCATCATTTCCAAGCAATCACGCTCTAGTTTTATTTACAGCTCGAAAAAGCAATTGAAACAAACTAGGGCTACAGCAATTGAAAAGAGCAACTACACTACGAGAGGCTCTGTCTGTCCCTGGGAGGCTCTGTCTGTCCCTGTAACACTGGCTAGCTATTCGAGAAAATTTCTACATGTACCTACTGTCAGTGCAAGGCTTCCGACCTTGGGGTCCAGAGCCAAGAAAATTAGGGTTATCAACAATTGAAACAAGCATCTACAATTCTACACTACGAGAGGCTCTATCTGTCCGTGTGTATTGCCTCGATTTTCGAGAAAGACCCTACCCAAACTTCCTCAGATGTAGCTTTGGTCAGCGCAAAGCCTTTGACCTTGGGTTCCGAGCCAACAAATTAGGACTATCACTGAATGAACTAATTTAGGATTAGCGATTACAGGTTTACCATCACCTATTCCGGCATTGGTACGTTAGATTCACTCCTGAAACAAGGTCAGCACCCCGAGTATGAACGAGTAAACCCTATTGATGATTGCATTTTCAGGCGAAAAATGATGGGTAGCAATTATACCAGGGCTTTTGGTAAGTTGCTTTCCGTGATTCTTCTGCAAAGCTGCACAGAGGAAGTACTCAGCTTTGGCCTGGTACAGCTGCAGAGTGTCGGCGTATGGCCCTGCATTCCCATCCATTAGCACCTGAGAATCACAGCCACCATGCCATCGTCAGCTCTTACAACAGAAACAAATAATTGATCTCTGTTGGGAAAGTGTGTCAGATGTTGTAATGGAAAGAAATTCTGTACGTGACATTCCATCGGTAGTTGTGCATAATAGGGTTTAGGCTAACCCTACCTTAGTGGCTTTTAGCTGCACACCGACGTACTTGTTGTCCCAACTAAACAGATCCAGCGACCACCCCAGTCCCCCTAAAACTTCCGCGTTTTCCACCACGTACCGCAAATACTGCTCTTCGTTCGTTGCGTCGTAGAGCCACAGCGCAGCCCATAAAAGCTCATCCTGCACATGAATCCCAAACTTTTCAGCAACAAATCAAGCAACAAGAGCTCTGTAAACTAGGGCTGGTGAACATCTGATCCATTCTTTGAAACTTTGCCATTTGAAGATCAATTAAATTCGAAGTTGATCACGAGAAAGCTGGGCAATCAACAGAGCAGAAGACGCACATTGTAGCCACTCCATGACCGGTAGTATTTTCGGGCTAGAGGAATGCTCAAATCGTAGGCTCCTCGATGAGTGTCTGCAAATGCAAACAGCTGCAATTCCGCAACAAAGAGAACCATTAATTAGTGCTGCGATCGAAGCTCCGAGTTTCATATATACCCACAACAAACTCTTTGCAAGAATTTCGGGTTTGGAGCTCACCTGACGCGCATGCGTGCGAAGAGTGGCAGCGTACTCGGGGTCAGAGGCGTTGAAGACGACGGAAGCGGCCGCCATAGCCGCGGCTGTCTCCCCAGCGAGATCCGACCCGGGATGTTGCGCGTCGATCTTGTACGCCGTGCGCGACGTCGTCATGTACTCGGGCTTCATCCAGCAGTAGTGATCGGAATCGCCATCGCCAACCTTCACAAATGTCACAAAACTCAGCTTCACAATTTCAGCATAACAATTTCACCTTATGAATTTCTGGATCGAAAGAGATGAGAGTTGTAGAGACTTAGAAAGAGGGCATGCTGACCTCGCCCCAGAGGATGTCTGGTTCAGGGTGAGCTTTGATGAAATAGTCGGTGCCCCACTTGATCGCTTCCAATGCGTGCTCGAGCTCGCCCGCGTTTTGCAATTGGTGTCGATACTGAATCACATTCCATGAAAGCATGGTCACCGTGAACGCCATCGGCAAGCCGTACTTCACATTGTCGCCCGCGTCGTAGTATCCACCCGTGAGATCAATCTGCATCAGGAAATGCAGCGATTTCACTAAACTGGGATCCACGGGACGAATCAACCAAATCAGCGTGAGGGCTAACGTACTTTGTAAGAATAGCTAAACATTCTAAACGCAAGACTGAAAATAATCTAATCCCCAAACTGAAAACGGGAGAAAACAACGAGAAGACTAAACCATCCGTTCTAGTCGCGATGCTTAAACTCGACGAGGAGGTGATTCTCTGCAAGTTGGATTCCATCCGTCTGGAAGGATCAACCGAACTAGTGCCAGAGTTAAATCTACATTGGAAGAATTTTCTAAACCCAGCGGGCGCTACAATCGATTCCAATCCCAAGCCTGAAAACGAGTGAAATAGGAGACTAAAGCATCCCTTTGCGCACCCCCTAAACCCTTAAACCCGGATTAAGAGGTGATGGCTGCGTCGTCCATAGCCAATTGCGGAATCAGCAAACCGCAAGAGAGGTGAGCAATCACACAACTTGCACAATGTGGGTACACATTCCATTCGTAAGACTCATTCTAATTCTGGACAACGATCCACACGCCTTACGTCTTGTAAAAGCCCGTCGCTCATGCCAGAATCGCCGCGCCAGGTGACGCGCTGCGTCGGCGGCAACTTGCCCGACCTTTGTGCTTCGAAGAACTTGAGCGACTTGCCCAAGGCGTCTCGGTAGTCCAGCCCTTTCTTCCCGCCCGGGTGGACCACGAAAGCTCCAAAGCTCAAGATCTGTAAAGGGGAGATTCTCGGGAGTTCCACAACTGCCAACATTACGATGGGTTGACAAAGAATTAGTGCGTCTGCATGTGCAACAGCTTCTTCCATTATTCGAATCTCTCTCTCTCCCTCTCACACAAACAAACACACACACACACACACACTCCCTCTAGCTCGTCCTCTCACGCTCTCGCTCTTTCTCTCCTGTCTTCGAGTCTGTCAAGAATTACACGATTTCACGAAGGAGCATCGTTACCGTAAAAGAGTAGATTGCAGTACACGAGCATTGCCCCAATAATACACCGCCATCGCCAGGTCTTCCCTTTCTGAAACTTCTCCATGGGTACCCTACCGGCCGCGACACTGCGCACTGCAATTCAGAATCCAACGTCGTCGAAGAGCTCCTGTCAAAGCTGGCGCACCACCGAGCTCTTGGTTTCCCTACAACTCATCACGACCTCCTCCATTGCTTGCTCGCTACAATATTAATGCAAGTCCAAGTTACCACTCCCCTGCAGTGAACAAACCTCACGTGCTCAGAATCACTCATACCGCCCAAAACCACCTAAACGCCCCCCCACCCCCCAAAAGCCGAGACTTTAGGGCCTCACCACTGTTCCCAGCTCAAAAGCCACACTGCAAGGAAGGTCAACGAAGGATCCCGACATTTCCAAGAATGGTTGTTACCGCGTATTCAATTATTCCTTCCGCGCACCAACGAAAACACCTTCCAGTTCCATTGCAACTTTGCAAGTTCGGAAAAAACAAACTGAAGACTACTTATTACACGTGACTCTTAACTGTTCCAGGATTAATTCCAAAGCTGCAGCAAACTAAAAGGTGTCCTACCACCACACTTGATCAATGGCCAGGTGCTGACGCTACGAAGAAGCAGAAGCAGAAGATGATGCATGCAGGGGAAAAAGCAAAGTGGAGATGGAAATGATGAAGTATGGGGCTACAATAATAGCAGTCTCGCACTTTGCCTTTGCCGAAGAAGATGAGCTCCATGCTGCTGCTGCCCCTTTGGCAACGATGGCGGAGGAGCCAGCCAGCCAGCCAGCCAGCTAAGTTAGCTGCAACAACAAGAGGAGCGTGCACAGGCTCTGAGGAACCACAAAGGCAAGCAGGTGGGGGTAGCTAGCTCGCAAGGTACACCAGGGAGTACGTCTGGGTACGTAGATGTTGGATCTCGGTAGATCTCAGGGATCGGATGTTGGCCTCGTGGAGATCGCCGCCGCCGACTGATTAGTGATTGTGCCTCCTTACTGCAGCATGTGTGTATGTTTTTCCAGCAGTTGAGCCTCCCCCGTTTTCTACACGTTAACCGCCTTCTCAGTTATTACGGCTATTAGTACGTTTCTTCAGTGTTTTTCTACAGTGGATTTCGGAGTTTGTGCCAGAGGGGGGTGGGTGGGGGGGTGGGGGGGGTGGACTGGAGTCCCTGGAGTGCCGCTACTGCCGCAAGTTGTGGAGACTGGAGAGTCGTCTACCATTCTTTTTAGTTTTCTCATGTTCCTCATGTGTGAAAAAGACGGACTGAATCGGTGAAATGATGAAGTTCCTGACGGCCTTGGACTGGGGTGGTGAGGACCTGGGCTTTGGGCGTTTCTTTCGCTGTGAAATTCCCTTGTTTTGGGCAATAATGGCAGTTCATTATTGATCTGGAAATTACTTTGTCAAACTGAATGGTGGTTTATACCTGTGTCGCTTTAGGGTGGGAAAAAAAAAAAGAAAAGTTGGAGCTTTCATAAGATCCTTCTATTAAGTAAGGCTGTTTGTTTATCACATTGAGATCTCCTAGACCGTGCGTCTCCCATTCACGTGTTGGGTATCGTCAGAAAGCCCTCGGCGAGGAGGGTGCTCGGGCTTGGTTTCATGGCGTTCCCACCTAGGGAGTGAAAGTTATTGAATTTTGAAGTTTTAAGGAATTAAAAAAAAATAGAAAATAATTTTTTCATTTGTTTTGACCGTTGCAATGGCACATGGCATACTAATTAAGGTGAAAATATCCAAAACCATTGAAATAAGTAATTTGGTATAGTTGGAAAAACACTTGAAAGTTGAAACCATCAAAATAAGCAATTCAACATAGAGTTAGAGGCACCTTTTTCAAGGAAAAAAATTATTTTTGTTGTATTAGCAATTGAAAATAATGAATTTTCGGGGGATTAAAAAATAGAATTTGTAGGTAAGACACATGTAATATTTGTGAGTTTTTGAAGTGGAAGTTCCTGAGGCCTTTGAAACCATCACATAGCTTGGTCATAAAACTATAATTTTAAAAATCAACAATCAACCCATCACAAGTAAGTAAAGGAACAGGTTGATGAGACTTTAGAGGATTCTTTTCAATGGAAGCCATCTACTTGTCATAAATGGATACAAGGGATGGGTTTGAATGTTTTTCACCTTGGAAGGAGTCACAAAATCAAGGTTTAGTGTCCTTTCAAAGAAAATCAAGCATATCACAGAAAGGATCTAGAAAGATGTGGTGTCATTATTGAGCATGCTATCATAAGGATTTGAAAAAGATTTGGCATCTTTTTGAAGAGACCATTGAGCACGTCAACGAAAGGATTTCCAAAATTTAAGAGATACTCAATATCCAACCTTTGGATGGATTTTGAGCATCTTTGGGATTGGGGGGATTCATTTTTGTAACATGTTCGGCTCTTCTTGAAAGGGCAGCAAACGTTGCTTTTTGAACTCCCCATCATCTAATTAACCCCTAAAGGACCATTGTCCCTTCAAGGGACAAATGGAATTCCGGGCACGTACCTACAGGTTGAAATTATTTTCTGATTTTTTGAAACTTTTTTGAAGATAGAAAAATTGATTAGCTTCGTGGGAATATTATTTTTTTTCAATGGATGCCTGGGAACAAAAGTTATGCCCAAATAGCTCAAAACAGTGCCAAAAAAATTTCAAAAATTTAAATTTTAAATTTAAAAAAAAAATCCTTGTATATTATATTTTTGTGTACATGGAAAACTTTGATTCATTACATTTGGATTTTTTATGAGAAATTTATAGACAATCTTGTTTTTCAAGCAATTAGAGCATCTTCTTGAAAAAATAATTTGTAGAATTCATTTTTTAATGCAATTTTTACAATTTTTACAAAAAACAAGTTCCCCATGGTTTATCTTGCTTGCTATAACAATCCCACCATTGGAATTAGTGCATTTGAATTCCATTTTAAAGATATTAATAATTTAGATTTTCCTTCTAACTCATACCTACTTCTACTTAACAATTTTTTAAAGTATAAAAATTAAGATTTTTTGAATTATTTTTTTCTCTAGACTTTTGACTCAATTCTATACCATAAAGATTTAAAGCTCAAAACTTTGTAGTGCAAAAAATTAAAGTTAAAATGTTCAAAGTCAAAAAATATAATCTTGCAATGTGTTGAAAAACTAGATTTTTATATTTTAAATGCATATATCTTGCAATCCATGCCGTCAAAAATTCCAAAAAAATTTCCACACATTTTCATATTAGTTAGATATAAGATAATTTGGTTAGATGTAAAAAAAAGATAAATTAAATTTTTTTTTTTAATATTTGCTATAGAAATGGCCATTTTGAGTGTTTTTTGGCAAGAACAAAGGCCTTTGTCCTTTAGGGGTTAAGATGCCCCTATTGTTTATCATGTGACGTTAGATGTGATAACACTATTAAAGCCACCAAAGAATACAAAAATATATGTCAAGGAAGTGAGGCCACCTCATCTTTGGGAAGTGCATGATTTCTTAGATACATTTATTTTCTTCAATTTGACATGGAGTCCTCTAGAACTAGTAACTAATGCTATTTTGACACTCTAAATGGTTCAATCCCAAGAGACACATAAAGAGGGGCAAAAGGAAAGTGCTAATACAAAAAGATGTCAAAATTCTAAGAAATATTCAAAATGATATATGTGCCTTGGTTGATTTCTATAAAAAAAAACTATATTTTGCTTGTTGGTTCAACATCTTCAAACTATAGAGAATCATCAATCATCTTCAATAATCTATTCTTCTGTATATAGACCAATCATCTAATGTCAACACTATAGTACAAACAAGAAAGCAAAGCCAAGTATATAAATAAATATAAATAAGGCATTATTTCCTTTATGAAAAAATATTTTAGAGATTGTGCTAGAAAAGCCCACTATTTTATTTATTAAAAATTTATATGAAAAAATAGGACAATATAATTTTAAATGATGCAAAATATATAGTGCCACTTTAAAAATATATTTGATATTCATATTGATGACATTTGAGGCTTAGGTGTTTACTAACACCCAAAAAGAATGAAGGTGGTTTGTATAAAACTTAAAAAATAGAAGGAATCATCTTGAATTTTTGACAACTAGAAAATAAATAAAAATGCCTTGAATATTTATATGTTGTCCCTTCTTACTAGGGTGAATGCAAGAAATACTAATATTATTTTGCCTCATTTGCATTTTTTGAGTTGTCATCCACTATAACTTTTGTAGATTAAAGCTAGGATGTACTTTAAAAATATTAGAAGATCAATAATTAGATAGTAATTAGAGCACTCATTTTTCAAAAAGATTAAAAAAGATTATATTTAAATTTTAAATTAGCTAATTTATCACACTTTGTGACTCAAGGTTTTTTAGTTTTAGAAACTACCGAGAATTAATAATTTAGAGCTGAAATTTGTGTGTGATATTTCCACACTAAAGAGGCATATGCCCACCAAAAATAGCTTAATTTTTTTTTCTTTTATAACTTCTATATCCATGCAAATAGGACTGCCTTGTGCTGCAATTTTGAACATTGAAAATGGTTTCAAGATCATTCTTTTGGTGAAATCTCTTCCCTATGAAGTCTTCTCAAAATTGGCAATTTTTTATTTCTTTCAAAATTGTTTTTCCAATTTTTTCCAAATTAAAATGTCAAAATACCTATTTTTATGAGATTTTGCACTTTTCTAGTTTTCCTACTTAATTTTTCTATGCTTTCTTTCCTCATGTACCTTCTCATTAAAGGTATATACATTAAACATATTTTTCACATTGTTATTATTATTTTTAATTATAAATTATTCTTAAAAAAAATCGTGAATACTATGACAATGCAACAAAACTAGTTAGTTTCTATTGCATTCACCCTACTAAGACTATGACTCATTTGTGGTCGTGTGAGTTTTTTTAGAGTTTAAGGAATAATGATAACCATTAGATGTTTCAAAGGTTCCCAAACTGTGGGAACTTAGCATAGCAGTTGTTTGATGTGGTACAACATCTACCACATCAGAAAATAAAAATGAATTTATTATTTGTAATTTTTTTAAATTGAAAAAATAAATATTATTAAAATATTTGTAAATTTGTAATTTTTAAAAATTTAACAATTCATAGCAAGGGGAATAGGTTTGAAATGGCCTTCCCTTTGTTGAAATCCCTTTTAATAGAATTGTTTTATTGGATTGAATTTTCAATTCAAATCCACAGGTATTAAGTCATTTGTAGCATATAGTTTGATTTTCAAAACTTTGAAAAAACAAATCAAAGTTGCAATAACAAAAATTCCTAAGAAGCCTTGAACTTTGAAGTATTTCCTAATAAAGTCTTATCCTATGCAGAAACATTGCATATAGAATTGCTTTTCTATTGATTGATTTTTGCTACTCACATGATTGTTGAGAATAAAATTTTCATACCTATAGAGGTCCCTACCTTAAAAAATTCAATAGTTGTGTGCAAGAAAAGAAATTTGGTCACCCCATGAATTAAAACATAAATAATCAAATTATGCATTGCAAATATACTATATAAAAATAAATTGAATATTCTTAAAATATTTTAAAAATATCTAATTTATTGTTCTTAAAATTCTCATTATGTTAATTCTAGTAGCATCAAGCTATAAACTTGACGCACTCCTAAAACTTTTGGATTTTATTTTTTTCTAATTTTTGGGTGTGCAAATTTTCACAAAATTAATGCTTATTTTCATTCAACTTTTCTATTACAAAATAAACAATTTACAAAATATTATATTTTGAAAATGCAACTGAGGACTATGGTTTTTTAGAGTGTAAAATATGACACATTAATCCTCAAAGTTCTTTGACTATGCTTTCATCCAAAACACTTTAGAACTATCATTTCTATTACAAGTATTAAATATTAGAAAAAAAAATTAGGGGACACATATAATCAAATAATCTTGTAGTACACTAGTTTGAAAAGATGTGGAAAAAATTTCAAATTTTTTTATAATGCAAACTACGAGATATTAGCATTTAAATTGATCAAAATCCTTTTTTTGGCCTTGTGAAAAATTAGGAAGCTACTCTTCACAAGGTCACATTTGTATAAAAAAATGTCTAAAATGGTGGTGCTTTTTTGGATTAATTCTTCCAAGCAAGTTGGCTACATGCTTGAAAATTTTGAAATCATTTGGAATTGTACAACATATAGGAAAAAATAGTAAGTAGAAAGAAATAGAGAATGATTCAAAATACTGAATTGTTAAGAATTTAGGTATGGAATTGAAAAATGCCAATCCCAATGGTTGAAATGTTGTAATAAACAATCTACATTATATATATATATATTTTTTATTTTTATTTTTATTTTTTATTTTTATTTTTATTTTATTTTATTTTATTTTTTAAAATTTAAATTTAAAAATTTTTAAATATTGAAAATTGAGTTAAATATAGAACTTCAAAGTTTACTCTGGAATAAAGAATCCAAAGTTGCATGCAAACTAAAAATTTTCATAACTTTCATCTCATTAATGAAAATGAAATGATTCAAAGCTTTTCATGTATATGTAAATCTAGAATACTAATTTCAAATTTTTATTTATTCAAAAAGTGATTTTTTCAAATATGCTCAGCTTGCGTGAGTTTAGAAACTACATATCATATAATAACTTCTTAGCTATGTAATCAAGAGTTATGAAGATTGTTGAGCCTTTAAGAAAACATTGTGCACATATTGTATGAAAATTTTAGTGAAAAAAATAAAAATTCCATTCATAGTGAGTTGCTCCAAATCCTTATGTTGCCAAAAATGTAGTTTGTTTCCATGATATGGTTTAACCCATGAAGAACCAAGTGTTTTTGTGGAGGACAAATGAAAGCTTGGATAGATTCTTATAATCTCAATTTTTGGCAGAATCCTTTGAAATTATTTCTTGAAGATTAAGAAACACATTAGTTTTTTGGCATTAGGATGTTGCGGACGGCAACTCTTGAACGGAACCAAGATCAGATTTGAGGGGATATCTCAAACAGAGACAAGAACAAGCTAAAAGTGAGGGGATTCCTCACACATGACTCAAAACGTGCTTCAAGATGAGAAAACTAGAAGATGTATTGATGAAGTCAAAGAATGACTGGGTACAACTAGTGTTGAAGAGAGTGAGGGACAATGGCCCTCGACTCTCTATTTATACTAGACTAAGGAACCTTCCGAAATAAGGCCTTGGAAACCTTTGGAAATATCTGTAGGTCTTTCCGGAAGCTTGTGGAAGCTTCCGGAAACTAGGAGGATTTAGTGGAACCTTTTGGAAGCTTGTAGAAGCTTCCGGAAACTAGTGGAACCAAATGGAACCTTCCGGAAGCTTGTGGAAGCTTTCGAAAACTAGTAGAACTAAGTAGAACCTTCCGGAAGCTCATGGAAGCTTCCGGAAACAAATAGAAACTAATGAAGACTATTGAAATCTACTAGAATCATTGAAAACAACTCGTACACTAGGCCACCGCTTTTGAGAAGGTTCTTAAGAGGCATCCTTGTTGCAAAGGCGGTGGAGACTCTATTAGGGATGAAACTACTGGATAAGGCCCGGTATGGCACGTCCGTGACATAGGAGCAACTTGGACCTTCTAAGGGGTTGCTTCCCAATTCAAAATTTTGGAGGGTAATGGCACTTGCATTTATTATTTGGAAATTGGGTAGTATAACTTGTAGTATACGTAAATGGCTAGGAGAAATTGATGGAATGGGAGGTCCAATCATCACAACATAGTAGGACATCATCACTCAATGTTGTTAGGGGCCCACAATACCCCCTCCTAGTGACATGTGATCCACTTTAGCATTCTTTTGCATCAACAACATTCTTCACTTATGACCAAGTTCAACTAATTGGTTCAATTTCAACAACATGTGCATAGAATTTGTATAGGTTTGAATAGGTGTGTATAGAATTTTAGGCAAAGTCATTTTCAAATTGAAATTTGTATAGGTTTTGTAATTTCTATAGTAGAGTGATAAACATGGCACTTCAAAATACTACAAATTTGTTTGTATATAAAGTACAAGCCTTGATTGTTGCTAAGTATGCACCTCTCATCTAGAGGGGTAAATTTTTGCATGAATAGGAGTTATAGTCCACATTTCTAAAAAAAAAAAATTCGGCCATACAAATATAGATCTGTAGTATGATGGTAGTATCTATCATGTAGATCCCCAGACTAAAGAATGTCCAAAGTTTAATTCTTTGAAATGATTACTAGAATTAGTTGAAGATAATAAAGATGGTCTATTAGGCTACGTTGTCATATTGTAAATGCATACATGGTATAAAGACATATATTTATATGTTATTTTGATAAATTTGATTGTAATAATATGGAAAGAAGGATGACATCATTTTAAATAACTTTTAGGTGACACATTATTATGGCGCGGTTCATCTATCTAAAAAGAAGCAATTGCTTGAGAGCTTCAACATTTTAGTGTACTTTTTTTTGGTTTTTACTTTAGATTTTAGTATGTCAAAATGAACGTTTTTTTCTAAGTTTTAAGGCGATGAACTTCAACTAGGATCGGAATTTGAATTTTCACTCTCACAATTGTTGGATCAATCTCCTCTATCATAGGATCTTGCACCGTTGCATAAACGTCCTCAAGATGAAGCTGAATTTTTTCGTTTGCCAAAGTAGCTTTGTGTGAAGCAACAATGGCATATGAACCTTGAGTGCGATGCTTGAGTGTTGGTGATCTTATTGCAAGTCAGATGTGTTGAGCCTAATAGTTGAGAAGTAACATTTGGAAGGTGTTTTGAAGGTCTAAATGACAATCAATATTATTGTATGGTCAAGTCTATAAAAGGGAGTCATAGCCACCAATGTTAGTTATAGGGTCCAATAAATCCTTTAACTAAGGCAGATCATATAAAATTCATTGTAGCAACTATTAAATGCATCCTTAAGTTCTTGTAGATGGAGTGATATTTTTCTTAAAATTCTATTTTTTACTTTTATCAGATGTATGTTAGTTTTTATTTCTTTATTCTATACTTAAAGTGTGTTGTTTAATTAATTTTGTGTGCATGAAATTGTATAAGGGAAATTTTCAAATAGTTTGTCTTCAAGTAACTTTGGATAATTAATCTTTTAGTTAGAGTATGAAATTAGACTTATGATCAAAATTCATGACCAATGGGTATTAGGGGAGCCACATGGTCAAAATATGGGTTGACGGTCCACTTGAATTTTGTGATTTAGGTAGAAGAGAAGGTAGAAGAAAAATGAGACTTTATTTATCATCTCTTTCGTCGTTGCTTGTAAGGCCCAAATGTTTAAAGAATCATAGTGTGTGGTATTTGAAGAATTTAAAAATGAAAAGTGAAATAATTTTGTATTGTGATGAGGTGTTTTTAAATTAATCTCACTTATTTGATTTAGAATTGTCAATTAAAAGTTATGCTAATTTGAGTGGAAAGAGGTTTGTTTCCTCCTATATAGAAAAGTAGAGACTTTGAGCCTTCAATAGATCATAAAATATAGATAATTATTTTATTTGCAATGAAATTTAAAGGAGGTGTGGAAATTGAATTGTCTAGTAAATAAAAAAATATAACAAACAAGCCAAGTTTCAATGGAGCAAATTGTAGAGAAATATTTTCTAAAAACAACTTGGCAAGTGGATTTGACAAGATCTACAGAGATATTGTAAATGCCGCTAGGAATATGTTAAATGGTGGTTAAAAAAAAATGGGAATGTGGAATGCTTTGAATGGCATATCAAAGTATTTCTATAAACAAATACTAGAAGACAATCAAAGATATGCATTTTGAGGCAAAATTAAAAAATGGGGTCGGCTATATACGGAATGCTTTGGGAAGCAATATATCATCTATTACATGGAAAGATTCTATTGTGTATTCTATTTAACAAACTTATTAAGCTAATTTCATTTATTTTTGTATTGCATGTGATTATAATTCTAGGTTGTAAAGAGATTAGTTCCAACAATGCCAAGCAATGATAGACTTAGCAAAAAATAAAAATAATGATGTAAAATTGAATTGAATGAAAAATATCAGCCAACACATGGTAAGATTCCAAATCTAATTTGAACATATATTTTAGATTTAACAATTCTATTATCTCTCCTATTTAATAAATTTTTCTTTTTCTTTGTGCATCATGTGATTATAAATTACTCATCTTGGATTCTTGGTTTATTGAGGAATATAGTTTTTATATGGAGCTGTTAGAAATGGAAAACAATCATCATGCTACAAAAGCAACATATCAGTGACATACCCAACACTCAAGGGGCAAAAATAAAAAGAGTGCATTGTTGCAAACCTATGAGCATTAGTACTACATAATACAACATAGATTTAGAAATGTAAAGTTCTGAACAGATGATCATAAGCCTATGGATGGTACAAAAGATACAAAAGTTGCCATACAAGCTACGAGGGAACAATATTTAGCTTGTAGTACATCACCTCATTAAATCGTATGGAAAGCTATAGGTACCAAGCAAGGATCTCGTTGGGTGGCCAATTCTTAGCAGACAAATGAAGATGTCAAAGCTGCATCAAATTAGTGTTGAACAAGAAACTAACATTGAACTAACAACATTGAGCCAATGTTGAACATCGAGTAGCCTCAAATGTTGAAATGTCCTCGTTTAGTCCTTGAAACAAATTGTGGTCTTCTAGAAGGTAGTACATCATACATAGGATTATTTTTTTCATTCCGCTTGTTTACCTACAATACATATACTACAAATGTATTTAGTTTTGGTAAAATAAGTATGCAATTGAAACTTGTACCACTGAGTTTATGATTCAAAATTGTTTAATTAATGTAGAAGTTGAAATTCATACTTTCTGAGAGGGACAACCCTCTTGAATGGTGAAGAAGGTGAAATCTTCAAGAGTCTCATTTCCAAGCATAATAACAATTTCATTTCATATTTTTATTTAGAGTCCAATTCCTCCCTACTTCAACTTCTCTTTGCCAATCTTTACGTTTACAAATAAACTTGTTGAGGTCAATAGGACCACACTGATCTATCATCTCCCACACTAAGCCATTAATTAATCATTCTTGATTGAACTAGAAGTTTGTATATAAGGTTGAACGCCCAATATGGTACTTAAAGACTATAGTTTTCTAGTCTACTTTGCATTTAATAACGTCATCTCTAGCACTAATCTTTGTATTCCATTCCAAATTCATTAAAGATGACATCAAATTGTTTGAGACACCTTTGAAGAAAAATAATGTTGTTTTTCTATGTATATTTGATGTAGATAAGAAAAGATCGACCATCACACATATGGGATAAACCATTGTATATAGATTGCTTTACTACACTTTGTGGTTTCATAGAAGTTAGAAAGTCCACATGTCTACATGCATACATGTTCTAAAAGTTTGTAAGCATGTTGAACACAGATTTCACTAATAATATTAGATTGCACATTTAGACAAAATAGTAGAATCTTTGCCTTGTAGTCTCTTTCAATGCTACTACCTCTATGTCTTAAGGCGTCTTTGACATGCCCACATCTCTCTTTCCAAGCATCAATGTAAACCATGATTGTAATTCATACTTACAAGGTATCCTCTTTCCATCACTGTCTTGTTCATTATACAATAAAGTTGATTGAACATAAGATTGTAGCCTCATATTGGCATTTAAGCAAAAGATCCAATATGCAAAATATGCAAAAAGTTCTAGTGCAAAACTCACTAGTTTCCAATGCAAATTTATTGAAACAATGATTTACAAGGTTGGTTTTTTTCAAACCCTTGCCCATGCCCTTAGCTTCACATGTGTCAAAACCTTGTCCAACCTTGCCCACTTCCCTTTGCATGATAGTTGTTGGTCTAGCAATAGGATATGATGGTACTTTTGACAACACATGCTAAGCTCAACACGTACTAGGTGAACACATTACTAGTTTGAAATTTGTGCCAAATAGGATGGGATAAATAGAATGCTACAGTGGACAATGATAGACAAAATTAGATAGACACAATCTAGTACATAAAATAGTAAACAAACTCATAACCTTCTTGTAGGTCTTGATCCTTTCTAATGGAATATGATATTTATTTCAATCAATCCTTGGGAGAAAAATAATTCTATGTTAAGCTCAAAATGAAATTTACCATGTATTAAAAAAAAATCCCAAAAAATCAATATAATTTTAAAAATGTGCCTCTCATAGAAATAATTTTTTATGTATAAAAAAATTTGTTTCATTTTGTTTGATTATTCATGAGAAAGTTATGAAGAGTGTTGTTATTCAAATAATTTGAGCATCATCTTCAAAAATAACTTATAGGATTCATTTTCTAACTCAATTATCAAAATTGAAAAAAAAATTTAATTTTGTGTAGAAAAAATCTCACTCTTTGGATCAATGTGTTGTTGTGTTTCAATTTCACCTTAGAACTATCAATAATTTATTTTTCAATCTATCTTCCAGAGGGATGTAAGGTCCTAGATATTAAGAAACAATGCCAAAAATAAATATAAATAAAAAATATTCCAAAAAAAATCAATGAACTATAAGGCTTGAATTGCGCTAGACAATTTAATGACATAATAAAAGAAAAAAATTTGAATTTAAAAAAATAAAAAACAACATTATATTCAAATGGATGGGAACTTTAGTACATCAAAAATGTGATGTGGCCAAGACCTTGCCATGTTATATGATATTATTTAATTAATATATTAATATTAATATTTTTTTAATTAAAAATATTGACCAATAGTGCATTCATTCATAGCTTGGGAATAGGCCTAAGATGGCCCTTCCAAGGCTTCAAATCTCTTCTAATGAGTTTCATCTACTTTTACTTTATAATTTGTTTTAAGAATAGATATCAAATTTGTGTTTTTAACAATTTTGTCCAAAAACTTTCATCAACTCAATTCTTTAATTTAAAATTTCTTTGATTTAATATCTATATAGCATTAATTTTAAATTAAAGAGATTAAAAGCATTTATAATCTTCTCAAGCAAGGTGCAAAAAAAAATGTTTTCTTCACTTCAATCACAAATATCTTTCAATCTACCATGTCAAAGGTTCAAGAAAACATTCTACATACTTTCATCTTAGTCTAAATCAAGATCCTACAATTTAATATGCAAAAGAAATTCTAAAAGTTTTGTACTTCACAATAGAAATGGTAAATTTGAATGTTTTTTGACTTAATAAAGCTTTGGTCCTTTAGTTTTTAAAGAATGCTTTAGATAAGCATTAAGTATCATGGATGTATTTAATCCCTTAGTGTCTCATGCGTTAGTGGTTTTAAAAATGGCCCAAGACTATCAAATTAAAAAATCCTACTTTTGAGCAAAATTAATTAAATATTGTTGTAATCAATTGTTGAACCTTGTAGGTACCTTTTCAAAGTGTTTTACAAATTATTTTTCTAAGATTTGAATGTTTCAATGCAAAGATGATTATAGATAAATATAAGCTAATAGAAGTCATTCAAAAAGTAATGCTTGTGTTTTTTTAAGGAAGCACTTACTATTAAATAATTGGCATGTGTATTCAATGGATATTTCAAGAAGAAATATGAAATAATACATATATTCTACAAAATATCCCACAAAAATTGAATGTTATAAGAATATTTTAGAATATTTTTATATTAATTTGTAAATTTTATTATAAATTTCTATTTTTGGAACTATCCAATGTAGTTGATTTTGTACACATTTTTTTATTATGATTATCTTGATGACGTTGTTTGTGAGCCTAAAAGCGTGAACTTGAGAGCAATGAACGAAGATTTTACGAGCCTTCAGATCCTTTAAAAAAAATTGGACATTTTGAAGGATTTGGATAAAAAACTTGGATACATTTTAGTAAGGTAAAGAATAATAGGGTTCAAACAAACATTTTTAATGTAGACCTAATACCATGGACCTGTTATTGTGGAGGTTTAGTGTCAACCTCGTATCATGCACCTATGACCATGGACTTGATATTGTGTAACTATTAGTGTCTACCTATTACCATAGATTAGGTACCACGGTCCCATAAACATGGAGCAGAGTGGTATGTTGCCCAACCCAATGCACCTACATTATTTTCTTTTAAATTGTGAGACCATGCACCCCTTTGAATATCACATTGTAGTGATGGAGTTCCATGAGGGTGCTTCCAACCATCACCAAAAAAATAGGTAGGGGAAGAGGTCTCCTTTTTCTTGATCAAAAACCAATGTTCTCCAATTTTTGTTTCGAAAATGCAAGATCAGCACCTTGATTAGGCCTAGTTGAGTGATATTTCTACAAACTTCTATTTTGAATCCATCCAAGGATACAAGATACATTTGTTAAAATGACAAAAATCTCATAGTACTTGGAATACTTGAACAATGCTTGTAGGAAAGTATTTATATAATAATTTAAATACACGTATAGTACATCAAAGAAGTAGACTTTTAATTTTTAGCCCTTTATATTGAAAGTCTAAACTTCTACATTGACACATATACGAGTGCAATACTAAATTCATGCACTAACATATTTGATGTTAATAGTAGCATTTTGGAGTGTATTTTTCATCATCTCTGCCATTTCTAGTAGTTTCATTACTTCATCCATACTAAAGCTTGGTGCATGAATGAACTTGTCTTTCTCTTGGTCCACCTTGCACAAATATCAAAAAATGTAATATAGATGTTTGCAATTGATGTATTTTCCTTGTTTCCCAATCAATGCAGACACCATACCAGTGAAATACAAGCAAGTGCAAGTTGGAAAATTAGAGATAGTGACTCGATACACCATGTGATGAGGTTCGACTTCTGATTAGAAGGTGATGACAACTCCAAGTCTCGGGTATGGCAAAATGTTCACTCCAAAAATATTCCTGATAACTTTCTAGGTGTTCTTCCACTGGTTCCGATGATCTTCAGTTGGTGCCTTTTCATTGTTACGAATGCTTTTTCCATTGCAGATGCATAGAAGCTTTTTAGCATGAGGAGGTCTAGCACAAGTCCATTGTACAACTTCAAATAGTGTGGAGGAAGTAAAGAGCTATTGTAGGGACAAGGAAGGTCGCTCTTGTAAGTAGAAGCTTGCCTCTTCAAAGGAATAATCTCATCAAAAGAGAAGGTTGTACTAATGATCACTAGCCAAACATCTGGAATTCTTGGTCAATTGAGAACATGAAACCTCCTCAGACCCATCATACAACGTTTGATATCATCCGGACAAAACTAGAATTCATCTGTTTCCACTCTTGAACCTTTGAATTCACATTTCCGACCCTTATACGTGGGAGTATCAATTGGCTTAGAACCTTAGCTATGGTCATCTTGCACTTCACCTTCATTTAAGACTGAATGGCATGGCACTTCCTCTTTGACTTCACAAAGATGCAAGCTATGTGCCACTCAGAAAGGTCACAATCCGTCTCCAAAACGTGCTTTGCATGAGGAAAGTCTGGGGTGGATAAATGTACACTAGCAATTGCAACTTTGGTCAACTTCAATTGCACTCTAGGATGAGAAAAATTGACCTTATTTGGGCGATGAGAATCACCTTTGGACTTAGTGGATACATCCAATTTTTGTTTTGTTGATCCAAACACTTGATGTGTTGGTTTTGCAATTCGCACTTTATAAGTCTCTTTGTGTGTTGATTCATTGAAGTGGCCTAGTGAAAGAGGCAAGTGTGCTCTTGGTCCATCATCTTTATAGAAGGATCGCCAAAGCCGTAGACAATTCGAACAACATTCTAGTTGGCTTGAGTGTTGTCCGCCATGAATCCCTTGAAATTTGGATTCGATAATCCATTCTTCTCTATAACTCTATTGAGACATCTCCACATAATTACTTGTCCATTAGTGTCCTCTAACTGCATATTGCAACTACAATAGTCATAACCTTACAATAATTATAATCGTATATATAACATGCAATTGTAGTTCAACTCTTGATGTGCTTAATATGGTCAAACATGAGCCAATAGTTAGCAAGATCCCCCTATGGTTGCATCCATTGTACAAGATCGACTCTACTCTCGGGGCCGTTGATAAGCATCTTGAACAGGTACACTTTTTCTTGACCTTGCCCCGGAAAGATGTTGTTACGAATGAACTCAATCTTTGCTTGCTTCTTCATTACAAATAGCCAATCAATCTCCCCTCCTCCAACTCCAGTGCTACAAAAGGATGCAATAATGTTTCTAACATTCGGTGAACTCAAGACTTAAAACTTGTCCATGACATCATCTAGTGCCTTGCCCCTCAACATTTCCTTTGGTTCATCACTTGTGTGAACTAGGAAAGTGTCGAAGAACTCTTTGCTAGTAGCCAAAGCTATTGTAAAGGCTTTGGCTGTAGGTATTTTTTCTACTTCTTTTGCAATAAATCATGATATTGTGTATGGAATTCCAATAGAGTCCATCAACGACAGGATAGTTATGAGTGCCTACATGAATGCAAGCCCTTGTCATATCAGCTAAACCTACAACACAGTAAATTCTTTTGTCACAAAAATTGACGCAAGTCGGTGGAAGTTTACAAATTTTGCAAAGTAAAGTTGAATCAAGTAGAGGAATTGACCCTACGTGGAATGGAGTGCTTGTATTATTGGACCACTCTGTTTTGTTTCTTTTGGAGCAACGATTCAAGTAATTGCACGCCTCGTTCGTATATGTTAAGTGATTAGCGCAAGTGGATTTCCTGAACTTCAAACCAAAATCATTGTGAATGTTTGAGGTCATAGTATGACACCAAGCATGACCGTCATAATGTTTGTCCATACCAGTCATGTTCTTTGAAGAACTTGAGGACACTAATGACCAACAAGGTGGCAACTCCAAGACAATGTCACCATCAAAACTAGTGGGAAAAAATTGGACCTTTCTGTATGTTATCACCTCGAAATCAAAGGCAGCCAACTCATTCCTACATCCTTGAATATTTGCTAATTGCTTAAGACAATGCATGACACTAGGACAATGTTGATCTATTAGATAAAGTGGCGGATGAGAGAAGATAGAGCTCCCTGCACTACTATCACTTCCACAAACACATTGGGACAAGGGAACCTTTGTTGGAACGTTAGTGGAGCAAGTAGAAGTGAAATGGTGACGGACATCCCTAGTCTTTTCCTTGAAATCGCTAGATAACTCAACAATAGGGTTTAAGAAAGGCTTCTTAAAGGGATTTCCAGAACTTTGACCATCTTCACCATAAGGGTGAGGTGGACTTGAAAACTCCACTTTCACAACTCTAAATACTAGAACTTGTGTAGTAGATGCATCAGATAAGGGGGTAAGGATCTTGGTTGAGGCGGCCATCACATGAGCGTTCAAACCAAATGCCCTGAAAGAACCCGCCGATAAATACCAGATATAACCATGAACATTTGGAATTCTAGGTATGAAAACCAATTGAAGAAGAGTTCCAGAGTGTGACTGAATCTCTTCTTTGATATAGATGGAAGACTCTTCGAAACCATAATAGATGTGAAATAGGTCATTTGAAACATCAACAAATCCCTTTGGGCTTAGATGCAATAGAAGAGGTACCTCATGACTGTCAACTCTAATGGAAGCCATAGCAAAATCAAAAAACAAAGCAAGATGGATAGATTTTACAATATCAATCAGTGCTACACATGACATATTTTAAATAACGCTAAAGGTTACTGTATAACTGCATTCCTAGTGTGAGTGTTACATATTTTTAGGTGAAAAGATATGACAGAAATGAAGTTGTTTACCTAAAAATATTTATGAGGTAAGTTTTAAGTAGAGAAAATCTATGGAAATCAACTTTGACAGTTATAGTGGGAGGAAATTTTGAAATAAGCAAATCTCATAATCTTTGAGAATCTCTAAGATTTATCTAAGTAATAACTTCCAATTCAATTATAGTGTGTTTGTTTAAAATGTGGATGGCTACAATTGGTACCCATAAGATAATTTGACGTAAATCAATTATGAGAAATAAAAGAATTTGTTGTCAATTTGTACCACTCCATAGAATTTAGTAGTCATCAAAATGGAGAATGATTATGTCTTCTCACAATAGCATGTTCAAAATTTGTAAGGAAGAAATCTACAAAGATCACCAAAAGAATTAAATATAAGTACAAATGCTTGAAAGAAGTAAGTAGTCTACAAAAATTTGGTAGTTGAAGCATGGATTCTCAAATTTGATGGAAGATATTTTAAGAAATAGTTCCTCCCTCTTACAACTTGATATATATATATATATATATATATACACATAATAAAGTTGGTGTCTAGTCTCCTACAAATCATTACTATACTAGGATACTTGGACTTTGCATAGGACAAATGCAGGGAGTTAAGCTTGATTTTCATTTTCTTGAGAGATCCAAATGGAGGAGGAAGTCCACTTCCCATTACTCTACAAAGAAAGCACTGAATCGATCAAGGAAACAAAGGATACAAAAAGTAATTAGTCTGAGTGATTTATTTAGTGTTACTAAGAAGCTTATGTTTACTAGTAGTGAGGACATTGCAACTCTGAATTTGTCTTCAAGGTTGTGTTTATAGATGAACCTAGTCTTAGATCCAACTGTGAAGTTTAAGAAGAAGATATCATTCACAATTGCGACCAACAATCCTATCAAGTTTGAAATTCATGACTCATTTCAATCTCCATCTTATTTCAAATTGTTGTTTACACTAAGTCTTACAGGTATATCAATTATTAGAGAGTGTTATAGAGTGAGGACTGAATGTAACTAGAATCTTGTCACTCAAGAGTTTTGCATAGTTTAGCGTCAAAAGCAAAATGAAATGACATTTATTTTTGTGGCCCTAAAACAAATAGAGGTAGCAAACAAAGACTAAGAGAATTATTGGTAGTTGACCGAAGTGGCCACATTTAGAAATCTCAAACTTCAGTCTATCCCATTGCACCACAAAAAAGATCAATTGGTCCTAAAGACTAAATCAATCATCATAAAAAATAAGCAAGTAAGACCATTCCCATTCCCAAGTGCAAAAAGTCATGGGGCCATTATTTGTTAGGAAAAATTAGAAAGGGCATACCAAGAGTCAATAATGCTTCTTGATTATTGGGAATTAATGAATGAGTACTGTTGGGTATTATTTTAGGGTGTTTTACTAATTTGTAGTCTTTTGGCTTTTAATCTTGCTTTGTTTTTTTATCCTGTTCTTAGGTTGGCTTTTGTAATTGAGTTTCCTTCTTTTCTTTTTTCATCAACTCTATATAACCTTTAACATAGGCAAATGTCTACCTTCCATTGGTCAGTCGTTCCTGGCCTTTCCACAACTTAGCCTCCATTGTTCTTGATTAAAATTGAAATAATTAATTATTTCAATTTTATTGCATTTTAAGGTTATCTTGGGCTTGAGCATTTTGAGCTTGATAAGGCTTATTTTTTTCTTCTACACTTCTATTGAAATAAAAAATCATATTCTCTTAAATCTAATACATTTTCTTAGCTTGTAAAAATGAATAAAAAATTCATAATAATATAGGGCACATCATTCTAAATTTTGTTCATTAAATAATAATCTAGAAAAAAATAAGAATCCTAAAGAATTTAATTAATTTTAAGTGCTCTAAAAACCTAAGATAATTAACGACCCTACCTTTGTACTGAATTTGCCCAACCTGTTTGTTGGCCGGCCTGAGCCTCCGACCCTAAACCGAGCCTCTGAGCCACGTTCCGAGCCTCCTGCGGTTTATACTTCTCCAGGCCAAGTTCCAAGCCTCCCCATTTGTCCCAAGCCTTTTGTTTGTTCCGAGCCTCCTGTCAGTCCCGAGCCTCCGCATCCATTTCGAGCCTCTGCACGCATCCCCGGCCTTCTGCCGCGATTCTCGATATCGGATGCTTTCTAGTGTTGTCGCGTATCTATCCTCTCGGGCCTCGTTCTTGCATCGTCAAACACAGCTTGAACCTTATAGATGGGCGGAGCAGTGGAATATGCGGGGTTGGTTTTGATCGTCCCTTCCTCTTTTCCTCGCTGTTTTGCAGCTTGCAAATGTACTTGACCTAGTTAGATAGGGCAGTTCGCGGTGTGGGTTCTCTGTGTTGCCGTGGTTAGTCAAGTCAGGAAGATTCTGATTTTCTCACTAAACCCTATTCCGAGGCGCGGTTCTATTCCGACGTTTATTTCGTTACTACCTCGGTTTAGGTTTAGACCTAAAGTGTTGCGGCGAGCTGGGACGTTCTTTTGTGGCGAGTGTGCCCGTCATTGGTCATTGAATTGTTAGGCATCTTCTTGTGGGAATATTGAACGGTTTCCACTAAGATAGGGCTGCGGAGTTCAAACAAATTTATGCAGGTGTAGAGGGAGCGTTCCTAAAACCCTCTTGTAGTTTTAATGTGGAAATTCGTGAAGGGGAAGGCTATGGGGTGACCAAAGGTTGGTGATTGTTGTATTTGCAGAACCATAAGCAGGGCGTTTCAAAACAGGTGTTGTTTGTCGTCATAATTGGGATTTGGATTCTAGGAGCAACCATGCAGCAACCTCTTCCCTTCTTGAAATTAGTAACTTTGTGAAACTTTTGAAGCGGTTCTCCCATTTTGTTGCACCTTGGCTCCAGGGACAAGAAGGTTGTTGCCACCGCCGGGGTACAAAAGCCTTCAAAGTCTCTACAACAAACCGAACGACATTTTGAGCTAGTATGAACACGTTCCTTCGTTTTCGTTACCGATTGCAACCCTGCCGAATGCTTTCACCTTGCATTTCCGTTTCTGTCTCTCTCGTTTGAAGGAAGATATGTTCTCTTACAGTCATTTTAGGGCTTCAAGAGCATCCAACTACGCACTGGCTTTTTCAAGATACAACAATACCTTGCATTCAAAGATTCAAAGGCGTGTCCTCAGATTTAGATTTCCGTTTAGATTACTGAAATTTAGGTGTCTGCGACCGAAGCTTGCCGTTGACAAATTCAAGTTTCAGTGCTCATTTGCGATCCAAGCAAGCCGAGTTTTTTCATCACATTTGGAAATCCCGTCGATCGTGAGGACATTCGATCCTGCTCAACTCCATCCTGCCCTGCTCAATCCTTCCCAGTTCAGCTGCGTTCGGTGTAGTCATTGCATTCGGTCGTAGCCGACTAGATCTCCAAAGCAGACTCAAGGCAGTTGCTTTAAAGGTCGAGATGAACCAAAATGTGTCCACACGAATCCAAAAGGAATGCTTTTCAGTATTGATTTTAGAATGATTTTAGAATGCAAAGGTCCAGCTGTGAGTGTTCCTAACTCCACCCTTAAGTTAGAAAGTTACACATGGGCTCTAGTGGCTTAATTGGAATTTTTCTCTTGGGTAGAACAAATTCTAGTCTAGTTATTAGCCTTCCAAGCAATGGACACTTAAAATGATATGTTTTGTTCCTACAACATCTTGGGAACCACTAATTAGAAAGTTGGAGTTGTTTGGGTTGTTTATGCTAAATGTAGGTTTTATAAGTTTAAATCAAATTTCCTCTAATTCTATCTCTAAATCTTGTTTTTAGGGTTCTAAATGGTAAAATAGGTAAAATTTGGAAATTCCCTTCAAAAGTTATCAAAGGATGAAAATTAGATCCTAATAGACCTTAATAACTTCATCCATTGATAAAAAAAAATAGCAAATTAAGTCAATTTTGTCCCAAATTTTACCCCTGGTTTTCTAACTAAGTTTATTTTCTAGTCCTAAAATATTGTCTATTTTTAGTTAATTTGGAATAATTCATCCAAATGGATTCCAAACTTCATCCACCATTATTTCATTCAAAAATGAATGAATTTTTAAATGAAAAATAGTTTTAAAATTCTAATTAGATTTTCTAAAAGATACCTAGAAGGAATATCCTCTAAATAATTCCAAAATATTCTTGATTAATGGGTTGTCTATTCTAATCTATCGATGGTTTTTATTCTAAATTACTATTTTTAGGGGTTTTAAAGTTTTTATCGAAAAAACAAGAGATTACCTTTCTATCGAAGAAATGCATTGAAATTCTAACTTCCTAACGGAAAAGTTATTAATGGATGAAGTTTTGTTTAAAGAATGGTGATTGGCAACTTCATCCACTAACTACCTCTAATCTAAATGTCTAAATTGTGGCCTTTAATTATTCTAAAATTCCTAAACCTATCGAGATTTCAAGATTCCCTCATTTGATTCTTTTGGATGAAAATATCAATTTCTCATCCAAATTTCAAACAAAGTTCATCCAATTGTGAACATTCAAAGTTTTGAAAATCAAAGTGAATTTTAATTTTTCTAAAGTGAATTTTGAATTTTTTATGATTATTTTAGGTGTTATAGTTTTTATCCTATTCTAAATGTTTAAGCGAATTTTTGATGCAAATTTAAAAGAAAAACAAGAAAAAATTAACGTACCTTGCCCATGAATGAGTTGATTGTATTGTGAATGTAGTTATTAGGCACTCAAGGTGTATAGTGACACTTTGTTTCACTATGCACTCCCCCCTTCAATTTTAATTTTTTTAATTTTACCACCCCCACTCACCCCCACCTATCATTTAGAATTTGATTAAATTTTTTTTATCTCACCCCCCTTCACCCCCACCCCCTCTTGTAATCTTCAGAATCAAAGTTCTTGACAAACAATATGGGACAATTAATCCCATATCCAATATTGAATCCATATTCAGTACCCGTATTCAATACATATATTTAGTACGCATATCCAGTACCCGTATTCAGTACTCGTATTCAATACATATATTTAGTACGCATATCCAGTACCGTATTCAGTACCCGTATTCAATACATATATTTAGTACGCATATCCAGTACCCGTATTCAGTACCCGTATTCAATATCCATATTTAGTACACGTATTTAATATGCATATCTAGTACCCGTATTTAATATCTGTATTCAGTACACGTATTTAGTACGCATATCTAGTACCCATATTTAGTACTCGTATTCAATATCCGTTTTCAGTACACATATTTAGTACCCATATTCAATATCCGTATTCAGTACATGTATTTAATACTCATATCCAATACGTGTACCCATATTCGTATTCGTATTCAATATTTGTATTTTATATTTGAACGGCTCAGATTAAATTTCACAAGATCAACATCTTGTGATTTTTTGAGAAATCAACGTCAATTTTGAGGGTAAGCATTTTTTTTCAAAAAAATCAATGGCTCCCAAATTTTTTGAGAGAAGAGGGGGGGAACTAATGGGAAACTAGGGTGGCAGGTGAGTTTCAGTGTATAGTATTGTCTTCCAAGACAATAAGATGAATGGTCTCATAGTGGCCCGTTCCTTCCTTGTTCATTTTGTTTAATCCATGGTGCAATTTGACATTAATCCTTGTTTGTTGTTGTATGTTTGTTTTAGTTTTGTTATTCCTACTACTAGTTATGGTTTTTTTTTAAATTAATTTTGGTTGGATTTTGATAATTTCCAATTTCCTTTGGAATTATTTTAATACCCCAAATAACAAAATCGACTAATTCAAATCAAATCTAATAGACGTTTCTCCAATTGTTATAATTCCCTAATTGTTTTGGAAGTATTAACTAGACTTTTGTTTTATCTTCTTGGCTTATGAGGCCTAATAAAACAAAACCACACTACAATTCAAGTCCCTAAATCCCCTCCAAAATCTATTAATTAACTAATAAAATAATGAAATTCAAAAGTAAGATTCTTTGGAAAACAATTCTTAAATTCCAAATTCCTCATGTGTGGGAATCTTTTTGTGTCTTCTATTCCCTCTTTATCTTCTCTCTCCCTAATTCCTTCTCATTTGTTTTAGATTTTGTTAGAAGTTGTGAAAGGAGTTAGCCAAGAGGGAATGAGTAAAAGGATGTGACACAGGATACGAAAACACAAGTGTTAGTTTTAAAAACTCAAAATTGTTGGTGTGGCAAGCAATGGCTGACTTTTGAGTTTGGATTTTTATGCCCTCAGTCCAACAAGCGCTCAATAAGTTTGGTAAGCTCAGAAAGCAATCAGAGTAAAGCCCCAGTCAATACAGCACCCAGGCCCTCAGAACCAGCTCCCGTACCTTCCAGCTAAGCCTCGTTCAGTACAGGCCGGAACCCGTCAGGCCTTCCCTTGAGAACCCGTCAAGATCCCCCCAAGAGTCCAAGACCAAACAGAAAACCCCCCAAAACCCGCCCGAAACCCGCCAGAGGCTCTCCCCGTGAGACCTTGCCACCTATACCCGGAGATACCCCTCAAATCAGCCCCCCGTACCCGTCAGTTAGACCCTCAATGTTTCGTTCAGTTCTCTGCTACTCAGCCCAAGGGCTGGGTTATATTTTGGTTGCTTTTAACTTGTCCAACATTAAGGGTGAATTCCCTTTTCCTTCAAAATTAACAACTCATTTAATATGTGAAGTTTATGAAAGAAATAAAGGACTCGCTAAATCATAATTCATAATGCTTAATTAAGTTGGAAATTAACTTCAAAGGAGACATTAGAAACTTCAAACAAATTGAAATGACAACATAAGGGAAATAAATGATTGAAAATCAAAACATGGCCAAAAAATACTAAAGTAATAAAATGATTGAACGAATTTGAAGGGATCTTACCAAAACACCACAAGTCTTCTCTTCTACCAATGAAACCTTCTCAAGTATGCCACTGTTTGGCAAATAGAATGAATTCTCCAAAGTTATTGGCTTAAATAGTTGTTTTTAAGTCCAAAAGTCAAAGCTCCGTCATGCAGGGCCAATTCTAAGTTAATTTGATAAATTATGGCTTTCGAATGAACTTTTATTTTGTTTTGTGGTTTGGGAAAGCGTTATAGGCCTTACCAAATTACCAAAATTTTTATAAAATCATTCAAAGGTCCAAGGGTCAAATTAGTATAAATTCTCAATTTATAGAGCAAAATTCCATCGTGTGGGGCAACCCCATACACTAATAAAGAGATCTCCCTTAAGTGTAGAGAATTCCTAAGAGAATAAAACCTTGGTTGGGTAGAGCTTCCGCTTGTGGGGGCAATCCTAAGCTAAGTCTTATCAATCAAGGTTTTTGTTCAAATTATTCTTAAGATTTTGCATAAATAAAAGAGGTACATATGACAAGATTGAACCGAATTCTAAATCTCACCAAACTTTTAGGAACAAATTAAACGATACATGTCCTACAACAACACATACATACACAAACTCCAAAGTCAATGTATCTATAGCTAAATGAAAACAATTCTAAACTAAATGAGAAAGGAGAACAATGTCAAATGAACGAAAAGAAAAAAAGATAGAATGAAAGAAAAAAAGTTCGTTCAATGGCCTAAGTAAGCTTATTTCCAACAACTTATTGCTATTGGGAATAAAAAAAAACATGGATACTTAAATCTTGGAGGAGGGTCCTTATATACTAGTTGCAAAGGACCCATCACCAAGATTCACAACGGACTTTTCACCTTGTTCCCACAAGATATTTTGTTAAACTGCCCTAATCTACCCCTAGATATTTTGTAAACTACCCTAAGATATTTTCAACAAATCTTTTTTTAATCAAAAAGGAAGGTTCTCAAGCAAGTTCCTCAATAACTCTAATTAGCTTTAGGAATAATGCCTAAATCAAATCCGTTGAATTTTGAAAGATTTTGTAGAATCAAATCCTAATTTACTCTAGATATTTTGTGTTTAACCTAAAGTCAACTCCTAAGTAACCTTTAAAAAATCAAAATTGACTTTTTTTGGCAAGATTTGAAAATCTAATCAAACCTTTGCTTCTTCCCCAAGCTATCCAAGAATTTACCTTAACTTACCACAATTACGCTAAAAAGTCAAACTAATGAGTTGACCCTCTCTATCTTTAAGGGAACAACTCCAAAGACCAAACCAATTGTACCATTGTGTTTAGAAGATCCAAATTAGCCAAATAGATCCCCCCTTTCCTTAAGCCATTTTTCAGTGTAAAAACCACTCACAGTAATTTAAAAAAAAAGTGAAAACTCTAATTTTTGAAATTCGTGGTTCTTGAAGAATTTGAGTGGCTAGGGTTGTTTAGAAGGTTCAAGAAATTTAGAAAAGACCCTTTGTTCGTGCTAATCAAACATTGTTAACTCCTGATTTGTTGGTCAATACGCCGCCATGTTATAAATTCTTGTAAAATTTGATGTCGTTGCCGATTCTAGTACTTCTACCTATTAGAAAGTCTTCAAACTTGACAAGGCGCTTATTTAGCATACAAAACACTAGCCTAATTTTTAATGGGATTTTATCGCACTCCAAGTAATTTCTATGAATTTATCAACAGCTTCAAATGTAGTTGACTTCCCATGGAGTCATTATGGAAGCTTGTAAAATCCTGAAACTTTTAGGGCAACTTTTAGGAAATTTCAAAAACCTTAGGGCAAAACCAAACTTCTAATTGCATTATTCATAGAGATGCTAAAATTAACAATTCTTTAATAATTTCCACCCAAGGGGATAAATTATTCCAATATTAGGATTTGTCTTGGATGATTGGCTCCTTCATTGACCTCTTGGCATACTTTTACTCTAAAAGCACCTATTTGTAAACTCCAATCTTCCCTTCCTCTATCTACTCTTGATTTTGGTTGATATTTAGTAGTTTCTTACAAGATTAATACAAAGAATCTGAACTTTTAATGAATTAGATTCCACATACTATTGGACTTTTTAGACCTAAAATTAGACGATTATATTTAGCTTAATTGTCACATGCACTTTAGTGGTCGTTTGTTACATGAACAAGACACTAGGTCTGACTAACTCTTATATCCTCACTTTCACTTAAACATGCTATTTTAGCCTTACAATCTCTTTACTAATACTTAGAAGTGTAGAAATATGTTGAAAAATATTTTTCTTATTTCTAGATAGACTCCTAATACCATTGGCATGGACTATTATCAATTTCACTCAAACACTATAATTTATACATAATTGCATAAATATTTGCTAAATGTTGCAAAACATTCGCGAAAAATAAATCTAGAGTTCCAAATGCCAACTTGAGGGCTCAAATCAACGTAATTGGTAGAGTCATCAAATTCTATGGCCATTAGTGTTGATGAGTTTTTTCAACCAGGTCATTTGCAGTTGCTTTAGCCTTTAACTTTTAACCTTTTTGAAATCTAAAAGTGAAAAGTAATTTCAATAATAATAATTGTATGCTTGTTATGTAAAGATTTACTCTTAGGGATCCATTTATGTTTTAACAAGTGTGTAGCTGCAAATGAAGGAGAAAATATATGTAGTCGGCACCGACTAGACTTTGAGCTACTTGTTATTCAAGAGACAGAGCTATTTGCTTGTCCCACGATTTGTCTACTTTCCTTAAAAAAGACATTTGAAGTTGCTTTTAAGTTTGTCAATACGCTTGAGCCGGTGTGCTTGACAAATCGCTTGAGATAGATTTGAAGCATGTTTCTTACCTCTCAATGGTACCCTTATGTTTTTTAATTGGTTCCCTTTTTTTTTCAATTGCTTTTGGTTTTGAATTTAAATGGAGTCGACACTGACTAGTACCATTTCAGTCGGATCTATTAGCTACACTATTGAAGCTTATGAATGGGTAGAACAAAGATTATTCGAAATCTTACATGCTTTTTGCCAATATCATTTGGAATAAGCATGCCATTACCATCATCATTGACTACATCCTCAACTATCAGACCAAGTAGCTACTATAAATAATCTTTGAAATAGAATCAAATTTTGATATTCTAGAATTTAGAGATAATGGCAAGTTTACAAACCTCCATATAATCACCTTTTAGGTTTAACTGTTGAAGACTATTTGAATTTATACCTCTATTGGCACTGACTAGTTCATTTTTTATTGATCCTTGTAGATGTTGAATTGAAATTGATTTCAAGGAAATTTATTTAAATTTGTAATTCATTGATATGCATATTGACTATTGTAGGATTTAGAGACTGTCTTGTGTACAAGAGTGATGGAGAATCCAAAAAGAGTGTTGCGATCCCAGGTAGAAACAATAGTCAAGGAAGCATCTTATAGCCAGGTAAGTCCCAATATCTATTACAAATTGGTTCATAGTATGGAGTTGACAATATAACTTACATGTTTGTCTTGGTTATCTTCAGGTGCTAATGGTAATTGATATTGACAATGTTGTTGAATCTTAGAAAGTGTTCCCAGATAGTGATACTGACAACGACAACATTAAAGACTCAAAGAGGAATGGACGTGAGTTGTGTCTATCACAAAAAGTAAATTCCATTGCATGCATTGAGGCAATGAGAATAATACCAAAGGAAGAGTCACGGTTCACAATTCCTCTTTACGGCCTCATTCCAATGCCAATTGTCCAACCTTCATTGGACTTTGATATCAAAAAATTGGAGGCAGAGTTTATGCATGGTTATAGACCTCGTTCAAGTGTTTTTTTATATCTTATTATGCAATGAGAATGGGGTGGTTCAAAATCTTTCTGATGATGATAAAACAAAAATGAGCCCATTGTGGAAACTAGAGAGTGAATTCTTTGACAACAAGTTGCAGCAAAGTGAACACCTCCATTATTTGGTGGACCTAATGTTTTTCAAATGTGATGGAAATCACAAATTCAAGGTTTGGACTGGTTTCATTGATTGAGTGTATAAAGAGGATCCAAAATGGCACATTTCAGTGGATAGCATTTGTTTGGATCCATTTGGGAAAACGGGACTTCTGTTACATGCCATGCATGATATTAACAAGTAAGAATATTTCCATGTTCTCTTAATATTTTCCTCTTTGTTAAGTATTATGCATTGGTATTTTTGTTAATATTTAAATTTTTTGTAGATCCACTGAAAATGGCCATGTGAAGACAAATCTTGTGTATACATTGCATAGGATTTGAGCTACAAGAATACAAAGTTTGGAGAGTTTCAAGGACATTCTACCAGAATGGGAGATCAAGAAATGCTTACAAAACCTTGCAAGAGGAAAAAGTTGGTATCTATTAATGAAGGATGTGTTCATTTCACTTCTATGGTGGGTGAGTAATGAATTTAGCCATTTGAATATTTGCAGATTTAAAGTCAATTTGTCTCATGCTTATAATAAATTTAACTTTTCTTTATGAATCATGATTTTTTCATTTGCAGCAAAAAATTGTTGATACTACAGATGAAGCTGCTAGAAAGTTTATAGAGGAAGATCCTACAATATCAAGGATAGATGAAGAAATCACGAGTGCCATGCTTGGTGTAGCCAAGTTGAAGACAAAAAGTTATAAAAGACAATTCTTAAAATGGTTAGTAATTGCACATCCTATATTAGGGGATAAGTTCCTTACTAAGGTAAAATTTTATAATTCAAGCTTTTAAGTCAATATATATATTTTTTTCAAAAAAGAAACTTCAATATGTAATTTGTGCTAGAATTAATTCTATTAATTGTTCTCTGTAAAGATCATGTTGCATTGAAACAAGAATTCAAAGCCTGAGATGACATTGGACGAGCTCTAGTTGTTAGCAGCATTTGTAACTTCTGTTTCTTTCAAAGTACAAAGCTTGCATTGGTGGAACTTTGGTGCTCTTACTAGAGAAGTTGCTCGTTTTCCAAACAAATTGTTTTTAGATAAGGAGTTCAAATCTTGGCTAAATAAGGCATGTTTTGGGGCATTTGCAAATCCAAAATACCATCTTTATATAATTCTTATCTATTTCTATAATATTTTTTAGATAATTCTTTTGAACTAAATATGTATTATTATGAAATTTTAAACCAATTGTTATGCTTTGTTTTCAGTTGGAGGAGGCATTTACTACAAAATTTGAGAGGATACAGAAAGAAGAAGGCATTGTGGTTGTACTAGATCCTTCCAAACTATTGTTGTCTCCGACCTAATTTGTAGAATACTAGCGTATTCGCACTTGGATGCATGCTTTTTCTTCCTTATTTTGAGGAAAGGATGTATACTCGAAAACTAGAGCGTTTACTTCGTATACCTATATTTCACGCATTGTGAAGCAAGTTTTTACATGTAAAATACATTTATTGAGCTTATTGTGTGTGATGTTTGGTATTATCTACATTCACTTTTTCTTTCTATATTGATTGTTTTTTATTTCAAACCTTTAGGTATATCATGTTTGAATTAGTACCCAAAAGTGCCATGGTATGAAATCAACTTTCAGGTTTTTTGATAGTGTAGATTAATAAGACATTGTTGGAACAATGCATGTATTCACTAGGGTTAATTCAATCATGGGATGTGCTACACCTGAATGCCGGTTGCTATACTTAGATTGAGGAGGAGGTTTCTATTTAGTAGAAAAAGAATCTAGGATGAAAACAATTGAGCAAGTAGAAAAGGGACTAGGTGCTAGTGGTCTTTCGAATCCAGTTGATGTTGAAACCCCAATAGAGTAAGATATTGGCCTTGATTTTTCTCATTTGAATGAGAAAGACAAGCTCAAAGTTGTCAAATAGATGCAACAAGCTGCTGAGAAAGCCGAAGCATGGAAGAAGTAGCAAGACCTCAAGAAAGCAGTAAAGGCTTCGAAAGCTGGTTCGGTGGCTAACATTAAAGCCTTCACTACTGAGGCTGTAGCCGCTATAAAGGCTATATGTAAGGCACCTAAACACTTACAAGGGATTGGTGCATCTGGCGGAGATGGCACTCAAACTTCTTCAACTTCTCCAATTGAAGGTACACAAAAGTGGGATAATTCTTCTATTGATCAAACTATTTTCCGTCTTTCACTTGGCAATGTACTATTGTTGTTGGCTGTTGATTCTAAGTTTTTAGGAGTGAATACTTTCATTTTCAATACATCGTTGCACTTTCTTTTCAGCCATTGTATTCAATACGAAGCATTTCCTTCAAGGTAGAATGACTTGCAATCTTTTCTTGACTAGATAGATTTCAAAATCTTTCTTTTATTTGCTTTTGTCTTTAAATTTATTTATTTTTATTTGATTTTTATAATCATCTTTTTTTTCTAATTTCTGTTTTTGGACAATAGAAAGGAGATAAAGAAAGATCATTTAAAGGCATTGTCTTTCATTCTCAAGCTATCAATCTCATTGTTTTAGATATTCCAAAGGGACTTTTGTCCTTGGGGTATCAATTCTTGCATCTATTGTTCCACCATAGAACATTCTTTATATATTTTTTGAAGTCTATCTTCAATTTTGTTGGGAGCCATTTACATGACGACAAAGCTATATTCATTTTTCATCCAGATGCATCTCAAGTCAAATTAAACTTAAAAGGATTCTGCTGAGCTTTTCACTTTAAAGTATACCGCAAATGGATTAGGATCAATCATCTTCATTTAAACAACCCTCGTGATTCATCAAAGACAATATTGTACTATTTTTTGTTGCTATTTCGTAATTATATATATGTGGATGACCATTTTCTAAATAAGATTGCTTATACTTTTGATATTTATTAGTTTAATACATATAGACTCTCATTTTTGGAATTCAACTACTTGTGAAGAACTTTCTAGACGGTCTTTCTTCTCAATTCAAAGTTCAAATGATTCCACATTAGGATGCTACTAGAATTAACGTAGACTTTGATGATGTGCTTCATAACATGGTGACAAAAGAGTCCCAACTATTGGATGGCAATGTTCTTTGGTGAGGTTTGCGAGAGAAAGATCCTGATCTAATTCAGATTCTTATTGAATCCTTTTCACTAATTGGCGATGTGGTGTTCAACTACTCTACAGCTACAGGTTTAAAATTTTTTTAATTTCATTATCATCTTTACTTCACATACTTTGATATTATTAATATTCCCTCTTTTTTTATATTTCATTTCGGATGTTTAGTTTCATTAAATTTCTCTCAATTAATTAATTTTTTTAAATGACTTTTTATTTCTTTTTTGATTCTGATGTTTATAGTCTCAATTTGTTTAACAAATTCATGTATTGCAAGTTCTAGCATTCATGCTTGTCGTAGGTTTGGCCGCCACATTGTAGCATTTGAAGAAGATCCACTCATCTTCAATGCTCTTCTACAGCCACTCATTGTTCATGAAGAAGGCCCGGTTTCGAAAAAGCCACGGGTAGACGAAGGAAGTAGTAGCTCAGATTTAGATTGTGATGCTTATTTCGAAGTACCAAACATAGAAGCTACTAATTTATTTTGTATGTAAATCTTTGAGTTTAATATTTGCATACCCATATTGAAAAATTTTCTACTCTGTGTTAGTTTATTACTTGTTCAATGTTATGGACTAATGGTCTTCATGTTTGCTTCTTTCACAACTCAAGGGTGACTTCAACTTCTAAAAGGAGCTCTATTCTTCATTCTACAATTTACATTGAAGATGATATTGAATAACCCTCCTCACTCTTTCTTGTTACTAGTTTATGCTTCTGATTTGGCAGAACATCTAGTTAGGGCACTACTTGGTATTTCTAAATCTTGTTCTTTTCGTAGAGATTCGAGAGTTTTACAATTTTTAAATGATGTAGCAGAATGTTATGATGAAACCCCAAATTCTCACTGTCCTTGTGATTGTGAGTAGTACATAGATTTTGATCTTTGTAATGTACTTTGGGTGCTTCTATATGTGCATTTTGATGCTTTCATTACCTCGGTGAAACTAAAAGGGCCACCAAATTTCCTCTTAGCAGTCATCTTTGTGCAATTCAATTTGATGTTTTCAGTACTTGAAGATCCTTTTACCTTTACTTTGAATATGCAAGAATTTTTTGAATCTCTTCAAGTTAAAATAAAATTGTGCTTCTTCCTTATCAAAATTGTACAATTCAATGTATAATTTAATTTTGAAAAAAAGGATTTACCTCCTTGAATTTACTTAATATGACAAATTACATGTATCAAATTTCCGAAGTACCTCCTTCAAATACTTTGTTAATTTGACTATAAGCCTTGAACAACCACCCTATTTAGAGGCCCAAGACTAGTTTGAAATACTCACCTCAAAAACTAGGTTGCCATTTTCATCAATATTTAATTCTCTACATATTTCAATTGTATGATCCATTGGTCAATTTGTTTGAGTACATTTTCCCAATAATTTTGATGGAATATCTTTACCGATTGCAATTCAATGTGCCTAAAACTTCAAATCATTGTCTTCTTTGGCCCTTTTTAAAGGTGATCTTTGATCTTCCTACATTTCTAGAACAAGTCATATATATTTTATAACTTGTGCAATTTTGCGATATTGATGAGAGCTCTACATCTTGATCTTCAAGCAGTACCTAAGTCCAAGGTTACTTCCAATATATATCTATTGTATTTCCATATATTTATCTATATAGTTATAATGTTTTCTTTATGCATGGTATGTTATCGTTTTTTTCTAGTCTATGATGCTTTTTATTGTAGTTTGTGCTCTAAACCCTTGCAGTACTTTACTTTGTATGTTCTAAAGTTGTAAAATTGCAATATTTTTTAATCCATAGTCTTAGGTCTACATCTAAAAGTTTCCAAAAAAATTCATTCAAAATTTGAGGCTCCTAGGCTCTTGGGCTCTTAGGTTCATGCTCCAAAGCTCACAAAATATCACCCCTGTAATTATCCCTATCTTTGCACTTTCATGTTTTTTAAGATTTTTACTTTGCAGTCACTTCAATTTAAGTTTTTGAAATTTTTTCTATAGCATCTTCATCATAAGAAGTAGAAAAAATTGAATTTATAAGGAAGAATTATGTTTCATTGTTTTATATTTAAATGCTTAGTTGTTATTGTTGAATGCTTACTTGTTATTATATGAAATGTATTATAATTATTAAATGCTTATTTGTTATTATATGAAATATATTATAATTTTAAATTAAACATCAAAAAAATTGATGTGGAGATCATAACTAGTCCTTTGTATTCCTTAGTTAGGTGCTAAAAATCAATGAATTAGAAACTTTATGATTGAAAAGTAATAATATTTTCAATGAAATATGCCATTGATGAAGCCACGGGATACATTTACAATGAAATTGATGACATTATTGAGTAGAAATCTCCATTAAAATCTCCATTAAAGACCTTAGGATGATGTTGTTGATTGTTATTAATTTATGTTTATCCTCATTAGCTATAGCAACTGAACTAGTGAGCTGACATTTATACTCTTTTAGGATTAGAAAACAATATTTTATATTAATATTTTTTCCAAAGATCATCTAAGTAAATGAAGTTACTACCTATGAAGATGACGGTTTACATGATTGTAAATAAAAAAATAAACTCCATACTATCTAGCTTGCACTAGCATGATGTATTGAAAATAGTCAAGTCAAATTATGGTTGATATATGAGTGACAAAATGGATTTTGAGTAGGCTTGTGTAAGCTCAAATTTTTTACATGACTTCTTGAAATTTTTTTTGAAGATAAAAAATCACATGAAATTTTGGGAAGTATAATTTTATTTCAATCGATGCATGGTGGCAAAAGTTATGCCATAGTAAACTCATAATGGGGGAGACTAGACAATAAATCAAATTCACAAAAATTTGAAATTAATTTTGATTTTTGTATTGGCCTCCAAAAGGTTATTTCATTGCTATTTTTGTTGCTGGAAACAGAAGTGACGTAGTTAAATAATTTAACAATAAAAAATATTTAATAATATTTAAATAAATTTTAACTATTTAAATATATTATAACTTTTACATTGTAGTTTTTTTTAATTATAAATAAATAAATAAATGCTATTAAAATAATAATAATAATATTTAAAAATATTAATAAAATATTAAAATCTGATGTGGTAGGGTCTCGATCACATTAGCAAACAAGTTTTCAGTGATTGTACACAATATTCCCAGAGTGTTCCCGCAAACAAGAATTTGCAGTCTTCTAGAGACTTCTAACATCATCTAATGCATAGAAAGCTTTCATTCATTCCATTTGGATAAGTGATGTGAAAGTTATAAATTCTCTTGTTTTGCTAGCAATCCTAGAAACTTCTTGACAAGATAACATATTGTATTCATTTTTTATAATTTTTCAAAAATAAAAGTTCCATTAAATTATGTATATTTGCTACATCAATCTTATGATTATGATTAGTGTTTCAATTCCATCTTGAGCAAACTTATTAAAAATTTAGTTTTTTCATCAATCTTGTACCAACTTCTATCTAATTTTTTTTTAAAGAATGAAAATTGCATGTTGTTTTGGAAATTCTTTTTCCTGCAATTTCAATTCAAAGTATTCAATAAAATAAAATTTGAATAAAAAATTTTAGTGAATTTTTTTACATTTAGAAGATTCAAAATCAAATACTCTAATCAAAGAATGTGCTTAATAAACAACTTTCTTCACTTTAAATGCAAATATCTTGCAATCTTCAAAGTGAAAGTTTCTAAAATTTCTTCCTTACAATCTTATACTAGTCTAGTACAAAATCTTGTGGATAGATATACAAAAAACAAATTTGTAAAAACTTTACATTTGTTCATTATTACAAAGAAATTGGAGCCTTTAGAAGGCCATTTGATAATTTGCCACTATGCAAATACATGGATTATTTAAAATAAATAAATGGATTTTTAAAAATAAAAACAATAAAAAAGTTAAAAATCACCAATCTAATGTTGTACTACTAGTGATTATATGGGCTTCAAAAAATAAAATTTCGGCTATAAAACAATCTTCTATAGGCCTAAAAAAGTGAAAATTTTTCAAATGTGTAAAAATTTGTAAAACACAATCCTTAATCCTTGAAAGGAGCTTCATAAATTTTGTTGAATGCTCTAAATGACCCTTTTACATACATGAAATATCAAATTTTAATGAGAAGTTTTGTTCATTTAAGATAAACCATAATAATTTGCCTAATTTTTTCCACATGTTCTTAACAACATTAATGACTTCTTAAACACCAAACATGAATGCAAAATAGTCAAAAAATTGTATACTTGACCTATAATTTAAAGTTCAAGCTCTCCACTCTTTGCCATTTCATGATTTTTTGTCATGACATAGATATATTGTAGGAATCTCTTACAATATGACCCTCCTTGAATGTAGATAAAATCACATACACAAATAAGAGGAAATTCATGCATGCAACCTACTTCAAAACACATTTGTTTATATATAAACAAGAATAAGGAATTATAGTAGTACATTCTTTCATGTGTATTAGATGTATAAATGAATGCGATACGACTTTGACTTATCTAAGTCTATGCTTTAATGGTTGTGAATGAATCAAATATAGTTTATACTTTGTCTATATGAGTGTTGGTATCAACTAAAGCAATGGTAAAGCGATTACACTAGCTACATTCACTATATTGGTTTGGAGTTAATGAGGTGACAAGATACACTAATGACTTCAATTTTGGTGAGACTTTCTTACCACCAATACAACATTGGTTTACATCAAATTCATAGGACCAAAATGACTTGGCCTAGTATTTCATCATCTATTTGTTTTGTATGGCTTGATTTTCAATTAGTTATAGATTATATAGGTTGTACAAGATACCATGCGTGAAGGTATGCCAAAAAACTTTACTTTTGGTGTGTGAAGGGTTCTGGCAAGTAAAATTCTTTATTCTAAGGTTTCAACATTGCTTTAGTTTTCTCTTGTTCAAAGGCGTTTGGTTTTTTTTGGCAGCCTCTCAGTAATCTCCATTTGGCAGCTTCAAGCATTTTGTCTTTTCGATAGCTCATATTATCCTATTTTCAACTATGGTACTTTCACTTTTCTTCAATTGGTTCTCAAATTCAAGCTCCCATATTACATAATCTTGTAAAATGGATTTTTTAATGTGTTTTCAAGTATTTGACATTGTTGTTATGGGATTTGTAGATGTTTGTAGTTGTAGGGGGGGGGGGGGGGGGGGGGGGGGGTTTGACACTATAAGAAATCTGCATTTTAGGTGACGAGCCTAATTTTTTTAAATGGATTTTAGGTGACGTATAATGCAACAAACCTACGTTTTTATATTAACAAAATGTTCAATGTAACATCAATATTGACATAAAAACATGGGTTTGTTGGATTAGATGTCACCTAAAATTCGTTTAAAAAAATCAGAGCTTGTCATGTAAAACGTGGATTTCTTATAGTGCGATTTTGCAAGACATTGCATGTGTATTTTGAAAAATTACAGAGCATTGTTACTTATTGATGCCATTAGAAGAAGAACAAAAAAGTGTAGATGCAAGCAGAAAAGTAAATTGCCAAAACTTTTTTTTGTGGAAAGATAAAAAAGGTGATTATAGAAAAATACAATATTGGTAATGAAGAAAGCAATAGTGATTCAAATTGATGCTTGGATTTTTTGTTTCAATTCATTCATTGTGTGAATTTAAGAGGTTAGATATCATGGCTTCCTTACAGCTTTGTTTGATAAAGTTTGTGAAGCCTATTAGCAGAGAAGAGAGAAAATTAGAGTTGGAAAAGCTATCATAACATCTTGTTCAAGAATCTATAGCAAAAACTCCAATAGAGGTTGTTAGCAATTCCTCCATCAAAAGAAAAATTGATAGGCCTCAAAAACTTCCCTCATCTTCTATGACACTTCTAAACTTGCTAGTATCTACAACCTCAAGTGCTCCACCACCTGTTGCTCCAAAAAAAACATAGAAAAAGAGAGGATCATATACAAATAAGTTTGAAGTTGACAAATGGTCTCTAATTGAAGTAGTTGTTAAATGACATTAGAGCATGTCTGTAGCCATACATTACCTCAAAGTGGCTCACATGAAAGCTTACTAGTACTTCAAACTTTGATTATGAAAATTCTATTTTTTGCAATATTGGGGTTTAGGGATTTAGAGACTTTTGGAATTGTAAGGTTTATAGCACAATACTAATCATCATTCACAACCTATAAAAAGTTATATGAACTTCAGAATGTAATGTTCATCTTTTGAATTAATTGTATTTGTTTAGAATGTAATGTTTAGATTGAGAATGTACTATTTTCTTGAGAATATATTTCTTTTTAATATGAGAATGACGGGGCATTTACACCCAACATTAGAATAGGTCTTAGTTGGTGCTCCTATTTAGTAGTGTCTATAGGCTTAGATAGCTACAACATTTGTTGAATGCTGAGCTTATATGGATCCATCCAGGGCATCCATAGAATACAATGCTTTAAACACCGGTGGGCCATAAAATTATTTTAGGGAATTTCTAGATGGCAAAGTAGATTCACAACAACAATCAAGTGTGGATGTACATTTCAAAGTTGAAGAAGCGATGCTATGTAGATACCTACGGACACATTGATTAATTGTAAACGACACATTAGGCTAATATAATAGAGCGTAGTAACTCACAAACTAGGACAAGAGGGACCATACACAACATGTAGGTTTCGTTTGCATGTTATGGAATTCAATGCCACCAACTACAAGTTGCCAAATGTGAATGAGGAATTCAAGCCACATTCAAGTAAACATCATTGCATCCAACAATTGTCTTAGTGAACCACGGTTGATTACAAGAGAATTTGAGTGAGCTATTCCCAAATTGTACAAGCTCTTCACTCAACGTCGACACTATAGACAAAAGAAGCAAGTTGTAATCAATGTGCTCATTAGTAGTCCTTCAATAATTTTCACAATAATTCAATTGCTCATGTACTCAAATTTTAGCAGCATTGATGGAAATTAGAGTGTTGATCGTGCAAATCGGTTGTCATGGACTAGCAATTGTATAAAAAATCAATGAGTGTGGTGCTAGTAGCAACTATTTGCAAGAGGTAAGTGCTTTGTTGATTTCCCTTGTGTTGTGGATTCATGCACCAAAGAGGTAGGTATGGCATGAGGAAGTCTTTATTGATGTACTATTATCCTCCTCCAACATTCGTATGTGAAGATCTTCAGCGGCAACTGGTCACAACAACATTTGAGGAGCATAGAGCCATGCAAATGGAAGGTAAGTTTTCCTATATCCCTACATATCGGCCACTTCTTCTCAACACATTGTCTTCACTA
The DNA here is from genome assembly GCA_963969395.1 of Pseudoscleropodium purum. Classification (NCBI taxonomy): domain Eukaryota; kingdom Viridiplantae; phylum Streptophyta; class Bryopsida; order Hypnales; family Brachytheciaceae; genus Pseudoscleropodium; species Pseudoscleropodium purum. The sequence goes on from OZ017797.1 coordinate 8,868,295, forward strand.
GTGCATGAGCTTACTATCTTGGACTGCATTGTTGCCACTACAATTCACATCGCCTTTGCTTACACTACATGCTCATTGTGGCTATTGTCGCAGCTTAAAATTTTGATTTTCTTAGTATACACCAAAATAGGAACGGAAACTAGTCATTAGGGAACCGGATCCGATAAGGTGGAGAAGGAAAACTCAAAATTAGCACGGAATGTGAAGTAGTGGGCCTCTTGGATCTAATCCGGTCAGGAGTAACTAACGACGGAAACGGAATGTAATACGGATTAGGTCTAGGACCGGATTATGATGGTAAACCGGATTTATGATGACAAACCGGAAAGGGTCCAGGGACTATAAAAGGAGGAGCTTTCACTGTTGCACCCCCTTTTAGAAACTCGACCTTGAGCGTGCGCGGTTGAGTTTTTGGAATTTGTGCGTTTGTGTTCTGTTTGTTTTGATTCCGGTTGAGATCGGAGAGAGAACGTGAGCAACGGGACATGCGGCTAGGAGAGAGTGAGATAGATTGGAGTGGGAATGCCGCCGCTACGTAGGTCGAGACCAGCGAGTCCCTCTGGAGGCGAGGTGAAGCTCCGGAAAGTCATTCCGGTTATTCCCTCCACAGAGCCGGAAAAGTCTCAACTCATGGAGGATCTCAAATCCATGGGTTGCCTCGGGTTTGCCGAGAAACCCTGGGGTTTTAGGGAGGAGAGAATGGTCAAGGAGCTCCTTGGAAAGCTGTCCAACCAGTTTGACAACACCGTGAGAGGAACTCCCGTCCGCTGGAACGAGGGAATGTGGAGAGCGGTTTACAGTTTCCGGGCAGGAGGTTTAGGGATGGCGAACCGGAAGGATGAGTTTGTCCGAGGGAAGTTCCAGGGGGCTGTCAATCCGAAGGACGGATACGCGGTCGAGGATTGCGTGGATGACCGACACCGTCGGCTCCTGCAATTCCTGGTTCCGGTTCTTCACCCGGAAAAGCCGACCAGGGTGACGATCACCCTCGGCAACACCATTTTCGGTGCCCTCAGTGGTACCAGGAAAGTGGACTGGGCACGGATCATTTCCGATCTCGTGGCCCAGCTCGTTAGTAGGGTTGGGAAGAAAAGGGCCACTCCAGTGTGCCCTTACCTCTTTCACCTCTATCGAGAACACCAAGTCCTCACCGACACGGAGGAGAAGGTGTGGAAGACTTAGGAAGTCCTCCTGAAGTATGGGGAGTCGGAAACAGATGACGAGGCCGAATCCGATTCCAGGTCAGAACGGGAGTCGAGCGAGGAAGAGGAGGAGCCGATGCCGCCGGTCAAGCGACAGAAGTTGACGCCTCCACACAAGCGTGGGACGCCTCCCGGTCAAGACAGACCGGCCCCGGAAGAGAAACCGGAAGCCGAGAAGACCGTTTCCGGGGGAGACCCGGAAATGCAAGATCCGTTCAACGGTCTGATCAACGTCCTCTGCAACATCAGGGCGGATTGGGAGATCAAGCACAGGACGCTTGCGGCGATCGGAAAGTTGGTAGGTGCGCCACCGGACAGCAAGTTGGCGGAACAGGTGGCGGAGTGCATCACGAATCCGGAAGAGACCCGGAAGCAGGAAGCAGAGATCCGCCGGTTGCAGGAGGAGGTGGATAAACTGAAGGCAATTCTTTTTGCCTATCAGGAAGACGTGACGGCCGCCCGGGAGATGGTGGAGGAGACTCGGAAGATAGCCGAGCAGATCAAGGCGGTCCTGGGAGAGACCGGAACGGCTGCCGCCAAAGCGAAGCTCTTCGACGAGAAGATCCACGAAGAGAAGAAACTATCCGGTTCCCGGATGGTCCAGATTCTCGCCGACTTTGCTGAGCAGGTGGAGACGGCAATGGTGGAGGGGCGGAAGGTTGCGGACCGGATCAAGGAGAGCAGCCGGAAGCTGGCTGGAGCGACGTGCGACAAAGGGATTCATCTTTCGGATATCTCGCTACCGGATCTCTTTCCGGACGCGACTATTGCGAAGGATAGGAAGGATTGGACTCCTGAGTCCAAGAAGTCTGCACGGACTGGGACTCTGGGCAGGAGACCGGATATCACCATCGACCTGGAGTCTCCACCCGGATCGAATCTTGCGGAGGGGGAATGGATTCGGAATTTGAGTGAAGTCTTCGAGGAGCTAGTCCCGGAGATCGGAAGCCCGACAATAGGATCCAGAGTTGTAGGGTAGATAGGATTTTTGATTTCAGTTAGGAGTAGGAGCGGATCCGAATCCGGATCCGGCTCAACAGTATTAGGTTAGCCGGAAGTTAGATTAGGATGGCGGCGGACCCCCACGGGTTTTCCGCTCCTTTTTGTGCTTTTAGGGTTTTTACCCTTTGTATATAAATCGGTTCCCGCGATGGGAATTGGGAGTTTTTCATTTTGCAAACTTCTTGTACTTTTCTATTCTCTTCATTGTGTGTCTCTCTCCAGCACGACATGATTGTATGATGTGGAGTTAGGATAGTACGAGCCGGTTTGTGAGTGATTTCTCCCCTTGGTGTTTCTTTTCCGATCCTAGGTGCATGTGAGTAGGTATCGAAGAGTTGGGAGTGAACTTAGTTCCTCAGCACGTCTAGAGTTTGAGATTCCGGGTGAGAAAGCCGTTGTTAGGCTAGGCGGGTAGGGAGGGATTCCTTAGCTGCGCTAGAACTCCCGGGTGGGAAATCCGGTCGAGTGTCCGATCTCCTGTGAGGTCTCACCATCCGTATGGGTAACGGAAGAACTTTAGTTGATGTTGGAACGGACGGGTGCACTTGTAACCACCTGTCTTCGCACGGATCGAAAGTAGCATCAAGGTCGTTGTAGTACGAGAGGGTCGAGTGTAGGGTCTTTGTGTGACCTACAACCCAGATTGCTATCTGGGTTGTTGTGAAGGACCAAACTGGATCCGGATTAGTTTAAGAGTTTAGGAAGTAGGATAGTGGGTCTTCAGCCACTATAAGTCACAGAAGGAGTGGTGGGCCTACCACTCTCAAATGTAAGCGGCGACCCCTCTGATGGTGAAACAAAGGCAAAACTAAACCGGATAGGATTACGGATACATGATGACCATCCCGACCGGATTGGTCAGGACGGATTTCTAGGACCAGAAGTTGTAAGATCATGGGATTTGGATGTTTGTACAGACCGGATAGTAAGTAGGACCGGAAGAAGGAGTAATCCGGTCTGTAGTTATCCGGTGTGGTGGTATTTCTGGTTCTAGATCTAGGACCGGAAAGTAAGATTGGGATACTGACTTAGCTTAACTACTTAATAGAGCTAGATACTTCACAGGATCTCGTGGGTTCGATCTTTAGAGTCACTTAGTTATACTTTAGAGCGATTTTTGTGAGTATAATGGGGAATTGACCTGCCCTGTGCTGCGACAGCTATGTTGAATGCCACTCAAGGATTGCGTCTACAGAGCCGCATAGTGTTGTTGATCACATTCATGCTTTGCTTGGCCTCCATCTACTTGTGTCAACTAAGGTGACTTACAATGTCCCTTCACCTTCCAAACACTTACAAAAGAAAAGAAGGCTCAATTGGAAGTCACTTGAAGTGCATGTACTTGTAAAGGCGATGTGAACTTTGTTTTTGGAAGAACGAGACTACTTTGACACCTGAGATTTAATGAACAATGATAGCAAGAGATGGCTTCAAATCACTCAAGATGTGATGAAAGATGTAATGTCTTTGTTTCACTACGATGGTAGTGTTTGTAAGAGCAAATGAAATGAAATGATTGTAAAATACACAAAGATAGCAGATTATATGTGCTATATTATTATAGACAATCAATGTTTTTGGAGCTTCACTATTGTAGAGTAGAAGGAGGATCTACCGAAATCTTTCCTAGAGGGTGTGTTTCATCACATTCAGAAGTGGTACAGCACAAAAGTAGACATCATGCTACTACACACTCGTGATTCAATAGATGACATTACTATATGAAAACAGACAATTTAGTGACAAACAGGGTTGACGAATCTCTATGTCCACTGTCGGGTAGAGAGAAGCGCGCTTTAGGAACACACGGGGTGTTTGGCTACTACTGTTTGTTGTATACTGGGTGTCTTCTTCAATCTTCAATCTTCAGTGTTCAAACGGTGCCCGTTGGCCTATCCTGTGTAGGCTTTAGATAGGTATAAGGGTCAAGGAAGGGATAAGAAACCACGGGATACGGGATGGGTAAAACGGGACAGTAGACACGAGCTACCATCCGAATGATGGGATCCAAAATTTCAAATTCACGGTCTGCTGGCCAAAACTCCAGACCGTGAGAACAAGCAAGTCTCGACCATGTGGGCCATTAACCTCATTTCGTCACCACGACAATAAATGGGGTTGAGTCTTAGTTTTACCCAGACCGCCCGCAATCAGGGTTACAAAGCAAAAGGAAATAAAAGACAACGAGCCTCCAAATCAGGCTAGGAATAACAAAGCCACATCCCACACATACATATAAAAAAAAACCCAAAACATTCCTCTTCAAGTCTTCAATCTTCAAGTCTTCAATCTTCAAGTCTTCATGTTTTGATAAAAACAATGAGAAATCTTCAAAGCCGTACCCTAAAGTAGCTGCGACCTTTTATCTAGTGCCACAGATGGCTCACAACTTCAAATGCTAAGTACAATAGCATTTTGGAAAGCTAACCCAGTAACCTAACACCTCTCCAAATTTCACTTTATTCTAAACTACTGTCCAAAAGTTATAGGCAAACAAAGTGGCGGCTCTTCTCTTCCTTGCCAACCAACCACTACCTTTTCAAACTTTTTATAAGTTTTGATTTACAAACTTTGAACACAAGTGTGATAGCAATTTGGAAAGCTATCACGTCCGGCTACAACATGTGAAAATTTCACTAAGAACTAAAACTCTGTCCATAAGTTACAGCCCAACAAAGTCTCGGTCTCCTATTTTGAGAACCCATTCAACCTCTACACTTCTACACTCTATAATTTCTTCAATAAAACTCCAAATAGCTCGTGTGATAGCTATTTAGAGAGATAAATAAACAAACTAACACTCATAAAATTTTCAAAAGAAATCCTTATACTGACCGAAGGTTATAGCCCTCCAAAGTTTCGGCCTTGCTCTTCACAAGTGGCAGCCAACCTCCAAGTCATCACACCTCTATAACTTTTTCTTCCAAACTCCAAATCTTAAGTTTAATGACTCTTTGTAAAGCTAAGATTAAGATGAACACGCTTCCAAATTCCCTTTGCAAATTGATTAACTGAACGTCAGCTATGGCTTGACAAAGTCTCAGCCTTTCTTCATGAAAGGTACTATAACTCCTCGAATTCAAACGCTCATAATTTTTTCATCCTAACTCCAAATCAAACTTGCAAATTCATTTTGGAAAGTCAATTTCACAAGGAAAAATCTCACCAAATTTCATTACCAAAGGCCTCATACAATGAGAGATATCACTCCTCGAAGTTTCGGATTTTCTTTCCCACTCAAGTTTCTCTATCTCTTCCTACACATACACTTCTCTCCTCTTCCACACACTAACTCAGCATCTTTTCCCTCTTTTCCTCCCTATCTCAAGTGAGGGGTGGGGCACATCAGCCCATGCCCCTACCAAGACCCCACCTAAGATGCCAAACTAAATCCCCATTCACACTCTCCCTTTACTCTAAAACCATAACTAACTTTTTATCACTAACTTTTCATTATACGTTTATAATCACACACTGTGATTTTAATAAAATACTCAAAGTATAAAATTAGTAACTAACATTTAATAAATGCTCATTAGAGATAAAAAACTAGAGTTCCAATCACAGCTTCACTTCATCTGCAGAAAGTTGAGAATGCGTTTGATGGTGGCAGCAACGTAATTTGTACGCTCGGACTTCATCAATGGGTTGACCGGACCTTCCAACCAACATTGGTGGCCACGACTACCCTCCACCGGCAGAACCATACAATAATAATGATCGATGTTTTTGCCCTCATAACTCGCTTCAAAAGTCACTTCCCGAGTACCTGGCTCAACACACCTAACTTGGAGCAAGATTACCAAAACACAAGCATTGGTATCAAGATTACCGTGCCATCGCCGCTCCACGCGAGGTTGCTTCGGCGGTCTAGAAGGCCCAGCTTCATCTCGAGGATGCCTAAGTGGCAATGCAAGATTCCGGTCCAAAAGGGGTTGATCTGGTAGTTGTGACAATGAAAGCTTGAATTCAGCCTCTGGTTGAAGCTCTTCATCTTGAGACTCAGAAAAAACCCTCCAGTTCGACATTCTAACTCTAAAGTAAAAAACAAAATCCACTACTTGAATGTAATGAAGTTCTAAAGCAAACTACCCTCTTAAATAGATGTCAGAGTGGCGTCACCTTGAAGCTACTCAATATAACATATAATAATATGTTTTTACCTAATATACAAATCTACAACAGGACACCGCCCGAAAAAAGCGTCCGTAACCCGAACGTCCGAACACACGGACACTAGCAGACGCAACGTCCCTCCCGCCGTCGGAAGGCGGACGGGCGGGGCGGGGTGGACGGCCCGAGGGGGACGCCCAGATCGTGCGGACCACATCAGTCCGCGTGTCGATCGGACGGCCATAACCGGGCGGACGAGTGAACAGGCGGACAGGGCGGACAGGGCGGACAAGCGGACGCGAATGTCAACAGACGCTACGGACAGAGCGTCCGCGTCCGAACGTCCCGGACGTTCGACCGTCCTGTCAACCCTGGTGACAAAAAAAACAAGGGATGATGTCGCTCAAAACACAAAATAGATTTGCATTGACATCACCTAGAATCCATTATAATTGACTAGCAAAAAACATGCAAAAAATGTGCCTAAACGTGGCTTGTTCTTTGGTAACATCACAAAAAACATAGTCTTCCAAGCTCTCCAAAATGCGACATTTGAATGCCACTTAAGCGCCATGTCAACAAGGAGAACCATGTAGGATTTTTTTTCATCAAGCCCATTCATGACATGGCACTTGATATAGTGGCGGGAAAATGATGACGTAGTATGCCTAATTAGCATACTTTATGTTGTTTGCAAATTTTAATGTTGTTTTTTGAGACATCAAATTAGATATTTTTTAAAATATCAATTAATACATACCACATTTGTAGGACAAGGCCAACAAAAAACAATTAGTGAAAATAAATTAAAAAATAAAATAAAAACAACAAAAATAACTGTAGAATTCACCTAAAATTAAAGAAAACTTACCATCTATCAGGGTTGACAAGACGGTCGGTCGTCCGGGACGTCTGGACGCGGACGCTGCGGGCACAGCGTCCGCTGACATTCACGGATGCCGTCCGCCCCGTCCGCCTGTCCCCCCGTCCGCCCGGTTACGGGTGTTGATCGATACGCGGACTGATTTGGTCCGCATGATCTGGGCGTCCGCCCCGCCTGTCCGCCTTCCGACGATGGGAGGGACGCTGTGTCCGCTGGCGTCCGTGAGGACGGACGTCCGGGTTACGAACGCCTTTTTCGGACGGACGTAGAGATTCGTCAACCCTGCCATCTATCATCAAGAGAATTTTTGATGGCAAAATGAATGAATTCCTTCATTGAAAATTAGTGAAAATGAAGATTACAAAAGTCATATTTGTATCTATTCTCTATCCATAGTGAGTCAAAAGATATGGATTAACTAGAATATGAAAACTTGGCCATTGTACTTTTTGACATTGTTTCAAATGTCTAAACGTTGATTCAGACATTTTGATGTTGTTTCAAACATCTCTATGTTGTTTATGGCCTCTTGATAATGTTGTGTGGGAGATATTTTATATTGAACACAATTCTTGCTATATATATCCCATATGGATTGTTTTACTTCCTACCACCCTACTTGTATAAAAGTCATCTCTTTTCATTCATTGTGCTCATTCATCCATTTTTTTTCTTGCAAAGCATGTCATGTGGCTACCCTTTTCCTAAATTTTTTACAAATGGTCAATATTTTACCATAGACTGTAGTAATTTAATTAACTTACCCACAATGAAAAACAATGTAGTTGCTGACATGGTTGTCTATGTCTTAAAGTATGTTTTTGAAAAACATGTACTTGTCTCTTTTGATGTCGTTAGAAACATTTTTGTCTTGTTTGACATTAGATTGTTTTTCTACATATATGAACACGTTTACAATGACATCACATGGAATTTGAACTTCTAGGGCTTGAATTATTTGACGCTGTTTATTTTTTAAAATAGGGCCCATTTCAATAAAACAACATCAAAAATGTAGTTTTCTAATAGTACATTTGCTACAAAACTTGGAGCCCTGACTACGAAGATCTACACTATTGAGTAGAAAGTGCGAATGCATTCAAGGTTCTTATTGCAATAGAAGTCTCTATAGACAACAACAAAGACAAAAGTGTATCCACGTAATCCCCCCTAGCCCACAGCAGCAACAAGAGAGTGCGAGCGTTTGTCAACCGACCTTCATTGTCACCTTCAACTACAGACCCACCTATGCCGCATGCATCCATTCCAATTGGGATGATTTCGTTTGTACTTAGCTCGTCATTGGACCCACCTCTAGTTAGATAGAGTCACTAACTAGGCAATATGGCCATTTGAAGAAAAAGTAGTAAGGTCACTCACTAATTGCTAAGGCTACTCGTGCAAGTGGGGCCATCATGGCTCTACAGCTGAAGGAGATGTTGAATTCTAGTAATGACATTGAGCTGTCAAAAATGGAATAGCAAAAGTAGTTTTTTCCAAAGCAAATGGAGTACCAAAAGGAAAATGATCAACGATATAACAAGAATGCAATATTAAAGATTGACAACACCATGAAAGCCATTGAAACATAAGGTGCAATAGTTCAATGTCTAGTAGATATATGTACAGTTCTAGGTACTAGATTATTATGACATGATGCTATTTTTGTTAGAACTCCCTTCTGAAACATCATTAGAAATTGTAGTTGGTGGCTAAGTAGCCATAGCTATAAACGAGCATTGAGAGCGTTAGAGCGCTCCTCAACATGTCAAATGAAGTTCGGCAACATGTGCTTCCTATAGCAAGTCCACAAAGATGACTCCATGTCGGCGACCTAGCTACATCTTACAATATAGACACACAATTTTGGGTCTTAGAACTAGTGTTATGCACTGCTATACACATGCAATTAATTGTATTCCCAATACATGTACAATACAATGGGGATTCAAAAGTACGGAGTGTTTTAAGCTATTTTTTATGTACATTTTTGTCTCATAATAAACTTTGTAAATTTAGTGAACATAGTAAGGCATGTCTCTCAACATATTGAAAGCAAGAAGAAAAGACCAAAAAGCTTGTAACGACCACATTCAGGGAAACATCATTTGCATGCAATTGGGTGGAAACGTCTATTGAACTTTGGAAAATAAACTCACATATTAGCAAACTCTAAATGGAAGAGGAATCTATATGGGATTATTCATTACAACCTAGCTTGATAGCAAATGCAAATTAAGAAACCATATGACAATCATAGCTACCTCAAGCTCAACAATTGCTAATAGGTTCACGAGGTCTAGATGGCTTACAATGCAATAATCTATCCTTGGGATTTCCCATGTACAAGCAACCATATAATTGACGTGATTTGCAAAGCCTCGTATTGTCAACTACTAAATAATAAACTCACCGATTTGAAGATTATTTAGTTTGAATGCTAATTCTATGCATATAAAAAAAACTTATATACTTAAAGAACTTTAGAAGTCACCAAACTAGAGTTCAATGCAACAAATATGACAATTTTGGCCACATGTTGTCTCAAAATCATACTCCTCAACTATAGAAACTCTACTATCACAAAAATTGATGTTAAATGAAGATGAAAATGAACGTTTGGAAATATAGCATTTTAAACACTTCTAACTGTCCATTAATCCATGAGGTTGATACTTGATCAATTCAGAAGAATTTTTAAAAAATAAAAAAACTGCAACCTTCATATTTAGACAATTTGTTGCATTAATAGAAAAGCTCCTAACTCTCTTTACTTGAGATGCACCTCCTGCACTACCAATACATCTCCTCCTCCATCCTCGTCTCCATCTTTTGGTCCCATAGCAACCGTTGAATTCAGCTTATACTCCTTGTTCTACATCACATACAACAAATGTTTTATCTCTTCTTTTGATTGATTTAGCACGAAATTGTAGAGAAGTGCATAGCCATTCACAACATTGGGAAAAAAAGTAACATGGATCTTAGATTGTTTGTGCAATTCACGGAAGGAAAGTTTCAATAAGCAAATGCATTTTCCACCACACCGTGGCTCCAACTCAATTTCTTGTTGAAAAGTCACTTTGCAATGGAGAATTCCTCTACTTGTCAATTAGGAACCATGAGCTATGGCAACAAAGAGTAACTTGAATCTCCTAGTAGGTAAGGTAAGAAGTCATAGAAGGTAGGATTACCCTCCCAAAGAGCTTATCGCTATGCTTTGATGTACAACGTTGACCTCCTCAACATTTGAGAGTCATTTGTAGAGCTATACTGCCTATACATGCCCATTTACAAGTTTAGAAAGAGCTTTGAAGCATCAACAACTGCTTGACAATTTATTGTATATCCTCTTGGTTTAAAGTAGTAGTAATTAGAGGCTCCAAAACGGGGCTTCACGATTCCAATGTGGATTCCATCAATTGCACCTAATACACTTGGAAGCCCATAGAGTTGCTGAAATTCACAGGCTGTGGTAGTCAAATGATCTCCTCGAGGCCACTTTATTTCCTTCCACAAGGCTACATTGATGGCCTCTACAACTTGGTAAAGCATTATCAACAATGTACTAGACTCTATAGCTTGGTAGAGCATTATCAACATTGTGCTAGATTCTACAACAAACATTTTGCTCAAAATAAGTAGATTAGAGCCATAACATAATTCGAATAGTGTGCAAGCTATACAAATAAGAACAGGGATAGCAAGACAATATTTGGTGTTTCTTTTCTCTACAATTGCTCTAAGTAGCTCTAACAAGAAGAAGACACAACGCTTTATCATTCTAAACATTTGAATCCACTATTCATCATCATATTCTTCTAATAAAAATCTAGAAAATCAAGTCGTGGACCTAGGCTTCATCCAAAAGCCTTGGTCGTTGTCAAAAAATGACAAAGAAGACCACAGTTGGAAGTGCATGAAAGTAGCTTGAGACACTCTATCCACATTTATAGTTGCAATGTCCTTATAAGCATTGTCGAATGAGAAGAGTTTGCTTTGGGAAATTACGGGGATTCTAGCTGCTGCTAGAAATGACTTGAGGGTAGGGATTCTTGCTTGATGTTCCTTCAAACCTTGAATCTTCAACAAGATGTCCTCTCAAACCTTGAATCTTTAATAAATCTTGAATCAACTCCCCATTGGCCTATCATGTTATGGCTCTAAGGGTTCAAGGGTTAGGGAGGAGATAATAAGCTACAAGATGCAGAATGGGTAGAACAGACGGCAGACTACGAGCTGAACCGTCCGTGAATATGGCTCCTAAAGTTTTAAATTTACGGTCTACTGGTGATTAATCCAATCTCACCGTGAGAACGACATAAAATTCAACCATGTAGGTCATTAATCCCACTTCGTTGTCTATGACACAAAATGAAGTAAGGCAATGTACACAATGTCAAGCCAATCCGCAAATAGAGTTTACAATGCAAAAATTTGATAAAGTCACATACTCACAACATGAAATGACAATGAGCCTACAAATCTGGCTAGGAATAACAAAGCCACAAGCCACAACATAGGTTAGATTCTTGTAAGGTAAATCTTCTCTTGAGTCTTCAAATCTTCACTTGAATTTTCAAGTTTTTACTTGAATCTTCAAATCTTCAAATCTTCAAGTCTTCAATCTTTTAATCTTCTCTTCTACCCTCTTCTAGATTAGTAGCACTATAATAGACACCAAAAACATTTTAAAGTTCCATTTTAAGGAGATGATAACTCTTTTGAAAGCTAAGATAGTAAGCTTTGATCCTTCAAAATCTCATTTGAAGCAAAGCTACTACCTATGAGCTATATGCTCTCAAAGATTCCCTAAAAAAATTTGAGCGACAATACTCTATTCCACTTTTCAATTCATAACTTAAGTTATACGAATGATATTGATAAGTGTGATAGCTTAATAGAAAGCTAACAACAAGATCTATATTCTACTCAATTTTCACTTTGCTTCAACAAAATTTGTGACTTTAGAAGAGGTACAAAGTCTTTGCTCCTCTTTTTGGATAGCAACAGACTACTCTTCACTCAAAGACTTATAAAATTCACATACAAGTTTGGAATCAAATGAAATTATCGCCAAAAGAAGAATAACACTACCATATATAACTCCACCAAATTTTGTATTAAAAGCTTTCTCCAACAACACATAGCATCCAATTAAAGTTTCAGTTCTCCGTACTCCAACACACCACACACCAACATCGACGAGAAAAAAGAGAGAATCTCCCCCCCTTCTCTTTCCACATGGACCACATCAACCCATGTGAGCATCTTTCATGCTATAGACTCCCTAAAATATTACTTTTCAATATTCTAAATGCTTCTTTGGGTCCACAAACCCTAAAGTCAACTAAAACAAGGTAAACAACCAACTAACTTTCATCCAATCTAAATAAAAACTAAATGGTAGTAGTACAAACTCAAAACATAAATAAAAACACTCTATCTTAGCATCCAAAATTCAATTTTGAAACCATTTACTTTACACACTTAGAAACTTCAAAATACGCAAAAGTATAGCAGCAATGTAGTTTGTTTTCCGTTCTGTGGTCAGTAGATTGAGTGGTCCTTGAAGTTAAAAGTGATGGCCTACTTCATTGGAAATACGGCTGACCATCTGTTCTTGACTGTTGTTCTCAAAACACCTCTTAAACACCATTTGATAGTTCTCGAAAAGCGTGGGTTCAGATTCAAAAACGATCACCAAAGCTTTATTTTCCAATTGCAAAACTAGCAGTGAAAATTAATGGGTACCTGGCTCAGTTTGTGGTTGAATATGACATTCAGAAGATCCCGCTTCATCTTATATACGTTGTCTTGAAGTAGATGGTTGAATTGGATCAACCAATAATTGCGATAACGGCAATTGCCAATCGTTAGGGTTTTATAAATCTATCACTACAAATGGAAAAATCCAAACTAGAACTAACTCAAACTACGTCATAAGAAGCAAAACTACTCAGTTTTCTTTATTCTATACCTAATAGCTTCTTTGAGAAGCTTATTTTCTCATTAGATACTTCAATCACATCATACTAGCTATCTTTATAATAACACCAAAATGCCAACAGTCAACCTACAGTGGTATAAAACTGCTGTAGGATCAATAACGGTCGCTAAATTGCGGACTTAGTTGGTTGAAGAAGTCCTTGGTTAACTGCTGGTCGGTTCTGGATTCGAATCTTGTTGAATTTGTTGATTTGATCTAGGCAGCTGCAACTTGGTACTGCTAGTAAAAGCAAGAAATAACTAATCAATCAGCCAACTACCCTGTCCCTCTAAGCTAAGTGACAAGATTCAGTATAATCCAAGACCGTGGACTTCTCCACGACCCCACCTTTTTTATCTCAATTTTTTTCTTGTATTAGGACTGAAGGTTAATCCTTTGATACTTTTACATAGTAAAGTTATTTACAACAGGAAAGTGTGCAACACGTCAATGTCTTCCCTAGATTCTTTGGAGTTGTCATTGCTATTCTAAAGTGTTAGACATGGTTGTCATAACGGGCAAGTTAGGGTCATCGGACAGGACAGACGGACGGGCAAACCGGACTGAACGAACGGATGGTCCAGACGACTTTAATTTTGTAACTTGTGCAATTTTGCGGAATGACACGTCACCTCGAAATGCGCCTTGACAATCTTGTCCGCGCCCAGCATGTTCCTTAATCCACATGGCATCCACGTGGCCTATTTTTCCGTTATCAAAAAGTCAACTATGTGTTGACTATATCGGACGGGTGGGACCTCTAATGAAGGGGCAAACCGGACGTCCGTCCACTATGACAACCATGGTGTTAGAGATTTATTTGTGTCCATCAGCATGACAAGAAACAAGAAGGCCATTGACAATAGCTCAACCGAATTTTGGAGGACATCCAAGGTAGTGACTAGGGAATCAAACTTGCATTCCTATAGAACATCAGAGTCTAAATGGCAAAAATGACAATAGTAGAAGAACAATCTTCTAGTACATTCCTCTCTTCAAATTCAAGCCATATAAGCTCCTTCTGCTTGATGTTAATTTCTACACCTAAACTACTTAATATAATAGATGGTGATGCTGAAGGCTAGTACGTCAAAAATCATGATAAAGAGAAAATTCTAAATAAGTCTTCACTACTATTGAATTGGATTTCATCAAGATCTTCCGACTTCGGGGATCCACATTCATGTCAATGAAGAAGCATACCTCCTTTTAAAAAAACAATTGTATTCTAACTTGATTCCTGTAGTGCAGCCAAGTGAAGAAACATTGATTTCCAGCCACTGCAGATGATGTTGTCCTAAACTATATACACATGCTACCTTTGTTTGATTTTGCCACTTCTACCTGCCTCTTTTGAAGGCTCTAATAAACTTTGACCTGTGTCGCAGCTTAGAATTTTGATTTTCTTAGTATACACCCAACTAGGAACGGAAACTAGTCATTAGCTAACCGGATCCGATTAGGTGGGGAAGGAAAACTCAGAATTAGCACGGAACGTGAAGTAGTGGGCTTCTTGGATCTCATCCGGTCAGGAGTAACTAACAACGGAAACGGAATGTAACACGGATTAGGTCTAGGACCGGATTATGATGATGAACCGGATTATGATGGTAAACCGGATTCATGATGACAAACCGGAAAGGGTCCAGGGACTATAAAAGGAGGAGCTTTCACTGTTGCACCCCCTTTTAGAAACTCGACCTTGAGCGTGCGCGGTTGAGTTTTTGTCGTTTGTGCGTCTGAGCGTTTGTGTTTTGTCTGTTCTGCTTCCGGTTGAGATCGGAGAGAGGAAGTGAGGAACGGGACGTGCGGCTAGGAGAGAGTGAGGTAGATGTGAGTGGGAATGCCTCAGCTACGTAGGTCGAGGCAAGCGAGTCCCTCTGGAGGCGAGGTGAAGCTCCGGAAAGTCATTTCGGTTATTCCCTCCACAGAGCCGGAAAAGGCTGAACTCATGGATGATCTCAGATCCATGGGTTGCGTAGGGTTTGCCGAGAAACCTTGGGGTTTTAGGGAGGAGAGAATGGTCAAGGAGCTCCTCGGAAAGTTGTCCAACCAGTTTGACAACACCGTGAGGGGAGCTCCCGTCAGCTGGAACGAGGGGATGTGGAGAGCGGTTTACGGTTTCCGGGCAGGAGGTTTGGGAATGGCGAGCCGGAAGGATGAGTTTGTCCGAGGGAAGTTCAAGGGAGCCGTCAACTCGAAGGACGGATACGCGGTCGAGGATTGCTTGGACGACCGACACCGTCGGCTCCTGCAATTCCTGGTTCCGGTTCTTCACCCGGAGAAGCCGACCAGGGTGACGATCACCCTGGGCAACACCATTTTCGGTGCCCTCAGTGGTACCCGGAAAGTGGACTGGGCACGGATCATTTCCGATCTCGTGGCCCAGCTTGTTAGTAGGGTTGGGAAGAAAAGGGCCACTCCAGTGTGCCCTTACCTCTTCCACCTCTATCGGGAGAACCAAGTCCTCACCAACATAGAGGAGAAGGCGTGGAAGACGCAGGAAGTGCTCCTGAAGTATGGGGAGTCGGAGACGGATGACGAAGCGGAATCCGATTCCGAGTCAGACCGGGAGTCCAGCGAGGAAGAGGAGGAGCCGCTGCCGGGGATCAAGCGACAGAAGCTGACGCCTCCACACAAGCGCGGGACGCCTCCCGGTCAAGACAAACCGGCCCCGGAGGAGAAACCGGAAGCCGAGAAGACCAATTCCGGGGGAGATCCGGATATGCAAGATCCGTTCAACGGTCTGATCAACGTCCTCTGCAACATCAGGGCGGATTGGGAGGTGAAGCACAGGACGCTTGCGGCAATCGGCAAGTTGGTGGGTGCTGCACCGGACAGCAACTTGGCGGAACAAGTGGCGCAATGCATCACGAATCCGGAAGAGACCCGGAAGCAGGAAGCCGAGATCCGCCGGTTGCAGGAGGAGGTAGATAAACTGAAGGCAACACTTTTCGCCTATCAGGAAGACGTGACGGCCGCTCGGGAGATGGCGGAGGAGACTCGGAAGGTGGCCGAGCAGATCAAGACGGTCCTGGGAGAGACCGGAACGGCAGCGGCCAAGGCGAAGCTCTTCGACGAGAAGATCCACGAAGAGAAGAAACTATCCGGTTCCCGGATGGTCCGGATTCTCGCGGACTTCGCCGAGCAGGTAGAGACGGCAATGGTGGAGGGGCGGAAGGCAGCGGACCGGATCGAGGAGAGCAGCCGGAAGCTGACGGGAGCGACGTGCGACAAAGGTATTCACCTTTCGGACATCTCTCTACCGGACCTCTTTCCGGATGCAACTATGGCGAAGGACAGGAAGGATTGGACTCCTGAGTCCAAGAAGTCTGCACGGACTGGGACTCCGGGCTCGAGACCGGATATTACCATCGACTTGGAGTCTCCACCCGGACCGAATCCTGCGGAGGGGGAACGGGTCCGGAATTTGAGCGAAGTCTTCGAGGAGCTAGTCCCGGAGGTCGGAAGCCCGACGATAGGATCTAGAGTTGTAGGGTAGATAGGATTTTAATTTCAGTTAGGAGTAGGAGCGGATCCGGATCCGGATCCGGCTCAATAGTATTAGGTTAGACCGGAAGTTAGATTTAGGTGGCGGCGGACCCCCACGGGTTTTCCGCTCCTTTTTGTGCTTTTAGGGTTTTGACCCTTTGTATATAAATCGGTTCCTGCGATGGGAATTGGGAGTTGTTCATTTTGCAAACTTCTTGTACCTTTCTATTCTTTTCGTTGTGTATCTCTCTCCAGCGCGACAGGATTGTATGATGTGGAGTTAGGAGAGTACGAGTTGGTTGGCAAGTGAATTCTCCCCTTGGTGTTTATTTTCCAATCCAAGGTGCATGTGAGTAGGTACCGAAGAGTTGGGAGTGAACTTAGTTCCTCAGCACGTCTAGAGTTTGAGATTCCGGGTGAGAAAGCCGTTGTTAGGCTAGGCGGGTAGGGAGGGATTCCTTAGCTGCGCTAGAACTCCCGGGTGGGAAATCCGGTCGAGTGTCCGATCTCCTGTGAGGTCTCACCACCTGTATGGGTAACGGAAGAACTTTAGTTGATGTTGGAACGAACGGGTGCACTTGTAACCACCTGTCTTCGCACGGATCAGAAGTAGCATCAAGGTCGTTGTAGTACGAGAGGGTCGAGTGTGGGGTCTTTGTGTGACCTACGACCCGGATTGCTATCTGGGTTGTTGTGAAGGACCAAACCGGATCCGGATTAGTTTAGGAGTCTAGAAGGTAGGACAGTGGGTCTTCAGCCACTATAAGTCACGGAAGGAGTGGTGGGCCTACCACTCTCAAAATTAAGCGGCGACCCCTCTGATGGTGAAACAGAGGCAAAACCAAACCGGATAGGATTACGAGTACAGGATGACCATCCCGACCGGATTGGTCAGGACGGATTTCCAGGATCGGAAGTTGTGAGATCCTGGGATTTGGGTATTTGTACGGACCGGATAGTTAGTAGGACCGGAAGAAGGAGTAATCCGGTCTGTAGTTACCCGGTGTGGTAGTATTTCTGGTTCTAGATCTAGGACCGGAAAGTAAGATTGGCATACTGACTGAGCTTAACTGCTTAATAGAGCTAGATACTTCACAGGATCTCGTGGGTTCGATCTTTAGAGTCACTTAGTTATACTCTAGAGCGATTTTTGTGAGTATAATGGGGAATTGACCTGCCCTGTGCTGCGACAACCTGCAATCTCGCTTTTCTTTAGAAATTATCGTCACCTCCTTAGACATTGTTGAGCAAACAACAATAGTGAAGTCCAATTCTGCCAATCTCTTCTCTTCAAAGGTTTACACATGCAGTTTACACACTTCTTCACAATTGTTATGAAGTTTTGGCACCAATGCAACTCTTATGTGTGCACTAACGTGGCCTAGGCATTCAATTGTAACGTTCATTTCTAGGATTTCTGGCTTCCAATAATTTTTATTATTTGCTAATTGTAAACAAAGTGATAAGTTCGCATTCAACAACTCTGACATGCCAAAGCTACTACGTCACCAAGCTGTCGATTATAACAAAAATTTGCATTCTTTGATTATTTTACTATAACACAACTAATGATTGCTAACAAGAAGTGCAAATGCCCTACGAGTGTTGATTTTATTTTCTTACATAAATTTAATCATATTGTTCATTCTTTTCAAAAACAAGAGAAGTAATGCCTATGTATGCTGTGTGTGATTTGTTTTAAATGACTATGTTAATGAATGCATGCTTTTGAAGCTTCATTGCAATATTTTGATCAAACAATTTTAAACTATTTTTTGGCAAACATTTTTCATTCTAATTGTGCAAAGTGAGTTATTTATGTTTTCTTTTGAAATATATATTCTATACAAACAAAAAGCCTAGATCAAGTGAAGGCCCTTTTGAGCATCTTTCAAGGGGATCACTATATAAGTGGTTTACACCTAACAAACACCTCAAGAAATAATACTTTTGTCATGTTCAATGATAGTCAATTTACACCATCTACTCTACATGATGGTGTCTTTTCTTCAAGGCCTAATTAGGTTAAGATAATTTGTGATTTGCTAATTGGTATGAGAAATTTAGGACAAGCTTTGAATATGAATGTAATACAAACCATCATCAAGGGATTTGTTAATCATGCATCTAAATTTTTAGGAAAGTTCAAAATCTCAATGATTTGGACACAAAAATTTATTAAAGAGCTATAGATGTGCAACTTCAGCATGTAACAAACTTCCTCTAGATTGGAAGACCCTCGATAAATTTATGGCATTCATAGTTGCCTATTTGGTGAAGATGTATGACATTCCTCCATCTTTAGTGATCAATACTAAGAAAACATGTATTGCATTATTTCCTTATTCCTTTCATCTTTAGAAATTTTTTGATTTGACTATCAAAACTATGTTTCCATATAATTGATATAGCTTCCAGTGTTTAATGAGGTTATATTTTATCTATAAAAACTAAACATACTTCTCAGTTCTATCAAAATTGGGAGTTTGTTCTCACATACGGCTTAAATATTTTTTTAGTTAAAGAATAATCATGATATTAGTTAATGTGCTTGCAATAAATCATGTTTGTAATAAGTCCTCGCTTGCAATAAGCAAGATGTTCTGACAATAATCACATTCAAAATCAAAATATGGTAGGCCTCCTTAATCTTGTTGTATATATTAAATATCTCCACATCATATGTATGCCATTGAAATGTATAGAAATGAACTCCATTTCAATCCTTCAACTTTACAAAGTGATTATTAAGACTTAATATTATAAAATGTGAATACTATAATTTCAATATTATTATTATAGGTATAAAGTTTAAAGCTTTGAATGATCTATTGCAAATATACATTTAGTGCCAATGGCTAGAGAACATACATGGGAGAAAATTGAAGTTCAAAGGGCATCAAAGTCATTGGAATGCAGGGTAGACGAATCTCTACATCTGCCCCAAAATAGCATCCGTAACCCGGACGTCCGGATGTCCGGATGCACGGACGCCAGCAAACGCAGCGTCCCTCCCGCTGTCGGAAGGCGGATGAGCGGGGCGGATGGACGGGGCGGCTTAGAAAACCCATTTTGGGTTTTTTGTTTTGATTGTTTTCACCAATGAGAGATTGAGAGTGAAGTCATTTTGATTTTGATTTTTCTTATATTGCAATTGCGATTCAATAGAGTTGTATATCATTATTTATGTAAAAGCTAAAATATGAAATATATTTTTAATTTTTTTGTTGAATTTCATTTTGATTTAGAAACAAAATCACTTTAAAATCCAGCGAGATGTATATCATCAATAAACAAACAATTTTATAATAAAATGATTGAAGAAATCATTGTCATTTGTTTACATGAGCTCCATATATCATGAGCAACTAAACAATCAAACATCTAAATTCACATCTCCACAATTCCTATGCACGCCAATCCACATCTCCTTTACCCTCAGCCCCACTACTTTCTCCTATAGCTCTCTGTTCAAAATCTTCATTATCGGAGTCATCTTCATTGTTGGAATCAAGTATTGTTGTCTCGTTCAAGTCTTCTCTCAAAGTAGGTTTACTCCCTTCTTTCGAATTTAATTTTTCCTTTTTTCCTTTGACAGAATGATTAAAGGCTTTTTGAATAGGAACCTTTCTTTTCTTTCTATTTGACAAAGTAACAACATTTTCATTAAGAGGGGTCCTATTCTTCATTGGAGAGATAATAAAAGGTTGCATTTATCTTTTCGCTTTCACCTTACTCGATTCTTGAACCATCAATCTCGATGTAGGGTCGACATGTCCATGAACGGTTATCTCCACTTTGGCTTTCTTTTGAAGTAATAGAGTGCCGTTTGTTGATTTGGTGGGTTCTTGCACCATTCCTTTTCCTAAAATGCGAGCACACAAAGATGCCAATGGCATCCGATCACTATCCGTATCACTTAGGCTTGTAGGTGATGACGCTACTTTCCGTAGATTACCGCCTGTAGAAATTTCTTTGGAAATGTTCATTAGGCGTTTTCCATATCCAAAGCTCTGAGAATCATTCAATCGTGTGCTAACAGACTTCAACAATATTGGTGGAAGAGCACTAGATCTCGGTACTTCAAAAATAGACTTCATTGGCTCCTTTCCTTTATCACTCTTCATAATTGCCGAATTTGTGACTACCATCCCAACTGAATCACTATTTTTCTGTACCCCAATATTTGGTTCCCCCTCATCACCACTATTGCTGCCCGCACCTTTTGGAATGTCCACCTCCATGACCGCATCTTCTCTTTTGTCATTTCCTTGCACTACATTTAATGCCACAAATGGAGATTGAGAAATTAGAACTTTTTCATTTCTCCCATCATCACCAATAGCATTCTCATTGATTTTCACCTCTTTGGCAATAGCATTTGCCTTTTCCGATAGAATATTTTCGCTATTCAAGAATTCCATTCCATTGCAATATGTAGTTAAAAAAGGTAGATTCTCTTGTACTTCTACATTGTCCTCGTCTTCATAAAAGGTATATGCATCAGGGTTGATACGACGTCCGGACGCGGACGCTGTGTCCGCAGAGTCCGTTGACATTCGCGGTCCCCGCGGACGCAGCGTCCGCCGGGACCGCCCCGTCTGCCTATCACCCTGTCCGCCCCGTCCGCTTTGACGGCCCTATTTCCCCTAACCGCCCTACCCAAACTGCCCCGCGGTCACTCCTTTAATCTATAAACAATTAAATGTTAAATAAAGTGCAATGGTTCGCGATTTGTCATTAAAACAATGTCTCTTATAAGTTGAAAGATTATAAAGTTTGACCACCAGTCCATGATAGTCTTGAAACTATGAAAAAATTCCAATTCATTTTCAAAAGGCAAACTAAAAAAATTTGTAACTTCAAATATATATATATATACTATTTAAAAAATCAAGATCAACACAAATACAAATATAATCAATATGGGCAAAATGTATTGAATTTAATATAGAATACCATACGTTGTGCACATTTGGCTAATTGCACATACAATTTTTTTCAATCCAACTCTATATTTCTAAATTAATTTTTAATGCCTATATAACCTATTCAACTACTACTTCTGCACTACCAATCTAATATAAATGGCGAAAATGTTCATCTGGCATCGGCCAACGATATGTATTAGAAAATCGCGTAATCACATGGGCCAAACTAATATATTTTCATCGTCAGTCTTCGAAGAAATGCACTTCAAGTAAGCATAAAACACTTTTGCAAAGTCATGAAAGGAAAATTGTGTCGCACTAGGTGTTTTAAGTAGCAAGTTGAAATACGCCTCTGACATGTTGTTTCCATTCATCTGCCGAGCAATTTTTCGAATGGCATACTCTTCCGACTTACGTGAATACATTGGAATGACTTCCACATCTGCACCTGCTTTATGCAAATATGCAATACGTGGATCCACCCACCATCTCCTCTGCAAAGTTTGGTTCATCTCATCTATTGATGTGAATGTGTACAAAGACTTCATTGGCTGAGAAGCTAAGGTGGTCATGCCCCAATCACAAACTCCAATGTATACACGTGACTCATCCTCTGGAAAATGCAACAAGATGTTGTTCGGAGAAAGATCATTGTGCAAATGTCCAGCAAGATGCACTGCATACATTATATGTATAAAGGCCCATATAAGCTCTGTGCGCTTCTTCTGATATCGCCCTAAACAGTGAGCTTTTACAACCTCCTCTTCGGTTGAATTCATATACATCAAACGGATTTGAATGTTGTCTGAATAGTCCTTATCCATATTCAACATTTGTCGAATAGTTCCACCATTCCACCAATACGCATAACCTTCACACGTCGTTCTGTGCACCGCAGCAAACTGTATCACACCCGCGTGTGGAATTCGAACAGCCATTGATTCGTTTTGATGTTCTAATTTTGCAAGATCGGATCGAGTTTGGTGGTGAATGGATTTCTTTGCCGCAAACTCCCAATAAGGAAGTATTCCTGGACATCCTTCAATACGAACCTTTCGAATAGTTGCATATCCACCTCTCATCGTTCTATGATCAACAGGAATCACGCGTGTTGTATCTGGAAGTGCTATGAGGTGTCGTTTGGTCCTTTCCGCTTCAGCAACTCCATCATTGCTTTTCCACCAAGCAATCGAACCAACTCGATTGTGCCTTTTGGCGAATGAAGCACATCGCCCCCTAAATAAGTCCGCTTTCAGAATCACTTCTTTAAATTGGGCGTCATTAGGTCGATATTCCTTGCCATATTTAACCAAAATGACTTTGGAATTCCACAAAGCGTCATGAATCTTGTTCTCCAAACATTTGGTGAAGTGCGCTTTATCCATTTCGTCATGCCACTTCGCCACATTCAATGCATCCAACAACATCTGTGTCATTTCTACTTTGGATTTAGACACGCACTTCTCTTGATATCTGATGTACTTATTGTCTAAAGACAATGTTGTTTCCGATTCATAAAATTGAACGATGCGCTCGATCATGAATTTCTTGCATTCCTCCGAAGGACTTTGGCGAGCTACTTCAAAGTTTGATGGTCCCTCTCCATGTTTTAGCTTCGCAACCTTCTTCTTTCCGTTCGGCATCGTGACAAATGAAATTGATATAGATCAAATTTTTTAATTTGAAATTGAATCCACGCGCAAGTGTCCAAAAAATTGGCAACAAGGGGGCCCCAATAAACTACTCTTGCCTTGTCTCAGAAAGGAGCCAATGGAAGATGAACCACCAAGCTCTCCGCTCCACCTTGCATTCACAAGGGGCAAAGCAAAAGTGACAATGCGGACGGCCCCAAACCGTCCACCTGATTGGATGGGCCGGGGGTGGTGGACGCATCGGCTGTCCGCCTCCCCGAAACCCTCGAGCCCCGTCTGCCCAATCGGACGGCCATGGGCGGACAAATCTGCCGTCCGCCCGATCTGACGGGCAGCGGCGGACGGTCCGTCCGCCCCATCGGACGGCCCCAAGCCGTCCGCCCGATCGGACGGGCCGCAGGTGGTGGACGCATCGGCTGTCCGCCTCCCCGAAACCCTTGAGCCCCGTTTGCCCAATCGGACGGCCATGGGCGGACAAATCTGCCGTCCGCCCGATCCGACGGGCAATGGCGGACGGCCACGGGCAGACAAATCTAGCGTCCGCCCGATCCGACGGGCAGCGGCGGACGATCCGTCCGCCCCATCGGACGGCCCCAAGCCATCCACCCGATCGGACGGGCCGCGGGTGGCGGACACATCGGCCGTCCGCCTCCCCGAAACCCTCGAGCCCCGTCCGCCCTATCGGACGGGCACAGGCGGACAAATCAAGCGTCCGCCTGATCCGATTTATTTTTCACATTTGAAAATAGAATCTAAAGAAGAACCACTAATTGTCTAATTTGGGCATTTCTTCATACAAATAAGAAATCATTTTAGTTTTTAGCAATCGTTGAGTGAAAAATAAAAAAATTTCAAATATTCAAATAATTCAATCTTTCATAAATTAATTAGAAATACATTGTTACCATTTACGAGTTTCTAAATGTAATAAACACACAACAATAATTTCAAAATACACACCATGCTAGTACATATTTAACCTCGAATGCTAAATTCAGAAATAGACATAATATGGCTCTTACAAAATTACATTTCTTCTTCATATTTTTATTATTTATCAAAGTCGCTTATAGCTGTATACATCAACGCTATTATAAAATAATACAATGATGTCTTCAACAATATGCTTGCCTACATACATACTTGGTGTACACTATTACACAACACTTTTTGAAAAAGTGAACAAAATTGTTGTTCAAAATTGTTCTATTCATTTAAAATTTTGTACTACTTCTACCAATCTAGTGCTCTATACTTGTTGTCGCAGCACAGGGTAGGTCAATTCTCCATTATACTCACAAAAATCGCTCTAGAGTATAACTAAGTGACTCTAAAGATTGAATCCACGAGATCCTGTGAAGTATCTAGCTCTATTAAGCAGTTAAGCTCAGTCAATATCCCAATCTTACTTTCCGGTCCTAGATCTAGAACCAGAAATACCACCACACCGGATAACTACAGACCGGATTACTCCTTCTTCCGGTCCTACTTACTATCCGGTCTGTACAAACATCCAAATCCCATGATCTTACAACTTCCGGTCCTAGAAATCCGTCCTGACCAATCCGGTCGGGATGGTCATCATGTATCCGTAATCCTATCCGGTTTAGTTTTGCCTTTGTTTCACCATCAGAGGGGTCGCCGCTTACATTTGAGAGTGGTAGGCCCACCACTCCTTCTGTGACTTATAGTGGCTGAAGACCCACTATCCTACTTCCTAAACTCTTAAACTAATCCGGATCCAGTTTGGTCCTTCACAACAACCCAGATAGCAATCTGGGTTGTAGGTCACACAAAGACCCTACACTCGACCCTCTCGTACTACAACGACCTTGATGCTACTTTCGATCCGTGTGAAGACAGGTGGTTACAAGTGCACCCGTCCGTTCCAACATCAACTAAAGTTCTTCCGTTACCCATACGGATGGTGAGACCTCACAGGAGATCGGACACTCGACCGGATTTCCCACCCGGGAGTTCTAGCGCAGCTAAGGAATCCCTCCCTACCCGCCTAGCCTAACAACGGCTTTCTCACCCGGAATCTCAAACTCTAGACGTGCTGAGGAACTAAGTTCACTCCCAACTCTTCGATACCTACTCACATGCACCTAGGATCGGAAAAGAAACACCAAGGGGAGAAATCACTCGCAAACCTGCTCGTACTATCCTACCTCCACATCATACAATCCTGTCGCGCTGGAGAGAGACACACAATGAAGAGAATAGAAAGGTACAAGAAGTTTGCAAAATGAAAAAACTCCCAGTTCCCATCGCAGGAACCGATTATATACAAAGGGTAAAAACCCTAAAAGCACAAAAAGGAGCAGAAAATCCGTGGGGGTTCGCCGCCACCCTAATCTAACTTCCGGTCTAACCTAATACTGTTGAGTCGGATCCGGATCCGGATCCGCTCCTACTCCTAACTGAAATCAAAATCCTATCTACTCTACAACCCTAGATCCTATTGTCGGGCTTCCTCTCTCCGGAACCAGCTCCTCGAAGACTTCACTCAAATTTCGGACCCGTTCCCCCTCCGCAGGATTAGATCCGGGTGAAGACTCCAGGTCGATTGTAACGTCCGGTCTCCTGCCCGGAGTCTCAGCCCGTGTAGACTTCTTGGACTCGGGAGTCCAATCCTTCCTATCCTTCTGAATGGTCGCGTCCGGAAAGATATCCGGTAGCGAGATGTCCGAAAGATGTATGCCCTTGGAGCACGTCGCTCCAGTCAACTTCCGGCTGCTTTCCTCAATCCGGTCCGCAGCTTTCCGCCCCTCCACCATCGCCGTCTCCACTTGCTCAGCGAAGTCGGTGAGAATCCGAACCATCCGGGAACCGGATAGTTTCTTCTCCTCGTGCATCTTCTCGTCGAAGAGCTTCGCTTTGGTGGCAGCCGTTCCGGTATCTCCCAGGATGGCCTTGATCTGCTCGGCTATCTTCCGAGTCTCCTCCGCCATCTCCCGGGTGGCCGTCACATCTTCCCGATAGGCAAAGAGAGTTGCCTTCAGGGTGTCCACCTCCTCCTGCAACCGGCGGATCTCCGCTTCCTGTTTCCGGGTCTCTTCCGGATTGGTGATGCACTCCGCCACCTGTTCCGCCAACTTACTGTCCGGTGGTGCATCTACCAACTTTCCGATCGCCGAAAGCATCCTGTGCTTGACCTCCCAATCCGCCCTGATGTTGTAGAGGAGGTTGATAAGACCGTTGAACGGATCTTGCATTTTCGGGTCTTCCCCGGAAACGGTCTTCTCGACTTCCGGTCTCTCTTCCTGGGCCGGCTTGTCGTAACCGGGAGGCGTCCCGCGCTTGTGGGGAGGCGTCAACTTCTGTCGCTTGATGGGCGGCATCGGCTCCTCCTCTTCCTCGCTTGACTCTCGGTCTGAACCGGAATCGGATTTGGCCTCGTCATCCGTTTCCGACTCCCCATACTTCAGGAGGACTTCTTGAGTCCTCCATACCTTCTCCTCCGCATCGGTGAGGACTTGGTGTTCCCGATAGAGGTGGAAGAGGTAAGGGCACATTGGACTGGCCCTCTTCTTCCCAACTCTACTAACGAGCTGGGTCACGAGATCGGAAATGATCCGTGCCCAGTCCACTTTTCGGGTACCACTGAGGGCACCGAAAATGGTGTTGCCGAGGGTGATCGTCACCCTGGTCGGCTTTTCCGGGTGAAGGACCGGAACCAAGAACTGCAGAAGCCGACGGTGTCGGTCATCCACGCAATCCTCAACCGCGTATCCGTCCTTCGGGTTGACGGCCCCCTGGAACTTGCCTCGGACAAACTCATCCTTCCGGTTTGCCATTCCTAACCCTCCTACCCGGAAACCGTAAACACCTCTCCACATTCCCTCGTTCCAGCGGATGGGAGTTCCTCTCACGGTGTTGTCAAACTGGTTGGACAGTTTTCCGAGGAACTCCTTGACCATTCTCTCCTCCCTAAAACCCCAAGGTTTCTCGGCAAACCCTAGGCAACCCATAGAGGTGAGATCCTCCATGAGTTGAGACTTTTCCGGCTCTGTGGAGGAAATAACCGGAATGACTTTCCGGAGCTTCACCTCGCCTCCAGAGGGACTCGCTGGTCTAGACCTACATAGCGGCGGCATTCCCACTCCAATCTATCTCACTCTCTCCTAGCCGCACGTCCCGTTCCTCACGTTCTCTCTCTCCGATCTCAACCGGAATCAAAGCCTACAGCACACAAACGCGAAAACTCGACCACGCGCGCTCAAGCTTGAGTTTCTAAAAGCGGGTGCAACAGTGAAGGCTCCTCCTTATATAGTCTCTGGACCATTTCCGGTTTGGTCGTCTTGAATCCGGTTCACCCATAATCCGGTCCAAGACCTAATCCGTGTGGCATTCCGTTTCCGTCGATAGTTACTCTTGGCCGGATTAGATCCAAGAGGCCCACTACTTCATGTTCTGAGCTAATTTTGAGTTTTCCTTCTCCACCTAATCGGATCCGGTTCCCTAATGGCTAGTTTCCGTTCCTATTTTGGTGCATACTAAGAAAATCAAAATTTTAAGCTGCGACATTGAGCAATCCCACACTCTTGTTGATTCTTCTTCCCATCCCGGTTCACCCACGCACAATGGATCGGCCCAAGCATCCCAATCGAACAATTGGGGTCTTCCCTTTCGACTACTTTTTTTAGGTGTTCTATCTTTCGGCATGATGAAGCCGAAGCAAAGAGAATGAAACAATTAGAAAGCTTAAGAACCAAAATTTTGATTTAATTAATTAAAATTTTACAAGAGTGAACTTTGTGAAAATTTGTAACAATGCCACAACAATTGTTCACTCAAAGCGGAAGGGGCAAGCAGAGCTTCCAATGCACTGGTCCGCCCACTCCAAAAGAGAACGATTGTTCGGAATGAGCCGTCCGCCTCCCCATATATATATGCGGACGTCCAGATCATGCGGACCACATCAGTCCGTGTATCATCGGACGGCCGTACCGGGGCGGTCGGGGCGGTCAGGGCGGATGCCGGATCGGGCGGACCGGGCAGATGGTGGACGGGGCGGACAGGTATCGGGGCGGATGGGGCGGTCGGGGTGGACAGGGCGGACTCCGGATCGGGCGAACAGGGCGGACGGGTATCGGGGCGGACAAGGCGGACGCCGGATCGGGCAGACAGGGCGGACGGCTCATCTTAAACCCTAAACCTAATGAAGCAAATTGTTCTTTTTTCAAAATCTCATGGTAGAAATGTTTAACCCATAAAGTTCTTTTCACTAAAAACACTTCAAAACTGCCAATAGTAGTGCAAATATCAAGTGTTAAAAGAAAAATACTTTGGGGCATATGTAACCGTAGAATCTTGTAGTAAATTAGTTGGAAAAAATGTGGAAAAAATTTTAGACAAATCCACCATTTGGATTGTAAGATATTAGATATTGAATGTTTCATTTAAGGGGGCTACTCAATTATGTCTATTAATGAACAATTGGTAGGCTGACATACCTAACTTAGCATGTATTTTAATATTTGTTGCAATTGTTTTAGGAATATTATAACATAACACTATTATAATATTCTTATAAATGATATAGTACTAAATCATTTCAAAATCAACAACATTCGAACACAATCTGTCAATCTTGTCTTTCATACTCCTTTAATGATATATATATACATACATAAAATATATTAGATAAATCAACATGAACAAATCAATGATTATATATTTTGATAGATCTATTCTTTATCAATCAAATAAGAGTGCATATTCAAATATAGACAAAGATGGTTTCTCCATTTGTTGCCAAAAAATAGATAAACAAATAGAGAAAGATATGAAGTGAATGTTACTTAGAGAATTGAAAAGAAAAAAATTGAAGTACTCAATTGCATTTTATTAAATTGGAAAATTGCATATGGATGGCATGAATTAATCTTCATAGATGCTAAACTCATACGAGTTGCATTTCAACATTTATGATTTATGCAATTGATTGAATTGAAAGTTCTTGTAATTATATTTTCAAATTTTCGATTCAATCATTCAAATTTGCAAAAGTGATTTATGATAGATTTATAACTTTAAATGTGAAAGCATTCAATGCCTTTATGCGTTTGTTCATCAATATATTAATTTTAGATAAATAATGTGTTTTTTTTATAACATATGCATAAACCATTACACTAAAAAAAAAAAAAAACTAAGAGCCAAGCCAAATAGGCTGGTCAAATGAAGAGAACAAGAGAATAAGAGCCCTACGAGACAGAAAACAACGGAAAAAAAAGAAAATATCAAAAGGATTCAAAGGAAGGAACAAGATGCATTCTTGTAAGACCGTAGAATACATAATGATTTCAAAATCCAAACACAAATATATTTTCTATTTCAATGAGAGCCAAAAATGAACTACCTTGCTCTCAAAGATTGAACAATGTACACATTATACAAAATGAACATATAACAGAAAGAGTAGAAGACATCGTTTATCATGATTGAAAACTGAAATGATTTTTTTTTTCTATGTAGAATATTTTATGAAATGTAACAATGTATTTAATTATCATAGTAATTGGTAGAAATCTTTGTGCAATACATAGAAACATTTCATTCATGTGGAGTTTTTTTCATTTATTTAGGATTAAAATGGAAGTATTATACTCTACAAAGTACAAACCAAAAACAATACCATATACCTAAGTTCAAAAGTTTGCAATTGTTTCGTGAATTCATTTTGAAAACTCAAACAAAGAAATATTTTATAATCAATATCTTGTTCATTTGAATCATTTCAAAATTGAATTCCGAATTCAATTCCTATTTATAATAGAAATTATATTTGTCAATTTTTTAGATCTTTGAACAATGAACCCTCTTTTTTAAAATTAATATTTAAAAACATCTGAAATAAGAATATTGGAATTACCCTTCAAAATAAATATAGCACATGTATAAGTGGATAATGTATTCTATTCCACCAACTCAAGTAACGAATTTTTCTATGTTTTTAAAGAAAAATATAGCCATACATGATTTGAAAGTTAAAACATTGATTCTTTTTCTTTGTTTTCAAATCTAATCAAAATTTCATTAAAAAATATGAAAGACTCGATGTTCATTTGAAGATCGTGATGCACTTTTAATGAGAAATCACAACCTTTCATTAAATATCATGAGGTTGAAATCCATTAAACTATTATTCTAATTATGTATTGGGGCCTTTTTTTAAAATTTCATTTGCTTACAATGAAAAAAGAATTGATTATTTCTGCAAAACATTTGATTTTCTAATGAACTTAAAAAAAATCCCCACCATCTTCAGATCTTCTCAAAACCTATTTAGAGGAATAATATCAATAAATAATCCAAACATATTCAACTTAACCACATTCCCCTCATTCGTAAAACAATTTAGGGGAGAAAAGAAAAGGTTTAGGGTAATTAGGGTATAAGGTTTAGGGTTTACATTTAAAAAAAATAAAAAATGATAAATCAATTACATTGATCCTCATTTAGCAGTGATTATTAGGCTGTTTTATTTTTGAAATGTTACCACTCTTTTTGAATAATAATGACCTCATAGGATGCACCAATGAACAGTTGGGCGGACGCCGTCGGTGGTCAGTGTTTAAGTGGGGCGGACGGGGCGATGGGCGGACGGTGCGTCCGCTGCCGAAGCGAACGTCGTCGGTCCGTGCGGCGGACGCGAGGTTCGGGGCTGCTTCGCGCGGTCCGGGGCAGGTCCGGCGACGGACGGCTATAAGGATGGAGTGACTTTCATTTCTTCTCACTTCAATTCTCCTTCGGTGCCAAGTTGGATTTGCTACTATTGCTTTATGCGCTAGTTGCTCCTATGGGATGGAGAGTTGGGGTCCTCTATCTTTTGTTACTGTATTGCGGTTGATGCCATTACTTTTGACTATCATGTAAGATTTTCTTATTCACTTCAATTGGTTATTGAATCCAATTGACAATCATGAACGATGAAGGTGATCGAAATATGGATGGGGTGACTCCGGGAAGCGAAGCCAAGAAAAAAAGCAAAGTGAAGGGGGCTACGCATGACCTTCGGCTTGACATTTTAAATGACCCTACAATTAAAACAGAAAGCAAGTGGGAAGATGAAGATGCGGAGTATTGGACATCAAAAATGTGCAGGACCTATGTTAAAATGTTCCACATTGACAAGTTGTGGCCTCAGGAGTCGCACAAGAGTCATACACGGGATTTTTGTTGTAAACCATGGACTTGCAACAACAAACATTTTGTCCATCGATTTGAGGAGGTGTGGCGTGTTCTATTCGGAAACAAGCGCAGAAGTAAAGGCTATATTAATTATAGCATGGCGTGTATGGTTTACGCCGAACTTATATTAGAGCGCAAGATTGATTGGAGCACGTTTCCGATGACAACAGCTTGCCCACTTCTACTTGAAGCCAATCAAAAGGACATTCCCGACTTGTACAATTTAGAGGGAGAAACAGAAAAAGTATTAAAAAATACTATTGAGGTGAAAACGGATGGTGTGGAGAAAGCCTCAAATGTTGAAGAATTACGGTCTGTACAATCTCCAATAAAAGCAATCAATGAAAGCTCTTCGAAAAATGTGGGGAAAAATGTGGAGAAAGATGTAGAGGCGCAGGAGGGTGAAGTCTTTTCCACAACTCCAACGCGTTTGACCTTTACACCAAATGTTGCGGCACAAACGCAAACGGAGTTTGTAAACAAAGGCAAGGTTTGCACGGAACGCGGGAAAACTTCAAAAAGTAAAGTAGACGAAGTCTTGGCGGAGAAAGTGGCAAAGGCTAATGCTACAATTGATAGTCTGATAGCCAACAATTGTTTTGATAGTTTGGTCTACAAATCTCCACTTGTGCATCAAGGCGTTGAATCTAGTTCAGCATTAAGTTTAGAAGACAAAGTACATACGCCTCGTGGACAAGGCGTGACGATTGATAATATATCCTCATTATGGAGTTCCGAGCGTAAAAGGCGGGTGGAGGAGTTTCCGTTTACACCGGCATTGCTAAGTCCTCTACATCGAACCTTGTAAGACATGTCCAATTCAAAACAATTGGAAAATCTTTTGAAGCTCTTGGTTCAGTTTGCTAACCTTCATGAAGAAATAGGCGGATCGTCTAACCCCAATGATGGTACTACTGCTGTTCTAATGAGTCCACTTGCAGATCCAAAGAATGATGCACATATACTTGATACAGCTTTCAAGATGATGATGTCAGCTGAATTTTTAGCGAAAGTTGCTCTGACTTTTATGAATTTGGCCAAGGAGTTTTCTTTCATGGCACCAGAGATGTTGAAAGGTGCTATAGCATTTCAGAATCTCAAGAAGACTTTCAGACCACTTTTCGAAAAAAGAGATGTTCACATACTACAATTGGTAGAATATGAGAAGAAAATTGCTGACCTTGAAGGAGTAGAAGCAAGGTGCAAAGTGTTGGAGTTGAAATTAAAGACTTCGGAGAGTGAGGTTGAACATTTAAATCAACAATCATCGAGGCAAATGGAGGAGTTGATGAAGATGCATAAACGGATTGTAGAATTGCAAGGGACCTCCAAAAATTCAAGTGAGGTTGCAATCTCACTTGTGATTGTACTCGGAGATAGTCAAGAGACTCAAGAGAGTGAAGATAAGCTCTCTCTTCCTTTTGATAAGGCCGAAGCAAGCGACAACCCTGCCATTGTGAATGTACAAGAAAGTCACGATATGAGCATGTTAAAAGCGACACAACAACCATCAATGGAAAAGCTTTTATCCGTTTACGTGAATGCGGAGACGCAAACGGAGAGTTGTGACTTTGAAGAGTTGAAGCATAAATTAGAGGAGGCAATTGAAGCAAAAGGAATAGTTGAATCCGAGTTGAATCGATTGCAATTGTGCTTGGATTTGAAGAAGTTTATGCCATCTAGCAGCTTGAAGTCTCGATGGTTAGTATGGATACAAAGACTCCAAGACAGACCCTCTATAGTATCTCGAGCAATGGCAGGTCTTCAAACATTGGCAATGGAGTCGAATGAAAATTGCGATGCCATTCAAAACTCTTTGAGTTGGTTCAAGACTATGTTTGACCAACATCCTTCAAAGGGATATACGGAGATCACATGTTGGAGAGACAGGATGCCATGTTTGAGCGGTTAAACCACACAAAGAAGGACCAAGCTCCACCCATCAATTGGGCCTTGGAAGTAGAGGAAGGATGGATCCCTTACAATACACTTTCAGCACACATCAATGTGAAAGACAAGCGAGTGGTGCATGCTTGTGATCCAGCCTCTCCAATCTTGGATGGTTGTTGTAGCCTTTGCCAAGGCCTCTTCGGACCGGAAGGTGCGGTAACCATGGGCCAATGTCGCCACACTTTCCATGTCACTTGCATTGTGAAAGCATCACTCATTCGTTCGGTGTGTGCCGAGTGTCGTAGTCCATTGAGTGCTAGGTTCTACGAAATGTTTGGTATCTTGGAAGCTATGCCTCCAGGCCACAAGTACAATCATTGGAATCTTCCTCTTAATCAAGCGCCGTACAAATTCCAAAATTATCAACATTGGGGGAAGCCAATCCAATGGAATGCAAATGAACAGAGGCATGATTTGTACGAGGAATCTCAGCAACCATTGGATTTGGATGTATGGATGATTCACAATAGAGAGGTGGAATTGAAGGCTCGAGGAATCGTAGATGACGCGGCCCGTGAAATGTTTTGTCGCAACATGGGGGGACATTGGAGCTTGCAACACGAAAAGTTCTTTTGTTTTCCAGATAAAAAAGTGGAGAGAGGACCAGAAGATAGTTGGGTGGAGGTGAACCATGGAAAAGAGTTCGATGAGCAGTATAAGGCATACGACCACACCCTCGTAGGTAGGGCCCTTCTATTGTCGAAGTTGGAAGAGGCTGCAAAAGTTCGTGCTGTCTACGATACAAATGGACTAACAAGTACAGGACATTCATCTGTAGATGTGGCAGCAGCATTTGATAGGCGCATTGGCGATATTATAGGGCATTGGAAGGCTTTCCTATTGGATGGAGACTGCCTCACAGTATGGCAAGGGAAAGGAGATGATGAAGTTGTTCAAGTGATGGTAGATCGTGTGGAGAGCAACTTGAGAACCTTGAAGGTAGACGAAGTCGATTTATCACCGAAAAGAAAACAAAAAAAGAAGCGTGAAGAGGACAATGACTTCTCTCCGGAAACCAAGAAACAATTTCATAAGGTGGACATTGAAGTTCAATTTGGAGGGCAAATAGTCCGTCCAAGTCAACAACGGTCAATTCGTCAATCATCTGCTAAACTCCTCGGTATAGTAGATTTTCCTTTTGTTTTGGGAGAAGGTAGTGGTCCATCCGGTGGAAAGTAGGATTTGAAGAGAATTTTGTTTTTTAAAAACAATGGTCCTTTCATTGTTTAAAAACAAAAAAAAATGTGAAAGATTTAGATCTTAAAAAGATCATATAGGATTCAATAGTGATATTGGAACTATGTTTTCATGTATTTTGTTTATACATATATATTTATATATAAAGATGCTATATTTTCATTTGCGTATAAAAATATTTTTATATGTACATCTTATTTTACGTGGATGCATTCATTTTTGATTGTGTAACATTCAAATTACATAACAATATAAAATTTTCTAATGACTAATGGCAATGCGAAGTCCGCCCCGTCCGCCCTGTCCGTCTACCCCGGCCGTCCGCCCCGCCCCGCGCATCCGCCTTCCGACGGCGGGAGGGACGCTGCGTCCGCTAGTGTCCGTGCGTCCGGACATCCGGAAAACGGACACTATTTTGGGACGGACGTTGAGATTCGTCAACCCTACTAAAGGCCTACGTCGGCTCCGAGTGCTCCAATCCCGACACGATTTTCCATCGGTGGGACATTTTGGTTATAACAAGACCATGGAGCTTGTATCTCGGGATTTCTGGTGGCCCCAAATGTGAAAGGCCGTTAAAGAATACGTCACGATATGTGACACTTGTTCAAGGTTCAAGATTCCTCGTCATCGACCATATGGACTACTTCAACCATTGCCAATTCCTGAGAAGCCATGGACATCCATATCCATGGACTTCATAGTGGATCTTCCGCCGTCCAAGACCTTTGATTCTATTTTTGTTGTTGTCGACCGGCTCACCAAGATGGCGCACTTTATTTCGTGTCATAAGACAGTTACCGGCGAAGAAACGGCAAAACTCTTTATAGACAATGTCTACAGAATCCATGGCTTATCTGCTGATATTATCTCTGATCGTGGGACGCAATTCACATCCAAATTTTGGCAATCCTTGTTCAAAATCCTAGGGGTGGAGATCAAATTGTCTTCAGCATACCATCCTCAGACCGACGGACAAACCGAGCGTGTCAACCAAGTGTTGAAGTAGTACTTGCGCTATACCATCAATTACCATCAAGATAATTGGGCGAACTTGTTGCCACTGGCGGAGTTTGCATACAACAATACATTGCAAGGGTCTACCCGACAGACGCCTTTCTTTGCAAATTACGGCCATCATCCAAAGTTTGATCAATTCAATCTCAACATCTCAGAGAATCCAGCTGCTACAGACCTTGCTACCCGACTATCTGATATCCAGAAGCAGATGAAGGAAAAACTTCTTGAAGCCCAGGAGCATGAGAAAACCAATGCAGATAAGTCTCGCAAGCAACATCCTTTGATTTCTATTGGAGGTAAGGTTTGGCTGCTCCGTCAAAATTTAAAGACTCGACGGCCATCTGACAAACTTGACTACAGACTACCGCCGCCTAGGGCCGTTTTCAGTCGCCAAACAAATCAACAAGGTGGCTTATCGATTGGAGCTACCTCCTTCTATAAAGATTCATCCCGTATTTCACGTCTCTCTCCTCGAGCCCTACAAAGAATCAACAATGCTAGGAAGGATTCAAGAATCTCCGCCTCCAATTGAAATCGAAGGTGAAGAGGAATTTGAAGTTTCAGAGATTCTTGACTCCCGCATCCATCGACGACGACTTGAATATCTTATGCATTGGCAAGGCTACAAAGTCAGCGAAAGAACATGGGAGCCTAACTCTAATCTCGACAACGCCCCTGAAATGATTCAAGAATTTCATCGGCAGTATCCGCAAAAACCAAGGAGCATTTGAGTTTAATGCGTCTGGACCAACACCAACACCAAGTTCTGCAAGATTTTTCTTGGTGCTAGTGCAGATGCAGAGACTTTGAACTAAAACGGTGGTGGTATCGACGAGGTAATAATATACTAGCTCAGTTTTGAGAGGACAGGCCTTCGAACTCATATCGGCCAAAAAAGTCAATAACATCGTAATCACCACCTTGCCGATATCTCATGTTGTCATTCACACGGCCTTATACTTCAGTTTAGCAGCGCTACTATTTCTTACCGCCGTCGGACTCGCCGCCATTCGTCACCTTTTTGCAGCCAACATTTCGTCTAACGGTATTCTTTACACCGAACATTCTTTTCTTTTGTCGCAGTCACGTGAAGTCCCACGTAAACATTCTTTTTTCTATTCATGCTATTGGCCTATAGGTGAACTCGTAGAACTCGTTCCTTGAAGGGGGGGTGATGTCACGGACGTGCTATACCGGGCCTTATCCAGTAGTTTCGTCCCTAATAGAGTCTCCACCGCCTTTGCAACAAGGATGCTTCTTAAGAACCTTCTCAAAAGCGGTGGCCTAGTGTACAAGTTGTTTCCAATGACTCTAGTAGATTCCAATAGTCTTCATTAGTTTCTATTTGTTTCCGGAAGCTTCCATAAGCTTCCGGAAGGTTCTACTTAGTTCTATTAGTTTTCGGAAGCTTCCATAAGCTTCCGGAAGGTTCCATTTGGTTCCACTAGCTTCCGGAAGCTTCTATAAGCTTCTAGAAGGTTCCACTAGATCCTTCTAGTTTCCACAAGCTTCCGGAAAGACCTACGGATAATTCCAAAGGTTTCCAAGGCCTTATTCCGGAAGGTTCCTTACTCTAGTATAAATAGAGAGTCGAGGGCCATTGTCCCTCACTCTCTTCAACACCAGTTGTACTCAGTCATTCTTTGACTTCATGTTATCAATACATCTTCTAGTTTTCTCATCTTGAAGCATGTTCTGAGTCATGTGTGAGGAATCCCTTCACTTCTAGCTTGTTCTTGTCTCTGTTTGAGGTATCCCCTCAAATCTGATCTTGGTTCCGTCCAATAGTTGCCGTCCACAACAGCAGCTCGCCAAAGTCCTTCGGAAGAATGCAAAAAATTCATGATCGAGCGCATCGTTCAATTTTATGAATCGGAAACAACATTGTCTTTAGACAATAAGTACATCAGATATCAAGAGAAGTGCGTGTCTAAATCCAAAGTAGACATGACACAGATGTTGTTGGATGCATTGAATGTGGCGAAGTGGCATGACGAAATGGATAAAGCGCACTTCACCAAATGTTTGGAGAACAAGATTCATGACGCTTTGTGGAATTCCAAAGTCATTTTGGTTAAATATGGCAAGGAATATCGACCTAATGACGCCCAATTTAAAGAAGTGATTCTGAAAGCGGACTTATTTAGGAGGCGATGTGCTTCATTCGCCAAAAGGCACAATCGAGTTGGTTCGATTGCTTGGTGGAAAAGCAATGATGGAGTTGCTGAAGCGGAAAGGACCAAACGACACCTCATAGCACTTCCAGATACAACACGCGTGATTCCTGTTGATCATAGAACGATGAGAGGTGGATATGCAACTATTCGAAAGGTTCGTATTGAAGGATGTCCAGGAATACTTCCTTATTGGGAGTTTGCGGCAAAGAAATCCATTCACCACCAAACTCGATCCGATCTTGCAAAATTAGAACATCAAAACGAATCAATGGCTGTTCGAATTCCACACGCGGGTGTGATACAGTTTGCTGCGGTGCACAGAACGACGTGTGAAGGTTATGCGTATTGGTGGAATGGTGGAACTATTCGACAAATGTTGAATATGGATAAGGACTATTCAGACAACATTCAAATCCGTTTGATGTATATGAATCCAACCGAAGAGGAGGTTGTAAAAGCTCACTGTTTAGGGCGATATCAGAAGAAGCGCACAGAGCTTATATGGGCCTTTATACATATAATGTATGCAGTGCATCTTGCTGGACATTTGCACAATGATCTTTCTCCGAACAACATCTTGTTGCATTTTCCAGAGGATGAGTCACGTGTATACATTGGAGTTTGTGATTGGGGCATGACCACCTTAGCTTCTCAGCCAATGAAGTCTTTGTACACATTCACATCAGTAGATGAGATGAACCAAACTTTGCAGAGGAGATGGTGGGTGGATCCACATATTGCATATTTGCATAAAGCAGGTACAGATGTGGAAGTCATTCCAATGTATTCACGTAAGTCGGAAGAGTATGCCATTCGAAAAATTGCTCGGCGGATGAATAGAAACAACATATCAGAGGCGTCTTTCAACTTGCTACTTAAAACACCTAGTGCGACACAATTTTCCTTTCATGACTTTGCAAAAGTGTTTTATGCTTACTTGAAGTGCATTTCTTCGAAGACTGACGATGAAAATATATTAGTTTGGCCCATGTGATTACGCGATTTTCTAATACATATCGTTGGCCGATGCCAGATGAACATTTTCGCCATTTATATTAGATTGGTAGTGCAGAAGTAGTAGTTGAATAGGTTATATAGGCATTAAAAATTAGTTTAGAAATATAGTGTTGGAATGAAAAAAGTGATATGTGCAATTAGCCAAATGTGCACACTATATGGTATATGTAAATTTTTGAGTTCACAATGTATGGTATTCTATATTAAATTCAATACATTTTGCCCATATTGATTATGTTTGTATTTGTGTTGATCTTGATTTTTTAAATAGTATATATATATATATATTTTTGAAGTCACAAACTTTTTTAGTTTGCCTTCTGAAAATAAACTGGAATTTTTTCATAGTTTCAAGACTATCATGGACTCATGGTCAAACTTTATAATCTTTCAACTTATAAGAGACATTGTTTTAATTTTTTTTTCCTATGTGGTTGAATCCCTAGAGGACCAACATGTGTTTTGGGGCAATATATAATTTTTGGGCATACGTGTGACTGTAGATTTGCATATTTTGGGCTGAAATTTCTTAATAGAATGTGGGGAAGAGGAATATCTTCCATATGTACAAATTTCATGACATTTGAAAATATGAGTCAAAAGTTATTGCATAGTATGTTGTTTGTTTCTCAACTCAGGCAGTCCGGGGTTCCGGGCAGATTTTAAAAAATCAATTTTTCAAGAAATAAAAATTTGAAATTGATTCTTGAAATTTATATGTATTCAAAAACTTTAGAATCATTGCATTTCAATAGTTGAGATAAAAGTTATAAAGCTTTTCAGTTTGCAGGCAGTCATAGAATCTCAAGGTTGACAGGACGGTCGGACGTCCGGACGCGGACGTTGTGTCCGCAGGGTCCGTTGACATTCGCATCCGCCTATCCGCCCCGTCCGCCCGTCTGCCCGGTTACAGCCGTCCGATCGACACGCGGACTGATGTGGTCCGCACGATCTGGACATCAGCCTTGGGCCGCCCGCCCCACCCCGCTTGTCCGCCTTCCGACGACAAGAGGGACGCTGCGTCTGCTGGCGTCTGGACGTCCGGGTTACGGACGCTTTTTTCGAGCGGACATAGAGATTCGTCAACCC
This sequence comes from Pseudoscleropodium purum, assembly GCA_963969395.1. NCBI lineage: Eukaryota > Viridiplantae > Streptophyta > Bryopsida > Hypnales > Brachytheciaceae > Pseudoscleropodium > Pseudoscleropodium purum. The sequence continues at coordinate 8,908,208 of OZ017797.1, forward strand.
TGTAGAATCTTTACACCAAAAAAAACTTTGAAGTCCATTATTTTACTGAAATTTCAATATTTTTGAAAAATAATAATAATACTGGATGTATAATGTTTATAACAACAATTCACCATTTGGATTGAAACTTTTTAATTCTATAACTAATTTACTAACAATTTAGTATTTTGAATCATTCTCTATTTCTTTCTACTTACTAATTTTTTCCTATATGTTGTAGAACTCCAAATGATTTGAAAATTTTCATATGTGTAGCAAGCTTGCCTTGAAGAATGTATCTAGAGAAGCACAACCATTTTGGACATTTCTTCATAATGATCTAACCTTTTGAAGCGCAGTTGCCCATTTTTTCGCAGGGTCAAAAAAAGGATTTTTGTCACTTCAAAGTTTAAATGCTAATATCTTGCAATCTACATGGTGGAAATTTCTGAAATTTTTTCCACATACTCTCAAATATATTAGTACAAGATCATACCGTCACATCTGTCAAAAAATGATATTTTTCAAAATTTTGATACTTGTACAAAAAAATGGCAGTTTTGGAGCATTTTTAGAGAGAACAGAATCAAGGACCTTTAGGGTTAAAACTCACAGTTTTTAAACTTGAAATAATATGAAATTAAGTGTTCAATGAATGCATTTGAAAATATATTTATTTTAGGTTTTAGTTTCTTAGTAGCCTTTTGCATTACAAATTTAGAAGTTTAAATTTTTTGGATATAAGTATATAACATGTCTACTTTGAGTTAGTAGGGTTACATTTCCCAAAAAATTAATATAACTCATGAAAATGGTTTCTTTTCCCTTTAATTCTAAGGAAACATTTTTTTTAATTTTTTTTATAACAAATCGCGAACCATTGCACTTCATTTAATATTTAATTGTTTAAGGATTAAAGAAGTGACCGCGGGGCAGTTTAGGTAGGGCGGTCGGGGGAAACAGGGCCATCAAAGTGGACAGCGCGGACGGGGCGATCCCGGTGGACACTGTGTCCGCCGGGACCGCGAATGTCAACGGACGCTGTGGACACAGCGTCTGAGTCCGGACGTCCTGTCAACCCTGTTGGAATGGAAGACAAACGACAAGTTACTACTTGTGTGACATCAAATGCTAATAGAAAGTTGCTTCTAATGCAAATAATATTTACAGGTTAAACAAGCTAATGTTTGCCAAAGACTTCACTTGCAAGAATATACTTAAACCATGGATTCCATTTTTCTATGATAGAAAATCATTGGTCCAACTTGAAGACTTGCCCATAGTTTGTACAAAACATATTCAATCTTTACTAAGAGTGAATGGTAGTGTACATAGGTTTGCTTGCAAATCAAAAAATGATTTGGCTTTTGGACTGTTGGTTTGTTTATAAATTTGAGGCTTTCTTATCTTGGATGAAGAAAGAACACCTATGGATTTGTGCTATTTTATTCCTACAAATTGCACATGAAAATTACAACTAGCGGATATAATATGAAATGGCTTTTTGAAGTGTAGATTTACAACACATTTTAGAAAGTGATCAATAGCTTCAATTCAACAACAATTGCAAAGGAAAGGCCTTTTTGATATTTTCCTTGATCTTAGTATAGAAACTTTACGTGAATATTATATACTTGGTTGCTAAATTCATGAAAAAGTGTAGGAATTAAAATTGACTTGATCATAAAAGGATGGAAGAAATGTGGCTTATTAAAACCATTTGAGAAGGAATTTCAATTAGAAGCTATAGAAACCTATACCATGTCACTTTTATAGTTTTATTTAGTAATGTAGCCTCTATTGATTCAAGCGAACAATGTGAGAAAGAAGAGGATTGGAATGAGTTGTTTGAAAATGAAGAGGTCTCAAAGATGATGTTGAGATGCCTTGCTATTTAACATAAAGCTCTTGCAATGAAGTATTGTGAATTTTCTTCAATATAGTTTTGAAATTTAGCATTATTTCTCTCCAACTCCCTCTATACAACTTAGGTGACAATCATATGAAGAATGAAATAATCTTCATGTATGATCAATGTATTACAATGAATGATAGTGTGGCAAATTGTTTGATATTTCAAAATGTCATTGTAAAGCCTGATTAGATTAAAGGGGTGGATTATAAGTCAAAGTTTGGGATTTTACTTGGTTACTTTGATTATCAAATTGATGATGATTATTTTAAACTTTTAAACATCAAAATGATATTTTTTTTATTTAAAAAAAATTGAAATATTCAAGATTTTAGACAATATGGATGAAAATTTTTACAACCTTTCGGACATTTCACTTGTAATATTCCAAACATTTAGACCTTCTCCAAAATACTTAATGTATGTCCGAATTTGACCTTTACATAAGGTAGTTGAACTTTATTGATAAGAAATTAGGTGATAACTAAAAGAAATAAATCAGTTATATAAGGTTTTACAAGATAATGACTAATAAGATGCATTTAAAGAAAATATACTTTGCAAATTAGAAATGCTTTGAGAGAGAGGGTTGCTATTATGTAAGCCTATGAATATGAGCCTATGAGCCTAGAAGACTATACACCTATATTATACATGCATAAATTGTCTATAGTATAAAATTCTTCTATGATTATAGTATAACTATATTATAAATACCTATGTTATAAGTGTACGTTATAAGTACCTATAATGATTGTATTATGTCTACTAAAATGTATACTCAAGGCTCACATGCTCACATTTTCACATTCACACATTAGCATTGTTGCTTTGAGAGAAGACCAAAAGGAATGACAATTTGTTATATATTGATATAAATTTTAATTAATAAGAAATTGAAAGATGACTAAGAGAAAATAGGATCTATAGAAAACATGATCTAAAATAAATTAATTTGTTAACTAAAAACAAACAAGATTCATAATTGATTGTAAGTGTTTTGATCTCCACCCTTGAGACCAAACATGCACAACAAGGTTTTAAGTTAGTTTGTAAATTATATGGAAGAATGGCTATAGTAAACGAGCTGCCTTTCAAACAATGGAGCTTTTTACTAAATCCTATAATCATAGTAACTTTCCTAGTAACCCCTATTCCTCTAAAATTACCACAATAATTTTTTCTAATAACTCCTAAAATTACCATAGTAATTTTTTTTAGTAATTTTTAAAATTACCACAATAATTTTCCTAATAACTTCTAAAATTACCACAGTAACTTTTAGATTTATTGTAGGAAATGGTAGGAAATCAATTGAATTTGTTATCCTATTGGTAGTAAAGTCAATTCTTGTTAGAAGAAACCTTTTGAGAGTGGTTTTAAGTAGAAGCCTTCCAATAGGGGCTTTCTTTCTCTCTCCTTCCTTCAAGTCTATGAATGTTGCAAAAAAAAAACAATAGCTTGCAAATCAACTCTTATTCAACTTTTCATACTTCAATTTATCAAAATTTCGTAATAGGTTGGCAATGTTCAATAATTTTGATGTTTTTGAAAAGCTCTCTTAGTTCTTGACACTTTTAACAACTAAACTGTGATATTAGTGATCTCTCACATAATTTAAGCAAATAGTTGTAAGTCAAAGCTCTACCGTTGTGACAAGAGCTGCTAATATTACACAAAAAAAATACTAGATTTGAATTCAAAGTTTCATCGTCGTGACAAGAGCTATGAAAACATGGGATTTGAGAGCTTTGGTTCCCACCCAAAGTCTCTCCAAATGACAATGAGACTCAATTACATGGACCTTGAGAGCTTTGGTTCCAACCCAAAGTCTCTCCAAAAGAAATGACAACACAAGAACAAGAAGACAATGCTTAAACACAAAGTGGACACAAATTATGGCTCAAATGGCTAGAACTTAGAATAAGAAAGGTACCAAAGATTGGGACTATCGAGAAGAGAGGAAAGGAGAAGTATGAAGACTCAGAGGAGGGAAGGCCTTTTACACTCTCTCAAGACCTTGGAGGACCTTCCTTGAAGCAACTTCTAAACAAGCTTTGGAGTGGCTTCCAAGCAAGACTTGGAGTGACCTCCAAGCTTCCTGGAAGCTTCTAACTATTGCTAACTACCTAGTGAATACTTCTAACTTATTAAGTTTTCTACCTACTACTGGTCCGTTTATCATTTTTGGAGAAAAGCTCCAAACGCAAATCCGACTACACCATTGTCTTTAGAAAGCCCAAATCATCCCACTATTTGACCTACCCCCTATTTTCCAAACTATTTCACAAGCAAAAACCAACAAATCGCCAACTAGTAAAAAGGTAGAAAATCCAAATATTAGAGTTTGCCTTTTTTCAAGGTTTTGACTAGCTAAGGTTATTTGGAAGGTTCAAAATAATAAAAAAAAGAGTCCAAATGTACTTCATTTGGACATTGTATGCACCTTGTACATCGGTCAACCTGTTGAATGTATTTGAAAATTGTTAAAATCTAGTGCTGCCGCCAATTCTTGCACTTGTCAATGTCGGAATGTCTTGAAATTTGGCTGGGCGCTTATTTAGACTTAAACACACTATCCTAATTTTTAGTAGGATTTTACCATCACCGGATGTATTTCTATGAATTTCCTATTTTTGGTAATATTGGTTGATTTTTTATGGAGTAATGTTCTGTAATTTGGAAAATTACAAAAAATTTTGGATAAATTTAGGAAGTTTCTAAATCCTTTGTGCAAAGTTTCAAGTTCAATTTTCACTTTTCATAAGAAGAATAAATTTACTTCCCTTGATTTTAATTCCTTTGGAGAGGAATCATTCCCATATGAGGGAATCTTGGCATTTTGGCTTCACCGTTACGCTCCTAGCATATTTTTACATTAAGAATTCCCTTATTCTTACAATAACCACCTTTATATAACATTTATAGATCTTACTTGCAAACATACACATATGGTAGCAAATTTCCAACTTTTGCATTTGAATCGTGATTTTTACCTTGTCTTTTGTTGTAAGCTTCTATAACACTAGGGGCTAGGGAGGTTGGATTGATCCCAATCTTGTTGATTTTAGCCAATGTTGCCACATGCACTTTCTTTGGCCAAATCCTACCTGGAATCTAACGAAGTGTTTTTACTATGTTTGACCCTAGGGCTAGAACTACTCCCAAACCCTTAAATGAACACTCAAACACCTAATTAGACTCTAAAATTAACAATATTAAGTTTTTATGGAACTTCTAGGGTTTTTGAACATTAACCCATAAATATAAGGTTTCTTTCTAATTATTCTCAAAATCCACTTTTCTAGCCCTTTTAACCATAATTATTCATAAAAATGAGCAAAAAAAAAAAAAAAAAAATCCCAAGACCCAAGTGACATTCACGGGGCTCACATATGCTCACCATTTTAGATCAAATTCCTAATTTATAAGATGTTATTATAGAAAAAATCAATAGCTCATAAGATCTATTGCAACTACAAATGTATAGATAGATGACTAAGAGAAAACAATTGATTATAAAGATAAAAGACCGAGAGAGGGCAATAGGATATTTAGACAAGAAAATCCATTGAAAAGAGATAAAAAGATGACTTGAAAAAAAATAGTTTTATAAGGTTTTAGAATATAACAACTATTAGATAAGAATCAGTAGAGATACAATATTTGTAGAAAATTATATCCATAAAATAGACTACAGTTAAGATTCACATTTGATAAAATCTATTGTAGACAAGATCCATTATAAACAAAAATTGTATAAATAGGAAACCTTGGAAGGGAAAGAAACTGATTATAATGATTGAAGATCAAGAAAAAGTAACTTTGTTATAGAAATGAAATAAAAACAATTGGTTAAATTTAGAAAGTAACCTAATTTATATGAGACAAGAAGATGACCAAAAAAAAGAAATTAGTTTTATGAAGTTTATAAAGCAAGAACATTCAAGTAGAGAAGAACCATAGTAGATAAGTTCTATATCAAAGAAGATCCAAATGAATACTTTAGAGGATATTCTAAGAATATTGATAGTTTCATGTCAATGATTGCAAAGTATTTATGTTTGAAGTAAAGAAAATGTTTTTATTTGCACCTTGAATTTCATGACTAGACTGTAAGACTTTGAATTTCCTTAACTTCAAATTTTTGCAGTAAAGATTTTGATTTAGAATCTTTTTATGTTGAACAATTGAGTTGACAATTTGAAAAGAATCCAAAAATAAAAACTTGATTTTCAATCTTTAAAAATTGTTAAATAGAAGTAGTATTGTGGTAAACTACAAGATAGAAGGATAAACTATATTATTAAAATCTCTAAGATGGAATTTAAATACACTAATCCCAGTGGCAAGATTATTCTAGCAAACAAACTACATTTGGTGGATTTTTTTTTAAATAGTGAAGATTGAATTGAAAAACAAATCCAACATGTTATTTTTTTAAGAAGAAGCTATAATTTCTTGCAAAAGAAGATGGTCCATAACTTTGACGTAACTAATTCCAATGGATTGATACAAATCTTTGTATGTAGAAAAAAATATAATCTATAAGAAAAAATAATAATATCTAAGTATTTGTACTAAGATTATGGTTAGGATAGGTGACTGACACAAATGAGAGGGCCCAATAGATAGTGTTGGAATTGGGTGACTAACTACATTGGGTCGTTCTACCTAGTACCACTTTATTTTTCCTTTTTCATCTATTTTGTTTAGTAGCAAGGTTGAGGATGCTCTAAATACACCTAATTGCATTCCTCACTTACTTGTGTTACTATGTGCATCTCCTCTTTATTTCATAAATTAAATCTAGAATAGTCTTAGCATCATGACAATGCACTTGGGAGAGGGGACACATTAAAGTGTGGTTTAGCATGGGTCTACCCTTGCTTTATCAATTCACTCGCAAAAAACTTTGAAAAATCACAAAAGATTCATTTCTTGTTGGAATGTCTTTAATCTACTTACAAATAATTTCTCTCAAACTTTGAAAAATATTGTGAGTTTATATATCTTCTCCAAGGTACCTAGATAGCAAATTTGGGTGGTAATAGGTTGATTTACCTTAATAGCTTCTCAATATTGTAGGAGGGAGTTTTGAGGTCAAAGCTCCAACCAAAACACTAAATGGGGCTCTTCAATTAATGATGTCCTAATTAAGATATGTTCGCATTTAAAGTTAGTGTAAGGGATGATGTTTGCAATGTGAATCCAATCCAAAAGTAGGTCTAAATTCGTTCATATAACCCTCAGAAACAGCAATCAGTTTTTGAGGCTGGCCCTAAGCAGTGCAATTAAAGAGGGTCAACGTGAAAGGTGTGGTTCGAATGACGGACCTCCAGCCAGTACGCCACTTGTCACTGCACTGGAAGCGAAGAGCACCCGGATGTCTTCGATCCTTTCGTTCCGAAGCCCCGACATCGCAATACTGTGAGTGAGTTAGAAAGACGATGCAATGGATTTCGTGCGGAGATTTTGACGAATGGATCGCCGACGAGCGATTACGAGTACTCATGTAATTGCTGCTGGAGGAGAGCAAATCGGCGAGAACTTGACGAGAGATTGACCAGAAATTCGGCCTAGAATCGGTGAAGTGTCGGCGAAGAATTGGCCGAGGATTTCGAAAATCGTCGAGAATGGGGGTTAGGATTTGGTCACGAGTGAAGCGCTGGATCAAGAACCGTCTCTTCACCGCCTTCTGGCCCATCGTGCAATCTCGCATCTTCGTCAAGCTCCGATCGTTGGTGTCGCGGTCGCTTGTCCCTGTCTCCCTTTGCGGCGCCGGCGCTGGCCTTGGTGCTCTCGCAGCTTCAGCCGTCGGTGAGTGCGCTCCCATCTGAAAATTTTGTCTAAATTGTTTCACCCTTTTGCATCTGGAGCTGCCGTGACTTGGTCGCCACACAGTTCACAATCTACTTTTGTGAGATGAATTGGTGTTTGGTTTTAGGGCTTAGGGTTTGGGGCATAGTCGTGAGCATTGTGACTAGGTGTATGAATTTGTGTGTGGTATTTGTTGGCGCAGCTTTCCCATTGGGATATGCCGCTTTGGTGGGGGCGGCAGCGACGGCGGGTGTGTTGGGATTGCTAAGGTTGCATGCGCGGCTGTTTCCTCCGCAGCCATCATCCAGATTCGTCAGTGTCTTCCGCACGCAAAGAGTAAGCTATTTCTTTCCGCAAATTTTAATTGACAGCGAATTCAATCCGGTTGATTGCCGAACTGGATTAGCAATTTCTTTGAAACAACTGGTTTTGAATTCCGTTAATAAAGAGATGAATGATTGAGCGAACTTGTTACTGAAAATATAAAGCTCTCTGAACATGAGAACCTGGGGTCGGTTACCGTATCTATTCCATGTTCCAATTCCACCTGGCTCCTTAAACCATACATCTAGAATTTTATTCTGGTGAATGGAATCTACATATGCAATCTAGTGCATATGAAATGTCACCTCTCTGGTGCCATTATGAGTGCCCCATTGCGTGCTCACCTTCTTCTTGAGCTGCAGTGATTTTTGCCAAACCTTGCACCGCATTTCAGTCTCGACCCTCATACTGACAGGTGTTATTGGACACTGGCAGGGAACACCTTCTGGAAGATTGATTCTCACACAAACTAGAGTTCGCGGCAGGGGTAATGTTTTCCGACGATAAGTGAAGATTCTTTCTCGCAATGCCAATCCAAGTGCACAGCATTTTCGCATACTGCTATATGTTGAGGAAGATGGAAAAGTACCCCCGGTATATTCAGTCCTACGTATATCTGTCAACGTCGATAATAGATCCAACGCAGTACTGTAACATAATGGTGTATTTAGTTAGAGGCTACCCACGCTTCAATCTACAAGGGAGTGTAGAAACTCTGTTCAGGAGGATACCACCTTCCCTGCAGGAAATTATCAGCTAGAGTGTAGCAATAGGCACCACAGCAGTTAGCAAATAATTTAAACTTCAAATGGAACGTGCCAGAAAATGTATCAGTGTTCCACACTCCCGAAAGCTAATCCTCTCTGCTGACGGGTGAATATTTTACACTGGCACAATGTGAATGTATATATTCTGAACCCAGTTCTGTACAAGTGTGGCACATCTGTGTTGTCGGTGACGTTCTCTTTCTGTCCAACTCCAGAAAACTGTTCGCAGGGCATCAGATAGAGGCACTTTGGGTATAGGTATCCATCTTGAGATTAATGCGTCGCAAAAAGATGCCGAGCGCTACTTCAACAAACTACAAGGTCACAGCGAGTAAAGACTCGTGTGCCTCCAAATTACGGTCCATCACACCTGGTCTTGTATCGTCAAACAATAGGGGAAGTAGCGGGGAAGTTCCAGTGTCTCTTGCTGAGGAGAAACTTGGCCAAGAAAAGATTGCCCAAGAGTGTATCCAAGTGCTGTAGCAACTGGTACCGCAACCGCATTCCCTACTTGCATATATCTGGCAGCCAAATAATACGAGCACGTTCAGGACATAAAAATATCGTTGTCAGCACGCAATATGCTTTGAGGGGTGAATGAAAATAATACCTCTGCTTGATTGGACCAAACAACTTGTAGTAGTCCGGAAATCCCTGTAGACGTGCATTCTCTCTGATTGTCAACACTCTATCTTGCTCAGGATGGAGAATGATCTGCACCCAATTTCGACAGACAAAAGTCACACTTGTCAATAATTTATCCAATAGAAGTAGTTTTAACTGCAAACTTAAAATCCTGGGCACGACACCCTAAACATACCAATGCTGTCTGGACTTGCTGCAAACGTGGAACAATATCTATGGAATCAGACCTGGTTGTGAGGCTCGGCTCGCGTGACAACAGTTGGAACCGTTTCATCCCACCACAACCTTCCGAAGGGTCTGTAAAAGCAGACATTGCAAGGGCCAGGTTAAGGTCATTCTTCTTTATTGATGACTGAAGACAGCTGCATGGAAGCTTAAAATTTCTTCCAAATCGAAAAGTACAGATGCCTTACTTGAGAGAGCGACCTTTGATGAAGCTTACAGCATAGTCTGGAACCTGCATGTCAAACCCAGAGATTATTCACAAGCAATGACTATGCTGCATGTTACAATTTTGTGAGGAGAGATTGTGTTCTCCAGTAAAAATCTATCGATAGCCACAACTTTCAGGTGCGCATACCAATGGCTTGCCGGAGGGCAGCAGTTCACGGGGCTCCTTAATCACATCAACCGTGACTCCATCTTCTTTAATAATGATGCCCTTCAGATCCCTAAAATTTGCTCCCTGCGAGTCAGTAGTGTTCAACAGAAGTCAGATACAAGCATTCATGCTATACGTTACAATTTCAATCACATACATCCAATGTAGATATTCAGTATAGGAAAGAAAACCGCTAGTGAGAAAATTAAATACCTTTTTCTTCGGGATTTCCTTGACACGGTAATAATCATCTGCATTCAAGCATAGAGGTCGATGATCTGGAAGCATGCCTTTTTTCTTCTGTGCACCGAGAGTGCCTAAACCTCCAGTGCCTGCAGTCATTTGAGCAACTTTAAGATCACTAAAGATTTCTCTGGACATAATTTCCAAACCAACGGGAGTTTCTCTTCGAATTCATTTTAACAAAAAACATATGAACATATGAATACGGTAGTATAAGGGGAAAATATGACCGCACCTTTCTTTGGTAAGCGTAAGAAATGCTGGAAATCACATTGCGGTTCAATCTCATAAGCTATGTCATCCTTATTATGGTCATTACCAACCTGGTACAAAAAGCACACGGTTATCGCCTACATCGCCTACAACTATATCTGTACAAATTTCAAAAGCAAATGTAGATGCCATGACTGTTTGAAGAGTATGTACACTCAGAAAGGGTCCTGGCATACTTACAGGAGGAAGATCAGAAAGTGCATCCTTGAGGACAAGAGGTTTTTGCAGCCATTCAGGCTGCTTGAATTCTTCGTACGCAACAAGACATCGCTGGAATTACAAAAACAACGTATTAATGCACAACTCAGGAACAGAAAGTAATCAGGTTATAGTACCAAACAGAACAGGGGAGACCATTATCTAAGAGAATAACTTATAGAAGTGACAGCAGTTCATTTAGGAGCAAGAAAACATACCTCCCACGCATTTGGAACTCCACCACGCACGATAACTTTATGTGTGGGCATAGGATATGGAGGAAGCGACTGCATAAAATTTGACAAGCGTACAAGCACACATGAGCACTTCGTCAAATCAATAGTTCGATGGAAGAAAAGATTGATGAATTCAAAGAGAAACTCGTACAATGAACGATCAATGGTAATGATATATCACAGGAAAACCGACGTAAGATTGTAAATGCGCCAAAGCAAGGTTGCTGTGAATGTAGAGCGTACGTGCCAGTTAATGCTATCAATTACTATCCATGCTTCTTTCATTTTAACAAGGCTCCGTTGCTTTGACTGAACTAGAGGTATGCAGGGAAGGACTGGCTAACCTCTTCGCTGTTAGCTCCCCACAAGAAGCAGCGAGCTCGAAATTGAGGCATCCCATAACACCCAGCAACCATGATGCCAACTTTTGACTGAAAAAAAGGTTTTCAATTTAGTTAACTTCGAAATAAACTGGTATCCTGCAAAATTGCTTGTCAGGAGAGTAATGCCCTACGGAATGCAGCCGAATGTGCTTTTTATTACACACTAGACATGAACGATGAAAATTGCACAAACACGTATACTGGAAGGTCTTGGATGACGTTCAGAGAAATTAATCAAGGTTCCATGGAATCACGATGTACCTGGTAGTTCATTCCCACAGCTCTACCAAGAGCATAACGGCCAAGTACACCACCACAGAATTTAAGGATATCTACAACGTTCTCCATAAGGAAAAACCTTGGACGTAAGAAATCAACGATGTCCATATACACGACCATCTGTTTGTTTCTTGGATCTGCCAAAGGATCCAGTTTGTTCCGAAATCGGTTGAAACCACTGGCACCTTGGCAGGGCGGGCCTCCGCAAATGACATCACAATCACCCTGGAACCAAGAGACACTGCCTGAGTAAATTTACATGCGAATTACAGTACCATTCGCGAAGATAATTAGCACAGATCTATAGAACACAAGATCCAGTTACTGAAGACTCATATTTAGAATCAGAGTCAATGGGGAGTTGTAAACATCCCAAAATTAGGTTTGATAACGTACAGGAAGTGGCAGCAGTTTTTGTTCCCTCCCTGCCAATACAAACTCCTTCACACGCTCAGGGCAGTGACTGAATGCACCCAAAGAAACAGTCAATATGCAAATCTGCAGGCATTCCCTGAAGGAAAATATATAAGCACTGCAAATCACAATGCAACCAAACCAAATCGGACCAGCATGATTTCAGCATCAACGATTCCAGATGTTGCAGAAAGCCCAGAATCGTACTCTAAGCTTGCAGAAGGTTCCCAGGTGTCATGCTCAGGAGTGTAACCCTTCCATCTGACCTGAAAATACAGAGACACCCACAAATCACTACCTTAAGAGAAATGCATAAACAACTGCAGGCCTCTTCAATTACTGGAATGGTGACAGCAATAGCAATGCCATGGCGGAAGTATGAACATTCAACAAATACATGCAAGTAGTATGGGTGGGTTTCATTCAATTCAGATTGCTCAAAGTCGTAGTGGAACTCACTTTGAACTCAAGACCTTTGGTGAGAGGAACATCATCCTCTTCGGACTTTAATTGCTTGGTACTTGGAGTCTTTTGACCCGGAAGTTCATCTTCCATATCATCGACTTGCTCCATCACTTCCTTATCTTTGCTGCTCACTTCTCCAATCCATCGTACTCCAAGCAGCCGTTCCACTTCATACTCACCAGGGGCTGCTCCTTCGTCGCCGTCTTCCTCGTCTTCACTGTCCTCTTCCACAACGCATCCTTCTGGATACTTCTCACACAGTTTCTGCCACTCCTTCAGTAATTGCAGATAATCTTCTGCTGCTTCATTTCGGACCTGCAAAACACATGGACATTAGAGAGGTACCTACTCATATCTTTAATATACAATGTACCCGAAGTGTATCACGTTGGTAAACCCATAACGTGCAACAGTAATTATTATACCTTGAACTGTTCCAATAGCATTCCCGGGAAGTATTTCTCACAATTCAGCAAGGGATAAAAGGCAAAATTCAGCATGATTGTACCAAATTCTAGGTTAAAAGAAATCAACAGCAGATGGAAGGACTCACGATAGTTTCAGGGTGATTGTGCTTCAACGACATGCAGGCGAACTCGTTCAGGTCCACAGCCCATTTCTGCAGAAAACTTTCATTATCTGTTAGTCTGTATGTTCAATACCTTGCAAAACAAATTAAATCAAAATAGACATAACCAAATTTCGAAGATAATATCGTATTATCATCAGACTGCACCCTAATCAGCACCTAGACCAGGACGAACATAGAACAGACAATAGAGATTGTGGACGGGTCTTACAGTGACAAGGTTAATGCCAGCCAGGTTCATCCCTAAACATATTCCAGTTGACATAGCACCACATCCACAGTACAAATCAAGCAGATGAAATTCTTTCTTGTCTTCAGGGTCTTTGTTGGAATTGTCTTGAATTGACTCGTTCTTTGATGCTGACTGGTTCTCCGAAATGTGAAATTTGTTCTCGGCATAATCTAATCCAGGGGGCTCTGCGAACAAACCATAGTAGCATGAGATAAAATGGGAATCCACAAATTGACAACAAAGACACTGAAGCCTGGCATGATTCATCAAAAAGACAGAATGGGGCACAAAGACTAACCTGGTAAGTCTTTCGGGAGCTCATAGAAAGTCGCGTATGCAAACTTGTATCCTTTATCAAAATAGTAATCGCATTTTGGAGTTTTAACACGAGATTTATCAGATCTTCCCTGGAGCAAACGAAAATTGAACACAAGTCAACGTATGGTTCAAGTTGTGGATCCGCGGGACCATCGATAAATAAATTAGATGCCTACTCAGTTGTTAAGGAAACTGTGCATGGATTTTGGTCAAACCTTTGAAGCAATTCGAACGACAGTTACTTTGCCCACAATGACATGTAACTCATTGTCATCCATCACGTCAGAATAGAAAATTCTTTTGGGGTCCTGATTCCTGCCTTCTGTACCCATTCCCTGTCCCAAACCAAAAAAATATTTCCATAAGACTCGGTAGACATCATATTACATACTCGTAACATTGCACGAAAAAGGAACCATAAAAAACCAAATATGGGAAACAAGTTTTGCAAATTACCGTGTCGTAAGTTCTGAAGAACCACTGCGCAGCAAACCACGGAGACTTATCTTCTTTCTCATAAAACTCAGTAATCCTCCCTATGAAGGGGTCCTCTAAACCAGACTGTCAAAACATGGCAGACGTGAGTTTGGAAGAAATGATCGGCATGTGCAGAAGGACGAACAGGGTATTGCTGAAACTAACACGCACACAAACTTGAACTGAGGCAAGGAGTGTGAATGGAAGAACCAACATGAATATGAACACAGTCTCCCAATTTGTAGAGCTTCCCCTCCACTTCAGCCTGCTTATAATGCGCAATGACAGGGACCTCTTTCTCCTCCCCTGCCTGTGACCTTTGGGCAGTAAACACAAGATCTCAACAATCTCACTCAAAAAAATATTGCTGCAAGTTCTGAGGGGAGTCACAAAAGACAATGAGACATTTCTCAGTTCATGAATTATACCTGTCTTTCTTCAATTTCATTACAGCTCCACCCTGCAACCAGGGCGCCAAACAGTAAGCGCACACAGCAGTCGATTCTACAAATTGCCATCACACGACAATGGCTGCTCTTTGGATGTCAGTAATCCCACATACCTCGGGATATCGGTGACAATAATCCTTTTTGGCCACATGAGTTGGAATCCGACTGCTCTCGATGAAGCTACAATCCACGTCATCCTTGTCAAGTATCTCCGGCTCCACTTCTTCAGGTGCAGCACCTTCGTCACTGCCATCGCCAAGCACGCCGGAGTCATCGTCCTCTCCCCTCTCCCGAGCTTCAGATACCCCATTCCGCCCTTTGGCCGCCACAGCCGACGTTACCTTCTGCTTCTTCGTAGAAGCCCTACGCGAAGTCTTCTTCCGCTTCGCATCCGATCGAACAAGAGGCTCATCAGCCACATCATCCAAATCAATCACGGCGCCATCACTCGCCGATTTCGGTGGCGTCACAGCAGGGAAAACCTCCTGCTGATCCCTTTTCACAGGCCGGCCTCGCACCAGCGTGCTCCTCGACATCGTACTCGCCAACTACTTCACCACAACCACGCCACTCCAACGTCAACTAATAAACCATCAAAAACGCCAACTCTGCCAAAAAAAAACACCACTCCACTCAACCGTCGCAAATAAACCGTGACATACATCGACCACGAAGAACATCAACCAAGCCACTAACACATCAACCTATACACCATGAAAACGCTAAATACTCTGTCCAAATCATACCAATAAAAACATTGCCAATGAAGCCAGACGAAACACCAACAGCCAAGAGACGACAAGAGCACCACAAGCCACAACAAGCATAACCGAAAACGGTAAAATCAATGACCCAAACTCGCAACATTCCCAAGATCCGGCAACCACTTCG
The DNA here is from genome assembly GCA_963969395.1 of Pseudoscleropodium purum. Lineage (NCBI taxonomy): Eukaryota > Viridiplantae > Streptophyta > Bryopsida > Hypnales > Brachytheciaceae > Pseudoscleropodium > Pseudoscleropodium purum. The sequence continues at coordinate 8,923,703 of OZ017797.1, forward strand.
GGAACAACAACAACAACTACAGCAAAATCCACAACTGATTCACCAATTCCACTGCTCACTGTACGCCATTGCAATTGTGAGCAATCAGAGAGACAAATGAAGACTCACACTCTAACAAAACTCTCCAAAAACTCCTCCAAACTCTTCGAAACCCTCCCAAGACACTTCAAAAAGGGTGCAAACTCCAACAACGAGGGTCACGGCCTCTCCCACACTTGCACTCCGCGAAGTTCATAACCAAATCTGAATGAAATCGGGCCCAATGAAAAACAGGAACGCCTTCTACTCACCGAGCTGGGTCGAACAGAAGAACAGAAGCCGAGACGAGCAGCAAAAGCCCGCGAGGCACACGATTTGAAAACGAGCAAGTCCTGCTGCTGCGAGGAAAGCCCAAATAAGGAACCTGGCGAGGCGGGAGCAAATAGGCGTTGGAAGGCCATGGCGGGAGAAAGGGACGACATTCTAGGGGGCAATTTCGGGCAGCACGGGCAGTTGGGGAAGAAAATTGGGGGCTGGGGAGGGTCCTTCAAGAGAAGGACATGAGTCATGAGTGTCCTTATTAGTGTCCTTGGTAGTATGTAAGTTCATCACGTAGGAATTGTGGGAAAGGTCTTTTCTATAGTTGCTTTTCATTAGTACTGACATCCATTTTTTTTAAAAACGTAAAATATCAACTTCAATTATCTACTTTGTATTGTATTCCCTCTATTTTTGAAAAAATACTCAAAATTTCTTTGTAAAATACAGAAGAAATGTGGGTCTTTTTCAGGAATAGAGGGAATATTAGCTAGCTTTTGTGTATAAATTCTTTGCAAGTAAATTGGGTGATTGAAGATTGTTTGTATAATCACTTTTCATTAAAAAAAATTGGGTGGTGAATTAATTAGCTTTCACTAAAAATGTGAAGCAACAACTTTTATTCTAAAGTCTTGGATTGGATTGGATTTTGCATATGAAGTTTTCATATAAAAATTGTGTAAAAGGTCATTCCTAAAATCACTTTCTCTTAGAATGGATTGTTGCCCGTTTTCTAAGTACGAATTGATAGTGAATTGGCTTCTATTTGAAAATATGAAATAACTACTTTAATTTCAAACTTTATGTTTAGTTAGGTTTTATTGAATTCTCATAATAAAGCTAATTTGTGTAGATGGTTGACTCCAAAATCACTTTCTATAATTCTATAAATAAGGTTGGAATAATTGAAATTTTCTTTCATGAAAAAATGAAATAGTGATTTCAATTCCAAACCTTATGATTATATTAGGTATTGTAGAATCTTGCTTATAAAGCAAAGTTGAAGAAGTGGCAATTACATTGTTGAACTTAAAAAAATCATTGTAGTATTTTTGTAAAAGGAATTAAAGATCAAGTGTAGTAGTTACTAGCTATGCTAGTATAGCTAGTAGAACTATCTACAACACAATGTATACACACTTCATTCTCCATGGTCATGACAAGAAGATAAGAATTCTTCTTCTTGTCATTCCTCTTCTTCTTCTTCTCCTTCAAGATCAATTATTAACTATTATTCTATTAACAACTAACTATGAATCTTTTCAACTTCCAAGTTAGTTAATCATCAAGAACCCACCCTCATCTAACTACTTCATCTTCTTTAATGTTCAATGCTGATTTGAAATCTTTGTCACTTCAATTATTTTAATTTGATCGACTCTATGGCAATGAAAATTTCAACTAACAATTAGCCAAAAAGAGGCAAATGGATGTGTTTTGTATTAATCCTCCACTTTTGATTTGTAAAAAAATTGAGGATTGTTGATATGCAGTGGACATTAATTGCCCTTCACCTGACACCATTGATCTTTCAAAAAATGAAAGTTGTTAATGTCATCTGTCATATCTTAGCTAATATAGGATATGAAATACAATATGGAATATAGATATGGATATGAATATATACAATAATTATACAAATGCATAATATAGACACAATATATACCTACTCTAAATACAAATGTAGATACAAACATAGATATTAATTGCACTCATCCTACATCTTGAAAAATACAAGTATGGAGGGTGGGGTGGAGTTATGTAATAAAAATAATTTGAGGGTTATATAACAAAACTAAAATGCAATTAACTAATTCAATGTTTTGAATTTATTATAACAAAATTTCAACTAACAATGTGTAAATACCAATAGTAATATAAGATTGATGGCTTATAAACTTTGACAAGGGAACAAAATGATATAGAACAAACTATTTACAAACAAATAAATAGTCACTCTTGAGGTAAGCTATTGCACATAAAGTTAAGACATTCTATAATCTTATAATAAAGACTTACTTGTGAGCATACATGTTGGGACCTACAAGATAGTGAATTGTATTGCTTGAAAGTTGAGAAGGACAGTGAAGAATGGTTGACTTTATAATCAGATTTGTAAGCTAGAACAAAAATGAGAAATGTTAGGGGTTTAAATGTAATTTTTGATAAATTGGTAGATAAAAAATGCATATAAGAAAAAGTTAAATATTTCACACCAAAAATTATTGAATGAAAACATATAATTTTTACAATGTTTTCTATATGAGGTTTGATTTAACCCTTAAATTTTTTGGCAATTCAAAATGTGTAGGTCAATTCATTTTTAGAATAGCCATTTTTAGACTTAAGAATATAAAAAATCACTTAAACTTGTGCTCATTCTCAAGAGAATTAAGTTAGCTATCAAGTAGTGTATTTAGATGTAAAAAAAGATTCATCATTGAATTTACAAATATTTCCAAAGAACAGGAGGTCTAGGGGTTGTAGCAAAGAGTCATCAATTTAAGGAACTCTAGCCAATGAGGTGAAAGCATGTCTTCAAAAATAGGTAGGGTTATAAATATGCCATCAAATGTGAAAGCATGTGTTTATGGATAGGTAGGGTCATAATTATGCCACCTAATGTTATTAAGGCTTCGCCAGCTTGACGTTGGAAGACTTTTGGTATACTTTTAGAAACAACGTGTTGCAAACTATGTGAGGAACATCATGGGAGAAAATTGTTGAAAACCATCTCAAATGGAAGAGTAATTAGGTTGGGCAATGAGGACACTTGGAATTCTAATGGGTTCTTACATTAGAAGATTTTTGGGGCCTTTGGATGCCTGTGCGTTATTACAGCCTACAAATGTAGGAAATAGGTTCGGCGCAGCGGTCTAACGTGGCTGAGACCCTACCACGTCATTGACCAAAAAAAAAAAAAAAAAAAATTTTTTTACATTTGGAGACTATATTTTTTTATATTTTTTTATATTTTTTTTTATGAAAAAAGAAATTCTAAGAAGGAAATAGGCCCGAAACAAGCTTCTAGACCCCCCAAAACTCTCCTAATGGCCTAAACTATTTATAGCCCTTTTTCAATGATCCACCCAATAGTAGATTAGACCTAAGGCAGTGCTACCCTCCCCCTTTTGTTACTCTGCCTAATTTTGTGGATACAAACAACCATTGGAATATAAATCTTGCACTTGGATTTTAGTCATTTTTCCAAAAAAATTCTTATTGTGTGTCTTTTCTTGTGTTCTTTCATTCTACCATATTCAAGTTTTGAATTTTCGCTCTAGATTTGTGATAAATCTTCCATTTATCTCATAATGCTTGAAATTTAACATTAAAGTGGTCACTACTACAAGACCATTTTCTTGCTCATTTTTGGTTCTACTAATACAAAACTTGTTTCCATGCTTGTGGAACTTGATTACCTTGAATATGAGCATAGTATGCCAAATTTATATTGGTAGTATATTAAATAAAGAATTGGCATCCCACGTTCTTTTTCTACTAGCATATCTTTTATTTATTTTTAAATCTTAATACTCATTTGAATTTAAAAGTATTAAGAAGTGAGTTCAATTATAAATTGCCATTTATTGTTTGGTAGCTAAAACTTTTAAAACAAGAGGAGTAAAATAGGGGGTACTAATAAAATAATATGGAATAATGTCCTTAAATATTTTGAGCATATTTTGTAATGTTTCTTTGCAATTTCTAGTACTTATTGCCTTCTAAAAATATAATTTTGGATATTTATGGTTACTAGATGAGACAAAAAGCATCCTCCACCCATTGCTTCCATCCAAGTTGAATAGAAACCCTCTATAAAAACTAACGTCAATCATTTCAATTTATAATCTTGGCACCAAATACCCTTTTTGAAAATATAAATCCATCTTATTTTGGATATTCTCAATCAACATTAGAAGTTCTTTGGATTCAATAAGGGATTATAGATTTTTCTTTCTAGTTTACTCACTAATTTACTTTACCAATAGAAGAATGTATTTGGCAATATATATTCTAATAAACACACAACAAGTTGTTATGGTGTATTACACATTGGTAAATTTTTTCATCTCCTTTTTAAGTTAAAAAAAATGTAAATCTTTTAGGATCGCTTTATTACCTCATATAAAATACCTTGCAATAAAATATGGTAAAAATAATTAAATCAAACTTTCTGAATTTATGATTTTTCTATAACCAAATTTAATTTAAATAATTCTATCATATCTGAATTCTAAAAACTAAAGTATGTAGTCTTATGGATTCTTTTAGAGAATTTATAGATGCAAATAATTGTTTGAATATCATCTTTTACACTATCTAAGTTTTGTAATATTACATCTTATAGAAACAAGTTATAACATTTAACAATGTTATTAGTAACTAACTAATTGCATCAAAAATTGCATTTTCATTCTAAAACCAACCCTAGTCTTAAACGTAAAACTTAACACATAAAAGCCCAAGGCCTAGTTAAGGTTTAGACATTTTCAACAATTGAAAATTCATATTTAAAATGCAAAGTGTTCCCCCTTCCAAAAGAAAATTTAAACATTAGATGTTTTTTGGGGTTGGAAGGGCCATTTGGGTCTATTCCCCCAATAGTCTAGGAATAACTATTGTCAAATTTTTTTGATTTTTTTTGAAAATTTTAAAATGCAAAAAAAAAATTTAATTTAAAAGTGACATGGTAGTTGCTGTTCCACGTCACATAGCTGCTACGAGTAGTGCACTGAGTTTGGGAACATAGATTTAGGCAGGGGAATTCATAGCCCTCTTGGAGGCTAAATCTCATCTAATATACCTTTTCTAACAGTTTCAACAAGATCCAACAATAATTTTGAAAGTTTTACAATAACAACCACGTTCAATTTCTTAATTGGTTTATTTTAGGTGTTAATTACCTTGATAAGTGTGTAAAGTGAATTTTTAACTTCTATACATTTTTTCATAAAATTTCTTGGAATAAGTAAGGGTATGTTAAAATAATATATAATTAAAAGTATTCCAAAGTAATTAAGTACCAATGTTTTATTTATTATATGGGGTAATGGACACATCTAGACTACAACTGGTTTGCAGTGGATCCAATTCTAATATATCTCTATTCTGAAAAAAAAAGTAGGAACTTGTTATTGACTATGGCTTAAAATAGAATTTAAAAAAAAGAATTTGTATGTGGAATTAGGGACTCTATATTAGTTAGATATAGACAAAAAATACAACTTTAACCACTCCACAATAAAAAAATGAATCTTATATTTATTTGTCCCAGTGGAAAATTTGGAATTTGCACCTTTAGTCTAGCAAGACCAATTGTAGTTTAACCCTGGTTGTTGGTGATGAAAAATAGGTTTTGACTTTTGAATGTATGACACCAATCAAACCAATTTCATTATAAAATCTATACTACAAATAATTATGCCTTTGATTGATTTGTGATTTATTTCATTATTACCATTATCATATTGAATAATAATATCATAATTGTAGATGTCATGGTTTTGAATCCTATTGGTAGAATCATGCTATAAACAAATTTGATTTGAAATATTTTTGTCTTACTAGATGCAATAATTAATAGAGCACAAAAAATGAATTGGTAATAGTGATGTGAAATTTGCAATGAGAAGGTGCTCAAGGTAGCATAACATAATGACTTTGGATATAATAAGATATCGTATGTGAATTGGTATAGATTTTTAATGATTGGATAACGAATAAATTGAAGCATGTATAGAGATTGAAACCCTAATCAAACCATAAAACTCAAGATGAACATTATTTTCATTTGTTTTTAGAATTATTCCTCCACCATAATCGTATTGGTATAGTATTCGTAATAAGCATGAGTTTAAGATTTTAAATGTCATTAAGATATAATAACAAACCAAAATAAAACTTTGGGTTTTTAGAATTTTATTACAATCCATGGTTTCTTTGGAATTGCATGATTCAATGAAATTTTTTGAAGAAAATATTGAAAATCTCTAGTTTCTTGGATTAGTTGTACTCCATTAACAGACCAAGAAGTTTTTGAAAATCTCTAGTTTCTTGGCACTCTCTTTGATTCATAACTATGGAGGTATAACTACAAAGTTACGTTAACTTCTTTTGATTTAAATCCACCAAGATTCTTGATAGTGGTGGATACAAAACTCTAGAATTATTTGGGGTCCTATTGTTCAATTTTTGGGAGATTCATTAATCCTTAAAGGGTTTTTATTACAATATGTGTTTGACAAAACTGCCATTTGTAGTACAAGTACCAAACCTTAGAAAAAAAACATTTTTAGACACATATAACAATAGGATTTTGCAGTAGGTTGGTTTGAGAAGATGTGGGAAAAACTTTAGAAATTTCCACTGTGTAGATTGCAAGATATTAGCATTTGAATTGACAAAAAATCTTTTTGTGGCGTTACAAGATACTATGCAGTTACACTTTATGGGGGGACATTTGTATGAAAATATGTCTAAAATGGTGGTACTTTTTTGGATTCATTCTTCAAGGCAAGCTAACTACGTGGCTTGAAAAAGTTTAGATCATTCCAAATTGTACAACACACAAGGGAAAAAAGCAATAAGTCAAAAGAAATAGAGAATGATTCAAAATACTAAATTGTGAAGAATTTAGTTATGGAATTGAAAAATGCCAATCCCAAAGGTTGCAATGTTGTAATAAAGAACCTACATCCTATCATTTTATTTTATTTTTAAATATTAAAGATTCAGTTAAATAAAGGACTTCAAAGTTTATTTTAGATTAGGGATTCTATAATTGCCTATAAACTAAAATTCCTCATAACTTTCATCTCATTAATCAAAATGGAATGATTCAAAGCTTTCCATGAATATATAGATCTAGGAAACCAATTTTAAATTTTTGTTTCTTTAAAAAGTGATTTGAAAAGCAATTGAATTGCTTAGCTTGCCAATTGAATAATGAAAATTACATACCATACAAAACTTTTTGACCATGTAGCCAAAATTTGTGAAAGTTGTTGGGCCTTTGAGGTACTCTTCAAGCACATTTTGTGTGAAAATTTCAAAGGAAAAAAAAAATTCCATTTGTAGTGAGCTACCCAAAGTTGTTATGTTGCCAAAAACATAGTTTGATGTATTAAGGGTTAAAGTGCATGAACAAATGAATACAATAACATACATTAATCCAAAATAACCATGAATTTTCAAAACTTTACAGAAAACTTTATTGAATGGTGGTGTGATGACATGGAGGAGTTTCTTCAAAAGAAGAATTACTAAAACTATTGTCACCTTCGCACTCCTTTTGGTCGATCAACACGTAGTTTCAAAGGAGTTCATGTTTCAAATTATTCCATCCTACTAAAGTTAACTCAATGCAACATCAGAGTTGAAAAGAAAAATTCAGAAATTCAGAATATGTTTATCCCTGCCAAAATTGGGAGCACCTAGTGTGCTGCTAATAAACTAGTTTGTATCCATATATGGTTCCCCTTGGGAATTAGAATTGTCAGTACAGTACAATGAATTCAATGGACCTGGGGTGCCTGTACTAATATTTTAACTTCTTGACTAATACACTCATCCAAATTGGTGAAGAAGCAATCAGGCGTAAGTTACACTTGCTTATTCCAACACCATCAGCTTTCCAACCTCCAGACCATCATTGAAAGCTCCCTGATTTAAGCGAAACTCCACGAGCTGCAACCAATAAGAAAGGAAATTTTTTAGAAGGAAATATAGCAATTAGATGTTCCACATGAGAGTAACCAGATAAGCCATACGGTAGTGGATACTAGGGACCTGATTCTGCCTCCAACAATGACCCCTGTTACCGACAACTGCTTGTGTAAGCTTGACTCAGGTAAAAGTCTATGGCCATTGATCTTTGAATGGAAATGGGATTGACACTTAGTAGTCTACACCATCTCACTTTGAAATTGCGTCAGGAATTCATTCATAGAGATAAAGATATGATCTCAATAAATTTGGCTCTTGTACTCAAAGTGATCTCTCCACAGCTCTGCACTGATCTCCCCAGAATCACTCCCACATGTATTAAAATGCTGAAAAAGACGCAAATAGTATCCTCTATCTTAGTGCATAAGAGGTGTATCGTGACTTACATCGTTACAACCGAAGCCGTTCAATAGACAAGCTCCAAAAGCTGGAAATTGGACTAAAACGTCGACTTGGGAGTAGAGCTCTCTTGGATCAATCTTCAGGATCTTCACTCCACGAGAAACAAGGGCTCGAACTTATCGCAGAAAGCTAAGCCCATGCTGACGCGATACGCAGCAGAACCCAAATCAATAGCTGCATGTGTTTCATATCCCTGCAAAACTTTGAACATAACATTCGACACGAGAGGATTTAATGGTAGCTGCTGCAATAACCCGCTGATTTCCAAAAGCTGCTCTTTCAGAGTTTGAGTCTCACTGCTGACGCAAGGTCCTGCAAAGGTCAAGAGGCCTAATAACCTGCGATAAACCATTTTAAACGCATCCTGGTGGTTGGTTACGCCACCAACCCACGACATCTTCTCCTGCATTCGTATAGTCAACTCCGCACAAGACTTGGCTTGTTCGAGAAATCTGTGCCTCCACACTCCCACGAACGCTTCACCAGATGATTCGCAGTTCATCAACCGGCGTAAATGGAGGCAGCAAAGCTGCACGAACACAAGTTCCTCTTCATGGTGATTGTCAATTTCCTTGTCAAACAGGCGTCTGACCAGATCCATATCATTGACAAGGAGGGCATCTATATCTTCTGAACCCAACACCCACTCTGCCAACACTTCCCAATATACCTGCCACGACCCAAAATGAGAGCTCAGGCACTGAAAAGCCAGCTGCACTACCCGCTCCACCTGTGACGGAACTGCTGCATTGAAATGAGCATTCCCATTGGTTCCGGATGAAAGAGCGAGAACGTCCAAGAGGGACAGAGCGAGACTCTGCCGTAGCTCTGGATTTTCATCTTCCAAAAGTTTCACACAGACGCACCAAACCTGTAATAGGGACCTCCCGTACCACTCAGCAAATTCCAGCACAAGCCCACCCTCTTTTGAAGCCAATTTTGACGCTACCCATGGAACTTGATCCAGTAATTTAGAAGCTACAATGGCCAGCGCTGTAGCACGACGGAAATTGGCTGACTCACTTGCTGCACTATGCTCCTTCACGAGACAAATCCATTCATCAACTGCCCTCCTGACAAGCTCAGGTCGAGGATCTGCAATATTGCTGCTATGCATGACTCCGTCAGCCAGCCAGCCAAGCATCTGACTCAAGCATGCTCCCATGCACTTCATGGCCACTTCCTTGGATTTTGTGTGTTTCGACATCTTGTAAATATGGAGCACCCTGTCCCAGATCATCAATGAAGTTGAATCCCACACAATACCGCTGTCCACTGGTGCTGACATCTGCCTATGAAACACTGACCTCCAAGCGAAAAACACATGGAGAATGCGACGAACACACCCTGGATGTGTCTCTGAACTCAACCGCTCCACAAGCAATGGCTGCAAGTAGCTACAGATCCAACCGGCTCCTTCAGAGGTTGGTTCTGTCAAACAGAGAGAAAACTTCTTCAGAACCTTGAGAGTTGCTAGGCGCACTTCATACATTCTATGTGAAAGAGCACGGCTGAACATCAACCCCAGGTTCTTCACTTCCGTCAGATCTAATGAATTGTCTCCATTGTGTTCCATTGTGCTCAAATCACTGCTCTGCGAAGACCAGTTTGAGAGGATGGTAGTAAAATAGAGGTTGGCAGCTCGTTCCCGCACAAGAACCTGCATAGAATCTTTCCAACTTGATGCACCCTCAATTTCATCCTCTAGACACTCTGAACACAAACGCAGTAGATGCCCTCGAAGATTGCTCATAAAAGCTTCCATAAACATCAGACCTTGCGCACAAGTCTTAGCAATGCCCAACATTGCTTCCAACATACTGAAGAATGCACCTACTACCATGTGGCAGGGACAAAGGCGGATCGACCCAAGCCATAGACGCCGTTCAACCTCGCTATACAGCCCTGTTACGATCATTTGGCGTTTATCAAGGTCTGGAAGTGCAGAACAATTGGAGTTTAGAAGAACTGTCATCTGCAGTAGCACCCCATGGATTGCACTGTTAGATAACGCGTTATTTGATGCGTTTCTTGCAACTGGTAAGCTTTCTGCAAGCTTCAATAGGACTGCCGGTAAGTCATCTGACGAGACAAGGGGTGCGAGAGCACGTGACGCTAGCACTCGAACATGAAAGTTCTCCAGCGTAGCACATGAAGTCACGTAAGGACGGAACGCAGAAGGACTAAGCCAATCACCCACTCCTGAACTTATAACTGAGGGCTTGAGCCGAGACAATATGATTAAGACAGGGCCCAAGCTCGGATGTAAAGTACTTGTCATTCCATGACCCTGATATCCACCACTGCCTTCTTCATGCTGAAGTTGCAGAGTTGCTGAGCTAAGTTCTTGCAAAAGAAAGGGGTGTAATGTTGGAAATCTGCACACGTCAAATAAAATTGAAACCTTAGACATGAACACCTCATGACCTCAATCCTGAATATTACAGAGACAATCTGCCCGATCCACTCCTGTATATTAAGAACCTTAATGATAAATGTCCAATCGATCTGAGCAAATGCCGACATTGGATTTCTCACCTGTGGAAAAACTCAAACCCAGTAATAGCTCGCCTTGCAGACTCACGTTTGTACACATTCAGAAATCCAATACAACGATGCACTAGAGCTGCAAATGCAAGTGTTGCACTGTTGCGAACTTCCCAGTACGGACACGAGAAGGCTTGTATAGCAGTAATGAGGCCATCCGCACAGAATCCAGACGTATCAGTAGCTAAGTTGGTGTCGTGAAAAGCGACCCTCATTGCGTTGAACGCATGGACCGTGGGAACTACACCTTCATCCCGCTGTTTCATCCTTGTTTGTATCTCCATATTGTCGACGGTGCTGTCAACAACATGTACAAGATCATCCCCGTGAGAGGGATGTCCAGCATTGTCTTTGGTCGATGCAGAGACAAAAGTTCTGGACGTATCAATCAACCATTTCATGGCCATTGGAAGGAGCTTTTTAGGCGCACCATCAGGCTCAGCCAAGAAAAGTGCAAGGAATGCTGCTGGTATGCCAGCACTTCGTCTCAGTAGATTATCCACTGTCTGTCCTTTGGTACCCGTTCGTTCAAGCAGCTGATTCATCCATGATTCAGGCAGCTTGTTCAATCTGCATACAATCAAATACCTGGTAAAGAAAACTCTGATATGGCACGCATCTCAAAAATGAATGTCAAGCACACTGCTTCTATATTTTCAATACGTGCTTTGACTCAAGCTATAAAAGCTATCCTCAATTTTTTAGAGTTCGTGAAATTAATGAAATTGTTCATAATGTGAACATTTGTGAAAGATGCATAGGTAGATAACCTGGGGTCTGGAGAGCGTAGAAGACGATCACAAAGGGCAATGAAGCCCGTCCGAGTTTTGTCGATAGCACCATTGTGTTTCATGGCCAGCAGCACTTGCAAGAAGTGCGCTCCCATTGCCTCCAACTGCTCCGCATTCAGCAGCTCACTTTTACTCTGGGACATGATCACATATCAAATCACATCATAAAATAGTATAGTTGACGTCACTAATATACATGCAAACCTGCAATCGAGCTTGCCATAAATAACTGTAGGAAGCAAACTCATGCCTTAAGGACAAGGCAATGCCATTCTTCACCATGTTCATTGCCCAAAGCACATCCTCACTTCAATAAAAATAGATTTACCCAGTGTACTATCGCAACCCTTACAAACAGGGTGGAACCCTTTAAAAGTATAAACACGTAGACAAAAAATAACATGAACGTTACAAAAGAATTAAACCTCGCTAAAACCATTTTTGCGAATCAATAATTCTAACCTAGTTCTTACCTCTTGTGATATTGCACTATCCCCTTCAGCATGGCCAGGTAGCGGTACTTCTCTCGCGATGGTTCCTAAAAGAAGGCTGACCTATAGGAAATTTTACAGCTCCACATTCATAAGAGGAATAACATTACAGCAGATACAATTAAAACATTTAAACAAAGAACACTTTTTCAACTGGAAATAGAGGCAAACAATTGACGTTGAAAAGGTAATATTAAATGGGAAAAAGCAGGCGAATTAATACTAAAGTCAGACACAACGAAATAAATACATTTCTCAAAGCAGGAAAATAAATACCGAGGTCTAAAAAGAAAGGCAAAGCCAGGGAGGTCGCACCTCTTTCATCGACAGCCAACAGCCAACCATGATCATTTGCTCAACAGGGGCCACCCCCTCTCCATCCTCAAAGTCCTCTTCGTCCAGGTTGACATCCATTATGTCATCCAACATAACTGCTTGAGTATCTGAAGTCATGTCAGGTGGCAGGTTAAGAGCATTGGCAGCAACCACCCACAGAGTCAATGTGGTGACCCGCAAAAGTAGGCTTATGAGTTTGTGCAAAGCTATCCTGAGACGGTGAGCACCAACTTGTACAGCAACTGAAGTCCATGGAAGATCTTCCATTGTGTACCGGAGTGTTAACAGTACCCCATGCACGAAACTATGAGAACAAGCCTTCACAAGGTCTTTGTCTCCCTCGTCGATCCCCCATTTCAGCCAGTCATTCAAAGACTCCACATATTCGGCTATTGCTATGCCTATTCTATCAGGCCCTACCTCTCCACATTCTTTATCCACATCTGCAGATGTTATCACAGTATGAACATTGACTGTCCAACCAAGGTCAAGCACATACTTGCGGAAAATGAGGCGGAGAACCAGCGCTCCTGCATCACTTTCTCGCACGCGAGGACTACTAACAAGGCCCTTAGCCCAGTGTAGGATATGTTCAATTGAGGTAGTTGACTCCAATCCTGGCAGTGGGGTCGGGTAACGCACCAGAATCCTAAACGCACTTTCTCTCAGCTTGTCCCAGCTATCCACGATTGCACCAACAATCACAAGAGTCGCTTCTGCAGATAGAAGGCCAGCTTGATAGGGCGAAAAACCCTCTGCAACAAGTGAGTTGTTTTCCATAGGCTTTGTCTGAGGTGACAGGCTCCACACCTCAATTATAGCGTTCAAAAGCTCCATGGCCATGTTTTTACGCTCATAAGGGGCAGACGGATAGAGCGAAGACAGTAAGTACTGGCTCAACAACTGCATAAATTCCTGCATCTCAGCGATGCTCACCCCATCCTTAGAAACCTGCTCATCATCTTCATGTTCATTTGGCTGAGGGTTGGTGGACCCTTTCTTCTGTTTCTCCGCAGCTACAAACCTTTTTTTCTTTTTCTCATCCCCATAACTGATGGCAGAAGAGGATACCTTCACAGGTTGAGGTTCATTTTCCAGCCGGTGCTGTCTCCATGCTGCAGTTCGAACACGATTGAAGAATTTTTTCAAGAGGCTCGTCCATCTCATTCGAAATGACGTGGATGAACACCTCATGTTCAAGGGAATCGAGAGTTTCAACATTTTCAATTCCAATGAAGAGGGCATTGATGCTGTTTTTGGGTTCAAGCATATGAGTTCTGCCGCATCAACCCGTAAGCTATCATCAAGATGAGTTAACGCCTGCTCCAGCCATGATAGAGGGACCTGTACAACCTCGTTTTGAATTCTCACAACAACAGTTTCGCTGAGTGATGAGGTTAAATCTCCATTGGACACCCTCGAGACAGAACTTGCCGAATTATATTCTTGTTCTATATCTCCATCAATAAGAGCCAAAGAGCGCGCCACTTTCAACACCGATATTACAGCTGCCACACGCTGGTGCATTGTTAGGTGAGAAGGCAAACCTGGAGCACCCCTCAGATACTCCCAGTTCACATTGGACCTTTCTCCCCATTTGCTAGCTCCGTCCAGTATGAAAGCCAGTATAGAAACCACACTGTCCGGATCAATCCGCATAGCAACAGGTAGTGCATATGTATTAAGATTGGTCCTAAGGCGGGAATTTCCAGAAAGAAGGACGGCGAGTAGAGGAGGGATCCATAGTCGCCTGAAGGCTACATCACCTTCCATAACTCCACCAAAAGAGCTCCAGCAATCCACTTTGAGACGCTCAAGAAATGTCTTTAAAAACGAGCTTGCAGAACAGCACACGTCATCATCGGACTGCGCATGAAAAGTATCAAAGAGCAGGTTTGGGTTCATGGACAACATCTTTTCCGCACCAATCCGCACAGCTAAGGAGGCCAAAGGCACATACTTGCCCTTTCTGTAGCGTCCCTCCGCGAGTAGATTTAATGCTATCTGTTTCACAAACTCCCCGTTACTGACTTCAACGTTAGCATTGTCATCGTTTTCCATATGTTGTGCGAAAACAAACTGAACATCTACTAAGAGGTCAAAGATAGCTTGCACCTGCTTCACGGTTTGAGTAAGGGGGTCTTCCCAATTATTCCACACAATCTGCAGAATTCGAGATATCATTGTGGACGGCAACGGTTCATATCCACTAATCAAGACATTTTGGATACTGGCTGCTTCAGCCAGTCGGCCAAGTGCTTCTTGGGTTAATTTGCCGGAAACAGAAGCACGAACTTGCTGCAAGCATATTTGAAGAGCTGTCACTGTGTGAAACTTGAAGTGACTGTCCACAGGACCTTCAGAGAGCGTACAAAGAGCAGGTAATATTCCATCATAGAGAACTGTCCATAATCTCCATGCTGGTTCTGCAGTGCTACCACCTTCGTTCCCAGTATTGGACTCAGCAGAACTGTTACTCCCACGAATAAGAAGAGGAATGTTAAGTGCTACTCGAGGCAGGGCAGTTAAGAGTCCCCGCAACACACACAGCTTGCCAAACTCAGAAAATCTGCTGACCTCAGCCGGGAAGGTACTTTGACATTGTTCCCTGATAGCAGCATCCAACATCCCAAAATAATTGAGTCCTTCGTTAGCACCATCCGCAATTGATAGTAGAGCAATACTCTGAACTGCAGAATCAGCAAAAATTGATTTAGCCAGCAATAAAGCAACTTCCTCCTGAGAGTTCTGGAATAGGGCTGCGGCACATAGTCCCACCCCTGCGGCCACCACGCAGTCTCGAGACAGTTCTGAGGTTTGAAGTACGTCTAACAGAGTTCGAACTACGGAGCCATACACCGCATGCCCAGACCGCGACCACAACTGAATGTTTTTTCCTTCCGCAATTACTGCAGACTTGTCATTTTTAATTCCCAGATCACCTGGAGTCCCTATGAAAGTTACTCCGTCTGAGCAGAAACTTGCATTCGAATCCGCGTTTATGAACCACTGAGGGTAATGTTGCAGCACGTAATAAAGAGAGCCAACAGCATCTTGGGTATCCTCCATTGTATTTGGAGGGGGCCGACCCCCTTCATTGGAGTAATCTAGCACCCAAGCTACATCGTAGCAAGCTGATAAAGTAAAAATATTCAAGCAGATCTCTAACACTCCTCTCAATATGCCCGGCTGTGGAAGATTGGAGACAGACGATGCAACTCCTACTAAAGAAAATCTCTGGTGCTTGATTCCGCCCTGACCATACTCCAAGCAACAACGCTTGAGTGCGTTCGCTACTTTGGTTTCCCAATCCTTGGATAGACGAGCCAGGGGTGTCAACAAACCACGGTGAAGGGGACGAGAGTTGTGCAAAAATAGAAGCTCAGCATAAAGAAGCAGAGCTGTCTGTGCTGAAACATGATCAGATTTTAGCACGGACAGCAATGCATCGGAAAGAGCTTTAGTTGCCGCAATTTGAGCAAACGTAGATGGCAGTTCTCCAAACGAAAGTAGCTGCTTCGCAAAATTCGTAAACGATGCATCAGATGACAAATCGACTGATACAGTTGCTTCTTGAAGCAGAATAAGGACATTGGCCGGGAGAGAAACGGCTTGCTCCGTCCAACGCTTGCGCCGCTGACCGGCTTTCCACCGCACTGCCATCCTGCCACATGCAGACGAAGAGATTCAGTCTCATCTAAAATATTATATATCCAGTCGAAATGTGGTGTACAAGACAAACGCAATACTTAGAAGCTCACAATGCTGCGAAGTTCTATTCAACGAACAGACACAAACAGAAGCTCATTTCAAAGCCAAATGGAGAATAATTTTTGTGAAGTTTCTTCGACGCCCTTTCGAACATTGAATGAGTCACCAGGGCATCAATTTGGTATCTGAAAAACAACTCCAAATCCAATTGCGCGGCTCTAGGTCCTAGTAGTTCTATAGTTCATAAGACTAGCTAACATCCGACATATAGGAGTAACTGAACCACCATTGAGCACACTGCTCGTGAATTGGCAGAGCCTTAAACCCTAGCTCTAACTGGGGTTCACTCCATAATTCTACAACTCCATAGCTTCTCATGAGATTTCCCTCGCCCACATTGTTCAAAAATCTTCATATCAGTAATTCATACGCTCAGTCATCGGTAAGCAGAATCAGAAAGAGCAAATCATTTGCGTTCACAATTTTTCCAGGAATAAATTAGAATGGACACCAAGGGAAATGTAGTCTAGCGCAACAATTCGATGATTGAAAGACGTCTACATGAGCCCGAAGGAAGACTAGACTGGAACAAACCAAAACCCGTAATGCTAACTTTCTAAGTCATTTTTTCCGCAAAGACAAACATTCTAAGAGAATTTTTATAAATCTCTCTGAAAACAATTACAGGTGCGATGAATGGAGAACAGCTAAGCGGATGACCTGCGCAGCGCTCGAGCAAGCGGCACCGGCAACAACGTGCGCACTGTCCCTGCCGAGTGAATTTGCTGAGCCTTAAACCCTAACCCTAATTGGGGTTCATCTTGCGCGTTCCAACGTCCAAGTCCTGGCAACATGAAAGGGCTCGATATAACTTAGTAACTTACGAATAACATGAAATGGGATCCTACAAATAAAAATTCAAATAACATATTTTGGTCTCCATAGCCTAAACTCAATCATTTGGTTTGATTGGGGAAAAAGAAACCTAGCCATTGGCAAGGTGTGAATAAGAATGAAATAACTTTCAAAATGTGTAAAGACTTACTACAAAACCTCATATTTTCCTCTGGATTTTTTTTTTAAATTATTAAAAATTCATGGGATAAGGAAATTCTACATAATTCCTTATAGAAAAAAAAGTCTTTTGGCACCAATCTAAAAAGAGATTGTCTTTTAGAACCCAACTCTCTAAGTGTAGCTTGGTTCCTCAAGACCTTTTTTCTTGCTAGTGTAAATTCTTCCAAAGTCATTTAAAGATTTCATAGCCATGTCATTAAGTTTGGTGAAGGTTTTTTTCTTTGAATTTTGAAAAAATTCTTCACTCTTTGTTCAAGCTAGCCTTCTTCCTATGTGCAACATTATTTTGCTATGTTGATTGTTCCAAGAGACCAAAAAAAAGACAAAAATATTCTATGTCTAGGATTATTTTAGAAATTGAATAAATTGATTTCTAATGTTAAATATTCATTTGTAGGTTTTGAAACTTTAAACAAAGTTGGGAAGAAGACATTAAATTTGAAGCTAAGTACTCAATGATGCTATTATGTGAGTATGGAAATGCAAGCCTATAAGCCTTGAACATATGTATAATAGTAATATCCTACAACTATTTGAAGGTGTTTATAGTATAAACATCTATAATATAGGTATCCTACAATCATATAAGATTTTAAAAATATAGATACCTATCACTAAAAGGAGCTTATGTTTTTTTGAATTTTCATGTGTCTAAGTTGATGGATTTTTTTAGACATCTAATGAAACAAGTCATGTTTTATATCAATAATTATGTTCACTATAATATAGGTGTATAGTCTTTTAAGCCTATGTACTTATGATTCTAGTAGAAATTCTAGCTAACTAATTAGTGATTTGGCACATACATGTTACATCAACAAAATTAATTGTAAACCTTAATAACTATCCAAGACCCTTAGCTCATTTACTCAAAAATGTTATGTGGCTACTCGATAATGATTTACCTAACCTTCTTTAGTTAAGTTGATTGTTGACAAAAATCAATTGAAAGTATTGAGGTAAAATCTTACGATTGTGTTAGTGCCTAAAAATTCAACTGAGAGCTTGTTAAATAAGCAAAATTGACTTTTAGACATTTGAAGATTTTTGGGGACTCCGGAAGCCTGTTTTAGGCATGTTCCCCACAGTGAAGGGAATGGCTCTTTGTCAACAAAAATCTTTTCAAAAAAAGAAATTATTCTTCAAATGCAAAACAAAGTTGAAAAAAAATTTGGACAATGATGTGGCAAGGGCTTAGCCACATCAAACCACTACGCTGTCACTACAAATTCAAGTTCCCAACGTTGATAACTCACAGACTTCTGAAGCCTCCCAAAATCTTCTAATGGGCTTAAATAAGTCGATGTTGTAGATTTGACATGTATCACACCACCATAAATTACAACCAATTGCAAGGTTTTTTTACCCAAGTCACTTTCACTAACTTTGAAATCCTATTTGTTGAATATTTAGTCACTAACAAAGGCAAAATCATTAGAAGATATTCACTTGCATTTGAAGGCTGCAAGTTCCTTGAGTTTTTTAGACCGTGGGGACTCGATGCACTTGCTACCTAATGTGGCACAATGACTACCACATCATTAAAAAAACAAATTTTTTTTTTCAAATTTTTTTTCATTTAAAAATTTAGAAAAAATTAGACATTGGCCATTCACTAGCTGCCGAGATAACAACAATGGGAACGGCCTTGAAATGGCCCTCCCAAACCTCAAAAAATCCTTTAACCCCTAAAGGTCAGAGACTATATTTTCACCAAAAACACTCCAAAACTGCCATTTTCTAATACTAGCATCAAATTTTGGATGAAAAACATTTTTGGATACATTTAACTACAAGATCTTGTAGTAAACTAATTTGAAACGATATAGAAAAAATTTCAGGATTTTCCAATGCATAGATTGTAAGATATTAATGTTTTAAGTGACAAAAATCATTTTTTTGGCCCTACCAAAAACCAGGTAGTTGCACTTTACAAGGTCACATTTGCATGAAAAAATGTCCAAAATGGTGGTGCTTCATTGGATTCATTAGTCAAGGAAAGTTGGCTACATGCTTGAGAATTTTTAGATCATTTGAAATTGTACAACATATAGGAAAAAATAGTAAGTAGAAAGAAGTAGATGTGATTCAAAATACTAAATTGTTAATAATTTAATTATGAAATTAAAAAATGACAATCCTAACACTACTAATGTAGTAATAAACAATCTACATCATATCTTTTTATTTATTTCAAAAAATATTAGAAATTGAGTTAAATAAAAGACTCTCAAGTTTATTTTAGAGTAGGGAATCTATAACTACCCACAAACTAGAGCACCTCATAACTTTCATCTCATAAATCAAAATGGAATGATTCAAAGCTTCCCACGTATACATGAATCTAAAAAACCAATTTCAGATTTTTATTTTTGAAAAAAGTGTTTTTTTAAGAAATTTTTGGGTTGTCCGCAAAGCATTGAAAATGACATATCATACAATAACTTTTGTATAATATAGTCAAAAGTTATAAAAATTGTTGGGCCTTAAAGCTACTCCTTGGGCACATATTGTGTAAAAAATTCATCAAAAAAGAATAAAAACTCCACTCACAATGAACTGCCCAAAATCGCTATGTTGCCAAAAAAATGCAGTTTTGACCTTTAGGGGTTAATGATTTTACAACTTTCCTGTAATTCTTAGGAACAATCATCCAAGTTACACTATTTTATGTATCTCACATTATAGAGTGGATGAAATTATAGAATTTTATTCAATTTTTGTCCAAAACAAGATGAAAGCACCCAATTTAATCCCTAAAGGATTAAGGTCTTTTTTCTACCGAAAAACACTCAAAAATGCCATTTCTATAGCAAAAGGTAAAAAAAATTAAATTAAATGTTCACATCTATCCATAAGATCTTACACCTAAGTAGTACGAAAATGTGTGGAAAAAATTTCAGAATTTTTGACTACATAGATTACAAGATATCTGTGTTTAAAGTAGAAAAAACAAGTTTTTCAACACATTGCAAGACTAGATTTTTTGACTTAGAACATTTTTAACTTAAAATTTTTGCACTACAAAGTTTTGAGCTTTAAATATTAACAGTATAGAATTGAGTTGAGAGTCTAGAAAAAAAAATAATAATTCAAAAAAAAGAAATTTTATTCTTTAAAATATTGTTAAGTAGAAGTAGGTATGAGATAGAAGGAAAATCTAAATTATTAATATCTCTAAAGTGGAATTAAAATGCACTAATTCCAATGGTGAGATTGTTCTTGCAAGCAAGATAAACCATGTAAAATTTTTTTTGTTGCCCCATGTCCCTTGTTTTGAACTTATTTGGGCATAACTTTTGTTCTTGGGCACCGCTTGGAAAAAAAAATTATATTCCCACAAAGCTAATCAATTTTCCCATCTTCAAAAAATGTTTCAAAAAATTAGGAAATAATATTACCCCGTCGGTACTTGCCCGAAATCCCATTTGTCCCTCAAAGGGACAATGGTCCTTTAGGGATTAATATAAGGGTACCATACATTTAGATTAGTGTATTAGGTTTCATCTATAATTCACCAACAATCTACCTTCAATAATGCCAAGTTTAATACTATAATAAACTAATTATGCTACAATAATCACAAAAATATCAAAATCACCAATTAGACCTATAATTCAACAAGTCTTCTCATGCCATCATTTCCTTATTCTAAAGAAGCCATATTTCCACTAATTAAAAGAAGGCCCCCTCAAATGCACCACTGACTCAAAACTACCATGACTATATTTTTGTGTACATCTCCAAAACCAATATGTATCTATGTGGAAGAAACAAATTTAGAACCCGTTTTCAAAAAAAGCTTTGACCCATCACAACTTTTGCATACATATCCGAATGCCACATTCTTTGGTGTGTGTGAACCTCCTTTTAGTTGCCAACAAGAAAATATGTATTAAATAACCAACGAATCACGGTAGCAACAAGTAGGTTATTGGACATAACCACTTTTCAATCACAACCTTTAATCTTCATGATTCGAAGGTGTAGGAAGCAAGTTGAAAGGAAAGAAGGTTATGAGTTGCAAAGTTCTTGTGATGCAGAAAAAAGTGATGGGTTTAAGAGTGCCCACCTTAGTGTCACTGTTTCACAAAGCAAGTCAGGCTTTGGCATGATTGCAGCGGGGAATAACAACACTTGACAAATGACAATTAATTAAAGTAGTTTCAGTCAATTTCTGGTTAACGTCCACCAACCCCGAAGACTACTTAGCTAGCTAGCAGTCATGAGAACTCAGACTTCCCCCACTGTCTTGTTTTCACAATTATGCATATCATCAGGTGCTGAGGAAAGTCGCCAATGATCCAGTCATGTGGATGGGCACATGATATCAATTGAACAACTCAGTAGGTATTCAATTGACTTGGATCGAGCCACATTCATTTCATGTTTGGTAAGCACACCTAATTAACTAGCTGCGATCGATATCGACCTTTAGCTTTACCCAAAAGAGATTCGCTCCGGAGGACTCGATCTTAATTGCTGCCGAATGACTAGCTAGCTAGAATGTCAACAATCTGAACATGAAAAGGAAGCTAGCTAGGGCTGAACGGTTTTCTTTAGAAAACCGACGTAAGAAACTTATTATTCCAACTTGCGATCGATCGATTTTTGGTACACCTGCATCGATCGATCGATCAGTAGCTAGTCTAAATGCAGTTCCAGCGCTTTGAAGATTTGTATAGTTTATGCCTATGAAGTCAGTCCGATTGAAGAAGATCCTGTGATCGAGTTTGCATTAATTATTCTTTTTCCATGCGCGCTTAACTAGCTTGCACCAGAAGTGTGCGCGCACAGGAATGAGAAATTAACAAGCTGGTGCGGGGATGATGATGATCGATGATGATGAATGCATTTACGGGAAAGTTGTATTAAATCTCACCTACGCAACTACCTCACCGGAAAAGCTCAGCCGGGCAATCCTACTACGAGTATATACCAGATTCCCGGCAGTCACCCTTTGCAATTGACTAGCTACCTGGCATTCCGACGAATTGAGACGCTACAACAGAAAGCAGTGCCTTTAGCAAGACAGCACAATAGCAAGCTAGGCGTTTGCAATGGTTTTGCAATGGAGAAATGTGTAACAGAACTTAGTGTGGATCTGGAAAAAGAAATAATGCGTTGCGAAACCGTTGCTAAGTTGTGATTAATTCAATATAAAAGTACTGGACATTGAATCCATGCAAACCATTGCAAACACAGTGCAGTACTTCATATTAGACCATTGCAAAGTCATTGAAACAAAATTCGTGGGCATTGCAAAACCATTGCAAAAAGTATTGCAAACTCTACATTGCTCGACATGATGCTAGTGTAGAAGCAATTTTGTTGAGATTCTGATGCCTTGAATTGAACCTTGATTGCGGTTGATCAATCGGTCATCACCACTTTGGCAGGCCTTCAAATTAAATGACTAAGGTTCGCCACTTGACAGATCGATCAGAAGAAGACCAGCTGAAGCAATCCTGAAGAAAGAGTCACACGTACGTACTGTTGGGAGGACTTTCAAACTAAGGTAAAGGTAAAGTTCTACACCTAATTGCAATTCTGTTGCAACTATCCACTTAGACACTTTTTTTGGTAAACAATGCATACCTTTCGATCATTGAACATGAAAGTCTTTGGTTAATCTTGAGTACCTTTCTAATCATAATTTATTCGTGTAAAGTTCAAAAACTACATACCTAGGAGCATGGAATTTTCATGAACTTCCCAACAAGATTCATTATAAACTAAGATCATATTTAATAACAGAAATCATGTTTAGAGTCTTAATTAACCCCTAAAAGATCATATGGCCTTTTTTTTGACAACATAGTGATTTGGAGAAGCTCAATGTGAATGCAATTTTTCTTTGTTTTTTCTTTGGAATTTTCATACAACATGTATTCAAGGAGTACCTTAAAGCCCAACAATTTTCTTAACTTTTGACTATGTGGTTGAAAAGTTAATGTGTGATATGTAATTTTCAATGAATTGCAAGGAGGCCAAGTAGCTAAAAAAATTTCTTAAGCATGTAGCCAACTTGCCTTGAAGAATGAATCCAAAGAAACACCATCATTTAGGGCATTTTTCATACAAATATAACCTAATGAAGTGCACTTGCCCTATTCTTGCAAGGCCAAGAAAAGGACTTCTATCAATTCAAATGCAAATATGTTACAATCAACATTGATAATGAAAATTTCTAAAAAGATTTCTACATTTTTTTTAAATACATGGACAATTTACATTGAAAAGAGAATAGTATAGTGATCCATAGTAACCAATCCTTGATGTCATTTCTTTTCTAATATCTTTTCAAACCAACATATTGTAAGATCCTATAGTTATATGTATCTAATTATGTCCTTTTGTCTAAAATTTGGTACTTGTACTAGAAATTGCAATTTTAAAGCATTTTTGGTGAAAACATAGTCAAAAACCTTTAAAGATTAAATAATTTTAAGTGTAATTATTGTATTTACTACACAGAATGTGCATATGATTCAAAATCCCACCTTGCCTAAAACCAACGTCATCACTTTGTGTACATTTTCAAAATCAATATGAACATATGTAGAAGGAAAAACAATTTTAGAATATCTACTACCGAAACTTTGACCCTTCATATTTTTTGCATACAATATTCAAATGTTGTGTTCTTTAATGTGCTGGAACCTCCTTTCACTTACAATCATCAAGAAAATATCATCTAGAAATTTGTTGCTGTCTTCACCAACTGGCATTCCAAATAAATCTGATGTTGAAAGTTGGCTCAACATGATGTGTTCGGATGAGAGCTATTTATTGTTGTATGGTGAATTGCAGCAGAACGAGAAGCATGTTAAGGTAGTATTGTAGCAACACCCAAATTAATGTGTTAGGTACCTAAAAGCTTCACTTGAACATATGTTTTTATTGTGTACATAGCCTACTTCAATATGTACATATTGTTGAAGAAACGAATTTAGAACATCTATTAAAAAAAATTTACCTCTCTTAACATAACTTCTGAATATGGTGTCCAAATGATGCATTCTTTGGTGCATTGAAATCTCTTTTCATATGCCAATTAGAATGTAAGTTTTTGGATTGGTTTAATAATGGAAATTGTGCTTAGTAGAAAAAGTGGCACTTTAAGGTGTCCCTACCTTATTAGAGGTAAAAAATCAATAGAGCAATTTCAATGTTCTTTCACATGAAGTTTGTGGCTACATTACTTGCATGAAAGGGCCATTTAAATGGCAATTATGTTAAAATGGTGGTATTCCATACACTATTTCTCCATTCATTTTTAGAATAGGTATAGATTTCAGACCGTACACTCTAAATATAAAAGTCCCAAATTTGTAAAATACTACCATTTTAATGAATCATTGTTTTTAAACAAATTAATTCTTTTGTTCTAGTTTATTGAAACCAACTGTAGTTGTTTAGAAATCATAGCTTTTGTTGATTTGATTATTGTAGTTTCTAAAATAGTTCTTGGAACTCCCTATCAATACAATTTTTTATAGTATCTTCAAAAAATTTCAAAGTTCAATCTTCTTATTGGAAAAGGATTGAAAAAATTTGTTGCACTGTTTTGAACATTGTACTTTTAATTTTGTGGCTAAAAGTTTTTAAAAAAAACTACAAACTTGTCCAATCTACCTTGCTTTTGAACAATATATTACTTTTGGGGTCAACTTTGTTCAAAGCACCAAAGATGTTTTAGGAATTAATTGTCTTCAATAGTAGGAAAGAAGAGTTCTAATTCAAAAAACCATCACTTGAAAATTCACTCTTATATTAATACTTAGCTTTAATGTCCATTATTGACATGCCTTTTGATTATGCTTTAAACTCTTGAAGAGTTGTTGTAAAAGGATTTAACAGAAAGTATTACACATGTGACTAAGTTAAGAAAAAAAGATGATCATTCTTTCTAGGTATAGCTTAAATACCCAAGGCCTTTCTGAGCTTCTAGGAGTTTGCTCAAAATTAAACTAAAACCAAAGTTTTGATTAGTTTTGTCAATTAAAAAAAATATAACTCCACAATTTTTTTCAATGAATTTCCAATGTTTTTTTCCACCTAGTGTATGTGAACAGCTCATCTCTATGAGCTTCTAACACTATAAAAATCAAGATTTGCAATAGACACCCTTCCACAAAACCTTCAATAGAAAAATCATGAACAATTTTTTTAGAATCTTGATTTTTGATACTTGAAATATAC
Source organism: Pseudoscleropodium purum (assembly GCA_963969395.1). NCBI lineage: Eukaryota > Viridiplantae > Streptophyta > Bryopsida > Hypnales > Brachytheciaceae > Pseudoscleropodium > Pseudoscleropodium purum. The sequence goes on from OZ017797.1 coordinate 8,949,288, forward strand.
TTCAAAAGATATCCAATTGACAAAAAAATATCCAAAATAGTAATTTAATAAGATTTTATATAATTTTGAAGTTTAGTTGACACACAAATATGGTGCTTCAAGTTTTAGAGGTTAAGTGGACTATTTTTATTTTTATTTTTCTAAACCTCTTTTCCAATGACAATCCTTTAAAAAAAAATGATTTTAGTAAGTCTTGTTTTTAAGAATTTTAGTGCATAGTAGCACATATTAACATTTTAGAGGAACAAAAGTAACTCCAAAACATTCCCTTCCATTCTCAATGCTCCATTTGTGATGAGGTTTATTTCATCCATTCAAGGTTAACAATCTAACACCTCAAAGGACAAAAATTGTCCAAAGAATGACGTTGAGGGATCCTAATAAAACAAAAATTATACCTAAGTATTTATTCAATAATTGAATTGTTTTCTTAACTACCTACCTAAATGATAGATCTCTTCCTTTTCACATTAATATAAGGTAGGGGTCTCTACAAGCAACTATGCTCAAAAAAGTGGTTACTAGCACAAATTGAGATACATTCTACTTTCTTCAATGTATCAAAAGTGTAAATTTCAAGAAGGTGGGCACTTTTTGGTGATTACTCTATTTCAACTTCAAAAATTTGTAACCAATTCCAAGAAGGTCCAAAAAAATATGAAACAACTTGGGTTAGATGCCAATTCCATTTTGCTTCCTACAAAAATTTACTGAAAATTGTTTCAAGAAGATTAGCTTCCCCTAAATGCAATCAACTCTTAGAAGGTCGCTTCAAGAGCAGTCTACCGACCTTACACTGTGCCGCCTTATGATGTGAATGTACCTCATGGTGGGGGATCATTTCGAAAGCCACCAGCTGCTTTACCTTACTTGTAATAAGTTCATGTGCAAGTCAAGGGCAACAACAGACTGCGGCCTTGAAGCCTTGAATGCTGCCTTGAATGCTCTCATAGCTGCGAGTGTGAGTAAGGTGAGGTTAATAAGGTAGGAGGTCTATAAGTGGACCATCTAAGGGCTGGAATTGAATTTTGGGGAGGCAAAACATCTTGTAAAAATTTTCAGTAAATTTTCCTTAAAAGATAAGTGGAATTGACTTCTAACTTAATTCGTTTCATATTTTTTGAACCTTTGCAGAATTAGTTACAAATTCTTGAAGTTGGAAAAAAGTGGTTATTTGTGGTCATCAAAAGCGACCACCTCCTAAAATGTGCATACTTGGTACACTGAAGAAAGAAAAATGTACCTTAGAGTCATGATTGCTCTTGATGCCCTGTCGGAGTTTGAGTCTCCTACCTTAGCCAATTGTGCATCTTCTGGGTGCCCAGTTGCGCTGGCATTTATGGAGCCTTCTGTTCTTCCTGCCTGCTGCAATGTGCAAACTGGCATTGTTTATAAAAAAAGAAAAAATGTGCTTGTCCCCCGCCAGGTGGGTATGTATTTCATATTTGCAATGAAATTCCGATTCATTTGTGTCAAGAAAGAAGTGCAAACGGCATTGAAATGAACTGTCAATGACTGATGAACCCCACAAACCCATCCCCATGTTGAAGAGATTGGCCTTGCCAGTGACCTCATGAGAGCCCTGCACGGCGGCATCGATGACCTCACGGCGCGTTTGGCTGTCATTACCTCCGTTTGTCCTCACCGAGACTCGGTGAAACTCATTGCGAGCTGGTTTGTCCTCACGACGCATTTGCTTTCATCACCTCCATTTTGTCCTCGTGGTGCGTTTGGCTTTCACCACCTCCGTCTGTCCTCCCCGAGACTCGGTGAAACTCATTGCGAGCTGGCTTGTCCTCACGACGCATTTGCTTGCATCAGCTCCGTCACCTCCGTTGTGTCCTCGTGGTGCGTTTGGCTTTCATCACCTCCGTCTGTACGTCCTCACAGACTCTCGGTGAAACTCATTGCGAGCTGGCTTGTCCTCACGACGCATTTGCTTGCATCACCTCCGTCACCTCCATTGTGTCCTCGTGGTGTGTTTGGCTTTCATCACCTCCGTCTGTCCTCACAGACTCTCGGTGAAACTCATTGTGATCTGGTTTGTCAACTGATGGTCATACCAACATATATAATTCATTAGGTTGTACAATTGCTGAATTGCAAAAGTCTGCAACAATCGTACTCCCATTGCATAGTGTTTTTTATTTGGAAGAGATGGGGAGGATATGTGTGCATGACGACTCACAGGAATGCTCATTCTGCTTTAGGTTTTCATTGTGAACCTTGAATGAAACAATGCCTAGGGTGATATCTCTCCAAGATGAAGGTGTGACAGACTTTGTGAGAGAAACTTCAATAGATACATGAAAAACTAGTACCATAAGTTATGGCATCTCACTTCAGGCAATGGATTCATCAATCCCAAGGAAAGTTGATGGTATGAAAACAAGAAGACATGACTAGAGAGACTTTATTAGGTTAATTCTTACTGGTCATGGTATTTATTTAGGCCAAATTCAAACTTTGTTAGTTGTAGAAAGGCAATGAAAAAAAAATACTATATGAGTGATTTGATATTTCATAATGTGAAGGCTAAAACTCCAATTGCAAGTTCCAAAATTTCTCATATACAATATTTGATAGTGAATGTAGATAAAAAAAAATTAATAATAAAAAGTCAATATTTTATGGCAATTCACATATGGAATTTGAATGGACAAATTTGTGCTCAACTTTTAGCCTATATTTCAATTATACGAATATAAATTTAGATTTAGTGAACTACAATTATTCTAGGATCATTATATTAACATTCAACCACTCATATAAGGATGCTATAAGGATGGTATATATATCTTAAATATATAGGGGTAATGAAGCTCTTACTCTCAATCAATTTTTTTTTATAGTAATAGATCATCAAGATATACAACAACATTTCATAAAAGAAAAAAATTTCATATACAATAACATTTCATAGAAGAAAAAAAATTCAATCATAATGTTAGTATGAATAAATAGTTTGATGGAAGGGGTTTCATTTTCAATTTTGGAAAGCAACTTGTTCTCTTGACTCTAGTGCTAAAGAAATTTATGTTCATAATGTGTAGATTTTAGATGAAAAATAATTTTTTTTTCCAAATATGCTATGATCCTTGTTGGAGTGATGAAGCATTTACATCTATAAATATGGATTGAATATGAGTAATGTGGATGGAATGACAATTATTATTCATCTAAAATCATATGTAATTATTCAAATATAGTGATACATGAAATCCAAATATAGCAATATCACTCCATTGAATAGCAAATTATAACAATTTTTCTTCAAAATTCTCTTATCTTCCATACAACAAAACACAAGAGTTCTTACTAGAATAGCAAAAAATTTATAAATTGCTCCCCCTCTAGTTAGTATACTTAGTAAAGACACCAAAGACTAAAAGTTTCTTAATAAATGACTTTCAAATTTTTTAGTATAGAAATAAAAAAAAATCCGCCTATTCATCTTGGTAATTTTTGCCTCACTATCTTGATGTTAGAACCACAATCTTCTTAGGTTACCCCTAGAAGGGTGGGTTGGTTACTATAGAAATCATCCTTTTTGGTACCATTTGAATTATTTGCTTAAGAAAACCCAAGAGCACTCATTGGAGGTCAAACTATTGTACAAGACCTCCCCATTTCACACAAAATTCCAAGGATGAACATTTTGGCACTTTTGTCCCATATAGAAGGATACTCTATTGTCCATTGGACATTCAATGTTTGATCCGCGACATCTTTCTAGGATTGAATCAGTAATGATGTTGAGAAATAAATATGTGTCCAATGAATGACTTGCAAGGACGATACAAAAAACCCAAATGCACCTAATTTTTCATTTGGTAATTTTAATTTCCAATCGACTACCTTGGTGATAGGGTTGTGTCCTTCTAGAACCCTTTGATATGTGATCATAGGGAGAAATCCCTATGATGAAAACATCCGAAGGTTTTCGTCTGAGTGTCTGTCGCGTCGAAGCTGTTGTGTAAGAATTCCTTCGAAGGTAAACGGTAATTTTATTGAAACTTTGTCAGTAGTTGAGCATGTCAGTGCTCCTGACATGCTCAATTTGTGGCCGGGGAACATGAGTACAGTGTGCGCACTGACGAGCTAGCAGCAAGCGCGCGTATTTGCAAATGCCATTGTCGATCTGGTGGAGTGGGCTCCCTTCCTCCCTGTCCTGGGCATTGGCCTGTCATCAGACTGTCAGCCAGATTTCATGCAATGAATTTCTTCATTTGCGGGGAAAAACAGACAAACAAATAACAACTTCAGACTGACTCAAATGGATAGTACACAGTACAGAGACAACTGGATTGAGAGCCACCAGCCAGCATTACAGACATGGGTTCATGAGTGCGCGCAGCTAGACTGGAAAATCTCCATCGATCGCACTCACGAACTTAACTTATGTCAACAAATATCAGAACATGTCTGATATTTAAGAAACGGGTACAACAAGCTTCCACTACAATAGCCAGATCGATATATCAATGGGCTGTGATGGAGAATTGATCGAAAGGGCCATCGGAGAGAACTGAAATCTTCATCGCAGTCACGAACTTAAGTTATGTCAACAAATATCAGAACATGGCTGATATTTTACAACAGGCTTCCACTACAGCAGCCAGCTCGATCAATAGCATGGGCTGTGATGAAGAATTGAATTGATCGAAAGGGCCAGCGGAGAGGATTAACTGAAATCTTCATCGCACTCACGAACTGAACTTATGTCAACAAGTATCAGAACATGGCCACGTGGCTGATATTGAAGAAACGGGTCCAATAGGCTTTCTACTACAACAGCCAGCTCGATCAATGGGCTTTGATGAAGACCTGATCGAAAGGACCGGCGGAAAGATCGAACTGAACAGCAGCCCATGCATCGATTATATGCAAACCTTTGTGGACGCAATCAAAAGCGTTTGCGAAGAGCATGGAACGGGCCGGACCGGGTCGGGCAGGGCCGCTGGGGGCGGAAGAATGGAAGGCTCTGGAGCCTGGACGGAGAAAACCGGAAGCCAGGCCATCAAATTCCCTGCAGATGCCGTTCCACTCCTGCCACGCGTTGGGACGACATTCACCGCCAGCCTTTGGCCCCTCTGGGCCCTCCGTTCACCCTCGTTCACTTCACCCCTCCAAGACATCTAGGAAACTGCTACATTTCGTTTTCTCGGAGATTCCGAGGTGGACCGCCACGTCGGATTCGAACGAGTGGGACCGATGAGTAATAGCCATGTGGATGGCGCTCGCGTCCCGTTGACTGCGCTTCCTTCACGCCGTTACGGGGTAATTCTTGTTCGCTTTTCCGCCGCCATTCGTTCTCGAGAAGGGAACGAAACGACTTCCCGCCGTCCATGACGGGAACGCGGCGTTCCTGTTTGACGAGTACGCGAGAAGCGGTCGTTGGGAGCGTGCTGGGGTCGGTGCACGACCGAGGGAACCCGGGAGATCTGTCGGCGAGGGTTCGCCGTGTTAGACTCGTCTTTTTCTTTTTCTTTTCCCCCCTCCATTCTTTTCTTTCCGCCACCGCATATTTCCTGCGAAGCCGTGTTTTTACTTTTCCCTTATACCAACTGTCCGCGGGTGGTTCCTTTGAGGTTGGTGCTCTTGTGCTTCTCTCTGTTAAGGTGTCCGTGATCACAAGGCAGCAGCAGCAGTTTCTTTTCTCTCGCAAGCGATCGAAGGTTGGAAACGCAACGGAAGAGGATCGATTGAGTTCTTAGTTAGGAAGCTTTTGATTGGAGTTTCTATGTTTTTTTTTGGTTAAGGGGAAGCCATTGAGTTTCTGATGCAAGTTGGCGCGATCTTTGCACTTGGTCCTGGCAGGATCAGGCGTGTGAGTGCAAAGCTGAGGGGGAGGGGATACAGGGAGGTTTGAGGTTTGATCGGATTGTTGTTTATTTGGTTTGTTCGATTTTTGCAAGAAGGCTTGTTTCGATCTTGCGAGCCGAGTTTTTCTTGGTTTCTTTGGGAGAAGCCGTGAAGGTGTTCTCGATGGAGGCCAGTGGGAATATGGGATGCGGAAGCCAGTTTATGTCTTCGATGATGGGATGCAGCGCCTGCTCGTCTTCTTCAAGCTCCAAGCACCCTTACCACCGGCACTGCGGGTGCGCCATCCACCTACTGACGAACGGGTTCAAGGGCTCAGGGCATGGCGGCTCGCAGCTCAAGGTGCAAGGGAAAGCTGTCAGCAGCAACGCTTTGTCACTGTCCTCTTCGGGCGACCGAGGCATGTCCAAGCTTACCGTATGGTCAAGTGACTGAACACCTCTTCTTTCCTCGGTTTTGGTGTTGGAGCGAAATCGGTCAAGTCTTGGAACGCAAATCGCTTAGGTTGCGACCAAAGACTGTCCTCACTATCGGCTTGTTCTCGGAACAGAGGCTGTTACCTTGGAGTCCTCTGTTCCTCTTTGCTGCCTGGTTGGCATTTTTGCAAGCTGCTCGCGCCATTCTCATGGCGTTTATGTACATTTGGAGTTTGGGACACCCTTCCTGGTGCAATTGCAAGACGAAGTGTCTTTACGAGAATCAGGTTTAGAAGAACAGAGCATAGAAAATATATCTTGGTCAGCTCTTTCTCGTTTGCTAGGAGTGAGATCACTCATAGATTGGGGCTCACATTGTGCCCGTCTCTGAACCTGTTTGGAGATCCTTGTGTAGAGAATATTTTCTTTTTCCATGAGGCCTGGAAAGTGGGCCTAATTGGTGTCGGATTTGTAAATTGAAAAGAGGAAATGGGAGACGTTTTTAAGAGAGTTGAAAGTGCTTTGGCATTACGTTTTTCATAGACAGTTCGTGAAGCTTCTTCTCTATGAAATGAATCTTTCACTACAATTGATGTTCCTCTTGTGTCTGTCTCTGTGTGAAAAGTCGTCATGTATCGCCTTGCTTGTTCATGTGTACCTTCTATTGTTGTGACGCTTAAGATTTGTATGGTGGTTGTGATGTTGATTGACAAGGGGGAAGGAACCGTGCAGCGTTGAAACATTATCCTTAGATGGAATTTTTATGCTTCCGTATCATTCAAGACATGAATAACTTGTGTGATCGTGTGTGTTTCATTAGCGTTACGCTTTGTTCGACTTTGCGGGGGCGTACTTCTTGAGGTGCACTCTAGGAGAGTAGCTTTCCTTGCTTATACCCCGGCACCCAACACTTTTTTTTTTTGTTAACGAAGAGTTCAGGAGTTGAGCAGGAATTGTGGCTGGATGATGAAGAGTTGTAGAACTCTTGGGGGCAAGCTGTACTACATGAAGTATGTACTTTGTTCTGGTAGTTGGTTGCTGTCTTCAATGCTGTGATTTTTTGAACGAGTAGACATTCTTCTTACAAACAGTCATACGCTATTAGATTTCGTTACACACATATTCAATGTAGGTGAACGTCAGACCTTGTGATTCTTGCTCCGTGATTTTCAGATTTGGTATCAAATTGGGGCATAACGAGCTTCTTTCCTCAGATACTTAGCCAGGCAGAATTTTTGAATATGCAATTATGAAATCACCTTCTGGACTTCTGCACTTCTGGACTTACAAGTTGGGTGTTTTGTACGATGGTCTGTTGCACTGTCAGTTTTTGTATTTCAGAGGTGTATATTGTCTTTAGAACGTGCAGTTTGTAGTTGCAGTCGCAGTCAATTTTTATATTCGTGAGGTGTATAGTTTCTTCAGGAGGTGGAGTGTTCAGTAATCTTGCACTCACTTTGGGGTTGCTTAGCTGTTGATAACCGAGTCTTTTGGGGTCACATATGAAGAAACATTTCATATGAACTTTACTGAGTGTGTTTTGTTTTTGTTTTTTTATTGCACACATTGAACTTTAATTTAAGGGTGAATAAAAGATACAAACAACATCTGGTGGCAAAGACAAGGGCGGGCTGACCTAAACACCACCAAGACTTGGGGCATGATTGAGAGATTCCTCATCCAAAAAACCTTGTCCGCATTCTAAGTGCAAATGGCTTTCATTTGACCCCAATCCTTATTGAATTTTGTTGGTTTTAAATTACAAGAAATTGATTGATAGCCATGTATGTTGAGATATAACTCCAGTGGATTTCCTATTACCTTCATCTTTAATATTAATATTAGAGCTTATCTTACACCTTATTGAACATTCCACAATGCATTCTTTATTCTCAAGTAACACAAGTAATGGCAACTCACTCAATTTTGTCACTAAAAAACTTCAAATTTAAAAAACAAATGCTTGTAGTGGATGGGCTGATTGTATGAGAATCAAAACCAAGAAAATTTTGACAAAATACAAATTCTTGAACCTTGTACCTCCTTTCCAATGGCATAAATATGGTCTAAGAGTTCAAAGGGGGTCAAAGTCCTACAATTCAAGGGTGAGGTTTTGGATTCTTTTCCTTCCAAATTGAAATATCCAACTAAAATTTTCAAGGATTAAATCTAAAATTTCTAACTACCTACTAGTTGCTAATTGGGTTTGATTGATGCCAAATCAAAAGTTCCACCTTTTAGGATCAAACATCATATTTCTTAAAAATACATGCAATTGTCATATCTTGTTGATAATAGTCTTTATTTGACAATTGTGTATGTAGGGCACTTTCTTAGGTAACTTATGAGCATTTTTTGAAAACCTTTGCTTGAAAATCCGAAACTTTATCATTTAGCTCCTAAACAATTCCAAATAATTGTCACACCATCTCAAATACCCTACATAGAAATCCCTCCAAAACCCTCGCCTTCCTATATGAGAAATTTCCAAATGCAATTGTTACCAAACTTAAATGCCTTCTAATAAAAAAATCTAAATGCCCAAACAATGTAATTCTTATTTAGGAGGACATATTCTTTATGCTTCTCGGTACTATTTGTGTTCGGAAGGTAATTTAAGTTGCCAAATATAAATGACACACTATACTTCAACCGTTATATCTTTTAAAGATCCATGCTAGTGACTGCTGAACACCTACTAGAAGAAAATTTCAAAATGATGATCATTTCTTCTTTGGTTTATCTTTCCCTTTGTCTTTTCCATCCTCCTTGGGCTTCTCTTTTGGGGGCTTCTCTTTGGCCTTGTCATCTTTGCCCTTGTCGTTCTCCTTCGGCAGCTTCTCCGTCGTCTTCTCTTTCAATTGCGACGCTTTCTCCTTCAGCTTCTCCTTCAATATCTCTAACGTCCCCGGCGCCTCCTTCGCTTTCTCAACTTTGTCCTTAGCCCCAACTTCCGTCTCTCCCACAAGCTTGAACCCCGTCAAGCTTTCCAAAGACTTCCCAATCGTCTTCACCATGGAGCTCGCAGTGGACAATTTCTCACTCTTCTCCTCGATGAATTTCTTACTCTTCGCCATCTTTTTTGCATCAGTCCACTTTTCATGAAACTCCGGCGTCAATCGGTTATACCTACACAAGAATTTCCGCAACCTTTTCTTCTCCTTCTGCAGCTTCTGAAAAACATCGGATTCGCCAACGCGCCATCCCCAGTTCCCCGCTTGAGTTGCCGGGATGTTCATCCTGGCGTTGTTGTCCAGCCCCATGACATCCTGCATCGGGATAATCGCCGTCTTCGCAACCGACGCCGTTGCACTTCGAATCATCTCCCAATGAATCTCTGTGTCAACCCTGAACCGCAGGTACTTCTTCGCTTTCTCTTTCTCCTCGTCCTTCGCTTTCTTCCACCACCCGACGCAGGTATCGTTGTCGTGCGTGCCAGGGTACACCACTTGGTCGAATTCGTGGTTATGGAGCAAATGTGGGTTTCGTGCATTATCTCCAAATGCGAATTGCAGCACGGCCATCCCTGGTGCTTGCAACTCCTTCCGCAAGGTCACCACATCCGTGGTAACAATCCCGAGATCTTCCGCAACAATGTCGATTCGCTTGCCTACAGCTTCTTTCATGGCGGTGAAAAAAGCTTTGCCAGGTCCAGCTTTCCATTTCCCGGAGACTGCGGTCTGCGCGTTCGCAGGAATTGACCAGTAGCCTGCGAATCCACGGAAATGATCAATTCGAAACTCGTCGAAAAGCTCGTACGCACGCAGGATGCGCCTCGACCACCACGAGTATTTGTCTTTAGCTATCTCCTTCCAGTTGTACAAGGGACTCCCCCAGAGCTGCCCTGTCGCGCTGAAAGAATCAGGCGGGACGCCGCTGACTGTGAGCGGCGCGCCGGTCTTGGGATCCAAGTCGAAGCATGATCGATGCGCCCAGACATCTGCGGAATGGCCGCCGACGTACATCGGCATGTCGCCTAAGATGCGAATGCCTGCGTCGTTTGCGTATTTGTGAAGCGATTGCCATTGCCGCTGGAAAAGAAACTGCGCGGCGACGAAGACGTCGATAAAACCTTTGTGTTCGTTGCGAGCGGCTTTCATCGCGTTCGGGTCGCGGTCACGGAGATGACTCGGCCATGTCCACCACGTTGTTTCTGTCGTTGATTGATCGATTGCTGCGAAGAGCGCCGCTTCTTCCACCCAAGAAGCAATCTTCAGATCCTTCCGAAACGCTTCGAGATCCTCTCTCAGCTTCCCGGAGGTTAAACTCACAAGCTTCGCCGCGGCTTTCGTCACCAAAGGATCCTTCGCCGCGGCCACTTTCGTGGAGTTCATGCGCTTCACGGGAACGGGTTTAGGTAAGTCTGATTGATCGAGAAGCCCGTCTTTGACGAGCAATTCCAAGGAGATGAGCAACGTGTTGCCGCAATTCGCATCCGCGCCTGCGTACGGGGAGCCGTCTTCTCCGCCTCGTCGTCCTGGCGGGACTAATGGCAACACTTGCCACACTGTGCACCCGGTTTCTTTCAACCAGTCGATGAAGTTGTAGGCGTCTTTGCCGAAATCGCCAATTCCATGAGGACCCGGTAGTGAACTTGGATGCAGGAGTATGCCGCATCTCCTCCGTGGGATTTGCTTCTGGGGATCATCTTTTTGGTACGTCGCAGGCATGTCTTCTCCCACTCCCACTCCGACTTCCCACTTCTTTCTTTTGCTAATTCTGGGGATGGTTAAGGGAGCTCCTGTGGAAAGTTTTGACAAATCTTTTATTGAGTAGTACCATTGGAATTGGCCGGGGATCATCATCCTTGCGGTGTGGCATTCCAAGGGCAAGACAACCGAATGCAGAGCGATATCGGCATCTCGAGCTAGGTAAAACTTAATCCGGTTCATCTTCGTCATTGAGTTTCTTTTGATATCACTTTTGAAAAATAGGGACGTGTTCGGAAGATGAAGCTCGTGTTGGTGGGGAGAGTGTTTCAAGTAAGTTGACGGGCTTGACGAATGCTTTCTGAAATCGCCTGCGATTGCAGCGACCAGGGCATGGCGAGTAGCACTGACTTGGTTGCAAAGCAGGGATTCTCCCCTTTTCTGCTGCTGCAATAAAGAGATTTTTTTGGCCGATGTCTTGTGTCTTATTTGCAGTGACGATGGCCTTTCGATATTTTTTCTGCATTCGAGCTTAGTGTTGACAGAGTGCAACCATGAGCTTCCTTGACAAAGCTCCTTGGACAGCAGCGTCGTCATGGTTGGTGCAATTTCTTTTGGGTTTGCCTACCTAATTTCACTAATCAAAGCCTCTTTGTACATATGTTGTGAAACTTTGAGGCTTTGAAGTAGGAATGATCACATCAGTAGGATTGAATTTTTCCCTTCCCTGTTTCATGATGCCCATAGGTGGGGCATTTTGAAGAGAGAATGCACGTAATTGGTTTTGAATCCACTGAAAAATCTGCTTCGAAGTCAAATAAGAAAGTAGGATATTGAGTTTGAAGTAATCGGTTACGTTTATGCAACTCTTCATGATGGCTATTGCCATCTGAACTTTCCTTTATTACTTGGAGCGATTTTCCATGGTAGATATGACAAACACAATCACAGAAATCAGTTTCCTATCATGTTGAGCTTATTTCCAATATGGTGGGCAAAGTTATATATGTCTTTGTTAGTAAATGAATAAGAGGATTCTAACAATAAGCCTCCGATTTTCAAGAGATGAGGAACTCTTGTATATTACTAAATAACCACGTTTACACCAAGTTTCCAAGTTCATGGAATCAAGCAACACCATGTCAAATACCAAGGGAAGTCCCAACTCCAAATCATTCATCATTTTTCAATGAAATTCATCATTCTTGATGAATCCTTATACCCTAAAATTCATTTGAGTATCAAGCTATTGAATAATATTCATTGAGAACAGAGAATGGTTTAGGGACGTAAGTATGACTCTCTCTTGATCAAATGTTATCAAAATATACACAAAATTGGATTTAGGAGTGAGTTTTGAGTGTTTCTCCAAAGAGATCTCTTTATTATTTATCTCAGAGATCAACTCAGAATATTTGATGTTACACAGGGGGCCTCCATTAAAGTATACATTTGCAATTGATACAGTTTCAATTCTAGATCTCTAGAATTGATTGCTAATTCTACAACTTAGAATACATCAACAAGCAAGTTGACAACCTGACAAGTTACTAGGGAGTGAAATAATTTCCTCAAATAGCATCTACTTGTTAATCTGCCCCGTCTTGGGGTTGAAGAGATCAATTTCAACAAATTAATGTAATTAATCGCCTCATGTTCATGTATTCTTTCTGTGTCCTGCAGAGCCTGCGAGGATGCCCACGGCTATCGAGAACATCACAAGCATGGCAACAAGCAAGATGTATGTTTTCCGAGATGATCTGTAATATTCTTTGAATATCAGAATTCCCCAAAATGTGCTCACCAACGGCAATGCCTGTCAATTGATCAAACCAATGCACCATGTCACATAGATATTTAGAGAAATCTCAATTATAGCTTATTAATAATGTGATGCATCGACACCCACAAAAATGAGGTCAGAAGGTGAAAGTGGTAGCTTCTGAGGTGAACAGTGTAACCCCACAAAGTTTTTCACCAAATATGAAATTTTTTTAGAAGTTAGACTTCAACAAACATGCATTGTTCTTTAGCAAACATGTTCGAAAACAATGTTGTTCAATTTAGATAACGTGTAGTAGCATCATTGAATGTGAACTTTGGAATCATGTTTTGGTAATTCACAATAACAACATTCCAACTTGCCGCAAATGTTGCTGCAAGGGATGAATTCAAAGCCTTCATTTGACGTACCTGAACTGCATCTGCAGCAGCATATCCAGCAGCTTGCCCTCCCATGAACTGCAAGCCATTTCCCAAGCCACAGAGGAGACCTGCCAGAAGAGCCCACGGACGGCCCTCCCAATCCATAACCCAAGCTTTGAGAGACGTCTTCTTGAGTCCCAGAATGGGATGGTACATGAAGATGAGGTTGACAGTCACGGCTCCTGCAAATGCACTCAAACTGAACCAAAAGAACGCCGTGTACACCACCAAGTGTGGCACGCCCGGCTTCAGCAAGTGCCACTGGTCATTGGTGGCCACGTTGAAGGCGGGTGAAAAGAGGGAGAAGCACATCCCTGCGAACACCACAATTGCAAGCCCAAATATGGTACTTGCACCTTTCGCCTGCAACAAAAAAATTTTAAAACAATTTAAAACCAACAAATCGAAACAAAAGGGAAGCAAATCATTCTTTGATAACATTGTCGTAGCATTGTTTTTGAGAGTCATATGAACGAGGTGGGAAATTTTGTTTTTTTCTCTGTTAGTGACCTTGGTTAACATTATCGACACCAAATGCAGTATCGATTGTCAACAGTTCAATCTTAATAAAATATACTGACATACATACAATGGGGCTTGCTTTCAAGTTTGCGTACCTTTAATGCTCTTTGTTCCTCTAACTGTTGCAGGTAAGCACCACTCCCTGCTAACACTTTCACTGGTTCTTCTGGCAGAGGATCCCCTTCCAAATTGCGCTTCGTCAATTCACCTGGGTCAAGTCAAGTGCAGTTCTCGTTCAGTGTTATGAGCTAAATGAAATGAGTATTTTTAATATTTTTTTAAAACATTCTTGAACACTCCTAGGAAAAGAAATCTAGAAATCTAGCGTCCTTTTAATTTGCACACAATCTTGAGTCATCTCATCTCAAATGGAGCTCATACCAGAAGTTACAAGGAGACAGGTGCATGCCGACCCCTCATAGACTGCCAAGCATTCTCGTTTCAATGGATGTCAAACTTTTGAATCACTTCTTTCGTCAGTTGTTGCATAGATTAGTAGAGTTACTAGACTGAATCCTTGCAATGAATTGCTAAAAGTAAGTTATGTTTGTTTGCAGTCAGTGAAGTTAGAGTTAGTAGGAGAAGAAAAAAAGACATGATTTTGTTCAGGTTTAGGTTGGTTGTCCATTCTTGTCAACCAAGGAAGTCAGAGAAATGGATCAAAAATTATGCAACTGTATTGATTTATTATTAGTTATATTAGTTATATTAGTTACATCCTATTAGTTATAGTTAACTATAGTTTTTACAAGGGAGGAATATTTTTACGAAAGATATCTGTGAAAACTCTTCAACATGAGTACACAAATAATGGGTAAAAGTTATAATTGAATGTGGGTTCATTTTGTAACACGCACTAATAGGACAGATCAGTGTAGATTTTTTCTTACCTGAAGGGCTCTTCAATAAGCTTTCAGGGTCGTTTCGGTTCATTTCATCACTTCCAATCCTGTTTTTCACAGTGCAAGTCATTCATTCAGCTTTTTTTCATGTTCGTGATTAAGTGAACTACTCTTTTTTTCTGCATGACCCCAAAAGGGACCTTGTTTACTATTTCTAAATCATGTTATGCCAAACCAAGAAATGAACGTTTTGGGATGTTGATCTTCGCAGACACACATCAAAATTAAGGAAAATATGCGCGCAGACAGGAAGTTTGAAGTGCATACTCGGAGGCAACGACTACGACTCATAGCAAGGGAAAATATCACTGGATTTACTTGGAATGGGTTTGCATCTTTGCAAGGTTGTCAGCAGAGTTGGACTTGTGCAGCCAGGCACCCAACCACACGGCTATCAAGAAGCAACCCACTCCAGGAAACAGCACTTCGGCACGGTTGATCCTGTCGTCTAGGAAGTAATTCATGGTAGTTCCTGCAACAACCATCCCTTCCTTTTTCAGACACATGCTCCCAAACTTTTGATACTTTGAAATTCGCAAAAAAAAAATGAAAAACAGGCAAAGTCGCTTAGGTCCCTTAAAACTAGGAAGTAATTCATAGTAGTTACAATTCATAGTAGTTCCTGCACCACCCTCTTCCTTTTTCAGACACATGCTCACCAAGTTTTTTACTTTAAAATTCACAAAGCAATGCAAAATTCTTAAGTAGTACCGGCAAGGTCCCTTTGTTCCAGTATCCTCTCGTAGATCTAAGATCAACTCATTTCTTGCGAGCATCGAAGACTTGAATTGCATTGAAAAACTTTTCATATTCAAGAGTGTTAATGACTGAGGAGCATTTTTATTACCTGCCACAACCGTAATGCTTGCAGACACCACTTCGGTGACGGACAACCCCACAAACGGCCACGCATACTGGCACGCCAAGTTGCCCATGAATAACACCAACCCGCCTGCCAATGCAAACCCCACGGATGGGCCATTGTCCTGCAACGGTTCACCAGATGAACGTCAGTCACTCCCCAAACATTATTCGAGTTGATGGAAGTACGCATTTTAAACTATCATTCATTCTCGTAACTCAAATCCTCAACTGGTGCTGGAAAATTGGATAACCCCTGTCCAAAATGATTTGCGTAACTGAATGGCAACTTACCTCCTTAAGAACAAGAAAAGTTTGAAAATTGTGAGAGGAACTGAGAAATGCACACGTTCTCTCTCAGGAAAGGAAGGCCATGATTCTCTCTCTCTCTCTCTCTCTCTCTCTCTCTTTCTCTCTCTCTCTCTCTCTCTCTGTGATGAGGAATTGGGCACCATTGTCTGATTCTGACATTTGAGATCAAAAGAGATGGTGCAAGGCTCTCAAGGCAAAGGACCAGGGAGGCAGGGATATAGGCTTCACATAAGACACCCCAACGCAATTTCCTAATGATGTTACGAGTACCGGTATAGCTTCAAAACACTTCACTAAAGAAATCGTTCAAATCTGAGGAATTGTGTGAAAAGTTTGAGTGTGTCAGTACGTGTTTCTTGTTCTGGCTATCAAAAGTCGATGGCAAAATGGTGGGTTTCCGCTATGATACCGTAGCCTACTTTGCTAACAATGCTGCGAACATCACTCCAAAACACTCCTCGTTTGGAGAAGAATGGTTCGAGTTGGAGGCATGGAGGGATTTGGTGAGGCAGGCGAACGAATCCTTTTGAGTAGAAATGTTGGAATCTCAGAATCTACCTTCGTGTTTATTTCTTCTAGCGACCCAAAGCAAATGTCGTATCGAAAAATGGTACCTAGGTTTTCCCCAAAGACATCCTTCCCAAAAGACTCTAGCATGGATTCAAGGAATTGGGTATGGCTGGCCAGGAAACTCTCTCAGAATGTCTGCATAAATTTTTGCTTTTCTTCTGGCTACCAAGAGCGAGAGCAGGTGTCACCTACTAAATTAGGAAGCCAGCAAAGACTCGGTGCGCCAAGTGCCCATGCCATACCTGGCTGATCTGGGTGAGGAAGTTGGGCTGCTCAGGCGTGGAGCTGCCAATCTGGCCCAAAGTGAAGGCGAACAACAAGGCCGCCAGCAAATTCGTGATGCTGTAATCCAAGTATGTGTGCACCAAGTGACGACCCCGCCGCTCCACCAAGTTCATAACAGCCGGCCATGTGCCCAGAAAGAAGAGGGCAGCCAGCATCAAGGCTATGGCCGCCCCTTTGTCCTCAACCAAATACATCCTCGCAAATTCGCTAAACACACAAACACGCACACAAGCGCGCGCACACACACACACAAACACAAATACACACGCAAGCACTTACAGAAACACCCTTACACACAATTACACAAGCGTCCCGGCCTCTCTTTCCCTTCCAATCCCACCCCAATCCGAACAGAAAGCTCAAAATCCAACCTCCAAAGCCACCCACAACTCTGAACCCCGACAGTTTTCTACCTCACAGCAAACTGCAGCACAGTTAATGGCGCAGGTTTCCCATGCTAACAAAACGTTCGACTTCGTCACTGCAAAGCGCGAGCTAGCAAGCTCACTCACTTTCGTAATGCACAAGCTTAACACGCACTAACTTAGTCAGACGTATTTCGGGTTAAGCTTCCCAATTCGCTAATCATAAAGTCTAGCTTCGAGATTTCGATCTTCCCAGGCAACCACCTTTGTAGTGAAACAGGGTCACGTCTGCAAACTGAGGAAAAAACTCTAGCTCTTTGTGATCGACTGCAACAACAGATGCTACCTTATTGCAACAACTCCATCTCCATCCCACACTCTCCAATTCCTGCAAAGTTTGGCAAAAGTCTCGTAAAATACAGACACTTTGTAGAATCTCCCAACTAAGAGTCACGGAAGGCTATTTACGCCTTTGACACAAAGCAAACTGCAGCAAGGGTGCGTGGTTCCCATCATCATGCTTACTATTTTGTCGATCCACTGGAGTTTAATTATATTTTTTTTAATATATATATTTTTTAAGTTATAATTCACTAATGCAAAGCTTGAACTTGGTTATGTAATTTATGGAAGAGCAGAGCTTTGATTTTGACAGAAAGGATCCGGAGAAAAAACTGAGACACTCTTCTGATAGTAACCACTCGAACGTGGACTTTTTATAAATTTTTTAATAATATTTTTATGGTACTTTTTTTGACATTAATTATATTTTATTATGAGATTCTAGTTTAGTGGATTCCTTGGCAGAATCGATATTCTTTTATGTTTGATTTTTAATTATTATTTTTTTAAAGATATACTGTTGAAAGAGCTGCCTGGGCCGAATCTTTCCGGGGTTTTGTGGAGTTCTTTTTAATTTCTTTTTGAGAAAGGGAATGGAAAAGCACTGCTATGGGTGGCTTTTTTTTATGACGTGGCACCCAGTTTGTACACGTCACCGTGGGATTATTCTCTATTTGGTGCAATGAGGGGCTCTTGTTGGGTGGCTGGTGATATTCCTTGACCTTTTTATTACTGTAGGAAGAGCATCTCCATTTGAACGGCATTTCATGAAAAAGTGTGCTGATATAGAATTTAAAAGTTTTTACTAGAGTAGCCCATGTGCTGTTGGACCAGTTTTTCGTTATGATTTTATCATGTTCCCTCTCCAAAAGATTCATAATTTAGGATAATTTAAGATCCAAAAATAACTCAGAAATTTATAAGTTTCAAATAGTATGTCCAAACGTCTATTGTGCACCCCTCCTCGCAATGCAAAGGGCTTTCTAATGGTACCATGAACGCGACCATGGATACACAAGTTCCAAAGATCTCACCAAAACAAAACAAACAATGTCATTTAATGTATAAGAAGACTAATGTGTCATGTGTTGTTGCTAGAATTGAAATAAAAGTCAAAGTAATTTAAAAAAAATTTAATTCATATAAAAAACTTTGAAATTCAATATCTTTCATAGTGTCAATGTAGATCCAAATGACATGAAACAAAGCCATTGCACCCCCTCCTTGTAGAAAGCTTTTCAACGATACAAAGAATAAAATTGGGAGATGCACAATCTAAGAGATCTCAAACAAAACAAAACAAATAACCTAACTTAAAGTACAGATTATTCATGTGAAACTTAACATTGTTTACCAATGAAGCATGGGGCTTTTGCATCCTTGAAAAGGGGACCCCTACAGTGAACAAAACTATCTTACAAGGCTCTACAACCAACCCAAATTCTTTAATTAATTAATAAGTTCTTCCCCTCTATTTAGCAAAACAAAATATACTTCCCAATATGGAAACATCCGTTGCCTGGTTAGACAATGTTACGAGTTATGAATTCAATTAGAATACTTAAGAACTCAAAAATACCATTATTAAAACTAGATCAAAATGTCACATGAAATAAGGTACATTTATAATGAAATTTAGTGTTAATCATACTAATTGGTTTTAAAATGTTATAAGTGTTTACTCTTCATGGATATTTTACCAACTATATGTATAAAACCCCCCCTCTTTGAATAGTATTGATAATTTGATATCTATATTTTTGATAAAAATCTTCATCTAGAGTCAAAATTTATAGTATTTTCAAATTCACTTGTGTAGTACTATGATATTTCACTATTAGTATAGTTGCAATTTAGTCTATCAAGTATTTTTAAATGAACTATTTTTGCCTAATTTAAAACCAAATGCAAATGTGAATCATGAGTCTTCTATTTTAAATTGAAGGAGATAATTATTTAAGCAACTAATTAGGGGTATGAATACTCATGCATCACTCTTTGTTGCTTCAAAGTTCCAAGTTTATTGTTTTAAACATTTGACAATATGTTGCTTTTGAAAATTTATAACAAACTCTCTAAATAGCAAAAAAAATTCTACTTGCAACATCTTTCACTACAATTTACTAATCTTCTTTGAAGAAAAAATTCTCAATATGGCCACAAGTAACACTAGAATGTTTATTTTGAAGATTTAAAGAGCCACCACCTTAGACTTGCTAGAAAATTCACATTTGGATTAAGACAATTGAAGTGTATCTCCTTTGGAAGTATGCCATTTTTGAACAATGTGATGTATATGTGATATGTATTATAACCTTGTCCTAAAATTATTCAAATAAATATTTGAACATAGTTCCTACTACAAACTACATTAATCTTTGTTGGATGGTATTGGCAACTGAAAAAATGATCAATTTGATTAAATTTCTAATTAATCTCTTATAGAACATTATTCCCATGAGGATAGATGAAAGTTTGGGTAGGTTTCTATGATCTCAATTTTTGGCACAATTTATTGAAAAAAATTTAAATATAGAAAATCACATTAGTATTTTAGGAATATAACTTTTATTTTGAACAATGCCCCAAAGACAAATTTATGCCACCCTAAGTGCAAAATGGATTTCTCTAGGAAAAAAAATTAAAATATAATTAATTAAAATTTGTTTGTCATTGTTTATATTTTTATTTGTATAGGGAGATTTGATTCATTCTATTTAAATTTGTTTGTCATTGTTTTATAGGCAATTATAGAAAAAATAATGAATTAGATTTGTTTTTAAACTCAATTTTTGCAATTATTTAAAAAGAAGAAGTTCATAGAATTCAGTTTTTTTCTAAAACAATCTCAATGTTAAAATTAGTGTGTTTTAGTCCTATTTTAGAGCTATTAATAATAATTTTTTGTACTATCATATATCTAATTCTATTCAATAATTGTTTTTTAGGGAATGAAAATCAAATGTGTATTTTTTGAGTTTTTTTCTTAAACTCTCAACTCAATTCTTCAATATAAAAAATTATAAAGTCAAAATGCGTAATGCAAAAATTTTAAGTTAAAAAGATTCAAACTCTTATAATCTGATCGTGTGAGGTTAATAAAACCATTTTGTTCACTTGAAACGCAAATATCTTGCAATTTACATAGTCAAAGGATTAAAAAATTCTTCCACACATTCTCATATTAGTCTAGTGCAAGAGCATACAATTGCTCTTGCAATTTAAGAAATTAGTTTTTTTTGCTCTTTATAAATAAAAATGGCAATTTTGAGTGATTTTTGATGAAATTTTTTTGATCATCTAGGGGATAAGAATCAAAAGTACTATCCAAATTCCAAGTTCTCAATTAATTTACATTACACAACTTGCAAAACACATACCTTTCAACTAATGGATCTATACTTATTATTAGTTTTAACTTTTAATCCTATGATTATTCCACTATCCAAGACAAGGCTAAAAAGTGTTCATTTGGCAATAAAAGAGTGTTCATTTTCACCAAAAAAACTTTGTGAATTTCAATCTCATTTATTAAAATTGACCAACAGAGAAGTGACAAATGGTATTTGCCTCGCGAGTAGGCCATTTAGGCAACGCCACCACACAAACGGGTCACCTCCAGGGTTTGAATCCAAGACCTTGGAGGTGAAACCTCAAGGTCTTGAACCATTGAACCACCTATTTGGTTCATGTGTTAATGGAAATACTAATTTTTTATTTATGTAGTTCTTTTTTTATTTTTTCATTTAATTTGTAAAATCAGCAGACTTTGAGGGCTATTTGCACATAGTAGACTAACCTTTTTTTTAAACTTTCACCTAAGAAAATTTGGTAAATGAAGTTAACTTTCAATTCCAAAAATCCATTTACAATTTGGAGTCTTTAATCAAAAGTAATGGACAAAATCCAAAGAAAATGTTTCAAAATGTCAAAGAAAAATCGCCATGCCAATCCCTCTTTGAATTTTGTTCATAACTATTTAATGAAGACTCCAAATTCTAAACAGATTTTTGGAGCTGTAATTTAACTTCATTTACCAACTTTTTTTAGGTGAAAGTTTAAAAAAAAAGTTTAGTCTACTATGTCCAAGTGGACACCAAAGTCTATTGAATTTTAAAAGCACCAATTTGTGAATGATTAAGCTATTAATTTTTTTTTAATCTATATATTATTTTCTTGAAGCATGAATATGAAATTTAAAAAAAAAGTTTAGTATATATTTCCAACATATTTCTTCAACATGGAAAATAAAGTTGCAAGTTCTAGAATTGAGATACGTATTTTAGGTACATTATTTGAAAGATAAAACCTAACCATTTTGGACAAAATTTTAATTTTTTTGCTGTAAAGTTTTCACAAGACATGTGCCCAAAGAGTAGCTTTAAAGTGCAAGAACTTTTATAACTTTTGATCATGTGATTGGAAAGTAACTATATCATATGTAATTTTCATTAATCTTTGGGGAACTTGAAAATCTCAATTTCTTTTTGAAAATATCACTATTTATAATAATAAACATTTCAATTTGATTTCCTAAATTTATTTTTATATGAAAAGCGTTGAAGTATTCTATTTTGATTGATAAGATGAAAATTATAAAGATTTTAATTTATCAATAGTTGTGAAATTTCAGGGTTGACAAGACGGTCGGATGTTCGGGACGTCCGGACGCGGACGCTGTGTCTGCAGCGTCCGCTGACATTTGCGGACGCCGTCCGCTCCGTCTGCCCCGCCCCGTCTGCCCTGCCCGTCCGCCTTCCGACGGCAGGAGTGACGCTGCGTCCGTTGGCGTCCATGAGGACGGACGTTCAGGTTACGGACGCTATTTTGGGGCAGACGTACTGATTTGTCAACCCTGTGAAATTTGTACTCTAAAATAAACTTTAATATCTTTTTTATAACTCAATTTCAAATGTCGTTGAAGAAGAAATAATAACATTGGATCTACATTGTTTATTACAACATTACAAATTAATCATGATTTGAATTGACATTTCTAAATTCTATAACTAAATTTTAAAGAACTTTGAACTTTAAATTATAAGAATCCCTTGAAGATATTAATCCTTCAATCAAAAATTATGAACAAAATGAAGATAGGTGGTGGAAATTGTTTTTTTGTAAATTTAGTAAACTTTAGAGGTTGTTTGGCATAGTAGAAGAATTTATTTGAAAATATTTTGAATTAAAAAAAAGTTGGTAATTCAAAGCTTTCATCTTCAAAATTATGTTTGAGGTTTGGATATTTTATTCAAAATTTTTGGACAAATTTCAGAGAGAGGTTGGGAAATCATTACTTTTGACATTTTTGACATTTTTGACATTTTTGAACATTCTCTTTGAATTTTTTCCATAACTTTTGATTGGAAGATCAACACTTGAAACGGATTATTGGAGATGAAAGATTTCTTGAATTTCCAACTTCTCTTAGTTCAAAGTTTTTTGCAAAAAATTCTTCTACTATACCAAAGCGGCCTCCAAAGTCTATTGAATTTTTTTTTAAATTTCAACACTTCTTTGAACATTGTTCATAACTTTTGATTGAAGAATTGAATTTTCAAGTGGATTATTGGCAAGGTTGACAGGACATCCAGACGCGGATGCTGTGTCCGCAACGTCCACTGACAATTGTAGACGCCGTCCGCCCCACCCGCCCCGTCCCGCCCCGTCCTGTCCTGTCCTATCTGCCCTATCCACCCCGTCCGCCCCATCCGTCCGCCCCGCCTTCCGACGGCGGGAGGGACGCTGCGTCCGCTGGCGTCCGACCATCTGAACGTCCGGGTTATGGACGCCTTTTTCGGGCGGACGTAGAGATTCGTCAACCTTGATTATTGGAGATGAAATTTGGTTAAATTACACAACTTTTTTCAATTAAAAATATTTTAGAAAAAGTTTATTTATTATGCACAAATGACTTCCAAAGTCTATTGACTTTAATGGACACCGAATTGTATGTGAATACTTAATTTAAAAGAAAACTGCATTGTACAATGAAGATTTTAAAAGAGTCCAAAAGAATCCAAAAAGGTTCAACAAAAATTTGTTGATTTCATCATTGCACTACCCAAATTAACAAAAAAATGTCGTCATTAATAGAAAATGTGAAAATGGTCATTGAAATATCTAATTCAATAAAATATGTCAATTTTTTGTTGCTTTAAACGTCATTTTCTAGTAGTGTGGTCATTGTGGATATCATCCTTTTTGGTACCATGTGAATCATTTGCTTAAGAAAATCCAAGAGCACTCATTGGATATCAAATTAGTATACAAGATCTCTCTTTTTTCCACACAAAATTCTAAGAATGAACATTTGCACTTATATCTTACATAGAAGGATTCTCTTTCATCCTTAAAATACTTTTAGGCAACGTGGTTATTAATTACAAGGTTAAACATCATTGGCTTAGTGGCTTGAAAAAACAACATGAAAAGATAATCATACAATAATTTAGTGATGTGCCTCGTAACCAACCACCAATCAATGAAGGATTTTTTTGCATGCCATTTGATAAGCTTGCAAATACAGTCTTTTTTTCAAGTCTTAGGTGCCTACTTGCCTTGCAAACTCAATGACCTCTTAACAAGTCATCGAATTTGTAAGGTGGGTAGGCATGCTCTAAAGTGGGCACCCCAAAAATGTGCTATTGACCCTAAATCACCATCTTTACTAAGTGTACATCTCCAAAATCAATTATGTACCCACAAGGAATAAATGAATTTAGAACCAAATTTTATTCCTTCATAATTTTTGCATAAAATGTCAAAATGTTGCATTCTTTGGTGTGTTGAAACCTCCTTTTACTTGCCAATAAGAAACCTTAAAAATTTGACTAGTTTAATAATAGTAACTAGCAACTAGGCCCAATAACAAAAGTGGGCTGTTTTGGAGGTACCTACCTAAACCTGTAAATGTCCAAAGCACCCACTTCTGGGGTTGACAATACAAGTTAAATAAAACCTAACCAAGTTGCTATTTTTTTATAGTTTATACTTTTGAAAAATTCTTTTTGAAGTGTAGTTGTAGCATCAAAAATCCGATTTTGAAAATGATTGATTATGATTTTTCTATTCAAGATTTTCTACAAGGGTGTCCATTGCAATCTTGACTTTCCATAGTCAGTTGAGAGCTCTTGGAAATGAGCCTCAACTACATTATATCTTAAAGAAAAATTCACATTACAAATTCATTTAAAAAAATTGTAGAAGAGATTTTGAGAAGCTGTAAATTGATCAAGGTTTTGTATATTTTATCCTTTAACCTCATATTTTTTGGGTGACCAACTTTTTAGATTTGACATGTGAAAAGAGGAATGAAAGACTTCAAATCACTTTCACAATTTTAACACCCTCATGATTAAACAATATAATCTTTCACTCCATAAATGGTATTGTTGTATTTTCTTTTCCTATGTAATCTCTAATATATCTAGTTTGAATTTGTATGGTTACAATTCAAAAAAAATTGATACAACTTATCAAAATGTTGGCATTTTATCCAATTTAGAGCAAATTCCAAGAAGCTCAAAACAAGCCTTTGTGGACATTTTAGGGGTTAAGGTCGGTTCGAGTTGTTTTTTTAGGCAGGAGCTTTCTTTGTCCCTTGGAGTTGCTTTCAGGCCTTCCACTGACTGGTTGCTACAAACACAATGCGGCGCAAGGGGGGTTGCTAATTCCTTAATAAATTTATTTTTTTATTTTTATTCTTTTTCCCAGTGAGCATCAAAGGGGGTACCTTAACTGAAAGGCCTTCCCGAGGTGCAACTGCCTTGAAAAAGTGGAGACACTGGAGGATCTCCCAGACTCTGGAAAAAGCGGCGATGGACATTTGTTGCCGGCATGAGGGCTTTCTTCCTCAAAATCTGAGACCTAGAAAAATTTCATAAAAATTAGAAATAGTATATTCAACAGAATTACAGAATAGTATATTCAGCAAAATATAATGAATCTACGGTACACTTGGATGCACTTGGGATGAAGTGGAGCATCTCCAGTGGCCCTTCAAAGTTCAGCAGTGTGCCTTGTGCTGTTGCCACAACCAAAATAGAACTAAAAGTAATTTTTTAATTTTTTTAATTCATAAAAACTTTGAAATTCAATAATTTTCACACTATAAGTTTAAATGCCGAGAAACAATGCATGTGCACCGTTCCTCGCAAAGAGCTTTCCAATGGTACCAAGAATGCTACTAGGGGATGTACAATCCATGAGATCTGAAAGAATCAAACAAACGTAAAAAAAAAATCCAAACAACCTAACTTAACCCCTAAAAGACAAAACAATGTTTTTTGGCAACATAACTTTTTTGGGCAAGCCACCATTTGTAGAAAAATAGGTAATTTTGGTCAAAATTTTTTGAGCATGAGTGTCTGAGGAGTAGCTTTTGAGGGCAATTATTTTCAGTCCTTTTTGAATTGTAGAAAAAAAGTTATCATGGGAGAAGTGATTTTGTTTACTCGGAGGATAGCACGGTCACATTGATTTACACAGAGGAGGAAATTTTGTGATATTGCCCAAGACAAGGAGGGTAGAGCAAAAGGTAGGGATTCGTTTGCAATGGAAAATGGGTACCCGTTTGGTTTGGACAACTATTAGTCCTTGTGTCATAGCTGGTTGAGGAAAAAGACCTAGTCGAGATATCTAGAGTTTCAAAGCTAGCTAATTTTCAATGTTAGGGCTAGCTATAGGGTATTTCTATTCCCTCTACAGTGCTCTATTCCCTCTGCAATGATGCCAATTTAGTTGTCCAGTGATATGATCATTATATAGGCAATTAGGCACTCAAGATTCAAATTTCAAGTGGCAACTTAGAAATACAATAGATTTGAGCAAATTAGTTGTGATATTATTAGCCTCCATTTTATAAAGAATAAATCGTACAATAATATGAAATTTATAACACTATAAATTGAAAAACACTGCCATGCAACATGACAATGCTATCACCTTCTCGTGACAACTTGTCTTCAATAACGGTCTCTGTTGATGGATGTCTATTTCTTAATGAACATAGACTCTGCAATAATTCTAAGTACAATCTTCCACTAAACAAATCTCAACAACATTTTGGACCTAAAACATCTAATCGTATGTAATACTAATGAATCATCAAAAACAACAGATTATAATATCATCCCACCCTTACCTTTATAAAGAAAAAAATTGGTTGCATTCATCACAGGAAGCAATAGCCATTGAATTTAAACTACAAGTTACAACATTCAAGTAGTTTTTGAAAAACTTTGAGTAGGCACTATTACTACAAACATGAGCAATATGTGTGTGTGTGTGTGTGTGTTCAAATGGACGAGGAGATTACAAATAGAGCGGAGGGATTGAGTGCACAATGTAGACAAATTTAGGACTTCACAATTTCAACATGGAACAAGAAAAGCACGCAGAGTTCGATTGAAGGAATTGTTGATGGAGAGATCGGCTACAAAAAGAAGACGAACTACCGTAGGGAAACTAGCTACTTGGAGCCAATGAAAGTTGTGCTAAAGACCAACTACGACGAGGAGGCTAGCCACTTGGAGCTGATCGACGCTATGCCAAAAAACAACTGTGATGGGCAAATCGACCACTTGGAGCCAATCAACTGCAATGGGGAGACTAGCTACTTGGAGCTTATCAACGCTAAGCCGAAGACCAAAGACTGTAGCAATGACCTATACATCGAAGTCTCACGAGCTTCAAGGTTGTTGGAGTTGATCCAAGGACGAGAGGGAAATTTAGGATTGGTTGAAGTAGGCAGAGTTTGGAAGTTGAAAAGTGCAGCAAGGGGCCGTGGATTGATTACTATATTGATCAAAGCTAGTTTGGAGTCTAGTAGGGGAATGGGAGATCAAGAACAAATTGATCAAGCAGTAATGCTAGATTCAAGCTTGCAAGCAACAACGTTAGAGCTTTCTAGTACTTGTAGAAATACTACACAAGTTCAGAAGGAGACAAGTTGCCATTGTATTGTCAAGTCTCCACAAACTCTATCTACTGCAGATCATTTGCTACAACTCGTTACAGAGAAGGAAGGTGCATCGACATTGCAAGGCAATAAAGTGGTGAGATTATTAGATGTGATACACATACACTTATTGCTATTCCAAAAGGGAGTTTGAAGTGGCCTACAAATCGATAGCCAAGTAATTATTGTCATTACTTTTACAGACAAGTAGCATGTTGCTTGGGGTGGTGCAAACATAGACAATTCCATCCACATATCCATGCACTCATAAAAGAGAAAGTGTGGCCAGATCTTACAACTTCATCAACAACAAACAATTTGAAACGCAATGCCAAAGATTCTATACTTCTAAAAGGGGAAATGGATAAGACAAACTTTCACATTCTTTTCTTACAAAGTTTATATCAGGCTTCACTTACATTCTTCTGTAAATGTAATATCTAGCTTCTAGAGGAAGGTCACTTACTGAAAACATACACTTGCGCAACTCGCAAAGGAGGATCTTCTTCCTAGACAAAGTGAATGGATCCAAGGAAATCGGGACACAATCCTGAATGTAGTGGGAAATTGTACAATAGAACTCTTCTAAAACGACACTTCTTTTTTTGAAAACAGCGAGCAA
The DNA here is from genome assembly GCA_963969395.1 of Pseudoscleropodium purum. Classification (NCBI taxonomy): domain Eukaryota; kingdom Viridiplantae; phylum Streptophyta; class Bryopsida; order Hypnales; family Brachytheciaceae; genus Pseudoscleropodium; species Pseudoscleropodium purum. Next base: position 8,977,123 of record OZ017797.1, read on the forward strand.
CAATCACCAAAATCGATAGTCCAAGAACAGGTTATTACAATTGTCAAACACAACAATGGAAACTTTGATATGCCAATCGGGGATGCAAATCCAAAACTTTTTGACATCCATGAGTAAGAGGAAGAAGGATTTGCTCAAGTATAAGATTCTAGTTGCCAAGGCTACTCAATTGATTTAGGAGAAGAAGAAGAGGATGAAATGGATGATTTTTGTGGCCACATGAGTTGCTACACTTACAAAACTATTTCTCTAGCAAACGACGAAGGAAAGTGAAGCCACACCATGAGAGGGAGGACAATAATGCAAACGAATACCATGAAGGAGAAGGAGGGGATTACAATGACAACGAAAGTGGTGAATATGATAGAGCAAGCTAGAAGATTCTATTTGACTGTTTCGGGGAGGGTTTAAGAATCAAAAGTGGGAGAAAGTGGTCTGCATGGCGCCAAGCTTATATTAGCAAGGAATCAACTTCGACGACTTCCAAAGGTACAAAGCTTAACAGTGCAACAGAAATGAGACTATAGGTGCTAATGTAGTTGTCTGAACTATTGGTACCATTGGAGCCACACTTGTTCGGGGAGCCACTAGAGGTAGATCCATTTGCCGAGACATGTTAGCCGATGGAGTTTGGGGAATTGCTGGATTTCGGAGAGCAGTTGGAGGTAGCTCCGTTTGGAGAGTTGTTGGAATTAGAGGGGTCTAGAGATTCGGTCCAATCGTTAGAGCTGCACAACTACCTGGATTGATGGAGGGGATACAATTGAGGAATCCTCTAGTTGCTATTGAGAGGGGTTACAACGTACCTATAGTGGAGATTTTCAAGCAGACCTGAGGTATTTTGAGACTTCTTCAACTTTAGGCTATAGATTCAGCTTACAATAATTAGATTTTGTAGATTTCAAAAATCACTTTTACACACTTGTAGGCAACTCACAATATATTCCAAGGCAATAAAAAAATGTAAAATTCCAAAATTGTATGCAAAAGTTAGAGGGGGGGGGGATAAACTTCTTCTTTTATATGTCATATATATATATATGGAGTCATAATGGCGGTTATAGAGTAGGTGCAAATTAGGGTTGACATGACGTCCGGACGCGGACGCTGTATCCGCAGCGTCCGCTGACATTCGCGGTCCCCGTAGACGTAGTGTCCGCTAGAACCGCCCTGTTTGTCCGCCCCGCCCGTCCGCTTTGATGGCCCTATTCCCCCCGATCGCCCTACCCAAACTGCCCCGCGGTCACTCCCTTAATCTTTAAACAATTAAATGTTAAATGAAGTGCAATGGTTCACGATTTGTTATTAAAACAATGTCTCTTACAAGTTGAAAGATTATAAAGTTTGACCACCAGTCCATGATAGTCTTGAAACTATGAAAAAATTCCAATTCATTTTCAAAAGGCAAACTAAAAAAATTTGTGACTTCAAATATATATATATACTATTTAAAAAATCAAGATCAACACAAATACAAACATAATCAATATGGGCAAAATGTATTGAATTTAATATAGAATACCATACATTGTGCACATTTGGCTAATTGCACATATAATTTTTTTCATTCCAACTCTATATTTCTAAACTAATTTTTAATGCCTATATAACCTATTCAACTACTACTTCTGTACTACCAATCTAATATAAATGGCGAAAATGTTCATCTGGCATCGGCCAACGATATGTATTAGAAAATCGCGTAATCACATGGGCCAAACTAATATTTTCATCGTCAGTCTTCGAAGAAATGCGCTTCAAGTAAGCATAAAACACTTTTGCAAAGTCATGAAAGGCAAATTGTGTCGCACTAGGTGTTTTAAGTAGCAAGTTGAAATACGCCTCTGAGATGTTGTTTCCATTCATCCGCCGAGCAATTTTTCGAATGGCATACTCTTCCGACTTACGTGAATATATCGGAATGACTTCCACATTTACACCTGCTTTATGCAAATATGCAATACGTGGATCCACCCACCATCTCCTCTGCAAAGTTTGTTTCATCTCATCTGCTGATGTGAATGTGTACAAAGACTTCATTGACTAAGAAGCTAAGGTGGTCATGCCCCAATCGCAAACTCCAATATACACACGTGACTCATCCTCTGGAAAATGTAACAAGATGTTGTCCGGAGAAAAATCATTGTGCAAATGTCCAGCAAGATGCACTGCATACATTATATGCATAAAGGCCCATGTCAACTCCGTGCGCTTCTTCCGATATCGCCCTAAACGGTGAGCTTTTACAACCTCCTCTTCGGTTGGATTTGTATACATCAAACAGATTTGAATGTTGTCTGGAAAGTCCTTATCCATATTCAACATTTGTCGAAGAGTTCTACCATTCCACCAATACGCATAACCTTTACACGTCGTTCTGTACACTGCAGCAAACTGTATCACACCCGTGTGTGGAATTCGAATAACCATTGATTCGTTTTGATGTTCTAACTTTGCAAGATCGGGTCGAGTTTGGTGGTGAATGGATTTCTTTGCCGCAAACTCCCAATAAAGAAGTATTCCTGGACATCCTTCAATACGAACCTTTCGAATCGTTGCATATCCACCTCTCATCGTTCTATCATCAACAACAATCACGCGTGCTGTATTTGGAAGTACTATGAGGTGCCATTTGGTCCTTTTCGCTTCAGCAACTCCATCATTGCTTTTCCACCAACCAATTGAACTAACTCGATTGTGCTTTTTGGCGAATGGAGCACATCACCCCTTAAACAAGTCCGCTTTCAAAATCACTTTTTCAAACTGGGCGTCATTGGGTCGATATTCCTTGCTATATTTAACCAAAATGACTTTGGAATTCCACAAAACGTCATGAACCTTGTTCTCCAAACATTTGGTGAAGTGCGCTTTATCCATTTCGTCATGCCACTTCGCCACATTCAATGCATCCAATAACATCTGTGTCATGTCTACCTTGAATTTAGACACGCACTCCTCTTGATATCTGATGTACTTATTGTCTAAAGACAATGTTGTTTCCGATTCATAAAATTGAACGATGCGCTCGATCATGAATTTTTTGCATTCTTCCGAAGGACTTTGGCGAGCTACCTCCAAGTTTGATGGTCCCTCTCCATGTTTAAGCTTCGCAACCTTCTTCTTCTCCTTCGTCATCATGACAAATGAAACTGATATAGATGAAATTTTCTAATTTAAATGTGAATTCCACGAGCAAATGTTAAAAAAATTCGCAACAAGGGGGCCCCAATAAACCACTCTTGCCTTGCCTCGGAAAGGAACCAATGGAGGATGAACCACCAAGCTCTCCGCTCCACCTTGCATTCACAAGGGGCAAAGCAAAAGTGACAATGCGGACGGCCCCAAACCGTCCGCCCGATCAGACGGGCCGGGGGTAGCGGACGCATCGGCCGTCCGCCTCCCCAAAACCCTCGAGCACTGTCCGCCTGATCGAACGGCCATGGGCGGACAAATCTGCCATCCGCCCCATCGGATGGCCCCAAACCGTCTGCTTGATTGGACGGGTCGCGGCTGGCGGACGCATCAGCCGTCCGCCTCCCCGAAACCCTACAGCCGTGTCCGCCTGATCGGACGGCCATGGGCGGAGAAATCTGGCGTCCGCCCGATCGGACGGGCCGCGGGTGGCGGACGCATCGGCCGTCCGCCTCCCCGAAACCCTCGAGCCCCGTCCGCCCAATCGGACGGGTACGGACGGACAAATCAAGCGTCCACCCGATCCGATTTATTTTTCATATTTGAAAATAGAATCTAAAGAAGAACCACTAATTGTCTAATTTGGGCATTTCTTCATACAAATAAGAAATCATTTTAGTTTTTAGCAATCATTGAATGAAAAATAAAAAAATTTCAAATATTCAAATAATTCAATCTTTCATAAATTAATTAGAAATACATTTATATCATTTACGAGTTTCTAAATGTAATAAACACACAACAATAATTTCAAAATACACACCATGCTAGTACATATTTAACCTCGAATGCTAAATTCAAAAATAGACATAATATGGCTCTTACAAAATTAGATTTCTTCTTCATATTTTTATTATTTATCAAAGTCGCTTATAGCCTTATACATCAACGCTATTATAAAATAATACAATGATGTCTTCAACAATATGCTTGCCTACATACATACTTAGTGTACACTATTACACAATACTTTTTGAAAAAGTGAACGAAATTGTTGTTCAAAATTGTTCTATTCATTTAAAATTTTGTACTACTTCTACCAATCTAGTGCTCTATACTTGTCGTGAGAGTAAAAATGAGAAAATTGAGCAAATACATGCTCACTATATACTTGCATGTTTTTTTATTCGGAATCTGAATTGAACTCAAATTGTTGACCGCTGCCTCTTCTTTGTACTCCAATGAACGGACCACCTCCGTAGTTTCCGTGATATCCACTCGGTGCACCTCCTTGTCCATAATTTGAACCTCCAAAAGTGGGAGGAGGAACTGGAGTAGTAGGCTCTGATCCTCTTTCATTTGAAGCCCCGTAATAAGAGGCCCTATGATGCCCGTATGAATCACTTCTAGTTGATCCCGTATAGTATTGGGCGCTTCCGTGAAGAAAGCAACTATACTAAGGGGTTACATGGCTTCCTCCACTACCTTCGGAGTCCACTTGAGTGGGCGTCGTATAATATGAACCAGATTCAATAGACCTATCATAGTGCGTATTGCCATAGCTACCTGTCCCACCTAGAGAGCCAATTTCAGGGGGAGTGCCATAACGAGAACCAACTGCACTTGAACCACCATAATGCGTGGATTCATAGCTCCCTCTTCCACCTTCATATCTATTTTGAGGATCGTAACCAGAGTATGAACCACCTCTTCCTTGTTCAGATTCTCGCGTTCCATGTTCATGTCCGTAGGACCCACCATGCCTATCTTGCCGTCCACGATCTTGAAGGCTTCTGCGTGTTGCCTCTTGCATTTGTTGTTCGAATTCAATTCGTTCTCGTTCTTCTACCCGCTCGTGCCTAATTCCAAATGTGACAGGCGCTTGCATATCATCGTCATCATCGTCATCTGTCCACGTATCTTCAACATCTCGTACAACAATTGAAGGTTGTTGTAGATAACCTCGATTAGACCACTTTGGCATGCAATCGCTTGCGCCCCTCCACTGTGTATCTATAACGGCATCCGTGCGCATATAGTTCTCCACATTGCGACCTGTAGCGGTACGCCAGTCCACGTCCTTGTAGAATACAATCTCTGCCCAAACCATTGCCATAACATTATAATTCATTATATTTGATTTGGCGCTTTTAATGTCAAGAATTTGATGCACTTGTGTGTATCGTTGTTTGAAGTGCTCACTTTGGCACGTAGACATTTGTCCTTCCCAACGTGGCGCTTGGTGCTCTACACGTTTATGTGGCCAAAGTTTTTGAATGTGAGTCATTTTTACATACTTCTTGCACATTGAGCAATCCCACACTCTTGTTGGTTCTTCTTCCCATCCCAGTTCACCCACGCACAATGGATCGGCCTAAGCATCCCAATCGAACAATTAGGGTCTTCCCTTTCGACTATTTTTTTTAGGTGTTCTATCTTTCGACATGATGAAGCCGAAGCAAAGAGAATGAAACGATTAGAAAGCTTAAGAACCAAAATTTTGATTTAATTAATTAATTAAAATTTTACAAGAGTGAACTTTGTGAAAATTTGTAACAATGCCACAACACTCGTTCACTCAAAGCGGTTGGGACGCGCAGAGCTTCCAATGCACTGGTCCGCCCACTCCAAAAGAGAACGATTGTTCAGAATGAGCCGTCCGCCTCCCCATATATATATATATGCGGACGCCCCAAGGCGGACGTTCAGATCATGCGGACCACATCAGTCCGCGTGTCAATCGAACGGCCGTAACCGGGCAGACGGCCGTACTGGGGCGGACAGGGCAGACGCCCGATTGGACGGACAGGGCAGACGGGTATCGGGGCGGACCGGGCGAACAGAGGACGGGGCGGACTCCGGATTGGGCGAACAGGGCGGATGGAGGACGGGCGGACGAATATCGTGGCAAACGGGGCGGACAGGGCAGACGGCTCATCTTAAACCCTAAACCTAATAAAGCAAATTGTTCTTTTTTCAAAATCTCACGGTATAGATGTTTAACCTGTAAAGTTCTTTTCACTAAAAACACTTCAAAACTGCCAATAGTAGTGCAAATATCAAGTCTTAGAAGAAAAATACTTTGGGGCATATGTAACCGTAGCATCTTGTACTAAATTAGTTGGAAAAGATGTGGAAAAAAATTTAGACAAATCCACCATTTGGATTGTAAGATATTAGATATTGAATGTTTCATTTAAGGGGGCTACTCAATTATGTCTATTAATGAACAATTGGTAGGCTGACATACCTAACTTAGCATGTATTTTAATATTTGTTGCAATTGTTTTAGGAATATTATAACATAATACTATTATAATATTCTTATAAATGATATAGTACTAAATCATTTCAAAATCAACAACATTCGAACACAATCTGTCAATCTTGTCTTTCATACTCCTTTAATGATATATATATATATATATATAAATATGTATACATACATAAAATATATTAGATAAATCAACATGAACAAATCAATGATTATATATTTCATAAATGTATTCTTCATCAATCAAATAAGAGTGCATGTTCAAATATAGACAAAGATGGTTTTTCCATTTGTTGCCAAAAAATAGATAAACAAATAGAGAAAGATATGAAGTGAATGTTACTTGGAGAATTGAAAAGAAAGAATTTTAAGTATTCAATTGCATTTTATTAAATTGGAAAATTGCATGTAGATGGCATGAATTAATCTTCATAGATGCTAAACTCATACGAGTTGCATTTCAACATTTATGATTTATGCAATTGATTGAATTGAAAGCTCTTGTAATTACATTTTCAAATTTTTGATTCAATCATTCAAATTTGCAAGAGTGATTTATGATAGATTTATAACTTTAAATGTTAAAGCATTCAATGCCTTTATGCGTTTGTTCATCAATATATTAATTTTAGATAAATAATATATATTTTTTATAACATATGCATAAACCATTACATTAAAAAAACAAAAAAACAAAGAGCCAAGCCAAATAGGCTGGTCAAATGAAGAGAACAAGATAATAAGAGCCCTACGAGACAGAAAACAAAGGAAAATAAAGAAAATATCAAAAGCATTCAAAGGAAGAAACAAGATGCATTCTTGCAAGACCGTAGAATACATAATGATTTCAAAAATCCAAACACAAATATATTTTCTATTTCAATGAGAGCCAAAAATGAACTACCCTGCTCTCAAAGATTGTACAATGTACACGTTATACAAAATGAACATATAACAGAAAGAGTAGAAGACATCGTTTATCATGATTGAAAACTAAAATGATTCTTTTTTTCTATGTAGAATATTTTATGAAATGTAACAATGTATTTAATTATCATAGTAATTGGTAGAAATCTTTGTGCAATACATAGAAACATTTCATTCATGTGGAGTTTTTTCATTTATTTAGGATTAAAATGGAAGTATTATACTCTACAAAGTACAAACCAAAAATAATACCATATACCTAAGTTCAAAAGTTTGCAGTTGTTTCGTGAATTCATTTTGAAAACTCAAACAAAGAAATATTTTATAATCAATATCTTGTTCATTTGAATCATTTCAAAAATCGAATTCCAAATTCAATTCCTATTTATAATAGAAATTATATTTGTCAATTTTTTAGATCTTTAAACAATGAACCCTCTTTTTTAAAATTAATATTTAAAAACATCTGAAATAAGAATATTGGAATTACCCTTCAAAATAAATATAGCACATGTAATCATGTAAAAGTGTATAATGTATTCTACTCAAGTAACAAATTTTTCTATGTTTTTAAGGAAAAATATACCCGTACATGATTTGAAAGTTAAAACATTGATTCTTTTTCTTTGTTTTCAAATCTAATTAAAATTTCATTAAAAAATATGAAAGACTCGATGTTCATTTGAAGATCGTGATGCACTTTTAATGAGAAATCACAACCTTTCATTAAATATTATGAGGTTGAAATCCATTAAACTGTTATTCTAATTATGTATTGGGGCCTTTTTTTAAAATTTCATTTGCTTACAATGAAAAAGGAATTGATTATTTCTGCAAAACATTTGATTTCCTAATGAACTTTAAAAAAATCCCCACCATCTTCAGATCTTCTCAAAACCTATTTAGAGGAATAATATCAGTAAATAATCCAAACATATTCAACTTAACCACATTCCCCTCATTCGTAAAACAATTTAGGGGAGAAAAGAAAAGGTTTAGGGTAATTAGGGTATAAGGTTTAGGGTTTACATTTAAAAAAAAAAAAAAATGATAAATCAATTACATTGATCCTCATTTAGCAGTGATTATTAGACTGTTTTATTTTTGAAATGTTACCGCTCTTTTTGAATAATAATGGCCTCATAGGATGCACCAATGGACAGCTGGGCGGATGCCATCGGTGGTCAGTGTTTAAGTGGGGCGGTCGGCGTGTCTAAAGCGCGGACGACGTCGGAAGGCGGATAGTGCAGACAGTCCGGTCGGACGCGCCGGTCGGACGGGGTGGTTGGTCAGGGCGGTCGGACGAGGCGACGGGCGGACGACGCGTCCGCTGCCGAAGCGGACGTCGTCGGTCCGCGCAGCGGACGCGAGGTTTGGGGCTGCTTCGCGCAGTCCGAGGCAGGTCCGGCGGCGGACGGCTATAAGGGTGGAGTGACTTTCATTTGTTCTCACTTCAATTCTCCTTCGGTGCCAAGTTGGATGTGCTACTATTGCTTTATGCGCTAGTTGCTCCTACGGGGTAGAGAGTTGGGGTCCTCTATCTTGTGTTACTGTGTTGCGGTTGATGCCATCACTTTTGACTATCACATGAGATTTTTTTATTCACTTCAATTGGTTATTGAATCCAATTGACAATCATGAACGGCGAAGGTGGTCGAAATATGGATGGGGTGACTCCGGGAAGCGAAGCGAAGAAAAAGAGCAAAGTGAAGGGGGCTACGCATGACCTTTGGCTTGACATTTTAAATGACCCTACAATTAAAGTAGAGAGCAGGTGGGAAGATGAAGATGCGGAGTATTGGACATCAAAAATGTGCAGGACCTATGTTAAAATGTACCACATTGACAAGTTGTGGCCTCAGGAGTCACACAAGAGTCATACACGGGATTTTTGTTGTAAACCATGGACTTGCAACAACAAACATTTTGTCCATTGATCTGAGGAGGTGTGGCGTGTTCTATTCGGAAACAAGCGCAGAAGTAAAGGCTATATTAATTATAGCATGGCGTGTATGGTTTACACTGAACTTATATTAGAGCACAAGATCAATTGGAGCACGTTTCCGACGACAACAGCTTGTTCACTTCTACTTGAAGCCAATCAAAAGGACATTCCTGACTTGTACAATTCAGAGGGAGAAACAAAAAAAGTATTAAAAAATACTATTGAAGTGAAAATGGATGGTGTGGAGAAAGCCTCAAATGTTGAAGAATTACGGTCTATACAATCTCCAACAAAAGCAATCAATGAAAGCTCTTCGAAAAATGTGGGGAAAGATGTGGAGAAAGATGTAGAGGCGTAGGAGGGTGAAGTCTTTTCCACAGCTCCAACGCGTTTGACCTTTACACCAAATGTTGCGGCACAAACATAAACGGAGTTTGTAAACAAAGGCAAGGTTTGCACGGAACGCGGGGAAACTTCAAAAAGTAAAGTAGACGAAGTCTTGGCGGAGAAAGTGGCAAAGGCTAATGTTACAATTGATAGTTTGATAGCCAACAATTGTTTTGATAGTTTGGTCTACAAATCTCCGCCTGTGCATCAAGGCGTTGAATCTAGTCCAGCGTTAAGTTTAGAAGACAAAGTACATACGCCTTGTGGACAAGGCGTGATGATTGATAATATATCCTCATTATGGAGTTCCGAGCGTAAAAGGCGGGTAGAGGAGTTTCCGTTTACAGCGGCATTGCCAAGTCCTCTACATCGAACCTTGCAAGACATGTTCAATCCAAAACAATTGGAAAATCTTTTGAAGCTCTCGGTTCAGTTTGCTAACCTTCATAAAGAAATAGGTGAATCATCTAACCCCGATGATGGTGCTACTACTGTTCCAATGAGTCCACTTGCAGATCCAAAGAATGATGCACATATACTTGATACAGCTTTCAAGATGACGATGTCAGCTGAATTTTTAGCACAAGTTGCTCCGACTTTTATGAATTTGGCCAAGGAGTTTTCTTTCATGGCACCAGAGATGTTGAAAGGTGCTATAGCATTTTAGAATCTCACGAAGACTTTCGGACCACTTTTTGAAGAAAGAGATGTTCACATACTACAATTGGTGGAATATGAGAAGAAAATTGCTGACCTTGGAGGAGTGGAAGTAAGGTACAAAGTGCTGGAGTTGAAATTAAAGACTTCGGAGAGTAAGGTTGAACATTTAAATCAACAATCATCGAGGCAAATGGAGGAGTTGATGAAGATGCGTAAACGGATTGCAGAATTTCAAGGGACCTCCAAAAATCCAAGTGAGGTTGCAATCTCATCAGTGATTGTACTCGGAGACAGTCAAGAGACTCAAGAGAGTGAAGATAAGCTCTCTCTTCCTTTTGATAAGGCTGAAGCAAGCGACAACCCTGCCATTGTGAATGTACAAGAAAGTCACGTTATGAGCATGTTAAAAGCAACACAACAACCATCAATGGAAAAACTTTCATCTGTTTACGTGAATGCGGAGACGCAAACGGAGAGTTGTGACTTTGAAGAGTTGAAGCATAAATTGGAGGAGGCAATTGAAGCAAAAGGAATCGTTGAATTCAAGTTGAATCGATTGCAATTGTGCTTGGATTTGAAGAAGTTTATGCCATCTAGCGGCTTGGAGTCTCGATGGTTAGCATGGGTACAAAGACTCCAAGACAGACCTTCTGTAATATCTCGAGCAATGGCAGGTCTTCAAACATTGGCAATGGAGTTGAATGAAAATTGCGATGCCATTCAAAGCTCTTTGAGTTGATTCAAGACTATGTTTGACCAACATCCTTCAAAGGAATATACGGAGATCACATGTTAGGGAGACATGGATGCCATATTTGAGTGGTTAAACTACACAAAGAAGGACCAAGCTCCACCTATCAATTGGGCCTTGGAAGTAGAGGAAGGATGGGTCCCTTACAACACACTTTCAGCACACATCAATGTGAAAGACAAGCGAGTGGTGCATGCTTGTGATCCAGCCTCTCCAATCTTGGATGGTTGTTGTAGCCTTTGCCAAGGCCTCTTCGGACCGGAAGGTGCGGTAACCATGGGCCAATGTCGCCACACTTTCCATGTCACTTGCATTGTGAAAGCATCACTCATTCGTTCGGTGTGTGTCGAGTGTCGTAGTCCATTGAGTGCTAGGTTCTACGAAATGTTTGGTATCTTGGAAGCTATGCCTCCAGGCTACGAGTACAATCGTTGGAATCTTCCTCTTAATCAAGCGCCGTACAAATTCCAAAATTATCAACATTGGGGGAAGCCAATCCGGTGGAATGCAAATGAACAGAGGCATGATTTGTACGAAGAATCTCAGCAACCATTGGATTTGGATGTATGGATGATTCACAATAGAGAGGTGGAATTGAAGGCTCGAGGAATCGTAGATGACGCGGCCCGTGAAATGTTTTGTCGCAACATGGGGGGACATTGGAGCTTGCAACACGAAAAGTTCTTTCGTTTTCCAGATAAAAAAGTGGAGAGAGGACCAGAAGATAGTTGGGTGGAGGTGAACCATGGAAAAGAATTCAATGAGCAGTATAAGGCATATGACCACACCCTCGTAGGTAGGGCCCTTCTATTGTCGAAGTTGGAAGAGGCTGCAAAAGTTCGTGTTGTCTACGATACAAATGGACTAACAAGCATAGGACATTCATCTGTAGATGTGGCAGCAGCATTTGATAGGCGCATTGGCGATATTATAGGGCATTGGAAGGCTTTCCTATTGGATGGAGATTGCCTCACAGTATGGCAAGGGAAAGGAGATGATGAAGTTGTTCAAGCAATGGTAGATCGTATGGAGAGCAACTTGAGAACCTTGAAGGCAGACGAAGTCGATTTATCACCGAAAAGAAAACAAAAAAGGAAGCATGAAGAGGACGATGACTTCTCTCCGGAAACCAAGAAACAATTTCATAAGGTGGACATCGAAGTTCAATCTGGAGGGCGAATAGTCCGTCCAAGTCAACAACGGTCAATTCGTCAATCATTTGCTAAACTCCTCGGTACAGCAGATTTTCCTTTTGTTTTGAGAGAAGGTATTGGTCCATCCGGTGGAAAGTAGGATTTGAGGAGAATTTTGTTTTTTAAAAACAATGGTCCTTTCATTGTTTAAAAACAAAAAAGAATGTGAAAGATTTAGATCTTAAAAAGATTGTATAGGATTCAATAGTGATATTGGAACTATGTTTTCATGTATTTTACTTGTACATATATATTTATATATAAAGATGCTATATTTCCATTTGCGTATAAAAATATTTTTATATGTACATCTTATTTTACATGGATGCATTCATTTTTGATTGTGTAACATTCAAATTACATAACAATATAAAATTTTCTAATGACTAATGGCAATGCGAAGTCCGCCCCGTCCGCGTTGTCCGTCCGCCCCGTCTGGTCTGTACGCCCGACCGCCCCGGCCGTCCACCCCGCCCCGCGCATCCGCCTTCCGATGGCAGGAGGGACGCTGCGTCCGCTAGCGTCCGTGCGTCTAGACGTCCGGACGTCCGGAAAACGGACGCTATTTTGGGGCAGACGTTGAGATTCGTCAACCCTGTCAAACAAAATCAAAGTAAATAAATGGAAATCAATAGTCAAATTCAATTGTCATTTTTCAATAGTCGCTTAACAATAGCCACAATGTTAGTATTCATTTTCAATAGTCATTTTTCAATAGTCGCTTTTACACATACAAGAAAGAAGAACATTGAAGTTTAAAATTGTATAACGACAATGTAGAGTGCATAGAAAGGAATGTATCACAATCTATGTAAGTTCAAAATTGAAAATATACGTGCAATAACTTGACTTTAAATGGAAATACAAAAACTACACACAAAGTATAGCAACCGATTTCATAACTTCTAACTTTAAGTTCCAAAGTTCAAAGCTAGAGAAGTCTCATGCGGAATACTACTACTATAACATAATAGTTTCTAAATTGTCAAAATCTATAATTGGTTGAAGTAAGGATTCTATCCACAACAAAAGTTCTCAGTCTTCTCTGCAATTTCAACCACATAGAAAATATTAAGTACTAATATACTTTAGCAATTGGAAAATCAATAGTCTTTTATAACCGGCTCAAATTTATATTTAAAATTGTTCTTCATTAACTCATACAATCTAAGTCTACTAGTCCCCAAGGACCAATAGATTCCTTCACTCCATCTTCACATGTTGAAATTCTATATTTGTATCAATTTATATGTAATAATTAATTTATTATTCTCACAACCTCTCGGCAATAATGCTTCAATTAATTTAATTTCCTTCACACTTTTAATTTATTATGTAATTATTTTACCTTACAATTTCTCTCGGAGTTGATAAATTAGATATAAAATTAAACTCTCAAAATTATTACACAGTGCTCCGCGGTTATTCTCTCTAATAAAAATAGAATCTATATGTGTTCTAAATTGCTCACAATTAATCCCTCGGCAACAAATGTTAAGAATCAATTATTATTAAGGAATTGGCCAACCGGCTCTTTCTTTAAATTCCAAAATACTTATAATAACTTAATTAAATATATCTCTTATTCTCTTAAATTTCTTCTATAATAAAGTACAATTTAATTCTCCGCTTTAAGTAATTATTTGTGTCACCTAATTTTATCAATAAAAACTACAAGGAATTACAATGAATGATCTCACACTTTATCTCTTTAAAAATAACCAATTAGTACTTTAAACAATCGCAAAATTTCTCATTACACTCTAAAGTAGTAGCCAATAATTATCTCTCCAATTCTCTCAGCAATAATAAGGATTATTTTAAATTAATTCCTCTCAATTAACTCTCAACAATAAGGCTTCAATTAAATTAAATTGCATTATCCCTCACAAATAACACTCAAAGTATGATAAGTGATAACACAAAATTATCCTCCACAAAGATTAATAAATTCCAATTACTGTCCACTCTTCACTTAGAATTATAAAATTATCAATCACACTTAATAAATTAACACACACGATTGCCCTCACGGCAAAGATATTAAAATTCACATAAAAATACTTAGCCTAAACTCAAGCTATGAACACTCAAGAAATAAATTCACACAATGACGTATGAAAAATAATGAATGCGAGAGAGAGCAAAAACAAGGAAAAAACAAACACTTATATAAAAATCAAGATTTGAAATGACATGAGAGACAACCTCCCAACTACAACTACCTTAACTAATTTTAATTTCATTCATTCAAAATAAAAAAATAAAAAACTTCATTCATTTCCATTCATTTTAAATTATCCCTTTAAAATTTAACCGCATTCACACAATAATTGCAAAAATGAACAAAATATAAAGTTAAAAGTCTCACACAACTACACCAGATGAGAATGGAAAAACAAGGGAGGGGGAAAGATGGTTGCCTTTGACCATTAGAACTTTGAAGGGTTATTTAGTGGCTTGCATGTTGATGGGATTGAAAAAACAACCTAACACAAGGACATATTGGAATAGTGAAGGGTCTTTTTTCCATTGCCTTTGAATTTCAAAAATACTATATAGGGATAGGTTTGAAGCAATATCAAGATGTTTACATATGACAAACCCTGCTATGTATGTTACAGAGAGAGATTTGCCCAGTTATGACAAGATGGGACAAGTGAGGTGGCTTGTTCATAATATTAGAAATAGTTTCAAATGCGAGTGGACTTTGGACAAGTACCTTACTATAGATGAAATGATGATACAATACAAGGGCTCAATTGCCTCGCTAGGCAATATATGCCAAGAAGCCACAAAAGTGGGGCATCAAAGTATGGTGCTTAGTAGACTCGTCATCGAAGTATGTTTACAATTTCGAAATTTATTGTGACGCTAACTATAATGGAGAGCCAGATATACCAATGGTGGTCTGTGGGGAGGCAAAAATGGCACACCATGTGGTGATGAGGTTGTTGCATAGCGAAGAGGAAAAAGCGCCATATAGTTGTGATGGACAACTATTTTTCTAGCATTGGATTGTTTATGGAGTTGGCCTCATTACAAATTTATGCCATTGGCACTATGAACTCTAATAGGGTGGGTGTGCCTATGGAATTGAAAATGGTAAAAAATTGGACCAATTCACTCCAAGGCACATTACAATGGGCTATGCATGAATTCCAGGGCATTGTATGTGTGTTGTGGAAGGACAAACGCCCTGATCCCCTTATTTCCACTCGTGCATTGTCCATTGAGTTTCCATGTGTGCCATTACCCACAGTACCTCGTACGAATGGGGCAAGAAGGGACATAATTCCAACCTTCTTGGTGCATTTAGAATATACCACACACATGAGAGGTGTAGATGTGGCGGACCAACTATGGGCATCCTACTCAAGCCAAACAAGATCACACAAGTGGTAGCATCGAGTTTTTTATTTCTTGTTGGACATGATGATGGTCAATATGTATGTTATCTATCTTGGACTCTTGCATCAATGTTGACATCCCCCAAAACCAATTACTCACCTTCAATTCAAAGTCAAGTTGTGTGATGCTCTCATATAGAATTGGCATAGGCGGGGAACTCAAGTGCATGAAGAAGATGAAGAACCACAGTCACATATGCCAACTTGGAGCCGATTGAGGCGTCCATGCCATACATGTGGAGACACTATGTGTAGCTACTATTGCCGAAAATGCAATCAAGTGTTATTGTACCTCAATTGGGGATGTTTTGAAGAATTTCATTATGGCACCCGTCCTCGCAATAGAAGAAATTACAACTTTCAACCATAAGGTGAATTCCTTGATTTTTTTGGCACCATTTTGAGGGATAGGCTTTATTCCCTAAACATTTAGTTTTATAGTGAAACCTCTTTTCTTCTACCTTTCCCATCTTTTTTCCTACACCTTCTCTATTTGTTTACATCTGTAGTCATTTTTATTTATTTTTTATGCTACATCTAGCCTATGTTTTTTCCCTACACCTTATTTTGTCTTCACTACACTTTGTCTATTTTTTCCCCCCATAGCTTGTAAATATTTTTCCTATACCTTTTGTATATATTTTCCCTACACTTTATCTATGGTTTTTTCCTAGCCCTTGACTATATTTTTGTCCTACATCTTTTCTATTTTTAGGGGCTCACAACTTGTATATTTTTTTCCTACACCTTGTCTATTTTTTCCCATATCTACTCTCTTTTTTCATCCACCTTTTCTATATTGTTTGGCATTCACTTTCTCTCTATATTTTTTTCTATGTCCATTTTATAGAACTTTTTCCTACAGACCTACACCTTGTTTGTACTAAAGTTGTGCAAATCCTAACCCTAACTGTATCCTACATTTTGTCTACATGTTTTTATTACACATCTTCTATAATTATTCCCTATACCTTGTCTAAATTTGTATTACCTACACCTTCTTAATATTGTTCCTTACCTCCCTGCTTTCCTTGTTGATTCTGAAGGTGAGCCGAAAGGCAGTTAAGGTAGGAACATCTAAAATGAACACTTGTTAGCAATGTGGTGATCAGGAGGGTCTATGCAAAAAAAAAGGTATGTACAAGTTAGGAAATGAAGGCAAATGTTAAAAAAATTGGTTTCATAATTTCTTGACTTGATATGAATAAATTACAAATTGTTGAATCCAACCCTGTAGATCCACCTACTATGGACAATAGACCCGTAGAAAAGTGGATAGAAATGAGGCAAAATGCGACATTGGAGAAACAATATTGTACACGCTAAATTGAAAAAATAAACGTATTTAATTCGAAAAAGTTGCCAGCCATAAATTCCAATGTCATCACTCTATCACAATAGTGCAAGCAAGTACTTCAAACAAAAAACAACAAGTGGTCTTCATAAATAAAACACTTGAAGTTGCCAAAGTTGTGCAACTTGCTTGAAATTGAGACCCCAAACAAAAGCTATAAAAAGAGGATGTCATAGAAGCCTAATTTAGTGTTGCTTCGTTTGTGGTTCTAATTATACTCCAAAGAGGTTTAAGTCAAAGTAGATATATTAAAAAATAATTGACTTTTCACATGCAAATCAACATCAATGGCATAGTTGCAACCATGTGTAATTATGTGAAAGGCTACAAATTATATGGTCACCTCCGTAGAGCCTTCTACTTGAACAACTCTCCTCTCTACCACTATAGTTTGGATCTAAAAATTGTTTTGTGCCCAATTCATCAGATTGACAAGAGGACTTCCATTATACCAAGTACTCTCAAGTAAGGCATTCACATTTCATAGTGGTGCTACAAGTCGAGGATCTTAACCTTCCTTTATAAATTGTCGCCTTAATTGTGCGATCCTCTGATTGTATCGATGTACTCTAGAAATGGTCAAGCCATGGTGAGGAGGGAGATTGGGGATCGGATTTTGGGATGCCACTAGAATTGTTTCGTGTAACTTATCGCCCCAACCATCTTGCTTGACCTTCTTCCAATATTCATTGAATCACTTGCTTGCAACTTGTTCGACAACTCTTGTTCGGGCTTTTTTTTATCTCTCTCAACCTTCTCTTGTTTTTGTTTTTCTTTATTAGCTTTAGCAGCTACCTTGTGGGCCTTCACTTTTTCTAGCAATGCCTCTTTCCACATTGCTTTTGCTTGCAATGTAGCCACAAAGTCATCTGAAGTTAGTATATGACTAACAAAATAATCAACATGGGGCTCCCCTAATTTGGAAAGCGATTGATAGACTAGGACGCCTTCTTAGGGCAAGACCATAAATTGGTCAATGTCCTCGCCACCATCACTTGATGGAAATTCTTCACCATCAACGTTATCCTTCCATTGCCGTAGTTTTCTACAAGAACGTAATAGTGAATCAAGGACGACTTTGGAGCTTCTTCTAGTTTGGCTAAAGCACATTCCAATTGCTCTACGTACTATTCATCTTCATCAGAGGCATAATCAGAATGTGGATCACTGTTGTTGTTTGGTTTTATTGAATATAGTAGAGATCCTACATGGACAAATGTAGACTGATAACATATACTATGGAGATTCGGGCTAGATGATGGGTCAAAGGTGTGCAATGGAGTGTTTTCAATTGCATCTAAATTGATTGCTTCAGCCATGGGCACTTCTTTATAATATTGACTAGGTCCCATTTTTCCATCCATGGCATGCGGATTGAATCAAAAAATGCTTTTTATACAAAAGCCGCTTTTGATGTTCAATTCGAAGAGCCCCTTTGCAAGTGCCTCCGACACCCAAGATGCCACTACGTCTTTGGTTACACCTCTTGATTTGATTCTCAATGTCCAAACGTCTCTAAGCAAGCAGAAGGCTTGTTTAAAGGGTTTGAAACAAGAAACATTCACAAATTGCATCTCATGGGAAGTATGTGATGGAAAGGTTAGAAGATCCAAACCTATACTATGAGCCATTTTGACAACATCTATAGTCACATGAGAACCATGGCCGTCAAGGATGAGAAGATGGCAATTAGCAGAAGAAATATCTAAACCACAAAGATTTACGTTTTTCACAAAATGCCCTATCCAAGCTTTAAATAGGTGCCTCGTCATCCATGCCTTTGCTTGCATGCCCATAGATGCATTGGCTTCACAACCCTTAATGTAGTCTCGTTGAAAAATTTTACCTCGAAAAATATAGAAACTTGGAATGCAATATCTTGTGGCATTCACACAACACAACACTAAAAGCCATTCCCGCTCCTTGGGAATAATTGAATGTACACTTCATATGCCCATCTTTGCCAAAACCCAACTCCGACCATTGCGCCCAGCTTAAGCTCCCGATTCATCACAATTCCAAATGTGAGATGTGTCATAACTTCACTCGAGCATAGTTTGCAAATTTTCATAAAAAGTTGCTACATGACTTGGACACATCCCTTGGCCCTTCTAGCATCCAAACCTTGGGACATGCTCAGAGTAATTTCTGAATGTTGTTTTCTAAACCAAAGAAGCCATCCTTGCCCAGGAATTCCATCCTTGAAAGATGTCATTTGCAAATTGCATGGCCTCTATCACCTTCACCTTCAACATTGTTAGATTGATTGGGTGTCCATAGCTTGCCATGCCCATAATATATTTCACTATTTTTTCCTCTTCTATTGGTTTGAGAACCAGTTTTCTCCCTTTTTTGCGAGACAAAGTTAATCCCATGATATGGTTTCTCAAAGTACTGTGAAGAATATTGAAATCTAAAGATGTAATTTTCACCAGGCACCCTCTCTCAATAGTAGCCTAGCTACTTTCAATTGATCATTTGACCAATTTCCTATTCACAATACCTTGGGGCCTCTCCAAATATGTGAGTTAAAGACTAGAGCTTCTAAAGAAGCTGGGAATGTGTTTCGTACAAAGGCATTCTGTTGTTTGCCTTCTTCAGACTACCCAATAGCATTCCTGGAAGTGAAAATAGGAACAGAGGGCAATCAATCTGAAATAGCATGTGTGGAGCCAACCAAACCTCCACCCAAACTTGCATTTATAGCCTTGGGATTTGGTGAGGCATTCCAAGCACCATTGGTTGATATTGAACTCAGTTGTTCCAATTGTTGGGCACTCTCCAACATTTCGCAACATCTACTAGGTCCTCCAACCTAGGATCCTCTCCCAATGCGAGGGCTCCACTCAGATTGGTACTGTAATTGTTTGATGCTTTATCTTTGTGGTCATCTTGGGCCTCGTGGTGCTTGTAGTGCATCGTCGACGAAAGCATCTTCTTGGCCTGCATTTCCTCTACCTCCACCGCTTCCACGTCCAAAACTGTTTGGAAGTTGTTGTCATAGCTCTTCATGCCATCCCCATGCAGAAGTGAAGTTGATGTTGGACCAACTTCTTCCATTGTTGTGGCCTTTAGCTTGAGACAACGCTACATGTAGAAGCTCGGGTTGTAATCGGTTTTGATCCCATGAGCCCTGGCGTACATGAGTAGATTTTGGGGATTCCAATCATTGTAGCGGGCACTCTCTTGGAATGTCTATCCATGTCTCTTCATTCCCTATAAAGTCATCATTACTTTCTTCCGCAAATCTTTCGCCTTCCTCTTGGATGCTTTGACTTTGGCCAAAATTCATGCTTGGACTTTCTTCTTGCATTTCTCTAGTCTCATCTTGAATTTAGTTGGCAATGGTACTGTGCAAGTTTTGTTGATCAAGTCCATTCTGGTCTTTACTTGTGGACATGTAAATCACAACTTCAATCCAAACAAGTAAACCCTGAAATCAATTTAATCCAAAGAAGTTGAACTTTGATGTTATAAACTAAGTGAACTTTGAACTCACAATAGTATGAATGTCGAGTAGTTTATAGAAAATCAATAATTGAAGAAGTTCACAAAAAATGCAAATCGAAATTTCATTCCAAAGCAAAAACTCATATATTAACATGCAAATAACTTCCTATATAATCTATCAAAATCCAGATGGTAGAAAATGAATGTCAAAGTTACTTACATTGAAAATTGAATGCCTTATCAATTGAAAATGAGATAGAAAAAATTTAGCATCAAAATCCCTACCAATGCAAATCCAACATTATTGAATCAGTAATGAGATCTCAAAAAAATAGTAGTGAAATCACTTGCAATAGAAATCAAATAGTAATTAATTCACATTCAAATCAATGCCAATGAGAATCAAACATTTTATAATTGGTTGTAGAAAATGAATGTGCAAATCACTTACAATGCAAATAATATGTACGTACTAAATTGAAAATCAATAGCTATAACAGTCATGCAAGACCCATGTCACACATATTGTGGCCCAGAATGACTTCAAATGAAATTCATATGGAAATGAAGAGACTACAAGTTGCAGTCAAAGTATACATTGACAACAATTATCTAGAAATAGAAATTCACCTTTGCTGATTTCAAAGTGAAGCCACATGAGGGACTATGAAGGCAAGTTGAAAATGACAGTGACTGCAAATTCCGGTCCTTCTTGTACCCATTTCAAACGTTGCCATCATTGTTCTAAGCTTGGCAAAACAACAAAATTGGATTGTGAAAGTCAGCAAAGCTACCAAAATACAATTTCAGTGTGTGCCATTTAATTGTTGCCATTCTAGACAGACTACCATCCCAAAACAAATTCCATCAATTGCTAATGTAGAGCAAAGTTGCCATATTGTGATAGCTTGACTCATGGAATGTGGTCATTGTGCTGCGCTTTCTCGAACAGCTAAAGATCATGTTCCCACCGCATTCTCTACTTTAGAACCGCCCCTATCACCATGACAGGTTTACCTAACTATAGTTGTCTACTTTCCCTTTCCTTGCACTTTACTTTAGGGCATATTTTAGGTGTGACACAACAGCTAGTGTTTCATTAAGGTGTTCCTACTTTACATATGAGCCACCAAATTACAAACGGGCTTAGGTTTGGAGTGGTCCTATGGCCGGGCCCGACCAATCATGGACAAGATTCAAGCTACAAGGACAAGATTAGAAGCTGGCAAGTAGGTAGGGGTACATTTGAAGTTGGAGTGAGCTGGATGGGGTGAGCAGGAGCTGCAGATATAGTAGAGTAGACAACTTTGTCAGAGGTTACCCAATGCTATGTTAGGGTTTTTTAGGCTTGATCCTAAATAAGTTGATCTTTAATGTCAAGGCCACCCATCATTTGTGGCCATAGTCCGAGCGGGCTCTCGAGGAAGACCCAATATTATTAGCACTACCCTGAACTTGTAGCATCACTAAAAAGCTGCGACCTATTTTGTAGTGACACATTTCTACATTTTCAAATCTTTTGGTAAAATTTATTTCTTTTGGTGAAATTGCTCTAGAACATTATCTCCATCATTTTGATTATTGATTAGAATCCATTTCAATGGAAAATTCATTCATGGAGCAAATGGTAGTGTAAACTAGTTTTTCCAAGCCTATATCTACAATTATGCAATTATGTATATAGTCTACAAGTAAGATGATTTAGAAATTTTTTGAGCATGTTCCTAACTCATATTATTACACAAATCAAAAGAGTAATCATCAAAACAAAATTGTATACATGTAGAATTCAAGAGTCAAAGTGCAGCTGCCCGGAATTTGTAGAGTAAGAAAAAACAAAATTCCAACTTTGAACCTATAGATTTTCCTCAATACAAAGAATTCACTTTTGAAAATTGGTAAATAGGTAAATGTGGCAAGCTACTACAAGATCTTATGGTTGGATGTTAAAAAAAACTTGTCATTTTTTGTCCACTCTTCTCCTTCCTAAAACATCTTTTTTTGTACTACTTTCTAGTCAAGCACCCCTCTGTCCTTTAGGGGTTAAGGTACGGATCTAAGTTATTGTAGGCATCCCTCATTGTCATTGTGTCAAAGATTTGAAAAGTGTGCCTCTACTAAGTTAGACCAACCTATTACCATGCACAATTTGAATATATCTTAGGATCAACTCCAAGATATATATATATATATATATATATATATATATATTTTTATTTTATTTTTATATTTATTTATTTATTTATTTATTTATTTATTTATTTATTTATTTATTTATTTATTTATTTATTTATTTATTTATTTATTTATTTATTTTTATTATTATTATTATTATTATTATTATTTTTTTTTTTTTTTTTTTTTTTTTTTTTTTTTTTTTTTTTTTTTTTTGGAAGTGTGCATTTGGTTCACGAATCAAACCCAAGTGGAATTATGATTTTCTAATTAAATTGTAATTTTTGTGAATTTATGAAGTAGTCTATTGTGAAATTACAAAACCATTCACATTGTCAAGTCATGAACATCCTATAAACAACCTATAAGTGCTCTCCCATGTATCTAATGGCACTTATGGAGGTTCATAAAGCCATGTGTGATGTCTCCAAGCTAAAAAGAGGCTAAAATTAAATGATCCTATCTCTAACATGCACCAATCCCATCTCTATTACCACCCTTTTGCAAGTATAAAATTGTTTTGTCATTGTTTTAATTAAGTCACACAATCACTACAATGATTTTTTCATAAACTATTAGGATTTAGATGATGTATTAGATGGTATTGAGGCCAAAAGTAGGGGAATGGAATTAGGCAATAAATGGAAATTCATTGATCTACCTTAAGTAGGTATTATTTTGTAGTGCAAAAAGTGATCTCTAGTGGAATAGTAAAGTTATTTATATCAATTGACATAGATGAAACATACAAAATGTGGATGAAAACATTCATTCATCTTGAAATATGTAAATCCATCTATAATTGAGTGATATTGTCCCTAGATTTTTGAAGCAATTATGCAACTTCGTCCATCAAAATGAGGAGAAGCTATAGCCAAATATACACTCAAAAAATTGTATAGCTTTTGAGCAATAAATTATGTCTCTGTCCAAAAACCAATTGTGCCCACCCATGTAATATGCCATTTAGACTTTTTACCTATAGCAATTATCCTCATGTAGAAAAGAAAAGAAAATCTCATAATTGATGATGTCGACGTACTATTTTGAAGATGAATATTAGCATTTGGCAAAGTTGCAAAATAACAGAGAAAATGAAATTTTTGTTATGTCTTAAAGAATATTTTGGTCACACCATACATTTATTGATTACTTTTCATCCCCTAAACATTGGAAAGGACTTAAATACAGAATTATAAAAGATGCTCTCATCATACTACACTAAATGTATTGCTTTTGAAGATATTGTAGAATAATTGACTTATTTTATTGAATTGCATGATTGTTCATGGATAGTTTATGAGAGCATCTATATCCATGCATGCTAAATCTGACACACTAGAAGTTTACATGTATTTTTGAAGAGCCCTTATAATTCATGTTCCCCATTCTTGTTTACAACACATGACCAATTCATAGCCAAGTAACCACTCATCAAATAGAATAAATGATAAAACAACTAAACTTATAATGAATAATGATTTCAAAGGCCCTTCTTGAACACGCTAGGATTGATTATCAATAGAATATTATAAAATGGCCAAAGCACTTTTCATCCACATTTAAAGAGTGTCACTTCCCTAGTGTGCAACAATGCTAGCACATGAGCATAGAGACATAAACCTACAAGCCTTTAATCTAGTTGTAGGTATGTACCTACAACCATTTGAAGGTGTTTAGAATATATGTACCTCTATTATAGGTACACTATAACATGGAAAGAGTCTCTAACATGGGTACTCATAATATAGGCATAACCATAGAAGGTATCTATAATTTAGACTTTTAGGCTCACAAACTCATAGATTATATATACACATACTATCACTCTCCTTCATCTATGGCTATAATGGTTAAGGCTTAGATATTCTATCTTTGGGTCATTGCAACAACCACTAGCCATTTTGCACAGCATTTTTTTGAAAATTGTATTTTTGTCACAGAGTACTACGAATAGTATACAATAGAACATCTCAACCATTGATTGAAAAAATCAATGGCGAATGTACTCTTGAACTACTTGTGAGTATTGAAACAATACTATGGGGAAAAAAAAAACAAGTTGTCAGAGAAAATAGAAACAATGAAGTATAAATTAATAATAAATAGAAACTATAATTTATTAAAACAAAAAACTAGCAATTTGAGAGGACTTGATGATGATTAAAATTCACCAAAAAAATAAAGTTGATACCATTTTCAATGTTCAAAAGTGCTTGTGCAAGGGAGCCCTATTTGCATGGACCTAAAAGACATAAAATATTTTTAATAGCTCTTTGGTAGGCATACATCCACCTAGTGTGGAAATAGACTACCAAAATTTCAACCCTAAATCATTCAATTTGGGTATTCTAGATGTAGTGAAAACCCTTAAATCTCAAAATGTGGCAAATTAACAAAATTGAATTTTAAATATAAGATGATTTTTTTTAATTTCTAAAAAATAAAGGATCTCATTACCATCAAGTTAGATATCTCCAATAAAAGTTTTAAGTTTTTAGGACTTGAAATTTAAAATTTACACTAAAAGACAACAACATCACTCCTATTGTGAAAAAAAATAGGACCAATATTTCTTGCAATGAACATTTTTAATAACAAAAAATCAGTGGTATCAAGTTCTTGCTAATTTGGCTTCTACTATTGCCTTTGTCAAAATTTTATATTGATCATGTGTGCAATCACTTGTGTTCAATCTAGTCCATTTTATTCTTTACATTTTGGCTTTTGCTTATTTATCAATGTTCTCTAAGCTACTTATTAGCTCCTAGCCAACATTGATTTAATTACCTTTGTAGTCTCTCTTCTAGATGTCTTCTATGTAATTTTAAGGTTTGAGGATCATTATTTATTGTGCATGGTACTCAATTAAGGATTGCAATTTTTAGCATCATTAGAAGAGATTTGAGGGTTGTAAAGGGTCATTTCAGGCCTATTCCCATCGTTGTTTGCCCATAGCAAAAGGATATAGCCAACTATCAAAAAATAAAATAAAAATAAAATTTCAAAATTTTTTTTTAGTTCAAAATGCAAAAAAAAAAAAAAAAGTTGAATTTTGGTGTGGGGGGGGGGGGGGGGGGGGCGGTAGGAATGACATGGCACTTGTGTGACCACATTAGATTGAGTTGTTGGTTGAGTTCACAGTGCATTCACAACCTTTTCGGAGCATGATAACTCATAGTCTTTCATTAATTAAAGTTTATTGTTTGTTTGTTATTTCTATTAGAATTATTTACATTACATTTAAAATTGTGGATGACTACTTTTATTCATGAATATAGATTTTCTTAAGTCAATACTTGTCATTGTATTGGAGGGCTACCAATATTTTGTTTTACACAATTGAATTTGAAATTATACTTCCATATCACTTCTTTAATTAAATATACTAATTCTAATAATAATTTTGCTATCTTCTTGTACTTTATAAATTCATTACATGAGGGTGGCAGGCTATTTGGTATATGTGTTGGTATGTTGCCAATACTTTTCTCTAAGTTCACTACAAATGCCTTTGATTTTGTTTGCGTTCACTAGTATGTATTTTTATTTTTTATTTTCAAATTTCACATTTCAATGTTTTTCACATTGGTTTTGAGCCTATATTTTTGTCATTAAGTAAATGAATTTGGGCATAATTTGTCTATTTATCCATAATTAGTTATATAGGCGTATATTTTTAAACATAAAACTCTAAAACATTTCTTCAATGATTATCATCAATTTGAAAGACATAATGGAGAAAAGACATAGCAATCAAAAATAAATAAACTAAAAAAACAAGAAAAGACAATCATTACAACCAATAGTAGGAATGCTTGAAGAGATGAACAAAGTGACAGCAAAAAAGTGACATAATTCTAAAACACGATTTTCAACTTGTTCAAGCTATTCAATTTTAGAAAGTAAAGTATTCTCGCAATTTGTTGCCAAATTTGCCTCTCATATACAATATTCCTCATTGCTATTTATCTCTCTTGAAAAAACTTCAAATTAATTTGAACTATTTTTGTTAAATTTGCAAATTTATTTTCAATTATTGTTGTAAAAATTGTAGCAATTACATTTTATTATAAAGCTAATGGAGAGTTTTGAAGTAAATAGATAATACATGATTTCATGCAATAAAAAATATAATTTTTGAAACTTCATTACAAATTGAAAGACTAAATTGAGCCCAAAATTGATGTTTGATCACATGACAATGGAATTGGTTGGTTATAGGATATATGAACAATTGTTGAAAGTATTACCACACTCAAATTAATCAATCCTAACTCTCTTTGAATATAACTGAACTATATTGATTTATTCTATTAGCGAGGGTATAAAATCAATGCACCCAAAAATTGGTGTTTCAATAAAATTTGTCATATATTTTTCAATACAAATAATACTTCAACCTACTTTGAGTCAACCCTTTTGATGAATAGAAAGCTTTCTAAGGGATAGAGAAAAAATATTTTTCCATCCAAATTTTTGGAATCAAAGGAAGGAAGTAGACACAAAAATTCAATAAATGATGATAACGATATTATTTTAAAAGAAATATTGACTCCCAAAATATAGATCACCATGTAGTGAATATTAGCTATTTGAATTACTTCATTTGAATATGAATGATATTTTTTGAATTTGAGAATTTAAGACCTACTAATGAAATGAAGCCTTTTTAACTCTAGATTCTATTTCAAGTTGAAAATTTTCTAAATTCCTAAATTTGAATATTTTATCACAATTTGAACTTTGGACTTACTAACAAGAAGTGCTGATTTTTTAATTTTAGAATGATACATTAAACTATTTTGCACCATTATGTATTATATTATAATGTATACCTACAAAGAAATTTTCATGTTTTTAAAAATATTTTGAATTTGATATGAATTTCATCCATTTTTTATTCAAAAATTCATAGTTATTACAAATTTTTGACAATTTTAGAAGGTAATGAATTTTTGAAAGTTTTAGAGTAACATGGTAACTTTGATTTATACCTTGACATTATACACTATATTATACAATCTATGGTGAATATTTCAAATTTTTCGAGTATATAATATATTTGATATGAATTTTCTTCATTTTTTTCTTCTGAAATTTACAGTAATTTCAAATTTTTCCCCCAAAATTTGAAAATTGTACGACTTATAAAAGACATATGACTTCATCTCTGAAAAAATAAATTCGAAAATTTTCATTCATATCTCATTACAAAATGACATCAAATGAAGTGAAGGGCACTGTAGCTTGAAATCAATGGTTGTGGGTTTGTCCTTTTAGAGTAAAAAAATGCAACTTTGCTAAATCAGTGAACCTCCTATGCAAAGTAGATCCCTTGTTTCTAAGAGAAGAAGCAACTCAAGTCACTCTGTTTAAGGTAGGAGGCTCTAATGTTGGAGGTCATTTAGAACCATCCATATAGACTCACTTGTAATGGACTTGAGGTGATCTTTAAATGGTCCTTCTACAGTCCTTGAATGGATCAATACATTTCTTTTTTACAAGAGCCAATCATTCTCTTTGCTTTTCCCATTTCTCTTCAGATGTTGCAAGTGAATGGTTTATGTAAGACCTAGGGTCAGAAATAAGGACCTATGACTCATCTTGTTTGAAAATTCATAAGTAATTCAAAAATGACTCAAAAAACATGAAACGACTTGGGTTACAATCAAAATCTAATTTTGTTTGTTTGAAAATGAGCTAAAAGTAATCCCATGCAAGAAACAACATGAAAAAGGCGGACCAGCACTTAGATGGACGCTTTCAGAGCCTCCTACCTTACAGTTCTTGACATGTGTTCCTGTAGGGGAAGCTCAACACTTGTACCTATCTCTAAAGGCGACGTGGCAGCACTCCAGCGACCCTTGCCACTTGTTGAGTCAACCCCCTTTCGAACATACCTCCCCATCGGCTTCTCTTCGATAGCCCTGACTCAGTCATGATAATGTGGAATTTCAGAAGGATTTTGCATGCCAGAGTTAGGTTCGCCGCTTCCCAGCACTATAAAAATGAGTCTCGGAGCAGGAGGAAACATTCAATCGTAGTTTTTCAAGCATAGTGAAGCATTGATTTGAAGAAGAAGTAATCGTACTGGGTTTAAGCTATCACCGTTGAGATCATTCTCGGAACTGCACGATGACGTTGTCCCAGGCTACTACCGGTAGGGAAGAAGAAACGAACCAGACAGTCGACTCTGTGTTTTCTTCTCACTATGAGCAGACTTCGCTTCCCAAGTATGTGCTTACAGTTTCTCCGTTGAATACTTTCATTGTTGTAGATGGGGTTAGTTTT
Organism: Pseudoscleropodium purum; assembly: GCA_963969395.1. Taxonomy (NCBI): domain Eukaryota; kingdom Viridiplantae; phylum Streptophyta; class Bryopsida; order Hypnales; family Brachytheciaceae; genus Pseudoscleropodium; species Pseudoscleropodium purum. The sequence goes on from OZ017797.1 coordinate 9,006,075, forward strand.
CTCAAGGGCATGACACAAACGCAGATTTCACTAGTGTTGAAATTGATATGATTTGAAATTGAAAAATTGAAGAGTACCTGAAATGGATGGTTGATTGATTCAGATGGAGACTGCCAGTGAAAGAGATACCGAAGGATGCTGCTTATCAAACAATCAGTGATGAGCTCATGTTGGATGGGAATCCCCGCCTAGATTTGGCGTCCTTCTGCACGACATGGATGGAACCTGAGTGCGACAAGCTCATAATGCAAGCGCTCAGCAAAAACTACATCGACATGGACGAGTATCCTATAACTACCGAGTTGCAGGTAAAATCGAGTTTCCAAAACAAGATTGCAATGGTATTTCTTCAGCTGTAAGGTATTATCAATTCAAAAGAGATTTGAATTGCTGATGACGAATCTAGCTTGTATGGAGTTGACGCTGACCGGGATTAAAGTATTTTTTTCTTAATATCCATATATAAGTTTGTTGATAGTTTGACAAGTGATCATCGTTCTCAGGACCGATGTTTGAACATGATTGCTCACATGTTCCATGCGCCGTTGGAGGATGGTGTACAAGCCATCGGAGCTGGCACGGTGGGCTCTTCTGAGGCCGTCATGTTGGGAGGCTTGGCCATGAAGCGCAAGTGGCAACTTCAACGCAAGGCAGCTGGAAAGCCATATGACAAACCCAATTTTGTCTGCGGTGCGAATGTTCATGTGAGTCATATAATACTAGCCACCTCTAACCACCACTTTTCGTGCAATTTAGTTCTTCATTTCTGCATCAAGGAATACTATTTCTTCAGTGGTTTCACACTTGTCAATTCAACAAGTTGCATGAAGTTCATAGAATTAGAAACTCTACTCCTCGGGTAGAGTTTTCAGTTCAACGAAGTTTGTTGAACTTGTTTGATCTGGAATGTGTGAAACTGGCTATTATCAATAGAGGCACCACTTGATTCAAAATTTATCTTTGGACTCATCACACAGGTGGTTTGGGAGAAGTTTGCGTCCTATTTTGAGGTGGAACTCAGGGATGTGAAGTTGCGAGATGACTTTTATGTGATGGACCCTGAGAAGGCAGTTGAGCTTGTGGACGAGAACACCATCCTCGTATGCACTACTTTCGGCTCCACGTACAACGGCCAATTTGAAGATGTGAAGAAGCTGAATGACCTGTTGGACAAGAAAAATGCCGAGAATGGGTGAGTTTTTCAAAGTTTCCATCACAAGCCGTGTTGTTTTCAAGGATAAAATCACTTGTAATCTGTCTGTATGTCAAACTAACCTCAGTACCAAAAGTGTCTGCCTGCATATCAATAGGAGATGAAATAAAACAGTCAGGTACAAAATGTACCAATACAAAGAAGAATTGGCCTGCATGTTTGAACAATAGAAAATTGTATTGAAAGTTACTAAAATCAACTGTTATTCTCCAAATTGGACTTTCTAGTTTTAGCATTGCGCACTTCGGGGCTAATATTCAAGCATGTCTTATGGTGCATGAAGGTGGAACGTAGGGATACATGTGGATGCAGCCAGTGGAGGATTCATTGCACCATTCGTCTACCCCGACATCGAATGGGATTTCAGGCTGAAATGGGTGAAGAGCATCAACGTTAGCGGCCACAAATACGGGCTTGTTTATCCAGGTATTGGATGGATCGTCTGGCGCAGCAAGGAAGAATTACCGGAGGAGCTAGTGTTTCATATCAACTACCTCGGCACCGACCAACCAACATTTACTCTCAATTTCTCAAAAGGTACTGATGACATCTCTCATAATCCATCAACTCACTTTAGCGCAACGGCAGCTCTGTTGAAATGGAAGTGGCAGCTTCACATGTTTGAAAAGCCCTTACACTCTTGTTCACATTCTGACATGCTCGGAGGTGGCATCGCAGGAGCTAGCCAGGTGATAGCCCAGTACTATCAAATGATACGCCTCGGATACGAGGTAAAGATCAACTTCACCAACAACTTGTGTTGAGTACAAATTACCCGTAATGTGTCAAATTTAATCCCGAAACAACTAATAGGCTCAATTGAACTAAGTGGCAGCTTTGAGTAGGTCAAACGGAATTCTTTTTGGTTCAATTTTTTGATCCAAGTGATATACTATATGACTTCATGTCAATTATTCATTTTAACAATATGATGAATTGAATTGGCCATTCTCAAAACCTCGAATCCTTCCTCAATCTGCAAGCCAAAATCAATTAATTTTCACTGAAAACATTGCGTGACTCCAGGGCTACAAGAAGGTGATTACCAACTGCGTCGGCAACGCCAAAAAACTATCCGACGCCATCTCCTCCATCGGCAAGTTCAGGCTCATCTCCAAACCCGTCGGCGTCCCTCTCGTCGCCTTCTCCTTGTTGGACGACAGCGAGTACGACGAACACGACATCGCCGACAGCCTCAAACGCTACGGCTGGACCGTCCCCGCGTACACCATGGCGCCTGATGCGCAGAACGTTACGCTCCTGCGCGTGGTGGTGCGGGAGGATTTCAGCACCGGTCTGGTGGACAGGCTGGTGACGGACATTAAGCGCGTGCTGGCAATTTTGGAGGCCGAGCCTGCCAAGAGATTGGAGCGAGCGAAGGAGCACGCGAAACCAGGGCAAAAGAAATCGAAGGGGCAACAGAGGCGGGAGGAGGCGAAGAAGGCGCACGGGAAGGGTGTGTCTGTATTCGATGAGGAGCACAACAAGCAAGGGCACTTCAATGTGCACAAGAAGCATGGGTTGCACAAATCCAATGGTGTTTGCTGAAGAAGTTCGCCATCGCCAAACCTTCTGCGACTGAGGAGAGAGAATCCGGAACCCTAATGCAGAGTATGTAGAATCTTCCGAGCAGAATTCGGAACCCTAATGCAGAGCATATAGAGTCTGCGAGTAGAATTGCGAAATCCTGAACCCTGATGCGGAGTGTATAGTGTCTTCGACTAGGAATGCAGAATTCCGTACCCTAAGAAGCGGAGTATGTAGTTTCTTCGACTCAGAATGCGGGATCTGAAACCCTAATGCAGAGTATTAGGTTTTGTCCTCTTGCAACCGAGGTTGCAACTGTAATCGTTCTTACATGTAGTTTGAGTTTGTACCCAAACTTCTTTAATATCACCTTCTATAATATCACATCCCTTGGTCTCTTTGTCTACAGTAGCACTATATTTACCATTAGGTTTTAACAAGAAAAAATTGAAGTATTTTATCCCAGTAAAGATGCTATGGACCAGAGTGGTCCAACGGATGACTTCACTATTAACTGTAGAAAAAGAAAATATACTAATTAGTCTAACAATTAGAGAATTTTGGTAACTATATTGATCATGGGGCCGCATCTTTGTAGGATTAACTTTGTAAGGATGGATTGGTCTTTGCAAAAATCATCCTTTTCGACATAGTGTGCATCATCTACTTTAAAAAAAACAAAAGCACTCATTCGAGGACAAGCCACAGTAGAAGGTCTCTCCTAAATGTCTATTAGTGTCTATTGGAATGTTATAGAATTAACCATGAAAAGATGCCATTTTGAGTTATATTTGAATAAAAATATTTTTTTATTTTTTAGAAATAGAATTATACACTAACTAAAAAAATTAAGTATAAATCTAAAATGTTTTCATTGATTTCAAACAATCATATGATAAGCATCAATGGACAAAGTCCAAAAGTGGATGTATGAAAGTTGTAGTGTGCAATATATTATACATTATCATGGAAGTTTGAAGAAAAAATTAGTTGTGATTTGAAAGAAAATTAATTTCAAAGTTAGTGATGTCTAAAACTCAATTTTGTTCACCATGATTTGGAATTACTCTATCTTTTGTCAATTTTTTCTTATAACTTTGAAATTTTTTTCTTATCTTGCCATATTGGTATATATGATTTCAAATTATTGAACACAAAAATTGGAGGAAGTTGACATTAATAGAAATGTAATTTTTGGTGATTTTCAATTTTTTGGTAAAACAAACAATGAGAATTTATTTATTTTGGATTTTTTGGACCAATTATATGAATCATAAACTCTAGTCTCCATACAACAAATTGAACCCAAAAAATGCATTACATGTCTATGAAATAGAAATTGAACACATTGTTTGTTTCAACAAATATTTCAAGATGCAAGGACATTAAGAAATAACAATGGTCCATGTCGCAACCTATACTCTCTTTACAATGGTTAATGCAATTCCATGCTTTCAATTCAAAAAAAAAAGTTCAAATATTGTGAGAACCAACATTATATGCATGTTTGTCAAATTGCTAATCTTTTAATTTCTATAAATGTCAATTTCCTTCAATTTTTGTGTACAACAATCTGAAATCACATATACCAACATGGCAAGGCACAAAAAAAATCTCAAAGTTATAAGAAAAAATTGACAAAAGATAGAGTAATTCCAAGTCATGGTGAATAAAAATGAGTTTTAGATATCACTAACTTTGAATTAATTTTCTTTCAAATTACAACTAATTTTTTCTTCAAACTTCCATGATGATGTATAGTATGTTGCACATTACAACTTCATACATCTACTTTTGGACTTTGTCCATTGATGCTTATTATATGGTTGTTTGAATGAAAACATTTCAGATTTGTATTCAATTTTGTTAGTTAGTGTATGTCTTTTGTGAGTCATAAAAATTTCAAATTTTTTATGTGAAAATTTGAAAATACTATTAATTCTTTAAGAAAAAAGTGAAGAAAATTCATATCAAATACTCCAAAATATGCTCAAAATGTATGAAATTTTCACTACAAATTTATATTATAGTGTATCACATTATGATATAAACCAAAAATTATTGTGTCTTTATGAAATTATAAAATTAGCAAACCATGGTTATAGGCCTAAAGTTCAAATTACAATAAAACCTTGAATTTTTCAAATCTTTCAATTGGAGTAGAAACTACACTTAATAAACTCCATTTCAATAGTAGGGCACAAATTTTAAAAAATATCATTTTTATAGCTAAAATTCATGTTGAAAATGTAGAGTAAAAAGTGGCCAAAATACACTTCAAAAGTGGTCTATGTCCTAGGCATCTTCTTTTGAAAAATCAATAATACAATATAGATGAACCTCTATATTTCTTTACTACATTAAACATTATATAATAGAATTTCACCCCTCTTTTAGATCTTCAAAGAAAAATGTTATCTCCTTTGTTTTTGAATGATATTAGTGTTTCATATGGAATATTTGAAATTTGTTTGCCATATCCATATTTCCATTTCTATATGTGTATTTTGAAATGTATATTCCATATCTATATTTGGTATATTTGTATTTTGTATCCCATAACACCAACGATCTAGATCATTTCTCACAATGGCAACCAACAGCTATAGTTTACTTTTTTAATTGTAGATCAACGATATTCAAGAGTGGTGAGAATTTTCTTGTAATTGAATCAGTAGGTTTAGATTTTACCAAAATGAGTTGGGGGAAGAAATTGAAACAAGAAGACATGTTTGCTTCTTTTCAATTCATTGTCATTGTCATTGTAACCAATTGAAGTTAGGAGAATTAAACAACTTTAAGTAGGAAATTTGAGTTGATATGGGCACCCAACTATGCCTAAAGTTTTTTGCTTGTAAATAACCCCTTAACGCTCTCAACTTCCAAAATTTAGATGATGAACATAAAGGTTCTAGGGACTTTTTTTACTACATAAATTTTCATTCATCCAAACCACTACTTATTATTTTAGAAAGGACTTTCTATATGATGAATATGATAAAAAATTAATGAGGTAAATCTATTATACTACATTCACAATGCCACAACCTTTGTCATGACTCTTGTCACAAAATCCATTAGACTTTCATCCAAGGAAAAGATCATCCAATTATTTCATCTACCATTCACAATGAGAACCTAGAGTACGATGTGCATTTCATGACTCATCATCATCAGTATACTTTATTTCCCCTGTCTCTTACAAACAGAAATATACAATGGGAGTGGAGACTTTTGCAAGAGATGTACTCTCTCTATCTCTATCTCTATATATCTCTATATCTCTATATCTCTATCTCTATCTCTCTCTATATATATGCAAAAATTCAAAAAAGATTCAGAAACGATTCAACAAAAGATTCAAGTTAAGTTGCTTTGTGGAAAGAAGATCGAGTAAGTGCACTACTGCCTTTATAATGAGTACAGTCCCATACTTCACAAGATTCAAAGTCTGTCCTCAAGTAAGCTTAACGTGGGCACATGGCAAGGCACAATTTAGAAGCACCTTCAGCTGGAGCTTCTCATGTATCAGGATCAGCAAGACCCTCCCAAGCAAGTCCCTCCCAAGCAAGTCCCCTCTGAAGCAAGACCCTCCCAGGCAAGTCCCCTCTGAAGCAGGTCCCTCCCAACCAAGCAAGTCCCCCCCTCCCAAGCAAGCCCCCCTCCTCCCAAGCAAGTCCCCCTCCTCCCAAGCAAGTCCCCCCCTTCCCAAGCAAGTCATCCCCCCTCCCAAGCAAGTCCCCTCCTCCCAAGCAAGTCCCCCCCTCCCAAGCAAGTCCCCCCCCCTCCCAAGCAAGTCCCCCCCTCCCAAGCAAGTCCCTCATGTCACTCAAGGCAGCACATTGAAGCCTGTCATAACACGGCGGCCCACCAGGCAGAAGTCTCCAACAGATGACAAAAAAAAATTCTACTGTAGGTAAGACAGAAGTGTACATGTAAGTAGATGTTTTTCATTGAAATATTTTGTGAAAAAGTCTAGGGAGGTTTTGCAAAGTAGTTGGACTGCAATGAGTGCTCTTGATTTTTTTTTTTTGAAGCAAATGATGTGCATGGTGGTACCCAAAGGATGATTTCCATGGTGACAAGCTTGGTATTTGAGCGTTGACCTTGACTTTACATGGCTGTATCACCAATTCATAAATTCACAATAATTTCAAATCCTTGAAAAGAGATTTAAAAACTTTATGAATTATAGAAGACATGCGCTTTCATCTTTGTAAACTATAGATTAAGATATTTTCATTCTTATATTGTATTGAAAAATTGAACGTATGGAATATAAGATTTTGAAAGTCAACTACTCAGTCATAGGCCCATCCTCTTTGGATTAACCTTAGACCATATGAGAGGACTTCTTGTATCTTTTGGATGATTTCAAGGAGAATTATAGGATGGAAAATTATGTTTTTTTCATTTAAGATTTTTTGAAAAGAGTTGTTTGAATCCATTTTCAACAAATGGTGTTGGATTTTTCCTCATCGTGATATTTTATTGACTTTCTTGCATATGAAAAATGACAGCATTTAATAGTTTGAAGTTTTTTTAATTTGAGTATGTTTAGAAATAGAATTTCACCTCAAAATATGTTGCTAGGAAAATTTCAGCATCCTTTTCCAATACTAAAACATTATAAATCTTGTAATTTATGTGGCCACATGATTCCAAAGTTGATTCTCATCATCTACAACATGTACACAACAAGATTCCAAATTTGATTTCTGTCATCTACAACATATACACTACAAGATTGTACAATTGAGATTTCTATACCTTAATGACATTTAAACCTATACCACTTCAAAAACAATGATGTTTTGAATCCCCCAAAAGGCCTAGCTTGGGCATTTAGGAGTTAAAGCGTAATTTGGATTTGGCAACAATCCAACTAAGGTAGAAGTACCTATAACTGTCCATGTACCCATTCATGTACTCTAGATTTCTATTAATAAAAGTGTTCTTCAAAAGCATCATGAAATTCTCCCTTTACTTAATTGCAATTAATTAACTATTGATTTTGTCGAATTTCAATTTTTATGTCCAGCTATATTATGGTTTCAATGGTCTAGGGAGCTTTACTTTTCAAGATTCATAGAAATTACATGCCAAATCTGAATTTTTTTTAAGCTCATGATTTTCAATTGTTAAAACTACCAAAGTATTAATTTTAGGAAAAAACACCTCCAATTAAGGTAGAAGTACCTATTTCGAATAACTTAAGGATTTCAACTTATATGATGTAGGAAAGTCATAGAGGTACTAATTTCAATGTGTGCAAAAATAAAGTTGAGAGAGAATGCCAAAGGAAACAAAAGAAATTCTCCTAAAATGAATATTTTATTGAACATAAAAGTGAAATTTTCACTTGGACCCATCCCTGTTACATAGACTGATCTATTGTGGTTAGCTTTGGCACTTCTTTTTAGGCCAAAAAGGAAGAGAGATGAATGGAAGAAAAGGTACAAACCAAAAATCTTTTCAATGATTGACCATTGCAGCATCTTGTTATTGTCCACAATAGGCTAGCCTACCAAGTCATGATGGGGGGCCTATCCGAAATAGGTTCTTCTACCTTATGTTGAATTGCTTATTTTGACAATTTTAGGTTGGTTTCCACCATAAGCTTAATTCACTTGAAGTAAGGTAAACCTGCTTATGACAGGCAAAATAATTGATTTGTCTTGTTGCCATTACCAAAAAAATTCAGATTTTTTTTCATACAAAGATAAATGTGAAAAATGAAGGAAGCAACTGGAATTTTATTTTTTTGACAAAGTACGAATTTTTTATGAATTTTTGAAGTGTGCTGTTCAATTGGCCCAAATGAATCTATAGACTATCCTAAATCAGCAAAAAAGTATTTCTATGATGGTCATCTTACCACCTAAATCAACCACAACACTTTCTAACATGGCTTTAAGATTCTTATCATGGACATAATATTGAAGGAACAAAAAAATAACTTTTTACTATGAGTTTACACTAAAAAGGTGTAAGAATCCTATGACAGTTAGTAATAAGGGAGCCGACCCATTTTTGACCAAGGACCCATTCCTCTCATATAGACTACACTCTTTCCAGTCAACACGAGATTAATGAGGGCACAATTTCCAATGTAGCTGTGGAATATTACGATTGTTTGCATGCTTTGTTTATTTTATAAGTAATCCATGGTTGAAAATAGAAAGGCCTACATGACAAAAATGTGTGAAACAGAATCTTCAACGAAAAAATTTACAGTAATTCAATTCTGAAAAATAAATTTTTGAAAAAAATATCAAATCCTTCTAAACTCTATTTCTGTAGATGGGAAAATTTCTCTACTCAAAAAACATAGCCCTCCAGATATGCGAAATTGCTTAAGTGGCCCAAAATGGGTCGGCTCCCTTAACTCCATGACCATCTACCCAGGGCTTCGATTATGACTACACATCAATTTAATGTAATCTTAATCCCAATTATTAGGAAAAATTTGTCATGAGTTGATATTAGATTGTAATGGACAATTCCCTAGGTGCCTGTCATGTGAGATTTGCTTGTTATAGGCAGATTTACCTTAGGTACATGTAGTAGTTCACGCATCATGGCATGCCCACATGCGCAACCATACAGTCCGCACTCATTCAATTGTTAAGCTTAGTTGTGTGATCACAGGTTTGTTGCACATAACTTGTCACGGACACCCTCCCCACTGATGCTGACTAAGTTACATGCTGTTAGCGATGGGACTGGTAAGTTAGGAGGTCCATCACAAGGCGCCCCATTAACCCCTAACTACCCGAGGCACCAAAATATGGTGTCGACAATATTTTGAAGTTAAATAAAACCTAACAAAATTGCTTTTTTTTAAGTAATTTATATTTCTGAAAGAGTCTTCTTGAAGTCTAGTTTTAGCATCGAAAGTCCGATCTTGAAAATAAATGATAGTGGTTTTTCTATTCAAGATTTTGTGCAAGGGTACCCATTGCAATCTTGACTTCCCATAGTGTTGAGAGCTCTTGGAAATGTGAGCCTCAAATACACTAGGACTTGAAGAAAAAATCACATTCAAGACTCATTAAAAAAAATTGTAGAGTAGATTTTGAGAAGCTGTAAATTGATCGGGGTTATTCATGTTAGGCCCTTAAACCTCATATTTTTTTTGGTCACCAACTTCTTAAGTTTGACTTGTAAAAAGTGAACTGAAAATTTTTCATAGTTTTAACACCCTCATGGGCAAATGTTATAATCTTCCGACTTATAAGTGATAATGGTGTGTGTTTTTTTCCTATGTGATCTCTAACATGTTTAGTTTGAATTTGTATAGTTATAATTCAAAAAAAATTGATACAACTTATCAAAATGTTGGCTTTTTGTTCAATTTAGAGCAAATTTCTAGAGGTTCAAAATAGGCCTTGGGCATTTAGGGGTTAGAGGCCTAATAATTAATTTCGGGAGGTTGTACTTCTTGAAAAATATTTTATAGTAAAATTTTCTCAACAAATGGAATTGGCATCCACCTGGTGAAGTTGTTTAGAGCTTTGTGGAGTTAGATATGAATTTTTGAAGTTGAAATATAGTCAATCGAGTCATGCTCAAGCTTTTGAAAGTTTCCGCTTCCTAAAATATACACTATTTGTATATTGTTGTGGTGTAGTGAGAAAGCAAATGGTGCCCCTGTGTTAGAGGATGCATTTAGAGCATGTTTGAGTGCATTTTGGACCTCCTATCTTAAGAGGCTAGGAAATGCATGCCAAAATATAGACCGAAATATACACATCGAACCTTCTATTCTTGAATAATTGAGATTTCTATCACCATAGGACGAACATGCAATGGGATGAATAGTAGCCACAAGAAAATCTTGAATGACAAATTTGGAAAATGTTAAGGTGGGCACTTGTAAAAATGCCACTTTTTGCTATTATGCCTAGTTATTATTATTAAATTGTTTAAATTTTCATGTTTTCTTGTTGGCAAGTGAAAGGAGGTTTCAATACACCAAAGACTGCACCATTTGGATACCATGTGCAAAAGTTATAGAGGGTCTAAGTTGTTTTTGGTAAATGTTTTAAAATCATTTTTCTACATAGATATGTATTGATTTTGGAGATGTAAACAAAATGGTGATGGTGGTTTTAGATAGGGTACAATTTTGGGGGGCCCAATTTAGTGATCAAAATAGGTACTTTTGCATCTTGCATGTGTAAAGTTATTATAGAAAATAAATATTTTAATGTTCAATTGGTTTGTAAATGTTCAAGAAAAAATACTATGATCATTTTAGGTGAGGGCCATAGCTAACTACAATTTATAGGATACAATCTATGTTGGTTTTTTTTGGAGAGAGAGGGGAATTGGATTGGGTTAATCAAATTTTTTTGGTGTGTGTGTGTTTAAATAAGCAACACACTTTTCGAACTCATGATATTTCATACTTGGTTAAGAAATCCAATTTCAAAGGAGCCTCGTAAAATACTAGTTTTTATATATTTAATGGAAAAAATAGAATACAATAAACAAATAATATTGCAATCAAGTACCCATGTAGCGATAGGATGCATTGTTCAAGGGGTAACCAATGCACTCAAAATTCTCATCTTCATTATGTTTTTAGAATTTCAAGTTGTAAGGTAGGAGAGTTTTATAACATGTTGGGACTCTAAAAACATCCTCTAATGTACAAGTACATTTTGCTTTCTTAGAGCACCAACAATGTACAAATAGTGTACACTTCAAGAGGTTGCGCGCTTTCAAGTGACTAGTGCATGTCAACTCCAAAAATTCATAACTAATTCCATGAAGCTCCAAAAAACATGAAACCACTTGGGTTAGATGCCAATTCCATTTATCTGTCAAGGAAAAAATTTACTGAAAACTATTTCAAAAAGTACAACTTCCCCCAACAATACACACAGCATGTACTGTGCTGCACACTCTCATCAGAATTCCATGTTCCACACATCATTGAACCCATTCCAGTCTTCCACACGTCAAGTTATAAGCACCTGAGCACCTAGTGACACAGCTCATTTCGACGTATTCTCCCCCAACTCAAGGAGCGCATTACAAGCTTACTCATTGACTTCTCGATCATGAATGTTGCGACTTCCGAGTCAAAAACCGTCCACAAAAAAAAATAAAAATAAAAAAGCATCTTCGCAACTTCTTTTGAACGCAGCTTCCTGAATCAACACACGGAAACCTTACTCCGCCAGTGCACGTGAACTCACTCAATGAGCTATGAGGTTGCCAGACTTTGGAAGCCTGCACAATGAAGCTCCCAGCACTTCTAACTTGTTTACCCCAACATCCCCAAACAAACAAACAAACAAACAAACAAACAAACAAACAAACACCAGAACAAAATCTGTTGAATGAGAAAATTCCAAAAGCAAAAGCAGTTTTTTATATTGATGTTTTGGAAAGAGAAAAAGTAGATTTCCAGTCCTTAGAAAGTGAGTGTCGTCGTCGTTACGACACGAACAGGCAATACGGAACAGCGAGAGACAGTTGTTACTTGTTATTAGTCCCGTGACAACTACATCGCAAAACCCGTAATTTTGGTTTTGGTCGAAGAATTGTACTGCAAATAAGAAGAAATCGTAGAACGGCAGTTAGCGATGGCGGATCACTCACACTCAACGAGAATTTCAGGTTTTACTCGCATGCTCCACACCATCCTTTTGATCCCATAACCAGGCAATGGTCCTCCGAAAGCTGGGAAGGTAATGTACTTTGATAGATACCTGGGCGAGACTTATCAGATAATTTGATTTAAGAATTAGGGTTGGCTGAGGAGCCATATGAGATAGTTTTTGTTTACTGTAAAAATCCAGTTTTCAAGGATGTAAAAGGAAAAGGGACCACTGCCTCTTTGGCAAACAATGTACTGTGGTGCCTTCTGACCAAAGACGGCCCACCACCGTCGCCATCTCCATCTCCGCCTGTACTGCTACTTTCAGCTGCTACTTCTCTGTCCCTACAAAACGGCCCGCAAAGCAAGTGTCCGAATTGCGTGCACAGCTTCACGAGTACAGGAACCTAGACTTGTTGGTGAAGAGTTAGCACAGGGGTGCTAGCTATGACTTCGTCAAACCTGGCCACTTCCACGACGACTATCACGCAGGCTGTCGACGCGTCCGTGAATCTCTCTGACTGGTAGCGTAACTCATCAATGAAGCTTCGCACTCAGAGGTTCGATCTTCGGACGTCAGAGTTGCCATCGTCGTCGTCGTTGTCGTCTTCGGAGTCTTGTTCGAGACGGACGAGTGAACGGAATTCATCAATGGAGTGTAAGGAGTGCTGGCACGTACTGACAGCTCGCTAGTGAGGAGTACTAATGATTCAGTGTCAAGCTTGTGCACCTGTCTACTTCCCTGAGAATCCTGGTTGAAGAATTTGTGACTGGTCCCTGGTCGTTAGTTAGAGAGTGAGTTGAGCGCTTTCAAGAGAGCGCGTTTTTTTAATATTAATTGTGCAGCAAGTCAATAGCAGAATATGGACACTAACGAATCTGTAGACGTAGCTCGGGCTTGAGAGCCGAAAGATTGACCAATGCATTTGGATTACGTCGTACTCAAAGTTGATTGCGAATTGAAAACTAGATGTGATTGTAGAGTGATTAGCTCTCTTGTAGAGATTATGCAGCGAGTGACTAGTAGAATTCGGACAGGGAGACTAGCTTCTGGCTCACGACAAGATTGAATGCATCTGGACTACAACGGGCTCAGTGCTGATTGAGACTTAGATATTGCAATTGGATATTCGGCGTGGCCGACCCGCTTACGACAGTGCGGACACGACTGCCCGCGAATATATATCGAATCTTAGCGAAAAATCACGTCAGGGCGAAGACGGAGATCGGTGTATGAGCAATTGAATGGGAGACACGCAACTGAGAGAGTTCATTCGGAGAGGAAATTGTTATAGTGCGATGCAGCAGGTGGTGAATTTTAGATTGGGGCAAGTGGGAGGAAAGGAAGTAGCTTCGTGGGGCATGCTTGAAAGCAATGGATCGTTGAAGAAGATGCGGATGAAGCTTGATGGGTGGAAGCGGAAGGGCTACCTGCGGGCGGCAATGGACGAGTTCATGGTGAAGAAACGTGGTGTGCACGCGCTCTTGGCTCTTGGCTTGGTGCTGCTCATGGCCGCCTTCGTCTTGCTGATGCACCAGCGCGATTTTTCCTCACGGTTGGGTACGTCGATTGCGCATCCTGCCTTCGATTCTCCTCTTTGGTTTGTTATCGAAGAATTCGTGAAAATGGAAAAATCTCTGTGTTCTTGAGGGTATGATTTCGGCACTTGAACACGACATATTGACGAATATGACCATTGTGTCTGAGTTCAAGTGTCAATCTCTGTTTGCAAAGAGGTCTCTAGCTCGTCAGAACTTGTGGTATTAGTGCCGAGTAGATGCAATGTTGCTGGACATTTGATCCTGCACAAGGCACGTTGAGAGTTTTTAGCAAATTCGTACAATGGTCGACGTATGAAATGAAACTAATTCAAATCAGTTCAAAGAGCGCCATTGTTTCCACTGCTCTCGCTTCGTGTTTGTCGAGACCTCTACAGGACAATTTCATAGCATATACATCTAGGCTTTAGAAATGATACGGTAAACGCTCCCTCCAAGAATGATTTCTGTGATTCAATCGTCATTTGCTCTACTCTTCACCAACCCCACCCTTGAAATAGTAGAGCGATTGAGTGCGTCCCATAGCAAAGTGATTAACAACGCTCACTCCCCTGTTTCATCAACGCAATCAAGCCTATTGGGTAATGCATTCTTGTAGAGCTCATAGCGATCATTGTTGTTGTTGTCTTGGATGTATTGCAGTATAATTTCCATCAATTTGGTAACAGTGAGAAGGCTAAATTTAGTGTTGAACTGCGCAGGTACTGAGAGCACCGCACGACTGCCCGGCACCATAGACGAAGAGTATTATTTCCAGTGCGACCGATCCCAATTCCGTTCCGACGTCTGCAATCTCCGGGGCGACATCCGCTTACTGTCTTACAACAAGACGAAATCCTTCGTGCTCTACACACCAAACAGCCTCCCCCCTCGGACGGAAACCATAAAGCCCTACACGCGCAAATGGGAACAAGGCTCCATGAGCTCCGTGAACGAGCTTTCGCTTAGGACTCAGATTGCATCTTCTCCTCGTCGGAATTGTGATGTCCTTCACACGGTTCCTGGCGTCGTCTTCAGCACCTCAGGATACACGGGGAACTTGTACCACGAGTTCAACGACGGGCTGATCCCGCTCTGGATCTCCACGCAGCACCTGAACAGAGAGGTCGTGGTTGTAATATCCAGTTTTCACGACTGGTGGTATACGAAATACAGTGATGTGATGGCGCAGATAACGAAGTATGAGATCGTGGATCTGGAGGAAGACAAAAGAGTGCATTGCTTTCCGGAGATTGAAGCCGGGTTGCATATCCATGGCGAGCTCGCGGTAAACCCTAAGCGAATGCCGCAAATGGAAACCATCCGCGGGTTTCGAGAAATGCTGAATCGGGCGTACAATCCGGGGCCAATTCAAGGTACAACACTCTTTCTCCATCTTCATTCCATAAGTTTATGCACTTACCATGGATATTTTCTTGGAAAAACTTATCACGATAATACCTTTTTCCGATCATAAAAGTACAAGAAAATTACCATTGCCAACGCCGTTGTTACGATTATTTCCGGAAATACAAAATCATTTCGAGATTTTCGATCATTATTTGATTCAGGATCATAAGATACGTAACAATGAAACTAGTTATGCATTATTGACTAAAATAACCAATTAAGCAATCAATGCAGAGTAGATTGTAAGAACAGCTGGGACAGATGCAGAATCGGGAACCTCTCCGCTGCAAAATTTCCGTACACTCGTTGTTCAAACGGCCATATCTTTCGCAATACAACTCCAAATCCAATTAAACTAATTTCATTACGATTCTATCCTGATTGTACATCCGTCGGCATGAAAAAAAAAATTAAAAAAATTAAAAAATCTGATGCGGCTTCTATTTTTAAATGGCCATATTGTTTGCTACACAACTCCAAATCCAATGAAACAAAATTCATTAGAATTCCATCCTGCTTATGCATCTGCGGGCTCACAAATCTAATACCGCCTCTGTTTACTACAGGTCAACTTCAGGAACCGCATTTGGACAAGCTCAAAGCATCAATGCCGCGCTTGACGATAATTCTCCGCAAGAAGACGCGCAAGTTTCTGAATTTGAAGAAGATCGTGGAACTCGCACAGAAATTAGGTTACAGAGTGAACTTGTTGAGTCCGGAGCCGTCCACAGAGCTCAGGAAGGTTTTCAAGGTGCTCAACCGAACGGATGTCCTGCTCGGTGTGCACGGCGCCGCCATGACGCACTTCTTGTTCATGCGACCTGGGACGGTGTTCATCCAAGTCGTACCACTGGGTACCGACTGGGCTGCGAATGAGTATTACGGGGAGCCAGCGGTGAAGCTCGGGTTACATTACATGCCATACAAAATCACACCGAAAGAAAGCTCCCTCAGTGACGTGTATGCTGCGACTGATCCCGTGTTGGTGGATCCCGAGAGCATCACCCAGCAAGGGTGGGAAAGCTTAAAGAGGATCTACCTTGCGGGGCAAAACGTAAGACTATCGTTGCGGCGTGTGAGAGAGGTTCTAGACGAAGCGAAAGCTGCCTTGAATCCTAAACCCTAAAGACTTAAACCCTAAGCCCTAAAAAAAGTCTTAAACCCTAAACCTCAGACCTTGAACAGGACGCATCCGTGGACTGAAGTGTAGATTGCTGAGTATATTGACCGGCGCATTGCCGTTGTTGCCGAAATGTGTATCATAGTAGTGAGAGTTCTGCTTGAGCTTTTTGGAAAGCTATTTTTGAGGGACGATTGACTCAAATGCAATAAGAGAAAATAGAGGGAGTTTTCGGAGAGATTTCCTTTCCAGGGAATATTACCAACATAAGATGACTCACGATGAAAGGCTGCACAAGCATGTCCATTATGTTTAGTTATCCGGCAATGTTGGGTGATTTGAGTTGGAGGTGATTGAGTCTCTTCACTTACTTGGCATGCTACTAATGTTAACCTGTGAAGGACGCAACCCGCATGACTGAGGTAGGCAGCCAATGCTTTGATTATTTGATCAATAGGTGCATTCTTTGTTTCTATAGTGAACACTGAAGTTATTCATCGGACACCTTTTGGTCCTTGACGTCCATTGGTGCTGAGAATTGCATATTTGTACGATACACATATCATTTTTCTCGTTTGCTTCAATTGGATTTCTTTGATTTAATTCTTGCTACATTTGCCTAAAAACTCCGAAGTCGGTTGCGCTTGTAGTTGTATGATGAGCCTCGTTCGCACCACCATTTGTGTTCCTGAGGTCGATTTATCTCTCGTAAAAATATGAGCAAGCATAAAATGAAATTAACTCTCAAAATCGTTAAGACTCTCACAAGATTGACGCCAAATGTGGTCTGCGATCATCTGCTGGACTCGTAGCAGTGAAATAGAAGACCTGAACAAGCCGACACACTCCATGACCAGTTCCTCATCGTGATTTTCCATCCTCAATCATCATTCAGACACATGCTTCTCAAGCTGATTTACTGTAATTAAGTAGCCAAATTCCCGCAACCAATGATATGAATGTTTCCAGCGACCACTGGCAAGGAAATCCAGAGGGAATTAAATCAGGCTGGCGAAGAGGTAAACAAGTCTCAGATGACCCCGTCTGGAAGTTTGGCCAGTGCTGGTGGACATTAAGACATGGTCCAGAAATCAGTCGAACCTGATTGCTGCCTAAAAATGGCCACGAAAACAAGCATGTCGTCCGGCGCCAATGAATCAACACTAGAACCAGCACTTCCAATTTGCGCCACTGGAGTAACATGGCGAGAAACCCAAAAGGAAGGATTCCACGAAGAAGGCGAACGAAAAATTTCCAAAAACCTGCATTTGCAATCCACATACTGCAAACTGATCCACGACGGTCACCAATTGCACACACAGCGATGAGGGAGACGAGTCCAGGCAGGCGGGAAGATGGAGGAGGGTAGCGTGTTCGGGCGGGGCGAGCCGAGCCCGGTTCGGCTTTGGCCTGGCTGCCCGGCTGGGAGACCTGAAAATATGGTAGCCGACCCATTTTCGACCACTTAAGCAATTCTGCATATTTAGAGCATAGGTTTCTTGAGTGCAGGAATTTTCCCATGTATAGAAACAGGGTTTAGAAGGACTCCATATTTTTTCAGAATTTTATTTCTCAGAATTTTATTACTATAAATTTTTTAGTTGAAGATTACAAAAAATTCAACCTATTCTTGTCATGTAGGCCTTCCTATTTCCAACTATAGGTTGGTTTGGAAATAAACAAAGATTGCAACCAATCTTAATGCACCATGATTGTGTTGTAAATTGTGCCATAATTAATCTCCTGTTTTTCTCCTACTAATTGGAAAGAGTGTAGCCTATATGATGGAAATGGGTCCCTAGTTAGAAATGGGTTGGCTACCATACTGTAAGGTAGAACCACCTATACCCGACCAGGCTCCGGTACCCAACCTGTAGTATACATTTATTTCCAACCAAGGTTGCAACAAATTCCAACCAAAGCTTGGAATGCATGTTTTCCCCTTTTTAAGGTTGGAACTAATAAGGTCACGACACATGTCCCAAATTAGTCAGTACGAAAGTAGGAAGTAGTGAGCAGAATGTAGTTCTTGAATGATCGGAATTGCAAGACTTTAGACTTTGGCCATAAGTTCTACCTATGTTTTGCCTTCCCAAAAGCATAGTAATTTTAATTTTGACAATAAAATTACCAAAAAATTGGAGACATTGTATTTCTTATCTTTCTACTAAGGAAAAATATGCATCCCCTCATACTCCTTGTTATGTGTCATTAATTGCTTAAATGATCGAATATAGGTGGTTCTACTTTAATCCGCCCCTACGTTGATCAGCACCACTATGTGAACACACATGCTGGAGACAAACCCTCACTTGCTGTGCATGGCCACCTCCATCTTCCCCTACACGCCTCACCAACAATCAAGGTACAAATGGCGGCCAATATGGAATTTCGCCACCTACTCCCAGCATTA
This sequence comes from Pseudoscleropodium purum, assembly GCA_963969395.1. NCBI lineage: Eukaryota > Viridiplantae > Streptophyta > Bryopsida > Hypnales > Brachytheciaceae > Pseudoscleropodium > Pseudoscleropodium purum. The sequence goes on from OZ017797.1 coordinate 9,024,910, forward strand.
AATTCCCTGGCGGCATAGAATGTTCCAATATCTCAGTGTGTGTTACACCTACTATGCTTCCGTGAAATATGCTAAAAGGATATCATGGATGAAGAGAGAATTTCTGAATTTCAGTTTTTCGCAAAGTTTTAGTGAAGGGAGAGAGGACCTTCATATTCAAGAAGCTTTTGAGTAGAGCCTCTCGTAAGATGGTTTTCAGATAACAGTCTTCGTGAGTCTCACTTTGAAAGTTAACCACATGATCCTCAGGGCGTCCTGCATGGAATAGCTCAGCAAAATAAATACGGAGTAGATGATAGTCAATACGTACGCTGCTTAAGGAAGGACGACGTTGAAAATTGCCACAGGCATATAAGAAATTCCTTTTGCCCACTTAGGCAACAAAAAATGGTCACGTCCCGGGTGGAAGATGAGTTACAGACCAGAGGTTTCAAAATGGCTGAGTACTTGCGCCGTGCTTCTCATGGTTCAGCATGTGGTCATTCAAACGGCAATTTTTCAGATACTTTTTATGTTGATGTTTGTGACTGACTCGATAATCTTTTGTTTATGCAGCACCTCGATCCTTCTTCTCACTATCATCTTTTCAGAGTAAATCTAAACGTATCCCTCTTTCCACGTCTGTCTTTCCACTGGGTTTGCTATGCCTGGAGCATTACATTTGTCTAATTCAGGTGCGGTACTGAAGTTGACAAGATGTCTCTATGACGATTTACAGTAATAGACCTCACTGAGTACGCCACAAATGTTGATGTGGTTATAGCCTGGGAATGCATTCGTGCTATACGGAAAATTGCATTGCAACAAGATAACGTCAATGCTATTGTTGATCGATTACTTCAGTTCCTCGAAGTGGAGGACTTGTTGGATCATTGCTATTCGTTGTTGTTCCGTTATTATCTCATTATCGTGTCTTTGTTGTCTTGAACAATGGTGTCTTATGACTGCTTCTCGGACTCCTTTCGATTACTTGTAGCTTTTTCTCCTAGTGAAAGAGACATTGAATTGAACATTGATAAAGTTAAGCAATGCGTTCAGTACGCCTCACAAAATTCGTGATTTCACAATGAAATCCATTCACGGGGTACTATACAATCGATTACGATCAAAAGAATACCCTGTAGCGTCCCAGACTCCCAGGGTACATCAGATAGAAAATTACCGTTAAGTGAGGCAAGTATCCCTTTTGTGACGCCACTCAGAGCCAGTGTTCAGGGTATAAGTCAGTAATTACATCAAAGAGGACCGTGCTGTGTGATTGGCGAATGTAGCACAACTCTTTTATATCGTCAAATCGCTATGGAACTGGACATAACAAACTCTCCTGCCCACAGTTAGGATTCATCAAGAGCTAACCACTTATCTTCTTGAAGAGCCTTGCTGTTATTGATTACGCAATGGTCACAATCGAAATTGAGGAAGAAGGGAGCATTTCTGAGGCTGCAGAAGTTCGAACTAAGGCATGCAGGCGATACTAGAATCGATCGGGACCTGATCGCATCTCCTATGCTCACCCAGTTACCAACACCAACTCATTGATTCATTTATTCACTTGGTTGGAATTTTTACAAGAATGTATGCATGCGCTGGTTAAATGTCTACGGCCAGTAATCCTTGGGGTAGTCTGCTGTCTACAACCTCGACTTTGAAGTCGCAAATGAAATTCATACATATTGAGTGAGAAAAATTTGATCTCAAGAGAGTTTGGATCTTGTGTCCAAAGTGATCTCTCCGAAGCTCAAAACATCTCCCAGGAATCACACTGTTACATTTGTACAACATCCTTAAAGTGATGCAAAAACATGACTCCACCTTAATGCATTCATATCATTTCTTTGTGTGTGACAATCTGTTATGTGTCTTCAGATAACCTGCTGAAAACTAAAGCGAGGAAGACACTCAACATTATAATGGCCCTCAGAAACTCCTAATCAGCATTGACAAAGAGTCTTGAGCCCGTTGTGATCGAGCGAAGTGCACGCGTAAAATTCGGATCTGGACCAGAGCGACACGCGGGAGGGGAGCAGTGCCTGATGCGGGGGCGGGGAGGAATTCGGCAGGCTCTGCCCGCGTCACTCCTAACAGAGTCGCAACTCGCAACCATTCATGTCTACCGCGTAACCGCGAGTATGAAATTTTCTACGGAGTCATATTTTATAAAAATTGAACAGTAGAATTTAGGCCTCTTGAACAATCAAGGTACAAATTCCGCACTTGCTCGCAGCACACAATTCCATGGCGGCATAGAATGTTCCAAAATCTCAGTGTGTGTCTTATATGCTTCAATCATTTCTCCCAGAATTTGACACTGCGGCGATCGAGAGCGTGATTCGGTTTCCAGTTGGTTGTCGTCAAAATGGAGGTAAGAGATTCGGTTTTGACTCTGTCTCTAGTTTTGCATTTCTGTTTCGTAACAGAGTCGTGTGTGCTCATCGTGTGTAAGGTAATGGTCGACAATTCGAACATCCTTTGAGCTTCAGAGTATTTCGTGAAAGGATGAGTCGATTTCTCGCAGTCGTATGTAGTTTTCCAGCTACCAGATTTCCCAGAATCATGACCTGCTGTGGAGCCTTTATTCATAGTCTTTGTGTCTGTCGTAGATGATTCGTTGGTAGGACTTCAGTTACACTACTGTGTTGTAGGTGGTCTATTGATTGATTAATGGGGAGTTGATTGAGCTTCTGGTTCGATTTATGGAGATTCTTCCTTCACTTTCATTCCTGTACAGACGACGTCTTTTTAGAGACGTTCTCTAAAATGATATTCTAGAATATCCTGCACATTTGCTACACCTGTCACACATTCAAAAGTCGGGACGCTAGGTGGTAAGATCAACGAGGTTTGAGTCTAGGTCCGATTCGAAGTTTGAATGCAGGTCCCCAGCTCCATTCCTCTGTTTGATTCGAAGCTTGCTTGTTGACCATGTTTGCTGGAATTGCAGATGGAAAATGCGGAAAACAACGGCAATGGTCCAGATGAATTGAAAGCTAACCGGCGAGTATTCTTTGACACTCTCCTGGCTGCGTCAACGAGAGAGATTCCCTCGGATAAAAAGCCTTTCGCCACATATGGAGTAATTGACGGCTACGTTCTTGGATCCCTCGTTGTGGAGGGTCTCCCAGTCGAGTTACGTCTCCCGCTCTATGCTCGCGGCGCCGCAGCTCTACGTGGCGTGAGCAATCCGCTCTCTTCCCACGGGCAACGCTTGCGCACACTTTGTTCTGGAAGAGCTTGGCAACTGGACGCGTCGAAGGTGAGCTTCCCCAACGACCCTAGTTTCCACACGCGAATCCAAGAGATTGCTACACACGCAGTGAAGGAATTAGAGCCCGAGAATCGCCTCCCAGTCGAAGCGCATCTCTACGAAGTTCTTTATTTAGGGACTGGTGGCTATTTCAAAGCTCATCGTGATACGGAGAAGGAGCCTGGGTTGTTCGGGACTTTGGTCCTGCAGTTGCCGACTCGTGGGGGCTTCGAAGGTGGTGAGCTCGTTGTCAGTCATAGAAAAGAAATGGAGGTCTTCAACTGTACTAAGGACGCCGCAACTAGAATTTACTACACTGTGTTCCTTGCAGACTGTGAGCATTTTTTGGAACCTGTGGAAGAAGGGAGGCGGCTCTGTTTGAGTTTCAACTTGGTTCGACGGAATGCAGGGAATTTGGTGCGAGAGAGTAATTTTGAGACTCCGTTGTGTAGAAACGTGGGAGATGTGTTGCGTCCCTGGTTGGAGGAAGTTGACAAGGAAGACTCGAATTCGAAGCTCTATCTTCCCATACTGGCCATCCCCCTCCAGCACGAGTACACGCCAGCAAATCTGTCTTTCGCTGGGCTGAAGGGAGAAGACGCGGACTTGTGCCAAGTTCTTGTGAATTGCTTAGAGCGACGCCTGGATATTCATCTGTGCCTGATGACGCTGAAAAGAATGGGCACACCTGCAGGTATGTAATTTTCAGAAAACTCAAATGTTTTTCTTTAAGTGCTTCTCAAAGATTTAGTTTTCATGTCATGCTCTATTATCAATGACCATACAGGTGAAGTATGACTGATGTCAAGTGTGTAAACACAAAACCTGTTGACATTTCGCATTGTGCACTTTCTTTTTAGCTTAACACAGAATCAATGTGCTAAAATTCTAGATGTCACAAGTTTCTAGATTGCCGTATGCAAAGGCTCAAAATTCACCATTCACCATTCATGGTGAATGAAACCTCTCCCTTGCTATAAGGTGAATGGTGAATGGATACTTCCCTAAACCGTTTCGAGGATTTTTGGCATGAACTTTGTGCAAATTTATGTATATCTTCAGGGTCAGGAGAGTTTCCGCAGGCGGAATTTAGGGCACCGTGGTCAGATGTGGCATTCAGGATGGGTGATGTCTACGATAGGCGAATAGCAACGTCCGTTTGGGTTGGTGTCGACGATCAGAAACTCCCTATTTATCGTGGGTACTCCGACCTTAAGACGGAGGTTGTACTCGGCAGTGATGAAAAGTTGTTCTCAAATACCTAGATGAATTCGAATACAACGGCCGGACAGGGAGCAAAGCTCTTTCCCTTTGTTACTTGTACCACCGACCTCTGGTCGTGATTTGGCCAAAAAGCAAAGCAGTTGCGACCATCGCTGAATCTGGACGTCCCAACATCACGTACTTCGATAGCAACGTTCTACAAAACGCCGAGGTTTTGAGTTTGCTGAACATGGTGGAGCGTCTGCACAAAGAGAAGGACCGACATGCTCCTTTAGTGCTGCATCAGTTGCTGGCGCATTGTGAGAAGAAGTATCAAGGAATTTGGGAAACCTAGCGCCGTTATACAGAGTCGAAGGCAAGTTGCGTTAGTTCTCGATTGTTGGACATATGTATTGTGGCTGGCGATTTGACAGACACCCTGAGGGTCCTCAAATTGCATTCTGAGGTCTTTCAAGTGCAGATATATGATTCGGACGGGAATCCTTCGCATGAATCCCCGTGCTTCATTGGATTGCGAAACCAGTTCGTGTGTAAGTCCATCGCGGATGCTGTGCATTCCCATGGTTGGACAGCGTGTGAAGAGGCTGTGTTACGCTTGTTGCAGGAGGATCGCCTTATAGCAGAGGGGAAATTCTATGCGGAGCTTGGTATGGGAGCTTCAGCAGTTGGGTCACCCTGACGAAGCTCTGTTGATCGCTACGAAGACGATGAAGCTGGTGTCAGGTTCGGAGAAAGCTCAATGCCATTCGCAGCTTCTATCTTCTGTGGTCAAGATGTTGTGTGTCTCCGAGAAGTGCCTGCAGGAGCTCAGCGGTCAGTTTACAATGTGGGTGAAAGTAATGGATAGCACTCGGATTATGCAAGTGCTAAGCGAATTGTTCACGTCAATGTTGAAGGGATCAGTAGATGAGCAAAGGATTGCAGTGAAACAAGATTCGGGTATTGTTCTCTTGTTTCTTACAATCTTTGATATACTCGTTGCACGAGACGTCCACTCCCCCGTGCCACCAGGTCTCATAGTAGATCTAGTCCCAAGATTCATTTTGCTTCAGGACAGCAAGGTCGTGGACAGTCTTGTGCGACCGCTATTGCGTCAAGCGAACCTTCACCCTCAGCGCTACTGGCTGAAGGAGTTGCTCGCTTCAGATGTTCTGTGGAATGCATTGCTGGTTGACGCGCAAGGCAAGGATACTTTGCGAGCTCTTTCGGAAGTCCGTCTTGCATGGCTGACCAGTTCTCAAAAGCCGGAGTTCAACTGGTGTCAGCCTTTTGCGGAGCTTCCAGAGCATCCAACTATTGAGGAATTCTTCAGGGGTCCTGAGAGAAGTTTTACTTACCGTTTTGTGAGCAGCCTCCCGAAGGCAAGAAAACTTGCTCGCTTATTTAATGGTCAGTATCACAATGGTTATTCTGCTACTGGAACCGAGGGCGGGCAGGGTGCTGGAGCGTACTGTGTGATTGAGAAGTCCCCCGTTGCTTTAGAACACGTTTTGAAACGTTGGGAGCATGAACAACTAGAGACGAAGGAATTGGAGGATAAACTGCAGATCATCCGGGAATTGTGTGATGAACCAGGAGCAACAGTGAAACAAGAGAGAGTGACAGAGCGGGATGAAATACAAGCTGCAGAAGAAGCGGGAGTAAAAAGACAGAGAGTAAATGAGGAAAAGGAATGAAATTCAAACCATAGAAGAAAGTGCCAGCCACAGATTTTGTTTTTTTATGTGGTTATATGACGCAGATATATATGGGATGTTCGTAGATGTACTGTACTACTTGACTTGCAAGTTTGAGTGGAACTACCTGTACGTTTTCTTCCTGTGTTAATTGAAGGATTTCTATCACTGGCGTGAACTTTAGATTCTTGCTGGTTTGGGAATTTTCGTTTTCATTTTCGTTGTCATTGTTTGGATGAGCTTGAAGAAATTCTTGCTGTCATCGAACACGTTGTTACTGTAAGAGATACTTGGGCTCTCTTCAAGTTAAAAGGAGACTCTTCTACAATTAGGCAATAAAGTTCTGATAACAGCAGCTCCCCGTAACAGCAGGTTCCCTGTCAGTACCCTAAACCTCAAGATTTCCATCACAAGTTTATTACCGAATTGGGCACAACACGATTCTTCGAATACCAGCCTCCACGTACAATTGAACACTAGACCAGGTGTAACGCTCCCTACTATACATATCATAATACGATGTTCTTCAATTCAATCGATACTTTACTGATAAAAATGGAATGGAATGTTACACATGCCTGACAATTGGTAGGCGCCTTGGATTAGTTGGGAAAAATTTCTAGCAGATAAATACCCTGTCCTCTAGTGCTGAAACTTGAAGGTTCAGGTAGTTGATGTCCGCAACAAGATGTCCAAATTCCTCTGACAAAACAGTTGAAACAGTAAGAGCACCAGAGTGGAAAAGAACAAGAGTCGCTTGGCTTTTTCATGCATCTCTACACAGTTTGTGAATGTAGAGTATTGGACTGGATGCACAGGCATCGGACATTATGCACAGCTTGATAAAAATAACCATGTTCTTGCTGTTCCCATAAGAAAATAGCAAAGCAAACTAAAACCCATTGAGAAGCTAAGAAGCTGAGATGCAAAACATGTGTTCCTAGGCAGAAACTAGCAACAATTCAATGTATAGAGAGCGGTAGTACTACGATTGCTTTCTTTCCTAATTTCAGACCTCGAAGTGTATAAATTTAGATGAAAAGTATGCTAAGACTGCTTACCGTCTGATACTGTGCGTACGTCATCAAGATAATCAGGAACCAGTTCTCTGTACACCACACCACCTTCTTTTGCATCCAGGATTATGAGCACACCTGAACATCATGAAGGGACATAAGAAGTTCAAATCACAAATAAACAAGCTAAGCCCTAAGTGGCCGCTTCCATATCAACAGGAGTTAGAACGTATAGAACGCTTTAAGGATGGTACAGGAGACATTCATAGAATGAAGAACCACAAATTGCATCTTTGAACAAAAGCAATGTGTTTCGAAAGTTAAAAAAATTGACTGATAGATTTCAAAGTGAATTTTCTATTTGTATTTAAATATTTTTCATCTTGTTCACCTAACATCCCCATTTACGATCCGTCATATAGAAACGGTTCAACTATACAAGTAGATAATGCAACAATTTTCTGGGGGAATCGAAAATTGTAAGCAACTGTTACCTCTCAAAAACAATTAATGAAAAGATATACAAACAAACAATCAAAGTAGAATTTCACCAACACGTAGGGAAAAGCTCTCTGAGCTCGCCTGATAACTCTAGCTTTGTTAGGAGTTCTACCTGAGGCGAGCCATTCATTAGAGCAGATCCCTTTCTCTGTACAGGTTGCAAGTGGAGCTAACCACAGAATATTTCGAAGATCCATACTTTTATCGTAAGGTATCTTAGAACCTGCGACAAAGAGGTTGTGCTCTTATCAGCACCTGGAAGCAATGAAAGAGGTAGATATCATTGGCAAAAGCTAATAAGCTCCAAATCTTCACGAACAGTTGGCTCACCCTTCTGGCAGTATCCCAAATTTATAGGGAATATCTTCTCGTCATATGCAGGGTACTCCCGTGAATGAAACCTGTGTAGGTAGAAGTCCTCACAAACTTAGTAAAGCGTCAGGAGCTTCTGTTGTAATGATTTAGCAGAGGATCCTAAATACCTTGGGGAATTCGTGCCATCTCCCACACTGGCCCCTTGTTACCAACAGTAAGTCGTCTCTTCTAATACACTTGGTTGGCCTTCAATTAGCAAGCTGGGAGAAAGCATGACCTAGCTAAATGTGTAAGACCACTGATCTTTGAATGGAAGTGAGAAGTCAACTACCCCTTTAATAGAAATCTACACCCTCCCACATTGGAATTGCTCATGAAATTCGTGCATAGTGATAGAAATTTGATCTCAACAGACCTCAATCTTGAACCTAAAGTGATATCTCCATAGCTCTCTATAATCTCACAAAAATCACAGTTCTATAGAAGTAAAATACTTAAAAGTAACGCAAATAGAAAAATCTCTACCTTAATCTTAACTTAGAATTGTTAAGGGAAACAAAAAGCATGCCAGTAAACCTCTATACAACCTCCAAGACAAAAGATATCCTCACAGTATGATGGTTATTGGATTTAAACTCACAAAATGCCTAGCCGGTGAGTATCGTAGGTAGTGAACATGTGGCCATGGAAGAGGTCAAAGCGGTTGAGTGAGACGTTAAACCCCACCAGCGGTGACAACATGTTTATGGCTTGGAACAGAAACACAATGTACGAATTGATCACCTGCATCGCACCCGAAGTTGCTACAAATCTCAGTCAATTTTTGGTACACCTACAAGTCAGACATTGAATATTCACATGGCATGCTAAACTGCGTCGGCATTGTCTTGCAATTGCAAACTAGACCATAAAAAAAGCTAAATCATCAGAATAATAGGAACTGTGCTTAGTTGCATAAACAATCGCAATGCTAATTTGTCACCTTAGCAACAACACCAGGTCATCCCACATATCAAGAACTTGGCCATTGCTACAGCACGCTGAGAGAGAAACAAATTGAACGCAATGAACTATGGTTAAACAAAAAAGTGACGTAGAGTGCGACCTACATTGTCTTCAAATCTGTTTCCATAATCGTACTTGGTCAGATGGCAGTGTTCCGCAGTGGAGTTTTCTACATCCGGCACCTGCTACACACACACACACCACTTGCTTCATCCAACTCTTGGAAACCCGATTCTCTTCGAAGGTTGAAAACAGATGTACTCCTTTGAATTATTAACCAGAACAACCACGGCTTCCGTACTACAATATAAGATTTGGAAAAAAGTGAGTAAGCCCACTATTCAGTGAAGATACGAAGACTATCTTTTGTCCGATTCTTATCAACCTTCTTGCCCAATATATACAATGGTCTCCGCTGATTCCGGCGATCAATACAAATTCACCCCATCTAATGTTTCCCAATATGATCAATCAAATTTCTCATTCTATAACTATGAAACCTTAAACCAGAACACAAGAACAACTCCGTACTACAGTGGAAGAGGCTTTCGAAAGTGAGCAAGGTCACTTTGGTCCAACACGTGCAATACTCTCCACTGATTCCGGCAATCAACAAAATTTAACCCATTTGATGTTTCACAATACGATCAACCAAATTCCTCATTCTAAAACCACGAAACCCTAAACCAGAACCCAAGAAGCCAACGTTCTTCACTGATTCCGGCGATCAATTAAATTGAACACCATCTGGATCATTGATATTTCACAATACGATCAACCACATTGTTCACTCTAAAGCCATGAATCTCAGATTACAAAACCATGAAACCCTAAACCAGAACACAACAATGTAGGAGCAACTTCAACCCACCGTATAGCGCCTTGGCGAGAGCTCACTCAACACTGCCTCTGGTTCCCCCCCAAACGCCACCGCCTTCCTCGCCAAGCTCAACACCGACTCCGGCGGCCACTGCACCAGCCTCGCCACTTTGTCCTCTAAACCCTCCACACCACTCACCAACCGCGCATTCACCTCCATCAATTCCTCCACAGAACTCAAATCCTGCTGCAATTTCCGTCGCCGTGTCCAAGAAGCATCACGAATCTCGTGGTAAGGGACCAACGGACGAATACAGGATTTGAGCTCGGTTGCTCGCGAAATGCTCAAGTTGCCTGCTCGTTTGGGACCCGAGAACAGAGCCATGAGGTCCTCGGCGCATGTGGCTGCTGCGTCGCTACTGGCGAAGCTTGTGGGGAGGGAGTGGATGGGGTGGGGGAAGTTTAGGAAGAGCATGGGGACCAGGAGGAGTTTGGGTACCAGAGAGATTGCTGATGGGGGGCGCCAGCGAACCATTGCGTGGGTGTGGTGCAGGATTGAGACCCTAAACGAGAGCTGATGCGCATTTGTGCGTCAAATGGAACCAACCCCGAATGCAAATTTGAGGATTTGTTAGGAGCGAGTCTTCGGGGGGGGTGGAGTGTATGTCTCCCGGAAACCAGAATTTGGGGATGGAGTGTGTGTGTGCGACTGGGCCATAATGTGTGCGTTGTGATTCTATGACAATTTGAGTGATTCTCTGAATAGAGTGATTCTCTGAATAGAGTGATTCCGTCGGTCGACGTGACGCTCGCGGAATGCGTGACGCGCGCGGCCGCAACTGCCGCAACGCAATAGAGAAGCGGCTGCGTTTGCTCTCGCGCGTCTAAGGGTGACGAACAGGTGGATAATGAGAAAGGTAGGGACTCCCCCAACGCCACTTTTTTTTTCTGTCACATCATAGTATGTTACTAGTATGCCCCGTGCCATTGTCACGGTACGAAAGAAAAATAAAAATTTATTCATAAAAACTTCAAAATTTAATAACTTTCACGTTGTAGGTCGGAATGCCACAAAACCAAGACCATGCACCCCTCTTTGCCAAGGGCTTTTCAACAATATCAAACACATGAATAGGAGATGTATGGTCCTAACAAACAAACAACTTTAATTTAATAGAAGGATTATTATAATTATTATCCTTGAAGCATCTAGACTCTTCTCCAGAATTGACTATTTGGAGAAAATCATTGTAAAGTGCTATTTGGAAGAATATTTAAGAAGTAATATACAAAGGAAAGTTGTAGATTTTGAATTTTAGATTCCATTTCTATGGTTAGATTCACCAATACTATCACCAATATTTTTCTATAAATTTGGAAAGGAAAATTTCAAAATTCCTTCAAAATTTTATTACATGTAAAATATTATCATTTCTTGAGCAAAAACTCATTGGAATGGATTCAAAATGAGGTTGTCTTGACATGGTGATTTTTTGAAATTTTTGTATTCTTTACATCTAGGACCTCATTTTTGCTAATCTAGTTTTGAATTAGAGTCAATGCAATTTGACCATATGACACACTTCCACATTTGTAATTTTAGAAAAATTTGTGTTCTAGTAATACTAAATCCAACCATTAGATGAGACAAGAACTTAATAAAGTATCACCAAAAATTAGGATGACTTTCATCCAAGCAAGAACGAGACAGAAATAAGAACTTCAATCTATTCATCATCCCAAAAAGAAATGGTAGAGTGCTTCAGGGTTAGGAATCATCAAATTTTCATATTTTCTTGGTAGCAACTAAAAGACAATTTCAATGTACCGAAAAATGTTTCGTTTGGATATTGCATGCAGAAATTATAAAGGATCAAAGATTTTTTTGGTAGAGGTTCTAAAATCATTTCAATGGAGATAGATATTGTTTATTGGATGTACAATAAGATACATCTAGTGAAGATGGGTGCTTTTGGATCAAAAGCACATTGAGGAGTCCCTACCTTAGATGGAGGTACCTTGTACTTCCAACAATGTTGAATTAATGGTGTTTGGAATAAGATAATTTTTTTTGTTGTGTAGCCATATTATTCATGTAGCAATTGTTTACAAGATAAAGTTGCTAGTTTATACTATTTTTAACTATATTTTCGTTTTGTATTTTATGGTTTATTTTAATAAGAATTTTTTGGAAAATCCCTAATCCTCATTAGGATGGATTTGGTGAAATGTAGTGAAAAAAACTTCAAATTTCTTGTATTCTTGTCAAGAAGGCCTTATTGAGGTTGATTTTTTTGCAACAGATCATCCAAAACAAATACATTGGATAGTACTAACATGATAATTTAGTGTTGCATAATTTGGTAGCTTGGAGGGGCACTTCTAATTTATTTAGATGTATCGTGCAATCTAATGAAGGGTACTTTTAATTACCTTGGTTTAAATTTTAGACAATATTTAGAAATAAGTTAGCATCACTAAAATGTGGTATTTCTCATTATAAATAATGAAGGGTAGGGGATAGTACACAATTTTATCAATTTTTTTTCTAAAGCAGCCTAGGCAAAAAGATTCCTCTAAAAACTGATCTTTTAAAAACTATAGTAAGTAGAATATGAGTATCCAAGAAGGTGGATCCTATACTTTTGTAGACAACAACTATAACTACTAGTGGATGAAAACTAGTGAATGAATTGCCATAAATGATGTTAAGTTATCTTCACATTCATGTTAGTCCTCATCTCTAAAAAAAATTAGGGCTTGGATCTTGTTTCAATAACTTCTTTCTTTGTTGCTCGTGAATGCTCAATTTGGATTTGTGAGTACTCTTTTTGGATTTGTCATTGCTCCCAGGATCTTTTGAAGAAGCTCTAAGAATGCAAAAAGTTTTTTTTTAAGTTGCAATTGCAAGCAAATGTGACTATAAGCTTATGATAAGCTCATTGTAGGTTCATGCAAGCTTGTAGTAGTTGCTAGACATTCTTTTCCATGGATGGTAGGAAGAAATGAAAGTGCAAAAAAGAGATATGCAGGCCCTTTCTCCATACATTTGGCTTATGTAGACAATGAGGTGAGGTGAATGTTCCTTTTGAATTTCTCATGTTATTTCATTTCAAATTGCAATTACAATTCCGTCACTTAGTTCTATTAATTTCAATCCTCTTATTCAAATGTGTAGGGTTGCTATACTACGCTTCCACTTCAATTCCTCAAAACTCCGTAGGTTGTTGGATTTTTGGAGGGGGTTCTTTGTGTTTTTATATACATAGACTTTAGTTTTTTGCATTTTCAAATGATGACAATGAAACTTCCTCATTAGATGATTTTCTGGTGTCTGTGAAGGCCATTTCAAGCAACTACCCCCCATAGTGTAGCAAACGCCACACTGTCAAAAAAAAATTTGAAAAAAAAAATGAAAAACAAAGTTGAAATTTTATTTTATTTTTTGGAAAACGACGTGGCAGTACAAGTGCCACGTCAAGCAATAGGTTTCAAGCACTTCTTAGAATCCGAAAACAAATGGGAACTCATAGCCTTCCCAGACCCTAGAAAATCCTCTAATGTTGTATAGCCTTCAATTTTTAATTGAGTTTTTGGACTCCATCTTCATTCTATATGTAGTGTTTGTGAACACAAGACTTATATTTCTACACATGGCATTGTTTTCTCTCACCCTAAACCCTAAATCTTTTGTATATGCTTTAGAAGAACATATTATTGGATGCTATGTCTACTACTTTGTCCATGCCCTCATAAGTAGTTTTAGTTTCAATATGTTGGATTGTATTGTTGTTTTGTACTTCATTTTTAATGTGTTGGAATGTATTGGTTGTTCTGGAATGTTTTGGACTTTCTTTCAAAATGTAGCACTTCTTATTTTCTATGTTATATAGAGTATCGTACATGCATGTCAAACTTTTAATGATAAACTCTCTTTGATCCCATAAATATTAATGAGGATCATGCAACTCTTTTTTTTATTTATAATGACATAGGGTCAAAAAAAAAATGATGAAAATTAATTAAAGATAGGGTGTACAAAATAAGTACAATTTAGAAATTTAGATAAAGATAGCACTATATAAATTCAAGAAATTCACCTACATAGCCCTTGTACAATAGGGGCTTGAGTGCATGTGATATCTAAAGACACTATATAGTGTACCCTTTGAATTTGGTAGAAGGTCTTGACTCATTTATAAAAGAAAGGGATAGAAAAAAAAAACTTGCCAAAAAATGTTGATTTTATTTCTAGTTCTTCTTATACTACAATTTTTTTTGCCTAAAAATTTCCAAATTTTACATTCCTACTACAAAAAATGACTCCTAGGGATTGAGAAGAATTTAAAATATAATCTATGCAAGGATTAAGCAATTCCCTTATTTATAGTTGAAAGTTCACTCAAAATTTTAGCAGGAAGCTTTGAACAACTTGTACAAACTTCACTTTTACTTATGAAATTTTGGCAAGTATGTAACAAATATTATACAATATCATTACATAATGGTAAAATAAACTATAGATAGTGCAAAACTTTGGCTCTTTTTGTAATAAGAGCCAAAATTTGGTTGACATGTCAAATACAATTGACAAAATTACTTTTTTAACCTCAAAACGACCAAGTAGAATTTTTCATTATTCGTTTACGAATGAATTTTTTTTTTAAGTTTTCACACAACATATAGTTAAGGAGTAGCTTTCAGGTGCAACAATTTTTATAACTTTTGAATAAATGATTAAAAAGTTCCTATATAATATGCAATTTCTTTAGGAGTTTAGATAATCAAGATCTTTCACACTTTTAAATATTTTAAGTGAAAAAACAAGAATATAATAAAAGATAATTTACTATTGATTTTTCAAATTCTAAGTGACTTTACTAATAAATCAATAGCCTCAAATGAGCTTATAAGAAACAATCAAAGCTATAAATAAAATAGAAAATAGAATAGAAAAGATTATCAAAAAGCATCTAACTCAAAATAAAGAATTTTCTATTTTATAGTACTAAAGTAAGAATGATTAGTATTTGTAAAAAGAATTATTTGAATACAATAGTTTTTTTGATAATCAATTCACTAGAAGAAAAGCATGTTGGCTTTAACAAAAAACGTCACCTGAAATTTGTTGAAAACCCTATTTTCAATGCGTTCCAACACATTCCACGCTTTAGAAACAAGGTTTTCAACAAATTTCAGATGACATTTTTTGTTAAAGCTAACATGCTTTTCTTCTAGTGATTCAACAACGAAAAATGTCTTCAACTTTCAAATATAGAAAAATTCCTTCTTCCACGAACAACAAAGTCACTAGCTTATGCTTCTAAGCCTTCACAAACTCAATTAGTCTCTTCATCATATGACAATCATGTCAAATGGAAGGATGCTCAAAGAAATTACTTACGAATTCATCATTTAGGTTTGAATATTAGTGTTGTACATCCTTGTGGTCTAAGTTTAACTTCTCATACTATCTCAAATGGTATTTCTTTAACCTTTAAATGACGCTTCGGTTAGTTTTGGGCTGATGGATGACAAAGAATTTTTTAACGTAGGATAAAAGTGCAATTGTTCATCCTTAGAATTTTGTAGAAAAAAGAGAGATTTTATAGATTAATTTGACCTCCAATTAGTACTTTTTGTAAAGTAGATGAAGTCATACAATATCAAAAGAAATGACTTCCACCATTACTAACTCAGTGTTTAAAAGTGAAAAAAAAATTCTTCTACAATTTGGAGCATGCAACCTCCTAGGTGTAGGGTGAAAAACACACTTATAGGTCAAGAGAATGTTTGGAATCCCAATAGCCTCTTTAAATTCCTCTCGATCCTCTTGTTCATTTGTCTCTTCTAGCTTGTAAGGATCTTTCTCAAAAACCTACCTCTACTTTCAAGTCTATTTGCCTTTGTCTACAATATCCATAGAATAATGACCTAGGTCTCTAATCCTAGCTTTGTTTTACAATTCTAGCATAAATCTTCAAAAAATTTCACATCACCATTTTCATTTCTTTAAGGTCTATGTTACAACATTTGGAACTTCCTTCTTTGCTTCTACTAAATTGATGTTCTCATCCTCATTTTTTGTGACTTCCTTCTTACTCTAAGTAGATTTCTTCTTTGGTATTCCTTCATGACCTTTCTTCTTGTGTGACCTTGTCATTTTATCTCCCTTCTCTGCCAACATTATTGTTGCATCTTTTCCTTCTTTCCTTTTGTCTCCTCCACCTCTTTCACCTTTAAAATTTTTTTTTTTTATAGTGTCAATTTTGGAAATTCCTAGCTCTAAGAACACCATGACATTCTTCTTTATATTTGTTGCTCGAAGCTTCTTGTATTCTATCATTTTATCTTCATTTCTTACTTGAATGTATGATAAATCTTTCTTGATCAAGACATCTACAATTAGTCTCATTAAAAGTATCTTTTCCTTTGCTTACCATCTTCCCACGCTTGAACAAGATAACAAGTTTAGGAATGCAATAAAGAAAATGTAAAGAACCTCTCAAATTTACAAATGGATATCAAATAAGTTCCTTTGTGATCGGACAAAAATACATAGGTGGGATTTATATATGTTTTATATATATACCAAGTATATACAATTCTGAAAGATGATAATGACATCACTTTAAGAAATTTGTATTTTAGGTGAAGGATTTTAGATGACATTCAATATGACAACCCTTGTTTTTTATGTCAACAATAATGTCCACCATAACATATTGTTGGCATAAAAACACAAGTTCTTACATTGAATGTCACCTAAAATTTGTCACCTAGAACATCATTTTTTCATAGTATTTAGTGGTGGATGGTTTTCAAATTTGATCTATTTGCTTCCTCTAAGTACTTATCTTTATGAATCCTTAGATTATGTATAGCTATGATCTTGGCATTGATTTTGAAGCTCAATATTTGGAGTTTCCATTCATAAACTATCTATTCAAATGCAAAAATTGTTAAAAAAATGAATTCAACTTAAATTTGCTTCTGTAGATTTGAGATTGAAATATAATATGCTACAATTTAAATTGAATTAGTATTGTTGCAATTTGAAGCTATGGATATTACATCAAAGTCATTGTTTTCATCCACTTTATCTTGATGAATGTCAAAGAGTATTATTTGAAGTGTTTTCTGAAGCACAGGTAGACAACTTATATTTTATAAGAAAAAAACTTGTTTAGTAAGTGAATTCACTACCTATAATCCAAATGCCATATTCTCGTTGACATTCAAATCCAATAATAGGAATTATTTGTTGGCATTGAAGATAACTTATTCAATGATTCAATCTACACATCTTCCATCCTTAAATTTTTTATCACTATTTAAATATTCATACTAAACTACTTTGGTAGATATGTAAGGTATACTAGTGGATTGATTCTAGACATAGTATCAGAAAAGATTGTATAAGATGTGAATTTAAATTCATCGCAAGTATTGTTGGCAATGAACAACTAAAAAACTTGAAGTTGCTCCAAACCATACCTTTTTATGATGGACTTTGCCCAAGGGCCACACTTTTTGCTATTCATGCTTCATACCAAAAGATTACCCAAAATCCTTTGAACAACATCCTTTCAATGCAAGGAAGATTTTGCACTATACCCTCTTGCTTCATGTTTCATAGCCACCTTATTCATGGTCCTCATTGGACCAAAAATATCCTCTTTCCTCCAATAGAGATATATGATCCACTACACCATTGGATCTCCTCAATAAAGAGCTCATATCAAATTCAAGACTAGTATGTAGGTCAAATATATTCTTGACTAGTTTCAAAATATGAACACTTGGTTCTATTGTTGTGAGTTCTTTACTTGATGCTTGTCATTGGCAAGAATCCAATTGGAGATCCTTTCGTTGCAATAACATTCAAGCCCTTAGTTACATCCACTTTAGGCCATTTTAAGTATTAATTTCTCCTTTCCGCATCTACTTCTAATACTTCAGTTGTCCTTTTCTTTTCATTGCATTCACTCTATAAGGAACATTAATCCCTCAACGCCCCTGACCTGATAGGCGACTGTAGCACTTTTGCAGACCATTGTTCTCAAAATCAAGGGCAAGTGCTGAACTACGTCAATGTAGCGGGATTCATCAATGAAAAATGATGTCTACTTTGAGAGGAATTGGTTGATACAATTTGATCAAAAATCCACCATACTGATTGAAAAACTATAAGCTTTGATCTAGAGCAAGTACAATTGAAATTTGGCTTCCTCGAAAGGACCTTATACCTTGTAGGCCACAAATGTGGTAGTTGTAGAGATTAGGTAGATCTAAAATTTTAAGAGGATGACCTCAACGAGGTGGCAAGTATATATGCAAATTTTCAATATATTTCAACAACTCATGCATATGGAAGGGTCCTCTAAACAAGGGTGACTTCATTGAAAACACCAAATTTCCTTACAAGTGTGACCTACATGGAGGCAATACTCCAAGTTACCCTGAAACAACACACAACAAGAGTGGTCACCTTCTTGCAAGCAGATCCGAGGTCCATCCTACACTCAACCAATTGCCACTGACTCCACCCAATCAACTTTGGAACATCATGCACCAATTGTCAAGTCCCTGTTCTGACCCAACTTCAAATGTTGATGACTATGGCTGATTTTTGAGGTACAATTGGTTGCAAAACAACTCAGAAGAATCCTAAACCCTCACTTTGTGCATAGGAAGGGCGATCTCGTGCAAGTCCTCAAGATCCAAATGTCCAAGTCTCTTTTCTTGATCCATAGGGACACTGTTTGAGTCCCCTAGGCATTAAGGGGTTAATCACCACTTAAATCATAGATAGTTGGGATGAGAAGAAAATTGCAAAATTCAAAAGTATTTCAATTCCATACAAACGATTGCTTTGAAATAAGTACACATTGAGTTGTTTTCAAAGACAAATTTCATCTATTGTATATGATCAACATAATCCAAGATGATATGTGAGTAGCCAAAAGAGTAATTATGTTCATAGTTTAGTAAAGCTCTCATAAATAGTAGTACCAAAAATGCGAGTTAGTGTCAAGATTGTCACTGTAGAAATCTCCATTTAGAGTTCATAGGCTAAGGAGATGGTCTTCAAAAATTAATAGGCACAACTCATCTAGAGAAAAGAAAATCCTTCTTGAGGTACAAAATGGAAAACATGCTCAATCCCCTACTTTGCCAATTTTAGTTGTCTTCTTAAATTTTCAAATCCTTTGGTAGCCCTTATTTAAATTGATTGTGAGGGTCTAGGAAAACAATGTTGTAATCCCAAACCTAGCAACAACACAATGTTCAAGTCTCTCCAAGATGTCTAGTAGATCCCCCCATCCGTCTAATGTGTTCAACTCTAAGGTTGATTTTCAAAGAAATAACTCTCCATTTAGGATTTTGACATATTAAAGTTTCATTTGATCAATTTAATAAACACCTATTACATTATAAATTTAGGATTGTAATTAAAGTGAGATTCTAATTGTCTCAACTATATATTAAATATAGCCTTATTCGACAAAAATGTCACACGTACTCAACACTTGTCTAATACAACATGCAACATCAAAAATTCAATACAACGCCAGGATTTAATTTTTTGTTGGATGACTTGGACAAGTCCTATTAGTATTACTCAATAGCCATGACATTGTATGTTGAAAGATGAAAGTAGGAAAATATTTGTTGTTTTTTTCAAATATGAAATGCCATTTCTCTTCTTAGTCATAAAAACTTCAAATTTTTGTAAAAGTAAAAATCTATGATTTTCTAAAGGAAAAGTGAAGAAATTTCATATCAAATACAAACTATATTTAAATTTTTTGAAAATTTTATGATAAATATACATTGTATTTTAGAACATCATGGTAAATACCAAATATCCATAACCACCTATAATTAAAAAATTAGTAGACCATTGTACTAGGACCAATATTCAAAGTATAATAAAACATTCAATTTTAGTCGTTTTTCAAATTTGAAGAAAAACTAGACATTAGCAAAAGAATAGAACCTCAAGAAGGCTACTAGATCTAAAACAATAGTGCTAATAAAAAAAATAACATGTTTATTAAAAAAAATATTTCAAAAAAGTTCATCACCATCCAATGTGGCACCTATTTGCATTTTTTACACTACTAGTCTAGAATTTGGCAACCCTCATGAGGTCATATTCTTTTTCTAATACTTGATAAGTTTCATTTCATTAGTTGGTCTCAAATTCGGAAAAGATTATGTAGGTGGCTAAATTTTATATCAAGAACAAGGACTTTAAAGTTGTCAAAATACACTAGAAAGACATTTTTAAGTCCATGGCACACTTCTTATCCTCTTTTAAAAATAAAGAACATTCCAATGATGGCTTAAACCCTAAATGCCCAAGGCTTGTTTTGAGCTTCTAGAAATCTGCTCTAAATTGAACAAAAAGCCAACATTTTGATAAGTTGTATCAACTTTTTTTGAATTGTAACCATACAAAATTCAAACTAGACATGTAAGAGATCACATAGGAAGAAAAAACATAGCAATATCACTTATAAGTTGGAAGATTATAGCGTTTGACCGTGAGGGTGTTTTAATTGAAAAATTTTCCATTCACTTTTCACAAGTCAAACCTAAAAAGTTTGTGACCAAAAAAATATGAGGTTTAAGGGCCAAACATGAATGACCCCAATCAATTTATGGCTTCTCAAAATCTACTCTACCATTTTTTTAAATGAGTTTTGAATATGATTTTTTCTTCAAGTCCTGGTATATTTGAGGCTCATTTCTAAGAGCTCTCAACACTATGGGAAGTCAAGATTGCAATGGGTACCCTTGTACAAAATCTTTAATATAAAAATTGCTATCATTTATTTTCAAGATCAAACTTTTGATGCTAAAATTAGACTTCAAGAAGAATCTTTCAAAAATATAAATTACTAAAAATAACAACTTGGTTAGGTTTTATTTAACTTCAAAGTTTTGCAAACACCAGATTTGGGTGCCTCGGGCTTTTAGGGATTAAAGTACTCTATAATCAAGCCCATAACAAGAAGACAAAGCCTTTAGACCACCACAAAATAATTTTGATGAAAAATTCTTATTTTTCATACTCTACCAACATTTTTTGTCATCCTTGAAATGCTAGATTTTGACTCTTCTAGTGTTTTGCAATTTAAGACCTTTTTATAAAAAGAATTTAAGAAAATATTGCAATAATATCCCACTATGGACTTTCTAAAATGTAACTATGTAATTCACTATTTATTACAATATTCTATCAAGTATCAAAACAATATTTAGCAAAGTAGAGTGCTTTATTGTGTACAATAAGCTTCTACATTTGGACACCAATACATCTATTAGAATGATTGAGAATTCATTTCTTTTGAAGTGAAATTATAAACAAGTGTTATAATTTTTTTATGTACGTTAGTTCTTAAATAAATCAATGTTCTTCAAAGTAAAATGCACTATAAGAAATTCACGTTTTTGGCTCTGTTTGACCAATAATGCATGATGTCCGACAAAACATGAAAATGTCAAGGGCATTTGGGTTGACAAGGTAGATTTTTGTGGACATTGTGGAGAAAATTAATGCATCACTGTAAATCCAAGTTGATGTTATCAATGATGTTGGTATTTTATTTGACATGACTTAAGTTATACTAATGTTTTTTGGGACATCCAAAAAAACATAGACTATCCCGTCAACAAATAGAGTCATTTTGACTATATTTGTAAATTAGTAAAATTACTATGATTTATAGTAAAATGTTGACCATATGTGAAAAATTTAGGGGAAGGGCAACCACATGGCATGCTTTGCAAAAAAAAAAAATGGATGAATGAGCACCATGGATGAAAAGTCATGATCTTTATACAAATAGGGTGGTAAGAAGTGAAACAATCCATATGGGATATACAACAAGAGTTGTGTTCAATATAAAATGTTTGAAACAACATGTTTCACATGTCCGAAACAATATTGAAATGTCTGAAACACCTTCTAGACATTTGAAACAATGTCAAGATGTACAATGGCCAAGTTTTTATATTCTAGTTATCCTATATCTTTTGTCTCACCATGGATAGAGAATGGATACAAATACGACCTTTATAATCTTCATTCTTACTAATTTTTCTTGAAGATATTCTTTCATTTTGCCATTAAAATTTCTCGTGATGGTAGATGGTAAGTTTTCTTTAATTCTTAGTGAATTCAACAATTTTGCTTGTTTATTTTCTTTTATAATTTATTTTAAATAATTATTCTTTTTTTATTTTACCTCATGGATAGGATATGATTTAATTAATTTCTCAAAAAATGTTTGAAAAGAGGTCTTAAAAAGCAGCATTAGAATTTTCAAACAACATAAAAGTATGTTACTTGGACATGCCACTTCATCAACTTTTCACCACCACTTAAGGTTCCATGTTATAAATGGGCTAGATGAAAAAAATCCTATATAGTTCACATCACCTATGTGGTGCTAACGTAGCCTCTAGATGTTACATTTTGGAGAACTTCAAAGACGACATTTTTGTGATGTTAAAAAAAACCAAGCTCAAATTAGGCATATTTTTTTTGTAATTTTATTACATTCTGACTTGTTAATTATAATAAATTTTAGGGGACATCAATATTGATCCCTCTCTTGTCCCATTTGACGTCTGAACACATTTTCTACAATGTTGAAAAAAACATCAGTTTCTTATAGTGATGCTTTACTTTCAAAATGTTACATACTTCTAGGTTGCTCTTGTGATAGCATGTTTCTCATCTTGTAATCTCTTGATTTATTCATCTTTGATTGCTCTAAAACTTTTACACCACTAACTTCTATAATTTCAATCATCATCATAGGTTGGCCTTTATTTATCTTTGCTTTCAACAACTATCTTTGAAATTGAAAGCATGAATGTCTCAATATGTGCATTTTTCTATCAATTCACTAAATATGGTCTTTTTTTCAACATACTTTGTCCAATGATACATTTTTTCTAGTAGAACAAGAATATCTATCATTTTTTGATACATTTTTTTGTAGTGCTTCAAGCCTCTGATTATCATTTACAATACGATGAAGGAAGTTTTTTTTGTTGTTAATCCAATATCCTATTTTGACCATGGCTATCTGTAAATGTTTATACATGTTCAAATTGTACTTCATTGGAACTCTTGATTGACACATAAAAAAAACCAACAATACGAGCCTATGAGCCTTGAATATATGTATAATAGATATTCTTCAACCATTTGAAGGTGCTTATAGTATAAACATCTATAATATAGGTATTTAAAATATAGGCATCCTAAAGTTATGGAAGATTTCTTTAATATAAACACTTATAACATATATGTATAGTCACTTCTAGGCTCATGTGCTTGTGATTCTAGACTCATATAATAGCAATTGTGTAGAAAGAGTATGGTATTTTATATTAAGTACTTTATTTAAATTGAAGCTTGATTTTTGCAACCTTGTTAAATGAATTAAAACAAATCCTTAATCCTACAATATGTACCCAATTTATTAAAATATTTAATTGGAATTAAATCCTTCATGTTCATTAACCTAAAAATTTATATCTTTAAAATACAAATGCATATATATACATTATTACCTTCTCAGTCATGTAGTCATCCATTGTTGTTAGCTTTTGGTCTTCAAATTCTTTCGTATGACAAGCTATTTCTTATCAATGTAAAAAAATTTACAGCTTCAATATTCAATATATCTTGCACAATATCTATTAGTGTCCTTAAAACACTCAAGTTTAAATTGGTGTTGTATATCATAGTTAGTGGCAAGATGAGAATTCCCAAATTAAATATCTCCTCCCATATAAACTAGTAGTGTGCATTGTGTACTATTGACCAACAAATATCAAATAATTTCATTAGTTCATTTTGAAAGTACTTATTTATGCATATTTCAATAAAGAATTCAAAATATTACAATTAAATATAAAATATAAAAAAAGACTATGAAAAAACAAAAAGAATAACATGGTTGTATATCACATGTCATTTATACAAATGAACATGATGCTGCAATAAAAATAAAATGTATTACATCTATAGATTGGTGCAAATAGACTCACTTTCATTGGATGTAGTGAATGCTCTTTAGAAATTTTATTTAATACTCTTAAACATACTACCTTCATTTGTTCATAAGTTGGTATCATTAAAGACTTGGTATGGTAAAGAACATTTGGTTTTCTAACATTTACCAATGCATCCACTCAACTCATGCGTATGCTACAAGGATGTTGACATCTATTTGTGTCATAAGTGCAAGTCACCTACTCATAAATTCACAAATGTTAAGTTCAATAGAAATGTTCATTAAGTCCAACTCAAAGATTCACTTTGTGTTCTTCTTTGACCTCCTATAAGTAAGTGTAAGTAATAATAAATGGAACACATCCTACATTTTTTGAATAATTACACCTCTATAAATTTATTTTTTTAAGAAATAAAACTTTGAAATTGGTTTTATATATGTGGACAACTTCAAATCATTCCATTTTTAATGATGAAATGAAAGTTATAAAGAGTTCTAATTTGGGAGGCAATTATAGAATCTCTACTCTAAAATAGACTTTAAAGTTCTTTATTTAATTCAATTTCCAATATTTTTGGAAATAAAATAAAATCAGAAGATGTAGATTGTTTATTATAATATTACAACCATTGGATTGGCATTTTTCAATTTTATAACTAAATTCTAAATAATTTAGTATTATAAACCACCCTCTATTTTTTTTCTATTTTATGATTTTTTTTCAAGCATGAATATAAAATATTTTTGGCGAATTTTTTTATATATATATTCCCAAATTGTTTCTTCAACATATTATGGAGACTTGTGAGTTGTAGAATCTAATCATTTTTGGATAAAATTTTGGAAAGATGAAATTTAACCATTTGGAAAGAGTTAAAAATATTTCTTTTGGAAATCCAAGCATCATGGTCTTGCAATTAGTTAGGTTTCTTATTTTGAAATTTTAGAAGGAAACACTCTCACAAATTCATAAATGGATACTACAAATGAATTTGTCAAAAAATAAATATAGATAAAGATTTTAGACTTGCTTCAGACTAGTATTTTGAAATAGTTTAAGGCCTCTAAGCATGAAAGAACTTCAAGAATTCACTTCAAATGTTATCAATCTTACAATACACAATAACAAAAGTTGCCCCTAAAAACCCATATTTTCAAAGTATTAGAATCAAATTTATACAACTAAATTGAGACTCAAACATGGATTCTATCATTACTAATTGTTGTTTTAGTCAAGCTATATTTGTATAGAAATATGTACTTTGAGTCCCAAATCTAATAGCACAATAACCCCATTTACCAACCTAACCACTCTTAGCAACATCATCTCTTCCTACACTTTCTTGAACTAACTTAAATGGCAAATGGTGTAAGCATGACTTAACTAAATATCAACAAGCCTCTAATGAAAATGGAAATGTCTACTATTACTTTTAGTAATCCCACATAAGAAATATACAAACTCTCACATAAAAATCACATAAGAAATTCAAAAGTTACATAGTAATAAAAACTTTGATCTCAACAGACTTGGCTCTTGTAAGTCGTGATTTCTCCACAGATCTATAGTTATCTCCCGAAAATCACTACTACATATGTTAATATACTTGCAGTGACGCACCAAATTTGCATTGGAAATATTACAACATCAGTTAGTGATTACAACCCACAACTCAGAGGAATATCAATTCCTACATATCATTCAACAAATCTTGGCATCTACCTCTAAAATGATACAGATGGAACGCCAGGTGAGCAAGTCAAAACCAAGCTTCACATATATACCTCTCCTTCCCACTCAAGAAAGTCGTTGACATCTTTCTAATATGAATCGCTACGCAAAGCTGGATGATAGTTTTTTAAAAGAGAAAAAAACACTAAAATCCAATGCCACTAGAAAAAAAAATTCCATGAACCTCTACTGATCTTCGTCTTTAGGAGGCTTTCGATATTGAGTTTCCAACTGCTTGGCAACTATAAGCCCAGTTGTGACGAAAGTTTTCAAGTTTGGAATAGTGTAGTTCTGGGCGACGTACACCCCAGCAAATGCGCCAAGCGAGAATGAGAAACTGCTTCTGAAAATCCCCATATTGCTGCAAACTGCAGACCTTGTCCAAATGAAAGCTGATTCCAGCTTCTTCCCTGTACAAAACAAACAGAAAAGGTCTCTCATGTAACATTCTTATGCGCCCGACTTACTATTCATTTGACAACATATACTAAAACAAATAGCATTGTGAGCAATCAAACATAGTTGAGATCGACGTGCATCGCAAATGTCAATCTGGGAGCTACGTGCATCACACGATGTTAAGGAGTTATTGAGTAATTGATGTGAACGGTTCACGTGCTCTAAAATTTTTGAGGATGTAAGACGTATGCCAAAAAACAAGATGTAAGAGGATCGGAGCATGTCAGATACCCTGATTCTTCCTTGGATTAGCAGGTGGGGCCAAGGTGATAGGAGCTCCTTTCAAGAATGCTATGCAGGTCTCACAACTGTAAAACGAAGCTCAACAGAGCACATATTTCAGGTCACAGTAGCATTGGCGAAATCAAAATGTAGCAAACCGGGAAAACGTTGACAACAAGGAAGCTCTAGTCTGCATCCTGCACATCCAGCTCACAGACTGTTCACTTGTCCAGGGTGCCTGAAAATCAGCAAAATCTCACAGCATGCCCACACATCAGAGGACACTGTCAAATTCCAACTCACTCACAGGTATCATCCACACTTGGACGCGTGAACATTCCTAACCAGAAAGATAGAGGATACGAAAACCACTAGGAACCTGATCCCTTTTCCAATTCCAAACCCTGTTACCAACAGCAACTCATCTCTTTCAATACACTTGGTTGACCTTCAATTAGCAACTTGGCCAAATGCCTATGGCCACCGATCTTGAAAGAAATAGAGTTATCTACTGAACCCTAATCCCTTACCCCAACTCACAAAACTCTTATGAAACATAAGCTTGCTCTGTTTTTCACGATGGAGACTGAAACAATCACGCCATCTCAGTGATGTCCATTCCCACCGAAGCAGTCCCCAAATTAAAATTCTCCCATCCACTATTCTCAAACTGGACAGGCAATTACAAAACGAAACACAGCGCAAATCAAATCAACTGCTAACTTAGTTGCGAATTCATGATCATGAACTTACGTAGACCACAGCGAACAACAAAACCTCAAAATCAAGGAAGAATCCACTTCATCCCCGAGTGTCGTTAACGGCATAGGTTTCTACTCCCTGGACCATGAAGATTGAACCCTGATACCTTACCCTGAACTCCACAGCACACAGAAATCTACGAAATCTTGCTCTATTATTTGGAAGCAGAAAATCAAGGCTCCAATCATACATCTGAACACGATTGATACCTGCTGTGACTGCTGCAGTGGTCGCGACGCGACTGAAGCGCTTGATCGAAGCGATTCGCTCTCACTCTGCATCTCCGGTGAACTCTCGGGGGTGTCCACTTTGAACTTGCACAGGGTTTTAAGCTTATTGTCGTTGTAAGGTTGTAACCCTAAACCCTAATAAGTGTCCATTTGGTTCAAAGTTTCTATTTTCATGTTTGTATGTCTAGGAATGTTGAATTTCTACTAAAACAATTTTATTGAATTTCTTGTTGGTAAGGTGAGAACACACAAAATTGGCAGAATAAACAGTTCAGTACAGTTGGAGGCACCTTATTCTAGAATTAAAAAAACATTTTTATGATTTTAGCACTTGAAAATCAAGAATTTTTTTTTTAAATGAAAATTGGATAAGATATATTATTACTGTGAATTTTCAAAGTACAATTCCCTAGGTCACTCAAATTGTCACGTAGCTTGGGCATAATACCAAAATCTAGAGAATCGGTAGTCAACTAATCATAGTTGAGTCTAGTAGTTACCACCATTGTGTGACACTTTGTGTCATAATGCACTAAAATTTTGAAATTTCGGATTTTGAAATTTTGAAATTCTTATTTCTATCTACCCCTCTCCTTTCTTGTAATTTCATAAACCAACTTGTTTGACAATCAATATGGGACAATTCATCTCATATCTGTATTTGGTATTCATATTTGGTATTCATATTTGGTATCCGTATCTAATATCCAATACATATTCATATGGCATATTGTATCCATGTTCAAAAACCGTATTCAATATGTGTTCGTATGCGATATTGTATCCATATCTAGTATTTTATATTTGGATGGTTTAGATTAAATCTCACAAGATCAACAGCTTGTGATTTTTTGAGAAATCAACAAGAATTTCGAGGGTAATCATTTTTTTTCCAAATTTTTTTAGAAAGGGGGGGCAACTAATGCAAACTAAGGTGGTATGCCTCTTTTTAGTGCATTGTTAAATAAGGGAATGGTTAGCGGATTGCACTTTTGGAGATACTTTCACTAGAAGTCTAGTTGTCAAAAATGGGTACATAGATGTTTTGGGATGTGAACAACCATCGACTAAAAAGTAGCAAGCAATCAACTAGGCTACAAAGCATAGTCTATTTTTTTCAATTAGAGAAACAAAGAAAAAAATGAGAAGAAATGTAGTTAATTGAAATACCAAAAAAAAATATAGTAAAGAAAAACGATAAAATAGCCACATGTCTTTTTTTGTAAGTTAATGCAATAAAAATACTCACTACTAACAAATAATGCCCAATTCATATAGTTATACAATTTAGTAAATTTTGCTTATAATTGGCAAAAAAAATAGATTTTTTGTGTTTTTAAAAGCAAAGCATCCTCCAAAAAATAAAAATAAAAATGCTTTTTTTTATTTATTTAAATTTCTCCCAATTTTCAAATTTACATGAGACTTGTCATACTCAAAATCTTTCTCCCCCAACCTCCCCCCTCTAAAAAACCTCAACCATCAATTTAGTAAGAATAAATTCCCCTCTTTCAATGTTGTTGATTTAATACAAAACAAATAGTAGCAAATATTTAAAGAGGACATTTGCTTTGCCCAAACGACCTTAAAAAAAACTTCATATTTACATTAATACTCTATATAGAATATAGACTATTTTAAAATGGTTATAGAATCATAATATAGTTCAAATACATATATTGCTGAAGATTACTAGAGACATTATAGTGACAATATACGTGTATATATATATATATATATATATATATATATATATATAATCCTACATCAATTGAAATCTTAAAATTTCATCAAAAATATAAACGGGGGATATCCAATTATTTCACAAGCACATACGGCATTTAAGAAAATTGAAATGGTTTCATCCAAACAACCATACTATAACCATCAATGGACAAAGTCTAGAAGTAGATATACATAAGTTGTAGTGTGCAATATACCACACATTGCTATGGAAATTTGAAGAAAATATTAGTTGTAATTTCAAAGAAAGCAAATATAAAGACTGTTTGGTCAAGCTCTACCTATTTACTTCTAAACATAGGCTAAAAGAGTTAGCATGGATGAAAGCATTATATATGCAATTCATTCTTATGCATGGCATTAGGGATCATAGAGTCAAATCTAATAGTCACTTTTTAATCCTAAAGAACCCAAATGAGTCTTGGATATGAATATAACACCTATTTTTGGTAACAAAAACAAAAACTACCAGTAATAGTCCAAATGACCAAATGTATTGAAAAGTTGTAGTTATTAAAAATATCATAGAAGGTTCCAAAATTTTTGATATTTTCAAAAATTGAAGGACCATAAACGAGATAATCACTTCTACAAGAAGATCTAATTTATTTTATTTTAAACTCTAAAAAAATGAGTAAAGCTAAATCCATATATATGTCTAAAACAAAATAGATTGAAAATTGTTACATTATATAGGCAACAAAATATAGAGCATTGGTAAACAAAATTGAACAAATTCAATATATAAAGCTTTCAAGATCTTCCATTTTATTCAAAGAACTTTGGTCTAAACAACCTCTTACTTGAGGGATGATATCTATTATGATTTTTGCTTTGTTGGATTTGTTCTAAGCTTACATTCATTAAAAGGATATTAAAAGGATATATTTTTTAGAGACTTTAATCATGAGGATTTTAGATTTAAATCCTAATGTTGTATTGAGAGTAGATCAATTTGATAATAGTTAAATCATCTTTGATCATTGTAAAAAACCTAAATTAATCTTAAGAGTTTTGTTTTGAATCTCAATGAAACTTTGTAGAATGAATGAGAATTGATTTTTTATTTATTTTTAAATTCTACATTTTCATTACTAATTCCATGATTACATAGACTATAGGTCTATTTGTGTACAAGGTCTTTCATTTTGGTGCCACATTTGGCATGGGTCTCCTATACATAAGGGGTTTAATATATATTAAGATGACAATTTATGAGAATGTTTTTTATTGAAGGGTAGGGCAATACATCCTATGGTGTGTCTAATCATATTAGAAGTACTCTAAAATTAGAGAATGTGATTGGACATGCCATGACATATACCACCTATCCCCCTTCTTTTCCTCTAATTGTATACAAATCCTAATGCATACTATTTGTGCATACTACCTAGATATTTATACCAACCAACTACTCAATTAGGATATTTCAAGATTCTTTAGAACTTCAAGTAGACTTAATCCCTAAACACCCAAACTGTGTTTTTTGGCAACATAGAAATTTTGGGCAACTCACCACAAATGGAGTTTTTATTTTATTTTTGCTGAAATTTTAACACAACATGAACCCAAGGAGTAGCTTTAAGGCCCAAAAAATTTCATAAATTTTGACTATATGGTTAAGAAGTTATTGTATGATATGTACTTTTCTATTTTTAATGGGTAGCTTGGGTAGAAAAAAAAACTTCTTTAAAATATTTTTTTTTAAGAAATTAAAATTTGGAATTGATTCTTTAGATTTTTTATATACTTGGGTAGCTTTGAATCATTCTATTTTAATCAATGAGTCAAAAATTATGAGGAGTTTTAGTTTATGGGAGTTTGCAAGTTGTTATTGAAAATCTACTCTTAAACAAACTTTGAAGTCCTTTATTTAATTCAATCTTCAATATTTTTGAAAAAAAAAAAAAAAAAAAAAAATTGTGTGTAGATTTTTTATTATAACATTACAACCACTGGGATTGACATTTTTCAATTCCATAAATAAATTGTTAACAATTTAATATTTTGAATTGTTCTCTACTCCCTTCTACTTACTATTTTTTTCCTATATGTTGTATGATTCCAAATGATCTGAAAGTTTTTGAGCATGTAGCCAATTTGACTTGAAAAATGAATCCAAAGAATAAACACCATTTTGGACATTTTTTCATATAAATGTGACCTTCTGAAGTGCAACTGCCCAGATTTTTGTAGGGCCAAAAAAAAGAAATTAGTCACTTCAAATGCTAATATCTTACAATGTACATGGTGGAAATTTTTGAAATTTTTTCCACATGTTCTCAAACAAGATTACTACAAGATCCTACAGTTACTTGTGTCCAAAAATGTGTTTTTCTCTCAAATTTGATACTTGAACTACAAATGGCAGTTTTGGAGTGATTTGGTGAAAACATACTCTCCGACCTTTAGGGATTAAGATGAATAAACATTTGAGTGATGAACAAAGTGCTTCAAGGTGATGTGTTGTCTACATAAATTCTCAAGTAATACTTAAAGCTTTAAGACTTGTACTTTCTTTTTAACTAATTTGATACAATTGGGATAAATAATATATATTTTAATAAAATCTAAACAAAAATGTCCATAAATTGGACATTATATGATCAATTCCTACTAAACTAAAATTCGTAGGAATTATTTCTCACTTGTATGTTTGCAACATCCACAACACTAGATATGTGTTGAATAGGGATTTTAGTCAAAGAAAAACGATCAAGACACATTTTCTTCATCAAGAACTAATAGATTTGCAAAACCTCCACATCTAGATTCTCACCTAAAGTATACAACTTCCATACATGAGGGTCTAAGGTGAGTATTACATACACCTATTTTTAGCACTTTGAAAATTCATTCATTAGATTTAACCATTTTAAGCCCATTTTCTGCATAATTCCTCTAGCAATTAAAAAATGGCTGCTATCAAAAATTATAAAATTAAATAAAATTAAAATAGAAAATGGAAAATAATTGAAAAATAATAATAAATTATATAACATGGCAATCTCTTTGCGACATCAGGGAACTATTGTGGTGTAGTTTATAAAGTTTGGGAATCTAGGAAAATTCATAGCCTTCTATAAAGGTTGAAAAACAACTAATGGTTTACTCAAATGGAATGCAAAAATGTAATCTAATAGAATCTAGATTGAATCCCCTTTCAAGTACCAATAAGATCCAACTGAAGTCTTCCATATAGTTCAATAGTAGCAACCATGTTCAAAACCTTCTTCAAAGACATTTATGCGTGGTTACATTAAAAAAAAAAGTAGCCATTAGTGGTGACTAAGAACCATTCTATTATTGTATTTGTGAGAAACTTCATTAGAGCATCGCCATCCATTCTTCCCAAATAGGGCTCAAAAAATGGGGGTGACCCAAGCCATGTGCCTCTCGAGCTCCTTCTACCCAAGTCCTCCCAACCCTCCTAACCCGGTAAACAAGTGAAGATGCACATTAATGACTTGTAAATTGGCTCGCAAGTTATGTGGTGGTTGCAAGGTGGTTGGAATTTGAAAACAAAGAAGTTGTGAACTCAAAAATCTAAAAGAAGCAATATAGAAGAGGACAAAACAACCACAATTGAAAATGTATCACAATGAAACTGGATCAAGAGGATGAAACGCTACAAAGGAAATTGAGCTTGAGCACTTGGTGAGCATTTGAAAGTTTGGTTGCACAACCTAAATACCAACCCTAAACGTAAACCTTGAGACAAGTAACTTATTGCAACTGGAACTGGAGCCTGCTTCACAACTTCCAGTTGTACAAAACAACGTGAGCTTGGGAGCTTCATCATTTAAATAGAAAATAGGAATTTATTTTGTACATTTCATTTCAACGACTTCAAACCCCAAAACCCCAAAACCCTGAAAAACCCATCTACCCTTCATGCCATCAAGCCCTCGACTCGTCCACGTTCGGTTCAGCAATCTCCGGCGCCCTACTCCCGTCTCCAACTCTCGCCTCAGGTCTCTTAAACCCACTCTCCACCAGCGGCCTCCACATCTCCAAAATCCTCTCTTTATTCTTCGCATCCCGACTCGGATCCTCGATCATCCACAGCTTCCCATCCTTCACCAACTGCATGACCATTGCTTCAAAGAACTGCTCTTGATACGCCGCCAGTCCCCCATAATCACTCCAAGAGAATGAATTCAAGTCATAGTCGTTATCTACGAGGAGTGGCAGCACATCTGCACACTTGAGAGTATAATTCAGCTCTTGTTGGAGCAAGTTGGAGCATGTGACATGGCAGGCGTACCCTTTGGCTACGTCCTCAGTGTGCTCGTCGTCGTTGCGGCAACCGATGCGGAAGTGGGAGTAGGGGCTCGTGTCAGGTGGAATGTCGAAGCTGCCGTAGCTGTTGTAGGCATCTAAGGCGATGGGTTCTTCCTTGTTGGAAATGCCGATGAAAGACTCCAGCCAGGTGTAGTCTGCAGAGTTGGGTGGAGGGGGGGTCAATGGTTGGTCCTTCTCGTCGTCCATGTCGAAGGAGGGAACGTAAGGAGGACCGCCACACACCGTGCAATACTCATCAAACGCGCCCATGGCGACGAATCGAACGAAACCGAACGAATGGAACGAAACCTACAAGTCTGGCCAGTAAAACCCCAAGCGTCTGTTCCAAGAAGAACGAGGTACGTTACAAATGTGATTTGAAGCTCTTGCAGGGATAGTATTTCTGGCCTGAGAAGATTGTGGGACTGGAAATTGAGACGAGGAAGGGAACTCTCCCAGTCGAAGATGAGGACTGTGATGGGGAAATTCCGAATTCTCAAGACAACAAATTAAAGCTCAAACACTGCAATCAGGGATCTGATGACGAAGATCGCAAGAGCACTTGAGAACTTCGGTGGAGAAATTTCTAACTCTCCAGACAACAAAAGCTCCACTCTCATGCAGACTTAAAGTAAGGATCTCGCGATGAAGATCTCACACTAGAAGCTGAGAACTCACTGTGATGGGGAAATTCCTAACAATCACAACAGCAAAAGACTCCAGTTACGGCTTGATGTCTGAACAATTTCTCTCAACTCTCACACACTGAAATTACGGATTTCATGACGAAGATGGATAGCACGGAAGCTCAGAATTGGAATGATGGAGATGAATGAGAGTCGAGCTTTTGTAGTGCAGGGAGTTTGAAGCTTGAAGTTGAAGCTCCATTGAGCTAGCTAGTTTTCTTCGTTTCTTTGTGGAGGTAACTGAGAGTGAGCTTCTCCTACAAGTGAGGGCTTTGACACTTCTTCCTGTCTTGAAGACTTTGAAGCTTCTCCTACAAGTCCCATGCTCAAGTTGGCCAAACCTTGTGGATAAAAGACAATAGAAAATTCGAGTATTCTTTGTGTAAGTGTGCAATGGTTGCAAGAAAAGAATTGGCGAGCAAAACTTTCAAAAGAGACTCGTAGAAAAGTAGGGGAGGCAACTCTCTAACTTCCAAGAAAACTATTTTTAACTATGGACTTGAAGTTTTTGGTCACTATTAGTTTGACAATAAAACAAAGCTACTCCTAAAATGTAGGTTTTTCCTATTTGCATAGAAGTAAAAGTTTCATGAATTTGGAGACAAGGCAATTCTAACTCTAAAAAACTCATAAATTCATTTCCAAATGAATTCCAACACAGTATAGAAGTTGGTTCTTGAAGGTTGCATGTGCTTGCAAAATGGTCACCTAATATGTTCAAACTACATTAACTTCAAGGTGACGATAATGGATAGGAAATTGGAATTGGAATCTGCAAGAGTGTTGGAAATGAATATGTATAAAAAGGTAAGTGTGTCATACTTTGTCTCCTGAAATGTACACATTGAATTCATTTCAAGTAGTGATTTGGGGTGTATATATGTTACATTTAGAATTCTTTATAATCTTGTCTAAGGGAAGTGATGTGCTTGTGTATATGTGATTAGAAGCAAAGGTTGGTAGTAGCAATCCTAAAAAGACAAGCATATTACTACGGTCATCACCCATTCTGTTATCCATTTACCTTATAAATATCTTCATTTTGTCACATGATGTCCGCTTCTTCCAATACCTAATCTAAATTGCATTTGAATTCATATTCTTCTTGTGATTTTTTGGAATCACTATCTATTGAAAAGAGAGGTACCACCTCTTGGTTTGTATTAGTTGCCCCCCCTCTCTCAAAAAATTTACACACCGTTGATTTTTTTTTAAATCATATCCTCAAAATTGCCATTGATTTCTCAAAAAATCACAAGTTGTTGATCTTGTGAGATTTAATCTGAGCCATTGAAATGAATAATGGATATAGATACAGTACCACATATGAATATTAGATATGGATATAATACTAGATATGGATACAATACCATATACAAATATTGTACAAGATATAAATATAATACCAGATACAGATATGGGATGAATTGTTCCATATTGATTGTCAATAAGTTGCTTTTTGAAAATTACAAAAAGGGGGAGGGAGATAATGAAAATATAAAAATTTTGAAATGTAAATTTAAATCTCAGTGAGACCTTAGTGACATTGTCCACCCAAAAGACAGGGTACAAATGATAGTACAATTGTGCAAGCTAATCACCTTGAGTTGTCTTTTTCACAAATTAAAGTTAATATTCCACCTTAAGTTTGCGATTCTAAGCCATAAAGGGGACAAAGGGTTATTGTTGCATCCGTCTAGTAGTGTTGGCAAACTTATTGTACTTCAAAGTTGCAAATTTAAAAGCAAAGCTTAAACCTTAATTTCAGGAGAAGACAACTAGTAGTATGGTCAAATTGCATGCAATTATACACACAATTGATTCCCTAAAGAAAGAAAATTAGGTTTGAATTAAATTGCTTGCAATCTATAATAATAAGTTTGGAAAGAAGGACTACACAGAAAACAACACTTCATAACTTTTAGGTTATCACAATTGTTTGATACATGAGCATGTTTATACAAATCATTCCTTACAACGACAATTTTCATTTGGAGTGATGAATTCGCTCATTAGTGATATACACAAGAGATTCTTTGTTCCTTGAAGAATGAAACCCCTAACTTATTACAAACTCTTGTAATAGTATCCCTCATTTTGGGATGAATGTACATACTTTTAAATGAATGATTAATTATTCATCCTTATTCTAATACTAAGTAATAGAGTGGTCATTTATAATCATGGATGAAAATGGCTTCATCAACCTAATGACAATGTGGAAGGCAAAATTAATTAAAATTAAAAAAAAATGATGCATTTCTAATCTAGTCATAGAATATTGAAGACAGATCTTCATATGAATACACATATAATACAGTACCATAATTTACCTAATCATTTCAACCCATACCTTCAAGCCCATGTTTCCCTCTTGTGGCTCCACCAATCCCATCCCTTCTTTAATTTTGCCCATGTTTTTTTTTTATTATTTTTAAACATGGACAATTTCCATTATTTTACCCATGTTTTCATACCTCATACTATATTACCCCACACACACCACTTAGAAAATTATGGAGCAAATTCTGCTTCTTGTGGGAATATTAAATTTTTGTAATGTAATCACTTGTTGCCAGCCATGATAACAACAACAACAACAACTCACTAGTGGTAGTCCACTTGCACCAATGTAATAATCAATTTTCCTTACTTCAGGAATTTACATATAAGTATAATAAAATTAGAGTTTCCTTGGAAATGAGGCAGCAATTAATCTGTCTGTTTCCTCCAGCTAGGACTTATTTCCCCACCCAATAATTGAAAAGTATGTTACACCTGTTTTGAAAATGAAAATAAATAAATAAAGATTATCAAGAAAAGAAATTTTTTTTTTTGCTACTATGCTTAGTTGCTATTATTAGGTAGCTCAAGTTTTCATGTTTTTTTGTTATTGGCAAATGAAAGGAGGTTGCAACGCACCAAAGAATGTGACATTTGGATATTGTGTACAAAAGTTGTGAAGGGTCAAAGTTTATTATGGTAGAATTCTAAAATTGATTTTTATGTATTGATTTTGAACATGAACATAGATTGATGATGGCAGTATTTGGATGCAATAATGCATTTGAAGGGGCCTATCTTAAGCTATTATTGGGCATTAGGACTATAAGTAGTATCTCATTTGAAAAATAGTGTTGTAAACACTAACATGATAACAAGGTAATTGGTACTTTTCTACAAAATTCATTGCATCCAACAACATTGTTTGGACTCTTGAAAGCTCTTT
Source organism: Pseudoscleropodium purum (assembly GCA_963969395.1). Classification (NCBI taxonomy): domain Eukaryota; kingdom Viridiplantae; phylum Streptophyta; class Bryopsida; order Hypnales; family Brachytheciaceae; genus Pseudoscleropodium; species Pseudoscleropodium purum. The sequence goes on from OZ017797.1 coordinate 9,062,102, forward strand.
AGAATTTAGAACTTGGAGGTGTAATTAGAGAATTCTTTTTTGGAAGGGAGGTGTGTGTGTGTTGGGAAGGCCATTTTAGGGCCATTCCTATCATTGTTCCTTGGCAATCAAAGGAAAGGTTGTTGTAAAAAAAATGAATTCAAACTAATAATTAAATGAAAACAAAAGTTAAAATTAAAAAAAAAAAAATGGCATGGCAATTGTTGTGCTACATTAAGCAGTAGGTGCAACAAGTTCCCAGAGTATGAAAACCTCATGGAACTCGCAACCTTCGAAAGCAACTAAATATCTTTCAATATAGTTCAAATCAAGTAAGTGTCTTGTAGATTGAGAATGGATTAGTAGTAACTCCTAAAGGACCAAGTGTCCCCTCAAGGGACATTGCAAGGTTTGGGTAGGTTCCTATAATCTCACTTTTTGACATGCCAATTTGAAACTTTTTTTGAAGATAAGGAAACACATTGGCTTCAAGGAATATAATTTTTTAAATTTCAATTGGTAATTGGGAGCAAAATTTATACCATTCTAAGTTCATAAAGCAATTCACTAAGCAACACAATAAAAATCACTTAAACTGCAAAAAAAATTGTTTTTCATGGAAAATGTTTTAATTTGCATGGAAAGATTTGATTATTATGAAGAGTCTTATTTTTTAGTCAATCTAAGCATGTTTTTTTATAAAGAATTTATAGGATTCTTTTTTAAAATCAATTTTCACAATTTAATAAAAACAAAAGTACATCATGGTTTAGTTTGCTTGTTAAAATAATCTCACCATTGTCATTAGCGTGTTTCAATTCCATCCTAAAATTATTAATAGTATTTTCTTGTATCTTATATCTACTTCTACATAACAATTTTTTGAGGAATGAATTATTTTTAAAAATTCTCCAAATCTTCAATTTAATTCTTCAACACATAAATTTTTTTTAATTCAAAACCTATGGTTTAAATTTTTTTTTGAAGAGATAAAGATTCAAAGTCAAAAAATCTAGTCACCAAAGGTCCAAAAAATAATTTTCTTTACTTCAATGCCTATGTCTTTGCAATCAACATTGCTAAAGTTTTTAAAATGTCTTCCACACATTCTTATACGCATCTAGTGCAAGTTCTACAATAAAATATGCAAATAAAATTTAGAAATTTATGCACCATCCAAATAAAATTTAGAGGTTAAATAAATTAGTACTAGATTGATGGTGAATTTAAAACATTTGCCTACACTTCAAATTAAGATAATTTTTTTCCACCTTTCTCAACTTCCAAAATAAGTACCATCGATGTAGAGCAAGACTAATTGAAGATATAGAATGAATTAAAGTTCCAAAAATAAGGTTTCGATTTAATTATCTTAGATTCAAAAAATTCAACATTCAATTCACTATAAATTCAAAGTGTTCAAGAACTCTATCACATAGTTCCAATAGCTACTTACATGTAGTTTGAGATGAGAAGATAAGGAGTTTATACAAGTGGAGTGGTAGGTGATAAAACAACCCATGTGGGATATGTGAAGTTAGGATAAACTTAGTAGGAGCCCAACCACTCATACAATAGTACATCTTTAATTTTGGCAAAAATTAATTGTTTTTAAAGATATCGTAATTTCAGAAAATTATAATGATAACTGCCAAAAATCTTGAAAATTTACAATATTGATTGCTGAAATCAATGGAATTATGTGACTATCTAAAGTTTAGTAATCCTGCCAAAATCATAAAGAATTAAATGATTAGATTATTATTTTTTAAATAACTAATGTTAGTAAGAAGGTACAATATAGAGTCCAATGATTATCAACTATGTGTACAACAACTCAATCATCAAGAGATTTGTTAATGGAAACATCATGGAATTTCATCATTGGAACCTAGTGGTAGTAGAAGGTGGAGAGGTTGTTTTTATAATGAAACTCATTCTCTCTCATGAACACTAAAAGGATATGGGGAAACTTGAAGATGATAGCTTGACCTCTCAATGTCAAAAAATAGTACTTATATTCAAAGTAGACTTTTAAATCTCATTTTTGCATAGTAAAGTCACATTTTTCAAGAAAACTTTGGTCTAAGAAAATTTGAGAAATAAATCTAACTTTCATTTTCAAAGATCTTTTTGTGATTATGAGAGTCCAAACAAAAGTTGTAGACAAAATTCAAAGGAGATGTTTGAAAGTGTCAAAGACAATGTTTCTTCCAACTCCTCCTTGAAATTTGTTCATAACTTTTGATTGGAGGATCAAAATCTCAAAAAGATTTATGGAGATGAAAGCTAGCTTCATTTTTTACAATAACTTAGTTCAAATTCTTTTGAAAAAAGTTGTTCTACTATGCCTAAATGAGGTTTGAAATTGTACATTGAACACATCTTTTATATTTGACTTCATTATGAGCGGTTGAACTCCTACTAATCGTAACTATTTACATATCCTACATGGGTTGTTTTACCTCTTATCACATAATTTGTATAAAGATCTTGTCTATAAACACATCACTTCATCCAATGAATTGCTTATTGAAGCTACTTACGGAATCTTTTATTAATGCGGTATCTAGCATGATGAAAATTGTAGTAATTAATTTTTTTTGCCAAAATTAGAAAGTCAAATTTTATTAAATATTTGGCAGAGGGTGCTGAAATTGAAAAGGTACTACGGTAATTAAGTCAAAACGTAGGAATTGTGTTCAAAGTAGAATTTTTGACTTCATTTTTGTATTGTAAATTTTTTTTTCAAAAATATTTGAACTAAGAAAAGTTAAGAAATAAAGCAAAATTCCATCTCCAAAAATTACTTTGATACTTTGAAATTCAAATGAAAAGTTACAAACAAAATTTTGAGAGGGGTTAGCATGATATTTTCTTTGACATTTTAAAACATTCTCTTTGAAATTTGTTCATAAATTTTTTTTGGAGTCCCCCAAACCTAAACAAGGTTTGGGTGATGAAAATTATCTTGATTTTCCAACTTTTTTGAGTTCAAATTTTTTTGAAAAAAATTATTTTACTATGTCAAAACAAAATCCGAAAGTCTACTTTAATTACAATTCCATTTTAACAATTCACATACCTTTTCAAGATTAAGATCAAATTTTTTGAGGGGTCTTATCAAGATCTTCTTTCCAAATTATCTCATACCCTTTGAAGATTCACAATTGCCAATGGATTTCATTATAAAACAACCTCTCCACAATCTACACTCACAAAATGTTAATGAAATATCCAAAACTCCATCATCTAGTCATCCAAATTTTGTTTTTTTATGGTAGATGGTCAAAATAATAGATTGGTATGGGTAGTATTGAATACGAGTGAATGCATGGGACTTTGAACCTAAAATTTTGGCCTTTTCAAACTTCGCCCCACGTTGAATGTCTTCACTTCTTTTCTTTCAACAACTTAGTCATTTAATTCTCGAGGAGTGATTTCAACAATTTTTCCTGTTCATTTTATTTTGCAGATTTTTTTAATATAATTATTTTCTACCAATCTTGTCCTACTCCTACTACATGTAAGGTAGAAGTACCTATTTTTGATAACTTAAAGATTTCAGCCTGTACAATGTGGAAAAGTCACGGAAGAACGGAGTTCAACGTGTGCCAAAATAAGGTTGAGTGAGAAAGTCAATAAAAACCGAAATTTTTTCTCCTAAAAAAAAAAAGTGGAGTTTTCACTGGGACCCATCCCTGCCACATAGATCGACCTATTGTGGTTAATTTTGGCACTTCTCCCTAGGCCAAGAAGGAAGAGAGATGAGTAGAAGAAAAAGTACAAACAAAGAATCTTCTTCAATGACCATTGCATCTTGTTGTTTATCCACAGTAAATCAGCCTACACAACCATGACAGGGGGCCTGTCCAAAATAGGTTCTTTTTACCATAGTTACTTACAATTTTTTCACTATCTGAGGAAGTGTGAGTGAGGTGGGTCGGTCGGTCTCAAATGAGGAATGGATCTTTTTGTCCCCAACTCTCGCCATGAGTCAAATCACACAATCATTAGAACTTGAAAACCTACAATAGTAATCAAACAGGAGCCCGCCTGCCTCCACATGCTGTTGAAAATACCCATTTTGTTTGTATATCAAACGCAGCTCCATTATCAGTACACGTAGACAAGGGGGGACTGTACAGTTATGGACTGTACGACGAGAGTTCAGGCCCCTACCCCCGTGCCCCACTCATCATTATTATATATTCAAGTGCCCAAGAAAAAAAAGCAAGACAGTAAATCCTGAACCCAGCAGGGTAATTTTGTTGGTTCTCCGGGGGGTAAAAGTAAAGTAAAAAAAAAAAAAAGCCCCCTATTCTGAGTTGTGTCTTGGGTCTGCTGTAGACTTCATCAAATTAATTTGGGGTCTCTAATTTCAAATATGAATTCAAAATTTGCAAAAAAAAATCTGTGCAAAAAAAGAAGAAAAAGAAGACAATCAATCTTGCCCCAAATATGATAGTTTTGGAATTCTCTGGGGTAAAAATAAATAAAAAAGTCCTCTATTTTGAGCTGTGTTTAGGGTATATTTCAGAGCTCTTGGAACAAATTCAGAGACTCGGATTGTAAATATGAATTCAGAATTTCCAAAAAATAAAAATTGTGTGAAAAGTAAAAAAATTCTTGCTTTTTCCCCGTGGTAAAATCCAGTCTGCTGACTGGTCCCATTTCGTACGCAGGACTTAATGTCCCGCGAAAAAAATAAAAAATCCAAACTAATAAAAATTCATACACTATTTTTAATAGCCAGGAGGAGCCGGACAGGGCTACAGGACAGGACAGGTGATGTACGAACGTCCAAGATGTCCCTCAAGTTCTGATGATTTTCTGAACCCCCCCTGTAAAAAGAAATTTTAATTTTGAAGAAAAAAATTGAAAGAAAAAAAAAGGGGGGGGGGGGGGGGGGGTTGCGGAAGTCAAAATTAATAATGTTAGTAGATTGGAAAAGTGGAGTGATGAGTCATGGCCGGCTCATGTGGAGTGGCTCACTTGAGGGCAGTTGACAGCCAGTTCTTATTGAGTGGTGCATCCTTAGTAATTACCGTATCTTGGTCTAAATTCCAACATTAAAAATATTAATAACCCCATCCCTTAGCCTTCCGTAGTGAGGGACACTTCACATTATGACTGTGCAAGTTGAGAGGCAGTGTGGGATTGGGTGGTCAAACTTTGTTGAGAGTTCAAAGAAATGAAAAATAATAAATAGGTGATAAAATATAGGAATTGGAGCTTTCAGTGTGGCTATTGTGTGAAGCCTTCAAAGATCAAACCCAAAGTCCCAACCCTCATAGCAATGAACTCGCAAGGGAGCCGACCCATTTCTGATCACCCCCCCATTTCCAACTTGTAGGCTATTCCAATTCTGCGAAATTGTGGTGTGGTTCCCGAGGTGGTTGTGGTGCAAGATGATTGGTTGCAAGGCTTTCAATATTGCAATCAGCCCTTGGTTGATTTGCAACCAGCCTATGGTTGGAAATAGAAGAGCCTACATCACTAGTATAGGTTGTATAGTAAAATTCGACTAAAAAATTCATAATAATTACATTTTGAGCTAAATTTTTTTGGAAAACTATGTAATCCTTTTAAAATCTATTTCTATGCAAGGGAAAATTTTTGCATTTAGAAAATTTGCACTCTATGTGTCTATAATTGTATAAGTGATTAGAAATGGGTCGGCTCCTTTATGGCCTCTCGATTTGGATGGTCTTAGTGTGAAATCTTCAAAGGCTAAGTCCAAAGTCCAAACCCATACCAATTTAACAATTGAAATCTCATCAATTTTTTATTTTTTATGAAAAAAATTTGATGGCATCTTGACCATAATTCGGGGCTCCATTTCTAACTAACCCAAACTTTGTTTGAGAGTCTCTTGTCATGTACACAATTTGTAGTTATGTTGAAGGGCAATGGAATGGCCTTTGGACTCAACTTCCTAGTCTAAAGGGTTGAGAAGCAAAACTCTTGGTTTATTGACATCTTGAAGGTGGAATCCCATTGCCTCTTGACCTTTAGTCAAAGTGTAAAATGCCCCTAATTTCTCTTGCCTTCAAGACAAGTTAAGGTGTGTGCATCCACATTTGCATTGTGCCTAAAATTGCCATCATTGGTATAGATACATCTCCAAAATGATTATGTATGTATGTTGAAGAAACAAATTTAGAACATCTACCAAATAAAACTTCGATCCTTTATAACTTTTGCATATAGGATCCAAATTAGTCTTGTTCTTTAATGCATTGGAACTTCTTTTCACTTGCCAATAAGAAAATCAATGACAATTTGACTAGTCTAATAATAATAACAAGGTATACCATATGTAGATAGCAGGTTGATCTTAAATTAATTTAAAAAAAAAGTGGCAAATATTTTGCTAGTTATAGATCTAGACTACTGAATCTACCAATAAATGTAAAGATGGTTACTAAAAGTCCAAAAAATCCATTGAGTCAAATACCAATGTCATTTGACCATTTACCATGAAAAAAATTTAGATGACATATTGAAGGAGTTAATCAATTGACATTTCAGAGAGAGTAAAGGATGGAAAGATTGTTTTTATAATGAAATCCATTGTTTGTATGAATCCTCAAACGGTATGGGATAATTTGAAGATGAGAACTTGACCATTCATTGTCAAAATGTAAGAATTGAGTTCAAAGTAAACCTCATATTGTCATAGTAGAATATCTTTTTCTTAGAAACTTTGAACTAAAAAAAGTGGGAGAATCATGCTAAATTTCATCTTCAAAAATCCATTTGTGATTTCGAGCTTTAAAAAAAAAAGTTATGGACAAAACTTAGAAGAAGATATTTAAAAATGTCTTTTCCACCCATCCATAACTTTGTCTATAACTTTTGATTGAAAGCTTGAAATCTCAAATGTATTTTTGAAGATGAAATTCAGCTTGATTTTCTACAATAATTTAGTTCATTTTTTTTTTGAAAATACTTATTCTTCATTACTTAAATTAGGCTTGAAATTTTTACATTGAACACAATTTCTATTTACTACTTGACTATGAAACATTTGAGCTCTAATTTACATATCCCACATGGGTTGTTTGACCTCCTACCACCCACTTGTATAAAACATCTTGTCTTTCTCGACTTCCTACGAATACCTAAGTCGGTGACACTGGAATCTTTGTCAAAGTGTGATGGATAAGGTGGGTTGTATGCTAACTGCCAAAAATTATTTATTTAATTCGACTTGAATATCGAATTTTTGAAAATTATATTTTAAACTGTAGAACCTTATTTTTGAACTTCAATTAAATATTCAGCATGAACCTTATTTTTGGACTTTAATTAAATATTCAGCACCAAAGTGGCAGAACCTGCTAACCAAGAGGGACCCACCAGTGTTGGGCGGGTATCGTCTGAATGTATCTACTGTGGACATTTCAGAAATTACTGTTACACACTGCAATGTTCATATAATACGCCCAGATAGCCGCCCAACACTGGTAAGTAAGTACCCCGTTTCCCTCAACTTACCCATTGATTAATTAGAATGTAAAAAAACAAATTAACAATCTCTCTATTCAAAATTTTTGAAAAAAATAACAAAATTTGGAATTCATGGAGGGTATCATGTTTTCTTCAGCCTAATCAATAACTCATAATTTAGTGACAATAGTGTCAAAAGAAGCACCTATACTGCCCCATTTGCCGGTTGTCTGGAACCATAACAAACTGATTTTAATTTAAAAATTAATTTAGGGTAAAAATTTCCTTCCAAGTTTAGCCTTTTTTTTTCTAATTTAGTTTTGTTTTACTCATGCATCAACCGCCGTTGGGTCAGTTGCCTTCCTCAATTTCCTGCTAATTTTTGACGACATCTCCCCGAAAAGCTGGTGCGAACCTAATATTAACATAATGTAGATTCCAAGTCGTAAATCTACAAATCCATGCGATAGATTTCACCCTCAAAATCTACCAATAAAATGTAAATCTTCCCCCGTGATTGAGTAAAATCTTCCACCAGGCCGGATTTCCCCACTGATATGCTCTCCGAGATGAACCTAGATCCCGCCCCCCGAAATCTACCACTGCAATGTTAATCTACTTACACCCTTAAAATCTAGGAACCGACCAAATTCCACCACTTGAGTAGAACGGTAGAACCACCGAGGAGGAGGAGTTGGTCAAGATGTCTGTCTGTGATTGCAATTGTCCATCACTCCGTTACTGCTGCTGTCGCAGCCATGTCCGCTTGCTGCCGCTGTAAGATCCCGCTTTCACGTTTTCACTGCAGTCGCTCGTGTCTGTGTCTGACTGTGCAAGCACGGATGAAGCGAGTATTGTAATAGGTTTTCTTCCTTTTCGGTGTTTGCTTTTTCTCTGCAAGCACGAGGAGGTCATCAATTGTCTACTTTAATAGTAGTGGTGATGATGATGGTGCGTTCGCTACTTTAGTAGCGGTGATGATACTGGATTTCCCTTACCTTACTACAATGGTCCTTGGCTCTTGTTGTCTGAATCGAGCTTGCTTCCTTTCCCGTTGTAGGTCGTTGGAGAGTAGTGCATTAGTTGGGAAGCGAGCCACAGTAGTGTCTTCTTGTTCTTGTTCTTGTTCCTGCTCCTGTTCTTGTTCTTGCTCCTCTTGTTGTGTGTGGTTGTGAGCTTTTTTTTTGTGGTATTGATTGTTATGTAAACTCGTGGTTCACACACTGTTTGAGAATAGAAAGTGAGGAGAACCTGAAGAAGAAACAGAGTGAGCGTTGTGTGGAGACGAGAGGCTTGCGGCGAATCGATCGAGCGCTTCGTGGAGAGAGCAGGTGTGGCTGAGTACAATTTTCTTACTTGCGAATCAGAGTGCTGTGGAGGTGGGGTGAGGTGTTAGGAGGTATTAGGTTCAATGATCAATCAATGCTTCCTGTGTTTGTCCTTTTTCTTGTGTGAGTAGATGATAACCCGATTTCGAATCTACAGTTTGGTGTTGAGCAATATGCTCGAATATCTCCTTGGATGTAGGTATGTCATACCTGGTCTGAATTTGTATGCTTGTTAATTTGCCTTTAGCCTCCGATCTCGCGCTTTGGCTTCTGATGAAATGGATCGTGTGTAGGTTCTGGTTAGTGCAGGTGAGTTTTGTGAATTGGCTAGCCAGCAGGGAATGATGCGTTTTATTTGAGTTTATGATTGTTGCGCTGTGTGTTTTGTGAGATCATTAGTGCGATGTGGAGGCAGGATGAGTGAATTGTTGGAAGATGAGGAGTTGGAACGTGTGTGTGTAAGGATGTATGATTGTTGTGTGTGCGATGATGTTGAACATGAGAAGGATATAGAGATTATCTTACGAAATTTCGGTGTGTGTGTGTGGTGTTTAGCGCTGTCAGCAAATAGATGAAGCAAGCAGATGCGCTAGGAGTGTACTATTTGTGGAATTCCGAGAGTTTTTTCTATCTGTGGAATTTGACTTTCTGCGGCTCACAAGTTGCTACAATTCGGTTGTTGTCACAAAGTACGTTTTTTGCATTGTTCATCAGATCCATTACCGACTGTTTCCCTGTAACGCGGATGTTTTAAGGGTCTTATACAGAATCAGCCATTCTGATTAGCAATAGTCCATTTCAGTGGGTGTACAATCTTCTCTTACATTAACTTCGAATGCTGTAAAGCGATATTGCTTGCTGACTTGTTGGATCCATTTCGGTCTTGTAGATGTCGATGCGAGAGTAAAGAGCAAGTTTGAGAAATCAGAAGGGTGATTATCAAAGCGAATTGCACAATTTGTGACCTTGACAGTGACTTGAAGAGGAAGCTGTCAGCCTTCATAAGCAACGGGTAAGCAAGATTTATAATCTGTTTGGTTTGTTCAGATATTGTAGTAGAACTCAAGGAATTATTTGCATCTTCTGCCATTCGATAAATTTATAAGTGCATCTCTTTTAGAATCGCCACACTGGGCGGAGAGTTTATGTTGCGGTTTCAAACATGTTTCATTCTGAGTGTAAAATTACAAATGAATTACGAATTTGTGCTTGAATTTCAGGAGCTTGGATATTCATTTATGTCAGTTCAAAGTAACTGGCCGGGAAATGCAAAACTTCATTGATGACAGTGATTATTAGAGTGACCAATTTAGAAGAAGTGATGATTTAGGGTTAACTATAATGTCAAAGAAGGATACAGATCTGTTAACCAGAAAGCGGATAATTGTGTGTGCAAACAGGAGGAGATTTTGAAGGGAGTGAAGCCGGAACTTGCATCGTGAAAAATTTACAACCCACCACACATTCAATGGTGTTTTTCGGTGGCCAAAAGGCTCATCTATCCGTAATGCATCCTCTCAGAGCTGCCAACCACGGACTGCCTGTTACTCTGGGCTACTCCCGATCTCCTATCTTTGCTTGAGTGCAAATTGGTGATCGTGAGTGACCTAATTTAAAATGTTGCTCCAGTCCCCAATTCCCTGGAATTCTTAGTAGTTAGCTGATTCAAAACACAGTATTACATTGCTTTCCCTTTCCTTTCAGATTTGGAATGCCGAGTCCAGTTCCGCAGTTAGCCATGAGTGTCAGCCCAGAGGATGACATTGGAGCTCCAGTGTCAAGATGCTCCGTCACAGGGACAGAACTGGGTGGCCTGGATGCGCAGTTGTGGCACGCTTGCGCGGGGGGTATGGTTCAGCTTCCGCGGGTGGGCTCCAAAGTGGTCTACTTTCCACAAGGCCATGGTGAACAAGCTGCCTCCTCTCCTGATTTCCCCCGTTCTTTGGGTCCCTTGGGAACTATCCCTTGCAGGGTGGTTTCAGTGAACTTTCTTGCGGATGGCGAAACAGACGAAGTCTTTTCTCGCATCTGTCTGCAGCCTGAAGCTGGCTCTCTCTCTCATGATCTCATGGACGACGCTCCGGCTTCGCCACCTCCAGCCAAGCCTGCGGCATTCTCGAAGACTCTCACTCAAAGTGATGCAAACAATGGCGGTGGGTTCTCAGTCCCTCGGTACTGTGCTGAAACCATTTTCCCTCCCCTTGACTATGCCACCGACCCCCCTGTGCAAACTGTTCGTGCGAAAGACGTCCATGGCGAATTGTGGAAGTTTCGTCATATCTATAGGTATGGAGTTTCGTTATCTCGTCCCACTCTAATTCCTGTTTCTCTGTCTCGGTGAGGTAAGCATACTTTGAATGTGAGCAATTTGGGTTTAGGGTTTAGGGTTATTCACAGTCAGAAGCGTATGGGCTTTATGCACCTACTTGGGTTAATTGTGAATGGGCAATAATTTAGGAAGGATCGCGAAGTAGTGCAGTTTGAGCACAGCAGTTCATTTAATGAAACTTCATAATCACTGGTTTTGATTGTGAAAGAAAGTTTTCCAGAGCCGTCATGAAATACCGCGTCATGTGGTGTTGAGAAAATCCAGAGTCAGCGTAGCATTTTGCTTAGTGAAACCGTCATTGCACCCAATATGGGCATTTTTACTGCGAATGGTGATTTGAATCTCTTCGCTGTCCATTTTGAATCTCTTTTGTCATACTTAGGGTGGTGTAATTTATAACATGCTGTTGGCTTTGGTTTCCATATTTACTGACGGCTTCCACACCATTGGGTGCAGGGGAACGCCTCGGCGACATTTGTTGACAACAGGGTGGAGCACATTTGTCAACCAGAAGAAGTTAGTGGCAGGGGATGCGATTGTGTTTCTTCGCATTGCATCTGGAGACCTTTGTGTGGGAGTGCGTCGTTCGATGCGGAGTGCCAATTGTGGAGAATCCTCCTCATGGCACGCTTCACTCAGTGGGGCCTCCGCAATCCGGCCCTCTTCATTCTCGGATTTTCTAGGCGGTGAGAATGGCTATGGGCTCAGCAGGTCTGAAAATCAAAGCTCACCGAGCTCCAGCTTTGCACGGGACCGCGTCCGAGTGACTGCCAAGTCTGTTCTTGAAGCTGCTCAGCTGGCCAGCGCTGGGAAGCCTTTTGAGGTGGTGTATTATCCTCGGGTTAGCACAGCGGAGTTCTGCGTCGAAGCTGGTCTGGTGAAAAGCGCTCTCGAGCATTCTTGGTACGCTGGGATGCGGTTCAAGATGGCGTTTGAAACCGAGGATTCCTCCAGGATCAGCTGGTTCATGGGTACCATTGCTGCTGTTCAACCTGCAGATCCAGTTCTTTGGCCGAATTCACCCTGGCGAGTCTTGCAGGTTAGAGTTCAATAAGTAACCTGAATATTTTCATGCGTTTATTTTTTAAATCATATGTTCTTTATTGGCTGGACCGAAGGAAGGAGGCCTTGCATTGACAAAAAATTCATCCACTGTGAATGTAAGGAAGTTTGAGTTGGTTCCTACTCCAATTGTAAGCCAAGGCTACTGGGACAGAGCCTCTCTTTAACATAGCTGCTTGATTTTATTTTCTTCGTGAAATATGCACAAAGTGCATAGTTTGTTTTTCTGATTCGAAGTCAAGGGTATTATGAATAGAAGTCTCAATGACGAATATTTTGGTGGTGTCATAAAGGTAGGTGCTGCATCGCTATCCGAATTTTTGGATGGACGGACGGGCTGCTTAGTTGGTGATTTCAGTGATTACTCACATTAGGAGATTGGTGATGGTGCAGGTGGCATGGGACGATCCAGACTTGTTGCAAGGCGTGAGTCGAGTGAGTCCATGGCAGGTGAAGCTCCTCGCGACGTTTCCGATGCAGCTCCCTCCTTTCTCCCTGCCCAAGAAGAAACTGCGCGCTACCTTGCCTCAAGAGCTCCAGCTTCAGGCTCCGGGCCTGCTTGGTCTGCCACTGGCAAGCACTAGCCATGGATTGCCCGCCATGCCCTGGCGGAGCAGTTCAGATCTTGTGGACGACTCCTCTGCTGGCATGCAGGGAGCCAGGCATGATCACTTCAACGGGCTTCCCGCAGTGGATTTCCGAAGTTGTAATTACAAACGTCCTCGAGAGTTCAATCAGGAGAATCACCAACTGTTGCATCCTCAAACTGATGATTCCCATATTGCGAATACGAATCTCCACAACTATTTTTCTCCGCTGCCCAGACACCCTGATGTTCCGGTCCCAAGTATCCAGTCTCCTGCCTTCATTTCGGCTTCGGTGAGTGCACAGCTGGAGCCGCCCGTGAAGAAGACCTCTGCAGCCGCCACCTCCTTTTTCCTGTTTGGTCAGTTCATTGACCCCTCTTGTGCCTCCAAGTCTCAGGAGCGTCCCAATGGCCAGCAGGTGATAGAAACCAGAAACGCATCCTCGGAGAACGACAAGGCCAGGGGTACTTCGCGCGGCAACATGCTGAAGTGGTTGCATGCCAATGACGAGGGCGCTACTACTAGTCCTCAATTCAAAGTGTCTATGGAGGGTGATGATGTGGGGCGTACGCTGGAACTCTCATTGTTCAACACCTACGATGAGCTTTACAGTCGTCTGGGTGCAATGTTCAGTGTTTCACAGTTACAAGATTGTGTGGTATATCGAGACGTGAGGGGATCCATTAGGCGAATTGGAGATGAGCCTTTCAGGTCAGTTCATTATGCCCTACTCTCGCTCTCACTTTGTCCCTCAGGTAGTGGACTCATTCCCGTGACTTTTGATGGGTTTGTCTAATAGAATACATTCTCTATTTTGTGTGTCTCACACCAGTTGTGAGAGGGTTCCAGCGCACTCAAATATGAATTATTTGGATACCGTATGAACAAGTCATAGGTTTTGTACGGAGGTCTCAATTACGAGCCTAGAAACGTAAGTAACGCATTTCAAGGGATCTCTTGGAAGGATCTTGTCATGGGAGCTTGAACATCTCATCATAGAAGTTAAGTTAGGTACCATGTGGGTAGGATTTTAGATGTTGGAAGTTTGAAGTATTAGGGTCTCAATGACAAGTGTCGAGTACCCGTAAACCATGAGTATTACATCTACCACATATCCCATGGATCCAGCTTTGGTTGTGATGGGACCTCCTTTGATTTTGATAGCATTTTTCATTGTGATTGAAGTATCTTCATATCTTACAAGTTACGTGTTTGGAAGCCGCTTGCATTGTAAGTAGTGACCTTTGAAGCCACGGGAATGGTTTCCCTACTTAAGTTGCCTAATGTGAACTGATTCATCTCATTAGTAAACAAGCCTGACTGATAATGAGTCCATTCCACATGGCAGGAGCTTCGTGCAAACTGGGAGGCATCTGACGATCCTGCAGCAGGGATTTGACAGGAAGACTGCTGAAGAGCGATCATAGTAGCTCCTTTCTTATGGCAATGCCACGGTGAAAAGGTAACACTGTAATATACAATAGTTCCGGCTTGTTTGGATTTTCTCCATCTCTGCGCCACTCCGCACCAAGTTGATAACTTCCAGTCAAGAAGCTTTGATGGTAGGCCACTTGTAACATGCAGCTTTATCTAGGAAGGAAAAAATCTGCACTCAGTTTTGTAGAAAGTCGTTTTCAGTACTAAGGTATCTACACCCAAAACCAGCGCAAATTCAATGTTATCCCTACTTTTGATGAAAAATGAGCAAGCAGATTATCCAACGTGTTGAGTAGAAGGGCATTAACGATGTGGAGTTGGGGACCATTTCATGTAATGTACGGTCAACATTTTAATTTATGGTAATGTGAAGGTGTCGGTTTTGTAAGGGGACAATTTTTGATGAAGATTTTCTTTTATCAATTTATCCTCTTGCTTGAGCAATATTTCGATGAATATCTTTTCTTATTGTGCCTCAAATGAATTTTGGACAAATTTTGGATTTGTCTAGGTTACGCTTATTACCTTTTACAACATTCACTTCTAAGAATTTGTAACTAATTGATCGTGCCTTCAAAATTTAGGCAACCACTTGAATTTTGATTTGTAAGTATTTGTCAACAAATGGGCTAAAATTTTCATTTTTTCTCATATGTCAATGATGTAGAGTTTATTGGATTTGTGTACATTAGAACTTGTACTAGGTTTGGTATAAATATCACCCATATTCTCTTCATTATGAGCTTTCTAGCAATCAATAGGTTGTAAGTTACTTTTGTCTACTATAATTTTTCAAAATGTGAACTTTTTAATATTTCAGCCAATCACAAAAGTGAAATACAATTTAATCTCTGAATAATAGAGTACTACAATATTTGTTAGTCTTAGAATGGATTGGTTTAGATACTACAAAGTATATTTTGATCTATCTTAAGATGTTTGAAAGGTTGTTTTGAATGGTGCTTTGACTTTGCTTAACCCTTAAATGATTTTGACTATGTTTTCACCAAATCCACTCCAAAACTGCTATTTGTAGTACAAGTATCAAATTATAGAAAAAAACACATTTTGGGACACATGTAACCATAGGATATTGTATTAAGGTGGCTGCACCCATAACCGTGAGTTTAAGGGTTTTAGTGTAGCAAGACTACTTTATGAAGTTTAAAAATAATATTCCTGGATTAGGAAGAGGAAATGAAAAATATTGATATTGTTTTGGAAGCTTGAATCATCAGCATGTAATTACTAGACATTTATAAAGTACGCATTCAACATAAATCTATAGTAGTGAGTAGCTGCCTTCATAAGAAAGTGGAAGCGAAGCCTTTACTGTCATATATTTATCCGTAAACCAATTTCAGTAGTATCTCAAAACGATTCATGTTCATCATGAAGTCATGTAGAAGTGCTCCTAAATCTCACACTCTGACACTTCCAAAACAGTGGTAGGAGAAGTCAAAAAACATGTTCAAGCGCATGCAAAATAGTCTCCTATGCACTGAAAAGCACAATGCACTCTATCATAAGCCGTGTGTAAAGCCTTCAATACCGTGCCTGCGCTGGCAGCCACATGGTCGCAGGTGCGCCATGCGCGGGCTGGCCAGTCGCAGGCTGCCGAGGCCGGCGAGGCACTGCTTGCCAACGGTCACAGCTGCTTTGCCTGGCTCCCCCCGCGCAGCGTTGCTCTGCTCGCCTTCTTCCTACTTAGGCCATCTTCGAACACCTTCCCGCCTTGCTAAAAAAATTTTCAAATGTGGAGGTGAGATGGTCCACCTCCCAGCTTACGGTGCTTTCTAGCCTCCGCTTCCATACGCTTTCTGGCCTTCTCACATTCCTTCTCTGCCTTTCTCTGTTCCGCTTGAATGCGTCTCATTACCTTTTCTGCTTCTTTCCTTGCTTTCTCTTCCTTACGTTGATTTCTCTTCTGTTCTGCTTGGTTTTTGCGAGCTTCGCGCTCTTTTGCTACAGCTTCCTTCTTAGCAATTTTTGATTTCAGTGCGTCTATGTATTCATCAGACGTCATGATAATTGATTTTGAGTAGTCAATCACGGGCTCCTCATTTCTCACCCGGATTCTTGCAGATCTTTGTATGTGCGGCAATGGAAAAAGATTGCGTGGTGCAATACTTCCTGGACAATCCTGATCTGACTCTGAGTTTTGATCCAAGTCCACTCCATTGTCACTGTCGGATTGCACGAAGTATTGTTCCTCTTCTTGTGTTTCCCTAATTATCTCGGAATCCTCTGTGATGTGCTCGGTCTCATTTCCATGTTGGTCGCTTTCCCGCTGATCTCCTCCCTCCGAGTTGGCTTGCTGCTGCAGCCACTCGACTGTACCCTGTTCGTCCCTTTCCTCGTATCGTCCCTCAGCGCTGCCCTGTTGCTCGAGGTAGTCGACGATGGCTCGGACTTCGCTTTCCTCCTCATTTCCTTCCTGCGACCTGCCCTGCTGTGGCAGACATGGGACGTTATCATGTTCTAGTACCTCGTCAGTTTTGGGCTGCTGCACCTGCTCGTCCACGCTGTCACAGTCTGCGTCGTCATCTGTGTCTTCCTCGTCTCCTTCTCCTTCCAGAAAACATGTACTAGGTTTCATGTGCGAATCCATAGCTGTTGCACGCAGGGGCCATATCCCAGTAGTCATGAATCCTTTCTTAATGTTTGCAGGAGTGAGAGCCTTCCGTAGTCCCAACGAAACCCATTCCGCTAGTTCTTCCTTTTGTTCGCCTCTGCCTTTGTTCTGAATAGTCCACTTATCTCTATAGGTTCGGAATGCGGTTTTGAAGGGTTTGAAGATGCTGACATCTAGAGGTTGTAGTCTATGGCTAGTGTGACTAGGGAGTGTGACTATGTCAAGGCCTTCCACCTTAGCCTTTTGCACTACCTCCAATGTGACGTGTGACCCATGCCCATCTAGAACAAGAAGATGCCTATTCCTCTCTGATAGTTCGTACCTTTTTCTAGATTTGTGTAAAACGAAGCTACATTGGTAGGATTCAATGCTTTTGCTCGCCCCTCTTCCAAACCCTGTGCAGATCTAAGAGTCAACTCGGGATGACGATGTCTAAACCATCGCATCCATCCACGCCCAGGTATGCCATCTGTGAATGGTGTCTACCGTTCTTGTGTGATCTCTGTGACCTTACTCTTCAATTCTATTACAGAAATCGGATGTGCTAGATCTTGCATCTCAAGCATCCAACGAACTAATGCAGTTTCCTCCTCTATGGTAAGAACCCCTTGTCTCCCCCTTTTTCGTTGCAATGTCTTACCATTGAGGTGATCTCTTAGAGAGGATGCAGGGATACCAAAATCTTTAGCCACAGTTGTGATTTTGTTTCCGGCATCCACTGCTGATATTGCCGCCTTCAACTGCTCGTCAGTCCATTTGGCGTTTGGCCTTCGCCGGCGCCTGGTGTGAATCTGCGGCGTCTGCTGCTCACTGCGCTGTACAGGTTGGCGCTCTCCCGAGGCAGCAGCCGTGAGCCCTCCATCTGCAATCATGAGAAGTACTCACTAAACCTCTCAACTGCGTCGGTTCTTTATACATGTGGGTTTGATTTAAACTACAATATCATATGTACACTAAATCTGTACCCTTGCGTCGCTGCTGGACAAAATGTGCAGTTACCGCGGAGGCACCGTGGTCACCTGATCCTATCTTACGACCTGTCTGTGCTCACGATCGTTACTCTGAAGTGACGCTTGGACCAGTGTGGCCAAAGTGGCAGTGCATGGCGTCGCTGCCTTGATGTACAAATTACTGAAGGTACACAGTGTCATTGCAACGTAGTGATCTCGACAATGCTGTGGGCAGTAAGAATGCGCAGTAAGCGATCGGAGGCAATTCCGAGAGGCATTTTTCTACTCTTTGAATTCCTGCAGTAATTTCTAAATCTCTAGTTGTCACGATCTGAAGGTAATTAATCATGATGAAACAAATGAGAGGAGTTTAACAACGTTGACTCATGTGCACCTGCTGCAGCGCATGGTGCCCATGCAGCCCGGGGTGTCTGTGGGCGGACGGAGTTCCGGGTTTCATATGGAGTTCGGCGCAGTGCACTGTCATTGATCCCTGCAGTGCGCGTTGTGCTCGGACTGTGAACCTGCTCCACCAAAGTCTGTTGCCTGTACAACGCACGGCCTTCGATGACTGACGGCGCTTGGACCGATCTTGGCAGCGAGCGTACTCCAATACTGTGCTCGTTTTGACGTTGCCGCCCTCCGTGCCAGGCTGCACCTACTGCGTGGACAGCAGCAGGGCGTGAAACGCCGGTTGGCGTTGAATTCTGGACACTCTCTTGCGAACCAGCATGATATTCTTCAAATGGGGACCACGCACTACCTTATAGTTGGCTGTAGACCTGTAATTCAGGGGCCCATGTCTCTCCATGTGTACTGGTCCTCTCTGAATATAAATCAGTCTCTGTACCCACGAAGTCCATGCTTCTCTGCCGAATATGTGAGACAATATTTTGCTAAGAAGTTCCTAATCACGCACAGTTTGCAACCCTCAAAGTTTTAGACATCGTTCTGAACCTGTTTGTTAAGTAAGGAACCTCTTTGTTAATCGCCGTCATTCAAAGACTGAAATAAAGACTGAGGAGGCACCCATTATTGTTGCAGTTGTCCCCATATCTGCCTCCAACGTGAAGCTAATCAATGAAAGATTGCACAGTAAATTGTGCTACTTAGCCCCTAAACCGCCGTTTACAGAACCATAAATTAGCTCCCAAGTCACTTTATTAATTCTTGCAATAAAAACTCTGTAAACTTTATTCCATCCAACAGCGCATCTATTTCTAAAACAAACGGCACCTTTTTCAAGGATCACAGTAAGCTAAAACCGTCATTTTTTCCTACATGCCGCTCATGGGACTAAAAGTAACGGTGAACAGTACAAATATAGGTCACGCCCATGGGGACAGTCACGGTTATGGCTACATCTACCTTAAGCTTGTTTGAGAATATGTGGAAAAAATTTCAGAAATTTCCATTGTGTAGATTGCAAGATATTAGCGTTTGAAATGATAAATTTCCTTTTTTTGGCCCTACAAAAATCCGGGCAGCTACACTTTAGAAGGTCACATTTATATGAAAAAATGTCCAAAATGGTGGTTACTCTTTGGATTCATTTTTCAAGTCAAGTTGGCTATATGCTTGAAAAAATTTTAGATCATTTGGAGTCATACAACATATAGGAAAAAAATAGTAAGTAGAAAGGAGTAGAAAATGATTCAAAATACTACATTGTTAACAATTTCATTATGGAATTGAAGAATGCCAATCCCAATGATTGTTATGTTGTAATAAATGATATACACTCAAAGTTTAGTTTTATTTTCTACAAATATTGAAAATTGAGTTAAATAAAGGACTTCAAAGTTTGTTTAAGAGTAGAGGTTCAATAACAACCGGCAAACTCCCACAAACTAAAACTCCTCATAACTTAACTCATTGATCAAAATGGAATGATTCAAAGCTTTCCAAGTATATATAAATCTAGAGAATCAATTTCAAATTTTAATTTCTTAAAAAACAAAATTTTAAAGAATTTTTTTTGTTGCCCAAGTTGCTTATTGAGCATAGAAAAGTACATATCATACAATAACTTCTTAACCATGTAGTCAAAATTTATGAAAATTTTTGGGCCTTAAAGCTACTCCTTGGGTACATGTGTGGAAATTTTAGCAAAAAAAAATAAAAACTCTATTTGTGGTGAGCTACCAAAAATTTCTATGTTGCCAAAAAACGTAGTTTGGGTGTTTTGGGGTTCATACTAAGGATGAAAAACAACTTTATTCAAGAATTGATATTTTCTATAGATTAATAACTATCAATTATGGTTGAACTTGTATTTAAATATAAAAAATATCTATTAAGTACTTGAAATAGGAAATGAAGAGGGTACGAAAGGAAAAAAATTAAAGACCATGCTACAAAATATGTGATGAACTTTAATGAGAATTTGACTCCCAAAACAAACTCTACCAAATTGAAGTTTTATTCAAAAAGATCAAATTTTAGTTTGATTTGATTCAAATACGAATAAGTATATTTTGCATAAGATTGATAAGAGCTAGTCACATTTCAAAGCCAATGATAGAGGCTTAAAATATGGATCTAACTTCAACTTTTATATCTATTGTATAACTTTTTGAAACTATAAACATTGCAATTGTTTTTATTTGTCACTATTAAACTATATATTGCTTAACTTTAGAGTGCTCCAGCGTCCAAAAACTGAACAATGAATAGAAACCGAGTCATAGTGGACAAAGAGAAGCAAATTTTCAGCCATCATTTTTTCTAGAACATCGGAGTTGGGTTCTTTGTTCGCTAATGCTCACAGTGGGTTGAGAAGTACTCGTAGAAGGAAGAGCCAAAAATATGAAGTCCACGATGTCAGCTTTTGGGAGAAAAATGGGACTGCCTAGTGGAAAGTTTGTGCTCAGCTGGCTCTATCCAGGCCGAAAAATTATACCTCCTTCAGCTATTGTTGTTGGTGTGCAAGCGCGTCTTTTTAAATTCTCGGAAACATCTTTAAAAAATGTTAAACGGAAGCAATTTTGAAGCACTAAGAGGACAAACGCAATCAATATTTGGAGTTGTACAATAACACACGGCGAAAAGGCATGACAATTGAATTTTCTGAGAAATGGCCATTGATTGTTTACAATGTACTCTAGGGAGGCGATTTCTAGAGAACGAATGACCAAGATCGCTTCATAATTCACTTAGAGTCCTCAATTGTACGACTTGCTCATTTATTTTTGAAGAAAAAAATTGGTAGTAAAAAACTTCAAATATTAATTTTAAAATGAAGGTCATTATGTTTCTCTTATTTTTTTGCCCTTAAAATATGCTAAATGTGGAAACGGGTAAGTTGTCGAATCCTTTCTGAATTGTGGACTGAGCTCATCGTATGGGAAGCACTTCGGCTTTCCAAAATACAAAACTTCCGTCTCTCATGTGAGTCCTCCACATTGCAAAGTTCACATATGGAAGTAAGGCGTTGTAAAATATTGGTGACATACATTCTTGTAAATATGACATTTGGCTCTTTTCACTATGCATTTTTCTTGATTTTTCCTACCATTCCTGTGCCTACAAGGACATGCTTTCTTTAGCAATGACTACCTGCCCAACAAAGTCAATGCACACTTCTCACAAGTCAAAGCTCTTGATCTCTGTAAGAATTACAAATTTGCAAAATCTGACCCACCAGTACAACAATTTGATTCCCAATTGTGAAGATCTTATAGTTATTTCTATCAACGATTGCAACAATTAGCCAGAATTGGTCTTGC
Organism: Pseudoscleropodium purum; assembly: GCA_963969395.1. Lineage (NCBI taxonomy): Eukaryota > Viridiplantae > Streptophyta > Bryopsida > Hypnales > Brachytheciaceae > Pseudoscleropodium > Pseudoscleropodium purum. The sequence goes on from OZ017797.1 coordinate 9,083,592, forward strand.
AAATTCATCAACTTCTCTCATGTCTTTTCATTCCAGCAATGGATCAGGTCATTCTAGGGTTAATAGATATCACTACCATCTAAGCACAAGAAAGTTGAGATGGTAACAAATATACAAGTTGTCAAGCAAAACTTAACCTTAAGGTTTGGCACTTTGCAATAAGAGACATTTGAATTAATTAGTAGAAAAACCTCATTTAAGAATCATCGATCCTACTACGCTTAACTTCCATTATATAAAAATTAGACCTTTTTTTCTCCTAAACCATCCAAAATGTCAAACCGATAAAATGATAGTGGTCCTACATGCTTTTAGTTAAAATCCATAGATTTTCTGGAATAATACATTCCTTCAAGTGGGATCTTCACATAATTGTGTATTCCTTCAAGTCAATATTCACACAATTGGACATTGTTTTGGAAACAAGGCCCCTTCACTAGTTTGTTACAGCTTTTGCAAACCCTAATTGTGCCCAGCGATACGTGAACGAAGAGGACGACGATGGAATGCCCTCAAGCCCTAATTTTTCTTTTCGCGAGGACTACTACGAGAGTAGAGATGGAGACAGAGTCTGTGAAAGAGCTGCAAAAGAGTTGCGCGGGGAGAAGAACTACGATGGACAGGCATTGTTGAGAGAGACGATGGCGATGGCGTTGGAGGGGAGGTCCCGGACCGCGCCCTCCTCCACAACAAGCTTAACGAGCTTACCTCTTGAGGTTCTGGTTCGCATTCTGTCTCCCTTGCCCCGCCAAGACTGGGCTCGTGCTTCACAAGCTTGCACAGTCCTCCGTGCTGCTTGCATCAACTCCCTCGCCACAGTCACCTCTCTCGACCTCAAGAACGCCGGCGCCTCTTTAGACGACTCCTGTTTCGCCCTCCTCTGCACTCGCTTGGGCAATCGTCGCCTCCACCGCTTGGAACTCGATTGCTGGCACTTGAGCGATGGCGCTTTAGCGAATCTCCCCGAGGGTTTGGAGGAGCTCGCGCTCTGCGGGTGTTACCGTCACAGTGATGAGCTTCTTGTGAACGTTGCACGCAGGACGCAGGCGACGCTGTGGCGGTTTGCATGGTCGGGGTTTGGAGGAAAGGTGACGTCGTTAGGGTTTCAGGAAATAGCGCGCGAGTGTAAGAATATTACGTCGTTTTTGATTGATAGCGGCGCTGGGACGGATGTGAACGCTGTGGTATGCGCTGTGGCGAGTAATTGCCCTGCGCTTTCGGAGCTTAGTGCGTATGATCTGACGACGAAGACGTTTCTGCATATTAGTAGTTGTAAAGTGAGGTTGAAGAGGTTAAGGCATAAGCGGAGAGTGGGGGGAGCACTTGCTGTGACCGATTTCACTTTGTTTTTGCTGATTAATATGTGCCCATTGCTCGAGGAGCTTCACTTGGTGGACAAGTCGGATGTGGACGATACTAGAAATTTGACGGATATTGGTTTGCTGGCTTTAACCGAGAGGTCTTCGACGCTGCGGATTTTGAAATTGAAGCTGGCGTCGTCGAGCTCCGCGGAGCATTGCAGCGAGGTAGCCGTCATGGAATTGGCGAGCAGTTGTAAACATCTGACGCACGTGGAGCTGAGCTACTTCAAAAGGTTGAGTGATCCGCCGGTGTATGAGCTCATTCAACGGTGTCCGAAGCTGGTGGACTTGACCTTGGATGGGACGCCCATCACGGATGCGTCACTGGATTTATTGGCTTCGCACTCGCGATTCCTTCGTTGCATTTCGATCAAGGGGTGTAAGAAGCTGAGCGAAGCGGGGTTGAAAGCGTTAGGGCAGTGTGGGACTCTGGAGTCGGTAAATGCGGGTCAAGCTTCAGGGGTGACGGATGCTGCATTGACTGCCATTTGTGAAGGCAATCCTGGCTTGAAATCATTGGTGTTGAGTCACGGAAACCTTTCGGATATGTCCCTGCAGTCTGTTGCTATGTGTGCACACATGGAGGAGTTGGCATTACATGGTTGCTCTCGTATTACAAATGCTGGACTGGGTTTTATTGCAGCAGGGTGCGCACATCTCCGGTTCGTATCGTTCAGCTATTGCGACCATATCTCGGATTCAGGAGTGATCTCCTTGGCATCGGGATGCCCTCGTCTTCTCAAGGTACGCCTGGACGGATGCCGTCTTCTTTCCAACCCTTCAGTACGCGCCCTCTGCCAGTACTGCCCCAAGCTACGCCATCTGAGTTTGCAGTATTGTGCCAAGTTGTCTGATAATGTGTTCCAGCACTTGCTGTCCGCACCTTCGCTTCGGTTTGTGGACTTGGGCCGGGCGAAGTTGACTCCGGATGGGATTTCGAGCTATCGGCAGCAGAAACCGGCGGTGGAGTTGTGTATAAATGGAGTGCCTGGATAGATTTCGGCAACACAACACGATTCGAAAGGTGATCCCCCTCTTGTACCATAGGAAGGAAAGCCTTCCATTCACTTCAGCAGCTTCTCACATCGTACATTTATTTATCGGCTTCTTGACTGGAAGTGTCTCTTCTTCAGCCTCTCTTCTGTGCTGTTGTAAGTAGGAGCCATCATGATGCTGGAGCCACCATGTGGTGGATGTTCCTGGGGACTTGTGTACCTTTTTGTAAATACTGTTCATTTTAGTTCAATTGTCTCTCTGGGTTTCCAGACGATTCTTACAAGTGGAAGCTATTTATTCAATGATGCATGACTCATTCCGTATTTCAATTGGTTCTGGAATTGTGAAGCGGAGTGGTTTTCAAGTGTTTTCTAACAAACGTGAGCCAGGATGTTAATGTGTAATATTTACTGGACTTTCATTTTACCTGGGAGCTTATTGTTTCTATGTAACCCACCGAAATTGGGAACGGTAATGGTTGCATCACTAGATTGTGCGATTGTGCGATTGCCTAATGGTTAGACGCTTTACTTTTCTCCTGATAGGACAGTTTAGTTTGGGGAAAGTGGAAGCATGTCATTGGCCTGTTCAGGCAATTAAACCTGAAATCGACCCTTATGAATATGAAAATTGAGTTGACCTGATACCCGAAATGGTGAGTACTAGGGCGACAAGAATGCGGATTTGGGGACCATTTGGGGATAACGAATGGGTTCATTTATGGTATTGCAGAGTTGGCACTTCAGAAGGGAATGGTGTTTAGTAAAGTTTCTTTCAATTTATTCTCTTGCTTGGGCAACAACATATTGTGTGTTAATATTCTGGAAGCTTACTTCAAAAGGTGTTACAAAACTGCCACGGAATTCACAGTTCATAGCCTTCAGTACGTCAGAGGTCTTCATGTGGCAGGGTGTGATTAGAAAGAAATTCAGGGTGACAGTTATTGTAAAAAAGGTTGTCTAAAAAGGAAACCTCTCGAGCGCACTTTGATGTTGTTCAATGGTTGCAAAGGATCGCAAGTGAGACAATGCATTCATGTAACAGATTGTCCGATTTCCTTGGTAATTTGAATCACTTCTGATTAGTAGATTGCTGTATGTTGCGAGGAGTCTTTCACACGCAAAACACACATACCAAAATGGTATGATTGACGACCGCATTTGGCATTGGCGTGTACCGGGGAAATAGATCCACTTTCACACCCCACGTGAAGATATTTGGCGAAGATTGGTAGTAACGCATGAGCACCCAGAATCGTGTGCACTCAGAATCGTCACCTGAAATGTACACTGGACATTCATTTCAAGTGGCGATTCTGGGTGCACATGCCTTATTCCAGTCCAAATCAAATTGCTTTGCAAAGAATCATGGTCTAAGTATTCCTAACTTAATCAGAGCAGAATTTCCTACTCTTTCAATATTTATTAGTGAGTTTCTCTATCTTACAGGGCTCGTAAAGCGGCAACTGATGTCAGTAGCAAACACTGCATAGCTTATCTGGAGTTGAAAGAGGATTCTTGCAGCCGCACCGAGTTGAGGACAAATTCCGTCAAACTTCGACTGCAGACTCCAACGTCATACGGTCTATCCTCACTGTACCCAGTACATATTCTGGAAGTTCATCCACAGTGGTAGCCTACGACAACCACATAAAGAGAGACGTAAGAGTTCGTTCTTCGGAGTTAGTTCATGCTGAACACGCCAGGTGCCCCATCTGTGATAGTACGAATGTTCCACGGGACCTCAGACTAAAACTGAATTTCGAATGCTGCAAATAAAGGAAACTAACTAGAACTCGAAAACACCGCAATTGAACACAACCTCGCAGCTTTAAGATAAAATGACATGTGAAACAAAGTGTTTTAACTCATAAAAAATGACTGGAATGAAGCACGCCTTATTCAGAAGTTGCAACTCATAATAAAATTATTACGAATAACTGAAAGATAAATGAAAGAAGGAATTGTAGGAGGATACCTCGATCAAAACCGCAAGGTCAACGACAATGCTGGTTACGTAGCCCAATACCAGACCCACAACATTGCGAGCAACAGCTGACGACCCAATATTCACATCAATCTGGAACATTATCCAACACCATGAATTAAGGGACTAAGTAATAGGGGCAAGCTTAAGAATGGGACGGAATACAAGGGCACCCATTGGCTTCAACAGGCGACGACTTGAGAGAACGAAACGATCACTTAATATGATGAAATTCCGTCTTGTCGCAAGGTGTTAACTGACGTACCTCAAGAAAATTATGTTCTCGTAAGTAATCACAAGTGACAGCTTTGCCTAAAAGACATGCTTTAGTGCCAACAGCACGCTTCACAACCCAATAACCCTGCATCGTTGAATTGCAAAAGTCATGCAACCGCTTGGTCACTACAGATTACAACAAAGTGTCTTCTATTCTACCTCAAGAGTGATGCAACGGTAAACCTCGTGAAGCTGTTGAATCAGGATCATAATTGTATGAAGAAAATAAAACCATTAAACCGTATGAGTCTTACCTCCACAATGCTGGGAATAAGCTTAAACCGAGAATTTCGGAAACAATTGTCACCATTGACAAACCGATCCAGCAGTGAGCCATGTCGGATTGGCTTGTCAGCTACGAAATACAAAACTAAGCTATAGTGAGGCTTTGCTGGTACCTGTCCGCAGGACTGAACTTGTTAGGCCGGAAATAGAAAAAGCTATGACGCTGTTTAACATGGCAAAGACGCAGTTAGCGTCACAGACTACCATGGCATCAAATCTAGTCGCAGCGGTGGAGAAGTATTGAACACGAACAAGTAAGCACCAGCCAAATGAAGACACGCATTCCCCAAAGATATGCATGATGGTTACCTGTAAGTTGATTACAAAGATGAAAGGAGCTTTCCTGCCTTCATCAGACTGGTACAGCATAGCACAAGAGCTTAGAATTGATGTAGATTCCCCAACAGATAATGCAGATTGCGAACTGGCACTAAAATTGGCATTACTACCGTTTATCATCATATGTACCAAAACAACCAACTTAAGTGGGAACAGAGTGAAGCAGCTCAGACGAATGAGGTCTTTTCAAGACTACCGGTATCCTATGGAAAGACTTATAGAGTGTCTCGGAGAAATAAATCAGGAATATCTTTTTCAGCGACAACAATGCACAGCGGGTATTCACACGTTATAGCGTTGTTTTGGCATTCTGTGATCAAAAATCATGCTCAATTTCGGTTCTTTCAACTAGTTCTACTTAGCTTGATTAAATGGAGATCTCAAATCGTTGGCGAAAGATCACAGAATAGAAGAGCGACAACGAGAGTTGCCTCACCTGCACGCAGCAGTTAGGTTGTCTCGCAATGTGGTCAATCCTGTTCTCCGATTTCAGCCAATCCACCGCAAACAGCTTTAACAGCGGATCCCCTCCTGTAATCTATGACCATAGCCAAATATCAGCCGAGAGTGACATTTGATCAACACACTGTGCAGTTAGAAACGATTAATAATAACTTGCAAAAACGGATGGGAATTTCACGTGAGGATTACGATCAAATCCACGACATGAATTTCTGACTTTGAATAAGACAAAATGTTAAAAGCACTACCAGTGGAGCTACTAATCCAACACTTTCCAAATTGTGACAGACAAATCATTCAAAAGCAGCCACCTACTTATTCACCTCGCCATCCGTCCTTCTTGGTTATCAGGTAAATTGGCTAAACGTAAGGGAAAGTTGTAATGCAAACCTTAAGACTGTCATTGTTATAGGTACGACTTCGAACCATGAAGCCCTTGCCCCCAGGATCAGACCACCCATGAGGATCATTTGGGCCAACACTTCTCCTCAATGCTGATTGAAACATTTTATCGTCCAAAATCATAGCTGGCATATGACAGTCTAACTCTTGTTCCGCTTTAGTCGCTGCAAAAGTTGTACGCGACCTAGAGCATTAGGCCTGACAAGAAAAAGGTCTCGACAACGGAGAAATATCCAATCACTCGGAAGGGGGCAATACGAATATGCGAACCGAAAAGACAAGGTGATCGAACTATGTAAACAATATCACAAAGATTAGAATTACTACACATTGGACAAGATAGCCGAATGCTATTCACCACGTGGACCGTTTCCAGTTTGAACGGTTCAACCTTTTTCTTTCAATTTGATATGGAGACATTTATCAAGAGAAGGATAGTGTACCTGGTTTTTTTTTGCTTTTGGAGAGGCTCAGCATGACACTCCATGATGCTCCCTTAAACTTCTGGCTTGTAGTCTGTCACATGCATGTGCATACTCAGCCATCGCAAATCATGAGAAGGTAAACGTTCACCAAGAACATTCTAATTTCGTCACTGGAGAACACAGGATTCAAATAGCCATAAGATGGAAAATATTCTAATACTTGTCATCAAATTGATAAACACTTGTCGACGATATGGAAAAGGAGTTGGACATGGTCACTTCTGAAAGTCTTGTATCTACATTTCCATCCTGACCAAATTTTGTTCATTACGCTAAATTTCCAGATGCAGCCAAAATTTCCCATCAAAACGGAATGCCGTGAGTAACTGTCTTAAAAACATTGCACCTACGAAAACGAATGATTCAATGACTTAGCTTTCCTAACGCTTAATTTATCAGGTTCAATGCCTTCTCCGCGATACATTGTTAACCTTTTCTATTTCAGAAATCTCGTTGTTCCTTCGTTTTTTCTTGAACTGTCTTATAGAATGTCAGCCTCTCAATTCCTTGCAATTTATAACCCTAGTCTCTTGCGCCAATAACTGGGTAGGCTACCATCACAGCTGCTGAATTAACAAGCATAAATACAATCAGTTTCACTAAATTGCACTCCAAAGATTCCTAAATTCTTGAGAAATTAGGCCCACCATTCTAGGACCTGCAGGTATTGCTTTGCGCAATTCTTGGCAACATCAGAATGTTGCCCATCAGAACCAGCGAGACAAAAATCGACTCAGTAACGTCGAGAAGCTGTTGAGAAGCTGAATTACTGAATTGAAAGAGCGCAAAGGTTTGTCACCTACCCTTTGCTTGGAAAACAACTTTTGCGCTTCATTATCCTCCTCGTCTTCCTCAGGATCTTCGACCATTAGTGCATCATAAAACTCTTCTTTTGTGTCCAGCACGAGAGAATCAGTAGGTTGCAACATAATTGAAGCTGCACCAGTCAGTCCTGGCTCTTCCGCCAGTTTCTTCACTTCTTTGGTCTTGGCGTGCGTTTCTAGATGGGTGTGCTCAGGATTTGCTGCTATCAATTCTCTTAGACCTACAGTTGCCACCCCACGGTTAATGAACGAGATCAATAAGATGCGCAAATGGATACTCAGAGTATGCCATGCCACATTTCAGTCTTACTCGGATTCAGAGGCGCTTGATTTTTCTCACCAGCAGTACGACTTAGTAAGATGTAGGGAATGGTCTTATGGAACTTGGAATATGAATTTCTCTTCCATCGACCCCACCCTGTCGACTTCACCTCTATTATTTGCGTCACGAGACATCGAGGAGTTCCTATACCGGGCTTTGCTGGTAACGGCGTGATCTCCCAAATACCCGCTGTGAAAATTCTGACAAGTCAGCACCTCAAGAAAAATCATACATCTTTCAGGAAATAATAACAAAATAGAACACCTGCATCTATTACTACTGATTGCTGCCAGTGTACAAGAACCCCAATATCAAACCAAAGTCGAAGTATCAATGTTTTGAACTGTAATAACCTATTCTCATGTGTGACCCTCGCACACTAAAGTCCAACGGAGAGCAGGAGTACCAACTTACGGCTAATAGTAACGCGATTGAATCCATTTTTCGCAGGCCACATTTTATGAATAGTGGAGATTTGAGTAATTGCTGCATACATCAGTCATTTCAGCATTTGGTAAGGGAATCTCCCAGATAAGTCAGATTAAATAGCAGTTCTGAAGTTCTACCCTCTACATTGACCAGACATCAAATCAACGACACAGGACACGGTCACTATTCAACCCCAAGCACACAAGCTTCAAATCCACATGCAAATCTTTTTAAGTGACAGTTGACGGTATCAATCTCCAATGAAAATTAGTGTCTCCACACATCGCTTTGGTCCATATAACTGGGCAAGGAGCTCACAATACGACCCATCCTGGTCACGACGCCAGTTTCGCGAAAACAGAAAGTCCGATTTCTTTTGAAACCTGAACGAGCAGCCACGTCCACAGATCAGTGATAAAAGCCACTTAATCCTCCCTATCATGGCCCCGATACGAAGTACTTACGACTAAGAGTGCATTCCGCCTAGAATTGTTCAGAATGGCACGAACTCGGATTATCTGAAAATAATAAAATGCAAAATTCAAAGTAATAAAACACTAAAACTACGTTCCAAATCAGAAAACTGTGACTTCATTCAAGTGTAAAATTACCATTAAAATATTAAAATCACGGGAACCAAATTAATAATACCTTCTGAAAGGTTCAGCCTTGTGGACAGAGGTTTTGTATAACCCAATCGGAAAAAGATAAAAGAAAGATTTTTAAAAGAAAAGAAGAAAAGAAAACCCCTACAAGTTTCATACCTCTTAAAATATTTGGGATCGAACGAGCCGTGCACGATGTCAGTATGCCCATCAATCTGCTCAACAAGCTGCATATTGCCGATCAAAAGATCCCATCTGGTCCAATGCACTCAAACACGTGAGAATCTACAAGCCGTTTCGTCTTTTCATAGTTCCAAGTTATTCATGATTAAGACATCTCTTCCTCTCTTTGGAAACTCTGGCAATCGTTGGAGTGTGATCTAGTTGACAGTTTTCACGAGATTTGTGTGTCCCTATACCATTTCCACAATAGGAGCTGTTTGTACCAAGTTCCTAATACCCAGCACTTGGTTAGAAGGAATACAAGAATTGAGAGCCTAAGTTTGAAGAAAATCTCGACCAATAAAAGAGGGCAGATACCAACCCTCGAAATAGAATACGAAAAGATGTGTCCACACGGAGGTTCCTATCATGCAGAATCCCCCCGAAAGCCTGATGACTCTGGGAGTTTTCACTGTAGTTATGCTATGATCTGATTCACAAAACCTGCAGTAGGTGCCTTCTACAGTGAAACCCTTATCCTGTAATTCCAATAATTCAGGTTGCAACTCATTTGCTGGCACAAAACATATCAAATGCATAATGACTTAATTCGTACACAGCGTAAATCTATTTCGCATCCGGAGAAATAAGCCACGTCATCCTTACTGGTATCGAATTGACTTGTCCAAGCTCATGATGAACTCAAAGATTATCTCCGGCGCTGCATCCACAACTCCGACAGACTTCATGATGGTAGCTTTCTCTGCCTGCACATATCCAAAGCACAAAATTAGTACGCTCGTCTTCTGATATCAATACCTCAATTGGAACCCCACACATTACAAAATCGAAACCTGCACATATATCAGAAAGTATCCCAATCAAAGCTTCTGGTACCTTCGATGTGGCAAAATCCTCAAAATATCGAAGACCTGGGCAATCAGCAAATAGTCAGCGCACCAATTAGATAATTTAAACAGACGAAAATGAAAATAGTAAAACTTCAAACGAACAAACGACGGAATATTTCCATTTCTTAATACTAAAAAGATCAAGTTGACAATTCATGTTTAACTTACTGGCTTCATATGCACCACCAACAAACTCTGATTAGGCGCTCTTCTATACTATTTGTAGATAGTCGAATAAGGATTCCGTGGACGAAGAGTTACTCACCATTGACGGTGTAAAACAATCTCCAATCTACTTGTTCAAATGTATCTCCCTCGAGATGATTGTACAGACCATCCGAATCAGGATCTTGTGTCACTATAGATGGTCGTCTCAAAAGTGCTTCAGGACCTGCTCACAACTTGAAAGAAACAGAAGTGAGTCACTTCTCGCCGAATTTGTACGCTAACACTCAAAGAACGCATAAAGATGACGAGCACTTCGCATATCCTCAACACTCATTCTGTCTAAGATAAGTGATAGTAAACAGGCAAAATGGAAAGTCTAGAGTTCAAGTAGAGCAAATTCTCCTCTATTTAGAACATACCTCTTCCGATAGTAATCAGTTTTCCAATGCCTCCAATACCCCTTGAGATGGTTCGTGAATCTTTTCGAGGACCATTGATATCAAACCTGCACATTGCGAAGTATTGGCCAGAAATAAGCTTACATTTCAAATAAAATCGACTGCATTGACCATATGCAAAGAATCTGCTACTCGATAGCTTCTTTCAACAAGGAGGCTTTGGTATTTTAAGAATCGCTTAGAAGAGGCATTAATACAGAAATGAGAAAATTCAGACACAAAGCTTACTCTTCCTTGCTGCTCATAATTCTGTGGGCACTTCCGATTTTGATACTGGATAATTCTGCCTGAAGCACAAGTAGAAAATCATTCACATACTCGACAAACAGTGGAAAAAAGTGTATAAACTACAAAGATTCAAAACCTGAAATATGTATCTCAATGACAGTGGTCCTTCTAGAGAACTACATCTGACAGGAGCACAATTCCTACATCTGACAGCTCGTACCTCTTCCTTCGCATGTCTGAAAGCAGATATCCATTTCTCAGTTTCCTCAGCAGTGGTGCAAGCAAACTGCTCATAAAGCCAGTAAACAGGGCTGTAAGGTTGTTATCAACACCATTTGTAGTACCTACTGTTTAAAACCTCCAGGAATCACGAACAAAATTCACCTTTACGAAATTTTACGTACCTCTCCTTGCCTGCTATCATCCAATCTGCTAAAGATCCTCATAACATAGAGAGTCTGAGCAAAGGCCAACACTGTATCAGAGTGGGACGGCACTACACCATAGGGAGAAGAAAACCTAGAAAAGCTAGGTAGTAAGGAAGTCTTCCATTACAACACAATGCGGCTAAATTGGCGAGTGCCACTAACACAGCAGTCTTATGCAGTTGCCAAGAATATTAGATTGGTCTGCAAGCAGACAGTCTTGGACGCGACAGTGCCAAACTTAAGATCAATTTCACACTCCGCGAACCAGTCTTTGAGTGCCTACCCTGTTGTGATAATCTCGGCGGCCAACTTCCTCCACCATCAGATGAGTCCCCACTAGGCCGCTTCTCATGGGCAACTGAAGGCAAACAGCGGCAGAGGCTAATGGATCATGCACTCGATTCACAGCAAGAACAATTCGGGTGAAAAATAAATGGAAACATGAATCTGTTACTTGTGATCCCAAGCCTTGATTCAAAGTAAAATTCTCACAGGCTAGGTCAGTGAGTCAATGTCAAGGTAAACAATTCGCAGAACTTATATTATAATCAACAGGATTAGGCCATCAGAGCTTGGGTCCACAAATTGATATTCTTCGTAGTTCCATTCTTTTGAGAATACAAAAGTTGCTCATTCAGTGCAAGCAATTCAGCATTAGTTTATTGAATAGCGCAATGCAAGTGGAGCAAGCATTGCAAGCTAGGGAGCTGAGTTTCTCATATGATTCAGAAAACAGACAGGGGAATAGGGGGTATCAACGTACAGGTCGGGGGCTTTCGTTGGGATTGCTCTTGAACATGGTCACATATTTGCTCTTGATGACCAAAAAACGAGGTCGACAAAATTGGAACCCCAAAGAGCTTGTCCCAACATGATACACCCACCCAGCGTAGGCGGGAACTACCCTCTCATCACTGTGGCCTCCAGACCCCATCCTCGCTGAGTTCCACGGCCTAAGCTTTAGCAACTTGTCCGCCAGGTGTAGTTTATGAATATAACCCTGGCCGTATACTGTGATCCTCCCCAATACCAGATCTCTAATGCGCAGGCCCTTCAAATCTTTGGGAGAACTCTACGGGGACGGGCAAAAGATATTCTTCCTCGAAAAACTTCAATCCCTCCGTATTACAAGTCTCCCTGCCCCAATGGCAGTCCGGCTAACCTCTCTCATCGTCGAAAATGATAATAGTAATCCTGAACTGCTTTTAAAGCAGATATTCAATCTTCAGTCATCCCTCCCATTAGAACTTCAATATAGAATCTCACGATATTTTTAGCGGCTCACATAATCAACGGTCCGTCCACCTATCCTCCTGTGCAGTTCAAAATGCGATTCCAATAATCATCATCCGGCAACAACTAACTAAAGAGCAAAACGGCTTTCAAATCCACACCGTATTCCGTCCTCAACGAGTCAGAAAATCCCGCACACGACGCACAAAGCAAGTCCGCAGTAAAGGAACAAATCACGTCCAAGTCACATTCCAAAATGTCACATCCACAGTCTTATCAACGTCTAAACCTAAACCAAGACCAATAAGAAGAAATTCAACTCACAAGCATTCAAATACCTTCTCACTTATTCACTCACAGTCAATGAAAACCTGTTTCCAAACGATTTTCAAATAAATCTGAGACTTTACAACGCAAGAACACAGGATGACGAAAAAGACACAACCGCAGCCTTACAATCTCCACACCTAAACCACGACGAGTAAGTTAAGCCAGACTTTCAACTCACAAGCACAAGAACGCTCTCGCTTACTAGCTCAGCGTCAATTTGAACACTGTTCTCCACGTTTATCACTTACACTCGAGAGCTCACAACCACAGCCTTATTAATATCAACACTTAAACCAAAACAAATAATCAAAAATTCACCTCACCAGCGCAACGGCATTCAAGAAAGCTCTCGCATACGACCTCAGCATCAATTAGAACGCGTCTCAAACGTTTTTTCCAATTACATCTCCGAGGAAGGAGCTAAAGACCACAGGACGTTGAAAAAGGATGTAGAAACAAGAAAAGATAACACATAGACTCGAATTCGGAATGTTGATCGTTCTTAGGAACAGTGCTTCCAAGCGACTAAAGTCACCAAAAGTCACCAAAGTCACCGAAGTCACTGAATCGATCAAGCCAGAAGTAGGTAAGGAAAAGGTACAAAATGGAGCGCGAATCAGGAAAAAAAAATGAAAAAAACGCGTACATGACAAAAGCACGGAACTATTCCTGTGCGTGATCGAGCAACGAAAAACAGGAAGTAGACTAAAACGCACGAGAAACGAAACAAACAGAAGGACAAAAAAAACACGTGAAACAGCGAGTAACGAATCAGAGAAAGTCGTCGGAGTGTGTGTTACCGACCACATCGAATGCGACGCTGAAGCTCGAGAGAATCGCTGGAGGTGAGAGATGGAGGAAGCATGATTTGAAAATAACGACAAGGAGCATGAGAAGGGAAGATGAAGGGGATGGCGATCCGGAAGAGGAAAGACGCTCGGAAACTGGCAGGCAATGAGGGAGAGTGAAGACCAGGCTTCAGTTCGAGACTTCCGTCGGGACTTGGGGACTTGGGGACTTGGGGACTTGGGGCTCCAGTAAGGAAGTGACAGCGTCGGGCTTCTGTTCAGATTTTCTTACTGCTGCTCAACTTACCATGATTTTTCCATAACATTCAGTAGCCTTCATGCTCAATGCTGTTCATATTGAGCCTCCACTTGTCCACTTAACTACTGATGAAGTACTGTCGAGTTTGGAATATTCCACATTACCTACTAAAGAGCTAAAGGTAGTGACAATGCATACTACTGAACGTTATGTACAATTTTGTGGTCTTAATATTTCACCTTTCACCCTATAAAGACACTAAGGACCAAGCGGTGTAACCCTATAAGGACCAGCTAGTCTTCAAAGAAATCATCATTTTCTAATACCATGGGAATCAATTGCTTAAGAAATAGAAAAATATTCATTAGAAGTCAAACTACTACAGAAGATGTTCCCTTTTCTCAACAAAACTCTAAGGATGAATAGTTGTTTTTCTATCCTATACAGGAAAATTCTAACATCTATCAAACACTTAATTTTTTGGGCAGGTGCATGCAAGCAAAGATTTTCATACTTTTGGTCCAAAATTTAATAGGAGGTGTGGACAAGGAATATTTTCCATGAACACTAAATTTCAAGACATTTGGAAATACGAGTAAAAAGTTATGGCCTAATATGTAGTTTGTTTCTCAACTCGGGCAGTTCGGGCACATCTGAAAAAATCACTTTTTTCAAAAACAAAAATTTGAAATTAATTTTCTAGATTTATATATACATAAAAAGCTTTGAATCATTCCATTTTGATCAATGAGTCCAAAGTTATGAGGTGTTTTAGTTTGCGGGCGATTATGGATTCTCTACTCCAAAATAAACTTTGAAGTTCTATATTGAACTCAATTTTCAATATTTTTGGAAAAAAAATAAAAATAATAGGTGAAGATTGTTCATTACGTTATTACAATCACTGGGATTGGCATTTTCTGATTTCATAACTAAATTACAAATAATTTAGTATTTTGATTCATTCTCTATATATTTTTGCTTACTATCTTTTTCCTATATGTTGTACAATTCCAAATGATTTGAAATTTTTTTAAGCATGTAGCCAACTTGCCTTGAAGAATGAATCCAAAGAGTTGCAACCATTTTGAACATTTTTTCATACAAATGTGACCTTGTGAAGTGTAGCTGCCCAATTTTTTGCAAGGCCAAAAAAAGGGGTTTTGTCAATTGAAACGCTAATATCTTGCAATCTACATGGTGAAAATTTCTGAAGTTTTTTCCACATATTTTGAAATTATCATACTACAAGATCATACAGTTGGATGTGTCCAGAAATATTTAAAAAAAAAATTGGTAATCATCCTAAAAATGGCAGTTTTGGAGCATTTTTGGTAAAAACATAGTCAAGGAACTTTAGGGGTTAACTATAGAAAAAGACAATGCACCTATTGATTTGATGATTGAAGAACTTTGGTAACTACTTTGGTTAAAGGGGGCCATGTCCTTCTAGGATTAAAGGACACTTATGACCAAAACTCTTTAATAAATGATTTCATTGTTCCCTAAAGAAACAAAGAATGCACCTATTGGTTCAATAATTGGAGCATTAGGAAAATTTTCAGCCCTTGAAAGGGCTGCAAGTTTCGATCCCCTCTGGTGCAATTAGAGAGAAATTCTAAGGTTTTTTTAATTTTTTTAATGAACATTGCTGATGTGGCACTACTTGTGCCACGTTAGCACCACATCAAACTTTTTATTATTATTTATTTTTAAATTTAAATAATAAAAAATTAAAATTTATTTATTTATTTATTTTTAAAAAGATTATTTTTATTTTTATTTTTGGCACCCTACAATGCAATTAGAGAAAAAAGAATTTTGAATGGCCCTTTGCAAGGTTTAGAATTTTTGTAATGTATTTGGTGACATCCTTGGTCATGGAAGGCAATGTCCTTTGAAGATTAAATTTGTAATTAACCCTTGACGGATATGGCCCCAATAACCAAGGTATGGTAGTCACCAAAACTATTCAAATTATTGGATCAATAGGTGCATTTTTGGTTTCTACGTGGAATAATGAAGTCATCCATCACCCACTTTGGGGCCTCAAGGTACTTCAAAGAGTAATGTCAAAGTTGCTAAAAATATTAGAAGAACCAATATTATCATTCTCTCTTGGGTGCGTTTAAAGAAGATGGCCCCATTTGTGTGTAGCGGATGGCAACCTTTCCTCCATGGGATGGTTAAATTTATATATTTTTTATTTTTTCATAAATAGATAAACGAAAGCAAACTTAAATAGAAATTGAAACTATAAATTTCTAATAAAATATGAATTTATCATAAATTTTTGAAGTATGTTGTCAAAATAGGCAAAAGAAGTCACTAGGACCATCCAAAACCAATATTATGTGTGCACTAATATTGTGTTAAAATATCAAATTTAGTAATTATGTGTTCACATTTTTTGCACCTACTGTATAAATATAACATTCTAAAAACACAAAAAAAGAATCCTTTTTTCTACAATGCCACGTATTGGATGGCTATTAATTTCTTGAATCAATAGTTTTCCTTAATTGGCAAATTATTATAACACAAGTTGGTATTCAAAAAAAGTGAGAAAGTAAATAAAACTATGGCCATGTTTTTCTAATCAACAAAAATGAAGTGCTTCTTCATTTCAGATCCCATGATACATACAAATATATATGTTATAGTAGCACTATTGTATAGCAAAGGGACCTAAGATTTACCATTCAAGAATCTTATATAAATTTCATGGGAGAATTTTTTGATACTACAATACTTGGATTTGTATTAACCAATCACAATTCTTAGTGGAGTTCTCAATTATGACTACCCCTATATCAACATTTCATCAAAGGAAATTCAGCTTGTCTATAGGGCTACAAGTTCTATAGGTTCTTGGATGTTGCAAACTTTGCCAATGCAGTTGGTTGACATGGCACAATGATTGCTATGTTAGATTACAATAAAAGAATAAATAAAAAAATAGTATTTTGAAAATAAAAATAAAAATTATTAAAAGATATTGACAACATACTATTGTTCCCAGCAAGGCAAACAAGTTTGAAATGGACCTTCCTTGCCTCAAATCTCTTCAAATGGGATGAAAACATATGATGTACCTTAAGAGTCAATCACAATGCATTTTAGTGAATACATTCTTATTTTGTCAATTTTGGAGAAGATACAATCATTAATTTGCATGAAGAAGAAAAGTTCAACAAATTCAAAGAACTTCACGTCATAGCCTTCCATAAGCTTGAAACCTAAGAATGTTTGTCAATGTTTGTTAAGTTTTGGGATGGAGAATTAATCTAGAGTTAAACAACTGTGACTCCCCATAAGCTTATTTTTATTTTTGTTTTTTTGTTTTCCCAACTATCCATCACATTAAGCCTTAGTAACATGTTAATTCTAGAGAGATATGTTCCCTTTATCAAGGTACAATAGTCACCAAAATACTTTGATTATTGGACCAATAGGTGCATTCTTTATTTCTATAGTTAACCTTTAAATGACGGGCTAGTGAGCATAGAAATCATCCTTTTGGGTATTGTGTGAATCATTGGCTTAACCCTTGAATGATGCTATAGATCTTTATTGTCTGATTGTGGATGAGAAATAATCATTCTCTATAGGACAAAAGAGTATACATTCATCCTTTGGAATTTTGTGTGGAAGGGTGGGATGTTTCAACAATAGTTAGCTTGAACTCCAATGAGTGCTCTCGAATTTTTCTAAAACAATTGATTTACATGGAACCCCCAAAGATGAATTCCATGGTGAATAGCCCAAATTTGAAGGGTTAAAAAAAATCCAAGAGTATTCATTGGAAGTCAAACTATAGTACAAGATCTCTCCCTTTTCACACAAAATTCCAAGGATGAATATTTGCATTTCTATCCTATGAAGAAAGATTCTTTGTCATTCGTTGATTGAAAGTTGGTTGCACCATCATTTATCGAGGGTTAAGAATGAAGTCATTTAAGGAAACCCTCAGGTTTGTAATGTCCTTACAAGGATAACTAGATCACTATAGAACATGGGGGTAGCATCATAGTGCCAAATTGCACCAGAAAAAAATAATTTGGCTAAAAATGCCAACCAACTATGAAGTTTTTCACTAGAAAACTTCAAATTAAAAAAATATATTGGATGATATCAATTCTTATAATTGTGGGTGTAAATAGAATTATAGACATGTGATATGGACTAATGAGACATTTTCTATCCCATATGTAAATGAATGTTGAAATTTGGAGCATTACAATTACATTTTATATCACCACCTTGACACTTCATAAAAAATGAAACAAAAGCCATGTTGTAGAATCAATGTTTCTTTTTTAGGCAATGAAATGCTCAATTTCCTCAAAAAAAATTTGTGTAGCTTCAAGCCTATAGGAAAATAGAGAGTAATTGTATTTAAAAATTACAAACTATAATGATGGCCTTGCGCATTGTTGCCACAATGTTTTTGAAACCTCATTTCATCCATTGTGCAAAGCTAGCACATACAAAAATTACATTCAAAAATTACATATTCAAAATTGGATACTCAAAATTGGCTTTCTTCAATTCAAATCTCCAAAATGAAGGAGAGAATGAAGGAGCCATGAAACTCAAAACCTTCTTAAAAGAAAGGCCCTATAACCATTGGTCCAAAAAACAAAAGAAAACATTGTGTAGAAATGAAGAATGCACCTATTGATCAAAAAATGAGATTGTTTTGGCCAAAGTATCTTGGTCATCGAAGGTCAACATCCTTCTAGGTTCATTTTATATATGTGACATAACTGCCCAATACCACCCTTTATCCAATTCTACCACCTACTATACCCTCCCATTTCCATCAGTGGTCCATTCATTACCACAATCTTAGAAACACATTACCATGATGGCAATGTACTTGGGAAGCAAACACATCAGTCCATGTTTTAACCTTTGAATGCCGAGGTGGACATTTTGTGTCCGATGGATGACATGGAATCAAATTGTATAGAGTAGAAGTGCAACTATTCATCCTCAAAATTTCTTTTGGAAAGGGAAGATCTTCTATAGTAGTTTGACTTGCAATGCCTACTTTTGCAATTCTGGAGGCGAGTGATTCAGACGGTAGTAGAAAAGGATAATTTCAAGGGCGTTTAAGGGTTAACAAGGATCTACCCACACTTCAAGATGAATCTGGTGATGCTTTGACGTTGCAGCTTTGAAAAAAATCACAGAAAATTCACTTCTTATAAGAATTGTCTTCATTCTTTTTGCACATGACTTCTCTCAAACTCTTCAATCTCTAAAAAAATTAAAAAAAATGGAAGTTGACAAATAGCTTCTCCAAAATACCCACACAAATCTGTGTGGTGATGGGCAAATCTGACTGCCCTTAGTTACTACTGTAGGCCAAGTTATTGCTGATGTTCTGAACGGATTCTTTGTTGTTTCTCGAATGGTAACTTACTGACAACGCTGCCGAGGACTACCTGGTGCAGTGCTGTAAGTTATTCATGACCTGGACTGGACTGCGACACGCACTCACATGGCGCTTCATTTTCCACTCACAAGGCACTTTTAAGGGAGCTGATCCATTTCCAACCACTTTAGCAAGTACAGGGTATGTGGAGTGCGGATTTCGTCAGTGTAGAAATTTTCCCTGATGTAGAAATAGACTTTGGAAGGATAATATAATTTTTCAGAATTTTTTAACTCAAAATATAATTATCACAAATGTTTTAGCTGAACTATATCAATGGTACAATCTGTACTAGTCATATAGACTTTTTATTGTTTCCAACCATGGTCTGGTTGCAAAATCAACCAAGGGGTGGTTGCAATGTTGTGAGTCTGACAACCAATAATACCGTTTTCAATGAAAAATGAATGTTTTGAATTGTTAATCCTAAAGATTGCCCAAATATTTTTTTTAAAACCTGAATTTAGCTTGAAATTTCAGATTGACCATATATGATCAATTGGGCATTTCAGGGTTAAATGGATGCTTTTATTATGAACCTCCTACCTTGTGAGGACTAAGGAGTTGAAGACTTGTTTACACCCAAAAACTTTGAATTGGAGCCAAAAAAAAAAATGAAGTGTTTTGATTGAATCTTTGCTTTGGGTCCATATATAGCTATCTTCCAATGGCAAAACACTCCATTTCTTTGGGCTCCAACCCAAAGTTGTTGGGTGTAAAACAGGCCCTGATGAGGACGGTGCACAATGCGCCAAGTTATTGGCTTCCAAGGGAGAATATCAGTATTCAGGAAAATAATATTTTAAAACAAATCATAGGGAGAATAATGGAACCGAAGAGTGCATTGACAGTGGGTGTGTCGGTGCTGGCAACCTGGCAATCACTGGCTGCTACTAGTAATTGGCTTTGGACGGATCCAGTGTGGATTCCTTAAAAAAGCCTAACTTCCGCAGTACCCATGACTTGTTCAAGTCCCGTTCCACTCAAAGCTATATCACTGTAACATGCTTACAACATGTCTAAAGCACAAGGAATCTACGTATTGTAATTACTAAGTTTATGCCGCATATACCGTGCCAATGAAATCCTATTTGAACTTCAAAATGAACCACCCAGTTCCAGAATTACGAAACCGACGCCTTGAGAGGAATTGTGTGTGAAAGGATGCCTGTTTTTGTTTTGTTTTTGTTTTGCTTTTGGAAAAAGTAGCCGCTTGTATTGAAAGAAGTGAAAATACAATTCAAAAGGGGTCTCACTGTTTGTGAGAAACCGCTGAGCAGGGAGGAGAGCCACCACTTACAGAAGACTGAGTTTTTACACCAAATAGAGGAACAAATTTTACATCGAATAGTTTTAATCAAAGCAACCTGTTGTTCTTCTTCTGAGAAAGGATCATGGTTCTGCAGTGTCACCTTTTTGCAATAAAAGCCAGAGTGTCCTGTAAACGTTGCAGTGTCGTGACATGTGTACAGTGTACACTTGAGGTGGTTGAGAAAAGCTTCAGTTGTTGGGTGGGTGGTCGACTCTTGTAATGAACGTTTTTCGTGTCGACCAACTAAACAGTGACAGCTTCAATTAGTTCAGAAACAGTGGCAGCTTCAGTTTTTAAGGAAGTGGTTGATGAATGGAACTCACCTGATTCCAAACAAGAGTTGGCTGTGGCAGCTGAAACCAGTATCAAACATTTGTACCAAGTACAAACTCAAGAACATGACGTGAAAGTTAACAGAGTATCGAAAATTCAAGGTTGTGAATTGTTTGATTGTCAAAGTAGTGAAGCCGAAAGTCAATGCTGTTCCCCAAATCGAACAACTTGTCAATCTCAAAACTCTGGATTCAAAGCCCGTGATTCAATTCAGGTTTTGAAGATTTCCTGTCTCTACCAAATCTAGCAAGAATGGCAAAAGAAAACTGCATCTGTCTTTTAAAGAGATTGAACCATGGTGATACTTTGAGGAATGAACTCACCATTACCAGAGTCGTAACACTTGCAAACTTTTGGATTCCAAATTTTAGTGTTTGAAAAATGGAAATTGTATTTTGGACCTACAACCGTTCAAAATCACTGCTTCAATGTATTGTTTTTCAGCTAGTTTGAGCAGAGTATAGTTCTGATACAATTCTTATGGAGGTTCACATGTAAAACAAAAACAGGGCTTGAAGGAAAACTCATGACTGTTGCGAGTGTATACAACCTATTCATCATCATCATCGTCATCGATGATGATAACCTCCCCTGCAGATGTGTCGAATTCTGAGTCACTTTCTTCACGTCGAATCTGTTGACAATGGCATCTCAGATCGACCTCGAGCACACACTCCTGGTCCTCTGGAGGACTATGAGTGACAACATCTGCGACAACTTCCTCGTTGAATGCCTCCCCTTCCTCCACCAAAATTTCCTCTTTCTCTGCTTCATCAGAGGATGACTCCTCTTTTCGCTTCCTTTTCCTCATCTTACGAATATGACGCTCAATTTTCTTGTTCCTCCTCCCCCCGGTGCCGATCTCCACCTTCAGTAGATCGGCCTGTTGCTTGAATGAGTACGGCACTTGAAAGCAGAAAATCGACAGGTCATCGAGTTGCAGCACCTTTTCGGTTCTCCTGAGAACCGACTTCAAGTCAGTCTTCTCAGGTAGTACCAAAACAACTCATAGAACTAACTGTAATATGTTCGAAGTGCAACTAACCCCTCAAGAAAGCACCAAGGATTCGTAGTTTTAAACTGACCGAGTCTGATAAGTAAACCAGCGAATACGATCAAATTTTAACCACAGGAATTAGTGAAGAACAATGCATGTGTTGATGCGAAAAAGAGAAAGAATTGGACAAATGAAAGTCCCTACTCAAGATTACTACAAAAATGAGGAGGCCGAATTTGGGCTTCTTGGTCCTTCAGGGGTTAATAACTAGAATCCAACTTCATTGTATAGAATTCTGGATGGTGTTGACCTGTAAGTTTCGTGCTCTCCAGTCTTGATTACGAGATAACACCGAGCGGAAAACCCTTCCGCATTAGGACTTACAGACGATAAGGAGCTGATATTAATTGTGCTCTCTATCACGTACTGTTTTGAAGCCCACATAGAACAGTTACATGTTATTTGTTCATACTTTCAAATAACATAATCAAAGATTAATATATTATGGTATCAACATGGAAAGGTACAATAGATCAACAGTATTTCAGAGTTTCAGAACATACCACAAAAAACGGGCTCCAAATTCTCTGGCAATAGACAGTCCACAGTTCATTTTTCCCTGGAAAAATGAAGAATTTGTTGCTCTTTCGTATGAAACTGGTAACCCTGTAAGGATGAGAAACGCTGATAAGAAATTGTGAAAAGAATACTATAATTCTTTATCAAGAGCGACGAGTTGGAGGTGAACTTGCATACCTATGAGAAAAGGCAGTCCAAGACTCTTGGATGTCAACCTCACTCCGTGCTTCATACAGTCCTGTACCTCTTAAGGGATTCCATTTATCCTCTTCGTCCCAAGAGTAAGCTGGTGTAATCTCCAAGTACTTCCTGTGCCATGTCGGAGTTAAGTTTGTGCCATTCAAGAAAACCTCTAGAAACATCAAACAAGGACTAGAGAAGAACAAGTCAATGGAAATGAAATGATAGTCTTTACCCTTACATTTCAACTTGCAGACGTAATTTCATTGTAGTTCTGGCGGAGGGTGCCAATTTCTGGTCAGAAAATCGATCACCAGTTCTGTTGACGATTAAAGCATACCAGTTTGGTCGCTCTTGCTCGTTGTATAGTGCCCATACCTTCACAACAACAACAGCAAATTAGATCTGTCTATGATAACGTTTGTCGAATTAGAACCTCAGTGACTCTGCTCATGATTGTCCACTTCACATCAGAGTTTTGATCTTAATTTTGACCTCACGTACAGAAGATTCAACGATTAGTTTCTGATTAGTTTTTAATTAAGCTATAATAATGATCTGATTAGGGTCACTCTGATTAGACTGCAATCATCAGATCATCCTCCAGCACAACGAGATTAGGGCTGCAAAGGTCTCAGAGATCAACAACTTACGTCGCCAACTTCCATAACGGAACAATCCTTTTCCGAAGTGGACCTGGAGCTATGAACTGGTTGACCCAGATCCCGCACTGATCTTTTCAGAAGTGGACTTAGCAGGTACGCAATAACTTGTACCTGCACCACACAATTGCAATTGCGATGACTGAAGGTGTTGAAACTACAAAATCAAGTTTTATGTCCTGATCCACCACAGATTGTAAGAAACACCTAAAACACCAAGAAATTCATGTTTTTAAAATGACCAATTTGATTGATCATGTTATGATCAGATAAAGCCACACTTTTATATCACTGCAATCAGTGAAGAACATTGCATCTCGTGGGTAAAAACAAAATAAAATTAAACAAAAGATATTCCCCACATGACGAGCTCAAATCTGCAAAAAACGAAACGCGAGGTCTCTTGGACCGCAATCCTTACAAATGACTTACACTGAACGTGTTTCCCAACAACAGCCACCTCACGGCGGCCCTCAATGGCTCTTTCCGGATATCCTTGTCGCCACCAGCACCTTTCCGAGTTCGTCCTTTTCTCGCAGCTTTTGAGCTCTTAGCCTTCCTATGCAACCAGGAAAAAATAGCACTATAAGTAAGCTATTCCTATGAGCTAATATTTGTACAAAAAAGACATCAAAGAGACGATGCCAAGTCTCGTTCTTCTAGCATTAGCATTACAATGTGCCATTGAATTCCACTACCACGGCTTGTTCTTTTAGCATTAGCATTACAGAGAGCCATTGAATTCCACTACCACGGCTTGTTCTTCTAGCATTAGCATTACCAAGTGCTATTGATTTCTACTCCCGAGCTTCACAAACTGCCAGTTGGAACTATAGTAATGCTTTGCTAGCTTACGTGGTATTCTGAGACACGAGAGTACTAGTCAGAGAATTGGTTCCTTCATGCACCAGCACACTGGTGTGGTAAGCTGGGAAGCCCATGAGCAATTCCAGCTCAAGCGGATTAAGATAGCGCAGGCGGTGGGTTCCGTCGTTTTCCATCACTAGCTCCAACTGGCAGCAGTTGTTCTCGGTGGAGTTAGTCGATAAGATGACCTAAAATTCAGCAGACACGAAATGCAATTAATTAGAGAGACTCATGCCCTGTCTTCTGTGCTTGCTTGCTTACTTAATGCGTGTGCAGTAGTAGTTATTGGAGCCTTCCTGAACGCTTATGGCAGTGTGGTGGGGCAAGAATCCCAGCATGCATTCCACTTCCACCTGCACGAGCTTGCGGAACCCCTCGGATTGGTTCACATAGGCTTTCTCCAAATTGTAGCTGTTGCTGCTCTCGGAGGAGTTGCCGAGGATGACCTAAAGGGGGTGGGTCAAGGACTGATTAGGGCTAATTCCGTTAGTCCCGAAACGACCGAAACGACCAAGGATTCATGGGTTTAGAATTACTAAGTCAGTTGATCGCGTTGTAGAAAACAGGTGTCAAATTTGAATTTACACCAGAATTAATGAAGAATGTTGCATGCGTTGGTCAAAAAGTCAAATAAAATCGGACAAAAGGAAGTCTTCATGTAATCTACGCAAAACTGCTATAAAACATGAGACCAGATTTGGGCCAATTGGGGGTG
Organism: Pseudoscleropodium purum; assembly: GCA_963969395.1. Lineage (NCBI taxonomy): Eukaryota > Viridiplantae > Streptophyta > Bryopsida > Hypnales > Brachytheciaceae > Pseudoscleropodium > Pseudoscleropodium purum. Next base: position 9,108,417 of record OZ017797.1, read on the forward strand.
GGGTTTTCTGGTATTGTCCTCCGAGATGGGGGCCTGGGGGTTGTCTACGCAGACTACAAAGGAAAATAATAATTCTCAAGGAAGGAAGATCTCCAATTGAACAGAAGAAGGCCGTCGAAGTACTACTGAAGAAATTAGGGTTTAGGGTTTACCCCTGTTTTCTCCTCGAGTGCAGTAGCATTCTGGAGGCAGCTTTGCACCAAAGTTGAAGGGTGGTCTCGCACGCTAGGCAACTTCAGTGGATACGGAATGTTGGTCCAGTACAACCTCCTTCGCCGGGTGGGTGTGAGCTCAATGGAGTCTAACTCAAGCGGCCGCACCCCAGTATACTTGGAAATCTCCAGCCGGTCAATCCAAGTCATCGACGCCACATTCTCAACAAGGAACCTGTAAGAGATTTCAATTCAGTCATGCTCTAACAGACATTAGAATACTGCATCGATCCTGTAGCACATCGAATTGTAATCGTACAGTAAAGCTTTGGTTCATAAACGTAACAGAAATCCTACATTGGCACATCTTGTTCGCCAATTGATTATACTCCTCAATCCTCAGTCCATAAATTTCAGAACCAGATTCAGACGACTGCTATTCAACATGGCTCTCAAAACAAAACCCTCACATATTTTTGCATTATCTTCTTCATGAATCCCAAAACAGTATCAATTGTGGTAAGCATGCAGCTTTAAATTAGGGCTACCTACCATTTGGGTTGGAAAACTTTCATGGCTTCAAGAAGATCGAAGAACAGTCGACTGCGCTTTCCATGAAGCCTGCATCATCAACACAGTCACTATCAACTCCACAGCACAGATTCTAATGCACTGTCGTTGGGAGGATGGACAGTAGAGTCTAGACCTAAAACATACCCCTCTCGTTTGCCCATGCAACTGAGATCTTGACAAGGGAACCCGCCCACGAGCAGATCCACATCTTCTTCAATAACATTCCTCTCGAGTTTCCTCACATCCCCGAGATGCTGCACCTCTGGAAACCTTGTTTTCACAACTTCCACTGCTGGCGCACTCTGCCATCCATTGTTAACACAGTGACGCACCATCCAGTTTACAATCAGTCTTCTTCTTCGTCACTGTGACTGAACTCTAAACCCTAACCAAGATTATGAACCATTTCAGAACAACCAAAGTGTTTTCGATACCCCAACTAGTTGCTATGGAGCGAATCCGAGATTGAGGATTACTGACCACCTCGGAGCTGTAACCACGAAAGGGGATTCCCAGGCGTGTGAGAGCTGCCCAGACGCCACCAATTCCATCAAACAGACTTAGTACCACCAGTTTGTTCCCATTCCACTTGCCTGCCTCCTCCTTCATCACTCTCACCCAATCTCCATCTCCACTTGCAAGAGGCTCCTGGGAAGTACTACTCTGACATGCTCCCACATTACCATTGTTAGAATCGTCCCAAATTCATTTACGTGGCAAAATTTCAAAAGATATACCGACCTTTGTCCAGAATCGAATCAAAATCTTCCATAGATTTGAGATCAATGTCGCATTTCTGACGCTTTGAAACACGCGATTACGAATATGAGCATTATGGCAAAATTTCACAAGATAGACCGACCATTGTCCAGACTCATCTAAATCTCTCGTAGGTTTGAGAGCAACAATTCTGACGCTTTGAAACACGCCAGTTATGAATATGAGCATTAAGGCAAAATTTCAAGAGATAGACCGACCCTTGTCCAGACTCCCATCTAAAACCTCGAATCTAAATCTTTCATAGGTTTCAGAGCAATGTCAAAACCGTGGTTCCATTTTAACCAGTATGAGAATTGTTTTTTGCCATTTTCGAGGAGGGAACGTTGACAGATCTTCGTTTGATTCAAACTTGGTTACAGTTCTGTACCTTTGGTGTCTGGTTGCCATCTTCCAAGGTTGCTACATTGGATTCACCAGCAGTGGAAAGTCGAGGCGAGAATCGTGGCTCCTGTTGCACTACTTCCTTGCTTTTCTGCTGCACTTGCAGTAGAGAAGGGATGCTGTCATTCATTTGCTTTTTCATTTGCATGGCAAATTTTCAAGAGATTCAAACTTTCTCCAGACTCCCATCTCAAACCTCAAATCTCAAACCGAAATCCTTCATAGGTTTGAGAGCAATGTCACAACCGTTGCTCCAATTTTACCAATATGAGCACATTGGTTGTGCGAAATTCGACAATAGAACACTGATAGCTCTTCCATTGATTCAGAATTAGTTTCACTGTGGCACCTTCGGTGTCTGGTTGCCATCTTCCAAGACTACTACTACTACTATTTGCATATTCATTTACATGGCAAAAAATTTCAAGTGATAGATCGATCCTTCTCTAGACTCCCATCGAAAACCTCAAAATTAATTCTTTCAAAGGTTTGAAAGCAATGTCACAACCACGATGCCATTTTAACCATGAGCATTAGTTGCGCGATTTCGACGACAGACTGAACACTGCCAGAACTTCCATTGATCCAGAAGTGGTTACAGCGTATTTACCTTTGATGTCTGGTTGCCATCTTCCAAGGCAACTGCATTGGATTTGCCAGCAGTGGAGAGCCAAGGCAAGAATCGTGGCTCCTGTTGCACTGGATTCTTGCATTTCTGCTGGAGTTGCAGTGGCGAAGGGATGCTGTCGCTGCCAGGCTCCTCCTGGTCGATCAAAATCTGGGCTTCTCTCTCAAGCTCCCGAATCTTGAGCAACAGTCTCTCCATTTCCACAGTCGGATACAAATTTCGATCTCCCAGCGGGATTCAAGTATGGCAGTAACTACGGAAAGACTAGAAAGAATGCGCACAACAAGTTATAGTCGCAGACGTAGCCTGGAATCAGAAGCCAAATGTCTCACATGATGCAAAACAACGAATGTGACTGAATTTTCCTTCATGATCTTGCAACTCGCAACTGACCGGGATGCTCTGAATCTAGTGCCATCATTGGCATAAGCTTCGGGAAAACTGAAAAAAAACAAGGCAAGGATGAAACAGAGGAGAATCCAACGCTTCCACTTCCCATGAATTTACACAGGAACATGAAATCAAGGAGAATGCCAAAAGATGGGACTCACGGATTCAGAACTGCTTGTATATGATGGCCTTCACCAGAGATGTCTAAAGAGTGCTATAAACTCACAGAATTTCACAGCTGGAGTTATGGAATTTTGAACTATTAATATTTCCCACTCAAGCTATGAAATTTCATAGAAAGTTGCATGAATTTGGGGTATAAATTAATTGGGTTCATGGTGTTGTTGGATTTTTGGCTTTTCTGCTTCTCTGCTGCTTTGTTTGTGGAAATGAGAGAAGAAAGGCGCTCCGTCTCTTCAATTCATTAGCTAGAAAGTGATTTTCTCACTCCTCATCTGATCCGATTTGTGAATACTTGATTGTCAGTCAGTGCTTGGAATGGGCAGATTTGACATTCTAGCAAGGCTGATGAGCTTCAAGGTCACTTCCTTTGCATCAAGATCACTTCCTCTCCATCCAATTAATGTCACTTTATTATTTCTTGCAGTCAATTTCATAAGTTGAGTGACTCGACAAGCTCCAGTGAAACTTGAATTTCATTCATTCTTGGTGTTGGAAGAGACATTGAAGGTCTTCATATGTGTTTGTAGTTCATACCAGATGTACCATACAGGAGAAATATGAAAAGCCTATCTGTTCTTAGTCCAGGTGAAAACACCAAAAAATAGAGAAAAAGAAGAAGCAATTCAGCATAGTTGGAGGTGCCTTTCTCAAGAAAAAAAAAATACTTTTGTGGTACTAGCAATTGAAAATCACGAATTTTCAAAAAACAAATAAGAATTTTTGGATATGACATGTAATTTTACTATGAATTTTTAAAGTGGAAGCTCCCTAAACCTCTAAAACCATCACATAGCTTACAGAAAATTTAGAGAATCGAGAGGCAAATAATTGCAATTAAGTAAGGGAATGGTTTAATGGCACTTTGGAGGGGGGATGAAAGCTAGCTTACTGTCACAAATGGGTACAAGGATGTTTTGGAATGTTTTCACCTTATTTCAAGCTTACTAGACAAAGTGAAAATCTCAGTAAACTAAACTCATGGTAAGCTTATTGCATATTTTTTTTACCAAAATAATTATTCCAAACATACTTCTATAGATGTGCAACTATAACAAAGGATATGGCATATGCAATTGTTTATGTACATATCTCCATATGTATCTATTTCCATATACAAACATAGATAAATAGATAAATAGATAGATAGATAGATTGGAATTATTGTAAGTGTAGAAGCAATTATTTTATGACAACTTCATAGTGCATGACATCCACACTTAAATGATTCTTATAATGGATGTAGACTAATCAATCGTCTCTCTCCCACACTGCTATGACTTCCCGCCCTTGGACTTAAGTTGTTACTTTATAGTTGTCTCATCTTTTACAATGCAAGATGTTGTGAAGTTTGCAATAAAGCATGAGTTTATTGAGTATGAGTACTAGTCTAGTTTCCTATGTTCAAGAGGTCATAGGCCCATAGTTTCTATATTAGCTCTATTGTGTTTTGCAGTTGCAAGGAAAGTCATCTATTAATATTAATAGAGAGGATAAAGTCACTCTAGAGAGTATGACAAAGAGAGAATTCAATATTTTAAAGACTCTAGTGATAGTCCAAGAAGAATACAAGTTTGTTTAAAGTTTGCTAAAAGAAAAGGCAAAGAATGACTTGAGTCATCAAAAGTTAAAGAAGTCAATACAATTAAAAGGTACAATGGCACAAATTTCATGAGGCCCACATTTTCATTTTCATTTCTCACGACTTGTTTCTATATGTGAATAAAACAAATAATAATCTCAATACTATGAGTGACATAAAGAAAAAATAGTAGGAACAACAAGATAAATAAGATATTGTAGACATTTGATCAAGGACCAATTGTCTCTTATCACAAGTAGGAAGTGATAAATTGTCAAACCTTGTTTGAGATGTGGATACAACTTCAAATAAAGAGAGGTAATTTTTGTTGGAACACTAGTAGAAAATCCAAATTTTTTGTTGTTTTGGTTGTGTTGATTTGGATGAAAATCTATTGTTTTGGACAAAAATATGTTGATTTGAACAAAAATTTGTTGAATTTTGCCCATATCAATGCAACCAAAACAAACTTCAGATATGAATAAGATTTGTAGTCATTTATATTGAAGGGTATAATTATCCATATTTTGCAAATGTAGCATTTATACCTAGAATTATCCCATGAGGCTTGACTTGTCCAGGCAAAGGAAAAAAAATTAGGGAGAATGGAACTCCGTATACTCATATTTTAGCTAATGTGGCATATGATTTTGTACAATTGTGTTTTTGACTAATGTGGAATGTAACTCTTATAAGTCATATTTTGATGTGATAAATAATTCTTGTAAGTCATATTTTCTATTGATGTAAAATATGATCCTCTCTCTACTAATGTGAATTATGACTATTGCAAATTATATTTTCTATTGATAAGATATATTGTGAAATATGATTCAAAGAAGGGGGATTTTGGACAAGTGAGTAGCATTTCTTAGATTTGTCTTTGTAGTCTGTTATTGGGATGACTAAGGTTTACAATAGCTTTTGTCATGAACTATAGTTATGTTTTCCATACATTCCATATATATAGTCATGTTAACCCCTAAAAATCGGAGACTACATTTTCACCAGAAATGCTCCAAAACTCCCATTTCTAGTGCAAGTACCAAATTTTAGGAAAAAAACCCATTTTGGGACACATTTAACCATAGGATCTTGTAGTAAACTAGTTTGAAAAGATGTCAAAAAAAATTTCAGAATTTTTCACTATGTAGATTGCAAGATATTAACATTTGAAGTGACAAAAAACATTTTTTGGGCCCTGTGAAAATACAAGCAGTTTAGATCATTTGGAATTGTACAACTTATAGGAAAAAAATAGTAAGTGGCAAAAAGTACAAAGTGATTCAAAACACTAAATTGTTAAGAATTTAATTATAAAATTGAAAAATTCCAATTCCAAAAGTGGTAATTTAGTAATAAACAATCTTCATCATATAGCTTTATTTTTTCAAAAAATATTAAAAATTGAGTTTAAGAAAGGACTCCAAAGTTTATTTTTGAGTAGGGAATCCATAACTACCCGCAAACTAGAACACCTCATAACTTTCATCTCGTAAATAAAAATGGAATGATTCAAAGCTTTACATGTATATATAAATCTAGAAAACCAATTTCAAATTTTTATTTTTGAAAAAAGTGATTTTTTAAGAAATTTTTGGGCTGCCCGTAGAACATTGAAAATTACATATCATGCAATAACTTTTCATCCATGTAGTCAAAAGTTATGAAAATTGTTGTGCCTTAAAGCCACTACTTGGGCACATATTGTGTGAAAATTTCAGCAAAAATAAATAAAAAATCCATTTGTTGTGAATTGCCCAAAATCACTATATTGCCAAAAAACATAGTTTTGACCTTTAGGGGCTAAATGGACATGACATATAGTAGCATTGCAATCACATATTAATATGCTTTAGTAGCTAAATAAAAGACTTCATCCAATTAAAAATGAGTATGTATGATTTTTGAGATAAACATATATATTGGAGGAAAAAATGCAAGAAAGAATTTGACTCTTCTCAATGACATTTATTAGAAACTAATAGAAAACATATTACAATAATATTATGTAATATATATTTTCACATGCTTATAGGACCTATATTCATTACAAAAATGTAAAGATGTTTCCTCTCTAGTGTTGCAAATGGCATGCAATAGCTTCATTCTAGATTCTAATGCCTATTTGTACAATCAAAGAGGTTCATTTCCAATAAATGAATAATATAGCTCAATCTTCAAGAATTTAAGGCAACAAAAAATATGTAGCACAAGTTGAAGATAAGAAAAAGCCATTACCACTATATTTCTAGAAATTGCAAATAAACAAGAATAAGAATGGTAATAGAGGGAACAAAAAGAAAAAGTTGTCATGTATTTGAGAAGTAAGATGCAACAAAATGCAACAAGAAGTACAAGTTAAAATGCAATAAGAAAAAACTAAAAGCAAGAACTATAGAAGCAGCAAGATGAAACAAGGAATGAGAATTAAGAGATAATAAGATTAAACTAGGAGCATGGCAAGGACCAAGAATTAGGAAGCAACAAGAGGCAAGAACTAAAAACCAACAAGAAGCAAGAATTAAACTCCTGGGAGCTCCAAAGGCCAAAATCTGGCCTCTCAATTTAGAGAAACATTCTTGTTTGACTGCTATAATCTTTTGAGTAATACGGTCAAAGGATGTGTGCTTTTCTTCACACCTCTGGGTTTCTCTTGACTACCAAACGGTACAGTTGGATTATGAAGATCTCTTTTAGGAGAAAGCTTGAGTAGATTGAAGTCAAAAAGGTCTGGATTTCACTGAATTTACTGTAGGCGCTTTGGGGTTAAAAAACAAAAAGAAGTAAGAGCTAAGAGGCAACAAAAAACAAGAGCTAAAAGGCAACAAAATGCAAAACTTGGGAGGCAAGAAGCAACCAAAAAGAAAAAAGAAAAATAGCCAGATGTTTCACTTTGATGGGGGCAACTACAAAAAACAATAGCTAGGGTTTGAAAACCCTAAATCAGTGGCAACTACATAGGAGTGGTGACTAGGATTTGAAAACCCTAGTCATGTGATTTGTCTTAATCATGCAACTAATTGAATATGACTACACAAAGCAACTAAGCTATTTTAACTCCTAAAGGTCAAAATTGCATTTTCGGGCAACATAGCAATTTTGGGCAGCTCACTATGAATGGAGGTTGGTTTTTTTTGTTGAAGTTTTTACACAACATGTGCCCAAGGAGTAGCTTTAAGGCCCAACAATTTTCATAACTTTTGATTGCATGGTTTAAAAGTTATTGCATAATATGTAATTTTCATTATTTAGCTGGTAGCTAGGGCAACTCAAAAAATTTCTTTAAAAATAATTTTTTTGACAAAAAATTTGAAATTAGTTCTCTAGATTTATATGTATGTAGAAGGCTTTGAATCAATCCATTTTGATTAATGAATTGAAAGTTCTGAGGAGTTTAAGTTTGTAGGTAGGTATGGTTTTCAAAGCTAAATGCATGACATATGTGAACAATTTATCTATATCCTTGAAATAAACCATGCACAACCATATTCTTTGTTATTGGGCTTCAAATCCTAAGTTCAATGTTTAAATTTTGTTCAATTGGCATTCTAAACAATGAATAAGCTTATTCTAATGATAAATTGCAAGTGGTTTACATCTTAATTAAAATTGACACAAATTGTAAAAGTTAGAGGTTTTGGGTGGTTTTAGATAGTTTTGGATGGTTTCGGTCAATGGAAACCAAAATTCTAGACCTCCAAATTCAAGTTGAGAAATTCAAACTTATTTTAGCTTAACCCCTAAAGGACTGGCCTACGTTTTTTGGTTGTATAGAAATTTTGGGTAGGTACTTGTGACCAAGGATTTCCATATTTTAGGCTGAAATTTTAATAGAAGGTGTGGAAAAATGATATCTTTCATATGCAACAAATTTCATGACATTTGAAAATAGGAGTCAAAAGTTATAGCTTAATATGCTACTTTTTGGGGGGGGTTATTTTCGTAACTGGGCAGTTTGGGCAGATTAGAAAAAATCATTTTTTTCAAAAAACAAAATTGGAAATTGATTTTTTAGACTTCTATACAAGGAAAGCTTTGAATCAATCCATTTTGATCAACAAGCCAAAAGTTATGAGGATTTTTTGTTGTAGGCAATTATGGATTACCTACACTAAAATAAACTTCGAAATCCTTTATCTCACCCAATTTTCAATATGTTGTACAATTCCAAAAAATTTGAAATTTATCAAGCATGTGAACACTTGTCTAGGAAAAAGAATCTAAAGAAGCACCATCATTTTGGTCATTTTTTCATAGAAAAGTGAGCTTGTGAAGTGCAGTTGCCCTACTTTTTGTAGGGCAAAAAAATGATTTTAGTGCATTTGAATGTTCATATTTTGCAATCCATGCGGTGGAAATGTCTAAAATTTTATCACATGTTTTTGCTACTACATATTACAAGATCCTACCATTACATATGTCAAGAAAAGTTATTTTTCAAAAATTTGCTACTTGTACTAAAATTGGCAGTTTTTGAGCTTTTTTGGTGAAAACATAGTCATAGAATTTTAGAGGTTCAGTTGTAGAGAATTGCATACGTATTTTAAAATACTAAATATCTTTATATTAGAATGTTTTTAGCAGAAATTATTGTCGGATGAAGTTTTATCTCTAATTCATCCTTAAAAAATTCATCCAATATTTTCTTGTAGCCTATAAGTCTAGATTAATTTTTACTTTCAATATTGGATACTAAATGTCACCAAAATTGTAAGGTTCCTTTCTTACTTGAATAGGATGAACCTTGATATTTTTTGTTCAAAATTCTCATCAAAACTAATGCTCTTGACTATCCTATTTCATTGTATTCTATCTTTGTTAAATTATATATATTTCTTAAAGTGTAATATATCACTGGAAACCTTTAGAAATTATTTAAGTGATCTTGAATTCAAATTTGGATTTTAGTAAATTCTTAGAGATCTTACTTAAACCTTTGATTTCTAATGTACCTATAGTTTCTACAAGAAGAGAAATAATAAAATGCCAAGTTTAAAGACATGCTTCAGAATTTGTTTTCACCACATTTCCATTCTCTAACATACACAATTTGTATTATGAGGCCCAATTTGATCCATATATTTTTGTTGCATTTTTTGTATCTTTGTATAAAATTTAAATAATGACTTTTACAACAAGATTGTGAGTAAATTCTACCTTTAATCTAATTCGTTTTTTTCAATCTATATCTTTCTACTTCCCTCTTTTGACTTTCTCCAAATTATTTTCTATATTTATTTTCTATATTTTTGGGAATATTTTAGAATTGCAATCTTTGACTTTTATTGCTACTTATTAATTTCTAATTATTCTAAGAATGAAACAATTGTAATGGTATAGCCTCATAAGTGCTAACTAAGTACATACATAAGATCTTAAAACTTCATTTGGTCAACGATGCATATTATAATCAACAATCCTTGTTTAATATTTAGTCAAATTTCTATAAGAGGGTCAAATTAGTCTTCTAATTATACCCAAAGCATTAAGTAGCAACTTGGAACCTATATTTCTACTTCAAACATTTACTCTCCACACAAGTTGCACTTCTCACTTACTCTTGCTCCATAGCCATTTGGGTATGAATTTTTCTCACTCCTTTTTCTCCTCCTTGGATTAGATTTTTCCTAAACTTGAAGTGTTTTTCTAAATTCCACAACCTTCAATCTACATCACTAGATTAAATGCATTAGATTTCACTTTGTATCAACTAATCTAATTATCTCTCTAATTGTATTAGCAATCACAATCAATCAACATAATCAGTCAACTTCATGTCAAGTCCCAATAATGGTTCAAGGCAAGCTTGGTTTGCAGCCTAGGTTCTCAAGCTTGAATCCACCTTGGGGCTTTGGTTTGTCCATAAGCTCTTATTCCTCTCTAATTTCTCCTTGAATCCTAAAAAAAAATTAAATTGTATCCTATAGTTAAGTGCTTTATTCTTCTCTATTTCCTTTCTAAATCCTATAAAAAACTAAAACATAAACATATGCCATCCAAAATTATTGGACACTAGTTCTATAAAAGACATCATTCAACAAAAAAATATTTATTTTTTAACAAGCATTAAACAAAAGTCACGCCTTCATCCAAAGAATGGCCCTCAAGACTAATATACAAAGAGACCCATTTTAGATTTCCTTAGACTACCCTTACAGAAAAAAAGACAACTACCAAAGAAATGCTACCGCTAAATTTGACTAAAGCAAAAATATGACTAACAAATATGACTAGCTGCTTTCAAAACATATTCCCTATTCAAATTTTCCTTGGACTGATCTAAAAGCAAAAATGTAATTATTATAGAAATATGATTGCAAAATACAACTGAAGCAAAAAATATGACTAGCAAATATGACTGGGCGTTCTCCCAACATGTTTCCTATTGTCCTCTATAAAGAATTTTGGCATTTCCAATGGGATTATATACAACATCCATGAAGTACAAAGCCAAAATATGATTAGCAATCATATTTATAGACATGCATCCAAGAATATGATTGCAAGTGGTTGTGAGTCATCCCTAGTCATACTTTCACAATTGTAAAAAACTTGTTTTGTTGTAGTGATGATAAACTTGCCATGTGCAAATTAATGATAAACAAATACTAAATAAAGTGATCTTATATCTCAAGATTGATGACTTTTGAAGTCATTGTTGGCGATGCTCATATATAAGTTGGAATTCACATCAATAGTAACAAATTCTAACTATTATCATACATTGATCAACAACGATATATAAAGATCAATTTACAAAAGTACAGGTTTGAAGATGCTTCCCTAGTTTCAACACCAAGTGATCTACAAGTATACTTGTGCTACCCAAGGAAAGATGACAGTGAAAACAACCTTTCTTTTCCATATTAAAAATTTGTGGGATCATTGCTTTATATGAAAACAAATTTTAGACTTGACATTGTATGTGTAGTACCACTTGCTATACTATATAGTAGAAATTATCAAAAGAATTATTGCACTATTGTACAAAGAATTTTAAAATATCTCAAAGGAACAACTGGTTTTGGGTTGTATTATTCATTTGACAACAAACCAAATTAAAACCTTGTTGCTTGCATTGATGCTAATCATGCAAGCTAGGTGATCTAAATGATTCGTAACATTGAAGTGGAAGCATGTTGATTATCAATTGTAGACAAGTTGTTTGGATGAGTAGAAAGTGGCTCTACACTTCAAGGTCTATAATTGAGTTGGAATACGGGGATGCTAATATGTGAGCCTATGAGTGTGTGAGCTTGTAAGCCTATATTTTTTGGTTCTATTTAGAGTTTGTATATCCATCAAGAACCTATGACAGTGGAATTAGATATAAGGATTTTCAATCCGAATGAACAACAAATGAATATACTACTATGCAATTTTGTACCAAAAAATTGAACAAATGTATTTCCAAAAATTGAGATATAGTCAAAATAGATAGAGTTTGTAAGCAAGTACATGATAAAAATAGATGTAATGGTTTAAGATGTCTCACTACAAAGTTCTTAAATATAAAATTGGGATACATTATAACAACATCATAGAAATAACATTTATGAAGTCTAAAATAGAAGGACCAACAAGTATGGGTTGTAAAGGCTAAATATAATATGGTGATAAGTAAAGGCTCTAAACATTATAAATACTAAATCATAAATAATGCTTTTGAATGATTAAGTGATAAATGAGCAATGGCACAATATGGGTATCACTTCCCGGACTCTCTAGACTTTAGAAAAATGTCCTTCCAGAAATGAAAACAATATTGAAAAATTACAAAATTACATGGTGTTATAAAAGGCATGTTGGTACACCACAATCATGTTCTATATAGGTCAAATTCAAAAATTGAATTTTCTCCTAATTTCACATATTCAACACTTGATTGCATTATAATAGTGAAAGGACTACGTATTTAAGTTTTTATTTTTAAAACAACTAGGCATGCACCTTATTAAATTTGTATTTAAGACTTTCATGTGGTTTTAAGAAGAAAATGTTATAAAATTGTAGTCCTTTCAAATTGTGTAAAAATTTGTGATTTTAAAAGTTCCCATAAATAAGGATATATAGTAATATATCAAATTAAGAATTAAAATTGAACATGGATATGACTCAAACATTATTTTAGCTAATTATCATGTTTATAAACAGTTTTTCTATAAATTGGTAATCCGGATTGTTCCTTTTGTCTCAAATCCGGAATGGAGACAGTTCCAGATTTGACAACAAAAAAATGAAAAGGAACATCAAAATTGTTCAATTTTCTTGCACAATAGTGTTGTAGATGGAATATTACAACATTCTCATGAATTTATCATCAAATTTATATAAATAAAAAATGACATTGAATGATTCAAAAAATGATAGTGTTTTGTGGAGACGGTCTTTTTTGGAACCTATATCGTGCACTTGCCCAAATGTAGTCTTCATTATAGATCTTTATATAAATTTAAAGGATGAAAATGGTCCACCTATTTTATTTTATTTATATTATTATATTTGAAAATAAAAACAAAAATATCTTAGACATTGAATATTTAAAACAAATATAGTAGTCATATGTTATACTCCAAATAAATTTACTAACCTTGAATGACTTAAACAATCATTTTTTTAATCAATCTCTTTCTTTTTTTAATTGTCTTTTTTTTTTTTTTAATTTTTTTAAAATGATAATAATTTCTAAAAAATAATTTATATACATTATTAATTTTAATGGTAGTAATTTGATTTAATTTCAATTTAAACTTCACTTTGTGAAATTTTATGAAGTTTAGTGATAGAGTGTAATTCAAGGCTTATGATTTACGAAAGAATGTAGTATCCCACAACAATATGCACATAATAAAAAAATAGTGGGCAAAGGATCCATACCATCTAGAAGATAGTTAATAGATACGATATCAACCACAACATTAAAAGGGTTTTTTTGTCTCAATAACCAACTACCATATACAAAATTAAAATTAGAATAATGTAAAAATTGAATAAAGAGTTTCAAAAAATATTATTATTTAAATAATAAAAATAGACAAATACTCACTTGAGCTCACCAATCATTTAGCCTTGTGAAGCCACTTAGAAAAATCAATATCATTGAATTTTGCTTTAGAAAATTTGAAAGCTTCACAAAAAGTAGGAGACTTGTTCACATCTCTAACCACTTGATTTTTAAAGAAGTGTTCATTGTTGAAGTTGCCAACATTCAAAGCTTTTCTTTAGTCATCTCTAAACTTTCATCATGAGTTTCATAGTAACACTTCATTTACTTCAAGAAAATTGTGATGTATTTAGGATATGCAATAGAGAGCTACTTCTTTAATTATGAATGAGAAGCTACCTTCCCCTTGTCAACAACTTTGGAGACCCATTCATCAATTGCACTTGAAGTTTAATTTAATGAATTATGATACTTTTCACAAAATTTCTTAAGCTATAATAGAAGCGTTTTTCAATTTTTGTTGTACAAAGTAAATGACATATAAGAATAAACAAAATTATATATGATAACAAATATTCTAATGTATAATAGAGTAACATTAATATCAATTTAAATTAACAACAATAACAAAAAAAATTATGAAATAGAAAATATGAAATAATTTTTTTTTTTAAATTAAAAGAATATGAAATAAAAAATAAAACTTTAGAAAGGAATCTGAAAATATGATTCTATTTAGAGCTTCAAAAGTCAAAGTGAACTAAATTCTTTAATTAGACTTTTGCTTGGCTTCAGCTATAATAAGATCTTGTTTGTAGATAAATTTTTCAAAATATGAGAATGGTTGCCTAGCAACACTTTGAATGTGATGAAGTTTGCGAATGAGATTTATAAAAATATGAAAATTTTGGTTTCTCATGGCAAAACAAGATTTATTGTATTAAAATATGTGAAGTGAACATCAAACAAAACAAGGTAAAACAAAGACAACTGTAATGGTCCAAACCAAACAAGCTTTAGAGACTAAGAAATGAAAAGAAATAAAAAAAATGATAATGAAATATAAAGAATTACCAATTGACATTATATAATACTACCAATATAGTTGCAATGTATCTCTTGACCTTCAAATCAATACTTTCAATAATATTATGCCACATGAAGTCATCTACATAATTAAGATTGATAATAGGCAATGATACTTACAGATGATAGTTGCTATCTCACAACACAAATATCTTGCTAATAAAAACTTTGAGATCTTTATCATTTTTCAGTTCTTTGTTAAATGTAACATTTGCTTGCACCTAGTTGGCACTCCACATTTCAATAATCAATATCATTTTAACATTTACTATCTTTCTTTCATTATTCTTCATAGCTATATAGAAAATTTCATTTTCTTTCATATAACCATACGTAACAAAATATGCAACTAGATTCATAACATCATTCTTCAAAAAAAGCCTAACCACTGGCAAAGAAATCAATCATATAACATTAAGGAATATTGATTTTTGATTTTGTTCCTAGTTTATACCTCAACTCCTCAAGACAAAAAAAAGTGTTCATAGTCTCCTTCTTCAAAAAGCCATGCAATTCTAATTCATCTTTAAAAAGAAGTAGAAGTATAGCATTTAATCTCTATGCTTGTGGATTTTTTTGTGTCAACATCTTTGAAATCACACTTAAATCAAGATTAAAAAAATTCAAATTGTATATACATATAGTACAACATGTAATTCAATATAGTAGTTATTAATGGCTATGCATTCGAAAAGCCCATAATTTTTAAAATTTGACCAAATTCTAGAATATGTTGTAAGTAATTTAAAATTCTTAAAACTGTGGTTGTTAACAGTTGTATATTAGGAAGACCAATATGATTTCAACATTTAATCAAATTCATGCATATGCTACAAGCAAATTTAAATCTCCAAAATTGGGTCATTAATGGTTGTGCACTTAGAAGTCTAAATTTTTTTTAGCATTTGACCAAATTCTCACATATGCTACAAAGAAATTTGAATTCTCCAAACCACAGGCCGGTAGGCATAAACAGTTGTGCACTTGGAGGGCAAACTCTTTTTAACATTTGAACCAAATCTTGGCATATATTGCAAACAAATTGAAATCCTTAAAATAGTGGCTATTAACGGTTGGGGTGTAGGAAGCTTCCAAAAAATTTAAACATTTGACTAATCCTTGCATATGCTAGAAACAAATTTGAACCTTCTAAATCGTAGCCGTTAAAAGCTAAGGGTCTAGAAAGGCCCAAAAAAATTTGACATTTAACTAATTTTAGCATAAAAAACAAACAAGTTTGAATTCTCCAAACTATAGCTTTTAACAGCTAGGGGTCTAGGAAGGCCTCCAAAATTTCAACATTTAACTAATTTTTGTATACATAGGAAACAAATTTGAATCCCCAAAATTGTAGCCGTTAATGGCTAGGGGCCTACGAAAGCCCCAAAAAATTTTAGCATTTAATTAATTTTAGCATATACAACAAACAAATTTGAATCTCCAAAACCGTAGCCGTTAACGGCTAGGGGTCTAGGAAGGCCCCAAAAAATTTCAGCATTTAACTTATTTTAGCATATACAACAAAGAAATTTGAGTCCCTAAAACCATAGTCGTTAACAGTTGGAGTCCAAGAAGGCCTCAAAAATTTCAACATTTAATTAATTTTTGCATACATAGGAAACAAATTTGAATCCCCAAAACCATAGTCATTAACAATTGGGGGGCTAGAAAGGCCCCCAAAATCTCAACATTTAATTAATTTTAGCATATACAACAAACAAATTTGAATCTCCAAAACTGTAGCCGTTAATGGTTGGGGGTCTAGGAAGTTCCTAAAAAATTTCAACATTTGACTAATTTTTGCATACCCAAGAAACAAATTTATATTTCTCAAAACATAGTTGTTAACGGCTAGGGGTCTAGTAAGGCCTAAAAATTTCAACACATTAACTAATTTTAGCATATACAACAAACAAATTTGAATCTCTAAAATCATAGCCGTTAATGGTTGGGGGTCTAGGAAGTTCCTAAAAAATTTCAACATTTGACTAATTTTTGCATACCCAAGAAACAAATTTATATCTCTGAAAACATAGTTGTTAACGGCTAGGGGTTTAGCAAGGCCTAAAAAATTTAAACACATTAACTAATTTTAGCATATACAACAAATAAATTTGAATCTCCAAAACTATAGCTGTTAATGGCTGGGGGTCTTGGAAGGCTCCAAAAAGTTCATCATTTAACTACTTTTTGTATATATAGGTAAAAAATTTGAATCTCCAAAACTGTAGCCATTAATAGCTAGGGGTCTAGGAAGGCCCAAAAATTTTCAGCATTTAACTAATTTTAGCATATACAACAAATAAATTTGAATCCCCAAAACCATAGTCATTAATGGCTGGGGGTCTAGGAAGGCCCTAAAAATTTCAACATTCGATTAATTTTTGCATACCCTGAAAAAAAATTTATATCCTTCAAAACGTAATCGTTAATAGCTAAGGTCTAGAAAGGCCCCATAAATTTCTACATTTAACTAATTTTAGCATATACAACAAACAAATTTGAATCTCCAAAATTGTAACTGTTAAAGGTGGGGGATCTAGGAAGGCTCCAGAATTTCAACATTTGACTACTTTTTGTAGATATAGGTAACAAATTTGAATTCCCAAAACCATAGCCATTAATGGCTGGGGATTTAGGAAGGCCCCAAAATTTTTAGCATTTAACTTATTTTAGCATATACAGCAAACAAATTTGAGTCCCCAAAACCATAGTCGTTAATGGTTTGGAGGTCTATGAAAGCCCCAAAAATTTGAACATTTAACTAATTTTTGAATACACAAGAAACAAATTTGAATACCCCAAATCGTAGTCGTTAACGGTAGGGCCCTAGGAAGGCCCCAATAATTTTAGCATTTATTTAATTTTAGCATATACAACAGACAAATTTGAATCTCCAAAACCGTAATCGTTCATGGTTAAGAATTTAGAAAGGTTCCAAAAATTTCAACATTTGACTAATTCTTATATATATAGGTAACAAATTTGAATCTTCAAATTATAGTTGTTAACAGCTTGGGGTCTAGGAAGGCTAAAAATTTTAGCATTTAATTTATTTTAGCATATACAATTAACAAATTTGAATCTCCAAAACCATAGTCGTTAACGATTGGAGATCCAGGATGGCCCCAAAAATTTCAACATTTGACTAATTTTTGCATATATAGGAAACAAATTTGAATCCCCCAAACCATAGTTGTTAACGACTGGGGGTCTAGAAAGGCCCCAAAAATTTGAGCATTTGACCAAATTCTTGCATATGCTACAAAAAATGCAAACCCCCAAAACTGTAGCGATTAACGATTGGAGGCCTCAGAAGGCCCCAAAAATTTCAGTATTTGACTAGTTTTTGCATATTCTGGAAATAAATTTGAATCCCCAAAATCGTAGCCGTCAACAGTTGGGGGTCTAATAAGGCCCCAAAAATTTCAATATTTGACTACTTCTTGCATATTCTAGAAACAAATTTGAACCTCCAAAACCATAGCCATTAATGGCTGGGGATCTAAGAAGGCCTCAAAATTTTTAACATTTGACCAAATTCTTGCATATGCTACAAAAAAATTTGAATCTTTAAAACTATAGCCGTTAAAAGCTAGAGTTTAAGAAGGCCCAAAAAGATTTCAAGTTTTGTCCACATGGATTCAAAAGCTACAAATTTTAAGTGATTCTAGAAAAAAAAAGACAAGCTTTTTATACAAGTGGGATGGTAGGAGGTAAAATAATCCATGTGGGATATGTAAATTAGGATTACTAGGAACTCAACCGCTCATACCTAGTTAAGTTAAAAGTAGGAATTGTGTTCAACATAGAACTTTGGACCTCATTTTTTCACAGTAGAATAATTTTTTTCTTCAAACTTTGAACTAATAAAAGTTTGAAAATCAAGTTAAATTTCATTTCTAAAAATCCGTTTGAGATTTGAAGTCTCTAAAAGAAAGTTATGGACAAAATTCAAAGAGGGGTTGGAAGTGATAATTTCTTTGACATTTCCAAACATTTTCTTTAAGTTTTGTTCATAAATTTCTTTTGAAGATTCAAAATCACAAATAGATTTCTTCGAAGGAGATTGAATTTTATTTTTCAACTTTTATTAGTTCAAATTTTTTTGAAAAAAATCATTCCATTGTGCCAAAATGAGGTCTAAAGTTTTATATTGAACATAATTCCTTCATTTTGACAATAAGTGGTTAAGCTCTCATCTTCAAATTTTCCCATATCCATTAAAGATTCATGAAAAACAATGAGTTTCATTTTAAAAACTATCTCTCAATCCTTCAATCTCATTAAATGTCAATGAAGTAATTTTTTCATTCAACCATCAAAAAAAATTTGGTAGTAGATGGTCAAATGATATTTAATATATAATTAGATGAATTGTTATTGAATTTTTTTTATTTTTGACAAACCATCTTTACAATTTTTTGTAAATTTAGATGTTTAGTCCTAGATTGAAAAAAAATTGGCACTTCTTTTTAGGTAGAATAAATTCAAACTTGCTATTTGAATATGGTATTTGTTTAAAATGATTGTCGATGGGTTTAGAAGTGGAATTGATTTTGTAAGACAAATGCAACCAAGCGATGACCTTGAAAACTACTTTGTCATATTTAATCATGTGAAGAGAGTGAAATCATAGATAACTATCACTTGTCACATTTATGACTTTACTTATTGCAAAGTCATGACTATTGTCATTTGTGATATATAGATTGCTTAGGATATTGAAAGTTAGCTCATTTTTGGCATTATCATAGGTCATTGTAAAAAATAGGGTGTTGAATCCAACCTTCAAAGAATTCTTGTGTGATAATGTGTTGAAGACAACTAACTTTAATATAATTCACATTGTGTATAGATCAGGGGATCCATTTGTTCCAATGGTAGACCATGAAAAGACTTTTTTGTTCCATTGGGCAACAAACATGCACAAGCTCACAAATAAGCTAATCAACAAAGAATTCTTGAACCAATATATCTGATTCTACATGCAATATATAACATAAATGTTTGAAGCAAACAAGATGTATTTAGAAATTAAAGTTTGGTAGTGTTCCTCTATTGATGCATTAAAACCAACAATTCATGAACTTATTGGGGGATTGAATCACATTTTGATAATTTAAATACATTAGTGGGGTGGATTCATAGAAACAATATTACCTTTAACATCTTTTCTTTTCCCTATTTTCTATCTTAAACTCTAAATTATAAACTATTTGAATAATGACTTTATTCATTATTTTTGTAAAAATTGAGAATAGAAGAACTAGTAGATGTCCCAATATCCAACTTCAAAAAAACAATGTACTAAAAATGGATGCAAACTTCTAAAAAATATAGATTATTTAATATATTAGTTGTCACATGTGATGAGTGGGTTTGAGTCTTCATACACATGACCAACTATATGGCTTACCTTTGTGAGGTCCCTTCTAAAAAAGGTCCCTCTAAAAAGGGTTTGAAATTGAAGAAAATTATGACATGTAGAGATGAAAAGAAAATTGCAAATGCCCTTAGTGAGATGCTTGGAACAAAAGACATCTATACTCAAATTCAACATTTAGAGATGGAAGAGGTATTCAAGTCTAATAAAAAGACATTGGATCTTATGATCAATTTTGAAGGTGATTTTCATCAATCTAAGAAGGTTAACTTCTTTCATCTTTGAATTTAAACTAAATTGGTCATTGTTAGAATGCATCTCCAGATTGTATATTTGAGGAGTTTAATATGGTCATGCCATGTACTTGATTTATGGTGGAAACAAATAACAATACATTGGAATGACACATAGTAAGAATTTCATACAAGCCAAGGAAACAATATCACGCCATTCAAAAGTGCATACATGCCAAATGCAAGATATTGATTGTTAGGCATAAAAAATCCCTAGTACCTTACTTACAAAGGGTAGAAGCATGACAATAAGAACACAGCAATTCCAACTAAGTCAATTTTTGGTTTTGCACAAACCAAATTGCATGATATGTCATAGAACCTAAGATTTTCCATATTCTTACCCAACTTGAGATCCCCAAGGTCTTGCATGTTCTTATTCATACTAATTTTACTTGTACCAAAATCATTAAGCTTCAAAAAGTTGGATTTTACCTATAGTCTACCAATCTAATATCTCCTTGACATTTAATCACTTTGTCTTGGGTATTTGAATTTGCGTTGGGGACTCATTCTTGACTAGAACATACTTAAAGAATCTCCTCCATTTGAAATGGCAAGCAAATTCATCTAAGCAATAAGGCACCTATTGAAAATCACCAAAATCAATAAATAAAAAAGTGCAAGGAATGTTACCGCAAATATGATTAAGGTGAACTTCCTTTTTTACTTTAGACTTAATGCTATTATTATACTTTTGTCTAGCATTGACTTTAACCAAATGGTCCATAACATCACACTTTGCAATTTTCTATTTTCTATTTGTCTTCATTATAGAAGTATGAATGGGACTTCCATTGGAAAGTGTAGCATTTACAAAAACTGCAAATACCTTAATTACATCTTTCATTACTTCTGCAAAGTAGATTATGAGACAAACACATTCATCTACACTCTTATTTTTAGTTTGAATGAAGTTGAGCAAGTGTTTGTTGTTGTTAAAATCATTAAGATGTACAAATGAGCAAGTTAATTGACAATCGAGTATTAGCATGATATAAATTAGATGCGTAGTACTAATATATTATCTTCAAAATCTCCAAATTCGAGTAGCAAAATCTTATATGCATATTCCAATATGTATTCCTTACTATCATGTAAGAATATTTTATTATGTACACAATATTCTACATCCTATGATATTTTCATTGAATTTGTCTTTCTCTAATCCTTAAAATTACCTCTAAATTATATGTACTCTCACTTAATTAGCCTACCCTAGGACGACCTTTTGGAACCTGATATAAATTTTGAAACATGTAATAGCATCTTCCCAGGCTTCAAGATCTAAAATCCACAATCATGGATCCCATGGTAATAGGTCATATTTTCTAAATATAATAACTTTAAATGAAAAAACATTAGTCTTGTAATTATTGAAACAAAACAAATTTAGAAATTACATTATGTTCTAAATTTCTAGGCTTTAGGCTCACACAATCCCTGCTCACTGCTCATAGGCTCACGCTCATACACTCACATGCTAGTGTTGTTGAGTTGGAATATGTGATTGCATCTTCACAAGCAAGGAAGTTATATAGATAAGAAGACTCTTGATGGATTTTGAATATTAGCAAAAGAATCCAACTCCATTATTACATTGAGCAAAGGCTTTTACTTTTAGTTGTACATTTTTATCATATACTAAATTAGTAGAAGAATGAATAGAAGAAATCACAAATACTTTGATTTTCTAGTTTATAAGATATGTGCATTTAAAGTGAAGAAAACACTTTTATTGCACCTTGTCATACTTGATTATAACACTTTGACTCTCCTTATTTTTATTTTTCACTACAAAATTTGATTTAAATTATTTTATATTGAAGAATAAAATTGAAAGATTTTAAAATTTTTTATTTCTTAAAATTGATTTTAATTCTCTAAAAATTGATTTATTAAGTAGAAATTAGTATGAGATAAAAAGAAAAATTAAGTTATTTATAGTTAGTTCAAGATATAATTGTAACATGCTAATTTCAATAATATTATATATATAGAATTTTGGAAGATTTTATGATTGCCTATAATTAAAACAAGATGCTCAATAACCTTTTCATTACTAATCCAATCAAGGAATTAAATATTTTCATATAGACAAAAATATATCTTATTAAAAGAAAATTTAAAATTTTATTTTAAGTTTTTATGTTTAGGCTAAAGCAATTTGAACTTAGTGGAGCATAATTTTTGCCACCAAGCACCATTTGGAATTAAAATTATATTCTTGAAAAGCTAATTTTTGTACTATTTCAAGATAAAGTTCCAAGAGATAAAGTCAAAAAGAATATCATAAAAACCATTAGAGAAGATTTGAAGGCAATAACAGCCCATTTCATTTTTGTTCCCGTCGTTGTTCCCCTGCAGCAAAAGGTACAACTAGTTGTTAGAAAAAAAATTTTAATTCTTAAAATGCAAAAAAAAGTTGAATTTTTTTTTTAAATTTTGGAGGGGGAATAATGTGGCACTCTTTTTGCCACATTAAATTGCATTACTAGCTACATTTATAGTGTTATCGGGGCTAGGGAACTCACACTCTTCTTTTAGCCTCAAATCTTCTCTAATGATGCCAGAACTTTCATTTTTCCTTCGAGGGAACACTTGGACCTTTAGGTGTTAAAACACTAATATGATATAAGTTAAGCTCGCATTAGACCTTCCCTTGATTGTTGTTATTTCTTCTATCCTTGCTTCATTTCATTTCCTAAGCAAAAGTGCTCTTTTGTCAACCCAATTTGTGTATTTGAAGGGATTTTTTCAGATCTGTGAGATGCTAATCCTTAAATGTCAAATCCAACTTCAAATGCTTGATTTTAAGGGAATCTTGGGGATAGCATCTCTAATAGAACTAAATGAAAATCCAACTTTTCTATATCTCTCTTTTCACCTTTAAGAAACACATCTATAAAGTTATGTTTTGTATATCAAATCACAATTTGAATGTGTGTGTTTTGCATTAAAAAAAAATTATGATTTAAAGAATTTTTATAGGATTGCTTTGAGGTTCTCCTTTGCTTTAAGAAGATTGAAAGTTCATCATTGATTTGTCATTTGTATAGTACAAGCTTCATAATGCATGTACAATGCAAATTCTCAAAAGGTTAAGTCGCTTGGCTCCCCTATGTAGACCTAAAATGTCATTTAAAGATCAACCTTTAAACATCACATTTAGTTATCCTAAATTTAATGCTTATGACTCTAATTTAACAAATTCACACTAGTTTAAATTTGGTAGATATTTAAATTGTGCCCATTTTCAATGTTTACACTTTGAAGAGAGTGCAAAAAGTCTCTACTTTTTATTAGTTTTTTTAGGGCCTATTTTTAGAAACATACTTAGATATAAGTTATCCTACTTTATTTTATGAATTTTTGCAATCCAACATAGATTCCAATGTGCCATGTGTTCAGCAATCATACATCATCTCCCCTCCCTCTAATTTCTTGTACCTTGACTTTTCTAGATTTTGCTTGATTAATTTGTGTACCATTACAACTCCTTCATGTAGTTGTCAATACAATGTCAAATCTAGGGACACATGGAGTACATTGGATGGCCATTTCACTACACGTCGTTAGACCTTTGTCTCAATACCACTAAAGTATTCATATTCATCATAGATCCTCTTCCAAATTGTAGCCCTCTCTACATTTATTTATTCAAGGCAATTAGGAAGAGGTTTTGTAATTATAGGTGTGCATTTGAATCCTTGATCCATACAATCAGTTGCTGCAAATATAGTATGCAAATATAGGTAACCCAACTTAAGGTGGGCCCCCCACAAACCGCACCCTACCTAAAACCACCATCATCACTATGCGTACACCATTAAAATCAATATGTACCTATATAGAAGAACAATTTTAAAACATCTACTATAAAAAAAACTTTGATGTAAGGCCTTCCTAACTTTTGTGTATTGTATCCAAATGTTGCATTCATTATTTCATTAGTACATTGGAACCTTCCGTCCATGGCCAATGAGAAAATCAATGAAAATTTGCCAAGTCTAATAAGGCAACTACATCTAATTTCAACCACTCTCTAAAACCACACACTCTAGATTCTTGTCTAAAATGTACTTCTACTATTCATAAGAGTCTATGTTCAATTCTAGAAACACCTATTTTCAACACTTTGAAAATCCATAGTTTATTTATACAATGTTCAAAAAATGCATTCTAAACAAGAATCTTGAATCCCTTTTTGACTTCCGACAAGAACCCACAAAAAGAATTCAATATAATAACGGTAGCCATTCTGAATTGTTTATTTGTGCAATTTTAGGTGTAGTTCCCTTAATGATAATAGTAACTAGTTACAGTAGCAAATGAAGTGGCTATTTCAAAGGGTACCCACTAATGATTCCAAAATGGGTTCATGGTAATTAGCCAAATGTTCATTTTTTTTCAAATATTTGAATTTACATTGATTGCATGAAAAAATTAAGTAGAAACCAAGCAAAATTTAGCCAGTTTTAGGATCGCCAGTGCCCACATGGCGATGCCCTTTTCAATTTTCATGTTGTAAAGGATTCGGCTCGTACAGCCAAGACTTGGTCGGCTTTGTTCAGACCCAATGGACTCCCCAAATCCCTAGATAAGTTGCCTTCGAGCCTTTTTGTTGACAACTGCAGACAGTGGCCAACCATTCCAGAGTTTCAGGTATGATTTTGTGAGACATACGTTACTCGTGTTCATGTACGTTTTAGTTTTAAAACTAGTGTTCCTAGCCCATGCGTCGTTGCCATGGTCAAAATCTAAGTGAAAGTAAATTAGTCCATTTTTATTTTTTTAAATTTAAAATAATTTTAAAAAAATCCATGACTTTCGTATTGTAAGTCCAAACGCCACAAAATAAAACCTGTGCATCCGTCCTTGCTGAGGACTTTCTGACAATACCAAAAATGCGACAAGGGGACTCACGGTCCAAGAGATCTCACTAAGCTTATGCATAAAAAAAAGGCCGCATAATTAAGCTATTACACTCATGAAAGAAAGAAGAGATGGATGGAACTGCTGCAGCCCAGAGCCAGGCAGCTGATGAATAATTCCATTATTTCTTGAAAGGATCATGTCAACTGAACGGACAATTTCATTTGAAACAAGTACAAGTCTCTAAGATACTCAAATTGCCTTTGCCTTGGTTTGTTCTCCAAGCATGATTGCCTAAAAGTCTGTGATAATTTGTTCTTTCCACCAAAAAAAAAAATAATCTATGAGAATTTCATGAAACACTAGGTCACTTTTGACCAATTTTTGGGGCATGAAACTTGATCTCAGAGTTCTTTGACATCACTATGTTATGATACAACTTGAGGGCATCTCAGTTATTGATCTAAAGAATTTGTTTGGACTCAACGAATTTTTGAATTTTTTGGATTTTTTTCTTATATTTTCTTTTCTCTTGAAACACAACTCAATGAAAATTTGAGGGTGACCGAGTTTGATCCAATTGAGATATGGATTTGGTCGCAGGTACATAAAAGACAGTTAAGGTAGGTGCACCCAAATGTGCCACTGACCTTAAAGTACCATCTACACTGTGTGTACATCTTCAAAGTTAGTTCTGTATCTATGTTGAAGAAACACTTTTAGAACCAAACTTTGTTCCTCAATAACTTTTGCATACAGTATCTAAATGCCATGTTCTCTGGTGCATTGGAACCTCCTTTCACTTGCCAACAAGAGCATATGAAAATTTGACCAGTTTAAGAATAGCAAATAGGCTCAGTAGCAAAAAGTGGCAGTTTTGGGTGTACCCACCTTAGTACTGCACAACTTTTGTATTTTGTAATTTTAAATAGATTACCAATCGAACAACCTTCAATCATGTGACTCTCCTGTTTGGCAGATTTCAAGGTTTGGGGTAACTCAAGGTGGGTATCCCAAAATTGCCACTTTTTGCTATTGTGCCTAGTTGCTATTATTAGACTAATTAGTCAAATGTTTTTGTTGATTACTCTCTTTGTCCAACTTAAAACCTCCAAATCAAGCACAATTTTTGTCCCACTAAAAAGATCTATTTTCTAATTTCAACCACTGAATAAACATTGGTTGTGTTGAATGACCTTGTGGGGGCAAGTCACAAGTGATTAGGGAGCATCCCTCTTGTAGCAAGCTTGGCCTTGCCTATATGAGGCAAATTATATTTGTTGCATTTTCAAATAGTCATGTTGACGATGGATTTGGTGACCACTTTGGCACTATGAAAATTGTTCATGGAGGGTGCTAGGTTTCCTTATTGTAAGTATTTGGTTGAAAGTAGATATTTCTAAAATCCCATTATTGCCATCAACCTTTAAATCATCAGGAATGACTAGTTGGCAACGTTTTTGAATGTTGTTCAAATATGACACTTTCTACATCAATTTTTGATGCCTAAATGACAACACTTGAGCTTAAGATCTTACATAGATTTATGGGATGAGTTGTTGGTATTAGAATGCATGTATGATTAGTACAAAGATTGAAAATATAGTTAATCCCTTATGAAGAAGGTTTTGGAAGGTTATTAGTGGAATAAAGGGAGTATTTTGTTGGCAAGTGAAAGGAGGTTCCACTACACCAAAGAATGCTACATTTGGATATCTTATGCAAAAGTTAGGCGGAGGGTCAAAGTTTTTTTATGGGGGTTGAGGTTCTAAAATTGTTTCTTCAACATAAAGTATATATTGATTTTGGAGATGTACATATTTGGAGTGGTAGTGGTGGTTTTTGGTAGGGTGTGCTTTGGGGTGTACCTATCTTATGTGGAAGGATTATCAATAGTCAAGTGTCTAATTTAATATAACTACTTTGAACAAATTATTTATTTTTGTTTATCATCAAATAAATCTACATAGCATATTATTTATAGAATCTCCATTTTTGTAAGCTAAAATTGACCAATCATAATTTCACATCTATATTTGATGAGCTTTTCACATCTTGTTTTCCACCTTTGTACACCAAATGTATACCATAAATAATGAATTGGACAATTGAAACTTGAATGCAAAGTTGAATGCAAAGTTGAATGTAGGAAAAAAAATCATCTAAAAATAGATTTGATAGTCTTCATCATTAAAGAATATTTCTATGAACCACATTCAAATATTTTTCATTCACTTTGCATGTATGTTAGATCCTCCTAATGCAAGGATACAAATGCTTTTAGTACAACAAAAATTGACAAATTCTTCATCCACGACAATCACACACCAATATGAGATTGAGAATTCTTCTACTATTTTTCTCAAATTCAGAGTTTTTTTTGCAATTATGCAAAACCATTTTTGGATAGAATTCATCTTAAAAGAAGATTTGAAAAAAGCCTACAATAACTATTCCTTGAAAAGGAACAACCCCTACGTAGAAAGAAATCCACCACCTCTATTGAAAACATACACATACACACCTTAGGATTATAGTCATTGATCTTCAAGTTCAACAAAAAAAATGAGCCCCTTCTTTGGTTGTTGAATGTAGCGCTTGTCTCTCTCCTTTTGCAAGTCATCTCTTATGTCCGCCAATGCTATATCCTCATAGAACTCTCCCTCATGGTTGTCTCTTTTTTATGACAATATTCCTCCAACAACTCATCTCTCATATTATCTAGCATATTGTCTCTCTCTTCTCTATTGTTGGCACAACTCTCTCCATGTGGCTATCTCTCTCATCCCACAATTCTTTTTGACAATCATGTTTCATATCCAAACTTTTAATTTGTCCAATAGTTTCTTAATGTTTCTCTTTTAGTTTGCTTGTATTTGATGTTTGGGTGTCTAATGTTCTTGAGCTGTGAAGTTTTTTTAGTATTTACAATATGATTGTATTTAGGATTTGAGATTTCAGGTTACATGTTATAAGTTAGAGGGTTAGAGGTAGGCTAGATGTTAGAAGAATCAAGGGTCAATTTGTTGCAAGCATGCATAGTAACATAGTTGTTTATTCAATATAACTATTTACAATGGATTGATTCAATTTTCTATGTTGCCATTGCTTGGTTTGATGTTGTTGTGTCTAGGATGTCTAGGATTTAAGGTTTTTTTGCAATATGTATATGGATGATCTTAAAGAAGCTTATTTAGTGTCTAGGGTTTCAATTGAGGTTTTCTTGAGGTTTGAGGGTTGTAACATATGTATAAATGTTGTGTTTCTTCCATGCTTTAGACAACGTTTTAGTTTATATTTGAATGCAAGATTGTGCTCTTGGCATTATTTTAATCTTTGTTAGCAAT
Organism: Pseudoscleropodium purum; assembly: GCA_963969395.1. Lineage (NCBI taxonomy): Eukaryota > Viridiplantae > Streptophyta > Bryopsida > Hypnales > Brachytheciaceae > Pseudoscleropodium > Pseudoscleropodium purum. The sequence goes on from OZ017797.1 coordinate 9,137,017, forward strand.
GTTTCAAGCTCTTGAAGAATCAAACAACAATTCTATTCAAACCTCTTACTATATTGATGAAATTTGGCTTGTTTGATTATGTTCAAATTATGACCTCCTTATTGTTGTCTTGTGGGAAGATGTCTTAGGTGCTACAATTTTACGTAAAATATAATATGCTAGTGTGGTTAGGTTTGGTGCTTGATTGTGTTCTTACCAAGTCAACTAGTCAAGGAAAGATTAGATTGGTTTGATAGAATTGTGGTGTGAAATGTAATAGTATTGTCTTTCATTTGTGTATGATAGAGTGATTGTGGTTTTGAGTATTCACAATTTGTTACAAAGGTGGGGTGATAGTGCTATTACAATTTGTTTCACATGACTATATTTTTCATGTATATTATCAATTATAAAAATTTCTATTCACTTTTTGAATTTCTTTTTAATATTGCACAAAATGTGCATTCATGTTTTGAGGCATGAAGAAGGGACACTTAGCATCTCTTTTACAAGGTTAATGTTGTGCATAATATATTTAAAAATAAACTTGCCTTCCTCAAATTGGCTTGAAGTATCAAAATTTATCCCCTCAAAAGGGATAGCACACATTCACAACATGCCGTGGCCTAAGGTATACGACCTATTTCCAACAATGTTAAGCATTTTAACATATGTCTGATTGAACGATGGTAGTGGGGATGATTTTCTCTGGTCATAGAATGAATATAATGAAGATTGAACTATTTTTTTTACTGATTTTTCATCAAATCTGGAATTAGCAAAAATCAAGGAAGTGTAGATCACAATCCAACTTGCTCAATCTCAATGCACATATATAGCGACAAACCTATTTCCAAGAAGCACAAAACTTAAAATTGGTCTTAGCAACCTTATTAGTTGTCGATGAGTTACTTGTCACATGATCTACTAAAAAGAGAGGTACCACTTCCTAGTTTGTATTAGTTGGCCCCCTTCTTTTAAAAAATTTACAAACAATTGATTTGATTTTTCTTAAATGTTTACTCTCAAAATTGTCATTGATTTCTCAGAAAATCACAAGCTGTTGATCTTGTGAGATTTAATCTAAGCCGTCAAAATGAATATTGGATATGGATACACTACTGCATATGAATATGTACTGAATACTGAATACGGTATCGGATATGGATACAATACTAGATACAAATACAAAATCGGATATGGATATTGAATCAAGATGAATTGTCCCATATTGATTGTCAAGAAATTGGTTTGTGAAAATTACAAAAAGGGGGAGGGGGGAATGAAAATATTAAAATTTCTGAAATTTTAAATCTCAGTGAAATTGAAAACACAACAAATTATGACCTGAGTGTCACTATCCACCCAAAAGATAGGGTACATAATGAAAGCCATGGTCGACATCATTTTCCCTTCATTCATAAAAACTTGCCCCCCTCTCTTGTGCAAATGGACCCCTGTATAGAAACAAGTCGTAAATTATACCTCATTGCATTTGGCACACACTAAACTTAGTGACAAGATGTCAATTGCACGTGGTTGTTGCACCACTCCACACAACCTCAAATCATTAAGAGACACTTTGCACCTAAAGGTTGGACAAATTTGTTGTGCAAGAAGCTTGAAATCCCCATGTATGATTGGACAAAAGGTTAATAATTAATTTATGCAATAGGAATAGCCTTACCACCACAGGTGTAAAGTGTCCCTAAGATCACTTGCTTGTACAAAATATTAAATCTTGGAATGCACATATATCCCAAAATCACAACGTAATGTATGACAAAGTGTTGAATCTCCCTCTCCCTCAATCATCTCTTGGAATAAACTCCGGGTTTCAAGAAAAAAAAAATCTCACTGTCCCTCGTTTAAGATCAAAATTTCAGTGGAGCCAAGAGTGGTTGTGATTTGAGCCATGCGGACATAGAAGGGTACACTTAGCCAGGACCGAGGGACCGAGGGTCTTTGCTGAAATTCTATCCTTTTGGACACTTTATTTTATGTATGCGTAACGGGCCAGTGTCGGAGTGCCTTTAATAGTACTTGTTGTCTTTATCTTTGAATTGCTGCAGTTGTGGTTTCAAAATATCCTTATTGGGCATATTAATTGCAGTTGGTCGGTCCTCTCAAATTCCTCCAAATGAACCATCCACTCCAAATCCGCATCCTTAACAACAAAATTCAATCATCACTTGTCTCTAATTGAGAGGCACAACTATCCCCTGAAAAGATGCAAGCGGGGCAATGGTATTCGTCCATGTGTTTCAAAAAATAAAAATTTAATTTAATTTTAAAAAAATAAAAAAATAAAAAAATGCAAGTAGGTCTTGTTCTTGCAATATTTCCCTTTGAAAAATCTAGAACTGTTGATTTCAATTTTAAAAAAATCCTCCCCCTAATTAATCCCTAAAGAATCGAGACATATTTTGGATAGAAATTGTCAAAAACTGACAATTTTTAGGGCAATAAGAAAAAATATGAAAAAAAAGTAAATGATTGCCATTGATCATTGTTGTGCAAGATGATCTTAGCCATTTGTGCTCTAGGATACAAAATATGATATAGAATATGGAATACATACAATATGTGAAATATACATGAATATGTATGAAAACATATAAAACACATATGTATCCATATGAAATGTAGATACAAATTGTATACATATACACGAAATACATATGACAAATATATTTTAAATATCCCATATTGTTTGCAATCCAAGTACATTTTAGAAAAATGCAAATATAAGGTGGGGGTGAATATTTGACAAGTGCTTGTCTCATGAATTTTATCAACCAACAATAAAGTAGCACATTTACCCCTTTCAGATTTTTAGAAAAAAGTTAGCCAACAATAATTGAATGACACGTGTCCACCATCAAATTTTTCATATATGGTTTTCTCAGAAAGCCATCATTTATCACTATCCCTTCAAAAGGGGCAATAACTATTTGTACAAACTAGTGACTATCTTATAGTCTCTCAATTATTTTGCATTTAGTTGAGGCCAATTACAAATACATTGACTTCCAAAAGTAGTGGCATAGGCCACCATAGAAATCTCTCTCATAAATTGAGAAATTGGAATTATATGAAGAAAAATTTAAACATGTGTGCTATACAAAAGGAATTCTCCCCTCATGTGTAATTTCACTTTGAACAAACTATATTTAGACCTATTATTATTTGAATGAAATTTCTACATAAAAATGATTTTTTTGTGAAAAATTAATATGTCTCATTTCTTTTTATAGAAAAAATATATATCTTGACTAGAATCACATGTTATAAATTTTATGAATTTTAATTTTTTTTTTATTGATTGAAATGTGACCTCAAAATTTAGACTTTTCATTTTCACTCTATAAACCCCCCAAAAATAAGTTTTTGATATATATTTATTTGATGTTGTTTTGAATTTTCATTTGTTTTTTTGGAATTTATGGAGTGCAAAAGAAAAAGAGTCTAAATTTTGAGGTCAAATTTCAACCAATTGATAAAGAAAATTCATGAAACTTGTAACATGTGATTCTAGTCAAGATGTAAATTATTTCTATAAAAAAATGAGACATTTTGACTTTTCAAAAAAAATATATATTTTTATATAAAAATTTCATTAAATTATTAATAGGTTTTAATATAGTCCATTCAAAATGAAATTACAGATGAGGGTAAAATCCCTTTTGTACAACATGTCCAAATTTCTCTTTATAATTCCAATTTCTCAATTTATGAGAGCAAATTTGTATAGTGGCCCACTATTTTTGAGAGTCACTATAAGCTATATATATCCATTACCAATATTGCCCATATTGTGACACTTGAATAGCTTGTTATAAGAGATCAATTATTTAGTTGTTTTGAATGCTTGGTAAATAGAGTTTAATAGTCTTGTAACCTATCAAATATTTGGCATCAAATTTTCATTGAAAATTATAAGGAAGGGTGCATTTACATTTTTATAAACCTACATTTGAGCAAATTTTTGTCTTAGTCTAAACTTGTAAGCCATAATAATAGGTGCCAATAAATTCAAAATTTTGATATTGACATTTTGATTTTCTTAAGTATTTATTAATCATTTTGATCAAATTTTTATATATTTATCTCATTGTTCATTAAGCACATGCTAGCTTTGTTGTAGTGCATAATAATATTAATTTTCATCAACTGATCTATTAATCCTTTTATTTATTATTTTTATTCAAAACAAAAATAATTATTTTATAATAATTTGTCTTTAGTTTTCTAAGATAGAAGAATATTGGTTTCAATGAGGTGGTAAGATACTTTAAAATTCACAAACATATTTCAAGGTGATGAATTATAGTTTATAATATAATTTAAATTTAATATTTTCTATTTCTTTTTCAAGATTTCATTTATATATATTTCAACTTCATTCAAGATATTAAAGTTACATGTTTAGTTTTTTTTCAATTAAAATCACATAGAGCATCCATTGCACAACAAAAATAGTGTCATTTCCAAGCCAACTCAAGGTGCAGCTAGACATAGAAAGGAAGATTGGATAATAATACAAGACATTTATGTATATTTGAAATGTAAACTTGTTTTTAGGGGTTAAAACTCAAAATTCTCACAAATTATTAATGAGACGATTTGTCTTATAAGAGATAAGTTATTTTTGTTCTATGCCATCTTTTCTAGTACAAAGTAAAACTTTTCATATTAATCCCTAAAGATTTTCGGTGTTTTTAGGCCCAAAATTGCTTCAAAGTATTCAAATCCAAAGCATGGCTAAAATCATCACCTGTATTTATTCATTAACAAATTCAACTATGGGATCCTTTAGTTAACTCATTAGAGTACACCCTTTTCAAATTTTAGTTAGCAAGATTCTTACCAATTGCAAGATTAAGTCACTTGATTTTCAAAAAGAAGTATTTTCAACTCTTTTTAACCCCTAAATTCCCATTGTCCTCTTGGGGGACAAATCAAATTTTGGGTAGGTTCCTATGATCTCAATTTTTGATGAATTGTTTTGAAACTTTCTCGTAAGATAGACAAAGTGATTATCTACATGGGAATATAATTTTTATTTCAATTTGTGCATGGGAGCAAAAGTTATACCACAAAAAGCCTGAAACTGAACTCGGTGGGCAACACAAACAAAATTGCAAAAAATCAAAATAAATTTGAATTTTTTTTCTCCTGAATTTTATTCTTTTTGTCTACATGCAAATCTTTGATTAATTCTATTTGGACTAATAATGAGAAAGTTAAAGACAATTTTGTTTTTCGGGCAATTTCAGCATCTTCTTGAAAAAATAACTTATAGAGTTAATTTCTGAATGCAATTTTCACAATTTTTCACGATTTTTTTTGGAGAATGTTGTATTTTTTTGCTAAAAATATCTCACCATTAGGATTATTGTCTTTCAAAATCATCTTGGAGTTATTAACGATTTAGTTTTTCTTTCAATCTTGGACCTACTTCTACTTAGCATTTTTTTAAAGAATGAAAATCAAGTGTTTTTTTTTTGAATTTTTTTTCCTAGACTTTCAATTCAATTCTTCAACTTAAATTTTTTTTTAGTTTAAATTTTGTAGGCCAAAAAATTTCACAATTGGCGGTCAAAGTCATCTGAAATTGCAGGTTAGTATTCAAAAAAACTTTCTTTTTCAACTTTGAATGCTAATATCTTCCAATCTATAGGGTCAAACTTCATGAAATTTTTACCATGTGAGCTAAGACAACTAAAGTACAAGATCCTACGGTTAGATTCTAAAAAAATGTTTTTTTTTTTTTTTTTTTTGTATTCTTGGATGAACGTAGCAAAAATGGCAGTTTTGAGTGGTTTTTGACAAAAAAATGGCCTGGGGAATTCAAGGGTTAATAAAAATGGAATGATTCAAAGCTTTCTGCTTATATAAAAATTTGGAAAACCAATAGCAATTTTTTCTTTCTTAAAACATTGATTTTTAGTTGTACAGGATGCATGAGTTAATAAGAAAACTATACATTACATAATATTTGGGGACAAGGAGGGCCATTTCAAGCCTGTTTCCCTTGTTGTTCCTCCAATAGGGAAAAAATGTGGTGCAATCAAGATTTTGAAAAAAAAATGAAAAAAAAAGAAAATTGAATAAAAAAGTTGAATATTTTTTGGAGAAATGATGTGACACTCTCTCAACCACATCAGACTATGTAGCTAATAATGTTCCTAGCATTTTTAGAGTTGGAAAATTCATAGTCTTATAGAGTTGTCAAATCTCATGCAATGTATCATAAACTAACTTTTTTACCATATAGTTAGAAGTTATGGAAATTGTTGCATTAGAAAGCTACTCCTTAGATACATGTTGTGTAAAAATTTCAAAGAAAAAAAATTCATTTGTAGTAAGCTATCTAAAATTGCTATGCTATTAATAAACATTATTTGAATCTTTAGGGGGTTAAGAATTCATTTCTTACCTCTAGTAGAATAGTGACACACAGACAAACTAGTAGTGAGTAGCATTTTATGATTGTCACGTGTGCATAACAATTTTAATATTTTCAATCATTAAAAAAATCTAATAAAGGATTGCACTGAAGATCATGATGAAAAGAGACGTACAACAATAACACATCTTTATTTGGGTAGAGATGCTTGCCAATCCATTTGTTTACTTGTTTATATTGTTGTATATATCTATACAAAACAATGTAAAAGAATGCAATTTTGTCCATATATGGGTTCTTTTCTACACGTGGTGGTCTTTGGATAGTATAACTTTCCTTTCCAAAAATCAATTAGAAACCAAAACAAAATTGTACCGAAATAGACCATGCACCAATCAAAATAGAATAAGCCCCCCTCACATGCTCAACTATAGGCCAAAGCCCAATTCACGTGGACGATATTTGAGATTCCCCGTAAAGCAAAAGTACACTTTCCACAGGCCTCCCCAAATTTTCCTCGACACGCCTTTAAATGGAAAACGTGGCACCCACGTGCCCTCTTTTCATAGCTAGAAAACCTACTGAACATCCGAGCTGGCAACTCCCAGGAGAATGCCCCCCTGTCACCACGACGTCCGCAGCGACAATCCCACAGACAGAAACCGAACCGAAGAAAAAAATTTCGAAGTACGAGAGGGATGCACCGGTTTGCTTGCATGAAATTCGAGCTTGAAATCCGAGCTTGAAATTCGAGTCCCGGATGTGCGATATGCTACTGCGAGCCTCGAATCCTTCACTTCAACCTGCCGGGCTTTGTATAAAGCCAACTTGGAAGCAAATGCTTAGCAATTGTGCTGGGTTGCCTTCCTCTCTGCGTCCATTGTTGTTGCTGCGATCGCTTCCACGGCGTCGCGCAATCGGGAATTGGGTCAAGTCTTATTACTCGTTCAGTGATTATCAAGCTGTGGAGAAGGAACGGGCTACTTTCGGTGGTTCATGTGGAGGTCTGTTCCGGTTCCTTTCGAGAAATGTGATGCGTGGCTATGGCTATGGCGAATGCTGCGAGATTTTGATTTGATTTCGTTTTGGGGGCTGCTTTGGTTAAACATTTTCTGTTGAAGCTATTGTTAGATCATTGCACAGCTGTTTGTGAATGTTCGCTGTTGTGATTAAAGCGGCTTGGAGTTTTTTCCTGTATGAAAGAATGCTTGTACGTTTCTTGCTCGCACAAATTCTCGACCTTGGGTTTGGATTTACAATTCCTGTTGCAGAAATTGTTGGATCAGTGCTCAGTGGTTTGCGAATGTTTGCTGTTGCGCGCACGCAGGGGTTTGGATTTTTTTCTTATCTGAAAGAATGCTTTTATGGTTTTAGCTACTGCGATTTCTAGTGCTACTTTTCTGTAACCGTATGTTTTGATTTGATTGTTCCGCGTTACTTAATGCACATGTTTCTTTCTTTTTCCTAGTTTTGTGGCTCTACATGAGGTTAAGACATGGTTTCTTTCTATAAGGATGGTATTCGAACTGGCGTGAGAATATTACTATGGCAAAGTAGAGTTAATTGTCATTGGTATTTGATGTTCTTTGTGGTGAGAATCCGCTTGTTAATGATTGCTTGCGGGTTTCTTGGGTGCGGGTTTGGGAAGCATACTTTATGAGTGTCTGTTCGAGAATCTGGGCAGATCCGTCTCTGGTCAGGAATTGCGAAGCTTTTCTTAAAAGCAGTCGGACTTTCACGGAATTGGAAGGTTGTTTTGGTACCTTTGTCAATGTTGATTGACGAATGCTAGCTACCTGCATGTTGAGATTGGTTGTTCTCTAGTTTAACAATCAGTGAGATTTTCACAGAGCAGCCAGTACGTGTGTTTCTTCGTCCTGGAGTTTGGTTCCCAATTCGTAGGTGGAGCTCTTATTAGCGGTATCACTGCGCACAGAGTCTTTGGAATGTTGCAGAGTCTTGTTGATTGAAAGGAATGAAACTTGTTATGCGTGTACTAGCATGAACTGTAGCGGATCGGGGCCTTTCTTATTTGCTGTGAATGTATCTATATAATTGGCTCTTTTTGTTTGTGATGCCATGTTAGAATGTTGAGTAGAAGAGGTAGCTGTTTTTCTGGAATTGTTGGTGGCAATGAATTCTCTAGCATGTTCACTCCTGGTACATTTTCCCCGTAGAATATTCACTGGGTGTTGCACGAGCAGCATTCTTCCCTGCAGTTGTTCCTCTATGGAGATTCGCAATTTCTGTGACTGTGATTACCGATGTTTTGCCATGACTTGGGCTCTTGTATATTTACTATGAACCGTATCAGTTCGGTTCTTATTGTTTGGTTTACCGTGTTAGAGTGTTGAATAGAAGTGATCGCTGTTTTTCTCTGAGTGTTGGTGAAAATCAAATGAATTCTGTTTGAATTTTAAGGGTATGGTTGCGTCGTATTGCTGAAAATTTGTGTGGTTGTTTGGTGTGTCTCTTTCAGCTTATGGGCTTTGTGACATTGACCAGGTATACGCGCCAGGCCGAAGCTTGTAGGCTCAAGCTCGACAAAGGCGAGAGCAGGCTCTGTGTTGAGTGAGGAGAATACACGAGCTGGTAGAGACAAAATGGGGTCTGACCCCAGTATGGTTTGGATGCCCATTCTTGGAGAGTCCGTTTTCCGGTTCGACGAGTCAGAGGCGGCTCGACAGGAAACCCCGCCATGCTTGAGCTTTGCTAATCCAAAGCTTCGAGATGAGCGAGTGGATTCTTCCAGCTTTCAGATGAAGGCGCCTGTGTTCCTCCCGGAGATCAAGGTTGATGGTGAACAGCAGACTGTCGTCTTCAAGGTATGTGGACTCCACAGCATGGCTCTTTTCCGGGTTTTGTTTCATGGTCACTTGCATTTTACGCTGCATTGGTGTTGGAAATGTTGGATGTGTTTTTGACGTGGTTAGTATATGTTATGGCCTCTTTGATCGAAGCAACTAGCTTGAGCTAACAAGGAATTTCGCTCCTTGATTGGTTCAGATATGTTTCTGTACCTTGTTTTGTGCAATGTTGACTTTACACTAGTCTACGTAACAAGAATGAGCTTGAAGATCTGGCGCTTACATGGCTCCTATGTATCATGATTAATAAAATTTGAGGTATCAAAATTTTCACGCTACCTCCATGAGGTGGATTGAACTCTTTGTTACCTTGAGTTTATTGTCTCACCCTGATGTCGGTTAAAGTTTTAATCTTGTTGCCTCGACCTGTACTGTACATTCTTAACTGTCTCTTAGAATGATATCTGCTATGTAGTTCAGTAGAACAATGGTGCACTTGTGCGCGATGAACACTCTGTGATACCCGTTTTTGTGGTGATTGCAGCTGCCTTTGGGCACTACATTCTATGGCACAGGAGAGGCGAGTGGATCGGTGGAACGTACGGGAAAACGGGTGATTATTATTCTGTGGTGTTATTTGTATTATTAGTATTAGTATTAGTATCAGTTGTTATTATTCTTGTTATAATTATTACTTAGTCGTGTATTTTAGATATATTTTTCGTGCTGGAAAGGGTGTGATGATGAGCTGAGAATACGAGCTTCTTTTGACTGATATTCAATAACTTCTGAGATGCATCTCTCAATGATTATATGTATTTCTCGCAGATATATACTTGGAACACTGATGCCTGGGGCTACAACCAGAACACTACCTCACTATACCAGTCTCATCCCTGGGTATTCAGCGTATTGCCGAGCGGGGAATCCTTTGGAGTGCTTGCAGATACATCACTGCGCTGTGAGGTGAAATTCCCATGTCAATGTGATCCTTCGATGAAAATTTTCAAACTAATATGTCCCTTCGGTGAGCTCTGTTTCTGATAATATGATGTGTGGGGCTCTAGATTGATTTGAGGAAGGAGAGCATCATCAGGTGTGTTGCTGCAGCACCGTTCCCCGTCGTAACGTTTGGACCATATCCAAATCCTGAAGCGTTGACAGTTGCGCTTGCTCGTGCTATTGGTAATTTCTACCTCGCACACTCTGGGTGCTTTGACACCTATTTACATATTTCATTTTAAGTAAAAAACTTCTCAGTGGAGAGAGTCTTCTGTTAGCTTAATTTGTAAGTAGGCCATTAATCTCAGCATGTTGCTGAGACTATATTTGCTGCGCTCTTTGGAAGTGTATCTTAAATTGACTTATTACTTGTTTTTTTATTCACTGGATAATAGTGCTCCTTTTAGTATTTTGTTATGGAATGCTTTGTTTAATTGGATCCTTTCATAATCTCAGGAACCCTCCAAATGCCTCCAAAGTGGGCTATTGGATATCATCAATGCCGATGGAGTTACGAACCAGCAGAAAGAGTATCTGAGGTGCGTAGAACAGCAGTTTTTATTATAAGTAATTTTAAGGATACGTTAGGATTTGAACCCTCTGCAAAGTGATCTCGTTGTTTACTGCGGAGGACTGTAGAAGATACAACGTACTTTTTAAGACTATATGGGCTTATTTATGTCATGATCTTGTGTTTCAGGTCGCTAACACTTTTCGCGAGAAGAACATACCCTGTGATGTCATCTGGATGGACATCGACTACATGGAGGGGTTCAGATGCTTTACCTTTGACAAGGTTTGAAACTTTTCATTTCTTGCAGCTGCTTTAGATCATAAATTCATACCTCCAAAATTCGTTACACTTTGTATCCTTCGCTGTAAGATTGACACTATCCGTGATGGATTTGGGGTGACTGCAAAGTTAGCATCCTGAGTTGCTTACTTCTAATCATGTTAAATTAATTTTTTCCTCTCCTGAATGCAGAATAAATTTCAAGATCCGAAGGCTCTTTCAAATGAGTTGCATAGTATCGGATTCAAGGGAATTTGGATGCTTGATCCAGGAATCAAAGCCGAGAAGGGCTATGAAGCCTATGATACTGGATCTGAGTTGGACCTCTGGGTTCAATCTGCCGATGGGAAGCCTTTCGTTGGTACGTTGCTACTTTGGCATGTTTCAGAAACGCTGTGCTGTTGCGAAATCTGCGAGACTGAATTTTTTAAACGTGCCCGTAACTTTTTGAAAGCGCACATTAAGTGTAAATTTTTATCAAGCGGTCTATGCACGAGAGTAATCATCAGGGATTTTAGGGAAGGGGGTGGATTGTCGTCTACTACCCTCATGCTATAATTACAATATTAGAAGGACAATTGATGTAATGGTGAAATTTATACAGATGGATTAAAATATTAAGGCAAAAAATCCTGCACATGGTTTTTTACACTTGTGCCTCTGACCTTGACACTTGGTTTTGATCTACGCACATAGGTGAATGTTGGCCCGGGGCAACGGTGTACCCAGATTTTACGAACAAGAAAACTCGCAAGTGGTGGATAGAACTGGTTAAGAAGTTCGTGACCATTGGCGTGGATGGTATTTGGAACGATATGAATGAGCCGGCTGTGTTCAAGGTGTGTTGCACATCACAAGGTCACCAGCGTCAGATTGACAAAGTGTTTTAATGTTAAAGTTAATTGGCATTAGTTTCATTTAGTCTTCATGATGAATTAATGTCAAGGCAATGTCAGTGTATCCCACAAATGGTATTTACTTAACGTTCGTGTGATTTTATTGTGCTGGCATTATACCAGCAAGTATTGAATTAACATTATCTTGACATTGAATTAATGTTATATTTGATTAGCTTTAATTACCGTTGAGAAGTTTGTGGATCTAATAGGGGATCTTTTGTGATGCAAGTCTCTGGGAGAGCTGTGATTTCTGAGAAAGTCGACAAGTTTGTCTGAGGTCCTTTGGGTTCGGTTTCTATATGTGGCCAGAAAATCTATATAACAAGAGAAATAATTAATAATGTGCAGACTGTGTCTAAAACAATGCCGGATACGAATATCCACCGAGGAGACGAGGAGCTTGGAGGTGTTCGTCCCCACAAATACTATCATAATGCAAGTGCTGTTCGGACCCTTCTACATTCCTAGTTGGTAGATTCATTTTAGGTATGTCGAACATGCTGCCTTGAATTCGGGATGCTGATATGTCGTTCTTGTAGGTTTATGGCAATTTACAAGCCACTGCAACATTCGAAGGAATGCTGCAGGCCAATGGGGACAAGCGACCATTTGTGTTGACTAGGGCAGCCTTTATTGGAGGCCAAAGATCTGCTGCTACCTGGACTGGTGACAATCTGGCAACTTGGGAGCATTTGAGCATGACCATTCCTATGGCTATCAACTTGGTGCGCATTGTTGTCCATAAGTTTTCTCTGATTTATGTTGCTATTTTTTCGTGGATGTGTGCGTGTCAATTTGGTTCTTTTTCTCCCTTGTTTGTACTTTGCTGATGGTTATCTATGTTTTTGGTGTAAGTAGGGGTTAAGTGGGCAGCCGTTTTCTGGCCCTGATATTGGTGGATTTGCTGGAGATGCGACTCCAAAATTGTTTAGTCGATGGATGGGCATTGGGGCCATGATGCCGTTTTCCAGGGGGCATTCTGAGCAGGGAACTATGAATCAGGAGCCTTGGAGTTTCGGCCCAGAGGTTCGTTCAAAATCAATCAATCTGAATCAAAGTTTCTACTTAAATTATGAATGGCAAGAATAGGATAGAGAATGTCAGAAGTTTTCATACATTGTGTTCATCTTCCCTCAACAATACCAGGGTAGTTAAGGCCTTTTGAGCATTTACACAGCATCTGCTCAATTGCTTCTGCAGGTGGAGGAGGTCTGCAGAACTGCTCTCAACAGAAGATATCGATTGCTACCGCATTTTTACACTCTTTTCTATCAGGCTCACAAGAAAGGCGTCCTAGTTATGACTCCCTTGTTCTTTGCTGGTATGGCTTCAGACACACTCCCCCGCCACAAAGATAGTTGTTTAATTGAACCTGTTTTGTTTTCCATTCAAGAAAGGAGAAATGGCTAATGCATATGTTTCTTGCTTGACAGATCCAAGCGATCCCTCACTACGGAAAAGAGATGACGCTTTCTTGGTGGGACCTATTCTCGTTTCTGCTTGGTAAGCTGAAGAATCAACCTCCGAAACCTTCTTGAATTATTCCTGTGTTTTTCTGAGCTATTGGAAGGGTGTACCGTGAAGGTCCAAGTTGAATCTCCCACTATTCTAGCAGTTGCGTAGATTTTATGGAGCCCTTTTTCGTCCAATTTTATTGATTTATTGACCAACGCATACGATGTTCTGCACTGATTCTGGTGGTAAAAGATTTGACCCTATCTGAATTTTATTTCTCACAATATGGTTTATCGAATTGGTTATTTTAGTACCTTGGATCCTTGGTCTTTCAGGGGTTAACACATTCTTGCATTTGATCTTGGTATCGTGCGAGTAGAGTAGATTGTTTTCAACAATCTCTAGACATTTTTCTGATTCGTGATATCTCTGTTTTTATTTGGCAGTCCTACTCCGAAGAATTTGAAGAAGAATTTTGAGACTGATCTTCCCGGAGGCATTTGGCAGCGATTCCATTTTAACGATGACAATCCGGTAATGCATCTAAGTTTCCTTTTAGGATTGTGACTTGTGCACTTGATCATTTCAATGTCACAATTCAAAATTCGCTGAATCCTCCTGATTTTCCTGTCTTGTGGTGCTTGGTACAGGAACTTCCCCTCCTATTCTTGAAGGGAGGAGCGATTGTTCCAACAGGCCCAGTTGTCCAGCATGCTGGTGAAGCCAAGCTCACAGATACCATCACCTTGTTAGTCGCTCTTGACGATAAAGGTGAATTTTCCATCATGTTTAAATCTCTCACAGTTTCTCAGAGTTAGTTTTTGTGAGTTTGCTTCAGGCCTAGGCTTTTTCTTGTGGAGTATGGTTTTTGCTCATATGATACTTTCTGTTATGAATCGTACAGGAAAGGCTGAGGGTATTTTATTCGAGGACGATGGTGATGGCTTTGGTTTCGAAAGTGGAAATTATTTGCTCACTACCTTTGAAGCCGAGCAGTTACCCAGCATGAATGGTGACGATGGTGGTGATGTTGTTGTTAGAGTTGCTCGGTCTGAGGGTAATTGGGCAAGGCCTGATCGTAAATTGCACGTGCGACTTCTTCTCGGCCATTCCGCAGAGGTACCGAGCTGAAACATGGAGTATATTTATGATTACTGAGAGTCTTTAAGCCGATATTTCTATTTGGAAATGTGGAGGTTTGATTACATAGACTGGAAATTACTTGTAGGTTGAAGGCGAGGGCAAAGATGGGGAGGAAGTGAGGATAAAAGTTCCTTCAGCAGCTCAAGTTGACGAGCTTGTGGCGAACAACCACAAACACGAGCTTACTGAAAGAGGTGTGTGTTTGCCCGACATATTCCTTCCTCTTTTGTATGACGTAAGAACGAAATCTGTTGCAGTTTGATCACTATTTAAGAATTTCCTATGCCATTTTTAGGTGGGAGGTTGTAGACCACTATAAGTGACTTCAGACAATCCCATTTCCACTAAAAAATGAGTGGCCATGGACATTAGGGAACTCATACTTATTCCACCTACCAAGTGGAGTCTAACCAAGTGTATGAATAGATGAACTGCTGTTGGTGACAGGGGTCAGTATAGAAGACGGGATCTGGTTCCCAACGTTTTTAATGTCCTTCTTTATTGCTATTGAGCGCTGGTACTGATTTTTTTGTCCCCTGCAACTGTTTTTTACTAGGTACTGCGGCTTTCTTTATTAACCTTTCATGGTGAATTGAATCATGCAGAGAAGAGACAGTCGTTTCTAGATGAGGTCTTTCAGGAGCATGAAGCTATCAAAGGAGTTGGTTCTGTATTGGAGCCCATTGACTTGCAATCTGGCCACCTGTCCCTTAAAGTGGTGCCATGGATTGGTGGTCGCATTATTTCCATCTCCCATCAACCATCCGGATACCAATGGTTGGAGGGGAGGTTTGATTCTGGCTGCTATGAAGAGTATAGTGGCAGTGAGTGGCGGTCTTCGGGCTGTACTGAGGAATACAAAGTGGTCAGGTACTTTATCAAATCACAACCGATATAAACCAAAAAAAATTTACATTTATGTAGATCAATCTTATTCTGGCCTGATTTACAAGCACACAATATCGTTAGAATGTGAGAGATTTTGGACACTGAGAAGTTCTCTCACTATCTGAGTGGAAACTAGTATTATTGGAGAGAGGAGTGCTTGAGAGGAACAGTGACACTGTTGATATGAAACAATGGAAACATCTCTAGAGGTGGAGTGCCATTTTATGCACAGTTTTCTTGTTCAATGGGGGTCGGTCTAATCGAGTGAAAGCCATTTTGGAAATTGCATTGCAGGCATTCTTTGGCATCGTTGGATGGGCAGGAGTTCCTTGGCCTGGAAGGTGATATTGGAGGCGGTTTGGTGATGGCCCGGGACATTCTGGTGGCCAAAAACTCTCCTGACAAGTTGAACATCAGCTCCAGGATTGAGGCGAGGTCGGTGGGAGCGGGGTCAGGGGGCTTTTCCAGGCTGGTGAGGCTCCGCATTCGCCCTGTGATGAGGTTGGACCACGCTATCGTGTCCATCGTCAGGTTCACTGCTGTCGATGGGCGAAAGCACGAGTTTCGAGGAGACATGGGGTTCGGAGAAACGATACTCAAAGGGGCAGACAGACCCAATGGTGAGTGCCTGATGAAACCTTCACTGCTTGAACCGAAAATAATAAAACCTCTTTTTGAAAATTGTATTAATCCCAGTGAATCATAATAGCCGCTCCTCTAAAATTTCTACCTATGCGGTTCAATCATATTGAGCATTCTTACTTCATTGAGCATTCTTTTCATTGCAGTATTGCCCAATCTTTCTTAAATCGTTTTGAACGAAACCAGACTTAAGACGAAATTCTTCTTTCATCAAAGGTTGATTCTGATCCTATTTGGATCAAAATCAACGTTTCCATTCAGAGTTTAATTATAGCTTTCGCTAAAGAATATCATGTGTGTTTCTGTTTGGTTCTGAAATTTCCGTAATTCTTTTGTTGATTTGCAGGTGAGTGGACGCTGGTTGATACAGAAACTGATCTAGCAGTTATCAACAGATTCGACCTCCAGCAGGTTGAGTTGTGCGTTCTCAATTGGTTGTGTGCATCTTGCACATTAGAACTGTGGTCACACGAACGACCTGTGTCCAAGGACACGCCCATCGAGATATCTCATGAATATGAATTCATCAATGACTACAAGGGTTAGGAGTTAAGTTAGGACAGATAGTCTTCAAACTGGTTCCACCGCAACGAGAATATGCGACAATAATTAGTAGTGTACTATAGTCTAGAATATTTACGGTATTGATGGCAGGAAGACCTCCACTCCTATTTATGGATACCTCTGAGGTTGTAGTAGTCGGAATGCAGAGGATCTTTTTCAATAATTCGCTTGGGATTCGTTAGGATATACATTACTAGCGGAGTATCCATTTTCCTTTTCATTGCAATGATGAGTGAACCTATCTATAAACGGCAATAAATTCTGCCGAACAAACATTTGCTAAATAGAGAAGATGCACAACTTGATGTCCAATTCAACATACTGACCACAGTGTCTCCGTTTCAATTGGAAGAGATGGAAAAGAGAATCCTTCCGAAAATGCATTTTTGGTAACAATGTCGATATTGATGATTGATTTCAAAGTAGTTGAATGCAATACATTTCAGAGAAAACATTTTCAGCTGTGAGTGGTTATGTATTAGACTGCTGCTCCAACGATTCGGGCAACAAGAATAGAAGTTTCTACAAGAGCAGTAGAATCTTTGAGACCAGATTCTGGTGCTCAGAACTGCGCATCACCAAATGTAATGTCTGAGATAGCACACTGAGAGACACCCCCACTAAACTTTTCAACGTGAGACTTTTTTCAGCAGCTTGCAAACACGGAAGAAGATGACGAATTCCATTGACGAAGAGACTTCGAATGTTGCGTGGTGGCTCACTTCAAGCCTCTGGAGCTTTGACGATGGGCATTGCATGTAGACTGTCAGGTGGACCATGCGGGGTCTTTTCTGGAACTCCTCTTATGAGCTCAACCCTCCCTCGACGCTGGAACTGCACATTAGGGTTTGCTCACAACCCTCAAAACAGGGGAATTCAACTCCAGTTGCATGATTGCCGGGACCTTCACTCTCGTCTTCGTGAACCCCGCCTTCTTTTACCGAGAGTTCGCACGCAAGCTCCCATCTCCGCTTCTTCCAAGCCTTCAATTTCTGCAACAGGTAGCAATCTCCTGAAACACCTCAATTTCATTACTCCTTGTTTCGAAGTGACGTGATAATCACTGCTTCATCCTTTGCACGAGAAATTGCAAACACATTGCGCAATTTCTCAGCATTGCGATCACACAGTTTTCATGAGAAGCTGATTTGGCCATACAGACGATGTTTCTATAATTGGTGCTGACTTTACCATCCCAAGCAGAAGTCCTTCCTTTTCGAACATTCCTAAAGAAACTTCAAAGCAATTTTCCCTCTTTGTCAATTGCAGACTCACTGAATAGGATTCTATCATTTCCACCTTTTCGATGCACGTTTTTTTCCCGTCGTGGATTTTGATTGCAATTGCTGCTGTATTGATTAGTTACGGAAGGTGGGACACTAATAGTTCCTTGTCGTTGGAGACTAGTTTGACTACAGTTCGGGCGGAGAGTCCGAGGTTGCTTACTGATTAGGGTTACAAGAAAGAACGCGAGATCCAGACACTGGGAGCTGTAATTTCAATTGGGAGGCTTTTGCTTGGTGTGCAGGAGCACTAGCGATGGCAAGCGGCGGAATTTTCGATTTGGAGAAGCAATTCGCGCAGTATGGGGCGTACCATTCCAACAAGATCAACATCCTCATTCACGCCGTCTTCGTGTGGCCGATTATGTTCACCGCCTTCACGCTGGCCGCGTACACAGCACCTCTAGCGCCGCAGACGCCCTTCATGGCGGTTTTTCCTTACCATGAGTACATGGTGTTGAATTACAGCTTTGTTGGGGCCGCTGTGTACGCGCTTTTTTATATCGCCTTGGAGCGCAAGACGGGATCGTTGGCCGCGTTTTTGGTACTCTGCTGTTGGGTGGGTGCCAACGCTGTGGCGCAGCATGTGCCCTACTCTTTGGGATGGAAGGTAAGCCTCCTGTACAATGTTTGTGCAATCTAAGCTTAGTGGTAGAGGATACTATTTGCGTATTTTAGCATATGTAGGAGTGTGATTTGGGGAGATTAGTCTCGAGCTTTGGAGAGAGCACTTTGGGTGTAAGAGCCAATACTGTTGAGATGAAATTTTTTTCACTATGTATGGATTTCGTGTGCAATTTCAAAGAGGGAGGTTGTAGACCAATTTATGTGACACTGGAGAACTCTATTTCCATTGAAAGATGAGTCGTCATAGACATTTTGCGAAGTCATGGTTAATTTGAACTTGCTAATTGAAAGCCGACCAAGTGTGTTGGAAGAAATGCATTGCTGTTGGAGATGGGATTAGCTTGGGTATCTTCAACCTTACTGAGAGGATTTCGGGTGTGCAGATTGTGGCGGTTTCGCAGGTTGTGTGTTGGTCATTTCAGTTTATAGGGCATGGTGTCTTCGAGGTTCGTACTTCCTCTTATCCTTATAACCCTACTTCGAGTCTAGTCCTATTTCCAAAGATTCGTGTTAGTCGACGTATTTGTAGAGTAAGGTACTGAAGGAGGAGACCAGTGTTGATCTCGAAACAAACCATGTTGTAGTATGATCGTCAAATACGTCTGCCTTGTTGCTATTGGGATTCAACTGACCGATCCAACCGCGTTGTGACTTTCAAACAGGGGCGAGCGCCTGCATTGCTAGACAATCTTGCACAAGCATTCTTGATGGCACCTTACTTTGTGTTGCTTGAGGTATGTTTTTTGTATTCCTTCCTATATTGCCTTCCGGGGTTTTGGGTAGCTAAGTTTCCAGTATTGTAACACTATTGAAGGAACAGAATTGGGCTAATGTATACCATAGAAGACCTGAGGAGGAAATCCATTCTGTAGGGTTTCTTCCCTCTAACCCTGATGCTTTGCTGAACACCCCTGGTCCCATTTTAGGGGTGCTCCTTGTAGACCCTCATAAATTGCAAACCTTATGAAGCGATTGGAATTTGTGATCCTGCGTTGGGTCTAATAAAATAATTACGAACACGGTGTTTTCTAGGGTTGATTTTTTTTATAAATTTTATAATTATACTAAGATACGATTTGGAGTACCCTCTGGAATGCCGGGTCTGCATGGCAGGTCGTCTATACTTCTGTTCCGAGAATTGGTTGCAGATTTCACGAGCGTGAGAACATGTTCCTTTCTCTTGGACATGTGTTATTCTTGAGCGTTTACCAGAGAAGTTCTGTTAGTATTCTACTTCTTTGATGTTGAGAAACTTGTACGAATTGTGGCTAATGAGTAGGAACCCGATGCTCATGCAGGTGTTGCATTCGTTATTCCACTATGAGCCATACTCAGGTTTCACTAAAAGTGTGCAAAACAAGGTGGGTGTTCAAATTGCCGAGTTTCGAACCAAGAAGACGAAGGCAAAGGCAAAGCGAATGGAGTGAGCATGTTTGCGTCAGCTGCTGTCTTTTACTGGGACTTCGTTTTATGCCCCAATAGTTTTAAGTTGTAGATGCAGCATGTAAAGAAGTAGGGGTAGCATCACCAACGAGTTGTACTTTTGATTTTGAACAGAATAACGTACAGATGATAGAAATGGTTTTGCGTATCCTTTAGAAAGGTTTCCAATGCGATGAAGTGAGAGATATTGGTACATAGTTTCTTTGTTGATATGTGATGCTCTCAGGCTTCACTTGAATCTCTAAAATAAAAGCTAGCTGTTGGCTCATGTCTACATTCCTGAAGTTGGATTCTGGACAGTTGCTTCAATTCTCTTGCAGAGTCTAAATTAGGAGTAGGTATCCAGATGTCTTCGATCGAATAGAAAAAACTTGCCATTCTGTTTTGCCACGAATACGAATGCTTTGCCACTCTCGGCACTCCATCTTTTTTTTCACATGATTTAGAAACATTGTTCTCTAGAGAAGACTTTGTAAGTTTGTCTCAACCCAACTCTTGCGCAACAAGGCTAAGCTTGGGTACTTCGAAGTCCATACTCTGCATAATAATCAGCAGATGGTAAATTATCAGAGTGCATCAGGGTGACGCTTAAACGCTTAACCCTTTAAGGACTTGATCCATTGTGAAATGGTCAAACTTCTAATTTAAGCTAATTTTAGCCTTTTTAATAGTGTTCAAACAACAATCTGATATTTTTACTACTTGAAACTCTGAATTCTATATCACTTTAAGAAATTGCAATTTGTTTCATGAAAATTTCTAATTGCTATCATTTTTGTTGCAAAAAATGAACATAAATGAGTTAAAATAGCAAAAACAGTTCAAATTATTTGAAATTTTCTTGGCAGGTAAAACTAGCAATGGAGATTAGAACAAAAAAATTTCAATTGGTTATTTTATTTTTTACACCCAAAATAGCCACATCAAACACCTTGAAGTCAAACTTGACTATTAAACCAAAATTATCCTTTTATTTAATTGATGTACAAAATTTTGATATTTTTTGCTAATAGAAAAATAAAATTTCTATTTATTTTGTATTTTTTCAATAATTTTGAAGGAAAAATAAAATTATTTTGATTTTTCAAAGCTAAAGGTAGAAATAAAATTATATCAATTACAATATATATTAGAATAATCTATAATTTTTACTATAAATGAAGGGTGGAACGAGAATTATAATTTTATAATTTAAGTTATATATATATACATATACATATCTTTTTTCTTTTCTTTTTTTTCAATATGAATGAAAAGCACACCACGTTGTGTTGTTTGGATTTTAATATAAGGAGCTTTCAAGTGCAATAATTTCTTTCAATTTTTGACATTTCTCAAAACTTTAAAATGGAATAGAAACAAAACTTGTCTAGCTTTGTTTTCTTAGTTTAATCAAATTCCAAAAATAGTTATTTTAAAAGGTGTAATTAAGGTTGACCAAGGCACATCCTCTTTTGGGATGCTTGTGCATTTAAGGATTAAAGTGGGTACATCCCAAATTGCACCTTGCCTAAAATTACCATCATCGTTACTATGTGTGCATCACCAAAATAAATGTGTACTCAAGTTGAAGAAATGATTTTAGAACATCTATACCAATAAAAACTTTGACCCTTCCTAACATTTGCATATGTTATTCAAATGTTGCATTCTTTGATGTGTTGGAACCTTTGTTCTCTTGCCAACAATAAAATATGAAAATTTGATAAATCTAGTAATCTATACCTTAAATTAGGTTGTTTGTTTTATTTGTTGTGGTGGATCTTTTGGACAAGGCATCCTCTAATTGCGTTTTTGGTACTATTAGAAAGCTTTATATGAAGACAAGTTGTTTTGTGACATTTTGACTCATAGCAAAAAAGATATTGAATTCCAATTTTTTTTAATTGAAAAATTAGAAAATTACATCTATTTTTGTTTTAATATATTGTAGCAATGACACACTAGTCTTTATTTTAAATTAAGTTGTTTGTTTTGTTTTGTTTCTTTGATACACTAAAATCTTAATATTGTTAGAAAGCTCTTTTTGAGGAAGGGTGTACAATTTTTGTTTTTTGACATTGGGACCTATGAAGTAAAAATTATTGAATTTCAAAGTTTTTACAAATTGAATAAAAATTGAATTGAATTATTTCTTATTTTGGAAAAACCATAACTTTTATATCACAAAGCTTTTGCACTCCTTTGTGCAAAAAGTTTTTTGTATGTGCCAATTTCATGGCATTTTGACCTATAATGTGAAAGTTATGAATTTTTTAATTGAAAAATTAAATTAAATTATCTTTTATTTTGAAAAAACCAAGTGATTTTCACATAGCATATCAAAACACCACAAAATCAAGCCCTTGCACTCTTTTGTGCATAAAGTTTTCTATTTGTACTAAGATTGCAACTTCTCACACTGTGTTGTGGAAATGATTGAATTTTGAAGTTCAATGAATTAAAAAATTAAAAAAATATTTTTTCTTTTATTTTGGTTGTAGCAATGGCAAATGCACACTAGTCCATACCTTAGGTAGGTTGTTTATTTTATTTTGTTTATTTTATTTATTTCATTGAGATCTTTGCTACCATATGACCCCAAATCATTAGAAGATTTTTGGGGCCTTTGGATGCCTGCGAGTTATCACAACTTATAAATGCATGAAACAAGTTCGGCACAGCGGTCTGACGTGGCCGAGACCTTGCCACGTCATTGACCAAAATTTATTTATTTATTTATTTGCATTTGGAGACTAAAATTTATTTATTTTTTGTGAATTTTTTTTTTCTGACAGTGGGCTCTTCCCCTTCTTGCAAGGAATAGCTGTGGGGAAACAAGCCTAAAACAGGCTTCTAGACCCCCCAAAACTCTTCTAATGAGAGTCCTTAGTAATGTCATCATGAAGGAAACAAAAAACACTACAAAAAACAAATACCCTTTCTTGCAACTACCTAGGTATATAAGCTTTGTTTTGTAATTTTGGGACCTATGGTGTGAAATTCATTGAATTTTGAACTTTTTCTTTAATTAAAAAATTAAAAAATACTTCTACTTTTATTTTGACCACGGCAACAACAAGGGGCACACTTGTAGTTTGACTACCTTAATAAGCCCACTCAAGTAATCTAGAAATCTTCCAAAATGGATTTTCAAGGAACGTGGCCAACCAATATAGCCATATTATGGGATTTATAGGTTGTCTTTTGGGTGGATAGTAACTAAGCATAGTAGCAAGAAGTGACAATTTTTGAGGTGCCCACTTTAGTCAAAGTAACTTTGCAATCATCCAAATAATAACCTTTCTTGACTAATGACTGCGGAGATAAATAATAAATTTGTACAAAGTTACAAACATTAAGATGTAAAAATTTATAAAAAGCTTTGAGGTTTAGGGTAACTGAACTAGCTCAATGAATAAGCCTAGTACCCTATGTAGAAGAAATTTTGAACCAAAGTAAATTAAAAGTAATAGAGGGGCCATGTTCCAAGTTTTCAAGGATTTTATGCAATGAAAATTGGCGTAACAAATCTTTAATATTTAGGCATCCTAAGAAATTTAAAATGATTGATTCTTGAAAATTTAAAATCAATATATATGTGTTTAGGAAAATGCACATACAATAGATTTGAGAAGATATTTATCGACAAACCATGTGTCAACTTGATTAAAAACAAGAATTTGATAAATCGATGCATTTGGATTAGAGTTTGCAAAGGAACCAAAAAACCGAAAAACTAAAGTATACTTTTTAACCAAGGATGGAATCAAGACTAGAAATCTCTCTAAGTCAACAAGAGGGCATGAAAACAAATTTTTTATCAACTTGAAAAAGTTCATCAAATATCAATTGTACACATTTATTGGTATATTTTCCCTAGAAAATAATCTAGATTCCACAAATTATTTCTTCTATTTAAGGTCTAGAATTTAGAGTTTGCATCATCTCTCTCTCTTTCATTAATTTTTTTCTTTCCACATTCACGACATCTTGTCTCCCAATGACAATCATGGTGAGTGATCCCCAACCTCCCTTGCTTTTGACCCATCCCCAAGGACTTCTAAACGTTCTACGTTCATTTTATTGACAAATTAATTCTTTCCAGCTCTTTCTCCAACTCTTCCAACTCCTTCTCCATCTTCTCAAGTTTCTTCATTTCACATTGTTCCAGCATCTGAAGCTCCTTCTTGATCCTCTCCAATTGCTTTGTCATGACGGCTAACAAAAGTTGGCTTCTACCTTTAGAAACTTTGGATGTCTTTTGCTTTACAAACTGTGCCTCCAAGGAAAAGCTGAAGTTGGAATCAATTGGTGCACCGATTGCATTAGCAGACGCATGTTGTGGCAAGTGCATCACGTAACCTTGAGGAGGTTCCTTGCTACGATCCATCGGCACACCGATTGCATTAGCAGACGCATGTTGTGGCAAGTGCATCACGTAATCTTGAGGAGGTTCCTGGATGGGATCCATTGGCACATCGATTGCATCATCAAACGGGTGTTGTGGCACAGAAATCATGTAACCTTGAGGAGGCTCCTCGCTAGAGATTTCCTCCACCTTCCGAGCCTTCCGAGCAACACAATCAACAGCTTCTTGAGACGGAGTGCATACAGTAAATGGAAGAGCTGACAGCGAAGACGGTTCGGAATTTGATGCTCCTGCAATCACTTCCCACTCAATGAGATTCTCCGGAGTAGCTTGGGTATTTCCATCTATGGTCATTGCTGCCGCAGCTTCAAGCTTGGAGCCCGTTTCATTGGTTTCTACTTCATTTTGCTGTGAAGTTGCATCAACATTCTCTGCTGTAATCTCAGGCGCATCTGTGATGACGGTAATGTTCTCCTGAGTATCAACAGTTTGGGACATTGTTGTGTTGCGATCCGCAGTCTCATTGTCCTTCTCTGCAAACATGCGGCGGATTGTGCGCCACATGATCAACGATCCGAACTCCGAAATTCAAAGCCCTAAACCCTAAACGGAACGGAACGGGCACTTACAGGTTTCAAGAATGCAACAACAACCTTGTAAGAAAATTAAACACTACAAAATTAAATGCAAACCCTATAAAATTTTAAAATGAATTGATGTTTTATCTCCTCCTCAACCTAAAATGAACTATGCTTAACTTACTTGCTTGAATATATTTTGAGCTTCTTAGTTTGTGGTTATCTAGCTTGGATTTAAATATAATACCGGTACTTCTTTGTGGTACTTTGACTTTCTATCTTATATATTAAGTGAAGTTATAATTACTTGCTTGAAAATATTAAGAGCTACTTTATGGTTTTCCAGTTTGGATTTATAGTATCGAGTACTTCTTTTTGTGGTACTTTAATTTTCGATCTTATGTTAAGTAAAGTTATAACTACTACTAGTACTCATTTAGGATTTACTTTATTAAATAGATAATACAGACTCTCCCTCTTCTTCTTGGAGTAACACATATTGTCTCTAGAGACTTCATGCAGGATACAAGATAAATGTAGCTCTTTAGTTAAGCCAACCTTTAAGAAAAGGTTTGGAATTATTCTTCCTAATAGTCTAGCTTTCAAAGTAAAAGCCTATACTCTTCCCATTAATGTAGAAATCTATAAGTAGCTTTTTGACTTGATTGGTAATGTTCAAATTGCTTGTAAAATCACCAAACATCCTAGAAATCTCTAACTCAAAATCACCAAACTAATTGCAGATTGAAACATTGTAACAAACTATTTGGGTTTTTAGATTACTAATCCAATAACAATTTGAACATATTTACTATAGCAATTATATTCCTCCCAAGCTAATGTATTTTACAATATTCTAAGAAAATTGCAAAAAAGAAGATTTTAACAAAAATTGAGACTTTAGAAGTCTACTTGAAATCCAACTTTTGTCCTTTGAAGGGTCAATGTAACTTTAGGAGTTCATTCAAGTTAAGAATTGTAGAAAAAAAATATCCTAATAGGTCTAATAGAAATGTGATCTAACTAAATTTGATGCAATAGAAAGTTTATCAAATCACCTTACATTGCAAAATGAATTTTTTTAATCTAATCTTTATTAGCAAACTTAAACTAATTAGACTAAATTATTATATATTAGGTACCAACATCATCTCCAAACTCTATAGTATTTTCATCCAAGGAAGTAGATGAAAAATGAAATCTCCTATGTTACATTAAATTAGGATGTTTATTTAATTTGTTTATTTGATTTATTGATTTATATGGAGAGATTTCCAGAACCATTTGTCTTCTAGTCATGTTCTTAGTACTATTAGAAAGCTCTCTATAAGGGTGCACAAGCTTTGTTTTGTGGCATTTCAACTCACAATAGAAATAATATGGAATTAAAACATATTTATGAATAAAAAATTTAGAAAATTACTTTTATTTTTATTTTATTACACTATGGCAACAACACAAGGCATACTAGTATGTATGAAATCTCATTGACCATGCCAAATTGATGTACATTCATTTTAAAATAGTAATACCATTTCTAGAAATTTAGCAAAGGATATGTACCCAAATATTTTCTTGAATTTATTTTTGTTGCTTAGAAGATAAATATTTTCTCAAAAAAAGAAATTAAAATTCTTCTCCAATTGTTAAAAACTATAAAATAAAACTTTTCTACTCACAAAGAATTAGAACTTGAAAATACTCCTCTGAGGAACACACTATTTAAAATTACATGAAGTAGGTACAAAAAAACTTATATTTGGACATTGGATGACTAAAACATTCATAAACACTTCTATTCTAAGGTGAAGCCAAGGCTAGTGACAACTTTGATTTCATGTTATAGAAATTTCAAATTTTTTGTAATGATTTGAAGAAAGAAAAAGAAGAAAACTCATAATAAATGTGAAGTTGGTTAAATAATATGAAGTCTTCAACATAAATATATAAAATTTTGTAGAATTCCATTTTGTAAACCAAAATTTCATATCATTTTATATTTAAAAATATAGTTAAAAGCTTTCAATTTCAATAAATTACAAGAAAATATTCATTTTTGACCTTCAAAATACAAATTAAGTATTAAAGTACCATAAGACATATTCACTATAGGATTGATAATTCAACAATTAGGACTTTTTGTATCATTTTTAAGTACAATACCACTTATATAGAATATGTAACTATTTTGTACCTTTTGAATTTAGTAAGAAGTGAAATAATGATCCAAATTAGGAGTGCTATATGTCATTGAATCTAGCTTTATATGAATACAAACTTTACTCACTATTAAAATAGTTGTATTCATTTCTATCCACCCTTGGCCCTTCCATTTTTTTAATCTAGGGATCTTATAAAGTCTCTAGCTTTATACATGGTGCAACACGGTTGCAAAGTAATTGAACCTTTAGTGAATGGTTTTGAATCCTTTTGAAAACACTCCAAACATTGACCTATAGAACACTTTGAGTTTGACTTTGAAGATTCACACTCAAAATAAAGATTCTACATAAATTCTTCAAAATATATAATTTGTTTTGAAAATGAATGATTTTCATTTTTCTACAAAAGAATTCCCTAGTTGAAATTTTGACTCTACCTATGCACATTATAATATGAAGAGAATGATTTTAGGTGTTTCTACCTTATATAGGGTAGAAGTACCTAAATGCAATATTTTTGGTGTCCCAACACCTAAAATATAGCCTCGAATTTATATTTTCATGACTTTTCAAAAGCAACCAATGAAAGTTAAGAAATTTTGTACTTCAAGGGTGTCATTCAAGGTGAGTTTAGTATTATATGTAGGCTACGCTATGTTCTCATCTTTAAAAATTCTTAAAATATTACTAGAGTTTTGAAATTTTTTGAAACCACTCAGATTGCATTTCTTTTGAGGTCATGTAGACAAACTAGTAGGATTAAAGTTGTAAATTTTTGAGCTATTTTGAAAGTATTTTGAGAGCTTTTGGTAGTTGTTTGTTTGTTATTGTTGTCCCATTTGGGTGGTTTTGGTTGTTTATTTTAATCCTAATTGGAGTCTTTTTGTCATTTAGTTGGTCAATGTATCTAACGGGATTCCAAATTGGTGGTTTAAAAGTTGAATGGTAGTTCAAAATCAGAACAATGGTTGTTTGATAGGGTTCATCAGTCCAATTTGGATTTAGTCCAATTGGTGGCATGGTTGTCAGTCCAAGTCGGGTCTTAATTGGAGTCTTGAAAAATTGAAAATTGAATGAGGTAATTCCAAGTTGGTTGGTTGAGTCAAATCTCATGTATATATTAGTGCTTAGTTGAAGTCTCAGATGAAAGTTGATCCCAAATGGATGTGGTCAGTTGAATTAGTTGAATTTGCTGAGTCGGTTGTTGTAGTTGGTCTTTGTTGTTTCTAGTTCCTATTTGGTTGTATGTCTCTTTCATTTTTTTTACCCATTCTCAAAGAAGTCCAGTGTGCATCCCAGCTAGTCAAGTTGTGTATTTTTTGTTTGTTCTGTGTGTCTAAGTTGAATGTGTGTGTGTGTGTGTGCTTATTGTTGAGTTAATGGATGTTGTGTATGTTTTGGAGATGTTGATGTCCTAATTGGGAATTTTGAGTGAGAATCCGAGACGTATGATGTATATGTGTGTGTTAGCAATAGAGAATGAAGAACCAAATTGTATTAAGAGCAGGCTAGTGAGAGCCAATGATGAGAAACAAGATAATTAAATCAAGATATTTTACTTTTAGAGCCTAGTTGAAAGTATCTAATTGTTAAATTTGTAATGGTGATTTGTTCACCAATTTGGAAAGTTAATATGAATATATATATATATATATATATTCACCCAAATCAATGTAGTATGATTTGTGTTGTGAGCGATGAATGTAAGTATATGTGGAGTGCTTAATGTTGAATCCTAATTGTGTGAATGTCATGAGATTAAGATGTTGTGAATTAGTGATGTGCCTAGTCGGAAATTATTTTCACTTGCATATTTAGATTGATCCAATTTGTGTTTGTGAATGTTGTTGTAATAATTTTGGAGCACCCAAATTGTAAATCAACCAAGTGAATTATGTTGTGCTAAAATGTGTCTTTATAGATGAGATCAAATGCATGTTAAATCCAAGTCGGGATATTTGAAATTAATTTGTAACAGCCCAAGTAGGCATGTGAATAAAAGCTTGAATGTTGATGCTATGAATTTTAATTTGTTGTGTAGTCTTTGAATGAATCACCAAATTAGATATGTCTGTGTAATGTCTATAAGCGACCAAAGTTGTGTATGTATATGGGCATAGTGTATTGTATATAGTGCATACATTATTATGTATGTAGTTATTAGGCACTCAAGGTGTATAGTGACACTTTGTGTCACTATGCACTCTCCCCCTCAATTTTTATTTTACCACCCCCACTCACCCCCACCTATCATTTAGAATTTGATTTAAATTTTTTTATCTCACCCCCCCTCTTATAATCTTCAGAATCAAAGTTTTTGACAAACAATATGGGACAATTGATTCGGTATCCAATACTATATCTGTATTCAGTATGCATATCCAGTATCCATATTTAGTACCCGTATTAATATCCGTATTTAGTACATGTATTTAGTACTTATATCCAATATCCATACCTGTATTCGTATTTGTATTCAATATTTGTATTTTATATTTGAACGGCTCAGATTAAATTTCATAAGATCAACATCTAGTGATTTTTTGAGAAATCAGCGTCAATTTTGAGGGTAAGTGTTTTTTTTCAAAAAAATCAACGGCTCACAAATTTTTTGAGAGAGGAAGGGGGGAACTAATGGGAAACTGGGGTGGTAGGCAAGTTTCAGTGTATAGTGTTTATTGAGTAGGAGTGTAAGTTTTGTGTGTGTTTGAAGTAACAATTTGAGGGAGCAAGTTGGAGAAATCAGATGCTTTGTTTTCCCATTTGGAAACAAGGATCCCGTCAATTAGATCCAACCCAATTTAGTAGCAAAAGGCCTTATTAATTGGTTCTAATTTGAACCCAATTTGGAAGCAAAAAAGTTGTGGCTAACTTGTTGCAATTTTGTGACGGCAATCTTGTCCTATTTGGAAGTAAAGAATTAATTCCAAGTTGGAAAAGGAGAAAATAAATAAATAAATAAAAATAAAAATAAAGACAAAAAATGAAAACTAAAAGGAATGTAGAAGAAAGTAAAGGATTTAAAGAATAAAGATAAAGAATCAAATTGGGAGATTTTCTTGACCCTTGTGGCCTTTAAGAGGGGAGTGACAAATTTGGCAATTAGACTTATCGTGTGAGGAAAACAATTATATATGTGATGAAAGAACGATATTTCTTACATAATCTATGATTGCAATGACCTAATAGGAATTAAAAGTAGAAGTAACCCTATTAAATAGACTTCCCTAGAAATGAACTTTGACTATTAGCTTGGGTATAATTTTTAATTACAACCTAAGTTTATCTACAAGTCACTACTAACCTCATAACAAAAAAATTCATTTGAACTTTGAATTAGTGAATTAGTGGGACTAGAAAAATAGTTGCTTTTGGGTGACCTTCTTCCCAGACCTTTTAGGGTTAAATGGATCCAAACAAACGTGTTCACTGCAAGAGCTTCCGCAGTTTTTTAACAGAATAACCGATTTACATTCCAGACTGCGGGGTGTGAACAGGGCAATGGAGCCCTAAAACCCTAAACCCTAGCTCCCCCTGTTAACTCCAAGCCCTTCCTCAGTGGTGTTCAACGATCTCCGCGCTAGCGTTCGCTCCTCAATCTGAAGCTGAACTGTTCCAATTGCAGTCTCAAGAACTGTCAACTTCGGGACTTAGTGTGCATTTAGTTACATTTAGTGTGCGTTCCAATTCCAAGTGAAGGGATAATCTCTGAGAAAACGCAGCCATGGCGGACACTGTGGCGTATCACATGGAACGGATGCTCCCCGAGCTCGACGATTTGGAGAAGCGGGAGCTTTTCACTCGCGAGGAGATTAAGGAAATCGTTCGCCAGCGCCGTGATTTCGAGTATCTTTTGAAGCGCCCGTCCGCACTGAAACAGGACTTTCTGCGGTACGTGGATTACGAGACGCAGCTGGAGTCTGTTCGCAAGGCGCGCAAGCAGGTCAGTTTTGCTTTGCTGGAGATGATTCAATGCTGTCAAGTTCTTTTCCTAAATTATGAACTTAAAATGTTAAGATCGTTTGCAGAAAATGCATTCTTAAACTTCAATGCAAGGCAACCATGAAACGAATTATCCCCGTTTTATTTCGTTCTCGATTTCAGTAAGGATTTGACAACTTTTTAATCCTTGTATGTTTACTTTCAACTTAAGAATTGTGTATTTACATACAGAATCGGAAAACTGCAGTGTGGAAGATTTTTACAGAATAATGTGGAATAAAATGATGATTTCGTTTGCTGTAACCCTGATTATATTCAGATTCTCGTTTATCTTTGAATGCTTTTGCTATACGTCCAAAATGGTTTAGGTCTTGTCTACGAAACTCCCTAAAGGAGAAAGCTGGCGTGCGTCCATTTCCGATCGGAGTTGTGCCATGCGCATTATGATGATCTATGACCGTGCTGTGACGAAATTCAAAGGGGATTTGGAGTTATGGCTGCGCTACGCGGAATTCTGTCGGTCTCGAGGCTCTCGTCGAGTTCAGAAGGTGAATTTATGTTGTTGAAATTCATTGTCTGGAGTCTGGATTAGACGTTTTCTAGGTCTGATTTTGATGTATCGCTACTTATTTGTTTCTGATGTTCTTGAATTAGTCATTTGCTCGTATCTAATCTGTTGCATGCAGTCCATTTTTTGGGCAATTTTAACCCCGAATTTGTAATTTTCATGGTTTGAAAAATACAATTCAGATTCAGCAAGATTTACTTCTCCAGAATCAGTGAGGAACATATGTTGGTTAAATATCGAACAAAAGAAAGTCCCCATTTGATCCCCTGAAAAGTGCTGATAAAAATATGAGGCCTGTAGGTCCTTGGGGGAAAGTCTAGGGTCCACCAAGAGCTGAAAGCTGATTATAAGCTCTTCTTTTGTAGGTGCTAATGAAGGCAATTCAATTGCATCCAGCAGTGCCGGGATTGTGGATTTATGCATCAGTGTGGGAGGCTGAACACAATTCGAATGTGACTGCTGCTCGGGCTCTCATGCAACAAGGACTACGAACGTGTCCCAAATCTGAACTTTTATGGCTCGAGTATTTTCGCATGGAGTTGATTTTTGCAGAGAAAGTCAAGGCTAGAAGGTTGGTCCTAGGTATCAGTATGCCAGAAACCCCTGCAATTACAGAGGCAGGTGAAGATGATATCTTGAAGTCAGGAACAGATGAAGGTGAAGAGGAAGGGAAAGTTCAGGTATCTCATCAGGAAGCGAGTATTAAGATTGCTCAAGTCATTTATAGGAAAGCGATCACTGAGATACCTGGCAGTGTCAGATTTCGGCAAAGGTTTCTAGAGATTCTTGAAAGTATTGATGTGGAGAAGTTAATGACTCTTGAAGATGAAATATATGCCGGTCTGAGAGAGGACTTTGTCACAGATGAAGAGACTTGGGCTTGGCTCGCAAGACGGCAATTTGTTAAAGCCGAGAGCAAGGGAATGGAGTTGATTGACTGTAGGAAAGAATCTACCAAGGTAGGCTACTTCATTCCGTATTTGTTGCCAAATCATGTTTGGCACTCTTGTTAAGATTTAATTTGTAATCCCTGTACAACTTTATGGATCCTGGACTCCAATGTGTAGTACGTCAATTCTGTTGCTGCTTTAGTGTTACTAGTGAGAGGTTTGTGTTAGTGGCTGATGATTCTGTTCTTCACTGATTTGCTCAGGTGTACGAAGAAGCTCTTCAATCAATTCCTTCAGCTCGCATGTATGAGCTTTATGCTGAAGTTTTGATAGAGAATCTGGAGCATGATGATGAAGAACTGCTTGAGGTGAACGATCTCGTAAGCGAAAAGGGTCAATCTACTTTAGACGAATCTGCTGAAACTTTGCTCTCACTTTATAAACGTGCCAAAGCAGCTGGGGTTGAGAGTGAAATACTTGCACAAGGTCAAGCGGGGCTCTTGTTGCGGTGGGGAAATATGGATACGGCTAGAGAAGCTCTAGAAGTTTCGTGCAAGGAGAATGCTTCAACCTGTGGGTCAGCAAGGATATGGACCGTGCTTCTTTCTTTAGAGACGAAACGTAGCAGTGTAAAGCCCCTGGATAGTTCTGAGCAGATTTCGAAGCTTCTGAAGGCAGCGTTTAAGAATGCCAGCGATGATGTCAAGGATTTGTTGCAAATAGTAAGTAATTACGCCAATGCTCCTGGCAATTTCCCACTATTTACGTGCTTCTGGAACGCATTGGTGGCGAATGGTAGCTGACAGGTGCTACTGCAGCCACTGGTGGTTTTGCTAACCTTGAATTATGGTGGGTATTTTTTCCCAGGCTGCTGAAGTTCAGACAGTTAGTAGAAAGCCCTTTGATGACTTTCTTCGGTTGCTAGAAAGTCTCTTGGCCGGAACTAGTGGTAAGCAAGCAGGAGCTGAGGTAGCATCAGCTCTGGTTGACTGGGTACTTCATGCCGAAGGACTTCAGCGTGCACGAGAAATCTACACTAGGTACCGGTGCCCTACATATTTGTCTTCTTTTGGGGATGCCCAGCGTGTTTTATTCAAATCTCGTATTGGCATTAGTGTTGAATTGAACGCCAAATTGTTAAAAGTGCCTGATGTCATGTGAGTTTTTTCTGCCTTATTATTTTCTTTCCACTTATACAACCTTCAATATCACTTACATTGTACTTCTATCGTAGTAATGAAAGACGGGGTAGATGACTGTCCAACTCTTCTCACACTATCTTTGATGATCGTTTTTGTTCTGATACGTAGAATGTGCTTAATGCCCATGTACTTTCAACAATTTGGTGTTTTCTCTAATTCCTTTCTTCGTACTGACGCGCTGATTGCAATTGTTGGTTTCTGTTTTACAGGTTGATCGCTCTTCCAAGACCCGGTTTGAGTTTCTTGAAGTGTTGTATCGCGATAGAAGCAGGCTTACTCTCTGACGGCAATGCTGAAGCTCTCAGACAGCTTCGGAAGCTGTTCAACATAGCTGTTGAACTCCACGGGCACTACGATGATAGTCTTTGGCTGGAATACTGTGCTCAAGAGAGGAAGGTAGAGTTCTCTTATGACAAACAACACCCCCCACCCCCACCCCCACCCCATGTTATATCAATATCATGTCTTTTGTGTTTCTGAGGCGTGTTCCTGAGTGGTTCATCTTTCTATCTTCATGGCGACCAATTTGACGCTAAATTTTTCTTGCAATTTTACAGGCAGGGAACATTGAAGAGGCGAGTAATATTTACTGGAGGGCGAAGAAGGCATTGAGCAACCCGTCAAGTTTTCTTGAGAAGTACCAATTGCTTCGATAGCGTTGAGGTTTTATATTACT
Organism: Pseudoscleropodium purum; assembly: GCA_963969395.1. Lineage (NCBI taxonomy): Eukaryota > Viridiplantae > Streptophyta > Bryopsida > Hypnales > Brachytheciaceae > Pseudoscleropodium > Pseudoscleropodium purum. Next base: position 9,171,323 of record OZ017797.1, read on the forward strand.
GGCAACCCAACCACAATTTTCTGATACTGAGAAATGAGGATTTTGCATAGTTAGTGGAGAGCAATGTTTCAGTGATCATTGCACATCCCTAGAAAATGGCAGGTGCAGTAGTCATTTGGGGCCTTACTTTGACTTGATAGGAGGTGGTTATAGTTAAAGGTATTTTGGAAAGATCAAATCATTCCCATTTACATCTGTCGGTAGAATTCATTTGTATTATATGATTTTCTTCTTGATTGAGGTCACTACACCGAAATTGTCCTGAGATTCTAGTGATATTCTGCTTTCGTAGATGTACCTGCTGATATTCACGGAACTTACTCAACCATGAGCAGGGATTTTTTTTTCATTCTTAATGAAATGCCATAGTGGTCATACAAAATGTTATAGTGGTACTTTCAATTTTGACATTCATCCACATTGGATAGAAAATGCCACATTAGCACATATCACATATCCATAATTTTACCGTTTATGTTCTAAGGGCTTGGTGTTGGGTCAATTATTTTGGTGCAATTTGATGACATTTTGCTGGAAAAACAACATTGACCATGAGCATGCACATTTAGATGTATCTGACATGTGCGATGAAGTAATGACATTTAACTTTCCACAATCTCACCCTGGTTTAGGTGACTTTCAGCTGCTACACTACTACTGCTGTACCTTTCAGGTATTATTAGACATTCCTTGTTTTTGTTTGGTCAAACTTCATTAGTTTCCTATATTAAAACACACCTCTCAAGAAGTTCATATTTTTCTCATGTAGTAACATATATTCACAATTGAACTTCATTTTTTCACAATTAAATACATTAAAATGAAATTTATATGATTTTTAAAAGTAATTTCTTTGTAAAAATCATAGTAATTACAAAAATGTTATAAATAGTATGAATTTTCAGCAAAAATGGAGATCATAGTAACAAACATCATAGTGTATCTAATGTACTCCTTGAATGCATACAAAGAGAAATTCAATAGAAAAAATCAAAAGTGGTGTATTTTAAGCTTTCAAGATACTACCTTCAAAGTATTAAAAAATATATATTTTTTATCAATCCCCCCTCAAAATAAAATGGAATAAAAAGTAGATGAATGGAGGTATTTTTTCTTAGTTAAAGTTAAAATATATAAAATCAAGAACTATGTGAAAATTGAGGTTTGACCCTAAAACCATGCCACTTGAGCTAGTTTGTCTTTTTAGGGTTAAAGCATCATAATACTATACCTTTAACCTTGGAAAAAAATGGCCCCCATGACCAAGGTGGTTACTAAAATTTTCTCATTATTGAACCTATAGATACATTTTTTGTTCTATAAAGAATGCATCCATAGGCCTTATATGTCTACAATGTCCTTACAAGGTTAACTAGGATGGAAAGTAATCTTTATGAAACTTAATCCTTTAAGTCCTAGAGCTATTTTGTTCAAAGTTGGAATATAGACAAAATCTTTAGTGAATGTGGGACTATTGGAGAGAGAAGGGTGGAAGTAAAAAAATAGTTGTAACAAATTGGAGAATGAGTGTTTGACAATGGGCGTGCAAAAGAATTTGTGAGGACAATTCATTGTTGGTGTTGTGCAAATATAGGCCAACAATACTAGCAACCTCTGAAAAGATTCACTTCAAGAACCTTTGGATTTTGTAGACATTGCTTTCATAATTTATACAAAGCAATCAAAATTAAAAAATACTCCAACCTTCAATGTGTGAAAATATATGCTTCATATGAGAAACACTCAACATGGGTGAATACAAAAACTTTTACTTGAAATTGACACAAGTTCAATTGTACTTCTTTTGTGATTGATCAATACTTGTATAAAAATAGTTGAAGTCAATGTCTACAATAGATGATGGAAAAAAGACTCTTACAAAGCACATTGTCAACCATTGTACTTGAAAGTACTAAAAATATTGCTTTTCACAATATCGTACATCATATTTCTTTATAGTTCCCTTTCTAGAATGTGTCCATTGCACCATCTTTGTGTTTGCTTTCCACCTTTACCCCGGCCAATGTTCAAAATACAAGAGGGACCCCTCTTTTGCAATTCTTTATACATATATTTGCATGTATCATATAGAGATTGGCAATCATATTTATGATGTATAAATGCACTTAATTGTTGAATGCAACTGTATTTTCAAATTTTGATTGCTTCGATTCATTCTCTATCAAATAAATTAGAATCCTCCATTTCCTAACTCACTTCCAATTCCTCTCAAACTATGAGTTATTTTTATTTTTCTTACTAAAAAAACTAGTTCATGGTTCCTTGGGACTCAAAGGTTTAGCACTGCATTTTTATGGAGACTACTATGGAGTGGAGCTATAGAGTTCGGTGGAGAGATCACTTTGTATACAAGAGCCAAATCTATTGTGATCAAATTGTACCTACATATGCAATCACTAAGTAACACAACCTCTGAGTGACAATAAACAATCCCATTTTCATTGAAAGATGAGTAGCCATACCCAATTGTCCAAGTCATACGTACTCTACTTGGTAATTAAAGGTAAACCAGATGAATGAACAAGCAAGTTTTAGATACTCCAATAGATTGATAAAAACTCTGTTCTTCGAAAGATAGCGTGAATAAAGTGTCTGTTCATAATGACAATGAGCCAATGTCCAGCAGATCAAGGGCTATTGATTAGATGATACTCCAACAATTATGTTGCCAAATGTAACTGATGCTTCCGTAACATTGATGTAGCTTTTGCATCTATACAGGTTTCCACCAAGTGCAGCACCAGCAAAAATGAATCATTTCTCTTCCAAAGTTCCAAGTAGCCAAACTAAAACTCATAATTTAACCTCAATATCTCAGCTTCAAACTATCCATTTCAAAGCTATTTACGGCTTCAATCTTCCCCAATGCTATGTTACAAAACCGTACCAACAATTACCAACGGAATGGACTTTTCCAAACATCGTTGAGCCTTCCATATAATTAACTACATACACAATGCATACAATACAATACAGACAAAAATCTTAAGTGGTATCCAGCCAACTCATTTTGATGTTTTCCTTCCCCAGATTACGCATGAACTGTTGGCCGACCCAGGAGCCTCTCTTCACGAAGACAGCAGGGAATCCAAGAGGAGCTTGCACCTCAGCGTGGAGACCCGGCTGTTTGGTGGGCGCTTCGTACAAATCTCCTGTCCAGACATGCTCCCACACGTCCCCCCCGCTGGGGAAGTAGGCTTGCACTTGCGTGTACCCTTTGTCCAGCACCGGCACCACCAGAAGCTCAGTTCCCACTAAGAACTGCTGGTACACGATGGTTTGGACGTGTTGGTCGTCCGGGTAATGGAGGAACAGGTGCCTTACGACAGGCATCCCCACTGCTGCTGCTTCCTGCATTTACAAAAAACAACAAAAACGGCAACATATCAGCTTCACAAGTTTCACAGAACCTCATTGGAGCCCATTTCTTGTGGCTTGGCATGCTGTTTCACGTTACGTAGTCTACAACCTCATTGGAGTTCATTCATTTCTGTAGAGGCGGCAGACATGCTTTGGAAAGGGAGAGCGCGATTGTATCTCGTAATCTTGACTTCCTTTGACGTTTGACGTTTTAGAGTTTTTCATTTCAGACACTTGATTGAGCATGATTGAATATGATTCAGCCCTCGAAGCTGTGTCCGGAAATGTGAAAGTAAAACTCGTTATGGGAATAACATCGCTTGTCAATTGTCTGGCTAACGATGAAGATATTATAAAAGTATAAATTTAGACTTTAATTAAGAATTTAGACGTTCAAGGATAATTATCTTGAGTTGTGATTACAGCATTCACAAACTTATCTTTAAGTATTATCAGATGGGAAATGCAAGGCAGCCATACCTTGATCAACTGTCGGCGGTAAAACTCCCAGGCTCTGTAGATTTTGGCACACCGAGCAAAGTGTCGAAGAGTTGTGTCATTGGAGTAGATCTGCGCATTTGCACCCGGGACATTCCCCTGTTTCATAATCACACGCCGACGAAGATCAGTTAGACTCGCAGTCTGAATTCGTGACAAATGTGTGACAATCAATCACAGTGTGACAAGATATCAAGACATTCCAAAACGCTGTATTAAGAAAAGGTACATGTAATCACAACCGATTGACGATCACGTGCAATATAGGCACGGAGGTTGTAACATGAAAGAAGAATGGGAGCCAAGGTTGCCAAGGTTTAGAGTAAAGATATCTTGTATGGGTTCACAACCGATGTTACAAAACCCCATTGATACAGTAACAATTTCGGCACACAGGCAGCGACATGAAAAGAGGAAGGGGAGTCGAGGGTTTAGGGTTGCAGGGCTGCAAGGTTTAGGGTTTTAAGTTCCAGGTTTCAAAGCAGTTTCCAGGTTGCACACCACTGACCTCATGTGACCGAAAGACGACGGAGAAGGCGTTGAGTTCCATCCACCGAAACAGCAGCTCCTCCGAGCGCCTGTATCGCAGCAATGGCAAGTCGACAGTGCAATACCCTCCAACGTCGCTGTGGTTGAACGCGTACCCGCTCACTCCACTGGACAGCAAGCCCGTGACAGCGCTCTTAATGCCGTCGTTTCGTTGCCAGCTGACCATCTGGTCGCCCTCCCAAAACAGCGTCGCCCAGCGAGGGCTGCCGCGGTACCCCGCGCGCATGAAGAACACCAGCTCGTCATTGTCCTCCTCCAAATCCTCCAAGTCCTTCAAATCCTCTTGAGCTGGTCTTGGATGCCGTGAAGCCAGTTGCTTTGTTGTGCGCTGCTCTTGCTCCCACTCCTCCACGAACTCGCGGTTCAGTTCCGCCCAGAGTTCTGGATACCTGTTGCCATGGAATTGGTGAGAGATATCGAGTACATCCCGTACACCCCATTGCAAAATTTGCAACAATCGGCTCAGCTAGGAGGAACCGGTCGTGGGATCAAAGTGCAGTGGAATTCGAAACGGCTCCCACTCTCCCAGAGACGGAGTGTAATCTTAACGTGAGGTCAGATACACTACTAAGTATTTACTGTACTAGGTATGCTCAGTATGTATCAAACGATGACGGAGGTCGCCTAACTTTGCCCTCGCTCACGCAAAAGATGATTCCTTATCTTGGACCTATATCCGTGGACAGGTATTACAGAATGGTATGAACTCCAAACCCTACAAATCATGTGTTTTCGTTTTCTTGGAGAATGCCACGAGTTTTCCAGAGTGATCGTTAACAATCAACGTAGTCCTATGGCTATCAACTTGGTCCTATTATAATACAGTCTTGCTTACAATCTTGCTTTGGGGGTTTAGGGTTTAGGGTTTAAGACTTCACTGAGAGTAACTTCAATTCCAACTTACCTGTTGTGAGCAGTGGCGGGATCTTCCCCGGAATGCAAGCAAGCATCAAACGGCAACGACTCTCCAAAATCCGCCATCCACCCCCTCACGCCACTCCCCACCATCTCCCTCATGAGCCCCTTGAGCCACCCCTTTGTTTCTGGATTGCTCAGGTCCAACATTGCTGCCACGAAGCTGGTGATGGGCAGCATGTAGGGCTTCCCTCCGCTGTCCGCCACGGCGTAACCTTCCTCCACGGCCTCCGTGAAAAGCTCCTTGCGCCCTCTTGGACTTGCAAGCTCCTGGGTCCTTGATTTCGCCACGATGAAGGGGTTCAGGTACGCCATCGTTCGCACGCCGTGGGAGTGGAGGTCGGAGATTAGCTCTTCCCAGCGGGGGTAGTGGGTGCGGTCCACTTCCCAGTTCCACCATAGCTGCCAACCCACGCTCGTCTTACGTTGCCCGACCCAGTCCTAATGCAACCAAGACCAAGACAACAGGACTCCGTTAGCAATTGCAGGGCACCATTAGCAATTTTCAGGGCGCCGTTAGCAATTTCGCCAATATGCAAGACAACGAAAAGCACGATGTTGAGAGTAGAATTCGTTGGATTGGCACGATTATCTCTTGGTCATTGGCAACGTTGGTAGCATTTCAATGACGAGGAGATCACGGTTTTGAGTTTTGGGGGTCGAGTTCGTTAGACTGACGTGATTTAGCTCCTGATTGGCAACGTCGGTTACATTCCAAGAAAATGAGATCAGGGTGTTGCAGGACAAGTGTATTAGATTGGCACAATTCGAAGGCGCTATGAGCTCGTGCCCACTGGCAACCTCGGCAACAATTCAACGACAAGGTCACAGAATTGGGGATCAAATTCGTTCAATTGTCGCGCAAGTCCAGAGCACAACTATCTCCGGCCCATTGGCAACGACTGAAGCATTTAACAAAAAGGACATCACGTTGTTGAGGGACAAATTCGTTAAATCGGAACGATTCCGAGCGCAAAAACTGGGACATTCCAGTGCACGACGGCACAGGAGAATCCAAAATGTTCAGCTATGGAAGTTTTGAAGAACTCCATAGTGAATGGCCAGTGATGATAGAATATGATACTCTAGGATACCCAAGCACGCGAGCACTAGTCATGACTTACTTGGAGCCAGAAGGCCGAAATTGGGACATCATACTCCCTCACTTTGCGCCACACCTCCCTCACAGCGTCGTGACCCCCTTGCATTCCTATGATGGCGCCCTTGGTAATCCACGCCGGCAGCGCCCGCATCCGTCCCACTGCCGCCGTGTACTCCTTGATGAGCTCCGACGGCGTTTGCCCGTAGAGTATCCGCCCTTTCATCTCCCCAGCATGCACCTACAAACCGCTCAATTCCTCCATTTCAGCAATCCGCACAATAAATGCGCACAATTATGGTGATTTGCAATGCGTGCAATCGAGAGACTTGCAAGGATGATTGCGATTAGCTTACTTGCACTTGGACGCAATCCCGTTGCGTCAGATCAAACACGGAGTGCTCATAACCCTCTAAGAACAGCGAGTTCATGTCCGAAGTGAGGTAATGCGGCGACGGCGCGTAAGTCGTGTGCCAGTCGCCTCCAGCCCTGCAAATTTCACAGCGAATTTTTCACACCCGCCAACAATTCTCGTCATGATTTCAAATCGCACCCATAATTTTTGCTATGAATTCAAATCACAAACATGATTACACAGATCAACCGCGTCCCTGTTGATGGGGATTAGGGTCAGTACCTATACGCGACGAGATTCGCAGCCGCAGTAATCGGCTGATCGCCACGCCCCAACCCTTGCTCCTGCACCAGAATCGGCACGCGTCTCCCCTTCATATCAAAACACGAGAACTGCTCTCCGAATCCGAAGAAGCGCTCTCCAGGATGCGAGCCATAGGATAGCATCACGCGATTCAATCTCGGCACCACGACATCATCAAACTCCGGAGAAGTGCTTTCGACATCGACAGGCTTCACGCGGCGATTCTCGCTCCACTCGCGCGGCGAAACTTGCTTCCACCGGCGAGATAAACTCCTGTTTGTGGATTTCTTTGATGACCGAATGCTGCGCGTGGGAAATTTTGAAGGGACGTTCTTCCGCAATGGCGCGTCGAGTTCGACGTGGAATCCCAGCTGGTGATCGCGCCTCTCCGAGAATATGAGTCGGTAGCGCACACCAACTCCATGCGCGGGGGTCACGCGCTCATTCCCTGAACCGCAATGGCAGAGTTCAGTGAAACCGGCCGAAACCGCAGATCTACACCAGTTCTACTTTGTACACAGATTCGGCGATCTGAAACACACCATTTCAAGCTCCAAAGATTCGAGGTTTCAAACGTGATGAATTCGACTCAATCATCAAATTGTGAAGAATTCAAAAGGGGGAAACTTTCATATCACCAGAATCAATGGAGAACATGTCAGAAAATCAATAAAATCCAGCCTTCTGATCCAAAAAAATTCAATATCACTGAACTAGGCCAATTGGAGGTTCTGTTTCAATTTGGACCGAGCGAAGATGGCGTACGTGAGTACTATGAGAGAGCTCCAGTGATAGCCAGCTCCAACGTGGAACCTTGCCATTGATATCAGTTTATCTGACATTTATTCACGTTACAATAGAGAAAAATATTCTCAATCCAGTAACGCATCATTCAAGCTATGCATGAAGCCATTTTTGCAAAACATTTGCTTCGCTTAGGTTGTGAGAGTCAGTGTAGTTAGTGTTCCAATGTGACCATATATACCTGTTTCATGAAACGGGCTGTCGTGATCCTCGCGCCGATTCCCATTGTGGTACCGCCATAGCTCCCCCGTCGCAAGCTCGCAAGTGGAGTACAAGCATCCCGTGACCACCACAACTGGAGCACCCCCATTGTCATCAAGGAGCGTCCCATCCGGATCCCTCAATTCCACCTTCAGAGCATCCCCTACTCCTCTTCCTAAGCAAACACTCTTATAATCACTGCAAGCTCGCTCTTGCACACCCTCTTGCCCACCCTCGGTGATGTCTTCGATGGTTTGATGGTCGAGCAGAAGCTCCGTTTGGTCGTTGACAGAGAAGGATCCATGGCTTTCATAAATAGTGGACTCGCCCAAAGCCGCGGCGACGAATGCTCCTTTGGACGGCGTGGCCCAGAGCACGCGTTCAGGCTGACGACGGTGGTGAACTGCGAGAGATTTGGAGTCCCAGGAGACGAGGAAATTCTTCCCGGCGGCAAGAGTGCGCGACTTGAGGGCGGATTGGTCGTGGTGAAGGTGACCGCGGACGAAGTCCAGGCCTGCAGGTGGCCGTGGAAACGGGTTGTGGAGGCGCCGCGGACGCGCTGCTCCGGCTGTTACTGTTGGAGTTGCTGCAGTCGTGGTCTCGCTCGCCATGCCCATCTCTAGCTACCTCTTGCTCCAATGCTGGGACCAATGCTTTTCCCTTTCTAAGGTTGGAATTTTTCTGTACTGGAGGTGCTGCACAAAACATGCAGCTAGCAGCAATTGAAGAAAAGATCGGGTACTATCTGGAACCAGTTTGAAGCTCGACTAACTACGCAAATGGATGTAGATGGTGAGTGTTACTCTTGGAGCCTCGATCTTGTCCGAAGAAGGCTTCGAAGTGGATTCTGTGATACGAAGTCGTAGCAACATCATTGGGAGACTCTCAAAAATCGTGGTGACCACTCAAACGTAAATCATGAATTGGGGACTACAACATCACAGACTCCTCTGAACATTGTTGCTGCTGTAAATTGAGCTGCTGAAGGCCCTAGCTAGACTTGAAGGCCATCCTCACGTACGTGCTTTGATCCTCAGACACATACTAATTGATCTGCATCGCAAGGCAAAGGTGGAGAATAAGAAAGTGTTCGTCGAAATGGTAAGCAGCAGTACGATCATCATTACCAAGCTGTAGCATGACTGTCAAGTACGGCCAGACAAGCTTGCGCAAGAGTTCACCATATCGCAACGAAATGGCGACAACTCCAGAGAGCATCATCAAATGAAGCATGTCGATCTGTAAACTAGTTGCGAACTCAATATTAATCTAAACTTGCATTACTTTCAATGGAATGGAAGCACACGGCAACAACGAAACAACAATGCAGATCGATCGAAGCTTACTCGATCATTCCGTCTGTGATCGAATGAGTGAAGTCAATGAAATACAGCTTTCATGAGAATTGATGGAGAAGTTGCTTGAAATCTCCGGCTCTGTTTCAGTCTCCAACACGCAGTCGTCTCGACCAGGAACCTCCCCAGTCTCCCTCTGTACTATTCTTTGCACGTGAATCCCTTCTTTATGATTCTCCTCCATTGTACTACTCCTTGCATTAGGAACAGCAAACATGGGTTACGTTAAGATGTTGAATGTACAAGCTTCCGAAGTGGACATTCTATTTCTTGTAAACAAACATTATTATTTACTTATTATTATTATTGTTATTACTTGGTTTGTTCAGTAGAAAGCGGACGTGTTTTTTTTTTCAGCTTTGTTGAAAGCATAAGAAACCAAAAAAACACGTGTTTAGTGTGACAAGAAACCCAAATGGAAGTGCTTGTGAAGGAGGTCCATGTCCAATTGAATTTGCGAAAATGGAAGGATTCTACGAAGCAACTGAAGCCATGGAATCTGATGGTTGGAATTTGAATCTGAAGTTGACCGTGAGTTACTTATTACTGGATTCAGTCCAAAGCTGGAATCCGGTACACTGTATGTGGACATTGAGGAAATTCAAACGACCAGGTGCAATGTATCTGGGAGAGCAGATGCACTGAATCTGGATGTTGCTATGGAAGTTGGGATTGGGAGGGAATTTTTGGAATTTTTGGAATTTTACCCACTAATTGCTCAAACCATTCATGGGATGGATGATTTATGTTTTCTTAAAGTTGTTATCATCCAATTAATACTCGTTGGAGATTGAGTAATATATTAATGGGAAGGAGAAAGAATGTAATGGATTTAATAAAATTTGTTAAACCTACTATTACACATTACGAATTTTTCAAATTGGTCTTTTTATTTTTAATTGGGAATTAACTAAAAAAGCCTATATAGACAAAAAAAATAACTGATGAATGACTTTCAAGATGAAGAATACATCTATTAGTTTGAAAACTGATCAATGATGAATCAATCATTTCTAAGAAATAATCAAATATGACTTTATAAATAATGGAATCTACATATCAATGACACCTATGAAATGTTGCATGAATAATATTTAAATCATTTAATAAATGAACATATTAATTACTTAATATATTGTGAACTTTTCAAGTAATCTAGTTAGCAAATCAAAGACGATTCCAAAACACAAAATAATGCATTATATAAACACCATGTAAAGAAAATTATAAGGGTTCAAAGATTTTTGGTAGATTATTTAAAACATATACAAACTCTAATGCCAATGTGGTTCACATTCTCAAAACCAATATGTACTCAATATACAAGATTTTGGAGTGTCATATTCCAAGTACCTTCACTTTGCAAACACCACCCGTTACATTGTTTGAACATATTTGAAGGTAACTACATCTAATTGGAACACCACTACTTGGTTGCAAGAGTGGTGTTCTAAGCAAAACAAATTTAATTCAAACTGGGTGTTGCCAAAATGCATTCCTCCAAGCCTCACTAACACCACTCTTTCAACCCACAGCTAATGAAAGATCCAGGCAGTCACGAAAATCCAAGACCTTTCAACATCAACTCGAGATGCATTCAGCTAGTGAAACATGGATTCAACCAAATTGTGCACAATTGTTTCAAGCTCACCAACTCGGGATCCTACCCTCTCACAAATTTTGGCTAGCTCTTAGCAGGGCCATAGTAGGACCCAAGGCACCTGTCCGCATGTACCGATGCCGAATGATGGGAGCACCAGGCACCCGAGGGTTCCTCTTACTAATTTCTACTGCTCTTACTTGGCTGCTCCGTGTTTTAGCAACATCGGCAGGTGCTGGACCATCACCATTCTGCCCTCCCAACTCTTTGCTAGCTTTTAAAGAGAGCTCCAGTTTCTTATTAATGATCTCTTGAGAAAGCATTTCTTGCCAACCTGCACCACAAATCGAAGATGAAACGACATGTAACCCCAGCAAGTTCATAGACACGCCACAGTCCAGTCCATTTTACAACTTCAAAATTCACACATCGTATTCACAGTACCTGCATTGGTTGATTGCTCCAAGACTGACTCTGGCTCCACAGTCGAAGAGCGCCCTACCTCCCCTCCTTCACTGCCTCCAACGGCTCTGAGTTCTGCTTGATCACTGGGTGCGTTGTCTGCGGTTGAGGCTGTCTTCAACCGGTCAGCTGCAGTAGGTTGTACAGGCTCTTGAGAGACCGTTGCAGGTTGGGGGGACGTGATTGGAACGTCGACAGTCGTTGCATTCACATCAGGAGGCTCCTGTGATTGACAATTGACTTGGACAGGCCCTGCTTCCACAACTCTAAGCTCCATAAGCGTGGCAAGGTTTACCTGGAAAAGGCAAAAGATAAGGACTCAGGTCCGAAAATGGAAACAAAGAATAAGCCCACAACACAATGGACAGCAAGAGCATGCATAGGTACAAAGTGAAAGTCAACTGGAACTGCAATTCGTAAACGGAAGTCAAAATCATTGCTACGAGCCATGTCCACATACCTCTAAAGTGCCATCTGAGGTATAAGGAGGCAAAAACAAATCCTTATTCAGACTTCCGTCCTCATCTTCAATCTGTTGAACATGAATAGGATACTCGGGTACTGGTTCCAAAGTAATCATCTTACTCACACCATCATAGATAGAAACTTTCCCAACCTGAAACAAGAAAAGAACATGAATCTTAGACAAGATAGAAAATGGGAAGCACGACATCAAAATGCGTGACATGTACTTCATTGCACAATAACAAAGCCTGGGAGAAGTATCCACATAAACGCCAGTCGGAGATACCCAACTGTAACATAGGTATGCCGGTGTAGAAACTTTACAACCAAGATATCGGTAATGGAAACAGAATGAAACTCACCCTATAGCTGGAAAGTTCTGGGGTCCAAGAAGGCGTCAGCTCCACCAATTGATATGCCAGAAGATCTCCTACCTGGTTAGAGAGGCAACCTTATCCAACATTAGCAGATCTCATTAAACAAAAAACAGAGATCATATAGGAATACATAATAAATAAGTTGTATCAGCAACAAGCTCTGATTCCATTATGAAGAATTCAAATTCTCCTACAAAATTGTTGAAGAAAGTCCAATCTTGAGGAAAGAAGAAACATTGACCGATGCACAGATTACAGTTCACGTTCTGAGACAAAGATGATATCGCAGGAGGTAGGAAGAGAAGCATACCACAGGAATACGACTGAGAAGAGGAAGCTTTTCAAAATCAAGCTTGTCCGCAACAACTTCCTCACTGGGAAATTGCTCCACAGTCCCCTCCGAGGGTCTATTCCCCAACTTCCCATTCCTGTTGTGACCATCTTCAGAATATCTGCCTCGGGATTTTCCTTGACCCCAGGCTTGCCCCTGTTTTTTGCAGCGGACTTCAGTGTATGACAGCAAAACAGGCTGCACATAAGATAACAACCCTATCATTAGTCATTAAAAAAACCAGACTTCTTGAAACAATAAACAATTAAACTTACTTGGAAGCAAATGCTGTCAGCATAAGTCAACCAGTTCACAAAGAAAGAAGTATGTGAATATGCAACATAGTCTCAACACTAGCATGTGCAGTATGCGATTTTAGCTAGTTTCGACACAAAGGACTACTCCATATGAAGAACACCTCTTGAGTACTCTAAATGGGTTGTATCACTATGTTCCAAGAAATTTCCTTCAATCCCCGCCTTATTTCCAGAGATGAGAAGACTTACGGCTGTACATAGCCCTTCAGCTCTTGCATCTGCATCAAGTAGAAAATTTCTTGAGATGATGGTCGTCAAAAGAAAAAACTTCTTAAAAGATGATATCAATTCTCCAAATTAGATACTACACCAATATCAAGAAATAGTGCGCATGAAAAATAACAAAACAGCAAAGCATTTGGAAAATAAAAACTAATATATAAATCAGAGAATACGATTGATTCGGCTCACAAACATATGAATCATCAATGAAGGAGGTAATTACCTTCAACATGCTCAAAGCGGATGTGACCAGGGGCACACATTCTGGGCAGAATTTCCTCTTCTGCCTCGGCCTCGGCCTCAACTGCGGCCTCAACCGCTGTCTGTGCCTCTGCATCTGCCTCAGCCTCAGCCTCAGTCTCAGTCTCAGTCTCAGTCTCAGTCTCAGCCTCTGCCTCTGAAGTTTCAGATTTACTGGTATCTGTTTGATCCTTTGGCTCTATTTGCTGTGTCTTGGCATCATCTTTCTTCGGAACAATGCCATTCTGTAACCATAAGAGTATACCATTATGAACACAAAGACAAATAGAGCCCTACTTCAGAAGTGAACACATTATTTTGACTTGATCATTCTAAAATCATATTAATTAAACCCAACTGAAGAAATAGACAGTCAACATCAAGGAATACACGAAGCAGCAGGAAGACAGCCAACAGTAGAGCTTCTGAGAGTGTCGACCATACACACACGAGTAGACTCATAAAAGAATGCTGCCATAAGAGGTTAACCTGCCCATGTTCACGTAGCCACCTCCTCTTAGCTTTCTTCCTTCGTGCACTTCTGCTGGGCCTCTGCCAGGACATCAATCGCCCATCAGTCAATCATACGTCATTCCAATCAATAGAACTCCTCAATACATTCAACTCGAGCTGGTAGGTTGCTGCTGAATTTAGAAAAATCATGACACAAGTCTTAATCCGTTCTTTAATAAGACTTTCAAATATCACTTTAGAAAGCGATCCCATACATGCTGAGAAGAGCAAGAGTGCAACCTTCTCTGCCGTATCGGCCTGCTCAGGAGCGGTTTCATTAACGAGAGGACTGCCATTGTTTCCCTTCGCCTCACTGCTGCCAAAAATGAAACAGCGACAATATTCAGTTTGTTGCAGGGACAACAATACTATGACATTGTAAACAACCAAACATGGTTGGGATACCCTCAACAAATAATTCTACTAAACATAAAAACAGTATGAAAAGATAATATTCTCGGCAAAACATCGTAAGATCTCGTCAGAATCTAAGGATTAACATTAGTAGTCTTCTGGACAATCGCACATTACCTAAACGTATTTGTAAAAGTAATATCCCCAGAGAAAGTTCTTACATGCACCATGGGCTTATCAGAAGTGTTGCAAAATATGCATATGCTCCTACCGTGTCACAAAATATGCATATAGTCAGGGTCATGCTAAGAATTCGAAACTCACTCATGGTTTCCTATGGACCTATAACTAATCCCAGGTGTACCCCATATACCTTACCTTTGCCCTAAGAAATTTAAGAATTGTGGCATAACAACTTCATTATTTACATTCGTGAGACCATTGCCATACCTCCTCTCATTCAGCACTTCTGTTTCATGATTATCATGGTTTATGTCCTGCCGCTTCTTGAGTTTCTCTCCCTTTCGACTTGACTCTGGTTTAAACTTTTGTGGTACTGGATCAATTTCTGCAGGCTTTTCTGGGTTTGCTGTCTCCTTCACATGTATGACTTTTCTGAGCAGAAAGGAAGCAAGCAAGTAACGTGTTAGAGAGTTCATACTATATAGTGTTGACTGAGTCTAGAATATTGCACATAATCTCGGTCGACACATTAAAGTCACGCCCTGCATGTTATTAGCCTCACCTGAGCCCCTTTGTACCTACAGCGGAGATGTTAATCAAGTGGTCATACCTTGGGCAACACTAGTTAACCACCAAGTAGAGCGGATTAAACTAGTATCTAGAGCAGGTGACAGGTTTAGTTTCTGCAAGAGAAACAAAATAATGCAATGAAGGTTCTTTTCAACTTAGTAATCGACTCCCCAAAAGTAAGGAAACCATCTAGAGACTCGAACTGCAAGAGAAAATCTATGATTAAAAAAGAGAAAAACTCAGTTTAAAACTCAAACGCGGTACCTGCGTTTGCCAGGCGTTGCTTCCTGTGCATTTGCCTCATTTGCTGGACTCGTACCCGCACAATTTACATCGGGCCCAGCCTGTTCAACCAATTCTCTGTTCTTTTTCTTCTTTTTCTTCTCGGCTTTTGCAGAAACGTCTCTTTCAATGTGCTCTGATCTTGGCAAGCCTTCAAGCATACTCAACTCAAGAGACACAATCTGGCTACTTCCACGGTCTGCACGTGCTATTTTGTCGTGTTTCTTCTTCCCTGAGGACTTCTTGGACTTCCAGAGTTCTAAGGCTATCCCTTCTGGAACCATCCTAGGTTTAGGAGGCAGGACTAAGAGATTGTTTTGACTGCACAATAAACGTCCACGACCAAAACATGTTACAAACCCGTTTACCGGTTGGGACTGTTAAATACCAAGAAACCTTCACATTCTTCAAGAAAGCTCGATAGACAGAGATCGCCCAAGCAAAGACAAGTATGGTCTCAGTGAATCCCAATGGCTGAGTCCTCAGTCCTCAGTCCAGAATGTAAATAACTAAGTTCGTTCATCAATAAAAAATAAAAAAAAGTTGATAAGATGAGCACTCACGTATGTGAATCGATGTGAAGGGGACGTTTTCGCTTCATCCCACTCGACTCCAGCGTCCTTGATCTCTTTCGTTCATCTAGTGCAGATTGCATTTCCTTTCCAAAACTCAATGAGAACTCGGCATCTCCATTTGAGAGCTCGCCCTGATAACCGCCATGCTCCTTTCCGAATGCATCGATTGCCAAAAGTCCCCCACGATCAATACGGTATGCATGGTCAATTTCCTCATTATCTACAGAAAGACTATTCGTCATCAGTTCCCTTGACTGCACTCTCGAGACCCTTTCGTGTTTCCGCCTCACCCTGCCCATAGTCAAGCTTGATTCAGTTAGTCAAGCTCAATTCAGTAAATTATGTTCAAAATACACATATCGCTTGATCATACACTGAAAAACTGTACTATAAACCCCTGTATCTTAATTTTTAATGTTGGCAGGAGTATAAGCGTAATACATGAATTAAGAATCCTAAATTTACTACGATCGCAGAAGAAATAGAGATAAAACTCCTTCATGAAATGCACGGACCTCCTACAGTCGACGACACAGTCAATGACATTCTCACTTCTGTAGAGCCTCAGTTAACCGTGTCGTCTACCACGTGCAAACATGGAAGTCGATAGAAAATATGGAATCAGTACAGATTTCTAGACCTGACGAGATCTGAATCTTGGAGAATTCGAACCGACTGCCCTGTAGGCAGGACAAATCCACGCATCTGCAAAAAATCACACAGACCCGATCATCAAACAAGGTATGCCTCCACATGTTGCAAAAATAGAGCAATCCTCAAAAGAACATTAAAGTGCCATCTGATTAGCATCGGAATGAATCTCAGACTTGAGTGACGGATAGCATACATTGAACTCCATAAATACCGCCCCTTGTACAGCTGCGAGTTTACATCAACTTGCCAGCACCTAGGCAGAGGAACCTAATTGTGACATTATTGTGATACGTCCCTAATTACGACGCCATAATATCTAACACAATAAGTGAACCAAAACATCAAAACTCATGTTGGAACTCGTCTACGAGTGAAAATTAGAATCCTTACAACAGTTATATTATCCAAATGACACATTCTTCGGTGTATTGGAATTCTCTTTTCTCTGCTAACAAAAACATATAAAAATTTAATCATTCTAATTCTCAGTGCCTAAATTTGCAACCTGCAACCTCAATTCCTTCAACGAAACAATCTGAGATCTAAAATAACTGTGCCTCACCTCAAGCACCAAACCCTGAGGACAAGAGTCTCCGAGCCAATAGTCACGCGCAATCCGCGCGGCAAGGTGTGCAATGCTCAATGAATCCGCAGTAACAAGATACCAGGACTTGGCCAATCCTTGATCCACCTGCGCCTTGCTCAACATTCCCGGATCCTCGAACAAGAGGCGGATCCGTGGGGGCTTCCAATGCAAATCCATCATACTCATGGCGCTCTAAACCCTAATCCCAAACAAGAACGCTTAATTCATCAAAAATATTCGGTGAGCAGCGCCGATTGCAAGCTCAAATCAAGAAACAGAAAACCGGAATTAATCGAGGTCGATGATTCTACGCATTGTAGAAGAGATTGCAATTGTGAGCTAATTCATGCGCAACAACGACGACGACTGGCGATTCGTAAGGCTGCAACAAATTGAAACAAAATGAAACTCGAATGAATCCCGCGTGCTGAGGAACTTGTAAGGGACGCTTTCTTGATCTAGGGGAATGCGTTCTTGGGAGCGTTCACTGGGCTAAGCCCTAAACCCTAACATGAAGAAACTATGGCATTATGGTTCAGTAGGGTCTAAGGTAATCGCACCTATAACCGTCACTATCTACAGCAAAGCATTGTTACTATTATTAAATAGAAATAGTTTTATTGGCAACTGTGAGAGAACTTCAACACATTCTAATTAGTTTGCATTATTGGACACCATATAAATAAGTTATGAATTTTCAAAGTATTGTCTTGATTAAGTGTGCTAAAAAAATTGTACTAGGCTCTTATAGAGTTTCATGTTTTGATTGTGCACATTCCATGTGAGTCTTTGTGACACATTTTGATTTAAAGATGGGTGTCATATTGTTGATTGTAGGTGTACATTCCTTAAAAAAGATACATAATTAGTCTAGATTTTTAGTCCTAATAGTTTTTGAATTTGCAATTTTGACTTGCTATTCTAGGATGAAAATGCATAGAATGAAAGTTGTTTATTGCAAATAAGAGGTACAAGAGTTAATTGCACCTTACATAACCAAAAATATATTAGGGTTTCAATTGGATTAACCCCTAAAGTCCCATTGTCCCCTTAAGGGACAAATCAAATTTCAGCAAGTCTTATGACCTCAAATTTTGGTGAATTGTTTTGAAACTTTCCCGTAAGATAAAAAAATCTGATCATCTATGTAGGAATATAATTTTTATTTCAATTGGTACTCAGGAGCAAAAGTTACACCACAAAAAGCCTAAAACTGAACTCGGTGAGTAGTACAAAAAAAATAAAAAAATAAAAAATAAAAATTTCATTTTTTTCCCTTCAAATGTTTTATTTTTTCCTACATGTGAATCTTTGATTCGTTCTATTTGGACTAATAATGAGAAAGTTAAGGACAATCTTGTTCTTCGAGCAATTTCAGCATCTTCTTGAAAAAATAACTTGTAGGATCCATTTCTGAATGCAATTTTCACAATTTTTCACAATTTTTTTTGAGAATGTTGTGTTTTCTTGCTAAAACAATCTCACCATTGGGATTATTGTCTTTCAATTCCATTTTGGAGTTATTAACGATTTAGTTTTTTTTCCAATCTTGGATCTACTTCTACTTAACATTTTTTTAAAGAATGAAAATCAAGTATTGTTTTTTTTAATTTTTTTCCTTAGACTTTCAACTCAATTCTTCAACATAAAAAATTTTTAATTCAAAGTTTGTAGTGCAAAACAATTTCACAAATGGTGGTCAAAGTCATCTAAAATTGCAAGCCAATGTTCAAAAAAACTTTCTTTTTCAACTTTGAATGCTAATATCTTCCAATCTATATGGTCAAACTTCATGAAAATTTTACCACATGAGTTAAGACAAGTGAGGTACAAGATCCTTTGGTTAGATTCTAAAAAAATGATTTTTTTTGTTTTTTTGGGTGCACGAAGCAAAAATGGTAGTTTTGAGTGGTTTTTGACATAAATATGGCCTTGGGACTTTAGGGATTAATCAATTGACCAAACAAGTAGGAAAGTTGTTACAATACACTTCAAGTTTGGAAAAATTACATATCTTTTAGACACTACTGCATTGGTTTGCCTAAAGTTGCACCAACATTTATAAAAGTGGACATCTTCATTTGCACTTTTAAATTCATCTTGAAGTTTGAACTCTAAGTTTTTCAAAATTTCTCTTACTTTCATTATTTTAACCCCTAAAGTTTTATGACTAGGTTTTCACCCAAAACACTCAAAAATTACCATTTTTAGTACAAGTACCAAATTATTGAAAGAAAAACTCTTTTTGACCTATGTAACAGTAAGATCTTGTATTATGTAGTATCAAAAACATAATATAAAAATTTCAGACATTTCCACCATATGGATTACAAGATATATGCATTCAAATTCACTAAAATCATTTTTTCTGCCCTACAAAAAGCAGGGCTGCTGCACTTCACAAGCTCACTTTTCTATGAAAAAATGGTTAGAATGGTGGTTTATCTTTGGATTATTTTTCCTAGACAAGTTGGCCACATGTTTGAAAACTTTCAACTCATTTGAAATTGTACAGTACAGTCGGGTACCATAAACTTATGAACAAATTTCGAAGTGAAATTTCAATAAACAATGCACCAACTTCAAAAAGGTGTAGCTTCCTCAAAAATAATTCGATTTCAAAACCACAAATTGCATTGAAATCATACAAAAGAGTACTACATGATTAGATAGAAATTTAAAAGTGAATGTAGAAGTGATGAAAAAGTATAGATGCTCTCTACCATCTTGTACTTCCTCCTTTACCTGAAATGACCACCCATATCCGCTTGGGTATAGTAGTAATGAGGTCTTGTAATTGGTCCATGGATTCCTCATTCCAAACCATTTGAATTGTGTGTATCATCTCTTCTTTATTCTTCGTCCGATCATGGTGGCACAACAACTCTTTAAGTGTCTTTCATAGGTTCTTGATGGGATTTAGATCTAGTAAATTTGCAGGCCAATTCAGTTTTGGTATATCGTGAGTTCCCTTCCTTTGCTTTGGAAAGTTGTTGTGCTACACTGGAGCACCATCTTCCATAAGTATGAGCTGTTTGTGGGTTTTCATGTATGAAATAAAAACCACTTAAAGTACCTTTGTAGACAGTGCAAACAAAATTTGTTGTTGTTCTCTCCCCTTCTAGCATTATCACTATAGGACTCTTGTCATAACTAGTAAATGCCCCCAAACCATGACAAATGATCTACTAGACTTAAAAGTTGGTACAAGGCAATGAGAAGCATATGCTTCATGAGGCTTCCACCAAACTCAAATTTGGTGTGAGGTTTTCCCAAATTCAAATGACGATTCATCAGTCCAAATTACATTTTTCCAATCTGATTCTGTCCATTGTCAATACTTCTTAGCAAATGCAAATTTCTTGGCTTGCTATTCAATATTCAAATATGTTTTTTACATGCAATTTTGCATGGACACATCTTCAGATAATATTACGATGAAGTTGAAAACTTTTAGCAAGGCAAACGAGAGTTTATTTCCGGTCTTGATTAACCATGCGACCTAGATCTCGTTGTGAATGCATAGACAACTTTAGAGGTTGACCACTTGGTTTTTTAGTTTCTAAACATCTAGATTTTTTCTATTTTGTGAGAACAATGGAAACAATGGATTGAGGCATTTGCAAAATTTCAGCTATATTTTTACATTTCACTCCATTTTGGCACATGCGTACTATGAGACTTTTTTCTTCATTGCTTAAAGTTAGTGTCCGCATTGTAGAGTTTTTAAAATTTCTTGAATGAACAAATATTGCAATTAGATTAGAAGCAAATCGTATGGATTGAAATGCTAACCCACTGAAACATTAAGCAACTATAGAAGGAGTGTGAAAGTCATGAGAAACTTACACACAAGGAGTCCATACACATAGAAACATAAATAGGATTGAACCCATAAGGATTGGCACTCCCGCTTGGATCGACCTCCGGCCGATGAAGTATAAGCCCCTCTCCCCCCCTAAATTTTTTTTTTTTTGAATTGAAAAATGAAACACAACCAATTTGATAAAGGATGAACGTGTCGTGGTGAGTAAAAAGAAGGTGCAACAATATAAGGGTAAATGCAATCACGGAAATAAGCATAGGCACTCGATGGAGGAGTGAGCGGAAGCAAAATTTGGCCATCTCTAGGTTAGTTGACACAATACATAATGGAATTGTGGGCAACTTATCGCCCAATGCAGGCAAAGGACATTAGAAGGTAGACTGTCTATAGCATGGTCGTAGTGGCCATGCAAAAAATTCGAAAGTTTATGGTACCTAATTGTACAACATATAGGAAAAAAATAGTAAGTGGATAATAGTAGAGAATGATTCAAAATATTAAATTATTAAAAATTGAAATATGGAATTGAAAAATGTCAATCCCAATAGTTGCAATATTGTAATAAACAATCTATATCCTATGATTTTATTTTTCAAAAATATTGAAAATTGGATAAGATAAAGAATTTCAAAGTTTATTTTAGAGTGGGAAGCCATAATTGCCCTTAAACAAAAAATCCTCATAACTTTTGACTCATTGATCAAAATAGAATGATTCAAAGCTTTCCATATATATTTAATTCTAGAAAAAAATTTCAAATTTTTGTTTATGAAAAAAGTGATTTTTTTTTATTTGCCCTAATTGCCTAATTATGGGAAAAAAAACGTAAGACATTAGGCTATAACTTTTGACTCATATTTCCAAATGTCATGAAATTCAATGCATATGAAAGATATTCCTTGTATCTATTTCCTATTAAAATTTGGGCCAAAAATATGGAAATCTCTAGTTAGACATACCTGCCTCAAATTTCTATATAGCAAAAAAATACAGCTTGGTCTTTCAAGCATTAAAGTAAGATACATTTTTGAAAACTTGTAGGAATTGAGATCTTTACGACATGACATTTTTTCCTATAGCAAGAAAAATTGAAGGATTTTAATTATATGACTAATTTATTTTTTTTAAATTTCATACTCAAAAAAAGATGATATGATAAATGATTTATATAAATAATAGTACTATTGTAGGAGCTTTTGGAAACATCTTGCCATTATGTCAAAAGCGTCAATGCAAAAACAATTGCAAATTCTCACTAGTTTCTCCTAAGTTTGCTTGTGAAAAATTCAAGAGTACCTTTTAAACTAAAAACAATATTTGTAAACAAATGAATTTGTTTAATCTTTAAAGTCCAAAGGACTATTTTCCATCAAAAGTCACTCAAATTTTTCATTTCCATTTCAAAGAGAAAAAAAAATTAATATTTTTTTTTGCATATTTTACTTTAGGATCTTCCATTAGGCTAGAATAAGAATGTGTAGAAAAAGTTTTATGGTGGTATAACTTCTACTTATAAAAACAAATTGAAATAAAAATTATTTTTCTAAAAATCTAATGTGTTTTTCTATTTCTTAAAGAAACTTCAAAAAGTCATGCAAAAAATTGAATTTATTTGTCCCTAGAAAGAACTCTCAAACTTTAGGGATTACATATGAGATTGACAAAGATATATAAATGCGGAATTTGAATTGCAAAGTTAAAGTATCTTCCAAAGGTTTTGGCTAGAAAATTTGAGTATAAATCAAAGGAACTTTTCAATTTTAACAATGTCAAATGTGAGTTTTAATTCATGTCTATCTAAACTAGCAGTATTCAATTAGTATTCATGCAAATAGTAGAGTGGCTTTTGAAATAAAAGTGTACATAGTTATTTTATTTTTATATTTTTTCATTGAGATTTCAATGCACCAAAGAACGCATCATTTGAATATTATGAGCAGAAATTCTGAAGGATCAAAGATTTTTTTAGTTGATGTTTATAAACCATTTCTTCAAGAATAGGTACATATTGATATATGAGATGTACTTAATGTGAGTATGTGATTAAGTGACACTTGTAGACACCCGGTTGGGGGTGTCTTCACCTTATGTGAGGCAATGTCATTTGTTGAGGAGATGTGGAGAATTAGGGTTGTCAAGAAGGAATTGCGAATTAGGGTTTGGAGCTCGACATTTGCATGAACGATGGTCAGTTCCTGCGGAGCGACGCTGCGACTTCAACAATTTGAGCTCCACGGTTGCTGCGTCATCTGATTAGGATTTTCTTCACGCATTTTTCCTTGCAATTTTGGTGGTTCTTTCTGAGTAGCGTGCTTGTAAGTTTCGGTTTTTTTTTCGAGGTTTTGTGTATGAGGGGTTAGCTCGGGGAGGCAGCAATGTCGGTCCAGGCCGGGGTGAGCGATTTGGCGATCTCCGTTCGGGAGAAGCTGCGAGGGAAGATCGGCCAGACGAAGGTGAAGCGGTACTGGCCCGGCAAGGCTCCCGAATGGGCGGAGGAAGTGGAGGAGGAGGCCGATGTGCGCCCATCATCTCGCGCGAGTCGTCAAGCGCAGCTCGAGAAGGCGTTTCCGCTTCGCGACGAGTCCAGCAACGATGATCCCCGGTTGCGCCGCTTGGCGGAGAGTCGTCGTGACAAGGACGAGGCTGTCGCCCGGCATCGGCAGATTCGGCAAGCGGAGATTGTGTCCACCCGGGAGGAGGAGAGGGTAGCTCAAGAGTTAGCCGAGGCGGAGGAGGATGAAGACGATGAAGCCATTGAGGAGCGGCGACAGCGCATTAAGGCCAAGCTCCTGGCACGGCAGCGGGAGGAAGAAGCCGAGCTCGAGGTCGAGTTGGAGGAAGAGGATGACGAAGACGAGGAGTCGGAGTATGAAACGGATTCCGAAGAGGAGTTCGGTGGGATGGCGATGATTAAACCCGTGTTTGTGCCGAAAATGGAGCGGGATACGATTGCCGAGCGGGAGAAACTCGAGGCGGAGGAGGAAGCGATGAAAAACTCCTTGAAGAAGAAGCTGGAGGAGAGGAAAGTGGAAACGAAGCAGCTCGTGGTGGAAGAAATCAGGAAGGAGGAGGAGATCGAGAAGAATAGAGAAGCGGAAGGTGATGGGGGAGAAGTGGACACTGATGATGAGACTAATGAGGCAGAGGAGTATGAAGCATGGAAAGTTCGGGAAATTGCGCGGATTAAAAGGGACAGGGATGACCGTGATAAGTTGTTGAAGGAAAGAGAGGATGTGGAGAAGTTGAGGAATATGACGGAGGAGGAGAGAAGAGAATGGGAAAGGAAGAACCCGAAGCCATTGCCTTTGAATAAGAAGAAATGGAAGTTTATGCAGAAGTACTTTCACAAGGGGGCTTTCTTCCAGACAGAGTCTGATGATAGAGATGGAGCAGGTGGGGAAGAGATATTTAAGCGAGACTTCTCTGCCCCCACTGGGGAAGACAGAATGGACAAGACCATATTGCCGAAGGTTATGCAAGTCAAGCATTTTGGTCGCAGTGGGAGGACGAAATGGACTCATCTGGTTGCCGAGGATACAACTGACTGGAATAATCCGTATGTTCTCTCTCACTCTATTTCTTGCCCATCCCACTCAGCAAATTCATGTCGCAGAATGTCTAAGTTCTTGTTTGGGGAAATCTTTTTCGTCATCGCTGATCTGTGAGTGAAGACCTATTGGTTTGGCAGAGACGGAGAATAGTAACAGGATAGAGATTTAAAGAATTTGTCCTCTTTCTTTATAGAACTTGCGGATTTATTGCGTTTGATGTGAGGAGGATCAATTTTATGATGTTACTGGGAATTATAAGACTATACCTGTATTCAGGAATAATCGATTGATATAATATGAATGTGATTATCGATACAGCATGATGGACATTGTGTATATTAAGAGAACTTGTTTTGACATACACTATTGCTATTGACGCTTGTTGGTTGACCACAATATGTAAAACAACTCCGTGATGTTGATAATCGACTGTTTAAGTCTCCTCTGATATGTTCGTTGCAAGTAGCATTTTTTCACTTGGTTTGCATCAAACATGTACCGGTACCGTAATTTTGAGAGCCAGAATGGTTGTTGCACATCCCTCGTAATTATCTCCTGTAGAACATGTTGTTTCTGCTGATTACCTCTTGGACTTACAAAGGTATTTCTTGGTGCAGATGGACTTACAATGATCCTCTTCGTGCAAAATACAATCAGAAGATGGCGGGCATGAATAGACCAATTGCCAAACCAGCAGGCAACAAGAAACTGAAGGATTGGGAAAAGTCTTAGAAATTCTCTGCAGAAACACAATTTGTACTTCTCTCTAGGATTTGACATGACAACCCCGAATCAACTTGTAAGTATCTGTATGAAAAGAGGAAAAAAATGAACGTCTTTGTTCACTTTCATCATTTGGCTTATTTGGTCGCTTCTCAGTGATGTCCATTTCCTTGATTTTTCCCTTTGGTGTTGATGATATAGACGCGTCCTTCTCATCATTCGCATCTTTCACATCATTTGTGAATGGATTTTTTTGGCTACCGGTATATGTTTTGGGTCTGAATTCTACAGAATATCCATGTTGTATGGATCTAGGGCAACATTTACTTTCGACTTAATCCTGCATTGAGCACCTCTGAATTGCCACTGTTATCTATTTTTCGTAGAGATATATAGTCAGGTTCATGACCTTGTAAAGGAGCTGCTAACCCGAAGTCGAGGAAGAATCAGGATGCTGGAACATCATCCTTTTGGCACAGATTCTCTTGCATTAAATGGTGGTATTGACAGTGGTGACAGTATTGACAGTGGTGGTACTCAGCAGCCGACTATTATAGACAGTTATAGTCACTGTCAACTGCAGTGTAGCTTGAGTGAATAGTCAACACTCGTCTAAACTGTTATGTTTGGACTTTGGATAGAATCCTCGTTTGGCAAGCCAACCTCCAAACGATTGTTACGCAATGTGTGGGAGTTTGTGATGCATACAAATAAATTTATGGTGCATCTCAATCCGAGAGGCCTTGGTGGTGGAAGGAGAGCCACTCACGTTGATTAGAATCCTAAATTCTCCCAGGCAGTACATCCCTTTACATCAATTCATGGCTTTCACAGTCGTTTGATTGTTCCATAGACATCGTGAAAAGTCTGTAAATTTTCTTATCCTGTTTTGGACAATCAGAAGGTTGCCTTGCCAGGAACTTCTGCATGATTCAGGTAAATCACAGAGTATTGATCCTTATGACCTCACTATCCGCTCAAAAAATGGTTCCCCTTGATTTGCATTAGTTGCCCCCCCTCTCTCAAAAAATTTGTAGGTTATTGATTTTTTTTTAAATGAATGCTCACCTTTGAAATTGTTATTGATTTCTAAAAAAAAAATCATAAGCTATTGATCTTGTGAGATTTAATTTGAGCTGTTCAAATATGAAATACAAAATGAATATTAAATACATATCCAATATTGGATATGGATACGGGATGAATATTAAATACGGATATCAATATGAATACAATATTGGATATGGATAAGGGATGAATACTTAATATAGATATGGATATTGAATATGGATAGTGAATATAGATATTGAATATTAAATACGGCTATTAGATACAAATACAGAGGAATTATTCCATATTGATTATCACTATGTTGGTTTCTGAAAATTACAAAAAGAAGGAGGGGTTCGCAAAAGTTACAAATGAAAATTTTAAAATCTTCAAAAACCAAAAATAAGCCCAAAATGAAATCATTTTTGGGTGGATAGTGGATACTTCTCCTCACTATCCACTCAAAAGATGCCATACAATAGTTAGTAGTAAGGTAGAGATTCAATTCCATTGGTCCATTTTGTGCCATCCACTAATTAAGTCACCTAGAAGGAGCAAAAAAGCAGGGCAAAGAGCCATTATGTCTCCCAAAACCACCAATTGAAACTGAAAACAAGCTCTTTTAAACAAAACTAAGGTAGGTACATCCAAAATTGTACCTTGCCTAGAACTACCATCGTCACTTTTCACACATCTCCCAAACCAATATGTATGTATGTTGAAGAAACGATTTTAGAACATCTACCTTCAAAAAAACTTTGATCTTTCAAAAAAATTGCATTAAATATGCAAATGCCACGTTCTTTGGTGCATTGGAACCAAGTTTCACTTGCTAACTAGAAAATATAAAAATTTAACGAGTCTAATAATGATAAATAGGTGCTAAAGCAAAAATTGTTGGTTTTGGAGGTACTCACCTTTAGGGAGTGAAAGAGTAAGCTCTTTAAACAACTAATGGGAGTTGAAGAGTTCTTTGAAGCAACCAATGGGAGTTAAATCATCTTTTGTTTCAAGGGTGGCCATTTTATAACATTGCTTATCAACGACCTTTTTGCATCCTTAAAATGGACCCCCCTATAATGAACCAAAGTATCTCATCTAGCCTCTCAATAGCAATCACAATCATTACTTCATTAGTCTTTAATTAACAAATACATCCCTCCCATATATTTAGCAAATCAATAGACCTTTCCATCACTAGCAAGACCAAACAATGGTTATATGATGTTAACAGATATTTCATAAAAATGGCACCATTTTTCCACCATTTTTCCATCAATTTTTTAGGACTAGTATAGTTTTGAGACCATATGGTCTGAAATCTAGCACTGGTATACAGTTCAAATCGCACGGTCTGAACCTAAAAGTGCCAAGTTTGTGGAATATCGTCATTTGAATGAAATATTCTTTTGTTATGTGAAGTTGAATCCAATGACATGAGTAGGTACCCTCAATGCTTTCAACTTAAGTCGCAAGCGTGACTGTCGGGAAAAATATGAACCGACTTGGGCTAGATTTTTTCAAGAGGAGGCTTACAATTTCACATCAAAATTTCATCATCATTTTGACCACCAAGCAAGCTATGCGGGTACAGAGAAAGTGGCGGTTCACTTTTTTTGGTGCAATTCACTTAGTCACGAGAGTGACATGTTGAAATCAGGGGAAGCTGCAGTAAGTTAGGATTGAACGTACTGCTGCCTGCCGCGTCTTCTCAACGTAACGTACGTGCCTGCCTGCTGTTATTTCATAAGTGTGGCAGGATGTTCCAAAGTCTTTGCAACTGATCGAGTCTGGGCGTGACTACCTCCTGTCGGTCGTCACTTTCGCTACAGATGCACTTACTGCGGAGATCGATCGGGACCAATTAGTCTTCCCTGCTGATTAACTTCCTTGCTTTCGCAGCTGTTTTTCGAATGGACTGTGGCTGTACGTGATTTTAAGGTTGAAATCTTGGTACTGTACTGTACTGTACAGTTCACTTCACTTATTTTGATGAACTTGGAATTACTTTCTTTCTTTAACTTGTCTGCATTTGGGGACCACGTACTTGCATTGCAAGCTAGACCGGCCGGAGATATCAGGCTCTATGAATGGAGACTGGCATTCACACCAGGCAGACATGGTTCGCAACTTAATGGGAAAGAGACCTGTAGGTGAGACTTTTCCTGAGTTTCCTGTCTGCTGAGGTGGGCACCTCCAATACCACCACTTTTTGCTACCGTGTGCACCTTTTTTCTATTATTAGATTGGCGGAACTTCAGATCCATTTTTGAGTAGGCACAGATGATAAGTGAAAGAGATTCCATTGCACCGAAGAGCACGACGTACGTACGTCTGGGTCTATGCCGTATACCAAAGTTATGAAGGATCGATCCAAGTTGTGGTTTAATTTGTGGCCAGTAGAGGTTTCTAAAATCGTTTCTAGCTGTAGCACACGTACATATCGATTTCCGGGAGATCGATCAGTAGATACACGGAGCTAGTACGTGCTGACGATCGACGATGACGGCGGTTTTCGACATTGCGCGAGTTTAGATTCCTTATTAGGTTCATTGAGACTTGCGCCTCCAGTTGATTGCATCGGTCAGCTCCCAGGCCATGCCAAGGCGTCGGAACAATCGTCGCATACTCTTTTTGGACAAGCTAGATCGAATAACTAGCTAGCTAGCTTCACCTATGATACTAAATTTTTTTTTTAAGTTAAAGATCCCGAGTGCCTGCAGTGCAATTATAGCTGTTCTGTTTGGAATAATGAAGTTCAAAACAGTTTACAGACAAGCTTATATATGTTATTATTCTGAGATTTGCCGACCAGTTTCTGACTGTTGCTTTGCAAGACTCTCTCTTTGGCACCAGTTGCACAAACTCAATTAACTCAAAATATAACTTTTCTGCACGCAACTGTAAATCGAAAAGTGTGTGAAACTTATATATAATGCAACTGCAGTGACCAAGTTTTGACTGACTAGTCCATCAAATGCGGTAAGTTATCTTAATGTGGGTCGGAGCGATCATGTCTGCCTGCATGAGAGAACTTGCTACACCAACAAAGTTCGAATCTCTGCAATCAGGCACTGTAGCTTTCAGAACACGGAGCTAGGCAAGTCAAAGTAAGTGATTGATGATGACAAAGAAGTTTTGGTAAACAGAACTGCGTGCACTCACTCATCAAAGGCCAGGGAGGATTGACCCCTCTGTTGCCCTGTGTTTTTACCCTTGTAGGAAACACTGGAATTTTTTATTTGCCACATGATAAAATTTGCAAATTCTGAATTCATATTTGCAATCATAAACCCCGAATTTGCTTCAGGATGTGATGAATTACAAAATTTAGGCGGCACAAAATAGGGGGCAATTTTGACATTTATCCTCTAGTGGGGCAATAGAATGATCAATCCTCCCTGAACCTCGTCAAACATGACCCCTTCTTAAAACTAATTGTCAAATATTCTTGCCTAACATGTATAGGTGGCCAATGCCCCTAAAACCACCACTTCTTGCTATATATGGTGCCTAGTTACTATCACTACATTGGTCAAATTTTCATTGTTTTTCTCGTTGGCAAGTGAAAGGAGGGTTCCAACGTACCAAAGAACACACCAAAGAACACGACATTTGCATACAATGTGCAAAAGTTATGAAGCATCTAAGTATTTTTTGGTAGATGTTCTAAAATCATTTCTACAACAAAATCATACGTATTGATTCTGGAAAAAAATTATACCAAACATGACGATGGTAGTTTTTGGCAAGGTGTGATTTGGGGTGTACCCATCTTATTTTACTTTACCTTACCCTGCCTTGTAGATTGTATTTGGAAAAAGCAACACTAGTTAGAACCATTATCCACCTTACCCTAGTAAGGACCTTACGAACCATAATAGTGTGATAGATGACTTCATTCTTTATTGTCGAAAAATAAAATACACCCATCGAGCCAACAATCAGAGAATTTTGGTGCCTCCCTCGATCATGGAAGTTGTATTGTTATGGGGTTAAAGGACACAACCCCCATGCCTACAGTGGTTACCAAAACTACTTTGATTAATTATTGAACCAATAGGTGCATTCTTTTGGTTTTTTTTCACAGTGAACAATGAAGTCATCCATCCATCTGATACTTTTGGTCTTCAGCTAGTGCCCTTCCTTCAAGGTTTGAAACTTGGAATCAAGTCAAGAAAATTGTCAAGAAAATTTATAAAATAATTCTGAGTACTTGCATTGATCAACTACTAATTAATATTAAGCTGGGAGAAGGGTGTAGGTAAGGTAAGTTCTCCATCAACCAGTTTTTTTTTGGGCTTGGCCTATGTCATTTTCCACCGTGAATGATGGAAGTCTTTGCTGGGAAGGCTGCCTTGTAAACACTAGTACTTATCTGATCCCAAGCTGACAGAAATCGGCAGGACGCTAAATCCGTCCCACAAAGCCGACAAGCAGGGCAAATGCCAGGTAATTGTAAAAAAAAAAAAAAAAACTATTTTGTGCCGTGTTAATTCTATGTTTATCACCTCTCCTGGCTGGTTAACATAATTTGGGGCCTCTGATTGCAAATATTTTATGAATTCAAAAATATTACAAATTTTATCATGTGTGAAAAACATTTTAAAATTCCTGCATTTTTCACCTAGCATGGGTCCACTTTAACCATGGGATGGGTTAGCATCCTACAATGAAATCAATTGAATCATTAGAAGAGTTTTGGGGGTTTCCAGAAGCCTGTTTCGGGCTTGTTCCCCCGCAACTATTCCTTGCAGTGAGTTGAACGGCCCACTGTCAAAAAAAATTTCATAAAATAATAATAATAATAATTTAAAAATTTTAGTTTTCAAATGCAAAAAAAATTAAAATTAAATAAAAAATTGATCAATGACGTAGCAAGGTCTTGACCATGTTAGACCACTACACTGAACCTGTTTCCTGCGTTCACAAGCTGTGATAACCCAAAGGCCCCAAAAATCTTCTAATGAACCTTAGAGGTAGAATTTATCCATGTGTTTCGGAAATTTTTAAAAAAAAATTAAAAGCAATTGAATAGCCACTCAGTGGGAGACAAGGCCAGAGGGGGGATTGACCCCTCTATTGCCCCGCTAGAGCATAAATGTCAAAATTGCCCCTTATTTTGTGCCACTTCAATTTTGTATTTCATCACTACCCCTAGCTAATTTGAAGTCTGTGATTGCAAACATGAATTCAGAAATTGAAAATTTTATCATATGTGACAAATAAAATTAAAAAAATCTCAATGTTTTCTACAAGGGTAAAACACGGGGCAATCGAGGGCCAAGGAGGATTCACCCCTATACTGTGCCGTCAAAGGATAAATGTCAAAATTGCCCCCCTACTTTGTGCCAATTAAATTTTGTATTTCAACTCGTCCACTTCATAATTTCGGGGCCCCAATTGCGAATATAAATTCATATTTTGCAAATTTTATTGTATGTGGCAAATAAAAATATTCCAGTGTTTTCTACGAGGGTGAAACACGCGGCAATAGAGGGGTCAATCCTTCCTGGCCCTCAGTGAGACAATTGGTAAGTTACTAGCACCGACTTTTGTCAGTAGTGGCTTTCGTAATAATAAGTGGCAGACTCTTCCAGGGAATTCCTTCCTTCCCTGGTAATCTGGGTTGGCCCGACAGCCTGCCATCTGGAGCCATATCCTGAAACGAAGGCCCCCGCCTTAAGTGCTGCACAAGCCTGTTGCCATTTCGGGGGGCTTGCCATTGGCTGGGGGCACGTGGGGAACTTGAATGGAAGGAGAAGGGAACGAGGCGGAAGCATCTAGAACTTGGGGAACTCAAGTGAGGAGGAGTCGGCTGGAGAATTTCCAGAGCTAAACCAGCCAATCAGGGTGCCCGAAACCACCATCCTCACTCTGGGTACATCTCCAAAATTACTACATGAATCTATGAGGAGGAAGATTTCCAAGCCAAGTTTAGAACCTTGATGAGAAAAAAAAAAAAAAAAAAAGGTTTGACCCCTTTGTAACTTTTGCTTAGGAGATTTGAATGTGGGGTTTCTTTGGTGTGTATGTTGGAACCTTGGTCTTCCTTTCACTTGCCAACAAGAAAATGAAAATGAAAATTTGACCAATTTAATCTGATACTAGCTGAACTGCGTAAGAGGGCAAAAAGAAAGTGGCATTTTTAACCCCTAAAGGTCAAAACTGCGTTTTTTTGGCAACATAGCAATTTTGGGCAGCTTACTGCAAATGGAGTTTTTAGTTGTTTTTTTGCTGAAATTTTCACACAACATGAGCTCGAGGAGTAGCTTTAAGGCCCAACAATTTTCATAACTTTTGACTACATGATTCAAAAGTTATTGCATGATATGTAATTTTCAATGCTCAGCAGGCAACCCAAAAATTTCTTAAAAAACTAAATTTTTTGAAAATAAAAATTTGAAATTGATTTTCTAGATTTATATATATGTGGAAAGCTTCAAATCATTCCATTTTTATTTACGTGATGAAAGTTATGAGGTGCTTTAGTTTGTGAGTAGTCATAGATTCCCTACTCAAAAATAAACTTTGGAGTCTTTTATTTAACTCAATTTTTAATGTTTTATGGAAAAAAAATTTAAAAATATGATGTAGATTTTTTATTACTACATTAGCACCATTGGGATTGGGATTGGGATTTTTCAGTTCCATAATTAAATTCTTAATAATTTAGTGTTTTGAATCACTTTGTACTTCTTTCTACTTACTATTTTTTTTCCTATATGTTGTGCAATTCCAAATGATTTAAAAAATTTCAAGCATGTACCCAACTTGACTTGAAGAATGAATCCAAGAGATACCATCACTTGGGACATTTTTTGATACAAGTGTGGTCTTGTGAAGTGCAGCTGCCTGTATTTTCACAAGGTCAAAAAATGGGTTTTGTCACTTCAAATGTTAATATCTTGCAATCTACATGGTGGAAAATTCTGAAATTTTTTCCACATCTTTATAAATTAGTTTACTACAAGATCCTATGGTTATATGTGTCCAAAAGAGTTTTTCATCTACTTTTGATGCTTGTATAAAAAATGGAAGTTTGGGAGTGTTTTTGGTGAAAACATAGTCTCCGACCTTTAGGGGTTACGGGACTAGCGATCACCTCACAACTTTGGTCAAGTACTAGGTAGGAGGTCCTAGTTTGACCCCTTTGTAACTTTTGCATAGGAGATCTAAATGTGGGGTTTCTTTGGTGCATATGTTGGAACCTTGGTCTTCCTTTCACTTGCCAACAAGAAAATGAAAATGAAAATTCGACCAATTTAATCTGATATTAATTGAACTGCATATAAGGGCAAAAAAAAGTGGCATTTATAACCCCTAAAGGTCAAAACTGCGTTTTTTGGCAACATAGCAATTTTAGGCAGTTTAGGACCTCCTACCTAGTACTTGACCAAAGTTCTAGCGATCACCTCACAACTTTGGTCAAGTACTAGCTTAGGATCTCCTACCTAGTACTTGACCAAAGGTCATGTTGTATTTTTGTTTTGATCTCCTATAAACAAGAAAAGATATTGAATTTTTGCCGTAATTTTTTATGAGCTTTGTTGAGGTGGTGAGTAAGAAAAAAAATTCACTCAAGCACATTTGAAGGAAAGCTATACCAATAATAGAATTATTGTTTTGACAAAATATAAATTTTGTTGACCAATAGTACATAAGTGCTACTAGGTCATTCCAAAAATAGAAAAAGGTGCATCCGTAGTAATCATCTTAGTGATCTAAATGGATGGAACATTAAAATATCAAATAATGCATTTGGACTTTCTACACTACTATAATAAGACTTTTATAGAATTGGGATAGTCAAATGGTAGGATTAGGGTGTCTTACTTTTAAGTGTAATTTATAATCAATGGAGTATGTGAATATTACCATTCCAAATTAATTGCACTTCTATAGATTCAATTTTTGAATCAATTCAAACATTAGAAGTATAGAGGTTTGAATTTGACCATGAGTTCATACAACTTTAAAAGTTGAAATAAGAAAAAAACAAGGAATATGTCCCATTAGATTAGTTGCAACCTTATAAATTCATATTTATAGTGGCCTTGAATAAAGATAGACGTTGCTTGTTAGAGCCATGCAAAGAATTTTGCATGATATGGAATATAATTGATATCCTTTAGCTTGCATAATTGTCATTACATTCTTACACAATTTCAGTCAAGTATGTCAAATTTCAATATAAAAGAAACTCCATTTTTTGTGAATTGTGAAAGTCAATTTTCATGGTTATACATGATAAGTTATTGAAAAAAATTGGTGATGAATTTCAAATTTGAATTATGGATAGGAATAGAAAATATTTATATAAAGAATCTTTTCATCAAAAAAAATTCAAGAAAGATTCAAAATTCACACCAAAAAATGTTCAATGTTAATAGGGGATGCATTCTCAAATTTTGTATAATGGATGTCTATTTATTGTAACTAAGAGGTAAATGAGATACAAAATTATGCTAAATACAAAATTAGTACTTTTGGATTTGACTACAAGTGATTAAGCTCTAATTTCTATGAATTCTAATTATATATTCTATATATTACATGGATTGTTGAGCCTCCAACCTCCCCACTTGTATAAAATTAGTCAAGCATACTCTAAAAGTATCCAATTATGTATTTGGACATGGTTTTTTTATTATTATTTTCTTTAAGGTTCAAACAACTTTAACCCCTAAATGACCATTGTCCCATTACGAGACAAATTGGAGTTTGGATAGAATCCTATGATCTCAAATTTTGGCATTATTTTTTAAACTTTTATAAGAGATGAAATTCTCTATTAAGTTATTGCTAAATTTTTTTTGTCATAATTAGACATATGGTTCAAAAGTTATA
Organism: Pseudoscleropodium purum; assembly: GCA_963969395.1. Taxonomy (NCBI): domain Eukaryota; kingdom Viridiplantae; phylum Streptophyta; class Bryopsida; order Hypnales; family Brachytheciaceae; genus Pseudoscleropodium; species Pseudoscleropodium purum. The sequence continues at coordinate 9,206,514 of OZ017797.1, forward strand.
AACAATTTTCAATGAGATTGTAAAAATATGGCAAGTTGAACAAATTGACTTTGGAGAGGGGGCGAAAAATGGGGGGAAAAAATGAACCAAAGGTACTAGGGTAGCATGTGGGGATTACAAATATTGGAAAGATAGGTGACTAATGGAGAAGGAAGAAGAGAAGAACACTAGAATGGAAAGAAAAGAAGCCAAGGGAACAATGGTGAGTAACAAGTCCAAAAAACAAGGTTGAGAGCAAGACAAGAATACTTGGTACCCATTATTTGAAGGGTGCCTATAAGTATATACATTGTGATTACCTCAAAATTCAATAGAATTAGAATTTGAGGCCAAATCAATTCTTTTCTTTTTATAGAAGAAATGAAAACATTTTCATCTACTATGGGGATTTATGTATCTCAAAAATACAAAAATGATATGTTATTTGCAAATTTTGCTAGCATGTTGTCAGCTTTTGCCACATAGTTACATAGAAGGATTTTCAGGGACATCTTCCATCCTTCTACTACCTTTGGAATTTAGTGAGCATGTGCCTAACATAAATTTTTGTTGAATAAAAATAATGAAATCTCATTTTTGAGTGGAAAAATAAGGTGCAAAAGGCGTCAAAGTCAAGCGAAGTAGCTAGTAGGATCCAAAAAAACTTTTTGTTTTAGTCAATTTGAGACCCAAACTACATATCACTACATAATTCTATAGTTTCTCAATCAAATTGGTCTCAAAATAGTGAATTAGAAAGCTACTACTATAACACACTTTCACCAAAAAATGATTTCAAGAAGTAAATTTTTCTGAATTTGCAATGGCATACCCCAAAATATACAAAATCCAATATAGGCTTCCTAGCCATTCATGGAAAAAAATTAAGCATCAAAATGATTGAATTTTAAACTAATAGAGATTCTTATGTATTTTACTCAATTTCCCACCATAAAGATTGAAACTTCAAATTTTTGTAGTATCAAGAATTTGAGCAAAGAGGATTCAAAGTAAAAGGAAATGCAAAAAGATATATATTTTTTTCACTTTGAACACAAATTCTTACAATCTTCATGGTTAAAGTGTCTGAAATTTTTTTTCATAAATTCTCATACAAGCATTCTCTAAGATCTTATAGTTGAATATGCAAAATTATAGGGTTTTTCATCATAGCTATGTGCAATAGAAGTAACAATTTTGAAGTAGTATTTGGTAAAACACATTCACAAACCTTTAGGGATAAATTTGAAGTTGAACAATATTTTTCTCTTTTGTTGAACCTACTACTTTTCAATACAATAGAATACATGTTTGTCTATTTTTGGCCATTTGAATAAGGTTTTTCTTTGTGATATACAATGCTATTTCTGTGGCCAATGTCTATTGTTAGATTTTATAACCAGACTGTGGTTCCAGTTACAATTATGTGTCACAAAAAAAACGCTACACTGGAACACTTGAAGCTTAATCCCAAAACATTGCATGTCCCATAAAAAATCATTTGCTTGTTCAAGAAAAACACCCAAGAGCACTCAATCATTTGAAGAAACAAACTACTATGTAAGACTTCCCCCATTTCACGGATGAACATTTATACTTCTGTCCTACATAGAATGATTATTTATCATCCATCAAACATTCAATGTCCATTGTGTTGTTTCAAGGTTAACCTAGAATGTCACTGTGAAAATCACCCTTTTTGGTCTTGTGTGAATCATCTGCTAGACACTTCAAAAAACCCATCCAAGACCACTTAGTTATTTGGAGGGGCAAACTATTGTGCAAGGCAAGACACTCAATCATGTCTACAAAGTGGGCTTAGCGGGGTAATTTTAGTGTTCTTAGGGGATAAAAGTAAAAAAAAAAACCTTATTTTGAGTCGTGTCTAGAATATGTTCTAGACTTCTCGTAGCTAATTTGAGGTCTTTGATTGTAATTATGAATTCAAAATTTATAAAAAAATAAATTATCTCAATATAAAAAAGAAATTCTTGCATTTTTCCTTAGGGTTAATCCAGCCTGCTGAGCCTATTTTGTGGGCGAGATTTAATGTCTAACATGTGCAAGACCTTCCCCAATTTTTTTTCACACAAAACCCCAAGAATAAACATTTGCCCTTCCATCTTACATACGAAGGTCGGATTCTCTATCATCCATCGGACACTTTAATTTCAAGGTCGCCACATACGGTAGGTACTCCCAAATGTGCCACTGACTTTAAACCGCCATCTATATTATGTGTACATCTCCAAAGTCGGTTTCTGTACCTATGTGGAAGAAATGCTCTAAGAACCAAACTGTGTTCCTTAATAACTTTTGCATATAGTATCCAAATGCCACGTTCTCTGGTGTGTTGGAACCTCCTTCCACTTGCCAACAAGAACATATGAAAATCTGACCCATTCTAATAATAGAAAACAGGCTTCGTAGCAAAAAGTGGCGATTTGGGGAGTACCTACCTTATATTGTTGTTGCAGGTTAAAAATGTTTGGGTGTAACTTTGTAGTAGTCAGGTCCAAGTCAATGGCCGGCTCTGTTCCAAGGATGTGGGATTGATGGAGGTTGTCCTCATTCTATTGCCCGGTGTAGATAATTGTGCACGAGAGAGGCTGCAAGATGATGATATCAATACAATAAAGTTTCATTGTACGTGAAAAAGGAAGGGATGTGGTTACGTGGGTTCCTACTTTCCATGCACACTGCCACACCCATTTTCAAAACTAGGGACACACGGACTGACGAGGAAAAGGGAAGTTAAAAACAGGTCGAACTCCATCAGTTTGGAGGGCTTGGAGACAAACCCTGTCACCAATTGAATGTTGAAATTAACCTCCAAAGGAAGTTGCCCCTCTTCATACAGTGACTGTACAAAGAACACCTAAAAAAAGATAAGTGGCGTTTATTGTAGCATAAAGGAGTGTGCTGGAAAAGTGACCTGATTCTAATAGCGACAGTGATCTCAAAACTAGTTGAGGGTTTTTAGCAAAACGTTCATTTTTGGAAGATTTAAAAAAAAAAATTCCATTAGGGGCATGAAAAATTAAGTAGCAATTGAGTGAAATTCAGCCAGTTTGGAGATCGCTGAATAGTGACCTTTAACAGAGAGGTACATTTTTCTTCCTTCAATGTACCAGAGGTGTGCATTTCAAGAGGGGGTTGCTTTCGGAAACCACTGTGTTTCAACTTCAAAAATCTGTAACTAATTCCAAGAAGTCCAAAGAATACGAAACAAACTGAGTTACATGCCAATTCCATATTTCTTCCTAGGAAATTTTACTGAAAATTGTTTCAAAGAGTTTAACTTCTCCTAAAACACAATCAGTTCATAAAAGGTCACTTTAAGAGCACACTACCTTAGCATGTTGTATGGGGCTAATATTGTGTTTTTTTGGTAGCCTTACAAGAATGATAGGAAAACATGTTAAGAAATTTGCATCAGTTTTTTGGGAAGCGGAGAATTGTGAATGATTTTCTTGTATTCAACCTTACAACAAAGGAATACAAAAACAGTAGACCACATTGTCAGTGGTTCCTATGTGCATTAGGGATTAAAGTTATTAAGCTTACAGTGCTTCACCAAATTTTTCCATTGTTGCACTTAAAAAAAAATGGTGTCAAATAAAAGATACAGATAGTAGGGATATAATGAAAGTCATGAGTTCCAAAGAAGATATTAACATTGACATACATTTATATTTGTTTGGAGAGCTTTTCCTGTAATGAGATGCTTTTAAATTTATAAGAACTTTCTACTTTTTCACAAGGTACTATTTGGAGTCCTGGAGCATTTTCAATTGGAAAAGTTTAGGGTTCAGGGTTTTCGAGAGACATAAGCTTAGTGAAGTGCTGACAATCCAAATGACTGAGGAAGGAGGATGCAAAATTAATGCAAAATTAATGCAAATTATAGCAATAAGAAATTTCCTGAAACTCTTGATGCTCACGGGAATGATCACGTCATCATCACACAAGCGCCAACAAATGCAACAAAGCCTGAAGTAGCTTCACAACAAAACGACCTTGAAACAAAGGCGCCCGAAGCAGCTTTGGCCGGAGAATATCATTGAAATGGATAAAAAGACCTAAGTAGATGACCTATAAGCAAAGCTATGGAACCGAGTATTATTCTTGTACAACGGATTATTATTCTTTTGCATAAGTCGATTACACTTGTAGGACAGCTATGCCAAGTGGAGATGCCTTGGATGGAACAAAGATTTGGTACCCACGGCGAAGGTTTGGAGGAGATGCAAAAGAAAAAAAGGGTAACTCTTGTCTAAAAGACCATCATGCATGAAGTGTATGTCGGATATGGCTCAACTATCTAAACTTTATAGATTGAGATGGCAAATTGCATCTTTGATGCCTCCATTGGGAAGTAGACCCTATAAAGAACTAACTTGTTTCTTCCCTCCATAAAATTCTCCCAAGTTTGAGCCACATGACGACAATGACATTTGACACCTACTAGAGCAAGCAACCCATTTTCAACCACCCTACCATTTCCATAGTATAGACTATTTTATTTGCATAGCATAGATTGCTCTATTTCCAGCCATCTCCCATATGCATAGTAAATGTCCAAGAAGTGTACATTGAAGGCATAGAATGATCACGGCATGCACATTGAAAGTCATAATTATCACTTACATCAATTTTATAACCAGCCAATAGTCAAAATTACAACAACCTATGTAACAAGAATAGATTGTAGAGAATCTTCAAGAAAAAAATTCAAGATAATTTTAGTTTTGACCAAAAAAAATGTAAATTTTTTTGGAATCCTTGAATCAATTTTCCTACACATGAAAAATATTTCCCTAAATACACCCATCCAACAACTATGCTAAATTACTCATTTAAGTGGCTTAATATGGGTCATCATCCCATATGGTTGATGAGATGCGAATTGATAACAACTCCAAGGCACTATATTTACCATAGTACAATTAGTGGTTTATGTTGAATGTGAGTAAGAAAAGAGAGGAAAAGTCATCAAATGTACATTTACTTGAATCAATTTTATCCTTGAAGGATGCTAAGGATGAAAAGTGTACATTCTTTAGATGGCCAAAATTCTTTTTCACAATGAAAATGAAAAAATTCATCTAGTCAATCATATTAATATTATATCCACATCTATGAAATAAGTTCAAGTCATATTAGGGGCGCTTTACACTTAGAGGCTTGACCAATTTTTCTTGAGGGCAATTGCACCAAATTTCAGCCCCTTTGGGGCTAGAGGTTGGCTTCAACTACTTACTATAAGAAGATTATAATGGGGGCTAATTCTCCCAAGTGTAAAAGCCTTGAGGTGAAGAAGCTAGGCTAATTTTTTTAAACATAGAAGGAAAAAAGAAGAGGGTTGAAATTTTCAAAGCCACTTTATACCTAGAGGCCGATTGCCCCAAATCCAACAAATTTAATTTGTTAAAAAAATAATATTTAGTAAACTAGTTTTTTTAATTGAAATCTAACATTAGCCCCTAGGCCAAGAATTAGCCTCCCATTTTTGGTGCACCCAATTCAACAAGCTCGAGCTATGTCATATCATGTTCTTTTTGGAAAAAAAATTCATTGCACCAAATTGGCCTAGCCTCTAGATGTAAAGTGACCCTTAATTTAAAAAAATTATATATGGGAAATTTTCTTAAAAAATAGTATGCTGAATATAAAATTTATTGCAATCAAGTTTGTTTTTCTTTAAAACTTGATTTTGACATTTAAAACTATTTTTCATTACTTTTGACATTCAAAACTATTTTTTTTATTGCTTTTGAGTCAAACTACAAAATTGTAAGCTTTTAGAGTGTACTTTCTACTCCAGTATAAAATTTCGAAAAATCCCTTAAAAATGATAAATTTGTCAAAGCTAGAAATTGAGGATCTATAGTCATGTTTCTAACGATAGACCAATACAAAAATCTCTTTGTAGTATAACTTATACTATAAAGAGATTTTTATGTAATTTTATTTTGAAGTTTTCAAATCTTTTTAATCACGTTTTGTATTTGATATAAATTTAATTCTTTTTTTCTTCAAAAATTTGTGGTAAATTGATATTGTCCAAATTAAATAAACTTCAAAATTTTATAACAAATACTAGACAAGTGATTTCATCTTTGCAAATTAAAAAAAAAATCCACTCATAAGTAGTGGCAAAATGGAAAGTGGCAAATGAAGGGTTTTGAAGTTTGACAACACAATCTAATCTTTTTTTCATTGAAGTTCATCATTTTATTTTTAAATGAGACATATCCATTACCATCTACAAGTATACATTTGTTTTCTAAGATGTAAAGTGGGCACCCCACAAGGTGCCATTGACCTAGAATCACCTTCATGACTATATGTACATTTCCAAAATCATTATGCACTTATGGAGAAGAAACGATTTTAGAACCCTACTAAATTAAAGCTTTGATTCTTAATTCATAACTTACGATAGCCAAATGTTGCATTCTTTGGTATGTTGGACCTCCTTTTTACTTGCCAATAAGAAGATTAACAAAAATTTGACCAATATAATAATAATAATTAGGCATAGTAGCAAAAATTGGTGTTTTGGGGGGTGCCGATTTCACACCAATATATATAAAAGACATCTCGGGTCTAAATTGTATCCATATATTTTTTCTTGCAATTGAGAACGTTCTATCTATATAAATCTTATTATAAACTACAAGCATGAAGGTAGATTCCAAGGCTAGGTAACATAGGTATTCCCAAATTACACCCTACCTAGAACTACCATCGTCACTACTTGTATATTTCCAAAATTAATATGTTTGTATATTAAAATAGCAAATTCATAAAACATCTACCAAAAAAAGATTTGCCCCTTCCTAACTTTTGCATACAATATCCAAATGTCTCATTCTTTAGTGCATTGAAACCTCTTTTCACTTGCCAACAAGAAAATCAATGAAAATTTGACCAATCTAATATTAGTAACTAAGCACACTAGCAAAAAGTGTCAATTTGCGAGGGCTCCACCTTATGAGGGTATATTTATTTTTGGATAAACCAAACACCCTACTCGTTCCGCAACCTAGTTGTCATCCTACAAATAATGTTTGGGGACACAAAGGGGCTGGGGTGAACCACCCCTTGCTCATCCTCCCCAAGTCATTCCAAAGGTGCATGTAAAAAAAAGACCCCCTATTTTTGTGTTTGATTTATTTCTCTTCTACTCCACTCCTAGCTAATTTGGGACCTCTGATTGCAGATGTGAATTCAAATTTTCTAAATTTTATCATAGGTGGCAAATAAAAAATTTCATCATTTTCTCCGGGGCAAAAATGGGGATGAGCGAGGGGGTCAAATCACCCCGGCCAACCTTTTTGAGTAGCTTACCATACGCACTTGTGATGGTGACAAGTTATTCAAGTCTGACTTCTGGTAGCTGAAACTAAAGAATTTTTTGGTCGTGTACCCATTTGGTAACAATCAATTATAAGCTTACAAGCTGTACAATTTGATGTAAGAGCAACACAACATCCTGCAGAGTTAAATTAATGCAAAAATTCCCACATTTTCTTCTCACTTAGTCCACAAAAGTTGACTCGTTTCTAGAAAATATCGTAGCCGGAGGTCACCTTCGGCGCATTTTTGCTGAATAATTATTTAAAATTGGAAGGGTTGGTTAAGTAGTTCTTTTTTTTAATTAATAAGTTATTTAACAAGTATGAAATAGTTTAACCCCTAAGTGTGCATTGTCCCTGTAGAAAACAAATAGGATTTTAGGTAGAAACCTATGGGCTAAATTTTTTTCCTAACTTAAAAAAAGAAAAATTTGAAAATAGAAAAATTGATGAGCTTTGTGGGGATATAATTTCTTTTAATTGTTGCTTGGGAACAAAAGTTATGCCCAAAAAAATTCAAAACAAGGGACAGAGGGTAGCAAAAGCAAAAAATTTTAATTAATTTTTTAATTTTTTAATCCTCATAGATTATATATTTTTTTGTACATAGAAAGCTTTGATTCATTCCATTTGGATTTTTTATAAGAAAGTTATGGGCAATCTTGTTTTTTGGGCAATTAGAGTATATTCTTGAAAAAAATCTTATTGGATGCATTTGTAAATGCAATTTTTACAATTTTTCCAAAAAACAAAGTTCCATGTGGTTTATCTTGCTTGTTAGAATAATCTCACCATTGGGATTAGCGGGTTTGGTTTTTTTTTTTTTTTTTTTTTTCCATTTAGAGATATTAATAATTTAGATTTTCTTTCTATCTTGTACCTATTTTTTAAGAATATAAATGAAGTTTTTTTTAATTCTTTTTTTTCCCAGACTCTCAGCTTGATTCTATACCATAAAGATTTAAGCTCAAAACTTTGTAGTGTAAAAAACTATAGTTAAAAATGTTCAAAGTCAAAATTCAAGTCCTGCAACATGTTGAAAAAATTATTTTTTCGACTTTGAGTGCATATATCTTGCAATCTATGAGGTCAAAAATTTTGAAAATTTATCCATACATTCTCATACTATTTAAGTATAAGATATTAAAGTTAGGTTTGAAAAAAAATAATTAAAATTTTTTTTTAACCTTTTGTTGTATAAATGGTAGTTTTGAGTGTTTTTTGGTAGAAAAAAGGCCTTGGTCCTTTAGCAGGTTGATTTTTTAGACTCCTAAAGTTTTTTCAAGTTTAGAGGTTCTTAGTTATTTCAAAAGACAAATTATGGAAGACTAAAATCTTCTCCAATGTTTATTCATCTTTCAAAAATTTTATCCAAAACTGTATTCATCGTACAACTTGCAAGTCTCCATAATATATTGAAGAAATAAGTTGGAAATACATTTTAAAAATTTCATCAAAAAAATTTCATATTCATGATTGCGAGTAGAAAGAAGTAGAGTAAGATTTAAAATTGTTGAAAATTAAGTTATGGAATTAATAAAATGTGAATCCTAATGATTGAAATGTTGTAATAAACAATCTACATCCTATGGCTTTCTTTTATTTTTTCCAAGATATAGAAAATCAAGTTAAATCAAGGACTTCAAAGTTTACTTTAAAGTAGAGATTCCATAACTACCTTTAAGCTAAACTAAAACTCCTCATAAGTTTCATTTCTATAATCAAAATGGAATGATGAAAAGCTTTCCATATATATAAATCTAAAAAATCAATTTCAAATCTTTATTTATTAAAAAAATGATATTTTGAATTGTGTAGGCTGCTCAAGATTCAAAAGAAACTACATATCATACAATAACTTTTTAACCATGTAGTCAAAACTTATTCAATTTTTTGCACCTTAAAGCTATTCCTCAACCATATATTGTGTGGAAATTTCATTCAAAGAAATAAATGAAAATTCTATTTGTAAATGGATGATCCAAAAAACGAATTTGGTAAGAAAATGGTACTTGAACCTTTAGGAGATAACTTTTGGCAACCCTTCAATTAATCTTGAAAGTTGAACAATTTTATTCATTACGTAGGAAAGTGATAATCATAGCTTTCAATGAACTCACTACTTTTTCATAGTGTCTTTGCTTTGTTATAAATATAATGGAATTAATTTAGATGTCCTTGGATCAAGTTGTATAGGTATCTTTTCCAATAATTTTGACTTTCTTTTATGTTCAATTTTTTTTGGATTCAACAAAGTGGCTTAATACTTTCCAAAACCATTTGATTTCAAAATTTTTATTTATTTTTGTCAAATGTGACCTTAGGCTACAACTATAGTAGTGTGAAAACTAGACAATTTTAGAGAATCAAGAAGAGTCTAAATAAGATTAAATTGATACCAAAGGTTAGTTAGCATGATAGAATAAAACACATAAAAAAACTAGAGTAAGATTAGTTATTAAATTGAAATCTTCATATGTCAAGAGTGCATGAATAAGGTAGGACTAATATTCTTATTTACCTAAGATATAGCCTTATAATCGCACCATTCTTATTTTTTATTTATTGTGGATATGTTTATTATTCCAATGATGACCTTTAAGTTAGAACTAGTTTAGGCAATATTTTACATCTTCTATTTCTAAATCTAATTTTATATTAGAAAATATAAAGTGCATTACATGTGCATAGACACAACTTAAATCATAAAATGAAACTTAAAAATTAAAGCCACGATTGAATTTCCAACCACAATAATGAAATAAAAGCCATAATTAAAAAACAATTGTGTCAAAGGAATTCACAACTATTGCATCAAATCATTTGTATGGTCTTTCATATTCTACACAAGTTTTTATATGTACATTTTTCTTCCAGTAGTTACATTACAAATTTTATATATAAAAAGAATTGATGATGAAAAATTGATGAGAGTAAATATTTGAATATATATATATATATTCAAATATTTATTTTTCTAATGTTCATGTATATATAAATTTATAAATAAAACAAATTAAATTTTTAAAGAATCTTTTTTTTAATAATTAGGGCTTTTTGAGGGGGGGTTTGGATTGGGTTGAAAGAAATTCACTATAATACATTATTTTCAATATCAAGTTTTTGGTTGCTTGCTTAAGATTTACAATTTACAAATCTACTTCTTTCAATAATGATTGTGGGCTTGGGAACATCTATGATTTGTTGATGCTGCATTTGAGGCAATTACCTCTTCAAGTCAAAGACCAAGTAGAGGATTTGTTGTCAACCCATGAGAGTATTTTGTATGGGTATATTGCAATCATGCAACAACTTGATAGATCCTCACGTGGAATTTTTATGATATTGTACACCATAGACATTGCATTTTGTACATTGATGGAGACCTTAGTTTATATTGTTTCCTCGATAAAAGCATATGTGTAGAAGTGCCTTGATAATGGGAGGTTTGCTCCATTTTCAAGGCCAATAATGGCAACCATTCTTTTAAGGCTCCAATATTTGTGTGAAAATCTACCAAACATAGAAAAAACAATCCTAAAACATCATTTCATCTAACTATATCTCTAATATTTTTAATCATATAAGACTGAAACCTTGAATAAACTATCTTTGGTAGTTTGGAGAGAAGTGAAACTCCAATTAGCTTTGTAAAATTTCTATATTTTCTCATAAGTAAGTGATAGGAGACTTTGATGCCTTAACCCCTAAAACTCTATGACTATGTATTCACCAAAAACGCTCCAAAACTGCTATTTCTAGTACAACTACTAAATTTTTAGAATTTTTTTTTGATAAATGATACCATAGGATCTTGTAGTATGATGAATTGAAAACACATAGTAAAAATTTCAGAAAATTCCACCGTGTGGATCATAAGATATAAGCATTCAAATTCACCAAAAACGTTTTTTCAACCCTACAAAAAATTGGGCAGCTCCACTTCGCAAGCTCACTTTTTTATGAAAAAATGACCGAAATGGTGGTGCCTCTTTGGATTATTTTTTGTAGACAAGTTGGCCAAATGCTCGAAAATTTTCAGATCATTTGGAATAGTACAACATATAGGAAAAAAATAGTAAGGAGGTAGTAGTAGATAATGATTGAAAGTACTAAATTATTAAGAATTTCAATATGGAATTGAAAAGTGTCAATCCCAATGGTTGAAATGTTGTAATGAACAATTTACATCTTAGGATTTTATTTTATTTTCAAAAATATTGAAAATTGGATAAGATAAAGGATTTCAAAGTTTATTTTAGAGTGAAGAGTCCATAATTGCCCGCAAACAAAAAATCCTCATAACTTTTGACTCATTGATCAAAATGGAATAATTCAAAGATTTTTTTTTTGTATACATAAGCCTAGAAAACCAATTTCAAATTTTGGTTTCTGAAAAAAGTGATTTTTTCTAATCTGCCCAAATTGCCCAATTATGGAAAAAAATAACATATTAGGCTATAACTTTTGACTCCTATTTCCAAATGTCATGATATATGTTGCATATGAAAGATATTCCTTGTCCACACCTTCTACTGAAATTTCAGCCTAAAAGATGCAAATTTTTGGTCACAATGGCTTGCCTAGAATTTCTACGCAGCCAAAAAACGTAGTCCAGTCCTTTAGGGGTTGAAGAATGAATCACTTAGAGACCACATGCTAAAGTTAAGTTATTTCTTTAAGAATAGGTATATAATGATTTAGGAAGCTATAAAAGATATAATAATTTAGGATACTTGCATTGTTTGAGCATCTCTTCAAGTGAAGCATTTAGGCACTTAGAGTATCTGGGTGTTCCTACCTTAATGACCATTTCTTATAGAAACCATTTTCATCACAATATTTGTTTACTATATCTTTTCAATCTCAATACTTTTTCCTATTTTTTTTTATCATTATTGTCTACGTTTACATCGAAAAAGTTGAATGTTTCAACCATTAAGGAAAATTTTGACAAACTAAATTTTACATTTTGCCTATTAGTAGATTTTGCCACTCTAAAAAGCATTGCTATAATGTAGTAATTATCTACATTAATTCCATTAATGTATTTTGTAATAATTACATCATTATGGACTAAATTTAAAATTATGCAAATTTGCAAGTTGGACTAATACAAAAATACTCAATATATAAATCAATCAATATAGTTTGGTCTTTGTTTTTTGGACTATTTCAAATAGTGTAGTTGTCATCCTATTGTCATTAACTTTCAAATACTTCCATACATTTTCATCCAAATTGTGTGCATTTATGAAAATTCACTATGAAGATCATATTCATTCAAAACTCATACCCATTTGGTGTAAAAGAGTGTTGCAATATTCAAACTCTCGCAATATATTGATTTGCCCTATTAGTGAGGGCACCAAATTAACAACACTACAAAAAAAACTTTCATGTAGAAATTAGTACATTATAATATTACTTCTATCTAAAACACTTAAAAATAGTGAGATATTGATAAATTAGAGTCACAAGTACTAACTAATGGGATAAATGAGTGCACTTTAATTAACTTTAGTAGTTACCATACAGTTTTGATATTGCAAAATATTAATTCATGAAGGTTAGGTTGTCCTAACTTGCTAGGTGTCAAAAAGTGCTACTTGATCAAATATTTTCATTATGTACATCTTCTACATATATATATTTACTTATTAGTGATGAATTAAATGATTTTAGAACATCTATCGAAAGAACTTTGATTCCACATAACTTTCTTATACAATATCCAAATGATGCATTCTTTAGTGCCTTGAAATTTCTTTTCATTTGCAAATAAGAATGTAATTTTTTTGATCATTTTAATAATAGAAAAATATGCATAGAAATAAGTAGTGCCTTTAGGTGCTTGCCTTAGCCAATATTTGAACTAAACTATTTAGGATCAATGTCGAAAATGTCTCAATTATTGATTTATATAAAGAATTGTTTTTCTCTTGATATATTACACTTTTTTTTTAAATCTGATCTACTATAGGCTTTAGAATATAATTAGAATGAAGATCAATGATTTTGTTTTAGTGTCAAAAATGAGGATTACAAAATATTGTTTAATTTCAATTGGAAAAAATTCAATTGGATGAAAAGATCAAATGGATGAAAATTTTGGCAATATGCATATAAGATTTTAGTCAAATATAGCATTTTAGGATGTAGATTTTGCCACTTGGTGCTTTTATACTATCTTAATGACAAAGTTGCTTGAATGAATAGTAACCTCTAAGCACTCCAAAGTCCATCTTTTAGATGATGAAGAGAAAAAAATAGGAAAGTGTTTTGTCCAAAACACTTAGTTTTTGTTCATCCAATGTAATAAATGTAGTTTTGAAAGACCACTTTAATTTATGGTCTTCTATGTCGAAATAGAGGTAAGTAGTATGTTTATGTGTGTGTGTGTGTGTGTGTGTTTATGTATACATAGGCAAAAATATATGAAATTTAAAAAAAGATAAGTTGTTGTTTTAAAATGATGAGACCTATTACCAAAGTAGGTAGATATCAAATGATCCAATTTCCAAACAAATAGGTATATTCTTCATTTATATAAAGTAATCAATCAAACTTTATTTTTAAAATCTTTGTGGCTTTATAGAATTAATATAAATTCATCCAATTGTGGCTTGTTTGCAATACTCTTCCATATAAATCTTGAAATAAATGTAAGTTCTATAAACATAAAAAGTTAGAATCAATATTAGATACAACTATTTTCACACTAACTTTGAAAATTCAGAATTTATTCATATGCTATTCCCAAAAGACAAACAAAGGGAATCTGGAAACATTTTGGACTCCAAACAAGATCCGACAAAAAATTACATTGTTTAATAATGAAAATCAAATTGAAATTTAGATTTCCACACAATGTTAGGTATACTTTTTTTAATCCTTCGAAATTATAAAGATGTATTAAAAATAGAAATTTAGAATAATAATTTAATAATAGATTTTAAACAAAAATAAAATATGATTCCAAATACAAAATTGTATGTGAAAATATTGTAAGCCACACATTATTGGATTGAGAATGCAACATTTATTGTCTTTCATGTGGATGTCAATATAACATCTAAACATTATTATTCTCAAATACAAAACCTAACACATGGAGTATGTGACCATTTTTGAGATTCTTATACATGTAGGAGAGACAGTGATCTAATCTAGGAGGACTATGTTATAGCATTCAACTCAACATAAATACAATCTTTTCATTATTGTATACCTCAATTCATGTACCTTCTATGTAAAATACAAGAAAAAAACCATATTGCATCTAAAATTGGGCTTTTTAGGCCTTCAAACTATAAGTGCTCAACTATCCGCTAGGTAGATGGCAAATGTTGTGAAAATGGCACTTTGTTCTATTTATGTTCATTGAAAAAGCTTTAAGATAATTCAAGTCATATATTTATAGAACGAAAAAAGAATGCTCTACATAAATCAACAATATAGATATCTTGGAGGAATTTCAATCAATTCTTATAAAATTTCAATAGTATTCTTACTATCTTTGGGTTGAACACTTCGGGGTTAAGGATTACCCCTATCATTTGGCATCCACATTCTAAATGATGAACATGTTGCTTCAAACCAACATTTTATCAAAAGACCTCATTCATCTAAAGCTATTATAAAAGATCTTTAAAATGACCTTTTCTTTATAACCATTTTAATGAAACCAACTAAAATCTTACATTTACACATACAAAGATATAAACAAAAATGTACAAGAATCCCCAAATGGATCTAAGTTGGTTAACCCCTAAAGGTCAAAATTGGTTTTTTAGCAACATAGCAATTTTGGGCAGCTCACTATAAATGGATTTTTTATTTTTTTTGCTTGAAGTTTTTATACAACATGTGTTCAAGGAGTAGCTTTAAGGCCTAACAATTTTCATAACTTTTGACTACATGGTTCAAAAGTTATTGCATGATATGTAATTTTCAATGTTCAACGGACAACCCAAAAATTTCTTAAAAATCACTTTTTTCAAAAATAAAAATTTGAAATTGGTTTTCTAGATTTGTATGTAAATGGAAAGATCTGAATCGTTCCATTTTGATTTATGAGGTGTTCTAGTTTGCAGGTAGTTATAAATTCCCTATTTGAAAATAAACTTTGGAGTCCTTTATTTAACTCAATTTTTAATATTTTTTGAAAAAAACAAAATCTTATGATGAAGATTGTTTACTAATACATTATCGCCTTTGGGATAGGAAATTTTCAATTTCATAATCAAATTCTTAACAATTTAGTGTTTTAAATCACTTTGTTTTTTTTTCAACTTAGGGCCACTTTACACCTAGAGGCCAGGCCAATTTTCCTTAAGACTGATTGCACCAAATTTCAACTCCTTTTGGATTAGAGGCCGACCTCAACTACTCACCATAATAAGATATAGTGGGAGGTGATTCTTCCAAGTGTAAAAGGCCTTGAGGCAGAGAAGTTGGACCAATTTAAAAAAAACTAGAAGGGAGAGAGAAAGAGGTTGAAATTTTCATTGCTCAAAATCAAATGGATCTGATTTGTTGAAAAGTAGTAATAATAAAAAAACAGTTTTAAAAATTGAAACCTAATATTAGCCCCTAGGCCAAGAATTGGCCTTCCATTTTTGATGCATCTAATTTAGCAAGCTCAGGCCGTGTTAGATCATTTCCTTTTTGAATAAAAAATTTATTGGACCTAATTGGCCCAACCTCTAGATATGAAGGGGTTGGAACCAATATTAGTGTTTTGTCCAATGACAAGTGAGGATTCTTAGCCTTTGATATATAGTAAATTGGCCCAACTTCTAGATGTAAAGCGGCCCTTACTATTCTTTTCCTATGTGTTGTGCAACTCCAAATGATCTAAAAATTTTCAAGCATGTAGCGAACTTGACTTGAAGAATGAATTTAATGAATAACTACCATTTTGGACATTTTTTCATACAAATGTGACCTTGTGAAGTGTAGTTGCCTGTATTTTCTTAGGGCCCAAAGAAAGATTTTTGTCACTTCAAATGTTAATATCTTGTAATCTATTCTTTAAAGATGAAATCATATGTCTAAAGTGTTTATAAAATTTTCAATTTTTCTTTGAGAATTTCAAATCACCATGAATTTTTGAAGAAAAAATGAAAAAACTCATATCAAATTCAAATTATGTTAAAAAGATCTAAAATTATTACAATAAAAGTACATTATAGTGTAGAACATCATAGTAGAAGAAACTTTCAAGGTCATTACATATTTAGAAATGTGGTTATAGATCCTCAATTCAAACTTCAAACTTCACTATTGAGTTGATTTTTAAGGAATTTTTTGAAATTTCCAAGGTGAGTAGAACCTACACTCTAGAAGTTTTTATTTTGGTAGTTCTATTTAAAAACAAATCATAACATTCAATAGCCTTCATGGCCATTGCCTTTCCTTCTTGTACCCTGCTCATCACATAGAGCCTCCACCCTTATTTACTTAGCTATTAATGAAGTATTGGAGGCTTAGAATATTCTACACCATTTACTATAGAGCCAAGGCAGTGACAGTGCATGCTATTGGATATTGTGAAGAAATCATTTTTAATGTTGAAATCAAATTCTAAGGGAGGAAAGTTTGAGGTATTGAAATATACTAGAAAGTGTACCATTTTTTTTGATAAGCTACCCCATATATAAAATTATAAAAACAACTAAAATGTCTTGAACTTAACCTTGAAATGTATCGATGTCCATATTTTGAACGATGAACAGAGCACTTCCAAGAGTTGTATAGTCCAACAAACTTTTCATTCATCCAATGTAATACTTGAATCTTGAAAAGACAACCTTTTTTAATGATCAAATTTATGAAATTGTAATGAATGATATTTTTGTAAAAAGATATAAGCCAAAATGTGCAAATAATTGAAAAAGGAGTGAGGCATTAAGGAGTTAACTCAGTAATGTGGCTATTGATAGCACCAATAAAGTTGCACACAAAATTTGGATGAAATTCATCCATTCCTCAATATTTACAAAAGCCTGGTTGACCTTCCAAAGGACACAAAATGTCGTGAGCGTCAGTCCTTCCAGAGTTAATTGAAGCCAAATTACAGAACAAAGGCACCATCCAAGTCGAAGACGACGGAAGACGTTGGCACAGACTTCGGGGACGCGGACTTGGGTGGTTGTCTTCGAGTCTTCCCAACCCCCACCCCGCATCGTGCCTGCATTCACAGTCTCCCCCATAACACGATCCACTCGTCTTCTCAATTCTGCTGCAAATTTGCTGTTGTATAATTTCTACTGTACAATTGCTTCTCACTCGTCGCCTGCTAGCTCAATCTACTTCCCAATTCCGCCCTGTTTCCAGTACGTTCCCCTGTTTTTCATGGTATTCAAAATCAGCTCTCCACTGTGATTTTTCACCCAATTTCCCAAGGTCGGATCGTTCTTGCGCATGCTGGAGCTCGAATTCGTCTAGTTTGAGTGCGAAACTTTGTTGATTTTATGGGTTTAGGATTGATCACATGGTCGATCGGATTCTGAGTATGTACACATATGGTTGAGTAGTCTGTAGATTGATGACTTTTGGTAGTTAATTAAGTTGCCATCCAGGAGCTTGATGAAGTCGAAGACGTGGATAGCCAGGAAATTGCAATCGAGTGAGGACTCGGTTGTGCTCCAATGATAGTGAATCGCAGTGAATGAGCTCGGCGTGTTGCGCAAGCATCGTCGCGAGGGAGTGTTGATAGGAATAGCGGTGACGCTGATTTGATGTTAGTTGTTTTGCGACATTTTTTTTTTTTTTGTTCTGATTGCCGTTTGGGGGATAATCTTTCGAGCTGCTTGCGATCTTGACTTGGAGCAGAACGAATTGTTACTGGAATAGTGATAGGTGATTGCGAAACTCGTAGGAGCTGGGGAATCCCCTGTTTTTTTTTATGTTGCCCTAGCTAGAGCCGAATGCTTAAGCTCATGCGACTCAAGGACCTTGCGAGTTCTTGCCTGGACTCAATTTTTTTGGGGATCGCACGGCAGCACGACGTTTCGGGGAGAATTGATTTGGGAATTTCGTCGATTGCATTCACGTCAAATGTACAGAGACTATGGTTGACAAGCAGCGAATTAGCCCTGGAAAGTCAGCAGACTACGGCCGCGGCTCCCAGTTCTTGAAGCCGAAGAAGAAGCTGAAGAAGCCGGAGGACGGGGGCATCATCAAACACATAAGCCCCAAACAATTACTGATGGAGGAAGGGGGCTCATCGACTTCTCCAACTAACGACGAGAATCCGACTGTGGTTGTAAGCAAGTACAAGGGCGTGCGAATGCGTGCGTGGGGAAAATGGGTGTCTGAGATTCGCGAGCCTAACAAGCGGTCGCGCATTTGGCTGGGCTCTTTTCCTACCGCCGAAATGGCCGCTCGGGCGTACGACGCCGCAGTGCTGTGTCTGCGTGGTCCCAATGCCGCCATAAATTTCCCGGACTCGCCACCCTCGTCACTGCCGCCCTGCGCCTCCCCTCGGGAAATTCAAGCTGCGGCGGCGGCGGCGGCCGCCGCTGTCGTGACGCCGAGTTCACCAAGCACTGACGCCGTGGCTGTTTCGCTCCAACTGCAGCTTGAGCGCAACGCGTCCCCACCCAGTACTCTCCACACAATTCAATCCAGTGATGAGAGCGCAGCACAGACCGAGAACTTCCACAAAGACTATGGCGTGGAGCCCACGGAAGTAAGTTCATGGCAACCTCAAAGATCAGAGCTGACGCCCTCGTCTTCCGACGAAGACTCCAACCTCGTGGATGCAGTTCTTTCAGTTCCAATTCCAGTTCCCACAGAAAATCCAAGCCAGCAGGGAATCACAAGGCCAGCGTCCCAACCGAGAGCGGAGCTCACGAGGACACCCTCCTCCCAGAAGCACACGAGCTCCCACGGCGCACCCAATCCTTGTGGTTGCGAACAAGATTGTTGCTCGGCGCCGCACCGAGGCCAAGCAAGAATGGATTCCGGCGCACCCGATCATTGGTGCGGTTGTAAACAAGATTGCTGCCCGGTGTTGCGCCAAAACCAAGCTACGACAGCTGACTCCCCGATGCTTATTACTCAAGAACATGCTTACTCAAACCTCGGCGATAAGATTCACAGCTTTCACCAAAGCGGCGAAAACTCTCCTCTCGACAAAGCCTCACAGGTGGAGGAGCAGCAGCAGAGCAATCCGTTGAAGATGGAGGAGCTCGCTGAAGGGCATTTTGAAGAGGAGCTCGCTCCTGTTCCCGAGGAAGACGAAGTGGAGAGCTTGTTGCATGGAATGAAAGAGATTCTCCTCCCTTTGGCGCCCAACATTGACGATATCATCACCCCGAGCACCTCTGCCACTGCTGGAGATCGCGAGGAGAGCGCCGAGTTCTGGGATTTCGACGATGTTTGGAGCCTCCATGGGTGACCTAATATCCAATTCCTTAAACCCTAAACCTTCCAGAATTTCACTTCGAGAACCTATTTGGAACCTATTTCGGCGAAACCCTAGCATGAGGGATTTGTTTGGAGCGAGATCAATCGACGTGATCGATGAGCATCATCGCCTGCTTTTTAGTATTTAAATCGCAGCATTTTACAAACTTACCTCTCGTAGTCGGCGACTGCGAGAATCAGGCATTATAGGATTGAGTACTGTTGATCGTCTCTTGTTGCTCCCACCAGCAAGAACTCGGAGGTGCACCTGGTTGGAGCAACAAGATCGAAATTCACACACAAATTCGAGATCACTATTGATTGATAGAGTCGTGTAAGTTGGAGTCTAGCTAGCTGATTCACGCCGGCGTCGTAGCATATAGACAAACCTATTAGATTAGCGGATGATTGTATTCCTGTACGCAACATTCTTGGATCATGTTACCATTTTGTGGAAGAGTATTTTGGTAGTGAACTTGTACATCTATTTAAAATCAAGTTTGTCATCACTTCCTCCGGCCCCTGACTGAGAATTCGTGAGTTCTGTGAATGTGGGTGCCAAGTTCTGTGAGTGCTCTGTGAATGCCGGCTCTGTGAATGTTTTGTGAATGCTCTGTGAATGCTCCGTGAATTCTCTGTGAATGCCGGCTCTGTGAATGTTTCGTGAATGCTCTGTGAATGTAGTTGCTTTACCTGCGTTGCGATCGATCTGTCTGCGCCCATGAGAGCTTGCTGAGGGCTACTTCTTTTGAATTCCACAATTTGGATTACAATTTGGATTGCACTGTCGTCCTTTAGCTTTGTGATCTAGCATGCAGAATCCCACGCAGGAATTTTGGGATGAATCCATGAAAAGTGCCGAGATTCATACATGTGCACGATCCTAGTATTCTTGATGTGTTGGCAGTGACACGACTAGAACTTCTTTCTTGGAAGCAACACAACATACAAAATTGATCTTATGTAGCGGTCGATTTTCACCGCAGCACAAGACGAAGCGTTGGATTTTCTTCAACGCATGTTTGATTACTTTAGGTTCAGGCTCGTTCTCATTGTGGTCACAGATTTGGAAGTCACTGATTGCAATTGCAGGAGCAAGTTGAAAACACATGTTGATTTCTAGAACAATCATGTGCATTGCGAGCCTTTTCCTGGACCTTAGAGGAAATGTCTCAGCTGGACCAATTCAACACATCATGTTGAAAAGGAGAAAGAAGGTCGCAAATAATGATTCATCACTCCATCAATCAATCAAAATGCTTCAATACAGTTGTAATTCTAGTTAAGAGCATCTGGGAGTAAGGTGAAAACATCCATAACCGTCCATGGATCCATTTCTAACAACTAGACTTCTATTGAAAGCGTCCAAGAAAGTGCAATTAATTTGTTCCCATATTCAGTAATTGTGATTGGTTGACTAGTGATTTTCTAAATTTTAGTTTTATGAAACATATATGTGATGGTTTTAGTGGTTTAGGGAGCTTTCACTTTGAAAATTCATAGTAATTGCATGCCTTACACAAAAATCTATATAAGTATTTCATATCCATGATTTACAATTGTTAATATTGCAAAAATGTTTATTTGTTGGTTCTTGAAGAAGGTGACTCCAACTACTATATTGAATTGCTTATTCAGATGGTTTGGATGATTTCACCTTTGAACTCAATTTTGAGATGATGATTGTAGGAAAAAATTTGCTTTCTATGATAAAGACCATCAAAATCTATCAACATAATTATGCTAATTAAAGAGGTGCAAGGTCATTTATGCCTCTCTTGGTGTTGAACTCTAGAATAAGCTCATGTTTGACCAATTCCAAACTCTCAAGTTGAGAGTCTCAACCAATGAGAGGTCCCTTTATCACCTCAAGTTTGGATTGATCACACGTAAAATGTCTTTTTAGTATATATATATGCAAGATAGTTGCTAATTTGATAAAGCAAAGAATTCCTTGTTGTCTTTTGCAATTTCTTTCAACGTTCACTAAAACAACTTTCTTCTTAAGTTTGGGCTTGCATTATTAAACACATTCATTTGGTGAGACTCACTTCAAAATAGAACTACTATAGTTTTAGTAATTTTTTGAAGTGACACGTATCATCATCGTTAGTTCTAACATCTTGAAATGTAAAACAAAAAGAAATGATATTTGGCATCAAATTGTTGAATGCCTAACTTGAACATACCTTGCATACTAGAAGTGAAGGACAAGGTCAACACATCTCTACCATATAACTGTTTTTTCCCAAAAAATAATACTCCGCACTCCATCAAATGCTAAATATAGATTGCGGGAATATCCTATTTTTCTCCATACAATTTTTTTAAAATCATAATTTTTGACATATATTTCTAGCCGGGCGGAACATGCTCTGCCCTGCACCTACACCTACACCTCCTGCCACTTTAACAGAAAACTCCACTGTAACAATAACAGAACCCTGGAATTCTCTGGTAGTAAAGTACAGTTTCCTCTGGTAGTAAGTTAAGTAACTGAACGTTCCGTTTGTCAACGAAGAGTCCTATCCAACCCCCAATCCGAGCAACGACCGAACTTCTCGCTCAGTCGCGTCTTCAACTGTTGCACACATGTTCCTACTTCCTAGTTTCCGACGATGGTCGGTAGAATACTTTGACCCACTGATCGACAGTCATAATTCCATTTGAAAACTTGATTTTCAATTCTTTATACTAAACGAATCCATTCCTGATTGTTGGGAAAATCGAGTTTAGGACGAATATTTTATTTCTACGTGCTGACAGTGCTGTTCTCGATCAGTGGCTAGCTAGCTTCAATTGTTGCGCACACGTTCCTACAGTAGTTTCCGATGGTCGGTAGAATGCTTTGGTTCACTGACAGTAGTAAATCGATTTACAATTTGATTTACAGTTGTTGTTTTTTGAAACAAATGAAAGTGTTTGAATTCATTGCAGAGAGAAAATTAATTTTGATTTACAGCTAGTTTGATTTACAACTTGCTTTAATACAATTCCTGATTGTTGGGAAGATCGAGTTAATTTAGGAAATTTGTACGTGCTGATGACAGGCCGGATGAGCCTTCGATCTTCCGCTCGATCAGTGACTTCAACTGTTGCAAACATGTTCCTACAGTAGCCACTAGCTGTACTGTAGTTTCCGGTCCATGCCTGGTCGGTAGAATTGTTTTGGCCCACTGACAGTACAGTAGTAACTCGATTTTAAAATTCGATTCATGATTCTTTAAGCGAATTCGTTCCTGATAGTTGGGAAGATCGAGCTAGTTCAGGAAATGTGTACGTGTATGTGATCGATGACAGTGATATGTTAAGTTCAGTGTTCTTCCTGGATCCTGCCGATTCCTGCTCCGACCCCAAAGTCCATGGATTCTACCTGGCATGGATCAGCTACTGTGGTGGCCGGATGCATGCTGCCGCACTGCGAAACTCACTGGCAGCATCCGGGCGGAAGTAAAGAAATCAAAAGAAGGATCGAGGAGGACGGGAGGAGCTTCGACGAAGCGAAGGGGAAGAGAGCATCCTGGACACGGCACTTGCCCACTTACCACGAGGCTTTTTCTCAGGACTTTCCACTTGGCTACAGGAGTGCAATTGTTTTTTAGAATTTTTTCTTGCTAGTAACCAATAAGCTACGTGTGTCCTCCACCTCCCCAACCCCCTCCAGAAAAAGAAATAGAAAAGAGAAGATTCTATTCTATTCTATTCAATTGAAAAACAGAAACAAAACCACCCAGAAAGGAGTTTTGTTGCGTTTTGGGAATGCTCGCCACCGCCAACGGCTTTGTTTGGTGGCAACTGGCTCATGTTTTGGCTTGTACGGCGCCATTTGACGGAGCCGGCTTACACGCTTTCACCATACTTCTTCTCTAATATGACATATACCACTTCTCTAATATCACCCCCCGTGCTCCAGGGGTTTAGAATTTCATTTGGGTACAAAGATTTCATTACTGGACATGTAGCATTTTTTACTAATGAGGCAGGGGTCCCTTTTTGGCATCCTTGCAAAAAGGACTCCTACAATGTACAAAATTGTCTTATTATATGGCTCCTCAATTAACCAATTGGAATCTTTGGGATCCTTAAATTAATGGATAAGTCCTTTTTAGGTATCTTGTAGAGCATAATACCTTCAATCCTAGCTAGTATGGGGAGGACCATTGCTTGGTTGTAGAATGTTATGGTAGGACATGAAGCACTTTACCATTGAATGACATTGATGGAACATGCAAATAAAAATGTGGATGATAGATTGTTTATTCAATCGAATGTGCATAAATTCATCCAAATTGGAGTGATACCACTCTCCATCCATTGTAAAAAGTAGAAGAGTGTATTGCTAAATGTTCTTTCTAAAAAAATTGAGTGAAAAATCACCCTAAAAAGATCATGTTTCTATTCTCATGTCTAGTGACTCAAGATGTTGCTCACATCAAGCATAACATTGTTGAACTTCATGATAGGGGATAGACCTTTGCTTCAAATGAATGGATGTTCCTTGTGTTGTGAATTTTTTTGAATCAAAGCTTACCAATCAATTATGGATCATTGTATAAAAAATTATTCTTGATAAAGTGACATTGTAAAAAGACTCCCCAAACAATTTTCAATTGAATCCCTTGTAATATCTAATCTCCTAGCATTCAAGAATGTTATGGGTCAAGGGCTAGATCACATTTGGGCTTGTAGATCCAATTCCTAATGAAATAGTCATGTAGAACTTATTTTTTACCATGAATGATGAAATTTAGAAAATTTGAATTCATATTCGGAATCAAGATATTACCAATTCATTCATAGAAATCAAGAAATATATAACTAACAAACTACAAAGTAGGTGACAAAGTTTTACATTTATCTGCCAAGGTAAAAACTTGAAGATTATTTTGCACCTTAGGCCCACAATGACCAATTTTGATTATGAGTCATAATCTTTATACCAATATGTAGCACTTTGGGTTTACATCTTCAAAATTCCATGTACTCTAGAAGATAAATATAATTAATAATTTTCAAATTTTCAAATTGATTAGGTGGTCAATCAACTTATTATTTATTCTTCAATCATTTGCTAACTTGAGATCTCCAATAGTCCAATTCAATGAGCAATAGGTGTGAAAGAAATTTCTTAGAATTAAAAGGTGATTTCTTTCATTTATATACACACTTAATAGTTAAAAAATGACACAACAAACACTTGTTTTAGTGTCCTTCAAAAGTTTTAGTGATTCTCAAAGTTCATAGATGTTTAGTACACACACAACTTTGCAAAGAAATGTATAGAGAATATTCACTTACAAGAAGTTTAGGGTCAAGATTAAAGTGTGGAAAAACAAAGACATAGAGATACAAAATAATCTTTTGGATTAAAAATTTCAATTTAAAAAAATATTATCCTTTGAAATTGTATTGAAAGTTTTATATTTATAGGCATTTCAAGTATTTCTTCTTAGTTTCTGTAAATATCTTTTGTGACAAAATCCAATCACATATCTTCACTTTATCTTCTGAGAGTAAATACAAGAAAGACCGGTACTATTTTGTATCACACTTGATGTTTTTGAGTTGTCACCAGCTATAACTTTGGTACATTAAAGCCAATGTACTTGATTATTTTTAAGATCAGCAACTAGACAATTATTAGAGAACTTTTTTTTCAGAAATTTTCAAAAATCATTTTATATTTAAATTTAAATTTAGCTAATTTGTCATACTTTGTGGTTTAAGGTTTTTTAATACTGGGGACTACCCAAAATTAATGATCTAGAACTGAAATTTTTTTGGTCTATACCTACACTAGAGAGGCATGTACCTACCAAAAAGAATTTTAAGAAACATTATTTTATATCCTCTAATTTCATGCAAATAGGGCTCTTTTGCGCACCTAGTTCTAAACATTGAAAATGGTTTCAAAATTATTCTTTTAATAAAATCTTTTCAAGTGTTTGATTTTTATTATCTTTGAAATCTATTTTCCCTATTTTTTACAAATTAAAACGTCAAACTATCTATTTTCATGAGATTTTGCACTTTTCTAATTTTCCTACTTAAAAAATTCTCCTATGCCTTTCCTTCTTAAGGTACCCTCTCTTTAAAGGTGTGAACATTAGACATATTTTTTAAATAAATTTCTTTTTCTTCTGATTTTGAAAGTACTCCCAAAAAATCATGAGCATTGTGTAGTCATTAGAGGATTTCTGGACTCTCTAGAGGGCTGTTCCAAGCAATTGCGTTGCGAACCCTCCCCTTGCAATTTTTTGGGAATAGCTGTTCCTAACAAAAAAAATTTAAAAAAAATTAAATCTTAAAATGCAGAAAAAAACTAAAAAAATTATTTTTTCTGGATATGGTAGTCACATTGCCACATCAACGAGCTGCTACGGCCCCCTACAGGGCAATTCCTGTAGTCTAAGAACTTAGAGCCCTCTTGGGGGGCTAAAAATCCTCTAATGACTATAGAAAATGCTATGCAAAATGGTTGGTCTTTCTTGCATTCACCCCCTCATCCCTTTGGAAGTTGATAACTAGATTCAAGTATTTCTCATGACCATGGTTTTTCATAATATTCAACAATTTCTTACTCATAACAATATACACGCTCACAAGATAAACTCCTTTGTACAATCATATATTTTGAGAGATCTATATATTCAAATCATAATCTGATTAGTGCATATTGTATGCACAAAATGTGCGCAAATCTAATTTTTATACTTCACATCTCAATTCAAAAAAAATTAATAGGACATCTGTAGAATTGACAAACTTACGTCACCATTAATAATAGTCATACCTTCTCCACTCTTAGTTTAATTAACGTAGAACTCAGATGTAGTGCTTCCCCGTTGGCCATTGTATCTTGCAGAGCTCCCATACTCTGTTAACTAAAATGGGCTCATTTTCTACCTTTAGAGTTGAAGAAATGGGCATCCAAAAGATTTCAAGAATAAATTTTGATCTTGTAATGAGCATTTTCACCCCTACTTAGTCATTTTCATCATCAATTTTTACTTTACCATTGTCATTGTGGCTCAAGCATGTAAACCCATTCCCCAGTTTCCATTCTTGATGCTTCACACATCAAAAAGAGGGGTCACACCTTCTTCATGCACAACACTGGCTCATTGGCTCCTTTTTTCTCTCACCAACTTCTCATTCTTGAAGAACTTTTACTTTTTGGAGAAGGCGTGACTACCCTTATTGCTAGAAGGAAGAGTGGGTGAGTACCTTCCCCACCCTACCTCTTTGCCCTGACCATTCTTCTGACGACGTCGTTGAGATTGCCAATTCTATAAACTACCCTAGATTAATTTACCACTACTACAATTTCCAAAATAGTGCTAGTATGTGAGCCCAAGAATGCGAGCTTGTGAGCATTGAGCCTACAATATAGGTACCTATAATATAGATACCACACACTGTAGAAGGTGTATATATCATAAACACCTATAATATGGGTATTTATAACGTATATACACTATAATCATAAATGATTTCTATAGTATATACACCTATAACATTGGTGTATAGTATTCTAGGTTCATGGGCTCATACTCCTATGCTCACATAATAGCAACTCTCCTGCAATTTCCAAGGCTCGCAAGTGACCAAAGCCAGAGTGGTCAATTGGGCTATGAAGGTCTTAAAAAGGTTTTAGTTGTCATGCCGAAAACATGAATAGTTCATCCTCCCAACAAATTAACTTCTTACTTCAGCAGCAGGTAGGAAATCAAGCTATACGTGATCAATGCTGGATGTTTGCCAACTCGCCACTAGTCGGTTCGAATACAGACAAGCAGCACCGTCTTGGAAATCTGAAGTCAAAGCTTTGTAAGAAGCGGCCAAATGGGAATCTCAGTTGCACGAGGACTCCGGAAAACCAACGTAAGTACAGAAATCAGGTGCTTTTAGCTAGAGTTGACTGCAATGACAAGTTGATCAGTCAATCCAGACATATGATTGTCCCGTTTTCTTTTGGGGTTGTTGAGATCGATGGAGTCGGAGCTAGGATCATAATCCATTACGACTTGTTCAAAGTCAACTCTCTCTCTCTCTCATTCATGAGAGCTGGAAAGTATTCTCTTGGATTCAAGAATGTGGCATTATTTTCGAGAATTTCCTCAAGCTTTTCGGACTTTTCAAGCGTCCAAACTAAGCCATGGAAACGTGGGTTCGTACTGTTACATTCTCGTGTGTGTTGGGGTGCATTTGAGTTTGCTGGCAATCGACAGAGGATTCGAGATTCGGGTTAGTAGCGTGTTTTGTAGACTTGGTAAAGGTGGGTTCATAAATTATGAATGTTTAAAGTGTTGAATTCAGACTCTTCTTGTTTTAGAAAGTGTACATTTTGAGAGAAGGATATGTAGGGGTCGGTTTTACAAATTGGGTTGCAATTAGGTGTAGGCACTTGAGAGCTCATAGCTCATATTGACAGACTAGAGAAAGGACTCCATGGAACCTTCCAAAGCTGACACAGGCATCATGGACGAAGTATGCTTTTCTGTCATTATGTAGCCGGGACGGAGTCAAGCCTACCATTGGAAATGGCATCTGGGCCCTGGACTCATCATTCATACCTTTTCATATGAAAGATTCTGGACTCGTATTCAATGCTGTTGCATAATGTTCGTCAAATTGGAACGTCAAGGTTGCGACATGTTTCTCCAAGACAGCCAAACCAACGTGACGTTGTAAAGGGACTCATACATTCACACCGTCAAGTTCAAACAACAGATTGGAAAGAGTAGTGGATCAGAGACTGAGAACATTATGAAAAAAAAATGAATAACTACTGCCTTTCATAGAAGACGGGGTTCTTACTTGAGCTCATTGCGTATGAAGAAAGAGTCCGCTGGGGTAGTTCTAGTAACTGCACCAAATGGACGAAACCCTAAACCCTAAAAACCCTGAAAAACCCTGAACCCTAAAAATCCCTGCCCTTCAACTATCTCCAGCATGCTATTTCTCTATATCATGAGATCACAGACTTTCTACTTCTGTACAACTTGGTTGACCCTACTGTTATACAACCATCATCAAATGGTCTTTCCATCTTGTGGATCCTTCACGAACTGCGACATGAAATTGCCAATTAGGGCTTGAAACCGCAGAGAGAAAAGGATGGAGAAATCTAGTTAACACTACTTGATTATCCTTGCTTCAACACCTCACGATGATCCTGAACCCTAGACCTTGTGCATTCAAAAAGTAAATAGTCTGAAGAAGAGAAATTTTTTAGTAAGCTTAAATATTGTGAACTACCAGCAATTATAGCTTAACGAATATCTGTACTTAGTATAAAATTGCAGAGAGAAGAGTACGTACTGAAGGAATGCAGCAAGCATACAATTATCGAAACAACTTTCTTTATCACTTGTTATAATACCAGGGCTGAAATTTTCGAATCACTCTCATGCCACAATTCAACTGCTGCATTAATAAATAGTCCAAATCTATTCAACTAAAATTCTTTCAATATACATGTGCACACAAAGTCTCTGCACATACAAAGTGCTGCTGTCGAGATCGGAATCAACTTTCTGCAGGATCCGCATTCACTTTCCAACCTACTGTACAGTGTATTGCTTCAATCTTCCCCGAAACAAACCTTGAGAAACAACGGCTCAAAACAAAGGCGAGAAGACTTCTAGATGGAGCTCAAACCTCGAGTAATCTGCGAGGGATTTCTTTTACTGAATGCTCACAGGCACATTCACAATGTGATCATAGTAACAAATATTCGTATCATTGTTAGGCAATGACACACACTGAATAAGTTTGAACCAGATTTTTTGAGAGTAATCGTGATTTCATACTTTTGGTGGACGCAATGGAAAGCTTGAAGAGGAATTGTCTTTGCTCTCTGTTGTGGAAGATATTTTCACAGTTGTGTTAAGGTTGGTACTCCCCAAACCGCCACTTTTTGCTACCGAGCCTATTTGGTATTATAAGACTGCCACTTTTTTGCTAATGAGCCTATTTGGTATTATAAGACTGGTCAGATTTTCATATGTTCTTGTTGGCAAGTGAAAGGAGGTTCCAACACAATAGAGAACGTGACATTTGGATACTGTATTCAAAAGTTATTAAGGAACAAAGTTTGGTTCTGAAAGCATTTCTTCGACATAGGTACAAAATTGACTTTAGAGATGTACACATAATATAGATAGCAATTTAAGGTTAGTGGCACATTTGGGTGTACCTACCTTACTTGTGTAGGGAGATATTGATTCTTGCCACTCAATATCGTGCTGTCTTCTCTCTTCTATTGTAGGATTGACAATTGGTAGCACAAAACCCTAATCTTCACTCCTTCTGTTATTTGAAGTTGTTACAAGAACTCTAGCAATTGTTTATAATTCCATCTAAGTGTCAACACAATGTCTTTAACTTGAGTACACTATCTTAAGTATAATTAGTTTACATTTGTTATCAATTAGTTCATCAACTAATGAATTCATTCATAAAGATATCATAAAGATTCATTGTAGACATGAAATGCTAACTACTTGGATATATGGGGGCAACCTCAATATTGCAAACAACCCTTGGTGGATTTTGCAACTAGCCCTTAATTGAAAATAGAAAGGTCTATATGACTAGTATGGGTCAAATATAGTCTTTTGGACAAAAAATTAATGATAATTATGTTTTGAGAAATAAAAATCTAGAAAATTATGGTAACCTTTTGAACTTTGTTTTTGTGCATGAAAAAAATTCCCCATTGAAGAAATCCACCTTGTAGATGTGTATAATTGCTTAAATGGTCAAAAATGAGTTGCCTTTGTTAAAATTACTTTTAGGTGCTATAGAATTGGAGCTTAAGAATACCATCATTGGATACATACAAAGAATCATACATCAAATACATACAAGAAAGTCCAAATTTAAATACTAAAGATACATGTGTTATGAACATATGATGACTAAATTTGAATTTTCTTGTGTTAATTATGTGTAGATTTTTTATGGACATAGTTTATAATGATGATAACTTGAAAGTTCCAATTATATATTAACCAAAAAGAATGTTATAGCAAGCTGGTTAGTGCTTTGCATTGATGATGCACTTATAAACACACATAGAGACTATGGAAAGATAATACAAAATGGAATGTATTGTATAAAACTACCTTCGGTCAAAAAATGTCTTCTTACACAAGTGAACACATTAGAAGTTTCAATGTGTTTACACTATAAACATTTCAAAGTAGTTTGAGATGATTTTGAAGCACCCCCAATTCCAACTGCAACAATTCATAGCTAATTCAAATAGAGTCTAAAAATTATGATTGAAAATGAAGTAGATGCAATTTCTTTTCATCTTTCAAGGAAAATTGATTCAAAAATGTTTTGAAATGTGAATCCTTTTTGAAAATTTGGATCAATCTTTAGAAGGACAGTTTCTTAACAAGACACTTTCTTGAAGCTTTTCTTTTACCTAAAGCTTTTCCCCCTTTTGATACATTTGTCCATCTTGAAACATTTCTACCTTTCCAAACTATTTTCTATGTCCAAAGTTCCTATCAAAGCTATTTGTCCTCCCACTTTCAAAATTTTTCCCACTCCCCGAGCTTTTCCTACTCCCTAATTTTTTTCCAAGCTTTCCCAATTCTCCTTAAACTTTTTCCATTCCCTATTTTTTCCAAGCTTTCCAATCTCATCTAAAACTTTTTCAACTTTTTCAAGATTTTTCAACTCCCTAATTCTTTCCCAAACTTTAACAACTCTCTTGAAGCTTTTTCCACTCCCCCAAACTTTTTCCACTCCCAAATTTTTTCCCAAGCTTTCCTTACTCTCCCGAAGCTTTTCCACTCTCCCGAAGCTTTTCCCACTCCCCCGAAGCTTTTCCCACTCCCCCGAAGCTTTTCCGAAGCTCCCCAGCAAGCTTCCAACCAAGAGACTGGAACGTAACCTGGCGCTTGCATCCCGAATTCCCCCTTCGCCTCCTCGCAATCCTCCCTCGACACAGTTTCATGACAAATTCAATTTCATGACCCATCAATCTTGAGCTTCAACACCATGTCCACCACCCTTTCTGCTTGCCCCTCATGAGTAACGACACGAAGAAGAGGAAACGAGCTCCCCCGTCGTCGCAGCTGCGTACCGGCGATGGCGACGCTGTCGCTGCTGCAGCTCCAGGGGATCAGCTCTTATTCAAAGGCATCACGGCTTATTTCGTGGAAACAGGGATCCAATCTCGACGATTGCAGGTACGTGCCGACGCCGTTTTTTGTTTTTTTTTCCTGGATTTGGAAGTGGGGATTCGGGGAGTTTCGATTGTTCTAGAGTCGCTTCGTCTTCCTGAGAGTGGGAGTCGATCGCCCCTGGACTTTTGGTGAAAATTGATAATGAATGAGGTAGCTAGAGGGAGGGTCTGGACCATAAACCCTAATTCTCAAGCGTTGGAGTGGAGTGGGGGGTTATCGTTAGCGTGTTGTGTTCTCTGGCATGACAGATTGGTATTAGAAGCGGACTGGTGTAACAGTCTACTTAAGTGCTACACGCTCAACTCTGACGAACACTGATGCTATATGGTCAAATGTGAGCCGATTGTACTGTACATTGGGATTCTTTATGATGTGCATTTCTAGTGAAAGTAAATCATTTTTTTTTATCAAATTTGTAAAACTACGTGAATTCTACTTTCCGAAGTTGGAGGTGTTACTTTTGGGTAGGCTGTTATATTTGGGTTCTTCCTCCTTATGTGTATTAGGCTAGGCCGTGCTTGAAATTGAGTGATTTTCAGTAGTTTCTTGCGCAACGATTTGAAGAAGTTGATGCTCTAAAACCTAATTTCCAACCCTGAATTAAGATCCTTGAATTGCAGTGAAGCATTGCCAATTTGATCGTAATTTTAAGTGTTTCTAGACCAAACTGATGACAAGAAAATACTGTAGGCGAAATGAGCCAATGGAGCTGCTGCGCAACCATAAGTAATTTGATAACACAAATGTTTGAAAGTCACGAAGATGACTTGAAAATGTCTGAAATTTTCTTTACAGCGTTCCAAAGGAGATCAGAAATCAGAAATTTTGACTCCCAAAATGACAACTGAACTGATTTTTGACTCTAAATTAGAAAATTAGGAAATCAGCGGCACATGGATCCGTTTATGAGTCTGGATGTAACGAAAGAGTTTAGAATTAGCTACATTTGAGTTTTTGGTGGTTTCTTTCAGATATGGAAGCAGAAACTGCAGCAGCTTGGGGCGGTGTTGGAAGAGCGTTGGTCGAAACACCTCAGCCACGTATTTGCGGCCAGTGCGGAAGCGGTGAGAGAAAAGCTTGGAAGCTCCAAGCTGGGAAAGAGGAAGCAGAAGGTTTTGAATTATAGCTGGATTGAAGATTGCTTGAAGGCTGGAGTGTCTCTACCAACCGATTCTTATGTCCTGGATCTATCATCTGGAAATGAAATTTCATCCCCAAATGCGACAGATTTGAGAGTTTCCTCACAAGAGGATCATGTAGCTTCTCCAAGTCAAGCGAAAACCTCTGATTGGATGCAAATTATTAAGGAGGGAGGCAAAATGGGGGTCGTCTCAGGCAGCCTTCAGGAAAGTAAGCTCTGATTGATGCTTGTTCTGATGAACAATGGAAGGTCAAGATTTCATGGCTGTGAATTTATAATTTAAGCTTTATGTCACCAGAATGCAGTGAAGAACGTGGCATGTGACAGTGAAAATAGAAATAAAACTGAACAAAAGAAAGTCCCTCGTATGAGCCTTTCAAGAGTGCTTTAAAGAACTTTCGATGCAGTTTAGTGGTTGAAGGCATTCGTGGCTTTATTGGTGTTTGTAATGACGAAGAGTTTGTGTTTTTTTGTGAAGGTGGGCTACGTGATAGTCAAGCGGAGGAGGAGAATAGCATGGAAGATGCTGATGGCCGTGAGTTGTCGAGTGCTGGGTTGGCAGAAGTAACAGATGAAGCAGGCTATGCTCCTCCAAATTTGAACTCTCATATAACTGGCCCTTTTTCAGAGATAAGGGATTTGTACAAGGAAGGTAAGACTCTTTCCATGAATCATGTTTTGATGTAGAATCTAAGTTCATGAGTTGAATGCTTTACACTTTCATTATGCTATGTGAGTCTTATAAGTTCCCTTAATTCTGATTTGCAAAGCAAGTTTTTCATGAGTTATCGTTTGTGGTGTTACAGCTCTTGGGGATGATCGAAGGGCCTTCAGTTATACCAAGGCGCTCTCAGTCTTGGAGAAAATTCCTTTCAGAATTACTAGTGTGGATCAAGTTAAAGGTTTGCCGGCCATTGGCAAATCTTTGATAGACAGCGTAAGTATTCTGTGCATTGAGTACCTTTGTCAATTGGTAATATTTGCACATCTTTTATCGATTGAAAACTTGAAAAGTTGCCTGATGTGGTTGCAACGGTGTCAGATTCAAGAAATATTATCATCAGGCAAGTTCTCCAAATTGGAGCACCTTAAGAATGATGAGAAGGTACTCGCTCACCCACTTTACGTTTCCTGTCAAGTCCTTTAGGATTTTTGTAGTATGTGCTGCTTTTTGGCTTAACTTTTTGATTGACGAAGAATTCAGATGGCCCTGATACAAGTATGGTTTTTGCAGGTTCAGGTGACTTCCCTATTTGGCTCTGTTTGGGGTATTGGACCCACGACTGCTCAGAAGTTATATAACAAGGGACATCGCTCATTGGAAGATCTCAAAAACGATAGTTCCCTCTCGCCTCCCCAACGACTTGGCCTGAAGTTTCACGATGACATCATCAAGAAGATCCCCAGACATGAGGTGACGGCTCTCCTCCTGTTTATGAAGCCTTCCTCTTTTTCTGTGACATGTTTTTTTTTTAATAAATTTTCATGCATCTTTTCTCATTTAAGAGGGTCATTTTCAACTCCTTGAACTCAAACTTTCACGAATTATCTTTTTGGAATTTATAGATTACTCCAAAATGAAGTCGGGCAATAATGTTTTCGGCCAATTGATATTTTGTTATTGAATTTTTCCATGGCTGCAAAGGACGACACCAAAATTGAAGTTCAATTTAGATTTTCTCGATATAGAATGACAGTATGGATCTAAGTTTGGATTGTTTTGAATGATACGAACTTGCATTTGATACTCTTAGAATGATAAACCTTTATAATTGAACAATAGCTCATAGTTTTATGAACAATCCAAATTTGTTGACTTTTGAAAGCTGCATATTCAAATGCTGATATTGCATTTGCTTTAGTTCATTTTCCTGACTGAACAACTCTAGCAGATATGTAACAAAATTTTGATAGGGATCTCAGTTCTCTGAATTCACTAAAAATGTCACTATGTGGCACAAATTTTAATGTTGTGACTTAAGAAGTACCCACTGGGCTTCTTATTGTACAGTTGATGGTAGTTGAGAGCAGGTAATTATGTAAGCATGTGTCCCACATTTTTGTCAGTTCTTATCCTTGTGTCGATTTGCAAAAGGTTCTCTGACTTGTAATTGTTCTCTTTATTGATACTATTAGATGACGGTGATGGATTCGATTGTGCAAAAGGCTGGAGCAGAGCTTTGTTCAGGGGTGAGTTTTGCACAACCCGTACAAGGATTTGACCAGTCCTCTCAAAGCTCTAATCAAATGAGCCAAATTTAAGTCTCATTCTTTGTTCGATTTGATCTTATTTTTTGGGTCACAAAATGGATTAAGGAAGCCTCGAGTAACTGTGGAGATTCCAAAATTGATCATACCTTTGCATTTGTAAGGTTGTAAATAGTTTAGTGACATATGTTCCCTCTTATTTTGTAAACTTTAAGAACGAGATGAATTCATTTTCAACTTCTAACCTATGCATCTCTTTCTATACACTTCCAACATTTGAATCCGAAAAACAAGTTTGTATTGTTTCGATTTGTCTAGAGGGTAGAGTACTCCATTGAATTATCAAATACACTTATCTTTAGTAGGTTATTGGAATTACATCGAGGAATGGACTGAAGTTTTTATTATTGTTTGTCGCCAGATTTCCATAGTTTGTGGAGGTTCCTATCGGCGGGGGAAAGCCATGTCGGGGGATATTGATTTTATCATGACGCATCCTGATGGCCACAGGTTTTTCATATCCCTCCCTTAGTCATCTTAAAATGGATGAAACTCTTATTGATTCAGTATTTGGTTCTTCCACTAAAGCCCCACAGCAGAACTGACTGACTGCTGTGATCCCCTTAATCTTGCTGCAGTCATCGGGGTTTCCTGCAGCAGTTAGTCAGGAAATTACACGCAGAGGACTTTTTGACGGAGGATCTGCGACTTAGTCTGGAGCACAGCATTGAGGTATTAGAACAAAAGAAATTCATTGCCTATGGTCTGATTGAAATTATTATGTAGTCCATTGCATGTAAGAATTAACCTGGAAGGGTCAAAGCTAAGAATAGAATATTTACTTTGGAATCTACCTTGGAAGTTATAATTCGATTTTGATAACTTTCAATACATATTTCTAATGTTCAAAATGTAGGGTATACTTTCCTCTTTCTACTGGTGCATTTTGTTACATTTCTTGAAGCTTCATAAATGATTTATTTCAACTTCTATAGATATGGAAGTCATAGTTATGGATGTGACCACTTTTGGCCACTGTGGGCATTCTGGGGTTAGCAACAGCATACGAGTTTTGACGCCCAATGTATTTGGAGAATTTTCAGAACACGGAACATGGAGTTGACACTTACTTTGGACTTTGTAAGTTCCCGGGTCGGTTGCAACGCCACCGTATTGACTTCAAGGTTTGCATTTTTTTGTTCCATCAATCTCGTGGTGACTTCCATATTTAAGGTTCTAGAATTTTGGTTCAGTTGCAAATGCCATCTCTATCAGATATTGTGTTAAGATTAGCTTTTAACCCCTAAAGAACCACAAGACCACCAGGTGACTTCTGCAACACTGTTTTTGGCACCCCTGGTCCTTTAGAGGTTAATAAACGAAGGATTCATGGTTTTAAACTGAGCAGTTTGAGTGTTCTTATTACGAAAGAGTTTATTTAGATGGGGCCAAATTCTAAATCACCAGAACCGGTGAGGAGCGTTGCATGTGTTGGGGGTAAGGAATAAATAAATTGGACGAACGGAAGTCTCGACATGGCCACTTAAATCTGCTAATAAAAACTTGAGGCCTTATTTGGGCTTCTTGGTCCTTTCAGGAATGAGTTAGCACCGTGAAGGAATTGTGTATCTTCTTTGTGAACTGCGTCTTGTGCATGAAAGACTCTGATGTTGTACCCATCGTTTTTAACCGTCCTTCGTTTTGCTTCTGGTTCAGGTTTATCCCTTTGATCAGTACCCATTTGGCCTAGTTCAATGGACGGGCAATGATATCTTAAACCGCAGGTAAAGCTATCATGCAACGTATGGGTATTCAATGGATGCCCTACATTTTCGCACTTGAGTATGCTTGAATATGCTCGCTATCTACTTTCGTTCCTTTGAGTTGTATTCAAAGGATTATGCTCTTCGTGTTACAGGGTTCATTGTTATTATCTAAATTTTCGAAATTGCTCTTTTCGACTAAGATTGTTGCGATGAAAACGGCTGCATATGTTGTGTACCAGGTTGAGGATCTTGGCAGACAAAAGAGGGTACAAACTGGACGACCATGGACTGTATCCAGTTACTGCTGATGGTCATGGAGGAAAAGTAAGTTACTTATTCCAAAACATTCCTTGGACGTGTTATTCTTCTGAGCCTTTCAGCTTGGACAATGCTTGTAACACGTGTCAGATCACTATGCCTTACTTCTGATCCTGTCGAAGATTTTGGTGGTCTCAGTTTGTCAAGTTGGGGGGTGATGCGTTTAGCTGACTATTGGAACCAATACAAGATTAAAGTGCCGGACGACGATTGAATTTCAATTAAAGTGGTTTCAGAGATATTTAGCATAGTAGACACTGCTATTGGTGGTTAGTTGATAAATGGCAAGGCTTTTTATTATTTTTTTAGTGGAGGTCATCATGACGAAATTCAGTTTGCCAAATAATATATTTCGTCCGTTAACTGAGCAACAATGAAGTCGACTACGTTACACTGAGAAAACATATGCTTAAAGTGTCATTCATGAAGTTCAAGTGAAATTTTTGCTTCTATGCCCTGACACAGAAATTATTTCTGTGTATCTGTGGGATCGATGGAATGCAGGTGAAGTCACCTATCAGCGTTTCATGCAAATCAGAGCGTGAAGTGTTTGAGAAACTCGGTTTTCCTTGGCTAGAGCCCCACCAGCGCAACTTGTGATTCTTATGTTTTCATGACACCCGTCCTTTCAGCTTACAAGTGTACTACTGGTGTGAGAGTTTTTTTTGTCCCGATGTAGCTTTAAGTTGGATCTTTTATCGATACCATGAAAAAATATGTGAATAGGCTAACCGCGGTATAAGGAGAAGAAATTTACTTTATCCACCCATTGTAAATTTATCATGTAATATGTCATTGGCCTCTTCAACGCTTAAACAACTAACTCTTTGAACAGGTTTTGATAGGTAGTTCATGACGTTTGCAATAGAACGCGGCATCCGGCTTTAGTGGGAGGTCAGTTAGGATAGGCCCCATTGCTCAAAAATGTCATAGCTCTGAAAATCTCAATGAAACGAAAGCATTAGATAAGTTTAAAAGGTTTGATGTAAAGAGTAAAATCCATTCAACAGAAGATGCTGACCTTGCTGTGTACTAATTTCTGTCCGTGTATGCTGGTCAAGTGCCTTGACCCTCACAGTGGTGTTGTTCCAAGTAGGATGTGGTGACGTTTTCCCAGGACCTTGTTCTCCCGAGGGAATGGCTGCTGTCCAAAATGGAGCTCTTTGGAAAAGGCTCAACTGAAAAAACACTGTAATCTGACCTCTGTGAATGGAACGATTGCAACTCAACTTCAAGGGCTTCGCAATCTAATTTTTCGCTACTAGTATTATCGAAGTATGGTTTTGTTTTGGGGTCCCGCCATGCACCTCCGAGCTCTTGTGGAACCAGTGGAAGCAATGACTGCACAACGTCAGCTATCAGGGGCCGGTAACTTGGTTCAGCTTGCACGCAGAGTACTGCTACTGCGGCCACCTGCGCAAGACAATTCAATAGATCAATTGGTGAGGAAATTAAATCTTTCTTGTTAGTAATAGACATTGTTTTGCCTTAATGTTTATTGCAAAGATTGCTTTCTTCATTTCATAGTTAATGATAAAGGATACTAAATCCATCAGAGATCTGATCTTGTCTCTTGTAGTGACTTGTATTACCAACTGAAGCTCATCTATCCATATGCTTGTTTGGCCTTCAATGAAATGGGATTGTCTATTGTTACAGTGATCTACAAATTGCATCAGAAATTCATACATAGTGATAAAAAAAAAAAAAAAAACAGTTATGTGAAGAGATTTGACTCTTGTATCCAATGTGATCTCTCCAGTGATCTCTTAAATTCAGGGGATACAGGTGCGCAATTGCTCTGAGGAGCTGCTAATAATGTAATCTGTTACCTGGTGAAGATGCTTTTCGTTCACTGAATCCTGAAGGCTGGGATCTAGAATTTCCATCAGCTTTGCTCGGTTCTTGAGTAATGGCGTTACCTGATTTGCATCACAAGGCATTTATCAAATGAGCTACATCTGATGCAGGTGTAATAAATTGGTAAGCACCTCAAATTTACTTGATGACCATTGACTAATGCAACAGGATGGAATCAAATTCAATGCTACTTCAAGAACACAATTTTCAAAGAGACCTCTTGTGTGGAAGTTAACGTAAAGTGACTACTTCCCACTGTTTTGGCATCGAGAAAAGGGTTCATGTTGATTCTACTTGAAACATGCATTGAAATTGTATAAACTGGGGCAAGTATTACTGATATTGTGTCTAAATCAGGGGTTTAATTTCACTTTTCAAATGCAAATGAATTGAACTATTTCTCGTTCAGTTACGTTCTTAAGAATTGCAGTTTAATTTACATTTGAACTTTTGCCAGTATGTGCTCAATCTTTGCCAATTTAATTTATGGACAAGCTACTTACCCATGTGACAAGAGATTGGGATCCAAGGGGAAGGGATGAGTCAATAGGTAGTCTGCCTGTAAGAAGTTCAAGCAATACTACTCCAAAGCCATACACATCACTCTTCTCTGTCAACATCCCTGTAGGCATCAAAATAAGAAAAGGCTTAGCATTATATCCTGTTACCTTCTTGAGTCTCCTAGACCTTGAAGGTTGCTAATTCATATTTGGTACACACATGTAACATTAGAAGAAAACTTGATAAAAATGAGTGATTCATCTACCATTCAATTTGTCAAAATGTCATACATTATTTATACCAACAATATATCTTTTTTCCAATCATAGGGTACATTTGTCATTATACAAAGCCAAGTTTCTTTAGAAGTTGTGTAATAGCAAATATTGAGAGCTAAAAGATTGATCAAATGGAGTGGTGATCTTTTTGTAGTAGAGTACTCACCATCCATTAAATACTCTGGGGCAATGTATCCAAAAGTGCCTTGTACTTGTACATCCTCTTTCAAGAAGCCTCCTTCTTCCAATGTTACTGCCAAACCAAAGTCGGATACCTTCAAGCATTTGCAAAGGCCATCAATTTAGACTTGAATGTGTTTTGTAAATTAATTGAAAATTTCTTCCTTTGCATGTACATTGTGATTTCATTAGTTAGTGTTACATTTGAGGTGCCCTAAATTATACAATCATAACATCATGGAGTTTGCTACCATTGTGACAATCAACAGATTGTTGTAGAAAAAAGTGACAAAATGGGAGATTTAGAATCTCATTCACACTCTACATTATGTATTACATTGCTATGCAATTGATGATGATATAGCAAAGAACGATTGTGATTTTTTGCTACTAGACCTAGTTCCTATTAGACTGCCAAATTTGCATATTTTCTTGTTAGCAAGTTAAAGGAGGTATGCAAAATTAAAAAGGGTCAAGAAAATTTTAGTAGAGATTCTAAAATAGTTTCTTCCACATAGGTACATATTGATTTGGGAGATGTACCTAGAGTGATGATGGTAGTTTTAGATTAGTAGTGCATTTGGAGGTGCCCACCTTAGAGCAAGTTTAGAACAAATTCATCCTTTTTTTTCCATGGCTGATAGGGAGAATAATAGGGTGTGATATTACAGAAGATGATATTAAAGAGGTTTGGGTGTACCCACTAATTCCAGCTAACCTTTGCATTGAAACTAGCGTCCAAGAGTATGTTGGAGGCCTTGAAGTCTCGGTGAATAATGGGCGGCTTGCAACTCTCATGAAGATGCTCCAGCCCTCTGCATACAAAACAATGACATCACCATATTAGTTCATTAAAAATGGCCGAATTGATAAAGAGATTCACACTCATTTTGAACCTCAGATCTACAGCAGTCCTAATTTTTAGAATGCTGCAATGGAATGTCATACTTTTGTTGCTCTAAATCACGCCAAATTTGACTCTAATATGACTTTTTTTTAGTCATTAACAATCAACGAATTAAGACAGCTAGCCATGCCAGAAACGAAGTAAAAGCATAATTTGAAAATTGAACAGTTACATAGAAGCCAAAGCTGAAGGACTTGTGATTGTTGAGAGATAATAACTTACTAGCAGCTTTTATTTGTTGTTGCACCACAAACTAAATCAAGTGATTTAAAGCTATTCTTTTTCTTCTTTTTTTTTTCAAGGAACTCGTTTTTTTAAGCTATTTGACAGAGCTAAATAGTCAATGATGAAATTAATCTCAGATGAAGATCAATAGCATAAAGGAACTTGGACTAGGCTGCGACATTAATACTCTGTCAGTAGCTCCAAAATAAAAGAGTTTTGCACATACCGTGCAACTTCAAGTGCAATTTGCAGTAAGATAGAAACATCTAAAACCGTCTCTACCCCTATTCCTGTACCTTGGACTGTGATTAAATCTGTTAAGGTGTCATACAAATGTTTGAGTTTAAATTGCTGACATAGTTGTGAGACTCATATCAAATCTTCATTCGCAGATTTGAGATTTTTGCAGATTTTGATTCTGGTTGCACTTTAGGGATTGTTCAAGTGGTCTAGGAAGCCAACACTTTGAAAATTTATAGAAATTACATACCATATCCAAAAAATCTAATTTATTTATTTTTAAATATTCATAAATTTTCACTTGCTAATACTACAAAAATATTGTTTCTAAGTAAAAATGCCTCCAACTATGCTGAATTTCTCAAATGGACAGACGGTTTTGGGTGTTTCCACTGCAACTTGATCTAGACTATGACACTCATAAAAGAGAATGAATGGTGTTGCATCAAAAACAAAGAATTCTGCAATTATTTGGCAGCTTCAAATGCAATTTTTGTGCAATTTTTATAGCATTTAGTAACTTGGTATAGGCTGAACAATGTAATGTAATGTCAAGAAAAGGAGTTGATTATTCCAGCACCTGGCAGCTTCAAGTGCAATTTTGAGGCGGAGATGCCACGTGAGGGCCGTCCCGCGAGAAGGCCCGTGGAGTTGGTCATGAAGGGAGCCGTTTTGCATGAGCTCATACACCACCAAAGGCTCTGGTCCATCATTGGAATAACCCAAAAGAGCCACTAAGTTGGGATGTCTGATCTTGCTCATGAGGTCCACTTCCCCCTGTAACAAAAAAATCTTAGCCTTTTTTTTTTTTAATTCTCCTTTTATTTACTAAGAATGTATGTGATATGTGGAGTTTTTTCATATGCTTTGTTTCAATGAAGGACAAGAGTAGAAACAATTGTAACATTGATCAGAAGACCATCATAAATAAATAAAGAGTCAGTTCAAAGTTATTGACTAGCCACTCCTTGTAGATGTGGGTAGTGAAGGCTACCTTTGATGCTTCTGCTCATTTTAGAGGCAAACTCTCGAAAAATACAACTTCTAATAAAAGTGCTTGTTTGCTTGTTTGTATTTTTTGCTATTTTGTTAATGGCTTGAACGGATAGATTGAGTATTACATGCGGTATGCTACAATTTTTGGTAGGTACAAATCATTACTTAAGTTTGTTCTCCCATGTCACTACTAAGTGCCTTCTAGGGATGGTCAAGGTCAACTACTTGCCAAAACTAAATGAAACTAAATGAAACTCCTGATTGAAATTTGATAAGCTTCGTTCCAATGACAAGGCATGAATGCAAACCTTCAAATCATTTTCTTCAGTGTGACATCCATTCAAATCTACAAAAGTTTCGTCCCAATGAATGATACACATTCAAATCTGCAAACCTTGAAACCTTGAATTTCTTCCTAAGGTGACATACCTTCAAACCTTCAAACCTTTCACTTCCCATGCATGTGACAAAACTCCAAAAATCTGCAAATCTATCTTTTAAATGCAGCATAAATTTGAGAATTTATAAAATCAGCAAACACAAAAAGTAAGCCAAGAAGCTTAAAGAAAGAAGAAGAGAGAACCTGAAACTCTTTATGACAATGCTTGG
Organism: Pseudoscleropodium purum; assembly: GCA_963969395.1. NCBI lineage: Eukaryota > Viridiplantae > Streptophyta > Bryopsida > Hypnales > Brachytheciaceae > Pseudoscleropodium > Pseudoscleropodium purum. The sequence goes on from OZ017797.1 coordinate 9,249,712, forward strand.
ATCCCGCCCCACAGAGCCTCTTCACGGCCGCGTTGCCATCACAGTCCATCTCCGCTTTGTAAACAAGCCCGAAGCTCCCTTCGCCCAGCAAGTTCGACGAGCTGAAGTTTTGTGTGGCAGCTTGCAACAAAGCATAACTCACAGAACAAGGCACCGCTGCCACACTCCCTCTCTTGCTCAGCCATGGCGCATCCAAGCCTTTCGCTGCCAATTCCAATCTCGCAGAGCCTCCTGAAAACAACCAAGCATGCAATGAGCGAGTTCATTTACAAGACAAAAAACTACTTACGGTTCCACCACTACAAAACCACAGACTGCAAAGTCATTGATGACGTGCTCCTTCCTTTTGTAATCCAAAGCTTCCGAATTACACCCGTGAACGTTTTTCGTTGATTAATGAATTGTTACGGAAGTGGTTTGGGTGGGGCTTACTGCGGGAGTTACTCTCGGAACCGGAGAATTCATGGTGTTGTAAGGAGGAGAGTTGGTTCGTCCACACGAGCATGCTGTTGGATTTGCTCTTTTTGCGCTTGTGACCTCGTAAACAATTTCGTAGCAGGAAGATGGCGATGGCGATCGCTATAACTGTTGTTGTTGATATGACGATGATGACGATCAGCCATTTCTTGCTTAGGTGGTTCTTAGGCCCATCTGCATCCACGTCCATCAATGGTCTCACGAATTATGGAAATTAAACAGTCGGACGTTTCTTCCGGTTGGTTTCAAGCTAAACTTACTTGAGCAGTAATCAGAGAAAAGATTTATAATCAGAGCATTTTTCAATCTTCGTATGTGTCCTTACGACTTAGGAACAGAGTCTTCAATAACTGGATCGAAAAAATAGATTCTGAAGCACTCAGAAACGCAATTCTAAATGGAATTAAACGAAAGCTAAGATTCCATTTGCGAGTAAACTCTGAAAACTCCGTTGTGGGTGTGCATGTCCTTACGGCTTAAGAACAGATAGAGTCTTCCATAACAGAATCCCTTGTCAAAACAAGAGTCTACTGCAATAAAAAGTAAAAGCAACTCTACATGAAATGAAACGAAACGGAAGTTCTGGTTTCGGGTGCTATTGCCAACCTGTCGATGTTTCCAAATCCAGCAAGCTCCTTACTGTCGATGCATCCCATGTCGGCACCACAGGCCTCCTCCCAACTTCCAAACTTGGAGTACGACGTGAAGAAGAAGAAGAATATTGTGGAGCACCTTGCAATCGATGCTGAAATGACATCGCCCCTTGTAACCTCGTGCTACTCACAACCAAGCTCACCCCCAGAACCCAAACCACAAAGAGCTTCTCCCAGGAACGCCTCATCGCGAAAAACTAAACCCAAGCCCATCCAATCTCTTGCGCAACCATCGGTCGATCGATCAAAGGTTGAAATCAAAAATCTCCCAAGGTCAACGACGCGCGCGCGCAATGGAACCACCCATCGATCTCCAACAACACCAATTTCGCGCTAGCTTCAATTCCTTCTTCCCAAATTCAAAAGAAAAGTTCTCGAAACACGAAATCAATTGCAGCTTTTGGTGGTCGAAAGACTCGAAACGAAAATTGGAGCGCGCTAGCTAGTTCGTTTGAGAATCAGTGTTTGCTTGTAAGTGGAAAAGGCTTGTTGATTGAGCTCCACGCGCGTACACGTCGAAATCATCATTGCAATTGCTGGTACCTTCACCTCACACTGAAACATATCACACTTCGATCGATCTCAAAGGTGAAACAAGCCATCGCAACCTCCAAGCTAGCTACAGGAGCTAGTCTAGCTAGCCTAGCATGCTAGCAAGCAAACCAGCTTCAGGAATTAGGTGCAACGTCACGGGCTTTTCGGTTCCCTAGAGCTAGCTTCCCACTCATTCACTCACAGCTTGAAATTGTATGTGATGCCGGAAATTATAACCTACACACGCACCAGCTCGATTGCTAGCCTGATTCTATCTCATCTCTTCTGGAACTTTGTTTACTACTGCTGTGCATGAGACATGCAAGGCGCACTAACGCACTTGGACATGGACTGTGCAGCCACTCCCTGGAGTAGCACTGAGGAAGAGAACAATGAAAAGCCTATCTTACTCCCACTGCTACTCTCAGTGTAACTCAGCTACTGTAGTGAATCACTTGCTTTGCATTTCACCAGCAGACCCTTGTATTAGTTTTCCGACCCCGCAACTCAAGTCAAACTGTCACTTGGACGGTTGAAGAGGAGCTCCGACTGCTTGCGAAAGCAACGTCAATTGCGTTAAATTGGCGAGCTTCCACAAAAACTAAAATTGTGACATAACCTTCACACAAAGGTCTCATTTTGAGTCCTAAAACTAGGACATGTGTAGATTTTCGTTTGTTTTAGGCTTTGAGGCTTGAACTGCACCAAAGTAATGGAATATTTAGTTGCCAATTTAACCTTCTAAGGATGGGTTGGTCTCTATGGAAATCATCTTTTGTGACATAATGTGCATCATCTACTTTAAGAAAACCAAAAGCAGTCATTCGAGGATAAGCTACTCTAGAAAGGTCTCCCCTTTTGGGACAAGATTCCAAGGATAAACAATGGCATTTTGTCCTACATGCAAAGATTCTTTGTCATTTATCAGGTACTAAGTGTTTGTGGCACCGTTACAAGGTTAATGAAATTGACATTAAACTAATGAAGTTTGTGATCAATCAAAGGATGAAATGGGAGCTAAAGCATGTAAGTACATCCAAAAATTGTGAACCACCATCATCACTTTCATTGTATACATCTCCAAAATGAATATGTATGTATATGGAAGAAATGATTGCAGGATATCGATCCAATAAAAACTTTGACCCTTTGTAACTTTTGCATACCATATCCAAATATTGGGTTTTTGGGTGCATTAATTAGAACCTCCTTTCACTTGCCAACAAGTGAAAAAGAAAATTTGACCAGTCTAATAATAGTAACTAGGCACAGTACCCAAAAGTGGAAGTTCGAGGGGTACCCACCTTGACATTATGTGAAATCATTGAATTTTGAGGTTTCCTGCCAGGATTTGAATTTTAGTGAGAAGGAATCTAGGTGAGGGTGATTACTGATTACATTGGAAGGGTCGTCTGGGGACTGGAATTTGAATGTGGAAGCTGCGTAGGATTCATTATGTTGTGAGAGAAGGACAACTGACACTGGAACATCCAACTTTCAATCAATGCGCATTTAAAACGCTTAAAGGTCATTAGGTACCATATTTGACTCCTACACTATGATTCTATGACTTGTGTATTGAAACACACTCATGGCAAGACAATGAAATCACTTTTATCTGTTTCGAAAAAAAAAAAAAAACATATGGCAAGATGGACACACACTATTTGGATTAATAATTTAGCAATTGGCATCTCCCATTTGGATGTCATTTTAACATCTGATTCTGGCTTTGCTCAAATACAGCACCATACATGTAAAATACTTGATTATTCTGTGGCTATAGACACATGTTGGAGGTGCAAATTACAATTCAAATTGGAATCTTGTTCATTATGAAGATAAACTAGTTCCATGACTAGTTTGTTGTCACTAGTGTATACTTGAATTCATGTACCTTCTATTTCAAAATAAAAAGAATAAATACGATGTTGTGGTAGCTAATCTTAGGCACTCCACAACCTTCAAGATTAAATAAACTTGTTTGCATCTTAAAGTTTATATTCTTGACAATGATTGAGTGGAACATCAACTTAAAGAACGTAATTGCTAAAAGGCTCATCTAGATTTTGAAAGAGCTTCCAAGATGAAGCTCAATTAAAACTTGAATTATGGAAGTTGGCATCATCAAGATGAACTGCAAACTTTAAAGTGATTTTTCTCTCAATGAACTTAACACTCATTCATGTAAATTAAAGCTCATTCTTTCAAAAACCTATTGTAGCTAGAATTTCTTTATTGTTACTTATGATGAAATTGAAGTAAGTAATATATTCATACAAAGATATATTAAACTTAAAACATGCAAAAATAAGTTTAATGTTGTGGGCATTACAGAATTAATTACTGCTGCTGTGAAATGAAATGAGGGGAAACTTAGGTCGTCAGTCTCAGTACGTTTCTTTGCAAACGGTCCTTTGCATTGACCTTGATTTTTGACACCTTGCATCACCTCAAGGGTATTGAATTCCCTTTCCAGAAATTCAAAGCTGTCTTTCAAATTTTATGATTTCAAATTTTATGATCAGTTGATCACTGTAATATCACACAGAATTAGATCTCTAATTTTGAATTATTTGACACCAAGATCTCTTTAATTTGAGTTGTACACCTTCTCTAACATCATTGTCATTGTAAGGTAGGTATATCCTAAAACCACCACTTTTTTGCTAAGATGCCTATTTACTATTATTAGATTGTTCAAATTTTCTTATTTTCTTGTTAGCAAGGGCATGGAGGTTCCAATGCATCAAAGGACGTGACATTTGAATATTGTATGCAAAAGTTATGAAGTGTCAAAGTTTGCTTTGGAAGCCTAGGTTGTGAGATCATTTCTTCCACATAGATACATATTGATTTTAGAGATGTTTTTTTTACCCAAAGTGATGATGGCAGTTTTAGATCAATTCATAATACATTTTTGGGTGCCTCCACCTTATCTTCAATTCTTCCACCACACCTAAATTATAGACCATTATGGTGTTTTAGTGATTTAGGGGAAAAAATTGGTAACTACACCTAAAATTGTTTGAGAAAGCATGACTTCGAATAAGCATACTAATAAACTAATTACATCCTTGATGGCTCTGAATGAGAGTTGAAATCTGGTTCTAGATTCTCTTGGCATGCCTTTTTCGGAAAATTGCATAAAAAAACTTTGAATTTTTAAAGTTTTGAAAATATTTGTACCCAAATTGACCCTAGGTTCTCATGAATAGAGGTGATACATTTTAGGCATGAATGTCCAAATATCAATTTTAGAAATAAATGGTATGTAATTGTGTGATTTTCTTTAAAAAAAAAGCGCCATTGGAAAATAATTCTTCCAAGTTTAGAATGCTTTGATTGGGGATTTGCTTTAATTATGAAACAAATGAATGTGCTCAATTCAAAATGCACTTTCTACTTTCATTATTGTATTCTATAACGTTACAAAAAAATTACATAGAAATATGAGAATTCAGAATTTTGATATATGTAAAAAAAAGATTCTCAATCACTTTCATGATTGGCTCTTGGAACTTCAAGAACTATGTCATTAAAGTCATTTTATAGGAAACACTTTATAAGCTTAAGAAAATAGACAAAATTGCATTAGTTTGACTCATACCAATGTGGATATTCAATACAACTTTGAAGTTCTTGGAAAGTGTGTTTTAGGTATCAAAGCATAGTAACATGAGATTATACGTGAACAGTTAGTCCTACTATCAAAGTTTTTTTAATACGGATCTAGCAATTTTTGCAAAATTTACCCTAATTATCACAACCAATCCTACTACAAAAGGATCTTGTTTCTGATACTTAGCAATTTTTCATGAAATTGACATAATAATTGATATCAATGTTACTACCATAGTTATCGTAAAAAGATTAAACAATTTTGTATAGGTGATAATGAATAAACATACAAACAAATATAAAAAAATCAAAATTTTATAATATAGATGTAATCATTCCTACAAAATGATTCAAAGTTCTCACATTCTTACTCAAAGAGTTTGGTTTAGAAAATGATCCACTTTTTACTTATGCAATTGTTCCCATGTTAATTTAATCAAGTATCTCCAAAATTGGAGATGATTTTGTTTAATTGACAATAAACTCCTCAACTTTTGCACTTTTTAGGTGCACATCCTAAAATGTAAATCTATACCAATCTCGAGTACTAGTTTTTAGCTTTGGTTTGTGGAGCTTTGTCAAGACAAGTTTTATCGTAAAAAATTAAGGGCCCCATCAAAATTGTGCTAATAGGATAAAATTGACAATTAAGGAAATAGTGTAATTAAGGTGTGTAGGATGTCTAGAAAGTGCCCATTTAAGAGCTATAAATTAAATCAGGGAGGTTTAACTTCTTGAAATACTTTTGAGTTGAAATTTTCCTTGAAAGACAGTCAAATGGAATTGGCATCTAATACAAGCCATTTTGATTTGGAGCTTTTGTGGTATCAGCTATGAATTTTTGATGTTGAAACACAATGGTCTCGAAAAGCATCCACCTCCTGCAATTACAATCTACACTAATTATTTGTACATTGCTGGTGCAATGAGAAAGCGAAATGTACAAACAGTGTACATTTCAGGAGGTTGCACGCATTTACAATCCGTCAAGCGTGTTGCGATGACCTCCCACCTTAAACTTATAGTAATAAGTGTTGTTACAATCAGAGTCTCAAGGAGCACCGGCTGTCTGAGGTCAGTCGTACTTCTTCGTCAGTGGGATACAGACGGACAACCCAATGCACAACCAGCCAACAGCAAGCATTCAAACTCATGTCACTCAAGCTTACTTGTCGAATTCAAATCCTCGATCGTGGCTCACCTGGTGGCTTTGTAAGTATCATACTCTGCCCCGCTTTGCAATGAAATTCCGTTTCATTTGTTTCAAAAAACAAAACAAAAACAAAACCCAAATCCTCGATCGATCGATTCCTCACCGCTTCTGTTAAGTTCGCGATTGTAATTCCTGACAGAATCAAGAGAAGTTATGTTCCCACACACTTCAGATCGAGTCAAGTGAGGGAGATTGGGTACACAATTGTGTAAGAAAACGACATGAAATTGTACTGCTGTAAGTTAACTTAAGTTCCATGTTTGTCAAAAAGATCTTCAAGCTCGTGGGTGAAATACTGAAATGTGTAATTAGTGCTCTTGCAGAATGATGTGCAATTCGCATTCCTAAGTATCCAACGTGGTGCTTGTCATTGAATTTGCAAACTGTGAGTCTCACTTGAGAGAATGCTTCCAAACGTCGGTACTGAGACTTTCTCGTCGTTTCATTTGTTTCATAAAAAAGAAGAAAAGGAATTGACTGAAATGTCTGTCATTCAAGATCTTCAAGCGCGCTTGTGGGTGAAATACTGAAATGCGTTGAAAGCTCCAACTCTTTCAGATGTGCAGTTCCCATGCATGATTCCTAAGTGCCGTGCTTGACATTGAATTTGTAAACTTAAGATCGAATGCTTCCACAGTGAGAGACTTCGAATTCCTCGTTTCGATCATTTGTTTCAAAAAAGGAAGAAAAGAAATACTCCGTACTGAAATGTCTGTCAGTCAAGATCTTCAAGCTTGTGGGTGAAATATATATACTGAAAGGTGTAAAGCTCTTTCAGATCTGCAACTCGCATTAATTCCTAAATCAAGTGGTGCTTGACATGACATGGAATTCGCAAACTGAAGAATGCTTCCACAGTGAGACTTTCTCGATTCATTTGTTTCAAAAAATAAAATAAAATAAAATACTGAAACGTCTTGTCTGTGATAACTAAGTGTAGCTAGCAGCCTACACTTGCAACTTAGTTCCGCATCATTCATGGTACTAATTAACTTATACTGTAGTTCTAGCTAAGCCGCTAAGGTAGGCTGGGTCCCTCAGTCATATCATGCCGCACTGTATATAGTATAGTAGAAGCTGTCGGTCTGGTGTTATGATCACCGCACCTTCAATAATGCTGCTGTGTGGATAATGAATCCGGCAACGTATTGTCAACTTCCTTACTGTAGAAAGTGGACCGACAGAGGTAAGATAAGGTACAGCACATTTTGAATTTTTGAAATTTTTGAAATTTTGGCATGACTGATGGAAGTGATGGGGGAATGCCTGCAGGTTGGTCTTTGAGCCATTAACCCTAGATTGCTGGGCTTGTCACTGTGGAAATCATCCTTTTTAGATACTGTGTCAATCATTTGCTTAACCTTGTAACACCGTCGCAGACACTAAGTGTCCAATGAATGACTGAGAATTCTCCTCGATAGGACACAAGTGCAACTATTCATTTTTGGAGTTTTGTTGTGAAAAGAGAACATCTTCTATAGTAGTTTGACTTCCAATGAATGCTTTTTCATTTTTTTTAAAGCAATGGATTCCTACGGTATTCAAAAATGATGATTTCATCAAAGACCAACCTGTCTTTACAAGGTTAAAAAAAATTATTGTAAGTTAAAGCACTCATTGGAGGTTAAACTATTGTGCAAGATCTCTACTTTCTGCACAAAATTTCAAGGATGAGCATCTCTTGACTTCTATCTTGGTTATTATATTGAAGGATTCTTTGTCATCTATAGGGTTGATTGTGTTAGGTTGTTGCATCTTGACAAGGTTGAAGTAGCATTTCAAAACATTAATCTTGTATAAATGTGTGGGTTAGAATTGTCCGATGGTACAATTCTTGTTCTATAGAGGGATGCACAAATTTATAGACTATTCAATGAAGTATTTCTTGGTTGATTACCATAGTGGGGATGAATGTGACCATGGTGATAATTGTATTCGGAATAATACTAGAAGTTAGGTTGCCACAGACACTAAGTGTCCAATGGATGAAAGAGAATTGGTCTTTCTATGTAGGACAGAAGTGCAAATGTTCATTTTTAGAATGTTGTGTAAAAAGGGGTGGTCTTACGTACATAGTAGTTTGACCTTCGATTGATGAATTCTCTTGGGTTTTTTTAAACAAATTACTAGAAAAAAAACATGTTTGACACAACTAGCTATTGTACAACTGGTGTCCTATACAACTATCTTGTGACTGTAATCCTCTCTATTAGCACCAAATCTAATATAATTGTTTTATGTCATCATTTTACAGCATTGATACATTATTTTAGTCGCAAAGTAGTCAATCTATAGTTGCAAAAAATGACTAGGAAACAACTATGAAAAGATTGCAACTGTAAAATGACCTTAGTTGTTTCCTAATCACTTTTTAGTCATATACTAGTTGTTTCTTAATCATTTCCTACAGTATTAAAAAATCCATCTTTTTTGTTGATTTGGTAGCATAAATTTGATTCACTTTTTTATTGATTTGGAGAGTAATTTGTTGATTTGGATAGATATCAAAAGAAAAGTGAACCAAATGAATGCAACTAAATCAACAAAAAAACTAAATTTTCTAGTGGTGAAGATAGTCATTTCCTTGTCGCTTTTAAGTTGTGTACTAGTTTCTTTTTAGTCATTTTCTAGCTGTGTACTAGTTGCTTCCAAAGTTCATTCCAATTTGTCTTATATCAATTTTTCCATATCAATTGTAAAGAGTACCATTAGGTTGAACATATAAGATAGTTTGTAAGTTCACTAAGTTGTGGTCTTTCGCAATGAATTTTGTTGATAGGATTCTAAGATTTTTACAATTTCTATGATTTGTAGATTATTTTCTATAGAACGTAGATTCTTACAATCTATAGAAATAAAAAAATATTTAAATTCTATGAAATTGTAAGGTATTCTAAACCAATGAAATCTATTGAATACCAATATTTGAGTTTATGAAATCTAGGAAGAAATTTGATCCGAAATTTTGAAATCTAAAAAAAAAGTAGATTTGAAATTCTAAATTCTAGAAAAAGGTAGATATCAAATTTTGAAATCTACAAATCAATGGGATTAATATTTTAAAATCTACAAATCTATAGGTTGCAAACAAGTTGCAAATGAGTCACACATGAGGTGTGACTTTTGCAATTGCTACATTTTTTTCTTAGATTTTTGGATGTCCATTGTGCCCATAATTTTCCCAATTATCACCAATCGCAAACAAGTCGTAAGTGTCCTATGCAATTAAAAACTGATTGCATAGTGTAGTCGCAAAAACCCTCATCTTCTTCTAGTGAATGATTCACATGGTATTGAAAAGGCTAATTTCCATGGTGAATAGCTTGTCCTCTAGGGATTAGGATAAGTGCTTTTAATAGTTGCTCTAATTAAAAATATGCCAAAATAACCTCTACTTCTAGATTAAATTAAGAAAGAATTTATAATGGTGAGTAGTAGAAGAGTGACACTATAGTGTAGAGTTGGTGGTCATTGTTAGTAATAATAGGTCCGCTCGTGATATTGAAGAGGTAGAAGTTTTAAAAGGGGGTGATTTTTTATTAATTTTTTTTCTATATTAAGTACCTTCTTGCTTAAAAAATGTTTGATTCAATCAATCAATCTTGCATCAAGTGCATTTTGAATTTTCCCTCAAACTTGCCTCTATTACACTTGCATATTTGTACAAACTTCATTGTTGGAAATATAAAATTAACTCATTGTACCGTCAAAACTGAGCATTTTTCAATGAAAAACTGAAATTCTTCATTGTTTTGCTTTGTGATCTCTATGCAGTCACAAAGCCTAGTTACTTGATTACAGAATGTTAGGTGTGTATTTACGTCAATGATACTATAAGTTGAGGCTAACATTCATTTGTCACTTTGTTTTGAAATAAAATTTCCATAATATATTTCAAGAAGATTCAATTAACCTCTAAAGTCCCATTGTCTTTGTTGAAGATAAAAAAGGATTTTGGATAGATCCTTAAGGTCTCAATTTTTGTTGTGAATTTTTAAAAACTTTTTTAAAGATAGAAAAACACATTATATTTTTTGGAATATAATTCTCATTTGAGTCAATGCTTGGGAGCAAAAGTTATGCCACCCTAAGCCCCAAAATGAAGCTCACTTCTAGACAATACAAAAAAATTACACAAAAATTCATAAAAAATTTGAAATTTTTTGTTTCTCATGGTAAATATTTTGTCTAATTGAAAAAGATTTGATTCATTCTATTAATACTAGTGATGAAAAATTTATACTCAATCTTACTTTGTGGGTAATTAAAGCATCTACTTAAAAAACAACCTTATAGAGTTATAGGATTCATTTTTTAATCCAATTTTCACTAATTTTCAACCAAAAATTGTTCCAAACATGAATGTTGTAGTATCCTTTGTGTACTATAATCTTAAAAAAACTTGAAGTTGCAGTTGAAAGATAACTCATCCACCTGATCGGTTGCATCACCTATACCTTTATGGAGGAACTCAAACCGAAACCCTCAAATGAGATCTAGTACCTATTTTGATAGTCATCCACCTCCTACCAAGGACGGTGGATCTTCAAATAGGAATGGTAGGAACAATAAAAAGAAACAACAATCCAAGGGCAACACCACTCAAGCAAACTCTTCTCATACCCACTAGCTGATTTGGAAGGTTATATACTTCACTTGTTTGGTAGAAAGACTCTTTTTGAGTTAGAACCTAAGGTGACCAATACGGCCATCCATAATTATAGTTCAAAGCTCTTGTCTTTTGTGGAGCAACGTTTGTTAGAACTTGGATTAAACTACATTCCGAGACCTAGACCTCTTTTTTTTGTTTGTATACCAAAAATACTCTTGGTTTACACACTACATTAAATAGTGATATCTCTTCAAAGATGTTGACCAAAAAATCTCTCCTTAGTATGTTCCAAACCCTTTTTGGAATCCAGAGGAAAATTTCCCCCCCTTGAGAGTATATTGTTGTTAGGTCAAAACATTATCAAAGATAGAATAGCTAGAATTCCTTACCAAATTCTATCGCAACTTCCGAGACATTTTTTTATTAGCTCTACAAGCTTTTTGTGGTGACAATGACATTGTCATCAAACTAGTAGACAAAAACCTAGGCCTTGTATTGATGAACAAGACCTGGTACATGAAAGAAGCCCATCGACACCTCATCGACAGCTCTCTGACACCCAAATTTATTAGTCAGTTTCTATGGTGCCTTAGAATGAGATTGAGTCACAACTCAACGTTTGCAAGCTAAAGTACAAGACGAGCATTATGGAGGAGTGGAAATTCATTCGAATGCCGAGGGGATACAAAGCATGCACCCTGTATATTTTACCTAAAGTGCACAAGCCAATGTTGGTGGGCAGACCCATCTACTCCTACACAAGCTACATTTTTGAGCATGCTTCCATCTGGTTGCATCACCAATTGCTCCCTATTCTCATGAAGCACAAGAATTACCTTGTGGATTCTTTTTTCCTACTTCAAGACATCTCCAAACTTAAAGTGACGCCTCACACACTCCTTTACACATTTGATGTGGAATTGCTCTATCCAAGTATTCCCACAGATGAAGAGTTTGCAGCCCTTAGGACGATGATTAAAGGCAAGTTTCCTTTTTCCAAGGAACAACTCATTATGTCCCTAGCATCTCTAGTATTGAACCCACACTACTTCGAATTTGATGGAAGGTATTGGCATCAAGTATGCGGAACGGCTATGGGTTGTAACTTTGTAGTGGTCTATATGTTCTTTTTGTGTGATCTTGAAGATCATGTTGAAGAATGTACTTCGTTGCAATTCGACGACCACATGTTCTATTATAGGCGGTATATCAACAATGCCTGCGGAATTTGAACCAGCCTCAAACATCAACTCCGAGATTATTTGGAGTACTATAGGTCGTGGTGCCTACTGTGCAATTCTTGTTTGCTATCTAATCGAGTAGGCAATCCCATTATGGTTGGCTTGCATCCACATTGACCATTTGATCAATTGCATTATTGTCAACGACAGATACTTAAATCAAAATTACATGGCCTCAACACACAAAGCATCGATTAGGAACCCACTTGTAGATTGAAAGAAGAACCACATGATCACATCAGATTGGTCAAAATTTGATAGATTCAATATACAACAAATGGATTAAGTTGCAAAATGTTCAATAGATGACTTTTACAAACTGAGCAATTTCACATGTTTCAGTTTGCTCTACAGCATGGGCCATATTTCCATTTGAAATTCAATGGTAGGAGCGATTCTTAAGCTTGAAGTATAGTAAAGTTAATTGCACTACTAGGCTCTCAATTTCAAGAAAGAAATTTGCCTTTACTTCTAGTAATTGAATATTGTAAGTCAATTTATCAATATCAGTTTCATTTTATTGTTTACTATGATTCGAGGATAATATAGAAAAATGATCAAGTAAAAATAAAATCTCAGGCTCATTAGTAAGCCTCATATTTCAAGCCTATCTGAAGGTAAACGGACCTACTTTATGACAACAAGGCTAATAGCTCTATAGCACAAATTTGGGCAGTCAGTCTTGAAATGTCTAGAACTCTATCCCAAATACCATTCTCATTATTCAAACTTAGTGAGATTGCCACAAGAACAAACCAAAATGAAACTTCTAGCCTATCATGAATGATTTGATTGGATAGTTACACACCAAACCAAGAAAACATTGTATAATTCTAAAGACGAGCTTCCATCAAAAGCAACTCCCATGATACCAAACACCACCAAACCATCAGTCAATTGGAAGGCTCAAAACAATGGCAAATGAACTCCAAAGTCAAGTTTTGAATCCTAAAACCTAAATCTGATCTAATAAGTGATTGACACACTAACTCTCCCACTATAGTTAAAGACATTGGAAATATGTTCCAAATCAAAGGAAAAATAAGAATCAAACCTCACCAAACAACAGCACAATGCCTTTGTGCTCTTCTTATGTCTCCCAAATGGATACTTAAGAGTCACTTATTGAATCAGACCATCTTTTTCCACACCTTGCAAAATAGGAATCTCACTAATTTCAAGAGATTTTGCAAAACTTCCAGTTGACATTCGGCTAATTAGCCACCACTGCCTGTAACTCAAAAACCTCAATACTGTAAAAATTTCTTAGTACTAACTCGTTTCAATCTTTGGACTGTCCTAAGTCAAATGTAAAAGGAAGTGGCACTCACAAAATTCATTGGAAGGATTGAAATAGAAAAGAATTAAAAACAATGTATATACCTTTTAGCAGAATGGTTCAAGCATATCTGACTTTCTATGAGAATATGGTGCAAATTATAAAATAACGTGACTAAAAAATAACAACCCTACATCCAAAAAAATCCCGTGAAGGATATCATAATTAAGTTGTAAGACTCGCAAATTATGGGATTGAAACCAAACCAAGGCAAAGACACATTGTAATTCATGAACTCGCATTTTAATGAAATACATTGCCTAGACACCTACAACCAAGATCGCAAGACAACACTAAATTACTTATCAACTTGCATAGTTGTTACTCTACACCTCCAGTTGCACAATTTTCACACTGTGATAGAGCGCTTCACTACAAGAGCATGGCCAATTTGAAGCTCTGACATCTACTAACTGCCATGTCGCTAGCTCATTGAATGCAATGCCCTAAATTGCAACACATTTCGAGGAATGGAAAATTGTAGGAAATTGGCACTGTTCTAAACGTCAGTCTAGAATCTTAGATCCATACCAACCATAGCCTTCAAACCTCTGTGCGCTTCAAATGCCACAACTCTGGCAAGCTCTAAAACACACCAATTTAACGAGTATGACCATAATCTCTTCAATCCTCTTTCAATATAGTTATCGCATCACAACATTTGTGCATACACAATTGTTATGCTAAAACTCAATACAAAGCCTTCACTACATAGGACAATGGAAAATACCATCATTTTTTAAGGAATAAAACTCAAGTTTATTTTTTTGAATTCTAGTTCCGATACTTGCAACCCCGCTTGCAACTCAATTCGTTAGTTTAAAAGAATCTTTAAATATAATATTAGAAGTCCAAAAATTTTAAGCTAAGAAGATTCAAAGTCATAAAATCTAATCCAACAAATGCAAAAACTTTATTTTTTTTACTTTAAATGCAGATATCATACAATCCATGTTATTAAACTTTTTGAAATGTCTTCCGTGCATTTTTATATTGGTCTAATGTAAGATCCTAAAATTAGATATGTGAAGAAAATAATTAAAAATTTCTTTCTCTTTGCAATAGAAATGATAGTTTTGAATGTTTTGAATGATAATGAGGTCTTAAGAATTTAGAGGTTAATTAAACAACATGTGGAGTTTATTTATTTTTATTGAATTTCAAATTACTAATCTATTTTTTACACTGACTTATATTTACATCATACATTCAAGTTTAGAAATAAAATTCACAATATACAATTATAGTCGTCACTATTAATTATGAAGTCAATATTACTACAATAAAAATCTACATATTTTAACCAAAACAAATCTTTCAAAAGTTGAGGAAATTTTAAATGATTTAAAGTATTTTCCCACAATATATTTGTTGCTCACTATTTTTGAATAGATAATAATTGTGTGTTCTAGTGTCCTTAAATTTTTAAGTACTATAATCAGGATTAGATGATTTATATTTCAATTCAAATTTGACAACTATTAAAAAAGACATAAAACATTTTTTCATCCCTCTCTAAAGCAACTAAATAAAGATTTGGATGTGGTTCTTATCATTGAACTACTTCACAAAAATTTGTTTGATCTTATTGGCAATTGAAATAGGATTCTAATACAAATTAGCATGTATGTTTTGAATACTACATAAATAAGTTGTGAATTTGAAAGTACCTAATTCAATCACAACTATATATGAAGACATCACAATTTTCATATAATGTAGAATTTTTTTGAATAGCAAACACAACTTCTGAGTGTCTATATGTCCTTCTCTAATTGATTCAAGAAATATATTTTTAAGTTTTTTGTAATCTTCCAAACTAACACTTCTTCTAAGATTGAAAATACCTGTATGTTCTTTTTGTCAACTAATATCATTTCTTAATATTTGCAAGAGGTCCTTTGAAATTAGGACTCTTAAGTTGTTGCTGTGAATTCACTTATCTTTGGCTAAAAATTTATAGCTCAAGTTAATAAAATAATCCTATTAGTTATGGAATAATTATCCAAAGCACTATGCCACATGCCAAATCAATTTATAAAAGTCACACAACTAACACATCTTCTTCAATTAAAGTCAAACTAATTTATAGTAGGATCACTCTAAAGCAATCAAATTTTTATGACACTCATTATTGTGTATTAAAGAACTTTCAACTTTTGATCTTATAAAGACAAACTGCAATTAAAGTTGCACAAAGTCCAAAGATAACATTTGATAATGATATGCAAAGTTATGACAAGTCAAATGGTTGAATTGATAGATTTTCTAAAATTTTGTCCTACCTTTAATGTTCACATATTTGAATAGTGTGCAACAAGTATCTTTTTTTGTAGATCCTATAGGGCTCACATTCTTAGATTTACTCTTGAAAGGCCATAAATATTCATATTGTACCTAATAATTTAAATTGACATTCTTTACTATATAATCAAACAATAACGTTGAATATAATTTGGTAGGTGCTCAAGATAGAACAATTTAATTTTTAATACAAAATATTTCCATAATATTTGATATCCATTTTTTGAAATATTTTTGCAAGCCCAAACCAGTGAGTGTGGTACTAGTTTAGGAAATCTTAATTTATTTGTTGCCAAAAGAGTTAAGAGTTTAGCCCTTCACTAACATTCACTATTTCACTTGCTTACATAGCGGTTCAAAAGGGGATCCCAAATCTCATTGAAGTAGGGTATAGATCTTATTGCTTGCCTACAGTTTGTGTAGTTAGGGCATGAAAAAGTAAATAGTGAATAGTGCTTTGACTTTATAGCCTAAATGTGGTGCTTGGCAAGCCATATTCACTATTGAAGTGAATCTCGTAGGTTGAAATATTACAAAAAATTACAAAAAACACTTTTTGTCAACAATTCTTTCAAAACCAAGCCTCAAAGGCTTAACCAATCATTTTAATTTAAAGGTTAAAGGTCTAGGATTATTACTCTAAACCCAAAGACTTTAAGGTAACTACACATGAATAAGCTCTATGACATAATTAATATGATCTAAAAAATGAACAACTATTATTGTACATTCGTGAAAGACCATGAATTAAGGACTATGAATTAGAAACAAGTAGGTTCATAATTTTTAAATGCATGAATTAGTTACAAATTTTCAAAGATGCAAGGTGTAGGATGCTAAAAATGTCATGTAGATGATGCCAAAATGTATTTGATGCACATGAAGGTATTAGATGAGATTTCAACCTTCGAGAGGGTTGTGAGTTCTCCTATGTTCAACTGGGTTTCTAGACTTTGCATATTGTCTGGCAACAACTGCGTGATGTGGCAAAGTGATTGCCATATCATTTTTTTTTTCAAATTTTTTTTTTGCATTTTAAAAATAAAAATAAAAATAATTTTTTTTAATAGTGGCCCTTTTTTGACTGCTGGGAAAACAACGCTAGGAACAGGCCCAGACAACCCTCTAGACCCCCCAAAAAACATTTAATGAACTACACTAGTAGTATCAAAACATGTCATAGAGAAGAAGTTAAAACAAAAGAAAGTGCATCCCAAATTATGCAATTGTAAGGTTGCTACCTCCACAATGCTATAAATAGAATTGTACACTACTCAAAATAACCCCCAATTCCACTTCACACCTGTCCTCATAAAGCACACCATTTTGGATATCTGCCCTATTCAGTTCAATTTCCCCTCCAGGTTTCCCTTCAAAATAGGGGTCAATTTTGAGGAGTGGTCCATTTTAGGTGTAGTTACTATACAATCCATGGAATAGGGTTGGTCGTGCATTTTGTTAGATCAAAATTACGCACTGTGGTCGGAGAATAAAACAGAGGAGCCTGCTCAAAACTCCGAAGAGCTCACTAACCAGGTTGCATAATTATTTGAATCAAGTCACTTGGGTTTTGAGAATTGTAGTTTGTACTCTTCTTCTATGGAATTAAAGAGTTGGAGGTTAGCTAGACTTTCAAGATGATCATGGATTGAAGAGCGTAACAGAGATTTAGACAGAAAGGACTGCATTGGATTGATGTAAATGCCGAATGCAAAAACTTGGAAAAGAGGTCGCAAAAACAACTGCCTCCAAGCCTGGTGTACCGAAAGAGAACGATAGCTCCAATTTCTATGAATCATGTGCTTCGATTCTCTGAAAGTGAATGGTTTTACAGAATCAAAAATTCTATGTTTTGTAGAGAAAACTGGAAAATCCAGCGTCGGAAGAGACTAGCATTTCAGTTCTCAGTTCTCATGAACACATGAAAATAATATGCCTCATTGACCTTGTATTGATGAATGAGCATCTATGCTAACATAGAAGGAAACCCATGCACTCACTCGCCCACAAAATTAACCTTTTCTTCGAGTTTTTTTTAGTACATTCAGCATCGATGCAAATTCAAGTATCTTGGAAGGAAATTTTGGCTCGACAATGGAGAGGACGAAGACCAACGGGTTTTGCATCCATGTGAGCTTGCAGCCAAGTGAACGATTAACCACGGTCATTGGGTTCATCTGCCTAGAGCTAAAAAGATATGCTCCGAAGCAAGTGAAAGTGCAAACCTTCAGAAAGACATTCCACAGTGAATGAAATACACTGACTGCGATGTACAGCCCTAATTGATATTTATATAAGGAATTCTTGAACTGGATATAACTTAAGTATAAGTTTATAACAAGAAACTTTGATCGCCCAAAAATAAGTTTCACAGTTGAGAATGTACGAATTAAATGTCGTGGCTAGATTGTAAAGTAGCTGTGGAATCCATAATTTCTTTTGCTGCTACAAAGCAAAGACTACATCTATGACTGTCATAGTTCACGAACAAAGGATAAGTTTTGAGCTACGAACTTTGGTCGCCCAAAAATGTGTTGTGTAGTTGAGGACGTCATTTATTCCTTGAAAGTCGAGGCTAGACAGCAATCTAGCTGCCGAATCCATACAAGGTTTTGTTCTGTCGCTTCAGAGCATATATCACATCCATGGCGGTCACATAGTCGCGCTTCGCGTGCTCCGAGTAAGTCACCGCATCTCGAATCACTTTCACCAGAAAGTCCTTCAAAGCAGCACGAGTCTCCCCATAAATCAGCCCACTGATCCGCTTCACTCCGCCCCTCCTGGCCAGACGCCTGATCGCCGGCTTGGTAATACCTTCGAGGAGGGTCTTCTCACGAGCCACAGCTGCAGGTTTTTCTTTTCTCACGATGGCCATGACTCACAGATAGTGCAAAAGCACAGGAAGAAATGAATTCACAAGGTTGGAAAATACAAACAAATGCACAAGCTCAACAAGATGCAGACTGTAGACTGAAGACTAGAGAAGATATGGTGAAGAATGGAGAATGTGAGTGGAAAGCAGAGGATTACACAGATAGATGCAGAAGGGAGAGTGAAGAACGAAGAGTTGAAGATGTGGGAAGAGGGCATGGTTTTATTGACTTAGAGTGGTCTTGCCTACGACAATGAGATTACCGACGACGTCTCGGCTGGTGGGGGGTAAAACTTTCGAAACTCGAATAGACATTCCTCACGAGACAAGAGACGGCCTGCATGTTGACAACTGCAAGGGATGGTTCTCCTCACACGCACATAGTGTTGACAAGCTTAGCGTAACTGATATTGAGAAAGATATCCACTAAACTTGCGCTAACGACTGCAGTGCGAGGAATGCAACAACCACAATCCAAACCGTGAACCATGAACCTTCGACATTCAAACATTCGTGATTAGCATGCATTCATTGACGCAAGAATCACATAAATCGCAGTCTAAAATGCAGAAACAAAGGGCATCACCAGATCACGAGAATGTTACGCTGGTTGTTGCGTTTCTTGTATTCGTTGCCTCCTTGGAGGTTTAGGCAAAACAGTCCCGAGCTGGCCACATGCCATTTTCTCATCGTCTCCCCTACTGTTACGAATATGCACCACGAAGCCAGCATCCGCAACCCTATCCCTAAATTTCAAAACCTCGTCCAGAGGTGTCGATTCGAATGTCGAGCCTGGATGCGAATTGAACGTGATGAGGTTTATCTTACACGGAATGTCTTTCACAAGCTCCACCAGCCTCCTTGCGTCATCCTCGGAGTCGTTCACATCCTTCAACATGACATACTCGAAGAAGACCGCTTCCCCTGGCCGATAAGTGATAATCTCCTCCTTCACGCAATCCAGCAATGTCTGTATGTTGTACTTTCTATTAATCGGCATAATTCTATCTCTCGTTTCGTCCGTGGTGGCATTCAAGCTCACCGCAAGGGCGCATTTCGAGGTTCGACAGAACGTTCGAATCTGCGGCACCAACCCTGAGGTGGAGATTGTCACCTTGCGTGGGCTCAGGTGGAGACCTTGATCGGAAACCATAATGTCCGCGGCCCTAATCACGCTGTCGAGATTGTGCAACGGCTCCCCCATGCCCATGAAGACGACGTTCGTGACGGATTGTCCGAACTCAGACAAACACATGCGAGAAGCAACCACCACCTGCTCCACGATTTGCGCCGTGGAGAGGTTGCCCCGCAGTCCCATTTTGGCGGTGAAGCAGAACTGGCAGTTCATGGCGCACCCGATTTGGCTGGAGACGCAGACGGTGATGCGGCCATTGGGGCCAGGAATCACGACCGTTTCGACCGAGGCGTTGTACTCTTCCAGAAAGAACACGAGCTTGCGAGTGCCGTCCTTGGCCGTGTAAACGTCACGGAGCTGCAAATTCGGTGCGAATTCGGTGCGCTCTTCGAGAAGGGAGAGGAAGGATTTGTTCAGAAGAGGAATCGCGTCGGGAGACTCCACCCACTTCCCGCTCCCGTAGAGGTGGCGCCACAAAGTGGTGGCGCGGCTTGCCTTGTGGCCATGCGATTCCACCCAGCTCTGGAGCTCCGGGAACGTCATGTCCTTGAGGGAAATCTTCGGGAGAGCAGTCCCGGATGAGGAAACCCTAATTCCCGCATCCTCAAATCCTGGAAAATCCGAGAACGTGGGGGAAGCAGATTGAGCGCTGAAAGCCGAAGCCGAGAAGCAAATGAGACGGTGAGCACAGACACGAGGAGTGCGACGAACTGTCACAGAAGAGGCTATCAGGCGGCCTGCATTGCCCAGCAGGGCCGCCATCACCACCGCCACACAACAATTCTCGCTACAATCTACATCAATTCCTCCAATTCTACCCTCCAAAGCATTCTTCAGGTTCAATTTCCACCTTCAAATGCTCGGGATTCCTCACCCGCCATCGCCCGAACTTCCACACACAGAGCCGAAAGCTACACAATCTATGGATCAGATGAGAACCTGAGAGGTTGATACCCTGATAAACCCCATCCCAACAGGATATGGGACCAAACACAAAAGAATCGGGAAGGCTTCAATCAACGGAGTCAGCTGAGAACCTTAGAGATTGATAACCTGTATATATAAGGGTATGGAGAATTAGGGTTTGGGGGAGTGGGTTAGGGTTTGCCAAAACGCCGGGGAGGCCAGGTTTTGGCTCTCTTTCCGCGTAGCACCAGCTTCAGAGCGAAGCTCTGTTCTCTGTCGCAGTCGAAGCCCGCGGGGGCCGTTGCAGAGCACGCTCAGGCACCATGGTGGCCACGAAGAAGACGAAGAAGGCGCAGGAGTCGATCAACAACAGGCTGGCCCTGGTAATGAAGTCCGGCAAGTACACGCTGGGCTACACCACCACGCTCAAGTCGCTCCGGGGCGGCAAGGGCAAGCTTGTCATCATCGCCAACAACTGCCCGCCTCTGCGCAAGTCCGAGATCGAGTACTATGCGATGCTCTCCAAGACTGGCGTGCACCACTACAGCGGCAACAACGTGGATTTGGGAACGGCCTGCGGGAAGTACTTCCGGGTCTGCACGTTGAGCATCACCGACCCCGGTGACTCTGATATCATCCGCTCCATGCCCACGGAATAGAGACCGTGAGAATGGCGAGGGTCGTGGAGGATGGCTGGACGAAGGGTTGACGCAGGATTTTTTGGTTGTGGTAGACAGAGTGTCGCGGTGACGGAGATTGGACGCGGGGTCTATTGTGCCGCTGCTCTGGGTAGCTTGTTTGTTAGAAGGGGGAATGTGATAATTCCTTCCATTGTTCACAATATTCAGAAATATGAGTAAGACCGCTGTCGAAAACGCTATGGCTTCTCCTGTTCCTTGCTTTCCCTTGTGTTGGTCAACTCTTATTTTGCGTGCTTGGTGCTGAATTAGTGTCAAGGGTGTCATGAGCTGGGGCAATTCTTTGAAAGTGGACGATTGGTATCTCTGTTTATATGCGAAAGGTTTTCGCTTTTAATCTTATTTTCTTCCTTAATGGCGGTTCTGTTGTGAATACCACACATTATAGGGAATTGAATGGTTCGATTTTGTCCTGCTATGTTTTATCGAGGTGAATTATGTTTTCTTTTGAGCTTGATACAGGTTATTTGTCAGCTGAGAGAGAATTTCTGAGGATGATTTGAGGAAGAAGCTGATGCCTCTTGTGACTTAGGTCAAAAGCAGGGTAGGGTGCCAGGTAAGGCATCCTGAAGCTTTTCTGTTTGGTGTGTGTGTGAACTGAGCTGCCAATTGTCGAAATTTCTCCTGTTGGTTACTATAATATGGCAAGAATGCAATATGTACATGTCTTGTTTGGAACAGGTCTATGTTTAAGTGACTTTCTGATCGATGACCTAAATTATGACCATGTCGTAATTCCTGTACTCACCTTCTCCGATTCGATTCTCTTTACCTTTCTCACCTATTCACCCCAGTCGCTACGCTGGAATAGATGCCGTCTGCTTCAAAACTGGCAAAGTTCGATACATTTGGATCCAAAGCATGGTGCACTGGATTCCAAAGTTTGATATAGCTAGAACCAGGGATTTTCTGTGGAAATTTGCAGTTTGGGATAGTTTTTCACCGGGCTCTCTTCTACCTGCCCTTTCTCGATGCGCCAAATCATCTCACACTTCTCAGGAGGTCTCGACACGTCCATCTGCAGTAAGTTCAAATGCACACAATGAAAGTTTTTACAAGACAGTTTTCCTCTTCCTTTTAGTCCACTGTAAACACAGTGGACTTGAATGCTATCAAATTGTATTGTATGTACAAGGATGGGTGCAAAGTTGTGCTTACGCATTTTCCTCCAGGTGGGAATGCTTCGTTCCAACATTCAGCACCCCATGTCCCATTCCAGAAAACAGGTTTGGAGTACCATTTCCTGCAGCCATCGCCACATTCAGTACCCCGCCTCATATCAACAGTAACCAACTTGCAATCTTTTTGGTGCAGGAAACTGCCAGTATTACAGAGGATCCTATCGTATTAATCAAATCAAAAGTCTTTGAGATCAACCCTTAGAGGATGCCTTTTTGGTAGTTTTTTTCTTAGACCTAAATTGGAGCATCTGCATGGCTTAATGGCCATTCTATCCTCTTCACAAATCCTGCCTGGTCCAATGCTTAGGGTTACTCATATGCGAGGGTCTTTGAAGATCGAGCACCCTAAAGCTGGGAGAGTTTTCCTGAACACCAGGGTGAAGAGCTTACTCGGGAATCATCTCTCTTCGTTTGTATGTTGCGTCTTCATCGTCAGCATTGATGTGACCATGCACCGTCGAGCGGAATTGGTCATAAGTCCAGTAAAATGGATCCAACGTCTCCTTGCTATGCACTTTGTGGAAAACGCCCTCGCCAAAGAAGACTTTCTCCCTCTTCTCCTGCACCATGCCAATTCTGTCAATACACTGCTGCACACTGATTTATCCTAGTTAGAGAGAGGCTTCAAATTTGCCGAGCAACTAAATTTGTGGAACTCAAATACTAGAGGTTACAGATTTGGCAAACACTACTTCAGCATCTATAGGAGAGGTTACAGATTTGCCCAAGTCCTAATTTTATTGCGGGGAAATTAGTACGGCATCTATTCAGCCTGCACTAGATACAAAAATTTAATCTATTGTAAACTAGTGTCACATGCACAGGATAACCCAATGTAGAGTGCATTGTGTGTGACTAATCAAGAGCAACGAATTTATACGAAATTTTTAGAGCATTGGGTGAAGGTGTTTGATAATTAAACCTTTTCTAAATCGTGCTTCATGGGGTCCAGAAGCTCTTTGGTGCTGTAGTGAACTCCAGCATGCTCCAACTCAAAAGGATCATATTGTTCGTTGATGATGTCCCGGAAAATTCGTCTATTGCCAGACTCCTTTGCATACCGCATTTGTTGGTAACCTAATACATAAATACAGTGGCATAGTTCAAAAGGATGCATCACTGCACTTGTGAACTAGTTCTGGGAACAATGCTTGTAGTCTATTTCTAGTAATTTTTTAATGAAAATCTCGTCAAAAGTCTTGGTACTGTGACTATTTTAAAACCTTACTTAAAACATATGCGTATGTGGTATGCGCATAGTTGTTGATTTTATGGGGATTTTCCTTGGAGAGTATGTAAATTTTGGTGTGTTAACAAGAAATTGGAAATCTGATATATGAACTCAAGGTGTTGATTAAGGAAAAAGCTGAACACCATTTCTAAGAAAATAAAAAGTTGAGTTTCACTCCCTCCAGAAAACACGAATAGGAAACCACCTACTTCTCATTTCAAAATATCATAACTAATGGTACAAAATTCTAGAATTTGTGCAACAAAGTGCAATCTTTGTCATCTCATTCAGTCTTTGCGAGAAAATTCGCTTCATATGTTTAATCAAAGAAAAGAGACCTACGGCCTTCAACAAAAATGGACCATCATGCAGAACAGTTGTGTTACAAGAGACGTACGAAGCTTTTTGGAGATCTGATCAGGAGTGAGCTTCTTGAGTTTCTTCGCAATCTGGTTCTGAATGTGGTGATACACATGCCGCTCCCACTGCTTGTACATGGCCACTTGCTTGTCATCATGGTTGTGCTTCTCCCGATTCAGCAACTCCGTCACGTCTTTCATCACGCCGCTCTCGCTCTTCATGCCTCCAAACACCTCCTGCATCAACTTCTGGAACGCCGCTTCCTCCTTGGCATCCCGGAGCGCCTGCTGCTCCAGTATCTCCTGTTTTTCACCCTCGGTCTTTGTCAGTTCTCCTCTTTGCTATGAGGTTATGTCAGCAAGTCCATGGATCCATCAAAAAGCACACATCTGTGTGTTTTTCATTGAGTAGAATGACTTCACATTATGTCGGATGATGCTCAAGAGCTGGGAGAGTTGACAGCATTAGGCTAGTCCTTTTTGAAGTGAAGACCGCGACAATCGTGCTTGCCAGAAGCGGTTTTCACCACGTTGAGGAGACAAACAATCCTCCACGGCTCCACACACAACGTTAATCGGACTAGTTTCTCGGAATTCATGGAATCATCTAGGATCAACATTCTACTTGAATTCAGGACTCAGAGCAAAAATCTAAGTGCCGGCTCTGCAGGCCCTGTAATGCATGGTCTGAGAGTTTAGAATTTGTGCTACATTCTTTGAGGTGCGCTTTGCAGATTTGCGGAGTGACTTGAAAGCAAAAAATAGGGGTGTCAGAGCGCGAGACTTGTGCTCCAAGGAAGTAGGCGATTTGGGCAATGCAATTGCAAAGCCCTACGAGGGGCCAAGTATTTTGAGAACGGATTCTTGGGCTCAGAATCGCACAGGGATGATTTGGAAACAAACAAAAGATTCTCAGAGCAAGTATTGCAAGCTTTTACAGCTAATGGAAACAGGAAGACAATACTAGTGTAGAAGAAAGGCAAGCTTGTACAGCTAATAGAAGCAGGAATGCTAGACTGCGAGCCTAGACATGTGCGTATATGAATGCAGGATTGCAATTTCGTGAGTAGTGATTTCTCGAAGAAGTGGCACTTTTCTTTCACGGCATTGACATAGGCGAGGACCTTACAGTGTTCACAACATTTGGATCGACCTAATACTATCACTTGAACCTGATTTGTAAATCCATAGACAAAAGGAGAGAGACGACACAACGAAGACGAGAGTATGGTGGAGTCACGAACCTCCCATTCTTTGATGCTGTGATTGACAAGGTCGCGGGGCTGCGGCCGCGGAGTCCATTTCCTACACAGCCAGCCCCCTCCTTTCTTCCGGTGGATCCGACCCTCCGGATCGACAATCCTGCAGTGGTGCTTTTCGCTTCCAGTCAAGGAATACATCAAAAAACTTTCCAAACCACAAATCCCACGAGGATACGATGAGACTTTGAGATTTCGTAGAGTTAGTGAAACCTAAACTCTCGTCAGTGACCTCTCCTCTGCAGGGATTGGAAGTAGCGAGTTTACTCAGCCGAGCTTTGAAGAGGCTTAGGATTTCATAGACGAGCACGACGGTCTCACTCTGTAGACAGGGAGAGTCAAGTGTCCCTTCATGAATTTCCAGGGCTGGTTCACTCGCATCCTTCACTGAGAAGACGGAGAGAGATGTGAAAATGGTAGAATCTGAGCAAAACGTGTGTAGAGAGGAAGAGAGCTCACCAGAAACACACGAGAATACAAGGGGGTTGCAACAACAAGGATGCTTTCTTGTAACCCGACGCAACAGCGCGGAGCAACTCGCATCCTTTACTGAAGAGACGAAGAGATAGGTGAAATTGGTATAACCTGATCAAAAAATGTGAAGAGGGGGGAGAACTCATTGAACAACACACGAGAATACAAGGGTTTGCAACAACAAGGATACTTTCTTGTCGCCCGACGCCACAGCACGGTGCAAGCGCCAGTGAACAGGAGGCCCCGGTTTGTCGACGATCTGCGGCACGGCGGTGTGCAGCGGCGCTTGCACGGTGAAGTCCCGCGCGTCGACGACGCTCTCCAAAGGGTCGATCCACTTCTCAAGATATGGAGGCTTGCCTTTGAACTCCCCCCATCGCACGTTTTTGCCGATCTGCGGTCGATTCGGAAACCGGAGCACTTTGCGGTTGGGGTACACGCCGGGGCTGAGGTACATGGGCGGCTTCCAGATCCCGTCCTTCTTGTTGCGGATGATGTCGCTGTTCTCTTGCCATTGCCCGGGTTGTGTGAAGTCGAAGTTGCCGAAGGGGTCCGGGGGGACGTAGTCGGGATCCGAGGAGCCTCGCTTGTCCAGCTTCTCCTCCTCGTACTTGGTCAGCCTCCTCGGCATCTTGCTTGGTCACGAGGTTAGGGTTGTGATTGGTGATGATTTCGCATGTTCATGAATTGATCAACTGCCTCTGCTGCCATACCTCCAATCCGGGTTGCACTGTCTGCCGCATAATATGGCCTGGGAAAACTCACTCACCATTCGCAGGTTACTCAATATTTTCTGCAATTTTGATGGTCGCTCAAGCGTCCACAATGCTGCATTGATCTTCGTTTCGGTAATTGAAGCAGACGCATCGATGGATCGCAACACTTCCAGTTTATATTTCAGGTCATGGATAATAACGCTTTCACTTTCTCTTCCTCATATTTTGTCAGACTCCTCGGCATCTTGGTTGTTCACGAGTTTAGGGTTGTGATTGATAATGATGATTTGGTGTTTCATCGAGGTCCGGAATTGATCGACCGCCTCTCCTGCCACACCTCCAATTCATTTCGAGTTGCAATGTCTGTCACATTGTAAGGCCTGGGTAAACTCACTCATCAGGTTGCTGAATTGCCGCAATTTTGATGGTCGCTCAGGAGTCAGCAAATGCTGCATTGATCTTTGTTTCGGTAATTGAAGCAGACGCATCGATGGAGAGTAACACTTCCAGTTTATATTTTATAGTACCTCTTCCAGTTTCTCCTCCTCGTGTGTTGTCAACCTCCTCGGCATCTTGTCTTGGTTGTTCCACGAGGTCAGGGCTGTGATTGATTATGCTTCAGTGTGCTTACCAAGGTCCGAAATCCTTAATACGATGATGACGCTCCGTTTCCCCAGCTGCCTCAGCTTCAACCGGGCCAACCGCATTGTTATGCCTGGGTAAACTCACGCACCATTCGCAGGTAACTGAATCTGATGCAGTTTATGATGGTCTCTCTCTCTGGAGTCAGCTATGGTATTATCGTCTTCGTTGCGGCAATTGAAGCAGGATGCGACATTAGCACTTCGATTAGGGCGGGTCCGGATCGGAAAGCACACCCTACGAATAGCCTAAGAACTTCTTCGCCTTGGGAGTCCAGTTTGCTGCCCATGGTCGATCGAAAATCTTGGCGAATTCCATGTGTTCTTTCTCAGATTGCTCCCTGGATTTCTTGCGTGGCAGGGGTTTCGGTGCAGCTGGTCTCTTGGCCTCCTTCTCTGGTTCCTTTTCTTCTGACTCCTCTTGCTCTTCGACCTTCTCGACCTCTGCTTGCTCCTTGGTCTCAGACATCGTACTCAATGCGAGCTCGGAGAATTCGAGGAACTAATAAATGAACACCCTGCTGTCAAGGCCCGATCAATTTCGAGATTGGGACAAAACTGTGTTGCGATTGATTCTCTGAGGCCAATGAGACTTCCGGTTGAATCGTTACACTCTTATATCTGAAGCACATGTACAACAGTTTAACCGAGTCTACGAAACTGAAAGATGCGATTTATGATATGCAACCGATCGATATGGTTGGCATTTTGAAAATCACAAGAATTCTATGCGAGAGAATCTCCTAATGATA
The DNA here is from genome assembly GCA_963969395.1 of Pseudoscleropodium purum. NCBI lineage: Eukaryota > Viridiplantae > Streptophyta > Bryopsida > Hypnales > Brachytheciaceae > Pseudoscleropodium > Pseudoscleropodium purum. Next base: position 9,277,930 of record OZ017797.1, read on the forward strand.
GAAAGGAAACACAAGCATGACATGCGCAGCGAGGTACAGTCGTACAGATGCTCAAAGAAAGAAGAAAAAAAAGAGTACCACAAGAATTACATTCACGCAAGAGAATCAGAAGATACTGTAATTGTAATCGTCTCCGCAAATGTGTACAAGAGGTCGCTGAAGATCTGAGTCCTGGCGACGGAGAGGAATGCGAAGTGAGAAGCCCAGTGAGGAGCCCTCAACTCATGAAGTTCGTGTGATAGTTCATAGTAACTGTCTGCCGAAATTCCTGGGAGCGAAAGTATGGATTGAAACGGTCACTGCGAACACACCAATCTCCGTTCCAACAACTGATTGACGAATGGGAAAGCTCCAGAGCAGCCAGGCTCTTATCCACCAGTTGTGTTTGTAACCGCCCGTGTCACAGCGTTTGGACAGAGCCCCACAATTTTCGTGGTCGTAACTTTCTTCACTCTCCGTCTCCGAATGTGAAGGCACTTACGCTGTGACTGACTGACGGAGAATGAGTGCAGGAAAAAACTAGTCGAAGAAAACAAGCAGGCATGCAGGAACCATATAGACCCATCGAACTCATTTGCATTCATTTGCTCTTCTTACTCTACCCGGGACTCTACCATGTAGTGGCTTGTTTTCGGGAGGGTATCTTGGGTAGGGAGTTTTTGACAATTCCAAAAGATGGGGAACATTGTGCAATCTATATGTGAAACAGAGAGAGACAGAGAGGGAAGAGACCGGGTTAGTTGGTGCGAGAGTGGGTTAGTGATCCAGCGAAGAGATTAATTATAGCGGCATGGCCACAATTGCTGCTTCTCGTGCTGCGACGGCGGCGTCATCATCGTTGGTGCAGTCACGAAAAGACTACAACTCGGGGACAACGCCAGCGTCTTCTTCTTCAGCCGCAGCTGCTGTTTTGGGGTCTTGCTCGTCCCTTCAGTCTGTTGCAAGCAAAGCTTTCAATACGGAGCTCAGTCGAGCGTCGAATTTGGGCGTCAGGAGAGGGTCAGTAAGGTTCTGAACGACCGGAGCCTCATCGTAGTGGTCGTCGGCGGGGGGACGGGATTCACCACCTTGGGCATTGTCAAGACCGTCGATACTAAGAATGTCACCAATCTGAACCAGTTGCCTCACCAGCTCGCCAAGGCGCCGCTCAAGGAATGCAAGATCTTGGAGGGTGATGCTGAGGATTTGTGCTTTCCGGTTGACTACGCCGATCGCTGCGTCTCTGCTGGAAGGTACGCATTCTCCTCCTCGCTCATGAATTGAGGAGGAGAATTGAAGTGCAAATGGTGAATGTACTGCGTCAATGGTGATCGACGGATTCGTCCATTCCTCGCAAATTCCCGAATGCGTATGTTGAATCAGGGCTTGAAGACGTACAGTAGAATTGCAGTGCAAATTGTGATTGTGCAGCTAGCATCCATGGTGCCTGACTCGTCCGTTCCTCGCAAATTCCCGAGTGCTCAAGGAATTAGGGTTTGAAAATGGGCAGTAGAATCGTAGTGCAAATGGTGTCTCTGCAGCATCAATGTCGTCTATCTCGTCCGTTCCTCGCAATCCCAGATGCTCATGAAATTAAAGTTTGAAATTGTGTAGTAGTGCCAATTGTGACTGTGCAGGATCAATGCTCCCTGAGTCGTTCGTTCGCCGCAATCCCCACATGTTCATGGAATTCGGATCCCCTGCAGATGGGGCCGAAACCGGAGGACGTGAGACGGCCCCGGAACCCGTTCTCCTTCGCGTATCGGGTCGTTGTGGGGGGGTTCGCTTCGCTGTACTATGTGCTGGTGCCCATCTACATGTGGCTCAAGAATCTTCCAGCACCGAAGGATCAACCCATTTGATCGAGGAGCATCAGGTCTCGTGAACTTGGAAGCTCGGTGAACGCCGGTTTTGCGAGTTGGCTGCAGATACTGACTTGCGAGGTAACGTGTACTGTCAAGGTCGCATCTGTTGCAGATCAGAGGGAGCAACTCAGTAGAGTAGCATCACATCTCGTGAGGTTGCGAGTTCGCTTCAGCTTCGTGCTTGTGAGGCAACGTATACTGTCAAGGTCGCATTTGTAGCAGATTAGAGGTAGGAAACGCATTTGAAACTCACCAACTCGGTGAACACCGGAGTTGGCTTCAACTTCTTTGCTTGACCGTGAGTTAACGTATACTGTCAAGGTCTCATTTGTAGCACAGATTAGAGGTAGCAATGCATTTGAAAATCATCACTTCATGAGCTTGTTGTCAGCTCGGTGAACATCAGTTGCGAGTTGGCTTTAGATTCGAACATGGGAGGTAACGTGTACTGTCAAAGCTCCCCGTTTGTAGCAGATTGGAGGGAGCAACGCATTTGAAAATCGTCACCTCGTGAGCTTGTAATTAAGCTCGGTGAACACCGCTTTCAAGTTGGCTTCACGATCAACTGTCAAGGTCTACTAGCTGTCAAGGTCCCGCTTGTAGTAGATTAGAGGGAGCAACGCATTTGAAAATGATGACCACATGAACTTGAAAGCTTGGTGAACTCCGGTTGTGAGTGGGCTTCAGCTTCTTTCTTTTTCTTTGGAGGTAACGTACGCTGTCAAGGTCTCGTTTGTAGCAGAGTAGAGGTCAGTAGCAATGCATTTGAAAATCATCACCTCGATCATGAGCTTGGTGAGCACCGTCCAAGTGAGCTGAATTTCAATTCATATTTGAGGTTACAATGTAAATTTCTAAACTCCCATTTGTAGCAGATCAAACGTAAGTAACCGAATTCGTCCATCTCGATAGCTTTTAATTATTGCTTCAGGAGTTACCGAGTGCTGGTAGTAACCATCGCATCCCCATCTTGTGAGCTTGTGCACCCCTGCAGGAGATGACTTCAGCTTTGAACTTCAGGTAATTAATGTATGCCGTCGAGGTCCAGTTTGTAGCAGATCAGAGGTAACTGAATTGGGTCCATCTCGATGTCCAGCTTTTGTTAGACAAGTTAGTTGCCGAGTGCTGGTCAACTCATGCCAGGAGGGCAACAGATTCTATGGATTCTTCGTAGGAGATAGAAATTGTAGCTCCCTTTCGGAACTTTGTGATTTTCATTCGTGGGGGTGCAGATGGCATTTCATGTCGTTGATTCAGTGTGGAGGTTCGTAGCTCTGGTGCTTCGCAGAGTGCATACCATAGCTTATAGTTACCGGATTCATCACCAAAAACAAAGACTCCGTTTTTGTTTTGAAAAACAAAGTGCCATGTCTTAATTTACAGTAACCTTCATGTAAGGTTGGAGTGATTTCTCTCTGTCGAATGTAGAACTCATGGCCTTGTGATGAATTGTTGATTGTTGAATTTGTCAGTCCTTTGCATCTCTAGAGGTTGGGCACTTCTCAGCACCTTGTTGCTTCTTGTGATTGAAGAGGCTTGGGGAAGTAAATTAAACTGCTAGGTTGTTGATCTTGTCTTCACTAAGTAGGAGGTCCATGAACCGACCATTTAAGAGCTGGAACTGATTTTTGGGGAGGTGAAACTTCTTCAAATATTTTTCAGTAATTTTTCCTTGAAGCTTTGTGGAATTAGTTACAAAATTTTGAAGCTAAAGTGGCATAGAGCTTTGATAGTGTCCATCTCTTAAAATGTATATTGTTAGTACATGATTGAAGGCTACAAAAAAGCAACATGTACATGAAGTGTATATTTAAGGAGGTGGATGCTTTTAAAACCTCTTACCTTATTAAGTTAGCTTTTTTTTAGCATTTTTGGAATTTGGCCATGGGGAATTTGCTTTTGTGATGTGTTTGCTTTTCCTTGAGATGAGGCCAAAAATTGGATTCTCAACTTCCCCTTCCATCATCTAGTTTTGATGTCTTCTATCGACACTTGTCACTAAGAACAACTTGTAGCTTCTCAAGCTCTCAATCAATAGCTAGAGATAATTGATTCCCTTGGTTCCCTTTCTATTACCTTGGAGGGAATTACAAGAACATGTTATTTACTATGGATGATCAAATTTGGAAAATTTGAATTCATATTTAATTTGAAATCAAGGAAATTTAATTATTGGTAATCACGAGAGGTTGAGAAATGTAAAATTAACTAATATCAATTTGAAGGAAGATTTTTACATTTGTTTCAAATTGAGGCAATGGAAAAGGTGTGCAGTTTTTTTGGCCCATATAGTGTTGTTTGGATTTCAATTACTTAATTGGTGTATATATGACTTAGCTTGACCTCTAATCTTTTGAATGAAATTTATAGAGAAAAAATTGATTTGAATTGATTTGGTTTTTTTGTTCAGAGAATTATTTTGAACAGTTTATAAATCTTCTCAAAATATCAATTATGAATTACAACACTTAATGCTTTAAGGACTTGCCAAGCATATAGATTTTGAACAATTGCTTAATGCAAAATGTTCCTAGCCTACACAATCTTGTTATTTATATTTGTATTGAGTATTTGTAGCAGCCTCAAAATTCCATTGTTTTCATTTTGACTTCATTCTATCATTTTTTTAGTCTTAACTTGAAACAAACTCCATGGTCTCAAAGTAGACACTATATTTGTCAATTGGTAGAAACTCCCTTCAGGTCACTCCAAAACTTAGTTAACCCAATTCCAATCTAAAAATCATCATTGGAATTTTATAGCAATTGAACTTTCAATCTATAACTATGGAATGCTAATTTTCTAATTTTAGAATGATATAGTAAAAACATTGAACCGTGATGTTCTACACTATATTACAAGCTTATGGAAAAAAATTCAGATTTTTTTAACATTAGTTGACTTTTAAATATAGTATTTTTCACTTTTTATTCAAAAAATTACAATAGTTTCAAATTTTCATATGAAAATATAAACTTTTACAACCAAAAGAAGACATGTAATCACATCTCTAAAAAAAAATAATAATAAAATCACATTTATGGGGTTTGCTTATTACAAATTCTATTGTACTACTTCAAAAAATTAAATTATCATTAATTGTTCATATCATCAAAAAGTTGAAAATTGCCAAAAATTATACAAGTTTTCATAAAATTGGCAATTTTTTTAATGATATGGACAATGATAAAAATTTTAGGGGGGTAATTTGTTGGATAAATTATGTGAATCATAAACAGTATTAAAGTATAAGTTGAATGCATTATTTGTTTCAACAAATATTTCAACTACAAGGGCATGAAGATATAACAATGGTCCATATTGCAACCTATATTCTCTTTACAATGGCTAATGCAATCCTATGCTCTCAAATTTTTTTTAAAGTCAAATATTGTGAGAACCAACATCATTTGCATGTTTGTTGAATTGTTGATATTTTAATTTTTGTAAATGTCAATTTCCCTCATTTTTTGTGTTCAACACTCTAAAATGATTTATATCATCATGCTATGGCACAAAAAATAATTTGAAGTTCTAAGAAAAAATTGATAAAAGAGTAATTCCAAATCATGGTGAACAAAGTTAAGTTTTAGATATGGCTAACTTTGAAATTAGTTTCCTTTTAAATCACAACTAATTTTTTTTCAAACTTCCATGGTAATATTGCACACTACAACTTTTGTATAACTACTTTTGGACTTTATCCATTGATGCTTATATTATGGTTGTTTGAATGGAAACATTTTAAATTTTCTATTCAATTTTGTTTTTCATTGTACATTTGGGAACAACCGGCAACTACTTCAAAGTTAGTCCCCACTAGGTTGGCACTTTGTTTTGTAGTTTATTGTATTTACTCATTGCTTTTGTTACTTGCCCCCCTCCCCTCCCCTCCCCCCAAGCTGCATGTGATTGGGTTCTTGGACTTTTTCTTGTGCACTAAAGGTTCTTTTACTTGTGTTAAAGAAGAAAAAATAGTTAGCTGGTGAAATTGGGAAAAAAAAACCAATTGCAATTTGAAAATATTGCCAAAAAAATCAATTAAAAAAACTATAAATTTTTTATTTTGAGAAGAATATAGAGAAATTAAATAGACATTGTACTCGAAAAAATGGTTCAATTATAAAATTGAAGGAAAATAGCTATTAAAACTCAAAATAACCTTTCCAAATTTTGGAAGAGACTGCTTATAAGACCAACAAAAAAAATAATGCATTGGAGGCAAGGTAGGGTGCTTGTAAGGTAGGAAGCTTGAACTCCGACAAGGCATCGAAAGCAATCATGACTTACAAGTACACATTTTGCTTTCTTCAATGTACGAACTATGCACATTTCGAGAGGTGGGCGCTTTCAATGACCACAAATGATTATTTTTTTTCCAACTTCAAAAATTTGTAACTAATTTCACAAAGGTTCAAAAAATATGAAACAACTTCGGTTTAATGTCAATTCCACTTGTCTTTCAAGGAAAATTTACTGAATTTTTTTTAAAAGATATTTAGCCTCCCCCAAATTCAGTTCCAGCCCTTAGCCGGGTCCATTTATGGACCTCCTACCTTACAGTACCTCTGGCAGGTAAGGTAAGGGCGGCAATGGGAAGAAGAAAACAGAGAAAGAGAGCATATTTATTTAACTAGCACCTGAGGGCCGCCATCAGATGGTGGGACCTGCGTGCCTGACAACTGAACTGCCTGTCATTGGGATGAGGTACCAGTGGATGAATGAAACATGTCCATCCATCCATTTGGACGGCAGGAGGTCACAGGACGGACAGGTGTCAGGAAAAGCTCCGTCCGTCCGTCCGTCTGTCCGCCTGAGAATCATCTGGACCAAGATCTGGAGAACTCCGCAGAGTCAGCACAGTGAATTTTTGAACAGCCTGCCACTTTGTTCAGGGGAGGACAGTTACCTTAACCATGGTTCCAGTAAGCTTATCTTACCATTGTTTGGGACTTGAGGGCGAGATGCTAAAGCTGTCCCACGAAGGGTGAAAACGCAGGATTTTTTACCCTCAGGAAAAACGCTGAAATTTATTATTTTTCTCAAAAAGAAAATTTTATAAATTTTGAATTCATATTTGCAATCACAGACCCCAAATTAGCTAGGAAGGACACAAAACATACACTAAGGTAGAACCACCTATACCTAACTCAGCTTTGGTTCCCAACTTGTAGCGTGCATTCATTTCCAACCAAGGTTGGAACAAATTTCAACCAAAGCTTGGAATGTGTGTTTTCCTCCTTTTCAAGGTTAAGACTTGTAGATGAACTTAGGTTGTAATTAAAAATTATACCCAAGCTAATAGTTAAAGTTCGTTCCTAGGGAGGTCTATTTAATAGGGTTACTTCTACTTTTAATTCCTATTAGGCCATTGCAATTATAGAGAGTATAGGAAATATTGTTCCTTAACCACATATATACATGTTTTCTTCACACGATAAGTCTAATTGCCAAATTAAATCTCTCCACTCTTAAAGGCCATAAGGATTAAGAAAATCTCCCAAATTGATTATTTAAGTTTAATGCCCCTTTATTTTCTTTTATCTTTATCTCTTATAATTTCTTTCTTTAATCTTTCACTTCCTACTTGGATCTTCAGTCTTTACTCCCAAATTGGCTTATAGTGCAATCGCAGCTCTGCTGCAAACTAGCCATGACCTTTCTTCTTCTGAATAGGATTTGGATTGGAACCAACTAATGAGGCTTTATACTTCCAAATCGTTATGGAATTACTTTAGATCTCTTGTCTCCAACTTGGGAACCACTATATCTTCTTTCACCAAATTGATGATCTTCTTCTTCTCTTCACAGTTTAGTTCTTCATAATTTTGACACTTGCAAGACTTACAGCTTCTCTCAATTGATTTGGAATTAATTTTTATATGCTTCGTTCCATCCATTCTAAAGCAAACTTCTTTCCATCTTGGTCACTCATTACATGATTTCATTTATAAAGCATGAATGAAATTGGAATACACAGAAAACAACATTCAAGCTTTATATAAACCCCTACTTGGATTGTTACAAACTCAAACATCCCAACTTGGATTTAAACATACATCTAATTTTATCCAGTAAGCACGTATTCAAGCACAACATAATTTACTCGGTTGATTTACAACTTAGACACTCTTAAATTATACTATAATAACATTCACATACACAATTTGGATCAATCTAAACACACACAAGTGCAAATAATTTCCAATTGGCTCATAACTAATTCTCAACATCATGATCTCATAGTATTCACACAACTAGGATTCATTTCTATAAATTCCACACAAACACAGATTTAACACTTATTACAGCAAATACAATAAACACCACTTTGGCTAAAAATATATTTTCTTATTCATTCCGAATTGGTGATCACATCACCATTATAGATTTAACAATTTTTTGTTCATATTCAACTTAAAGATCTATCTATTAAACTCTAATCCTCTTCATCTAATACATTTCATCACCATCACTCTACAAATTCCAACTAGGGCTTGTAAATCTTTTCAGCTTCAACTAATTTCTAATTTAAAATTACTGCTCACCATCACCAAATTTAATTCTCTTAACCAGAGACTTCCATAGCTTCATTACTTAGCACACACTCCTCCAAATCAACTTCCAACTTGGATGATTTCTCCATCACCACATCTTCACACTTCTATAGAAATACATTGCCACCTACTAGCACATACACATCCTCAACTAGGAATACAAACTCACTCATTCACACCAATCTGACCTTGGATCAACACAGACACACTTCTGACTAGGAAATCACATACAACACACACAAGGAAAACAAAACATATACAGCCTTGACCGACTAGAACACGCATTGGATACTTGCTCAATAGTGGGTGAAAGAAAAATGAGACCAAATTGGAATCTAATAGACTCCTTGCCATGATAGTTACCAAATTGAGAAAGAAAGCCAACTGACATCGACTTCCAATTAGGATTTCACATGACACCAACATCTACCATGAACCACTGTTCAACTTGCTGGCCATTCATTCAATTCGGCTGAACACACTTAACACACAATTACTACTCACCCAATTGAAATTCACTACTAACCCACCAACTTGGCACTCACTAGACTTTTGACTTGGAACCTTGACCAACAACACCATCCGACTAGGCAGCAAGACAACTCTCATTTGGAACAAAATACACGACCAACACAACCCAAATTGGACAAAAGAAAAGACAATTTAACCTCAAAAGGCTTCAAAATACTCTCCAATTAGCTCCAAAAGTTTACAAAATTAATCCCATTCAGTCACCTACAAGACTAATAAAGTCATGACACGTGTTCCAAATTAATGAGTGAGAAAGAAGGAAATAGTGAGTAAGAATGTAGTTCTTGAATGATCGGAATTGCAAGACTTTAGATTTGGCCATAAGTTGTAACTATTTTTTGCGTTCTAAAAAACACAATAATTTCAATTTTGACAATAAAATTATAGAAAAATTGGAAATACTATATTCCTTATCTCTCTACAAAGGAAAAATATGCATCCCCTCATACTCCTCATTGTGTATCGTTAATTGCTTAAATAATTGGGAATAGGTGGTTCTACCTTAGACATGGTTCAAAGTAGTAGTTTTTTTCCTTTTACACCTGATGAACTCCAAAACTACCCTATTGAGTGTACTTCGTGGGCTAGATTTAGTGCCCTATGACTTCGGAGGTATTGTTAACAAAATTTATAGAAGGTTTGATCTCTAACAACAGAATGTGACTATGTATTTGGACTTAGAAAGCGACAATTTCTATACTAAATAGGAATATAAAGGGGACCAAAAAATTAAAGGGACTTATTTTGAGAAACTATAGATGTTTGGATATGATGTACAATCCCTTGACACTTCAATGATAGATATTTATATAGTGTGTTGTGTCAATTAATCAGCATGGGTCCCTTCAATACCCCTATTCAATGTAGAAGGATGAAGCTACATGCATCTGTAGAAATAGATGAAACTTGCTATCTATAGATGAAATTTCATTTACTCATCCAAAATGATGTACATTCGTCCAAATTTGAGCGATATCATACCAAGATTTGGTAGCAAATCAACATTTTCATCCACTAGAAAAGCAAAAATGTTTCACCAAACATTCCTTGAGAAGAAAAAAAGTAATGGCTTCTGGGCAAAATTTTGCTCAAAAATACCCCTAATAGAAGACCTCTAGTTGTTTCCATTTCCATTTTGTGGATGGTGCAAAAAAAATGATCAATCACTCAATTAGTCATTCAATCAACTCCATGGCATTGACCCATAAATGCCATTGTGGATGTTTTGTGTTTGATGATGGCAAAATCTTTTTGTTTCAGATAAAAGTGCAACTATTCATCTTTGGAATTTTGTTGTAAAAAGGAAAGGTCTTTGTATATCTACAGTAGTTTGACTTCCAATGAGTGCTTTTGCATTTCTTTTAAACCAACAATTCTTATGGTATCCAAAGTAGATGATTTCTGTAGTGACTAGCTCATCCTTTAATGGTTAATGTAGTCTACTCTTAAAAGTGACCATTTAGGAGTTGATTGCCTTTTGGAGGAAGCTAAATTCCTTGAAACAATTAGTTTTAGTCAATTTTGTAGGAAGAAGAATGGAATTAGCATCAAGCCCAAGTTGTTTCATATTTTTTGGACCTTCGTGGAATTAGTTATAGTTTTTTGAAATTAAAAATACAAGAGTCACTAAAAGCAAATACCTCCTAAGATGTACACTATACTTGATATATTGAAGAAAGCAAAATGTTCCTTTATGTCATGATCACTTTTAGAGCATGATTGCTTTCAAAGCAAACTACTGTAGGGTTTGTCATACCTTTTTCTCACATTCTCAATCTTTAGTGAATATTTGAAGATATAGCACTCTTTCCTTGAATTGCAAAAGATGGCCCCTTCTCTAAAGATTGAGAACTTTTTTTCTATTTCTCCTCTTTTAGAGGTGAATAATGGCCATGAAGCTAGAAATTTCTCCATTCTTTATTCTATCAATTTCTCTCCATTCTCCATTTTAAAAAAAGGGGCACACTTCTTTTTGGAAAAGGGCTCCTACACTAGCTCTTCTTTTCACTCCATACCTTTTCATTCTTCATAAAATTTTCATTCTTAGAGAAGGTGTAACAAACACTATTATTATTCAGTAGGGTTGGATGTTCTTCCAAATTTATACCCAAAAGTAGAAGATTGTCTCATTGCTAGGTGTCGAAAATTCAACCAATGAGCCAAACCTTTGAATCTTTGGAAGGAAATGGGTGCCTTGGCAAGTGGACACAACTTAATCATTAATCCTTTAAGTTCCATGCAACTACAAACATTTTTTCAAAGTAAGAAAAATATAAACACTTTATAATTTGAGTTGAATGCTTTATACTTTTTTTTCTTGAAAGCAATGTCTATCAAATTCAAAGGTCTTTGAAATAAATCTTTTATGAGTTTGTTAGTCTGGCAAGCATATACTTCCACATTTTTCATATGTTAGTATCAACAATGTTGTATATACTATAAAGAAACTCTAAATTGAAATTGCCAAAAATTACACTAACCTTCATAAAAAATTTAGTTTTTTGATGAAACAAACAATGATAATTTAATTTGGGGGGGATTTGTTGAATCCATTATATGCATCATGAACTTTAGTCTTTATACAAAATATTGAACCTAAAAATGTATTCATATATGGTTGTAAAATATAAATCCAATGCATTTTCCCTTTCAACAAATATTTCAAATGCAAGGGCATTAAGATGTAACAGTGGTCCATGTTGCAAACCTATTAAATCTCTCTACAATGGTCAATGCAATATTGTGCTCTCAATTCCCAAAAAATATTGTGAGAACCACTAGCATTTGCATGTTTATCAAATTGTTGATATTTTAATTTCCATAAATGTCAATTTCCTTCAATTTTTGTGTACAATAATTTAAAATAATGTATAACAACACACCAAGGGACAAAATTTTTTTTGAGTTATAAAGAAAAATTGACAAGAGATAAAGTAATTCCAAACCGTGGAGAATCAAACTAAGTTTTATACATGGCTAAATTAAAATTTTTTTTTTTTCAAATCACAACTAATTTTTTCTTCAAACTTCTGTCTTAATCCCTAAATGCCCAAATTACAATTTTTGGCAACTTAGCAATTTTGAATAGCTCATTACAAGTGGAGTTTTTATTTTTATTTTTTAAATTTTAATATGACATGTGCCCAAAGAGTAGCTTTAAGGCCCAACAATTTTCATAACTTTTGACTACATAGTTAAAAAGTTATTGTATGATATGTGGTTTCATTACTTGATGGGTAGCCCAGGCAACAAAAAACACTTCTTTTAAAATCACTTTTTAAGAAATTCTAATTTGAAATTGGTTCTCAAGATTTATACATACTTGGAAAGCTTTGAATCATTTCATTTTGATCAATGAGTCAAAAATTATGAAGAGTTTTAGTTTGTGGGAGTTTTTGGGTCATTATTGAATCTCTAAGACAAACTTCATAGTTCTTTATTTAACTCAATTTTCAATATTTTTGGAAAAAAAATAAAAGCATTAGGTGTAGATTGTTTATTACAATATTATAACCAATGGGATTGACTTTTTTCAATTCCATAAATGAATTGTTAACAATTAAGTATTTTGAATCATTTTCTTCTTCTTTCTACTTACTATTTTTTTCTACATGTTGTACAATTCCAAATGATCTAAAATTTTTCAAGCATGTAGCCAACTTGACTTGAGGAATGAATCCAAAGAGTAACCACCATTTTGGACACTTTTTCATACAAATGTGATCTTATGAAGTGCAATTGCCTGGATTTTCAAAGAGCCCAAAAAGATATTAGTCACTTCAAATGCTTATATCTTGCAATCTACATGGTGAAAATTTCTAAATTTTTTTACAGATCTTTTCAAACTAGTATATTTCAAGATCCTACAATTACATATCTCCAAAAATATTTTCTTTTGCTAAAATTTGGTACTTGTACTAGAAATGGCAGTTTTCGAGCCCTTTTGGTGAAAACATAATCAAAATCATTTTGGGCTATACTAGCATATTGCTCACTACAACTTTTGTATAAGCTTATCTACTTTTGGACTTTGTCTGTTGATGGTATGGTTGTTTGAATGAAAACCGTTTTCTTTTTTTTACACAAATGAAACGAGATTTCAAATGAAAAAATTTCAAATTTGTACTCAGTTTGCTACAGTTGTTGTTGTAAAACCTCCTCTTCTAAATGAAGACCCAGAGTCAGTAATTAATGGACAGAAATAAAGATTTCAAATCATTGTATCATTTACTCGATTAAAAGTAATGTCAAAGTAATCTTGAGCTATTTATAGATCTCAAATGAATGTGCTAAAGGCTTCTTTTGTAATTATTGCACGTACAGTATTGCAAATGCACTGGTTCCATTATTTACTCACGGATTAATGGTAACTTCTGATTTTTACTTCAGAGTAACTTAAATACGGGTAAAAGTCAAAAGTGCAGATCAATTAGTTTGCAGTTGTGATCAGTGCTGGTATCAATGTCTACAGAGCACGGCCGGTCTGGGAAGTTCTGTAGGAAAATCTGTACATTTTTAACCTTATTGAAAAAGGTTCAGAATTTTCTTTCACTTCGAAGCTTGCCCAAAGTTTAGTTTTTTTTTTTCCGGTTTCAATCCTACAATTTTCTATGCTATTACGGCTTTTAGTGTGTATAGTCAGTTATGTTTTTGTGTGTTATGCTTTTGAGGGTTTCATTTGCAATGTAAAATTCAGTATCCTTGGCAAGAGTTGTACTTGGGGCCCCCCATGTGTTTGGGCCAAGGATATAGTCTTCAAAAAATATAAGAATCCAAGTATTTTTGGGAGGTTGGTTAGTATAGAAAAATATGCAAATCGAGACAATTGGCTTTTTTCTCAATTAGGCACACCATATGAACAAGAAGCATCACTTTGAACTTAGTAAAATCAAAGAACACAACTAATTTGAGGGTTAGCATATAAGAAGCGATACTTACTCTTGTTTTTCTACAAACGGATGGCATCATCAATGATATGATCAAACTCCTCAACTAGCCCTTCTAATTCAATTCTAAGTACAACTTCTAAAATTCTTGTTACGAAGCCTATTTTTAAGATAGGTTTTAATCAAATTTTGCACACTTAATACCCTCTCACAAGTCAAAATAGACATATGTTGCACTAGAGCCAATTCAATAAGTACAAGCAAGGTAAGATACCTAGTTTGCAACAAATGATTCCATTAATCATGCCCCAAAGATCTCTAAAATTCTTGTCCTCCCATTTGGTAGTACAGTGTAGTTTGAAGGTCAAAAACTCACACTTATAAGTTGCCACATTCACAAGGGGAGGTCCTATACTAGCCAAATTTATTTGCCCTATTCCCTCTTCCCTTGGCCGTCTAAGGGAAAAAATAAACTTCAAATGATAAATATCTTAAGTAATGTTTTGGTAGTTGGTCAAGTTGCCAAAATTTTTTTTACCCTACTCAGTCAATTTCCTAACTTGACATTTTTAGGAGAGTTACGTCATCCCAATATTCTCCATGTCATTTGGAAATCTTGAAAAAATTCCATTAGGTCGTAACTAAACCTCGGCACTCCCTAGACATTCAGTTGCTGCAGAGGCTCATGCCAAAGTACTGTACATCCGATATCCGGAACTAGGAGACTAAATTCCACGGGTCTCAACCGAGCGCAGCCATTCATGGTGGTGTCTTCCGAAGAAGGGGCAGATAGGTCGGGGAAAGGCAGCTATCGTTCAATCGACCCGACGTTCTGTTTGAATTTGCTGGACGTTGACACTCGGAATACATTGGATCGTGAGGAAATCGCAGGAGTTTTTCCTTTGCGACCAATTTTGGTAGCTCTTCCTTGGCGTAGGGTCCCTTGGAGCGCGAGAATCCGGAACTGTTTGAGCTTCGCAGCGCCAGTTTTGGTCACTTGTGGTAGTCATGGCAGGTGCTTGAAGTGTTCGAAGGAAACGGACGGCGTGTTGACGTATGGAGTGAACGTAGAGGTGCATTGTTCTCGATTTGGATTTCTCGGTGAGTGAGACCTGGAAGAGTCAAGAGGTTTTGGCAGCTTGTGGTAGAAATGGCAGGTGTTTGAAAGGTGTTGAAAAAGTTTGTATGGAAAGGACGGCGTGTTTTACATATGGAGCGGAATTAGATTGCATTGTTCTCGGTTTGGATTTCTCGGTGAGTGGGACTTCGAATCATCAAGAACGATTAGGCGTTTACGAGAAGGCTCTTCGGTTTATTCGTATTGAGAAAGAGAGTCGGTTTTGTAGTTGAGGTTTGATTTGGATGTCGGTGTGGTTTAAGTTAATTGAAAGGAGTGAAGATCATTGCTAAGGAGAGGGAGGTCAGTGTCGTGAGCGAGGGCGCGCACATTTGGAGCGAAGGGAATATGGAAGGGAATAAAGAGGATGCAGATGCTGAGGCAGTAGCAGCTTGACTGTGAAGATTTGCCTGGGAATGCTTAAAGAGGGAATTGTCATTCTTGCGGCGTCACGGAAGGTTGGGGGACAATGAGGTCAACGTCACCGTCTCATTCTCCGTCCTCGTCTCGATATGGAGCGCCGAGCAGGGAGCACACAGCTGCGCTTGAAGGTTTGGCTCGTCTCTCGACGGATGTGTTCAGTGAAAAGCCTTTTGCAGGGCTTGTAATATGTGTGACCGGCCTTTCGAAAGGTGATGATCTCTTCAAGACTTTTTATTTAGTGAGGAAATTCCTGATTCTATTTGCCGGTAACTGTAGTTGAGTCGTCTGCTTGTTTTTCTATAAGAACCTATTCGAATGAAATTGACATCCCCGCTATATTACAATTCTTTGGAACTCGTTTTTCCCATCTTCTTCTAGTCCTTAATGTCTTTGTTGTGTCTTCAAAACGAGTGTTAATTAAGTTCTTGTTACAAGAGAGTGCATTGAGCGTAAGCATCACTAATGCGATGGTTGTCTTGAACTCCCTGGTAAAATGCTGGGAAGCTTAGCACCAGGGTGTTGGTGTGTACCGGCGAGCTTAATGAATATTTCTTTTAGTGTACATCAACTACAGTGTTTACTTTAAAATAAATGTTAAGTTGCAGGTCTAAGACGCATGCCCCAAATCTATGTTGTCTTTGTCGAGATGGCGCTAGAGTACAAGTAGCAGCATTGACACACTGATGTGTGAACCTGTGATGCATTCTGAAAGAGCACGCTGAATTGGCTGTGGAGTGCAGAGGCCCGCAAACAAGTGCAAATGATGACTGAACGGATGGGTGGCCAGTACAGCCCAGACCTCCACGTGAACTGCACTCATCTTGTTGTTCAAATATCCTTTTGAGTCTGCTACTGCACTGTGTATTGCTTATTATTGCAGGAACTTTGTGATTTTGATGAGCAGTTTTTCGCAGCTCACTTTTGTAGACATCATGTGATAGTATATCTCCTCCGTACATTTGGTTCTTCTTAAGTTTTGCTCTTTATAGACAAGAAAGTTCGTCAGGTTGAGTCACAGATTATCAGAGCTTGTCACTTGATTAGTTTGGAAAATCGATAGCTTCCTTGACTTCATGCACAGTTGCAGCGGTCGAAAATTTGAGCATGCTCTGAAGCATGGATTGCACAGAGGCTTATATGTTGTCACGTTGCCGTGGTTCTTAAATTCTGCAAAACAATTTGGTATGCTTCGTAATATCCTCACTGACCTCTTTTTCAAAAAAGTCCTTTGAAAGTGTCTCTTTTTCGTTTTTTCTGAGGCTTTTCTCCCAGAATCTTATAGCATGACGCTTTGATCATAGCCGAGTCTTATTCAAAACTGAAAGACCTTTCGTCTCTACTATCTTTGCTTAGCTCAAGATATTCCCATAAGATCAGAGGTAGTGTCGTGGCTATTCAGTTGCATCACGATCGCAAGTTCCCCACTGAATTATTCGTCCTTGTTTCGCAGAGCGCTTAGACGAAGATCTATACAGCGTACAAAAGAGTATCCCGGATGCATTTATTCCTGAAAAATTCTCCGATGCGATTGCCAGTAGCAGCTGGCAAAATTCGTGCATACCGGCAAATTGTGACATGAGAACTACTTACAGGCAGAACAATAACGTATCAAAACCAAAGAGCTCTGGAGCTTCAATAAAAACTTCAGCAAGCACGCCGCGAACGCCACACTCTACTCGTACAATCCAGACATCAAACACGAATACAGCTCTTTCAGGGGCTAGGTTTTACATAGATCCAGATCTCTCAGATGATTTACAATCTAAGGTAAATTGAGCAGTTTTTGTGGTCCTTGAGGTTTCTATATGTTTGTATTAGCGTTGTTATCGTGCAACTGATTTGTCCTACAAGTAACCTCGTTGTATTTATAGTGATAGACTGTTACTTGTTACAAGTAGTCTCTCCAACCGTTTTCTTTGAATTACATAGGAATCATATTTATGTCTACTGATATAGATATTTGCAGGTTCTAGAGGCAGTCGATTCATGGGGTGCAACTTGTGTGGAGATCTGGTCCAAGAACAACAACACGACTCATGTTGTTTGTGATCCAAACTCTCTCTCCAAATACATTGGTCTCAACCTTCATCTTGTCTCTGTAAGTAACTCTCCTATGCTTTTTTCTTTGGATCTTTCATAAGAAAAATCTCAGCGTCACGAAATATCTTTGTTTTTATTCAAACCCAAAGTTTTCAACATAAAGTCTCGTTAAATATTCTTCTTTTCTTTTTGTTGACCAACATGTTGTATTGAAAATTGGTTAGACATCATCTTTTGTCACACGTGTGCTAGGAAGAAGCTTCACCTCTCTGGAAATGGTGAACATGTCAGCTCCAGAGCACCTGTTCCTTCATTGTTTAAGTAAATACTTGTGTTTTCATTTTGAAAAGCATATTATAATATTTGTAAGTGGTAATGCCCATTCAGGAGTT
Source organism: Pseudoscleropodium purum (assembly GCA_963969395.1). NCBI lineage: Eukaryota > Viridiplantae > Streptophyta > Bryopsida > Hypnales > Brachytheciaceae > Pseudoscleropodium > Pseudoscleropodium purum. The sequence goes on from OZ017797.1 coordinate 9,295,720, forward strand.
TTTAATAGAGCAACATGCTAATGCGTTCCGTGTACCATCCATTGCAGCCTATGTGGGTTCTTTCTGCTCGGGATGGCTTCCCATTACGATGTGTTCAATATTCAGCCGATCTTGCGAGAAACGTGGCTGACCTTCTTTTATTTGGAAAGGACAGTCGTTCCCTGCCTAAGGTTTGTTGTATTTGTTTCTTACTTGATGTTGTGGGCGTCCTTCAGACTTCACATTATTAGAGCATTTGCTGCCCAGAATTTTGGTAATTTAGGTTATTAAAATTCTTACAGTAGTGGAATCTTATAGTTAACCAGTCTTTAACCTCCAAATCAATACAAGTGGTCTGCTTCTGTTCTGTGATGCGTAAAAATGAAAGTAACTTATAACTGAGACTCATTATAGTTCATTATTAAGTTGAACCCCATCTCATTGGAGGAGTCTGTGCATGCTCTGTGTCAGGGTTCTATCAACTCCAATGGAAGGCCTACCAATACCAGAACAGCAGACGATCACTTGCAAGATCGTCAAGAGAAGGCCACGACAGCAAAGGCAGGAGTGCGCCGAAGACGAGGTCCTCGAATGCAGGTAAATCTGTAGAAACTTTTCGGGAATCTGCACCCTTCTCTCTGAACTTGTGATTGTGCATAAGTTATCCAGAAGAAGGCTGTGTGCAATGAACCTGGCGCATGTTCGAACTTTTCTTTTTAGTGTATTCTACTCCTTAAAAATTGTTATGTGTTGCAAATACAAGACTAATGGTACAACTTCCCCTTTTTTTCTACATATCCGTTACCTGACTGTCACATTTACACAGCCATGTAGGACCCTTCCTCGACCCATCACACCATATTCCCTCCTGGACTCCATATGTTGGGTTGTGACGGACACACCTACAGCTGCGGAAGTATACACGGATAGCTCAGGCAAGGTTATCGTTGAAAATGGTTACGAGGATGACGATGGTCATTATCGGGAGCCTGGAAACAAAGTCTTTGACAAGGAATTTTACACAAGGGCTTTGAGTGGAAGGTAAATCAATCACACATTGTAGGGTTGGTTGGGTGAAAAAATGTTACAAAGATGTCTCAAATAGACCTTCGCGTTTGGACATGTTATAGAAACTCTGTCTGAAATTCGAGACACCTTGATGCGATATCAGGGAACTGTTTATTTCTACCTCTTTGTGTCGTCCTTTCTGAATGCCACCTCTAACAATTAATGAATGTCCATGTGTAGTGAAATGCGGGAGATTGTGTTCAGAGGTGCCTTTTTAACAATATTATTTCCCATCGACCGTTTTTCTGAGCTGGGTCCTTCTTCTCGGACATTTTATAGCGAGGGAGGGTTCTGTAGGGAGAAACTTCTTGAGTTGATTCACGCTTTTTATCAGGTAATTTTTTGCAGCTGTATCATATCATAAACCTTCGCCGCTTTGTTGGCACTATTGCCCGTGGAGTCACATTCCTAGGCTTGGAATGTTCTTCATCGATTAATCTGGGGGAATTGAATTTATCCCAATAAATATTCATCTACAAAGCAGTTTGTTCGAGCGATGATGTTATGTTTGACGGAGGTAGTAATCGAATAATATTTTGCAAAAATCCTGAATATATGCTGCATCTTTCTCTTAATGCCCATTCTTGACGGAACCTTGTAGCTCACATGCTCTTTGTTATGGATTAGGAATTCATATCACCAGATGACATCGATGCCGCAATTCACACGGATTCCAAGCATGCTGATCGACTGCGAACAGTGTATACCTCGAAAGAGGTTGACGAGCTTGGTTATGTTCCAATGTTGCGAGTTGAGTTCCTTGGTAGTCGGCGACAGTTTGAAGGTTTGAAGAGGATTGGCCAGGAACCAACAAGTCATATGTACAACCTCTGCCTGAGTTCTTGACGCTGCCTATTTTTTGTAATCACTCTTTCCTATTGCGTCAAATACTGGTTTGTGATTCTGCTCAGAAAGAGAAGGTTCGCATGTAGATACTTACCCTCTAAAGAGGGGGCTGTGTTACGTCTTCTGGACTCAAAATAAGAGCTCTTGTCAGAAGCAGGAAATGCAATTGTGCTCCACTTCAGATGTTTCAATGTACTCGTTGGCTCAAACCTTTGGTTCCTGTGGATATCGAGTACCAGAGTGACAAATTCTGGTCGAGGGTCTTGAAACACGGTTTTCTTTTAAATTGAGCTGCGTTAGAAAGCCCTAGTCTAAAAGCAGGCTTTTCATTTTGTGATTTCGAGATTTGCATCCGCAGGAATAATCGTTGATGATTGCCGAGAACGTGAGTTTCCTCGAGAATCTTTACGTCGGTTCTGGTTATCAGATTTTGGTCTTGCCTTCTGCTGCTCTCCACTGGAGTCGCCAGCATTGTCCTTTCGGTTCGAGTTTAGGCCAAACACTTCATATTTTTTGTAGCCACCGTGGTCGCTGTAATTTAGCACCAGCCACGTATTCTACCATCGGCTGGGTAAGGTTGTTCTGTGCACTGTATGCCGTTGTGGAGAACGCCATGAGATTCTTGAATACCCGACTTACGGATCCTGACAAGATGCCATTGTGCTCAAAGATGCTCTTGTGACTTCTACATGCACGGTTTTTTATTTCATTTGCTTTGGAGATTGCAGGAACTTAAGGGATCTTCACTGGAGTGATGAAGTTGTTTTTGTCCTTGGGACATGCTGAAAGTCTGAAACATGTTAAAAGCTAGGAGAAGTCAATTTTGAATGGATCTTTCTGGAACATGTTGTGGCCATGTAAGGGACAGGGCATCAAAAGCGATCATGACTCAGAGGTACATTTTGCTTTCTTCAATGTACTAACTATGCACATTTCAGAAGGTGGTTGCTTTTGATGACCACAAATGACCACTTTTTTCCAACTTCGAAAATTTGTAACTAGTTTCACAAAGGTTCAAAAAATATGAAACGACTTGGGTTAGATGTCAATTCCGCTTGTCTTTGAAGGAAAATTTACTGAATTTCTTTTTCAAGAAGTTTAGCTTCCCCCAAATTTAGTTCCAACCCTTAGATGGTCCATTTGTGGACCTCCTACCTTACTCTTGTGGTGGGATTATTAATTTCTTTTTTGACTCTACCTCTAAAATTGGCATGTATGTTGCTTATATGATATAGGATATAGTTGTGAAAAAAACAACAACATATGTGGTGCAAAAATCTCAATCTTGGAGTTAAAAGTCTGTTGACCTTATTGGGCAAGGTCAAAAAATAAATTTTTCTTCTAACTTAAAAGATTATTATCATTCAATCTACATGGTCAAAGTTTAATCCTTTAGAGGTTAAAATTGTTGTAATAAAAATTTTAAGAATGTATATGATTATGTTCTCTTATGATTACAATAGTACAAAAATAATTATGATAATGGATAGAATTTGGTTTAATAAGTTAGTGCAACAAATACTTTAGCCAATTTAATGTGTAAAATATTTTATATTGCATTTCTTTTACAATAAACATTTATAATTATATTTTAAAGAGTTTCTGGGAGAAGAAAGCTCCTTTATTGCATTGTTGTCATGAAGTCATTCAAATTTCCAAGTATTCTTTCCACATCAATGGAAAATGTCCATGTATTTCAAAAGGAAAGAAAAAAAGAAGTCATTAAAATTTTCAAAGAAGAAAAAATTTGATACAAAGAAATTAGTACATCCCACCCTAATTTAATTAAATCAATGGTTGTCACACTTTCTTCTCCCCACTCTTAGTTTTTAGCAAGGCTTTTTTTTTTTTGTCTTTTTGGTGCCAAATTGTATTAGAAAAAAATAATTTAGCACAAATTGATAAGAAACAATGAAGTTTTTTTATCAAAAAACTTTGAAATGAAAAAAAATCTTGGATGAAATTGCCAAATTATGCATGAAAATAAAATTATGGACATGTGATATGTATTCATGTGATATTTTCTATCCAATATGTGGATGAATGTTGAAATTTGAAGCATGACTATAATATTTTATAAAGCCACTTTGGCACTTCATAAAAAATGAAAAAAAAAATTTTTGATTTCTAGAATATGAGAACATGGTACTCTAATTTTCTAAATGTTACCCCACAAATGTATATGTCAAAATTATTCAAGTAGTCAAAAGCTTCAACAATATATTGTTAGACTTTAAATTATTGAGAGCACTAAAGAGAATATAAGGTATTGTCTTATGCAATTTGGAGGATCATTAAGTCTGCAAAATTCAAGCCATGTATCATTTCATGAACAGAGGATGGCTTTTGAATGTAACGTGCTTGCCAAGTTCAATCACATTACTCTTTAGCTAGGGTTGTCTTGTCGGACAAAAAATCAAGTTTGAGTGTCTAATAGATGTCTAACATCATATGTCAAACATGACAAATGTCAAGTATGTATGGCAAATTTGGATTACAAGGTCATATTTCATAGTTGAGGCAATTTAGAATATAATGAGTGTTTATCAAATTCAAATACTCTAATGAAATTGTGGAACATTAATATGTCAAATCGTATTTATTGGGTTTAGAATTGAGAAAGTCAACCTTAAAGTCAACTTTATTAGATGGATGACGCCATGTTTGTTGAGTTGTCTTTATTTTTGATAAAACTTTAGCTATATTGAGATTTTGGACTTCCCAACATATTGAAGTAAACATTCTTAACACCATTGTGGCTAATTTCATTAAAATGGCATATGAAATTAGCCACTTTCAATACAGTTGATATGAACATCTAGGATGGGTATAGATGTAAAAATGACAAAGTTCTTGATGAAATTCACCATCATTGAACTAAAATGAATGCCACCATTTTAATGAAATTCACCATCATTGAACTAATTTGCCTCTAGGAAAGGCAAGTGACAAAGATTATTGTAGTGCACTCTTGAACTAATTTGGCTTCTAAGGGAGAGTAGCGTGAATTCTAATGAATCTTCTAAAACTATAGTAAGGAAGTGCTGCATGTGCATCATTCTGGAAACGTCTCATTTAATGGAAAACAGACACAAAAACCACAAGTTGAAAACATGCATAATGTGGAAACATGTATTGAGAAAAAACCACTAATTTGACCTAGATGTATTGAATTAGAAAGACAATGCCAAATCATATGAAATAGAATCATTAATAGTATTCATCAATCTATTTTACAAATAGAGATCAAAATCAATCATCCATGTGATCCAATGCAAATTTTTTAGCTTCAACAATGTGTGTCTGTATAGACATTGAATAAACTAGGTACATATATGTATATACACACATATACATATACACACCTTTGTTCAAGTATTTCAGTGTCTGTTTTAGACCATCATCAAATCATTCACACTTCGAACTCCTATGTACTTTCAATCATACTTTTATATGTGTTAGTTATTTAAGTAACGCACTAATTTCATTCGATTTTAAGTCCTTACATTACTTGTAGCATATACAAGACTTGGCATTCATTGTGAAACCATTGCAATCTAGCCTTTTGTATGTATTAGCTAGTGGGTCAATCATGAATGTGATTCAATGGCATTGATCCCTAAACCCACGATTAGAGCCTCTAGATTGCCATTGGTGGGGGAGCTTCCTTTTCGTTGATTAAGCTAGTCTTGATTAAATTGAAATACTTTGCATCCTCAACAATCAAAGTTGGAAACATTGACTCCATGTCAGGCTCAAGGATGGGCACATGGATCCATAGCTGCTTGCATTTGAACTTGCTAATATCATTTCCATTCGAGTTTGGTACCAAACCTAGCTTTGTAGGAGGCCTTTGTAGGACAAGGTGTGGACCAAGCACCTTACTTCACTAGTTCCCATCAAGTGCATTTGGAATTTTTGCCCACAATTCAAGCATTAGAAGTGGGGCTGCGAGAGGTTTGAGTTGTTATAGTATTTGAAGGGCAAATTGTTAGCCACGCCACAACAATGGCAATCTCGTGGCAAGCCCTTTAGTCCCGAAGGATCCACATTCCACTACTTGGCATAGGTCCTACCCTATAAGTAGTCATGGCAGCCCATGGTGAAGAGTTTTTGGCAATTGCAACATTGGAATCCCAGTTGGGTTCACTTTCCATTGTAACATTTGAATACATTCTCCATGGAGTCAAAGCCACAGTGGTAGCAAAGTGCGCTTTTTTCGCCATCATACAAAAATAATGCAAAGAAAGTCTCTAAGGAAAAAGGAACTAGGACGCTAAGCTTAAAGAAATCCATTGCAATATTTAGTGGACTAAGCTTAATTGAAGGCAGAAGAAAAGACAGTGCGACACTAAGCTTGGAGGGATGCACTGAAAAAATAGCGGACTAAGCTTAATTGAAGGTAGAAGAAAAGATAGTGTGATTTGCGCAAGAAAATATGAATTAGTGGACTACAATAACATACTTGAAGGTTGAAGAAAAGTGTGTCTAGAGTGCCTGCTGGCCCTTCTTATTTATACTTAGGAGTAGTGCTTCTTTGTTGGCACTAAAGTGCCAATTTGTACTAGTTTGTGACACATGGCAAAATGATCCATTAAAAAAATTTGAAAAAGTCATCTCTTGATTGCTACCAAGGCGGCTCTAGGGAATTGACACGAGCCACCTCAACTATGATCCCCTCAAGTTTCCAAGTTTTAATCACTAGCATTTGCCTTCATTACCTCTACTCTATTGTTTTATGTTACTACCTTGTGTTGTTGCCGTGTCCCTCTTGTTGTGATTGCCCCACTTTCTTTGCCAAATAATCTACTTTTGTGCACTTACTCCTACTCTGTACTTGCCATTGATTCCGATGATTGTTCAAGTTATTTCACCATTCTTTTTGTACTACACTTGGAGGTTTCGTCAAATCTGGAGTTTAGGTCCTACTTGCTTCATTGACATTGTAGGCCTTTGGTGGGCTGTATCGTGAGGGAGTGCTCTTCAATTCACCGGGTTTTTTTCAATTCTTGTCGTCAATTACTGTGGGTAATTGCAATGTTGAGTTCAAATGGTAGCGGTTTTAGTTGAGGCAAGTGTTCAGGGTACCATGCACTTTAAATTTGTAAAGAAGCTATGCAATTTGCTAAAGTATTTGCCATTTGTTCTTGTGCATTCTCCCACTTCTGTAGTTCTTTAGGGTTTAGGCACTAGGGTTAGTGATCTTGGAGTCATTCATCTCTTCAATGTTTTTCTTTGACAATTTTTGTGTTATGGAGTCTGGTCATGAAGACCCCAAGCAAGATGCCATCATGAAAGCAGTGCACATTGCATCCATCGTACAATCAACAAAGAAGAAGGCCGAGAAAGCGGCTAAAGAGGTGCTTGAGGTGGTGTGGAGGAAATTGAAGCACAAGGGAAAAAAATTGAGAATTTGAGATGCATAGAGTTGAAGCTAGAAAATGGACAATGAGATCTTACTTTCAATCGACTCTTAGTGCGGGTGGTAGCCAACCTCTAGCGATGGCATTGGACAAGACGGTATTGGATGTCTCAGGCATTGAGGTAAATTCAGAATTAGAGTACCTGAGTGATGACGAGCGGCGGCAATTGGTGATTGGAAAGAAGAGTACCTCAATCAACTTCTCTAGACATGGCTATTACACCAGGTTTGTCTTTCGGATCAAAGGATACAATTATCTTAAGCATGAAGTCACCCCTTATTATGATTTTAGAGGACTTTGATAAATTGAACAATGCAAAGTTGGCGAAAATTCTTGACGATTTTGAAGGTTTCTTATAGCAACTTGTGAGCCTCAAAGATGTCATTTAGGACTCAAGGTCTATTTTTTTGCCATTTTTTACTCATTTTTATAAGTAAATTATAATCCAATTAGCTATTTAAGTGACTTTACAAGAAATTGGGATTAAACCATAAATAAGAAGATTAACACTTCAGGAGTAATGAAAATGTTTCAAACATGTTTCTTGTGAGTATTAAGTATTTAGAATGGATGTTTAAGTATCAAATTATGGATTGGGAGTAGTCCCAATTTAGGTCAAAATATGAAGATAAAACATTTAGTAAGATGTTACTTGGAGTTTTGACTATAATGGGTATGCGACAAAGAATGGCTAAAATCAGTAGAGTTGGAATTACTCTAGCTTCTCTAGTAACTTAGATTCTTATAGTAGAAGGTTAGTTGAAAATCACAATGGAAAGTGAAAAGTGAGAAATGACCATTATCTCTATCTTTACAGGTCAAAATTCAAGGAGACTACGAATTGGCAATTGCTACAAGAAGAAAGGTGTTTCTAGCTTAGAAACATACTAGGAGCGTAATGGTGAAGCTAGATTGTCAAGATTCTCTAGTACGGGAATGATTCCTCCTCGAAAGAATTACAACCAAGAAGGGACAAATTCTTTCTCTTGGACAAAGTGCAAGTTGGACCTAGAAGTTTGCATGAAGGATGGGGGACTTCCTAGAAGTTACCCAAAAAGTTTCACAATTTTTCGAATTAGGGAATATGACTCTATAGGAAGTCAACTGGAATCACCAAAACCGGGAAAAATCATAGAAATTCATTAGGTGATGTTTAAATTATTGAATCTTTAAATCACCAACATGCACCTCTCCTCCAAATTTGAGCTAAAATGGACTTAAACTGCAAAAGTTATGAGGAAAAGTACCTCCAAGGAGATCAAGGGGACATACAAAAAGGACAAGTGTTTCTTGCAATCATCCATGTGTTGTTGACTTGTGCATTGAAGCTTTCAATAGGTGGTTGCAGGTTCTTCCATTGCAAATGGAGGATGTATGGTAGCCAAATTTTGAATGTAACCTTGCTATGCTAGAGGCTTCTACCTTGTCTATGCTACTTTATGTTTTTGTGTAAGTAGAAACACTCATTGAAGCATCAGAGGGGATTTGGGGGCCAAGGAGGATCGCCCTACCAGAGCATAAACATCAAAAATTGCCCCCTCATTTGAGTCGCTTAAATTTTGAATTTTGTAAAGTCCATAGCTAATTTGGGGTCTTTGATTGCTATTATGAATTTGCAAATTTGCAAATTTTATCATATGTGGCAAATAAAAAATTTCAGGGTTATCTAAAAGGGTAAAACATGGGGCAATAGAGGGGTCAATCCTCCCTGGCCGGGATTTGGGGTGGGGTGTAGGTCTGTGCTTCTTACTTACAGAAGCTTGGAACTTTGTCGCCCGAAATGTGTTTGAATTGGCCATGCTAGACGCTTATGACCTTGTCCATGCTGCTTTTATGGTTTTCTGCATGTAGAAATGTACTCATTGAAGCATGGAAGGGGTTTTGGGTGAGGTGCAGGTGTGTGCTTTTTACTTTTGGAAGCTTCGAACTTTGCTGTGTGTAATTTTTTTTGGAATTTGTCTCACTCCCCACTTCTATCGCCTAAATGTATCCCAGTGTTCACTGAATCTCGCCAATAAACGCAGCAACTTAATTTATAATTCACCTAGAACACACACACCTCCTTCAAATGGAATCGCCAATAGAAATTCAAACCTAACCAAAAAAATCATCAAGTACTGCACCGTCCAAATTTTGAAGTCGCCACTGTAAAACTGGGGGATGCCCAATGAAGTCGCCAGTCGAACTCTCCAATCATGCAAGACAAAAAGTGCAACTACTATTCATCATTGCAATTTTGTGTGAAATGGGGGGTTCTTCTTATAGTACTTTGAAACTTCCAATGAGTGTGTTTGTTGCATTTTTTTAAAGGTTCGCGGACAATATTCCCAAAATATAATGTAAAGATTTGATGCCAAACTTCTAAATACAATAGACGTTCTTAAGAATCATGCAGAAGTAGAATAGTGGAATAAAAAGAACCAAAAAGAAGAAGTGAGGCAACTAAGAAGCTACAGAGACTAGATGGCAATAAAATCCTCAATGTGCAAGGAGGTGAAAAGAATGACGACAATAAGAACACCAATGGCAAAATCGATAGCAGAGGGGTGAAAGTTGGGAATGCAAGATGAAAACTTCGTACAAAAAGTGTTCTTCACTCCCATTCTTCATGTGCGAAGGAGAATAATCCCCGTTATTAATCTTCAAAAAATGGACCCTCTACAAACCTCCACAAGACTTTGCAAACCAACAAGATAATGCTATGTTGAGATTCTTTGAAGATTGAGAATGGGGAGAAGAAGGTGACCCTACGGAGTACCATACCAGACTTGGTGTAGACCCGCCTAACCACGGATATGGGACAGGTTTCCTCCACATCTAAACCCGCGGGGTGTGGATAGGCCCACATAAACCCGCGACGCCCCCTTAGCCGCGTGTTCCCGTCTCCCTCTAGGGCCTCCTGCCCATTCCCCTGCAACCTCATCAGATTGCTTGTTTCCAAGTGCTCCACGATTTTACAGCCAAATTCCGTGGAGAAGCTCGCAATTGTGATCTCGACCACCATGGCGGCAGTGGCATGCGCAGGAGCTTTCGCTGGAGCTCTCACGCAGCAATGGGCGCCTTCTTCTTCTTCCGCCTCGAGCTCCGCTGTGTCTGCTTCCCGGAGTGTGGCGTTCCGGGGCGCTGCTGTAGCCGTGAAGCCTCTCAGGAGTTCCAGGAGGCTCCAGGACAACAGGGTACAGGGGTGGACTGTTAGGGCGTCGGCGGAGGGTGTTGGTGAGGGCGAGTTGGTGTTGAACAAGCCCGAGGGCTCAGGCAAGAAGGTGAGGGGGGAAGGGAATGAGGGTTTGGCGTGTTCCTGCTGCTTGTGAATTGGAACATTTTTATGACGGTTATGCAGTCTGTGCGGTAGCTGCGCCCTAATCAGACAGAAGAGCTAACTAACGTGCCCAAGGTGTAAATTCTAGGACGAGAATGTACAGCTTCGTTGCATGTGTTGATTTCTTCTGTCATGGACTCCAGCACAATGATACATTTTTGTCCTAGAATGCACGTTTTAGCCGAATTGGATTTGACTGTCCAAATAAGGTGTAGTAGGTATTGTCAGCAAATGCTAGGGATTTCTCTTCATTTTAGAATAGAGAAACAAGGATGCCTGCTTCTGTCTTGTGAGCTACTTTCTTCTGTAATGGACACTAGCATAATGATTCATTCTTTTCTAAGAATACACGTTTTAGCTGAATTGGATTTACTGTCCGTATAAGGTGTAGATATTGTCAGCAATTGCTAGGAATTTCGCTTGATTTTTGGAATAGGTAAAAGAGGATGCCTGCTTCTGTCTTGTGAGCTTCTTTTCGAAAACATCCTGCAATAGTGAGGTTGGTGAAGTGATTCCGAATTTGTGAAAAGCTAGCTTAGTAGTGCACTGCAGTTTGGATTGTTCGGGAATGGGAAATAGTGTATGGAAATGATAAGAAGTCATTAGGTTTTTGAGAATTTGTGTGGAGTTGATGAAGAGCGTCGAGCAGTTGGTCATGGTCGTCTAAACCTCAATTTAGTAGAGCTTAGTTTTCTAGGTTCTAGGGTTCAGGTTTACAATGTGCATTTGACTAGAAGCTGAACAGACGCGCTGTGAGGCGGGGAACCCATTCCTGTGACTTTCAGCTGTTTTGAGGGGTTTCTATTATTGAAATAGTTTTATTTTGTTTTTGGGAGAGAAGTTTCCCCATTTTTGAGGATTCCAATATTGTATGAGGAAATTGTGAATGGTTGAAGCTTGAAATAGTAAGGTCTTAATCACAAGGTTAGACTACAATTAAATAATATGTGTTGCTGCATCTTTGGCTGTGATAGGACCTAGAAGTATGTCATATCTTGCGAGTCACATGTGGAGGACTCATGCATTGTAAATGGGTGAATGTGAAACCCCATGAGAAGGACCCCACGCAAATGGTCCTACCTCAATCTTTTGCATATGAAGTAGTGCCGAATAGCTTGGATTTCCCCCATCGTATCTGTTTCAGTGACGAGTTTGATTTTAAGCGTTCATGAAATGCCGTGGTACACGATCACACACAGCTATCAATTCTGAGAAGACTCTTGGCAATTTGCGGGGTAGGCAAAGGGTGGTGGTGACACCCCAAGTGTGTAATCTATGGAGAGAATGCATCTGTAGAGTACATTACAGGGGGCAGTGTCACCTAAGCAGAACTTGCCATCCTAGTACCAGGAAGAGTTGTTTCCGTCATCATCCTGATTATACTTCAGTGTTTCCTGTGGTTGATTTCCTGTCACGGTCTTAATCTTTGCTCACTTGGTTTGCAGAAAAAAGTGGCGATTGCTGCTCCAAAGAAGCAAAGGGTGTTGCTGAGGTTTTTGTGGTTGGAGAAGAACATCGGGATCGCACTTGACCAGGTGGTGCCTGGCCATGGAACCATCCCCCTCAGCCCCTACTTCTTCTGGCCACGCAAGGACGCCTGGGAGCAACTCAAGACCAAGCTCGACAGCAAAGGTTGGATTTCCAGGAAGAGGACCATCATCTTACTCAACCAAGCTACGGATATCATCAACTTGTGGCAGGCTAACGCCGCCAACCTTTAGAGGCGGATTCTTTAGATGTGCCCGCCCTCACTAGTTGTAATGTTCTTATTAAATTTGCAATCGAGAGTTCTCTCACAATTTTTCGGTATTCATTTTGCACTGTTTTTTTCAATTTTTTTCTTCCCTACTCTGGAATTCTTTGAAGTGGAAGAAAAGGGCTTTTGTGTTTGATTTTGAGACAAAAATCATTCTTGCACTGGTAGAATTCCCTGTTAAGTAAACTGTTTCTAGGACCGACCCTAACAGATTCTTTCCTTCGAAGCTAATAGTTGATTTTAGTGAATTTTAAAGCATATCACTCTTTTCTCGAAAATGTAGGATACTGTACGACCTCTTCTTTCTCTCTTTCAGTCCATTTTGTAACCTTCCTTGAAATCTCCCCCAAATATATTTGAAATCCTGCAGACAGAGCAGCCACTTTTGACCATTTGGGCACTAGCCATTTGCTTTAGTTATTCAGTGAGTAGTGAGTACCAAAACGAAAGTCTTACGACATATACAAACGGAGTGTTAAAAGGAGAGGATTGGATGAAACCAAAATTGAATGAAATGGATGAAAAACTTTCCATAATTATATGATTTTTGCCAGAAAAAGAAGTCTTGATCAATTAGTATGAGAGATGCACTGTATTAGAACAAGAATTGGAATAATGCAAATTTTGCCATCGATAAAAATTATATTCTAGTTCATCTTACTAGAAACTAAATTTCCATGTCATTTCTATAAATTGGAAAAACAACAAATTGTTGTTTCAAAAGGCATCTATAGAGGCAATGCTTTGCAAACATGAGATGTTCAACTCTCCGTACTACAAATTTTTTTAATTTTGCAATATAATATAGAATTTTAGAATTTTATCAACATTTCAAATTGTGGTACCAACTAAATAAGATAAAGTTCATTTTGTTTAATGAAGATTCTCATGAAGATCAAATTAAAAAAAATCTAAATTTATTTGACATTTACATCAAAAATAAGGACTAGAGAGTTACTAAAATATACTTGAAAAGCATCTTTCATCAATCAAGGATTTAACATCTCTATGTGTAGAAATATCAATCAATTCAAGAGGTTGTGTGGCCTTGTCAAACTAGTTGTTTTTAGAGTAAGCTCCTCTCATTGTTCAAATATGCTTTTAATCATATAGTTTTTCGTCAAATACAAAGCCCTTCCTCCCTTTGATCTCAAGGCAATAGAGTTCATTACAAAGTGAACTCCCATTCGTAAAAGGGATGTCAAAGGAAAGTTTTAACTAAGAACAATACAAAAGAAATACAACACCAAACTCCATCAAACTAAGTTTGGGTACTTCAAGGAGTTTTGTCTAATATTTTTCTCAAACTCCAGCTCTCAAACCCTTCACTGCACACACTCTATGGTGAACTCTAATAATACAATGATGAAAATTTTCTTACCATCAACTGCAAAACACGCTGAAAATTTTCATCCACGCTAACAAATGGATGAAAATTCTCAAAATCATCCACATGCCACATAGTGGTGGCAGCGTGGGCAGTTAAGAGTCAACACGATTTCAACCCCCAAAGCGACGACCCAATTTCACTCCCTCCGTCCGTCGCAGCGACCCACCTTCTCGTAAACTTCCCTTCCTGGCGCCTTCAAAACGAGCGGCTTCCAGAATCTTCCAATACAGGCACGAATTCGCCTTTCTCCCGAAACATCCACAGACAGAAAACAGACAGCGAAACTCACACAGCGAGAGCATTGCCGGAAACGAAGGAGGAAGCCGGATTTTCCTTCGGCTATGGCGGGGGTGAAGGAGGAGGAGGCGATGGCGCTGGGAGGAAATGGCACCCCGGAGTCGGACCCCGAGCTTAAGAAAACGTCTTCCTACCGTTACTGGGTCCGCAGCTCCACCATGACGGCGCCCAAGACGGCTCCCCGCCCTTTGACAGCGGCCGAGATCACAGCGAAGAGCAGCAGCAATGGCGCGCAGTTGGCAGGCTCCAAGTGGAACCAGGCGGGGACGTGGGAGGAGAAGGTGTTAAGCTCCTGGGCGTACAGCCGCGTGAAGGCGCTTCTCCCCGCCGTGGAGCCCGTGGAGTTTGACCAGGGCTGCACCGCTAGGGTTGTGGAGGTGACGAGCTGTAGCGGCGATGCGTCGATGGTGACTGTGCGGCAACGGAAGCGTGTGGGCTATACATTTGAAATCGAGATGAAGTATGCGGTGACGATGAGTGAGGAGGACGGGAAGGCGATTGAAGGGAAAATGAAGGTGCCGGAAGCGTGCTATGGCGAGCTGGATGATCTGGAGCTCGAGGTGACGGTTAGCGCGGCCGATGTCAAGGACGAGGAGAAGCGGAGGACGGTGAAGCAGAATTTGACGAAGCTGTTGTTACCGAGGATTCGGCGGAAGCTCGAGGAGTTTGAGGCGGAGTTGAAGGAGAGGTAATGGTTGGCTGCGAGAAAAACTACCTTGGGGGATTGATGTCTTTGAAACAGAGGTATTTTTTTATGTATCGTAACTTCGGTTGACCTATTGGTTGCTGTGAAGTCGTTTTCGTCGAGCGGAGGCTGTCATATGAAGGATCGTTAAACGTTATCGTCTGTGCGAAGGTTGTTGCATTTCCAGTCGTTCATTCCAATTTTTGTGTCTCTGCGTTGCGACGCGGAAGATGATACCCGATCAGGTCACATTTTGATTATTCTCAAAGAGAACAGTTAGGTGTGGGAGAGAGAAAATGGTTACCTGAACCACAGTAGGATGTTCATCAGATGTTTCGTCTGCTCTATATTTAATCCGTTGGCTTCTTCGTCATGGATTTATTACTAGCTAAGTAGGATTTAAGCTATTTGCAATTCAACATTATAGAAAAATGGCTCAATTTTTGACATTCTTCCTCTGTCTCCTTGGAGCATGTGCTGGCTTTCTGATTGAATAGGAAAATTGCCTTGATGATGTAGGTGTGCCATTTTGTTTCAATTCTTATTTAGAGAAAGTTTTTTTTGGATAAAATTGAATTACAAAGATTATACATCAGGACTCAACTGTTGCTGTCGCTTTGTCACACATATATTGGAGTATCTGTGCCACAGTTCAAACTCAGATTATTACAACCCTAATTTTTTCACTGGACCCTGCTAAACACTGATTTGATTATTTTCAAAGAGAAGTTAGCTGTAGGAGAGGATGGGTTATCTGAATCTCATAGGATATTCATCAGAGATGTCTTGTGCTTCGTTGAATGTAAATGGATTTAGTAGCTACGTAGGATTCAAACTACTTTCCAGCAACTTCAGTTTTTTAGAACGCTTCAATTTAACACTCAACCTCCGTTCTTGTGGAGCGCGTCGTGACCTTCTGGTGGAGCCGGTAGGTCTAACTTTTATGATGATGTGGAGCTCCGGTAGGTGACATATCTTTCCTTTCTTTTCATTTTTATATGGATGGGATTGAAAACACACACGCTAGGACAAATTTTACACATCTAATATGAATCGTGGCTGTCAATTTGTTTCTCCTTGGGGGACAAAATGAAATTTGGGCAGGTATGAGCTCAATTTTTGGTGGAACTTTTTGAAACTTTCACAAAAGATTTATTAGCTTTCTAGGAATTAAATTTTTATTTTCAATGGTGCCTGGGAGCAAAAGTTATACTCTAGAGCACTACAATAAGCCTTGAATTGAATCTAACAATCAAGAAAAAAATATTACAAAAACTTTAAAAAAAACTTTAATTTATTTCTCATAGATTGTTTTTTTGTATATATGGAAAGCTTTGATTTGTTCCATTTGGATTTGTGATGTAAAAATTATGGAGCATCTTGTTTTGTGGACAACAAGAGCATCTTTTTGAAAGAATAATGTGTAGGATTTGTTTTTTAACTCAATTTTTCCAAATTTAAAAACAAAAAGTTCTACAATGTTAATTTTGATTGTTAGAACAATCTCATCATTGGGAATTTTGATTGTTAGAGCAATCTCATCATTGGGAATTTTGATTGTTAAAATAATCTCATTATTGGGAATATCCTATGTTCAGGTTTGTTAAAAAATAATTTGAAATAAAATGAAATAAGATATGCAATAATGGTTTTTAGTGATTATGCTACAAGTATAGAATAAGCAATGAGTATTCAAATAAAGCTATGAGTCCCTATTGCAAAATTTCTTGACAATACTAAATAAGTCACTAGTATCTTGGTATTTAGCAAAGCTCTAAGTATATTGGCAAAGTTGTGAGAATAGGAGGACCTTATTGCAAAATGTTACAATAGATTTGGAAAGCCGTGAATACCGCAAAAAGTTGTAAAGACTAATGAAGATCCACTAAACATTACAAAATATTCCAAATGTTGTAAACAAAATTGTAAATCCAATTAATGAAAAGAAATTCAACCAAAAAAGAAAAGATTTCATATAGGGTCTAACAAATCCAACCTCAATGTATGATAGCATATTTTAATTTCATCGTAAAGCTATTTCTGATTTAGTTTTTCCCTCTACAATGAATTTTTTTGAATTTAATCAATTTTTCAAAGAATGAAAATTATGTTCTTTTCTTAATTTTAATTTTTCTTATATTCTCAACTCCATTTTTCATTTTAATCTATTGCAAGATCCTATGATTAAATATGCAAAAGATATCATTTAACTTATTTTTTTGCTCTTTGCACTAAATATGGTAGTTTTAAGTGGTTTTAGACACCAAGAAAAGGCCTTTAGACTTTAGGGATTAATTTATTCCTTTTAAAATCAAATACTTATAACCCTAATTTTTGGACCAAACTGTGCTAAAGATGACAACTTAGTTGGTACTAGCATGTAATGAGTGATCCTATTTTAATAAGATGTTTACTCATTTAGGGTTTGGTAGAAATCAAAAGTTGATTTGATGTTTTGCAACTTTTAATGTCTTGGAAGTTATTTGCAATTGTTGACTAGGTCATTTAAATTGTTTTTAATTGGATATATTTCAAGTATATTTTTTATACTAATAGAAAGTATCAATGTTGAATGCTTGCTAAAAAGTAAAGATTTTGTGAAGTGAATGGTCTCACCTATATTGTTTCTATCTATAGTAAAGATTCACTCATGTTTTACTATCTTTAATGATGCCTTTAAATTGTTATTGCAACTATATAAGGAATTTAATATTGTGATATTAGCATTCAAAAGATGGGAACAATCCTTCAATATAATCCACATTGGGATGCTACATGCCATTAACTTCAACCACCTATAATAGAGGGAATCATGGTTGAAGGCCTCCTAGCTTTCCTTTCCTTCAATTTGCCAAAAAGCCATGCCATACAATTTTGTGAATTTAATGAAGTTTTGTTACTCAACTAAATTCATAAATACAAGTTCTTCAAAGTCAAAACTTTGATATACATTCTAATTGGCTCATTAACCCATGAATGGCATGTACACCCTTTGTGGGCCGTATGTCAAGGTTTTCCTTGTATTAGGGCAATATTGTAGCATTTTTAAGGTTTTGATGTTTGAGCGAAATTGTGAAACATTCACAGGTGTGTTGAAAGTGCTCTTCTGTGTTGCAAAATACATAGTGAAACGGCAAAAATTTGCTCAAATACATGAAGTTTCATATGGTCATAGCAATTAGGCATACATTACAAGACCTGCTGCTTGTGAGTATGTCTTATGCAAATGTGGCATAGTCCATTGGCAGGGCAATATGGGAGACCAAGGATTTTAGCGGAAGACAATGCCTTTGGATTTTGTTGTGAGGAAGGGAGAGCCATAGGGTTGATTTTTGAAATAGGCCCAATTGATGAGTGATGGAGGGCAATGCATGGTGTAGCTTTGATCATTGCGAGAGGCGTGTGTACCAATTTAGAAGTAGTGGGTTCAGAAGTGGAACACTTTCTCTTCCACAAGATGGAACAAAACGATGATGGATGTTACTGTAATTCGTAGGTGAGGTACAAAGACAGTGCAATTGGTCTTTTTCTGGTCTGTTAGGTGGTTTATTTACTTGTGTGCTTTGAGAGGTGGGCGAGTGGTGCATACTACAAACATTTCCTTGATGCAGATGCCTAGTGCGCCAACACACCTATAAGAAGAGGTGAAGATTTTGTAGAATTGACTATGTGAGCATGGTGCAACCTCCAGACAATCTCAGAGCATTCTCGTACTTTTGAATGTGGATTAGCTACAGAGTATTCTACTACCTCCACACACTTCTCGGAAATTAGGCACTCTTGATTACATGTGGCTTCGTTACCTTTTCTAAAGACACGTTTAGCACATTCTCAAGTGGACAATGAAACGTGAGACGAGTAATCCAACAGGTTTTGGAAGTGATGTCAATACTGTCATCAGAGAAAGGTTATTTCCTAAGCCCAACATTCATAGAGATGGTGAGGTTGCGATCAAAAGTGAGGAAGCGCATTGTAGAATGTCGAGTGGAGGAAGGGAACCAAAAACGATGACTACGGCTTTGGGATTGTCCATAGTAGCTTCAGAGGAACTTTCTACATAGAAGTCATAATACCACTATGGACTCATGCACCCAAGCAACATGAACTTCTACAATCCAATCTTGTGGCTGCAATTGGATCGGATCCACTACTTACCAGTTAAAAATATCCGTTTATGCCCCTATAGAGTTAGGGCACACTTCCCTATACTTGGAAATGTACAAGCCCGGTAAATAGAAGAGCATCAAGAATGTTCACTCATCACCTTGGAGCAACCCCACAATCATCGCCAATGTCAAGGAATCCCTCCAATGTTTTGGTCAATCGCAAGCAATAGCTGCTAGTGATTTGTGGGAATGTGAGCTGCCAATGAAGAGGAGAAAGTAGGGCCAAGAGGCACTTGGAGGATCCAAACAATCCGATTCTCCTTTATACATCGAGGGTGCGACCACAGTGAGGTGCTGTTGGACGTCGACAATCAAGTGCTGAGCAAATTGAATAGAGGAACTAGGGACCTTGTATTGCTACAGGCATTGCACCTTCAGGATGGGAGCCACTACTCATCCTACCACGGCTCTGAAGCCCTATTCTTCTCAGGCCTCGAAATGTCGACATAGAGGTATGACTACCACAGCCTATGAAGAATAAAATGGTAATGGACATTACGGCCACAAAAGATGCTATAGACAAGAAGACAATCCCTATCAGCCCTGAAGATCTCCATTTCTTCCATCTTGGAGCAAGTCTACCACTTGCCCTTGTTCAAGTCCCTATGCATTTGTCGAGTCAGCATGTCTTCCTGGACAACAATGCATTTGAAGAGACACTGCACATCACTGTGCACATTGAAACTTTAGACCTCGATCTGGAGTTGGTGGATGATGCAAATGGAATGAATAATCTTGTGGTCTCATGATATTACCACCATGTAATGTGGACACCCATGTTCCAAGTCAATTTCAATGGAGGCATTGGCATGAAGTCCGTCCGGGTCAACGATACTGTAGTGGACAATACAACCCCATTCACGAACATGACGAGGACGTTGTTTGCAAACAACGACAATAAGGCAAAGGTCAATGGGCATTCTGTTGATGCTAATCTAGATGATTCCGATGCAAATCTTAACTAGCAAGTAGACTATATCGACTTCCAAGCAAACGAGGTAGTGGAAGATGGCAACTCCGACTTGGATAGTCCCATTTATTCGGAAGACCTATTGAAGGAGCTCGATTTATATGCAAATGATGAGGATGTCTCCAATTGGCCACTTGACAAGCTTTTTGCGAATGACCAATGGCAAGATCAATCAATCACGCTTGTCAACAACACTGACAACTTCTGAGGATCTCAATTTGGCTCGACATAGGTAGTCGCAAGCTAGCCAACAAATTATTTCATGTGATATTGGCCCCTCCACTTTCTACATTGGATTGTAGATGAAACAAATAGGTGAGATGTCGTTTATCATTCCTCTTGTCCATTTCACATTCTCATGTTCGAGCTTTCTATTTGTTACTTGTTGTTTTTCAATTTCCCATTATACTCATGACATTTGAGCGTGTGCATGGTTGCCTAATGGTTGTAGATATGCAGCTCAGCCGTCCCAATTGAACCCAACAGTTACAAATGGACGTGCCAAGTAGGTGGCACTTGACACAAAGAAATTCTTTTATTGGTTTGGCATTCTTATATTGATGGGATTGAAAAGTGATGCTACGGAAGCAATTCGAGACAATCATTTGCTGCTTGCACTTGATGAACAATGAAGAGCTTGTGAGTGCTCGAGGTGACCCAACATTTGACAAACTTGCAAAAGTGCATTGGCTATGTGAATCATTTGCAACCATGTCTCAAAGTTTGTACAACAATGAGCGTGTCCTCACAATTGATGAAATCATGATTCCGTACAAGGGGCAATATTGCAACATATGGCAATACATGAAGTCAAAATCCATTAAGTTTGGTGTGAAGGTGTGGGCATTGGCTAACTCTCAAAGCAAGTATGTAGTATCCACCATCTTCTTCGTTCATTCTAACGTTGCTCATATATTCAATTCATGTGTTGCATTTGTGTCAATATTGTCTATGTATGCATTAGGTGAGTAGGTTGCCAAGTTCCATTGGAGGTCAAATTGAAGTCCAGAGTTTGCAAACATTAGGCTACTCATAAGTTCAGACAACTATGGTAGTTATAATAGTTAGGTTGAATTCAAAAAAGGATGCGAAAGAGTTGGAATTTCAAGGAAGAGGTTGATTTGTTGAGTGTTTCGTAACTTGAGCTGTTTCAAAGTTCATGAGTCGTGGAAGAATCCTTGACATCCTTGAAGAGTTTGTATAACCATAGTCCTTTGTGTTGGTTTGTTTCAACTTGTGAACTAAATGTAATGTGCATTTTTTCCCATTGTACCATAGGTATGTGTCGAACATCATAGTATATTTGAGGACTGATGATGCACGTCAAGAAGGTGACTTGATTGGTGAAGATGCAGTTCTCACTGCAATTGGTGGGCTTCAAGGGCATGGGCATGTCATCATAACTGACAATTTTTTCACATCCCCAAAGTTATTTGTGGAGCTTCTGAAGCATGGCTTGTGGACTACTAGGACATATCGTAAGATTAGAAAAGGATTCTCGCCAAGTCTTGTAGGCTTTTTGAACTCACAATTGCTTGAGTGCGGTCACTTGGTGGTGAAGATGCATCACACCCAACAAATGGCAGTCATTTGTTGGATGGATTCCAAGCCGATTTATCTCTTGTCCACTTCTCGTGCCCCTATTGGGAAAGACTCATTTGTTGGTTGTTGGGTGGGTCGAGAGCGGGTTGACTTTCCAACCTCTCCGATTCTATTGCAATATTAGGTAGGGATGCGTGGCGTGGATCTTGTAGATCAAAAATGCCAAGAGTATAGCACCCAATTGCATTCCCACAAGTGGTGGCATCCAATTTTCATGTTCATCTTGGATTCGCAATTGCTAACTTCTTACACTTTGTACACGGAAGATTGTCGTGCTCTAGAACTTCTTGTGTACATACGGAGCCTATGGCACTACATCGTGGTTGAGGACCTCATCAAGCCAAAGATGAATGCAGGGCATATAAGAGGGCCTATATAGAACTTGGCAGTAGGAGGTTTGCATTTCAGTTTTGGCCATGGCATTATGCGGCGAAATTATATGGTGTGAGGTTGTAGAACCCGACACATGTATCTTGGATGTGGTGGCATGTTCCAATATGAAGGTACGTGTTACTACATGGTACACACTTAACATGTGTATCAATCGAATATGCAGTAGTATAGAGTGTAATTTGTCGTGGTGGCAAGAAATGGGATTGACCGTGAAAGGAGGGTGCCGCTTTAGATAGGATGCAAATTCATAGATGGAGTTCACAACTCTTCATTGTTAGTAGCATCATTCGTAGAGGCAAGAAGATTGTTACAATTTTTAGTGTGTAGATCAACTTTGAATCCACTTGTGGCATGCAATTTTCAAACATGATGACGATGCGCTTTTCTAATTTCTTTTACGCTGCATTAGTATTGGTGTAGGCTATCAATTACTTGTGATGAGAGCTCACTTGTCTTTTTGTAGCCACTTAAATCCTAATCTATGAGCTTAGCTTAGTTGTGACCTTAGCTTCACATGGATATTACAAGTTGTAACTTCACTTGCCTTTTGTACATGATCATATAATCCCTAAACCTTATTCTATTCAAGTTGTGGATTCAATTTTTAGTCTTCTCCTTTTTACAAAATTGGCTCCTTCATAAACACATATATTGTTGTCTGTGAAAGTAGAAGCAGTTATTGGTGTCCCGTTGAGAGGAAGCATTGCTATGTGTGATTTCTTACCAAAAGTGGTTACCCTTCCACACTATATCCACACTCTCGTGTACCCTACATGTCTACCACAACAGTAAGTATTGTTCGACCACCTAACGTATTTCCAAGCACTTGCCTGTACTTGTATAGAATGCGACAGAGGCCCCAATTACATCGTGGTTGCAAAATTTGTTCCATGAAAAATTGAAAACACTATGTGTTTCATTACTAGACGATCCATCGTTGCAATTTTGTTGTCCTTGACGACAAAATTTCCTTTTCAAAAATTTGTTGTTTCAACAAATAGTAAACCCATCACCATTTCACATTTCACAAAAATGCATTGAATCTTTGTAGTGCAAGGTCCGCGAAAAAAATTTGTGTCATAAAGCATTCAAGAAGGCAATTGGAACGGGTTGGAATTGCAAAATACCACTCTCAACTCACTTCTTGAAATTCAACATTCATCATATACTAAAGATACAACACCATAAGAAAAGAACTCAAGGGCCATTCAAAGGTTAAGGCAAGTAATGTAGTCAAATCCAAATTTTTGGAATAAAGTGGTCATACTAAATATTTGCATTGTACCTCCTAATTGGTTAATAAAAATATATGTACTATTATATGAGTAGTCTTGGAGAATATTCTATTGTGATTCTTGATTGGTTAGTATAGATGCAAATGCTAGTCTTAAAGCATGGACAAAAATATCTTTGCACATCAATGACTCCCCCTAATACCTCTTTTTTTTATTTATAAAAATGAGTTGGCTAAAATACATGTGATACCTTCTTTGATTCTTTGATTCTTCAAAAGAAATTGTAAATCCAAGAAGTCTAAATATGCATAACCAACAACCGAAGGGACGATAACGATAATGGACTTCACCCCTTCCTCAACAAGTGAATGAATCCATGAGAAAGAAAATCCTCTTCATTTCGTTCTTGCAAGCATTGTCAACGACTTTAGCAACTTTAGAGATCTTTGCAAGTTGCACAAGGCAACGGAAATTGAGCCTGCAACTTACCACAGATCTGGAAATTTGTGAGCAGGCTCATCATCAACATCCACATTCTCAGCTCTAAGTTCATGAAGTATGTGAAAATAAAAGCCATTCCATCGACATAATTGTGAGAAAAAGTGAGTCTTCCAGACCACGTACAATCATAAGCCAGTTAAACATCTTTCACACAAAGACGACACGACTATGTCTTGGCCTCCAGATTTGCTTCAAGGTGAAGTTGGTCTAAGTAGGACACTCCATTCTCACGAAGGGGAAAATCATATTGCTCATCTCAAGATGTTCGGAGTAAATTCCAGCATCCCTTTCTGAGTTGCAGCATTCTTCACCTGCAAGATTCTTTTGAGGATTTTCACACTTTGTTAAACAGAGGGACCTCAAAACTACATTGATTTCTCGCAGATACAAAGCAATCCCTGAGAATGGCAGGTGGATGAATCAGCTGCTAATATGATCAGAGTAACATCCCCTAATAGTAGTTCTGAACACCTGCTTCACACGTCATAAAAAAAGCACGAGTACAACACGTCACGCCTAGTTCACGAGTCATTAAATCACGAGTGAAGGCCTAAAAGAAAGTTGGAATTTAAAACTCGGACCAGATTGGATAATAACCTCGAAACATCATCCCAGTAATGGTATTAGCAACCAAGAAGACCCTCCAAAATATATAAGTGGATGCCATCCACCTAAACTACCATCTAGACACATAATGGTCCTCATCTGTAGGTGATCTAATCTGGTTTCTTCATTGACTTGCATAACAGATAACCTCTATCAGAACCTCTAAAGGAGCAAGGGAACTCGAAAAGAAACTACTTTATTTGAGACAAAAATGAAACTGAGAAGCAACGCAGACAGCTGACTCCCACTACGAGTCCATACGCAGTTTGCCAGAAGATGGGGCCATCCATCTCCCAGAGTTGTATACATTCTCACCCACTTTCCAGCCGGGCACATTGGCCATCACCTTGGATTCCTCTTCCAAAAGCTTATTCTTCTCCCTAACAAACCTGCATAACAAACAAAACCTCAATAGATCAGACAGGTCAGAATTAATTTCATTGACTATATCAGAGACTGACAAAGTACAGCGAGGGGACATCCCACAGTGCCTGAACTAAAGTAGAAGTGCACTCTGGAATCACATAGGCAAAACATATTTCTACTGTTTCTAATAATGTATCATATAAGGAATCCTATTTCTATTGATACATTATTGTTACCTTCCTTGAAACTTCCTAGATGATTATTTCAACTACTACATATTGGTAGCAGACACTTCTGACCATTCAGGCACTTAGACAAACCAACTTGGACACTCTAATGCCAGGGATTCATAATCGATTCAGCAAGAGTGACTGTCGATGTCATAGTGCAGATATCCGATACATTACGGAAACTATGCACCTCGCCAATACAGCTGATAAAAGATAATTAATCAGACAAGAGGCAGCGCTCCTATATGAAATTATTTCGAGCAGCATACGAAGGATACACTCGTGAAAACCTGCAGGATGATACTCGATTGTGAGAGGATCAACCAATCGATATGTCTAACCGAGGAAGGAATGTGTGCATGACGTTCATGCATCTATCACCAGTACTGTATCCATTTGAACTGTGTAAGATGGATGTGATTGACACTAACAGGACTCTAGTGCATCGCATAGTCTTACATGATAAACTATTCTAATGAAACCAACAATATTTAGAGAAAGAGCTACACGCAGATCAACAATGATAGAACCCAAGCTATTCGATTGTGGGGATACTAGGTGATAGTACAAAGAAACCCATACACAGATCAAAATGTACAATAGCTTGTTTCAATGAAAGGAACAGGATTAGGTGCTCGCGATGAGAAGGTTTCACGAATAAAGACAAGCTAGGGTATAGAAGGAAAAACTTCAAATATAAGATGTAGGATACTAAACATGTTACGGACCAGATCCCATCTCGTACACTAACCCCTGTTATCAGCAACATCCCAACTCTTCATACACGTGGTTGGCCTTCAATTAGTAAGTGGGAAAAGTATGATTTGACTACATGGCCATGGCCACTGACCTTTGAATGGAAATGGGGTTGTCTACTGTTAATATAGTGGTCACCAATCTCCCACTTTAAATTTGCAAACGAAATTCATACACAGTGCTAAAAATTTTGATCTAAACAGATTTGTCTTTCATACCCAAAAACTCTCCACATCTCTACAGATCTACCAAAAACCACAATGCAAATAGAATTCTTTCCCTTACGCACATGTCAACAGCACAGGTTAAGTGTCGAAACCTCAACCTGCATTCTTTGGTCTGTCCTGTCTTTTTAAGTCTTAGCATGCATTATTATTCCTCAGCATCCGAACTTGGACCCGCACAATGACCATCCATTTGTACTACATCAGAACCCTCAACCTCAAATTGCGAAACTCAAATTACGAATCAAACCTTGCATCCTCCTCAGCTTGAATCAGAGGCAAAATAGCTTGTCTAGCCGCAATCTTCTCAGCTCTCAAACCCCTACAATGTCAGAAATACACATTTTAGGGCACAAGCCCGTGCACGCATGCAATCTCACAAAAACAAAACAAAATGACCGATCAAAAGTGGCAGTCAAATTCCCCTGTATCCACATTCTCAAAAAAAACTCCAATCGTCGGAGAATAACGTTTCCCTTAATAGTAGCGAACCTGCGATAGATGTTGCCCTGGCCAACTTGGTACATTCCCCATCCGATTACAACGGACGAGACAAGAAGCACCGCCACTCCGCTGGGTCCGCTATTGGCAATCCTCCGCCCGTACCGCACAGCAGGGAACCCACCTGGTGGAGGTCCATCCTGCAACACAGGCATCTCCTTCACACTCGTCATGCCCTTCTGGCCTCGGATCGTGGTTTCCGTCATCTTGACCTAATTTCTCCCCACTCCCAAACACAGGGAATCACACTATCACACTGTAAGTTTCCGTGCAATGGTGAATTCCTCTCCCGTACTCAAATTCTCTCAAATCCTCTCAAATTCCTCAAATCTTCACAGGAAAGAGGCGCAAAATGCTTCAGCTTCTGCTCCGTGTGCGTCCGACCACCGCCCGAACGCAGCACTGCGAGCTCCGGGTTCATAAAGGAGAAGCTGGCTAGGGTTCGAGCGATGGCTAGGGTTTGGAAGAGGAAAGAATGAGCAGCCTGCAAGCTCGTGATGGAGAAGCTACGGGAAGGGTGGTTCGGATCGGTAGAGGAAGACGATTCCACATGGAAACGCCCCTCTTCTTGCAAGTCATGGAATTTGCAAAGTTTTTGGACGGGATTAGAGGAGGATAACTTCACCTAGTTGTGTTCAAATAAGCAATTGAGCAATGTTCCTATTATTCAATTGCATAGTTTAATTATTTTTTTCAATCTAACTAGAAGTCTATAATAGAATATTTGAGATTCGTTTCATATGTATTTTTTGGACACTATATGATTCAGTTATAAATTTTTGAAATGCAAAAAATAGGTGTACCAAAAAGCAACCCTAGACTCTCATTTATAGGGGCAATCCATTTTATCCAAGAATTTGTAGGAGTTAGGTTTTTTTAAAAGGTTGGTATTAGGTACAAGTACCTTATAGAAAGTTGTATTTTACGCTCAACCTTAAAAAGACAAAGTTTAGTGATAGGTAGTGAAATAAAAATAATCTAATTCTTGGATGAGTAGGTGCTTTTCTTGATTTGCTAATTCTTTTTTAATTGCTTTTAGAAATTCTAATATATAAATGTTTATAATTCTTTCAAATTTATTTTATCATCAATTTATGTAAAGCATTATTTTTTCTTTCTATCAATATGTCACATATTTTTCTTGAAGCTTCTTCAATGAATATGAAATAAGATGAAGTGCATTTTTGGAAATATTCATCATCCATTCATTAGAATGTTGAGCATTGGGGAGTAATGTTTGGAAAACCCAATTGTGGTTGCAACATGGTGAGACTTAAGTTATAATAGATATAAAAAAACCAATTGAAATAGTCATGGTTCATTTATCACAAAATGACTAAACCAAGACTAGTCCTAGTTAGTCATGCCAACATTGAAATTATTTACTTCAAATTTCAAATTGTCATAGAAGCAACACTCCATTGCTTCTTTGCTTTTGTATTTGAGTACCTCATCAACTATGTGGATAGGCGAGACTTCAAATTCTATTCCTCATGCTCCTTTGAGCCCCATCACCTCCCTTGTGCTTTACTAAAATGCTTGCATTTGAATCAAGTTTAGACAAGCAACCCATCTTAGGTGTTGCAAATACAAAATCCTTCAAATGATGTACATCAAATGTAATAATTGTGGATGCATGCAATTCAAAGGTGTTTATGCAAAGTCATCAACAATAAATCATAAGGCACTATCATAGGCTACAAGTATGAGCCTAGATTCACACTTCCGGAATAAAAGTTGATGATTGCACTACTAGAAAAGTCAATTGTCTTCTTCTCGGTGAGCACCACACTCTTGATGAGACTAGGACTGTGTTTCAAATAGCATGGTACTATTATGACAAGGATGGAGGTTGTGTGGAGCTTCAAAATGGAAAATACAAAGTCTCCAGTCCACCAATGAGTGAATAAGAGCAGGGGCTAGCAAGAAAGGAGAAGAAGAAATAGACCACATG
Source organism: Pseudoscleropodium purum (assembly GCA_963969395.1). Lineage (NCBI taxonomy): Eukaryota > Viridiplantae > Streptophyta > Bryopsida > Hypnales > Brachytheciaceae > Pseudoscleropodium > Pseudoscleropodium purum. The sequence goes on from OZ017797.1 coordinate 9,323,987, forward strand.
CACAACAAAGCAAAAGTAGAAGCAAATGTATACAAACTTTCAAGAAGAGAACTACTTAAGGAAGCTCAAGTTGGACATGGCTATTGAAACAGATTCTCCTATTAGTCATGGCCATGGTGCCAAAACAAGTAGACTTTCTTGTTTGCACTACCACTTACATATTCATCTCCTACCAAGCTTATTACAATTGCAAATAAGCTTGCAATTGCATCCAATAGTCTATCATCTCTTTGTTTGTTGTAGTCTATATTGGATGGTATTATTGTAGCTAGAAAATGCCAATTCTTCTTCTGGGACTCTTTCAAATTTTGAAAGCATAACTGCAAAGCTTTTCAACACCCTTTAGTTGCCAAATCTTCCACCTCAACAATCAGGGTCGACAGGACGGTCGGACGTCCGGGACGTCCGGACGCGGACGTTGTGTCCGCAGCGTCCGCTGACATTCGCGGACACCGTCCGCCCCGCCCGTCCGCCTTCCGACGGCGGGAGGGATGCTGCGTCCGGACATCTGGGTTACGGACGCTATTTTGGGGCGGACGTAGAGATTCGTCAACCCTGTCAACAATGAAGAGTCGTCTCATACCAAATGCACTACTAAGGATTTTTCCCATTCCTTAGAGATCCGCTAATTGACCAAGCTAATTGCCTATAAGAGCTAAAATAAGCTTTGCACTTGACACAATTCAATTCATTTGTACCTACCTATATACATAAAGGTTGAATTTTCTAAAATTGACCAAAATGTCCAACTCCACCATTTCTATAGGAAGTTTTTTGCATTTGAATTTCCATTTGAAAGGATTCCCAAGTGGTCTCCAAAATATCGTGAAGAAATTGATTGCCCTTCACATGGGTTCCAAGGAAGAAGATATAAGATATTAGGAATATGCACCTATAATAGAAACTAATTCCAATTGAACGTAATAACTAATATTTAAAATAAATTAGTTTATTAGATCATATTGGTAATTGAATGAAGATTCCAATATCTTTAGGCATGCATTATTGGGACACCATATGAATGAATTATGAATTTTTTAAAGTATTGTCTTCACTACAAGAAATCAAGGGTAATGTGACTAGGCTCATGTAACTAAGTGTCTGCTTTGATTGGAATGCAACTAGTCCCTCTATAATTGCACTAAAATTTTGCAATCTCCAACATCCCTATCATTCTACAGTCATTGCTATGACTTTGAGATGAATTAGCAACAAAGTCTATTTTTCATCAATAGTTTTCTGTTGATAGAGTCGTTGACGAAACAATGTGGGAAGCCTTGGTATCCAATATGGAGGACTCAGTCATGGAAGATGACTTCCCATCATTGATATGTGATTCAAACATGATTCCAATTGACTATTGTGCGACTAAGTATTGCATTGTCAACTAGCTAACATGAAAAGCAATTTGATGACGTGACCTTGGGCATGTTGAAGTTGAAGGTCACAAACTTTCTGCAATTACATGAAGTCAGACAAGTTGAGCTAGGGCACTAGGATGCAACAATAACATTACTCACTTGTAACTTGCAATAGGATCATCAACAGTTCATGAAAACTTTCAATATTTGCCTTTGCCCAAACAGGTAGGATAGACTGGGCTACCAACTAGAATGGGACTAGCTTATTAGTCACAAACAAGGGAGTGTAGTTAAGGGTAGGGAAGGAGGCCTACTTTTATAGCCATTATGCACTGAAATTAATGTTGTTTTAGGATTATAAGTGAGGTAAATTTTACGTTCATACTTATAAACTTGAGGCTCTTCATCAAGAGCACATTCATGCAAATTCTAGTAAACTATTACTACACAGTGATTGTTGTAGTGTACATAAAACGTGTAGAAGTGACTCATCACCTACTAGCACCTATGCTAATACTCCTCTAGTGCTAGTACATTTTCCTCTACCAACAATTTGATGGCTCTGATAAGATCAGTTGTCTTCAATGCCACAGATAGTATCTAAGGAGCGGTCATACCTATGCTCTCTATAGCGGTGCTAATAAAGGCATTTGTTGTGTCTACAACCTCTTGTCATGCTCTTACTTTTTTGCATAGTATAACTTCCCAACTTGGTTGTTCCTCTACATTTGGAAAAAAATCATGTATAGCTTGACTAGGAAAAATGAACAGTTCAACCATGTGGGGTAGTTTGTAACAAAAGTTCACTACAAGAAATCCACCATTGTCCTTAGTGTACGTGGGTTCCTACAATTGTTTGAAGTCTTTACCCCCTTACACTATAGTAGGGTGACCTTTGTGTGTAGTACTTTGTAATCGAGTTCCAATATATCCATGAAGACTTCAATGTAGGTAACGACTGCTTTACTTTTGTCTTGTGATGGCAGTTTAAAAGTGGAGGCAACCTTGTTGTAGCTCAACAACTATATTGTTGTCTTATCCCCCATTCGGATGTAGTTCCCAAATGCCATGATGCGTGCTTATGGGAAGGCTCTTTGTGATGGTTTTTTGCCAAGGAGCAAGAGATCCATGTCCTTTGCTTTTATTAGGTCCAAATTAGACTCTCGTATAGTGCTTTGAATGCAGTTTGTCAATTTAGGCATTTGGGGATTTGCAGCATTTTTTTTTGTCCACTTCCTACACCTACAAACAATTTTGATGAGACAAAATGCACATGCATTCTACACGGAAGACTTTTGCATCACTACATTTCAATCACATTGAAGTCACGTAACAAGAAATTGACTTAAAGAAGACTAACATGCAACTCCACAGACTATGACTTAGACACTACTACACAAGCGGATATTTTTTTACCTCTATGCTTTACGGTAATTGGACAACATTGGTTTTATAACTTTAGATCTAAGGCTTGAAATCTCAAACAAATTTTTGGAAATGAAAGATTGTTTGTTATCCCAACTTCTCTTAGTTTCAAGTTTTTTAAAATGGCAATGTACCATGCCTAAATGTGATCTGAAATTTTATTTTAATATAATTCCTATGTTTTACATATCCCATATCATTTGTCATACTTCCTACCACCCAACTTGTATAATATCTTGTCTTTTCAAGGCATAATATTCACATTATGTGGCCATTGAAGCTATGTAATATAGCTATCAAATATGGTGTATTTGTATGATATACTATATGTGGTCTATTTTGTTTGATGTGCTATGTATAATATATTGTGTATGTATTATTTATGGTATATTGTATATATGTACTATATTTGCGACTAATATGAAACTAATGAATAATTGTACTTGAAAAAATGGGCCACATGTCAATGGCCTAAATTGACATGGTAACTAAAATGTAACTAAAAAATGAGTTGGTCTTTACTATAAGATGTCACATCACCAAATTCCATGATTGCAAAATGAATTTGTACATGCTATTTATATGTGTTGAAGTACAACTAAAACATGACTCGAAAATGACTTCCAAAAATAGTTGATGTGGAGGTTCACGCCAACCAAAATAAGATAAGGTCATGGCTAAAACATGACGTGTACATCCACATTAGCGAAATTCACTCAAAAAAGGGGCAACTACTTGTACTTTTTCCGAAATTTCTTCCTCCACGTCAACAATATCATATTGGAGTCATTTGCTCTTCATCTTCCTCTAAAATGGATAGTGATTTTACAATGTTGTAGTTACATTCAATGACTTGTTCAACATGATTGCAAGGCCTCAAGTCACTTTCTAATCATTGTTGTCTGGAATGACCATTTTGCAATCGCATTTTGCAATTACATTTATCCATGATATTTTGTAGTGCTTCTAGTCTCCAGAACCAACATAGCTAGGCTCTCATAAACTTTCATGTTTTGATTGTATCATCAAGGTGTATAAAGAAGTCATTCTTTTGGGTTCAAATTAAGGTTGCCATATATTTTGATAGTGTTGATTATAAATGTACATACCTTTATCTCTTAACCCTATAAAACTCAACCAACCATTTTATGATTGTTGCTTAATTGTAGGCATTGTTTTCAATCAAAAAAACATAGAGAGAGAGATGCAAACAGAAAAGTCCATTCCTCATTTACATCTTTCTTGTAGAGTCAATTCTTCAACAAATTCAAAATTAACTATGTATTTTGAAAATGGAAAAATAGAAAAATATGTATTGAAATTGGAGGTATAGGCAATTGCCCTACTATTGCCTACATTCCTGCACACCAAGCTCAATTTTGCACTTGTAATTCCCAAGCTGGAATGTACAATGCTTATCAACATTCAACATTGTTTTGATACTAGCTTACTCTTAAGCATTTGTAAGAGCCTCACATCAAGTCATTGTCTTGTAGATTGAAAATGGATGAGTACTAACACTATAAAAAAATCGCGTTTTAGATGACAAGCTTAATTTTCTTAAATGGATTTTAGGTGATGTCCAATGCAACAAACCCATATGTTTATGTCAACAAAATGTTCAACATAACATCAATGTTGACATAAAAACATGGATTTGTTGCATTAGACATCACCTAAAATTCATTTTTAAAATGAAGACTCGTCACCTAAAATATGGTTTTCTTATAGTATAAATTGATGGTAGATTATTGATGGATTAATTTAAATAAAATTTTTAAGCCTTCAAACCATGATTTTTATTTATTTATTTTTAAGGTTTCTATTGCTACTTTTCTTTGTTTGATATGCTTCAAAGTATAATACTTTTTGTCTTTTTTTGAATTTTTAGATCATGTATTTTGTTGTAAAATTTGGTAAAGTATTGACTATATAGAGAAGCATATGAATGAAGAATGGATCATTTTCTCTTTGACTATGTCTCTCACCTCATATATTTTAATATTTTTAGTTCAAATTGCATTAGATTGTCTGTCTATTTGTATTTTCAAAACTAAAATTGTAGTAATAAAAATTTATAAGAAAAATAGTAAAGAATTTTGAATATTTGTTGAGTCTTAGAAAGTTTTTTGTAAATTGGAGAAAGTTTTAATGTTCTCATTATTAAATCCTATGCCTTTTGTAACAAATCAATCTAAATTGAAATTTTGATCAATCACATAAATTTTTTTAAAGTAAAGATAAAAACTGTATTCTTGGTGAATTTTAAAATTTCTATGAAGAAAAACTATAATGGTTTAATTTTTCAATTTTGACTTTGTAGATTTTTTTTTATACTTCACATTGTCTTTTTGTTTGGAAACTTCAAAATAATTATGGAACTTGTTTTTCACAATACATTTGCCTTCTATAAAAAAAATTCTTTGTTCTTGAGGGGATTAAAGACTTGTCATTCAAATTTGAACAATCCATAAACACAAATAGATACTAAGCATACAAAATTGTGATTTTCTTCCATTTTTTTTTTTGTAAATTCTTGTATTCATTCTCTTGCATTTGTATTGTATAAATCTAGAAGATTTTCTTTGGTAGATATTGTACTAGGATAGCAAGATGGACACTGTGGTGCTAAATGTTTAATTGAAGTTCAAAAATAAGATTTAGCACTTCAAAATATTCAATAATTATGTCCAAAAAAATATACTATATTCCAAAGCTAATTTGTTGAATATTAGCTTCATTCCATAAGGATAGAAATTTTAGGATCCATCCAATTAACCATCTTACAATTTATATAACCTAAATAATCTACCTGACTATTGCTATTCACCTTATGCATGAGTCTCTTTCATATCTTCAAAAGCCCCTTGATTTGTGTGTTGAATAATGAAAAAAACAAGGTGTTTGTATAAGTGGGGTGGTAGGAGGTATAACAATCCATTTGGGATATGGAAACTAGGACTAGTAACAACTCAATTGTTCATAGTCAAAACAAAAACATTCAAGACTAATTATATTCAATGTAGAATTTCATTTTTCATTTAGGCAGCTTAAAATACATTTTTTTAAGAAATTGGTCTAATGTAAAGTGAGATTTCAAGATAAATTTCATCTCTAAAAATCCATCTGAGATTTTGAATCTCCAATCAAGATTTATGGACAAATTTCAAAGAGGAATTAGAAGAGATACTTTCTTTAACATTTTCAAGCATCCTCTCTAAATTGTTTTTGGAGCTCCGTATCACAAATGGATTTTGGAGATGAAAATTATATTTATTTACCAAATTTTCTTAGTTCAAAATTCTTTTTGAAAAAGTTATTCTATCATGACAAAATAAAGTCTAAAATTTTACTTTTACCACAATTCCTACTTTTTGACAATGAGCAATCAAGCTTTCATCTAGTCATCTTCAAATTATCTCATATCCTTTGAAAATTCATGATGGACAATAAAATTTCATCATAAAATTGACCTCTCCCCCTTTCATTCTTTACAAAATGTCAATGAAGTAATTCCTTATTTCATCATCAAAAAAATTCTTGATTGTAGGTGGTCAATGACTAATAGGAGTTTAACTAAATAAATTTCTAATGGATTTTTGGATTTTGGGCAAACCATCTGAATATTTATTCATATATTTGTTTGTCTAGTCCTATAATTAGCAAAAAAAAAAATTGGAATTTTTAAACATTAATTTAAGACAAATTTGTTATTTGAATGTAATATTTTTATGACTCAAAAGGCATTTCTATGTTTCACCTCAAAAATAAATTTTCCAATTCAAAAAATGATCCTTCAAATACAACTTAAACAAATAAGTAAAATAAAAATCTGAAAAAGTCATCATAATTAGAGGCTAAAATTTTGAACATAAGGGAAAAAAATTCATATGAGAATTTCAAAAATTTAATCTCAAATTAATTTTGGATTCTTTTTAATGACTATATCCATATGAATATAATCTATAAATAATATTTTCAGGGTTGATAGGACGGTCGGACGTCCGAGACGTCCGACCACGGATGTCCGGATGCGGACGCTGTGTCCGCAGCGTCCGCTGACAGTCGCAAGTCTAGCGAACGCAGCATCCGCCGCCCCCGACGTCGCCGTCCGCCTCGACCACTTGACTGCTCCGACCGCTGACCATCTCCCCTGTCCGCTTCCCCGACTGCCCTATTCCAACCGTCCCGCGGTCGCCCGTCTGCCCCGTCCTTCCGCCGCGGCTGAGGCGTCCGCTTTCCGACAGCGGAAAGGACGATGCATCCGTGCGGACGGCCGTCCGTGTTACGGACGCCTTTTTCGAGCGGACGTAGAGATTCGTCAACCCTGAATATTTTACAACTTGTTTTGAAATTCTTCATTAAATTAATATTATAATTTGCATTTATAATACATCTTCACAATTTTAAAAATTTGGATTATCTTTAAAGACCTAGACAACATAATTGCAAATTCTGAATAGGATGAAACAAATTTCAATATTTTGTAAACTAGGAGCTTGTAGATTAATTAGCTTACATACTTGTTGCATTTTTCAATTTTCAAATTTTTAATGTAGGAAGCATTTAAAAATTTATTTAAGAAATGTAACCTAGTAGAAAAAGGAAACAAATATAATTTGTTCACAATAAAAAGATTAGTAGAGATGGAAAAAGAGATTTTCTTAGTCTTTAGAAAATTCCATGCTTTATTTTGTACAAACAAACTAATCTTGGAGAAAAAATACATATTGTTTTATTTTTTTGAAATTTAAAAATACAAGGTTTAATCTAGTGTGATTAAAATACAAAAATAGTTTGAATGATTCCAAATTTTTTGATGTTCCAAAAAGTACACTAATAATATCTGTTGTTAAATTTCAAAAATTGATGCATATGTAAATTTTATAAAATTTTGTAGGATCCAATTTGGTCAATTTTGTCTTTCTATTCTTTTTAAAAAAAAATGTGTACATATTTGAGAAAGTTTTTTATTTTTATTTTTCTTAAATTCAAAAATACTAAATTTGCCTTAGACATCAATACAATTTCTCTTTAGGGGGGAATAAAGCATCATTATTTATCTTCTTAGAATTATTCTTCTTCTAACTTAGCTATGTTTTTTGCCTATAAAGTTGATCATCCAAAATTTTTATAATCTACAAATTCAACATTCAATATTTTCTACAATTAATTCTATTCACACTAGAAAAAATAATCTTTACTTTTGTATGGCTTAAACTAGAAATTTCAAGCATAGCCATTTGCAAAAAATTATTAAAGATTTAGAACACTTCATTGAAAACCTCCATTGTCAAAAAGTTGTTGGACCTTGAAAGGTTAAAAATCATTGCAAGCCCCATAGACATTTTGAAAGTCAAAACCTAGGTTTTTACATGGTTCTTGATATTTAATGTTTTTCAACTTATTTAAAAAAATATAGCTCCAATAATCTACATTTGACTCCATTTTTATTTTTTTCAAAGTTTTAAAAATTGTAACTTTTGCGAGACTTTGAAGATAATATCTTGAGAGCTCAAAATACACTACTTTTAAACTTTTTCTATCAAATTTCTCTTAGTGTGATGTCAAAGAGTACATCAATTATACCACAATGTTTTCTACTTTTATTTCTTACAATTTTCATACTATTTTAAGAATTTTTGTGCATATTATGATTTTTACAAGGAATTTTTTTTAAATCATATAAATCATATTATATTTTAATTATAAAAGAATGAGATTAAATTTTAAGCATATATATTACTACATGTGAAATATATCATTTTTTTAAAATAAGTGTATAAATCTAGAAATGTAATGAAGTTTGACCAAGCTTATATATGAAATGTCCCTTAACCCATATATGACCAACTATTTTTTTTTGGGTATATAGATTTTTCTGGTAGGTATATGTGGGATTGTAGATGGATATTTGATTTACTTGGGCCCAAATTTTATCACTATATATGGATGAGGAATATCTTTTAACCCCTAAATGATATTGAAGGCGCTTCACACATGGGCCAAAGGTTGAGAGTCTATTGGCCTCCAACAATTCAAATTTCAAAAAACCCCGACTTTGGCCTCTCGACCCTTCACACAAGGTGGCACAATCCAAAGTTCATCGCCCTCCAAATTGTCTACATAGCAGCCTAAGTTCCTATATGGCGATGGCCTCAAAGTTTGGGTTGCTACTTTGTGGCAACCCAAACTCTAGTCAAGAGTCCGTCAAATTTTACCATTTATTATCATTTGTTGCCCATTTCTTTGGACTCTCGCCCAAAGTTTGGCCATGAACTCCCATGGCCCCTCGACTTAGTTGGCCCATGTGTGAAGCACCCTTGACTATGTTTTCACCAAAATCACTTCTAAACTACCATTTCTAGTGCATGTACCAAATTTTAGAAAAAAAACATTTCTAGACATATATAACTATAGGTTCTTGTAGTAAGCTTGTTTGAAAATATGCGGGAAAAATTTCAGAAATTCCGACCGTGTAGATTGCAAGATATTAGCATTTGAAGTGACAGATTTCCTTTTTTTGGCCCTGCAAAAACCTAGGCAGCTGCCCTTCAGAAGGTCACTTTTGTATGAAAAAATGTCCGAAATGGTTTCAACTCTTCGGATTCATTTTTTGAGTCAAGTTAGAAATACGCTTGAAAAAATTCAGATTATTTGGAATCATACAACTTATAGGAAAAAAATAGTATGTAGAAAAGAATAGAGAATGATTTAAAATATTTAATTGTTAACAATTTATTTACATAATTGAAAAAAGGCCAATTCCAATGGTTGTAATGTTGTAATAATAATTAATCTACACTGTATTTTTTTTTTCCCAAAAATATTGAAAATTAAGTTAAATAAAGGACTTCAAAGTTCATCTTAGAATAGACATTCAATAACAACCTGCTAACTCCCACAAACTAAAACTCCTCATAACATTTGACTCATTGATCAAAATGAAATGATTCAAAAAAATTTAAGTATATATGAATCTAAAGAAATAATTTTAAATTTTAATTGTTAAAAAATGATTTTAAAAAAAGTTTTTTTTATTGCCTAGGTTGCCTGTCTTGTAATGAAAAGTACATATCATACAACAACTTCTTAACCATGTAGTCAAAAGTTATGAAAATTGTTGGGCCTTAAAGCTACTCCTTGGGCACATGTCATGTTAAAATTTCAGCAAAAAAGAAATTCTATTTGTGGTCAGCTGCCCAAAATTTCTATGTTGCTAAAAAATGAAGTTTGGGTGTTTAGGAATTAAGAAATCTAAATTTTATTGCATTTGAACACATGATTAAAAAGTTATGATAGAATATGTTGTTTGCTTCTTTAACAGAGTAGGGAAAGTTACATTACGCTTACAATTTTCAAAAAGCACCTACAATGTGAGGGTAGTTGAGATGGCAAGGTATTCCTACATATGATGGCTAGGCCTGAAATTGGGTTTTGGGCTGGCATGCTACAAGTGAAGTAAATGCGACCACTACAACATTTGAAAATTTCAATTTAGATAGTTGGACAAGTTGAAGGTAGATGACAAGAACAACATAGTTGCCTATTCTAAAACCAAATTCAAACTCACAAAAATACAAAGCAATATTGGACCAACCATCTAAGTTTTTTTTAGTAATGATGGAATTGCAAGGTAGATCAAGTTTCTATAGCAATTATAGACATATCTTCAATGTAGAGCACCTTTTTTTCAAAGATTTATGATTAATCATAATTTTTCTAGATCACTATTGAAATTTTGATTTTACTTGCACAACTTTCTAAATATTTTTCCTTTACAAAAAATCAAATATACTCTATTGCTGATACAGGAAAGCGACATTTTTCTATGAAATTCAAGGCAACCATAAATATCATAGCAACAACCATATGAAATTCAAAACTTGAGAAATTCAAGACAACCTTTATTTTAGTAATGTTGTGAAGGTTCATAAGTTTCAACAGCTATTCTTAAATCCATAACTACAAGCACATTTTTTTCTATTTACAACTATACGTCTATATAAAAGCCAAAGTTTGAAAAATTAGAGAACAAAGCAAAGTTTGAATTCAAGAGACATAGATGGATCAAGTTTTGTGAAGACTGAGTGCACTATTATTATAGAAATCAATAATTTAGAAAAGAATAATTCAGCACCGAGTTTTCATAGCTATGGTGTTCACATTGAATCTAAGAAATCCAAATCTTTAGAAGACATCATTAGGTCGTTGCAAGAAAGGGTGTTTGTTTTTTGTCATTTTCAACTCAAAACAGACTTTCTATGGTATAGTACTATGAGTACTATGCAATAGATCAATCTCAATTGTTGATCAAGAAAATCGACAACTTAAAGTAGCGTTTTGAGTACTCTGAGTACTACAAAATATTGGAATATTCTTGTTTGAAAAAAACCCCAAATTGTCACAGAAAATGGATACAATGAGGTTTAAATTAATAATAATAAAAATCATGATAAAAAAAATCTAAAATTTCGCCATTTTTCAAAACTTTACAGTAATCATATTTCATCAAAAAAATTAAGAAAAAACCATCTTCACTCTTTAGAAGTGCACGCACAAGGGCCCCCTGTTTACATGCATGTGGACACCATAAAATAATATTTAAAATTTTTTTCTTTTTGGTGGGCACATGAATCTCTAGTGTAGAAATAGTCCACACAAATTTTAGCTCTACATCATCAATTATGGGCACTCTATAGTGCTAAAAATACCTAAACTACAAGGTCTGACAAATTAGCTAAATTAGAATTTAATTATAAAAAAAATTTGAACTTTTTTGAAAAATAAGAATTCTCTTCATCAACAAGTTGGTCATCTTCATCAAAAAATTCAAGTACATCGGCTTTATTCTCCAAAAGTTATGGCCAAACTAAACTACACAACTCGAAGTGTGATGGAAAATAGTACCATCCTTTCTTGCAACTACCCCATTGCTGAATTGCACCAAATAGTAGTTCTAGTAGGTGGCGTAGCCAAATTACAATAAGTAGCGATTCTAGGAGGTTTAGAAGCTAAATTACAACAATGAGTAGTTCTAGGACGTGTGCAATTGAATTATAACAAAGATAGGTATTGGGAGGTAGCGGAGTGAAGCAACGGTTCTAATTTCAATGTCTATATTTTCTTCAAGAAGAACTATGAGTGTTATTCATAGATCATAAAAGAACCAATGCATTCCAAGTTGCAAGAGTTGTGGTGCTACTCAACATTAATCACTTAAGATCTATACTTGTTTGTAAAAGAGCTTCAAAGTGGCCATGCAGTCTAATAGCAATGAACTATCGACATCATTTCTATAGGTAGGCAGCTCATATATTGGGATGGCAAAAAGGTGTGAGCCCCCAAGTTGGCACTTGGAACTTTAGATTAACTTTTTGTGAATGTTTTGCAACATTTAGCGAATATTTATACAAATATGCATAAAATACAATATTTGAGTGGAATTGGTAGCAATCCTTGCCAATGGAGTTAAAAGTCTTTTTGGAAATAAAAAATATGCTTTTCAACATGTTTCTATACTCCTAAGTCTTAGTTGAGAGATTGTAAGGTCAAATTAACAAGTTTGAGTGAAAATGAAGATGTGAGAGATAGTCAAACCCAGTATCTTTTCCATGTAACAAACAACCACAACGAGGTGTATGTGACAATCTAGCTAAGTATTATAATCTATTATTAGGTCCAGAGAGTCCAATAGTGTGTAGAATCCAATTTGTAGGAAATTTGGATTCTTTATGTCGATCTTATAGGTAGTTGCCAAATATCAACCAAATTAAAGAGTAAATGGAGAAAGAGAAGGTTGGAGCTCACAAAAAGGTTTATTTAAAGTAAAATCATGCCACGAGATCAATAGAGTAGCCAATCATCCATGACAAAATCTAGTACTAGAATGGTTTCTCCTTTGGGTGAAAATTGTTACGAAATTATTAATTCTAGCATCTCCATGAATAGTGCAATTTGAAGTTTGATTTTACCCTAAGATTTTTGAGATTTCCTAAAGGTTGCCCAAAAAATTTGGGGATTTTACAAGCTTTCATGATGACTCCACGAAAAGTCAATCGCCATTCTCAGCCATTTGATGACCATCCAGTACTCCCCAATAAGGCTCAAAATATGACTCCCACACACTGACTGGCCGTCTCAGCCCAAGTTTAGTGCCACACGGCAAACTCTGCCCGCCTAAAAAATTGACCAACCAAATTCTTAGCCTTGTTTCCAAGGTCTTGATCCTTGAGCTGGCCAATGAGTAACTGGTCTTCAAACTTGGAATACCTACAGAGTCGTAGGGCCAAGTTAAGAAATATAAACAACAAATGCCAATATCAATTCCCAAATAGAAAATTCATAGCTGAAATGACGGAAATGATGTGGTATCGCATGGGTTCAGAATCAAGGAGGAGGGCTTGTTTATATAGTGAAATCCATAAGTCACCAAAAACTTTCAAAGAGTATGGGACAATTTGAAGATGCGAGCTTGCTCACTCATTGTTAAAATGAAGGATTTGTGTCAAAAGTAGAATTTGAGACCCCATTTAGGCATAGTTGAAGAAGTTCTTTCAAAAAACTTTGGACTAAGAAAAATTGAGAATTTAAGACAATTTTTATCTCCAAAAATCAATTTGAGATTTAGAATTTCCAATCAAAAGTTATGAGCAAATTTCAAAAGATGTTTGAAAATGTCCAAAAAAATTCCCTTCAAACTCCTCTTTGACATTTGTTCATAACTTTTGACTGGTGACTCAAAATATCAATAATGCATTTTTGGAGATGAAAATTATGTGAAATTCCCAACTTTTCTTAATTCAAAGTTTTTTTGAAAAAAATTCTTCAACTATGTCTAAATGAGGTCTGAAATTCTGCTCTAAACACAAGTCCTATGTTTTCACTTAATGATGAGTGCTTGAGTTCCTACTAATTCTAATTCACATATCCTACATGGATTGGTCTACCTCCTACCACCCCATGTGTATATATAAAGCTTCTCTTTTTTTCTACAACTTTGTATGAAGATGAAACTACATGTCTACCCATGTGTGGTAGATTCCAAAGAATTGACTTGAAAGATGAATTTCTTCTAATCAAATTCCTTGGCATTGGAACTAGCTCAAATAGTTTCTCATTGCCATAAAATTAAAGTGTGAAAAATTGAGCTTCTTGTCCCTTTTGGGCTGGGCCGCGGTGCTGTTGGCTGTGGGGCACAAGAGCTTCCTGCAGGCCGGCAGAGAGGCCACCTGGCAGATTGTGACTTGACGAATGAAAGTTTTGGCCACCTCATCAACTATCGTTTCTGGCTTCAAAAAGAGGGAACGACCAGAGAGCATCCAGGGAACTCACGGCTCAGTTCAGGGGCCAAATCTCCTCTAATGATGCAATCTAGAAATACTTCTATAGAGTAGCAACTTGACAAATTGCTTGTAGATACAAATGGGACTGAGTAATTATGAACATGCCCTGAATTCACGCCAACCTCGCAAAAGAGTTGGAGGCATTTTCTGGATCTTGACGCACTCATGAAAATGTGGAAATGAAAAGAGAGCAATTGGCCAATTTGGTCATGAGTATGAGTACCTTAAAGGAGCCTACAGGCTACACAAATGGAGCCAATGATTCAAATTAGTACGTATGGAGAACTACTTGCACAGAATGCAAAAGGCTCCCCTAACACTAGTGAATCTTGTAACTGTATGTCCGTCATACAACTCGTCTACGCAACTAAGAGGTCGATGGTGCCACAAACTCAAGCTTTTGCTATAAGTTGGGATATTTGTAAGATAGGACCCTTTCTCAAAGGCCATTTTACAATCAAGGTTTCATTGTCCTCCACACGAATATAATAGTTTACACAATTAATTGTTAGTGGACCTCGATCATGTCTATCTACGAATTGGTGCCTTGTACTACACAATTATGATACATCATCACTCAACCATGCAAATCTTGAATGGCCATGCTTGACAATATGTTCTCTTAGCTACAGGTTTGTTGTGCCCAAGTAAGACAAACAAATACAAAAAGAACTAAAGAAACAAACAAAAAGACAGAAAAGTGAGCAATTTATTTAAGTTGAAAAATTCCAGGCCAAGTCATATATGTGGTATACAATTTTTAACTTACTGGCACTATATAAGGTACTCCAGCTCACAAACAATTCATTCAATTTCCTCAAAGCCAAAGTTTTACGTTGATCGTCTTCTTACACAGACAGATTGATTCATTGGGTCTCAAACGAGATGGAAGGAGTGTTGGAGCAGTGGACGCAAGATGGGCATTTGGGAGGGCTTGCTGTGGTTGCAGCATTGTTGGCGTTGCTAGCAGGCTTGCTGTTGTGGGGTACTAATGGCAGTGCAGACGCAAAGCGACGTAAAGGGATGCCGCCAGTGCCACCGGGAAGCACAGGATGGCCATTGTTGGGTGAAACCCAAGCTTACTTGACCGCTAATTCTAACAATCGTCTCTCAGAATTCTTTAGTTCACGAGTGGCAAAGTATGGTGAGGTACACACTCAACAAACACATATATACATTAATAGTCTATTCTTTACAAATATGTGTATAATGTATAAGCACATGCGGTCACTTTTTGAAGCAGATGTGTTGTGTGTATTCATTGAAGTTTCCCCTAGATGTCATTATCCTAAAACAAACTCTTCATTTATGCTAACTAGTCATTGGACCACACCAACCTTTCAAGATTTTTTTTTCTTTGTAACTTTGGATAGAAAATGGTTGATGTTTTATGTTGTATGTTGTTAGTAGGTTCAAATCTATTTGTTTCAAGGAATCATACTTAGTTGGATTTGACATATATAACTTTATTTTTTTAACTCTATTTGGACCCTTTGTAAACATGCCATTTTAATGAAAATGATCACAAATAGAACGATACTAGGGTTTGGATCTTCAGTTCTAAGAATGGTTAATTTTATTATATTGGTGAATATTAATAACTTTGCATTCTTTAAAGTTGGGCACCCCAAACCTAAATTTATATGAGTCCTAGTTTTTAGACAATTATGTAGTTGAGTGTTCCAATTTTGGCACTTTGACTTGCACCAATACAACAAACTTCAATGTTACAAGAATTTTATTCAAATTGTGGAATTCCATCATGTGATTTTTGTTCATTTGCAGGTGTTTAAAACAAATTTATTTTTCAACATGGTTGTATCTTTGCCAGCTCCTGAAGGCAACAAATTCTTGTTTACTAATGAGAATAAGCTAGTACACAACTTTTGGTTCCCTGCAGTGGCAAAGTTGCTTGGCAAGGATACCTTTTCAATCAAAAGTGGTGACGAACACAAGTTAGTTCATTCATTCATGTCCCATGTATACAATGTTGTGAAAACTTGGTACATCTCTACTTCATCTTTTTTAGTACCATGTCACTCAACTACTATAATTATTGATTTTATTTAAGGTATGTACTTGTTTGATGGCGAGAGTTATAGGAATGAATTCCTAAAGGTATGTTTTGGGATATGATTCACCTTTTTAACACCATTCATGAGACCAAGTATATGCAAATTAGGATTGTTCAATCCTCATATGGGCTTTGCAATGAATTTTCAAACTTCAAATTGATTAGATTAAGCTTGTTTAGCATCAAAGTTGTCATAATTCAATAAAGTAATAAATGAGATGTTTCAAAATTTTACATCTTCAAAGTCAAACTATTACAACAAATTAACTTTTAGCCTTTAGTTTACATGAATACAATTTTTAGAGTTTTAAGAAAAAAAACTTTCTTATAGTTCAATTCAATGAACTCTTAAAGCTTGCTTGAAAATTGAAGTTTCCATCAAAATGTGAATCAAGTATACAAAGCTTGTTCTAAGAACTAGTAAACCAAGGCTTGCACTTGTCCTAACTTTGATGGCAACAACAGACGAGTGCGTCGTCTCTTCACCTCGTTCTTCAATCCTGATGGCCTCCAAAAGTTTGTACCCCGAATGGATGCGGTGGCAAGGGCACAACTTACAAAGTATTGGGATGGGAAGGACCAAATTGCAGCAGCAAAAGTGGTAAAGAAGTTCACGTTTGCAATGGCTGCAAACTTGTTTGTGAGTCTCCAATCGAAGGACTCAAAGTTTCTTCAATTGGAGGAGGCTTTTGAAGACTATCTTGCGGGGATTATGCAATTGCCTATTGATCTTCCGGGAACACTCTTCCACAAAGCATTGCTTGCACGCAAAGCCATGATATGTGCCCTTCATTCCCTCATACAACAAAGGCGACAGGTGTACAACAATTTCTCTCATCATGTCACATCACAAATTTGCACTTCCCGACTAATGTGGGCATATTCATTATGGATCCTCAATCCAATTGCATCCCTATAAACATTTTAGCCCTTAAAGTGTTGGACAATTGTAAATGGTAGGGGATGTAGTAGAGTTGTAGGTCTACAATGAGTATATCTAGCTTAATGATTCAATGGGGAGAGTCTTTTGAGATGCATCTATCTCAAGTCCAATATCACTATGAAAATAGGATAATTTTCAGTTCACTTATGGTTGATTTATAGTTTGATTTTTGATCCTTGGTTGCAGGATTTGAAAGACGGCAAAGTCTTTGCCGATCAAGACCTCCTATCTATATTGATAACCACCCCATTTGAGAATGGAAACTTTATGACTGAGGATGAAATCAAAGACAACATTTTGTTCATATTGTTTGCTGGCCATGACACTAGTAGCACAGCTCTAGCTCACGTATTGAAGTATCTCTTCCTCAATCCTCAGTGCTTGAAGGAGGCCATTCAAGGTGCATCCTATCAACTACTTCAAACATCCTTCATTAGTTTTGTAATTTTTGTCAATTATTTGCAAGAAAACGATTTGCAAATGTTTTCCATACTTCACATTGCCTAGCTTACATTTGGGCAATGTGTGAAGTTAATGACTATTTCTCACATGTTCATGTCTTGATTGTGCCAAACAAACAATTTGTAGCTTTGATTTTGTACTTGAATATGGAATGTGCAATTGTAAAATGCGCTATTTCAAATAAGCACAATCCAAGGAGGAAGGCTTGTAGTAATGTCCTTTACTGTGAGTTTTAAGATAGAAAGATTTTCAATAAAGTTTGAAATAAACACATGTGTTTTTAAGTAAATTTTTTACTAGAAATCTAACCAAAAGGTCATTATTAAAATCTTTGTCCATGGAATGTGCTTACAATTCCTCATTTGAAACAAAGATGACTAATAAATAGTCTTTTCTTTATTTTTCCAATAATCAAATGATAGACATCCATGAATCATTGTTGAATGAATAATGATATGTGTTATGTTTTGTGTGTGTTAGAGCAACAAGAGATTGCAAAAGAAAAGGCAGGAACGCCTTTGACTTGGGAGGATACACGCAAAATGAAGTACTTATGGCGTGTGTGCCAAGAGACCCTACGGTTGCAATCCCCTGCGCCATTATCTTTTCGGAAGGTGATCCGAGACTTTGAATATGAAGGGCACACCATTCCAAAAGGGTGGTTGGTGAGTTTTAATATCACTACATAGCACAAGTTGTCATTCATTGAGAAACACCCCTTGCTAGTTTATGAATTTGTAGTGGAGCAAATGTCCATGCCAAGTTGGAATTGAAAACAAATTTGTGTTAGAATTGAATTTCCCGTAGGTCAAAATTGCCTTTGCTAAGCTCTATGATGCTTGCACTTCTATGTAAGTAGTATAAAAATTACTTTTTATTGTGTTTAGGAGTAGCTTTGATTTGTCAAGCTAAAAGCAACTCCAAAAGTTCATGTCCAAAGGTAAAAAGAACAGATTTCTAGAAGTTGGGAAGTTATCTCCTCCACTATTCACAAGCCTTAGCCTCTCTAACTTTTTGCCTGCCATTCCTATTCTCCTCTTCCAAATGGTGCACACCCATGTACAATTTCAGAATTTCTCTTAACTCTTCAGCACCTCCCTTAACCCTAGGGTTCCGGGTTTTTAGGATTCGGTTGATTTTTAGTACACGGAAGTTTGCCAGAGCCTTCTAACACCCAGATTTTTTTCAGATGTTGTAGAAGAATTTTCTTTCATATTGTTTTTGCACTGTTTTGCAGCTCATTTGGACTATGAACCGCTCCCACTATTCCCCCGAGTTCTTTCCTAACCCTGAAAAGTTCGACCCAACTCGATTTGAAGGCTCGGGTCCTGCTCCATACACAATTGTTACGTTCGGTGGAGGACCTCACATGTGTCTGGGAAACGAATTCGCCCGGACGGAGATGTTGGTGTACCTGCACTACCTGGTGCTGAGCTTTGAGTGGGAGATGGAAGATCCAGAGGAGGTCATCAGGATGGATCCCATGCCGTCGTTCGCAAAGAATCTGCAATTGAAAATTCGCAAGAAGGAGAATGCCCTGGCCTTGTAAGTGAGAGAAACCGCAAGCAGTTGGAATGATTGAACAGTCTGTAAATGATGAAGAGTCTGTTCCTCGAAGTCCAGACAATTTCACTCCGAAGAATCTTGACCTTTGTAATTAATGTAATTGACAATCCATATAGACATAATGTTTCTGCTTTGCAATTTGTAACATCTTTTCCAAGTACTTGGTTGGCTCCTTTAAGGCAACCACATGTGATTGTAACGCTTCTAGCGTTAAGCTGTTTTCTATTATCAGACTGGCCGGATTATCAGACTGGTCAGATTCTTGTGTATTCTTATTAGAAACTCTTACTAAGAGGAAATATATGAACACAGTAAACAATGCGTTTTTTTGGATTTCATATGTCAAATGATTACTCGAGGATTTCATAGGTAAATAATCGAAGAAACGACACGAGATTGGATGTTGAAATGGTCAATACAAAATTTCCAAAACCTGTGTGCAAGATTTTGGAATGTCATGTTTTGGTAGTTTTTGCTGTTAGAATTTGTTGTATTAATTCAAGATTGTGTATCTCTTGCACACAGATATTAACCAGTGTGATGAAGGAATTTGAGGCCTGCTTTTATGAGGGGTTTGAAATGAAGTATCCTTCCCATGTATTGAATGGCCTGGTTGAGCTAGGTCGACATGAAAACATTGTCGGCAAGTGTAAGTCATATTAAGAATTTTAGATAAGTTTGGTAGCTTCACGTGTAAACGATCTGTGACATTGATTGCCACAAAAATTCTCGTATAACACGGGGCAGGCACCCTTGAAGAATTTGGGTCCTCTCCCCTCGACCTCCGCAAGACTTTTACAAACTTTTCAAAATTGCAGGTTCACTTCAAGCACACTACATCCACATTGCCCAATCACATGTGTAAACAACAAAGGAAATGGGCAAAAACAGAGATGAGGGTTGAGTGCAAAAATCAGTCAGACCGTTCGATCGATAGCTAGTATTCTGTCGCAAAGCATCTCGGATGAATACCTGTAGCTTTCTAAACACATGGCTTGCAGTACAAAACATCTCTTTACATCACCGAAATCACTTCCGAATAATTTGTGAAAGTAAAGTGAGGTATCCACGTCTGGGAGCACCATGAGCCGTGCCTAACATCCGTCTACCCCAGTAAATCAAGAGGAACGGTTGTGCCCCTGTTCTTCCTCAAAACTTATTAGTTCAAGAAGGGGGATACCGAACTGCGGTAAAGATCACGGCTAGGCAAGGAGCCAGCTTTCTGAGCAATAACACCTTCGACGCAGAGTATCAACTCCATCAAGTCCAAATAGAATGCATATGCTGCTTGTATGACATTCTCCTCGAGAAACTCCAGGCCAACATCCAACTAAATGTACGGTACCATCTTCAGCCTCCTACTTAGGTCGAGACTACAATCGAATGAAATTGAGGTCATTGATGTGAACACTTTAGCGATGAAGCTTAGTTGAAATTCAATGAGCTACAAAGGGATGGGTCAGCAACTTGGATCGATAGTTTCACCTCCCACACTGAGGTCCTTGTCTACTCAGTCCCATCTGCACTTTGAATTGTTGAAGCTACTGAGTGTAACCAATGTTTGTATTGTTGCACGTGCAACATGCAGAGTTCGAAGAAACTTCGTTAGCTCTATCCGCAACCCATTTGGCTTTCCTGAGGCCTGAAAGTCCATGGCAACAATGCAGTAACAGACTCAGCTAGTCCCTGTACCCATGCTGCAGTCATTAATGTCGTTAACCCTTAAAAGGACGGACTGCTGACCATGGAAATCATTCCTTTGGATATAGTGAGAATCATTGGCTTAAAAAAATACAAAAGCACTCATTGGAAGTCAAACTATTGTAAAAGATCTCGCCTTTTCACAACAAATATCTGACAATGAATAGTTGCACTTTTGTCCTTCAGAGAAGGAATCCTTGTCATTCATTGAACACAAAACATTCGCAGTTTCATTTATGGGTTAAAATTTGCATGATCTTGCATTATAAAACACAAGTGGTAAATGTCTTGTTCATTCTCTAGCTAGATTCTCAACCATAATTAGAGTTTCCTTACCCGATTCTGTGATTTTGCCCTCGTAAGAATGCATTGTACATTCTTCATCATATAAAGTTTTGTTTGGAGAGCCTAGTTTTGTCCAAATAGAGGATTTGAAGGAACAAATTAGACTTTGGACAAGTCTTCATGATCTCAAACTTTGGCATGATTTTTTGAAACTTTATATACATATGCAAATTTTCAAGAGCTTTGCATGGTTATAATTCTTACTAAAATGGGTTTATAGTTCAAGAATTATAAGCATTTTAATTCAAATTTTGCAAGAAAGGGCAAGTTGGGCACTTTAAGGTAATTTCACTTGACTTTTGGTAGAGTAGCAACTAAAGAAGTGAACCACAAACTAAAGTTCCCAATGATGGGAATTCTTGACACTACAAGAGGAAGGGGTGTTTTAAGTGAATTTTTAAGTATAGTTCTAAACTTAAGATTTCAAATAATGATCTTTTAAGGGAATTTTCAATAAGAAAAAATTTACTAGAAATACATGTGTTTTCAATAAAATTTTGCTAAAAATCTCTTTAATCCCTCATCATTGCAAGGGACCAAAAGTGTCTTCACATACAGTTTCAAGTTCAATTCAAAGTCTTGTAACTTTTGCATCCAATGTCCAAATTCAATAAATAAAAAATTGTTGGAAAATTTATTCTTTTTCTTCTCGTTTGTGTGGTAGGATTTTCAAATCAATTCAAAATGTATAAATTAATTGGAAGCCAATAGAAGTTCACAGGTTCAATTTGAGTCCACCAAACTACATTTTATGGTTGCAACTTTGGGGAGGTTGTATCTCCTTCATCCAATGTTTGTTTTCAATAAAAATTTGTTGTGTTATGTTTCGCTTTCAATCTAGTTATTGTTATAATATTTTCATGTCAATCTAAGTTTTTTTGAATGTTTGGGAGCAATTTGAAGTTCAAAAATCCTGATATTTTTAGATTATAGTGAACTTTAGTGGCTTGTTTTTTCTCCATACAATATCCGTCTTCAATAAAAAAAAATATATATATTTGGAAAAGTTGCACATACTAGTCTAGTTTGTGTGGCTAAAGTTTCATATTAATCTAAGAAGTTATGAATGACTTAGAAGCATTTTAGTAGGAGTTTCAACATCATATGTGTTTTTTGCAATTTTTCTTACCTATTTTTTGACATTTGCAAGACATTTTGCAAACACATTGAGTCAATTTATTGATATTTTTTCACTAATGTGTTTTTATATTGGTTTTGAATAGCTTTATAGTTTCAAATTTTTTCATTTGAGTAAGTTTAGAAATTGAATTTCACCTCCAAGTATGATGCAAGGAAAATTTCAACATCTTTTTTCAAAACTAAAACATTATAATCTTCCAATCTATATAGTCAAATGACTCCAAATTTGATTCACGTCATCTACAATAAGTTCACTACAAGATTGTATGGTTAAGATCTTTATAACTTAGTGATATTTACATCTATATTAGTTCAAAAACAATGATGTTTTTGAACTTGAATGGGACTTTAGCAATGAGGGGTTAAATGTCATTACTTATAACAATATGTTTAGAACTCTACTTAAAAATTCAATTAGAACACCTTTTTTTTATTGTAGTGTAAGAATATGATTCTAATGACACTACTAAAAATTCATGACCAAAACAACAAAATTTCAATTCAAATTTGTTAAATGATTAAGTCATTTTAGAGGTGTTGTTTTGAACAAAATCAAACTAAAATTTGTTGATTTTTTTTGTTGTTTTGGAAAAATTTTAAAAAAACATTAAATAAATTTTTACATTATTTCCTTTTTTTTAAATAAATTTTCTTTTGGGTGGTGCCCATTTAAAATGAAATTTTTTTCTACTTGGGTAGCCACCTAGGTCAACCGCCATGTGGGTAGATGCCTTTAAGGGGATTCAAACCTTGAACCTCATGTTTGGAGGTTCAAGGTTCCAACCACTAAACCACCCCAATATTTAAGTGACCATATGTAATCAAGACAATTTTATTTTATAGTAAAATTTTATTTTTTTGAGTATAAAATGGGTTTTATGTTCAAAATTTTGAGCAATAAAGTGTGAATGTGGTGATAGTTGATGTTTAAATGTGAAAAGTCTCTTTAGTTTGAACGGTTGTGAATTGTGACAGTTTTTATCAAGAGATTTGAAGGGGTGTTTTTGAGAATGGAGAGTGATAAATAGTGGTTTTTCTCTCATTCTTCTCTCTTCTTTTAATTTTTCTCTTGCAATTTTGTGTGGTGAAGTTATGTTTTTTCATTGTCATCTCGAGTTGTGATTTTTTTATTCACTTAAGTGTTAATTTTATTGCTTTAAGCATTACATTTCATTTTGGTGTTACATTGCTATGAGCAATTTTTTATGAAAGAGAATCTCTTTAAGAGAATTTCTATTATCTTTTGAGTAGAATTTTGTCTATCAATGGTGTTTCATCTCTTAAGAGAATTCTTTGTGTCAATGTTTAAAGTGAGAGGGGAAGAAAAGTGGAGCAAAATATTGAATTAGTAATTAATTTGTTAATTCCAGTGATTGGAAATTATTTTTATTTAAAAGATTGGAATATCTTTGTGTCACAAGTAGATATATATGTTAGAAATAAAATTAGGAATTGAGATTTATTTGGAATTGGGAAATGAGTTTAGAATTCTAATGAATAGAAATTATTGAACAATTGTAAATAATTGATGTACATTTTAATTATGGAATGATTATCCATATGATTAACAAATGGTATTCCAATTGAAGTTATATGTACATGGATTAATGCTTGAATGTGTATTTAAATTCTTATGTGATATTTGTGTGTGAAATTGTTTATCTAAAGTGCAAGTTGAGAGAATTTCTATGTTGTAGCCATATTTTATTGAGAGAAATCAATTGCTTGACTATAGAGTTAATATGATGGGAATACAAATGATGTAAAATGGATAGAGAACCTATTAACTCAAAATTGAAGCAATGTAAATTTTGTAACCAATTGAATTTCGCAAAAGTAGAATGTCAGACTAAAAAGGAACACATTAAGATAGAGGATAAGAGCAAAGATTCAATAGAAGACAAATTGGAAAAGATTTGTAGCAAAGAAAGATCAATTGGAGATGCTGAATGATGAAAGAATATTTTCAAATAAAGACCGGAGCCTTGATAAGGGAGGAATTCAAAATACTTTAAAATAATTTAGCAAAGCATATTATAGATTCTTTAAGGAAAATTTTAGAATTGCTTAAGCACTGTCTTTGGTTGTTTTCAATTCCTAAAAAGGATATATGGTACATTTACTTTAAGTAATTAAGACATTAGCGCTTAAAGCAATTTCGAAACGAAATGATATTTGTGCAAAACAATTCATAAGTTCTCGGTTAAACCGAATTTTCAAAGTTCAAATATGTATTGTGTGATGCAAGTTGCAAATGAATATATTTGTAATATATTTCAATGAATTCAAAGTATGAGATTTGTGGATGTAGGTGCCTTTAACTCACACTTTTTAAATTTATATTTTATCTTAAGATAGGACCAAGACGGATTTAGTGGTTAGAAATTTGTAATTATAATTGAACAGAAACTAGAGAGAGAATTCCTTCCCATTCCTAAATAGAATATGAAAGATACCAAATACCCTAATATATTAAGATGAAAGATATAATTTACCTACAAAGTGACATTAGCTAATTAAAACACTAAGCTAATTTGAGTTTTCCCTGAACGAACCTAATTGGAATTGCCTTGGTTTTGTCTTATAAAAATTGAACTACACCATACAAAAATTAGAAATTTATATATTTAGTTTTTTCATTGTTTTTTCATGTGTTTTGTATTTTCAGTGGACTTCAGAGGTCATTTAGTCATAGTAAAACACATTTTTTCAAAAAACTTGAAACTAAAAAACATTGTACATTCAAGGCAAATTTCACCTTCAAAAACCCATTTGTGATTTTGAATTCCCAATAAAAATTTATGAACAAAAATTAGAGAGGATGTTTGAAGATGTTAAAATAAATGTTCTTAACTACCCCTCTCTGATTTTTGTCTATAACTTTTTATTGGAGGATTGAAATCACAAACGGATTTTTGGAGGTTTAAGGTATTTTGAACTTACAAATTTTCCCAGTTATATTTTTTTTGAAATTTTTTTATTCTACTATGCGAGAATGGACTCTTAAGTTTGTTGAATTGAAAAAAGACTGAATTTTACATGATTAATTTTTTTTTTAAAATCATTATATTTAGATTCTCAAATATTTCAAAAAGACTCCAAAGATTCCAAAAATATTCTTAAGAGATTTCAAATTCAACAAAAACTTATTGATTTGGTCATTGCACTATCCAAATCAACAAAAAGAATGTCATTTTGTTGATTTTCACAAAAAGTTACAAAATGGTCATTCTATTGTCCCAAATAACATAAATCAATTGAATTTTTGTTGTTTTGGTCGTGCATTTCTAGTAGTGTGATGGGAATGTATAGAATACAACATCTTCAATCATTAGAAAAATTCTCAACCCTCTAGAGGGTTGCTTCAAAACAGTTGAAAAGACCTCAAGATTACATTTAACTTTGCTCAATGATTTGTTTTTCCCTATGGTTGCTTATCTAAAGTTATGATGTTCGATGAATGTTAGTGGTTTGAAACCCAAGTTTAAATAGTTAAATAATGAGGGTTCAAGTATTATAATACAACTTGACCCTAATTATTGCAAGCCTTGTTTTTTAGTTAAGTTATGATAAAGAAGCAAATGTCCAAAATAGTTTAATGATATCTACCATCAAGAGGTTCTTTTTAATGGCATTGTGATAGACTTAATTCTTATCAATTGGTGCAAACAATGTGTGAAGAGTTTGGTTTTATAGAGAGATCAATTGACCATGGTGAATCTTCAAGGGTATGGAATATTTAAAAGATAAATCATTCATTGTCAAAAGCAGGAATTATATTTAAAGTCAAATTTTAGACCCCATTTAGGCATAGTAGAATGATTTTTTTCAAAAAACTTTGAACTAAAGTAAGTTAGAGAATCAAGATAGTTTTTATTTCCAAAAATCTGTGTGAGGCTTAAAGCCTTCAAGAAAAAATTATGGAAAAAATTCTAGAAGGGATTGAAAGGGAAATTTTCTGACATATTCAAATACTATTTTTGAATTTTGCCCATAACTTTTTATTGGAGGATCTAAACCTCAAACGGATTTTTAGAGATTAAAACAAGCTTGATTTTAAAACTTTATTCTATGCAAAAAAAACATTGAAAAAAATCAATATACTATGCCTAAATGGGGTTTGAAATTTGACTTTGAATACAATTTCTACTTTTGACTTAACTATGGGTAGTGGAGCTCCTATTAATCCTAATTTACATATCTTGCATGCTTTGTTCTACCTAACACTATTAGACTTGTATAAAAAAAATTCTCTATTCATCTTCAAACACTTGAAACTAAGTGGCTTTTGAATCTATAGTAGATGGCTCTAATTCAAACCCTCTTCATCAAATCAATCATCCCATAAGTGGCTTCAAAAGCAATAAACAATGGATGTGAATTGGAATGCTCATAATGTGAGAGCATTGATGAAATTTGTTCATACTTCTTTAATGGATGGAGTAAGAGCTAGGGAGGGTCCATTTCAAAGGCAAGGTGGGTTCACTTAATTTTCCTAAATAGGAATTGATTGCCCAATTGCCTTCTTACACATGTTAGAAGAATGTAGGATTCATTTAAGTTTAGTAAGGGTCACATTTAGGAACCTTGTGTATTACTTTTTGAATGCTTCACTACTTGTTTCTAGTCTAATCAAATCTTTTTTCAAATTGCGTGTGTATGGGTTTTGCAAGGTTTAGTATCACAAATAGGTACCTATTGGAGAATTCTTTGGAAATTCATAATTAATTCATAAATGCTCCAAAAAATATGAAACCACTTTTATTAGATTCCACATCCATTTTTCTTTGAGTAAAAAATAAGGGAAAATAATTTTAAGCATCTAAAATCCATCTTCAAGCCCGACCATCCCCTAAAGTGATAATTTATAAATACACTACATTAGTTGGAAAATAAAAGAGTTTAATAGTTGTGTTGGCAACTAGCTTGAAAATCCACTTTGTTATGGTTTAAAACTTCATTAGATTTGATTAATTTTCTAATTAATCAAATTCAGTGAAACTCAAACATGTGTTTAATAGACATTGTGGCTAGATACCCCTACTAATTCTTAGGCAATTAATAAATTGGTTTGGTCACTCTAAAGTGGCCCTCCAAAAGGATGAGAATTTTTCTAATATATGGGAAAAAGGGAAATAAATTTTCAATAATGGTAACTCATTGGAATAAAGAGGGACATTTTTGCAATGGTATCTAGTATATTAGGAACTTAGTTGATCACATTGTGCTTCTAATTTCCATAGAAATTACAAATTTTATATTGTACATATAATTTTGTTATTACTTGTAGAAAAAAAATGTATCGAGCATATACTCTTGGGATTCTTCTAATTTGAAAGTATGAGGTGAAATTTTATTCTATAAGAAGGCCTACTGTATTGTCATTTCTTCACACATCCATAATTGTAGAATTTTTATGTATTGGATACATTCTAATTCTTTATTACATTTGAAATTTGGTAGAAATATGCATGATATGTTCTTCAATATGGTAGTTTTTAAAATTTAAAATTCATAGTGCAAATAATTCTTAGAAGCAGTAGTCAAAGTCATTTGAAATTCTTAGGCAAGGTAAAAAAAAAAAAAATTTCACTTCAAATGCAAATATTTTGCATTCCACGTAGTCAAACTTGACAAAATTTTCACCACATATTCATATACAATTTTAGTGCAAGATCCTATGGTTCATTATTTACAACATTTATTTTTTCCATCTTTTTGGATCAATGTAGTAGAAATAACAGCTTTAGTAGATTTTGATGGAAAAAGGCCTCATGCATGTAGGAGTTAAAATTGGCATATATATATTGGGAGAGGAGTACTCTGCATCATGTACCTTCTGTTTTTGACTAGAAATTGACTAGGACAATGGCTCTCTAGGCTACAAGCCTTTAGGAAATTTGAAGAAAAATTTGTAGAAATTGCAATAAAATTGTAGCAACAAAGATCTAGTTAATTGATTTATTGTACAATATTTATTATTTAGGCACTCCAATACTCAATCTTTGTACTAGTATATGTTTTTCCAATTGTAAGTTTCCTTGAATTGGAGTGATTTCAAATAGGAGCCAAAAAATTGTGACAATCCACTACAAGAGAAAGAAGTGTTTTAAGTGAGTTCCGAGTAAAACTTTGCTAAAAATCTCATTAAAGGTCATTATTTATAATCTTATGTCAAGATCTATACTTTAAAATTCACTTAAAACACCCATTTTTCATGTAGTAATCATCTATATAAAGTTTCGAAAACTACAACTATAGTAAGAGGCTCAAAAAGCTTGCCTTTAAGAGTTGATTGCATTTCTTTTTAAATTAACTATTTTAAGTATTTTTCAATAAATCTTTATAGAAAAAATAAAAATTGGAATCTAGTCCAAGATGTTTCATATTTTTGAACCTTTGTAGAATTAATTACAAATTTTTGAAGATGAAGTTAAATGGTCATTAAAAGCGTCCACCTTGTCAAATTTCCATTACTTGTGCATTGATGGTACATTGAAGAAAGAAAAATGTACATCCTTGGTACATTTGTGGTACATGAAAATTTTAAAGCCTAGTCAATTATAGGGCCTCTTACCTTATCACTGGTATTACAAACCTCCAACAATGGACTCCCGAATCAAGAACACAAAATATATTTAGGAATATAAATGTTTTCACAAGGAGCTCAAACTACCCAACTATAGAAAGAGAATCATCTCTAAAAAGAATCTCTTTGCCTTCAAGCTCTGCCTTATATAATAGAGACTAGCAATAATGACTATTAGTCTTTAAAATAGACTAGGACTTCTTTTCTACTTTTAACTTTCTATCCTTGGTTTTATTTAGAACCATCTACTAAAGTGAAAGTCCTAATTATACTTCTCCAATCATATTTTATCATATTTTATTTAAATCATTGCTTATCCAAATCTTGATCTTCTAACTCCAAATTCCAATATGCATGTCTTTGTTTGAATTTAACTCAAGTGCACTTGTTATCTAAGTGGAGCTCTCTAACTTCATTGCATTAATTCATCATTTGGAGATTTCTATTTCTAAGAACTCTAGTGCCCTTGCCATCTAATTGGAGTTAAACAACTTAAGTAAAAAAAACCCATCTAAAGATCTCTATCTCCAAGCTATCTCTGCTTATCAACTAGTGCACATTTCATAATAAATTAGTTCATGATCCATTGATCCATAAATGCATTCATCCATCAAAGGTCATGATATGAAGGTCATGACACAATCATCATAAATTCTTTCATAGATCTATCAATGCATTCATCCATCAATGGTTCAAAGGTTGTCACAAGGCCATGTCAATTAGTTTTTGTATCAATTTATAAACCCTAAAAAGTGCCAAAATTATTAAATTTCACCAATTTAAAGTTATTGAGGTTCCAACTTCTATTATTTTCATTATTTAGTCAAAATTCAACAAAAAATTATTGTACATTTCCACAATTATAATTGTAGCTATCAAAATTATAGAATCGTATATACAATATAATTTTATCCATAATTGTTACTTTCAAGCAAATTTTTGGGGCCTAACTCTAAAAAGAAAGGAAAAAAAGGAAGAACAACAACTCTATATACCTCTACACACAAAAACAAGTTTACTTAGTGTTCTAATTGTCATGCACACTAGTTGAATTAACTTGTTTAATATTGTTGAAAATCACAATAAAGCACATAAAGCCTAGCTAATTGAAAAAAAAATTGAATATCTCTATAACAATGTAGATCATGACAATGATTTTTAAGGCTTTACAATATAACAATGATATAATAAAGTATAAAATATAAAAATGACAAACAAAATGCTCTTAAATACTTTTAGGATCCTAAAATCTGACTTTTTCAAATAGAAATTTTCATTTTAAAACCCTAATGATATAAGGGGTCTTTAGACGAATATAGATGTGCTATAAAATATAAGATTTAGAAAAGATTAGTTTTCATTGAAAAACATTATATAATTTATTTTAGAAATGATCAATAGAAATAATGGAAATGATCAATATAGTCAATTTTTGAAGAATATTTATAATATTTTTAGCAAGCAATATTTTTATTGGTAATATATTTTTATCTTTCAGTGATTAATAAAAAATGTCCAAAAATTTGTTTATGAAAACATAATTACTTTCCACTAAAAATAGATGTTTTAATGCTACAATGATATTGTGTATTTCATGCTCATTTTTTCATTAAAAGAATTAGACAATAGCATTTTCAATTTTAATACATGTATCCAAAGATAATCCATTTTCTTATGCAAAATGAAATATAAAAAATTTGCAAAAACTGTTTTTTCCATTCTCAAAGTATTATCCAAAGATAGGCAAGGACTAGAAAATGAGAGCAAATTAAATGAGCAAAATAGGATATTCAAATAGAAGTGAATTTACATTAGATTTTAATGCCACTATAATATTGCTTTTATATCATTATATCAAGTCTCCAATACTTTGGGACTTTTTCAATGTTTGGTAACTACAGTAGGGCAAAATTAGACATATGTTCTAGTCTCTTTTCCATATATGATCTATGGCAACAACACTTAAAATCACTTCACTAAATCACTTAAACTAAAATATTTTTTGTTGAGACTGGTTGTTAGTCAAAAGGAGATTTTAGATTTTCTTACAATGCATTTTCTTGCTAGTCATTGTGTGAATACATTATGAATTTTGAAAGAGTTGAAAATAGAGTTTTAAAATTGATCCTAGCTCTCATAAATAGTAGTTGCACATTTAAACTCTAGGTGTTCAAAGTGAAGATAATATAATCACTTCATAAAAATCAAAATAAACATTTTTAGCTCTTCAAAATATCTATATAGTTGTTTCCTTTTTCATACTTTATATTGATATATTATATTGATTTTTAAGAAGCTTCTTTAACAATTGGTAATTGAATGAATTGTAATTTTCAAAACATTCATCATCCATTTAGTGGATAGTTGAGCAGTTTGTAATTAGATAAGAATTTTTGTAGATCAAATTTAAGAACAAGTCATAATTGGGTGAAATTACTTTAGCCTAGGTCATCTTCCATAAATCAAACTCTATTACTTACTTACTTAATTTGAATATTGTTATAAAGTCCTTAAATAAAGAAATATTTTTAGAGATTTATTGCCAAAAATAGACTTGGTTTAGAGGCCATTACAAAAAATTTTAGCCCTCAAGAGGTTTGTGAGTTTTGAACCCCTTGAGTGCAATTCAAGAGGAATTAAAACTGTTTTTTTTAATCATTTTTTAATGAAAGCAATTGATGTGGTACTACTTATGCCACATCAGCGCCAAATGAGGTTTTCATATTTTTTTCATATTTTTTATTTTTTGGTACTTGCACTCTAGCATGACGAAAAACAAAACCTTAATGGCCCTCTACAGCTTAGATTTTTCCTATGCTTAGATTTAAGAATTTTGAGGATTTTTTGGCTCAAATTTTTTGGTTATTCTTGCCAATGTCATATTATGGAATTTTTCATATCTTTTTTTACATATATTTAAAAATAGTATATATATAAGCACATTCATATACATATAAAAGTTGTATATATATTGTAGTAGTGTCAAGATATTGGAAACATGTAATTATATGATGAATCACAAGAATGCTTATCATGCTTAAGGTTTTCATCATTAATATCAAATGAAATAATTGGATGATTTTTATCTAAGATGAAAACATGATGGATTTTGCAACAAGAGTCATGACACGGATAGTGACACTACATGTTTAATATTATACATACATACACTTCTTTAACTTGTAGTTAAAGACCACATGAGCAATTTAAATTAATTTAAAATTATTAAATTATTAATAAATTTAAATAAATATATAGATCCCTTAAGGTATATTTACTCAGAAGTGCCACTATGGTATAGCTATTAGAGAATTTTTAGCAACTATAGAAGGCTACGAGTTCCCTAAACTATTAGTGTTGGGGATTAGCCTCGTAGTTGCTGCATGATATGGCATAGCAATTGCTACATCACCAAAAAAACAATTTCGATTTTTAAAAAAAATTCTTTTTTTCCATTCTAAATTTTTTTTAAATTAAAAATAAATAAATTTTGACAACAAGAATAATAGGAACAAGGTCAAGGGAATAGGCTTGAAATGGCCCTCCCTCCCCCCTAGAAATCCTCTAATGATCACTAGGGCTTCTTGACAAATAGGGCTTGCCAAATGGACTTCCTTGGGCTTTGCACTTCCTTTGCATTTCTAGTATTGCCTCACTCCCCAATCATCATCCCCTTTACACTCACCCATCATTAGGAAAATTCTAAGGCCTACAAAAGGCTATGAATTTTGCATTGCTATAGGGCAATTATGGAAAAAATAAAAAATAATTTTTAAAATTTTTTTTTTTAAAATTTGGAATCTTACATGGCACTACTTGTGACTATTTTTGAATACTTTTGAATACTTTAAATATTTTTATTTTCAAAAAAATATTTCAAAAAAAGTTTATTTTTTTTGTAATTGCACCATGAGGGTGCCAAAAATAAAATAAAACTCGTAGCTTTCTTCATGATTCAAAATTTACTAATGCTAGAAAGTTGCTATGCCATTTGAACTAATAAGTTACTATTACGTAGTATTGAAATTCAATTGCTAAATTAGGGCATGACAAAAAAGTACACAAAATCAAAATTTTGTGGAATTAGCAACTTGGTGTTTGAAGTGTCATATTTGGCAAGTCCTAGCACTTTCCTTTTCTAGCAATGACTACGGTGGAGGATAAAAACAATCCTAACCACACCTAAGTTTGGGTCAGCCTTGCCTATTGAGAAACATTGGCAACGCTTCCAACACTAAAATTTTAGCCTAAAGTTGATAATCATTAGAAAAAAATGAGTCCTAGGAAGGGCTGTGAGTTGCAAACAAAAAAGAAGAAGCATGGAACGTAGACCTGGAAAAAAAATTTTGGCCAGTGAACCATAGGGCTTCAATAGTGTGGGATAGTTCAATTATAATATTTTTCAAATATTATAATTAAAAAAATTAATATTGAAATTAATACAAAATTATAAAATTATAAAATATGATGTGACATGAATGCGACCACATTAGACTATCTTCTCTACATTAATATTTTAATATTCAATTAAACATTTTAAAATTTAAAATATTTTGTAATATATTAATGCTGAATTTTGGCCATTGTTCCTTACAAGGTTGTGAGTTCTATTATTGGCGGAACTCCTCAAAGGAAAGCAACCCCTTGAAGGGCTAATTTTTTTTTCTAACGCCCTTCAAAATTTGATGTTAGTTATTCTATAACTTAGTCGAGCTATCTTTTGAGTGGATAGTGACAAAACATTATCACTATCCACTCAAGAGAATTAAAAAAAATGAATTTGTTTCATTCAATTGCCACATCCATGTGAGCTCAAAAAAATTATTTCAATTAATTCAATTTGTGTCCCCCTCCACTTCAAAAATAATTATTTGAATTAATTTGAATTCAGTTCAATTTACATCCCCTCTCCCCGCCTATTTGTAATTTAGAAATGCAATGGAATCCCATTCAATATGGGAAAATTCATATAGTATTCATCTCCATATCCGTAGCTTGTATCTCATATTTGTATTCGTATCTGTATCCATATCTCAGTACCATATCCATATCTTGTGTTATTTTTTGGAGATCAATAGTATCAGAGAGGGTGGGGATTTTTTTATTACAAATCAATGGCTCTCGCTTTTTTCTAGTGGAGTGTGTGTATTAATTAATCACACAAGTGTATTGGTTTCTTTTCAGTAGATAGTTATACACCATAGTTATTGTTTTGTATCATAAGAAAAACCATTAGCTACAACCTACTTGCATCATGTATATTTTAATCGTGAATGGCTAAGCTTTCTGTCAAATCCACTATAGGCTCTCAAGCGCAAACAATGGGAGCAAAAGAGTTCTTTGAAACATGTCATTGCTTAAGGGGGTCTACTTAACTTCTAAAGGAGTGCAATTTTTTGAGGTCCAAAAGTACCTCAAAATACTCATATCCAAAGCAAAGCTCAAATCTTCATCCATATTTATTTAAAAAAAATCCTACTAGAGATTCTCTTAAGTCATCTTATTTTAAAAGTATGGCCTTTCAAAATTATAGAGTGAAAATTTCCACCCATTACAAGGACAATGTGCCTAAACTTCAAAAAATAGATTTTTCTAACCTTTCATAAAGATGAAGTTTTGTCTTTCAACATTAAAGAACAAAACATACTTTTTGCAAAATTTGTATGATTTAGTCACTATATTTTAGAAAATGGGTTGAGAGTATAAGGAAATTAAAGAAACTTTAACTAAATTTTTTTTCATATTCATCTTTAAGAATTTATAATGCGGAAGGTGGTACTTAATATAAGAAAAAACTAAATTGCTAATAACTTTGACAAGAAATTGAAAATGACTAATTCCAACAATGAGAATTTTCTAATAAAGAATATATCTCCTATGTTTTTATTTTTATTTGGAAATTTTCAAAATTGAGTTCATAAAATGATTCTATATAATTTTTCTACTTGCAAGATAAAACTCCTTGTAACCTTCATGTCATTATTCTAAATTCAACATTTTGAAATTGGTTTTGGTGCAGGTGTCAATCTAAACAATAAAAAAAACAATAGATGTTTTTTTAGAATAAATATTAAATTGCCTAATTTGACATTAAAATTAGAAAAGAAACTTAAAAATTTTGCAACATTTATTGGAATAGCATGAAACAAAACTTCACATATAAATTAGAATAATTAGCATTTGTCTTTAAGATTTTATGTAGAAATTTCAAATTATTAAGTTGATAGAGCTTGCCGAGATTCTTGAAATAGCCAAAGTAGGCTCATTGGTCTTTTAGGGGGTCAAAGTGGGAGTTTAGTGGCAAATATCTTACACTTTCAACTTTAACCCTAAAAGGACGTGTTGATTACTGTAAAAATCATCGTTTGGGGTATTTGTGTGAATCATTTGCTTAAAAAAACCTTGAGAGCATTCATTGGAGGTCAAACTATTGGTGTGCAAGACCTCCTTCAATTCTTTCACATTCAAAATTCCAAGGATGAATGTCTACATTTTAATCTTATTTAGAAGGATTTTCTACCATCTACTAGACACTCAATATTCACAGTGATATTATGAGGTCAAAAATTCATGGAATATTGTGTTTGTATAAAAAAATTTATGAACACATTTAACCCCTAAAGTTCCATGACTCTGTTTTCCCTAAAACCGCTCAAAAACTGCCATTTTTAGTACAAGTACCAAATTTTTGGAATTTTTTTTTTTGACACATATAACTATAGGATCTCATAGAACACTGATTTAAAAAGATGTAGAAAGAATTTCAGAACCTTTTACTATGTGGATTGCAAGATTTTTGCATTTGAATTGACAAAAATTCTTTTTTTAACCTTGCATAAAATCGTGCAGCTGCACTTTACAAGCTCACTTTTCTATGAAAAAATGTTCAAAATGGTGATGCTTCTTTGGATTTGTTTTTCTAAGCAAGTTGCTTACATGCTTAAAAATTTTCAAGTCATTTGGAATTGTACAACATATAGGGAAAAAACAATAAGTAGAAAGAGATAGAGAATGATTCAAAATACTAAATTGTTAAGAATTGAAAAATGCCAATCCCAATGGCTGTAATGTTCTTATAAACAATGTACATCCTAGGATTTTATATTTTTTCAAAAAAAATTTATATATATATATAAAATGAACTTCCAATTTTTATTTTTGAAAGAAGTGAATTTTTTAGATCTGCCCGGACTGCCCAAGTTGAGAAACAAACAATATATTGGGCCATAACTTTTGACTCCTATTTCCAAATGTCATGAAATTTGTTGCATATGAAAGATATTCCTCGTCCACACCTTCTCTCAAATTTCAGCCTAAAATATGGAAATTTCTGGTCACAATGACTTGCCCAAAAATTCTATACAACCAAAAAATGTAGTCCGGTCCTTTAGGGTTAATTGGTGTTTTTTTTACAAAAGGCTAACTTTCTCTAAGAAATCCATCATTTAGACCATCATTTAGGAAGTTTTTAGAGTTTTTCCAACTATTTTTCATCAATTCCCAAAATGAATTGTTTTTTCAAGTACAAAGTTTTGTTATTTTTCTATTTTTTAATTCAAAATAGAAACTTTATAGATTTTTTCACCAATTTCATTGCCTATGTTTTCAAATTGCAATTATCTTTTTTTCCAATTCCACTTGCTAACTTTGAATGAGCCATTGGTTCTTCCGCAGTATAGATTTAGACCACCCACCTAATGTAAGAGTAGAAAAAGTGGTAGTCTTGGATGCATCTCCCGAGTACCTTTTTTTTCTTCCCCTAAAGGACCATTGTCCCTTCAGGAGACAAATGGGATTTTGGGTTGGTTTTTATGAGCTGAAATTTTTTCTTGATTTAAAATTTTTTTTTTTTAAATAAAAAATTGATTCACTTTGTCAAAATATAATTTTTTTTCAAGTAGTGCTTGGGAACAAAAGTTATGTCTAAATAAGCTCAAAACAAGGGATGGTGGGCAATAAACAAATATTTCAAAAATTTGAATTTGAATTTTTGAATTTTTTTTCTCATAGACTATATTTTGTCCACATTAGGGCTTTTTTTTTTTGGACTAGTGTCCCCTTTGTTGGCCTCACTCTAGAGGCCAATTTTGGGAGGGATGAAGTCAAAGAGGTCAAATTTCTGACAATCTAGCAAAATTTTGCCAAAAATAAAAGCCCCGGTCTACATGTAAAACTTTGATTCATTCCATTTGGATTTGTTCTGAGAAAGTTATAGACAATCTTTGTTTTTCAGGCAATTAGAGCATCTTCTTGAAAAAATTATTTGTAGGATTCAATTTTGAATGCAATTTTTACAATTTAAAAAAAATTCCTCATGGTTTATTTTTCTTTCTAGAAAAATCTCATCATTAGGATTAGTTCATTTTAATTCCATTTTAAAGATATTAATAATTTAGATTTTCCTTCTATCTTGTACCTACTTCTATTTAACAATTTTTTAAAGGATAAAAATAAAGTTTTTTTGAATATATATTTTTTTCACTAGACTCTCAACTGAATTCTTCACTGTAAAGATTTGAAGCTCAAAACTCTATAGTGCAAAAATTTTGAGTTAAAAATGTTCAAAGTAAAAAAATCTAGTCCATTAGTGTATTGAAAAACTTGTTTTTTTCACTTTAAATGTAGATATCTCTCAATCTTTGCAGTCAAAAATTCTGAAATTTTGTATACACATTTTCATACTAGTTAAGTGTAAGATCCTATAGTTAGATGTGGAAAAAAAATATAATTTTTTTACATTTTGCTACACAAATGACAATTTTGAGTGTTTTTCTGGCAGAAACAAGGCCTTGATCCCTCAGAGATTATCAAATGAAAATAACCATTGCATTAAAAAAAAAAACACAAGGAAGCGTCTACCTTTATTCCCAGCATCATCATGCAAGATCATCTAGAGGGCCACATGGAAAAATTGTGCAATATTGTGGTCCCAACTACCCCCCAAATAACACCAGCCAGCCAGTTGGATATATTTGAAGGATTATTTAAATGAGTATTATTAGTCTGTTTCCGTCCACGTTTATCCATAGTTCGTCAGTTTCGCTTCAATTGCCTTGTTCCGATCTCCACGTCAACAAGCGTATCGCTCCCAAGCCCGCCGGATGACGTCATGTAGAGTTCCGTCGTTCGTCCGTCCAAAAGTCGGCTTCCGTCCTATAGCTCGAGACTTCGTCGCGAGATCAGTCAAAGACCATTGGACGGGAGAAGTTCGTTTACATATGCCTTTTCCGACCTTCACGTCGTCGAGTCGAGAGTCCTCCCGTCATGACGTGGATTGACCGTCCATCAGTCGGCGTCCATAATTGCAATAAAGTACGATATTGCGAAGTGGGATTGGTCAGCGACCTTTGGACGGGGGTGGTGAAGTCGCGATTTTCCTCAACAGGGTTCTCTCGAGAGATGAGCATAAAGCTTAATCAGGAGAGGAGAGTTTGTAGGTGTAGTCCGCACTTTTCCCGATGGATTAGTTTACACGTTGTGGATGCGGATCACGATAATTTCTTGTTGTCGTTCGGTGCACGAAAGTGATGGAATAGGTCGATCGAAAACTTCTTCACGCACGCGTTCAAGAGTGAGAGGTCTGCAAGTTTCGTAAAACTCAGAAATTTCAGTTGGAGGATCGGATTCGAGGCAACTGAAGCAATTAGCGGAAGCGAGGTCGGAATTAAGCTTGTTAGTAGGTAATTCGCGAACCTTTGAGAGATTCCATTACAGGACAATTATTTTTCCTTTTTTTTCCTTTTGTACGTTGACGTTGCGCTGACATCTGATGTATCTTATTCGTTTCGCTTTTCAGTGTTTTCTTTCACTTATGAAATCAGAATTCCAATCGCTTTGTTTCAAAGAAACTAGAATTCCGCAGCAAAATAGTCAAAGACACGATACATCTCTTTTTTCCGTTTAGTCATCATTGAGACTGTTGAGGCTACGGTTCCAGACTTCCAGGGGTGTATCAGAACGAAATCGGCGCAAAGAGTGGATATCTATTACCAGGAGTTTTTCGGTGGAAGAGTCAAGATAGGTTTACTATTTTGTTTTCTAGAGGATTACTCCGGCGACGCCGAGACGGAGTCCGTCGTATCCCGTTTTCTTGAATTGGCTTCTTGTTTTCTTAAAAGTCTTGGAGTGCGAGGGAGGGCTTTCCTTTCAATTTGATTCCTGCTGATCAGAAGCTCAATTCCGCACGAAGTCTCGGAGTCAATATCGAATTGGTGATTTGTGCAGGTAATCACGAATCTGAATGAATTCTACAATGATTCGTTTGGTGAAGTATGATTTTCGAGCGCTGGCGAGGGTTTGTTCATTTGTACGTCAATCCGACGATATGTGTTCCTTGCACGACCTTCTTTCCGCACTGTAAGAACAGTGATCGGCAGGCTTTCTTAGCGCGTTCGGTATTTTTGTCATGAGTTAATTACTCCTGCAATTTCTGAACGAAGAGTTCCTGTATTCTCCTTGTATGCATTCAAGTGTGGTGAACAGAGTAGTCTAATAGCTACTCTGTACTGATTAGCAATTACCTCAAGATTTTTCTGACTGCGTCAGAGAAGCTTGAGATTCACGCTAACTCGACAACTTCGGATGCTGCGTAGATTGAAATTGCTCTTCACAGTGGCTCTTTTGTGGGTTTTCTTCTTTCTTAGGTTCAATTTTTTTGTCAGTCTGAATCCTCTCCAAAATACTCATATGTAGTTGGTCGATTGGATGAAAAACTTGGATCTTTATTCTGTTGCATCGGGTGATTGAATCATGAGTGATGCAAAATGTCGAGAATAATTTCAACGAGCGATAGACTTTATCATGATGGAAATTGCGGTTGTCTGAGCATCAAGCTGACAATTGCATCAGGTTTTCGTCATGGCTGCGTCATATCTGTGCACGCCGTACCGCCCTTGATCACATGGCTTGCAGATGGTGCAGATCCGAGTACTCTGGAGCTCAGTGTTCTGACTCTAATCTTGCAAATCGTCCCTTTAAATATTATATGCTCCTACCCGTTTAATGATTTACTATTTTTTGGAAGAGGAGGTCAGGTTCCAGGTGATTCTGATTGTCGAAGCTGGTATTTTCTTAGCTAAGTGCTTTGGTTCTCGAATTCTCGTTGTGCAGATTTTTCTCAGTTGAAAGACTTTTATGCAATTTCTCTCTACTCAGTTTAGTAAATCCCTGTTTGACTGTATAGCTAAGATATAGAGTTGAGTAGCCATAGCAGCAAATTCTGAAAAACAGATTATGATTCTTCATTCAGGATTACATAATTTTTCGGTTCTCATTTCCTCTCTTCTGATTCGCACTGGAGCACGTATTGCTGTAGATAGACTCTAACGGGATCTATTTAATTGATATCTCGGAGTCGGCACGTCGGAACCTGTTAAAACTGCTTCATTGTGAGAGCTCAATGCCCAGTTCATCATTGTTGATGTTTGGGTTTGTAGTGCGGTGTTGAGGGTGTTGTACATTAGATTCATGGATGGTGATGTGAATGCTTCACAGGAAGACGAAGATTGACCTGGGAAGATGGCGGATAGGCTTGAGAGGCAGATGGATGATATGGGTGGGCTGCTTGTTAGTGAAGTGGCCCAAAGACGTCTGAACAGGATAGCATCGCATTTGTGCGACTCCAGTCTTGTGCAGGAGGAACAGCTCAGTAGGGAATTATGTGCGAAACTCATCAAGCGGCCAGTGAATCCGTCAGTCCTTGCTAATCTTATGGCAGGTATGTCATCGTTTAGTCTTATTACTATGTCTGTTTCAATCATCCGCAATGCTAATCTTTTTACAGCAATAGATTCAGTGGCGTTTTTGGGCTCTCCCCGTGTTTATCTTTATCGGGCATTTTACTTCCTACTCCAATCATCTCAATGCTTTTTGAGATGTAGATTCAAATATCTTTGTCCAAGTAGTCAGTTTTGACTTTGGGCTGATATTCAAATGTTGGGTAATGACTGCGAATGCAGAATCCTGAGATTCGTATGATGTTGTCCAGGTGGCTATCCAGCTGACAGGGAGAAGATCTTCAGTTTCTTTATCAACCGGCCGGATTTAGAGACTCCTGTAGAGATTGCGAAGGCAGAGCATCGAGAGATTGTGTACAAGCAGCTGAATGCTCTCGTCAATGAAGCAGGGGTAAATCCGATGAAGTATTTGATGGAGGATCCTACGCGCTATTTTACAGTTGGGGAGGCGGTTGGTTTTATTGATGTATCTCTTGCAATTAAGATGGGAGTGCAGTTCAGGTAAAAGACTAAAATATCTGAAGTCTGTACGAACACTCTGTATTTCTCCTCCTTCTTTCATATGCAAAGTTTGGATACTATCAATTTCTATTTCATCGCACTATTCACTGAAATTTTAGAAGTGATCGGATGTATTGCAGTTTGTGGGGAGGCTCCGTCGTGAATCTGGGAACTCAGAAGCATCGAGACAAATATTTGGACGGCATTTCCAACTTGACATATCCTGGATGTTTTGCCATGACCGAACTCCATCATGGTATGTGCGCGCTAAATACTTCTCATACTAGAATGTTAGGGTTTTTCAATTACTTTGTCTGAGACTATTGTAACTGGTTTCTATTTGAATGTGCCTTCTTTGAAAGTCGATTGACTGACTACCACGTCAAGGATACTTTAGTGAAGAGTAATACCACTTCAAAATGCTCTGCTTTGTGGTGTCACTTGGGGACCATTGCTGCTTCATAACATGACTGGATGGTTAGGTTTCAGCTCTTGTCTCATTTATTGCGGAGACTAAATTCCATCAAGTACTACCAAGTTTATCAGCTAGGAATATTGAGTATCTGCTTTTCTTAAATATATTTGTTTTTCCTATTATTTCTTTTCAGGTTCTAATGTTCAAGGTATTCAGACAACTGCAACATTTGACCGCATGACTGATGAGTTTATCATCAACACTCCAAACGAGGGAGCACTGAAATGGTGGATAGGTAATGCTGCCGTGCACGGGAAGTTTGCGTCAGTGTTTGCGAGACTTCTGCTACCTTCGCCCGATTCTCACCTGGACACAGACATGGGCGTTCACGCGTTCATTGTTCCCATTCGGAGTATGGAAGATCACTCTGTACTGCCTGGAATCGAGATACGTGACTGCGGTTTCAAAATCGGGTTGAATGGGGTTGATAACGGAGCCCTAAGATTCGACAATGTTCGTATTCCTAGAGACAACCTTTTGAATCGCTTTGGAGATGTATCTAAGGATGGAAAGTACACTAGCATACTCCCAACAATCAACAAACGTTTCGCTGCAACGCTGGGAGAGCTTGTAGGGGGAAGAGTGGGTTTGGCGCATGGTTCTGTTGGAGTACTGAAAGCTGCATCTACAATTGCTATCAGGTCTTCCTTCTTCTTGAATTATTGCATTAGATTTGAATTTTTTACTTGTTTAGGAAAACACGTAAATCTGACATCCTGGTTTTGCAAGATGTTGGACAACTGATGCGTTGCGTTCTGCTCATTTCTATTTTGTTGTTATTGTCGATGGATTTAGGGAAAGAGCAAGTTGTTTTTGTAAATTTTTGAAGTACTCTCAGAGTCTCAGCAACTTGGTGAAGTTCTGATATTCAGTTATGATAGTCTGCATAACAACTTAAGGTTTTTACTTGACATTTCTTCTGGTGCAGGTATTCTTTGATACGACAACAGTTTGGACCACCGAACAAAGCAGAAATCAGTATTCTGGACTATCAATCACAACAGCAAAAGCTCATGCCCATGCTCTCTTCAGTATATGCCTTCCATTTTGCCGCCGAGTATCTAGTAAGTCGTTTCTCTTTACCCGAGTCGCTATCCTTTTTCTCAGACTAATGGAATTGAATGTTTCGGTACACATGGAAGGCGATGTTGCAATGACGGAACATTGTGTTCTTTCAGTAAATTTTGAGTGAATCCCACTTCGATTGTGAGGAGGAGGCTCATAGTTAGTTGAACTTTACATTATAATAGCTCACTGAAAATGTCCGTTAAACTGTCACGTAAATCGTCTTCTGGGTTCTTATTAGGAGACACCGCTCAGAGTTAGCTCTTCTTTGCTGAATTAGATCCGACTTTCAGCATAATGGTTCATACCCCAGGATTAACATGTAATTCCAACGTCTTTTTCAGGTGGATCGATATGTTGAGATGAAGAAAACACATGATGATGAGATAGTTGCTGATGTCCATGCCCTATCCGCGGGGCTCAAAGCTTACATTACATCCTACACCGCAAAGGCATTAAATACCTGTCGAGAGTCCTGTGGTGGACACGGTTATGCAGCAGTAAATCGCTTTGGCGCGCTTAGAAACGATCACGATATTTTTCAGACATTCGAAGGGGATAACACAGTCCTTCTACAACAGGTATGCTCGAGCTCCTTCCCGAACTCCTCAACCTACAACCGCAAAATGCAGTTGGAAGGCAGTATAACTGCATAACAATAATAGTTTGGTCTTCATCTATTTTGACCAATACCTTTTATCGTACCTAAGTATAGTCATTTTTCAATGATTTTCTTGCTTTGAAGGATGGGATAAACTGTGGATTACCAATTTTGGCAGGTAGCTGGAGATCTACTCAAACAATACAAGAGAAAATTCGAGAGTGGGGCACTCAGTGTAACCTGGACTTACTTGAGGGATTCCATGAGTACATACTTATCCCAAACAAATCCCGTGTCCACACACCGGGAAGGTTACGGTCACCTCCGAGACCCTCGGTTTCAACTGGATGCTTTCCAGGTACCTTCGATCTCCGGACCTCTAGGTGGTTTATCAATTTCAGCATGTTGATTCATATCTTGTCGAGCTCAAGGTCAATCATCTATTTTTGCAGTAACTTGAAAGCATTGAATCTTCTATGACGACTGGCAGATATATGAAAAGTTTGCCTTGCCGCTTAGACATCCGAACGCGTTTCAATCTCGTCGAAGCTGGTTCCTCATGTGATCATAATTCTTGTCTGTGTGCAGTATCGCACGGCAAGATTGCTACACACGGCAGCGCTGCGATTGAGGAAGCACTCGAAACGTTTGGGCAGCTTTGGGGCCTGGAACCGCTGCCTTAATCATTTGCTCACGCTGGCCGAGTCTCACATTGAGTCAGTCATATTAGCTAAATTCAGCGAGGCAGTGGAAAGGTGCTTCCTTCATGTCATTCCGAAATTGCTCTTTTCGCTTGCCCAGTGCCTTTCACTGTTGCTGCACCTCTTTGACAGAAATGTTCTCTGTTTCACTACAAGTGGTGACTGACCCGATTTTCCATTCTTGCTCTCAGGTGTGAGGACAGGCAGACGAGGAAAGTGCTGAACATGGTGCGTGACTTGTATGCTTTGGATCGAATCTGGAAGGACATTGGCACGTACCGCAACCAAGACTATATTGCGCCGAATAAGGCCAAGGTAAGTACTTGGCAATCTTTGATAACGTATCGCGGCTCTGGAAACTGTTCAAGCAGTATCAATTTCTGTATGTGCTTTCGTTTGGAGTATTTGATTCACCTTACATTGACCGTCTATGTTTTCCGACGCTTCGAACTGATCCTCTGTTTACTTGGGGTATTTTATCCTGGAATCGAGTTTCAGTTTTTAATTACTATTTATCTTTCTTCCATTTTTCAGGCTATTCATCGACTGGTCGAGTATTTGAGCTTTGAATTGAAAGGGGAAGCGGGTTCTTTAGTTGACGGTTTTGGCATTCCCGACGCCCTATTGCGCGCCCCCATCGGCCTTCAGTCGGGCCAGTACTCTGAGTATACACAACACGTGGGATTTGAGTGCTAGAC
Source organism: Pseudoscleropodium purum (assembly GCA_963969395.1). Taxonomy (NCBI): domain Eukaryota; kingdom Viridiplantae; phylum Streptophyta; class Bryopsida; order Hypnales; family Brachytheciaceae; genus Pseudoscleropodium; species Pseudoscleropodium purum. The sequence goes on from OZ017797.1 coordinate 9,368,714, forward strand.
CGACTCGTATTGCAGTTTTAGGTGTTACACAACTTAACGTACAAGCATAAAAATTACTCTTATTCTTGACCACTGCTGAGTCAGCGCACTTGATGGAGTTGATACTTTGCATCGAAGGTGTTATTGCTCTTAGGGATGGCTCCTTGCCTAGCCATGATCTTTACCGCAGTTCGGTATCCCCCTTCTTGAACTAATAAGTTTTGAGGAGGAACAAGGGCACAACCGTTCCTCTTGAATTACTGGGTAGATGGATGTTAGGCACGGCTCACGGTGCTCCCAGATGTGAATCCCTCACTTTACTTTAACAAATTATTAAGTGATGTCGGTGATGTACAGAAATGTTTTGTACTGCAAGTCATGTGTTTAGAAAGCTACAGATATTCATCCAAGATGCTTTGCAACAGAATACTATCGATCGAACGGACTGACTGATTTTTGCACTCAACCCTCATCTCTGAAATTTCACATTTCCTTTGTTGTTTGCACATCTGATTGAACAACGTGGATGTAGTTTTCTTGAAGTGAACCCAGTGCAATTTTGAAAAGTTTGTAAGAGTCTTTGCTGAGGTCGACGAGAGGACCCAAATTTTTCAGGCCGGGTGCCTACCCGTGTTCTACAAGAACATTTGTGGCGATCAATGTCACAGATCCTTTGCACGTGAAGTTAACAAAACTTATCTAAAACTCTTGTGACTTGCACTTGCCCACAATGTTCTCGTCCGGACCTCAATTCATGGGAAGAATAAGTTACTGCATTTCGGAAAAGCAGGCCTTTACTTCCTTTACTGGCTAATATCTGTGTGCGAAAGATATACCGTACAGAAGCTTGAATTAATTGAACGAAATCTAATAGCAAAAACTACCAAAACATGACATTCCAAAATCTTGCACAGTGAGTACACACAAGTTTTGAGAATTCTGTTTTGACCATTTCAACATCAAAATCAGGCTGTTTTTTTTTATCATATAAAATCCTGGATTAATCATTTTGCATATGATATATGAAAAACGCATTCTTTATGGTGTTTGTCTCTTTCTTCTCGATAAGAGTTCCTAATAAGAATACATAAGAATCTGACCAGTTTGATAATAGAAAACAGCTTGACACTAAAAGCGTTACAATCACATGTGGTTGCTTTCCAAGAGCCAACCATGTACTTCGAAGAGATGTTACAAATTGCAAAGTAGAAACATTATGTCTTACAAGGATTGTCAATTACAGTAATTACAAAGGTCAAGACTCTTTGAAGTCGATAGCATGGACTTCGAGGATGAAGAGTCTCTTTCATTTACGCCAATCATTCATTCCAACTGTTTGAAGTTTCTCTCACTTACAAGGCCAAGGAATTCTCCTTCTTGCGAATTTTCAATTGCAGATTCTTTGCAAAAGATGGCATGGGAATGTTTTTGACGACCTCCTCTGGATCTTCCATCTCCCACTCAAAGCTCAACACGAGGTAGTGCAGGTACACCAAGATCTCCGTCCGGGCGAATTCGTTTCCCAGACACATGTGAGGTCCTCCACCGAACGGAACAATCGTATAGGGAGCAGCACCCGAGTCTTCAAATCGAGATGGCTCGAACTTTTCAGGGTCGGGAAAGAACTCGGGGGAGTAGTGGGAGCGGTTTGCAGTCCACATGAGCTGCAAAACAGTGCAAAAATAATATAAAAGATTGTCCATAACATCTGAAAGACATCTGGGTGCTACAAGACTCCGGACAAACTTTCATGTACTAAAAATCAACCGAATCCTAAAAAGTTAACCCAGAACCCTAGGGTTTAGGTTTGTTTCTTGAGAAGTTAAGAGAAATTTTGAATTCTACATGGATGTGTCCACCATTTGGAAGAGGAGAATAGAAATGGCTCGAAAGCAAAAAGTTAGAGGGACTAAGGCTTGTGAAAAGTGGAGGAGTTTTGGAGTTGCTTTTAGTTTGACAATTAGGCCAAGCTACTCTTAAAATGTAATTTTTTCCCTACTTATGTAGAAGTGCAAGCATTATAAAATTTGACTAAGACAATTTCAACCTATCAAAAACACAATTCCAATTTCAATTCTTTTTTGATTCTAACATGGCATGGGCACTTGCTCTAATACCAATTCATCAACTAGCAAGGGAAGTTTCTCAAGGAAATTATAGCTTGTGCTGCATAGTGAAATTAAAACTCACCAATCATTCTTTCGGAATGGTGTAACCTTCATATTCAAAGTCTTGGATTGCCCTCTGAAAAGCAAATGGCACAGGAGGCTTCAATCGCAAAGTCTCTAGGCACACATGTCATGTGTACTTCATTTTGCATGTATCCTCCCAAGTCAAAGGTACTCTTGCCTTCTCCTTTGCAATTTCTTCTTGTTCTAACACACACAATCAACAACAAGGATTCCATTTCTTAAATTCTTTTGATTAGACTCATTAAAGCTTAATTTGAAGACTTCAAAAACATGCATATTATAGGTCAAATAATTTGTATATGAGACAAATGTGCTACAATGTAGCAAGAGTGCTAATTATATTCAAGAATCTTATTAGAGCGGTTTAAGTGTAATCACAAAATCCTCTGCACTCTACATGTCAAATAAGCTTAATGGCTAGAGTGAGTGAGTAGAGTTTGTTAACAAATTTCAATACCAATTGAAGTTTCTTTGATTTGGGAGATTTGAGATTGCCATACATGTGAGAAAGGGTCACTAACTACATTCATTGTCCAATTGTAAGCTAGGCAATGTAAAGCATGAAGAACATTTGTAAATCATTTTCTCGTAAATAATTGACAAAAATTACAAAATTAATGAGGGATGTTTGAAGCGGTTGATGGGATGCACCTTGAATAACCTCCTTCCAATACTGAAGATTGAGGAAGAGATACTTCAACAAGTGAGCCAATGTTGTCTTTGATTTCATCCTTAGTTATGAAGCCTCTATTCTCATGTGGGGTGGTTAGCAATATAGAGAGGAGGTCTTGGTGGGTAGAGGCTTTTCCGTCTTTCAAATCTTGCAACCCAAAAATTAGGAAAAAAATTGGAAAGTAATTAGAAATGGGCCAAAAATTGTCCTATTTTCAAAGCCTAGTATGAACCCAAGACACATACATCTCAAGAGACTCTTCTCCATTGATTATCAATTGCTTTAATATTACTTTAGTTGATTGATGGGTTGATATAGAAATGACATGTTTTTAGGTGATTTTTGTCCGTAAGTGTCATAAAGAATCATAGTACTTTAGATGAATTATGATGTTTGGTCCATTAGAAGCTATTATCTTTTACAATTGATTTAATGTAATTGAAGTAAGTACTATGGAGATTTTTAAAGTAAGGATATGGATATTGTAAATCAAAATTTTGAAAACTCTTTTCCATTATAGATTTGGCACTAAAATGATGTTATTTTAATTTTAAAGTCCGTCAACTAACTAAAGTAAAATTGAAACAACCAATAATTAAGCTTGATATACTCATTATAGACATAAAAGTCTACCAAGTTTCCATCTACAATTGTTCAACATTTTGAGGACTAAAATGTTGAAAAAATGGTTATAGAAATGTAGTTAGGTTGAGAATCTATATTGGATATGCCCACATTAGAGGGGAAGTGCAATGTGTGATGTGATATATTATGATAGAAGTTGTTGTACACATGTCACCTTTGTTGTATGAGGGAGTGAAGGGTATGTATCATGGCCTTATGTACAAGCCATGCTTTGTGGTAGAGTGTTCTCTAGAGATCAATAGGCAATTGCATAATCCCCCTGAGATGGTGTTCTATAGCCACCTCTAATTGAAGAAACTCAGGGTCCTTTAGCTTGAGACTCACAAACAAATCTACAGCCATTGCAAATGTGAACTTCTTTATCACTAGTGCTCCTTCAATTAGGTCCTTCCTATCCCAATACTTTGTAAGTTGGTCCCTTGCCACTACATCCATTCAGGGTACAAACTTTTGAAGGCCATCAGTCCCAAAAAATGAATTGAAGAGGCGACATATCTGTCTGTTGTCATCATCAGGGTTAAGATGGGTGCAAGCTATTGAATACTAGTTCTTAAAACAAGCTTTTGCACTCTTTTCACATTTTGAATATTGTTTCCAAATGTCTCTAAATTCTTTCCTAAAACTCTCACCAACACCACTCATAATATGAAATGAGTACACACTTTAAATAAAATCAATAGCTATAATAGTTATGTATGTTTTTAAAATATAGAATAAATGGGATATAAATGAATGAACTAACTTGTGTTCATCACCAAATTTAAATACCATGCTACTGTTGCAAAGTAGCTTTACCATTGAAGGCAGCCAAGCGCTATGTACCAACTTATTTTCATTAGTAAACAAGAATTTGTTGCCTTCAAGAACTGGCATGGATACAACCATGTTGAAAAGTATGTTTGTTTTAAACACTTGCAAATGAATGACAACCAATCACAAGATAGTGAGATTTCACTATTTGTATAAATTTTCTCTGAACATTGAAATTTGTAACATTGCTTCAAGTTAGAGTGTCAAAATTGTGATGCTCAATTGCACAATGCTCCAAAATTAGAATTGATATAAATTTAGGTTTGAAGGAAGCCTACCTTTAAAAACCACAAAGTCATGAATATCCACCACTATAACAAAATTGACCATTCCTAGTTTTATTTGAACTCAAGACCCTAACCCTAGTACCATTGCATTTGTAATAATTTTCATTAAAATGGCATGTTTCAAAAACTAGCTAGCATGAATGAAGAGTTTGTTTGGGGGTAATGACACCAAAGAAGAGCTTCCATATATGTACGCAACACATTTGTTTGAAGAAGTGACGACAAGTGCTTACGCATCATACACATATTTATAATGTACAAACTTTTAATGTATGCCAATCATCATATATGGTTGAAGTGAATCTCTCTCTACATATAAATTTGTAAAATTGGTTAATGAACTTTTTTGGGACATAAAAAGAAATCTCACTACTTCAAAGAAAAGCATGCCTAAGTAGACCAAGCTTCAAGACCTACACTTGCCAGTCCAACTCTTTACAAACTAACAAGAAATTAGCCAAGATACCACAAGTACGTGTTTGTTGCAAGTGTACCTTGCCATACTTGGGCACCCGTGTATTGAAGAACTCGAAGGCACGGTTGTTGTAATTAGCAGTCACGTAAGCTTGGGTTTCACCCAACAACGGCCATCATGTGCTTGAGACCCTGTGAGTCAGTCTGTCTGTGCAGGAAGGCGATTGACGTGAAACTCTGGCTCCAAGGCAAACTGAATGAAGTGTGTCTGTACGTAAGTTGGGGTACCTTATATAGTGCCAAGTAAGTTAATAATTGTGTACCATATATATGGCATAGTTTGGATTTTTTTCGACTTAAATTTTTTCTCCTTTTCTGGCTTTCTGTTTGTTTTTCCAGTTCTTTTGTACGGAGTCTTTGTTTAATTGAGCACGACAAGAACTGTGACTAAGATACCGCGTCAGGCATGGTCATTCACGATTTGCAAGCGAGGCTGACGATGTCATTGAGCAGTACAAGCAGCAACACGTGGGCAGGCGGTCAGGGAGGATTAACCCCTCTATTGCCTTGTGTTTTACCCTTTTTTTAAAACTCTGGAATATTTTATTTGCCACATATGATAAAATTTGCAATTTATGAATTCATTTTTGCAATTATGGACCTCAAATTAGTTGAGGGATGAGATGTAATACAAAATTCAAGAGGCACAAAATAGGGGGCAATTTTGACATTTACCCTTTGGTGGGCAATAGAAGGGTCCATCTTCCCTAGCCCGGTCAAGCCCATTGATAATTGTGTAAACTATTAATTTCTAAAGGTCAAAGACTATTTTTTGACCAAAAACACTCCAAAATTGCCATTTCTGATACAAGCACCAAATTTTGGATGAAAAATATAATGGACACATAACACTATTATAAGATCTTGTAGTAAACTAGTTTGAAAAGACATAGAAAAAATTTCAGAATTTTCCCCTGTGTAGATTGCAAGATATTAATGTTTGAAGTGACAAAAATCATTTTTTGGGCCCTATGAAAATACAAGCAGCTGCACTTCACAAGGTCACATTTGTATGAAAAAATGTTCGAAATGGTGGTGCTTCTTTGGGTTCATTCTTCAAGGCAAGTTGGCTACATATTTGAAGATACATATTTGAAGATTTTTAGATCATTTAGAATTGCACAACATATAAGAAAAATATAGTAAGTAGAAAAAAATACAAAGTGAATCAAAATATTAAATTGTTAAGACTTTAATTATAAAATTGAAAAAATATAATCCCAATAGTGGTAATGTATTAATAAACAACCTACATCATATGTTTTTATTTTTTCAAAAAATATTAAAAATTGAATTAAATAAAGGACTCCAAAGTTTATTTTCAAGTAGGAAATCCATAACTACCTACAAACTAGAACACCTCATAACTTCATCTTATAAATCAAAATGGAATGATTCAAAGCTCTCCACATATATGTGAATCTAGAAAACCAATTTCAGATTTTTATTTTTGAAAAAAGTGTTTTTTTAAGAATTTTTGAGCTACCCAGCAAACATCAAAAATTACATATCTTGCAATAACTTTTGAACCATGTAGTCAAAAGTTTAAAAAATTGTTGGGCCTTAAAGCTACTCCTTGGGCTCATGTTGTGTAAAAAATTTCACCAAAAATAAATAAAAAGTCCATTCATAGTAAGCTGTCCAAAATTGCTATGTTGCCAACTTACACTAAAAGCCTGTGTGTGGCACCATCTCTCTCTTCCATAGACAAGTTGACGAACATAGGAATATTTACCAGTGTTCAAAGTGTCTCTTTTACAATCTCTATAAGTAATTTGAATGATTGGCTAAATCTTTGCCACTTGTAGGCTCCTTTATACCTAAGGTAGAAGTACACATTTAAGATAACTTAAGCATTTTAGCTTGTATGATGTGGAAAGTAGTGGAGAAACTAAGTTCAATGTGTGCAAAAATAAACTTGAGGAAGAATGCAAAAAAAAAATCTCCAATAAGGTACAAACAATGAATCTTTTTCAATGAATAGTGCATTCTATTGTTGTCCGCAAAAAGCCAACCTATAAAGCCATTGCAAGAGGGCTATCCGAATTGGATACTTCTACCATATTCATAAGCAAGTCAAAGTGACTTGGCTACCGTTCCTAATTTCCCACTTCTAATTTCTTCATTTTCATGAGTGCATCAAGCATTCAAGCTAGAGAAATAACTTCAATTCTTTTGCAAGGTTGGCGTGAATTAAGGGCTTGTTCATATTTAATCCCATTTGTAATTACAAGTAGTTCGTCAAGCTACTCAGTCTATAGAAGTGTTCCTAGATTCCATTTTTCTAAGTTAGCATGGCCATTTGCCATGATAATATCCTAGGCCATAGAATATTTTTCAAGAAGAGACTTTTGTAAATCCTTGGAAGGTATCTGCTTAGGCTCACAAATGCAACCTTGCTTATAACTTGCATCCCAAATTCTTCATTGTAAAATCGACCTACTTTATATATTGGTTGTAAAATTAGAATACTAAATTAAGTTGATAATTCCCCATTGTAACTCATTTATGAGTGTGTGTGAACAAACCTTCACAAAAGCAATATAATGCAAGCCCTTCCTTTGGTTTTCAAAGGAGCATTAACCCCTTAAAGTGTAGAAGGTATTCCAAATTGCAAAAATTGCAAAAATATATTTTGAAATGCAACTTAGAATCTTGGGTACACAACTCTTATATTATGTAGCCTTGTTTATAATAACTTATAAGGGTGTATAAATGGTTGGGTGGACCATTTTTCACATCACAATGTTTTTTTCAACAAGATATTTGCATTGCAAGCTACATTGTAGATAATTCATTGCACCATTGTAGCTATAAATTTAAAATTGCATTTTTAACTCCAATGCAAAGGTAACTATGTAATTATTTAGAAATTCTTTTCTTTAAATAAAGTGCTATGAAATTTTAAAGTTGCAAATTAGATTTAGAAAACTCCACATAGTATTTTATAAGAGTTGTTTTAATGAAGAGAACACTCTTGTTATTGTATTAGTGACTCATTATGTGTTGTAATTTAGATCAAGGTACTTAGAAATTATATTGCTTTACTTGATATTGACCTCAAAAACAATAGTTTTGAAAGGGCGGCATTGAATCATATTTTTAAAAGTCCATAGAAGAGTCAAAACAATGTATTTTCCCTCCCAAAAAATTGAAATCCTAAATGATTCTAAAAATTGCAAGTAGGCTTTCAAATCAACATTGAAAACTAGACCAATTTTGAACCGTTGGAATTTCCAAGATTTAGGGTACCAAGATGAGTGGATGATGTCACTTGGCATTTTTAGCAAAACACATTGTAGGGTTTTAAGAGGATCCTCTCCAATGCTTATCCTACAACACCATGTCTCTCTCTCTTTCTCTCCATATTATTGTATTCATTTTTTTTATGCAAAGTTTTTCTAGCTAGCTTTGTAGTGAGTTATATGGATATGAACTTCCACCACATTTGGTCCACTCAACCATGCACACACTTATAATGCATTTTAGTCCAATCTAGAGAGATATATAATTTGTTTTAATGTAGAAAATTCTTGTAGCCCTTTTGGATAGATGTAGTGATGCAATTCCTTGTTACATTCTTGAAAATTACAAACTCATTTTCAAATTGATCTATAGGGCATTTAAATTTATTTATTTTTCCATGAAACAACTTGATTTAGATAAATTAACTTGATGTCTAATAGTCCTATGATTTTCTTAAATTATTTTGTATCTAGTATGTTCACAAGTGCTACAAACTTTGAATAAAAGTGGATGTAACAAATCTATTGTCAGCAAAATTGAAAAGGACATTTTAAACTACTTTGTGTTTACCAAATGAATTATAGGATTGTTGCTACATTTGTAATAGAGTTTGAACTAATGTTTTTAGAAAACAATAGCTTATAACATAGATATTCTTTGTCTTTTTCTAGGGACTTTTTGATGACTTTTCAAACACTAAAATTTCCAAAGTCCTTTTCTCTTAGATTATTGGAAAATTTCAACATATTTCAAAAATTCCAAAAATGATTTTTCATAAAATATAATAATTTTTAAGGTCTATAAGTTCTTGAAAAGCTAGGTAATTTTAGATTTTCTTTTAAATTTGTTTCTTGTAGAATTTACTCCCAAGTATTTTATTCTCAAACATTTTATTCACTAAAAATAACTTTTTGGACTTGGATTTTTGCCCAAAACGAGCCACTCAACCATACATCAACGTTTTTAACAAGGATTTCAAAATGTAATTTTATACATAAAATGAATATTCTTTGAGGACAATAAAAGTAATAAATTATAATTATGTGAATTTTTAATACATATATCATAGGATAAGATACCCAAATTTGGGGACTTTTTCATTAATAATTTTCTATTAGAAATAAAATACAACAAATGAATCATAATTTTGATTGGAAGAAACTTCTTGTATGGATTTTTAAAAACTATGCATAGGTGTTTCAATTCTTCATGAATATTTTGAGTTTACTTCTAATAAGTATGCAACCCAATACTTTCTAGTTTTTAAATTTGGTCTTCACCTAAGTTTTTGGCCTTTTCAATTTTATATAATTTTTCCAAAAGACATCTTTTAAGCTATTTTAATACCAATGCCCCTTGCATTTAATACAAGAATTGTGTACCTGAGCTTAGAATAATAATTTAATGAAGACTTTCAATTATTTCAAACAAAATTTATAAACATAATCTGCAAATCAATCTACAATTGCAATTAACCAATATAATATTTAACAATAAATTTTAAAGACTAAGATTAAAAAATTTCCAAAATTAATTTAAATTAAATATTTGTAATATTCAAATGAATTTTTTCTCTTTTGTTCATAAATTTGAATCTCTAATCATGATAAATTTTTAATATTTTAATTATATTTATTTACTTCAGTTGTATTTGAAGGGTCATTTTCTCAAGACATTTTTTGAATTGAAAAAGTTATTTTTTAAGGAGAAATATACTAGTACCTTTTGATTTATAGAATAATTATCTACAAAATAAAGTCTTTTAGATCTATATCTTATAGATGTTAGAGAATTAACACAAGAATTTAATTAAAAAGAAGAAGAAGGAAGGGATGAAAAATCACAATTTTGTGTGCTATATATTTGTTTGTGATGATCTATTGATAGATCTTAATCCCTAAAAAAAAGACCTAAAGATTTTCTTATAGAAGACAAATGTACTATGAAATATAAGATTAATAATTTTTTTAAAGTTTGCAATAAAAAAGACAATGTGAAGCATTAAAAGAATAAAAAAATATATTTAAGGTCAAAATTCAATAACTATTTATACATTTGCTTCAAATAAATTTTAGAATTAGTTGAAAATTCAATTCTTGCCTTTGGGATTTGAAGTTTCTATAGTTGAACAAAATTGCAAATTCAATTGATTTGTGATAGATAAGTAAAGGATTTAGTGATGACATCATCAAAACTTTCTCCAATTTATAGGAAATTTTATAACACTTTGCAAACATTTAATATTTTATTATTATTTTCCTTATAATTTTTCAAACCATAACAATCTTAGTTTTGAATACATAAATAGAAAGACAACCTAATACAATTTGCACTAAATTTTTTTAAATAATTATATATAGAGAGTTGGGAACAAAATGATCCACATAGTCAATAGTTCACCAAGTCTTACAACTAACTACATGATTTGAAAGCTATAAAGGAGAGACAAAAGGTATTAAATTTTGAGGCAAATTATAGAAAGAGAAGTAGCAATAAAAACTTTAGAAATAAAAAATGAAAATTATGGTTTGAAGGCTCTAAAAGTTGATTTAAATCACCAATAATCTACCACCAATTTAATACACATCCAATCTCCATCTACAAGACACTTGCTTCATTTAAGGCATCCTAAGGTTCTTAAGAGTGGTTTAGAGCAAAAACAATATTGTTGATTGTTAATGAGCATGTCACATTCCTTAGGAATCATAAATGAAAAATTGTGCTCGGTATGCGAGGGTTAAAAAGATGGTAGGGTAATTGCCTACACTTCTAATTTTAATACATTTTTTCTTCTTTTCTCAACTTTCAAAATACATTTTTAGTTTTAAATTTGGTGGTGAATTGACTCTATGGGAAAGGTCTAAGTGAAAAATGAACTTTTTTGTGTGTATCTTTTTCTCTTGCTTTTACTTAATTGAAATGATATCCATAGTCAATTAATGACTATAAAGTGGTTGATTAGGTCTTTAGGATTTAAAGGTTAAAGGTATGTACATCTATCATCAACATAATCCAAAATGTGGCACCTACATTTGAATCCAAAAGAGTGACTTTTTCATACACCTTGATGACACAATCAAAACATGAAAGTCTATGAGAACCTAGATAGTGTTGGTTTTAGATACACAAAAGACAATGGTGTGAGTATGTAAGCATGAAAATGTGAGCATGAGAGCTTTGAGCATATGAAAAGTGCAATTTACCCTGTTGCTTAGACATTTGACCCATGAGTGCCCACCTCAAAACTGGCAAACACATCTGTGGAGAGAATTTTAAGGATTTTGACTATATTGATAAAAAGATTATAATGGTCAAAAGGGGGTTGAAATTTCATAGAAGCCCTAAATTTTGAGGCATACTGCGATTTAGATTGCTACACAGTTGTGAAAACTTGGAATTTCACTCTGAAATTTTGCAGGACTTTAGGTGAATAAAGCATCTAGCTACCCCCAAATCCTTGAATTTTTTTACAACTATAGCATCTCGAAATTTGACATTGAATACACAAATGCCTACATATGTTGCCGGGAGCAATGTATGGTTGTTGATCGACAGCAAGAATGTGCTACAAGAAGTACAGTGCTACGCGGATGCCACGTGGAATCTCCTGCGTACTTTTGCCAATCGTCAAGCTAGTTGAACCAACATGCTATGTTTGTTTCTAGAACACCTATTCAACAGTGATCCCAAAACAATTTTAAGGGTTTTGCAAGGTTGGCTATACCCGTGGGAAAAAAGAAGCATTCTATGAAATCATTTTTTTTGGTAAAAACATGTTAATAAAATTGGGAAAAGTAGGGGGCAATTTTACTCCCATTTTTTTTTTTTTTGTAGTGTTAATTTTCTATCATCCAATAATTTTGGAATATATTGATGGCTACTTTTGCTCTTTTGGTTTGTGGAGAATTGCTATGTCTTGGAAGTAAAGAAGAATGATTTGCAAATTTTGTTGTACAATGAAATGAATGAATTGATGAATAATTTGGTATACAATGAATTGTTTAAGTAACTTGAATTTGCTTAAGTATTGGTTTACAGTGAATTGCTCAAGTACACAATGAATTGCTTAAGTAACTTAAATCATTAACAAGGGAGTTGAGCCCTTCTTGCATAAATGCAAGACTGTCCAAGTGCAATGTTAATGTTCTGCACACAAGACAAACAAGCCATGTTAAAAACGAGGGTTAGAATGTTAATTCAAGTACTCTAATTCACCACAAATCCTGCTCATTCCGCTCCTACCAAAGCGTTGAACTAGTCATTACTGTTGATATTCCCGCAAACCCGCAGCTGAATCTTCATGAGAGTCAAGGACCCTAGAACAACATGGTTGGCAAAACCTCATGAAAACTAAAGGTAATCAATTGGATATTTACTAAGAAAATGATACTATTGTTGCACTACTTTAGAAATCACCTTGCTTGCCAACCTTCACTGTAGATTTCCAAGAAGCAATTGCTTCTTTATATAGAAAATCTTCCAAGGTAAAATAGCTCTGACCAAACATACATACCATAAGGAGCAAGAGTTTCCCCAATTTGTTTATGTGACAAGATTTTAAGAACTTCAAAGTCAAAAGCACCTTTATCCTCAAGAGATCCAAAGACTAGACAACAACCTTATTTTAGCCACTTTAAAATACTCAAAAATCAAGTTATGGAGGTGGCGTGACTGGAAAAGTCTCTGCCATAGGTTGATGACCGGATTCATGTCCAAAGGTTGTGCACATGCAGCCTTACAATTCACCTTGATAGTAACCTTAAACAACCCTTGCTATAAGTCCAAGTTAGAAGCAAAAAGAAGTTCAGAGGTTGTAAAAGGCTTACCTCCCTCATACAAAGCTTGGCCCTTGTTCACAAGTTGGCAATGATTGTAAAAGCTCTTAAGAACTGCCAAGGGCTAGGGAAAACTAGCATCATCCCCCTCCTACCTCCAATATTGGGGATAAATGATCCCGAAAGCATCAAGTAGTTCATGTTGTGAGAATCTATGGTCTAGCTCATTCCTATGGAATTGAACCAAATCTACATAGATCAAAAGAAAAGAAGTGTGAGCTTGAGGTTCACATAGAAATTGAAACAAGTAAATACACACAACATTGAAACAAGTAAATCTACACATGATTAGGTTCATTGCATTCATTCCAATTCATTGCAATCAGTCTAGTTCATCGCAACAAGTTCATCGCAATAACTCCAATTCATCGCAATAAGTAAGCAAACACAAGAAACTGTCCAGTTTATTGCAAAGGCACTGAGCCATACCTACACAATTCAAGAAAAGCCAAGAATTAGGCTCAAGTTCACAAAGAAATTGAAATACATAGCTATTCAAAACATTGACATGCAAGTACACAAACACAAACATTGACATGCAAGTACACAAACACAAACATTGACATAGAAGCAAAAGCAAACAAAAAAAATATAAAGTGAAACAAAAAAAAATGCAAAACAAAAAAAATGTTGTTCTACACAGTCCTGCACATAGTAAAAGTCTTGATGCATAACAAAAATATGCAACCCAATGTCTTTGTCATGTCACCGCGCATAAATAGTGGTAACAGAGAAATCAAAATAAAGATGCAAGACACTTGAAGTTCCATACAACTCTTTCCACTTCATTGGGATTTCATTGTTGGACAGAGAAATGAGTTGGTTGTATTTCAGGAAGTCAATTTTATTGAAGGCAGTTTCTCCATCTAAGAAACAATTGTGCTAGCTCTTGCTGGCAAACGTTAATGGCACTTATGAAGTCACAAATGAAAATGTCGCGACCCTTTGACAACTTCATGAGAGAGTGGACGACATTAACTAGTGGCAGAAAACAAGCCAAGGACAACAACAACTCAATGTTGCAGAGCATGTCAAAATTGTCAATAGTGCCCGCATTGCCTTTTTGCCCATGCCCTCCAATCATGTTGAGCCCCATTTTCACTAACAACATGGTGAATTCCTCCATAATCCAAGTTGCTCAACTCTTCATGGAGATCTAATGAGTCTCCATTTTCTTTAGCATGTGGTTCTCTTTAGTTTCCATGAGATTTGCCAATGTCTGCAACTCAAAATGCCGCTTGTTGAAGCGACAAAAAGTATGAGTAAACAAACTGAAAAAGGCCTTCAAGCCGTGCCACCATCGGGTATTTCAACAATGTCTCCACCACCAAGTTCAACCTGTAACTCATACAAGATGCTCCCAAAGAAAAAGGAGCCCATTTCTCCTTGATTTGGGTCGTAACACCCATTTTTGAACCCTTAAAAGTACTTACCCCATTAGCCCCAAAGCAAACCAATTTACAAGCAATTTTTTCATGAATAAGCCCTCCCTCATCTAACGAGTGCATGATAACATTGATTAGATGATCCACATTACCACCCTCACTCACACATGACAAGTGAAACAAATGTGGCCTTCTTTACCAATCATCCATTACTTATACACAAACGCCGATCCACAATGTGTTGTCTACAACGGTAACCTTGTCTGCACTTATTGAAATTATGCTTGCAGACTACACAACATTCTTCAAAAAAATTAGAATAGAACTATGCAAATGCATAGCCCACTACAAGAATTTCAGCGTTTTATGACTACGTTTATGACTGCGTTTTCAGTTGTTTAGGACAAGAATGACTGTGTCCATTTTTCAAGAGCCCCAGTTATAGTGGACAAGTCGTTTAGGACAATGACTGGGGATTTTATATCACCAACAGTTTGTGGGGATGGATGAAGTTTAGGGAAATTTTTTTTAAGAAGGTTGGGTAGTTGCCCATTTTTTGAAAAATTTGTTTGCCCACTGCTGACGTGGACTTTTGCGTGAGTCATTCTGTAGTCATTCAGTAGTTGTGAAGGAGTTAGATGACCAATGCAAGGCTGATACGTGTCTAGTCATTCTGTAGTTGTGAAGGAGTTGGATTGACCAATGCAAAACCGACACGTGTCCAGCCATTCTGTAGTTATCTTCAATGTACGAATGACACTTTGACACGTTTCTAGTCATTTTACTATTGTTTGTAGGATGTGCTTTCAAGATTCTCCAGTCATTTTTAAGTGACATGTAGTCATTCTGAAGTATAGATAAGGACATGTCATTCTACACACATATGAATACATTCAAAGTTTTATAGCAATACACCCTACACAAAATATAATAAACCATACACAATATATGAAATACAATACATCATACAATATACACCATATTTGGTTTGTGTCTTGCATGAGTGGATAAGTATATAGAGATGAAATGACAAGCCTTTTATAGAAGTGGAGTAGTAGTAGGCAAGACAAATGATGTGGCATATGTAAAATGCTGAAATTGTGTTACAAATAATATTTCAGACCTCATTGAGGTATAGTAGATTAATTTTCTTCAAAAAACTTTGAACTAATGAAAGTTAGGAAATCAATTTCACTTTCATCTCCAAAAATTCATTTTACATTTTGAGCCTCAAATCAAAAGTTATAGACAAATTTGCTCAATAGATTGAAAATAATTGCTTAAGTATGGTAGTTCACTGTTGAGCTCTACAATCATTTATGAGTAATGTCATAGTCATTCATGGAGGTACATGCAGTCACTTGGGCTCTAGAGTCATTTATAAGTAATGTCATAGTTGAAGCACAACTAATCTACGACTAAGATAGTGTACCATAGGGCTTCAGAGGTGCATGTCACTCCTTTGATTGAGTTACCTCTAAAAAACATTCAACAAAAAAAATATAATTTAAATTATAAAAGTGCAAATAGCTTTGTCTTAATTTCCATTTTTTCATTATTCCTCCATCATATATTCAGTCCAAAAAATATCTAAGAAGAATAAAAAAATATGAAATTTAAAGGAAAAAAGTGAAAAAGCCTTTGTCTTAGTTTCCATTTTTTTGCATTACTCCTTTATCATGTATTCAGTCAAAAAAATATCCAAGAAGTATGAAAAAAATATGAAATTTAAAGGAAAAAAGTGAAAAAGACTTCGACTTTTTTTCATATTTTTTCATTACGCATCCAATAATAATTCTATCCGAAAATATCAAAGAAGTATACATGAAATGAACTTGAAATAAAAAGGTAAATAGGGCAAATATAGCTTTCACTGCATTAGTTGATTTAAAAAAAATTAATCCTACAAATTTAATGTATGCACGCCAATAAATATGAAAGATGCATGAAAAAAATATGCAATAAAAACAAAAACCATGCTAATGGCTTTCACTTAGTTCCCCTTCTTTCTTCCCTTTACATGCTCATGTATCCCATAATGATTTTAGTATTTTTTTTAAAAAAAATGTTCATCCAAAATTAAAATAAATTTCAAGTACATTTATAACTGCCCAAACCTTTCTCTGAATTTCTATTTTTTTTTCCTATAGTCCTCCATCATTTATTCAATTCAGAGAAGATGAAAGACTATTCCAAAAATATGAAATTAAACGAAAAAAGGGAAAAAAAATATAATGTAGACAATTCTTTGTTAAACTTCTTTACAAAGGGAATTGAAAATATACGTCTAGTAATATTCTAGTCATTTATTAGAACACACATAGTAGAGACCCAGTTACGACCCAACTCAGAAATGACTACGCCCAGTTGCATGGATAGGTCATCGTGTCCACGTCACTACATCCAATTCTGTAGTAACTAAAAACTGTCGGATGAATTCTCCCGGCCATCTCCCAACCATGCCTCTCATCCATGCCACTGAGAAATGACTGCACAATGACTACTGCCTTTATCACCTTGGGCTGCCGGTGCAATTATAGAGTTGCAGTCATTTTTCAATCGTTTAGGACACCCAGTCATACTTCAGTCAATCACATAGGACACGTTTTTCTTGTAGTGGCCATTTCCCAACAATGCTCTCAAATCAATGCTTTGGGGGACAATTCTTAACGTTCAAATGCTTAAGCAGAAACTGAGACCTCTCATACTCAAACATCAATCGACCATGGCTGAGAATCTGAAAGAGATAAGAAAACTGTACCTCCTTTCATTTTAGTTCACCCTCCAAACCTAATGTGAATTGCTCAGCAACAATGCCACCATGCTTTGTGCCCGCCTATAGTTTGCACAATTTGATGTGTTTGCAATCTATCTTCACAAATGTGTTGCCTTTCTTTAAGTACACTAATGGCACACCGTCTCCATGTAGGTATGTTTGCCTTTGTGCTTCTCCAGGTTGTCCAACTTGGGGACCATTACTTTCCTCCTCCTGGTCATTAAAGTGCAACTTTGGCAGATAACTCCAGAAAGGTTGCCATTTTTGTCAAACACTCCTTCCGCCCAAGCAAAGCAATAGGCCCATACCTCCTACCATCTTCTAGTGATGGTCGCTAGAGCAACCCTCTTCTTCTTCTGCAACTTCTTTGCAACCACTCGCTTTTTCTTCTTTGTCACATAGGTATCACTATCATTGAATAATTCCATTGCAACCACAAGAGAAACCACTCTATCTTTTGAGGGAGGATCAAGGGGAAATGGTCAAGATAGCAATTGCTCCAATTGCGTCTCCAAAACGTGCGTGACTTCACACTCAAATACCATTGGAAACTCACTATTGGCATTGGAGTTTGGCGATAGATATTTGCCAATGCCATTACAATTGCGGTTGGAGCCAAAGCATTGAACCTTGAAGTTCTCGAGCAGCTTCAACTGTGGTGCCATCTCCAACCTGTAGATCTATACAATGCTCCCAAAACTACACCAGCACCCAACAAAACAAGCAGGAGAGATGCCCAAACTCCAACCAAAACAAATTATTCACAGAAAATATCAGAAAAGCAAGATAGATCATATACAAGCACAAGAAAGCAATGCAATTGGAACCCAAGGGAGCGCTTAAGTTCTCCACAATTCAACATCTCACAAAAATACCAACAACTCTCTACAATTCTCAAGAATCTTGACCCCATCACGCCATCAATTCGAGCCTCTAATTCCTAATTGCAATGAATGCAAAACCTACAAACCACCTCCAAATTGGTCCAAAATTTATAGTAGCGTGGAAATGGTGCCCTCAAAATTCAAAACTCTAAAGATGTTGTTTTTGAAAGAGGAATAAATGCAAGCACTCAAAGGCATGAATTTGTGAAAGTACCAAGGTGGGGAGCATTGGAGCAACAAATTGGGGAGGCCAAAATAATGGCAAAGCTCATTCAATGACCAGAAAGCACAAAACTTGAGACACTAAGCACGATTACTACAAGATTTTTGGAGTAAAGCAAGCTAATGCAAGTTTAGGGGAAGGGGAAGTCAATAAAACCTAGGAAAATCTTGCTACTAAATGGAACGTTGAGATTGCGCCGTCCAGCTCCTCATCAATGGCCCAGATCATGCCCTGGCTACCAGCCAACTAAAACGTGGCACACGTTTGTGAAGGTGGAGACAGATGAATGTACACTTTGGCTAATGAACAGAGACACATGAGTGTACTTTGGCTCAAATCTCTATTTTTTTTTAAAAATTCCCCATGTACATTTGCACATGTTTAGGGTTGATAGAATGGTAGCGCAATTTAGCTAG
Source organism: Pseudoscleropodium purum (assembly GCA_963969395.1). Classification (NCBI taxonomy): domain Eukaryota; kingdom Viridiplantae; phylum Streptophyta; class Bryopsida; order Hypnales; family Brachytheciaceae; genus Pseudoscleropodium; species Pseudoscleropodium purum. The sequence goes on from OZ017797.1 coordinate 9,387,539, forward strand.
TTCTAAGATCGCTACTACCTAGCAAGAAGAACACTATAGAAGAGTAACTATGAGAATATTGCATCCAAATTTGGGACGGAGATCATGAAATATTTCCAAATTGGACATGTGCTTAATATAAAGACTACAAGTTTGTTGCTGCCCAAGCCTTGCACTCCATGCATGGAAGGAAAAAAATAGTTCAACACAGCTAGGCAAATGAAGCAAATCACAAGCGACAAGGGCTTCTTCGGACACCACCCAAGCCATGCACTCTATCAAAGGATCAATGAAGATGTGCCACCAAAATAATTCACAGCTACCAAGAGACAAGGATATAAAGAGAATCAACCTAATAAGGGATACTTTGAGTCACCATCCAAGACTTGCCTTTCATGAATGAAACGGTGAATGTCACTAGCCACAACAAAACTATTCATGGCCACGACACAATGATACCCTAAACCCCAAAGACTTCTTCATGTTTGATTGCCAAGGATTGACGAGTAAAGGAGCAAGGGGCGAATACAGGTTATTTGGCTATCTCGTGCCAAATCCACTAGTGATATGCAACCAGCCCTAGACAATGATTCCAGTCACTCCCTCACGTTGAAAACCACTCCCAAAGCCATTTTTTTCCATTAGATCTATAAATCTTGAATACAAAGGTCATAGTTCCTCTAAATCGCCCTCACTCATGCTTGTGTCCCCAATACACTCAATATTATGATAGTCTATAGGATAGTATGATCCCATCTGGTAGCATAGTGCCCCAAATTAAATCTATAAATGCTAGATTTAGGGCGTTGGGGCACTTAGGAGTTAAACATGCTTTAGTTTCTTCGATGTTGGTTCTTCATGAATTAGGTAATTGGGCAATGGTACAATATGGGTATCACTTTCGGGACTCTTTGGACTTTAGAAAAATTTCCTTTTGGAAATGAAAAAAATATTGGAAAATTACAAAATTACATGGTGTTATAGAAGGCATGGTGGTACACAACAATCATATTCTATATAGGTCAAATTCAAAAATTGAATTTTCTCCTAATTTCACATATTCAGCACCTCATTACATTATAATAGTGAAAGGACTACGTATTTAAGTTTTTATTATTAAAACAACTAGGCATATACCTTATCAAGTTTGTACTTAAGACTTTCATGTGGTTTTAAGAAAAAAATGTTATAAAATTGTAGTCCTTTTAAATTGTGTAAAAATTTGTGATTTTTAAAAGTTCCCATAAATAAGGATATATAGTAAATTAGTAATACATTAAATTAAGAATTAAAATTGAACATGGATATGATTCAAACATTGTTTTAGCTAATTATCATATTTATAAACAATTTCTCTATAAATTGGTATTCCAAATTGTTCCTTTTGCCTCAAATTTGGAATGGAGACAGTTTTGGATTTGACAACAAAGGAATGAAAAGGAACATCAAAATTGTTCAATTTTCTTGCACAATAGTGTTGTAAATGGAGTATTACAACTTTCTCATGAATTTGTAATGAAATTCATATAAATAAAAAATGTCTAATTTCTAATGCACATTGAATGAGTCAAAAAATGATAGTGTTTTGTGGAGATGGTCCTTTTTGGAACCCATATTATGCACTTGTCCAATTGCAAAGTTGACCAAATTATCGAAAATAATCATTAGTTAGGCCCTACCAAGCCATGGGCAACAAGGTTGGTATTAACCTACAATTCTTTTTGATGACTTGGCCTACTTTACAATTATTGGACATATTCTTAATGTAGGAGAGTTGAGCTGTTTGACATCTTTAATTACATAACCAATCAAAATATGTCACAATGCCAAACTTTTCTACATTTAGATTATATTAGGTGAATCTACAATCACTAAGTTAATATGAGTTGATTGTAGTAAGGTAGAGCCACCTATTACCAACCAATACCCCATCAACAATCAATAAGGGTTTGAGATTCAAGAAAAGTTGTTATTAGTTTCCAACCATTGTTTCTTCCATTCTTGTCATGACACATGTGTTTGGTTTGGAGTGCCAAAGTGAACAACAAGTAGTCTCTTAGAGGAGTGATTTTCAAACATTGGACATGAGTCTAGACCAACTTTTAACTTTCAAGAAATATAGTATTTTCAATTTAAGCCATAAAATTACCAAATTTTTTGCAATCCCCATCATTTCTATCAATGCACCTCTAAAAATATTTTTTTTGCTTTGCACTACTTTAGATCGTGTCCACAATTGCTTATTTGATCGGTTATAGGTGGATCCACTATAGAGATTTCTATCAAATTTCTCCCACTCATAGACCAATGAAAATTCTACTTTATACCCTCCCTATTAAGAATTTGTATAAGCAAATAGTCAATATTATCAATCTTATTTTGCCTCTGCTTAATCCAGAAACAACGAGACAACCATTTTTTGGTTGATGAATGATAGAGAATCTTGTTGTATAGGATAGAAGTGCAACTATTCATCCTCCAAATTTTGTGGGAAAAGGGAAGGTCTTCTACAAAAGCTTGACTTTCAATGAGTACTTTTGCAATATTTTAAGCCAATGATTCACACAATAATGAAAAAAGATGATTTCCAAGATCACCCCTTTGTCTTTTAAGGGTTAACCAATTGAAACATGCCAGGACAACAAAACTCTCCTGCATTGACATTACGTGATCATAATTCTTGTCTGTGTGCAGTATCGCACGGCAAGATTGCTACAAACGGCAGCGCTGCGATTGAGGAAGCACTCGAAACGTTAGGGCAGCTTCGGAACTTGGAACCACTGCCAGAATCATTTGCTCACGCTGGCCGAGTCCCACATCGAGTCGGCCATATTAGCTAAACTCAGTGAAGCAGAGGAAAGGTGCTTCCTTCTTCATATCATTCCGAGATTACTCTTTTCGCTTGACCAGTGCCTTCCACTGTTGCTGCACCTCCGCGACAGAAGTGTTCTCTGTTTTACTACAAGTGGTGACTGATCCGATTTTCCATTCTTGCTCTCAGGTTTGAGGACAGGCAGACTAGGAAAGTGCTGAACATGTTGCGTGACTTGTATGCTTTGGATCGAATCTGGAAGGACATTGGCACGTACCGCAGTCAAGACTATATTGTGCTGAATAAGGCTGAGGTAAGTATTTGGCAGCATTTGAGAACGCTTCGCGGCTCTAGAAACTGTTCAAGCAGTCTGGCAATTCCTGTATGTGCTTTCGTTTGGGGTATTTCACCTAACGTTGCTCTATGTTCTCCATCGCTTTGAACTGATCCTCTGTTTACTTGGGCATTTTGTCCTGGAATCAAGTTTCAGTTCTTAATTCTTCTTTGTCTTCCTTCCATTTTTCAGGCTATTCATCGACTGGTCGAGTATTTGAGCTTTGAACTGAAAGGGGAAGCGGGTTCCCTTGTCGACGGTTTTGGCACTCCCGACTCCCTATTGCGCACTCCCATCGGCTTTTAGTCGGGCCAGTACTCTGAGTATACACAACACGTGGGATTTGAGTACTAGACCGACTCGTATTCCGGTTTTAGCAGTTTCAGGTGTCACACAACTTAATTATAACCATAAAAATTACTCTTATTCTTGACCACATGGCACTTGATGGAGTTGATACTTTGCATCGAAGGTGTTATTGCTCAGAGAGATGGCTCCTTGCCTAGCGGTGATCTTTACCGCAGTTCGGTATCCCCCTTCTTGAACTAATAAGTTTTGAGGAGGAACAGGGGCACAACCGTTCCTCTTGATTTACTGGGAAGACGGATGTTAGGCACGGGATCCGGTGCTCCCAGATGTGGATCCCTCACTTTACTTTAACAAATTCGTAATTGATGTCGGTGACGTAAAGAGATGTTTTGTACTGCAAGTCATGTATTTAGGAAGATACAGATATTCATCTGAGGTGCTTTGCACTCAACCCTCATCTTTGTAATTGCAAAATCCCTTTGTTGTTCACATCTGATAGAATCCGGACAACGTGGTTGTCGTGTGCATGAAGCGAACCTACGATTTCAAAAAGTTTATAAAAGTCTTGCGAAGGTCGATGAGAGAGGACCCAAAGTTTTCATGAGTATCTGCCTGTCTGGCCGTGTTATGCAAGAATTCTTGTGGCGATCAATGTTACAGATCGTTTACACGTGAAGTTACTGAACGTATCTAAAATTCTTATCACTTGCACTTGCCCATAATGTTTTCATGTCGACCTCAACCAGGCCATTCAATACATGGAAAGAATACTTCACTTCAAACCATTCTGAAAAGCAGACCTCTACTTCCTTTACTGAGTGGTTAATAACTGCGTGCAAAAGATACACCGTACAGAAGCTTGAATTAATTGAACAAAACCTAATAGAAAATACTACCAAAACATGGCATTCCAAAATCTTGCACAGTGAGTACACATGGGCTTTGAGAATTATGTGTTGACCATTTCAACATTAAAACTCAGGTCGTTTTTTCGATCATTTACCTAAAACAATCCTGGACTAAAAATTTGACATATGATATCCAAAACACGCATTCTTTACTTTAATCGTATCATTCCTCTTAAAAAGAGTTTCTAATAAAAATACATAAGAATCTAACCAGTCTGATAATAGAAAACAGCGTAATGCTAGAATTGTTATAATCACATGTGGTTGCTTTACAAGAGCCAACCTTCTACTTGGAAAAGATGTTATAAATAGCAAAGCAGAAACATTATGTCTATATGGTTAGTCAATTACATTAATTACAAAGGTCAAGATTCTTCGGAGTGAATTTGTCTGGACTTCGAGGAACAGACTGTTCATCATTTACCGCAATCATTCCAACTGCTTGCAGTTTCTCTCTCACTTACAAGGCCAAGGCATTCTCCTTCTTGCGAATTTTCAATTGCAGATTCTTTGCAAAACACGGCAAGGGATTGAGCCTGACGGTCTCCTCTGGGTCTTCCATCTCCCACTCGAAGTTCAACACCAGGTAGTGCAGGTACACCAACATCTCCGTCCGGGCGAACTCGTTTCCCAGACACATGCGTGGTCCTCCACCAAAAGTAACAATTGTGTATGGAGGAGGACCTGAGCCTTCAAATCGAGATGGGTCGAACTTCTCAGGGTTAGGAAAGAATTCGGGGGAATAGTGGGAGCGGCTTATACTCCACATGAGCTGCAAAACCGTGCACAAACAATATGAAAGAAATTTCTTCCACAACATCTGAATGGAATCTGGGTGCTACAAGACTCTGGCAAACTTCCATGTCCAAAAAATCAGCCTAACCCTAAATCTGGAAACCTAGGGTTTAGGGTTATAAATATCAAGCAAACTCTAAAACGTAAACATAACGTAAAGTGTGACGTGGAACCCTAGGTTTCAAGGTTTTTCAAAAAAGTCAAGAGATATCCTAGAATTCTATATGGAGGAGTGCACCAATTGCAAGAGGTGAATTAGAAATGGTTTACCAAGTTTTATAATGCTTGTATTTGTGTATGAGTAGGGTGAAAACTATTAGAATGGTTGGCATTTTGACATTTTTAATTCACCTCTTGCAATTTTGACATTTGGAATCCTAAATCCTAAAACTTAATTTAAATTCTTTTTCAAATTCCAACATGGCTTGGACATTTGTTCTAATACAAATTCATCAATTGGTAAGGGGAGTTTTTTCATAGAAATAGGAGCTTGCATAGCTTAATGAAAGATCACTTACCCACCACCCTTTCGGAATGGTGTGACCTTCATATTCAAAGTCTTGGATTGCCTTCCGAAAAGCTACAGCACTAGGAGGCTGCAATCGTAGGGTCTCTTGGCACACACACCATGTGTACTTCATTTTGCGTGTGTCCTCCCAAGTCAAGGGTGAACCTGTCTTTTCTTTTGCAATCTCTTGTTGCTCTAATACACACAATCAACAACAACAACAAAAACTCCTTTTGATTAGACTTTTTAATCTGACTGCTTGGAAGATAGTCATATCATAGGTCAAATAATTTAAATATGAGACAAAAGTGCTTAGGTACATACAATGATAATGTGGCAAGAATGTTGAATATTTAAGAATCTCATTGAAGAGAGAGTTTAATTATAGCGGTTTGAGCATAATTACAAAAACCTCAACTTAGTAAGAGTAGCTCGAACAAGCAAAATTTCAAACAAATTTCAATGCCAATTGAAGGAGAAGGTAGTTTCTTTAATTGTGAGGACTTGAGATTTTCAAACAAACTCCAAAGATGAAAGACCTCAACCTTTCATTCATATTTCTACCAAAAGAATAAAGCTTATCAAGTTATCACCAAATTTATTAGATTCAAAAAATTGATACTTTTCCAAATACTTCATAAAGATATGTAGCAATTACCTATGGATGTCTATTGTTTAATCATGGGAAAAATGAGGAGAATGATATCTATATATGATCTTTGTTTCAAAATGAGGAGTTGTAAGCATAGCCCAAGTATATAGATTTAGCAATGACCTTTTGGGAAGATTTCTAGTAAATAGTTTCTTAAAAATTATATTGATGATCAAAGCTTGATGGAATGCACCTTGAATGACCTTCTTCCAACACTGAGGATTGAGGAAGAGAAACTTAAACACCTGAGCTAGAGCCGCGCTAGTGCTATCATGACCGGCAAACAACATGAGCACAATATTGTCTTTGATTTCATCCTCAGTCATGAAGCTTCCATTCTCAAATGGAGTGGTTAGCAACATGGAGAGAAGGTCTTGGTTAGTAGAGGCTTTTCCATCTTTCAAATCCTGCACCTAAAAATTAGGAATCAATCTTGAAATCAAACTAGAAATTAATTGGAAATGACTTTGTTTTTAGAGTCGGGTATAGGACCTAAGACACGCATCTCGAAAGGATCTCCCCTGTTGATTATCAATTGTTTTCATGTTGCTTCAATTGATTGATGGATTTATATAGAAATGACATGTTTTCTTGTCATTTTTATCCCTAAGTGTCATAAAAAAAATTATATGTGGTTCTATAGATGATGATGTATGGTAAACATAGCTTCTTGTTTATCCAAAGTTAGGAATGCTCGTATCTTCAAGAAACTATCATCCTTTACAACCAATGCAATGATGTAATTGAGGTAAATAATATATTTGTAAAAAAATCTGAAATAAACATGAAAAAATTTAAGGTAAGGATATGGGCTAAAGATATCAAAGTTTTGAAAATACTTTTTCAATCTAAAAATGCAACTAAATAATGTCAGTTTAATATTATAGCCCATCAATAAATTGAAATGAAATTGAAACAGCCAATAATTAAGCTAGGTGTATTCATTATTAACATACAACCATATTACATTTGCTCCTACAATTGTTCAATATTTCAAGGAATAAAATCACAAATGGATTACGGATCCAGAATATATATGCCCACATTAGTTGGAAAGTGCAAATCTATGATGTCATGTATTATGAGTAAAATTGTTGTACACCTGTCGCCTTTGTTGTATGCAGGGGTGGAAGGTACGTAACATGTCTTTGTGTGCAAGTTGAGCTTTGTGGTAGAGTGTTCCTGGGAGATCAATAGGCAATTGCATCATCCCTCCTACATAGTGTTCCACAGCCACCTCCAATTGAAGAAACTCGAGGTCCTTTGGCTTGAGACTCACAAATAAGTCTGCGGCTAGCGCAAAGGTGAACTTTTTCACAACTAGAGCTGCTTCAATTTGGTCCTTCCCATCCCAATACTTTGTAAGTTGGTCCCGTGCCACTACATCCATTCGGGGTACAAGCTTTTGGAGGCCATCGGTCCCGAAAAATGAGGTGAAGAGGCGACGCATCCGTCTGGTATTACCATTAGGATTAGGATGTGTGCAAGCTATTGTCTACTAGTTCTTAAAACAAGATTTTTGCACTCTTTTCACATTTTGATGGAAAATTAAGTTTCAACCAAGCTTTGACAATTCCGTGAATTAAACCATGGAAAAATTATATATAAAAATACTCTACAAATTTTATTCATATAAACCAAAAGCTGAAATTTTAGTTGTTGTAATAGTTTGACTTAGAGATTTAGAATTTTGAACATCTCATTTAATACTTTATAGAAGCATGACAAAACTTCAATGCTAAACAAGGTTTATCTATTCAATTTGAAGTTTGGATATTCATTACAAAGCCTATATGAGGATTGAATGATTGATCACTTCTAATATGCTTGCATTTGGTATTGAGGACAATCTAAGAAATGTAAATCATATCTGAGAGTGTATCTTAATTCATTTCTATAACTCTCACTAATATCAAACAAGTACACACCTTAAATAAAACCAATATTTATAAACAGCTAAGGAATCATCGTACTAAAGAAATTGAAGTAGGCATATAGCAAATTTTTACAACATTGTATGAATAGGACATGAGTAAATGAACTAACTTGTGTTCTTCACCAAATTTGACTGCCATGCTATCCTTGCCAAACAGCTTTGCCAGTGAAGAGGGCCAAACGGTGTGTACTAGCTTGTTCTCATTAGTAAACAAGAATTTGTTGCCTTTAGGAGCTGGCATAGATACAACCATGTTGAAAAATATATTTGTTTTAAACACCTGCAAATGAATCATAATCACAATGAGATTCCACAATTCCTATAAAATTCTTGTAATATTGAAGTTTGTTATACTAGCACTAGTTAGAGTGTCCGAATTGTGACATTCAATTGGATAGTTTTCTAAGAATTAAGATTCATATAATTTTAGGTTTTAGGGTGCACAACTTTCAAAACCACTAAGTCATGAATATCCACCAATATAATAAAATTTACCATTATTAGTTTTATTTGAACTCAAGATCCTAACTCTAGTATTGTTGCATTTGTGACCATTTTAATTAAAATGGCATGTTTTCAAAGTATGAAAATAGAGTTGTGATTAAAAAAACATAATGGTTACCTAGGGATGACTTCATCATGATTTTATTCAATAATTGAGATTTGGCCACAAACAATATGTTACTTGAGAATAATGGAGTCATTAGTGACATCATTAGGAACTTCTAATTTTTTAGTATAATTTCATTGTAGGAAGTGACTTTTTTCAATGATTTCACATTAGAAATTATTATGATTGCTTTAGGGTGTAAAATGAGCATTATAGATATAGATTTTGTTGGTTTTAGGGTAGTCTAGAGACTCTTTGAGACCATATGGGGCTAAAAATTTCAAAAATTTCTAGCAAATTCATACTTTGTCAAAAAAACATAATTTCAATTGCTCTCACTATTTCTCATACTTGTTTATATGTGGAAAAAAACTGAAAAACTTCAACAATGGCATGAGGTCAAACTCCTAATTTTGAACACAGTGGATTGTTTTATCTTAACCCCTAAAGTTCCACGACTATGTTTTCACCAAAAATGCTCCAAAATTGCCATTTCTAGTACAAGTATCAAATTTTTGAAAAAAACTTCTTTTTGATATATGTATTTGTAGGATCTTGTAGTATTCTGACTTGAGAACATGTAATAAAAGTTTTAGAAATTTCCATTTTGAGGATTGCAAGATATAAGCATTCAAATTCATTGAAATTATTTTTTTATCTTTGTGAAAAATAAGGCAACTATACTTCAAAAGCTCACTTTTCTATGAAAAAATATCAAAAATGATGGTGCTTCTTTGAATTCTTTTTCCTAGACAAGTTGACCACATTTTTGAAAATTTTCAAATTATTTGGAATTGTACAACATATAGGAGAAAAATAGTAAGTAGATAATAGTAAAAAATGATTCAAAATATAAAATAGTTCAAAATTTAATTATGGAATTGAAAAATGCCAATCCCAATGGTTGCAATGTTGAAATTAAATAATCTACATTCTAAGATTTTTTTTTCTCCAAAAATATTGAAAATTGAGTAAGATAAAAGACTTCAAAGTTTATTTTAGAGTAGAAAGTCCATAACTACCCACAAACAAAAAATCCTCATAACTTTTGACTCGTAGATCATAATGAAATGATTCAAAGCTTTCCAAGTATATATAACTCTGGAAAATCAATTTCAATTTTTTCTTTCTTCAAATAGTGATTTTTCTTGATGTATCCAAATTGCCTATTTACAAAAATTTGTAAAATTATTCAATGAATTTTGGAGGGACACAAAGTGAAATCGCACTAGTAGAAAAACATGCTTAAATAGACAAAGCTTAAAGACCCACACTTGGTCTCCTTCAACATAAATGAACAAACAAGTAGACAAGACACCAAGTACAAGTTTGTTGCAAGTGTACCTTGCCATACTTGGCCACTCGTGTATTGTAGAATTCCAAGGCGCGGTTATTGTAATTAGCGGTCAAGTAAGCTTGGGTTTCACCCAACAACGGCCATCCTGCGCTTCCCGGTGGCACTGGCGGCATCCCTTTGAGTCGCTTTGTGTCTGCACTACCACTAGTACCCCACAACACCAAGCTTGCTAGTAACGCCAACATTGCTGCAAACACAGCAAGCCCTCTCAAATGCACATCTTGTATCCATTGCTCCAACACTCCTCCCATCTTGATCAAGACCTTGTGAATCTGTCTGTGGAGGAAGACAACTAATGTGAAACTCTGGCTCAGAGAAATTGAATGAAGTGTGTTTGTAAGTTGGGGTACCTTATATAGTGCCAGTAAGTTTAAAATCGTATACCACATATATGACCTGGCTTGGAATTTTTCAACTTAAATAAATTGCTCGCTTTTCTCTCTTTTTGTTTGTTTCTTCAGTTCTTTTTGTATTTGTTTATCTTACTTGGGCACAACAAACATGTAGCTAAGAGAACATATTGTCAAGCATGGCCATTCAAGATTTGCATGGTTGAGTGATGATGTATCATAATTGTGCAGTACAAGGCACCAATTCGTAGATAGACATGATCGAGGTCCACTAACAATTAATTGTATAAACTATTATATTCGTGTGGAGGACAATGAAACCTTGATTATAAAATGGCCTTTGAGAAAGGGTCCTATCTTACAAATATCCCAACTTACAGCAAAAGCCTGAGTTTGTGGCACCATCCACCTCTTTGCTGCGTAGACAAGTTGTAAAATGGACATACAATAACAAGATTCACTAGTGTTAGGGGAGCCTTTTGCATTCTTTGCAAGTAGTTCTCCATACGTACTAATTTGAATCATTGGCTCCATTTGTGTAGCCTGTAGGCTCCTTTAAGGTACTCATACTCATGACCAAATTGGCCAGTTGCTCTCTTTTCATTTCCACATTTTCATGAGTGCGTCAAGATCCAGAAAATGCCTCCAACTCTTTTGCAAGGTTGGCGTGAATTCAGGGCATGTTCATAATTACTCAGTCCCATTTATATCTACAAGCAATTTGTCAAGTTGCTACTCTATAGAAGTATTTCTAGATTCCATCATTAGAGGAGATTTGGACCCTGAACTGAGCCGTGAGTTCCCTGGATGCTCTCTGGTGGTTCCCTCTTTTTGAAGCCAGAAACGATAGTTGATGAGGTGGCCAAAACTTTCATTCGTCAAGTCACAATCTGCCAGGTGGCCTCTCTGCAGCCCGGCCAACAGCACCGCAGCCCAGCCCAAAAGGGACAAGAAGCTCAATTTTTTACACTTTTAATTTGATGGCAATGAGAAACTGTTTGAGCTGGTTCCAATGCCAAGGAATTTGATTAGAAGAAATTCATCTTTCAAGTCAATTCTTTGGAATCTACCACACATGGGTAGACATGTAGTTTTATCTTCATATGAAGTTACGAAGGAAAAGAGAAGCTTTATATATACATATGGGATAGTAGGAGTTAGACCAACTCATGTGGGATATGTGAATTAGAATTAGTAGGAACTCAAGCACTCATCATTAAGTGAAAACATAGGACTTGTGTTTAGAGCAGAATTTCAAACCTCATTTAGACATAGTTGAAGAATTTTATTTTATTTTAAATCTGAATTAAGAAAAGTTGTGAATTTAAGATAATTTTCATCTCCAAAAATCCGGTTTTGATATTTTGAGTGACCAGTCAAAAGTTATAAACAAGTGTCAAAGAGGGGTTGGAAGGGAATTTTTTTTGACATTTTCAAACATCTTTTGAAATTTGCTCATAACTTTTGATTGGAGATTTTAAATCTCAAAATCATTTTTGGAGATGAAAATTGTCTTAAATTTCCAACTTTTCTTAGTCCAAAGTTTTTTGAAAGAACTTCTTCAACTATGCCTAATGGGGTCTCAAATTCTACTTTTAAAACAAATCTTTCATTTTGACAATGAGTGAGAGCAAGCTCACATCTTCAAATTGTCCCATACTCTTTGAAAGTTTTTGGTGACTTATGGATTTCACTATATAAACAAGCTCTCCTCCCTATTCCCAGTCTTTACACTACCATATCATTTCCGTCATTTAACCAATGATTTTTTTTATTTTGGCAATTTGAGAATTGATATTGGCATTTGAAGTTCATATTTCTTAACTTGGCCTTATGACTCTGTAGGTATTCCAAGTTTGAAGACCAGCTATTCATTGGGTAGCTCAAGGATGAAGACCTTGGAAACAAGGCTAAGAATTTGGTTGGTCAATTTTTTAGGCAGGCAGTGTTTGCCGTGTGGCACTAAACTTGGGCTCACACAGCCAGTCACCAGGTTGGAGTCATATTTTGAGCCTTAGTGGGGAGTACTTGGATGGTCATCAAATGGCTGAGAACTCTGGACCATGGGGTTCTTCCAACAAAGTTTTCCCCCAATGGAGTACGAAGTATTTGTTTCTTTGGGCACAACAAACCTGCTGCTTAATTAACTTCTGTCAGGCATGACAATTCAATTATGCCACAATTTGCAAGGGAGGCAGGCCAACCAGCCGAGGCTGATGCTCGATATAATTGTGCAGCTAGTACAAGGCGCCGACATGTGCACAGGCCCATTGACAATTGCGTAGAACTGTTAAGTTCTTGTGTAGGACAATGAAATTAACCCCTAAACGTGCCAGCGATCACTTTGTGGATGATGAACAGAAGAGAAAACGAATATCTGCGAGTCTATTGCAGTTTTTCATCCGGGTTTTTTTTGTGGAGCTCAGTACTGGACTTGTGTACTGGAAAGTGGAAGTGAGGTTGTGCAAAAGGTGAGTGGCATTTTTATGGAAAATGGGAAGATGGAAGGTGTCTGAGAACGCTGAAAATTTGAGCTGCCCAGTGAAGGATCGGAAGGTTCAGCAGATTGTGAAATTTGTAGAAGAGCTTCGTGTGTCCGGGCAGTGCGTGCCTGTCAAGGTGGATGATGTCATCATCGGTCCTAGCGCTTTCATATCGGGTCCACCATGCTCCTTGAGGTGGCACTTCTAGAAGTTGGATTTTTGGAATGTCTCCATGAAATAGCATGGTCGTGCCATGTTTATGGACTGGGAGGGGTGACGATTGCTTTCGCCGATGTGAGACGGTGAAGGGTGTGCAAGCAGGTACTACATATTCCAGTGAAAGGTACTCTGCTCAGCATTTTAGTGCTAGGGTTTCCTTGCACTTACACACATAGTAGTTGAGCAGAATGCACGGCACTAATGTGATCGCTATGTGTTCGAAGTCAATTCTGCTGTGGGTGGCGTCTGAGTCCTCGGAGCCAGAGTGACTGGGCTAGCCATTACAGCTTGCTAGAAGCTTTATCATGTGTAATGTGTATACAGACATGTAATGGTAATTATTTTTTGTTGTACACTCAGTGCTGTCTTGCCTTTTTTTTTTCCCCCCGACCGGAGATGGTCGTTGATATCTTGTGCACTGAAGTCGAGGAGTGCATGTTTATTTTCAAGCAACCCGGCACATCAACTCCCAATGCATGAACTTCAATAACAAATGCATGAACGTCGCTTTTGGCTGTGCATGGATACGGAAAGGCATTGACAGACCGTGAGGAATTACTCTAAGCAGACGCAGCTTGTCACACTGACATTTTTTCCAAAAATTTCCTCAACTGCTAGGTCCCTAAACTTCTCACTGACGACAGCTTCACACACACTACCTGTAGAAGTCAACATGCATTACATGTTGGTCAAATCCCATAATCTCGTAATCAACTGAACTAATTGGGTCAATTCTTGGCCCCATTTGTAGCATGAACCGCCCGAGTGAAGATCGTACAGCTCCTTCCTCACCGATCTATTTCCTACTTAAATGAGCACATCTGTTTCATCTCGTGCTTTTCTTCCTGTTCTAAGTTCGGCACACGACCAGTGACACTTAAGGGTTAAAGAGTGAAACGTTTTTGTAAGATATCCAACAGGGAATTTTTACTTGTATTAATAATATTGTTGATTTTCTCATCATTTTACTCAGCATAGCCTTGTGGCATGATAATATCTTAGGCAATAGAATATTCTTCAAAAAAATAAATTTATAGACCCCTTGGAGATATATGTTTAAGTTTACAAATGCAACTTTGCTTGTGACTTTCCCAAATTCTTCATTGCAAAATTGATCTCTTTTTTATGTTGGTTGTAAAATCAAAATACTAAATTAAGTTGGTAATTCCCTATTATGACTTATTTGTGAGTGTGTCAATAGACCTTGACAAAAACAATATAATGGAAGTCGTCCCTTTGGTATCCAAGGGAACATGAACCCCTCAAGGACTAGTATGTAAAAAGATTTCCCAAATTTTCTAAATTGTAAAAAATGATATATTATGAAATGAAATTTAGAATCCCAAATGTGCAACCCCCATATTCTATGACCCTAGTTATAATCACTTATAATGCATTTTAGTTCTATTGAAAGAGATATAATTTATTTTAATGTAGAAAGTTCTTGTAGCCCTTTTAATAAAAAAAACCAAAAATAGAATTATATAAATGAAGTGAATATATTTTTTTTAAGGAAAATGATAGATTGAAAACATAATTATATGAATTTTTTTAATATAGCTACTACAAAACAAGCTATCCAAATTTGGGGGATTTTTAATTAATAATCTTTTATATTAGAAATAAAACACTACAAATGAATTTTAATTTTGATTGGAAGAAACTTCTTGTATGGATTTTTATAAACTATGCATAGATATTTCAATTCTTCATATATATATATTATGAAGATTTTTTTCTAATATGTATGCAATCCATTATTTTCTAATTTTTAATTAAAAAATTTAGCCTTCATCTAACTTTTTTGCCTTTTTAATTTGATATTGTTTTTACAAAACACATCTTCTAAGCTATGTTAATGTTAATGATCCCTCCATATAATATTAGAGTTGCATATCCAAAATTTAAGTAATAATTTAATGAACACTTTGAAGCAAAGGTTGTAAAATAGAATCCATAAATCATATCTATATGGTATCACTATAAGGCAATAGTAATCAGTACATTATGTATCAATAAATTTTTAACCCAAGATTCAAAATTTCTTCCAAAATTAATTTTAGATTGAATAATTTTTCTCTTCAAATGAATTTTTTCCTTATGTTCATAAATTTTAATCTCTAATTGTGATTATTTTTTTTTGAGATTTTTATTGTACTTATTTACTTAAGTTGTATTTGAAGGATCATTTTTTGATTTGGAAAAGTCATTTTTTGAGGTGAAACACACAAGTACTTTTGGATTTATAGAATATCTACAAAAGAAAGTCTTCCATATCCAAACCATACAAATGTCTGAAAATTTAATACAAGAAATTACTAGAAAAAAATAGATGAAAAATCACAAATTTGTGTGTTTGGTATAGTTTGTGTTTTTTTGTTGTTAGATCCTTAATCCTTGGCTAAAAGCCCTAGGATTTTTTTTTAAGACAAATGTATTATGATATATAAGTTCTATAATGTTTTTGAAGTTTGCAACAAAAATGACAATGTGAAGCATGAAAAGAAGGAAGTATCTATATGGTCAATATTCAAAAACGATTTTTTTAATTTACTTCAAACAAACATAAAAAAATTGAATATTAGAGTGATAGAGAATAGCAGATGAAGTTTGAAGTATCGATTAGTAGTCAAATTTCATCCTCATGACTTTCACTAGGAAGTTCCAAATTTAAAATACCTTTACATATTGGATAGTTGATTTTAATAATAAAAGATTTTAGTAATAAACTGCCTCAAAAACCATTAGTTTCATTGCTCTAGTTGCTCGGAAATAGAGCACCATTTCTGATCAGAAACAGACCACCCTATGCTACAAAAATGGGATGTTGATCTCCTTTACTTTCTTATTTTCCATACTCTATTGTGGCAATGGTTATTGTAATAGAAGTGGGCGACCAATAGTATGGACAGCAGAAAGCATAATTCCATGCACTGTCATTAGTCTCAATATATTATATATAGTATAAACTCCAAAAGAATTGTAACTTCTTCAATTTGTTTGCCAATGACTAACAAGTAGCATTGCCAGCTAATGCCAGACTACCATTCTTTACTCCAACGACCTTCTGAGAATCGTAGCTGATTAAAAGTTCCTTCAAAAAAAGTTTGCATTTGGTAGCACAAATGACTAGCCTACAGTTCCAACCCATAATGAATTGCTTTTGAGATGTCAATGCCATAACCAATAAGGTAGTCTGCTCATAAAGCGACCATTTAAGAGTTGATTGCTTCAAGGGGAAGCTAAACTATAACATTCTACAGCAGTTCAGAGAACTACCTCGGCTCTGACGGAATGATGTAGAATATTTCACATCATTTCTTCGGGAAGATAAAATGGTGGTGTAGAATATTCCACACCCAAATTGAGCTCAATTACTTGTCGATAAGTGACAGTGTTGTGCACGGTGTTAGAGTAGCGACTAAACACAGGGTTATTAGAAAATCACATGCTATAATTTTAATATGGCAAGTAATAACATCTTATAACAAAGTATCTACAATATCAATTTATTAAGGTAACAAATTGAAATGTTCGAATTTCCTCATACTATTTTGAATTCCATTCATTTTCTGAAGTTCGAAGTGTGAAGACAACTCTTTCTATAATTATGGGGTGGTAGGAAGTAAAATTAACAATGTGGGATATGTAAATTAGAACGTGTAGTTTCTCAATCACTCATAGTTTAGTCAAATTGAAGCAGGAATTGTGACTAGAGTAAAATTTCAGACCTCATTTAGGCATAGTAGAACAACTTTTAAAAAAAAAAAATTTAACTAGAAAAAGTTGATAAATGAAGTGAAGTTTGATGTCCAAAAATTCGTTTTGGATTTTGATTCTCCAATTAAAAGTTATGAACAAATTTAAGAGAGGGGTTGGAAAGGAATTTGAAAAAGTTGTTCTACTATGCCTAAATGAGATCTAAAATTTTACTTCAATCACAATTCTTATTTTTGATTTAACTATAAGTGGTTGAGAAATTACAAATTTTAATATATATCCCATATGGGTTGTTCTACTTCCTACTACCCAGTCTACATATAATGAGATTCTCTTCTCATTTGGAAGTAAAGAACAAGTTATTGTAGTGGCTACATGATTATTTCCATTAGTATATCATGCAATGGATTCTAGCCTGGGGCTTTTAAAAATCCATTTTTCTACACAAATCTTGTCAATTTATATGTTCAGTCCTAGAATTAGCCATAAAAAAATGGAGCATATCATAAATGTAGTGCCACTATTCTGATGTTGTAGTGTACATGAAGGATATATGGATGAGGGCTTTGGAGAGGTAAAGGTAGCCTTTCTAATGGCTTTAGAATGTTATGACTTCTTGAAACAATTTTCAGCAAATTTTCAGAGGAAGAAAAATGGAAATGGCATCTAATCCAAGTTGTTTCATATTTTTTGAACCTTTGTGGAATTAATTACAAATTTTTGAAGTTATAATGCAGGGATCACTAAAAGTGACCACCTTCTAAAATGTACACTACTGGTACATTGAAGAAAGAAAAATATACCTTTGTGTCATGATTGCTTTTAGAGCATGGGCACTTTTAGAATAGATTACTATAATCACTTTTGTATTATGCTTTACTGATTTCTGTTGACCCTCACAAGAATTTAAGTATTTTTATACTAATCTCTCTTCTTTAACCCCTAAATGTCTAAACTGCATTTTGTGGCAACATAGAAATTTTAGGCAGCTCACTATAAATGGAGTTTTCTTGTTTTTTTAAAAAAAATTTTAAAACAACATGTGCCCCCAAAATAGCTTTAAGACCCAACAATTTTCATAAATTTTGACTACATGGTTAAAAAGTTATTTTATGATATGTTTTTTCATTACTCTTTAGGTAGCCCAGCCATGCACCAAAAAAGAAAATTAAAATTTGAAATTGGTTCTCTAGATTTATATATATGTAGAAAGCTTTGAATCATTCTATTTTGATCAATGAATCAAAAGTTATGAGGAGTTTTAGTTTGCGGGAGTTTTTGGGTTGTTATTGAATCTCTACTCTAAGACAAATTTCAAAGTTCTTTATTTAATTCATTTTTTAATATTTTGGAAAAAATAAAAATACTAAATGCAGATTGTTTATTACAACATTACAACCATTGGGATTGGCATTTTTCAATTCCATAAATAAACTGTTAAGAATTTAGTATTTTAAATCATTTTTTCTTTTTTTTCTACTTACTATTTTTTTCCTATCATACTACTAGAATCATAACTCCCTCTTTAATATCACAAATGCTACCATTAATACTAGGGGCTCGAGCTTGCTATGCTACGCATTCATTGTATCACATATTAGTAAAATTTTGATATATTTGAATAGAATGCATGATAATGATTTCAATAAATCTTTAAAATAATTATTTTAAATATTTTGTAAGAATATTTTCAATCATGTATACATAGAAATCATATTTTCACACAATGTGATATTACAGAAATAGAGTACTAATTTGCAATCACTTTTGCAATATCAGTTTTTACAAACGGTGATATTATAGAAATAGTGTAGTTGTTGCAATTAAGGTGATCTTAAAGAGGATCTATAGGATGATATTATAGAGGTAGCAAATCCATTGCTTTTCTTAGCTTTACACTTCTTTGCACTTCTATGATTTTGTGCTCTTGTGAGTTTTGAGCTTTCATGATTTCAATTTTCTATTGCTACTACCAAATGATTTTGAGAAATTTATTCAATTGAAGAGATTTTAGATTCTACAACAATTAAGTTGTTTACAAAGTTTTTGAGATTTACAAGTTTTTCTTTTCAATTCTTCAATTTGGATTGCCACTTTTTGTAACAATGGAGTCAAATTTCTAATGCATTCTAATGTGTGTATCTTTTATAGTATTCACGATTGTATATTTTTTATTCATCATTTAATAAATTTCTATTGTACATTTTAGTATATGCTTACATATAAAAATTATAATACAAAGATTTTAGTCATTTTAATTTGGAGATTTATTGAAAATTTTGTTCTACATTCTATCTACTATATAAAAAAATTTATAAAATTCTAATGATGAATGCATAGCATAGCAAGCGTCAACCGCTAGTATGTTATAAAATTCCAAATGATTTGAAATTTTTCAAACATGTAGCCGAATTGACTTGAAGAATGAATTCAAAGAGTAATCACCATTTTGGACATTTTTTCATACAAATGTGACATTACAAAGTGCAACTTCCCAAATTTTTGCAGGGTCAAAAAAAAGATTTTTGTCACTTCAAATGCTAATATCTTACAATCTATATGGTGGAATTAAAAAAAAAAAACTGCACATCTTTTCAAACTAGAATATTACAAGATCCTACCTTTACATGTATTCAAAAATGTTTTTTTTTCAAAAATTTGGTACTTGTACTAGAAATGGCAGTTTTGGAGCATTATTAATGAAAATAGTTAAATTCATTTCGGGGTTAAGATTGTCAAATCTCTTGTAGTGCCTTACCTAACCAATTGAAACATACCATGATGGCAAAACTCTCCTCTATTTACATTATGGATTAGTTAAATATTAGCTCTAGAGCATTACATGACATAATGCCAAATCTAATAAGGTAGGAATATCATAAATGATTAAAATAAACATTTCAACATGTAGAATATGAAGGGATTTTTTGTAGAAATTGAGCTCAATATGTGTAAAAACAAGGATGAGGGAGTATTAAAAAAACAAATTTTTTTACTCAAGAATGAATATTTTATATAATATAAATGTAGATTCTTCAATTGAACCTCATTCTTGTTTTTTAGGTTCACTTAAAATGGCTACTTTTGGAACTTGTTCCTAAGCAAGTGTCAATGACTCAAATACAAACAAAAAAAAATCTTTTTAGAATCTTTTTCAGAGCTAGCTATTGTTGAATTCAAAACAATCTACTTTGCCATTAGAGAGGGGGGAACCATTATTGGTATTCCTACCTTAGTTCATCACAAACCTCCGTGTCTATACTTTTTGCAAATCTAAAGGTGTAGAAAGAAGGTATATAGTATATTTTACGATGCTTTTCTAACTATCCAATGGAATGGAGGCAAATTTGCCTTGAAAGATAGATTTGACATTATGTGATTATAATTCTTGACTTTGTGCAATATCACATGGCAAGATTGCTATGTATAGCAACCCTATGAATAAAAAAGCACTCCATCTTAGTGATTTTTTTAGGCAATAAAAAGACTAATAGCATCAAAAAATTATCTTCTAGACCAAGCCCTTAGAAAAATTTGGAGGTCAAAAAAATTTTAAAAGTTTGATATAAATCTTGAATTCCACCCTAGCAACCACTGCCTCGACCATGAATACTAGAGTTTGCTACTTTATCATCACTTGTCAAGATGATGATTCAACAACTTTTCATCTATAGTTGCCTAAAATATAACAAAGTTGGAGATATAGGTATAGATTGTAGCCAAATATATGCAAATACCTTCAATATATCACTAAGTGATGTAATCATAAAACATCAAAGGTGCACCACTACTAAAGTAATTGTTGCCCCACTTATTGCTATAGATGGTGTGATGAAGACTTTGATAAGCATGACCATGTGTCAAAAGAGGCTGATGATGCATTTGCTTATTTGTTGATCTGTTTTGACACAAGTGTGTTATGGTTGTTTAGTAAGTATAAGGACTTTTAAGCATCCTGCAAATATTGGTTCAACAATTATGCATTTCCTGTAACAAGTTTTTTCAGTCGAAATTTGTTGATTTTCCATTTTGGATCACTCTTCAAAACCTGATTGCCTTATTTTGCACCAATCCAAGAGCTGAAATTGCCAAAGATTTATTTTTTGGGTTTTGTTTTGAGGTGAAACAACTAACACTGATTCTTAACTTGAAGCCAAATTTTGTACCCAAAATAAATTTGAGAACACCTAACTTCTCACCTGGAGTCCACATCCAGATTCCATTAAAATAAAATAAAAAACACTTCTCCATCTATGTTTGTGCTTTTGTTTGCAGTGTTCCACCTAATATTGACCATCTATGTTTTCCAACACTTTGATCTGATCCTCTGTTTACATGGAGCATTTGGTCTTGGAATTGGGATTTGGTTTACAATTCCTCTTTGTCTTCCTTCCATTTTCAAGCTATTCATCAAGTGGTTGAGTATTAGAGCTTTTGATCTGAAAGGAGAAGCCTGTTCTCTTGTTGACAATTTTGGCTTCCTAATGCACTTTTGCCCACCCCCATCGATCTTCAGTTGGGTCAGTACTTTGAAACTCTGACGATTTGAGTACCGGTACTAGACTGACTCGTATTCCAGTTCTAGCAAGTTTATGTGTTACACAACTTTCAAGCATAAAAATTATTCTTATTCTTGATCACTGCTGATTTAGCGCAGCAGGTTTATGTGTTACACAACTTTCAAGCATAAAAATTATTCTTATTCTTGATCACTGCTGATTTAGTGCACTTGATGAAGTTGATCCTTTGCAACAAAGGTGTTATTGCTCAAAAAGATGGCTCCTTGCCTACCCGTGATCTTTATCGCAGTTTGGTATCCCCCTTCTTGAACTAAGGTAACTCTGCCTATGACAGTCCGAATGGGAGCCAGCCCATCACAGGCATAAAATTTCTAGTGATGCACATTTCAAGAACTAAAATGTACACCTTTAGTACAATTTTGCCTATGATGAGCTGGCTCCCATTTGGACTGTCATAGGCAGAGTTACCTTAATAAGTTTTGAGGAGAACAGGGGCAAAACCATTCCTCTTGAAATTAGTAGGTAGATGGATGTTAGGCACAGAATACCATACTCCTAGCCCAGTTGTGAATCCCTCACTTTACTTTAACAAATTCTTAAGTGATGTCAGTGATGTAAAGAGATGTTTTATACTGCAAGCCATGTGTTTAGGAAGCTCCAGATATTCATCTGAAGCGCTTTGCAATAGAATACTGTCAAGCCAATTGATTAGGTTTTTCACTCAACCCTCATCTCTGTAATTGCACATTCCTTGTGTTGACTACACATCTGACTAAACAACGTGGATGTCGTGTGCTTGAAGTAAATCTGCAATTTTGAAAAGTTAGTAGAGTCTTTGAGAGAGGACCCAAATTTTTCAATCCAGATGCCTGCCCGTGTTCTACAAGATTATTTGTTATCAATGTCATAGATCCTTTACATGTGAAGTTACCAAACTTATCTAAAATTCTTATGACTTACACTTGCCCACAATGTTTTCCTCTCGACCTCAATACATGGGAAAAATAAGTCACTGTATTTCATAAAACAGGTCTCTACTTCCTTTACTGGTTAGTATCTGCATACAAAAGATATACCAGATAGAGGCTTGAATTAATTGAACAAAACCTAATAGCAAAAACTACCAAAACATGACAAATCATGCAGAGTGAGTACACATAACTTAGGTTTTTAGAATTCTGTATTGACCTTTTCAACATCAAAACTCAAGTTGTTGTTTATATCATATAAAATCCTGGATTAATCATTTTGCATATGATATATGAAAAATGCATTCTTTATGGTGTTTGTCTCTTTCTTCTTGAGAAGAGTTCCTAATAAGAATACATAAGAATCTGACCAGTTTGATAATAGAAAACAGCTTCATGCTTTAAGTGTTACAATCATGTGTGGTTGCTTTCCAAGAGCCAACCTTGTACTTCGAAGAGATGTTACAAACTGCAAAGTAGAAACATTATGTCTTACAAGGATTGTCAATTGCAGTAATTACAAAGGCCAAAACTCTTAGAAGTCGATAGCATGGATTTTGACGATGAAGAGTCTCTTTCATTTACACCAATCATTCATTCTAACTGCTCGGAGTTTCTCTCTCACTTACAAAGCCAAGGCATTCTCCTTCTTGTGAATTTTCAATTGCAGATTCTTTGCAAAAGACGGCATGGGATTGTTTATAACAACCTCCTCTGGATCTTCCATCTCCCATTCAAAGTTCAACACGAGGTAGTGCAGGTACACCAAGATCTCCGTCCGGGCAAATTCGTTTCCCAGACATATGTGTGGTCCTCCACCGAAACTAAGAAATGTGTGTGGAGCAGGACCTGAGCCTTCAAATCGAGATGGGTCAAACTTTTCAGGGTCGGGAAAGAACTCAGGTGAGTAGTGGGAGCGGTTTGCAGTCCACATGAGCTGCAAAACCATGCAAAACCAATATGAAAGAAATTTCTTCCACAAAATCTGAATAAAATCTGGGTATTATACTCTGGCAAACTTTCCTCTACAAAATATCAACCAAATCCTAAAAACCCAGAACCCTAGGGTGTGGGGGGTTTGCTGAAAAGGTAAGAGAAATTTTGAAATTTTGGAATTCTACATGGATAATTACACCATTTGGAAGGGGAGAACATGAATGGTTGGTGGGCAAAAAGTTAGAGACTAAGGCTTGTTAAAAGTAGAGGAGTTTTGGAATTGTTTTTAGTTTGACAATAAAGCAAAGCTACTCCTAAAATGTAATTTCTACGGTACTCATGTAGAAGTGCAAGCATCACAAAAATTGACTAAGGCAATTTCGACCTATGAAAATCTCAATTCCAACATAAATTCTTTTCCAATTCTAACATAGCTTGGATATTTGGTGTAATACCAATTTATAAACAAGCAAGGGGAGTTTTTCAAAGAAATGGTAGTTTGTACTTTGTACTGCATAGTGAATTTAAAACTCACCAACCACCCTTTTGGAATGGTGTAACCTTCATATTCAAAGTCTTGGATTGCTCTTCGGAAAGCAAATGGCGCAGGAGGCTTCAACCGTAGAGTCTCTAGGCACACATGCCATGTATACTTCATTTTGCGTGTGTCCTCCCAAGTCAAAGGTGCTCCTGCCTTCTCCTTTGCAATCTCTTGTTGCTCTAACAAACACAATCAATAAAAGAAAAATTTTCTTAAAATTTTTTTTTTAATAAGATTCCTCAAGTCTTAATTTAAATGTTGAGGAAACGGTCATATTATAGGTCAAATAGTTTGGATATCATGAGACAAGTGTACTACAATGTCGCAAGAGTGTTGACTATATTCAAAAATTTCATTAGAGTGGTTTGAGCGTAATCACAAAATCCTCTCTAATTTGTATGTCAAATAAGTTTAATGGCTAAAGTGAGTGAACAAAGTTTGTTAACAAATTTCATCGCCAATTGAAGTTTCTTTGATTTTGAGGATTTGAGATTGCCATGTGTGTAAGAAAGGATCACCAACTTCATTCATTGTCCAATTGTAAGCTACAAAATGTAAAGCATGGAAAATACTTGTACAAATCATTTTTTCATAAATAATTGACAAAAATTACAAAACTAATGAAGGCTATTTGAAGTAGTTGATGGGATGCACCTTGAATGACCTCCTTCCAACAATGAGGATTGAGGAAGAGATACTTCAACACATGAGTCAATCCTGTACTACTGGTGTCATGGCCGGCAAACAACAAGAGCACAATATTGTCTTTGATGTCATCCTCAGTCATGAAGCTTCCATTCTCATAAGGGATGGTTAGCAACACAGAGAGGAGGTCTTGGTGGGCAGAGGCTTTGCCATCTTCTAAATCCTACACCCCAAAAATTAGAAAACAAACTAGAAAGCGACCAGAAATGGACCAAAAAATGGACCGAAAATTGTCCTATTTTCAAAGCCTAGTATTGAACAAGAGACACATGCATCTCAAAAGACTCTCCCCCATTGATTATTAATTGCTTTCATGTAACTTCAGTTGATTGATGGGTCGATATAGAAATGAC
The DNA here is from genome assembly GCA_963969395.1 of Pseudoscleropodium purum. Classification (NCBI taxonomy): domain Eukaryota; kingdom Viridiplantae; phylum Streptophyta; class Bryopsida; order Hypnales; family Brachytheciaceae; genus Pseudoscleropodium; species Pseudoscleropodium purum. The sequence goes on from OZ017797.1 coordinate 9,412,534, forward strand.
ATGTTTTTAAGTGATTTTTGTTTATAAGTATCATAAAAAATCAAAGTACTTTAGATGATGATGTTTGGTCTATGAAGATTTTTAATTATCCAAAGTTGGAAACTATTGTCCTTTACAAGTGATTGAATGTAATTGAGGTAAGTACCATATTTGTAAGAAGAACTAAACTAAACATGGAGATTTCTAAGGTAAGGATATGGGCATCACAAATCAAAATTTTAAAAACTCTTTTCCATCATAGATTTGGCACTAAAATGATGTTATTTTAGTGTTAAAGCCCATCAACTAATTGAAGTGAAATTAAAACAACCAATACTTAAGCTTGATGTACTCATTATAAACATACAACTCTACCATGTCCCCATCTATAATTGTCCAACATTTCAAGGACTAAAATGTTAAAGAAAAGGTAAGTTATAGGAAAGCAATTGGATTGAGAATCTATAATAGATATGCTCAAATTAAAGGAAAAGTGCAATTTGTAATGTGACATATTATGAGAGAAGTTGTTGTATACCTGTCGCCTTCGTTGTATGAAGGGGTAGAAGGTACGTAACATGCCTTCCCGTGCAAGCCGTGCTTTGTGGTAGGCTGTTCCTGGGAGATCAATAGGCAATTGCATGATCCCCCCTACATAATGTTCCACATCTTCTTCCAACTGAAGAAACTCTGGGTCATTTGATTTGAGACTCACAAACAAGTCTGCAACCACTGCAAATGTGAACTTCCTTATCACTAGTGCTCCTTCAATTTGGTCCTTCCCATCCCAATACTTTGTAAGTTGGTCCCTTGCCACTACATCCATTCGAGGTACAAACTTTTGGAGGCCTTCCGTCCCGAAGAATGAGTTGAAGAGGCGACGCATTCGTCTGTGCCACCATTAGGGTTAGTATGGATGCAAGCTATTGTCTACTAGTTTTTAAAACGAGCTTTTTGCACTCTTGTCTCCAAATGTCTCTAAATTCTTTCCTAAAACTCTCACAACACCACTCTTAACATGAAATGAGTACATATCTGAAATAAAATCATCATCTATGATAGCTATACATATTTTGAAAACATTGTATGAATGGGACATGAATGAATGAACTAACTTGTGTTCATCACCATATTGGACTGCCACGCTGCCGGTGCCAAGTAGCTTTACTAGTGAAAGGGGTCGAGCGCTATGTACCAACTTGTTTTCATTTGTAAACAAAAATTTGTTGCCTTCAGGAGCTGGCAAGGATACAACCATGTTGAAAAGTATATTTGTTTTAAACACCTACAAATGAATGACAACCAATCACATGATAGTAAGATTCTACTATTTGTATAAATTTCTTTTAACACTGAAATTCATTACATTGGTGCAAATTAGTGTCAAAATTGTTGTGCTCAATTGCACAATGCTCTTAAAACTAGAATTGATATAAGTTTAGGTTTGAAGGATGCCTAACTTTAAAAACCTCAAAGTCATGAATATCCGCCATTATAACAAAATTGACCAATCCTAGTTAATCTCTCTCTATATATAAATTTGTAAAATTGGCCAATGAAAATTTTGGAACAAAATGTGAAGTCTCACTACTTAGTAGAAAAACATGCCTAGATAGGCAAAGCTTAAAGACCCTCACCTACTAGTCCAACTCGTTACAAACTAACAAGCAAGCAACCAAAGACACCACAAGCGCTTGTTTGTTGCAAGTGTACCTTACCATACTTGGCCACTCGTGTATTGAAGAATTCTGAGAGGCGATTGTTGTAATTAGCAGTCACATAAGCTTGGGTTTCACCCAACAACGGCCATCCTACACTTCCCGGTGGCACTGGCGGCATCCCTTTGAGTCGCTTTGTGTCTGCACTACCATTAGTACCCCACAACACCAAGCTTGCTAGTAACACCAACATTGCTGCAAACACAGCAAGCCCTCCCAAATGCACATCTTGTATCCATTGCTCCAACACTCCTCCCATCTAGATCAAGACCCTATGAAACTATCTGTCTGTGGAGGAAGACAACTCATGTGAAACTCTAGCTCAGAGAAACTGAATGAAGTGTGTTTGTAAGTTGGAGTACCTTATATAGTGCCAGCAAGTTTAAAATCATATACCACATATATGACCTGGCTTGGAATTTTTCAACTTAAATAAATTGCCCACTTTTTTGTCTTTTTGTTTGTTTCTTCAGTTCTTTTTGTATTTGTTTATCTTACTTGGGCACAACAAACATGTAGCTAAGAGAACATATTGTCAAGCATGGCCATTCAAGATTTGCATGGTTGAGTGATGATGTATCATAATTGTGTAGTACAAGGCACCAATTCGTAGATAGATATGATCGAGGTCCACTAACAATTAATTGTATAAACTATTATATTCGTGTGGAGGACAGTGAAACCTTGATTGTAAAATGGCCTTTGAGAAAGGGTCCTATCTTACAAATATCCCAACTTACAGCGAAAGCCTGAGTTTGTGGGACCATCGACCTCTTTGTTGCGTAGACGAGTTGTATGACAGACATACAGTTACAAGATTCACGAGTGTTGGGGGAGCCTTTTGCATTCTTTGCTAGTAGTTCTCCATACGTACTAATTTGAATCATTAGCTCCATTTGTGTAGCTTGTAGGCTCCTTTAAGATACTCATACTCATGACCAAATTGGCCGGTTGCTCTCTTTTCATTTCCACATTTTCATGAGTGTGTCGAGATCCAGAAAATGCCTCCAACTCTTTTGCGAGGTTGGCGTGAATTCAGGGCATGTTCATAATTACTCAGTCCCATTTATATCTACAAGCAATTTGTCAAGTTGCTACTCTATAGAAGTATTTCTAGATTGCATCATTAGAGGAAATTTGGACCCTGAACTGAGCCGTGTGTTCCCTGGATGCTATCTGGTCGTTCCCTCTTTTCGAAGCCAGAAACGACAGTTGATGAGGTGGCCAAAACTTTCATTCGTCAAGTCAAAATCTGCCAGGTGGCCTCTCTGCCGGCCAGCAGGAAGCTCTTGAGCCCCACGGCAGCCCGGACAACAGCACCGCGGCCCAGCCCAAAAGGTACAAGAAGCTCAATTTTTTACACTTCAATTTTATGGCAATGAGAAACTATTTGAGCTGGTTCCAATGTCAAGGAATTTGATTAGAAGAAATTCATCTTACAAATCAATCCTTCGGAATCCACGACACATAGGTAGACATGTAGTTTCATCTTCATACAAAGTTGTAGAAAAGAAGAGAAGCTTTATATATACACATGGGGTGGTAGGAGGTAGACCAATCCATGTGGGATATGTGAATTAGAATTAGTAGGAACTCAAGCACTCATCATTAAGTGAAAACATAGGACTTGTGTTTAGAACAAAATTTCAGACTTCATTTAGACAAAGTTGAAGAGTTTTTTGTTTTTTTTTAAATCTGAATTAAGAAAAGTTGGGAATTTCACATAATTTTCATCTCCAAAAATCCGTTACTCATATTTTGAGTGACTAGTTAAAAGTTATGAACAAATGTCAAAGAGGGGTTGGAAGGGAATTTTTTTTGACATTTTCAAACATCTTTTGAAATTTGCTCATAACTTTTGATTGGAGATTCTAAATCTCAAACTAATTTTTGGAGATGAAAATTGTCTTAAATTCCCAACTTTTCTTAGTCCAGAGTTTTTTGAAAGAACTTCTTCAACTATGCCTAAGTGGGGTCTAAAATTCTACTTTTAACACAAATCCTTCATTTTGACAATGAGTGAGCAAGCTCTCATCTTCAAATTGTCCCATACTCTTGGAAAATTTTTGGTGACTTATGAATTTCATTACATAAACAAGCTTTCCTCCCTAATTCCGGACCCAAGTGCTACCAAATCATTTCCGTCATTTAACCAATGAATTTTTTTATTTTGGCAATTTGGGAATTGATATTGACATTTGATGTTTATATTTTTTAACTTGGCCCTACAACTCCATAGGTATTCCAAGTTTGAAGACCAGCTAATCATTGGCTAGCTCAAGGATCAAGACCTTGGAAACAAGGCTAAGAATTTGGTTGGTCAATTTTTTAGGCAGGCAGTGTTTGCCGTGTGGCACTAAACTTGGGCTCACACAGCCAGTCACTGGGTTGGAGTCATATTTTGAGCCTTAGTGGGGGTACTTGGATGGTCATCAAATGGCTGAGAACGTTGGTTGGGAATGGCTGAGAACTCTGGACCATCAGGTTCTCTTCTAAAGTTTGCTTTGCATGGCTTTGTGGCATGATAATATCCTAGGCAATAGAATATTCTTCAAAAAGAGACTTTTGTAAACCCCTACAAGACGTTTCCTTTTGGTTCTCTTGTGAGGATTTGCTTTCAATTTTCCTACGTAATTAAGTTTTACCTGTCTCACATTTTCCTATGACAATTTATTTCCCTGTATTTTGTAGAAAAAGGCTGTCCAAAAAAGGGAATTGAAATTATAAATGCCTACACGGAAAGCAAACTGAATGAATTGTGTCTGTAATTAAGTTGGGGTACCTTATATAACTTAGTGCCAGACAGTAAGTTAATAATCGTGTACCACACGTATGGCCTGACCTGCATTTTTTGAGCTCAAAGTTTTTCCCCTTTTCTGGCTATCTGTTTGTTTCTTCAATTCTTTCGGGTGGAGTACTAAGTATTTGTTTATTTGGGCACAACAAACCTGTGGCTCAACTACTGTCAGGCATGACAATTTGGTTATGCCACGATTTGCAAGGGAGGCAGCCGAGGCCGATGTTCAACGTAATTGTGCAGCTAGTACAAGGCTCTGACACATGCACAAACCCATGGACAATTGTGTTAAGGTGGGAGGCTCTGAAATGGTGCACTTAAGTGAAATCAGCCCTGTTTGGACCTGATTCATCACTCAAATTTATTTCCTTCTATTTTTTGTTAGAAGAAGAATGCCAATCAGTGCTCTCCTGAAATTTGCAATAATTTTGGAGTCTAAATGAATTAGCAGTGAATTTTGAAACTACAAGCTGTGTAGGTCGTTAAAAAAGCTCATAAACTACATAAGTAATGAATGAAGACTTGTGTTAAAATGAGAACATAATTCCTCATTTTGATCAAAATGAAGCTTTGAAAGCGCACTATAGTTCAAAATGCATTCACTCCTACTCTTTAATTCATGCATACGCATTGAAAGCCTTCAATATTATCGTCAAAACATCAATGAATAGTTGCTCCAATAAGCACATGACAAATTTGCATCTCATTATTAGCAACTCATGTTTTTAAAAAACAAAACTTTCTATTCAATCCTTTCAAACAATTTCAATCCTAAGAGCAAGCATAAATGATTGTAATATTTCAATAAAAACAATTTGTTCCATTTCAATTTCTATGTGCACTCTTTTGAACCCTTTTCTATGGACAGCTCTTAATGCCGGCATTGTTTACAAGCCTCCTACCATATTTGTGTAGAACTATTAAGTTCTTGTGTAGGACAGTGAAATTAAAGGATGAAACAATTTTGTAAAATATCCGACCGTGAAAGCTTGTGTGTAGCACTGTGGCACCTTCTCTCTGTTGCGTAGACAAGTTGACAGCCAATTCAATATTCAGCAGTGTTAAGTTTGGGGTGCGTTTTGCATTCAGTCTCTGCAAGTAATTTGAACGATTGGCTAAACCGTTATAGCCTGTGGGCTCCTTTAAGGTACACATACTCAATTACCCATGATGAAGTTGGTCACCATCCCTAGTAACATGCTTTTCATTTCCACATTTTCATGAGTGTGTCAAGCATGAAAGGTAGGGTAACTACATTAAAATGTACTGCTCTTCACAATCTACCCCTATTTTTTAAGGGAAAATAAGTAGGGAGGATTCCGCAGATGGTGAGCATGATATGGATATATATTAAATGAATCTTGAGTAGTATACAACTCTATTAATAAAATTGTAGAGGTGGCAACTCTACAAGCTAGTGGTCAATTTTGTGTTGTTTTAACCCCTAAAGTCTCGAGGCCATTTTTTGGTTAAAAACTACTCAAAACTATCATTTTTGTTATATTCACCCAAGAAATTGAAAAAAACTTTTTCTTAGAATCTAACCGTAGGATCTTGTACTTCACTTGTCTTAGCTCGCAAGATAAGAATTTCATGAAGTTTAATCATATAGATTGGAAGATACAATCATTCAAAGTTGAAAAAAAAAAAAAATTTTGAACATTGGCTGCAATTTCAGATGACTGTGACCACCATTTGTAGAATTTTTTTGCTCTAGAAAAAAAATAAAAAAAATACACTTGATTTTCATTCATTGAAAAATTGTTAAGTAGAAGTACATCCAAGATTGGAAAAAAAAATGAATCATTAATAGTTCCTAAATGTAACTAAAAGACAATAATCCCAATGGTGAGATTGTTTTAGCAAGAAAGTAACAAAATGATCATTATATTGTCCCAAATAACAAAAATCAGTTGAATTTCTGTTGTTTTGGTCGTGCATTTCTAGTAGTGATTAGATTTTTTTGGTTTTGAACCTTTATAACTTAAAATTTACCCTCTAACTACAAATTTTGAATTTCTAATTTAATGCAATGATCCTACAAATTGAGATTCTAGAATTTTTTTTTTTAAAGAACATTTAGTTTTGACTTATTCAAATATAATGAAGCATTAGATGAAATTTGAGGCCTTCACTAGCCCATTTTGGGCTTGTTCCCATCATTGTTCCCCTATTGTTCCCCACAATGAACGATATAGCCAGTTGTTCCCAAAAAAAAATTTTAAAAAAAATTAATAATTCTTAGAATACAAAAAAAAGTTTAAATTTAAAAAAAATTGGGGGCAATAATATGGCATTCTTTTGGCCATGTCAAACTGCATTGTTGGTCGCCTTCACTACGTTCTTAGGGCCAGATTATTCGCAATCTCTTAGAGGCCTCAAATTTCAACTAATGTAGAAGTAGGTTCAAGAGTAGTAGTGCTATTTTGTGAGCAGTAAGTAAGGATTATGTGAATATTGAGCTCAAAAATTTGAAAAAATTCTAAAATACATTCCATCTTAAAATTTGGGTCAAAATTTACTATTTTCAATATAATTTTTTAATACCTATTATAGTGGATCTATCACCGTGGACCTATTACCGTGGTCATATAGAATGCAGATGAAAATTATAATTTTCATTGTTGTGTTTAAAATATTAGAAGTATATATTATGAAAATAATAAATTCAATGGATTTGAAAGATGAATGGAGATGGAAATAAGTTTGCATAGAATATTGGTTGATTGCTATCATATAGCAATGAAGGTCTTCATGGGGCTAATAAGAGTCTATCAATAATTTTTTTTATGCACTATTGTTAGACTTGCTTAGATTTTTTTTAAATTGTTGATAGAGAATTTTATTTTGGTTGATCGTTGTCTTTTAGCATTATGAATCTTTTTAGGATCAATAGAAGGATACCAGTACTAAATACTTCTTTTTTGATTTGCAAGTTGGTGGACTTTTTTAAGTTTTAGAAACAAAAATTTGTTCATGGGAATTCATTACCTGTAGAAAGATCTTAGTCGCATTGAATTTCATTTTTGTTGCTCACTATCTTGTAATAGCGTGGGTCTTTTTGAGGCCAATAGGGGATACCTATACTTTTGTCTTAATGTGTTGGTAAATGAACTTGCTAAGATTTTGGAAGAAAATTTTTGGTTGATATGGATTATTTTTGTTTGAAATGAGCTTAATTACATCAAAGTGTTGATTAGTTGATTATTGCTTTTTTGCGGGCCCTTTGGGGACTCCAATTCTACCATCTTTGATCAAATAGTCGTTTGGTTAATCACTTCTTGTTGCTTGGGACCTCTCAGCGCCAAGAAGAGGATCGAGCACTTACCATCTTAATGTGCACCTTATTGAACTTTGCTAGATTTTAAGAAGAAAAAGAAATTGGTGATTAATTAGGATTTGTTTGAAATTGATTGAGAATATTTCATCCAAATTTTGTTTTTCATGAACATTCCCCTCTTGGCGCTGAGAAATACCTCTCAGCGTCGAGAAGAGTGTCTCGCTAGAAAAACACTTTTTCTAGCACATCCCCAAAACTAGGCACTTATCTAGCTCTCTTCTCAATTTTTCAAGTTTTACTTTACAAAAACAAATTAGGTTTGTATCAATATCCTTGCTTTAAACATAAATAAACATTGGCTACTAAGCTTTAGCACATCATGTCAAGCAAGTAAACATATCTGTTTGTCAAGGCAGCACAGCTATGTTTACATGTATATATTAGTTCTAGACAAGTTGATATCAAACTATGTGAAAAAGCTTTCACACCAAGCAGTTTCTTTCACTGTGATATTTCACAAAATATTACAAATGGTAGAGTACTGCTCACATTTATATATTTATCTCATATGTAATCATTAATCTCAAACTCACTACATATTTTCAAAGCATTCTATTTACATTATAAGACATGAACCAAAACTAAGATAATGGTATTTGTAACAAATTCTCCAAAATACTCCAAGAGGTCCATGGCCTCACCTGCACCCATACAGTCCAACAAACGCAAAGTTGGTTAGAATGTGCATGTGAGGTGTCTTAAGTCCAAGGACGCTTGTTATTGCCTTCACACGGAACATTTTAGATAAAAAAATCATACAAATACTACACAACATTCAAACCAAAGCAAAACCTAAGAAGAAGTAGTGTTAGACTATGTTGATGCCATGCTTCCTTTCCCATAATCCAATCCCTTGATTGTCCCAAGTCACAGCTTGTCACTCAAGGATTGTTTTCAAAGTCCAACCAATAAGCCCCACGATTTAGCACAACACTAAAGACAATATGCACCAATGCATTCTAATCAACTTAGAGTAGAGAATGTAGTTGTTGCACAAACTTTAGTACCTTCCTTGGAATTAGCAAGCTAGTATTACCAGACACCCCAGTGTCAATTATGGGTCAATTCTACAACATCCTAATTTTTCCGAAAGCGAGCTTAAAGGAACCAATGTTCCATCACCATCTATTGTCAGACTAGGCCATGTTTAATCACTTTGGCGGTAGTGGGTCCATTAGTTTACCTACGCCAAATTAGGTCTTAAACCTTACTATGCTCAATTTTAATTAAATTTAAATCAGAGCTAAATGAGGGTTCAATCAATTTGATTACCAACTAGTAAGCTTAAAATAACATGATGGTCTCATACCATCTGATTTGACTTAATTAGCACTGGATCTCGTCAGATTCTCAGTACTTTCAACCTAGCCACCTTCAGATTCAAACTTATTACAACTTCAAACAAAGATTTAGAGTTTTTTGTTTTTTTTAAAATTTAATTTAAAAATAAAAATAAAAATAAAACATGTAAAATTCCTTAATCAAAACATTGAGTTATCTAAATAAAATCTCCCAAGAGATTGTATATTTAGTTATGTTAGATAATTTAATAAATTACAAGTAGGTAATTGGAAATTGTTTTGGCCAAAGCAACTTTAAAAGTCTATAAATTGCATATCACTCAATCCCATATGTGTACATATATACATATTATTTTTTCATATATCAACTCTTTTATAACACTCATTGATATGGTCTTGAATTACACTCAAGGCATAAATCTAGCTGCTAATACTAAAAGAAGAAATCTAGAAAAAAATAAAAATAAAAATTCTTTTTTTTCCCCTTGCATGGTAAGAGGGACTCCTCTTGGCGTTGAGAGGTACTTCTTGGTGCCAAGAAGGGAATGATTACAAAAATCTAAATCTAAATAGAACATTCTCAATTGATTTCAAACAAATCCTAATTAATCATCATTTTTTTTTTTCTTAAAATCTAGCAAAGTCCAATAAGGAGCACATCAAGGTTGTCTAAAGGACCACGGTAATAGGTTCACAATAATAGGTCCATGGAAATAGGTACTAACATTTTTACCAAGAATAATAAATTTTGACCACAATTTCTAGATGGAATCTCTAAAAAATTATATGCTCACAGGCTCACAAGCTCACGTTCACACGCTCACAAAATAGCAACCCTGGATTCAAGAGTACAAGAAAATTTAAATTGTTAATAACTCCACAATTGAATTGTAATACAGTAATCTCAATGGTGAAATTGTTTGAGGAAGCTAATTTAATGTGCTTAATATTTTTTTCTAAAATATTAAAAACTGAATTTAGAAATTAATCCTATAAATTATTGTTTCAAAAAGATGCTATAGCTACCCCTAAAATAAAAATGTCCATAACTTTCACATAACAAATTCAAATGGAATGAATCAAAGTTTTTCATGTAGATGAAAATGTAATCTATTTTTTTTAAATTATTTTTTACTTTTAAATTTTGATGAGGGTTTTTCCTGCCCATTGAACTAATTAAATTTTTGTAGTCCATAACTTTTTCTCATGGGCTCCATTTGAAATACAAATGATGTTTATGAAAAACTAATATGCGTGTCAACTTTTTCCAAAAAAATACAAAATCGAGCTTAAAATATGGCTAACTTTGAAATTAATTGTATTTTACATAACAACTAATTTTTTCTTGAAACTTCCATAGTAATGTGGTACATGTTGCATACTACAACTTTTGTATATCATTTTTTGGACTTTACGCATTGATGCTATTGGTATGGTTTTTAGAATGAAAACATTTCAAATTTACATTCAATTTTTTTTTGTTAGTATAATAAACTTAGAAAAATATAAAATTGAATTTTAGATATTAATTCTTCAGATTTTTTTATATGGATTTAGGGTCCAATTATTAAAAAATCCTTTTTTTCTATAAAAATTATGAAATAAAAATATATATCCATTTCTTTTTAACATTTGGTGAACTAGCATATGGCAATTAACCCCTAAAGTCCAAATGTTGTTTTTTGGAATTATAGATATTTTTGGCAACTCACTATGAGTGAAATTTTTATTTATTTTCTTTGAAATTTTTATAAAACATGTATTTCAAGAGTAGCGTAAGGCTCAATAATTTTTATAACTTCTAGCTATAGGGTTAAAAAGGTATTGTAAAATATGTAGGATTTTCCCTAAGCCGGGCAATTTGGGTAGCCTAAAAGAATTCTTTAATAATAACATTTAAAAAAATTAAAACTTGAAATTGGTTTTATAGATTTTTAGGAATGTAGAAAGTTCTGAGTCATTCTATTTTTATTAATGAGATGAAAGTTATGAAGAGTTTTAGTTGAAGGTAGTTATAGAATCTCTACTTTAAAATAAACTTTGAAGTCCTTTATGTAATTCAGTTTTCAATATTTTGGAGAAAAAATAAAAACATTGGATGTAGGTTCTTAATTATAACATTACAACCATTATGACTGTCATTTTTCAATTCTATACTTATTACTAACAATTTATTGTTTTGAATCATTCTATGCTTCTTTTTATTTACTATTTATTTCTAATATGTTGAACAATTCCAAATGATTTGAAAATTTTCAAGTTTGTAGCCAACTTGCCTTGTAGAATGAATCCAAAGTAAAAACAACCATTTCGAACAATTTTTCATACAAATGTAACCTTGTGAAGTGTAGCTACCTAAATTTTTGTGAATTCAAACACTAATGTCTTCCAATTCGTGTGGTAGAACAATTTGAAAAATTTTCCACCTCTTCTCTAACTAATGTACTACAAGATCCTATGGTTAAATATATACAAACATATTTTTCTTTCCTAAAATTTGGTACTTGTCCTAGAAATGGCAGTTTTGAATTGTTTTTGGTGAAAATGTAATTGATAAACTTTATGAGTTAAACTATCTAGAAGAAATACGAAAAAAAATAATCCATTATAGGTTTAAATCCATCCTTAATTGAATTTTTGCAATAAACCAGGTATGAGCAAAGTTGGTAGAGTTCTAGTCAACTACATGAAGTAAGGTGTTCTATTTTGTTTCTTTTTTTGCTACGGTTTTACTTCCTACATTGTGTGTTGTAGATAGGCAAGTTGGATGTTTAAGCTGCCAGTTTTGGATGTTAATTTTGAGTAAAGAGAGGGTCTTTTTGATGTGAATGTTGAGTTTGGAGTCCAATTTGGGTGCTTTTGGTGTTTATTATGCCCAAGTTGTTATCCTTTTGTTTGTGTCCTGTCAATGTCTGGTTGTAAGTGAGGATCCAATTCGGGTGAGAATGGATTATTTGTTTTGAGTGTACTGCTTAGTTGGAAATATAGTCAAATCCGTTGTATGTTAAGAGTGGTAGGAATTCACATTTAGGTGAATGGTTGGTTGGTGGTCTGTCAGCCAATTAGAATGCTGGTTGGGTGAGTCTGAGTTGGCAGGTTGAGAGTTATGTGTTGCCAAGTTGGAAGGTCAGTTGCTTCAGTTGAAGCCGCCGAGTTGGTTGAGGCGGTTGATGTTCATCTCCCTAGCTCCTATTTGAGTTGATTTTGTGTTCATTTTTTGGGGACCGTCTGTTGAATAAAGCCCAGTCGTGTCCCAGTCCAAGTTGGCTGCGTATGTTTTTTTTTAATTTTGCGTGTGTGATTTTGTGATGTGTGTTTGAGTTTAGTCAAGTTGGAGATATGGAGATAAGTCAAGTAATATGTGAAAGTTCAAGTTGGAATTTGTTGTGGGTAGTTGAAGATGAAAATTTACTGTGAGCAAATCAGGGAAATTGGAGAATGAGTTGTTTGAGTGCTAATCGGGATGATCAGAGTGTGTGAATGTTGGCCAGTGAATGGCGGTGTGAATGAAGGGATGAGAATTGCCAAATCGAGAAATGGTCGGGTGGAATGTTATCGAGAATTTATGAGAGTCTATGCTTAAGGAGTGAAGATGCAGTGAATGTGCAGTTATCCAAGTTGGTGAAAATTGTAGATTTAGTTTGGAAATTTGGATTAGTAGTGCTCTAGAATGAAAATCTATTTGGAAGAATTTGGTGCTTAATGTTCGATCTATTGGTTAAGTGATTGATGTGTAGACAAGATAAGAACCAAATGGTAATATTTTGAGAGTATGTAGTGAGCCTAATGGGATGAATTTTAAGTTAATGAGATGATTGAGTAGTTTCTTTGTGCAAAGAGATAATTTTGTGAGTAAAAAGAGACTGTTGAGATTCCAAGTTGTAAAACAGTGATTGTAACCACCAAATCGGAAGTAATGAAATATTTTATGAATTTTCAAAGTTGTAATTGAGTATGTGTGTGTCATTGTAGTATGTTGAGAAGAATTCCAAATTGAAGGATGTTGTTGAATTGTCCAATTTGGTTATTGATCTGTATTTGATGATGTGTAATTAAATGATGGTTGTGTGGGAATTAAATCAAATTGTGTCTTGGGGTTTGCCGAGTAGGAATACAGTATGAACATGAATTCCAAGTTGGGTTGGATAGGAAGCTTAATGCTTATTTGGTTTCCTATTAGGAGGCAAAAGCTATAGTAGTTACATCTCATCTAAGTTGGTAGTGGAAGTTCTTGTTAATGGTGATAAACTGAAACCAATTCGGAGATGAATAGCTTGACTGGAGTAAAGCAGGCGTCCACAGTGTCTGGTGGAATTCCAAGTCGGAAAGATAAAGGTCCAAGTTGCTGAAAGATAAAGAAAAATAAAAGATTATTAAGGGAAAGATAAAGATTGAAAGAATTCAAGATTGATAAATAAGATAATTAAAGATACAATTTGGGAGCATTCCTTACCCTTGTGGCCATTAAGAGTGGAGGGCCAAATTTTGGAATTAGTTATACTATGTGAGGAAAACATAGAAGTGAAAAGGATTAAGGAATTATATTTTCTTTAAAGTATTAAATTGCAATGACTTGCTAGGGTTAAACCTTGAGTTAATTAGAGATAATCCTATTAAAAAAGCTTCCCTAGGAACGAACTTAACTATCACCCGGATAAGTCCTATTAGGCCCCGGATTAATCTACATGTGTCATCTTTTGGGTTCAATGTACCATTGAAAAGTTTTGTGTGAATAGGGGAGAATGGGCTTTGATTTGTGGCATTCTAACCTATGCTTTGAAAAAAAAAGAATTTAAGAGGTCCAATGAACTAAAAAAATCACAATTAATTAACTCCTAAAAGTTTTTGACTATGTTTTCATTAGAGATGCTCAAAAATTGCCATTTTTAGTACAAGTACCAAATTTAAAGAATTTTTTTTGGACGTATTTAATTATAGGATCTTATAGTACACTAGTTTGAGAAGATGTGGAAAAAATTTCAGATTTTTCCACAACATGGATTGAAAAACATTAGTGATTGAATTCACAAAATTTGTGTTTTTGGCCGTGCAAAAATCTAGGCAATTGCACTTCACAAGGTCACATTTGTATGAAAAAAATTCTGAAATGGTTGTTTCTCTTGGGATTCTTTCTTCAAGGCAAGTTTGATACATGCTTGAAAAATTTGAGATCATTTGTAATTGTACAACATATAGTAAAAAACATTGAATAGAAAGAAGTAGAAAATGATTCAAAACACTAATTTGTTAATTATTTTAATTATAGAATTGAAAATTGCCAATCCAAATGGTTGCAATGTTATAGTAAAGAATCTACATCCAATGTTTTTATTTATTTTTTTAAATATTAATAATTGAGTTAATAATGGACTTCAAAGTTTATTTTAAAGTAGAGATTCCGTAACTACCCTCAAACTAGAACTATTCATAACTTTCACCTCATTTATTAAAATGAAATGATTATATATTCATTTCAAATTTTTATTTTTTTTAATAGTATTTTTTAAAGATTTTTTCTAAGTTGCGTAGACAACCCCGTTTTAAAAAAACCTACATATCATACAATAACTTTTTAACCATGTAGCCAAAAGTTATAAAAATTATTGGGCCTTAAAGCTACTCCTTGGCCACATGTTTTGTGAGAACTTCAAAGAAAAAATCAAAATTTCATCCATGGTCAGCTGTCCAAAATATCTATAATTTCAATAAACAAGACTTGGGACTTTAGGGGTTAATCGTTTCAATTACGTTTTATTTTGGAAAAATCAACACTTCTAAACTACAACTCTAAATGCCATGAAACATAAGTCTTTACAATCTTTTTCACATATAATTGTCTACTTGGCCAATTTTGAAGTGTTTGTATCTATAGTGTAGAAGTTATGATTTAAAAAAAAATAACAAATGGAAGTAAATGATCTTTAATTATGAAAAATCTATAACTTTTTGACCATATATTCAAACAACATTAGACATAGGTCCTTTCTCCCTTTGTCAATACAACTTTCTATTTATACCAAGAATGCAACCTCTCACACTATGACTATGATGTGGTTGTAAGTGAATTTTGAAGTTTCAATCAATTTAAAAAATAAGAAGATACTTTTTATTCTTTTTTATTCTTTTTAGAATGCAACCTCTCAAACTGTAGAAGCATTTAGTTTTCTTCCAAAATTCAGAAATTCTACTTTCTCAAAAAATTAAAATTTGAATATCTCTATGAATTCCTAAAAAAATTGAATATGGAAAAAAATTAAATTTTTTCAGTAATGTCAAGAAGGTAAAGGAATCAGTCTGCGTATTATAGGCTAGTTTTGCTTACTAGGAATCCTAGCTAGGCAATGAATAAAAGAAGTAGCTAGAAGCCCTTTTTTAAGCAAATGCTTGCTTCAATCATAGCTAGGATTTGCACTGCACCACATGAAGTCCTCCTTTTGCGGAGGTTCACACCATTGCATTTTATTGTCACCTTCGCACGTACTCAACGCATGCACCCTTCACACTCTTTTGGAGCCTTCACTGGAGGTTTAGAAGCTGCGGTTATTGGCAAACAAGAATGGTGTGACTATAAGGCTCTGTCCTAGGTGAACAAGAATATTAATAATAAAGAAATTAAACAAGAATATTTTAACCAAAATTGAAAAAAAAAAGTAATTGTATTTTTATGCAACCAAATGCGAAGCAATGAAGAATTTTTTTTTAGTAATAATACATAAGATTTTTTATATTATTTTAAAATAAACTATTTTGATTGCTTCTTGGATTTTGGAGCAATTGTTCGTCTTAGTTCTTCTAATTGATGTTCTGAAGATTCTAAGATATATATTTTAGATGTTCTCATTGGTAGTTTTGATAGTATGTTGCACACTTGATGAGTAGCATCTATTAACACTAACGACCAATTACTAGGCATATAATTTTTAATCAGAATACAATTGTTGCTTTTCCACGTTGTGAAAAGTCTGTATCTTCATTGTCAAAAATAAATCGAACTTTAGTATCAACATCATCTAGAAAATTTGTTTTAAAATTAGTATTTCCAATTGAAGATGAAAATATATAAAATATATCACCAAATGTCTTAGTTCTAATTTTTGATTTGGTATCAAAGTCAACCAATATTTGTATCTTTATATTTTGAGGAAAACGATATATTCCTGTAAATATAAGATGCAGAGTTTGGATGTTTAAGCTCAATTTTAATTCATTAGAGGACCTAGGAGGTAATAATAGAATTGCATTCTACCTCTTGTTTTTTTGAGTCCACTTGGCCATATTGTGACCAAAAGATTCATAATTACTTAGAATCCATGTGGCCTTTTCTTTCATAGTTCCTCCGTATCTTATATAAAAAATAAATAAAGCTTCTTCAAGAATAACTATGGGATTTTCATGAATAGAAACCAACTTTGTTGCTATTTGAATAGGTTTTAAGATTTTACGAGCTTTGATGTTTTTAACCGTTCTTGTACATGTCCAAGTTGATTGCTTTTGTGTTTTCAATGAATTGTTTTTTCTGATTTCATAAAGGTGATGGACTTCTCTTGGAATTAATTTCTCCAATTTTTTTAACTGGAAGACTTCTTCTTTAGATATATTAGCCTACTTTAGCTTGAAGTCCTTGTTTTCATTGTTGACAATAGATAGGAATTGGTCTTTAGAACCATATTTGGATGTGTCATAAGAGAACATTTTTTTCTCAAATAATTGCTCATCTTCATTTATTAACCACTTCAAAGCATTTTGTACTACTGAAAGTGATTTCATTTGGTTGGCCATATATGCAGCAGTTCTAGGTTGCAACACCTTTGCATCTATTCCATTAAAAAAAACCACTGAGGTTTATTGCATGAGGAACTTAACTCTATGTGTTGCTCTATACTTCAGTTCCTCCATGGTTTCAACCATTTTATTGCAAAGGGTCTTTTGGAAAAATCTTGATTTTCTTTGTGTTTCTTTTTTTCATCTTCGTTGAAGAATATATGTTTTGTATCATATGCTTCACACATTTTTAATAATTCTTAAAAAGCAAGCTTGTCTAACAGAAATACATGGCATGTGTATTGATCTAGGGATCTCGAAATGGTACTCAATGTTTTGTCTTTTATTTTGTTAGATTGTCGATGAAGGATGTAGATCATTGCTTGGATTACATTCATATGATTGTAATCTTCTTCATGATACTCTAGATTAGGACATTCATAGTATTCAAACACTTTTCTCATTTTCTATAGATCTTGATATACAATAGTATATTTTTGTCATTTGAAATACTCTTCATTAAGGTGGAAAAACATAGCCAAATACTTAGTAGGTTCATTATATAAAAGTATTATGGCTTCCTTGTTCTTGAATGTTTTTTCATAGTCTCGTGCAAACATTTTGCCTTGTTCATACTTGATCAATGCATTTTTACAAGGCTTTAGTACATGTTGCCCATTGATAGGTTCCCATCTTACAAGAGACAAAAACAAGGTTGTCAATTTATCATCAATTGCACAATTAGGCTTTCTAAGTGCATTTTGAAACGTGTTATATTGTGAAAAGTAGTTGATGTATTTTGATCATTCATCTTGGATGCCAATGGGTTTTAACACAAGTGGTGACATTGCCTTTGAACCACTTTGTAACAATTGATATATTTTGTTTACATTTTTTGTATTGCACTCAAGTTGATTTGTAAGAATTGATGATTCTAAAATGTGATCAATAGACACATCAAACTTAAAATCTCGAACAAATATGAAACCTTTCTCAAGTTCTTCATATGTATAAAACTCAATAGTGTTGTCATAAAATCTAAAATAAATAAATAAATAAATAATATATATATATCTGTGTGTGTGTGTCTATATTTTTATTATATTTATATATGTAAAATTGACCTTTTTTTAATTGAATTTAATTGAAAATTTTGTGAATATAAAACATCCTATATAAAAAATAAACTTTATTTGTTGCATATGTAGTTAGGCATAGTATTTGGAAGTTTGAATGCACAATATATTGGCTTGTGATAATTTGGCCACTACGCATCCATAACACCATATTTTGTATCTTGGCCTGGGATATTTGTCTAGATACGATATACTAATGAATTGGATTTAGTAGTAGATGTTGATAATTGTTGTTTCAAGTGATGTTCAAACATGACTTGAATAAGTTGTTGAGAAGTGTTATCTTTGTTTTTTTCCAAACATAGATTTACATTAAAATCTCCAAGAATAAGAATAGGACATATTGATGGCGCTTTAGTAATTAATTCTTTTATAATTTCAAGAAACATTGATATACAAGTCAAATGAGATTGATAAACAGTTATTACATGAATAGCACTTCAAGAGCTTTCATTAAATGTGGCCAGGGTTGTTAGGACGTCCGGACGCGGACGCTATGTCCGCAGCGTCCGCTGACATTCGCGTCCTGGCGGACGCAGCATCTACCCGTCCGCCCCGTCCGCTTTCCGACGGCTGTCGGGACGCTGCGTCCGCTAGCGTCCGAACGTCCGGACGTCCGGAAAACGGACGCTATTTTGGGGCGGACGTTCAAATTCGTCAACCCTGAATGTGGCTCCTATAAATTCAAATTCATTGTGATTTTTAATTGTAGTTGTTGAACATGTTATATTTTTATTATATAGCAAAAGTAGACCGTGTTTGTCAAATGTATGTATGTAGTTGAATTTGGATATATCTATAAGGTTGTGGCACTTCTTGTACAAGTTTAACCCTAGTTTCTTGAAAACATAATATGTGGGATGATTGAAAATTATGATCACTTTGTATGTCGTATTGATGTTTAGATAAAGAATTGACATTAATGCTTTGAATGATTGTATGCAAATGGTGAATGGTTTTAACATTGGTACAAATAAGTTTCATTTTGTTGTTGACTTTAATCTTTCCATTTTTGAACAAACAAAATTTTCAACATGAAAGTTTGACATGGTTAATGGAAACAATAGATACAATTTTTTTTTTGTTCTAATATGTGACAAAGCAGTATAAGAAAGTCCATGCTTGTTGACACCTTTTGGATTGAATGTCGTTTCATCTAAAGATAAACCTTGAGAACGATGAATAGTTCGTGCAGTTGCTAATTGTATCAGAAATGAATGCGAGTGATGAGATGTGTGCGGGTTTGTCCAAACATTATTTCTTTTGTTAATGCTTCAATGGGTATCCACGTTGATGCAATATTTTTGTCCTCATATAAATGAACATTTGACAAACATGTTAAAGTTCCAACTTTTGCATTTAAAAATTCTATCATTATGTATTTCTTTGAATTTGTGATAATCGATGTTTTGAAAAGACCATCAACTCCATTAACTAAACCATCATGTGTAGCATAATTCCCTGCACAAAGTTCTACTAGCATGTCTTTTTTGACTTTTATTATCGTATATAATCTAGTAGTTTTGCTAGGATCATTGGGAATTTCAAATGACGGAGACAAAGAAGGATGTCAAATATCAATTGCTTTTAAATGATATATAAGTCCTTTAGCTTGATCAAAAACTTTTATGTTATATGTTGTTGTGTCTTTATTCATATAAAACAAGTGTGGAATAGTGGAATCATTTGGAGGTGCTTTCAAACATAATGAATTGATCATGTTAACATCTGCAATGGTTTGAGTGGCTTTTTGAAACCTATTCAATATGTCAATAAACATTGGATCATTTTGTCGCATCACAGTAGTTAGTTCATAACATTGTATACATTCATATCAAAAACTAAGCGCTAAAGAGCTTAGTCCGTGATTTAATTTTTGAAAGACCCATTTATCTCTAACTAGAGGTGCTGGATGAAAATCACTACAAATTGTAACGTCTAGTCCACCAAAAAATTTGTTTTGAACATGTTTAATGGAAGGAAATCTTTGGTCGATTGCATCCAACATCCTTGCTCCAACAAGCAATATTTCGTCTATTACTATTAATTTTATTTCTTCATATTGATTTGTTAATTTATTTAGCAACTCTAATGACAATTTTCCAATGTTTGATAGTGATTGATTTATTGAAATGTATAAAGTTGAATGTATGGTACATCCATCTATGTTAAAAGTAGCTTTTCCGTATATACCATCAATAGTGTTTTGGGCTTTAAATGATTTGATTCTATATCACTATGATAAAACCGTAGTAATCTTTGTACAATAAGTTGTAATGTGAATGTTTTACCAATTCTTGCACCACCAGTTAGGAATAAATGTATAGGAATATATGTTTTAACATGCTTTCTATACATAAGATCATCGTAAATTGCTCTTTGTTCTCCATTCAGATTGTGTAATAATTTGAAAAATTCTAACTCATTCATTAAATCAACATTTCGAAAAGTATGATGTTCTAAATTTAGGTTGGTGTAATGTTTTGGATGTGGTTTTATATATATATCCAAAGCAAGATCATATTTCTCAATGTTCTCCATACTTGTACAAAAATCCATTGTATCTGTTTCTATATCATCCCATGTATTGTAATATTTGTCAGTTTGTAATTTATTAGCTATTTCTTGTAAACGGTCCCATTCATCATCACAATCTTCTTGTATTGTTGTAGCAATTTGATAATTGAATATTTTACTTATATTAATAATATCGTTGATTTTCTCATCATATGCTTTTTTCCAAGTTTCCTTGTTATTTTTTTGAGAAGCTTATGTGTTAGAAAATGGTACATATAATAGTAATTGTTCTCTTGTCCAATTTTCTAAATCTCTATTTTTGTTGTAATGAACAAACCTTATAATTTTGGATATTTGACATAATGACATTTTATTATTTTATTTTTTACCCAATAATAATTTGATGCAAATTCAGCTAAACATATGTCATTCAATGAGTGAAGTCGTCCTATGTATTTGTCAATTATGGATTTGCACATAACATCACAAGATTCAGGGGCCAATTTTGATAATGGTTGTTGAGGTTTTAAAAAGAAAGCATGTTATTTAGGTGGTGATGTATTTATAAATTTAAATGTTCGTGAACTATGATACAGAGGTAAGGAAAGAATGAGATAAACATCAAGTTGTGTTGACATTTGGTGTGCATTCAAAAATGCATTCCCAAATTTTAAAATCCATTTATTGGCATTTGTTTTATCTTCTATACATTTTTGAATAATTGATTTTAATTCTATAGTCATACTTTTGTCAACTTTTGTCATGTATGAAGTACAATAGGTAGCTGCAGCATATAGATCTAGTATAAATTGAATATTTGTATTGCCATACCATGTATTTGCTATGGCATACCATATATTTGCTATAGTTTTGTTGAGTGCATTAGTACGTATATCATAAAGTTTCCATTTCAAAAATGCTTGTAGTCTTTCAAGTTGAATACATAAACACATAATGTAAGTAGAGTTGTCTATATTAAAACGTTGTAGAAATTCGTCAAAAGTCATTTCTGATCTAGTGCCCAACTCTTTTAAAAAATCAAATATGTCTTTGTATTTATTTTTATAGTAATTTGTATTTTCTATGTCTTTATTGTCGATTGGTTCTAAAATCATTGTTTTTTCATTGGTAGAAGAGGATAATGAAATCTACATATAGGTTGTCCTTTTTTTCCACATGTGCGTGAATGCTTATGAGTTTGGGCTTCTTGTAAAGGGAGAAGAAGAAATGTTTTGTCTAATGTAATATATTTGTCAACAAAAGCAATAATTTTTTCAAATGAATTTATTTTATATTTTGGTGCATTTTTAATCCATATCACCGCATGTTCATGCTCGCTACCTCTATGTTGAAATTCAGTAATAAAAAAGAAATCTACCACTTCACCTATAATTAAAGCTTCTTTTTTAATTAATTTACAAAATGCTACAGCGCGGTGATTATAGTACAATGCACATGTCACTAGATCAGACCTTATTAATTCTACTATATGAATAGATTCAAGAGAATTGAAATGAGGTAAATTTAATCATGTGACATTTAATTTGTACAAAGCTTGTATTAGAGGCGTCCATAAACGTTCTGCACTTGTCAATGTAATGAAAAATGTTTGAGGACCTAATTTTCTTATCATTGCAAATAAACTTTTCCGAAGTCCTTCTATGTAATCAGGTGATGTACATAACCTTTCTAAATCACAAAATCCAATGTATGATTTGAAAATTTTATCTAAATTAGATTCTTTAAAAACTTCAACAATTGTCAAAGTTCTCCACTTAACTTTCTTTTTCTTATTTGAACCCAACTAGAGTTTTTTTTATTTTTTCAATACAAATCTTACTTGGTTTGAAAAAAATATTTTGGATATTTGTAGCAAAATCATGACTTTTATGCAATAATTTCCATTTTTCTATTTTAAGATAAGAGAAATTCTTATATATTTTTTCATTTTGAGAATGACCAAGAAACAATGTTGAAAAATTAAGTTCTTTGCTATTTTTATCTTTGAAAATTCCAATAGGATGGTATCCTTCACTAGGAGCAATTGATAAACCATTTTTAGTAGGTGCAATTGATGATGTTCTATCATAATCTTGAATGATTTCAGAATCTAAAAAATTATACACCATTGTTTCTATAAAAACTTCTTCTATTTCTTCTTCAAATTTTCTTGTGTTTGTAGTGTCTTCTTCAAAAAGATCATTTTCAATTCTTGTTTGAAGATGTATGGTAAACAAACTATTACATAAAGGACAAATTTGAACATTTAATTCTTTATACAATGGAGTATTCAACAAATCTTTTAGTGCTAATATAATCATATTGGGACGTACATTTCCAGACATAAAAAGAGATTTATATACTAAACGGCATTTTAAAAGGATTCCTATTGTACTACCATCTTCAGTAAACGAGGAAAGATTGATTGTGTTTTATCAATATTTGCTAAAACATATATACATTGTTGAATGGGGACCTTATCATTGTCCAGTGTAACAAAGAGGCTTGAATGTGGGAAGGTTGATGGCTTCCATCAACTTGTCCATCGAAACTAATGAAGTTATTCCAATTTCGATGTGTAAAGTTGAAAGTCATGAAAGTCATAGTTTGTGAGCAATATTATGCACTTGGTCTTCCTGTTGCAATTGGAAGGAAATTTTAGTTATTAATAGAATGATTTCCATTTGCTTGGAATTGGATTGTCTTACTTGTATTCTACTGGACTTGAGGCACCGTGATGTACATTCACCAATTCCAGATCTTGCAAGGACCTTGAGTTTATCAAATATCAATTGCAGAATATTGATTACGTCAAGTTTTAGTATAAATGTAACAAATTTCTCCTTTCCTTGTTTCTCTAGTAGTTCCATTCTAATGTTTCAATGTTTTATGTTGATTTTGCAAGAGGATGAGAATGCACTTGACCAAGAGTACTTACTTGGTATTTCTAATTCTCTTGGTACTCTAATCTATTTGATGGAGTTGGAAAGCTTTTAGTTGCTTGTCAGGAAATTGAATAACTAGCATATTATGCATGTCCCAAGTAAAAGCCGTATCCTTCTGCACATGAGGTTGTAGATGTGGAATTTGGTTTAATGGGCTACGATGTATTGAATTTCAGCAAAGGATTTGATGTGGTTTATCAAATATATGTATTCTATAATTTGTTTCTCAAAGGTCCTTGTTTCAATTTTTGGTTAGTAGCTAAAATGTTTCCTCAATGTGTATTATCTACCACTGATATCCATTGAAAGAAAAATCATTGAAGCATCTGCAATATGTAAACCCTAATTTCATCCACTATAATTCATCCAAAAACCTATCATTCTAATAACAAAACTTCATCCATCAAAATGAATATATCCCAAAATTTATCATTCATCCACCAAAACTTCATCCATCCAAAATGTTAATTCATCTAAATTTTTTGTCATTCATCCATCAAATTTGCATTCATCCAAATGCACTTCATCCAAAAAATTGTCATTCATCTGCTAGTTTTGCATCCTCATGAGATTTAGGAGTTCGAAAGACCGGGGAGGATGAAGTTACAAGGGGGTGTTTGTTTTTTCTGGAGGGGGAGAAACTAACCCCCCTAGTGTTGGTGGGGAAAGTTTTGAAACCCCCCCCGCCCCCCCCCCCCCATGTCCCTCTTCCGGTCTCCTTGTCAAGGTTGGAAGTGAATTTAGGGCATGTCCATATTGAGTCTCATTTGTAACTACAAGTACTTCATCAAGTTGTTACTCTATAGAAGTATTCTTAGATTCCATTTTGCTTTGCATGGGTTTGTAGCATGATGATATCCTAGGCAATAGAATATTTTTCAAAAGGAGACTTTTTGAAAGCCCTTAGAAGGTATATGCTTGGGCTCACAAATGCAACCTTGCTTGTAACTTGCCACCCAAATTCTTCATTGTAAAATTGACCTATTTTATAAGTTCACTTGGTTATAAAATTAGAATACTAAATTAAATTGATAATTCACCATTATAACTCATTTGTGAGTTTGTGTCAACAAACCTTCACAAAAGCAATATAATAGAAGCCCTCTATTTGATTACAAAGTAGCAATTACCCCTTAATATCTACTTAGAAGGTATTCCAAATTGCAAAATGCAAACATTGCAAAAATATATTTTGAAATGCAACTTAGAATCTTAGGTATAATTTTTTTTAGTTTAGAAAATTCTTGTAGCCCTTTTGGATAGATGCACAGTTGAATGGCTCAAATCCTTGTCACATTTTAGAAAATTGCAAACAACTCATTTCAAATTGATCTTTAAAGCATTTAATTTTTTTTTCCTATGAAACAACTTGATTTTAGAAAATCAATTTGATGCCAATAGTCCTATGATTTTTAATTTAAAAAAAAAATAATATGTTCACAAGTACTATTGACTTTTGAATACAAGTAGATGTGACAAATTTGTTATCAATAAAATTGTATAGGACTTTTTAAACTCCTTTGCATTAACCAAATGAATTATAGGTACTACGTTCTTATAGAAGTTGAACTAATGTTTATGGAAAACAATGGCTTGTAACATAAATCTTCTTTATGTATTGCTAGGGACTTTTTATTGACTTTTCAAATGGTGAATTTTACCATGGTTGTCATAACAGGCGAGTTAGGGTCATCAGACCGGACGGACGGTCCGGACGGCTTTAATTTTGTAACTTGTGCAATTTTGCGGAATGACACGTCACCTTGTCCACGCCCTGACGATCTCCTCCGCGCCCAACATGTTCCTTAATCCACATGGCATCCACGTGGCCTATTTTTCCGTTATCAAAAAGTCAACTATGTGTTGACTGTATCGGACGGGCAAGACCTCTAACGAACAGGCGAACCAGACATCCGTCCACTATGACAACCATGAATTTTACAAAATCTTTTTTTTAGCCAATATTTAAATTTTTCCAAAAATGATTTTTCCTAAAGTATAATAAATTTTTAGATTTACAAGTACTTGAAAAGCTAAGTACTTTTAGATTTTTTTAAAATTTATTTCTTGTAGAATTCTCACCCAAGCATTTCACTCTCAAACATTTTACTCACTAAAAAAGACTTTTGAACTTAGACTTTTGCCAAAAATGAGCCACTCAACCATGAATCTAAAAATATAATTTTATATATGAAATGAATATTTTAAGGAAAAAAATAGCATTGAAATATAATTATATGAATTTTTAGTACATATATCATGGGACAAGATACTTAAATTTGGCGATTTTTTACTTTATTTTTTAAAATTTTAAAATAAAACATAACAAATGAATTATAATTTTGATTGGAAGGAACTTTCTATATGGATTTTTAAAAACTATGCATAATTATGCAACCTAACATTTTCTATTTTTTAATTTGGTCTTCATCTAACTTTTTGACCTTTTTGTAATTTGATATAAGTTTTCCAAAAGCCATTTTTCAAGCTATTTCAATACCAATGTCCCCTTGTATTCGATACAAAAATTGCATACCTGAGCTTAGAGCCTTAGAATAAGAATTTAATGAAGACTTTCAATTATTTCAAAATAATTTATATAATATAATCTAAAAATCATTCTACAATTGCAATTAACCAATACAATACTTATCAATAAATTTTGAACCCAAAGATTCAAAACTATTTCTCCCAAAATTAATATTAGATTGAATATTTGTAATTTTCAAATAATTTTTTTTCCTTTTAAAAAAAATTTAATTTAATTTCTAATCATGAAAAAATTTAATATATTGATTTTACTTATTTACTTAAGTTGTAATTGAAGGATCATTTTTGAGTTAGAAAAGTTATTTTTAGAGGTGAAACATACAAGTGCCTTTTGATTTGTAGAATATCTATAAAAAAAAGTCTAAATTTTAGATCTATATCATATAGATGTTCAAAAATTAACATAAGAATTTACTAAAAAAAGAAGAAGGGATGAAAAATTACAATTTTTTGTGTTTCATATTTGTTTGTGTTGATCTTATTGATAGGTCTATAACCTATAGACAAAAGACCCAAGAATTTTCTTATAGAAGACAAATGTGTTATGAAATATAAGTCCCAAACATTTTTGAAGTTTGCAATAAAAAAGACAATGTGAAGAATTAAAAGAATTAAAATATCTATAGGATCAAAATTCAAAAACTACTTATAGATTTGCTTCAAATGAATTTTAGAATTTGCTTCAAATGTAATTATTGTCTTTAGCATTTGAAAAATTCTATAATTGATCAAAATTCTAAGTTCAATTGATTTGTAATAGAAAGGTATAGGATTTAGAGATGATGATATCAAAACTTTCTCCAATTTACAAGAAGTTTTTCAACTCTTGGCAAATGCTTAATACTTTTTACTATTTTCTTTATAATTTTTCAAACTATAAAAATCATAGTTTTCAATATATAAATAGAAAGACATCCAAGAATTTGCACTAAAATTTTTTAAATATATGGAGAGAGTTGGGGACAAATTGATCCATATAGTCAATAGCTCACCAAATTTTACAACTAAATGATTTGAAAGCTATAAAAGAGAGACCAAAGGTACCAACTTTTGAGGCAAATCAAACAAAGAACCAAGTAGCAATAAAAAATTTAGAAATAAAAAATTAAAGACATGGTTTGAAAGCTCCTAAAGTTGATTTAATCCCTAAAGGTTAGAGACTGTGTTTTCACCAAAACCCCTCCCAAACCGCCATTTGTGATACAAGCACCAAATTTCAGATGAAAAAAAAATTTAGACACATATAACCATAGGATCTTGTAGTAAACTAGTTTTGAAAGATGTGGAAAAAATTTCAGAATTTTCTCCCATGTAGATTGCAAGATATTAATGTTTGAAGTGATAAAAATCATCTTTTTGGCCTTGTAAAAATACGGGCAGCTGCACTTCTTAAGGTCACATTTGTATGAAAAAATGTTCAAAATGGTGGTGCTTCTTTGGATTCATTCTTCAAGGCAAGTTGGCTACATGCTTGAAAATATTTAGATCATTTGGAATTGTACAACATATAGGAAAAAAATAGGAAGTAGAAAGAAGTACAAAGTGATTCAAAACACTAAATTGTTAAGAATTTAATTGAAAAATTGAAAAATTCCAATCTCAATGTTGGTGATGTAGTAATAAACAATCTACATCATATGTTTTTATTTTTTCAAAAAATATTAAAATTTGAATTAAATAAAAGACTCTAAAGTTTATTTTCAAGTAGGGAATCCATTATCCATAACTACCTACAAACTAGAACACCTCGTAACTTTTATCTTGTAAAATTGAAATGGAATGATTCAAAGCTTCCATGTACATATAAATCCAGAAAAACAATTTCAAATTTTTATTTTTGGAAAAAGTGATTTTCTAAGAAATTTTTGGGCTGCCTGCCAAGCATTGAAAATTACATGTCATGCACTAACTTTTGAACCATGTAGTCAAAAGTTATGAAAATTGTTAGGCCCTAAAGCTACTCCTTGGGCACATGTTGTGTGAAAATTTCAGCAAAAAAAAAATAGAAACTCCATTTGTAGTGAGCTGCCCAAAATTGCTATGTTGCCAAAAAACGCAGTTTTGACCTTTAGGGGTTAAACCACCAATTATCTACTACCAATTTAATACTCATCCATTCTCCATCTACAAAGACACTTGCTTCATTTAAGGCACATTAAGGTCCTTAAGAGTAGTTTAGAGCCAAAACAATGTTGTTAGATGTTAATGAGAATGTCACATTCCTTAGGAATCATAAGTGAAAAATTGGGCTCAATCTTCGAGAATTAAAAAAGATAGTAGGGCAATTGCCTACACCTCTGATTTTAATACATTTTTTTCCTCCTTTCTCAACTTTCAAAATACATTGTTAGTTTTAAATTTGGTGGCAAATTGACTCTATAGGAAAAGTCTAATTGAAAAATGCATTTTTTTGTATGTATTTCTCTCTCTATATATATATTCTTGATTGAAAACGATGCCTATAGTCAATCAATGACCATAAAATGGTTGATTAGGCCTTTAGGATTTAAGAGATAAAGGTATATACATCTATAATCAACACAATCCAAAATGTAGCTTCTACATTTGAATCCAAAAGAGTGACTTTTTCATACACCTTAATGATACAATCAAAATGTGAAAGTCTATGAGAGCCTAAATAGTGTTGGTTTCAGATACACAAAAGACAATGGTGCTAGTATGTGAGCGTAAAAATGTGAGCATGTGAGCTTTGAGATATATATAAGTAGATTTACTACAACCATTGAAGGTGTTTATAATATAAACACCTGTAATATAGATATATGTTTTATAGTTCCACTATAATCATAGAAGGTTTTTGTAATGTAGACACCTATAACATAGGTTTGTAGTCTTTTAGGCTCAAATGCTTAGACTCCTAAGCTCTCATAATAGCAACCCTCTACAAAAAGACAATACTAAAAAAAATCATAATTGTTGTTCATACAATGTAAAAATAATGCATGCTAAAGGTGGTTGGAACTTCATTCAATTGTCAATAAGATCTAATAAAAATGATATATTTTAAATAATTTTTATTATGTTCAATTGTTATTATTTTCTTGTATAGGTGCACAGATCTAATATTTATCTTATATCTCCTTCCTTGGGACCCATAGGAAGGGCAATCAATATGTTAACAATATTCATGAACATTAGAGACTATTTAAAAACCCACTTAAACAACAATTCAAGTACAAGAACCTCCCTACAAACATGGTAGAATTGGAAATTTTAGTGGATTTTTAAAAACTCAAATTCTATGAAGGATACAGGGGTACAAAATAATAAAATGAGTTGTGTCAAATGCAAAGTTCCCTTATAGATATTGAAGCACAAATTGAAAAGCAATCTAATTGTGTAACAATAATATTTTATGATGTTTTACAAGTTTTTAACAAAGCCAATTTAAACTACTATTCCACCCTTCTAACCTTTTCTTTTTGCTTCTTTCTTTTTGTTCTAATACTATCTTATCCTAATTATTTTGAATTTTCTAATTGTTGACTTTAAATATGCTAGAGGTTGCTAAGCCCTAGTACTTTATATTTTGTTGACTATTTGGGCATTTTTCCCTTAGTCAACGATTTTTGACTATTTTTCTATTGAATTTCTTGTGCTTTAATTTCCTAGTGTCTCCTTCCTACTAATCTTCCTTGCTTCTATCATCACCCATCATTCTCCTTCTTTACATCTAAGTTTTTGAGAGTTTCTAATGTACAAGAACTTAAGAGTTTTAGACACAAGTTAATATTTTTTGATGAAATTTACTTCATTCACCTCTCTTCCTCTATCTCACCTTCATGTGTCTACTATCTCTTACACTAATTCTTCTTTTTTAATGTACATTTCCAATCTTATTCTACAATTAAGAAAAATGACTAACTTAAACTTAAATTTTTGGTTTTTTTTGTTGAAGCCAAGAGACTACTACCTTTGGCCTATTGCGGCAAGGTGTGAATCTAGTAGTTGTCATCTAAGTCTTAGAATTTTTTTTTTTTGCTTTTGTTCATTTCTTATAGCCTTTTTCATTCCAAAAGTCTTTAAAATGTGTTAGCATTGTATGAGTAGAAGTCCCTACAATTGCAGTGTGTTATCTTCCTAAAGTCCAAAAGTACTCTAAGCACTTCTATTTATCATTCTAGTGTCAACATAGGTGTCTAGTATGTTGATTAAGAGTTTGAGATAGATTTGAACCTTGATAGACAAAGTCATAGAAGACACTTATTTTTTACTGTTATCGAATTTATTTTAAACTGCTGATTCACAAAGGAAGCGTGCCAAAAATTGAAAAAAGGTATTTTAGCATAATAACATGCTAAGAGATCAATAGCAAAGTCAATTTATAAAGATATCTTTATACGGGGATGATTCATCAGAGGAGGAATTAAACAATAAGGAGTAATGAATTTAAAACTTTCCACAATTGATGCAAGTAAACATGCAAATTTGCAATTAGCATTTGAAAATTTTCTAGAGGTTGCCCAAATTTTTTTATAACTTTCCAAATTGCAGAAGATGACCATAGGAAGTCAATTGTATTTACCAGCAATTAGAAGTTCATAGAAATTACCTAGGTAGCAGTAAAATCTCACTAAAAATTAGAATAGTGTATTTTAGTTTAAATTAGTGTTCGGCTAAATTTCAAGACATTCCAACACCAACAAGTGCTAGAATTGGTGGTAGTACCAAATTTTAACGGTTTTCAAAACCATTTGACGAGTTGACTGACGTACCAAGCACAAATGGTTTTTAAAAAAAGTCAAATTTGACTTATTTATTACTATATTGGACCTTTCAAACAAATTAGGCTAGTCAAAATCTCAAGAAAAGGCAAACTCCAACATTAATTTTAATTTATCTACCTTTTCATTAGTTTACAATTCACTAGCTTTTGCTTGCAAAATATTTTGGAAAGTAAGGATCAAAGGATCCATTGGCTAATATAGATCTTTTAAAGACAATGGCACAATCAGTTTGGCATTTGGAGCATTTCTCCCAAAGTTAAAAAAATTACAGCAATAGTATAGAATTTGGATTTTTCGTTAATTGGCTTTCATGTAAGAGTAGTTTTAAGTAATTTGAGGGAGAAGGGGGCCTTGGAAAAGTATAATAGGCCTCTTCCTTCCCTCACTTTGCACCCCTTTTCTTTTAGTATTTGACCACCTGCAACCACATTTTGGAATTTTTAGCGTTTTGCCAACAAACTCTTGTTTTCTTGCATTTTGAGCATTTGCTCATGGTTTTCAAGATTCCTAGTGTGTCTTTCACTTACCTCAAAGGAAGTTGGGGTCCCTTTGAGTATTGTTATCTTTTGCCTATGCTTTCAAGTGGTTTAGTCCTTTGAATCACTGGTTCTTTTGAATTGTTGGTTATTGTGTGTATCAGCTAACTAATTC
Organism: Pseudoscleropodium purum; assembly: GCA_963969395.1. Taxonomy (NCBI): domain Eukaryota; kingdom Viridiplantae; phylum Streptophyta; class Bryopsida; order Hypnales; family Brachytheciaceae; genus Pseudoscleropodium; species Pseudoscleropodium purum. The sequence continues at coordinate 9,443,977 of OZ017797.1, forward strand.
CACTTGAGGTTTGTTGAAGAGAGATTTCACAACATAGTTGTTGCAAATCTCTCCTTGAAGTCTTCTAGTTGGAATTCGTGATCCATATGAGTCATCAAGTCATTTTGGAGGTGTTGTTTGTTGCAATCTTCTAAAGTCCCACAATTTGTGTTGTTTAGTTGTCATTGTTCTTTCTAACTAAAAACTCGAAGTCCTTACTAACTTCTTTGTATTTGTTTTAGAAAGTGGTATTTTCCTACTAAACATCAAAACTATCACCCAAAACCAAATTCTTAAGTTCATTATTAATTTTGATTTGTTTAAGTTGGGCCTCAACTCCTAGTGGTGAAGCTTCATCCCTATTAGATTTCTGTGTTTTCTTTGAACTAAGGAATCCCCATAGAAGACCTAAAGATTTGGTTTAAACCCCCCAAATTTGGGGTTTAAGAACCTAAATTTTGGCAACAACTGCCAATTTTGGAACAAATTTGTAACTAGTTCAAAGTTAGATTCCCTAATAAAGGCTGAACTTTCTAATATGGGCTAGACTTTCTAACAAGGGCCAGATTTCCTAGTAAAGGCTAGACTCTTTTGTAAAGGCCGAATTCCCTAGTAAGGGCTAGACTCCCCAGTAAGGGATGGACTCTAAAATATGAATAAAGGATGGACTCCTAGTAAGACTCAATTTGGAATGATGACATGTGAGGCCCTAACTTTGGTTTTTCTTGCTTTAAAACTCTGAATTTAGGGGAACCAAACATTTGGAGTTTTGGACAAGTGCTTGACTAACTATAAGCAAATTTCAGAGTTTTGGAGGACATTGGGAGTGAATTTCCAACATTTGAAATGTGATTGAAGACAAATGAAGCAAAATTCTACATCAAAATCAAAAGGTCTTACTCGAGCTTACCAAAGTTCAAGATTCAGTTTTACTCGACCACATGATTCAACTAATGAGGCTCTCAACTCACATTTCCAACTTCAATACACCATGATCAAGTTCAATTTCCTTACACAAAGTGTCTCATACACTTAGAACATGATATTGAATAAGTAGAATGAACTTCAAGTTGCAAAATTAAAGTGTTAGGAAGAAGAAGTAGAGTTATTCTCAATTCCTACTTATAAAACAAAATGGAATACCAACAATTGCAAGGTGGATTGTATAATGAATTTGATAGCTTTTCATGTGAAATTAAGTTTTTTTAAAGTGCATTTTAGTGTGCTTACACAATTTGTAGTGGTACATGTCACCTCCAATTCCAAAAAACTTTTATGGACAAATTTTTGAAACATTGTGCGGAGCAATAATACACTAAAAATAGAAAAATATACATTTCTTTTGTTATAATCTCACAACACCTATGCAATTTTGCATTCAAAATTGGTGAACATGGTTACTAATAAGAAAGCTCTTTAAACATCTATATGGTTAGATTTTGAAAATAAAACAATTTACTTCAATAGTTCATTGGGATTACCTATAAGCCCATGCTATTTTTTCATAGTCAAAACACACTCAAAAAGGCTTGGGCATTTAGGAATTAAGGTACACATACTCATGACCAAGTTGGCCACCACTCCAGTCACTCACTTTTCATTTCTACATTTTCATGAGTGCATCAAGCTCAAGTAATAACTGCAACTCTTTTGCGGGTTTTAATGAATTCCAAGCATGTTCATATTCAATCCCATTTATAACTATAAGTAGTTTGTCAAGTCACTACTCTATAGAAGTGTTTTTGGATTTGATTTTGCTTGCATGGCTTTCTAGCATGATAATATCCTAGGCAATAGGATATTCTTCAAAAAGACATTTTTGTTAACCTCTAGAAGGCATATATTTAGGCAAGATTGCTATTTTGTGAGCATGTGAGCGTATCATTTTTTAGAAATTCCATCTAAAAATTGTGATCAAAATTTATTATTTTTTGCAAATTTTAGTACCTATTTCCATGGACCTATTACCATGAACCTATTACCATGGTCCCTTAGTCAACCTTGATGTGCTACTTATTGGACTTTGCTAGATTTTAAGAAAAAAAAAATTGTGATTTAATTAGGATTGGTCTGAAATCAATTGAGAATGTTTCATTTAGATTTTTATTTTTATAATTACTCCTTTCTTGTTGTTGGATACCTCTTAGCGTCGAGAGGAGTCTTACAAGCTACGAAGGAAAGAAAAAGAAAAAAATGGCTTTTTCAAGTACATCCTAAGTTTATCAAGTGCTTATCTAATTTTTCCACTAATTGTTTCGTATTCTAAATCATCTTCAAATATTCATCTCATCACTATTAGTCAAGAGTTTGTATCACTACTCCACAAGTGTAACTTTCAGTAACTTACTACCCAAGATCATTTGAGTTAACTTAACTAGTACAAGACATATATTGATGAACCTACTTAATCCATCATCAAGCCGTGTGACATCTCAACCACTATGAGTTAATCATCTTAAGAGTAGTCTATGCAAATAGAACTATTTGGTAGAGTAAGACATAGACTAGCAAATATATGTTGAAGACACAAGTCATAAACTCAACTAAGTTGTAATATAGAATGTAACCATGTATTAGAGTTTTTTCAAATAGCACTATTGTATAATGGAAAACATCTAATCCATAGATCATCATCAAAACATGAGAATTGAGAAGTATGACGGAATTTGCATTTGTCTTGAGTCCAAGATTCTTCCAAGAGGTTTGGGACCTCACCTATACCCATTCCAAAAACCACACAAAATGCAAGTTAGTGAGGATACACTAGGTGTCTTAAGTCCACAAACGCGTGTTATTGCCTTTACTTGGAAAAAACATAAACAATCAACAAGTATGCAAGAAGTTCAATACAATTAGACATAAGAACTTGTGAAGCAATGGGTTGGAAAGAAGCCATGAAGTCTACTATAGCAGTGCAAGATGCAAATCTATAGTAACTTGACTAAAAGTAAACAAAGTATGAGACTCTACTAAGTCACAATGAAACACTATTCCACTAGTCTTAGTACTAGCAATGATCAGTATACAATTTGTAACTGTAGTTGAAGAGCTTAAAGAACCTATCAAATGGAGTTGAAATTTCCTTTCTCTCGATTATAAAAGTGTCAGTATTTCAAATTTAAAACTTTGCAGGTATGGGTATGTTTCCCTCCTATCTCCTATTTATGTTTTCCAAATCTACATCTGAGATTGAGTATACATGACCTCCTTTAATAGCCATCAGAGCTATACATCTAGTTTTAAGTAATCAACATCAAGGATTTAATTACTTGTTACTAAACTAGGTCAATAATCACATAGCTTATTAGCTAATTAATCTTGGCCATTTACTAAGGTACTTCTCTATACAATTGTTAGTAATTAAAGGTTTTAATTAACCATAAGTATTACTAGTTGTCACTCACTAATAGTAGCTCAAGGACTACAGACGCTAGCTGTGTCAAACTTCATATTAGCTTGAGTTTGTAAGTTTTTTGACTATCAGTTTTCGTGATTTCAAGAAATTACAAAACTTATCAAGTGCTTGCTCTTAATTGACTAATACTAAAGTTCTCCTCAAAATGTGTCAGTTGTCAAGTATGCCTTCTGTTTACAAAACTAGAAAGGTCATTGTGGTTCTTATCGAATTTGTATACGATTCAAAAACTATAACAATGAGTATATTATAAGGCTTCAATCTTCCACAAGTAATATTAGAGATGCAATATTCTCAACATAAATGGTCTCAATGCTACTGCTAGATCCAAATATCATTTAAGTATATTTCATGAAGCTGATGCTTAAAAAATAAATAAAATAAAAAATAAAAATTCCATAGCTAGAAAGATTCCTCTCAGCTCCGAGACGTACCCAACAACAAGAGGGGAGTGATTATAAAAATCTAAATCTAAATCGAATAACCTCAATTGATTTCAAAGAAATCTTAATTAGTAACTAATTTTTTCTTCTTAAAATCTAACAAAGTTCAATAAGGAGTACATTGAGATGGCAAGTACTTGATCCTCCTCTGGGCATTGAGAGGTCCTAAGCAACAAGAAGTGATTAACCAAATGACTATCTAATCAAAGATGGAAGAATTGGACTCCCAAAAGGGTCCACAAGAAGACAATGATCAATTAATCAACACTTTGATGTAATTAAGCTCATTTCAAACAAAAATAATCCATATCAACTAAGTATTTTCTTCCAAAATCTTTACAAGTTTAATTACCAACACATCAAGATAGAAGTATAGGTATCCCCATTTGCCTCAAGAGGACCCACGCTATTACAAGATAACAATCAACAAAAATGAAATTCAATACGGCTAAGCTCTTTCCATAGGTAATGAATTCATATGAACAAATTTTTGTTTCTAAAATCTAAACAAGTCCACTGATTTACAATTCAGAACACTACTAGAAAACGCTAGAATTTCAACAGATTTATGTTGATTCGGTCGCGTTGTTCCGGTCACTATACAATAAAAATTTGTTAAATTAACAGATTTCTGTTGTATAGTGACCGGAAAACGTGACCGAATCAACAGAAATCTATTGAAATTCTAGTGTTTTCTAGTAGTGGAAAAAAAATGTTGGTACCTTTTTATTGACCCTGAGAAGATCCATGATGCTAAAAGACAATGATCAACCAAAATAAAATTCACTATGACAAATGTCATTATATATAAAAATAATTTTTATCAACAATTTAAAAATAAAAGTCTAAGCATGTTCAATAATAGTGCATCAAAAGAAAATTATTGGCAGCCTCCTATTAGCCCCCAAAAGACCTACATTTTCATATAATAGTTATCAACCAATATTCTATGCAAACTTATTTCCATCTCCATTCATCTTTCACATCAATTGAGTTCATCATTTTTATAATGTGTATGTCTAATATTTTAGACACAACACTGAAAATTATAAATTTCATTTGAATTCTACATAACCACGGTAATAGGTACAAAAATTTACTGAAAATAATAAATTTTGACCAAAATTTTTAGATGGAATGTATTTTAGAAATATTATTAAGTTTTTTAGAGCTTTTTCAAATTTTTGAGCTCAATGTTCGCAAGCTCACGCTCACATGCTCACAAAATAGCACCGCTGCATATTTAGGCTCACAAATGGAGCCTTGCTCGTAACCTGCCCAAATTCTTCATTGTGATATTGGCTTTCTTTATATGTTGGTTCTAAAATTGGAATTCTATAGTAAGTTGATATTTTCCCATTGTGACTCAATTGTGAGTATATATGCAATTAAAAAAACCTTGACAAAAGCAATACTCCGTATAAGGTAAGCCCTCCCTCTGGTTTCCAAGGGAGCATTAATCCTATAAAATCTAGAAAGTATCCCAAATTTCCCAAATTGTAAGACATATTTTGAAATGCAAGTTAGAATCCCGGGTATACTACTCTTATATTATATGATCTAATTGTAATCACTTATAATGCATTTTGGGGGCATTGTAGGAAACACTAAGCATTTTTTATAGCGTTTTGGCAAAAACTATATTTCTACCACACAATACTATGAGTACTACGTAGTGGAACATCTCAACCATTGATTGAAAAGATTGACAACAAATAGTATTGTTGAACTACTTACAAGTACAAAAATAGTACTATGGAAAAAAAAGACAACTTGTCACAAAAAATAGAAAGAATGAGTTATAAATTAATAATAAATAGTAAACCATGACCAAAAAAGAACTAAAAATTGATCAAAATTCACCAAAAAAAATAAAGTTGACACTATTTTCAATGTTCAAAAGTGCTCGTGCAAGGGAGCCCTTTATGCTTGGGATTAGAGGACATAAAATAATGTATTTTTAAATGCCCAATTAGTGTGGAAATAGACCACCAAAATTTCAATCCTAGATCATTCAATTTGGATACTCTAAACATAGTAAAAAACCTTAAATCTCAAAGTGTGACAAATTAATAAAATTGAATTTTAATTATAAAATTATTATTTTTAATTTCTAAAAGATAAGGGATCTATTTACCATCAAGTTAAATATTTCCAATAAAATTTTCAAGTTCTTAGGACTTGCAATTTAAAATTTATATCGAAAGACAATAACATCACTCCCATTGTGATGCAAATAGGACCGGTGTTTCTTGCAATGACCCTTTTGTCCAATCTAAAGGGATATAAGTTGTTTTAATAGAAAATTCTTCTATTCCTTTTAACACAGAATCCAAAATATAATTATATACATGAAATGAACATTCATTGAGGACAATAATAACAATAAAAATATAATTATATGAATTTTTTTCTATTATATGCAATGTATCATGGGACAAGCTATCCAAATTTGGGTACTTTTTAATTAATAATAATTTTTTATTAAAAATAAAACATTGCAGGTGAATTTCAATTTTAATTGGAGAAAACTTCTTGTATGGATTAAAAAACTTGTGCGTAGGTCTTTCAATTCCTCATGTATATAATAAACTTTTTTTTATATGCAAGCAACCTTGTATTTTTTAAATTAAAAAAAAATTCGTCTTCATCTAACTTCTTGGACTTTTTAATTTAATATAATTTTTACAAAGAATGTTTATTGAGCCATTGTTATGTTGATGACTTGTATATAATGGATGAGTTGCATACTTGGGCTTAGAACAATAATTTAATGAAGGCTTTTAAACAAAAGTTGTAAAACATAATCCATAGTTTATATCTATATGATTGAATCTACTATTACAATTAACTAGTATAATATTTGTCAATAAATTTTTAAGCCAAAGATTCAAAGTTTCTTCCAAAGTTAATTTTAGATTGAATTACATGATTGTTTTTCCCTTATATTCATAAATTTGAATCTATAATTACAAAAATGTTTACAAATTTCTATTTTATTTATTTACTTATGTTGTATTTGAAGAATCATTTTTTGAATTGAAAAAGTTATTTTTTGAGGTGAAACATACAAGAGCCTTTTGATTTATAAAATATCTATGAAAGAAAGTTTTTTAGATCTATACAATACAAATGTTAGAGAATTAACAAAGAATTTATTGTAAAAAAGAAAGGATTAAAAAAACACAATTTTGTATGCTTCACTTTCATTTGTGATTATATGTTATTAGGTCTTTAACACTTGGATAAAGACCCAAGGAATAAGATTCAGTGATGAGGACATCAAAACTTTCTCCAATTTAGAGAAAATTTTCCAACATTTGGCAAATGCTTAATACATTTTACTATTTTCTTTATAATTTTTTAAACCCTAACAATCTTAGTTTTGAGTATGTAAACAGAAAGACAACCTAATAGAATTTGCACTAAATTTTTTAAAATATGTAGAGAGAGAATCAATTGCAAAATCATTCATGTAGTCAATACTTTACCAAAGTTTATAACTAACTAAATGATTTCAAAGCTATAAAAGAGAATCCAAAGATATTAAAATTTTGAGGCATATCAAACAAATAGAAGTAGCAATAAGAACCTTAGAAATAAAAAATTATAGACATGGTTTGAAGGCTCTAAGAGTTGATTTAAATCCAGTAATAATCTTCCACCAATTTAATACTCATCTATTCTCTTGTCTCTTCTCCATCTATAAGACACATTACAAAAAATCTAAACCAAGTAGTCGGTTATTTGACTTCATGTAAATATGCAAATATAGAATAAAATTTAAATAAAATCAATCAATCAATTAATAAAATCAATAAATAAACACATTTGCTTCTTTTTCTTACATAAAAAAAAATTAGCCCACGTGATCATAATGTATGCTATGCAGGATTGGGAACCAAAATTTCTTTTTTCAAAAAAACAAACAAAAACAAAACAAAACAACTTTAAATTATTTCCTTGGATTTGAATAATTCCAAAAAGTCAAACCACCCATTGTTGGGTCTAAATTTTTTGCAATGCTTGCTTCATTTAAGACACTTTCAGATTCTTAAAAATAATTTGGAGCTAAAATAATGTTGTTGGATATTAACCTTTAAAGGATCAATCGACATTTTTTTGGCAATGTAGCAATTTTGAGCAATTCACTACAAACGGAATTTTTTTTTTAAAATTTCACACAACATGTACTCAAAAAGTAGCTTTAAGGCCCAACAATTTTCATAAATTTTGACATGGTTAAAAAGCTATTGAATAATAAGTAATTTTCAATGAATGTGAACAATTTAGGCAGCTTAAAAAATTTCTTTGAAAATTACCGTATAAAAAAAAAATTTTGAAATTGGTTTTCTACATTTATATATAGTTGTGTACATGTAGAAAACTTTGAATCATTCCATTTTGATTAATTATATGAAAGTTATGAGGAGTTTTTGTTTATGGGTGGTTATGGAATCTTTAGTTTAAGACTAAAATTTGAAATCCTTTATTTAACTTAGTTTTTAAAATTTCTGAAAAAAATAAAAATTTGGATGAACATTATTCATTTCAACATTACGACCATTGGGGTTGACATTTTCAATTCTATAACTAAATTCTTAATAATTTCAATTAGTATTTTGAATCATTCTCAACTTCTTTTTACTTCTTTTTTTCCTACATGTGCAATTCCAAATGATTTGAAAATTTTCAAGCTTACAGGCATGTAGCTAGCTTGCCTTGAAAAATGAATCCAAAGAAGCATCATGATTTTGGACATTTTTCTATACAAATATGACCTTGGAAAGTGTAGTTGCTTAGTTTTCTACAAGACCAAATTTTTTTGTCAAAACAAATGCTAATATCTTGTAACCTACAGAGGGTAAATTTTTGAAATTTTTCTACATCTTTTCAAACTAGTGTACTATAAGATCCTATAGTTACATGTATCTAAAAATGTTTTTTTTTCCCAAAAATATGGTATTGTACTAGCAATGGCAATTTTTGAATGTTTTTGGTGAAAACATAGTAATAAATTTTTAGGGGTCAATGAGTATGGCACATTCTTTGGAAATGATATTTACAAAACTGTATTGAGCTTGTAGGGGTTAAAAAGATGGTAGGACAATTGCCTACATTTCTAATTTTAATGTATTTTTTTTTCTCAACTTTCAAAATATATTAGTATAGTATTTTTAAATTTGGTGGAAAATTGACTCTATAGAAAGGTCTTAGAGATGAATGAACTTTTTTGTTTGCATCTCTCTCTTTATATTTTTGGCTAAAAACGATGCCCACAATGAAACAACGATTGTAAAATGGTTGATTGGTGCTCAAGGGGTTAAAGGATAAAGGTGTCATGATAGAAAATTTCACGCAAAAAGGGTTGTTTGTCTCTATGTAATCGTGCAAATATAGAAAATATCAACCAAAATTGTCTCACTGTGAAACTGCTAGCAAAAGTCAAAGTGTGATCCATTGGATTTTTCATTAAAAAATTATTATTATTATTATTTATTATTTATTTTCAAATTGAAATATTTTTTTCTTTTTTTTGTGCATGTGCCAAAAGTCAAGTGGCCTTATAGAATGATGAGACTTTTTATCATGGTACATCCATAATTCACGATAATCAACAATGCTCAAAATGCAACATGTCCATTTGATCCCATAAGATTCACTTTTTCATAAACCTTGATCACACAATCAAAATATGAAAGTCTTCAAGAGCCTATTTAGTGTTGGTTTTTGATATAACAAAAGACAATACTTTAAAAAGTCATAAATTATTCATATGGTGTCCAAATATTATATGCTAATAAAAGGTTGTTGGAATCTTCATTCAATTGTCAATAAAATTTATTAAAAAAAAATAATTGATTTTAAATATTAGTTATTACACGCAAATGAAACTCCTTTTTGATACACTTGCACATACCTTAAAACCTTATATATCTCTCACTTTGGGACCCATAGGAGGGCAACCAATTTGTTAACCATATTGCAGAGACCACTTCAGTTGGGAACCCACTTAAACGGCAACTCAAGCGCATGCAAAACCTCCCCACGGAGATGATGGAGTTGGAAATTTCCATCAATTCTACAAAACCCAACTTCTATGTACGTATGCAGGCGCAAAGTGCAAAGCTCCCACGGCAGTTGAAGTATAAGTTGAAAGGCAACACAACAGCGAAACAATAATACTTTGGTCTTCATCTATTTTAACCAATTATGTCTGTAGCTCGTCATTCTTCAGTGATTTTCTTGCTTTCAAGGATGGGATAAACTGTGGATTACCAATTTTGGCAGGTAGTTGGAGCTCTACTCAAACAACACAAGAGAAAATTGGAGAGTGGGTCACTGAGTGTAACCTGGACTTACTTGAGGGACTTCGTGAGTGCATACTTATCCGAAACAAATCCTGTATCCACACATCAGGAAGGCCACCTAAGAGACCGTCGGTTTCAACTGGATGCTTTCGAGGTACCTTCGATCTCCGCACCTCTATCTTGCACAGTGAGTACTAACACATAGATTTTGAGAAATCTATATCAAACATTTCAACATCAAAACTCAAGTCGTTTCTGGGATCATTTACCTATAAAGTCCCGGACTAATCATTTCACATATGATATCAAAAAAACAATTTCTTTCCTATCATTCCTTTTAATAAGAGTTTCTAATAAGAATATATAAGAATCCGACCAGTCTGATAAGAGAGAACAGCTTAACGCTGAAAGCGTTACAATCACATGTGGTTGCCTTATAAGAACCAACCGTGCACTTCGAAAAGCTGTTTCAAATTGCAAAGTAGAAATATTATGTCCAGACGGATTGTCAATTACAGTACTAACAAAGGCCAAGACTCTTTGAAGTCGATAGCATGGACTTCGAGGATGAAGAGTCTCTTTCATTTACGCCACTCATTCATTCCAACTGCTTGGAGTTTCTCTCTCACTTACAAGGCCAAGGCATTCTCCTTCTTGCGAATTTTCAACTGCAGATTCTTTGCAAAAGACGGCATGGGATCGATCCTGACGGTCTCCTCTGGATCTTCCATCTCCCACTCGAAGCTCAGCACCAGGTAGTGCAGGTACACCAAAATCTCCGTCCGGGCGAATTCGTTTCCCAGACACATGCGTGGTCCTCCACCGAACGTAAGAAATGTGTATGGAGCAGGACCCGAGCCTTCAAATCGAGATGGGTCGAACTTTTCAGGGTTGGGAAAGAACTCGGGGGAGTAGTGGGAGCGGCCTACAGTCCACATGAGCTGCAAAAAATAGTGCACAAACAATATGAAAGGAATTTCTTCCACAACATCTGAATGAAATCTGGGTGCTACAAGACTCTGGACAAACTTCCATGTTAAAAAAATCAGTCGAACCCTAAATCCACAACCCTAGGGTTTAGGGTTTTTTTTTGAAAAGTTAAGAGAAATTTTGGAATTCTACATGGATGTGTACACCATTTGGAAGAGGAGAACAGGAATGGTTGGCAAGCTAAAAATTAGAAGGACTAAGGCTTGTGAAAAGTGGAGGAGACTACTTTATATAAGGACTAAGTCCAATATAAATTCCTTTCCAATTCCAACACAACATAGACACTTGCTCTAATACCAATTCATCAAATAGCAAGGGGAGTTTCTCAAGGAAATAACAACTTGTGTTGTGTGGTGAAATTAGAACTCACAAACCACCCTTTTGGAAATTGTGTGATCTTCACATCAAAGTCTTGGATTGCTCTCCGGAAAGCTAATGGCATAGGAGGTTTCAATCACAAAGTCTCTTGGCACATACGCCATGTGTACTTCATTTTGAGTGTGTCCTCTCAAATCAAAAGGTGCTCTTGCCTTCTCCTTTGCAATCTCTTGTTGCTCTAACACACACAATCACAACAAAAAAAATCCTTTTGATTGACTCTTCTAATCTTGACTTGAATGCTTGGGAAACAATCATCTTATAGGTCAAATAATTTGAATATAAAACAAGTAAGCTACATACAATGATAGTCTGCTAAATATTCAAGAATCTCATTGAAGAAGGGATTTGCAACACAGAAACCTCTACATGTTAAATAAGCTTAATGGCTAGAGTGAGTGAGAGAATAGCCCAAACTAACACTTGGTAAACGAATTTCAATGCCAATTAAAGTTTCTTTGATTTTGAGGATTTGAGATTGCCAGGCGTGTGAAAAAAGGTCACCAACTTCATTCATTGCCCAAATGTAGGCTAGGCAATGAAAATCATGGAAAACATTTGCAAATCATTTTCTAATCAATCATTTTCTTGTAAATAACTAACAAAAATTACAAAACTAATGTAGGATGTTTGAAGCAATTGACAAGATGCACCTTGAATGACTTCCTTCGAGCACTAAGGATTGAAGAAGAGATACTTCAACACCTGGGCCAATGTTGTGATGCCGATGTCATGGCCTACTAGCAACAAGAGCGCAATGTTGTCTTTGATTTCATCCTCAGTCATGAAGCTTCCATTCTCATAAGGGGTGGTTAGCAACATAGACAGGAGGTCTTGATGGGCAAAGGCTTTGCTGTCTTTTAGATCGTGCACCCCAATCATTAGGAATCAAATTTGAAATCCACCCAAAATGGACCGAAAAATGGATAGGAAATTGTCATGTTTTCAAAGTGGTATTGGACATGAGACAAACGGGCCTCAAAATACTTTTTCCAATTGGTTATCAATTGCTTTCATGTTGCTTTAGTTGGTTGATGGGTTAATATAGATGGATTAATATAATGTTTTCATGTCATTTTCAACCCTAAGTGTCATAAAAAATCAAAGTGGTTTAAATGATGATGTTTGGTCTACAAAGCTCTTTGATTATGTTAGGAATGCTTGTATCTTCAAGAAACTATCTTTAATGCAAAATTTCAAGTTAAGTATATGCGTGTTACAAATCAAATTTCTAAAACATTTTTCCAACGTAGATTTGGCACTAAAATGATATTATTTTAGTATTAAATTCCATCAACTAATTAAAGTAAAATTGAAACAACCAATAATTAAGTTAGACATACTCATTATGGACCTACAACTCTACTACATCTCCATCTACAATTATCTAACACTTCTAGGGCAAAATGTTGAACAAATGTTTATAAGAATGCAATTGAGTTGAAGAGTTATAATGGGTATGCCTACATTAGTAGAGATTGAAGTTAAATTTGTAATGTGATGTATTATGAAAGAAGTTGTTGTACACATGTTGCCTTTGTTATATGAAGGGGTGGAAGGCATGTGATATGTGTTCACATGCAAACCGTGCTTTGTGGTAGAGTGTTCCCGGAAGATCAATAGGTAATTGCATCATCCTTTCAAGATAGTGTTCGACATCCACCTCCAATTGAAGAAACTTTGGGTCCTTTGGCTTGAGACTCACAAACAAGTCTGTGGCTAGTGCAAACGTAAACTTCTTCACCACTAGTGCTGCTTCAATTTGGTCCTTCCCATCCCAATACTTTGCAAGTTGGTCCCTTGCCATTACATCCATTTGGGATATAGACTTTTGGAGGCCATTAGGCTCGAAGAATGAGGTGAAGAAGCAACACATCCATCTGTTGTCACCATCAAGGTGAGGACAAGTACAAGCTATAGTCTATTAGTTCTTATAATAAGCTTTTTTGCACTCTTTTTGCATTTTGAATCGTGTCTCCAAATATATCTAAATTATTTTTTTAAACTTTCACTAACACTACTTTCAATACAAAATGAGTACATACCTTAAATGAAATCAATATTTATAATAGCTATATATGTTTTCACAACATTGTCTCAACAATGGAATATAAATGAATGAACTACCTTGTGTTCGTCGCCACATCTGACTACCATGCTACCCTTGCCAAGTAGCTTTACAAATGGAGGGGGCAAAGCACTATGTACTAGCTTGTTCTCATTTGTAAACAAGAATTTGTTGCCTTCAGGAGCTAGCAATGATACAATTGTATTGAAAAGTATATTTGTTTTAAACACCTGCAAATGAATGACAACCAATTGCAAGATAGTGAGATTCCACTATTTATATAAATTTCTAATAACATTGACATTTGTTACATTGGTGCAAGTCAAAGTATCAAAATTGTGATGCTCAATTGCACAATGCTTTAAAAACTAGAATTAATATAAATTATGGTTTGAAGGATGCCTAACTTTAAACCCGTAAAGTCACAAATATTTGCCACTATAACAAAATTCATCATTCTTAATTTTATTTGAACTCAAGACCCTAACCCTAGTATCATTGCATTTATGATCATTTTCATTAAAATGGCTTGTTTCAAAGACCAATTAGCATAAATGAAGAGTCTGTTATGGGGTAATGACACCAAGAAAGAGCTTCTATATCTATATATGCAACACATTTGTTTGAATAGGTGATGCCAAGTGCTTGCATATCATATACATATTTGTAATGTACAGACTTTTTACCCCTTAACATCCAAATTCTTATCCAAAATTGATGATTTGAAAAAAATTGTTATAAAGTGCTATTTGGAAGAATATTTTGGAATAAATATACAAATAAAGTTGTAGATTTTGAGTTTCAGATTCCAACAACTTGATAAATATCTCTACAAATTAGGTGACTTCCATCCAAGCAATAATGAAAAAGAAAACTAAATTTCAATATGTTCGTCACCCAAAAATTCGACATTGAAGTGCTCTAAGATTTATGTATGCCATTTATAATAAATAGTTGAAGTTAATCTCTCTCTATACATAAATTTGTAAAATTGACCAATGACGTTTGAAGGGACACAAAGTGAAATCTCACTACACAATAGAAAAACATGCCTACGTAGACCAAGCTTCAACTTGTTACAAATTGATAAGCAAGCATTCAAGATGCAACAAAGTGTTTGTTGCAAGTGTACCTTGCCATACTTGGCCACTCATGTATTGTAGAATTCCGAGGCGCGGTTATTGTAATTAGCATCAAGTAAGCTTGGGTTTCACCCAACAACCGCCATCATGTGCTTCCCGGTGGCACCGGCAGCATCCCCTTGCATCGCTTTGCATCTGCACCGCCATTAGTACTCTAAAACACTAAGGGCCGCTTCACACATGGGCCCAAGGTTGAGAGTCCATCGGCCTCCACCAATCAAATTTCAGAAAACCCCGACTTTGGCCTCTCAACCCTTCACACAAGGCGGCACAATCCAAAGTCCGTCGCCCTTCAAAGTGCCTACATGGAAGCCCAAGCTCCTACGTGGCAATGGCCTCACAATGGACTCTCAACGGTATGGCCTGGTCTGGATTTTTTGACTTACATTTTTTCCCCTTTTCCGGCTTTCAATTTGTTTCTTTAGTAATTTGTAAATAGTCTTTGTTTATTTGTGGCTAAGATACCGTCAGGCATGGGCATTCACGATTTGCAAGCGAGGCTGACGATGTAATTGCACAGTGCAAGGCACCTACACGCGGTCAGGCCCATTGACAATTGTGTAAACTATTAAGTTTCTGTGGAGAACAGTGAAAACGTTTTTGTTTGAAAATAATGGCCTAAACTTACTCATTGAAAGCCTGCGTGTGGCACCATCTCTCTCTTGCGTTGACAAGTTGACGGACGTAGGAATATTCGCCGGTGTTCGGGGTGCCTCTTTGCAATCTCTGCAAGTAATTTGAATGATTGGCTAAATCTCCTTCAAGCATAAGGTAGAAGTACCTATTTCAGATAACTGAAGCATTTCAGCCTGTATGATGTAGGAAAGTCGTGGAGAAACTGAGTTCAATGTGTGCAAAAATAAGGATGAGGAAGGATGAGAAAAAATAAATGAATTTTTTTTCTCCAAAACAAATATTTTATTCAATATAATTGTGGATTTTTCATGTGAACCCCATTCCAAACTCGTGGTTAGCATTGGCACTTTTCCCTACGCCAAGAAGAAAGAGAGATGAGGAGAGGAGAAGATACAAACAATGAATCTTTTTCAATGAATAGTGCATTCTATTATTGTCCATTATAGGTCAACCTGTAAATCCATTGCATGGGGCTATCTAAAATGGATACTTCTACCATACTTATGAGCAAGTCAAAGTGACTTGGCTACCGTCCCTCGCTTCTCATTTCTACATTTTCTTGAGTGTGTCAAGCTAGAGAAATAACTCCAACTAGCTTTTGCAAGGCTAGCGACTTGGTGTGAATTAGAGGCATGTTCATACTAAGCCCCATTTACATCTACAAGTAGTTTGTCAAGCTACTCTATGGAAGTATTCTTAGATTTCTGATTTTGCTTAGCGTGGCTATGCAGCATGACGATATCCTAGGCAATAAAATATTCTTCAAAAAAAAACTTTACTAAGCCCCTAGAACGTATATACTTAGGCTCACAAATGCAACCTTGCTTGTAACTTGCCTAAAGTCTTCATTGTGAAGTTGAACTACTTTATATGTTCATTGTAAAATTTGAATACTAAATTAAATTGATATTTTTCCATTGTAATTCATTTATAAATGTGTGTCAACAAACCTTTACAAAAGCAATAAATAATGCAAGTCCTCCCTTTGGTTTCCAAAAGAGCATTAATCTCTTAAGGTCTAGAAGGTACTTAAAATTTTTTTAATTTCCAAAATTTATTTTGAAATACAATTTTGAATCCTAAGTATGCAACTCCCATATTAAATGGCCCTAATTAAAATAACTTGTAAAGCATTTTAGTCCAATATAAAGGAATATAACTTGTTTTAATGTAGAAAATTTTAAAATCACTTTTAACAAGGGATTCAAAAATGGAATTTTATATGTAAAATGAATATTCTATGTGGACAATAATAGCGTCAAAAACATAAATATATGAGTTTTTTAATACATGTAGGATAGCCAACCCATTTCCAACCACTTAAGTAATTACTCATATTTGGAATGTGGGTTTTTTGAATTCCTAATTTTTTCCATGTACAAAAATAGAGTTTGGAAGGATTTTCTATTTTTCCAAAATTTTATTACACAAAATGTAATTACTATGAATTTTTTAGTAGAAGATTCTCTTAGACCTACAATGGTGAATATATAGATCTTTCTATTTCTAACCGTAGCTTGATTGCAAATTCAACCAAAGGCTACTTGCAATATTGTAAGTCTTAGAGCTAATAGTAATACACTATGATTGCATTGGAAATTGTGCCATAATTAATCATTGCTTATCTCCTACTGATAAAAAAGAAAATAGTCTAGATTATGAGAATGGGAGGTGGTCAAAAATGGCTTGACTACTATTTCATGGGGACAAGCTACCTAGAAGTTGAGGCTCATATGTATTTTGAGTTTTTTTCAAATTATGTATGCAATCCAACAATTTCTATTTTTAAAATTTGGTCTTCACCAAAATTTTGGCCTTTTTAATTTGACATAATTTTTACAGAAGACACCTTTTAACATGGTTGTTATAGTGGACGGACGTCCGGTTTGCCCGTCCGTTAGTGGTCTCGCCCGTCCAATACAGTCAACACATAGTTGACTTTTTGATAACGGAAAAATAGGCCACGTGGATGCCATGTGGATTAAGGAACATGTTGGGCGCGGACAAGATCGTCAGGTTACAAAATTAAAGCCATCTGGACTGTCCGTCCGTCCGGTCCGGTTTGCCCGTCCGTCCGTCTTATCCAATGACCCTAACTCGCCCGTTATGACAACCATGCCTTTTAATCCATTTTTATACTAATGCCCTCTACATATAATACAAGATTTGTATATCTGAGCTTAGAATAATAATTTAATGAAGAATTCCAATTGTTACAAAGAAAAGTCATAAAACATGATCTATAAATCATATCTATATAGTTGGATCTATTCATTGCAATTAATGAATATAATATTCATCAATAAAGTTTAAGCCAAAGATTCAAAATTTCTACCAAAATTCATTTTAGATTGAATATTTGTAATTTTTTTATGAATTTTTTCCTTCGTGTCTATAAATTTTAATCTCTAATCATGATGACTTTTTATGATTTTTATTTCACTTATTTACTTAAGTTGTATTTGAAGAATCATTTTTGAATTGGAAAAGTTATTTTTTGAAGGTGAAACATACAAGTACCTTTTGATTTATAAAATATCTGCAAAAGAAAGTCTTCTAGATCTATACCATACACATGTTAAAGAATTAACATAAGAATTTACTAAAATAAAGGAAGGGATGAAAAATCACAATTTTATGTGCTTCGCATTTGTTTGTGTTAATTTATTGATAGGTCTTTAACCCCTAACCAAAGACCCAAGGATTTTTTTTATAGAAGACAAATGTATTATGAAATACAAGTTCCATAACTTATATGAAGTTTGCAACCAAAAAGACAATGTGAAGTATAAAAGGAAGAAGGTATTTGTAGGGTCAAAATTCAAAAAACTATTTATGGATTTGTTTCAAATGAATTCTAAAGATTTTCCAAAAATATCCTTCTTGTCTTTAGCATTTGAAGAATTCTATAATTGGTGTCAAAATTGCAAATTCAATTGATTTGTGATAGAAAGATATAGGATTTAGTGATATAGATATCAAATCTTTCTCCAATTTATAGGAATCTTTTCACATTCAATAAATGCTAAACACTTTTTACTATGTTTTAATAATTTTTTTGACCATAACAATCTCAATTTCAAATACATAGATAGAGAGACAATCTAATACAATTTGCACTAAAAATTTTAAAAAGAAAAGGAGAAAGAGACAAAGAGTTAGGGACAAAATGATCCATTCACCACTAAAATGCTTCACCACATATTGTCACTACTTCACCAAATTTTACAACTAATGACATCATCTAAAAGCTATAAAAGAGAGATAAAAAGTATTAAATATTGAAGCATATCGAACAAAGAAAAGTAGCAATAAAAACCTTAGAAATAATGAATTTAAATCATGGTATGAAGGCTCTAGAAGTTTATTTAAATCCATCAATTATCTACCACCAATTTAATACTCATCCATTTTCCATCTACTTGGCAAATCAAGCAAGTGTAGGTAGTTGCAAGAAAGGGCAATACTATTTTTTGCCACACTTGAATTTCGGAGTTTAGTTTGGCCATAACATTTGGAGGATAAAGCCGATAATTTAAATTTTTTATTGAAGATGACCAACTTGTTCATAGAGAGAATTCTTATTTTTCATAAATTAAAAAATATATAATTAAATTTCAATTTAGCTAATTTGTCACACTTTGCAATTTACAGTTTTTTAGTATTGCAGAGTATCCATAATTAATGATGTAGAGCTTAAATTTTAGTGGAATATTTCTACACTAGAGAAGCATGTGCCCACCAAAAAAAACTGAAAAAAAAATATTATTTTATGTTGTCCACATGCATGCAAACAAGGGACCTTTGTGTGGTCACTTCTGAACAATGAAGATGGTTTTGGCTTTATTTTTTTGATGAAATTTGATTACCATCAAGTCCTTACAAATTGCCAATTTTTGGATTTTTTAAATTTATGATTTTTTTTAAATTTATTAATTTATACTTCATTGTATCTATTTTTTGTAACAATCTATTTTTTTTCAAATGATAGTATTTTATTTTTTATAAGTATTCATAATACTCAAAATGATATTTTTAGCCATCAATTTTTTTTTATCAACGGTTGAGATTGTTTTGTTTTCTAGTACTCATAGTACTTGTAGTACTAAGCGCATAAACTACAATTTTGGCTAAACGCTACAAAAAACAAACGGACTTTTTTGCAACCACTTGTGTCTTGATTTGAAGCACTTTTAGATTCTTAAAAGGAGTCTAAAGCCAAAACAATGGTGTTGGATGTTATCATGTTAATGAGCATCGCACATTTTTAGGAATCATAGGTGCAAAATTGTGCTTGGTGACTTGGCGTGGAGGGATTATAAAGATGGTAGGGCATTTGCTTATACCTCCAATTTCAATACACTTTTTCTTCCTTTCTCCACCTTCAAAATACATAGTTAGTTTTAAATTTTGTGAAAAATTAACTCTATGGGAATGGTCTAATTGAAGAATGGATTTTTTTGTCTCCATTTATGTCTCTCTATTTCTGATTGAAATCATTGCCTACAATCAAGCAATGACCATAAAATGGTTGATTAGGTCTTAAGAAGTTATGGGATAAAGTATGTACTAAGGTTGGGCATGGATATTGGTGTACCCCTAGTATCATGTCAGTTCTCAACAATGGTATCAACATTCCAAACCTATCTATTTTGAATTCTACTATATGGTGATAAAAACAATATTGTAGCAATTACACTCTTGCAAAGTACCATGGTTGGTAATCTACCTTAGAGGTTTCAATTTTCATTAATTGTAGTGTATATCAATACCATCAACAAAATGAAAAAGCTCTAAGAGTATTACATAAGGATATAAACACATAACAATATGTATGCACTAGTACATGATGTTGAATCTCTACATATTGGTTCTAAATGCAATTGTTGTAGTTTCATAAAGTCTACTGGAAGTGGGAAAAGTATTGGAAGAGCAACAATTTATTGGAAGCTAGTCCAATTTTGGAAGTTGGACAAAGTTAAGCTTGATTTCAATTTTATTCATTATATTTTCTTAAAAATCACTAAGTGATACTATTGTGCATAACAGATTGATATGCATATTGTAGAGGTTGACCTCATACCAATACAAAGTTCATGTTCATATTGATACCATTATATGTCTCTTGAAATAATTTTCAATCCCAAGACCCTCTTTGTTTGTGATACCTTCTAAAATATTTAACCAATATCTAGCAAGTATGTTGCAAACTTGCCCCATGTCCAACACCAGTATATACATCCATAGTCAACATTGTTCAAAATGTTGCACCTCCATTTGAACCCAAAAGAGTGACTTTTTCGTACACCTTGATGACACACTTAAAACATGAAAGCCTATGAGAAGTTGGGAACTTGGTGTTAATTTTGAAAAAATCATAACTTATTCATACAATGTCCAAATAAAGCATGCTATTCAGCTACTCAAATCCTCATTCACTTGTCAATA
Organism: Pseudoscleropodium purum; assembly: GCA_963969395.1. Lineage (NCBI taxonomy): Eukaryota > Viridiplantae > Streptophyta > Bryopsida > Hypnales > Brachytheciaceae > Pseudoscleropodium > Pseudoscleropodium purum. The sequence goes on from OZ017797.1 coordinate 9,464,787, forward strand.
TTATCTAATAAAAATGATATAATTTAAATAACAGTCATTATGATCAATTGGAATTAGTTTCCATTACAGATGCACACACCTAATACCTTATATCTCCTGCATGGGAGGGGCAATCGATTAGTTAACAATATTCTTGAGACTACTTGGAAACCCACATGAATGGCAATTCAAACGCAAGAACCTCCCCCACAGAGATGGTGGAGTTGGAAATTTCGGTCGATTCTACAAAGCTCAAATTGTATGGAAGTATGCAGGAACAAATGAGTTGAGTTGCGCAAGTGCGAAGCTCAGTTCAGCTCTCATACGGCAAGTGAAGCATAAGCTGACAGGCAGTATTACTGCGTAACAATAATATTTTGGTCTTCATCTATTTTGACCAATTATACCTTTTGTCTAACTTAAGTGTAGCAAGTCATTCTTCAATGATTTTCTTGCTTTCAAGGATGGGATAAACTGTGGACTACCAATTTGGGCAGGTGGCTGGAGATCTACTCAAACGACACAAGAGAAGATTCGAGACTAGGGCACTGAGTGTAACCTGAACTTACTCGAGGGATTCTGTGAGTGCATACTTATCCCAAACAAATCCCGTGTCCACACACCGGGAAAGGCCACCTATGAGACTCTCGGTTTCAATTGGATGCTTTCCAGGTAGGTGGTTTATCTATTTTAGCATGGTGATTTATAAATTGTCAAGCTCAAGGTAAATCATCTATTTTTGCAGTGAACTTGATAGCATTAAATTTTCAATGACGACCGACAGATATATGATTAGTGTGGTTTAGATCTTGCCGCTTAGACATCAGAACACGCTTTAATCTCTTCGATGTTGGTTCCTCTTGAACTAGGGAATTGCAAAGTTGGCCAAGTTATAAAATAATCATCGGTGAGGCCCTACCAAGCCATGGGCATCAAGGTTGGTACCAACCTGCGACTATTTTTATGACTTGGCCTACTTTGCAAGTACTGGACATAATCTCAGTGTAGGAGAGTGGAGCCGTTTGACATCTTTAATTGCATAACCAATCAAAACATGTCACAATGGTAAAAATTTCTTGCATTTAAATTATGTTAGGTGAATTCGTAGTCACTAACATTTGTCTGTGTGCAGTATCGCACGGCAAGATTGCTACACACAGCAGCGCTGCGATTGAGGAAGCACTCGAAACGTTCGGGCAGCTTCGGGGCTTGGAACCGCTGCCAGAATCATTTGCTCACGCTGGCCGAGTCCCACATCGAGTCGGTCATATTAGCTAAACTCAGCGAGGCAGTGGAAAGGTGCTTCCTTCTTCATGTCATTCCTGAAATTGCTCTTTTCGCTAGCTTGACCAGTGCCTTTCACCGTTGCTGCACCTCCAGGACATAAATGTTCTCTGTTTCACTACAAGTGGTGACTGACCCGATTTTCCATTCTTGCTCTTTAGGCGTGAGGACAAGCAGACGAGGAAAGTGCTGAACGTGTTGCGTGACTTGTATGCTTTGGATCGAATCTGGAAGGACATTGGATCGTACCGCAACCAAGACTATATTGCGCTGAATAAGGCTAAGGTAAGTATTTGGCAGTCTTTGATGAGGCATCGCGGCTCTGGAAACTGTTCAAGCAGTCTGGCAATTCCTGTATGTGCTTTCGTTTGGAGTATTTGATTCACCTTACATTGACCGTCTATATTTTCCGACGCTTTGAACTGATCCTCTGTTTACTTGGGGCATTTGATCCTGGAATCGAGTTTCAGTTCTTAATCGGTACTTCTCTTCCTTCCATTTTTCAGGCTATTCATCGACTGGTCGAGTATTTAAGCTTTGAACTGAAAGGGGAAGCGCGCGGGTTCTCTTGCCGACGGTTTTGGCATTCTATTGCGCGCCCCCATCGGCCTTCAGTCGGGCCAGTATTCTGAGTATACACAACAGGTGGGATTTGAGTACCTAGACCAACTCGTATTCCGGTCCTGGCAGTTTTAGGTGTTACACAACTTAACGTGCAAGCATAAAAATTACTCTTATTCTTGACCACTGCTGAGTCGGCGCACTTGATGGAGTTGATACTTTGCATCGAAGGTGTTATTGCTCTGAGGGATGGCTCCTTGCCTAGCCATGATCTTTACCGCAGTTCGGTATCCCCCTTCTTGAACTAATAAGTTTTGAGGAGGAACAAGGGCACAACCGTTCCTCTTGAATTACTGGGTAGACGGATGTTAGGCACGGGATACTCTCAGATGTGGATCCCTTTTACTTTAACAAATTATTTCGTTAGTGATGTCGGTGATGAAAAGAGATGTTTTGTACTGCAATTAAGCCATGTATTTAGGATGCTACAGGTATTCATCTGAGATGCTTTGCAACAGAATACTGTCAATCGAACTGATTGATTTTTTCACTCGACCCTCATCTCTGTACTTGCACGTTCCCTGTGTTGTTTGGAAACGTGGATGTCGAGTGCATGAAGTGAACCTACAATTTTGAAAAGTCTTGCGGAGGTCGATGAGAGACGACCCAAATTTTAAGAATCTGACCAGTCTGATAGTAGAAAACAGCTTAACGTTAAAAAGTGTTGCAATCACGTGTGGTTGACTTCAAGGGAGAACCTGGTACTTCGAAAAATATGTTAACAAATTGCAGAGTAGAAACATTATGTCTAGATGGATTATCAAATACATTAATAACAAAGACCAAGACTCTTTGGAGTGAAATTGTCTGGACTTCGATGAACATACTCTTCATTATTTAGGACAATCATTCCAACTGCTTGGGAGTTTCTCTCTCACTTACAAGGCCAAGGCTTTGCGAATTTTCAATTGCAGATTCTTTGCGAAAGACGGCATGGGATTGATCCTGACGGTCTCCTCTGGATTTTCCATTTCCCACTCAAAGCTCAGCACCAGGTGGTACAGCTACACCAAAATCTCCGTCCGTCGTTTCCCAGTCACATGTGTGGTCCTCTACCGAAAGTAGAAATGCGTAGGGAGCAGGACCTGTGCCTTCAAATCGAGATGGGTCGAGCTTTTCATTGTCCGACGAGAATGGGACTACGACTGTGAAAAATAAAATTGAATGGTAATTACTACTAAACTGAAAATAATCCGCGTAAAACTATTGATAGTAAGTGCAAAAGCCTAGTGATAAACAAAAGGAATCGTAATTCCTCACAATACTACTACAAAAAGTAATATTGTGAACAGTAACATTCTAGACAGAAAGTAAGGAAAGCGCTTTGCTCCGCAGTTTATAATTGGTTACTCTAAATTCTGTTATCTGCAGACGGAGACACGGACTAAAGGTTGGAACCACCAGCTAATTTGAGATTTGGGTCCAGCAAGGCAACGTGCGTACTCAACTGTAGCCGTCCCCATACATTCTAACAAACGTTGTACAATGCAGGTACTAAAACGTTTGACTTCCCTGAGGAACATTTACTTAAAGCACTGTTAGAATGCCCCTCCTCCCATGCCACCTCAGTGTATTCTCCAACGTTTTTGGTGATGCAGAGAGGCCCCCTTTCTAGTAGTGTGTAAAGAGAGGTTTTGTACTGCAAGCCATGTATTTAGGAAGCTATAGATATTCATCTGAGGTGCTTTGCAACAGATTACTATCAATCAGACTTACTGATTTTTGCACTCAACCCTCATCTCTGTACTTGCACATTCCCTGTGTTGTTTACACATCTGATTGGACAACGTGGATGTCGTGTGCTTGAAGTGAACCTACAATTTTGAAATGTTTGTAAGTGTCTTTGCTGAGGTCCATGAGAGGACCAAAAAATTTCAATCCGGATGCCTACCCGTGTTACACAAGAATTTATGTGGCGATCAATGGCACAGATCGTTTACACGCGAAGCTACCAAACGTATCTAAAATTCTTATGTCTTACACTTGCCCACAATGTCTTCATCGCGACCTCAATACATGGGAAGAATAAGTTACTGTATTTCAGAAAAGCAGGCCTCTACTTCCTTTACTGGTTAATATCTACGTGCAAAAGATATACCGTACAGAAGCTTGAATTAATTGAACAAAACCTAATAGAAAATACTACGAAAACATGGCATTCCAAAATCTCGCACAGTACTAACACATAGGCTTTGAGAACTTACTCTGTATTGACCATTTCAACATCAAAACTCAGGTCATTTTTTTATCATTTACCCATAAAATCCTGGACTAACCATTTCACATATGCTATACAAAAAATACATTCTTTACTGTGTTCCTATCATTCTTTTCGATAAGAGTTTCTAATAAGAATACATAAGAATCTGACCAGTCTGACAATAGAAAACAGCTTAACGCTGAAAGCGTTACAATACATGTGGTTGCCTTACAAGAGTCAACCTTGTACTTCGAAAATATGTTTCAAATTTCAAAGTAGAAACATGATGTCAATTACATAAATCACATATGCGCCGGGACTCTTTGAAGTCGATAGCATGGACTTCGAGGATGAAGAGTCTCTTTCATTTACGCCACTCATTCATTCCAACTGCTTGGAGTGTCTCTCTCACTTACAAGGCCAAGGCATTCTCCTTCTTGCGAATTTTCAACTGCAGATTCTTTGCAAAAGACGGCATGGGATCGATCCTGACGGTCTCCTCTGGATCTTCCATCTCCCACTCGAAGCTCAGCACCAGGTAGTGCAGGTACACCAAAATCTCCGTCCGGGCGAACTCGTTTCCCAGACACATGCGTGGTCCTCCACCGAACGTAACAAATGTGTATGGAGCAGGACCTGAGCCTTCGAATCGAGATGGGTCGAACTTTTCAGGGTTGGGAAAGAACTCGGGCGAGTAGTGGGAGCGGCCTACAGCCCACATGAGCTGCAAAAAATAGTGCACAAACAATATGAAAGGAATTTCTTCCACAACATCTGAATGAAATCTGGGTGCAACAAGACTCTGGCAAACTTCCATGTACAAAAAATCAGTCGAACCCTAAACCTGGAACCTGGAGCCCTAGGGTTTAGGGTTTTTGCTGAAAAGTCAAGAGAAATTCTGGAATTCTACATGAATACACCATTTAGAAGTGGAGAGTAGGATATGGTTGGCAGGCAAAAAAGTTAGAGTGACTAAGGCTTTTGAAAAGTGGAGGAGACAACTTTCCAACTTCTATAAATCTATTTTTATAACATTGGACATGAACCTTTGGTTGCTTTTAGTTTGACAACAAGGCAAAGCTACTCCTAGTCACAAAGAAGTGCAAGCAACATAACACTTGATAAAGGCCATTCTGACATTTGGAAAACTCAGTTTGAATTCTTTTGTAATTCAAACACTAAATGGACATTCGCTCTTATATAGATTCATTACTAGGAAGGGAAATTTCTCATGGAATGGCAACTTGTGTAATATAGTGAAAGTAAACTCACAAACCACCCATTTGGAATAGTGTGACCTTCATATTCGAAGTCTTGGATTGCCTTCCGGAAAGTTGCTTGTATTGGAGGCTGCAACCGCATAGTCTCTTGGCACACACGCCATGTGTACTTCATTTTGCGTGTGTCCTCCCAAGTCAAAGGTACTCCTGCCTTCTCTTTTGCAATCTCTTGTTGCTCTAACACACATAATTGATACAAAAAAATCCTTTCAATTAGACTCTGACTACCTAAGAGATAGTCATATTATAGGTTAAATAGTTTGAAAATAAAGAAAATGTGCTACAGACAATGATAGTGTGACAAGTGTGTTGAATATTCAAGAATCTCATTCAAGAAAGACTTTGAATAGAGCAGTTTGAGCATACTCACAGAATCCTCTACATGTCAAATAATAGCTAAAACAAGCAGAGCTTCAAATAAATTTTAATGCCTGCCCAATTTGAAGCAAAAGCTAGTTTCATTGACTTTGAGGGCTTGCAATTGTCAAACCAAGTATCAAAGGAACTCCAAGGTTGAAAGACTTCAACCTTTCCTTCATATTTCAACAACTTTACCCCCACAAAGAGAAGACTTCAAAGTTATCATCAAATTCATTAGATACAGAATATTGACACTTTCCCAGATACTTTATAAAAATATTCAACAATGACCTATAGAATCATGGATGTCTATCATTTAATCATTGGGAAAATGAAGAGAAGTTAGAATATTTGTTCATTTTTGTTTCAAAATGAGGAGTTGTAAGCATAGTCCAAGTAAGAAGATTTTAGTAAGAACCTTTTGGAAAGATTTCTAATAAATAATTTACTAAAAATTACATAAGTGTTTACTGTAAACTTTACTAGGAAATTTTGATAATCAAAGGTTGATGGAATGCACCTTGAATGACTTCCTTCCAACATTGAGGATTGAGGAAGAGATACTTGAAAATCTGAGCTAATGCTGTACTACTAGTGTCATGGCCAGCAAACAACATGAGCACAATGTTGTCTTTGATTTCATCCTCAGTCATAAAGCTTCCATTTTCAAGTGGGGTGGTTAGCAACACGGAGAGGAGGTCTTGGTGGACAGAGACTTTGCCGTCTTTCAAATCCTGGGAATCAGGAAACAAATTGGGAATCAAATGAAAATTATTTTATTTTCAAAGTAGTATTGTACTTAAGACAAATGCCCATCTCGAAAGACTTTACACATTGATTATCAATTACTTTCACGTTGCTTCACTTGATTGATGGGTTAATATAGAAATGACATGTTTTCATTTGATTTTATCCAAAAGTGTCGTGAAGTTCATATTTTGGATGACAAATTAGAGTGCTTTAGATGATGATGTTTGGTCCTCATAATTTCTTGATTATCTAAAGTTAGAAATCCTTGTATCTTCAAGAAACTATCCTCCTAAGTTACAACTAATTTAATGCAATTTAGGTGAATACTGTATATGTAAAAAAATCTAAACTAAACATGACAAAATTCCTGGTAGGAATATGGCAATTACAAATCAAGATTTTGAAAATACCTTTTCAACCTATATAGAAATGCAACTATATAATGTTATTTTAATATTACAGCCTATCAACTAATTATAGACATACTCATTATAGACCTACAATCCTATTATGCCCCCATCTACAATTGTCCAACAAATAAAAGGCTAAAATGTTGAACAAATGTTTCTAAAGACAAAATTGGGTTGAAGAGCTATAATGGATATGCCCGCATTAGTGGAGAAGTTCAAATGTGTAATGTGATATACTATGAGAGAAATTATTGTATACCTGTCGCCTTTGTTGTATGAGGGGGTGGAAGGCATATAACATGGCTTCGCGCGCAAGCCGTGCTTTGTGGTAGAGTGTTCCAGGGAGATCAATAGGCATTTGCATGATCCCCCCAAGAAAGTGTTCCACAGCCACTTCCATTTGAAGAAATTCTGGGTCCTCTGGCTTTAGACTCACAAATAAGTTTGCTGCTAGTACAAATGTAAACTTCTTTACCACTAGTGCTGCTTCAATTTGGTCCTTCCCATCCCAATATTTTGTAAGTTGGGCCCTCGCCACTGCATCCATTCGGGGTACAAACTTTTGGAGGCCATCAGGACCAAAGAATGAGGTGAAGAGGCGACGCACTTGTCTGTCGTTACCATCAAGACAAATGCAAGCTATGGCTTAGTACAAGCTTCTTGACTCTCTTCACATTTTGATGGAAAATTCGATTTTCAAACAAATTTTCACAATTTCTTGAATTGAGATACAAGAAAATTATACCCAAAAAATGTACTCTAGAAACTATCTTCATATAAACCAAAGGCTAAATCTCAAATTGTTGTAATAGTTTGATTTGAAGATTAGAGTTTTGAAACATCGCAATTAATACTTTGACCAAATCATGACAAAACTTTGATGAGTTTTGTCTATGAAATTTGAAGTTTGAATTTTCATTACAACGCTCATATGAAGATTGAAAACTTCTAGTATTAGCTTACACTTGGTGTTTGGGACAATGTTAAAAAGGTGAATCATGTCCTAAAACATATTAAAATTCATTCCGAAGACTCTCACTAACACCACTCTTAACACCAAACAAGCACACACATTAAGTAAAAGCAATATTTATTGTAGTTGAGTAAACATGGTTAGTACTATATGAGATGAAGTGGAGACATAGCAAGTTTTCAAAACATTGTATGAATGGGGCATGAATGAATGAACTAACTTGTGTTCGTCACCACATTTGATTGCCAAGCTGCCCTTGCCAAGTAGCTTTGCCACTGAAGGAGGCCAAGTACTTTGTACCAGCTTGTTCTCATTAGCAAACAAGAATTTGTTGCCTTCAGGAGCCGGCAAGGATACAGTCATGTTGAACAATATATTGGTTTTAAACACCTGCAAATGAATGACAATGAAATTCCACTATGAGATTCCACTATTCATGTAAAATACTCATAACATTGAAATTTGTTATATTGACAAGATTCAAAGTGCCAAAATTGCAACACTCAATTGCACAATGCTCTAAAAACTAGGACTTGAATGATATAGATTTAAGTTTCAAGGCCCCAAACCACAAAGTCGTGAATATCCGCCAATATAACAAAATTGACTTCCTTTTCTGTAGGACTCGTAAACATTTCGGTTTCAAAGAATCCAAACTTTTAAAATGGCAATGTCATGAATATCTGTTAATAGAACGAAATTGACAATCCCTTGCAAGTGTGCATTGAATGAAGGCTCTATCACTGTACTACACCAATACATACCCCCCTTCTCAATCTCCAAAGCTTCCCATTCCTAGTTTTAATGGAATTCAAAACCCCAGTACCGTTTCATTTGTGATCATTTTCATTAAAATGACATGTTTCAAATTGTCAAAATAGAGTTAAAAAAAACAAACCTGAATGAGCTGTACATGTCAAATCCAACTAAGTATGATCCCTTGAAACAAGCAAATTTGAAATATTAAGTGGATTTGAACGTAGTGACAACACATAGCAGCATCCATGTTCTTTCCAGAGTTACAAAGAAGAAAAGCTCTTGAAAGTTCTGGCGTGTTCCAGAGACTATCACGATTCACGAATGAAGAATCTGTTGTGGGGTAATGACACTTTGTAAGCTTCCATGGCTGGCATCGAAGGACGACCATACTAATATCAATCCAATGGCAAAGTTGATATCAAATCATGAAAACATTTTGCTTATTGTCGTGGGTATTGCCAAGACAGTTCCAATTATCCTTGCTTCCCGCTAAGAGAATGCAGAATCCTCTTTATACTCCCAACAAAACTAAACAAAAGACTTTCGTTACTAACGTTAATCATAGGAGCCACACTCAAAATGTTGATTCAGACGATTCGAGCAAGTCACCAAGTACGGGTTTGTTGCAAGTGTACCTTGCCATACTTGGCCACTCGTGTACTGAAGAATTCCGAGTTGCGGTTGTTGTAATTAGCGGCCAAGTAAGCTTGCGTTTCACCCAACAGCGGCCATCCCGCGCTTCCAGGTGGCACCGGCGGCATCCCCTTGCGTCTCTTTGCAGCTGCACTGCCGCTAGTACGCCAGAACACCAAGCCTGCTAGGAACGCCAGCGCTGCCGCAACCACGGCAAACCCTCCCAAGTGCCCATCTTGCGTCCATTGCTCCAGCACTCCTCCCATCGTGAGTCCCTGTCTGTCTGCGGAGGAAGACGACCGACGGGCACTGAACGAAGCGTCTGTTGGGGTACTGTACTCAGACCCAGAGTCCATATATGGCCTGGCCTGGCCTGGATTTTTTTAATTTAAATTTTTGAGCCTTTTCTGCCTTTCTGTTTGTATCTTCAGTTCTTTTGTATTTGTTTATTTGGGCGCCGCAAACGTGTTGCTAAGATAATGTCAGATCTGACCATCCGGTCACGCCACGGCTTGCAAGGGAGACTGATGACGTAAATGTGCAGTACAAGGCACCGACACATGGGCAGGCATGTGGCCCAATGGCAATTGTAAGTTTGTGTAAGTTTGTGTGGGGAACAGTGAAAGCCTGTTTGTGGGGAACAGTGAAAGCCTGTATGTGGCACTATCTCTCTCTTGTGAAGACAAGTTGACGGACAATTCAACAATCAAAAGTGTTTGGGGAGACCTTTTGCCACTCAGTCTCTGCAAGTAATTTGAATGATTGGCTAAATCTTTGTAGCCTGTAGGCTCATTTACAGCACCATCCCTAGACACTTGCTTTTCATTTTTACATTTTCATTAAAGTAGAAGTACCTATTTCAGATAACTTAAGCATTTCAGACTGGATGATGTGGGAAAGTCATGGGGAATGGAGTTCAATGTGTGTTAAAATAAGGTTGTGGAAGAATGCCAAAAAAAAGGGGAAATTTCTCTTCAAAATGAATATTTTATTGAATTTAAAAGTGGATTTTGCATCGAGACCTCTTTCAGTTTCATAGACTCACCTATTGTGGTCAACTTTGGCACTTCTCCCTAGGCTAAGAAAGAAGAGAGATGAATGAATATGAAGTTACAAACCAAGAATATTTTTCAATGACCACTGCATCTAGTTGTTGTCCACAATAGGTTAGTCTATGGAGCAATTACAAGGGGCTTGTCCAAAATAGGTACTTCTACCTTAGTATGTCAAGCTAGAGAAACAACTCTAACCTTCTTTTTGGTTTGGTGTGAATTAGACCTAGATGGATGAATCAATCATGGTGGAACTCGTCCTCTTGGGGACTGTGTGAATCATGTGCTTAAAAAACCCCAAGAACACTCTTTGAAAGTTAAACTATTGTGTAAGACCTCCCCTTTTCAAACAAAATTTTAAGAATCAACATTTGTACTTTTGTCTTACAAAGAAGGATTTTTTGTCATCCATTGGATACTTTTAGGTTCACTTGTCTCATCATTATAGGATTATGAACCCATTCATATGGCAGTAAGTATAACATATAACTTACAAGTATAGGTAGTATGATAAGCTTCTTTATAGAAAGTATCTCTAAATTCCATTTTGCTTAGTATGGCCTTGTAGCATGATAATATCCTATGCAATAGAATATTCTTCAAAAAGACTTTTTTGACAACGTTGGTAATTTGGACATCTTTGGGGCATCTTTTGCATAAATGCTTATGAACTTCTAAAATTTAGCATGTTTGTTACTAATAAAATATTGCATATAATTTTCCCAAAAATATTTAATTCTCAAATCACATTCTAAGAGGAGTCAAACTTTGTTATCTATGTTAGGGCAATTTAAAAAAAAAAACATTTTTTTCTTACTTTGATCAAGCCCTACTATCTTACAATTTGTGCTTCAAAGTTCTAAAAATTTATCCCACATGCTTAAAATGCTTATCTCTAACTTCTTACCATTTGTACCTCAAATAAAAAATCTCCTCATTGCATAAGAAATCATCAAAAATGATTAGTACATCACTGATTTTCTTATTGATAATCTCCTTGCATTGCATGGTGATATAGAGTACAATAGACTCCATACTTGCTTCTAAAAAATTTCATGAGTGAACCTAACATCATATATTTATAAATGGTGAAAAATAATCCTCATTTTTGTATAGGAAAAAAAAATTTACTCCAAAAGGGCTAAAGTCTATTGATTTTATTTTGCCCGAATGAAAAAAAATGTTTTGTTTGCACTTCAAACATTATAATCTTTCAATATATGAGGTCAAATGGGCTTAAAGTTCTTCCACATATTACCTTACTTATTTAATACACTTCTATACAATTGAAATTCAAAAAGAAACAATATTATGAAAAATGCATCAAAATTTGGTAATTTGGAACTTTTCAATTCTTCTTCCAAAATACCATCAGGCATTTAGGGGTCAAGTTGACATTGCCCCATATTCATTCATTTTTGAGTTTATTTAAACAAACCTTGACAAAAGCAATGTAATATAAGCCTTTATATTGGTATTTAAGGGAGTATTAACAACTTGAAGGACTAGAGGATACTCCAAATTTCCAAACTTGTGAAGATGTATAATAAAATGCAACTTACAATAATAATTTAATGAAGATTTTCAAACAAAAGTTATAAAAAATAGTCCATAGATCATATTCATACGGTTGAATTTACTATTGGGTGATTGCAAGAAACATTTGTCCTTTTTTTGTATCCCCTTGTCTCTATGGAGGTGTTTTTCCCCATAACTTTTGTGGTTTAAGTCCGTTTTAGCTGAAATTTAGAGGAAAGGTGCATGTTGTTGATTTAAAAATTCAGTAATTTTTTCAATTTAAAAATCAGTAATTTACTATTTTTCAGGTGGCTCCGAATGGGTGTCTACCTTGGCTGTTTTGGGGGTTCTCACTCCTATTTGGGGACTAGAAATGCAATTCTGAAGCTAGGATTTTGACTTGTTGTAGGTGGGCTAATATTCTAAAGATTTCTAATGAAATTTTTAGCAAAGAACCTAGTATAAGGGTTACACATGAATTGAAAGTGGACATTGTTTGTGCAAGCACTATGAAGAGGGGAAAATTTTTTATGATGATTTTTTTGTTTCCATGAGACCAAAGAGAAGATTAGAAAAATAGATTTTATTTTTAAATTTTTAAATTTCTTTTTACTAATTTCTAAAATCAAATTCAAAAGCATCTATTTTCTTGCATTTTTCTAGGCCTCTTTTCTTGTGCATAATTTTTAAAGATAAATTTTTCTAAGTCTGAATTTTCTCACATACACTATTATGAATGCTTTACAAATTATTTATATTTTATTGTCTTTAAAAAAAATATTCCCAAAGTCACAGTACTACAAAAGTAAGGCCATTTTGACCCCAAAAGGACAAGTGTTTCTTGCAATTACCCTATTGCAATAATTAATGTAGTATTTATCAATAAAATTTTAAACAAAAAAAATAAAAAACTCTTCCAACATTAATTTTAAATTGAATTTTTGTAATCTTCACATGAATTTTCTTTTGTTCAAAATTTTAATCTTTAATTATGATGACCTTATAAGATTTTTATTTTACTTATTTACCTAAGTTGAGTTTGAAGGATTATTTTTAGAACTAAAAAAATTACTTTTTAAGGTGAAACATACTTACATACAAGTACCTTTTAAGTTATTGAACATCTACAAAAGAAAGTCTTGTAAATCTATACAATGTTAGGAAACTAACAAAAGAATTTACAAAAAAATTGATAAAAACTCAAAATTTTGTGTACTTGACATGTATTCGTGTATATTTGTTTTTTGAAATTTAAATATTAGATCTTTAGTCCCTAAAGACCTAAAGATTTTAGACAAAAGACAAATGTGTTATAAAATATAAGTTTTATATATTTTTTGAATTTTCCAACAAAGAAGAAAATGTAAAGCAGAAAAATTAGAAAGTATCCATACAATTAAAATTTAAAAACTATTTATAGATTTACTTTGAATGAGTTTTGAAGTTTTAACTTCAAAAATTTCCAAAAAGTAATTTCTATCTTTAGCATTTGAAAATTTCTATGATTGGTCAAAATTGCAAGTTCAATTGATTTGTGACAAAAGAGCATAGGATTTAGTAATGAGAACATCAAAACTTTCTCCAATTTATTGTAAATTTTCCAACATTAGGCAAATTCTAATTTCTTTGCACTATTTTCCTTTTGATTTTTTAACCATAGTGATTTTTGTTATGAACATGTTAACAAAGAAACAACCTAATGCAATTTGTATAAAAGATTGAAAAATAATCATAATAATAAAAATAGTGCCCAAAGTCAAGTTACAACCAAAAAATGGTTGATTGGATTTTTAGGTGGGTTAAAGGATTAAAGGGTTAAGGTATAAACATCCATAATCAACATTGCCCAAAATGCGTCACCTACATTTGAACCCCAAAGAATCACTTTTCATAAATCTTGATGATCCAATCAAAATCTAAAGTTTATAAGAGCCAAATGTTCGTTTTGGAAAAAGACAATACTTTAAAAAGTCATATTTTTTTTATATGGTGTTTAAAAAATGCATGCTAAAGGCCATAAGAATCTTCATTCAATTGTCAATAAGATCAAATAAAAATGATTTATTTGAAATAATAGTTATTATGTTCAATTGGAATTAATTTTTATTAGAGGTGCACATATCTAATACCTTTTATTTCCGTCTTTAGGAACCATAGGAAGGGCAATCAATTTGTTAACAAAATTCTAGAGACTATTTAGAAACCACTTCAATGGCTATTCAAGCAAAAAACCTCCACAAAGAGATTGCCGAGTTAAAAATTTTGGTCAATTCAAAAAACACAATTTCTATAGATGTGAATACAAATGAATTGAGTTGCATGAAGTGCCCTAGATATATGTCGTAAAGTTTAGTTTAGCTCATGCATGACAATTAAAGCATCATGTTCTCTTTGCATAAACAATTGAGTTGAAAAGTTAGGTCAAATTCAAAAATTCAAGCCAATTTATGTGTTTGTGGATCCAAGTCACTAGCTACCACAACATGGAATGTTTTAAATAATGTCTTTAGTATAGTCTTAGTAGTAAGATTTTAAGATAAATGATTTTCCTAAGAGATTTTCAATAAAAGTTTATTAAAAATATATTTATTTCTAGTAAAATTTAAATTAAGAATCTTCTGAAAGATCATTGTTTATAATCTTAGTGATAGGAATACATTAAAAACCTTACTTAAAACACCCTATATTGACATATTGTTGTAGTAAGTGGGTTGAATTTTAAACTTGAAAGGAAGAGAGGAAGAGATACAACCATCTTTACTCCCCCAAGCAACTTCATATTACAAGAATAAATGCTAATTTAATGCATCAATATTTTCATATGAATTCCAAATTACTTGAGTAAAAGTTACAACTTCAAAGAAGTTTTAATTAGGGAACATTTAACTTATTAGTGGCTTCAATTTTTTGTCAAAATTTGGAATTACAATTATACTATATGGTGTTCATAGCACAATTCCCTACTTTATTGTATACACATGGGATGATTTATTTTCCATATGCATTTTATACACTAAAAGTCATACGAACTTCAAATGGTAATGTCAAGCCTAGGGCTTCTTTCTTGATGGAAGTCATCATTTTTCTTCAAGGTTGAACTCATATTATGTAATCTCAAAAGTGTCATTCAAACTCAACTTATAGTAGGACCTTTAATTAGAGCATGGGACCTAAATAAAATACAATTGAATTGGAATAGGCTACTAATAATAGATTTTGGATTGGATTTTACCATCTAAGTATAATTATGTAAGAGTTGGTTACAAAATCCAAATAAATGAACAAGTTAAAGTAGGATTATTTTAAAATTTAAATGTTAGTTTGATTGGTGGAAAAATGTTCATAGACATTAATAAAATTCATGTAGATAAGGCAAATAGGGCCAGGGTTGACAGGACGGTCAGACATCTGGGATGTCCGGAAGCGGACGCTGTGTCCGCAACGTCCGCTGACATTCGCAAACGTCGACCGCCCCACCCCACCCTGTCTGCCCCACCCTGCCCGTTCACCTTCCGACGGCGGGAAGGACGCTACGTCCGCTGGTGTCCATGCGGACGGATGTTCGGGTTACGGACGCCTTTTTCCGGCGGACATAGAGATTCGTTAACCCTGAATAGGGCATTGTTGGAAATGTTGCATTTTTGAGAAGTCTTATCAATTTTTTTGAACCAGAACCATACAAATCCATTAATTCAATCTAGACATGTTAGAGATCACATGGAAAAAGAAAAACACAACAATTATAGATTGAAAGATTATAATGTTTGATCATGAAGGTATTAATTCTTTGAAAGTGATTTGAAGTCTTTCAATCTTCTTTTCACATGTCAAATCTAAAATTGAGGTTATCAAAAAAGTGTGTGGTTAAAGAATTAACATACCATGCATAACCCCAATTAATTTACAACTTTTCAAAATCTACTCTACAATTTTTTTAAATGAATTTTTAAAGTGATTTTTTCTTCAACTTATAGTGTATTTTAGGCTCATTTCCAAGTGCCTCCAACACTAGAAGATCAAAGATCTACAATAAACACCCTTTTGAATAGAAAATTCATTATCATTCATTTTCAAAATCAGATTTTTGATGCTAAAACTAGACTTAAAAAACATTTTCTCTTAAATAAAACTACTAAAAATAATAACTTGGTAAGATTTTATTTTAACTTTTGTCAACACCAAAATTTGATGCCTTGAACAATTAGAAATTAAATGATAACATCTTGTACACTATTCAACAAGTCATATTTTACACTATTAGCATGAAGAATGGTTTATATTGCCACACTAAGGTCCTTGGTCTAAATAGGCATCTTACTTACTTTTGCCATTGACACTTTAATGTCCCAATTTTTTTTTTTTAAATTCCACATTTTTGTTCAAAGCTTTCTACAATTTTGTTATTCACTTCAATTTCATCATCTTGGTCATACATAAAGGCTACTACTTAAAGATTCAATCATAATTTTGGGTGAAAAAAAAAATCATTTGAACAAAACATTGCAACTAGTGTGTCCCGTCCCATTGCCATGGTTTAAAGAAAAGAAAAAATCATTTAAATTTTTTTTTAAATAACTTTGAAATTGAATAACTTTCACACCATAGGTCAAAACACCACAAAACAAAGCCTATGCACCTCTCCTTGCCAAGGGCTTTCCAATGATACTAAGAATGTGACCAACAAACTCACAGTCTAGGAGATCTCAATGCAATAAACAAAACATACAACCTAACTTAAGGTATTGATTGATATTGATATGGACTTTGAAGCACTAAGGGTGTTAATACATAAGGAATTAATGAATAGGAGTGTGAATAGAGTTATCAAGCCATTCATCTACATAGGTGGATACAATATGCTTGGTGTGAAACAGCTAAAGAATTGCTCATACTGAAGAGACCCAAATTAGATTGACTACAGAGGTAGCCCACCTCCAATGACCCAGGTTGGCAAGAAAAGTTCACAGTACAAGCTTAACCGGATCACATTCAACATTTTCCAATATCGTCTCGCCAAAAATGTCATAAAACGGACTTGAAACCAGTCTAATAAGTCGACACTACCAAAGCCAAGGTGATATAAGGAAGGAAGTCTCAAGAAAACTACACCCTAAAACCTAAAATAGATCGACTAATACATTCTGCAAAATGAGCATTCTTGAGAACATTCAATACATTACACCTGATTACAATAGTCACAACAGTTGCGCCAGGTTCATGAAACTCGGAGTAAGTTAATCTAAACCGCTATGGATTTGTTCTTTGAACAACTTAAAACTGCAACCTTGAGCTTCCATATAATTCCAATGCATGTTTGCAAAGATATGCTACGATCTGGTGATATGATCGGAGCTCAAACATCTTCCAGAAAGCCCTATAAGGAGCGTAATCATTTCCTTCGTCAAACTAAAGCTAGTCTACCTTTGAATTCCATTTATTATTATGACATTCGATTCTCGCTGATCATCGCCGCCTAATTGCTCACTACCATCACTCAATAAAGATACCAAACCCTAAGATGGGATAAGAAAATCTCGATTACTATCAAAACCCTAAAAGAATTGAAGATGAGAGGTTTTGAGAGGTTTTCAGGAGGTATTCTCATAAAGACTATCAAAATCGTTTAAAGAAATTGCTCAGAGTAAGGATTTTACTCTAAAAAGCTGAGCCGCTGCCGCGTTTCTGCCCAAGCAGATTATCCTTGGCTTCATTGATTTTCGACGCAATGAAATCGCTACCTCCGGCGTCCGGATGGTTGGCCTGCATGACGCGCCGGTGCGCCTCCTTGATTTTGTCCTGAGCCGCACTCTCCCGCACTCCCAGGATCAACGCAGCTTCACGCCGCGTCATCACAGGCTGAAACCCTCCCTCGTAAAATTTTCGCATCCGCGCAGTAGCGGGACGCGCCTTGTACGCCTGCCAGGCCTCGATGCTGTACTTCCCTACCATCGCCGCGGCCGCCACGGACAGACCGGCGATCAAAGGCGTCCCCATGCTTCCACTGCAAAATCTCGGAATCCCCTGTAAAACCCGACCTAGGGTTTTCGTTTTCTGATGGGATACGACACGGAATTGAATCCTGAAAATTCGTGTAACTGCGGAAACTTCGAATGTACAACACGGAATTGGAGATAGCGATTATGAGATTCCTCTGAAGAAGATTGGAAATTCCCAGGCGTGGCCCTGAAACATTCAAGTCGGAAAGGCTACGAAACCTGACCTGCAAGGCGGGTGTCGGGAACGGAGAGGAAGGGCGATGAATGATAAAGGTCAAGTACTCGAGAAAAAGTAAAGGTTAAAGCAACGATTTATTATGGTGAGAGCGCTGAGAGCATTGTGCGCTTCTGCTGCACAATAAAGTAAAGTTTCATCGGCAAACTTCCATTTCATAAGTCCCAATCCCACTCTCTCAAAGGTAGGAGGCTCTAAAAGCGACCCTTTAAGGGCTGATCTGCCTTTTTCATAGGTTTGCATGAACATAAATATTTTTAGCTCATTTTTCAGAGAAAGAAAAATGAATGCCTAACGTAACACAAGTGGTTTCATATTTTTTGAAGCATTTCTGAATTAGTTATGAATTCTTAAAGATTTCTGTAGTAGGTACCTATTTGTAACCATAGGTCTCCCAAAATCTGTCCCTTGCAACGTCTAAAGCGATTTCTGAACCATGGAGGAAATGATTGGCTCTTGGAATAAAATAAATAAAATTTTCTTGGTACATTTAATAGTAACAGTGGTCCATTTAAAGATTACCTACCATCCATTTTAGAATCAGCTATGGGGCGGTTGCAAGGAGAGGGTCACAATTACAGCCTCCTACCTTAAGGCAAACCAGCCTACGACAGGCAATTTGATTGGTTTGCCTTGTTGACATATTTGAAAGCTTTTAATTTTATTTTTTCCATATACATGCAAACATGAGAAATGGGGAGAACAACCAAAATTTAATGTCAAATTTTTTTGACAAAGTATGAATTTGTTACAAAATTTTTAAGTAAACTGGCCAAATGGCTCAAAATAGTCTTTAGATTACCTCCAAAGCCATCAATAACTATACCCCTAGTTGTCATCAAACCACCTAATGCAATTATAATATTTCTTAACATGGTTGAAGTGTTTTCTAACATGGACATGACATACATGAATAAAAAAAAGGTAGTTCATGTAATGAATTACAATAGAAAGGTGCAAGTTCCTAAAACAATCTCTAATATCTCCATCACCATCATGCAAAACATTGATTTCAGTTATTAATCTACCTAATGAAGTCTTGTTTACATTAATTAGAAAAAACTTGACATAGATTAATGGAAAACTATAATGGGTTGTTTGATAGATGTCTGTATTAGGGAGTTTGCTTATCATGGGTTGGTTTACCTTATGTGTCTTGCAAACATATAATGAATCAATTACGAACCATCTTATTTAGAATATAGGACAAGATTTTGTCACAAGTGAATATTAATAACAAATTTAGTGTAAATCTAGCCTTGGAAGGTGGTTTAAACTTAGAACTTGGTGCACTGAGTAAAAAATGAAGTTGCCATTGTTGTCAAGAGAGACTACTTTAAAATGCTTTTCATTTGTCATGTTGAGTATCAAATGGTTTGCAAAACTAAACTAATACATTACAAAAAATTTCAGGCCTTGAAAAGATTGTGAGTTTTGAACTACCCACAACTACCCCGATGCAATTATAGAGGAATTCCATTGTTTCTTATTTTTTAATGAAAGTTGCTGATGTGACACTACTCTTGTACCACATCAGCACCACGTGAAGTTTCATA
This sequence comes from Pseudoscleropodium purum, assembly GCA_963969395.1. Taxonomy (NCBI): domain Eukaryota; kingdom Viridiplantae; phylum Streptophyta; class Bryopsida; order Hypnales; family Brachytheciaceae; genus Pseudoscleropodium; species Pseudoscleropodium purum. The sequence continues at coordinate 9,484,393 of OZ017797.1, forward strand.
CTTTTTTAATATTTTTTTTAAAAGAAAATTATTTTTTATTTTGCTGTGATTGTACTTTGGGGCACCAAAAACTGAATCCTTAATGGCCCTCTACAAGGCTCAGATTTTTTTTGTAATGAACTATTGCTTTAACCTTTAAAGTTCTGAGGTCTTTTCCATCATAAAACACTCAAATTTCCATTTCTATTGTAAAGAGAAAAAAATTAAGAAAAAATTTATAGTAAGAATGTGAGGAAGAAATTTTAGAAGCCTTACTTTGTAAATTGCAAGATATTTGCATTTAAAGTGAAGGGAAAGAAAAATTCTATGCCTCACTTAACTAAAATTTCTGACTTTAAATCTTCTTAGCTTAAAATTTTTACACTAATCCTTTTAAATTTCTAAATTTTTTTATGTTGAATAATTGAGTTGAGAATCTACAACATTAAAAAAAATTAAAAATCATTAAAAATTTGTGAAATAGAAAGTTCAAGATTCCAAAGAAAACTAAATCACTAATAGCTCTAAGATGGAATTAAAACACACTAACCTCAATGGTGAGATTATTCTAGTTATTGTTGGCATTGTCTTGTGTAGTGATGTCCAACCTTATGAGTCTTTTTTTACTTCTACATGTAGTGAAGAAGCAATAGAAAACAAATTTGTTCACCCTTTTGAGCATTGTAAGTGTTGGACTTCAGAGGTAGCTTGAGGACAGGACCATTGCTGGTGACTGCTATGGACTTTGCAGATATGAGGTTGCTGCATGTGCAAGATCATAGAACCATCCATGGTCAACCACTTTAATTTAGGGATTTCACATATGTTCTGTAGTAGTAAGTATAAGACTACTGAATGTAAATTTTCATGACTTCATTAGTCCCAACTTTGAAAAAAAAAAAACAAACATTCTACATTTTGATTGGAAATTTGTTTTGGCCTTGGTTGCAACTATTTCTGGCCATACAGGTTGAGTATGGGTCTTTGGATGATAATAGGCAATTCTACTACTATTCAAACAAAACTGGTCTTTATGGGGTAAGCTACTTTGCAAATGGGTTGTCTTTATGTGGACAAGCTGCTTTGCAAATGGATTGTCCTGCAGTCTAACGATGCTACTACTAAGGTAAAAAAACAACCCACTATGGATCAATTAGGAAGTTGCCTTCATGCCATTGCTCGATTTTTATTAAAAAGAATTCCCACATAAAGACAAGTGTGAGGAATAGTGAGAGCAATTGAAATTGTAGTTTTTTGACAAAGTATGAACTTGTTATAAATTTTTGAAGTATGTCATCTGTCATGGCCCAAAAAAGTCTTTAGACTAATTGAAAACCAACAAAAAGTGTACCCCATAATGGTCATCATATTCACCTACAACAGTCACAATATTTTCTAACTTGAAAGCCTAAAAAAGTCATATCCTACAATGAATTTATACTAAAAAGTTGGAAGTTCATAATGAGGTCACTAACCACTCCATTAGTGTAATATTATCACTTAAAACATTGATTATTGCACAAATCTCATTTATTGAAAAATCCCTAGTGATGGGGTCATTCCCTAGGTGTTCGTCATGGATCTTTCAATCACAGTGGGTTGTAAGTTCTATCTTATTCACCATTGCTACAAGATCTTGCCCATCTAGAAGTCAGAATTTCCTCAAACAACACATCAAGGCTTTTTTATTTGGGAGGAGAGAAGTACTATCGGATTACATTAGAAAAAAACAATTTAGTTAGAAAATGACAATAGACAATAAAGTTTCTCTTCAAAAAACTTCAAACTCTTGGTAGAAATCAGTAGAACAATGTGCATGAAAATAGGATTATGGATATATGTGATATGTGCTAATGTGAAATTTTCTATCCAATATTACGATGAATGTTGAAATTTGGAGCACCACTTTAATATTTTATATACCTACTTTGTCACTTCATCAAAAATGAAAAAAAAATGCTATAGCACAAAGGAAATAAATTATTTTTTTTACTTTTACTAGAAACCAATGATTTGTATATAGAGGGCCTAACATCTATATCTTGTAGATTGTAGAACCTTGCATATCTTGACACCACATTTATTAGGAAGTCATCACGGTTGTCATAACGGGCGAGTTAGGGTCATCAGATGGGATAGACGGACATGCAAACCGGACCGGACGGTCCGGACGGCTTTAATTTTGTAACTTGTGCAATTTTGCGGAATGACACGTCACCTCGAAATGCGCCCTGACAATCTCGTCCGCGCCCAGCATGTTCCTTAATCCACATGGCATCCACGTAGCCTATTTTTCCGTTATCAGAAAGTCAACTATGTGTTGACTATATCAGACGGGTGGGACCTCTAACGGACGGGCGAACCAGACGTCCGTCCACTATGACAACCATGGAAGTCATTAGGAAGTCACAATTTTAGTATTGTGTTTATGAATAAGAAGATCTACTTTTATTTTTAAAAGATGAAATTGTGTGCCTTTTATAATTCTTCAACTCCTCAATGATCCCACAAGGGACAATTGAAGGTTTGGGCATGTTCTTGTGATCTCAATTTTTCGCACAATTTTTTGAAAATTTTTTCAAAGATAAAAAAAATTAGTTTTGTGGGAAATTCATCTTTATTTCAATTGGTGAGTAGGAGCAAAAGTTATGACACACTAAGCACAAGATGGAGTTTGTTGGGCAACAAAAAGAACCCCACAAAAACTTGAAATAGAAATTTCAATAATTTATTTTTAATAGGAAATGTTTTTGTCTACATGAAAAGATTTGATTCATTCTATTTGGACTAGTAATGAGAAATTTATAGAGAATCTTGTTTCTTGAACAATTAAAGCATTTACTTAAAAAAATAACTTACAAGTTTTATTTTTGAAGTCAATTTTCAGAATGTTCAAAAAAATCTTTACATGGTTGAATTTAATAGCTTGAACAATATCATTAATGGGATTAGTGAGTTTGAATTCCATCTTTGAACTATTAATGATTAGTTTTTATTTTTATTTTGTACTTACAACTTTTTAACAATTTTTTGAAGAATGAAATGCAATTTCTTCTTAAAATTATATTCCTCTAAATTGCCAATCCATTTCTTCAACATACAAAACTTGAAATTCAAAATCCATATTGCTAAATGTTTAAGTTAAAAAGATTCAAAGCTTTATAACGTAGTAAGACAAGGAGTAAGAGAAACATTTTTATTATTTTAAATGCAAATATCATGTAATCTATGCACCCAAAGCTTTTAAAATTTCTTCTACCCAATTTCATGCTAGTTTAGTGCAAGATCTCAATGTTAATTATAAATAAACTAAAATTTTATGAGTTTTGCACTTGGCAAAAGAAATAGTAGTTTTGGATTTTTTTGATGAGGAAAAAGGTATTGGTCCCCTAGGATTTAAATCATCATAATTTTTGGTGATGACTTGAATCTACTATGTATTTTTGAAAAAAGTCAAGAAAACTCATCAAATACAAATTTAGCTTAACAATCGAAAAATTCTATTATGCGTCTATATTGTAGTGAAGAATATTATGGTAAAAATAATTTTTTTCTTCATTATATTTATATAAAAGCAAATGATAGACTTCGATAAAAGGACAAAATTTTCAATTGTAATACAATCTCCAATTTTTAATTTAAAAAAAATTAATTGAAGGAGAAACTAGACTTGTTAAACTTTATTTAATTAGTCATGCTCAAACTCAAAAAAGAAATATTTTATAGATAAAATTCAAATCAAGGTAAAAGAGAAGAGTTGTCAAAGTTTATTAGAAGATGATTATGCAATAACTGCATCTTTTGAGCTCATTGTCATTGTGACAAATTGTCACAATGACAATGAGCTCAAAAAAAAAATTTAACTGAATTTATTTCATTTAGCCAACCCCCATCCCCTAGCTCAAAAAATTATAATTTAAATTAATTTAAATAAAATTCATTATAGTAATTCCCTCTTCCTCCTACTTATAATTTTCAGGTGTTAATTACTTTGCCATTCAATATGGGATATATTCCAAGCTTTGTCTTTGTATTTGTATCCCATATCAATCTAGTACATGTATCCATATCTTATACCATATCAATATCCCATACTAGTATCAATATTGTATCTATATCCCATACTAGTACTTGATTCCATATATGTATTTATATATGTATCCAATATCCATATCTCAAATTTTTAGAAGATCAACGGCATTGGAAAGGGGTGGGAACCTTTTATTTTAAATCAACGGCTTTCAAATTTTGAAAGGTGAGGGAGAAGTTTTCACCTAAACTAGGCCTAGACATCTCTTTTCAACACATTGTGATTTGTGCAATTTGATTTTCCAAACTTTGAATGTTATAATCTACACTCAAAGTCAAACGTTCTGAAACTTTTTTGGCATATTGATTCAAATGGTCTACTACACTTTGGTATTGTTGAAATTCTTAAAAAAATAAAACATTATGGCTCTACTTTTCTCCACACTACCAATGACAGTCAACTAGAGGTTTAGGGGCCTTGTTTCGAGGTTGGAAGACCTTAGCAATGGAAATTCTCACACAAATATTAGAGCTTAGAAGCAATAGATTTCTATTGGAAATCCATTAGAAAAAATTTGAGCCCTACGGAGGGCCATTAAAGATTTAGTTTTTGGCGCCCCATAGTACAATTACAGAAAAATTAAAAAATATTAGAAAATTATGAAAACCTAATGTGTTGATGATGTGGCACAAGTCGTGCCACATTAGTAGCTTTCATTAAAAAAATAAAAGAACAATGGAATTCCTTTGTAATTGCATTGGATAGTTGCAGGCAATTCAAAATGTGCAACGTTTCTGAGACTTGAAATTTTTTGTAATGCATTTTTCATTGATATTGGCTATTCATTTCTAATCTATTTAAAATATGTAAATTTCTATGAAATATTGACTTGGAATTTGAAAACATGAATTTGTATCCATAGAGTGCCAATTTTCTAGCTTTGAAATAACTTAATAAAAAAATATGTACCATAATGATTGACAATATAGTATAATTCTAGATAGATTCTCAAATTTTTGAATAGCAATTGCATTTGATATAAATTGCTTTGCTTATTATTTACAAATTCATGGTAATTTCAATTTTTTGCTAAAATGATATGAAATTTTTACATCAAAGTGAAGACATACGATAGATTCATTTTATTTTAGTTGTGGTGTTACAAAAGTCACCCTATAGTTGCAAAGTAGTTTTTCTATATGTCAATATAAGAAATCATTGAAACATTATAGAAAATTTGGACCCAGTAGTGGGCCGTTTGACTACATGATAATGTGTATGTATAGAAAAAAAAATTTTAAATAATAATAGTTTTTATTAGCCTACATGATTGCAGTCCATGCTACTTAGGACTTAGGACGTATAGTCTTAGAAGGGAAATTTAGCCAATCAAAGGTCATCCAAACTTTCAAAGAAAATAATTCCAAGGGTAGAGAAAGGGCTCATTGATTGAAGCATATAGTGAATGGGCAAAATCAAGTGAAATTTTTGTTTTCCTAATGTACCACACTTGCTTGCAATTTTGCAAAGTTGCAAGGTTGTGAAAACAATTTTCCATTGCTCCAATCTTTGTAAAAACTAGTGTGCATGTTCTTATGGTTGCTATTCTATGAGCCTGTAAGCCTATAAGTTTAGAAGCACAAATTTGATGGTAGACCTATGACCCGGTATATTGGAATAATAAGATCTTGGGTTGAAATTTGCTAGGAGCCTATGATTGTGGTTTAGGGTTTAGGGGAGACTAAAGTTGTGAGAAACAAAAAATTTAACATTTTCACAACACTATAATACAATCATAAAAAACAACAACCATATCATTTAAATTTTAAGAGCACACGGGAGTCTAGAGAAGAACAATTTAAGGTACATAGAATGTTCTTTGTCCTAGTACAAAACATCAACTACAATGTATGATAAAATAAAACCAAGCAAGTGCAATATAAGTAAAAATAAAATCACAAAGAAGAGGTCTATAGGGAGTGAGAGTGGCTAGTAATATTAGTCAATGATGTTTCAATCTCTTATTCTATAGTTGCCTCATCTAAAATTGCAAAAACCCGAGATTTGTATTATTACACTTTGCCCATATAGGGATACTACGCTCGGATGAAAATGCTAAATTAATGACTTCGTATATGGAGGCAATACGTAAGACTTCTCTAGGCTAGGAAAAAATCTCGGTACAGTAAAAAATAGCCAATGACCTCCATTTGTCGAAATCATGCTGCCAATAGAAATGGGATATTAGTTAATAGAACGTCTGAGGTGTTCCTCCAATACTGGTGTGAAGTCCAGTGGGCAATCCAAATACCATGCACTAGACATGAGATGCGCACTACTCCACCATCTTAGTTGTGAAGGTGAAAATATACAATGCTTTGATTGGACATTCAACCAAGTGTGAAAAATTGGTGGAAGATTGTGCTCGGCAATAGCACTTGTAGGCAATAACTTGTACTTGAAATACCTAAAAGAAAAAAATTAGTCAAATGTTAGAAACAAAGATCTTCTAGGACTTTTAGAAACATTGATGAATAAAAAACAATAAGGAAAAAATCTCACTTGTAAATCACATGCTTCACAACGAGATTATTTGCCGAATACTACTTGAAGTCATTTGACTTTTTAAATAGGCCAGGCCCATGAAAGTAAATCAAGAAGGCTTGGTCCCAAACTCGAATTCGCCAACTCTCAAGATAATCAGAAAAGGTTTGTGGCTCTTGTGGAGAATCCATTGTCAACACTAGTTAATCGTCCTTCACAATATTGTCAATCATTTCAGAGCCAACCTTTTCATCTATTAAAATATTAGAAAATAAATGTTAGCACAAATAAAATATTTACCATTCAATGACAAGAGAAATAATCACAAAAGCGATCCCAGAACCTGCTCAAATGACCTATATGAATTGAGGAGGAGGAAGAGTACATACCCCAGCATACTAGCATGTTTTTATCAAAAAAGACTTCAACTCATTTTCCCCAATTGGCTTAAAGGGAAATCTCCGTGCTTCTCTCGTTGGAATTGAGGAGTTCTACTACCGAAGCCACCTCACCTTTTGAACTGTGCTCACATTACAGGTTGCAATTAATTGCAACTTCGCGAGAGTCATCTTGGGAGTGATGTCCAAGCTCTAGTGCCTTTCAATTTGAATCCAAGACAAAAGATATGATGAAATTTGCATCTCATGAAAAAAATTTAAAAAAATTGGATTGGTGAAAAATAAATACCTCCTAAAGCCACTCTTCCTCTAGATTAGGGTTAGTGACAGCCGTGAGCTTCACCAACTTCTACATTAAGTTCTCCTTATTTCTAATCTTCATGGTAGCCAAGATGCCTGCTTCTGATTGCTCCCCCTATGATTTCTCTTCTTTATAAAGTTGAACTACAGCATTTGAGGTGGTAGTGATCTCACATTGGAAAAAAATTCAAAAATTAGAAATTGAACATGGCAAATATTGTGTTTGAATACACACCTAGAAAATAAGAGAATATGTACCCGGAAAATGAACAAAGTAAACACTTTGATTGTCATGGAGTACCAACTCTTTTGATGATTCTATTGGCACTATGTCATCTCAGATTGATTGAGGTACTCTAAAAACTTCTTTAGTGGCATCACTCCATATTTCCAGATACAATATAGCATATGCACTAAACTCAGCCTTGGCGAGGTAACCTCCAAACTGTCATTCTCTACTTCAGCATTGTCACCATCATCTTCACCGACTTTGGCCTCATTGCCATCGACATGCACCTCATCTTCACAGACTTGGACCCCATCTCCAAGAAATCAAACCTCATTACTATCGGGTTGGATGTCATCTCCAATAGCATGAGGTTTCTCTATAATAGGCGATTGAGGAGGATCGCATGATAACATCACAAAGAAAATACATAGTTAGTATGCAATTATTACTTGCCACCAAAGGGTGGGCTTCTCTCACTATGGACTACTTGGGAGACCCTTCAAGCATAAACGAATTCAAAAAAGAAAACTAGAGAAAGTACACCAAAGATGCGGTTCCAGTGTTGATGGGTGGGCTCTTGCTACCCTGCATTAATTGGGAGTCCCTCCAAACTCAATCAAATCATAATGGAAACCAAAGTGAGAGCCCCCATGGCTGCAGCCTCGAAACTGAGGGGTAAGCTCCCACCCTAGTAAACTAATTGGGTACCTCCCCTAGTACGATTCACTCAAGAATAGAAACCAGTATGGAGCCCCCATAGGTGTGGCCTTGGTGCCGAGAGGTATCTCTTCCACCCTAGTAAATTGATGGCGTACCTCTTTCTATACAATTGACTCAAGAATGGAATCCAGCATGAGGTTCCCGAAAAATATGACCACAACGCCAAGGGGTAAGCTCCTCCTAGAATAAAGTGATTAGAATTCCCTCCAACAGATTTGATTTTTTAAAATGTGAACTAGCGTACCTAAATGAGATGGTGGTCTCGGCGTCGAGGGGGAGTCTCCCTAACCCTATTTTGATTGGGATACCTCCAAGCACGATCAAATTCAAGAATAAGAATTAGCATGACCTCACCAAGTTTTTGGTCTCGGCACCAAGAGGCGGTATTCTCCTATTCTAAATTGATTAATATACCCCAAGAACAATCAAATTTATGATTTGAAATTAGTATGACCTTACCAATGGTACGGCCTCAACACCGAGGGGTGAGCTCCTCCTATACCACACTAATTGGGATACCCCCATACACAAATACACAATCAATGTAAGAATGGAAACTAGAGTGAGAGGCTTCTAAGGGTGCAACCTCGACATCGAGGGTTGGGCTCTTTGGACCCTTGCTGATTAGAATATTGCTGAGCACAATGAAGTTTTTTAATAGAAAATACCTTTACCTCACTAGAGGTGCAGCTTTGGTGCTAACGGTCTGCCTCTTGTCACCCTAAACTGATTGAAAAACCTTCCAAACAAAAAGAATAAAGATTGAGAAACTCAGCACTTCACTAAGAGAATGGCCTCAGTGCATCCAGAGGGATAATTCTCAATCATTCAATGCATGAATTGATTGATCTAAGGATCTTTTGATAGCTCAACAGGGATTTGGTCAATGCGCCAAAGGAGGAGAAATCCTTACAAAAATTTGTTAATCACAATATGATTGAATTGAACTGGAAGGAAATGGTTCCTACCCATTACTATAGCTTTAGTGTCGTTGGGGCCTTGGGGGAAGAAATTGAACAACCCTAATTGTTAATAGATTAAGCAAAAATTGGGAGCTGAAATACCTAATTTGATGAGGGCTATACTAGATAAAATGTCGTCCTCTTGATCACTTGCAACACCCCCACTTCAATGATTGTTGTTCCTAAGATTGATGAGCTCAAATAATTTAGTGTGAATACACTCCACCCAAATCTAATTTGAAGCCAAATCTGAATTCAATGAAGGGGTGCTATCTAACTAACTTATTCGGCAGCGAGGAAGCTATTTTGATTATGGAAGAAAATGAAACACATAAGCACCCTGGTCCCAACCTCATACAAACAATTACAAACAAGTATGTTCAAATAGAAGCAATGATGAAAAATCCAGAATGAGCATTCACACGCAAAGAAGCACGATCGCGTAGAAACAACCACTAATATGCGGAGATAAGAAAAAACAAGCCTAAGCAAGCCCCATGAGCCATGACGTACTTCGGGTTTAGGGAGGAAACAAATCCAAGTGCCAGAATAAGCAAGTGCTTCTGTAATTTGTAGTTGACTAGTCCAACCACTTAGAGGTGACAAGTCTAACAAGTTAAAAGACCAACATCAACAAATCCTGCTTCTTTGTCATTTTGGCCTTACTTTATATTATCTTCTTTGTTAAGGTGTTTACAATTATCAAGTGAAAACTACATGTTTTGAATTCAATTCTCTTTCTATAGACAAGACTGGCCTTAGTTTTAGTCCATCATAAACTCCTCCATGCTTTTGTAAATCTAATAGGGAATATGTTCATGTAATGTAGTATGTAAATTATGGAAGTCCAATCTACAAAGGTAAATCGTTTTGAACTATTTTTCATTTAATTTCTTGAAACCAAGAAATTGAATTGACATTCAATCCAAATCACTTTATATTTTCTACTGCTTTTTGGAGTTAGGATATTTAATTTTTAATTTGAAGTGACATAGGGCTCTGAAATGGTTTTCTAGATAAAATGTACCCTGTTTGTTCATCAATTCTCTAATAAAAAGCAAAACATGTACAAATAATATACACTTCATTTAGGTATGCATTTAAGAGTCCGCTTCATTTAAGTACTTCCTTCAACTGATTTAGATCAAATCAATTGTGCCTTAGTCTGATCATCTACTTCAGTCTAAAAATTAGCTTTAAAATATCTTGTCTTGCTACAAAAATGGTTGCTAAGAGTATGCCTACTTTGTAGACTGTTAAAGGTCAAAGGCCCAAATTAGTCTTAATAGTGAAATAGAGATAATTATCTTTATATATATCATTCGTCTAATTATTCCAACACTATAAAGGCAAAAGTTGTGCAATAGTTTTTTGTTCTTAAGTTCAATTAAATTTTCCTACTACCTTTGTATACTCCATTAGATACATCTAGATTGTTTGAGTATATTAAGAGTGTAGTCAACTAGAAATGCTGCACTTGGAATGCTCGATGCTTCCTGGTAGTTGTCTAGGTCCTCCATTTCTAGTGCCTTTTATCCTTGCTGACCAAATACACCTCCTAAAATTCAATAACCATTGAGCTAGTTGAATTAAGGAGACAAGAATTAGAGGTATGTAGAATTTTATCTTCATAAACTATTTAGCTTCTTGCATGTGTTGAGTATACATGGAAGAGTGTGATTGGTTTGTAGCTCTATTTAATCAAAATATGACACTCAAAGACATCTACCACATGGACAATGAGATTTATGTTTTTCATTGTTGGATTCTAAGCTGAAGATGTAAAGGTTACAACATTATTCAATTGTTAATAATGACTGTAGATTGTGTTGATACCTATTCGGATTTATTCAACTAATAGTTAAGTTCGTTCCTAGGGAGGTTATTAAATAGAATTGTTTCTAAATACACCTACTTGGCCTACACAACCACCAAGTAAGGACAATTGTTCCTTAAATTCATCCTTTAATTCCTAAAATTATTAACTATTTATTCCTTATTTTTTTCTTTTTACTTTATTATATATTCCACTTATCTCCCAAATTGGATTCAACATCCCCTTTTCACTTCGGTCCCAGTTTTTCCCCCATTTGGCATCTTCACCGCAACTGATCTTTCAACTCCGACTTGGGCTCTGCAACTGTGATCTTCTTTCTCCGAATTGGATTGGAACAATTGCTGCTACGCTTCTCCAACAACTTGTCGGGTACACTTTCCAATCACTGCTCCTCACTTCCTACTTGGGTAGCTTCCCCAACCAAATTAGCTTTGTCTCCTATCTCTACAATAATAGCTACTTCCCTTACCAACTCGGAATTTTGTCTCTCAGTTTCACACTTTGATCTCTCATAATTCTGACATTGACAGAATTTACACTTGCTTGCACCCAACTAGGGCAATTTCTTACTCTCCATTTTTAGACCTTCCTCTTACTTAATTCACTCATGGAATGTTGCTGCCATCCATGCAAATCACATACATTCCAACTACCAAATTGGACTCATACTTCACATAAAATTAAACCACTCCACACCGTCATATAGCTTTTCGACTTGGCAACCTACACAACAAACTTGAACTCACAGACCAACCCGGAACTCATACAGACACACACATAACATTCCATACACAACCAATTTGGACTTGCATTCATAATCTCAAACACAACCATCCAGTTTTCACATACTACAATGACACCACAATACACCAACTGGATCAGAATTCTTCTCTAATAAATCCAAGTTGGTGACAAATCACCGTTAACATATTTTTATGTCTTTTCTATCCAGATTAAACCTTAACAATAAATCTCTATTTTGAGCTTGAAATTCTACAATGTTACAGCTCTCATTCTACTTCAGCTCCTGATCCTATCAGCTACCACAAGTTGGATCATCTTCCACAATTTGGGCCTAATTTCCACTTACTTCCGTGTTCACCACATATTACTCTACACTGATTCACTCAATGCAACTCCAAATCGGGAAACAATCACACACACATAATAATAATACTTTTAGACTTCAATATTCACACAATTCCCATTTGGTATAACATTAACTCTCAAGTTATAAAACTCCAGAACTTCACTTCAAATCTCCTATTCGGATCTTCACTATCTTCCCTTGCACGGGGAACACCGGGACTGTTCTCCACCTACAACCTCCGAATAGGACTCACAGACACAATCCCAACTGGGAACACACACAAGTCATACCCGACTTGAACACATAACCAAACATTCAAACATTCATGCAAACATAAAATCAAATATACAGCACTACTTGGTTGGGACTCGCAGTGGACACTCTTCGACACTGGGTGCCAAACCAAATTGGAATGACCAACTATATAGGATAGACAAGCGGTTCCTTAACCAACTAGGCAGCACAACCACCTGCATTCACTAACTGACTTGGTAAGCACACACTATTCATCAATACCATTTGGAATTGAAACTCCAACCATCCAACTTGGAATTACAACAACTGCCTTATACCTACATTTCCATTAGGATCAGTCACCTTGACTTGGACATACAACAAAATTTCAAATTGGACACTAACTACCATTCATCCATTGATTTGACCCAACCAGAACCCAACAGACCAACTGATCTCTACAAAATCCTATTTGGAAACGGAAATCATGCCATACAAACACCCCTCAAAATCACCAAATTGGTAAACAAATAACACAAAAACCTACAAAACACAATCATATGACTCAAAAAGATACATTCAAAAACACAAAAATTACAACCAACTAGACCATCTACAATGACAAGAGTAACTTACTAGAAAGTACAATGTTTTTTGTAGACTACACAATCTTAGAGTACCTTCTCTAGTTGATTGTAGGTGTTGTGGACACCTCTTGTTCTTGTCGGTCACTTGGTTCTCATTATTCTATTTGATATAGAATACAGGTGTTGGTCAAGATGCTCTTTCCTTCAACTAAACCGTGATTACTCTCCTAGATCACTGCAACTCTTTCCCCGAAGAAAAGAGGAGTTTTTTCCTCTTCATTTGCTTCCGTTCCGCAACTCCAAGACTATCCTAGCCTATTTTTCTATTGCAAGCCTAAGACTAAAGCTACAAATTGTAGTGTGTCTCCAAAAGACGATTCCTACAAAGACCTTTATCGACGTGATCGACATAAGCATAATACCCTTGTTAATCCATAAAGTAACCAATTGAATCCAACTCCTACTCTGTGTTAGAATCCTACACGAATGGATATATGGAACTCAACATATAAATAGTAATCTCTATAATGTCTTCTTTATGTGTTTTCAAAATTCTTCCTACCCGTTTCTATTTGGAGCATAATCAATGCAACAGATGCATATCCTATACCAAAAAAGTATCTAAATGCTTTAAATCATTTTATGGGATTTTCAAAGATTTGGTCTATAAAGATGATTAATTGACATCTATACTCCATCTTCTTGATAACAGCTTGTTTTTTGAATTTTGAAATACTCTATTCTATGTTTTTTGTAAGTTGTAAGAGCAGTGTACCTTTATAATGGGTTAGGCGGCTATTGAAGATATGCATAAATTGGGGCTACTAGCATAACAATCTACTTAAACTAATGACATCATTACAATTCTACCATTCCTAATTCTATATTCAATTCAATATTATGCCCATGTATACTCCACTCCTAAACCTTGTCTAGAACTCCCTCTCTGTAGTCTACCTTGTGGGCTTTTGATTTATGTGATTATGATTGTCTTATTCGATTGTGGGTGAATGACTTCTACTTGAGTAGATAGTCATAAATTCCTCTTATTCTTTCTTTGTGTGAAGATGGGTATGCTTTAGTAACCCTAAACCTACTTCATGTTAGATTTTGATTTGTCCAATCCACTATATACGTTGAAAAAGAGGCCATGTTGGATTCAAGCCACTTGAAAGAGTCCGTCTATATGCTTCACTCAATAGTGGAGGATGGTCATGTTTGGCACCTTCGGCGAGGGTGCTATTGAGATTATGGTTTGTCTATACTTATGAGGATGCGTCTAGTGATTTCTTACCAAGGCAGTTTGACTATTCTATAGTAGATATGCTTGTTGGTCACCATGGTGTTAAAAATTCTCGAGAACGTGTACGCACCACAATTACCAATACTCCTACACAACTTGGTCGTCTGAATCAAGAAGTTGTAGACCCTGTCATAGACATATCTAGTGAGTCCGAGGGAGAATCCCCTAGTCAACCAAGTGTAAAGGCAACTTGCTCTGAAAGAGTCCTACAAGATGTTTTGAAGCCAACTCTAACTGTGATTTCTTTAGGCATTCGTCCCACCGCAATGAGACTAAGTGGTGTGGTTATACTTTTGTTCCATTTATTGTAGGCACAACCCTTCTAAAGGATTCCAATCTCTTTTGCAAGATATGCAAAATGGTATCAAGAATTCAAAATTCTTGACCACTACTATAGAGTTGAATCTTCTTTCAAATTTATTTTTTCATTTTATAATCAATGTTTACAATTTCAAGCTGCTCACTCACATAATCCCTATTCACTGCTCATGCTCACACACTCATAGAATAGCACCATTGTGCATGTTCTTAACTATTTATGATTGCATTTTGTCAAAAATAGCAAACTTTTCTTTTTTGAAAATTTAAAATATAGGCTTCTAAAGTGATTCTGCGCAAGTGAAAAATCGATGTTTTAAAAAAATTTGAACTTTAATTAAGGATATCTCAAAATCCTTATACTCAAAATCTTTGAAAATTGGAAGGTAGACTAATCTGATAGTAATGAATAAGATCTTGTGGTTAAGGTAGAAACATCTCAAAGCATCCATGTTTCCATTCGTAAATGCACAATAGATTTCCCTTGAAGTGTACTTCTACAATGTTATAAATTTATCTCCTTACTTAATTGCAATTAGTTGACTACTAATTTTGTTAGATTTTGGTTTCAAATCTAGCTAAATGACAGTTTGAGTGGTCTAGTGAGCGTCTACTTTGGAAATTCATACAAACTACATGCCATATCCAAAAAATCTAAATTTTTTTTTTAAATTCTTGATTTTCAATTGCTACTACTACAAAAATATTTTTTTAGAAAAAGATGCCTCCAACTATGCTGAATTGCTTGTATTGATGGTCTTAGAAGTGTTTCTACTATAGATTTTCAATAAACACTTTTAAGAAAAAATATTTTTTTATTTCAGAAATGACAATTTTGAGGTGATTTTGGAGGGAAGAATCCCCTTGGGTATTTAGGAGTTAAGCACTCAAAGTTCTAGAAATTGGAGTTGGTTTAGCTAAGGTTTAAAACAATCCACTTATTGAAATCCACCATCTTAAACAAATAGCAACATCACAAAGTCTAAATGAATCACCAAGGATGAAAAAAGAACCAATAGCTTCCAAGATCTACTTAACCCCTAAATGTTGAGTGTGGTTTTGAAGTAGTAAAAAATGAGGGGTTGCAATTTAGTGAAAAGTGGGCAATAAATGACAAATTTCAGTTAGTTTCGAACCATAAGATCTTGAACTTTGCTTCACTTTTGAAGTACCTACCAATTTTCACCCGTTGATTCCTTGAATTGAGTGAAATTTGAGGGTTCAAAGTTGGTGTTTACATATTTTTGGACTCCTAAAATTCAGGGCAGCTGCACTTTGTGGGCTAAATTTGACATGTATACAATTCCATTTTGGTTGTTACTCCTTGGATTTGGGTTCTCATACAAGTTAGGAAGATGCCATAAAAAATTCAAATCCATTTTACATTTTGAAGATAACCTAAATTGCATGATTGTAGACATAGGTTTGGATAAAAACTAGTTTACACTACCATGTTTTCCATAAATGCTTTTCAAATTCAAATATGCTCTGATCAAAAATATGAATGGTAGGGAAAATCATATATTCCTAATTCATTGTAAAAAATTATCCTTCCTAAAAAATGTCAAGATCTTAAAATTTGGTAAAAAGAATAGAGCCCCAACCATTGTTTTATACTTCAGGCTTGAGGGCAACCCTCAAATGCTAGGTGTGATTTCCAAACCCACTCTGATGATTCTGACATGTGAAGCTACTACCACAAAAAATTTGCCCAAAGACCCCTGCTATGGGCTACCAATTGTCGGCTTGAAAATTCAATTTTGGAATTTTTCTTCTTCTTCATGTTGCTCGTCTTCTAGGGACTCACTTCCAGGGATTCATTGTAGTCATGCCCTGGATAGTTTGAGAAACAAAATCTGAGCAATCTATTTTATGGAGGAATCTAATTATGTGAACGTAATGGAATAAAGTGAGCAAAACAAAAACTAGTTGAAGAAAAAATTAGGGAGGTAAGAAAAAGACAATGAAGGTAATGAAAAAAATATAAGAGAGATAGAAAACAACAATGAAGGGAATGAAGGGCAAGGACAATATTATAGAAGGGGAAAAAAATAGAATTCAAGGCTTACGAAAAAATGAGGAATAATTCATGTAGCATCATGTAAAAAATAAAGAATGGAAGGGAAACATATAAAAGGGTTAGTAAAACTGTAGAGAGGATAAGGTAAGCATTACTAAGGACAAGATAACTAATAAAAAGGTAAGGATAAAAATGAATAAGGTTTAGGGGAAATTGCATTCATGCAAAGACTTAACACATAGTGAGACAAAACACATGTTTCATCCCAAATTGAATACACATTGTATTGAAATTACCTTATAGTTTGAGGGGACCATTCCCATGATGGTGATTTTGGGGCCTATAGTAATACTACTCAAAACATCCCCGATTGAGACACAAGAAAGTCTAATTGTAAGTCCTACAATAGAAGCTACACCTAGTGTCCCCACATATGATGCATGCACATCTCAAACGACTCAAAGTTGGCATGTGGGGATGGGGATCTTCCTCTTCTTCATCTATGTTGGTTCCTTGGCCACGCCAATTTTGTGTGAGAGCATCACATAAATCAGCCTTGAATTGAAGGTGAGTAATTGGTTTCTTCGGATGCCGATGTTGATGTAAAAGCCCTAAGTAGATTACATACACATTGACTACAGATGTGTCCAATAAGAAGTAAAATACTCTATGCCGCCACTTATGCAATCTAGTTTGGCTTCAGTATGAAGCTCTAAGTTGGTTTGCTACATCTACCCCCCTCATGTGGGTGGTATATTCAAAATGGATAGGGGAGGTTTGGATTGCATCCCTCCTTTCCCCATTTCTACGGGAAACTATAGATACCGGCATACATAGAAAATGAATCAGCAATCTATGAGTGGAAAGGACGAGAATTAGACGTTTGTCCTTCCACAACACACATATCATGCCTAAAGTTTCATGCATTCTCCACTCTAGTGTGCCTTGAAGAACATTTTTCCAATTAGGAACCGCACTCAATGCCATTGGTAGTCCCACTCAATTGGCCCTCACTGTGCCAATCACATAAATATGTTTTGTGGTCAACTTTGTAAACAACTCTATGCTAGAGAAGTAATTGTCCATGACAACTACATGTCCCTTTCCCTCTTGGCCATTCACCAACCTCATGATTACATTGTGAGCTATATTGGTCTCCACACTAACCACCGGTGGTACTTTGTCAAGTCCATTATGGTTGGCCCCACAATAAATTTCAAAATTAAAAACATACTTGGATGATGAGTCCGCCAAGCACTACACCTTTATGCCCCATTTTTGTGGCTTCTTTGGCATACATTGCCTCGTTGGATAATATGAACCTTTATAGCGAATCATCATTTCATCTATAGTAATAAACTTGCCCAAAGACCACTCACGCTTGAAACCATCCCTATTCCCTAATGTCGTGGATAAGCCACCGCACTTGACCCATCTTGTCATAACTAGGCAAAGCTCTCTCCGTAACATAGGTAGATGGATTTGTAATATGTAGACACCTTGTAATTGCTTCAAATCTTGCCCGTGACAAAATTTTAGAAATATGAGGACAATTAAAAAAAAGAACCTTCTTTACTCCAATAAGCCCTCATATTTGGTTGCTTTTTCAACCCCATGAAAATGCGCACTGCTAAATAGGCCTTCAAAGTGCTCACAGTCAAAGACACCCATCCTTGCCCCCCTCCTATTTTCCCATGCTCATTTGGTGTGGTTGCATAATGGTTATTCTCAACCACAATTTTTCGCATGAGAGGGTAAGGCCAAATTAAAGAAAATAATTGCATGAAAGTTGGCATATTATGGAAAAATGTGGTAGGATCCCTTGCACCTATGAATGTCTTGGATTTAGGAAAGAAAGTGAAATTCGACTTTGCCCACATTCAGTCCCTAAACCTATGCTTCACACTATAAAGATTGTTCGGGTCACCTCCATCACTACTTTCATCTCCCTCATATGGAACCTAACTATTAGACGAATTACTAAATGTAGGAGCAACATTATCCACCCTCCGTGACCAAACCATCCTTCTCTCATGTGGTCTAGGAAGGTGGGCATGTTCTTGAATGGCCGGCATATTGTTTTGTTGCCTCATAGGGGCATAAGAAGACTCTCTACCATAATATGAATTGCGGCCATCCTCATCAAGCCAATCATGATGTAACTCGTATACTGCCAATAATGGCATCTCCCTAAAACAAACAACATCATTCCATGAACACCCCTATGATCATCATGTGTATATGTTGACAAAATCACTAAACCACTAAATATGCAAATTTTGTTCTTTTCAAAATTAGGTGCACTTACCCCATGAAAGTTGCTTTAGAAGCCATCAAAGTCAACAAATATTTCTACAAATATTAGCAATGTGCTCACATGCAAGTTCATGGGTCCCAAAAATAATATCATGTAATTCCAGAACCGGTAAACATATATTTAGTATCGAATTTTGAAAAATTACATGAGTGCAATGTAACTTCACTATTTCTTCTAGAACATCTACATTTGCTAGGGTTCATCAAAATCTTGTACTGTATCAAAAAATTACATCTTAAAAACCTAGCATGTCAAAACTAAAGATGTCCATAAGTAGGCAATATTTGTAATATGGCTTTGGTCCCAAACTACCCCAAAAGTGAACTTGCATAGGAAGTTCAGCTACAGGGAATTAAAAAAATCCAACAAAAGATTAGGGATAACAAATGAACCCTACCATCGCTACCCACCTTTCAAGCTCTAGGAGAAGGTCCAAGGCAGCTCAAGTCAACAGCTTCCTGTCAAGTCCGTCCAAAGGATCAAGATGTTGGGATTGCTAGGGAACAATGTAGGGCCCCTCTCCACCCTCCTCGCCAGGTGGTTGCATTGCAGCTCTCCAATGAAGTTTGCTCTTTTTCCATGTGCCGCACCATGCATCGGTTGTAAAGATTCAATAGTCCATTTCTAAACAGTCTGCTAGCTACCAATGTGCTTCTTTTCCCATTCCATTTTGAAATGCCTCTCCGCCTCTGCTTACATTCCCCCTCTCCCCTTATTGTCGTTCTTTTCTCTTTTGCCGTATGTTTTGTACAATTTGTCTTTGAGAATGAAGAAGCTTAGGTGGCCAACCAAATTCACCCATCAAAACTTCCTTCTTCATCTTCATTGTTGTCCTCCGAAGCTCCCTCACATGACAAATCCTGTGGCCTTGCCAAGTCTTCTTTTTCTTGCTCGTTATTGTTTAGGAGATCTAGATCATGGTTCCCCTATAGGCATGTCTTTTGGTAGAATAGGAAGCTCACCTCCTTGTTGGTCGTTGTCGTCATTGTTGTCCTCAAAGGTTGTCAACAAGTCTCTATAGCGGCAGTTTGATGGAGAGTGTTGGATTTGGTCCATTCGAACCTATAGCCTTTCACTGTCGGGGAGGGAGGTCGTCCTTTCCGAGCTGCCAATGCATCATGTAAGGTAAGTGATCTTTCTAAAATTTCTTGTGTCATTTACATTTTGCAAAGTATAGAACTACAAGAAGAAGTGAAGTAAGTATTGTCTAACCCATTTTCCTTTGGAGAAGTTTGGAAGTCGAGGCATTATGTTTGAGGGTAGTGATATTGGAAATAGATGCAAAATTAGGCCAAACTCATTCTTTCACAAAGAAAGGAATTTTTGGATGAAATTGTCTTCTTTCACACCAACTTTAATAACGTGTTGCTTAACGGTAAAAATGGTACCAGTAGTTGCTTGGTTGCGGAGTGGTAGGCCACCGCAAACTTCCTCTCAAAACAAGTAAGGAGCGCAAGTATACAATGTCAAGTAATGCCACTACCTTAGAGGTTTGCAGGGAAGATGTTCCTTCCTTAGTTGTAAGAAGTTTCCACAACTAACTTTCAAGTTGCCTCGTTGGGGTAGGTTCACTATTCTTGAAAATTGGATCGAAGTTGAGTTGTGTGTCGATGGTGTGCCCGACCTTCTCCCCCGCCAATATTGCCTCCGCAAATATGTCACCGTTGATGCTATAGTGAATTCCTTGACCACCCGACTGCTTTGATGACCCCAACAGAGCAAATGGTTGTTGCTGTCGTAGTTCTGCTTGTGTTGATGAGCTCATTTCGATGTTGCGAGCCCACTCCAATGCCCCTTTGTCCACCATCCCCTCCTTTGATTGTTGCGTAATCGATTGGATGCCCTCTAATGTTACTTGCCCACCCTACTGTGTCGTCGATTGGGTACCCTCTAGTGTTTCTTGATCAACCTGTTGCGTCGTTGATCAAATGCCCTCCAGTATGCAACGATCATCTTGTTGCGTCGTCAATTTGAACAATCCTAGCATTACTTAATCAACCTTCTATCCACTCAATCGAGTACCTTCCAACATGCGGTAATTAGCCTACTACATCGTCGATCTTTACAATCCCAATGTTACTTGATCAACTTGCGACCTACTTGATTGGGTGCTCTCTAGTGTGCGGCGATCAACTTGCTACATTGTTGATCGAGTGCCCTCCACTATCGACCGGGTTGTATCGAAGTCGGAATTGTCCAACTACTGCACCGAACTTGCTACCTTGGTCGCTAAACTTGCACCATGTAGTGTTGCCTCTCTACCCTCCTGCAGCCAAGCTATGGTTCTCTCATTTGAATCCAAATGCACAAAGTCGATACTACATCCTATCATGCCCTTGTTCTTCATACCCGCTTGTTTGTGTGATTCCTATATATTCACTGGACTTGCAATGCAGCTCATTCCATTTTGAATTGGATGTATATGGAGCTCTCATTATAAATGCAACCGGCAAAGATGGTAACATTAAATTTTTGCTTCCATTTTTTTTAACTTCGTTGAAAGTGGTGAAGGATGATGTTATGACTCCTAGTTCTTGACAGTTGATTTCTATTATATGCACTTGAAAATGATGTAGAAAACAATGAGATTCAATTTGTATAGAGGAAAGCATTCAAGGGAGTAGAGGAAATCGACTTGTTCTGCCACCAAATAACATAGGTGTAAGTCACAATTTAGTTGGTGTATTGAAGCTTTGAATGGTTATTGGTAGCTACAAATGTGAATTACAATTGTGATGTTCAATTTTAGTCATGAATTGGTGAATCAAATGTTTCAGAAGAATGATAATATGTTAGTCACATACTTTTGAATTTCAAGTGGATTACATTATTTTGGGAAAAATAATAGTTATAGTTTAGTTTCTATCACTTCAGCACTTGTGGGATGAATTTATATCATTTTCTAATTGCCTGGATAAGGTAAAAGATGTTGTAACCATCTTTAAATTACCTTTGTTTTCATGCATTTCATTTAGGACTAAATAACATGATTCTTCTGCCATAATCCTTTTAGAATTGCAATTATATCTATAATGTTAAGCCATATCCATTTTGGCTGTCAGAGGAATCACCCTTCATTTGTCAAAGGAAAAATAAAGAATAGTAAATGCCCTTGAGCCTAGGATAGCCAAAAGGAACTAGTTGCACAAGAACCCACAAGAATTAGAATGGGAACCCATTTTTGTAGGTTCCAAAACCCTAGCCCGGAGCCCTGCCCCCCCCCCCCCCCCCCCAATGTTTGGACAAAGCCCCAAATTTTTGGCCTTAGTGTAAAAAGAAGTGCCTATGCTATCCTGCGACCATAGAAAATTACTTCTCATGCCATAACCTTTTTTTCTATAAATCACATTCCTTTGAAAATCATTGCCCTTGAAAGCTACTCCTCGTCCCTATACCCTCAAAAAAATTTGACCCAAAATATACTTTATTCTATTTGTAGTGACCTGACCAAAAAGCTACGTTGCCAAAAAACACTGGTTGGGCATTTAGGGGTTAAACAACCAATGAATTCCATCATCAAAGAGGTGTAATACCAAGATGGCTCCCAAATTAGAGCATGTGGCTTTGTCTCCCTCTTAATTCTATTCCTTTTTCTCCTCTAAAAGATTCAATGATTCCATTTACCAAGCCATTCTCAAGGTACCACAGCCGCAACAACTACGCAAATGAAATCTTGAGAAAATCTCTCCATCCAAACACTGGTCTTCAACACGCAAACTACAGTACATGCAACCGCAAACATGGTCAAATGAGTTAAAGTTATCACAAGCTCCTACAAGCTCCCTGTCTTGCCACCCAGTGACGAGGTTAAGTTTTAATAACAAATCTTAAGATCCCACATGCAGTT
Source organism: Pseudoscleropodium purum (assembly GCA_963969395.1). Classification (NCBI taxonomy): domain Eukaryota; kingdom Viridiplantae; phylum Streptophyta; class Bryopsida; order Hypnales; family Brachytheciaceae; genus Pseudoscleropodium; species Pseudoscleropodium purum. Next base: position 9,507,108 of record OZ017797.1, read on the forward strand.
CAGTTGCAACACTACACAGACAATCTCTCCATCCAAACACTGATCTTGAACACGCAATGACAGGACACTTGAATACGACACTAAGTGCGTGACAATCTCTGCATTGGAAACACTGTTCTCCACCATGAAATATATGTGCATGCATAAATGTGCAACCATGAATAATTATGCCTTAACAACGGAAAGTAATCACATCATATATCCTACAATGGATATATATATATCATATCACTTGAAAAGTAAAGCGTTACTTATTCTTGGCCTCCGACTCGACGCACTGGGTTGCTCACAACGACACCCCACCACCGGCGGTTCCACATTCACCGTACCAACTCCATGTGCAAATCTTCCGTTGCATTAACTACGCAAATGAAACAGACAATCTCGCCGTTGTTCACAACATTGAACTTCAACAAGCACTGACAGTATATGAAACTCCATAGAAATCTCCCTCTCATGGTCCTGACTAAACCCTAAACCCTAAACGCCATGTCCTTGAAGCTCGTCTCCGGCGCCGTCCTCCAGTGCGGCCACTACTCCCCGCCTTGTACGTACACTTATACCGCAACCGATTCTTCATCGCCTTCTGCATCCACTCATACGACTACTGACACAATTCGTCATTCGCAACCTCTCCTCCCACATTCGAATTGAATGGGAGCCCACAAACCACACTAGCTGCTCGACATGGGTTGCAAGGCCCATCTCGAATGCAAGGTCGACTTGAGTGACTGTTTTGATTTTCCAGAACCACATGGGTTTGCTGTTTTACCCAACCTTGTGTCTTCATACATTAGTACTCAATGTTTTTTAACTTCAAATTCTTAAAGTCGAATATGTATGAAACATCTTGGCCTGGATTCCGTTAACTTTGCCAATAACTTGCATCAAAGAGAATTTGTCAATACGCCACCCAGACGCCAGTGAAAATATTATATGTTTCAAGTGCACGGGCACTAAGGTGCCAAGCCACCTTTAGATTCACGTGTGAGTTGACCTCACAAGCGAAGTACAACAGCCATATACTTAAGAGTAAAACATTCCCTGAGTCTGGAAAATTAAGCAAGAGTCCAAAAATCACGAAAACAACTTGGATTGGATTTCTCATAAGGTCACTACTGGTCGTCTCTTCAAAGAGACAATTTGTCATTTGGGCACCAAGTTGGTGAAACCAGAAGAAAAGTCACTCTGCAAAACCTTCTGTTGCCAAGCATCTTGAAAATCAAGTGAGTGTGGGACTCACCAGCGAAACACGACTCCTGAATACTCACAATCTAAGCATCCACGGGATCTTTCACTGAAATGCAAATAAAGGATCCTCAGGACTCTCTACTGTGAATCTGTCACAGAGAAGCAAACAAGGCATTTTCTACAGTGAGAAAAAAATTCAGGAAAACTCAAGTCTGTATGAACAACCCTCACCCAATCCTTCCTGGTCGATAAAAGAGCAGCCCCAAGCTCATAAGAGGCCAATCCCAGTGACATAATGTACACGAACTAAGGATTCAGCGTTCAGGGTTTCAGGGTTTCAGGGTTACGGTTCAGGGAGCGCGAAGAATCAATCAAGAGAGCAAACGAAAGACCTGAAGACTATTCATGCACTTCAAGTCGCGAGACATGCTGGTGGCAAGCCCACCAACAGGGGGCTTCATCAACGCACGATAAGCAAGCTCATCACAATCGAAGGCTCTAGGGTTTAGGGTTCAGGGCTTAAGGAGCGCGACGAATCAATCAACAAAGCGGGCCAACCCCCAACCCCTACATACTATTCATGTGTTTCAAGTCTCGCGAGATAATAGTCGCCAGGCCCCCAAGCGGCGGCTTCATCAACGCCCTGTACGCACTCTCATCATATGGCGCTTGCAAGAACGGCAAGAACGGCCGAAACGTATCCACATTCCGGTGTTTGGCCTCTTCTATTACGAACGCGGAGTCTTCCTTCTTCACGGGGTGAAAGAGCGAGACGAACCCATCCCACGAGCCTCTTCTTGACCGAGACGCCGGCGCTGACAGTGGGGTTTCCAAGTGACTCACGTCCTTGGTGAAGAGGTCGCCGTCGGCGGCGGCGTTGTCATCTTTCCGGAAGCTGGAAAATTCGCCTTCTCCCTCTCTTCTGTCTGGGGATGGGCAAGTACCTGAGATCGAGGAGAAGGAGAAGGACCGGGTTCGCACGCTGCTGGCAAGCTCAGGACCCTCGGAAAGCTCCCCGCCTCGGCCTCGGGACTTGCCGCCTTCTTCGTCGCTTTTCTTGGGGCTTGTGTCGAAAATGGGCTCCAAGGTGGAGTAGTCTGCGGTGGCTGCAGAGGAAAAGGATTAGTCTCACTGTGTTTGATCATGAAGGACAAGGATTTTGATGTCATCAGAAGCAGTGAAGAACATTGCGTGTGTTGGTCGAAAAGGAAAGAAAATTGGACAAAGGAATGTTCTCAAGCAACATACTCAAAACTGATAGGAGAACCATGAGGCCCAAAGTGGGCCCTCATGGTTGTTTTAGCACTTTTGAATGGGTCATGTGGAAACTTTCGTTTGTTCAATTTTAGTTCTTTCTCGACACACACGCGCAATGCTCTTCACTATGATATAAAATTCTCGACCCCATCTTAATCCTATTTTCCGCATATGATCAAAGACATTGGTCAATTTAAAACCATGAAAACCTCGGTCCTTGAGATCTTTGCAACTTGAAAGCGCAGCCAATCACAGCTATTCAGACAACCTCTACTCAACCTATCAGATTTGATCTAACAGCGACATAATCTCATCCCAGTGAACAGAATTGCTGAGCACACCCATATTTAGTTTGACAGGGCAAAATGTTTGATGAAGGTACAGCTTCAAACCTGTTTTAGTTTTGAAGGGAGCCGGAGTTTTGAAACTATCTACCGAGAAGCTGGTGGAGCGCCTCCGAGAATGTTTAGAAAAAGGTGATGGAAAAGTCAAAGTCTTTTTTGGAGTGGTAGTAGGACTATGCTGTTGCGGCTTCGGTATCACCCGATAGTCTCTTGAGTATGCAAAACTTAACTTCTCTCTCGTCGAGTGGTCAACAAAAGTGCAAATCCCCTGTAACCCCATCAGCAATAGTTCAGCCAGGCCCTGCGACTACTGTTCATGACAGACAACAAAAGACATCTGATGCTACAAACTTCCTTTCAAAGAGGAACTCACCTTCCAAACGTAATAGAACATGGAAGAAGCATCCACAATGAAGGCTTTGGCAAGCCTCTCTGGATAATGATCCGCCAGCACCTTTAGAGTGGTGAGAATGCCACTAGTTGAAGGAGCACTTAATTTTGAGTAACCTGAGGACCACAACAATTTAAGTTGACATCAGAGGCCTCGAAAAATCTGAGCTCTTAGCATCGAAAGTCACCATATGCAGCTCCTTAACTGAAAAAGCATGCCAGATACCCATGAGAAAAGCTAAACTAAATGCTAGACAATGTGCCCTGGAAAGTAATTCACATGAACTCAGGAAAGAAAATTAAAATCTTGTCAACGGGATTTTCAGTAAAATTTTACTCTTTCATGAGCTTTGAGGCAACATCATAAAGAGAATCTTCTTCAGGTGATCATTCACTCAGAACACGTGAAGATACCATTGGAATGAATGTGCACGGTAGCAATAGCTTACCTCCAGCATCAAGAATGAGAATCCACTGGTCAACACCCGGAGGCATAGCAGCCACCGCGACTTCCATTGTGAAGATTATATAACGAAGATGCCTGTCAGCAATAGCGACCGCTTCTAAGATCAGCATAGTGAATTACACTCTTTCCTCTGCACTGCTTCGAATACTGCAAGTTGACGGAAACATAGTAAACTTTGACCACTGATGGCTTATTTCAACTGAAATTCTGGTGCTTCAATTCGTGCTCTCACTTCAGTATTGCAAGATTAGTGATAGATATATGCATTCTTTAAAATGATAAGCTCTGCCTAAAAAACGGGGAAGCTTACTGTTTCTGACTGTGATTGAGGATGTACTCGGGCTTCTTCTTAATAACCTGAACACGAAAGCGCAACCCAACTTCATCAGAAAATAATCAAGTACCGTAAGAAAAGATTTTGTTCACTAAAACTACTCGCTCGTGAAGGTCAGACTACAAAACAGCTCTTGAAATCCAGACAATAGATCATTCTATGATGATTTCTCCAGATTTAAAACGGACTGGGAATGACACTTATATAGTTTTCATAAAAGTAGTCTGTTTTGGCTTTTGAAAACATCATAAGGAGAATCTTTTCTATAACTCATGGAGAGGTCTCCCTACCGACACATTGAGTACACAAAGATCACTTTAAGTGACATCGTGAGGCCTCAGTATATAGATGTAACCGTAGGGAGATCTCTCGATGAATGAGAAGAATCTCTTTATGATGCTCTCAAAAAAACTCTAATCTATTGAAAACCCTCGTATGTCATGCTCTGTCGTTTGGAGTGTCGATACAATCCGGCTCCCAAATCCCTACAGAGTGATGAAACTTAACAAAGAAATTCTGATTACACACCAAATTGTTGTTCAAACACGAATGGTGTTATTACCAAAACAGGTCGACCTTCAGCATCGAGTCCTGCAACATAAGCAGCCCCGGCCGCGAGCTCCGCTGGAAAATCGTCGGCAATCAAGTATCCTGCAAAAACAAAATACAGAAGTAAACCTCAAGTCAATACCTCTAATGAATGCCCAAATTATTTCGATTCCAAACACATTAGACAAATGTTATTTCTGCTGAGAAAGCTTACCCATATTAATTTTCTCGCGCCAGTTTAGGGTACATCGCAGCATCTTGGCAGCTCTTCGGACACTATTGCCACGAGCTCGCAAGTACCGCATCACACACGCATCGTCACAATACTCGGCCTACAGAAAATGAAACCGTGCCAAACATAAGAAAAATAAAATCTCCCTACAATTGGAACAATCAACTTCCTGTGCACAAAATAACACGCAAACCTCTTCATTCTTCCCAAGCAAACTCCCAACGGCCACAACTCTTTCAGTTTGAAATGAGCTACAGTCAATCATATTGTAGAATGCCATTATATAAAGAGGTTATAACAAAGAGGATTGAAATGTGCTACAGTCAAACATATTGTAGAAGGTCACTTTAGAGAAGATGATAATAAAGAAGTTTGAGGTCGTGCCTGTTTCTTGGTGAGTGCCCCCTCTTTCTGCACGAGTCGCAAAACCTCTTTGATCATCTCATTTAAGCTCGCTTCAGGCTCCACCTTCGCAGCAGCGTAAGGCATTATAGGATTCCGCTCCATTATGTCGTGATCAAAGAGAATCCTTCCCCTTCACGACGAGAATCGTTCTCTGTCGTTCTCGTTCTTGTTCTCTCTCAATGCACAATCGAGTTCTTGAATGTTCGCATTTCAATAAAGAAAACCCTCCCCAACCATCAACTCAATCGCAGTCCTGCTCCTCGTAACATACTCGACATGAAAACTGCACGCGACGGGAGTCACTCCCTGCGACAAACTTCGTATCCATAGCACTAAAACGGTTTAGAAGTGATCCCACTATCCAACACCTCAATAGAACTCCTCCTCCAAAAGAATCGCACTGATGTATTCCCCAGACCCCATTAAACCTCAACCTCGGAAGCTCCCTGTCCAATGCCTCGTCCGAAACAATCGAGTAGTTCTATTCCAGAAACGCAAACCTCAAACCTTAAACCTTGGAAATCTCATTCAGTCAATCCCCAACACCTAACTCAAAGACGGCTATTGCAATGAGAAACAAAGCTCTGTCCCTGTAACACTCGATCACATTTCTCGTAAGGTCCTACTCAAACCTTGAAAATCGCACCCAGTCAGTCCCCAACACTCTAAGTCAATCAGAAACGGCTATTGCAGTGCGAAACAACGCTCTGTCCCTGTAGTCCTCACTCACATTTCACGTAAGGCCCTACTCATCAAGCCTCTCACATCCACTGTAAAGGTAGCTTTATTAGTGGATGCAAAGCCTCCCAACCTTCTCACATTCACTATAAATGTAGCATTTGCGCATGCGAAGCCTACTCCTCTTCTATCCAGCCCCAAGAACTCAATTCAAACCTGGCTATTGCACTGCGAAAAAAACAAAGCTCTGTCCCTGTAGCACTGACTCGCGTATCGTGTAAAGTCCTTTCTGCAAAGGTTGCTTTTGTCAAAGCCAAGCCTCCTCCCCTTTGGTGCATCCCAAAAAGAGCATATATCCTTTGGTGGCGTCCACGGAGCGAGTTCACTGAACAAAAGGCGGAAGAATATTGAACAGTGCAGACTATTGGTGGGCGATGAAAGCGGATCCTGCTGATGAGGAGAACTGATAGTAAGGGAAGATTAAACCCAGTTCAGCATGTGCTGTGTCCGCATCCGATCCAGGTGCTAACTAAATGGTAGCGCGGGCTTCCTGGTTTTCAGCCTGGTCCGGCTACTGCGAGCTTCGAGGTTCTAAATAAGGCCATGGCGTGCAACCTCTCCTACTCCTGCTGGAATGCTGCGGATGCCCGGGTGGTGCAGCTGGTGTTGTTTTCCCATGTGCCAGCGGATGCGGATGGTAATCTCCACACAGTGAATGAGAATTGAGAGACGTTATGTCACCCAAAAAACAATAATACTGGGTGAGACGCTACAAGAAGAAAAGTCTGCCTGTCTGTCTGCCTTGGATGGAATGTCCCAGAAAGTTACTGTTATGGAGGTCTGCCCCGCTCGCCGGGCTCACTTCCACTTCATTAAGTTACACCTCCGCAAGCATTACACCACCACCATTGATGAATGGTATATAACTTACGCTGCACCCTCCTCGTAAGGATTCAAAGAGCCTGAACATACCATTACGATAAGGTAGCCCATCCTACATTTTCTCCGTGGAGGCACGTAGGTACGATGAATCTATGCCTCACTTACAGTGTTTCTTCCCCGGTGGTGATGGTGGTGGTGTGTTTTTACTTTCTCACCTTCCGATTATTATACAAGTAAAATTTCCATGTGCGTCCATAAAGGGAAATACGAAAAAGTCTTGACTGGGTGGAATGGGTGCGCCGGTGCGGCATTCCTGCGATGCAAATCCCGAGGACGATGGTGTCCAGGATGGAAGTGATGAATCCATCGCGGCTCCCACACACGCTCGCAGGGCGCCAGGCTGCTGTGTCCACTGTCCAAGACTCCAGGCTCCGTCTGCAGCAGGCGGGGGGTTTGACTCTGTCCTGATGAAGTCTGCACAGAACTGTTTTCCTTCTTTCATTCATGACGTTCGTTCCTCTGGGGCCTTCCGTCTCTAACGAATTACCGTTGGAAAGGCATTCAAATTGAGACCCCTGCAAGCTCAGAGGTCTTGGGAGGGACGGGGGGCTGCTCAAACTTAATGCAGGACGACGGAGGTCCAGAAAGGAAAAGAGCCCATTTAATAAGAGCTGGAAATTAATTCGGGGAGGGTATGCAAGCTCAGAGGTCTTGGGAGGGACGGGGGGCTGCTCAAACTTAATGCAGGACGACGGAGGTCCAGAAAGGAAAAGAGCCCATTTAATAAGAGCTGGAAATTAATTCGGGGAGGGTAGACTTCTTGAAACTGATTTTTCAGTAAAATTTTCTTTGAAAGACAAACGGAATGGGCATCTAACCCAAGTCGTTTTATATCTTTTGGAGTTTTGTGGAATTAGTTATGAATTTTTGAAGTTGGAATGTAATGGTCACATGAAGCATCCACCTCATGAAATGTGCACCATTGGTACATTGTTGGTGCAATTAGAAAGCAAAATGTATCTTTGTGTAAGAGGAAATTGTCAATTTCAATGCTAACAACATCTTGTTTTTTTTCGCATGTCCAACTACAAGATCTTGCACTAAACTAGTACAAGAATGTGTGGAAGAAACTTTAGAAACTTCGACCGTATTGATCACAAGATATAATCGTTTAAAGCAAAGAAAATAAGTTCTTATGTTCTTGGCTTAACTAAATTATAAGGCTTTGAATCCTCTTAACTTGAAATTTTGTACTTTGGATTGTGAATTAAAAAAAATTTATCGTGAAAAATTGAGTTGAGAATTGGGGGATTTTTTTAAGAAAAAAAACCCTATAAGTTTTATGCTATGAAAAATTGTTAAGTTGAAGTAGATACAAGATAGAAGGAAAAACTAAGTCATTGATAGCTTTAAAATGGAATTGAAACATACTAATCCCAATAGTGAGATTGTTTTAGCAAAAGCAAATTAAACCATATGCAACTTTCTTTTTTCATAATGTTAGAATTGAATTAAAAAACAGATCAAATACTTTTTTTTCTTAAGAATTTGCTACAACTGCCCACAAAACAAGAAGCTTCATATCTTTCGTATCACTTATCGAAATAGAATGAACCAAATATTTCTATATAGACAAAAATATAATCTATAAGAAATTAATTAATTTTAAATTATTTCAAGTTTTAGTATAAGATTTTTTTACTACCTACTCTTGCCAATTTTAGGCTTATTGAAACATCATTTTTGCTCCTAAACACTAATTGAAATAAAAAATTATATTCCTTGAAAACTAATCAAATTTCCTATGTTGAAAAAAATTCAAAAAATGTTGCCAAAAATCAAGAGTATAGCAGCTACCCAAACCTTCAAGAGTTTTCCAAAGAGACTCTTGGAACTTGGGACTATTAAGAGCAAATGCACCAATACTTGCCAAATTTAATATGCTAGAAGTTTCAATCTATTTTAGAGGAGTCCTCAAAAAATTTGTCCCACACTAATGCTCACCAATATACCCCATAAATAGTTAATTAATCAATCACCAAGTTGAAATACTACACTATATTGTAGTAATTTTCTAGAAGAAAAAATTGTAGTGATACTAATTTTCTAGCTAATGCTTGTTTTTCCTACTCACTAATAGGACAAATTTGTACACCATAGTTAGTACAACCAATTTCTTTTCTTTATTGATAGAGCAACTTGCATTGTAGAATGCATGCACGTTAGGAAAAAAATGGATTGAATCATACTACAAGGATGTTTTTTTACAAAATTATCTATCGATAGTCATTTTCATCTAAAGATTGGCTAATCTAATATTTTTGAAAAGAATGTTGCAAAGTCATCAATTTTTAATTCTATTTTTGTAGTGTTGTCAAAGTTTGTGCAAAAATGAAGTAAAATATTGTAAAGATATGGTTCAATGATTTATCCTATTGCTGAAGGTGCAAACACAATATCACCTACAAGATTAGTGTTATTATATAGTTCCAATTACAAAGTTTAGGTTATCCTAGTTTTGTTGATACTTTTTCTATGTTAGCAAATTTTTTTTTGGTATTGGCTAACTTCTACATCCCAAGGTTAATTTTTCTGTCAAAAACCACTCAAAATTGTCACTTTTGTTGCATTCACCCAAGAAACAAAAAGAATATTTTTTAAGAATCTACTATAGAATCTTCTACTTCACTAGTTAGATCAAATTATGTGATAAAAATTTCATAAAGTTTGACCATATAGATTAGAAGAGAATAGTACTCAAAGTTGAAAAAAAACTTTTTGGATGTTGGCTTGCAATTTCAAATGACTTTGATTGCCATTTGTGGAAAAATTTGCACTATATTTGAATTTTTTTAAATTATGTTGAAGAATTGGTTTGAGAATCTAGGATTTTTTTTTCAAAAAACACATACTTGATTTTGATTGTTAAAAAATTGTTAAATAGAAGTAGCTCCAAGATTGAACGCCAAACTAAATTGTTGATAGCTCTAAGAGTCTAAGATAAAAATTGAAATGCAATAATCCTAATGGTAAGATTCTTCTTGCAAGAAAATTGAACCCCATCAAATTTTTTTTTTATTAATTTTGAAAATTTCATTCACAAACAAATCCTACAAGTCATTTTTTCAAGGAGACGCTTAGATAACCCCTCAAACAAGATTTTCCATAATTTTCTCATTACTAGTCCAAATAGAATGAATCAAAGCTTTCACATGTAGACAAAAATATAATATTTGATGGAAAAAAATTTGAAAATTTTATTTTGATTTTTTGTGATTTTATTTGTATTGCCTATTGCCCTCCATTTTTGGCTTAAGGTGACATAACTTTTGCTTTCTATCACCAATTGAAAAAATTTATATTTACAAAAAGCTAATGTATTTTCCTGTATTCAAAAAATAATTCAAAAAATAACAATACAAGGTTGAGACTTGTAGGAGTATATTCAAAATCCATTTTGTCCTCCACGGGGATGTAGGACTTTAGGGGCTAATAGAAGGTGCAATTGAAAGGTGCATGATATAACACCATAGAAATTTGAGGTCCTACAATCAAATGTCATAACTAAACTAAGAAGTATTTTGACTCATGCTATAGTTTATGTTGCCAAAAATACTTAAAATTTATTTCTACCTTCATCACAAGAACTCTTAGAGGTTAAAATAGAAAATTCCATTCTAGATAAAAATTTGAGTATAAATGGTCTCAATTTTAATGACCCCAAAGCAAGTTAAACAGTTTCAATTTTAATTTTCATATATTGAAGAATACATCACAACCTTGAGAGGAATAGAAATCATAAAATAAACATTATATGATGAGGATTTGACATTGGAAGATAATAGTGTTGTAATCTTAATGCATTATATTAAAAAAAATTTAAGGTTGTTCTGTCCTCGTTGATCTAAATGTATCCTAAAATATCTTAAAATGCATCATGTTACAATAATCTATCCAATATACTTTATATAAATGATTTACTTTTTGTATAGCACTATAGATTAGCATTTATTGCCCACTCTTTTCACCATAGTTGCATTGCAATTGGTAGTACATCCAATTATATGTAATAATTTACTAATAACCAACATTAGAAAATATTCAATTTAAAATAGGAGAAGATCAACAAACACACACGCCAAAAGACTTTGTCAATAAATAAGACCATTGAAGTATCTTAGACACTTTAATTTTTCATTGGTTTTCCAATAAGTTCAAATGTTCACAACTCCTTTGAAGAATTTTATACAATAGGTTTGATTGATGTAGCTATTAGAATTGCCTTGAACACACTTTTAATTCATGACTTCAATATTTGAGGTTTTAATTTCTTTATTTGCGATGTGTATGTTATTTACAAAATCACATGAAGAGTGTGTTTGGAAACGTTTTTTCTTCTCCAAGATGCACATATAGCAATTCATCCTTCCAAACCTAATATGAACAAACAAACAAATATTAAACATGAATGAAAATGTTTCCGTTTGAATTATATTATTTTGGAAATTTAAAGATTTACTAAATAAATAAATGCCTTCAATAGAAATTAGTTTTAATAGATAAATTTTCTATCAAAGTTGAATAATTGTAAACAAAAACATGTCTTTGAATGCCAAGTAACCAACATTTAAGATTTAAAATTAACTCATATTTTTATTTAAAATGATTTTTATACCTTATTGCATATATTATTATTTTTATTTTATTTTGTTACACTTTACTTTTAACAATGTAAAAATAGACTATACATCAACCTAGATTTGAATTTCTTTTTCTTCTAATAACATTTTCTACTTAAAAAAATTAGGTAATTGATTTTAATATTTAAATGGAAATTTCTATGCAATGAAAGTCTATCATTTCTTCAAAACAAAATATAGCATTCTTCCCTTTTCTAGAAATATTAAGATTTGAGAAAACTTGAACAAAAAAATTCTATTTGGAAAGACAATTTTATATTTTTATTGGACTCTTAATTTTTAGAACTACACTATATTTCCAACTCAAGTTCTTACGAAATAAAACTATTAAATTTATTCAAATCATTTACCTCATAGCGAAAGTCAACCCTCATATGAGGTACATTTGTTTTGTGGATGTCATTACCTTGTGGACCTCTTTTATAATAGCTTTGTCCCATCCATTTTACCTAATATTCATACTAATACATCATTGCATATAAAAATAAAACAAAACCATTTTCAATAAACAAAAGACTTGACATTTCATGAATATGTTACATATTTCAAATTTCACCCATGAAAGTTGTAGAGAATAAATAAGCAACACCAATATTGTCAATTTTAGATTGTTCTGACTTTCAAAGGCTCAAATCTAAATTAGTTTTATTTCTAAAATGAATATTTAAAGAAATATGAGTGAAAAAATTAAAGAATCGTATCCATTTTAAAGGATTTTAAATTTGATAGGCCTTCAAGTCTTTTGAATTTAATATGCAAGTCATGTAAAATATATTTAACTATTTTTACAAAGATTTGTATTGCTATAAATGCTACATAATATTATGTAGCTTTAAGCATGCTAATGTGCACTATGACTAACATACTTAGTTACATAATTCATGGCTTATAGTAATGTGATGATTGGTCTTACCTTAGATTCATGAGAAAAGCTTGATTGATAAACTGAATTTCGTGCAATTTCACATAGATCACATGCACTTAGTTTCCACACCTAAAATCCACTTCAACTAGGTTCATAATAGAGAAGGGATCTTGTATAAGTGGAAAAAAATCACAACAATGAAATTTTACTATATTTATTTGTATATGTGTGGCTTATTGTCGAAATTATTTTGTAGTGCCAAGACTTCAGTGACACAAGAAAAAATAACATTGAAATCCTAGAAGTTCGATTTTCCTTCGTTAGAAGCCACTCTTTTGGAAAAATTGATAGTTATTTGGCAGAATTGACTGAGTTTGCTGATTTTGCCGTATAACTATCATTTGAATCGTACTTCCAAGCTTTTAATGCCATAGAAGCTTCCGCATGTGGCAAGTTTTGCAACATGGTTCGACTAGTTGGCTCACCCTTCGGGCTTGCCAAGGGCCTCACTACATTGCAGAATCCGCCACATGCGGAAGCTTCTCTAATACATAAACAAGTGTAAGAAATGATCAAGCACCTGAGCGGCAATGCCATATTCTTCAACAAGAGGTTCCTTTGTGAGGTGTATTTGCAAAGGATCATCCGTTGATAAACATACATTGAGGCCTCTTGCAAAAAACATAGGAAATGGATTCCGATGATAATCCAAAAATAAAGAATTATTGCTCAAAGGTGACATTGATAATCCAATCTATTATCCATATCCTTACATTTGTTATTGCATTGTATCAATATAATGAAATATAATTATAAAAATAGTTGAATCTGTTTTTTGATGGAAACATTTTTGTTACAATTTATGTTTATTTTATGTCTACTTATTTGCTTGAAAATACTTTTCAATGTGAATATTTAGTGATGGAAGGCATTTTACATTTGCCAAGTAGTAAAGATATTGAAGGCCTGGAGACTTTCGAAGGTTGTTTCCATGTGCTATATTATGTGCCACCATGAATGTTGCTGCTAAATGGTCCAAATCTCCAGCCTACACATGCATTTCAAATTAAAAAAATATTGATTAGTTTTTTTTCAAGTTTGCAAGCTGACATTATTAATGTCTATTATTAAGGGACATCAATTATTTGAAAATAGTCTACTATTGCAATGCAAAGTGTTTATCATATGAAATATAGCATTCAAATTATTTATCAAAGTATATATATAAATATAAAACTTAATTCTTCTTGAAAAAAAAACATATTTCATAAACAACACAATAGTTTTATTATTCATTGATTAATTAGTCTAAAATACAAAAACATAGAACTATTTCGAATTCATACTACCAAGTGATATTATTCAATTGTGATTTATTTATTATTTTTATTTTCTTCTTCTTTTAATGAAGTTGAAATAACATTTCTATAGAACATTTTTATTTACTATTTGATGATATAATTTTGTATGATGTTTAAATCAAGTTCAATTATTTTGAATTTTCTTAGTAATAATTGTAAACATGATACTAATTGTGATTAGAAATATGATAATTTATTTATATATATAAATAAATAAATAATCAATAGAAAATCTATGCTTCAATACTAAAATGATACCTTTGATAAATTTCAAATTACAAATATCAAGTCCTTAAATATTTAATATCCTACTAAATAGTTGTAGCTAACTATTCATGTTTGATAAAGATCAATCTTAAATTATACTTTTAATAGTATTCAATTGATTAAAAGTGTACAAATTGTATACCTCGCCTGAATGAGGCCGAAATGTTATTATTGACATTCTTTTGGATTCTCGTAACTGAAATTTTACATAATTCATTGCGTGTATATAAAAATCATTTTTTCTTATATAGATATTCATTCATTTAACATCATATCAATTATTTATTATAATTTCTATAATTATTTCAAATAAGAAATGAAATTATGTAATTTTTTAGTATATACCTTATTTAAGACAAGTAGATTAGCATAGATATAATAAGCCCAATATGAATATGCTGGATTGAATGGATTGTTCCATTCAGCTGGAGTTTGCATATGTTTAGTAGGTCTTCTTTCAGGTTTACTTTCATCATCTACCATATCAAAGCCAACTACCTATAATATTTACCATAAGATTTGAATGAAATTTATTTAAAGACTAAACTAAATTATTTTTAAAATTATTAGTAGATAATTGATTAATTCTAAACAATAAATAAATAAACATTGATTCAAAATAATAATTGATAATCAAATAATTAATTGATATTTATATATTTTACTCATTTTATATTTCATGCATTACATTTCAAATTTTAAAAAATTCTTGTAAAATTCATGAATATTTACAATAGAAATTTACATAAATTTATTTGACTACTAAATCTCATGAAACAATTAATAAATTTTAAATCTTACGTATTTTAGAAAAACTTGAAGATCAGGATGAGACATTGGATTAATAGTAACTTCAAATAAAGGTTTAAAAACATTATATAAGATGGATTCAAAAGAATCAAGAATTCCCATTTCTTTATAAATACTATAGAGTCTTGGAAGCTATGTCATTTTCAAAGATTGAATTTTTATTTATGATGTCAAAAATCAAACCAATATAGAAAGTAATATATATTTTTATATAATATATATTATATAAAAAAATATTTTATTTAAATATACTGAAAATAAATCATATATATACACTAAATTACACTATAAACAATTGATGAACCAATTGGACCTGAATCAACCAAGTTACATTTTCACTTTGCAATTTGTTGGTTACAATCCAACTAGCCAATTGGTCCCATTCACTTTCTTTCCTACCATATATTGATATCCTATATTCTGCCATCTACATTTAATTCATTATTATGTAAATTTACTTATATATAATTACATCATTATCTATATGGTTTAAACTAACTATACATCATTTAAACATATTATCCATAACTATCTAAACTTCAACATTTAATACCTAGATTTCTATAAAAGTACATTTATTATATTTTTCTTCAAATAGTAGTTATTTCGAACTTGAAAGTCCAAATATATAAAAATTATCTTAAAATTACTATTAGATCATAAAACTATGAAATCATTTAACAATCATATTTTTTAAATAATAAATTCATTAACATCAAAATAATTTTTAGTTTTTAATATTTTGAATGTAATTAACATTATAAGATTTATACAATATAAAAATGAAGTTGGCGCATACTTGATATTTACTATTTTCTATATCAAGAAATACTTGTTTTGTCAATTCTGCTAAATATCGACCTGCTAATCAAAATCATGAATTTCAAATTTTCATTCATCTATTACAAAGTTAATATTTTTTGAATAAAATAATTAAAAAAATATAAGCATTATTTATTTAAAACTATACAATAAAAATTAAAATCATTAACTTGATATATATCCCTCTTCTTTCACTTGATCTATTGGTTTCATTTGATGCAATATATACAAGGCATACCTATATATCCAATACTGAAAATGAGTTGTAGAAATCAAATGATATTGCAACCTTGAATAAGATTGTCTTGCTTAAGGAAAATCTCTCTTAATCTGCTTTGACCACATGGGTTGTATTTCAGGTTGAACTTGTCAAATCGATGGAATGTATTTTTGTCAACATGAACATCCAATAAGTCTACATTTAAATCGTAACTGTTGCCATACACATATTGTTATGTAATTAATTACTATTCAATATCAATTAGTCATTTTTATACACAATCAATGAAACTTAAGTAAAAGAAAACTTTAAATACACTATCACATTGGCTACATCTAATTCAATTTTATATTCTTACCCAGTTAAATCTAAACTTTCAAATACCTCCTTTAATGTGAGATACTTTCCATCACGAAAAATTACCACCTATTCCATTATCACATATTTAAAATTTATAAAATTTCATAATTAGCAAACTCTATACTACTTAATATTGCTTATTGCTACATTTTTGATACATACCATTTAAAAACCCTACCATTATAATAGGTGAAAGATATCACATGCTATGAGTATAATATTTGACATGATTTGAAACAAAAGAAGATATTTGTCTTTAATGTTAATATTGTAAGGTAGTTTTTCTTTTTTAAAGAATAGGATACTATTGAAAAACAATATCATGAATGATTAACCTCTAATACAAAATCTAAATTATGAAGGACTATATAAATTATATAGAGAAAAAACAAACAAATGAAAAAGAATAAGCATGAATTTAGGGAAGACTTGAGAACATACATCATTTTCCCTCTCTCCACTAGGATCTTTACGAAGTTTGGATTTGATGAAACGGAGGAGATGCTTTTGGTTCATACAAGATGTATGATGCACGTGGGTGTCAACTTTTCTCACATTATAGAAGTCTCTATGTGGTGCACTTTTTTGTGCTAAAAACTCACGGTCAGCATTTAACATTAGGTGAAAACTAAACTTCTGAGAATTTGCCACAAAACATAATCAAGTTTCATTCTTAAACAATAATATGCATTAGATTGTAATAGACATTTTTATATAATAAACATTTACCTGTTCTAATAGTTTCAATCGACGGTGGCACAATGTTCGAACATTTCCAAGGGCTATTATTCTTAAGATTCGATGCATATCTGTAAAAAATGATGTAGCATCATGTACGGGGAAAAGTTCAGTGGTTTCTGCAATCATTCCAAAAGATATAAGTTATTCACGATTTGAATATAGATATTAAAGAAAAAAAAGAAAAAATTCCTTTGATTGCTTAAGAGATATAAATTAAAACTTCTATAGAATTGATCCATTTAAAAAAAAAAAATTGAAATCTAAGGGTGAAATACTTGGAATTCAATTGCATTGTAGGTTAAAATATCTCCCAAATTTTAAAATAACTTTATACTTTGAAGTTTTTGAAAACAAAGATTTGTATAGAAATAGTACGGTCTTCAGCAATTGGATTGAAAATCCAATAAAGAATATTTCATATTATGTTTTAAGCCTTAACTTTACAAAATTTTGATTGAAGACAAAGTCTTACTTTCTTGAATTAAACTCCCTCTGTCTCAAAATAAGACTAGTGATTCCGTTGTATTTTACAAACAAAACGCTGATCTTATTACAAGACATAAGGAATAATAATGATACAAAAGGTATTTTAGGAGGGTCTTGGTTTCTTAGGGCTATGAAGTGTGAAGGACAATGTTTCAATTCTTAAATCATTCCAAAGTTCATAAATTTTGAATATTCAATAGTTGAAATACTAAAAAATAGTTGAAAGCAATTAAATGTTGTTCTAGAATTGAATTTCTATTTTTGGTCAATTAAATCCACTTCTAAGCAAAATTCCAATTTTATAGTGCAAAAAATTCTAAAAAACCTAATTGTAAGTATTTTTAAATATAAATTAGGATACAAAACTTATAATTTTTGTATGAAGCTATCATACCCTCCAAAATACTAGTCAATTTATTTTAAGAAATGTTTTGGCTAAGGAGGAGACTTATTTTCAAAATACAAAAATTCAATAATTATGTAATTAAAAATGTGATTAAGTCTCCACTAATTGAGCTCTTCGATTATTCCATACCATTTGTGATCTCTAACTTTGTTAACTTCCCTAAGAAAATACCTTTTGGCCATCCTTTGGCCATCCAATAACCATTTCAAATAGGCCCTCTAAACTTTAAAAAATTCATTTGATTTTCAACCAAAATTGCTATATACACATTTCTCATGGTTGCTTCACTACTTCCTCACTATCCCTACAAAAGTTGTTATTCTTGGGTTTGAATCAATCTAATTTCAAGATTTAATAGGGTTTGGAACTTTGGATGCACTATAGAGTGACCTTTAGGTGAATCAAATCTAAAGACCTAATCCTATTATTCATGCTTTTTTTTCAAGGCAAACTTTAAAAAGATAGTGCCCTAGAATATTTTTTTAGTAAAATTTTTGTCTAAAACCCAAAACAAATTCTACAAAAATTGAAAACTTTGCATTCAATCCAAATGATCACCTTGAAGATTACATCAAGCATAAATCTCAAAAGCAAATATTATGGAAATTCAAACACTTTCTTTTACAAAAGCAAAGACTTCACATTCAAACCCAAATGACCACCTTCAAGATTAAACCAAGCATAATCTTGTTAAAAAAAATACTCCGTATCAATTTTTCTTTTGTATTACCTTACTAACCTTGTTACAAAACTAGCAAAGTTTTGAAGGCAGGTCTAAAATTCCATGTTATCATCATACCTTCTCCATCAGCATAAACTCGCATAACACCATCCACCATTTTGTAGACATGCTGTCCAGACACAAAAAAAATGACCGTAAGCTTCAATCTTTGTCTCCGAATTACAAGAAACTTTGTCTCTGTTTCTGGAGTTTGGGTGGGCTGATGTTTCATAGTCATAGTCATCCAAACTTATGCAAAGATAATGAAGAAATCTTTGCATGATTTAACGAAACAAAAACTTAAAAATGGTCACGGAATTTAATACAGATTAAGAATATCAGTCAGTCAGTCGCAACTAACAAGAAAAGACAAATAGACTAAGTTACATTACACACATACACTGGATGCTTCTTCGGGAACGAAATGGAAAGGATCCGCAGTATTCGAAGTGGAAGTCCCTGAAGTTTCATTCGCATCTTCTGCACAGCCCTCTTTTTGCCACGGTTGCTCCGTTTCTTGAAAGAGGTACTTCAACCGCATAGCCAAACATTCTTGCAGTAACTTGCAAACCTCCTCTTCTTCCATTGATGGTGCCTCTGCTTCGTAATATAAAACATGAATATTGTTGTTTGTAATTCAAGGACACTCACTTTAATAATTTCCAGGTCGATGAGACAAAGGTAATTGAGTTAATCTATCTCCAATCAGTGCACTGTCTTCATTCGTGTTCGTCTTTATATATGAGGTAATTTGATTCTACTTCTACTTCGTTTGTGAAGAACGCACGTGAAGAAGAAGAAGAAGAAGAAGAAGAAGAAGAAGAAGAGTCGTGAATGATCTCATCAGTCGAAGAAAGGAGATCTTCGGGCACTATGCTCTCGGACTGTAGCTTGGTACTTTAGGACCTCTTTTTTACGAATGTGTTATCAATGAGCGTGTAAACCTTGTTGTGTGAATGAAGTGTCTGTTTGGGAAAGTTCAAATAACTAGGCCTCATTCATACATACAAAATATCAATGTAAAACTATTGAAAATCTGGTGTACGACTGAGACTTTTGAGAGAAACTACTGGTTTACGCAGACCATGTTTTCACGAGTGGATGCGTTTGGAACTGAGGCAATTAGTTCGTAAGAAGATTGACCTGTGGGTGAGACAATGAGTCTGATGAATTGCTCTTGTTCAGGCTCCTTGCGAAGAATGTCGGCAGCAATTGGGTCGGGCTTGTGCATGCTATGGATATCTCCGGGGATGGTGTAAGACCTCAATTTATTCGAAAGGGATTTATCTGTCGGTAATTTTGGGTCCACATTCACATCCGATGTAGGTGACCAGGCTCTGGTCATTGGCTCATCCTCCTGCAGGCACATAATCAAGTAATTTTCATTAAAATTTAAGAAAAAGAATCAATACATCTGAACCACAAAAGTGCTAAACTTATCAAGAGAGACTCCACACCGAAGTACACAGCACAATGTGAACTAGTACAAGAGCCTCATCCCCCTTCTTGCAGAGTACACCGGCGATAATATACTCTGCATAGCTTAAGAAATGACTCACAAAAAGACCCACATGACCAATCAGACCAGTTGTAAGTCATACGATCTTCTCCGCCTCCGTGCAAGGCTTCAAACCTCCTCATGTAAGAACAAGCATTACTTCAATTAGGTCGGAGGAAATCAAACCTTAAGCCTCTGTCGCAGCATCGTGGGCTCCGAGCGAAGCAGATTATTTCCACAAGCCAGCCGGACCATCCCATCACCAACAATTTCATCGGCATCCACGTGCTCCGTGCATTCCGCAGTCGCGTTGCTGTCCACTCCGACCAAGCCCATGACCTCGTCCATGATATAGTTTTGCTCGTCCTCGTTTTGCAAGACATGGTCCTCTTCATCGGAGCCTTCCATGTCGGCAAACAACGGAGACTTGGGAGTAGTCGGTCGAATGACAGGAACATGTCGCATCATTGTTGGGGATGCATGACATTGCCAGGGGGCTGTTGATGAAGAACTACTTGGCTGTGCACCGGGGTTAGCTGCATCGCAAAAACATCAAATTAGGTCAGTGACCGTTCTTGGGATTCTTATTGTTAGTTTTTAATCTTAAAAATTGGAAATACTATCCAGTGTCATTGCAATACAAATGCATGATGAAAAAATCTGTGAAATTTTTCGACATATCTCATCCTATGGAAAATTACGGATGACCTAAATGTAAGAGTATACCCATGAAACTGTAACAAATTGAAAGAGCTACGGAAATCGGTTAACAATCATACAGAAGTTTGTAGCTGGTTTATGTGGGGAATGAAAGACCGACTTGGATTGCCAGCTCTAGTCTGCGACAGTGCATCACCTTGGTTATAGTTTAGGGTCACAAATTAACGGTCTATTTCTAAGAATTGAAGTTCATTCATTTGAGACCCAACATCAAGATCTCGAGGATATTGGCGCAAATGCTGAAACGACCTGCCTCCACTCGATTTGAAACCTCTCAATACAAACCTAATCTCAGACAAATATATTACAATTAGTCGTACCATCTCGATGAGTTTGAACTCTTGGGAGCCACGCAGGCATACTATTGACGGCACTATACAAATCTTCATTGTCGGCAAACGGAGAGTGGGAAGAAGCAAGAGCATCATGACCCCCGTCAGCTTCAGCGTTGGTCTGCGGATCAACACTCCCATCTCGGTGACTGCAATTATGGAGACGGGCGATCCTTTTCGCTCTTTTCACCCGTCGTCGTCGGTTCAGTTCCTCCAACTCGAGGCGCGTTTGCATCTGCTCCAAAATTCGCATGTGCACCAAATACGCAGACGCTGCGGCGAAGCCTGCCCCCACTATTGCTCCAACCAACATCCATGTCTTTGCACTGGAATTCTCCATCCAAGGATCGAAATTAATCTACCCAATATTGCAGTGTCGAGAAAACTCTACAACAATGCTGGTAACGTTAATATTCATCCGTGCAAATGGCGTGTCTTTGGTGAACGGTGATCGAAGCTCATGAAGGTGAAACTTGTTGGTCTCTTTTTGTTGAAGGTTACAACTACAAAGAATTTTTCTACCTTCAGCCATTTCTGCGAATTGATTGTGACTTGCTTAATAGTGTTGTACTCATGGCAGATGGGAATCATAAGCTTGACCTTCTTCAGGTTAAAAAGGTTTGTTTGCTCACGATGCCATTGCAGTGCCCACAAGACATCGTGACACAAGCACTACTTACAAAAGACAAACTCTTGTAATGTCCTTATCATGCACTTCCAGAGGGTGCAAATGTTCAATTTTCTTTCGTTTTGTGTCGGATGTTGGTTGCAATTTGCTTTTGCTTTTGTCACAGGAAACTGAGGTGTGATGCAACAACAGGGATTGCAATTTGAGTTTCCCTGTATGTAAGGAATTGCACGAAAATTATGGTCAGAAAACGAGTTTGGGTATTGGAGAGGAAGAGCACCCTTCTCTTTCTATTTGAAGATGATTGCCATGGCAATTGCCGGAAGGTAGTGTGACAGCTTTTTTTACTGTTCAAGTATTGGATTTGAAGTAAACTTACAGTTAGGTTAGCCAAACACAAACAAAGTAGGGAACGCATTTGGGTAGGGGTCACCCATTTACAAATGTAAGTGTAATCCAAATATGTGACTTGTTAGAGATAGAAAGTATTTCTAACTTTAAAATGCTTCCATGAGTTACATTAATTGTAGATGCAATAATCATGGTTCAAGGCAATCCTAAGTACTTGACATAATAGAAAACATTAGGGTATGACTTAGTGGGATGCGGTATGTTGATGTATGTTAACATTGGTGGAAATCATATTTGTTCTATTCAATGGAGTCTATTTGTATATTTTGACAAGTTTCTTGAAGTATAGTAAGAAAGATTATAGTTTGTAATGAACTTTAGACATTCAACATTCACCAATGTGACAATGGTAACTTACTTTAGAATTTACTTTTAACAAGAAGAAATAGAAATTAAAGACAATCAATGTGATTATATCAATTTTGTATCCAGATTGTCATTCCCGGTTTGCTAATGTTGATTACAGGCACTAGTGGAAAAGACCCCCCTAATCAACAATGCTAACTTGATGTGGATATCTTGATTTGGAAATTTTGAACTTATATGTGTTGATTTGGAGGTTTTCTAATGTTGATTACAATTATATATTTTAAAATTTGTGCAACTAATTTTCTAAGACAACCACTTTTTCCTAATATTTCAATTAGTGAGTTTATTGAATAATGTCAAGATCATGTAAGTTTGTTACTTCTCTTCTCTTTTTTCCACATGTAGAAGATAAAAAGTAGAAGATCTGATAATAATAATAATAATATTTGTTTATAAAAGGGTTAAAATAACAATGTTTCAAATTCACAAAGGGCATTTGCTATGACCTAAACTAAAATGTACAAAAAAATTTACATCTTAGAGAATTTTTTTGCTTCTAACAAAAAATTTAACATAATTTTGAGGATAAAATTTTTATTACCTCCCTAAATGCCCTAGGCTTGTTTCGAGCTTCTTAGAATTTGTTCTGAATTGAACAAAATGTCAAAATTTTGATAAATTGTATCAATTTTTTTTTAATTGTAACTGTACAAATTCAAACTAGACGTGCTAAAGATCTCATAAGAAAAGAAAACACAACAATATCACTTATGGAGTGAAAGATTATAATGTTTGACCATGAGGGTGTTAAAACAATAAAAGTGATGTGAAGTCTTTCAATCTTCTTTTCACAAGTCAAATAAAAAAATTTGGTGACCAAAAAAATATGAGGTTAAAGGGCCTAACATGTATAACCCCAATCAATTTATGGCTTCTTAAAATCTACTCTACAATTTTTTTAAATAAATTTTGAATGTGATTTTTTCTCCAAATTCTAGTGTATTTGAGACTCATTTCCAAGAGCTCTCAACACTACATGAAGTCAAGATTGCAATGGGTACCCTTGCACAAAATCTTGAATAGAAAAATCACTATCATTTATTTTCAAGATTGAATTTTTGATGCTAAAACTAGATTTCAAGAAGAACTTTCCAAAAATAGAAACTACTAAGAATAGAAACTTGGTTAGGTTTTATTTAACCTAAAAGGTTTGCAAACACTAGATTTTGGTGCCTTGAGCATTAAGGGGTTAACATTGATGATAAAGTGCATGAATCTCTATGAAACAGATAACTTTGAAAAGCTTTGTTCATGAATAAAGTTCTACTCAAACTTGCTCACATTCCCTATAAATGTAGCTTTTGTCAATACAAAGTGTCCTCCCCTTCATGGCAAAACCAAAAAAAATTCCTACAATTACTCTTCCAATTTTTGGTGAAGAAAAAAATATTCAAAATGTAGAAAAAATAGAAATATGCTCATAAATATATACAGCTTAAGTAGAGTACTGTTACACGGAGTACACCAATGTATCAATGACTAATAAACATTATACTGGACCATTTAGATTGAAATATGTTAAAAGTTCTAATTTTGATTCAAACAAAAAGTTAAAAAGAATAGGGAAAATTGATCAAAATTACTGTAGCCCACAGAAGTTGCACCGAAAAGAATAACTGTCTCGTCTTTTAATTACTACTTTTATTATATACAATTGCTCTTCCATAATGGGCATGGGTAAATGTAACCACTGCTGGAAAAGAAAGTTACCATAAAATTTGCCTTTAATTAGCATCTTAGAAGACAGGATCTATTCCTGCAAAAATGGAAAAAGCTCAAGGCCTTTCCTGAAGAATGGAAAATACTCTTTAACTATCAATTTGCTGACCTAAAAATTTACAATGTTAAGTTACTTGGCTCCTCCAATCTTCAAATCCTAAGGTACCGTTTTTCAATAATCCTGTGCCCTCATCAGGACTCAAGGAACACATGGTTTTCAACATCATCACCATTGATCAAGAAAGACCATGGCCCAGAAGCAGTTCCAATCCTGCACACACAGAGTCAACATATAAAGTAAATGACAGCTAGAAAATGATTCCAGCTCTTGCATCAAATGGGGGTTCAAGTTTTTGTTGCAAAAAAAAAAAAAATTCCATTGGTGACTTAAAAAAGAAAAAAGAAATTCATCCTTTCCAATCAGTAACTTATGCCTGAAAAGCTTAAACTAACTAACTAAAAGGTGGAGATTGAGCTCTGTCAGAGCTATTTTGATGAGCATATTGAGCAGTTATTTGACTCCATAACCCCATAAGATAAAAACACAAATTTGCCTCCCAAGATAAGGTGATGGAGGAAGGAAAAGAATACCTCCAGAACCCAACGGCCAATCGTAAACTCATTATGACAGTTAATCCCATCCAAACCCCCATAAGGCCCCAAAGTTGAGGCGCTATGAAGAGCAATGCAGCTGAAGGTACTGCAACCAGTATCTGCAAACCAGGACACAACAATGTACATCATTTGCCCCCATTATTAAATCTCTAAAAGTCCAAGAGATCATTATTGAGGATTTGGGCATTTTTAGTGCCTTCTTTTGTGTGTTTGGTTTTATTTACTTTGTGACCAACATATGCTTTGTTCTTCACTGATTGTAGTGGTATGATATTTGACCCTTTGCTAAATTCTAGTTTTCATAAGATGATCAATCAGATTGGTCATTTCAAAACCATGAAATCTCAGGCCTTCAAAAGGTAAGAGAGTATAAAGCAGCTTTACTGATAACTTGCATAATAGAAATACGGTACTCACCATTGAGTAAGCAGCATAAGCAAAGTCCGATGCTCCATAATGGAGGCCATCAAACACAAAAGCTAATGAATTGATGGGTTGAGTTAACGCGACAACCTGCAAGACAAAACATTATTGTTATTCCAATAAAGTCACATTCAGTGTACATCTTTGCAAAGAGGATCATAATACACATGTGAGACCATAACACATGCTGATCCTTAGGTAATCCCTAATAAATTTGCACACACAACACAACATGTAGAGCTTCACCAAGACAAAACAATGAGAAATTCATAGTATAAGCCATATTATCAAGGAATGAGGACATATGAAGAATGACTTACCGGAATGAGACCCTTCACAATATTCAAAACACCAGTGTCTGTACTGAACACCCTGGAGAATGCAGGCATGGTTGCTCCCAACAACACAGCTATAAACAACCCAAAAAGGAATCCAATCTGCAAATGAATGTTCCAAGTCATTGCATTAGTAGCCAGCTATCAGGCAAGGAAAGTTACCAATTAGAAAGAAAAGAAAACTTGATGACACACCATGCTTACTATTTAAAGGTGAACATCAACAAAAGATTCATATTGGGGCTGACAAATGCACACCCTTTCCACAGCAATTGACACCTCTCACACATTAGAAAGGGTTTCAGAAAGGCACCTGTAAAATCCGAAAAGAAGCCTCCCTGGCCCGCTTGTACTCAAACTTGGCAAAGGCAGTAGCAATTATTGCCTGAATTCAAACACATAGATATAAGAACCTGGTGTCTCACACCTGAAGGAGGATGAGGCTGCACTTGAGGGAAAAAAGAAACATCTCTAAAAAGAGGAAAAAAACAAAAAAACAAAAAGGTTTGTAAGAATCAGGTATTCTTTGGTACAAACCTGCCCAGCCAAAGCAATGGAATCAGAGAGCAAGGATGCTGCAAGCCATATTTGCAAACAGATTTGATGGCCAGCCATTTGAATTGCGCCTTGCCTTGCGGCCATGGATGTTGCCAATGTCATCACCAAAAGAATAGCTATGGTTCTCACCAGCAGATATCCACCTGCAGCATGAACATCATTTTCATAAGGTCAAGGCCACTTGTGCCCACAGTGATCTCTCCACAACTCTCTATTGATCTCCTAATTAAAGCACATTCCTGGCTACATATTGGTTAAAATACCAAGAATGAAGCAAATAAAATCCTAAGATACATTACAGCCATGAAACAGAAAGGTGATGGAAGAGTGCAGCATCAGCTAGTTTTACCAGATTTCAAGAATCGACTCAATCGCAAATCTTCCAGGCGAGGAGGTAGTAAGGTAACCTTGAGAGCTAAAACCCAAAGTAGCAATCCTAAAATTATATACCTGGCACAAGCAATGTCCTTATAAACACAATTTATATAAGAAAAAGAAATAAGATATCCCCCCCAAAAGAAAAGAAAAGAAAAGAAAAGAAAAAACGAAACCAAAAGTAAAAGAAAAAATCAATAAAAGAAATCGATCACTACTGAAGCAAAAAGCCAGATATAACTCCTGAAAGAAGAGACAAAAAGCAAGCAAAGCACTTACTGTGAGATGATTGTCGCAATGGCAGCCCCACGTACGCCGAGCTTCAATGTAAAGATCAGAATAGGATCCAAAATAATGTTGACGAGGTTTCCTGCCACTGCAATCAGCAGAGGACAATAAGCTGGAGTAGAAACAGTACACAGGACTCTGATCCCTTCAAAGTTCAAACCCAATATTCAAAACATAGGCTTCACATAAAGTGGGCAAATGAAGCAACACAAAAGCTCACTTACTGGTCACATAAAGTGGAGTTTTGGTATCCTTGAAACCTCGAAAAACACCCTGAATAGCCAAAGCAACCACCACAGCTGGAGCACCAATGGCTCTTAACATCAAATACTGAGAAGCTGGTTGTCGCATGGGGGAGGACTGCAAATTTCCATTCCACACTATCAATCAGAATCCCATTATCCATCCATTGCAAATTGGAAATTATCCTCAAACAGCAAGCAAGGATAAGAGTAAGTACTTGAATATCCTCAAGCAGCAACTCCCAAACATGTAGGTCAGGTTTGTGTTATTCTCTCACAGGGATCCTATTTCTTATCAGGGACTCTCGTGGTATCCAATTACTGCACCATTGCACCCCAGTAAAGAAAAGCTAAGAAAAATTCAATTATGTATAGGATGTACGCTACCAAAGGGCCGTTTTAGATTGCACCAGTTGCAGAGACACGATTCAGATTACAAGTCAAACATTGCATATCTGACACCTATGGTGCATTATTTTTGAGTTCACAACTGTCCAATCCACCAGAAAAAGGGTAACTTGAAACCTTATTATCCCAAGTATTTTTTGCATGCTGCATAGAAGCCATTTCAGTACCACATCTTTGTGCTCCTATGATACGACACTACACTGATTTGTCCTACTAGTGCACGCTACGAAATGAACTTACACGTGGTTATAACTTCTTACAAGGGAGGAGTTTTTTAGTCCACTGTACGTGAACTAGTGCTATTCATATTGAAAGGTTCTCACAGATACATTGGGGCAATAAGTCCTCCCTTGTAAAAAGTTATAGCCATATACAAGTTCAATTCTTAACACGCACTAATAGCACTAATAGGACAAATCAGTCTACTGTAAAGTTGGCAAGGACCAAATTAAGGTTAACAAATGATGTGCTCGAAATCAAAGTGTAGGATTTCTTGTTATCTCAAGTTTGTTGTTTCGACCTGTGCAATGTAACGACCCTAAGAAACATTCATTTGTAGTTATATTCGAGAAAGACAAACTTACCGCATTAACACCCATCACTGTCAAGATTGGCCCGGCAAAAAACGTAAGAATGAAAGCTTCTCCCAGCCCTAGGAGTGTGCCAAGAACGAGAGCGGACGAAACGGAAGGAAGACAAGGCTTTTCATTAGCGATATTTGTTACTGCAGATTCCTGGTGCTCCTCATTCCCGTTCAAAGCTGCAAACAAAACGGACTCAGGCTTTCAGAACGCGAAAAGCTAAAATGCACTTAACCCTCTGAGGACGAAGAAACCCATATTTGGATCTCATGTGTTTTCTTTAACAGTTTTGAGGAGCTCATATAGAGATTCTAAATTTTACAAAAACTTATCATTTCCAACCAACACATGCAATGTTTTTCACCCAGTACAATGACGAAAAATATTCTTCCCAGGTATGATCAATTACAATGGTCATATTAAAACTATGAATCCTTCGTCCTTAGAGGGTTGAATACATTTCGGAAATATCCCCACTCAAAGAAAGAGAAAATATCCCCACATAATCAGCTTTCAGTGCCAGCTAGACTGACCTTCCATTGATAGCAACCCTTTCAGCTCCAGAGGCGTTTCAGTGACAACCTCTTTGTCAGAAACATCCTCCGCAACAAACGACGTAGTCACATTCAAAAGTGGCAGGTTGAACATCTTGGAAACAAGGTTAAAGACAGAAATGGAAACACCCACTGCTCCAAGCTCCACTGGACCTGGCATAATCAGACAGTAGAAACTCAGTCCACTTACTGAAACCGAATGAATAATCCATGATAATCAATCAGAAGGAGAATCCCCGTTATGGTGAAATTAAAAAGCTCCTAGCACATGAAAGCATCGTGATGACCCACAAACCAATAAGATATATGTTTCAATATGACTGTCATTTCTATCAAGTTGCCGTAATCCAAAAAAACAGGGTTTTCAATCAAATTAAACTATTTCAGGACCTTTCAGACAGCAATTGTAAAGACCTTCTCATGAGTCATGACCTTCCTATGATCTTCCTCATGGTTGCAATGATGATAAGGAAGTCTTAGGAAGACCGTGATTGTAAAGGTCATGAGAGGATCTTCATATGGTCTCCCTCATGAGAAGGTCTTCCTCCGGTTACAATGATCACACAGAGGTCTTACAGTGAATCAGAGAGACGATTATCTTAATGACGATGCCTAAAAGTCCCTGAGACAGCTTAATTTTACTGAAAGATCTCTTTAACCCACTAAGCTTAGTCTTCACGCTTTTATCGATTTAGAATTCCAGAAAAAATATAATGCAAAACTTTCCAATGTACAGGAGAAGTCATATGCAAAAATTAGTACCTATATGTCCAATGAATGCAGTATCCACCAATGAGGCAAGTGGGTCAGAAGCCAAAGCCAAGAGTGCTGGCAATGCGATGACCGCAATCTCCACACCAAGCTCATCCGCCTTGGCAACATTGCTGCATTGCCAAGAGTGCAAAAACAGAGTCAGTATTAAGACCTTCACAACCACTTCAACAAACGACGCAGCATGTCAAGTGAAATTCCTCCTGCTCCCTCTCGTTATTCAAACAAGCAGTCTTGTATTGGCAAATAGACTAATCGAGTGTTGCTTTTTTCCTCTCACCGTAAATCCTCAAAAAGCCCCCTCAAAGGGTGCCCAGGCTTGTTCATAAGCGATCTCTCTCTCTCACTGGGAGACCTCAGACGCAAAGACCCCAATGACTTCATTCAGCTGCCGCAGTTCCAATCACCACCCCTTTGTTCTACTATCACGAAGTCTCCAATTGCATGGAAAACAGGTTTCCAAAAACGATACAGCAACTCAATCTCAATGCCGGGAATAGCCGCTCATTCCATCACCTGCATCAAACCAACAAAATCAGTAAAGCAGCGCAAGTCACGGCCCTTGCGTATACAGACGGCAATACAGAAGACCGAGCAACATACTATTAAAAAAGAAAGAAATTGGACTCGAAATGGTTCAATGCTCATGCTTCAAAGCTCATCGCTCAAATTCCTGTCAACAGTCCATCAACAAAGCTGAAACTCGGGATACGGAGATGAAAAGTTACAAGAATAGAGACACAGAAGTCTCGGAACAAGAACGTTGCGCGATACTCCACACTCGCACAATACACAATCCATCAATCCATCTTCAAGGAAACACAAAACTCTCATCAAAACCTAAACCACGGGAAGTCTTTATACCGAAGTTGCATCCCTCAAAGCAAGACCCTCGGTAGCCACTTCCACACTCCCCCCGCTTCCAAAAAACTTGTACTCCACCAACAATTGAATGCAACAGAGAGTACGTCCCTGACCCAAACACGTGAACACATACACCGCCTCCAAACGATCCCCGCGCCTCGTGTCTCCCCAACCACCACGATTCACTCGTCCTTATCAAATTTCTCCAAGCAGAAACCCTATTTCGGCGAGCGTGCGCTCCAAGCTAAGACAGAAGCGCTGTCAATTCAATCCTCCCCAGGGCAATACCGGCACCAGCTCACTACTCCGACAAAGGCAATCTGATGCAATCTTCCATAGTCACTATCGATCTCAATTATTCCTGAGGCCGTCAGTGTGGGGGTCTGTCCATTCTACGGGACACAGAGCCGGGCGAGCGCAAGCTTGTCCCAGATAAACCTCCCCAGGGGAGTGTCGAGGTTGCATGGATCGTGACAGCGGCTCCCGCCGGCACGATTTTGACGGGGAATTGCGTCGCAAGGACCTCTCCAACACCTGCGTGCGCCACCGGCCAGATGGGTGTGCTTGCAAGGTACCGTACAACGACGCGAAGGCACTGGAGGGACCCGGAGATTTGAAATTTGTGCAATCTGAAATTCTTGAAACTTAAGGGGAATGGAGGGTAGCGAAGGAATACATTGTGGGTTGTGAAAGGATTTTGTGGGGTGGGATGGAATATTTTGCTCGGGATCGTTGGCTTCGGCGCCGTTTGTTGTGACGAGAATGGAGGCCGCGTTCGGTAGCACTGAGGCAGGTATTATGTCCCTGCGTTGTGAAAGGTGATGACGTGGTGACGACGGCGGGGGGCAGGCATCTATGGATTAACGTGGAATTCGTAGATTTTGGGTTTCTAGGAATTTTCCGTATTTTCTGGGGTGGTCGACGTGGCTGTCGGTACCGGGGAACCCGGGCTGGTTGCGGTGAGAGCTTCCGCAGTGGGAATAGTAACTAGACCGGCAACGGTGTGCTGGGGTTTCTAATAAATTAATGGGGCCCAACGTGCCCGTTACAAGGCACTCCACCTTAGCGGTCGCCGGCACACGTTTGGCACATTGGGCAATTCTGATGGGAGGTGCAACAATACATGCGCAGGACGTTACAAAGTGGTCATCCAAAGTGGTCACACAAGGTGGATCTTGTATTGTGAATTTTGTGTTTTGTAGGATAATTGTAAAAAAAAGTTCCCTATTTTGTGCCATATTAATTCCATGTTCTTCACCTCTTCTGGCAAATTCAAGACCTCTACTTGCAAATATGAATTTCAAAATTTCAAAATTTTCATCATGTGTGGCAAGTAAAAATTCCTATGTTTTCATAGGGATAAATTCATCCTAAACGGTTCACTTCCTAGGACCAGTTTAATCTCCTACAATATATGTTACCGTGAGATTCTTTAACCATGAATGCAAAGTTGAGCCCTAATTGGCACTAAATTAGTCAACTAAAGTTAAATTTCTTTAGTCATTGCTTGACATAGTAAGATTTAGGAGGTGGAAGACATGAAGAACAACGTGTAGCATTTCCAATCCATTGTTGTAATTATGTGAGACCTTTTCACTTCATAGGGATGGATATTTAATAATATTCATAATGAGACTATTTAAATCTCACGAAGAGATTGGGGGCTAATTGTTCCTTGCTCAACTCTTGAAGGATATATTTTCCAAGTAGAGAATATATATATATATTCATATTCTATCATAGGTTAATTTTAAACTTGTATTCAATCCATGAAATTATAAAATATACACCACTTTTTCATCATCCTTCATACGAATATCCTATGAAGATTGTATAGCACAAATAGTGAATAAAAAGCATGGAAGTAAAAGAGAAAGAAAAGTGATTGGCTAAAAGACATAATAAACAAGCACAATTATAATTGGATAAAATCAATGATAGTGTCCAAATGTGTAATCTTCTAATGCAACAATGCTCCAATTGCATGGTATGAGTTACTCAAGGTACATACTCACTTCAAAATACTTAAGGACCAATTTCTTTGGAAGGTTAGTAGTAGTCTTTATAAGTACACACTATTGCTTATTAGGATCCTCCAATCTTAATTGCAAATTGACATGATACTATATAAGAATGCTCATACATGATCTCTAGAACTTTAACCAAAGTAGTTTTACATGATAGGCAATAGATTTAAGAAAAGATAAATCTTCAAATGATTTAGATTTTATGAGCTCTTACCAATGATACAAATGCAAGCCAAAGGAGAATCATTAAAGTAGGGACACCCCAAAGGGCCATTTTTTTAGTATGCAAAATTACTAGACTAAACTAGTCAAATTTTCATATTTTCTTGATGACAAATGAAAGTTTAGGTTCCAATGGGAAAGAGAATGCAACAAAAGTTATGAAGAATCAAAGGGGTTTTTTTATAGATGTTCTAAAATTGTTTCTTCAACATAGGTACATATTGATTTTGGACATGTACACAAAGTGATGACAATGATAGTTTTAGGCAGGATGCAATTTCGGGTGTACTCACCTTAACTAATACTCCCTCTATCTTGAAACAAATCCAAGGGTTTCCAAATATATTTGTCCCAAATTAAATTCAAAATAGCTCTCCACAACTTGATCAACAACAATTGAAGCTAGTTGAAACACCCTAAAGGAAAAGAATCTGTAGATACTACATTCTAAAGACTATTCTATAAACCAATCCCACATACAAAGCAAATCAAAATGCAACCTCTAACCAACCAAAGGTGATGAATTCAACCCACAACTATATTAAAACTACTATTAACAAATCTCTTGATGAGAATTTCATGGAGTTGAATCACAAGACATCATCAAAATTGAATACAAAGGACATCATTGGATTGCATTGCACCAATAGTGGTCGGAAAAAAATCCAAATCAATATTTACACAATAGAAATCCACACTACTTTAGTAAAGAAATTTCTTTAGGAATCAATACAATTTTTGGCCAATGTGTCTACCATCTTACTTGGATTTTCATCAAAATTTAAAAGTTTGTATAATCTATTTAGATCAACACTCAAGAATCCATCATTGACTCTTCATTGCTATTGGAAAATTTTGTACTTAACTCTCTAGAAACTAAAGAACTCTCTAAAATTTGCACATTGTCAATGACAAAGAATTTTAGATTACACTTCTAATTTTATCAAGGATATTTGTGATGAATTCAAATTTGAGAGTTCTACAATTGAGGACTTGAAAAATCAATACCAATATTGAAAACATCTAGGCTTTCATAATCGACATGACAAGTTGTCAACATTTCAGAGGGTTAGTGAGCATTATCACATTGCAAGACAAAACTTGAGATGTGATGTTGTTAGTAAGTAGAACACGACACAAACAAAAGGCTTTTAAATTTTATAATGGGCCACTTTGACGTCCACTGCCCCAATCATGACCTTGACTCAAATGAAGGGCTTTTGGATTTTATAATGGACCACTTTGATGTCCATTGCCCCAATCATGACCTTGACTGTGTTGAAGGAATTTGCTTTATATGTTTGAACCTTGTAACTCTCTACACAATCCATTCTTTAAGAAAAGTTAAAGACTACTTAGAGGTTGTTCTTTCACTATAAACTTTTGAAATGATTCTAAAAGCACTATTGTAACTACTCAAGGAAGGAAGAACCAAGCATAATTTACAACCTCAAAGATGAGGATGCTAACGAAAATTCCATCATGCAAATCAAAGATCCGAAGACTAAAATTTAGCCCATAGTGATCTATCAAAAAAGCCTACTAAATGCAACCATTAATGCCTATCAAGGTTTATGCAATCATCAATGCAAGGTGAAGAATGACAACACTAAATGTAAAAATGGTGGTAAGAGGACACATTATTTACATACTCAAAACAATCTTCATGCATGCAATCCTCATAAAATAATAGTTCAATAGTTGAAATTTACAATGCATGTATGATACTATTGTCTAAAAGTCATGAAAGTTAAAATTCCAAATAGCCACCAAGTTAGAATTTCAATAGACAAGAATAATGGTGCTACTAGGCATGAAGGTTGGCATGAAGGTTGAAATTCAAATAGCCAACAAGTTAGAATTCCAATATACAAGAATAATGGTGGTACATTGAGTAAGCACATATAATTACAATAACAAACATTTGCACTGCCATTATGCCGAGTGATTGGTGTGCACCCCCCTGTTATATTTTCCATAACAGGGTGCTGCACACCAATTACCTAGTTCATTTCAGATGTGTCCCTGATTTATTTCAGTGTGAACAAGAAATAAGAAAAAGTTCTACGAAAACTCAGGACCTTAATTGTGGTGAACACTAATCCACCCCTGCAGAAGCAATATTATGGTTTATCTACAGGTTATTGGTAGCGCCAGGTGATCACGTAACCTCAGTCCACTTACAGAATACTATGGTACTTCCATTACATTACAAAGGTCGACCAAATTAGGGACTGGTCCATGTGCAGAAGCAGGAAATTTGGAAAAATTCTAACAAATTGAATCAGTGAGCTCTTGGCTCAAAAATACTCTCAAACTTCTTCGAAGAGAAACAATCTTCCGAAGACCAACATAATGATTCAGAATACTTTACACCTGGAAGTCTAGACCCCAAAGGATTGTGAACAGAATTGTTTGTGGGATTCTCCAGTCTCATACCCTGGGTCAGGAGCACGTGTTGCTCCATCATGTCCAGTAGCCCGTATGAGGACCAATCTCATATTCTAAGTTGTACCAAAAGACACCCACTCCATCATCCCCTTCTACCTAAAATGCTTGAAAGACTCTAAAGTATGCTGTGTCATAAATGAATTGATAAAGTGCAAGAGAGGGAGACGACTACCAATCTTCCGCAGGATATTGCCAAGTTCATTCTGCGTCCCAGTCAGCCCCCATATATTCAAGATCACGTCCTTTTGCGATCTTGACAAATCTTCAAGCAGACCACCAGCTATGCATTGAACTCAGGTCCGCTGCATCTGGAGGCATTTCTTGATTGCGTCAATGCGTGTAAGCTAAAGAATTTTCGGGCAGCAAAGCTGAAAGAATTGAAACCACGATCTTAACAGAAGGTTTGAAACCGTAACGCTGTTCTCACCACATCTGATCTCTTTGAGAAGTCATATCCCTGACAACTACAAGTGGCTGCAATTTTCAAGAAATTGAGAAGCTCAGGCCCATTGGTCAACAAGCACATCGTTATCTGCCTTCCTGCAGATCTTCAGATATTACTGTTGTTCTTGTCAAGGGATCGTTCTCAATTCCAACGAGACCCGAAAAGGGACCCGATGAGAACATGGATGATGAGCCATCGGATCCAAACGTAGTGACAGTGGACCTGTGGGCATGTCGCGTGGTCGCAAATGATCTATTAGAAGCAGTAACAGATGTAGGAGTATCCACAGGACCTTCCTTCTCGCCTTCGCTGCTCATACCTTTTTCTACATCACGACCAGAAGCATAATCTTGAGTGCGAGTAACCGACTTTAGTTGCTGAACTACTTCACCCATTGTTGGCCTATCACTTGATTCAGGAGCAACACAGCTGCCAGCTATGGTGGCCACATGCGTGAAGTCCACGAGAGGGAACTTGCCTCCCATCCGAGGATCTGCTAGCTCATGAAGCTTGCTTCTCTTTTCTATCAGTGGCCGAGCCTACACGGAAAACAAGGATGATTAGCAGCTACAACTTTTCAGCGCGTTTATCGACCTACCATAGGAACTGAAAAAAGAGGAAAGGGACAATTTGTAAGGTGGGAAAGCCTCACCCAAGCCACTATGTTTTCCTCCCCAGGAAGCCGGTTGTAATCGACCGGTTTTCTGCCTGACAACAACTCCAACATTACTACTCCAAAACTGTAGACATCACTCTTCACCAATAGGTGTCCGGTCATAGCATATTCGGGTGCGACATACCTGCCAGACAAGAGATAAAGATAGAGAAGAA
Organism: Pseudoscleropodium purum; assembly: GCA_963969395.1. Classification (NCBI taxonomy): domain Eukaryota; kingdom Viridiplantae; phylum Streptophyta; class Bryopsida; order Hypnales; family Brachytheciaceae; genus Pseudoscleropodium; species Pseudoscleropodium purum. The sequence continues at coordinate 9,543,262 of OZ017797.1, forward strand.
TCAGAAGTCATCCATAAATTCTAGCAATGCATAATAGAGAATAACCAGTGAACAATGATTGAATGAAAATCACCTAAAGGCACTACTGTAGATGAATGATGGAAAGGAAGGTTACAAATACCCGAAAGTACCCATCACTCGTGTAGATACATAGTCCTGTTGACCTTCTGGGGCCGATCTGGCCAACCCAAAATCGGCTACTTTAGGACTGAAGCTGTGCTCCAGTAGTATATTGGAGGCTTTGAAGTCTCGGTGTATCACACAAGGCTGACAATCTTCATGCAAATAAGCCAATCCCCGTGCTGCTCCCAAGGCTATTTTCATGCGTGTGCTCCAATCCAGCGGATCACGTGATACACTCAGAGGTCCTACACACCAAGCAGGTCTCACCTTTTGAGAACACTCGAGACTGACTTAACTCCAGCACGATCTTCAGATATGACCAATCGAACAGTTCAAGTAGCATCTAAGCAACTTCATACGAGGGAAATCGTAACTGGCTAAGTTAAATTGGACACAAAAGCAACTATATATTATGCACAACAAGTGCCGTAGCAATGGCAGAACCAGCTTATCAGAACTCAAATAATAACTTTGAAATATTTTCTTATACATTAATTCAGAAAACCTCTGCTTCAGTTTTCATTGTATATCTTCCACATGCTTAAACCCTAACAAACAACGGGTATTAAAGGCAAAACAAGCCCTTACCATGCAGCCAGGATTCAAGACTTCCATTTGGTATCAGTTCATAACATAGTAGTTGCTGAAGAGGTTCGAGTGAATTGAAGAATCCCAACAATTTTACCAAGTGACGGTGATGCAGTCGGCTTAGCATCTCTACCTCCACCATAAATTCCTTGTCTCCTTGGTTTCCTCCACTTGTCAGCTTCTTTATGGCCACTTCAGTACCGTCCTTCAAAACTCCTCTATAGACCTTTCCGAACCCCCCTTCTCCAATGAAGCATTCCACTGAGAAGTCATTGGTTGCTTCCTGCAACTCTTCATAGGAAAAATCTCTAATGTTTGAAGGCCTAGGAAATGACTTCTCACGGGTGACAACCATTCTCGTTGAAGACGTCTCAGGAGGAATCGAAACTGCACTCACGGCTGCAGCTGGATGCGTCAAAAGGTAAGATTTCTCTACCAACAACACAACATTCTCTTGGTGCTACATGCTAATAATCAATAGATTTGGAGCACGGTATCTAGATGATCTCTATGCCATCATAGCATCAATTTAAGTGCTGAAGACGCCAGTCACCCAACTCAAAACTTCTATCAAATAGGGTAAGGAAAATATTTCAACAAAAACAAGTCTAGTCTCCATTATACATCATGCACGTGCTCGGATAAGTACTTGAAAAGTACAAATAGAGAAGACGCTTTATGAAGCTCAAAAACTGCTAGACCTCAATCAGATCATTCGAACCAATCTGCTAAAACACAATTCGTAAACACTAAGCAGGTTTCACTGCGTGAAGTATTAAAATAATACATGTTTCAATCATGTAGTGCTGTAATTTGAAGTTATTAGTACCTTTATTCGGAGCTTCAGGATCCTTGACGTCTTTCTTTCTACTAAAGACTCTCCAGATGACACATGCCAAAATTAGTAATACTAGGAAGCAACCAGCTGCGACTACGCCTATCAACCACCTGTGCCAGTGAATTCCAGAGGATAAATTTCCATCAGCTGTTGAATTCCCATCTTGAAGAGGAGGAGGTGATCCCGGTGCAACACTAGGACCTAAGCTGCCTGCCGCAACACGTTGCCATTAGTACTAGCACTAGAAAGGTCAAAATCCTAATTGCACAATTAAGTGTGGACGAATTCAAATCCACTACAAGACAAAAGCAAAATTTCAACGAAGACATTGACAAAGGAATTAAATATTGATCTTTTCGGAAGAAAATCAAGTATAACATTAAGGTTATAACTTTCAATATGAATATAGTAGAGCCATCAGACACAACTCACCGATTGGCGGAGGAGGCAAGAATGCTGTGACGCTCACAACAGTGTAATTGCTGAACAAAATATTACTGAATGTCACCGAATGCGAGGTGAGAGACTTGTTGATACTCTCAATCTCTGGAGAAGAAAAAGCTAAGCCTTCAAGAGGTCCAAGATTGACGACCATGTTGAGAGAAAAATTATTGCCAAATTGGAATGCCTGAATCTGCACCTGAATGTCTGTGAGGCCAAGTTGGGAAGCCAATTCATGCTGAAATTGAGATGTCAAGTTCGTGAATGCACTAGAAGCATTTTCCATGTCAAAAACAACTTTAATAGGGTAGACACACTCGCAGTCTGAAACATTGGATCCAGGTCTGGCAATCATATTGGTGGTACAGCAACCTGCACGAAAAGATGCGCCATCAGGCCTTAATAAGTGGAATATATTGTTAGTTGCATAAAAGCACATCAGAAGAGTAACCTACGCGATTCAGACCGTCACCAGGACAGCAGACCATCTACAGCTCCCCATTGCACAACTATGGAGACAAAAACAACAGCTATGACACTGGGGTAAGTTCTCGAGTGACACCATTAAACCTTTGTAGCCAGAGTGATTCTCTTTAATTAAATTTTCAACTTGGCCATTCGCAAAATTGGAGAGATGAAGGCAAGGCACCATCCTTTACAGGGATGCAAAGAATAGATTGGATAAATAGATAGCTTGCAGATAAAAACCCGCAAAGTAATAAGATAAAAACGTGTCGCTCCTGAAGATGCAAAACACAAAGTGGAACTCCAAAAAGCACAAATATTGAGAAGATTCATACCAGAAGGATTAGGAGAAGGAGCGGTGGCATTAGAATACGGCGCAGGTCCATCCTGAAAACTCGGGGGAGTTGATATTGGGCTGTAGGCAGGAATTGGAGTAGGTGCATTTAGCGGGGATGAAACAGGACCTACAGCGTCAACGACAGGAACAGATTCCGCTGGGAGAGTCTCAAGGGAGTTTCTGGACTTGTGTGCAACTGGAGAGAATGGGGCACCGTAAGTAACGTGTATTGGCGTTGGTAATAGCGATTCGGGAGAAGTTGGATCCGGATAAAGCAAAGTGGAAAGCAGCCGTCTCTGAGGTGCAAATACAGCTGCGATTGCCCCAACGAGCTAACACTTTAGATCAGGAGATTCAGGAAGTAAATGACTTAAATCACAAAATTTAATACAACAATAAGAAAAAAAGAAAAAAAAGAAAAAAGAAAAAAATCGTTTTTTGACGCAACCATATGAATTTTCAAGTACATGAATACTATTTAATTCAAGAGTAATCAAACGATAATTCATGATCAAGTAGACTTAGTTTCCTTCCGCTGACAGAAAGCTGTACGTGCTAGCTACAGTGAAATTCACGAATTCTGGTTCCAAGGAAATATCTTCGAAGTATTTTCCATGGCTGCATAAAGTGCTCCGCAGTCAAGCAGCACGACGACTCACAGAGCCAAAATCCACGAGCCGTGTACCTGAGAGTGATGGCTGAAGTCCACCACAAACCTCCGGAGGCCAAACGGAGAAGCAGAGAACACATAACCCGACGATCAACACATGAGCAGACCACCAAGGCATAGCTGCTGATTTAGTCTAAAGATAGCTTTCCAAAATAATATCTTGCGAGCTTTGTCACTGGTGTGGATCCCATGTCATCACCATCGTCAATGTTTTCCTTCGCCACGTTAAGATAACTAATACAGACAGATCAAGTGCTGAGCCTGCTTTATATGTCGATCGTATATCTCCCAGTCTCTTACAAGCCAGATCATCCCTCTCCAAGGCTTTACAGTTAGCTGGGCCAAAGAAATCCCCCGGTAACTGCTCCTTCGGAGTCATCTGCAAGCAGTAACGCAGTTTGCATGTCGGAGAGCACTGGTTTGAAATGAAAAACATGAATGTCCTTCTTCAGCCACTTTCGATGCCAGTTAAGCATTGAAGTGCCACTTCTTCCGCTAAACCTGATTGGGAAGTTGACCTAGGGCAACAATGACAGAATTTGGCTCTGCCATCCAAAATCGGAAGAAATCCTGAAACCCTCTGGGGTGCTCGTATTTCGCGGGGTCCCTTCGTTAGACTGGCTCACTGCACAGCTATCCTGATGAGCTCCTCATTCGGCTAGTTCTTTTCCACTTATGCTTCCGGGCTCTCCTAAAGCGAATTTTTGAGAAGGAAATCGATATGCAAAGTGGCGTCCTCGAACTTGCACAGAGCACATGATTCTGCACATTTCAGTAAGTATGGTTTATAAGCCCCAATGAAACCACACGCTACGCAAATAGTAGGTGAGCAAACATTTCAGAGGAAGGCGGAGGTATCCTGCTAAGGATAGTACTCTTATTGTGAAACAGGCCTGAACAGATAGCATGTCCATCAAGGGACATGATTGTCCTATAGAGCACAAGGAGGATCCCGGCAATAAGCAGCTGCGTATCTGCTTCGCACAGATCTGGCCATCGCGAAACCCGTATCAGCATCCTAGCCGAGGCTCAAGTGTCAGACATTCAACTAGCTAAACATTCAAACTTGCCGTTATGTCCACTACCTGGAATGACCTCGATCAGCATTATCAGACGTTCACCCCTACCGTACTAACCACAATCACAAAAACCGATGAGGATGTTACGTGCAATAACCTAACGGCATGTCATCGCAACGACTGGAACGCGAACCTCGAGGATGAAACTGAGAATCAGCTTTCAAGATTTGCGGTACCTCACAAGCACCCGGTCGTATGTTCGAATAGTCCAGTCCTGCGATTCATATCAACCAACTCCGTCCACATTCTGCCGAAAGAAGGGTAGGGGTTATCCCCTTGTCGGTAGAGCACAGCCGACCAGATCCGTGCAGAGAAAATCGATCAACTCAATGGCGAGCCTCTTCCTCTATCCTGTTGTCGGCTCGGCAATGGAAGCCGCACCCGTACACTTTGCTCGCATGACTAGTGTAGTGCAAAACGATGTCTAACTCAACGTCTCTGAAGTGCAAATTTTCTGCAAGTGTAAGAATCAGAGTCGAACGTTCCAAGGCCGTTCAAGGTCGCCTTCAGACCAGCATAATTATATACTACTTGCTTCCATAAAAACACAGGGCTCTATTTATGAATCAAGAAATCCTGTGCGTCTTGCTTGAGACGAACGATCCGCATTGTTGCACATTCACCAGATATTACAGCAGCTACATGGGAGGATAAACCACTGGTTGTCAAAAGTATGTGACAAAGCGCGGAAATCTGAACTACGTATTGCCCTCCACTGCAATGCCGGGAGAAGTTTTTGATAGGAGAGGAGAGGCGTACCATTAGGACGTCACCATCGACAGCATCAAGATAAAGCTGACAACAGCTGTCCTGACGCTCAGGCTGCAGGCGCTTCAAATTAGCTCCTAAAGCAGGATGATTAACATAACCCGTCCAGGCTCTCACTGCGATGCACTACGTTTAATGTACTTCCAGGTTTTGCGAGCAGGTAAAACTGAGCCTCCATTGAAGAGAAGTTCATGAGGTGTCATCGAGAATAAGAGTGAGATGAGCATTCCCGTGTGGTCAGTGAATCATAGGAACCGACGGAACCCCTTTCTGGCTAAGTGATTAAAGGCAAACGATGAAAAAAAGCTCTCCAACCATAAGCTCACTGGAAAGCGATTGAACTCAAGCCCGCACAGAACAACAAGAGCAACTAAAGGACAGATTATGCCTGACGTTCAACTCGAGTCAATGCACCTACTGATTTAACTTCTGTTGATCCTGTCAGAACTAGAACACGAGGTGCAAATCGAGCAGGAGCCAATCTCGATTCCACTGAAACAACGACGGGCATCACAATGCAGCCACAGCACCGCACCTACCACGACCAATTCGAAGCCAAATGAAATCCAACTAGTTCTCCTCCAAACGAATCAAAATTAGCTTCAGCACAGTTTTGTCCTTCACTCCCCTCACCTACATCAACAGCAGCAGCACGCACACACCTACACCTCCCAACGAATCACCACGCACGGATTAAAACGTCCGGACTACAAAACACAAATGAATAAATGCTCCCCCCCCCCCTCTCTCTCTCTCTCTCCCTCTCTCTCTCTCCCTCCCTCTCTCTCTCTCTCCCCTAGGTCGCCCCGCCTTGGCTCACACACACGTCACAAACGACGACACCTCTCGCTCCAGTCCACAATCAAGTAAGCAATCACAAACGCCCTGCGCGCAACCTCATCAAGACCACTCCGGACCGCGCTCACCACACCGATTGCGCCCTCGTGTGTCTCGTTTTCCCGCTCGTTCCGTTTGCACTGACGACGTACCGAAGCTGCGAAAAAAGCCTTTTTCCAGCGAAAACTCGTGACACCGGAGAATCCGATGAAACGGATTCGCTCACCGCCTGCCTGCTGCAACTGAAGATGCAACAGCAGCAGCAGCAGCAGCAGCAGCAATGATCGGCCTGGCTGGCGTTGGGATTTGAGAACGCTCACAGCAACGGAGCGAGCGACTAGTGTTGTGTTCTTGCATCGCGGCCAAAAATGACGTAGACCCCCAATGAATGAGGCGAATGGACACGCCAACGAAGGACTCGGGAGGGAGTCTAAGGTACTGCTTACGACTGTATGATACCGCACACCACAATCATTCATACGCCCAGTCTAATACCATACCCACACTATTCTCCCTGTTTTTTTCCCAGACAGAAAAAGAGGGCTGATCTCACTGTTCTTCATCCTGATCTCATCCATCTGTCGTACCGGTTCCGCCCAGACAGACCCGGCCCATGCTAGGCGGCCAGTCATTTTCAGGCAGAGAATGGAAACCTACCCACTCTAATTCTACACTGGGTGCCCTGTAGTGATTTTGTATTCTTGCTCTAAGTCTCTGTTTGTGGGTATTATTCTTTTGTTGTTTTCCTCATCCACTCTAATTCTACGCAACCACTCTAATTCCTCTACGCAGCCTTGGATCAAACCGCAGATGCTCTGGTGGCGGTATTATATTCTTGTTCATTTTCGCTATGGTGTCTGTGGGTAGTTTACAATAAAGTCTAAATAACACATTTTTTGGATTATGTTTTTAATCAGGCCTAATAGGCACTTTACTAATTCTACTCAGCCTTGGATTAAGCCGCACTTGCTTTTGTGGTGGTATTGTATTCTTGGTTTGTTGATTTTGCTATGGTGGCTCAGGGTGCTAAGGGTGGGTTGGTACAACAAGTCAATACTATTTTGACCCTGTTTATAATTAGGTAGAGTGGTAGTTAGTCACTAATTTTCTTACTCCTACAAACTTGCTGGGGTGGCTGCTGTGGATAGCTACGACAATGTATTTTTTTCCCAAAAAAAATTGAAGTAGGTGGAATGACATGGCTATCATCCATATGGGTTTGTTTATTATTGATATTTGAATTCTTTTACTTCATCTTACATTGAATTGCAAACAAAGTGTTGATATTCATTTTTCAGGGGAAAAAAGAAAGTGTCATATTCACTTTATGGTACTCATTGGAATGGGTACTTCAACCCCTAACATCACAAGGTCTTTTTTCCATAAAAAAAACACACTCAAAAACTGCCATTTCTATTGGAAAAACAAAAAACTATAATAGTTGGGGGGTGCATATCTAACTATAGGATCTTGCACTATGGTAGAGTAAGAATGTTTGGAAGAAATTTCAAAAAAATTGACAATGTAGATTGCAAGATATTTGCATTTGAAGTGAAAAGAGTGAATATTTTTTCACTTGACATGATTAGAATATGAGACTATGAATCTCGTTAGCTTAAATTTTTTGCACTAATGATGTATAATTTATAATTTCTTTTACGTTGAAGAAGTGAATTGAAAGTTTAGGGAAAAAAATTCAAAAACATCACTTATATAGAAGCCAGTTCAAGATTGAAGGGAAACCTAAAACATTAGTAGCTTTAAGATGGAATTGAAACACACTAATCTCAGTGGTGAGATTGTTCTAACAAGAAATCTTAATCTTGTGCTTTTTTTTAAATTGTGAAAACTAAGTTTAGAAATGAATCCTATAAGTTGTTTTTCCAAGAAGATTCTTTGATTGCCCAAAAATCAAGATTGTCTGTGACATTCACATAACAAGTCCAAATGAAATGAATAAAAACTTCCTATGTAGATAAAAATGCAATCTATGAGAAAATAATTTTTAAATTTGTTGATTTTAAGTTTTTGTGGAACCTTTGTTATACTTGCCAAACTAAAATTTGGGCTTATTTTGCTATAACCTTTGCTTCCAAGCATTGATTGAAATAAAAGTTATATTTCCAAACAGCTTATGTATTTTTCTATCTTCACAAATAGTTTCAAAAAATCATGATGAATGTTGAAACCATAGGAGAATAAGGAGACTATCCAAAATCCATTTTGTTCACCAAGGAATCAATGGGACTTTAGGGGTTTAAAATATGAAAAATTCAGTGGTTTATTTTATTGAAATTTTTGGTTAAATAAATCTATCAACTCAAACTTAAGATTTGATATTCTTCACTCTAAGAATTGATATTGGTATAATCACCTAAACTTTTTAAAATGAGAAAGAGCAATATAATAGATATTTTATGAATTTTTATAACTTTGAGAAATTACCCCAATACATGTTCTTAGAATGTAATATAAACTTTGTCAAGGTATAATATACTTTTGGATTTTTATTTTTTATTTTTTATTAGTCATTAATCCCTAAAAGAACAACTATCCATTCAACGGACACTTGAAAGCTTAAGTAAGGTTGCATGAAGTCAACTTTTAATGTATGTTCACAAAATTTTGACACAATATGGGGACATTCAATTTCTCAAAAATTTCTTTTAAAAAATTGATTGGATGCCTAGATTAAATTTTACATTACCCTCAAAAAATTGTGTTGTTGGGGCAATTTAGGCTATTTTTTCTGAATTATATAACAAAAATCCAATTTACACCAATCTATGACATTAAGTCAAATTACTACTATCAAACTATATTAAGTATTTTATAATAGATTAATAAATTTATGATATTTTCCACATGTTAATAAAACTTTTTTGTGCAAGTGTTGATGTTTTGAAAATTCTTACAAATTCTTGTGACTTTTTTAGTTTGATTTGTAGAGAGATTTCAATAATTATAATGTTTTTAAAAAATAATTGATATTTTTCTCTAAATTGAGGATTTTGGAGTACTAAATAGTATTTATCAAATCTATTATAAAATACTTAAATATTTATTATTGATTTGATAAATATTTTATAATTAGAAAATAGGACTGAAAAATATATACTATTGGGTGTGACCTTTAAATCAATTTACTATGATTTTCATTGGAGAGGTTAGGAAAATTATTTCAAGTGCCAAAATTGTTTCACAAACAAGTTTATGAGTCTTCACCCATTTATTTGCGAAGTCTAAATGTGAGTTTTCATTTGTGAGAGCATCTGATTTCACATTGGAAAGAATATAGAATATAGTGTAAATTGGATTTTTGTTATATATTAGCAAATTCATATTCAACTTTTGAATTTAGAAGAAAAAAATATTCCTTAAGACCTAACAAAATCAATAAATTTTGACTCCTCAGTCCTCACTGAGTGAGTTTTTCCTAGCACTTACAAGTATTTTTGGACAATTGTACATTAAATCATGTTAGTTACATATTTACTAAATTCCAAAAGTAAAATTGAATTTTCTCACATATTGAATCTTTTTTTTATTTTAACTTCCCATAGAAGAAGAAAAAATTTAAAAAAGGCAATGCAGAATGCATTGCTTATGCCAACAACTAAGGTAAAAACACCCCAAAACTGTTGTATACCCATTCCTAACAAATAGCTTTCAATTGAAAGTCTCTCCCGAAGTGCAATTAAACCATCTCCATACTCGATTGCAATTCATTGACTACTCATCCTTTGGATTTTGGTTTCCTGACAAAGCTACATGACAATTTTAATGGCAAGCCTAGGGAACTTTTAATTTGAAAATTTGTAGTAATTACATGTCTTATCTAAAAACATTGACTAATTTTTGTTCTAAAAATCTATGATTTTTAATTCCTAATACCACAAAAATATTTTTTTCTTCAAAAAAATGACTTGCAACTATGGTGAATTAGTTATATTTGACACCTTTGGGTGTTTTCACCATATACCCCAATTATCCATTCCAATACAAATTCTCTTTATACAAATCTACCCCAATTTTCCATTTTAGACCTCTTCATGGCAATTAAAATTTCCCCTTAGTAGTTATAGTAGCCGACCCATCTCTAATCACCTCCCTCATTCTCCTGATATAATCTATTCTGTTTCTAATTGGCACAAGATGAACAACGATAATTTATGGCACAGTTCCCAACGCAGTTATGGCACATTATTATTGGCTACAAGACCCACAATATTGCGACCAGACCTTGGTTGATTTCGCAATCAACCTGTGGTCAGAAATAAAAAGGTCTGTATCACCATTACAGGTCAAAGAGAATCTTCCACTAAAATATTCATAGTAATTCATCGTTTCGTGTAACAAAACCCTATAAAAAAAATACAAAATCCTTTCTGTACATGGGAAAAATTACGAATTCAAAAAAACCTATACTCTAAATATGCGTAATTGCTTAAGCGGTTGGAAATGGGTATGTCTACCCTAAGTGAAGTCTGCTGTAGGTCAAGGTCAATGTGATGAGACTCACGCATCAGGTCTGACCGACTCTGTTCCCACTGCCTTGCAGACCCCCATTCCGTCCTGTTCAGCTTTTCTCTCTCTTTTATTACCAGTTTACCCTTTACGCGTGCTGCTATTCGTTTGTTTGTTTGTCTCTGGTCTGAAAACTGAAGAGAATAACCATCATCGCCAACATTATTACTCATCCCCTTCATTCATTGATTTGTGAATGTCTTGTGTTGTGCGTCTTCATGACTTGCAATGACCATTTTCAACTCATTGGATGTGAGATTTTTTTTTTTACTAGAGTTGCTCGAGTTCGAGGAGTGATGCGTTACCGTACGTAAGGTGGTTAGATTTGGCATAAATGAAGCCATTTGGGGAGAAATTTTGAAAATGACTCGTGTCATGTTAGAATGTGAGGAGGACCTTTTAAAAATCTAATGGACATAGTATGGTCACCAAACTCTTGGCCCTTAACTCCTAAGGATTTTTGACTATGTTTTCACCAAAAACACTTAAAAAATGGCCGCTTCTAATACAAATATCAAATTTTAGAAGAAAAACATTTTTGGATACATGTAACCGTGGGATCTTGTAATACACTAGTTTGAAAAGATGGGGAATTTTTAAAAAAAAATTCCACCATGTAAATTGCAAGATATTAGTGTTTGAATTGACAAAAACTCTTTTTTGAGCCTTAAAAAAAAAATAGGGTAGCTGCACTCCAAAAAGTCACATTTGAATGAAAAAATGTCTAAAATGGTGGTAAGTCTTTGAATTCATTCTTCAAGGAAAGTTGGCTATGTGCTTGAATTTTTTTTAATTATTTGGAATTGTACAATAGATAGGGGAAAAATAGTAAGTAGAAAGAAGTAGCAAATGATTCAAAACACTAAATTGTTAAGAATTTAATTATGGAATTGTAAAATGCAAATCCCAATGGTTGTAATAAAGTACTAAACAATCTACATGATATGTTTTTATTTGATTTTTTCAAGAAATATTAAAAATTGAGTTAAATAAAAGAGTCAAAAGTTTATTTTAGAATAGGGAATCCATAATTGCTCGCAAACTACAACATCTCATATTTTTCATCTCATAAATCAAAATGGAATGATTCAGGGCTTTCCACACAAATATATATAATTTCAAATTTTTATTTTTGAAAAAAGTGATATTTTAAGAATTTTTGGATTGCCCACTAAGCATTGAAAATTGCATATCATACAATAGTTTTTGAATTGTGTAATCAAAAGTTATGAAAATTGTTGGGCCTTAAAGATACTCTTTGGATACATGTTGTGTGAAAATTTCAAAGAAAAAAAAGGAAAAATCCCATTCATAGTGAATTGCCCAAAACTGCTATGTTGTCAAAAAAAATGCAGTTTGGTCTTTTAGGGGTTAAAAGAAACAATTACTTGCATAAAATTGAGTTACAAAAGTTACCTTGGTGGCTTTGCAGTCTTTTTAGAAGGGTTAAATAAAGATTTTAGAAAGATTGGCTAGTGCACTTTCAAGACAGTCATCCAACTCCTAATCCCTAAAAGACAAGGGGTGCAAAAATTCATGTTGCAAAAGCTACTTGGTGGTCTTGTTAATAGTATTTTACTTGAGTTAACCCCTAAAGGACCAAGGCCTTTTTTCTACCAAAAAACACTCAAAACTGCCATTTCTATAGTAAAAAGTAAAAAGTATTTAAAATTTGTTTTTTTTTCACATATAACCATATTATCTTACATCTAACTAATATGACAATGTGTGGAAAAAATTTCAGAATTTTTGACCACACAAATTGCAAGATATCTACGTTTAAAGTAGAAAAATCAAGTTTTCAGCACATTATGAGACTAGATTTTTTGACTTTGAACATTTTTAACTCTAATTTTTTGCACTATAGAGTTTTGAGCTTTAAATTTTATAGTATATAATTGAGTTGAGAGTCTAGGAAAAAAATAATAATTCAAAAAAACTTAATTTTTATTCTTTAAGAAATTATTAAGTAGAAGTAGGTATGAGATAGAAGGAAAATCTAAATTATTAATATCTTTAAAATGGAATTCAAATGCACTAATACCAATGGTGAGATTGTTTTAGCAAGCAAGATAAACCACGTGAAACTTTTTTTTTGTAAAAATTGTAAAAATTGCATTAAAAAATGAATCCTACAAGTTATTTTTTCAAGAACATGCTTTAATTGCCCAAAAAACAAGATTGTCTATAACTTTCTCATAATGAATCCAAATGTAATAAATCAAAGCTTTTCATGTACAAAAGAACATAATCTAAGAGGAAAAAAAAAATTTTAATTTAAATTTCTGAATTTTTTTTTGCTGCTCTACATCCCTTGTTTTGAGCTTATTTGGGCATAACTTTTGTTCCCAAGCACTAATTGAAAAAAAAAAAATCATATTCCCCAAAAGCTAATCAATTCTTCTATCTTCAAAAAAAGTTTCAAAAAATCAAGAAATAATTTCAGCCTGTAGGTACCTGCCCGAAATCCCATTTGTCCCCTGAAGAGACAATGGTCCTTTAGGGGTTAAAGAGAGATTTTACAAAGATTAGGCTAGTGCACTTTGTGTACATTGTACAGTGGTGTACCAATCAAATTGGCATTTTCAAATTCACAGTGAAAGACATTTTAGTAGTGACAACTTTGACAGCCTCTTAAAAGCTGGAAAGTTGGAATTTTACCATGAAATTTTGTCACAACATCACCATTATGTTAATAACATGTGTACCAAATCTATAGGCCAAAAAATTCACCAAAAAAAGATATTCAAAATCTACCAACATGTATAGTTGACAGAATATTTTCACTACTACCAACTTTGATAGCCTTTCAAGAATTGAAATTAAAAAAATTGCCATGAAAGTTTTGGCATAAGACTATCTATATGTTTCTTACATATGTAAAAAGTTTCAAGTCCAAAAGATTTATTTAAAATAAGATATCCACAATCTACCAACATGTATAGTTGTGAGAAATAATTTCACTATTGCCAACTTTCACACTATCCCAAGGGCTGAAAAATTGTTTATTTATCACGAATTTTTTTTCATGAGGATCACTTCTATATTAGTAATATGTGTGCCAAATTTCAAGGTCAAATGATTCACACAAAAGATATATTTGAAATAAACCAACATATGTAGTTGTGAGAATGATTTGTTTGGCCCTTGGGATAGTGTCATGTTATAGGTAAAGTTTTAGACGGATGTAGAAAATCATTTTCACAACTATACATATTGGTAGATTTAAAATATCTTTTTTTATGTGCATCTTTTGGCCTTGTAATTTAACACATTTTTTTTTATCAACATAGAGATGGTCTTATGCCAAAAAGTTCATAACTTAAAATTAGAATTCAGTCCAAAGGAGGATATTGAAGTTGGAAACTTTAAAATTGTTTTTTACAACTACATATGTTGGTAGATTTTGAATATCTTTTTTTATATGATTTTTTTAGCCTTGAAATTTTTCACACATATTAGAAGTATAGAAATAATTTTGTAACAAAAATTTCATAGTAAATAAGCAAGTTTTCAATCCTAGGGAGGGTGTTAAAGTTGGTAATAGCAAAATGGTTTCTGATTGTTTCTCAAAACAACACATGTTGGTAGATTATGAATATATCTTTTTTGTGTTGATCTTTTAGCCTTGAAATTTGGAACATATATTATTGACAAAGAAAACTTATTGTTCCAAAATTTCATGGAAATTTTTTTTTTCAGTCCTTAGGAGGTTGTCAAAGTCGGTAGTAGTAGAAAAAAAGTTTCATAGCTACACATGTTGGTAGATTTTGAATATCTTTATTCTAATAAATTTCTTGGCCTTTAAATTTTGTACAAGTCTTTTTAACATAATGATGTTGTGTCAAAAATTTCGTAATACAATGCTAGTTTTTTAGCTCTCAAGAGGATGTTGAAGTTGGTAGTACTAAAATTTCTTTCACTGCAAATTCAAAAACGCCATTTTGATTGGTACTCCATTATACAATCTGTTAAAAATAATGGTTTAGAAATTTATTTTAAAATTACTATATATCATTACTACTAGGACAAGTAGTGTGAAAGTTTAAAAATGCCATTTTGATTGGTACCCCACTATATTATTTGTTAAAAATAGTGGTTTAGAAATCTATTTTAAAATTATTATATATCATTATCATTAGGACAAGTAGTGTGAAAGTTATGCAGCTTCTTGTTTTGCGGGTAATGTTAGTAAATTCTTGAGAAAATATTTTATTGGATCTGTTTTTTAACACAATTTTAACAATTTAAAAAAAAATTATACATAGTTTTTAAAACAATCTCACAATTGGAATTAGTGTATTTCAATTCTATTTTAGAGCTATCAAGAATTTTGTTTTTTCTCAACTCAATTGTTTGTAATTCATAATTTGTTGTACAAAAAGTTTTAATTCACATTTTAGTACAAAATTTTCAATTCAGTCAATTCAAAGCCAAAGTATCTAGTTAGATTAAGTAAAAAGAACATTTTCTTCACTTTAAATGCTTATTTCTTGTAATCAATGCATTTAAAGTTTTTGAAATTTCTTCTAAACATTTACATACTAGTATAATGCAAGATTTTGTAATAGGATATACTAAAGAAAGAAATGTTAAATTCTTTGTTTTTTGCCAAAAAAAAAAAAGGCCTTAGCACTTTAAGGGTTAAATTGATAAAAAGAAATTACTAGGTGTCACTTTTCTCCTAGCTACAAGTAATGCCCACCAAAGATTAAAAATTTATAGACCCCATTTCTAGCTCAAGAAACTTTGGCATCAAAAATTTGACCCTCACATATATTTGATTTTGGAGAAAGGGGTTATAGTCCTAATTTATAAATTCTAAGTGAAAGGTCATCTCATGCTATTTTAAAAAATACAAAAATTCATAAAAATACAACACTCCAAGCAAAAATTATGACTAGATGAAGTTTAACTTTTGAATGGCAATATAAACTTCATCTGTCATTTTCTATCAACTCCTACTTTCAATTTGGTTAAAAAAAATTTTGCAAATCTAAAATTGGAATTTTTTGCCCAAATACTAATGTAGACTTAGATAGAAAAAAATCTTCTGAAGTTCATTCATTCTTCATTCTAAACTTCATCCTTCATTTTCTTATGGATTTTAAGTCTCTTTTTTAGGTGTAATATTTTTTAGAAAGCCCTTAAGATCCTTTATAAGATATAAAACTAAACTTGAAATAAAAAAATTCTAAAAGGTCTAAATCTAACTTATAACTTTTGCTATATTACTGAAATGTAAACAAAATAATTTTTGTCTTCTTTTCTTTCTTCATTTGATTTTTTTTCTTTCTAACCCTTTTCCCTCTCTATTCTCTGAAATTGAAGGACTAGAATCTAAGTGAACCCAAACTTCTTATGCTTTGAAGTCAATGCTTTGCAGTACGGCATTGTACTAAGGAAATTTTGGAAAAAAATGGGCAATGAATAACTACAAGAATACACAATTTCTAAGTCCATATACATACAAGACAAATTGACTAAATTTCTTTTTCAAAGCTGGGTAGGCTTAGTTTTTATACAAAAAATCAAGACTTCACTATACTTTTCGAAATAAAAAAGAATGCAAAAATAAATTAGAAAGGAACAAGTTAGTATGGGTTAATATAACACTTAGATGAAGAAGAAATGATATAAAGGTTAGACAAACATCCAAATGTTAAACAACATCTAGGAGATTTTACAATAAATGAAATTCTCACCAAAAGATGGAGTTTAAAATAAAATAAGAGACTTGAATGTCCCACAAACGACCTCACTAGATACAATCGGATGATCTCTAGGACTAGTAACAAAATAAGACAAGATAAAAGACTAGAGCATTCCACAAACAACCTCACTAGATGTAGTGAGATGGTCTTTAAGATTAGTATTAAAACACAAAGAGATTCAAGAAAAATGTTGAAAACAAGCAAAACAAAAAAACTTTGAAGGGCCCCCTATGTCCTTCAAAGAAAGCTTAGAAAATAACAACAATGAATCAATAAGGCTCCAAAACAACCATTTGGCAAGTTTAACTCAAAATGGCCCAAAGTGGAGCCAATCAAAGCTTTTAATTTTGGCAAAATTTTGCTAGACTGTCAAGAATTTGACTTCTTTGGCTTCATCCTTCCGAAAATTGACCTGTGGAGTGACGGTAGCAGGAGGATACTAGTCCAAAAAGAACCCTTAGAGCCAACGTAGTCAAAGTGTGAACAATGTGGCCAAAAGAGGTCGTCTTGAGAGGAGAATGGATGTCCTCATATATTATCCTAAGGATACCCTTCTTTTTCTAGTGGTAATCTTATCAATTAAAATTTTCATTCTAATCTTTAGAATTCCAATTTTCTACGGTTGTCTAAAACTCTAACTTTTGGAGAAAGACTCCAAATTACAAACAGATTGCACCATTGGCTTCAAAAGCCTATTATTCTCTTACATAATCCTCTTCTTTTTCCTTTGCAAAAAATTCATTGAAATCTAGTGCTAACTTAAAACTAAAAAACCGCAAAATTCCAACAATTGGAACTTACCTTTTTTGAAGGAAGTAATTAGCCTAGACTTTGTGTAAGTTATGAAGGAGTAAGAAAAGACCCCACTTTGACCTTATTTTAATTCCATAAGCTCCCAAACCGCCAATCAACTTTGCAACCCATCTTTAATTTGGCCAATTTTGAAGAATTTTGCTAGTCTACATATCGAAAAGTCATAAAATTTATTAGAGCATGTTATTAGCAAAAGAAATCTATAATAGTTTTTAGTGAAATTTTACAACATCCTAGATAATTTCTATGAATTTTCTATTGTACATTTTGGTTGTTGACCATCTAAAAGAGAACTTTTTGTAAGTTAGAAAATTCTAAAACTTTTTTTGGAACTTCCCATGGAATCCATAAATGATGTGAAACTTTTAATTTTTACTTCGCACATTCAAGAATGAAGAATAAAATCTCACTATCTCTTTTAATTATTGGCAATCAAAGATACTTTCACATGAAAGGAAATCTTGGCAAATTGCTTTTGCTTTTGGACTCTTGACATGATTTTTACTTGGGGGCACCATATTTTGTCTCTAGATATCCTCTATTGGTTTGTATTGAGTTTGTTTCACTTGTAGGCTAACAATTGTTAAAATCAATTAGGAAACTGAAACCTATCTTTAGAAATTGACATAAGGACTGACTAGGGTTCTCTTAAACCATTTTAGCTAGAAAGAATCATGTGCATGGTAGATTTAGACAATTTGGATACCATTCACTCAATATTTACAATTTCTATAACTTTTAGGTTTCAAACCTATTCACATGGAGATATTTGGGATGATTTATGGTATAATACTCTATTTTAGACCAAATACCATATTAGCATGTAACTTACCTATTTGAATTTAAACCCATTTTAGGGACTTTTTGCAATAATAAACCTAACTTAAATTATGAAAAGGGAAAAAAAAATTGTAGATCTCCGATGACAAATTGTGATCTCACCTCAAAAGAGTGGTCCTCCAAATAGGTTGCCTTCATATAAAAAAGTGGAGAACAAGCATGCAATGGAACAACAAAATTGAACAAAGCATGAAGGAAAACCCACAACGGTCATGAAGGTGATAGAGTTCATTACATGCGTTGATAGATAGCAACTTCTTATAGAGGTCATCATTGTTGAAGGTTAAATTTTTCTTTCCCAACAAAACTCTAAGTTACATGTAATATTTTTATTTTCATTATTAAAATTTTAAATGAAAGCATTTGAAAGGTAATAGTTATTGCAAAAGTCATAATAAGATTCTTTCAATTTCCATCTCAATGGATGCATCTTATTATATTTATTTTTTAAAATTCACTAATTTTTATATTATATTGAATGGATTGATGTTTTATAAACCTTTGATTCATTTTATTGGATTAACTTTATAACCTCTAAAGTCTGAAGTTTCTATTTTGGAGGACACTTGAAGGTTTGGTTTGGTTCCTATTATTTCAATTTTTGTTATAATTTTTTGAAATTTTATTTAAGATAGGAAAAAATTGGATTTTGAGGGAATATTGTTTTATGTAAATCAATGCTTAAGAACAAAATTTATGCCACGAACAAAGCTCAATTTAATAGTTGAGCCACGGCTTCATAAAAAATTACAAAAAGTCAAAAGAGTTTTAAGAATTGAAATCTTATGGATTATTTTTTGTCTATATGTATCTTATATTTTTTTTTCATTTTACTTAAATTAGTATCATAAAACTTATGGAGTATCTTAATTTGGCGGGTAGTCATAGCATTTTTTTTGAAAAATATTGTATTCAATTCATTTTTTAACTCAATTTTCAAATTCTTTTAGCAAGACTTAGTTTTCAACACTCAACAAATTTTGCATAATATTGATGGATACTTAATGAGCTACTCATTCTAATTTGAACTTCCATTTGCTCAAACAAACCACAAATCACTTGAAATTTCAACTTTCTCAATATCCCCAATTAATGATATTATTTCTTGAGAGAAAATAATTTCAATACATTATCAATTATTTGGTTATCTTTGTTGGTGACTAAATCATGATAATAATCAAAGATACATATAGATGCACTTTGAATACAAAATTGTGTAGAAATGTATTGAAACTGTGAAGAATGGAATACAACATGGAAGATGGATTACATTTTAAATTAAATAGAATAATAAAATGTCTAAAATGGTTTTGTACAAGATACAACTCAAGAACCTCATCATATTCAATTTCATAGAGCTACTAGAGTTCATTCCACATTGAAGATATTCAATCATTCTAGAATAGCTCTTTCTAGTAAATATTTTAGGCAATTTCTAATGACTCTTGAATTTTATTAAAATAATGATCACCTAAATCCTAATAAGTAAAACATTCTTACTCTTATTATTGGAAATAATAAAATGAAATACCAAGAAATATATAAATATAAATAAATTTTCTACTCTTAATTGTCAAAGTAATATTTTCATTCAAATGTTGTAATTGTGGATGAAGCGACACACAAATTATACAAGCAATAGTTGTAGTTGTACTTGTCTCTTGCTTCATTTCATTATTTTAGTCATTTGGCCTCATGCTAAGTCAGGTTTAAGTGATTGTTCATACCTATCATATATTATATTTGTCAATATATATACAACCAAATAGCTAAATCAATTGTCGTTAGAATTAAAACATTACAAAATTATTACCAATCTTTTTCTAAAATGAAAACTAAAAAGTTCTTTTAAATTTAAAGCTATATTATTAAAATGAATTTAAAAATCATGAAAATTTAAACGAATTCTGAAAATTATAGTTTGCTAATATGAATTTTTTCATGTTTTCTTTGAAAATTCAAGGTAATTTCAAATATTAAAAATAATAATAATAATTTGTAAAAGATGAAAGAAATCACCTCTAATAAGTAAAAATGAAAAAAATCTCATTTACTTGTAGTATAAAAATGGAACACTAAACACAAGATATTTGAAGCTTGATTTCTTGATGATAGCCTCTATCATTTAAGGTTTAACTCTTAAAGCCTTCAAGCCAAGAAGATAGTCTAAATTTCCAAAATTATAGAGATCTATTACAGAATGCAATTTAAACCCCAAAAGACCAAATGGCATTTTGGGGGCAATATAGCAATTTTGGGCAATTCACTACGAATGAAAAAAAATTTCTCTCAAATTTTCACACAACATGTGCCCAAGTAGTAGCTTTCAAGGCCCAATAATTTTCATAACTTTTGACTATATGGTTAAGAGTTATTATATGATATGTAATTTTCAATGAATTACGGGCAATCTGGTCAGCTCAAAAAAATTCTATAAAAATTGCTTTTTTCATAAAAAAAGATTTGAAATTATTTTCTTAGATTTTTATATAGTTGGAAAACTTTGAATCATTTTATTTTGATTAACAAGATGAAAGTTATGAGGAGTTTTAGTTTGTAGGTATTTATGGAATCTCTACTCTAAGATGAACTTCAAAGTTGATTATTTTATTCAATTTTCAATATTTAGAAGAAAAAAATTTTAAAAAATTGAGTGTAGGTTGTTTATTACAACATTGAAACTATTGGAATTGACATTTTCCAATTCCATAAATGAATTCTTAACAATCTAGTATTTTTGAATCATTCTCTATTTCTTTCTACTTACTATTTTTTCCTATATGTTGTACACTTCCAAATTATCTAAATTTTTTTCAAGCATGTAGCCAATTTGCATTGAAAAACAAATTCAAAAAAGCACCATCATTTGGGACATTTTTTCATACAAATGTGACCTTGTGAAGTGCAGTTGCCCAATTTTTTGTATGGTAAAAAAAAAGTATTTTGGTCAATTTAAATGCTAGTATCTTGCAATCTATGCTGTGGAAAACCTTGAAATTTTTTCCTCATCTTTTCAAACTAGAGTATCATAAGATCCTACAATTATATGTGTTCAAAAATGTTTATTTTTCTAAAATTTGGTATTTGTATTAGAAATGGTAGTTTTAGAACAATTTTGGAGCAAATGTAGTCAAAAGCCTTTAGGAACTAAAAGAAAATTTTAATAGTGACATTAAAATAAAAGTTGTAAAACAAGATCCACAAATCATATGCGTACAATTCGATATCCTACTTTACTAACCAATATATTTGAATATATTTGATTCAATATTTAAAAACTAATTCTAATATTGATAATAGATTGAATATTTGTAAATTTCACAAGATTTTTCTTTTACTTCAAATTGATAAGTTCTAAAACTGGTGATTTTTTAGGTTTTATTTTATTTATTTTTTGAAGTCATTTTTGAAGGGTCATATTTTGAGCTATGCAAGTTAGTTTTTATATACTTATATCCTTTGAACTACGGAATTTTTAGAAATGACAATTTGAAAATTAATATCGTAAAAATGTAAAAGAACTACCATAAGAATCTACAAATATTTAGATGGATTAAAAAAACACAAAGATTATGAGTGCTTAGGACATTTTCACATTCATTTGATGTTTGGAATTTGAAATTTTTTCCTTGAGCGGTTAAAGAATATGTGTTCAAATTTTGAACAATAAATGAATGCAAACATGTGCCATTTTTTTCTCTCTACAAAAACATAAACATGAACTATTCATCCTTCTAAAGGTTTATAGATATTACCAATCTCTGAATTAATTCACACCAAATGAAAAAGTGCTAAGTCTACTAGCTTATATTATGATTTTACGAAATAGCTATTTAAATATCAAAGTTCTAGATATTGACAAACTTTGGTTGAAAAATACACAATTAAGGATCAAACCCCCCTTATGACCTTCTTTGCTACAACAAATATTAATTGTGCTACAATTGACTATTCCTCCAAATCTTATATTTTCCTCTATAATTAGAACATTGATGTACAAAATGAGGAAACTTGATATTGTTAGGACTTTTGATTTATTGAGGTTGTATGAATGTATTGTTATTTTTTTTAGTTTAATTAGTATAGCCCTTTGAGTGTCAACTTTTTTAAATGAAGCTTCATTACAAGCAATTCTAGTAAATGTTGAAAAAGTTATAATTTTTTGTTTTGTTTTGTAAGCAAAATTGAGTACTCCAAGCAACAAAGAAATTTCTCTTCTTTTATTGCAAGAAATTTTATTTTATTTTATTTTATGAATGTATATGTACATAGGAAATTTTGAATCGTTCTAATCTATTGACAAAGTAAGAGATATGAAAAAGTAGATTTTGTGAGTTGTTATAACATTATTTTAATAAAGTTACATTTAAAAAAATTATTCTCTAAAATCAATTCTAATATTCTAAAAAACATCCCAAAATGTTGATGGCCTCTTGTAACAAACTTAAAGGAAATTTGGCTATGAGAACTAGCAAAGAGAATTTGGAATATTCAGGCAACTTAAGAGCTTAAAAATGAGTAGATACCTACAACTAATCTTTTCAACTATCCTTGCATGATGCTTAACCACAATACCAAAAAATAAGTCTTATATTAGTCAATGCATTAGGATTTGGAATTGAAAAATAAATGTAAAGGGATGCTTGAGGTGAACTTTATTGGGAATGGAATCAAGGCAAGGAACAAGAAAGATCCTTCTACCTTATTCTACGATACAGCATGTTTTTTAGGATAGCCAAATCTACAAAAATACACACCTACATCACATTTATGTGGATCCACCAATATCAAAAATCAATTGCACGTCCTAATGCACCTACAAAAAGCACACCCACAAAATGACAACTTCTATGTGTGCCACAACCAACTACTATATATCAATTGCCAATAGGTTGTCTTGTTTAATACTTCACAACATACATCATCAAAAGATTTTAGAGTTTAGTATTGGACAACATAAATATGAACGCCATTGTCAATAGGGCTATCAAGTCAAGCAAGATAGAGACAAAGCACTACAAATTCATTCTAGTGATGAGTTTTAAAAAAAAATAGGTTGACACTTGGTGAAATTTGAAAACTAGCCACCAGCAAGACAACCCTAGACAACCACTATACTAATAATTGCCAATAGGTTGTCTCGCCTTCTATTTCACAATGTATAACATCTCAAGATTTTAGAGTTTAGTGTTGGACAACATAATATCAATGTTATTGTCAATTGAGTCTAGAGGAGTTTTTAAAAACACAAGTTGGCATTTAATTAAAATTGAAACCCTACCACCAACAAGACAACCATATACAACCACTACACTAATAATTGGTAAGAAGTTGTCTCGTCTCATATTTTCACAATGTACATCATCTAAAGATTTTAAAGTTTAGTATTGTCTTACAACATCATATCAATGTCTTTTATCAATTCAAGCTAGATGAGTTTTTCAAAAACACAAGTTCGTATTTGATGAAAATTAAAACCTAGCCACCAACAAGACAACCAACAACAACCACTACACTAATAATTGCGAGTAGGTTGTCTCATCTTCTATTTTCACAATGTACATCATTTGAAGATTTTAGAGTTTTATTCGTGTTGGACAACATAATATCAACGTCATTGTCAAGAGGGCTATTAAGTTGAGTAAGAAAAAAGATAGAACATTGTAAATCCAATTTAGATGAGTCTTTAAAAACACAAGCTAATACTTGGCAAAAATTGAAAACTTGCCACCAACAAGCCAGCTACTAACAACCACTATACTAAGAATTGTCAATTGGTTGTCTAGCCTTCTGCTTCCACAATGTACATTATCTAAAGATTGCAGAGTTTAGTATTGTCCTATAATACAATATCAACATCATTATCAATTTAGTCTAAACGAGCTTTTAATAATATAGGCTAGCACTTGACAAAAATTGAGAAAACCGGACACCAACAAAACAACTAGTGTAATAATTGTCAGTAGGGCTATCAACTCTAAAATTTCACAATGTACATCATCCAAAGATTTCAGAGTTCAGTATTGGACAATATATATCAACATCACTCTCACTATCAATTCAATCTAGACAAGCTCTTAATAATACAAGCTACCACCTAGCAAAAATTGGAAATTAGTCACCAATAAAACAGCCAATGTAATAATTGTCACTAGGGCTATCAACTCTAATATTTCACAATGTACATCATTTAAAGATTTCAAAGTTTAGTGTTGGACAACATTATATCAACATCACTATCAATTCAATCTAAACAAGCTTTTCAAAAACATAGGCCAACACTTGGCAAAAATTGAAAACTAGCCACCAACCAAACAATCAGTGCAATAATTGTCAACAAGGCTATCAATCCTAATATTTCACAATATACATCTTCTAAAGATTTCAAAGTTTAGTTTTTTACAACATAATATCAACATCAACATCAATCTAGTCTAGACAAGCTTTTTGAAAACATAAGTTGGTACTTGGCGAAAATTGAAAAGTGACCATTGACAAAACAACTAGTGTAAGTAGAGTACACCTGCCATTAACCAGACGTTTCCAAAAACCAAACACTAAAGTTTCCAATTGCCGCACAGACACTACATAGACATTGGACGTAAATGGAACGCCAAGGGAATGAGAAATGCAACCACCGCACAATCACCGGACAATGTGCGATGAAGGGCTGCGTGCTTTATTTTACATTTCAAGCCTGGCACTCTAGAGCATGCAACCAAATGTGCAAGAAGAAACTTTTTAAGGTATTTTTTTTTTGTAAATTAATCTTGACACAACATACGACAAATGTGTAAAACTTGAGAGTTGATATGCTCATATTGTATTGCAAAGAAGCATTTGAATTTGCTCTGAGTCGCAGTAATTGGCATGGTTACTCTTAAGTAACAATTGTCAATAGGGCTATCAACTCTAATATTTCACAATGTACATCATGTCAAGATTTAGAGTTTAGTGTTGGACAATATAAATATCAATGTCATTGTCAATAGGGCTATCAACCCTCAATCAAGGGGAGAGAGAGAGAGAGGGACTGAGCATTGTAAGTTCATCAATCTGGACTTTTTTTTTTTACTTTTTAAAAAAAAAAATATGGGCACATGGGTGTAAAAATTTGAACCTCGGCCACGGACAGGCCAGACAGTCCCAAGACCAAGGGCGAGATGGAACCCTGTTGCGTGGGTACGGCCCCTGGCACCGACCATTTCCTCCAAAAAAAAAATTATTTTCATTTTTATTTCCTTCCCCTCTTCTGAACTAGATCAGCCAGCAGCTGACGGAGAATTTTGGACTGACGGAGAATTTTGTTTGTTGTTGCGAGGATGAAGAGTATTTTGGACACATTTGTGACAGTGGAGGGGATCTCATGGCGACAGGATCCACCCCAGCCTTGGAGAGAGAGAGAGCGCACCTTAACTTACACTTGCTCCATTTCCAAGGAGGGGGGAGTCTCAAAGGAAAGGGAAGGAAGCCTGTTGCAAAACCAGACAAGAAGTACAGATTTTTGCCCAAAATGCACACTTTCTTAACGTGTGTGCCTCGGGTCGATTTTGTATAATTGTACTATCCACATTTCGAAAACTCGTACCGCGATGGGCATTTTTGAAAAACTCGTACTGTCATTATCTTGAAAACTGGTATTACCACTGTTTTAAAAACTCTTACTATGGACATTTTGAAAACTTGTATTACCATCATTTTGAAAACTTGTATTACCATCATTTTGAAAACTTGTATTACCGTCATTTTGAAAACTCATACTATGGACATTTTGAAAACTCATATTAAGAGAAGAGGCTTGAACTTTGACTAGGCATTAAAAAAGCAAACATGATTCAAAGGTACATTTTGCTTTATCTAAGTTAATGTATCAACTATGCACATTTCAAGAGGTGGTCGTTTCTTATGACCACAAATGGCCACTTTTTTCCAACTTCAAAAATTTGTAATTAATTCCACAAAGGTTCAAAACATATGAAACAACTTATGTTAGATGTCAATTCCAATTGTCTTTCAAGGAAAATTTATTGAAATTTTTTAAAGATATTTAGCCTCCCCAAAATTCAATTCTAGCCTTTAGATAGTCCATTTATGGACCTCCTACCCTATCAATGTTTTGAAAACCCATATGACCAACATTTTTGAAAATTCATATTATCAACATTTTGAAAACTTGTACTATCAATATTTTGAAAACTCATATTACCAACATTTTTGAAAATTTGTATTACCAAAATTTTGAAAACTCATACTATGAACATACTAAAAATCCTTCATTTTGTCATATTAAGTGCACGTAACACATGCAAAGAAAATCTTTCTATTACCAATATGATCCTACAAAAGTTAAGACAATATGATAGTAAGAATCATCTCAAATGCTTCATTTGGATACTTTTGGACATTCCTACCTTACATCTTTGCTATTATCTTTTTTGTCTTCACAAAATTAACTACTCAAATTCATTGACATTGGTATTCATTTGGTAGGTTCAACCATAGGATTTGTTTATATTGTTGAAGAACATCCTCCAAATATTTTAGAATGAGAAAACTCACAAATTGAAATTGTAAAATCGAGATTGTTGAGTTTCAAAACTAGACTTTTTCAACCCTTCAATTCTAGAGGTTTGCCTTTCAAAGTTTTTATTAAAAAATTTAATGTCTTGGAACTTCAATCTCATATTAGAGGAATGTGTTGAGAATATATGGGGAAAAATCAACATTAAAATCTTCATGTTCATTTTTTAATTTCATTTTTAAGTAGAATATTGCATAGATTGAATGTTAATTCTAAACTACTCACAAGTTCTACAAATAATTCTAAAATTTTAATCCCAAAGGGGAGATTGCTTAATTAGCAAGTTGCATCCTATGCATCTATTTTGTTACTATAATAAATAAATATCCAATTTTTTAATAACTCCACATATTATTTTTGAAAAAAAGGTCATAGGATTTGTTGAAACTTTCATTTCATTAATTAACCCTTAAAGGTTTAATTTGACTATGTATTAATCAAAAACGCTCCAAAACTGTCATTTCTAGTAAAAGTACCAAATTTTAGAAATGAAACATTTTTAGGCACATGTGACCATAGGATCTTGTAGTACATTGGTTTGAGAAAATGTGAAAAATTTTCAGAATTTTCCACTATGTAAATTGCAAGATATTGGCATTTGAATGAACAACATTCATGTTTTTGATATTGCAAAAAACAAGGTAGTTGCCATTCATAAGGTCATATTTGTATGAAAAAATGTTCAAAATGGAGGTTACTCTTTGGATTCATTCTTCAAGTCAGGTTGGCTATAAGCTTGAAAATTTTCAAATCATTTGGAATTGTACAACATATAGGAAAAAATTTAGTAAGTAGAAAGAAGTAGAAAATGATTCAAAACACTAAATTATTAAAAATTTAATTATGGAATTGAAAATGCCAATATTAATGGTTGTAATGTTGTAATAAACAATGTACACTCAATGCTTTAATTTTTTTTCAAAAATATTAAAAATTGAGTTAAATAAAGGACTTCAAAGTTTGTTTTAGAATAGAGATTCTATAACTACCTGCAAACTAAAACTCCTTGTAACATTCATCTCATTAATCAAAATGGAATAATTCAAATTTGTTGCAAAGATATAAATTGAAAAAAACAATTTCAAATTTTTTTTCTTAAGAATTTTTTTTCCAAGAATTTTTTTGAGCTCCCCATACTTTGATGAAAATGATATATTATACAATAACTTTTTAACCATGAAGTCAATAGTTATGAACATTGTTGTGCCTTGAAGCTACTCCTCAAGCACATGTTGTCTTAAAATCTTAAAGAAATAAAATAAAAATTTGTTTGTAATGAGCTGCCCAAAAATGCTTTGTTCTCAAAAAACAAACATGATTAGGGCTTTAGGGATTAATTAAAATGAGACGAGTCAATTTTTTCATGTACATGTTCATTTATAAAAGAAACAAAATTTTTAAGCAAAAGAAGAAAGTTTATTATTTGCCACAGCACTCAAATTTTCTTCCTAGGTAGATAAAACAAAGTTTATGAATTTTGCATTTTCAATTGAAATTCCACAAAAAAAAAAGACTAAATAACACAAAGAGGATGATAATGAGGAGATATAAAAAATAATATAAAGAAAAATAATAATTCAAATTTAGTAGAGCCTATTCAAAAAAATGAAATGAAGTCATTCTAGTCAATGGAAGATTTAAGGGATTAATAATATGTTTAATATAGTAGTTCTATCTATAAAAAATAAATTATGCAACGGTGTTTTATGGCTTAAAAATTCAAAATTTATGAAGCCAAATGAAAATGAAATATGTCATAGTCACAATGACAATGAGGTAAAAAGAGACAGCATGTCCATTGCTTTAAAAAACTCCTTGCCTTGTTGTCATAAAATATAGGCCTTTTGATCATTTGGAGAAAAATTAAACACCTCTTATAACGTCATTGATTTAGGTGGGTGATTAGAAAAACGTGGGCCATCCAATCTTAGCCAATCTTAGTAATCCCTTTGGTGTATCAATATGGATATGGATACAGAATACATCTATGGAGTATGAAATATAGAATATGGGAACAAAAATGTAGGTGTGTATATAGAATACAAACTACTGAATATGGATACGGACATCATGTTGATGTCCCATAACAATTGCAAGGGAGATTTCTACCTCAAAAATACAAGTAGGGGGGCAATTAATTCAGCCCAAAGGATTGCAATTAATTCAAACTAAAAACAATTGACCTAAAAACAACAACTTCTTACATAATGTGTCACATAGAGGTTCTCCATTCAAATGAAACTCTTTTAGCCTTGTAGGATTTTCCTCATAACAAAACCCTATTTTTGTTATTTTTGAACCAACTCTCCAAATCCTTTACCCTCAAATTTTCCTTCATACAAGTAGGGGAAAAATTAATCTCATTTCATTTTCCAATGAAATGTCTTCATTTGCATTCCAAATCTCTTATATTAAGTGCAAACTATGTCATAATTTTATCTACCACTTCTTCATTCAAATATTAAATCTATTATTCATAGTTGCTAAATCCTAATGACATCGCAATATTTTCTCATTGAAACCTTGGAACTTGATGAATCCTTTTTGGTGTTCTTTCATTGCAACAAGCTTTGTTCTAATTCTTTATTAACTTCATTATTCAATTCTTTGTCAACATTGAAGGCATAATAAGTTATGTGTAACTTGTATTTAGGAATTGGAGGAACAAATACCTATCAAATTTTTATAAATTGAAAGTATTGTAAACTTATGAGGATTTTTTTAATAGTATATAATATAAAAAGACTAGCATAACAATGAAGATAACATATTTCCAACAATTTCAAGGACTTCTGAGATTTTTTTCCTTAGATATTAAATCATCAAGAAAAAAACAATCAAAGTTCCTCTTTTAATGTAAAAAGGCTCTCAATAAACCAATAATTACATCTTAAAAGGAAAAAAATTATGCCCATATGTTGAAGCAAAAAAATCTTTTAGAACTGGAGTGCAAGATGATAATTACAATATTCTTCAAATCTCTTTGTTGGTGTATGTAATCCAAGGAAATTATTTCAAGTTCCAATTCTTAGTCCAAAATTTTTGGATTAAAAATAATATTGAAAATCTCAAAATTCAAAAATTGACATTTAATCAAGGCTCTCTTCATGTATTATGATTAATTTGGAAAAAATGAAGAAGTTAATCAATATGTAAAATAGTCCTATACACCTTGATTACAAATCTTGGATACATTAAAGGTGTTACTCAAGAACAATGGCCCAAAACCATCTCTCATAGAAGTTGGGGACCCAAAAAATAGGGCGTATGTTTTTTGCAATCACCCCTAAGGAGAAGGTGCTAAAAACAATGATTCTTTTATTTTTTACAAATTGGAGAGTGTTGAATCTCTTTCAATAAATAATTTTCAGGAAATTTCTTTGAAAGAAAAAACAAAAATTGCATCTAATCTAAGTTGTTTCATATATTTTACAATTTTTCATATTGAAATCGAATTTTCAAAGTGGATAGCTATAGTGTTTTAGAGCAATTTCTTCTTTCAAATGAACAACCCATCAACATGGAAGGCTTCATCCTATTTGCTAAATTTCATTAAGATGCACTCCAACCTTCATTCTAAATGATTTTAGGCAACTATACATACAAATTGTTTAGAAGGATTATGATTTTGCACAAAAGCAACAATGAATAAGTGTACCAATGGTTTGCCCTATCTTGTAGTCTTCTAGTAGTCCTTTGGACTTATAAAAATTTAAAAGCAAACAAGATGACAAATTGTTGATCCAATTGTGAAGTGCAATGTTACCTTGATTGGTACAACATATTCATTTTTGGAATGTCCAATCAACAATTTCACGGTCATTTGTCCAATTTTAAGGAATCCATTTTGAGATTGAAAAAATTTATTTTTTAATCATTTTTTTAAGGTATACTAGATTAAGTTACCTCTTGAATATTTTATTCCATATTTAGATTATTCCAAGCAAAATATTTTTGAATGAAAAAAACACAAAGGGCTCATTACTTGCCTAATGTTACAAAAATACTATTAAGGGAAATATTGATGTTAAAATCCTTGAATATAATTATTATATTATTTTTCACTAATCAATTAAATCTATGATTTTATCCAATCATTAAAAATATAGTGTTGACAGTATAAATTGTATGTTGATTAGATGAATATCAAGAGGAAATTCCTTCAAAATTGATTTGAAATCATTTTGAGAATACTTTTCAAAACACAAGGGTGTAAATGCCTTTTATTCTTTATGTTTACTTAATATAATTATTTCTTTTTAAGAATCATCGAGAAAATTTGAAGAAAACATACTTACCAACAAATCATAGTTTTTTCTTGTATCCTTTAGATATTTGGGGTTAATAATTGTATGAATTAGAGAGATATATTTTCATGAAATTTTTTTATTTGTCACTTTCAAACACACATTTTCATAACAAATCATACATGCATTCATTAAGAAATTGGATAATTTTTTATTGACCACTTCAATAATAGACCTTCTCTTTATAGGAATAATACATCATTAGTATGCAAATTTCAACTTTTTTTCAGACTCTAATGTCAATTTGTATGTTGTAGACATGAACTACGACAAATTTTTGATGTGTTGTCAAATGGGGCCTCCCAATTTTGGTTGTACAATGCTGCATTCTATTATAGTGAAAATTGTATTATGAACTTTTTTGAGGGATTGAATTGCATAATCAAGATTTTACAACTTCAAGGAACACCACCTTGTACCTTAAACGCATGGCAAAAGCTTCATTAATTATTCTACAATTTGAAGGGATGCTTGTAGATTACCATTGTGTGACCATGTAGGGAGTCCAAAGAATGTTAGAATCCAAATGAACAAGAATAAGTCTCCCATATAGACAACAATGGGAAGCTACATGTTTTGCTTTGACTACCTATAATACATATTATCTTAATTGAAAATTGAGTTGACCAAAATACATATGAAAAAAACTTTCATTTGAGGTTCTACTACAAAAATAATATTGTGAATCTGATAAGTCTAATTCTATGTGACAACCATATGGATGACAATGAATCATCCTACTTTAATAATTAAAGTAACTATATGTAGAGGCATCCAAATCATTTTTTTTATACACATGAAATGAAATCCATTGCTAGAATAACTATTCTCGAATAAGTATTTGATTATGGTTCTTATAACTCAATTGTCTTTGTTTTTATTGAGTGATATGAAAATTTGAAAATTCATATAGGTTTCACTTATCATGAATTTTTGGATGTAAAATGAATGAATGATGATTTTCAAAATATTAATTGTAGATGTACCCAAAAATGACTTAAGGACTCATATTTAGGAAGTCTACATTATAGATGAGGATCCAAATAGATTGATTTTGCACAAAAATTTGCAATACAATGAGGTCTTAAAATCTCATGAATATTTTTTCCAAAAACAATTAATAAAACGTTTATCAACTTCACAAAGCTCTAATATACTAAAAAATAGATTAATTTCCAAACTACAAATTGCATTGAATTCTAATGAAGATTATTTGGTCATCCTGCATGTGAAATTGAAAATCATAGTTACAATAATTTGGATCTTTTCTATACACTATATACCATCTTGTATAAATACCTTTTGCTATAATTATAGCTTGCATTCTTTTTGGCATATTAGAAATAAGCATTTGCAATTGTTGTAGAGGTAATTGATCCCATACTTTTTGAATTGTTTGTATCATTTTTTTCTTGTTTTTCAACCTTCTCCAATGTTGCAACAAATCTTTAATTATCTATAGTAAATGAAGAGGTCAAACTAACTTCTTCCAAGCATCACCACCAATTGTATCCCATTTGACCATATCATCAAGAAATTGCAAGGCACTTATTGCCTCGTGAGATGTGGCAATGCAGTGAACACTTGATGCTCTACATCAACCACCCCTTAGAAGTCCTCACTAAAGTTTTTTACCTTCTTCTCATGACCCTCATTAGTGTCTTCATCTTTCATTGAAGCCATAGTCAAAGTTGACCAAATTAGCATGAGTGTAAAACTCTACCCACTACAAAGGCCCTCCATTGCCGAGCAAATGTGGGAGTAACAAAAAGAATGACACAAATTTTACCATGAAGGGGTGTTGGTGTGGAGTCATTTGCCTTTGGACATGCTAGACAAGCCTAAAGTAGCATTGATGAGCATTGGATAGTTTGTAAACCACTCATAAGAAATTGTTGGCTCATTTCCTGAACAAATTCAAGGTTGCAAATAGGCCTTAACACTCAATTATGTGGTTTTGCCCCTGTAATCAGGCATTACAAGTTTTTTGTCCAACATTACATTTTCATCCTAGCTATTCATCCGAGCTTGTTAATTTCATACAATAGTTTACATTGGGCAATGCTTCTCATTATCGGACATTGTCCTATACATTAGCAAGGCCTAGTAACCATGAGCTTGCATCCACTTCTGTGGAACTTGTTGTATGATGACATTTAAATACACTTTTTACTACTACAATTCAATCCAACGCAATTTGCAATTTGAAAAATTTATGGCAAGCATATACTAAAGAGCATCTTTAAAGTTCATAAGTTAGACTTTTTGCTAGCTGAATCTGCCTAGGAAGAAAAATTCATAAGATTATTGGACTGGATTGTACAGTACCTTCTTGCATATGTTGAACTGTAAAACAATAAGATAAGAAATGGTCTATGTGTTTCAAGAAAAAAACAAAAACAAAAACAATAATTTAATTATAATGGGTCTGATTCGACAGATGAGCTTTTTAGTTAAAAATTAAATGCCTCATGGGACAGAGGCATCATCAAACCTGCAGTTCAGTTCACTACAGTTTTATTGAACCCAGTGCATCATTGCCCTAGTCAGAGTAATTATAAACTGTTGTGTAAAGGATTTTTTTTTCCTTTCTCTTGAAGCAAGGAAATTTAACTTATCTTATTACTCCAAAGAAAAAGGCAAGGCATGCACCATGAGTCCATGATGCCGTGGGAACTACTTAAAGGGACTATCATGTCCTGGCAATAATTCATTGATTTTTTTGAGTGTGTAACTTAGCCATTCACACTCTCAAATGTGTTCTCTTTTGAGGAAAACAAAAAGACTTGACTTAGAGAGTTGATTTAAGTCTTAAAAGATGTGGGGGTGTTTTTGGAGAGAGATTGTCAATTATTGCCATTTTTGGGTGCATTGGTGAAAACTGAAAATAAAACACTTTCTTGGAACTTCAATGTTTCAGAAAAGTAGTGTCTTGTAATGATAATGTGTGGAAATATTTTAGCCCATTTCATGATATGGATTGAGAGATTATAATGTTTAAAGTTAGAGAAAACAACTCCTTTTCATTCATCAGAAAGGGGGGTTAGTAGACCTCAAGCCCTCTTGGAGTAAAGCTTTTGTTCTACACAAAATTGAGACTCTACACCATCAAGTGTTGCATCTTGTTAGATATACTCTTGCAAAATTTTAGAAATAAATAAGGGGGCTAAATTACCATGTAATACAGGGAGGTCAAGTGAACTAGTCATATACTAGTCATTTCTTGATGATTACTTGCAATAAGGATTTTGTTTTGAAATCCAATCCATAAAAAGTTAACCCCTAAAACACTAAATTGTGCTTTCTTGGCAACATAACAATTTTGAGTAGCTCATTACAAATAAAATTTTAAAATTTTTTTGGCTAAAATTTTCACACAATATTTTCTTAAGGAGGAGCTTTAGGGTCCAATAGTTTTCATATCTTTTGACTACATGGTTAAAAATTTATTGCATAATATGTCATTCATTGTTTGGTAGGCAACCCAAAAATTTCTATAAAAATCACTTTTAAAAAAAATAAAAATTTGAAATTCATTTTTTAAATTTATATATATGTGAAAAGCTTTGAATCATTCCATTTTGATTAATGAGATGAAAGTTATGAGGAGTTTTAGTTTGTGGGTAGTTATTAAATCTCTATTCCAAAATAAACTTTGAAGTCCTTTATTTAACTCAATTTTTAGTATTCTTGAGAAAAAATAAAATTGTAGAATGTAGATTTTTTTATTACAGCATTAAAACTATTTGAATCGGCATTTTTCAATTCCACAATTAAATTCTTGTGAAACAAGTGTTTTGAGTCATTTTATGCTTCTTTCTATTTACTATTTCTTTCCTATTAAGTTGTACAATTTCAAATGATTTGAATTTTTTCAACCATGTAGCCAACTTATTTTGAAGAATGAATCCAAAGAGTTGCAACCATTTTGGAAATTTTTTCATACAAATGTGACCTTGTGAAATGCAGCTGTCCAATTTTTTGCAAGGCCAATAAAAGGCTTCTTGTCAATTCAAACTAATATCTTGCAATCTACATGGTGGAAAATTCTGAAATTATTTCCACATCTTCTAGAATTATCATACTACAAGATCCTACAGTTGGATGTGTCCAAAAATGTTTAATTTTTTTTATACTTGTCCTAAAAATGATAGTTTTGGAGTATTTTTGGTGAAAACATAGTCAAGGAACTTTAGGGGTTAAGCAAAGCAAATGAATTATCTACTTTGGATAGTTATTAGGATCTTTCTAATGAATTATCAATCATTCATCAAATTTTGTTACATCATTTGAATAGATTGAATTTGTAAAGTTTTGATTTTTATGATCTTCACATTTACATCTTGCTTTAAATCTTATTCAAATACTTGAAACAAAGTAGTTGTGTTGCTCAACTTACCAAAAACTTTCCAACAAACTATCACTCATCAAGTTGCAGCAAATAATTTGAACATAATGACACCATGTCTATTGTTGCCTGGCCAAACAAGCACATGCAAGCGAGTATGGCGGGCTCCTAATTTCCATAGTGCCTGGTGAAGAGGCCCTCCTACACCATTGGCCACCAAACCCATTGAAAATGATGATTATTTCCCTATGTTCTCAAAAAATTTCAAAGTTCATCATATGAATATTATATTATGTATATGTTGAAAAAATAAATATTTTAATATAAATATAATGAAAATATATAAAACCATAACTAAAGGTGACAATTCAAAGCATTTTGTGATGCTACAAGTAATGTTGTAACAACACTCAACTGAGTTACAACCTACAAAAGTTCATTTACAAATAGTGCTTCAATTTCAAGGGACTTCAAAACATACTATAAGGTTTAGTTATAGTATGTCTCAATTGAAGTCCCTATCAGCTTCATCAATCCTATTTGTAAATGAAGTTTTGGTCAAAATATATTTAAGAACTATGTTGAACTGTGCCCTACCATCATGAAAAATGATTAGTTCACCAAAAAACAATCATAACTCTCTCAAAATTAGTCAACACAAGGCTTGCTCAAAACTTCCTTGCCTTTGCCAAGCTAGGATATTTGTTGGAAAATTGGTTGTGCCCAATCTTCAAATTTTATTGCTAGTACCACAATGGAAGGTGCTTTGGCTCCCAACCCTTGCCAATTATGTCCTAGCCCTGAATAGGAAATAGGAATGGACATGCTTTGTGGTCCCCAAACTCAAATGCATATAGTAGTTGAATGGACTTTAAGACACTCAAATCTTTTATAAATGAAGTAAGCAAAAGATATATCTTGCTCAATCTTTTAAGATTCCTAACAAATTGTCATTCATCACAAGATTCTAATAAATGAATGTACAAAGATCAATTGATATTGGTCATTGAAAAGAAGTTAAAAACTTCATGAAGTCATAATGCGATTAAATAGGGGTTTGATTATTGATAACCAAAGTATGAATTTAATTCAAATCAAAACCTATGTAAGTATATGAAAAAAACATAGGACGGTATGATATATTCTATAATTATACAATTTTAATCCAAATCTTAATTTGTTAAACAATGTTTATTATATGATGATTCCTACGTGCATTAATGTCTAAAGTAATTTTGGCTCTATAAATTCAAATTTGAAATCATATACTGTAAACGTAGAATATAAAGTACCTTCATATGTTTTCACCACACAGTTAAGTTATGTTGGTGAGATGAATCCATGGCCATTTCATGATCAATCACTATGATAGTAAAAGTATTATTCATCATTTATATAGGTGCAATACAACTATTAATTTCAACCTTTGATTTGAAGAGCCGTGCTTAAAGATCTAAGGAGGCCTTGGAAGTGGTTAGTTGGATGAGGTAAGAATGAATCTTTGTAGTTGAAGGTTTGTAGGGCCACAAATCACCTAAATCAACTTGTCTATTTGCACAGTGGACCTTCATAACTTGTTCTTAGTTTGTCTTTTTGTACATGAAGTTAGTTAGTATATAGAGAAAATTGAATAAAATAATTATAGTAAGCTCTATTGCTTCAATGCATTAGAGCTTGCATTAGGTGAGTGCAAGCCTAAATTTTTCCACATGGTTCAATAGCCAAGGCAAGTTTTGAGGACATCAAGTGGAAAAAAACTGCACAAAGAATATCTCTCTTTGGAAAATTGCAAATTGCAAGCTTGCATTGAGGTCAATCATGCATGCTCTAAAGCTCCACATGTGCCAAGAATGAAAAACTCTATATTGCACCTTTGGCTATTGCAAGAATCTATAGTTTTCTCCTTGCCAAATATATATATGTAACCCTTCCTCCTATTTTGAATCCAAAGTCTCAAAGTCCAAATGTGAATTTAAAGTAAACAATACTTATCCCTTGACTGTTTTTATTTTTATTTTTTATGAATTGCCAACCTAGCAATATTAAATATTATAGTGGTGCTTGAAATTTCCACACGCATTCATGTATTGAATAGAAAATACCACATTAATACATATCACATATCACATATCAATTATTATTATTATTATTATTATTATTATTATTATTATTATTATTATTATTATTATTATTTTAAAAATCTATTCTTTAACAATTTCACCCAAAATTTTATTGTTTATGTTCTAAGGGCTTTGTGTAGGGTCAATTATTTTGGTGCAATTTGACGACAAATCATGGGGGAAAAAAACAATGATTGTTAGTAGTAATTTTCTCCATTTCTTTCTAAAGTAAAGAATAATATTTAATTGACTCACCCTCACAATAACATAAAAATGCTAAGATGCAACATATAGTGTGAGTGAAGTATCTTGAAAAGAAATCAATGCTATTCTTTCTTGAGGTGAAGCATTTGAGAGTTTTTTTTAATTTTTTTAATTTTTATAGTTTTTACCAACTAATTTCCTCTATTTCCCATCATGTTGAACCATTTTTCAACTACCAAGTTTGGTTTATTTTTCTCTATTTTTTACTCCAAGCAAAATTCTGATAGTTTTTTTCACCACTTTTCCCTCGATGTTTATTTTTTCCTTTCTTTTTTTCCCAAATTCCATCAAGTAACTTTGAATGGTCGAGGTGAACTGCCCCCAATACTGCTTGTCCCCGTCAAGTCATCCCAAGGGTTGCTTGTAGAAAAGAAGACCTCCTATTTTGTGCCAAATTAATCTATCCTCTGTAGACACCTTTTACATCTAATTCCGGAGCTTTGATTGCAAATATGAATTCAAAACTTGCAAATACTATCATATGTGGCATATAGAAAATTTCAGTGTTTTCTCTAGAGGACGAGCAACCGGGTGGCAGTTCACCCCCAAACCTTTGAACTAGAGCAGGCAACCCATTCCCCCCTTCCCACATTATAGGTTGCTTTGTTTCCAATCATAACTTTGTTTACATTACAACTCACATACGGCAGGACCTGCATGACTTGCAGAAATGTCCAAGAAGTGTACATTGAAAGCATAGAATGATCACCGCACGTACATAATTATCACTTCCATCAATTTTGTAACTAGCCTGTGGTCGGAATTCCAGCGGGCTTACATAACAAGAATAGGTTGTGTACAGAATCTTCAGGAAAAAAATTCAGAATAATTTTCAATTTTGACCCCAAAAAATGTAATTGTTTTTCAATCCTTCTTAAATCAATTTTCCTACCTGGGAAAAAAAATATTTCCTTCAATACACCCATCCCAGCAGCTATGCTGGATTCCTGAAGTGGTTGGAAATGGGTTGTCACCCCCATCCATAGCTGCCAATTTTCTTCCACCCCTCCCTCCGGCAGCATCAATGGGTTCCTGAGGTGTGACATAAAAAGACAGAATGGGTCCAGAAGGGAGGACATCTTTAGATTCTAGAATGGTAGGGATGCCTCACTCCTCCCACTACTTCAATGTTCCATTTTCTAGATAAGGCATATTTATATATATATACATACATATAAATACATTTTTTTTTTTCCCCCTATTTTTCTATTTTTCTATTCTCCATTTGTCCCCATAACCTGGACGGACTCCACTGTCCATCCCTGCCTGGAGCCTTTTTCATTTGTCTCCTACCTTAAAATAGGCATGGGTTCCAGTGTCTGGCTCCATCATCATCTTCTTGCTAAGATTGGCTTCCTTTGCCAGGGCCATTTCGCTGGCCAAACTTGAAGGTGCACCACGCTGGCCGGAGCCTCGCCCATTGGAGAGGTTTAAGGTACAGTCCTACACCCTCAGGAGGCATGACCTGTCTTGACCTGTCTTGACCTGTCTTGTGTTGCGATAAGTTATTATTAAGTTAACTTATTTGGGAAATGAAACTCCCATGAGCTGGCTGGACACACTCAGTTGGCTGTGAGCTCCACTCTCAATTTAAGCAGAGCTGCTTGGTTTGGAACAGCAGTTGACTTTGACCCAGGGTCTGTTCTTTCGGAGCAGTTACGGGCAACAGTCACTCATTGGACATGGTGGCTGTCACCATTGCTGGGGGTGGGGAGGGTATTTGGGGAGATTTGAAAAAAATAAAAAAATAAAAAAATAAAAAAAAATAAAAAAAATGAACCAATTCCATTGATGAAGGAAAGGGTAGAGTACATGGAGACCAAAGGAGCCTAGTTTTGGAGTTTGAAATATCAGCTACTTTTCCTTATTGATAATTACCAGCTATTTTTCCTTATTGATAATTCCCACATTCAACCAGTTTGTTTCAAGTAAGGAGTTTTGGGTTTTTTTTTCTCCCTCTATTTTTTTTTCACCTTAGTTTTGTTTTGATTTTTTTCCCCAGTTCCACCCATTAACATTGAACTAACCAGCGGCTCCCTTCCCAAACACAAACACAAACATGAACATTGGTTGCTGGTTGTGCAAACAATAACTTACCCTCGGAGTGTCCCTCCTGTCACGTCCCTTTTTCCTCAACAACTTGCACATCGTCACCTACGGTAGTAGGACGCTCAAACTGTGAGCGGGCATTTTGAACCAAACATGACACAGAGGTACATTTTGATTTTTTCAATGTACCCAAATGTACAAATGGTGTACATTCTAGGGGGGGGGGGTTCACTTCTACATCCCTAGCCACTTCAGCTTCAAAATTTTATAACTAATTCCATAAAGCTCCAAAAAAATTATGAAACAACTTCGGCCACATGCCATTTCCTCTTGTCTTTCAAGGAAAATTTACTGAAAAAAATATTCCAAGATGTTTTACCTCCCCCAAATTCAGTTCCAGTGCTTAGATGATCGCTTTATAGACCTCCTACCTTACTCCAGTTTCCCTTTTCCATCCATGTGACAATGGAGGCCTGCCCTGCCCCGGCGGGCCTGCGACTGAGGTGGCCACAAGGGTGCATTGCAGTGACTGTGCAAAGGTGATAACAATAAGTACAGACTGCACAAGTCCTGGATGGAAATAGTAATGGCAACAACATACCCAATTCCATTGTATATTTAGGGGCCCTTCACACATGGGCCAACCAAGTCAAGAGGCCATGGGAGTTCATGGTCAAACTTTAGACGAGAGTCCAAAGAAATGAGCAATAAATGGGCAATTCGACGGACTCTCAATCAAAGTTTGGGTCGCCACAAAGTGGCAACCCAAACTTTGGTCAAGAGTTCATCATGAGGCCATTGCCATGTAGGAGCTTGGGCTTCCATGTAGGCACTTAGGAGGGCGACGGACTTTGAATTGTGCCGCCTTGTGTGAAGGGTCGAGAGGCCAAAGTCGGGGATTTCTGAAATTTGATTGGTGGAGGCCGACGAACTGTCAACCTTGGGCTCATGTGTGAAGCGGCCCTTAGGTTGCTCCAATTCTAGAGTCCAGCATGCTCTGTCTGCCCTAGTCTCTTATCTAACTGACCTGGAGAATCACTGCAAGTCTGGCTAACTTCACATGGAAGGAAAGGGAGTGGACTTTGGCTACAATGGGGGATTCAAACATGCTTCTTATAAGAACTTAAAAACATACCCCGGTTGCTGATTTCTTCTTCAAGAATCATGACTAAAAAAAGAATCTGCACTATTGCAGGCTAAAATGGACACACACACTCACTGGAATAATTTCATGTCTATCGTATTGTTGATTTGGTGAATCTTCTAAAGAAGAAGAAGAAGAACTTGGATTCCTTGTTTTTTAGGGACCAACATGAACTAAGCTTAGGACTCCCTTGAATTCGGTTTTCTTCAAGTTGGTGCTTCTCTCCTCCTTGCACATTGGAAACTCTAGGCACCCTCCTAGTGGTTTTTCACTCCCAAGGAAAGTACTATACCTACCGCTTCTCATTTCTCAGGTTTCCTTTTTTCTTTTTGTTCTTTGGGGCCCTTTCTTCAACTTTTTTTTTTCTTCTTATTTTTTTTGTTGTTGCTATACAAATTTTTACAGTGGATAACAAGAAGGATAAAAATTTGAACTCATATTTGGGCTAGTCATATTTCACTCAATAAAAAAATTTAAAATTCTGGAAATTCTTCCCCCCCAAAAAATTCTAATATGTATTAAATTAAAAAAATTCACAAAGTTTGATAATAATAAAAAATTTCAATCAAAAAGTGTTTTCAAAATTTTGAGAAAATCATTTTAAACAAGTGAGTTATTGGTACTTTGACATGTCCATAATTTATTGCGAGACTCTAATTTCTCAATTACCTAAGGCAATTTTTGAAGTGTATGAATATTGACTTACAAGAGCCAATCTACAGTCGGTAATTTACGATGAAACTAACTTGGATATACCTAACATAAGATTACTCGATAACTTGAGACTAGTTTAACCCTTAAATGCCCGAGGCACCAAAATATGGTGTCGACAATATTTTGAAGTTAAATAAAACCTAACCAAATTTCTATTTTTAGTAATTCATATTTTTGAAAGATTCTTCTTGAAGTCTAGTATTAGCATCAAAAATCCGATCTTGAAAATAAATGATAGTGATTTTTCTATTCAAGATTTTGTGCAAGGGTATCCATTACAATCTTGACTTCCCATGGTGTTGAGAGCTCTTGTAAATGAGCCTCAAATACATTAGGACTTGAAGAAAAAATCACATTCAAAACTCATTTAAGAAAATTGTAGAATAGATTTTGAGAAGCCATGAATTGATTGGGGTTATTCATGTTAGGTCCTCAAACTCATATTCTTTCGGTCACCAACTTTGTAGGTTTGACTTGTGAAAAGTGAATTGAAAGTTTTTCATAGTTTTAACACCCTCATGGTCAAACGCTATAATCTTCCAACTTATAAGTGATATATATTTTTTTCCTACGTGATCTCTACCATTTCTAAATTGAATTTATGCGGCTACAATTCAAAAAGAAATTGATACAACTTATCAAAATGTTGACTTTTTGTTCAATTTAGAGCAAATTTCTAGAGGCTCAAAACAGGCCTTGGGCATTTAGGGGCTAAGACCTTTTCGTGCTGTAATTAAGGAAAGGCAAAGCTGATTAACTTAGTGACAAATGGCAACATTTGAACTCTCTGAGCGAATTCAGAAAAAAAAAAAAAAAAAAAAAAAAAAAAAAAAAAAAAAAAAAAAAAAAAGGCGGCCACGTGTCAGTTCAGAAGAATTGTCTGACGGAAGAAGGCCAGCCACTCAATTGAACGAGTGGGTTCTTTCAGTTTCAGTTAAGTTCAGTTACACTAAATTAAAAAATTAACTTATTCGTGGATCCAAAAATCTTGGGAGTACCGGTATCGCCCGCCCTGCCATTGGGCCGGCCTGTTTGACTTTACAATTTGAAAACTTTCTTTTTTTTCTTTTTTTTTTCCTTTTTAAACAAATGAAACGAAATTTCATTGCAGGAGGTACAATACCAGGCCTGCCAGTCACAACTGAAGTGGCCTTTTCAGGGGACAGGACCAACAAAACAAACGGACTACAATTTGAACTTTGAATATTCATTACCGTGGGTGTGATTTTAGTCATTTTATTATGACTGGCTGGACCTGCCCTCGAATATTCTCTATTTAAAAAAAAAATTCAAATCGTAAAACATGATGGGACTACTCAGCCAGGCAGGACGTTAAATCCTCCATTCAAAGTGGACCCAACAGGATAATTTTTGGGTTCTTTGGTGGTAAAAGTAAAAAAATATATTTTGAGCCATGTGTACGGTCTATTCAAGACCTTCTCTAACTAATCCAGGGTATGTGATTGCAAATATGAATTCAAAATTTGAAAAAAAAAATTATGTGAAAATTTGAAAAAATCCCTGCATTTTCCTACAGGATAAAATCAACCTACTACACCCACTTCGGATTTTCTTCATCCTATTATTATTTCTGAAAGAATATAATTATTACCTTTGCTAGGAATTAAATGCATTGTATAGGTTGAATCCATATGGTTTTCTACTTTTTTCACCAATGCCTTCTACAAGGTAATAAAAATCTTTTTGTAGGAATGAAAATATTTAGGATTTGACAACAATTTTTTATTCCATACTATAAATTAGGCTGTTGGTTGTTTGTTTTTCTTTGTTACAGTGAGATTTCTGAAAATCGGACATCCTATGGTCACATTCTTTGTACCGTTGGAAAGCAGTCTACAAGGAGGAATGCATGGGTTTTGTTTTGTGGTGCTCCTACTCACAGAAGAAAGGGTATTGAGTTTTGAAGTTTTATGAATTAAAAAATTAGAAATTACTAATACTTTTATTTTGGTTGTAGACATGGCATAGGGCACACTAGTATATATTAAGATCAAATGATTCTCTAGTACAAATGCAATGGATCCTCTTAGTTGCAAAATAAGTAAAGATGTCTATTAATTGCAATCAAATAAAGATTAGAAAGTAGGAGGTTGTTCTAGATATGAAGTTCTATTCATCAATAAGAATAGACTTTAGAGAAAAAAGACTCATTATTCAACTACCTTGCCTTCTATGTGTATTTAAATCCGTACAAGAACAATTAGGAGCTCAAAGGATTAAAATAAAAAGTTCAATGTCTTTTGGTCTTTGACCTAGTCAACTTTAAATTGCTATAAAAATAATTCCATTCTTATAATCTTATTTGATCTATAAAATGGATAACTAAACTTCTTGTACTTCATTTCATTCTTCAATCCTAATAACAAAGAAATCATCTTTAACCCTAAAATTAGGTTTGAGGTAAAGGAAAAATAGAATTTGGGACAAATTAACATTGAAAAGACTAGTACAGTGAGATGGAAGGAGAAACCATATTTGATGATTTTCCAATCGAAATGTCTTATTATTATTGCAACACAAATATGCAATACATCCATGAAAATGCATTCTTTGATTTTTGTCCTAAGAATTTAAAGGATGTTGTCACAAAAATTCATCACATGAAATATATGAGAACATCTTCACTCCAATTGCTGTTGGATATGGTCCCTATATATGTATTTTGAATTTTTGACTTATATGTAATTAGAACTCGAAATTATTATCATTAGAAGTGCATCCTAAAGTAATTTTTGAAAATGAGACAAAGGACAACCACTTCAAAAACA
Organism: Pseudoscleropodium purum; assembly: GCA_963969395.1. Lineage (NCBI taxonomy): Eukaryota > Viridiplantae > Streptophyta > Bryopsida > Hypnales > Brachytheciaceae > Pseudoscleropodium > Pseudoscleropodium purum. The sequence continues at coordinate 9,587,618 of OZ017797.1, forward strand.
AGGTAAAATTCAAAAAGCAATATAGAGGTCTTGACAAATCCCAATTACCAAAGCAAAATTTGGCCATTGACATTCCAATGTCTAAATTTGAATTTTCTTATGTCTATTCAGAGTCCATTAGTCTGTGTTTTCATTGATACAAATTTCAAGTTTTGATTACATATGAGTCAAAAGTTAGAAATACATTTGGAGGGCCAATATACCGGTTGGGTGTTGGACTGAGGAAGCTCTGATATGGGTACCATATCAAAAACTGTATATATTTTCTTTGCTTTTGCACAAGCTCTTAGAAGGAGAAGTTATTACAGACAGAAGGACAAATTAATTGTTCTTTCTTTTTTGCATTATATATTTTCTTTATTAGGTATGTTTTTACCAAACGTACACATATGCTAGTCACTATATTTGTCAATGCTTATCTGTAACTTAATTCCAAGGGCTACGGTAACTATAGTATTGTGTACAATTGGCATTTAAAATATAATAATAATAATTATCATGGCATTCTTCTTCAATCTCAAGAATACGAAATGTCAAATTCATGAATATCTTACCAATTTTCTAATTCAAGAATGCCAAACTTCAAGAAAAATACTTTTTGAATTTTTGTTTAAATTTTTGTATATGATTTTTGTGATTGTACTTGATAATTAATTGAAAATCAGAGGGGATGTGTTTTTAACCTCTAAAGTCCCATGGTCTTCTTGGTGGACTCTTCGGATTTTGGGTAGGCTTGTATGACTTCTATTTCTTACATAATTTTTTTGAAGATAGTAAATTATTGTAAAATATTTTTATTTCAATATGTGCCTAGGAGTAAAAGTTATGCAACCTTAAGTCCAAAAAAGTATATCCCTGGGTAACACAAAAAAATCATTAAAAAATTGAATATTTTCTATTTATTTATTTATATTTCCAAAAATTCATTTTTTGCCTACATGTGAAGCTTTGACTCATCTCATTTGGATTAATGATGTGAAAGTTATAGAACTTCTTATTTTATGGGCAAATATTTCACCATCTTGAGAAAATAACATATAGGATTCATTTTTGAATTCAATTTTCACAATTTAAAGAGAAAGTTCCATGTAGTTGAATATGGTTGCTAGAACAATCTCATTGTTGGGATTAGTATATTTCAATTCCATCTTAGAGCTATTAATGATTATTTGTTTCTTCTATCTTGTATCGACTTTTGCTTAACATTTTGTTTGGGAATGAAAATCAAATGTGATTTTTCAAATTATTTTTCCCACACTTTCAATTGAGTTTTTAAATATAAAAAATTGAAAAATCTAATTAGTAATAGAAAGTTTTCATTTAAGAAGATCCAAAGCCAAAAAATTTAGTTGAGAAAGATGCAAAAAACTTGTTTCCTTCACTTTTATTAAATGCAAATATCTTGTAATCTATCTAGTCAAAGTATCTAAAACTTTTTCCACACATTTTCACAATAGTCTAATGCAAGATCTTGCAGTTAGATATAGAAAGAAAAAAACAATTTTTGAACTTTTTTGCTCTTGCAATAGAAATAGCAATTGTGAGTGTGTATGTTTTTTTTTGTTTTTTTTTAATGAAAAATGACCTTGGGATTTTAGCAAGTAAAATTCAATTGCGTAAATATATAGGCAACATCTATATATATACATTTTTCTTTCCATAAAATCTCAAAAGAGAAATTCAAAGTTTCAAAATTCACTCTATGAACAATTTCAATGTTGAATTGTTACATGTCCAAAGTTAGTAAAACACATATTTTAATACTGTAAGTAAATTTTGGCAAACATTGCAACATCAATGATGATTTCCAACTAATTATCATGGAAATTATTGAAATCAAATACAAAAAGTAACCAAAAATAAAGATTTGGTTTCCAAAAGTTGAAATTGGATATGTGTGATTGAGTCGATTGTAAAAGAATGTAATCACATATGACACTTCCAATTTGAATCATTATTGCACTTCTTTCATGTCTCATCAACTACAAAACAATCATTAGAAGAGTTTAGGGGGGTCCAAAAGCCTGTTTCGGGCTTGTTCCCCCACAGCTATTCCCCTCAGCAAGGAAAACGGCCCGTTGTCCGATTTTTTTTTTTCATAAAAAAAATAAAAAAATAAAAAAAAATTTAGTTTCTAAATGCAAAAAAAAAAATTTTAAAAAAAAATAAAAAAAATTGGTCAATGATGTAGAAAGGTCTCAACCATGTTAGATCGCTGCGCTGAACCTGTTTCCTGCGTTCGTAGGCTGTGATAACTCGCAGGCATTGAGAGGCCCCAAAAATCTTCTAATGCACATATTCTACCGATATGGTGCCATATTCAAGCATGATAAAATTTAGATTTTGAAAATTACATCCAAATGAAAGATGTTAATTACTAAATTTCCAATCCAATGATATAAGGTGGATATCCCCTACAATCCCCTACTTTTTGCTACTATGTAAGACTAGTCAAATTTTTTGTATTTTCATGTTGGGAAGTGAATAGTGGCCATCTTTTGGGTGGATAGTGACACTAAGGTTCCACCCAAAAGATCACTAAGATTATAATTTCGGATTTTAATATTTAAAATTAAATTTTTTTTTCCCCTCCCTTCTCCTTCTTGTAATTTTTAGACTCCAACTTGTTTGACAATCAATATGGGATAATACATCCCGTATCCATATCCAATACTCTCTTTGTATTTGGTATCCATATAAAATATTTGTATTCGTATTTGGTATCTGTATTCAGTATTTGTATAAAGTATTGTATCCATGTTTGGTATTTGTATTCAATATTTCTATAAGATATCGTATCCATATTTAGTATTCATTTTATATTTCATATTTAGATGGCTCAAATTAAATCTCACAAGATCAATGGCTTGTGATTTTTTGAGAAATCAATGGCAATTTCGAAGGTAAGCATTTAAAAAAAAATCAATTGCTTGTAAATTTTTTGAGAAAAGGGGGGGGGGGGGTGCAACTAATGCGAACCAAGGAGGAACCATTTTTTGAGAAGAAGTTCCAATGGACTAAAGAACATAACACGTTTGTTTGATTTTTTCCCAAAAGTGATGAAGGATCTAAGTTTTTTTTGGTAGAGGTTCAACAAATCATGTCTTCCACCTACATACATATTGATTTTGGAGATGTACATAGAGTGATATGGTGGTTTTAGGCAAGGAGCAATGTTGGATATATACACTTTATATACACCTTGTCATATTTTTGTGCATACTTTGTTTGTATTTGAAAAATAGAATCAATAACATTCAGATGATTAGGCGTATGTATCTTTTTTACCAGTTTTTTTTAATGTAGTTCTTGTGATCTTGGCAACCAATGTCATTGAATTAAATTTAGAGGGATGTTAACATATTTAATTAAGGTAGGAGGTTTTAAAAGTGCACAAGTTCTAAAAGCGTCCACCTTCTGAAATGTACACTGCATGTAGATTTTTTTGTTTTTTTGTAGCCTTTAGCCATGTATAAATAGTGTACATTTTAGGAGGTGGACACTGTTAGAGCCCTATGCCACTTCAGCTTCAAAATTTCATAACTAATTCCACAAAGCTCCAAAAAGTATGAAAACGACTTGGATTAGATGCCAATTCTACTTGTCTTTCAAGAAAAATTTACTGAAAAATATTTGAGAAAGTTTCACCTCCCCAAAATCAGTTCCAGCTCTTAAATGGTTGGTTTATGGACCTCCAACCTTAGCTCCCTTCTGTCCAAGCACGTGAAATTTTGCCAAAACAAAACACTGTTATTCACACCCTGCTATATGGAGTCAAGTGTATTGTTGTGTGGGCATGCGACATGTGTCCTACAATATTGGTGTTCGTCCTGCAATGTCGCCGGGTCTTTTGGGAGGTCTTTCCACAGAGAATCCCCGGCGGGGCATACCGTACACTCATAGGTGTACGTAATGCCTGGACTAAAGGCCCCTTGTGATTGAGCTTCATTTTTTTGTCCTTTGTACAGAATCTCCCTCTGTTGTCCCCAAATCATCTATTGCCCTGGCGGAGTCTCTTTTAATTGCCACCAAGATGGCTAGCGTATACGTGATGGAGGTGCCAAAAGCGTTGCCTTACCTCTAGTGTTGTTGTTGCTGCTGCTGCGGCTTGGGGAGCTTGATCATGTCCGTAGGCCATACCGCAAAAATTTCCACTAAAAATTTATAAATCTCCAACGAAAAAGCAATTGAAATTATACCCGTACGTACTGAACTCTGGATGGATGGACAAACTCTTCTTTTTCATGTTGGCGACTTGGAGTGCACCAAATGTCAGTTCCTACTGAAATGACAACGGAAGAAGGTGATTCACGTGCTCGTTATTTAGGAATTAGTAACGTACAGTACGTGCTGGAGAAAAACTGGACAAGTGAAAGTCAGAGTCAATACAAAATAATTCAGCGAGCTTTTTAAAAAAAAAATCAATTTTGAATTGGGCAGAATCTTCGATTAGCTCTACGATAACGGTGCCATGACAATGGGACTAAAAGTGTCCAATGAATGACCAAAGACTATCCTTTCGTGTCTACGTAAGGCAGACAAAAGTGTAGATGTTCATCCTCGGAAATTTTGTGTGAAATAGAGAGAGAGGTCTTTTGCAGTAGTTGGGCCTCTAATGAGTGTTTTTGGTATATTTTTTTTAAGCAAATGAATCACATGGGCGGTACCAAAAAAAAGAATGATTTTCCACAATGACCAACTTGGTGTTCCAAGGTTAATTAACTTTTGTATGGCACTCAAAACCGTATTCTTTTTCTCATTTCCAATATTGGTCATATTATTTTGACATGATTTTTTTTGTTGCCTTAGACCACAAGCGGACCCCCATTAGATGGATCCTTGTTAATGCTTTACTTTTAGTGTAGGAGCGAAGCTAGTTCATTGTCACTTTTGTGATGGATTACTCATTTATTTGATTGAAACTAAACACTTCATCAACTTTCTTTGATAAAATCTATGACATTCATCATTGGGTGAAATTTTTTAAGAAATAATTAATTTTATGTAAAAGTGTTGGAAATATCATAATAGTGCATTTTGTTTGGTGTTCTAAGGAAAAGTTTTGGATCTTCAAAATTTTATCATAAAGGTTGTGCAATTTTGCATATTTTCAAAGATTGTATTTTGCAATTAACTATTGATGAATGAGGGACACAACTAGAATACTTTGTTAGCATTTAAGGTAGACAAACCTTATTATATTATCAACTCTAATCACATCAATTAGATTCTTGGGTATGGATTGTATTTAGGTACATTGCAAGATTGTTATACATAAATATATAATAATGATGATAATGATAATTTTTTGGGTGATTTTATTGGATGAAAGCCAATCATTTGAAATTTCCTCCACTATCTAAAATTATCTAAAATTTTCAAAATGTATTACATCAAAGTTTTATGGAAGTATTTGACAATATATATAATCATTCTCATTGGATAAAATTGTTAACAATATTTCATGCATTATTTGGATGTCTCATTCATTCCAATAGGTGCAAATAGCTTTATCACCTTCCTATTAAGTTAGGCTATTTGTTTTGTTTGTTTGTTACATTGAGATCTCCCGGATTGTGTATCTCTCATTTTCATGTTTGGTATCATCGGAAAGCCCTAAGCAAGGAGGGGTACATGGGCTTGGTTTCGTGGCGTTCCGAGCTAAGGCATGAAAGTTATTGAATTTTGAAGTTTTTATGAATTAAAAAATTAGAAAATTATTTTTCTTTTGTTTTGACCGTGGCAATGGTACATGGTACATTAGTCAATACTTTAAAATAGTTTTTTTGTTTTGTTTTTTTGTTACATTTAGATCTCCGCGACCATGTGTCCCTCGGTTGTATTATTGGTATTGTTAGAAAGCCCTCAATGAGGAAGGGTACACGGTCTTCATTGGGTGTATGATGTAAAAGTTATTGAATTTCAAAGCTTTTACAAATTTTACACATTGAATTGTGCCCCTTTGCAATGAAATTTTGTTTCATTTATTCCCCTCCAAAATCAAGAAGAACCTTATACACATGAAGAATGTTTCAATACAAAGTAGATCAGCCTATGAGCATCTAGATATGCTATCTAGGTATCTTAGAGAGGCTATTTGTTAAGTCATATATATATATATATATATATATATATATATATATATATATATATATATAATATAATATATTTATTTTTGAGATTGAAAAGTTTGAGAGAAGCCATTTGCAAATAGAATCAAGACATTCCACGAAGAAATGAATTTTTTGTGATTTTTCAAAGTTTGTTGGGACTAAATTGGTAAAGTGTGGGTAGACTTATGCTAAACCACATATTGATGTGTCTCCTCCCAAGTGGATTGTCATGATGCTAAGGTGTTGCTAAAATTGTACTAATAGGTGGGTGATTGATGCAAATGGAAGTGTCTAAGTGGGCATTTGTCATGATGCAAGAAGTATTGCTAAGATTATACTAATAGGTGGATGATTTATACAAATGGGAGGTTTCAATAGATGTTGGATTTGGGTTACTGATGACATTGGATTCTTCTATCTTATGTGGGATTATTACAAGTGTTAATACCCAATAGTTCATTCAAAGAGCATACTAGTATTACTAAAGTGAAAGTTCGTCGTTTATCATTACGTAGATCTGGACCTATATTGCTTCTCACTAAAAATGATTTAATATTAGTAATAGAGCTAGCCTCAAGTTTTGTCCTTTGTGACTTTTTCACTCACCCCACATTTTTGTCGCTAATACAGGGAATGGAAAGCGATGGGATTCACAATAGTGTAACTACATTTTTGGTTGAGCAACAACTTAGTAACTTCACTCTCAAAAAGCACAATAACTAAAGAAGTTCAAAGAGTCTACTTCCAACAAGAGGCATCAAGGGTAAGGTAGAACCACCTATACCCAATCGGGCTTTGGTACCCAACTTGTAGCATGCATTTATTTCCAACCAAGGTTGGAATAGATTTCAACTAAGGCTTAGAACATGTGTTTTCCTCCTTTTCAAGGTTTGGCCTAATAAGGTCATGACCCATGTCCCAAATTTGTGAGTGAGAAAGTAGGAAGTAGTGAGCAAGAATATAGTTCTTGAATGATTGGAATTGCATGACTCTAGACTTGGGCCATGGGTTTTGCCTACTTTTTGCTTTCCAAAAAACACACTAATTTCAATTTTGACAATAAAATTACCAATAGAAATTAGAGTCCCCATATTCCTTATCTCTCTACATAGGAAAAATATACATTCCCTCATACTCCTCTAATTGTGTGTCACTAATTGCTTAAATGATCGGGTATGGGTGGTTCTACCTTATCTTGTATGGCTAAAACCATGTGCTGTAGTGAATAAAGCTAAGCTTACCCCACAGATTCTTTATTCACAATGGTCTCAAGAGCACCATTTCTCTTCTCTTCCTTGAGTTCCTTCTTCCTTTTATTGGAGAAGTTGTTGAGAGATGCAGGATTTCATGGAATAATAAACTGATCTCAACAACTCCCATCCACAGTATTATGTCCCTCAGCTCATCAAGGAAAGGAATCTTGCATTGAAGAGCAGGAAACTGAGGACAGACACTGAAAATTAAGTTACCGTGCCTTAGATTGAATGTACAGTACATTGATATTAATTTACACAGAATAGAAGTGTCCCAACGCAGTGTAAGGCCCTGTCAATGCGTCTGTCACCCGTTCTGATCACAGACACAGAGTGAAAATTTGTACAGACAGACGTAACTAAGAAGCGACAATTAGGCAATTACATGTGCAAACAATTAACGTAAAGAAGCACTTTGTATCAAGTAAGTTACTTGACTTCTCTCTCCTGGTTTTCGACAATGAAAGCTCTTGTTACAGAGATCAGCGGTTGGGCATAAAGAAAGTAACTGATTTCTCTAATCTTGCGGGTTGTAAACCTAGAGTAACAACACATCATATCTTTGTTACGCAACTTACGAGAATTACAGCAAGAGCAACACAAATTTGTACATGAATTTCGAAACTGTACTGATCAATCATCCCCTGTTGCAGAAGCTATGTGTCGCTTCATGGAGCTCCAGTTTGAAGTGGCAAGCTAAGATGGTGGAAGCTCTGGGGGAGCCTGCAATTAGGTGATGATCGTGGTGGAATCTCATGAAAAGATACAGGTACACTGTTCACGCTGAATGCCAAAAGACAAAACGATTCCATTCAAAAGTACAGGACACAAAGAGGAAGAATATTCAGACGGCGACCTTAACTTTACTTCAACCTTTACTGTCCTGCGAACGTCTCATTGGGTCGAAACTCTCGCTGACTTGAGGTTGTCGCTGTGACTTCCTCCTCCTCAACAACAACAACAGCAGCAGCTCCTTCCCCTAACCCTTGGATTTTCGCTTCCTGCCGTGAAAGAAAAACATCAACAAAGTAAAAAGAAACATGAGAATTGCAAGCAGGGGCGAAATTTCAAGAACTTTTTCCAGATGCTCTGGCCTATGACCTTTCCAGATCCTAGTTGTTTTTAGGGTTTTGAGGAATTGAATTTGGTGCTGTGAAACACGCCAATTTTGAATGAGTGAAGACTGTTTTACATGTTGATTAGAATTGCGGGATCAAGTTTGAAGCAGTGCGTGCGTATGTACCTTCGTTGGTGAGTTAAGTGGAACCCCATTTGGTTCGTGGTCGTAGTAGTCTGCTGCATCAAGCTGCTGTAAGTGCTCACTTTTGAAGATTCGAGGCAGAACGTACTGCCGCGCAGGGACCAGAAGCATGATTAAGATGGGGAACATAACTCCGCCTATGGGAATCCACGTACATGCGAAGCAACTCAACATGTAGAGCAACTGCAATAGAGTGAAGGACGTAATGACTTTGAATGGCACTGCTTGCACAAACATCAGATGCTTGGATTCCTGTGTCCTGGAATCAAAAAGCCCACCAACCGTCCATCTTAGCAGGGTAATGGAAATAATACCCTAAAATTATTTTCCTCACTCTTGTTGGAAAACAGTCTTATTAGCATATGATTGCATTTAGCAGGAGCTAATCGGGATTCGGAAGTGAAAATCATGTCGTGATTCAGCTAATAACCATTAAGCGTGATGACTAGTCCAATCAAGTTGGGGTGGACTCCCTGCTAAATGACTCCCACTTGTATAAGGAAATTATGATGATTGTATACTTGCAAGCTTAAGAGGAATATGGTGTTGCAAATAGGGTTGAGTAATGACCAGTTGGGTTGACTCTCAAATTGAAAGAAGAAAATATGTTGAGTAGTATAAGAAATAATGGATGTTTGCTTGCAAGCTATATATGCGTGTCTAATTTCAACCAGGTTGACCTAGTGACCACTGCTAAGTGCTAATCAAGTCTGGTGGACTCAATCCTCAGGTAGTAACAAGCCATAATTTCATCTAGAATAAGAAATGATGTGTAAGCACTTGGAATGCAAGCTCAATTAGCATGTCCAAGTGTTTTAGCAGGTTGATTCATGGCCATCAAGTTGGAATAAGTTAGGAAGTGATTTCCACTAAGTTATGTAACAAATAATCAATGTATATCAATACCTATCAAGAATAAAACAAACTTGTACCTACGACTCGGAGCCGTGACAATTAAACAAAGCCTTTCCCAGAACTGGTTGCCAGGCAAGCTTTCCAGCGCCATGAAGGCAAAGTAGCCCCACAACACGGAGGTGGGAATCCTTTTCAAGACGGGCATGGCGGCAACGCATCCTCCGACCAAAACGGATTGCAGCAAGTTGCTGAACCGTTGCTCCTTGACCTCGACAGGGAGAAGCGAGTCCACATCCCGCTCGGGGTCAAAGCCCACGTCCTTGATGGCACTCCCAGCAGAATCAGAAGAAGCGGCTGCGGTGCTGAACTGAAAGTCCTTGAGCAACACTCGAGATGACGAACAGGAGTAGGGGAGAGGGGACTCGGTCAAGCGATACTCGTCTTGCAAGTCGGTATAGAGCTTTGCGACGGACACATTTTGCTTTACGCTGCTCTTTGCTCGCTTCACCAGCTTGCTCCGCACCAGCTGCGACATACAAACACAAGAATCTCAGTTGTTGAATCGGAGGAATTCCACAAGTTCTGAATTAGTTGCTTTTCAGAGTGTACCGTGTCCTGAAATGAAAATTTACAGTGGTTCTAGTCTTGTGCGGACGAATGTCACAACTTTTTGGCACCAGATCGCTCCAATGTAACAAAATCGATGATTGATGGAAGCGACAGGAGAAGCTCATGCTTTCCGTATCAATTCTTAGTTTCCACCTCTACAAAAAGGAACTCCCAATGAATTTCTGTAACCAAATTGAGAAGGAAGACACGAGATGCTTTGAAAATTTCACCTCTTTTTTCAATGTGGCCAGTGCCTTTGTGTGCATAGGTGACTGGGGTATGACTCCATGAGATGGTGGAAGGCCGAGCAGTCCACACATTAGAACCTGTAGAATCAACCCACTCTATCAGAAATATATTCTTTATATTACTAGACTGAGTGAAGAAATGATTGTATACGTTGTTAAATAGTAATTTATTAGATAAACAAAAACTCTTATGAACTCCTCAAAACTACGTATAAAAACATGAGAGACGAATATGGTTTCTTGGTTCTTTAGAGGTTAATAAATTGTCCACCTCAAACATACAGTTGCTATTGCTTTTAAACACTCGAACGACTTAATTTTGGCACGCCAAAATTTGATATTATAACAATTATGACCATCTGTCTTAGATTTTGGACGCCAGTTAACCAAAATGTGTGGTACTCTGAAATGCAACAATTTAACAAATACCAACAGGTTCAAAAACTATTTCAAATTGCAAATATCTTGGACATGATTTCTTAGGAGATGGGGAATTTCTACCATCCCTCCCACAATCAGGAGATCATAATGAAACGCCGGGGGTTTTCGTAAGTTGAATTCTTCCTGTTGAGCCAATTGGGAAGACACACTGTGGTCGAAAAAGTAAAGCACAGCAATCATAAGAGCTGGAAGCACTGCCGCAAGTATATAGATAGCTGGAATTTTATACATATCCTGAAAGTACCCATTACAGAAGAATTAGAAATTAGCTTTTCGTATTCTACAGAAACTGATCGAGAGCTTCGGATATCATTCATCTTTGCATATATTGTTTGTTTGTCGCAGTTAGTAGCTCAAAATGGACTTGTAAAATCTTCAAGAGCAGGAAGACTCTCTAATAATAATAGGATACTAAACAACCGGAAGAGGATCGGGAGGTTCAAGACCATTATTAGACATGACCCTCTCTTTCAAACTAGGTCAAGATCGTTCAATCTTAGAGATTTATAATTCTCTCAAAGATTGTTGGCAATGACTGTACACCCTCTTCTTTTGATTCCGATTGCAATGGAATGACATGTCACTGTTCATTGAAACGAGGACTTGGGCATTTCAAAATCTTACTTGGATGATTGTCCAATGAGTAGTAGCCTGAACCGACCATGGGTTTGGGCTGAACAAGCGCCGTGGTATTCCGTGAGGAATAGAAGCGTGTGGCGCATACGAGACCAGTGTCCACACGACCACGAGGAGAGGAACGCCGTAGTCTGCAATAAATCCTCGGATCAAACCTGGACATGATCGACGGGGCAATGCGAAATTGGTCAAGCTCGTTGCTTACTATGAGAAAGAAATCATGAAACAAGTGAGTTTTTAAAATAAATGAAGTTGTTAAGTTGTTTAGGGAAATTATTAACACATCATTCATCAAAAAAAATTCTCGGTAACTCAGCGGGGAATGTCTCAGGACCCTTTTCTTAAAATTTTGGGTATGAATGACTCTTACTATTGATGTTACTCAAAGGAATCTAGATTGTTTTTTGCAAGGGTGTTTGTTTGTCAAAATTGAAGGGCATCATCTTACTTGACCCATATCGCCAAGACCTCGCTCTTCTGCTCTTGATGGAGGTCCAAAGAAGTCCAAATGTGAGAACAAGTCCAAACATGCCATTCCCAAATCGCCACGGCAGCTGGAACTGCTCCAGAGATGGGTCCTCCCGTTCCGGAGTTCCAAACTCATAAACAACACCCTGATAATATTCAATTCATTCAATAGAACATTAATATAACAAAGCAAAGCAGCTCCTGATGATGTTTCTCACAGTCAGTCAACTCCAGGATGCAAAATATTTTTCCATTGTTGAATTTATTTTAAGAATCATTCATCCCACCTAACCCCAAATTTACATCCGTATTGTTATGGGGAAAATCCAGAACCTTTTGGCTGTGGTTATAACATTATTAACGAGTGCAATTGAGGTGTTTTTGATGAACAACAAACCTTGACTGATTGTTGAATGAACAGCACAGCAATGAGGATTCCGAAAAGCTCCCCAGACACCCTCGTGAATCTGTTGATCAAAGAACAAGCTCCAAGTCCAGCAAGAATAAAGAGCAACGCGGCTGCCCACACGCACACCCTGCAACCATGGCCAAGAATCAAATTGGTGGTCAAGCAACATGAGGGTCGAATTTGGCGTAAATTTAAAGTAATTTTTGTTCAAAAAATGTCAAAGGTCATCTTGTGATATAATCATGCTCTGTGTCAAATGCCTGGCTACCCACGTCTACACGTTTCTGCATTGTTTGATTATACTCCCTGCGTCCCAAAATGAATTTCCGGATGCTCAAATATAATCATCTTTGTTCTTCAAGATTCAATGAATGGATAACAACCTTGACATAATGTTATTTTCAGCCTTAATCTTGAGCATTTTGTTCAACTGGAAGATCATTTCGGGACGGGACGGAGGGAGTATCTCGTAACATAAGCTTTTGGGTAGGCAGCAGTAGAAGAAACATTGCACCTCAGTCTACAGAAATGGGCTCCGTGATAAGGTTTGGAAACACCACATACCATGCCGCCCAAGCGAGAAAAAGCTCGGGTCCCATTCCGGACCTGGCCTTGGCAAAGTGGAACAAGAACACGTACACCAAAGAAGTGGGCTCCGACACTCCTACAACCAGCAGAGGTTGGCCTCCGATTATCGACTGCACAATTCCACAGATGGCGGTGGACGTCAATGTCTGCACTGCTGTTATCGCTCCATCTGTAATTACAACATCACAGCAAAAAATTCAAGACATAAGCAGAATTTCAATGAAATCAGCAAATTTTTTAACACAATTGCACTCCAAATTTGAATCTATCATTACTTTTCCGAGTTCATTATCTAGGCTAAAAAACAAAAACACCTTTGCATTGAACTAGAGTTATTATAAAGCATACTTGTATCTCTCTCCAGCTGCTCTCCGAAGGTGATCACAGGAAGAGCTGATGCAAAGAATATGTACGCAGTTGGGGCCAGAATCCTGCAAAATCACAGAACCACTTGATCAGAAACTAAGATTAAAAAAACGATATTAATATAAAAGAGAATATGATCTATACTCGACAGATATTCATCTCTTCCAGTACACGTGGTTTGATTTCAATTATAATTACTTTCAAGATATATGCAAGCATGACTTAGCAAAAACTCTATGGTTCCTGATGTTTGAATGGAAATGGGATTGTCTACCATTCCTCCAATTATAGCAGTCTACAGCCCCTTTTTGAAAAATTGCATGACAAATTCATACAGCAAGCGAGAAAAGTTTAATTGATCTCAGCAGACATGACTCTTGTACTCCCCACAGCTCTATAACAGTAACCTCCCAATGAAAGCAAACTCCTACTGATAATTCAGTGATTAATATTCTTCTGGCTACCGAAAGCTCGTGTCACCTACTTCGTAAGCAGATAAAAAGCATTGCTTTCATAATAATAATTACATAAAAAGGCTGAAAGTGATGCAAAACTAGTCTAATTTGAATCCTCCTCCATTGAGTAAGCTCAGAACATGTGCGTTAAAATCAAAACCACAGCCTGGAAAGTTCAGCCAGACGAGCAGGAATAATGGCAATGAAGAAACCAACCTGTAGCCCGAGTTGAAGCCCGCAATCCAGTCGTGCTTGTAACAGGCGACGCGCGCTTTGAAATCGTCCCGAATGCCACCCGCGGCCACAATTGGCTTCCCCATGGCCACTGTCCCCGGCCCGTGACGCATCAAATCCCGCAACCAGGAGCCAGGGATCGTTACAATGAAACCCAGCAATTAAGCACGACGAAGCTGCTACATGCATGCACATAACGTTGGCCAATTATAACCACCCCAGCCTCTTTCTATAGAAAATCCTCGTGCTAGGATTGTGTTGGAGCCTGTTGGTGGCGGTACATTCGCAGTACTCGCGCGCGAGTCTGTCATGTGGGCGACGATGCAAATCTTGCACGGTCCCTTCCGAATCAATGTGTGAGCTTGAGCCTGGTCCCCATGAAATTACAGCCTCCCTTCCTCCCAAGTCCCAATTCTCGCCGGCCATGCGTTTTTCAATCAACTCGTATTAATATATGTATGCGTTTTTCAATATGTACGCAATGAGCCTCGTTCTCACGCCCGACCTCCCTTGCTTGTGCTTACATTGTCAGTTTTGTTAGATTTTGCGCAGTTTTGACACCCAAAAATTGCGACATTCATCTACGCCAAGCTCTAAAAAAACTACGGCAGGTCGCATGTTCTGAAAGGTGCCGAAGAAATGGAATACCGCAAATTCTACAACTTCCATCGATCTCTTACTGATCACCGAACTTAATTAACCAGTTGAGACATTCTAACAATTGAACCAGGCTGAACTCCGTGGACCCAAATCTCTACAGTAGAGACACCCACTGTTCGATCTTCTGCCGCTACTACAAGCACGTGTCAAGTGATTACTAAGTTGGTGATTCATGCTTTGGGGTATCAGGAGAAGAAAACTTTGACTGTCGCTGCATGAACGGGACTGTTGCACCGTGATCCATCAATTAGCGTGTTTTTTGCAAGAAATGATTTAGATTTTGGCCATGATTGAAAGTTGCCAAAGTTTGGCAATTTTCAATCGCTATTTTTATCAACTGTTTGCCTAAGATTTTTACAAATTTAAGAGGGTAAATGGCAATGTCACTTCACTACCATGTAACTAGCTGAAATTTTTGTTGGAAATCCATGGCCACTCTTCATGCACTTATCTGTCTCCAATTTAGTACCTTCCTGAAGTTAAAAGGTGACCCATCTTCATGCTCACAGCGCAATTTTTATTTTGAGTACAACAAAGGTTCCACCACTTTAGTGCCCTCTAGGGTAGTTAAATTAGTGGCTTCAATTTTGGCTTCAATCTGTAGATGGGCAAAGCTCAAGAGAATCTAAAACAATCCAGTGCACTATTCATGGATTTGAAGGAAGTACTAATCTGGATGCATGATTTGTCATGATTTTCAGAATTTTCTGGTGTGGGTTACACTATGGTTACAACAAAAAAAAATTTACATTGGCACAATTTGCAGTGCCTAAATTATGAGATTCAACTGCACAACACTCTAAAAACTAGGACTAATACAGATTAATTTTTGTTTGAGAGTTCCTGATTTTTTTAACTGCAGAAGGTGTGTCTGAATTCCACCCAATTGATGTTTCATTCACAGCCAATTCCTAATGCAATTCAGTTGCGAGTTCATGTATTATAACATCATCATATTGAGCTCCAGTCATCATCATATTGACTTCAATCTGAGTTCATGTTTCCTTGTATTCAATTCCTGGGGTCTTCAGGGAGGACTCATGTTATGTACTATGGAATTCAAATCAGGAATTTCTTGTGCAAATTTTAGTACAAGTGGCAGAGGCATGAGGCACTCATAACATTATTAATCTGCACATCCTTTGCCATTGGTACCCAATTTTTCTTCTCAAATAATGACCGGCTACTTGTAGATTATGACATGAGTAGAAAGGAGGTCTTTTCTGGCATCAAGCAGCAAGCAATAGCCGGATTATGGCACTCCTAGAAAGTAGTCTACTCTTAAAGCAACCATTCAAGGCTACCTAACTCATTATTGACAATTATAGATATTTCAAGGAGTAGTCCTTCTACAACGAAGAGAACTTAGATGATTTATTTTTCATTGAATTTGTTGGTGCAAACTGATCAAGAAATGATCATTTGTGTAATTTTTGGTGAATTTTTGGAGAATGGAGAAGGGGCTTTAGGCCATCACTTAAGATCTTTGCATCTTAAAATGATGTGAAAAAAATTATACACCAAATTCATAATGAAATGTAGTTGCAGGAAAAAAATCAGAGTTTTTGGAGTACTTTTGAGCATTCCTATTTCAATATATGTATAAAGATTGACTTACTAAACATCTTTCATTAGTCTTGTTGACAATGGCATGTTTTCAAAAATTATGCAATTTTGTCAATTTTTTTTCATAAGAAAGCTATATGAGTCTTCTTTCATTTCAACAATGGCAATCATCAAAATAATTTCACATGAATGAAGAATTTTACTTGTTATAAGAGCTAGTAAAAAAAACAAGAGCTATACTCACTCCACACCACACCTGGTCCTTTAGGGATTAAAAAAGTCAAAAGGTTCTCTATAGTAAATAGTTAGAGACAAAATACTCTACAATTGTTGCATTCTAAGCCTTAACCCTTGAATGACGGACTTGTTACGATGGAAATCATCTATTTTGGTACTATGTGGATTGTTGACTTAAAAAAGGCAAAAGTACTCATTGGGAGTCAAACTATTGTAGAAGATGTTTTCTTTTCACACAAAATTGGAAGGATGAATAGTTGCATTCATGTCCTATATGGAGAGATTCTTTGTCATTCATTGACCAGAAAACGTCCACTACATTGTTTGTGGGTTAAATAAAAAAGAGATTGCAATATGCTACACTTGACTCAAGTATTCTATTTAGCTAAGACACTCATGTTACATTAGAAAATAATTTAATGTCTTAATAATGGCAATAGATCATCAAAATTTGACCATAAAAGATGCAAATTTGTATTACCCACAATATGTTGTATGATTTACCATTAGATCAAAATTTAATAGTCAGTTTTATATCTTTATTGCAATAAACTATACCTAGTACCTCTATAGTCAACATATACAAATAAAGTAGGTACCCCAAATTGCAATTTTTTGCTATTGAACCTAGTTACTATTATTAGATTCTTCAAATTTTTATATTTTTCTTGGCAAGTGAAAGGAGGTTCCAATGTACCAATGAATGCAATATTTGAATACCATATTCAAAAGTTATCAAGGATCAAACTTTTATTGGTAGACATTCTAACGTCATTTTTTCAACCTATTTACATATATACTGATTTTGGAAATGTACACATAGTGATGATGGTGATCTAAAGTAGGGTGCAAAATTGAATATATTCACTTTAGAAAGAAGAATGCTAGAGGTATGGTAAAGTATGAGAATTTAGCTTGCAAGCTTATTAAATTTGGTTGGATGAATAGAAAGAGGAATGAGTGTGAAGAGAACAACATTTTATGTATTCAAATCATGGTTTGCACTATTGCATCTAATATGATTTGTCAATGTTACAATGGTTACATTATTTAAGATGAATTTCAAAGCACCAAAATTTTGACATTCATTTCCATGTCTATAGATCTCTAAAAAATACAACTAGAAACTATAAATATTGAAGATTGAATTCTTGTGCATGTATTTGGAAAGTGCCAATGTCTTGAGCACTTTCCATAATAATGAATCTAGCAATAGAATGCCTAATCATTTATCATTTTAATTGGTGTCAATGTCACCTTATATAGAATCCATTAGAACTATATAATGATGTGTTTGCACTTGGTATTAAAATTGGTATTAGCAAAGTGAATCTTATCCAAAGGTGCAATTAAATTGAATCTTAACACTAATAGTAAAATCACTCTTAACACTAATAGAAAACATATCTTAAGCAACTTTGACACTAATAAACAACATATCAAAACAATTCTTCTAAATCACTTTTGATGCTACTAATAACCCGTGAATGTTTGAGGAGACAAATCTTTGACTTTTGGATGGCAATGGGAGTTTGCTGGAAGATATAGGATAGCTACAAGAAAGGGTGTCCATTTTTTGTAGCATTTTGCTAAAAACAGACTTTCTGTGACATAATACTATGACTACTATGAGTACTACAAAATAGAAAAATCTCAATTGTTGATAAAAAAA
This sequence comes from Pseudoscleropodium purum, assembly GCA_963969395.1. Classification (NCBI taxonomy): domain Eukaryota; kingdom Viridiplantae; phylum Streptophyta; class Bryopsida; order Hypnales; family Brachytheciaceae; genus Pseudoscleropodium; species Pseudoscleropodium purum. The sequence goes on from OZ017797.1 coordinate 9,605,689, forward strand.
AAATTGATGGCTAAGAGTACCGTTTTGAATACTATGAGTACTTGTAAGTACTGAAAAAAATAACACTGTTTGAAAAAAATCCCAGATTGTCACAGAAAATGGATACATTGAGGCATAAATTAATAATAAATAAAAGATCATGAACCAAAAAAATCTAAAAAATTTCCATTTGTGAGGACTTCATGGTAATTATATTTCATCCAAAAAATTAAGCCAAAACCATCTTCACTCTTCAAAAGTGTGTATGCAAGGGACCCCTATTTGCATACATGTGGACGCCATAAAATAAGTTTTTTTAAAATTTTTTTTGGTAGTCACATGAATCTCTAGTGTAGAAATATCCCATACAAATTTTAGCTCTACATCATCAATTATGGATACTCCACAATACTAAAAAACCCTAAACCACAAAGTGTGACAAATTAGCTAAATTGGAATTTAGTTATAAAAAGTTTTTTGGAAATTTCTGAAAAATAATAATTCACTTCATCAACAAGTTGGTCATCTTCAATAAAAAAATTCAAGTACATCGGCTTTATTCTCCAAAAGTTATGGCCAAGCTAAACTATGCAATTCAAAGTGTGATGGAAAATAGGACCACCCTTTCTTGCAACTACCCTACAAACCTTTTTTTTTCATCCATTTTTTTGTGTAGTCCATTTGTTCTTTCCACTTATTATGTGTTGAAAATATCATCATGGATGTCTTGCATATTTTTATATGAATTTAGATGTGTGTACCATGGATGACCTTATTGTGTATTTTTTAGCTCCTCGTACTAAATTTGAATTTTAACCATGAAAATGATCTTTTTGAATTCGATTCCAACTAATGAAATGAAGGAAGTGAAATCTAGTTTTTACTCCAATTTGAAATTTTTGAAAATTCTATAGAAAGAATATTTTTATTGCAATTTGAACATTGGGCCCATTACCATTACCATGGTCTAATAAATTTTTATTTATAAAATTTCATAGAAATAGAATTATATTATAATATTCTTTGCTATAAATCTATAATACACACTTATGGTAAAAATTTCATATGTTTTGAGCTAATTTTGTATAAGATATTAGTATTTTCAACTTTTCTTCAAAAAATCATAATAATTTCAAATCATCACCAATAAATCTCAAAATTTTGTAACTTATAGAAGACATGTGCTTTCATCTCTAAAAAGTGAATGAAAATAATTCTCAATCAAAATTATCTTCTAAATAGAGGAAAAAAAAGAAGAACTATAGACTCTATAAATAAGGTGGGTACACACAAAATAGCACCTTTCCTAAAACCACCATTATCACTATATAATCTTCAACATCAATATACAAGTATATTGAAGAAATGATTTTGAAACATCTATTACCAAAAAAACTTTGACCCACTTCATAATTTTTGCATATTGTATTCAAAATGTTGCATTCTTTGGTACATAAGAACATCTTTTCACTTGCCAACAAGAAAACATGAAAATTTGACCAATCTAGTATAGTGGAACTTCTGTAAGGTAGTAACCCAAGGGCAAAGGAAGATATTACATTAAAGAGGTTATTCTTTTGGAAAATGATTGATGCAATAATGACATTTGAAGATCTTTTTAGTGGATTGCAATTTTGTGGCGTTCCTAGATTGAAGTCACATTCACCAAGGCGACATCTAGATTCCCGATTCAATAGAATTTTTATTTTTTTTACTTATTTTGTACATCTTCAATGCGTCTAGACTCTAGGCCTAGGCTAGAATAAATATTAATGTAGAGAAATTGTTGGCTTATAGAAGTTCCCTTCATAGAAATTCTACAGTAATGGCAATTGAGCCTGATAGCAAAAAAATAACAACTTAGGAGGTACCCACCTTAATCGTTCAACACCCTATCAATGGAAATCATCCTTTTTGGTGTTGTGTGACATCATCTATGTAAAGAAAAACAAACGGACTCATTGGAGGTCAAACTATACCACAAAATCTCCCCTTTTTGTACAAAATTCCAAAAATGAACAATTGCACTTCTTTTGTCCTACACATAAGGTAAACCTGCCTATGACAGGCAGAATGGCTGATCTGTCCTATTGCCATTGACAAAAAAAATCTGATTTTTTTTTGTACAAAGACAAATGTGAGAAATGAAGGAAGCAACTAGAATTTTATTTTTTCGACAAAATATGAATTTTTTGTGAATTTTCGAAGTTTGCTGTCCAGTTTGCCCAAAAAAGTCTGTAGACTACCCCAAATCAGCAGAAAAGTGTTTCCATGATGGTCATCTTACCACCCAAAGCAGTCATAACATTCTTTAACATGGTTACAAGATTTCCTGACATGGATATGACATAAAGAAATTAAAAAATAACTTTTTACTAACAGTTTACACTAGAAAGGTGTCAATGTTCTATCACAGTTATTAATAACTCCATAACCATATTCCAAGGCTTTGATGACAACTAAAAATCAACCTAATGTAGTCTTAATTCTATTTTTAAGAAAAAGTTTCTCATGGGTTGATGGAAGACTGTAATGGGGGAGTTCCCTAGGTGCCTGTCATGGGTGATTTGCCTGTCATAGGCAGGTTTACCTTAGAAAGATTCTTTGTCATTCATTAACCAAAAAACAGCTGCAACATTGTTTAAGGGTTAAAGCACTTTTGTTGAATGCTCAAAGCACTAACTAAATCCCTCCAGGATCTAAGTTACTGTATAAATTGTTTCCAGCATTATTGGCTACTTTCAGTTTGTAACTGATTATAGAAGTGAGTGCTAATTAAAACAGTGTACAAAATGTACAAAGTCTGTAACTGCATCGATTCTGGAATGAACAAAAATCCAACCGTCCTATGGCAGGAATATGAACAACAATACCATACTGTTCCAAGCTTACTGCTTATTCTTCCAAGAAAAATGGCAATTTCAACTGATAAAATTAGCCTAAAATGAATTGCACAAGTCTTTTTTCCTTTGATATTAGAGTTAATTGTAAAGTTCATCTTGTGTTAATAATTAGATGGCAGAGGAAGGTTTAACTAAGAATAGTACAAAAGAAACAAGACACCAAACTCCATCAGACCTCAATTTTGGTGCTCTAAGACCTTTCATTCTTGGAACGTTATCCTTGCCTTGTCCACATGTCAAAGAAAAATTACATATGGTAACTAGACCCCTTTCCAATCCCCACCCATCATCCCAGACCCATTCACAACCCCGAAATTCCTATTTCTTAAAGAATGGTTTTGGAAAAAGTCTAGAGACACTAATAAATGCACATTATCCTTCCACTTCAAATTTTTATAGGACATTTTTTAAAAATTACAATTAATTTTTTACATTGTTTTTTCTCCAAAAGGCTAATGAATACAAATCAATCAATTATGACTATTGGTAACAAGAAGGGGGGCATTTCTTAAGGGTCGGAAATGGGTCTCATTAATTTATTACCTTAGTAATTCTTAAACAAAAATTGTATGTATTATTGTTATTGAACTTGCAATCTCTTTGTCATTGTTGAATATTAGAGTAGAGGAAGAATCTTTGAAAGTTCTTGGTAACCATATTGTAGACATTGCCTCTTTGAATAGTAAGGAAAAATATGTGTTCGCTTGATAAATGGCATTAACTCTCAAATGACTATATCTATTGCAAAATAGTTAAACATCATATGTGAATTAAATTTAGCCTTTTCAATTGTGTTCAAATATTATTCTTATATTTTTTTTATTAGGTATCATTATAGATTGTCTAAACTAGGGAAATTTCGTTTGTTTGATGCAAAATTGTCATTTTTGTCATTTTATAGCAAATGGTGAAAATAAATGAGTAAATATTGCAAATAATTCTAATTAATTTAATTTTTTTTCAAGAGATAAAAACAACCATACAAATTGGTGTGAAGATTTTTTAATTAATTATTTTAATTTTTACACCTAAAATATCATTGCCAATAACCTTCAAAGTAAATTCCACTATCAAGCTAAATTTATCTTGTCATATAATTTATTTATAAAACATGATAATTTTGTATTGAAAAAAAATTCTACAAATGCTGATCTTTTTACAATTTTTAATAAAAAATAAAAGCATGAAGTTTTTTTAAAGTAGAAGGTGGAAAATGAATTCTAGTAACAACCTTTAGATTGAAATTAGTGTATCCATTTGTATTGATAAGTGTTCGGTATATTAGACATGTACAATTACTTAGGCATGAATTGGACATGGAATTGTTAGGCCAAACAACTAAAATGATGAAATGAAGCCATGACATGGCCATAAATCATAGAATCATAATGCCATATAACTAAAGCCATGAAATGAAGCCATGACATGGTCATAGATCATAGAATCATAATTTCATATAACTAAAGTCATGAAATGAAATTAGACTACAAGGTGCAATTGCAATTTTAATATTTTAATGAAGATATAAATTTTTTGCTAAATATGAAAATTTTAATTTTGAAAGTTGAAGTCTAATTTCAAGCCTAAATTTTATTGATTTATATTATTGCCAATGATAAAAATAAGAATGTTTTAATTATTAGGTTATAGGTAATCACTATCTAATTATACATGAGAGCATCCGTCATTTTGCAACCATAAACTTTTGCATACGCTAACCCACTCTCTCTTTGCCTCATATATTCAATTTCCATCATGCCAAATGGAAAAAATATGCTCCAAATGGGATGGTATCCATAGCAAGTTGAAGCTTAGTATTGCCTCATATATTCACTACAAGGACCAAGCTACAAAGGATTGGCATCAAGGTTGCCACTATATATTTTTAGGAGTGATTGAAAAATTAATGAAATGAATCAATTGTGCCATATATAAACCAAAATATTATCTATAAACATTTAAAAGGACTTGCCAGTTTGTAGAATATGCCCATATAAATTAGGCAATGTCACCACTTTAAGCAAAGACTAGCAAGTTTTGTTTCTGAAACTGCATAGAGGGGGAACCTCATTGGTTTGGTGATAGATAGAACTAAGAATTAGGAAAGTCCTATTTTTCTTGCCTAAGTTGAGACTACAGTCGATCGAATTCGAGAACTAAAACTTAACGTGGATACAACAAATATAAAAAAATAATAAAGATACTCATTGGCCATTTATTAAAAAGATTTTGTAGTTTTTGCTCGGCCTTAGATGTTTTATTCATTGGTTCTACATTCTTTCATGCACATTTTTGACAAAAGGTAGCTAGTTGACTATCAATTTATTCAATAATGTTTTTATGTTGTATGATACATTCCATGGCCAAAAATAAAAGAGCTCATAATTTTACATGTAGAGTACAAATGAGACATGCTTTTAGTTAATTGAAATTGATTTGGAAGGGAGATGTCATCTATGTACACAAAATATTAAAAATCGAACTCAAAATCAACTATAACTTTCATATTTAGAGCTCACATCAAAAAGACTTTTTGTATCTATGAATATTATCTACAGCAATAATAAATACTACCTTGTAGATATGATATATCAATTACACTTTATAACTTTTTATTGAAATTCATCACTAATATATTTCTTTGAGTTTCACTATATAAAAAGTCTTTATATTATTTGAAACTACCTTGGATACTTGAAAGTCTATTAGAAATGAATTCCTTCAAATTCTAAATACTAGAATGGTAGTTAACATGCTATTAAATTCAATGGATTTAGTGAAGTGAAAGATGTGGAGACTTTTAGAGTTAATTTGCATTGCTAAATTGTAGGGTTAACAATTAAAGAGACCTTGAAAATCAGATTGACACTCCAAATGACCAGGAGCCTTCATGTCATTTCCATTGGGCTTAGTCTTTAGAACCAAATTCTCCTTAGAAATCAACATAGTTCTCCACATTTACCTAAAATCACAACTGAGAAAGAGATTTAAATCCATAGGTTAAACTTCTACCCCTCAAAATAGTAGAGATACCAAATTTTAAAAGGACTTTAGTTCAAACTTGGTCTTATTGCTAAAATTGTACTTCAAAGTTTATACTTCTCAAAATTCTACTCAATTGCAATAGAAACCAACAATTATCTTCAATTTAAAGCTCTAGTAAACTCAATGGGATATGCTCTTAGTTTAAAGGCAACTAGCTAACATGCAAGCCTCGAGATTTCTTATAAAATATACATTTGATTAACTCTTTTCAAACAAAGCATACTTCAAGAACAAGATACAATATTTTCATTCATTTATAAGGCTTGAAACACTACATAAAATTGATTTCACCAAAAAATCACATCAATAGCAAGTAAATTGCCAAATGTCTACACCTTCTACAAGATATGGTTGAATGGACTAAACATGTCAAATTCCTTATAGATATCGTATGTGAGTAGGTAACTCATGATCTCCACTATGAAGAATATAAACCTGAACTTTACACACTAAAAAATCCACACTAATCTCACACTTCAAAGAATTTAACAAAAATTAATTTCCTTTACTTCTATACTAATGTCTTACAACTTGTGCAATCAACTTGTTTGCAGTTTTTTCTTAGCATTTCATTATGCACCCATCAAAGTAAAGAATTAGTTGAAGATACATAAAACATTGCAATTCCTCAACTCTAAAAGACCACAAGGCCACCAGGTGGTTTCTGCAACCCTTATCCTGGAGAGGTCAAATAACCACTCCTTCATCTTAATTAGATGTTCTATCACAGTAGCACTAGCTCCCTTTCCTGACTACAGTCAATCTCCAGATGTAGCTTTTCGTGATGCAAAGACTTCTCACCAAGGGTTCGGGGCAAACAAAATAATTTAAGAAAACAGAACCACTTCACAGCGAAAGAACATACTCAAATGACTCAGAAGAAGTAGACAAATCCAAAAAACATGGAGTCTGTAAAACTCGTTCTATGAAAGATGGAGTTTTTTGTATAAATCACTCTAGAATTCCCTCAGTACCAGTGCTTCAGAACTCAAAAGACGTGAAATTCACAAGAACTGAACTCAATTTTACTAAAAAACACTTTATGGATTCCAATTCTCAAGTAGTACACTTCTAAAAATTTCACTTCGACAACAAAACTCTCCTCAAACGCCACTCAACAAATTCCCAGCAGAAGAATGCAACATGAACACTTCCTGCATCTCCAACACATTGAATAAACACTTTCGAACTATTTCCAAACAGCTAATGTCCACTTCAAAATATCTACATAAAAGGACAGAATATTCAAAGCCTTCAAAGTTTGCAACCTACACAACTTTCGTGGTCCAGAAATATTGAACACACACTAACAAAAATGATGCGGTTAGAATCTCCCCACAGTCCCTCGGGACCATACCATCCACTGCAGAATCCCACCCCCAAAGATTGAATATGGGTCCAAACAAGAACACAAAACAGATACACAAAACTAACAAGAAAACGGTCGCTAATCAAATAGATGGAGAAAATAATAGACCGAGCTCCACAGTCATTCACATGGCACAATCGCCAACCAACCGAAATATCGGAGGTCAATACCTATCCAAGTGTGGAATGGCACGAGGCTAAGAAACGTCCGGCTGACTCCAGGAAAAAGTATACAACCACCTTGCCAACCACACGAGCTGGAACCACAAAGTGAACAGACAAAAGATACGGGAAAATGGATCCGTCCCACTTGCCTCGAACTGCACCTCGGTGCAGAACACATACTACCCTGCTGGCTTACCACAAACTGGAAACCGAGGGCGAATACCCACTTCTTCGCCTTGTCGAAGGATAAGATCAACGAGAATCTTGAACTCGTTTCCATACGACCCATACTACACACGTGCCTCAGGTCATGAGACTACGCAGCTGCCACTCTTAAGACGGAAGATGACGACTCAGGAGGCCATCGAAGGCAGCGAATAAGTCCTTGTTGTCAGGGCCAAACGTCTCCTCAGCCTTACGAAGGGTTTCCTACAAAGCCGAACATTCACAGCGCAATCAGCATCATGAAAGGGACGTTCTGAAATTCACCGACACGGACAAAATGCAACACCGAGTGCTCAAAGCTTCATGCAAGCTGCCAACCCAAACATACATTCGCATGGAAAGATTCGATCATCAACATAACGTACTGCCAATCTAAAACTTCATGTCATTGGACCAAGAGATCTGCATCCATTCGTTCGTTATGAAACAAGGCGGGGCACGTACTTCTCGTGTCTGCCGGTGAGCATTCAGTTCCTTGATGTTAGCCAAGAAAGCACTGAATTGTTCATATGATAGACGGTTCCTGTCACCATTGCACCATGAAAAGACGGTTCATTTCAGAAGCACAAAATCAAAAAAATGCACAGTGCCTTCTACGAGGCAAGCATCACAGATGGCCCTCACCTAAAAGAAAAATAACATCTCCGGAATGCAAGAGAAAGCTGCAAGCCATTAAATATCCACAGAGGTGACAACGAGCACTTGGATGAGATACCTCGCCTGACGGAAGAAATCCTTGCCATCGACTCGCGGTGTTCGAGCTGTCACACAGAAAACAGAACGGTCAGATATGCTCACGCACCCCCACGAATCCTCCACGTGCAAAATTCCTCTCATTTCGGACCCGCAACAAAGGAGTTGGGGATGGGACTGCACGACAACCAAGACACCGACACTCAAACTCTTCAAGATCGGGAACGCACACTCAGACGAAGAAGAGAATTTACATGGCAGGGAACCTTGACTTGGTGGGGAGTTCGGAGCAGTGGTGGACTGACTGTTGGGCTTCGAGGACGGGAGGGGAATCTTCAGGGAGTTGTCACTCATACTCATGCTCCGGCGGGGGGATCCTCGGGAAGATGAGCCTTTAGGTGATCCGCTTGGAGTCAATCTGGGGCTCAACTGGGGGGTACCTCGAGCAGAGTTATTGGCAGAGCTATGATAGCCCGACGGGGGCTTCGATGCCGCACCTGAGGAACGAAAGAAACACCATGTCAACATCACTTCATGTGGAGGCTTAGAACGAAAACCAGAACTCATTCTCGCAGCGGACACTTCAGGACGCACAAGCATTGCACTGCAACTGACAGAACCTGGCACACAAGAGACTATCATATCGAAAACAGATTATGATAACAATTCCAGAAGGAAAAAAAAGAAAAGAAACTTTCATCGACATTCAACAGTCGTGCTAGATCGGCGAAAGACTGTACCTTGCCGATAGCCACGTTCTTCGGCGGGGAAGGTGCACTCGGTGTCGACAGACTTCACAGATTGGTTGTCGTCATCCAGGAGTTGAGCCCTGCTCACAGTGGACTCAGCTTCTGTAGACGCAACCATCAAAACTTAGCATACACAAAACGGCATTCTTCGACTCAGTTCTATAGACATAGACTGCTTGCAGAAAGGGCTCGCCGCTCACCACATACTACAAAGGGCACCGTACTGTTCACGTCACAAACATGCGGATCGTCAAAATGAAACCTCATCAGAACCGACTTCGGCGGAAACGAGAAGCAAAAAAACATCCCGCACATATGAAGGCTAAAATTTGAGGACAAGTAGTATTGCGCTACAGCTCGCGATTACACCGAGATCACGACGCCCCTACGGCTACGCGTCCTCCAACCGTTGCACGGAACCTCGAGTGACTTTTCATACATGATAAGACCAAACCGGAACGAGCATCGAAGACACACTCATCCATGCACGCGAATAGACAGATACAAAAAGACAACTTCAGAAACTTCTTGGCTTCATCATATTCGAAACTGTCCACAATGCCATCGTCGCAAAAACGTGAAGCAAATTCTAAATGCCGGCCCCTAAGGATGCTCTCCGAACCAAAGGTAAGGAACTCACGAGAGGCTCTCCGCAGCGCCAGATTAGAGTTAGCACCTCGCTTGTCTCCGCCTTCACCCTGAAAGTCGAAAACGACAAGCAAACTCACAATTCAGCCGATCCCTGCTGGAGGCCAACTAATGCCTCCTCCAGAAATCTGAAACTTCACGAGATTCCCAACCACCTCATGCTCGATCCAGATGCCACACACTCTTGAAAACGGAAAATGGTAACCGAGAGATGACGACACCACAGACTCACAGATTTCATTACCGAAGGGCGATACACACGCACAACCTTCCAACATACGGAGGACTAAAGAAACGAATTCCTTTCCCCTTACCAGCCCACCGACGGAACAGAAAACTTACGGCGGGACTCTCGTCATCTTCCTGAAGCGATTGCATCAGTGTGCGCTTGAACGTCTCCAGCTGCACAAAACAACGCGAGAACAAAAACGCCTCAAACTCAGGTACCTCGTACTCTCACAGGGGACTCAGAGAAAACATGGCATTCAAAATCGTTCGGGACAATTCGAATGCACCAACTAGACTGCTACCAAAAGCAATCACGAAGTGAAACAACAGAGTCTTGCAAGCATCCCTGCCATTTCGGTCCAACTTCTGGAATCAATCAAATAACAAATCTAGGGACCCTTGATGATCGTTCGTGCAAAGAGTACGAAGGATGGAACTAAACTTATACTAATCTCCCTTACCAATGCAAGAAATGTTCCTCTACTTGGAGCTGAAAATTCGGAAACAAAAAATGACGTGCTCTACTCCAGGAAAGGACGAGACTCACCTTCGCAACATCACGCATCAGCTTCTTCACTTGACCTGACAAAACATTCTTCTCATTCGACAGCTTCGTCTGGCAAAAAGAACGCAAACAGCGGGACACCAGGCGTGAAACGGTCAGAAACACGATCCTCGACAGAACTTACGCAAAGATACACGAACTCCAAGCAATGTCCCCAGGACGCTCAACGCGAATTGGACGGGCTTCAGAAAATCAGCCATAAAACTTCGACACAAGAAGAGAAGAACGCAAACAGAAAGACTCTCCAGCTCTAATGACGTCGTCAGGGAGGTCACCAACATCCAAGGGGAGCTTCTGCATCACTGGATGCAAGTTCCGCTCACCAAGAACACCTCGGAAACTCACGAAAACATCCGTCACGCGCCAACCGACGGACTATCCAGAGAAGGACTGCGCAGACACTGCCAGACAGCTGTTCGCCGGCTTCCAAACTCGGTACCACTCGGAATTTCGTACAAAGGCTGCTCATGGAGCAGCCAGGCCAGATATGAAAGGGTTCACTCTCGAGGCCATAAAACAGTAATTCGATGAAGTAGAAATTAAACCACAGCGGCGGGAAACCAAAATGCCTGGCTGAAGTCAGTCAAAACTATAGGCATCGAACGAAATCCGTCATTGTCATCTCCAGACTGGGAGTCAGAAGCCATGAAACAGCGCGTCAGCAGCACAGTTTCAGGGATTGTGCAACTGGATAACATTTGCACTCTTTTGACCAAGAACCGGGCAAGAAGATGCTCAAACAAGGAACTGCTCTTTTTGTCGGCTGCTGTCATGATTGCCAGACCTTGGAATGCTTCCCGTGGCGCCTCCATGCTTTCCAGTTAGGAGACATAGTAGCACTCTTTTCGATTGCTTGCTGTGCTTCCGACATTTCAATAAAGGGGGGATATTCTCACTCAAGGGCAGAAATTTTCCAAATAAATATCTTCCTCAAACCATTTCGAGGAGAAAGGAGCAAGAAAATCGGATTCTGAAATTTTTTAGGAGAGCAAACGTCGATCACCGGGGCCCGTTAAAATCCACGTTCCGGACTAAATGTGCACTGCCAACACCGCTAGCTGCCCTGGGAATTGCGCGGAGAATCCGACTGAGTACCAGAAGAAGCGGATCAACGTTTGCTTCTCCACCGAAAGAGAGTCTCCGACGATCGTGCTTCAGAACCTCGGAAGAAAGAGAGAAAAAAGCACCGATCGCATTGGCAAACGAAAAATGCAATGCAGGGCCATCGAATTCCGACCTGTTCGTTCAAAGCGTGCGAGAGTCGCGCGCTCGTCTCCTGCAGCGTGCTCTCCGCCTCCGACACGCGCTCCTGCAGGCCGTAAATGACGTGCTCCTTCTCCGTGAGCTTCTGGCGCAGCTTGGCCGAGTCGCTCTCCAGCTTGGCCACGCGCGCGCCGACGGCCATGGCCGTGATCCGTCGGGCGACATCGAGCTGCTCGTAGGGATCGGAAGGCAGAACGGACAGCACTTCCTGCGGCAACTCGAATTCGCTTCCATTGGCCATCATGGTGCCCCGTGCTGGAGCAAGCCCGGACGCTACTCCACCAAAGGAAAGGAAAGGGGTGCAGGAACTTAGTCCGATGGCCGGCAAGACACGCAACGGAAGAGAGAGCGCGCAGGCAGGCAGGCAGGCGGGAGGCAACGCCCGAGAGACGGACGACACCGCGCGTGGTGACCTAATGGCGACTTGGAGTTGAAATCCTTCCGACGCTCGCTTGCGACGAGTCAGGCCTTTTCTTTCCGGATTTGAATGTGGCCAGAGTGGCGATCACTGACAAAGTTTTGTAGTTGGATCTAGATGAAAGTTTTATGGATGATAAAGTTTATAATGGATGAAAACTTGACGATTGGCAGATACAATTTTATTAGTAGTTTAGAATTCAGATAATGTGTAGAAAAATCCTGGTGGCACATTAGAGAAGTGTACTATTTGTTTGTTGGAAACAAGTAATTATATTATGTAACAATTCGGCAAAGAAGAGTGTTTTGACTACATTTTGACATGAACAGAAGTTTCAGAATCACCACTGAAATTTTCTCTTTTGTCACACATGTCCAAAAAATTGTTTAAGAAAATGTCGTACATAATTTATTGAAAAGATCATGTCACTTAATTGATAAAAAGGATGTTGGAAACAAAATCAAAATGAAAGTGTATAAAATATTTAAAGGGTGAATGCAAGAAACATTGGTACTATTTTGTGTCACACTTGCAGTTTCTAAGTTGTGATTGGCCATATTTTTGGCAGATTGAAGCCAATGTACTTGATTTTTCTTGTGAAGATCAGCATTTAGACAATAATTAGGAAACCTTTCTTTTTTTTTTAATTTTCAAAAATCATTTTATATTTAAATTTCAATTTAGCTAATTTGTCACACTTTGCGATTTAGAGTTTTTTAGTATTAGGACTATCCAAAATTAATGATCTAAAGCTGAAATTTTTGTGCTCTATTCCTACACTAAAGAGGCATGTGCCCACCAAAAAAAACTTAAAAAAATATTATTTTATGTCCTCTACATTCATTCAAACAGGGCTTCCTTATGTGCGCAATTTTGAACATTGAAAATGGTTTCAAGATCATTTATCTTGTGAAATCTATTCATCAAGAAGTCTTCTCAAATTTCCAATTTTAGTTTCTTTAAAAATTGTTTTCCCTATTTTTTACAAATTAAAACATCAAAGTACCTATTTTCATGAGATTTTGCACTTTTCTAGTTCTCCTACTTAAAAAAAAAATTCTATGCTTTTCCTTCCTAGGGTACCTTCTCCTTAAAGGTTTATACATTAAACATATTTTTAAATTCTTTTTCTAATTTTATAGTACTACTGAAAAAATCATGAACATTATGGCCAATGCAACAAAAACAACCAATGTTTCTTGCCTTTACCCTAAAAGATTACCAAAAGTATAAGATTTGAATTTTTTCTGAGCTTTTCAAGTTGCCCTATGCCTTATCTACCTTTGGTTAAGTTGATATAACTACCACCTAAGTTGCATGAGGCATTGGCCTACAAGCTAGGGGATTTGAGTTCACTACAGTAGGTAATTTTGGTTCATGAGTTCACTACATGAATGATTTCTTTTGTCAAATATATGTAATGAGGTGTTTGTATTTTACATTTCTTACATTATTGATCTTCTTTTTTTAAGATAAAAGACCTTTGAAAACATATTTTAGTATATTTTCATACAAATCAAATCCAAGTCATTTTGTAATTATGGTACCTTTGAGTAATTTCGTTAGAATTAAAAATGTGAAGAACAATTTTTCAACATATTTTTTATATTCATTTTGTCACTCTTATTTCCCTTCCTTTTTGACATTATTTTTTTAGCTATCTTAAATATATTTCTATTTTTTCCATCACTTTTTTTTATTGTAGAATTACTTGACATGGTTTTTACACTAAATGTTGAAGAAAAAATTAACATTTGATTTGACATTTCAATAGAAAAAAAGATGTTGAATATTGAATATTAAATGTGAAAAATAGCATACAAGACCATCATTTTGGAATAGTATAGAGGATAGTGGTATTGTATTTGGCCAATCATGCATACATGTCCACATCGCATTAGATTTAGTAATACAAGAATTTCAAAAATAGGCTCTACATTCCACCTATTAAAGGTTGAAGAGGATGGTGAGGTCAAGTTTCAAGAACAGGACATAATATTTGAAAAAATCTACAATGAAAGGTAGTACAATAAAAAAGAGACAACTCTTTTTTATTGTGTTTTCATATCATTTGAGCAACCTCCAGGAATCCATTCTTCTTCCTCTCCACAACATGTAGGCTCACATAGTTTTGTCCCTATTTTCCCTTCTTTGGGTTGAAAATTTGAATATTGCACTATTCAAATATGTACATCCATATTGAAGACAATTAATTATGTATGCCATTATTCTACAAGTTAAACCTTCTCAAGACTTTAGGAATTAAGTAGTGGCCTATGTGACTTCAAGATAATTTATGTGACTACTTAAAACATTCAAGTGGTATTCAATATTATGTATATGACTTCTTAAAGCACATTCTTAATCCTTGAATTGACTCATTAGTGCCTCTTAGAACTTAATGACTTCTCTTGACAAAACTTCAAAGATATTTTAATAATACATATTGAAGGCAAAATTTTGAAAAAAAAAAAATCTTGCCAACACAAGTTTCAAAACTTTGTAGCTATGCATGTTTTTAAGTTACTTAAGCTTATAACTTTCTTAAGATACATCATATGTTCTTTATGATTATAGAATTCACTTATAAAGTTATATTTTTATTGCTACTTGTTTTGGCTTCAAATAACTTCCTTGTTTGAACAATGGTACCTTAACTTATCCATGACATAAATCTTTTCCTCCATTACATCATGTTTTATTGCCTTAAGAGAGAAGGTTAAAATTCTTGCTCTTAGTTTTCTTTTATTTGTATTTGATGTTCTTTTTAGAATCCATAATTATTACAATTGTCAAATTTTCTTGCCATAGAGACTTTCAAATCTCTCTATAATAAAATATATTTTGGATGTAGATTCACTAAAGAACCAAGCTACCATTATCAATATTCAAAGTTTGATAGGAAAAGATAAAACAAAGAAAATGAAAATGCTTCATTCTATTGCTTTTCCTATTTTGATGAAGTGGAAGGTATTTGATTACAAAGCAACTCAAAAACCAGGCTATAGGCCTCAAAAGTTGTTTGATTTTGCAATAGGATACTTGTCTCATCTCATTAATCAAGATCAATGTCAAATGCTTCAAATGTTCGTGGCTAATTTTTATATGCATTACAATGTAATACAAGCATACATATATAGGCTTGACTACGGGAATTGCATTGCTCCAAAGAATCCTATCTCCAAATAGTAGACAAAAAAAAGATTAGCATTTATTTGCAAACATTGTCATTAGATAGAAAAAAACTAGAGCAAATTATCCAAGCTGATGAGCCATCCTTTGAGCATGGAAAGAGCTCTCAATAGATTATAGTATGGCTTAAGGAAAATGAAAAATATACATGGTATTTTCTAGCACCTAGGTTCAAGTCTAATTGAACATTTGTTATAGTTTGGAATGTCTTCACAAGTTTTGACAAAAGTCCTTTAGTCATCAAGCCTTAGGGTGAATGAAGTGCAACTAATTTTGTTTATAATCTTTGTGAGGGTATATTGAGCAATTTCTATTTCATGTTCAATCAACCTCATGAACTTACACTTATAGAATATTGTAGTTCAAAAAATTGTGATGAATTTTCAAAGAAGTGGAGGCAATTTCATGGTATGAAGAAGTTAGATTGGTCTCCTAATTTACCTAATTTAAATCCCATAGAGAACCCATGGAAGATAGTCAAAGATTTTTTGCACCACTATAATAGGCCCAAGAACAAGTTTTTAATGATACAAACAATTAAAGCAATATGGGATCAAGGATCTCTATAGCAATTGCAAAGGCTCATTTTGAATATGTCCAATCAAATGCAAGATATAATTTTGGATAAAGGTGGCAACACCAAATGATTGATAGTGTAAAGAAGAGATCCAAATTGATTTAATTAATGCTCAAGTTCTAGCTCAAGTACTCTTTACTAAAATTCCAACGCAATTTTGGATTTGAAAATTCATTCATTTTTGAGTATGCTAGAGCTTCATGAAGTTCATTTAACTCTCAATTGAGATCTAATTGCTAACAAAATTTGTAAAATTACTAGATGTGATTGTACATGTAGCTTTTGTTATGCAAGGTTTCCTCTTTGGTGCAAGGCCAATAAAACAAACTATAGAAATAGAAGTTGTATCTCAAGAACTAACATTCTATCACAAATAACTTTAGAGCATCTCTAGTAGTCCGCGCTATAAGGGATCCATGCACCAGACTATCTAGGTTGCACATTAAAGCTTTACATGTGGCCTACTTGTTATTAGGACCCCACTAGCATCCACAAAGAAGGTATGTTATCATGAAGACCTGTCAAGAACATCCTAAAATCAAGATACAATGTAGAATTCATTTGGAGCCATTGAAATTTGGCTACAATCCCCAAGGTGCAATAGAGATTGGAACTTTGGAAGCTTGACATGCAAGAAGTCAAAATGGAAGGGTACTATAGTTTCAAGTGTGTGGTGCAAATTATGGCATGGCTTGTGTTGAAAAACAATAGAGGTTGCAAGTATTGAGACACTATCTATCCCCGATGCACTAAATCATGGCATGGCAATATACCTTGCCTCAGTGGAGATGCTCTTACAATGATAAATATTCAAAGCATTGTTGTTAATCAAACTCAAGCATTCTCATCAAATTGCCCTAAAGCATTGAGTGGCACAACGTCTCGACAACAGTGCACTTTGCACCAACTCACCTTACTCTCCAAGTGGTAAATGAAAAGTATCCAAGACTCAAGAACACTAAGGGCCTCCTGCCATCTGAACCAAGCCGAAAAGTTCTGTACTAATTCAAGCAACAAGACAAAACAATCTTCACTGATTGTCTTGCTGGGGTGGGCAAGTGAGAAAGGAGGAGTTGAAGTTTCACCGATTTCGGTGGACATTTCCATTGGTGATGACTAGTCATCTTGAGAGTATCTAATACGTGTGGATTTCTGATTGTATCCCTTCGCACCCACCAGGTCCACATGAAAGTACAATAGCTATTTTCAATTGTAGCAACCCCTGTGAAGTTTCCCTGATGACCAAGACATGACAGAACTGAAGGTCCTAACTTAACAGTGGCTCTTCAGAGATCTAACACAATTTTGAAATCCATCATGCTTCAAGGAAGTACTAAAAAAACCACCCACAACCCAATGGCTCGCCTTGAGACGACAAAGCATGTCAACAGCTGCACAGCAGTCACGTGAAGTCTCTAGCTTAGAGCTTCAAGTGCTCTGTGCAACTGCGAGCACTGAGTACGGAAAGGAGAATTTCTGCCAGTCCAGTGAGGTGCATTCCAAGGACCTCTCCAAATGACATCCACTGCTGCAGCTTAAACCTATTTCTAAATGAAGTGTGGCAGCAGAAAATTTGCAGCGACATTCTCCTGCGTTGATATGGAGCAGATGACAACATTTTATGATAACTTTAAGACCTAAAAATGCAGTAGAGACAAGGGAGGATTAACCCATACAGCTGACTTAAATTAAGTTACAGCCTGTTGTTGGCAAGAATTCTCTGTGCTCCTGCTAATGATCATTGTCTCCCTCCTTGCAAAGAATCATATCTTGAGTCCTTGGATTTGAATCTCTCCTTGTCCTGGTCCTTGTCCGTTGCCTTAGGGTTTCCTGCCTCGTGAGATCAGTGGGCAAAAAAAGCACTAGAAGACAAGAAGTGAACACTAATTATCTTGCCAAGCACAATGAGTAGATTAGGAGGATTTCACGTTTCATTGAAATTGGTGAACAACCCCATTGGTGGAGATTGGTCTATCTTGAAGGGAACCGGTATGTGTGCTATTCTTACTTTGTCTCTCCTTGCCCATTGGGTCCACATATTAGTGCAATTGCCAACTTGGATACTATAGCTCCCCCTTATGAACTTCGCTCACCAATCTCACATGGCAAAAGGTCCTCAAATGCATGTGAGTTGTGACAATAAAGACTTTGTCCCTTCAAAGATGGGTACCCCCCAAACTGCCACTTTTGCTATTGTGCCTAGTTATTATTATCAAACTAGTCACATTTTTATTGATTTTCTTGTTGGCAAGTGGAAGGAGGTTCCAATGCATTAAAAAAACACAACATTTTGATACTATATGCAAAAGTTATGAAAGGTCAAAGTTTTCTTGGTAGATGTTCTAAAATTATTTCTTCAAAATAATTGGAATTATACACAAAGAAATGATGGTGGTTTTAGGCAAAGTGCAATTTTGGATATATTCAACTTATATCTATACTTCACTCATGTTTATACTTTTGGGGAAGAAACTTTGTAATTAAAGGATGCAACTTCTTTCTTGATGGTGGTTGAAGTCCAAGAAAATCACCCGTTTGTAATGTAAGGATGCCTATGCATGAACTCGGCATTATAAAGAGGACTACTTATAAATAGCACATCCATAGTATGTTCAAGAATTTTTTCAAAATGAACTATCAAATCCTATTCATCTTAAAAGTTATATATGATTTTTGCATCCAAAGAATAAATAGCTCCATATTTTTATGTCATATAGTTTCTAAGTGTATGCATTTAACTCCCCATAATTGGAGGGAGTAAAGGATGGAGTTTTATGCCAATGTTGTCATCAAATCCTTGCGTGTGAAAAGTCATCATGGACTTCATCAACGCATCTTGGTGCTCCAACTCAATGCTATTTGTTTATTTGAAGCATTGTATTATCAAGGGAAAGCAATGTCATTCTTTGCAAAGACACTAGCAATGATGCTAGTGCCTTGTGCCATATTCAAATCAACTATATGCCTTTTGTCAAATAAAATTTGACTCTTATTTATAATAGTTTAATTACAATTAAGGTAGAAAAAAGATTTGCTTTGGATTTCCATTGCTCTTATTTATATGAATATATTTCTATAAATCCTCATTATAAAGACTAAAACAAAATAAACAAATGGACTTATGTTTTACTCTAATGACACATAAAAGCTCATGGCATTATTAGATATATTAAAGAAGTTCACATTCAAATTAAAAACTACTAGTCTCCTATATTAAAGCTATCCGCTTTATCCTAATGAATGCTTACCCAATGAAATTAAAAACTACTAATCTCCTACATTGAAGCTACTTGCTTTATCTTAATGAATGCTAATACAATTAAATTCAAAACCAAAAATCAAACCACCAAATCACATAGTTCCTTTTGGGAATCTTTTATGTCTTTGCTCTAACCAATCCAAACTTGTACTTATGATGCATGATCCACTCTAGACATGGTTGGTATTACTAACTTTCTTCACCAAGCCTACACCCAATTTACTTGATTCAAACCACAAAATTTAAATTATTCATTGAATTTGCATTTTATTATATTCACTTTCTCCAAAAATCAATAGATTAAATTTTTTATTTATATATATATATTTGTTGTCATATATAGTCCACCAAGACTTAGGGAGAACACCCTATGAGGTCAAAACAATGATTAACTTAATTTCACATTAAAAGGTAGATTTCATTTTTCAAACTTTTTATCCAATAATTTGTAGTCTCTATAGCTTGCAACTCTCTATATTATGATGAAGAAATAAGTTGGGAATATGTTTTTTTAAATAAAATAAAAAAATTTCATATTCATGCTTAAAAAATAGTAAGTAGAATGAAGTAAAGATGATTTAAAATACTCAATTGTTAAAAATTTAGGTTTATGGATTATGGAATAGAAATCAAACTCTAAAGTCCAACTAACCATACATGGTCAATCTAAAATTTGAAATTCATTTTGGTGTGGGCAATTAAATTCCTTTAACCATTTAAAAAATTTTCCATACAGTTTTGAAGGTTAGCTATTGAAAACTTTTACTTCATTGAAAATGGTAAACATTTGATTTTTTAGAGGTCTTCAAAGCCATGCATGTTCATTAGTGGAAGAATGAATCTTGCTAATTTTACTTTGTTTCTTGACTTTGAGCAAAGTTTGCCAATTTCACTCAATTGAAATCTAAAAACTTGTACTTATCCATTTGCTTTGACTTAAGATGGACTATTTTTTTTTTTTTTTTTGTTACATTGAAATCTCCCAAATCCTCCATCTTCCAATTGTATACTTAGTATTGTCGAAAAGCTCTTGGCAAGGAAAGGTGCATGGGCTTTGTTATGAAGTGTTTAGATCTTCTATGTGAAAGTTATTGAATTTCAAATTTTTTATGAATTAGGAAACTTAGAAAAATAATTTTTTGACAGTGGCAATGGCATAGGGCAAACTAGTTTGCTTTGAAAATGATCCCAACAAAAAGAATAAAGTATTTTCAGGATTTTCACCATTGAATATTTAATTATATATGTATTGAATTGGAATTATTTGTAACTTTTACTTGTAAATAAATTGCATTTTAACAATTGTAAGGTGGATTGTGTAATGAATTTAATAGCTTATCATCTGAAATTAAGTTTTTTGAAAGTGCATTTTAGTATGCTTACACAATTTGTAGATGTTCATGTCACCTTCAATCCCAAAAAACTTTTATGTACAAAATTTTGAAACATTGTGGAGAGCATACTAAAAATAGAATATGTACATTTTTCTTGTTTTAATCTCACAACTCCTATGCAATTTTGCACTCAAAATTGATGTCTATACCAATAAGTAAGTTCTTTAAACATCTATACAACTAAATTTTGGAAAAAAACAACTATTTGCTTCATTAGGGGATGACTTGAAGCCTATATTCTTTTTCATAGTCAAAACAAATTTGAAAAGGCTTGGATGTTTAGGGTTTAAAAATTTCAATCCTAATGGTTGTAATATTGTAATGAACAATCTACATCTTATGTTTTTAATTTTTTCAAAAGTGTTGAAAGTTGAATTAAAATGAAGGACTTCAAAGTGTATTTTAGAGGAGATTCTATAATGGCCCATAAATTCAACTCTTCATACCTTTCATCTCATTAATCAAAATGAAATTATTCAAAGCTTCCCACATATATATAGTCAATTTTAAATTTTTATTTTAAAAAAAAGTGATTTTTTTGAGCTAACTATGTTGTTTGTGCTCTAAAAGAAGCTACATATTACACAATAACTTTTTAACTATATAGTCAAAAGTTATGAAAATTATTGTGCCTTAAAGCTACACTTTGGCTACATGTTGTGTGAAATTTTTTATAGAAAAACATGAAAATTCAATTTGTAAATGGATAACCAAAAAAGCTATATAGCCAAATAATAATACTTGGTCCTCTAGGAATTAATAAAGTTTTCTTACATTCTTTAAATAACGCATATGATAATCTAAATCTAAAGGATGCTACAATATTTAGGATGCTTTAAAAAAATTATATAATAATATAAAGGACACTACTCCATTTAAGATGCTTCAAGAACTTATGTATGAAGTTTTAAAGAGCCATTTGGATGTTTCAAGTACTCAAGTATTTTGGAAGTTACATACAATCAATATATACACATAATGAAGAACTAAAGGAATTTTGTATTCAAAGAAAATGTTGTAGACTTTTACCAAATTATATGATGAGGTTCATTTTTATAATTATTGTAGCCATAAACAAATGTCATAAGTGTCATTCGTTCACTCCACCCCCATCATATACATTCATCAAAATTACATGGTCTACTATAAAAAAATTATACATCAAATGTTGCAAACAACAACACTTGTGACCAAACTCCAAATACAGGTTAAATTTGTCATTTACTTAAAATCCTTTCAACCACAAATCAATACAAATTCGTCATCAAGATGCCTATGGCAGTCTTATAAGTATAAGGGGGTGTTTTTCATAATCACATAGTGATATTAATAAAAACTAACTTCTACCACAATTTCATGTGCATAATAAGAATCCACATCCAAGAGGTGGTCACAAGTGTAAGGCTTCAAAAATTTATGCTTGAAAATCATTCTTGCCAAACTACCCAACAAACTCTTACACTTTGGGTCAGATTATTATTACTATTATTGATTAATTTGCATTAAAAAACCTCTCCGTGCTAATTCGAATATATGAATTGAAATATTCAAATCTAAGAACCGCTCATTCCAAATATGAATTCAAACATTCCAAAATTGCCCCTCCTTCGAGGAACGCTCGAAACTCAAGACCGCAGGACACACCATCCGCGGTATGGCTCGTCGCAAGCGAGCGTCGGAAGGATTTCAACTCCAAGTCGCCATTAGGTCACCACGCGCGGTGTCGTCCGTCTCTCGGGCGTTGCCTCCCGCCTGCCTGCCTGCCTGCGCGCTCTCTCTTCCGTTGCGTGTCTTGCCGGCCATCGGACTAAGTTCCTGCACCCCTTTCCTTTCCTTTGGTGGAGTAGCGTCCGGGCTTGCTCCAGCACGGGGCACCATGATGGCCAATGGAAGCGAATTCGAGTTGCCGCAGGAAGTGCTGTCCGTTCTGCCTTCCGATCCCTACGAGCAGCTCGATGTCGCCCGACGGATCACGGCCATGGCCGTCGGCGCGCGCGTGGCCAAGCTGGAGAGCGACTCGGCCAAGCTGCGCCAGAAGCTCACGGAGAAGGAGCACGTCATTTACGGCCTGCAGGAGCGCGTGTCGGAGGCGGAGAGCACGCTGCAGGAGACGAGCGCGCGACTCTCGCACGCTTTGAACGAACAGGTCGGAATTCGATGGCCCTGCATTGCATTTTTCGTTTGCCAATGCGATCGGTGCTTTTTTCTCTCTTTCTTCCGAGGTTCTGAAGCACGATCGTCGGAGACTCTCTTTCGGTGGAGAAGCAAACGTTGATCCGCTTCTTCTGGTACTCAGTCGGATTCTCCGCGCAATTCCCAGGGCAGCTAGCGGTGTTGGCAGTGCACATTTAGTCCGGAACGTGGATTTTAACGGGCCCCGGTGATCGACGTTTGCTCTCCTAAAAAATTTCAGAATCCGATTTTCTTGCTCCTTTCTCCTCGAAATGGTTTGAGGAAGATATTTATTTGGAAAATTTCTGCCCTTGAGTGAGAATATCCCCCCTTTATTGAAATGTCGGAAGCACAGCAAGCAATCGAAAAGAGTGCTACTATGTCTCCTAACTGGAAAGCATGGAGGCGCCACGGGAAGCATTCCAAGGTCTGGCAATCATGACAGCAGCCGACAAAAAGAGCAGTTCCTTGTTTGAGCATCTTCTTGCCCGGTTCTTGGTCAAAAGAGTGCAAATGTTATCCAGTTGCACAATCCCTGAAACTGTGCTGCTGACGCGCTGTTTCATGGCTTCTGACTCCCAGTCTGGAGATGACAATGACGGATTTCGTTCGATGCCTATAGTTTTGACTGACTTCAGCCAGGCATTTTGGTTTCCCGCCGCTGTGGTTTAATTTCTACTTCATCGAATTACTGTTTTATGGCCTCGAGAGTGAACCCTTTCATATCTGGCCTGGCTGCTCCATGAGCAGCCTTTGTACGAAATTCCGAGTGGTACCGAGTTTGGAAGCCGGCGAACAGCTGTCTGGCAGTGTCTGCGCAGTCCTTCTCTGGATAGTCCGTCGGTTGGCGCGTGACGGATGTTTTCGTGAGTTTCCGAGGTGTTCTTGGTGAGCGGAACTTGCATCCAGTGATGCAGAAGCTCCCCTTGGATGTTGGTGACCTCCCTGACGACGTCATTAGAGCTGGAGAGTCTTTCTGTTTGCGTTCTTCTCTTCTTGTGTCGAAGTTTTATGGCTGATTTTCTGAAGCCCGTCCAATTCGCGTTGAGCGTCCTGGGGACATTGCTTGGAGTTCGTGTATCTTTGCGTAAGTTCTGTCGAGGATCGTGTTTCTGACCGTTTCACGCCTGGTGTCCCGCTGTTTGCGTTCTTTTTGCCAGACGAAGCTGTCGAATGAGAAGAATGTTTTGTCAGGTCAAGTGAAGAAGCTGATGCGTGATGTTGCGAAGGTGAGTCTCGTCCTTTCCTGGAGTAGAGCACGTCATTTTTTGTTTCCGAATTTTCAGCTCCAAGTAGAGGAACATTTCTTGCATTGGTAAGGGAGATTAGTATAAGTTTAGTTCCATCCTTCGTACTCTTTGCACGAACGATCATCAAGGGTCCCTAGATTTGTTATTTGATTGATTCCAGAAGTTGGACCGAAATGGCAGGGATGCTTGCAAGACTCTGTTGTTTCACTTCGTGATTGCTTTTGGTAGCAGTCTAGTTGGTGCATTCGAATTGTCCCGAACGATTTTGAATGCCATGTTTTCTCTGAGTCCCCTGTGAGAGTACGAGGTACCTGAGTTTGAGGCGTTTTTGTTCTCGCGTTGTTTTGTGCAGCTGGAGACGTTCAAGCGCACACTGATGCAATCGCTTCAGGAAGATGACGAGAGTCCCGCCGTAAGTTTTCTGTTCCGTCGGTGGGCTGGTAAGGGGAAAGGAATTCGTTTCTTTAGTCCTCCGTATGTTGGAAGGTTGTGCGTGTGTATCGCCCTTCGGTAATGAAATCTGTGAGTCTGTGGTGTCGTCATCTCTCGGTTACCATTTTCCGTTTTCAAGAGTGTGTGGCATCTGGATCGAGCATGAGGTGGTTGGGAATCTCGTGAAGTTTCAGATTTCTGGAGGAGGCATTAGTTGGCCTCCAGCAGGGATCGGCTGAATTGTGAGTTTGCTTGTCGTTTTCGACTTTCAGGGTGAAGGCGGAGACAAGCGAGGTGCTAACTCTAATCTGGCGCTGCGGAGAGCCTCTCGTGAGTTCCTTACCTTTGGTTCGGAGAGCATCCTTAGGGGCCGGCATTTAGAATTTGCTTCACGTTTTTGCGACGATGGCATTGTGGACAGTTTCGAATATGATGAAGCCAAGAAGTTTCTGAAGTTGTCTTTTTGTATCTGTCTATTCGCGTGCATGGATGAGTGTGTCTTCGATGCTCGTTCCGGTTTGGTCTTATCATGTATGAAAAGTCACTCGAGGTTCCGTGCAACGGTTGGAGGACGCGTAGCCGTAGGGGCGTCGTGATCTCGGTGTAATCGCGAGCTGTAGCGCAATACTACTTGTCCTCAAATTTTAGCCTTCATATGTGCGGGATGTTTTTTTGCTTCTCGTTTCCGCCGAAGTCGGTTCTGATGAGGTTTCATTTTGACGATCCGCATGTTTGTGACGTGAACAGTACGGTGCCCTTTGTAGTATGTGGTGAGCGGCGAGCCCTTTCTGCAAGCAGTCTATGTCTATAGAACTGAGTCGAAGAATGCCGTTTTGTGTATGCTAAGTTTTGATGGTTGCGTCTACAGAAGCTGAGTCCACTGTGAGCAGGGCTCAACTCCTGGATGACGACAACCAATCTGTGAAGTCTGTCGACACCGAGTGCACCTTCCCCGCCGAAGAACGTGGCTATCGGCAAGGTACAGTCTTTCGCCGATCTAGCACGACTGTTGAATGTCGATGAAAGTTTCTTTTCTTTTTTTTCCTTCTGGAATTGTTATCATAATCTGTTTTCGATATGATAGTCTCTTGTGTGCCAGGTTCTGTCAGTTGCAGTGCAATGCTTGTGCGTCCTGAAGTGTCCGCTGCGAGAATGAGTTCTGGTTTTCGTTCTAAGCCTCCACATGAAGTGATGTTGACATGGTGTTTCTTTCGTTCCTCAGGTGCGGCATCGAAGCCCCCGTCGGGCTATCATAGCTCTGCCAATAACTCTGCTCGAGGTACCCCCCAGTTGAGCCCCAGATTGACTCCAAGCGGATCACCTAAAGGCTCATCTTCCCGAGGATCCCCCCGCCGGAGCATGAGTATGAGTGACAACTCCCTGAAGATTCCCCTCCCGTCCTCGAAGCCCAACAGTCAGTCCACCACTGCTCCGAACTCCCCACCAAGTCAAGGTTCCCTGCCATGTAAATTCTCTTCTTCGTCTGAGTGTGCGTTCCCGATCTTGAAGAGTTTGAGTGTCGGTGTCTTGGTTGTCGTGCAGTCCCATCCCCAACTCCTTTGTTGCGGGTCCGAAATGAGAGGAATTTTGCACGTGGAGGATTCGTGGGGGTGCGTGAGCATATCTGACCGTTCTGTTTTCTGTGTGACAGCTCGAACACCGCGAGTCGATGGCAAGGATTTCTTCCGTCAGGCGAGGTATCTCATCCAAGTGCTCGTTGTCACCTCTGTGGATATTTAATGGCTTGCAGCTTTCTCTTGCATTCCGGAGATGTTATTTTTCTTTTAGGTGAGGGCCATCTGTGATGCTTGCCTCGTAGAAGGCACTGTGCATTTTTTTGATTTTGTGCTTCTGAAATGAACCGTCTTTTCATGGTGCAATGGTGACAGGAACCGTCTATCATATGAACAATTCAGTGCTTTCTTGGCTAACATCAAGGAACTGAATGCTCACCGGCAGACACGAGAAGTACGTGCCCCGCCTTGTTTCATAACGAACGAATGGATGCAGATCTCTTGGTCCAATGACATGAAGTTTTAGATTGGCAGTACGTTATGTTGATGATCGAATCTTTCCATGCGAATGTATGTTTGGGTTGGCAGCTTGCATGAAGCTTTGAGCACTCGGTGTTGCATTTTGTCCGTGTCGGTGAATTTCAGAACGTCCCTTTCATGATGCTGATTGCGCTGTGAATGTTCGGCTTTGTAGGAAACCCTTCGTAAGGCTGAGGAGACGTTTGGCCCTGACAACAAGGACTTATTCGCTGCCTTCGATGGCCTCCTGAGTCGTCATCTTCCGTCTTAAGAGTGGCAGCTGCGTAGTCTCATGACCTGAGGCACGTGTGTAGTATGGGTCGTATGGAAACGAGTTCAAGATTCTCGTTGATCTTATCCTTCGACAAGGCGAAGAAGTGGGTATTCGCCCTCGGTTTCCAGTTTGTGGTAAGCCAGCAGGGTAGTATGTGTTCTGCACCGAGGTGCAGTTCGAGGCAAGTGGGACGGATCCATTTTCCCGTATCTTTTGTCTGTTCACTTTGTGGTTCCAGCTCGTGTGGTTGGCAAGGTGGTTGTATACTTTTTCCTGGAGTCAGCCGGACGTTTCTTAGCCTCGTGCCATTCCACACTTGGATAGGTATTGACCTCCGATATTTCGGTTGGTTGGCGATTGTGCCATGTGAATGACTGTGGAGCTCGGTCTATTATTTTCTCCATCTATTTGATTAGCGACCGTTTTCTTGTTAGTTTTGTGTATCTGTTTTGTGTTCTTGTTTGGACCCATATTCAATCTTTGGGGGTGGGATTCTGGCATGTTCCTGAGGCTCTGGTGGGATCATTTTTAGTTGTTTTTGACCGAAACTTAGGCTCGGAAACTGTCACTTTGGATGTACTATATCTGGGCCACTTAGGTTCTGTTGGTTGCAAAATTTTATTTTTTAAAATATTCTTTTCATTTTGTATTTCGTACTTGATTCAATTCAATTAGTGTGGGACGCAGGAATGGTTTTATATTGCATTCTTGTCCTGTGTATTACTTCATTATTGTTTGTTCGATGGATTCTGTGAGCTTGTAGGTTACCTCTTTTGCTGTGTGGTTATATTTTAAATGAATTTTGTTGGCTCTGTACCGTTGGCTAGAAGTCTTTTTCATTGACAAAGCTGCTTTGAGGAGGTTAGTACGATCTTACGTTACTCTGGATAATCAACTGCTGCTGGGACATCTTTTTGTAGTAGAGTTGGGTATTCTACTATGGCTCTGTCCCAAATTGATCTTCTGGGTGCTCAAGAATGATCATTTTTTTTTCTGAAAGATTCAGGGATTGGATAACAGCTTTCTTTAAATACTTAGAAATGGTTTGGAGTAATGTTATTGTCAGCCTTAATTATGAACTTTTTGTCCAATGGAAAAATCATTTTGGGATGGATAGAGTAGAATACTATAGCATGTAATGACTTATGGAGGTAAACTAGCTCATGATAGGCGAACTCCCTAATATAGACATCTATTAAACAATCGATTACAGTTTTCCATCAATTTATGTCAGGTTTTTTTCTAATTAATGTAAACAAGATTTCATAAAGTAGGTTAATGGCTGAGATCAATGTTTTGCATGATGGTGATGGAGATGTTAGAGATTGTTTTAGGAACTTGCACCATTCTAGAGTAATTCATGACATGAACTACCTTTTTTTATTCCTATATGTCATGTCTATGTTAGAAAATATTCCAACTATTTTAGGAAATATTATAATTGCATTAGGTGGTTTGATGATCACCATGAGTATAGTTATTGATGGTTTTGGAAGTAGTTTACCGATTGCTTTGAGCCATTTGACTAGTTCACTTCAAAAATTTGTAACAAATTCATATTTTGTCAAAAAAATTAAGTTTCACTTGCTCTCTCCATTTCTCATGTTTGCCTTTGTATGGAAGGTTTTTTTTAAAATTTCAAATATGTCAATTAGGCAAATTAATCAATCTATTTGTCAAGGCTAATTTATCTTAGTGTGTTTGTTAGTAATTGACTTGTCTTCTTTGCTTTTTAGTTCTTAAATGTTGTAGTTCTTAAATGTTCACAGCTAGAAAGTGGTTTTTGGATTAAAGGTTGAGGTTTTTTTAATCCAATATGTTTTTTTGAGAGTTCTTTGAATGTATGTTAACCCTAGGGGTGTAGAATCTTCTCCAAAATGGATGATTTCCAAAATGGACAATTTGGAAAAAATCATCATAGAGTACTATTTTGAAGAATATTTGAAATTGATATACAAATTGAAGTTGTAGGATTTGAATTTGAGATTCCATTGATATGATTAGATTAACACAAATTGTTCTTTTTATAAATTTTGAAAGGGAAATTTTAGAATTCCTTCTAAATTTGATAAAAGAAAATTATTACCCATTTTTGAATAAATTATTTTTTGAATAGATTTGAAATGAGGTTCTCTTGACATGGTGATTTTTTGAATTTTTATGTTCTTTATATCTATGACCTCATTTTTGCCAATTCAATTTTGAGTCAATGTAATTTTTGCTTGGTCAATGGCTTGACACATCTCTACATTTGTAATTTTAGAGAAATATGTATTCTAGTAACACCAAATTCTACCATTAGATAGGACAACAATTTGATAAAGTATCTCCACAAATGAGGATGAATTTTGTCCAAGCAATAAATAAAGACATGAATTAGTTGTCCAAAATTTGGATGTTGGAACACAATGGATTGTTGTAGAAATTCCCTTATAGGGATATTATTGGCCTCTCTCCATAAGAAGATGCTATAAAATTGAATGACAAAAAAAATGTTTTTTAGTGTATTTTGGCAACTTATACATCCTTGTTCTTGAGATGAATTTTAAACATGAATATAACCTTTTTTGAATTTGAGTTCAAGTAATGAATTGAAACTTAGGAAGTGTAGTTTCAATTCCTATTTAATTTTTGTAAAATACCTAAAATTACATATATTATTGCAATTTGAACTTTGGGCCTATAACCATAGTCTAATGATTTTTTAATTATAGAATGTTATAGAATTTTTGTTGACATTATGATGCCCTAAATTCTAATATATAGAAATGGTAAAAATTTCACACTTTAGAAGCATATTTTGGAATATGATGTGAATTTTTTATACTTATTCTTCATACTTTCATAATGATTTCAAAATTTCATCACTTTTTCTTGAAAATCTAAAGACACATAGAAGCCATATAATTTTGTCTTTAGGATAGAAAATTTAAAAATTCTATTCATATTTGTTGAAGAAATCGAGCATATATAACAAAACAATTAGCTACTAGTAGAGTACTTGGTCTTAAGGGCATCGTTTAGGAACTAGAGAAGATACAATATTTGGTATATATTGCTAAGAATATTTTATTATTTAACCTTGGAAGGATAGAGAGGCTAAAAAGTGGTGGATGAATGACTTTTAAGATTATTTTAGAAATGAAGAATGCATCTACTGATTCATAAATCAAATTTTTTGGCAAAACACATTGATGATAGGTCTCTTATTTTTAAAGGTAATGTTAGAGAGATGGTGACATCTTGTGACTAATGGATGCTTTGAAAGACTCTCATCTATGAAAAACAAGCATTTTCATTCAATATTTTGGAAGGAGATTGCTTGAATGCAATTTCAAAGTTTGGTATTGGAAATTCCTTCATTTTGGTACTATTGCTTGTCTACATAAGTAGATGCTTAATCCAAAGATTGCCCTAAAGGTTATTTGATTTGCTTCTTGCACTTCATTCTTAATGTAAATTTTCGTTGTAGATTTTTTAAAAAATTGTCTATTGGAATGGAATTTGTCAAGTTTTAGTTTCAACTCTAATTTGAGATTTTTTTTACAATTTAAATTTTATTTAAATTTGAAGTTTGAACTAATTTCTATGGTCTACTTATTCTAATATTAAAATAATACATTATCTTTGTTGTTTATACCATGATGTTCTATACTTCTATATTTTTAGGCCAATTTGAAAATAATTGCAAAAAATACCAACCATTTTTGGCTCAAAATAACCTCAATAATAGAGTATTGTGACTTTTGGATAATTTTTTTTAAAATGGAGAATTTATAAATCATTGAAAATAGTATGTTTGTGAAAATTCAAGGCTAGAAAAAATTATCTTTAAAATTTATGAAAAAAGAAAGAGAGATGGAAAATGTAAGAAAATGGATACTTTAGAATTTGATTTATAGAAAATAGTAAAAGAATTTAAATAAAAGAATCTATTTTTCCTAACTTGAAGATGGTTCTTTTTGACCATTTCTATCTTTGGGAAAAAAAATTGTATTCAATTCATATGTATAAAGATAGTGCATTTTGAATACATGTAGATATTTTAGGAAACCTCTTTTTATGCTTGTGTAACTATAGCAAATGTCCACATATCTCAATTTTGAACTTAAATTTACATTTTTGGATCAGAAATAGTACTAAAACCCCCAAATTAGCCAAGAGAGACATCCAATGGGGAAAATTTTAAAAATTAAAAAATTATTGCTTATAACTTCTTTTCAAATTTTATGAAAAACAGACATATAATATAAAAATTAACTCCTAAAGTCCTGAGGCCATTTTTCTGTTAAAAACTACCCAATATTGAAAGTTTTGTTGCATTCATCCAAGGAAACAAATTTTTTTTCAAGAATCTAATTGTACAATCTTGTACTTCACTTATCTCAGATCATCTAGTAAAAATTTTATAAAGTTTGACCATACAAATTGAGAGTTATTGGCATTCAAAGTTGAAAAGAGAAGCTATTTTGAATACTTCAAATGACTTTGATTGCCATTTGTGGAAATTTCTTGCACTATAGACTTTGAATTTAAAAAATATTTTATTGAAGAATTAATTTGAAAGTCTAGAAAAAAAATTTCAAAAAGTACACACTTGATTTTCATACTTTAAAAAATTGTCAATTAGAAGTAGGTCTAAGATTGAAAAAAATCCTAAAACATTAATAGCTCTAAAATTGGATTGAAATGCTATAATTCAAATATTGGGATTGTTTTAATAAGAAAAATTAACCTTTTCCAACAATTTTTTTTAAATTGTAAAAATTGCATTTAGAAATGAATCCTATAATAATTATTTTTAAAGATACTCTAATTGCTCAAAAAATAAGACTATCCATAACTTTTACTATCCTCTCAAAAGATGACTCCCACCCACCCCAATTTGCATTAGTTTCCCCCCCCATTTTCTCAAAAAATTCTTACCCTTGAAATTGTAGTTGATTTTTCAAAAAATCACAAGCCATTAATCTTGTGAGATTTAATCTAAGCCATCCAAATATGAAAGATAAAATGAATATTGGATAAGGATACAATACCTTATACAAATACTAAATATGGATACCAAATATGGATACAATATTGGAGACGAATACAATACCTTATTCAAATACTAAATACGAGTACCAAATATGAATACAATATTAGATATAGATACAATACCTTATATAAATATTGAATACAAATACCAAATATGGATATAGTATTGGATATGAATACATGATGAATTGTCCTATATTGATTGTCAAACAAATTGGAGTCTGAAAATTACAAGAGGGGGGAGGGAGGAAAATCAAAATTTTAAATTATTAAAATCCTAAATTTATAATCTCAGTGACATCTTTTAAGTAGAACCTTAGTGTTACTATCCCTATCCATCCAAAAGATGGCTCACAAAAGAGAATGGCTCATAACAAGTCCAAATGGAATGAATCAAATCTTCCCATTTAGACAAAATTATAATATATGAGAAACTAATTTTTTCGATTTCTTTAGTTTTTTTTGTGTGGAGATATTTTTGCATGCTGCATTGAAAATATAATTTTTTTATCTCACAACTTTTACTCTTTGGTATTGATTGAAATAAAAATTATATTTTTAGAAAGCTAATGTTTTTCTTCTTCATAAAATTTTTAATGAAATCATGATGAATATTGAGACCATATGAGCTTGCCCAAAACCTATTTTATTCCTTAAGGGGGTAATGGGACTTTAGGAATTAACCCCTAAAGTTCTTTTATATTTAAAGACCCAAATCTACTTCGAAATACTTGTACTCAAGAAAGGCTAAAATCTCAATCTATACTTATTTTTTAACAAATTTAAACATAGTTTCTTTTAGTTAATTTGTTCAAGTAAATCCTTCCAAAATTTTAGAGAAAATATTGCCACCAATTGCAAGTTCAATGTGCCCAATTTCAAAATATAGGCATTTCTAGGCCTTCCTAAAGGTAAAATTTTGTCCTTCAAATTTTTTAGAAAATAAATGTATGTCCCATAACTTATGATTTTTATTCAATATTTTGGAAAATGAAACAATAATATATGTAAAAAAATTTAACCAAAAAAAGTTTCATTTTAATCTTTAAGAAAATTATGGAGTAGAAGGTGTTATTGAATGAAAGAAAAGCCTAAAATGCTAATAACTTTTATAAGGAATTGAGAATTATTAATTCCAATAGTAAGAATGTTCTAGTAAACAATTAGCATCTTGATTTTTTGTTTTTATTTGAAAAATTTCAAAATTAAGTTGAAAAAATGACTTGGTACATTTATTCTACCTTCATTGCTTGCAAAATAAAATTCCTTATAACCTTCATCTCATTATTTGAAATTGAATGGTTCAAATGCTTTTGAATAGGTATCAGTTTATAAAATCCAATAAAAATTAATTAATGTATTTTAGAATATACTTCTAGTTTTTCAATTTGACATTGAAATTGATACATCTCTTGTAACTTTTGCAATACTTATTGGTATAATATGAACAAAACTTCACATTTAGAATAGGACAAGTAGCATCCATACAAAAAAATTTATACTAAAATTCCAAATTATGAAGTCAATAGATCCTACTTGAAGTCTTAGGAACCCAAAGTCGACTCTTGATTCCTTTAGGGATTAAGGACCAAGTTTATGTTTGGGAATTGTTTAAAGCTCCCTTGGCAATTTCTTGCCTTCAAGAATGGATTAAGTTTTTTTTGGAAGTCATTGGTTTCATCTTTTCAATTTCATAGCCTTCAATTCTTTTTCCTCAAAAATCGTTTTTATATGACAAATTTCTTGGTATAATTAAAATTTGCACTAGTAAACATGTTGTGAAATTGCTAGTCTCAATCCTAAAATACAACCTTTCATTGTATCCTTGGCAAAATTTGAACCTAGCATAACCCTCACCATATGAAGGCCAAGGATTTAGTCAATTTTTCCAAGTTGGAGTTGAAAATGGTTAAAAAAAGGTTGCAAAAAATAATGGAACTTAGGATTTGAAGTTATCCCCATTAAGCGGGCTTTTTTGTAACTTTGTAAGGCCCCTATTTAGATTTGAAAATAAATTCTCAAACAATTAGTAGCATTTTTCTATAAAACTATAGAAATTATAAATATTTTGGTCCTTCTACAACATCTTGTATCACATTTACATTATAAAGCAAGGGGAAAAAATGAAATTGGTTAAGGGTAGGAAGTCCTTGTTGGCTCATATCTAAATTCCAGTAGCTAATCCTAAGACCTTTGTACATCCACCCTTCATGCTCTATATCTAACCTAACTTTTGAATTGACTCATGAATTGAATAGAATTTCTATTGTATTTCTAAAGTAACTAGCTAATATCTACCTTTATATAATAAAGACCATATTAAGAAAAAACATTTGAAAATTAGGCTCCTAATATCTATTAGATATTTATTCAGCACTTGATTTTTAATTATATCAAAAAATTCTAGTTTGAGATCTTTCATTTTAAAATTTTAATTAGTTGTTTTTCCATTTCCACTAGTTTAAGCTATATTTGCAATTCCAATTTTCCCAAACATTGGTCCAATTGTTCAAGTCTTAAGAAATTAATGAATGAAAATATATTCCAATCATTGAAATATTCATTCATTATTTAGTTTTGGGTAATTGGAATTAATTTTTCATTTTTTCATCCATCTAAATTTTATAAATTCTCATGTTAGTTCTCCAACATTTGCACAATGTAGGTTTTTAAAGCATTTTTTTTAGATTTTTCATAATCAAAAAGCATCAAGTTTGTTTTACTTCAAAAAACAAATTTATTGTTCAATAGTGGCCCTTCAAAATAAAATGGAATTAACAACTCAAAATAGAAATCTTAAAATATCATTACAATTTATATTTAAATTTTTGAGTTAAATGTTGAATTCTTGTCAAAACAATTAAAATTTAATTAGAATCAATGTTAAATTATTATTCTTACTTGCACTTTACAATACATCATTACAACTTTAGAAACACAGACTATTTCCTTGTCTCTACACTAGGTAGTAGAAAAGAACTCTATAAACACCAATATAAAGTATTAAAGTGTGGTGTCAAAGGTCTATATGGGCCTCTACCACCAAGCACTTATTGTTGTGTTCTTAGGCCTGCTGTTTTTTTATTAGAATAAGAGAGGAACTTGATGGGTATAAATTCAAATGTTGATAAAAAATCAAACAAGTTAAGAGCATAGATTGTAATACATTAGTATTTGAAGTGAAATGATTATTCTTTTAAGCAATCTCCAATTGGTTCAAAAACTTGATTCCTCTCTAACTCAAGTGTTTTCATACTATGCAAAGTTGAGTGACAAGTATTAAGGGTGACGTGAAGACCCTACCAAGAACAATCTCAATTTCTCTATAGCCAAGATTATAAATTGTTGTTATAGGATAGCTTGAGAGACAAAAGAGAAAGGCTGAAATTTGCACATTGCACATGCAAGTTTAATACATGATATTCTCATTGTACAACACTTATTGATATTCCAAAAATAGTTCAATTTCAATGAATTCCACTTTCAATAGCAGAGCACATTCCATATATACTATGAGAACCAACCTGAGACAATTACAACACATGCAAGTGCTTATCTGAACCACCAAAATGGAATAGACTATACCTTGGGTTTGTAAGATGCATTCTTCTTCACCATCTTGGACATTGACATCGATTGAATGCAAAGACAAGGTATAAGGTAGGTACACCCAGATGTGCCACTAATCTTAAACCACCATCTACAATACATGTACCTATGTGGAAGAAATGCTTTTAGAATCAAACTTTGTTCCTTAGTAACTTTTGCATACAATATCCAAATGCCACATTCTCTGGTGTGTTGGAACCTCCTTTCAATTTCCAACAAGAACATATGAAAATCTGAGTACTCTAATAATACAAAATTGGCTCAGCAGCAAAAAAAAAGCGGCGGTTTTGGGAGTACCAACCTTAAGCTTAAATAGAGATTTGACAGCCTCCACTAACGCCATATGACTGGGTGTCACACAAAGCACATCCACATTCAGCTTTTAAAAGTTGCACTGCCACTGGCGTCCTTGCTGCAAAGGCTTGTACACAGGAGGAACAAATCAGATGAGAATCTTTGCACATAACTTAATGTATGCTCAATGTGTCCAAATAAAACCAGAGTGGAAATTTTTTTAATACAGTTTTGAGAAATCCTCTGTAATGTAAGAGAAACTAATGACACATGCCCCCATGAACGAATAGAAATTGTACCAGGGAGGTTCTCCATGAGCAGAGATGTATTATTCTCCGTTGAAGAGCAGGACACGGCACACAGCTTGACTGGTGCCGGATCCTAAGTCAAAATCCACATGAGCCCAACGTCATAATGGTAAACTCAAGACGCTTCAAGATAGCAAATGTAGATAGAAAGAAAGAAATCATACTCGGCACTCTTTAACAATAAGAGTAGGTTCTCAAAGTTCCTATAATCGGTTACACACATTCAAAGTGAATGTTCTCTTGTTATCTTGGAAACTTTCGGATTATATTTTACAGAAGGATGAGTCGGTAACCTGTTGTCCTCCTGGAATTGAAAGCGGCTAAGCTGAAGAAGTTCTTTTTAACGAAGACTGGAACAAAGTGACGACACGGAGTCGGGGTTCGCAGTTCTTAAGAGGGAGAACACTATTGATCTCTCTGGAACTTCAGCCAAAAATCACGCCTTGCTGCTTTTCGAATCCTCAAAAATGTTCAACGTGGCTCCAGCGGGCTTGTTCCTTGCACTCTGCAGTGCAGAACAGATGTTGAAATATCAATCAATAGAGAGGCATTGGGCTTTTGATCAGTCAATTCAAAACCATGCACAGAACACATGTCAAAATATACCTCACTAGATTGAAATTTTTTTTCACGGTACGTTGTATTTAATCTATTACGACATTAGATCAATATTAGATGTGTTCAATTAATGTCAATTAAAGTTGACTTGTGAACTTATAGGAGACCAATGTATTATTACGTTGACGGTAACTATACTAACATCACACCAACATCAACTCGTAGAGCTCTTTCTGAAAAATGGAGATTAGTTTGGCCTTCAAATGCTCAAACCTTGTGTTGGTTCGGAAAGGAGTAGTTATGAGTGAAGAAAAGCTAACATCTGTACACTTACAATCTCAGATGTGTGCAAAATCAAATATGAAGAAGTTCAGTTCCAACAAAATTTAGACCTCAAAAATTCTTAAAATCTTATAAAGCCGGTTTCGTCAAATATCGGTGTTCAAATTGGTTTCTTTCCAAAATCTCAAATTTTCAAATGACTCAGAAAATGTTACAAGCAAATGCACTATATCAGGTGTGAAGTTCTATACATTTGTGCTAGAATTCTTTCATGGCCCTGAATTTTCAAGATCCCAGAGAGTTTGATGCATTATATTACCACTCGACATGAGGACCATATGAATCTAATGCCTACTAACTTAACATTAAGAACTTTGTCAATCCAGTGGAGGTGTGTCTCTTAGAGGTCACTTACCCTTTCTCCAAACAGCGACATGCGGAGTACAGAGCTGCAAAATCGTGTTTCTCAATTTAAGATTACACAAAAAGCCGTCGCAATAAAATAAGAGCGAGCACCAATGAG
The DNA here is from genome assembly GCA_963969395.1 of Pseudoscleropodium purum. Lineage (NCBI taxonomy): Eukaryota > Viridiplantae > Streptophyta > Bryopsida > Hypnales > Brachytheciaceae > Pseudoscleropodium > Pseudoscleropodium purum. The sequence goes on from OZ017797.1 coordinate 9,643,135, forward strand.
CGCGAACATCAAATCCCAGTAAGAAACGCACGATCTCTGGAAACAGACACGCTCATACCGACGATAAGGTAGGTGAGAGCTTGAATCCAGTACAAACCCTCCCGCACAGAACTAAACTCGAAGCTGCATACGATTAGAACAAAAACTTCAAGCAGCAAGCAAAGCACGAGTAACTCTCATAACACGGTGAAGTGGCAAAGAACGGAACGCCAGAGAGTGAAGGACATCTTGCACACAGAGAGCCGACGAACATGAGCTGTGCCGCATACGCCAGCCACGACTATGGCCGGTCCACGATTCCCAGCCATAGTCGATTCTCCCAGCCGCTCTCCTGCGTACACAGCACCGGTGTTGCTCTAGAAAAACATATCTTAGAAATTGGTGTTCATCATCTTGCACCTTTCTGGATTTATTTTGTGAATCTTTTTTAAGATGGGTTGAGATTGGACCCCATATACTTGATCAATGTATAAACCAAGAATTCAAGTTGCCAATGTTCAATTTTTCTCAAATCTTTCCATTCACAAGCAATTGCAAAATGGCAGCAAACTGTGTGATGGACAGTGAGACTTCTTATAAGTGTTCATGCGCCCGCTAACTTATGTCTTGCAAAGACGGAAACAAAAGCGGATTTTCAACAGGTTTTCAAATAACTAGTTAGTATTCATAATGTCATACCCATAAGGATAGAATTTTTTTCTATTAGGCATGAAGACAACGAAATTCTGCAAAGTCAGAAATAGGAGATTAAAAAAAAATGTTTGAAACCATCACGTGGGATGAACGTGAACTTAGTCATGCATACATATCATTTCCAAACTGAAGTGCTGCCATATGAAATTACAATAAACCAATCATGTGGAATGAACATGAATCCAATCATGCAGGGCTTTTTATTCACAATTGGAACTTCTAACATACATGGGTACTGTATTGTACAATACATAGGTTAATGAATCCCAAGTCACAGAATGGCACCTCATTAAAAAGAGGTTTCACATGACATTACAATTAACTCTACGCCTAGTAAATCTTCAAAGTGCTGATTATAAGTGTACCCAATATCAACCTTACACTTTCTTATTCAGCAGATGAAAAGTTCAGACAAGAATTTGCTGGGTTGAATTTTGCAGCACCGTCATAATCTCAAGTAGTAACCCCTGTGCAGGACTGGGGAAACCCAAATATGTTCAGCCGTGTTTGCCCCTCCAGTCATTCTGGATTTACGATCAATCTCCATGCTCTCTTCAATACACAAATTTGAGCATTTGCAGGGACTAAATTCCCTAATCGGCCCTGCAAGTGCTGTGAATTGCGAAATTTTTGGAGAAACACAGGGCTCAAGATTACATACAGTTCCAAGGGCTGTATATGAGAAGGATTATGAGTTATAATCCTCTCCTAACCAACCAAAGGAGACACACAGTTGCCTTCAGCACCAGACTTGGCGTTGTGTTGCTCGCAGCTGAAATAACGGAATTTATACAGTGATGGAAGGTTGAGGTATTAAGAGATTATAAAACCTATTAGCAAGGAAGAACTCCTTGCCGTTCACACACACAGCTCCTTTCCAACCACACCAACCTCCACTGCGGATGCTTTTCAAGTCCTTACCGCCAGTGTAGTGAGGTTCTAGAATCAGAAACGCACTCTCTCCCGTCATTTTATTGTAATCAATCCCCAACAAGGTATTCGCCAAAACACCTCCACCTGCATAGAACTCAAGCAATTAAAGGAAGATACCAAATTTTCCTAGAAAATGGAGCCACTAGATGTAAGGGATGTTTTCAAAGGGTAACAGACAGTGATTTAAGACAGTAAGGACGACAAGGCTCAAATTGGGTAGTTCTGAGTAAGTCACATGGAGACTTTCTTCTGTTCATATTCGTATACTTTAAAAAAAAATCAAAACAAGCAATGCTCTGTGCTGATTTTGGTGATATAAATTTTGGCCCTATCTGAAATATATATTTTCAAAAAAATTTATTTTTTAAATCGTGAACATTTGGTCTTCTAGGGGTTATAAACTTATGCAAATCAAAGGAAAGCACAATGTGAGGCTACCTATCATTGTTGGAGTGCCTTGGATCCTGAACGGTAGAGCTAGTTCTCTGCATTTGCTGGGTAGGTCTGCACCACTCCGCACATCCAAGACTTTACAAGTTCCCTGCGATAGGTACAAGATTGAAACTACATCATCAGTAACCAGTAACTAGAAGATTGAAAGAATGCGATAATTCCACATCCTACAGACTTCAAAGACTTATTGCGATACTGACTGTGAAGGTGATTAATATGCAAGAGCCATGTGGCAGCTTCCATGTCTTCAAGAATTCAAATAAACCACTTAGGAACCATCTAGGAATGCAACAAAAATTTCCAAGAGAAAAAAGAAACCAAATCCTACATTTTTGAACAATAGACATGATTTGAAAGTTCCTACAATTAGTTGATAGCTTCCAAAGTGCACTTCTTATTTTAGTTCAGGCACTTTAGGTTTAAGATATCCCAAGTAAATTGTCAAGCACGTAACAGAGATCCATGGAGCCTATCTACTCCTGAGAGCCAATGAAGGACACATCCTTATCGCCAATCTCCACAAGCGTTCCCAAAATTTCTCTGTAGAAAGAAAATGGAAAATCCACTCAATTTCACCATTGAAGCCATTTCTTACAGGCTTCCACATATTACAAGCAATTATGTTCAATACTGAATCAAGAATATCGAATTCATGTTTGACAGCAGATCCAATTTGTAAGTAATATCCTTCCGTTAACGTGCTCTGTCGTGAGGAACAGAACTCCGTTGGTGAAAATTTACAGGCATTTACAATTTCTTTAGACTCCTATTCTTATATTGATGGACTCCTATCCAAGTGGTTTCTCGAATATACTACCTGCCTACTTGGGTAGAAGCAAGATTTAAAATAAAAGACAGAAAGGTGCTACCTGTGAGTAGGAACAGGTACAGAAGAATAGTGTTGAAGAATAGTCTGAACACAGAAACGATGGTTTGCAGAGATCGGTACGCAGTAAGCACATCCCCAGCCCTAAAAAGGCAGTAGGAATCATTCTTTCAGAGCGTTCGATGATACAACAGAGTCACCGTACAACGAAGAAAACAAAAGCGAATCCAACCCAGAATTGACTCATACAAGCGTACTGTTACGGACGTAGCAGTAGCAGAACATTTTCAAAGTCACTTTAACACCTTCAACCATATGATACAAGTAATGATTTTCGTTCTCTATCCTCGGAACGAGAAAATTGAAAAGCAAACTCACACTGTCATCAAATCAATCTTGCAGATAGTGATAGAACTCGTAAGAACCATCCGCATAAGACTCTGTGCGCCACCCACAATTGCCACACCAAAGAAAATCGTACAAAATCCAACAAATTTTGTATAATTGCAGTGCACGAGGCAAGAGATACTTGAGGACCCACTGCATTCTAAGCTTCTAATGTACAGTACACATGGTTCGTTAGCGAAGAAGACAACTCACTAACGTGTAGCTACATGACCAACATCATAATAAGAGATGGTAAAGTAAAGATGCGTTGTAAAATGCTAACCTCCAGATGGGGGCAGCTCCACGTGAATATCACACAACCTTCTCGCTTGACCCTGCAAGGAAAGTCACAAAGTTTGTGAGTGCTTGAACCATCTAAAGGGGACCGACCATGATACCATCGCAGACTGAGTAATGATTCCAACCACTGAGGATCTGGAGCAGGACTTCACCTGCGGAGGTTCTCGTGGATTCCATTGTCATCAGTGCATCGCATTTGCAACTCGAAGCCAAGGTCGGTCGGTCCAAGAGAAGGCTCTAGAGTCATGAACCCCATCCATCCCCCACCACAATCTCAGAGAGCCGTCGATCTCCAAGATCTGACGCCTCTGAATGTTTAGACTGGAGGTGAGGGTTATGTTGGAGAATCGTCTCAGGCCTCGGACCTCAACCAGTTATGGAACACAACAAAGCACTGATTATTGGACCATCTCAATAATGCCTGTGCTTGAATGAATAGCCAAAACCCAGTGGAGGACACTAAATCCTCTGTTCAAAGTGGGAGCATCAGGGTGAATGTACCTTGGGGAAAATGCAGGAATTTTTTTATTTGTCACACATGATAAGATTTGCAAATTTTGAATTCATATTTGCAACTAGAGACCCCAAATTACTGAAATTAGCTAGGAGAGGTGAAGAATATAGAATTTATATGGCACAAATATAGGGGGCTTTTTTTTTGGACATTTACCTTGAAGAACACAACACAAAATTCACCGCGTTGGTCCCACTTTGAATAGAGGATTTAGTGTCCTACAAACCTAGCAACACTAATGTCAATTACTACCTAATATTGACCTAAAAAACCCGTTTGATAAGCCATAGTTGCAACCAATAATACTTAGGATCATAAAACTAAAGTCTTCAACAACAAGCCAACTATACTTATATATTGGATTGGTTTTAATAGCCTTTACAATCTAAAACATTACAATAACTACACCTAAAATGAACCACTCTTCAAAATCAACCCCTATTTTTGAAGGGAAAATGAATAGGGAGGACACTCAAAATGGTGCACAAAACAAAGACAAATGTGAGGTGGATTTTGAGTAGTGTGCAACCCTATTAATAGTATTGTGGAGGTGGCAACCATACAAGTGGTCAATTTTGGGTGCACTTTTTGTTGTTTTAACTTCTCTCCAATTTCATTTCTTCATGTGCATCAAATTCATTTTGGGATCACCTACATGACACTTTTAGCACCCTAATGCCATGCATCTTTGAAAATTTGTAACTAATTCGCAATGCATTCAAAAATTATGGAACCACTTGCATTTTGATTCACAGTCCTTCAATAATGTGTAAAAAATGTATGTTCATGTTATAAAGCATATTGGTTATGTCACAGAGCTTATTCGTGCAATTTTAGGTATAGTTACTTTACCACAAGTCCCTTGAACTAAATCATATTGTATAATACAACAAGATCTATTAGTAAATTGAGTATATTCTTTTAAATGATGATCATGTTAGCTACTTGAGTACCATTTTTGCTTCACTATTGAAAATATAATGAATAAAGTCGTTCCTTGTACATGTAAATCAAACAAACTAGAATCAAAAATAAAAAATAGAACAATTTCTTTGGTAGTAGATTACAAGCTTTTTCAATAAGGCTAGAATTCTATGGAATTTGATAGCCCATTATATATTGATTCAAATAATCATCTTAAAAAATTTGCAAACAAAATACTAAAACCTCCAACTAAAACAAGTTTTTCAAACTCCCCCAAAGTCTCTAATTTTTCTTAACCTCTAAATGACTAAACATTCAAATTTCAAATTGTAGATGAATGCAAATATATTCCAATTGCATAAAACCTCGTTTTTTTCATTTGTTTAAATGTTTGTGGATTCTTGTATTAACTCTAAATCTCCCATTCGTATGATATAAATTTTTATAACCTTTCTTTGCAAATATTCTAGGATTAAATAACACAAGTATTTTTTACCTTAAAATATAACTTTTTGAATTCAAAGAATGACCCTTAAAATCAACTTTAAAAAATAAGTAAAATAAAAATTATAAAAAATAACACAATTAGAACTTTTAAAATGTTGATTTTAACCCCTAAATGCCCAAGGTCTATTTTGAACTTTTGGGATTTTGCTCTAAATTGAACAAAATGCCATTACTTTGATAAGTTGTAACAGTTTTTTTGAATTATAACCATACAAATTCAAACTATACTTGTTAGAGATTTCATAGTAAAAAACTACAATAATATCACTTATGGAGTAAAAGATTATAATCTTTAATCATGAGGGTGTTAAAATTGCAAAAGTGAAGTGAAGTCTTTCAATCTTCTTTTCACAAGTCAAATCTAAAAAGTTGGTGACCAAAAAATATGAGGTTTAAGGACCTAATATGTATAACCCTAATCAATTTATGACTTTTTAAAATCTACTCTATAATCTTCTTAAATGAATTTCTAATGTGATTATTTCTCCAAGATCTAGTGTATTGGAGGCTCATTTCCAAGAGCTCTCAATACTACAGGAAGTCAAGATTGCAATGGGTACCCTTGCACATAATCTAGAATAGAATAATCACTTTCATTTATTTTCAAGATCATATTTTTGATGCTAAAATTAAACTTCAAAAAGAATTTTCCTTAAATACAAACTACTAAAAATAGCAACTTGATTAGATTTTATCTAACTTCAAAGTTTTGCAAATACCAAATTTTGATGCCTTGGGCATTCAAGGGTCCAAACATAAGAAAATCTTGTGAAAATTACAAATATTCAATTTGTAATCAATTTCAAAAAGGAATTTTCAATTGGGTGTTTCAATTTTATTGAAAGATATTAGTTATTATAGTAGTTAATATAACCATATGGATTAGATATATAGAATTCTTTTTTTGGAAGTCATCATCAAGCTATTACTAGTATTCTATATTGCATTTTTTTTTACATCTTCACAATTTTAGAAATTTGGAGTGTCTCCTCATCTTCAAAGAACTAAAATACTTAGAATCTCTTATTTTATACTCAACATGATTTTCTATTCAAAGTTCTAATGAAACAAAGAGAGAAGGTTAGCACATTCCAACATCCATAGAAAAAGCTTAATAAAATCATTATTAAAATCAAATCATACGAACCTACCCAAAATCTTCAAGGGTACACTAGCAAGTGGCACATGTTTGAATATTTTAAATTACTGAAAGTTGAAATATGTATGGACTGATTCTGAAGGTGACTAATTTTGCACCCTAACTAATAGGACAAATCAGTGGAGCCTTTTTTTTCTTTTTTTCTTTTAACAAATGGAAAGAACCATTGCATTAAAAAATTAAACTAGCATTCCATTCAAGAGAGAAAAGAAGTAGCCGCTCATATGTCACTCACTGCTTCCATGCTATGTTGTGAAGATCAACCACGGGAAAAACTTAAGCTTGGACAAACTTCTCAACTTCGGATGGCTGATACGGATTCTAAGCAACAAATTTACTGAGTTTGAAAAATCCTCTAATCATATGCAAGATGCCTTCAGCTTCGGTTGAATAACTAACTAAATATTCAGTGGTGTCTACAGTAATTTGCAATTACGGTATAGCTGCAAGTTCGTTGTTGGAAGATTACGGTGTAGCAGTCCAAGTTCTATAATGGGAAGCTACCGTATCACAACTTAACATAACAATTGCAAGTCACTAAACAATTCACCACTGATACCTTCACAATTCTGATACTTTTAGTTTCCCATCGACAATGCAAATATGAATTATATCACATTATGAAATGACACAATAGGCAGTTTGGGGAATCAAATAGACAAACGGAAAGCAAAATTATGCCCCATACAGATGTGAGGGAAGAATTTACAAATTGAGATACAGAATGAGTATCATTATCAACACTCTGAACGCTCACCAGAAGCTTCTGACAGTGTGTTACAACAGAAATAAAACATGGTGAGATTAAATTTCTATTAAAAAAAAATGCTAAAATGAAAGCAGCCAACTTGCAAAGCCTTCAAGATTGAAGTCAATCATTGCAGCAAACGACTCAACTCTTGGTTTCAGATGTACTAGAATCAGACGGAACCTCAGCACTGCAGACTGGGCAGACCTGTCAATAATAATCCACATAAGTTTGTGTAAGAAATGTTGCGATACATCATGAGTAAGCAATGATTTCCAAACAAATAAAAGGTTTCAAACAGGGAGTATGCCAAATAGCAGCAAACCTTTCCTAATCGTGATGTACTAGTCATACTAGACACAGTAATGCAAAAACAATGACAAACACAACGATGACTGCAGTCACCAGTAGAAAAAGTTATACCTTGTTACGTTCCAACCACTGTTGAATGCACTCGGAGTGATACTGATGTTTGCAAGGCAACCTCACCATCTTATCTCCTTCCTCATATTCAAGCCGACATACTACACACCTTTTTGAAGATTCCAAAACAAAGTACAATGACATCAGTGTGTAATCTTAGTGTGAAAATAAAGCTGGGAGGTTGAAGGCCAACTACCTGATACAATATGAGCAAATACATGAGGAATAGAGAATCCAAATCTGTAGAAATAAATAAAAAAACAAAAAAACGTCCTCAAATCATTTATTAAGACGGCAAAAAACGATAATTGGGAGTTAAGAGCGAGAGTAGTGTTGCGGTCCCTTACTGCTCTTGATCAGAGGTGGTGTGTTTCGGATCAGGCACGAATGTGAATTGTTGAAGTGCGGCAAGAGATTGAGGATTGAGGCCTTTGCTCTCGGTTCCTACTGCTTCTCCAAGTGCAATTAACTCCTGTAATTGCACACCGTAAAAAACCATTAAGAAACTTAAGAATTGGAAGAAAAGGGACCGTACCTGTGGTTGTTTCAAATTAGTTGAGCCTTCATCTCAGTGACGAAATTGGTTAAGATGAAGGCTGAGTTGGAATAACAATGACCGAAATCCCTACAGACAGTCACATAAAGTACCTCACGGATGTATAGGAATTCATCAAGAACCAGACAAAGCAAAGATCGCGAGAGAGTGATACACGCCAACCTCATAAGACATGTTGTCTGGATCGACATCCTCCCCCCACATGCCTTCCTGAAATAGTGAAGGAAGATAATACGTCCAGCTTTAGTATCACGCAAATGCATCATCATAATAATGAGCCCTTTTTAATGAAAATTCTGAAAACTTAATAGAACGGGAATGGAGAGCTTGAATCTAGGGCATCATCGAAATGCACAGCGTTGAGATATTTACTTGAGAGTCATTGCTGTCAGTCTCAAATTCCCCGTCAACTGCAGAAATCAAACACAATTCAAAATTAATTTAATGCCAAATTCTCGAGTGAATTATATGAGATTGCTCCTAAGCGATGAAGGCAAGGTGATTATCCCCAAAACTTCCAATAGCTCAGATTCACTGGAGCAGATAATACTTACGATCATTAATACCAGCGAGTGCCATTAGGCGTGCTGTGGTATCCCTGTCCTCCTTGTCCTGAAGAGCTCGAGCAAAAGCTTCATCACTATCAAAATTGGCACCGTCGATATGATCATCAGTAGCAGTCCTTCCCTCAATCCCTGCTTCCTCTACATCCTCTTCACCATCCTTCACCTCTTCTTCCTCTTCCTCTTCCTCTGCCTCTCCTTCGTCCTCATCTTCCTCATCGTCCTCATCTTCATCTTGGTCTTCCTCATCATCAACAGGAATACTCAGATGGTCTCCCCCATAGTAAAATCTATCAGTGTCATTGAAACTGCCGCCACCATGCCCCATCTGAAGTAAGAAATAAGCCCTTTCCTGCACGAATGGAAGCACAAATCGTTTGATTATGAACAGATGATACAGGCAATACGCAACGCAACGTCACACATGTGCTGACACAAGTATCAGCGCACTGTGAATCTGTTTTCTCTAATCCTTACTGTGTCGAACCATCCTAACCAGCACTGACGAACCAACAGCGCAACAAAAACCTAATACGATTGCAAGAAAGTTCAGAAACTTATTTCATGGCACTCAAGTGCGAAATTGTAATTTAGTCTATCTCAATGAAGTGGAATCCGAAGAGTGGATGGGTCCGCGGAAAAGACAAAACTACATGCTGACAAGGCCATTCATCTTGCCTTCCAAGATCGGAATTATGACGGTCACAGTCATGACCTCAGAATCAGCGCTAAAATGCAATTCATAACCAACATTAGTTACAACAGTTGAGGAGCTCATTTCAAGCAAAATCCAAGTTCTGAGTGACTTGAGTAGGGACATAGTCAGAGCCGGTTCAAAACAAGATTAACTTATGAAGTCCTACTTCGTTTAAAGCTAGGGTCTGCCATATAATTTGGACAGCAGCATACCGCTATAGAACTCACGACACTCAGGTGAATTTGAGTAGGAAAAAGGCTTAGATATCTGATGACAAATTGATTGCAAGATTACCTGTTCCTGAAGAGCCCGAGCCAAAGCCATGTCCGAATCGACTTGGCTCAGAGATGTAAATGGCACCCTTGCCGCAGTGCTTGGCTCCGGTGCTGAACTATCAGTATTGGCTGCATCATTTTCGGCATTATTTCCAATACCTTCTATTTGCTGCGCTTTCTCAGTAGGTGCGCTTGCGGTTGCCTCTTCTTTATTCCTCTCCATTGCAGAATCCTTTGAGCTCTCTTTGTCACTGTTACTGCTCATTGATTACGACCTTCCTGAATCCGACTACAGCCTACAAGGAATCAGAAGGGAAATCTAGGTTAGTATGAAGTACACACTCAGTACAAAACCAACCACATTAAATTTTCCATTCACTGTTTCACGGTTTACAAACATTCAGCGCAGGATCTCATAAACTCAAGGCTCAACCACGGAAAACTGAGAAGGCAAACAATAATCATTTCCAGTCAATTGCCATCATTATGAAGCCGAGTAACGAATTGCATCTAAACGATAAATGAGAAATTCACGGCCTCTACTTCAAGCTCAATTCCCTATCAACCTAATGCGAGAACTGCAAAGCACGCACATCCGTCGAACACCGCAAAAATCACAACAAAGAGCCTCGTCAAGAACTCCGCCAAAGTAAAATTAGCTTACAAAGCAACAAAGTAAGAGTTCCGAACGACTGGGAGTCAAAAAGTCGTCAAAAGCAGTGGAACTCTCACATCCCAGCGATCGTCAGTACCTCCGACACACCGTTCCCGCACGCAACAAAGGATGAACAAATCACACCCAAGCACTCCAATTCGTCACAACGAAAACACAAAACCTACCAAATCTGAAACAACAACAAAAAACTCACCAATCACCGCCAACACGCGACCACACCAGCACCTGATGATGCGGCAGTTTTCACCACGTCCGCTTCGGGCAGCTTCTCTCCAACTCCCCTTAAAAAGAGAGACCTCAACCGGATTCCAAAGACTGCAATCGCCTTGTTTGACCTCCAAACGCAAAACGCCTCGGAAAACAGCCCCCGAAACCTCAAACAAAATGCTCCAGAAGCGCACGGAATGCCCTACCACGGCGAGATGTAGCTCTCGACCACACCCTGCCCTGGCAAGGTGGATTGCGTATAAAAACACCAGCAACGCGAGAGGGACGAGATTGAAATAGGAAGACAAAGCACAAACAAGGCTCTGGGGCCTTCTTATGTAAGGCTTCTTTCCAGGTCCAAGGCGGTAGGTTGGTAGGATTAGAACCTACCAGCCTACCTTCTTATTACCGACCTACCTCACCCGCTCTCTTATACAGACCTGCTGCTGTCTGTACGTCTGTACGTGGGGCCCGTCGCTATCTTCATACGGCCGCTATTACCATCATCCGGACTGATACTCTGGCTAGTTGACTGTTTCTCGATTGACCCCCGGGGTCTGATGACCGCATCCTGATTTATACCCGACGTAACTCAAACGTCTTTAAGAATACCTTCATTAAATATCATATTCTCCATTATCTCACCCAAATCTAGGAACTGAACATTAGGAACACGTACTTCAAATGCTCACGTACATCTCCTATAATTGTGTTTGTATGAAGCTATGGACTATTTGATAGGAAAAAAAATTGATAGATGATAAAATCTATTTCAAAAAATTGTAAATTTTTATTAAAATTTTCATTCAATTTTTCATTTTTAATCCATTGTGAGTGTTCTTTCTTCCAATTAACTACCTCTCTTTTAATTATAACTTGTGAATAATATCATTGATGGCCACTCTAGCTAAATTTGTTGAAAAATCTTGAATCAATACTATGAATATGTTGAAGTTGACATTTAAAGAATAATCAAAAGAAAAAAGTTTAGATAATATCCTAGTGAGCATTACATTAGGCACTATGTCATTTTAATGAAGTCTAAAAATACAAAATGAGCTTTCCCAAAAAAAATTACATTTTCCTACTCTTGATTCTTTCTTAACCCCTAAATGATTTTGACTATGTTTTCACCAAAAACGCTCCCAAACTACTATGTGTAGTACAAGTTTTCAGAGAAAATAAATTTGGACACATGTAACCATAGGATCTTGTAGTAAACTTGTTTGAGAATATGTGGAAAAATTTTCAGTAATTTCTACCATGTAGATTGCAAGATATCGACATTTGAAGTGACAAATTTTCTTTTTTTGGCCTTGCAAAAATCTGGGCAGGTGCACTTTAGAAGGTCTTATTTGTATAAAGAAATGTCCAAAATGGTTGTTACTCTTTGGATTAATTTTCCAAATCAAGTTGGCTACATGCTTGAAAATTTTCAAATCATTTGGAATCATGCAACATAAAGGAAAAAATTAGTAAGTAGAAACAAGTAGAGAATGATTCAAAATACTAAATTGTTAACAATTTATTTATGGAATTGAAAAATGCCAATCCCAATGGTTTTAATGTTGTAATAAAAAATCTCCACCCTATGTTTTTATTTTTTTCCAAAAATATTGAAAATTGAGTTAAATAGAGGACTTCAAAGTTTGTTTTAGAGTAGAGATTCAATAACGACCCGCAAACTCCCACAAACTAAAACTCCTCATAACTTTTGACTCATTGGTGAAAATGGAATGATTCAAGGCTTTCCAAGTATATATAAATCTAGAGAAACAATTTCAAATTTTAATTTCTCAAAAAAATGATTTTTAAAGAAGTTTTTTTCTGCCCTGGTTGTTCATTGACGATAGAAAAGTACATCTCATACAATAACTTTTTAACCATGTAGTCAACAATTATGAAAATTTTTGGGCCTTAAAACTACTCCTCGGGCACATGTTGTGTTAAAATTTTAGTGAAACAAAATAAAAACTCCATTCGTAATGAGCTGCCCAAATTTTCTATGTTGCTAAAAAACACAATTTGGATGTTTAGGGGTTAATAGTGCTTGATTGGACTCAATTGAATGGGAGTAATAGATGGAGTTTAAAAAAAGGGATTATTTTCTTAAGATCATTTTACTGCAATCCAACCAAAAGCAATTATTTTACTCCAAACTTTTACATAGTTTCTAAATGTAATGACTTGATGATATTATTAACTATGCATTTTTTTAAATTTATTTTTTTCCTATTTTTCTAGGAAAATATGGAAATTCTTTCACAATTATTTTTCACCAATGATAAAGTTAAATTCACAAACTCATCTTTTGCACTGGTAGGAGGAGGAATGAAGATACCACTATGTTACAAGGTATAAAACACTATATACAGTAATACTTATCTATTGTCAATAAGTGGCTACAAAGATAAATTTGTTATAAGAATCAACAATGATTACATGCTAAAGTGTTTTTTTAGTGTTTTTCTTTTTTCTGAAAAATTGATTCAAAATTTTTTGAAGGAATATTTGACAATGAATTCCTACTTTTTCAATGGATGAAATTACAACTTTGCAACAAAACTGGAAACTGTATTTATCTTCTGGGATGAATATAAATAATTTTTCATTCGTACTTTCAACATTGCCCAAAATTAATGAAGCAAGTAGCTCTGCTATGAGCAGTAGAAACATGACTCTCTTTTCATTTTAAAATATTCTTTAATTAATCAATGTGGCTCAGTTTTCAAGTAAAGCGCTACTCAAACTTCCCCACAGCCCTCCTCCAGTCCTCCCTGCATCGAAATTTATACCCGCAATAGGATTGATACCTCCGTGCATCAAAATGTATACCCCGCAAATGGATTGATACCCGTATCTCTGTTGTTGGTCGTCGTCTTCCTCATCGTGGAGAGGATAAGAAGTTGCGCGTCAAGCTTTCGAGGTTGTTTGAGCGCATGGTAATGTTGTAGGGTTTTGGGGTTTGCCAAGAAAGCGTTGCCATGATGCAGACCACCAACAAGGCGGATGGGAATCCCATCCAGGTCATTCAGATGAAGGCGAAGCAGGTGGACAAGAACGTGAAGCTATGGCTGAAGAAGCAGCCTGCCGCCGTGGAGGTCGCTGTGGTCACTGCCGCGAGTGCCTGTCAAGGGGGTGCGATTGGTGCGCTCATGGGCACTTTCACTGCGGATGTGGCCTCCACCATGCCCACTGCTCCGCCCGGTCTGAATCCTGAGGCCGCGGCCTCTCTCCAACAAGCAAAGGTAGGGATCGGGAATCTTCCGCAATTCAATCCCGAAGGTTGTGTGTTTAGGATTACAGTCCTAACATTTGTGTGGAAATGTCGTTGTTAAAATTTCAATGGAACATGTATATGGAGGATTGCCAGGGACCTGACCTAATTTAGAAAACATTTGTCCTCCCCATCTGTGCCAGATACTTCTTTTTGTTGATAAGGTGACATTTCTCCCGCGGTTTTCTTTGTGAATATTTGTTTCTGTGAAATCTTGGAGCCTTAATCTGTTCGATGTTTTTTGTTGATAATGCAACCAGAATCTTGGGACCAGGGTGGTAAGGTAACAACACCTAAGGTCTACTGCCTAATCAATTGAGCTTTGAACTTATTTGTAGAATGTCTTTACTTTTCAGTGTTCTTCTTAGGAATTGAAAGACGATTCCAACGCCGTTTAGCATGTATTAATTGGATACGATATAACTAATTTATGAATTTTCAATGTCTGATCTACAAAATCCGACTCTAGACTCTGCTGTTCTGATGGTGTGCATTCTCATAATCAAGATTTTTTAAATGTCACTTTTCGGTGTTGCTTCCTCAGTTAACTTCAATTCTTCAGTCTATTCTGTTGAAACGAGATTGAGTAAGGGGAGTAATTGAAGAGAGCGTGTGTGGATTGTGAGCTAATAATGGTTGTGATATTGTTGGCAGGCTTTTGCAGGTGGGCCGTTGACGCAAGCAAGGAATTTTGCTGTAATGACAGGTGTTAATGCTGGTCTTACATGTGCCATGAAGCGAGCACGCGGCGGTGTGGAAGACCTTCAAACAAGGTGTTTATCTCTACGGGGTTATTTTACCCTATTTTACATCTTTTGTTGATGAGACAGCATGGAACTTCACCAACCGGGTCCCGTTGAACATTGTGTCGGTCCTACCGTATCGCGGTATGGTTTTTCTTAGAGGTTAAACTAAAATTTTGGATATGGAGTGCAGTGTGGTGGCCGCATTTGGTTCAGGTGCAGTTTTTTCAGCAGTTAGCGGAATGGGTGGCCCAAACGTGGTTGGCAATGCTCTGACCACAGGGTTTTTCTTTGCCGTTGTTCAAGGGGGCTTATACCAGGTATCCAAATGTAGTTGTAACCTGACGTTATCTATTATTCCAGTATCATTTTGGAAATCATTTCATCGTTGTGAGCAAGTTTTACAAGAGTTTTGTGGGTTATCATCTGTGTTGATAGGAACAGTGGTCCACATCCTCGTTTCAGTGCTTTTGAACCAAACCCAGGGTACAGATATCGATGGATGGCATAATTGATCTTGGATTAATATTTTGTTTGACTGCAGGTGGGAAAGAAGTTTGCAAAGCCTCCTACTGAGGACAAGGACTACTTGCTAGGAAAGAGCATGTTGCAGAACCTTGATCTTCAAAAGTATGAAAAGAACTTCAGGAAGGGCCTGCTCACAGATTCAACACTACATCTTGTAAACGACAGGTTTGTTACTGCCATGGTTCTGGATATCTCTTTGTTATCTACTGCCGAAGTCTTGTAGTTTGGTCACAAGGAATGTTCGTGTTTCCATAGAAATGTTGCTATTCTGATATTCAGTTCCAAGATGTCTCTTCTTGAGTCAAATTCATGAGTCGCGGTACTGTGTTTTGTGCAGTGCCTTAAGAGATGTACAGATTCCGCCTGGACCCAGACTTTTGATTTTGGATCACATAAAAAGGTACGACGCATTTACGTAGAGCATGGTCCCAAATAAGAGCTATCGTAATTTTCATTAGTGTTTTTTTGTAGTTTTTGGTCGTATCTTTCTTTTTGCGAGGGCATTCATTCTTGGTACTGATGTAGTCTTTACACTATTGCTTGCTGCAGTCATAGGCGATAATTTTTCAGGAAAGTAGAGAAATTTTTATTTTTTTATTTTTTCCTTCCTTCATGCTCCTGCAGACCTTTTGTAATTCATGTGCTATTTCACTCTTAGATTCTTGCAAAATATAAGAGGGTAACTCCTACCTGCTTTCTTGCAGGTCTGAGGGTCTCACCGGAAGATCCACCTGATGACTAGAATATTATTGCCTACGTAGGATAGAGGGAGCAAATTGTAACTTGCCATCTTTTAAGACTTCAAATTTGTAACCACTATGTTTTTTTGAGAATTAGAGCTTATTGCATCAATTTTTCGGAGAATGCCATTTTAGCTGACAGTTGGTAATGCATTGCTGTCCAATGCGTGTTTAAGAGAATTTTGGGAACCTTATTTGTGCTACTCGTAAAGAGTGCACTTCCTTGATTACTGTTTGTGAACTGTTTTTACGTGGTTGAAATGAGTAAATTATGCCATTCAATCGTCTCAGCAATGCACGCGCACTTTGGCATAACGGAGTGCTATATCAGTGAGAACCATTATGTCGTATTGAATGTCATGAACTCGATGGTGGACGATGTTCCTTTAACACTGAAGCTTCCTGCACTTTTTCTCATTTTTGAGGGTCATGTTTTCCTCTTGTTATATCAGTTTTTCACAAATTTAATGGATGTCATAGATCATATCAATGTGAAATCAAAAGTATAAATTTCTCCCCATTTGAGGAAGCAATTGGATTCTTCCATCAATTTAGAGTAAGTCATGGTTAAATACAGCAAAGTACATCTAATACTTTGTAGCTTACTTGATTATTCTTGATTTTGATTTTGAATGATGAGATGAATCTAAAATCGAATTTTGGATCCTGTATATAAAAGCATATAAAAGCATTCTTTTGAAACTCTTAAAATGAACAAGTATTATAATCAAAGAAAGATTATGGCTTTAGAAAAGGCCAAGGTTTTTGTATGGTCTGAATTTGAAACACTCATTTGGTATTGTTTATTTTTGAGCCATTGTCTAAGTGATGAAGAATCTAAAAAGGGGGGAGGATTTATCATAGATTTTTGTATCTTTTACAATATTTGATTATTTGACCTTCAATGATTGAAGAAGAAACAATGACAAAAGTCACAAAGTGATTTGTAGATTCTTTAACTTAGTATAACAATGAGAAAAGTGAAGAAGATTGAAATAGGAAACTCTACAAGAAAGGAACAATAACTTTGTTTGAGGCTAAACAACGCCGACATGATAGGTTTGTCATGTGTTCAAGGCATTTAACCCATTGTAAATTCTTCTTCTAAATACAACAAATAATGTATTGAGATACACATACCCATTTACCCATTCTTTATACAAAGGCATACTAAAAAAGGTTCAAAATTGGTGTAAAAGAAAAAAAATCATCAAGTATTTAAATAAATTGCTACCAAGCAACTAAACCAATGTAAAATAAGCCTGAAAGCTTGATAGAATAAAGGTAAGATAGAAGATTCTATTTGCACCATGATTTACAAGCCATCCTATTTGCTCTATTATAAATCAATTTTGTACATTTAAAACTTTTACATGTATTTAATGAATCAATGATGCATAGTGGCCATGTAGTAGTGTATATAGTCACATCATACTAATAGGGTCTCCTATTTTGAAATCCCATATCAATCCATATTAACTTCACCAATACATTTACAATATTGCTCTAAAAAAAGTCTAATGCAAATTAGTAAGTTGCAACTCCGTAATAGAAAAGCCAAACTTGACATAATTGATAAGCAAGATTGTTAAGGAAAATAAAAGATTGCCAAAATTGCTTAACATTGGTAAGAAAAAACTGAAAAATCAGTTAAAGCTTGCATTCTATAGGAAAAGAAAACACCACCAATATACAAATTAGGAGCTTTGGAAATCCATTCAAGCATGTGATGACAAAATAATAAAACTCAATACTTAATGAAATAGGATATTCAACATCCATTGCATCCTAATCTAATCCAAGCAAGAAAACATTCCCACAAGAAAAAAATTGAGATAACACTTGAAATCCCATATATTATATCTCATTTGACACTTGAAATTCCAAACTTATCCGTATGATTTAAAATCCTTCCTTTTATATATACCTAAAAATATTATATTTCATTTTTAACCTATAAAAATTAGATTCTAAAAATGACAAAATATTTCAATTCAAAATTAACAAATAGGAATTTTTTCTTATAAACATTTATATACCTATTTAACACAATCAAAACAACATTTAGAAATAATGATTATACAATGCCCAATTTGTGTGATGTGACTATTCAACAATTGATGAAAATGGATATGTAAGAAACTTCTTCAAGAACAAAACAAATAAATCTATGAAATTTCAGATTCAAACCAATGTATATTTAGATATGAAGATTACTAAATTCAAGATATTTAAAAATTTCCTAAAGTCATAAAATGTCACCTTATATTCGATATCTCTTTTACTTCATATTCTAAACTGCATTTGAATCATATTACTAGAAAACATTTTTTTAAATGACAAGGCATGATTGCAAACTACCTAATCAAATTAAGGGGTCAATTTCAAAAGTTGAATTTAGATCCAACCTCTCCAAGCTCCAAGCCACAAAGAGAAGTCAATATTTTTCACATCTCAAGTAGCACTAATCTCAAGTGTAATCTCAAGTGGTGTTAGAAAGCTTTTGACCCCTCTTCATGGATTAAAGTTGCCCATATGTGACATGAACCTAATTGAAATTAGGTTGCTTGCAGTCATACCTTGATATCATTCCCCCCAAAAAATGCAAGTTGCATCAGAATTCAAATGCAATGAAACTTGACTTAACCAATTTCATGACTTTCAGCATAGCCCTATTGAATTTCTTAAAAATGTGGAAGACTTCAAGATTCAGAGGATCCACCAGTCACCTTTGTTGGAAAACTGGGCTTCTCACGGGAAAGGAGGAAAATATCCCGTGGGACTTCAAACTCCCCAAACGGTAAACCCGAGTGAACAACTGGATCGACTTAAAATACACAAACGCAAGTCAATGCACCCTCATCGAGGCATCCTACTTTGAAAAGGAAATGTAAACCGTCGTCAAGAGAACATACAAGTGAATCATTCCCCCAAAGAATCGCACTGTACTGTACTGTACAGTACAGTACATCAGATACATAGCCCGCCAGTCAAGAAAACCAAACGGGACGGGCGGGACAAAATCATGCCATGCAAAGAACGGAACGCAACGCAACGCAACAAAATCGTATTGTACATCAACGTTAACTGAACAAAATTAAATAAACTGCATCCAGCCTGGGAGAACATGGCAAGCCGGAAAAAAAAAGGCAGAATACTTTGACAACAGATCCAGACCAAATGGTCTTCTGCAACAAAATGGTGTCTACACCCACCCAAGGTCATTATCTGCTCTACTGAATGGCCATGCAAGATGCCCTGCCAAGAGATCCACCAGGTTCCCCTCCGGCACACGCGAACAAGAGAATTGCCCAGTCAACTGCAAAACCCGTCCACTTCCTCGTTGGAGTGCTGCTGCTGCGGCAACGCAATACCCTTCTGCCAAAAACAAGCCCTACGCACAACCAAAGGCCGGCACAATTTTTTGTTTTCTGTAGCTGCAAATCTTGGATGCCTTCTTCGCTGATACAAATAGTGCGGAACCCCACCGAATCGACTCAACCGATTCGACAGAGCCCTCAGATTTATGTACGGCAGCCCTCCACCACCGGATCTCCACAACTACGGAAGAACCGAAGCTGGTGCCCGCTTGGCCTCACTTGACCTCCTTCCGTTACCTCCTATGCCAAGGGAACCCAAACCAGTTTCCCTAAACAGTCCCCCGTTTCCTCTCCCGCCAGTTCTCGCCCCACACCCGGGCCTCCGCCACAGCGCGCTCGCGTTCACGAGCGGGTGCCTGCGCCTTAAGCCCATCCCTGCCCATCCTCCCTGCAAACCCAGGGCTCTCGCGCCCGCCACCGTCGTAGCGCTCCCAGTCTTCAGACTCCCGTCCTTTCCGCCCTGACCCAGAGTCCGACCCGCGCGACTCTTCCAAAATCCCATTCGCCACACGTGCCCGCGCCCCGCCGTCCTTCACGCGCAGGTCCGGCGACGCTGCCTGCGATCGCACCGACGGCGACTGCGGCCCACCCGTCTTGCCAGCTCGCTGCTCCTTCATCATGCGCTCCTCCACCGCGTTGGGACCTGGCGGTAAGCGCTTTTCCTTCTCCCGCTTGTCCCGAGAAGGTGTGGCAGGCGCAAAGCGACTGCTCCCCAATGGGTGTACGCCTGGATCGTAGATCTGCGACGCCAGGTAGCTCAGCGCCGTCACCACATCCCCAATCAGAGGCCGCGTCGCTGCCTGCTCCTGAAGGCACATGGCGGCCACGGCCAACGCCTGGTACAACCCACGCATCGGGTAGCGACCCTGAAGCATCGGGTCTGCCATCGACGGGAACTTCCGCCTGTCCTTGAACAGAGGCCGGGCCTGCACACAAAACCCACGCCAAAGCACCACTTCCCGTCAGTTGTGTCCCGAACCTGAACTGCACGCTCTGGGCCGCTGCACTACACTTCAGTCATGCGCCCACCACCATGGTATCCCATATTCACACAAAACCATCGCACACAAACAAACATCACCCATCATCGGAAGTAACACGAGCTCCCACCATCCATGTCACACCAAAGGGCACCGCCATCCACTACCAGTAGAATGACACTACAGCATCCATTGAAAGAACAAATTCCAAATCACTCACTCGCTGACCCAACTACCATCACACACGATTATCTAACCATTGCAATACCAAGCTCTCCACTAGGCTCTGCCCGATTTGAGCAGCCGAAAGAAGTTCAAACACTCCCCCAATGCACCCATACCCACTAAATAACTCCCTGCATGCTCAGACTACTCCTGACCGGAATGTCCCCATCCATCGCAGTAGCCACAGCAGCCAGACCCAAACCACGCAGCACCCTGTGGGAGGGCATTGCTGACTTCTTCCACTCCCTGCACGGCCGTACCTGTTTCGCAAAAAGCCTGTCCCTTGCACTCTACTTATCATCCACAAAGGAACGCACCTTCCACCGATACGCATCAGAACCTTCAACACGTCACCCCAAGACTTTACTCCCATCCCCCGATACCCCATTTAACATACCTTATCCGACTTCCAACGCCACCTGCAAGGGACACGCTGATACTTCTTTTCCTCCTAAACCACAAGGACCACAAAAAAATTCAACCAAGCCAAGCACTAGCCTCACAAACAAACGCCAATGGTCACCATCTCACCGACTACCTCATGTATTGTACCTCCTACTGCGTTACCCAAATGCATCCACATTCCTCACCATTCCATTCCACTCCACCCAACCCATGACCAAATCAGGAATTCAGACAGAATGTGACTTACCCATGCCACCAGGTTATGCTCCCCGGCGGCCCTCGAATTGTCGATAGCCTTCCGCCCCGTGATCAGCTCCAACAACACCACGCCGAAGCTGTACACGTCAGACTTCAGCGTTAACTGCCCTGTCATGGCGTACTCTGGAGCGCAGTAGCCGTACGTGCCCATCACCCGCGTTGACACGTGCGTCTTGTCCCCCACAGGACCCAGCTTCGCCAGCCCGAAGTCGGACAGTTTCGGATGGAACCCCTCGTCCAGCAGAATGTTCGACGACTTGAAATCCCGGTAGATCACCGGCGGATTCGCCTTGTCGTGCAGGTACTCAAGACCCCGCGCGGCTCCTGCGGCGATCTTCATACGCGTGTTCCAGTCCAGGCATTCCTTGTCCTGCGGCAAGTCTGCACGTAAAAATACCCCATTCCAATATTCAGTCTCATGAAATCACAGAATACACCTCCCTGCAACTCGATTCCACGTCAGGACCAGCACAACACGCCTCCCTCTCGATATAGGGACCACCGTCGTCCTCACATCATCCCTAAAGCAACTTCAAGCTGATCCGGCCCACCCTCAGAGTCTTACCATGAAGATGATCTTCCAAACACCCCAACGGCATGAACTCGTACACCAAAAGACGCTGATCGCCGTCCGCGCAATACCCGATTAGATTTACAAGATTCGGATGGTGCAGCAGACTCAGCATCAACACTTCGACCAGAAACTCTCGGTTCCCTTGCAACCCGTTGCGATCCAGCTGTTTCACGGCCACGGCCTGCATCCTCCAAACCACAAAATCATCAACAATTGCAACCCCAACAGAACTCATTTCAACTCCACACCATTCCATGCCATTCAATCAGAGTCCACATATATCACATCAGCAATCCCATTATACAACACACCAACGGGATCCCATTCCCCATTCTCGCTCCCACTGGTGGAGCGTCCTTTCACTTGCCTGCCCGGTGTTCTCCAGACGCCCCTTGTACACTCGACCGAAGCCCCCCTCGCCCAGTAGGCATTCCGGTCTGAAGTTCTTCGTCGCCGCAGCCAGCTCCCGGAACGTGAACGTCTGAGCCGCGATATGTCCCGTGCTCCCTTCGCGCTGATCGCGCGGGGGATCCTTCTTGTCGAAGGAGTTCTTGGACTTCAACGACTTCTCTGCATTACCTGCTCGAAACCAACACAGACTTCCCAGCATTAGACCCACAACCAGCACGCATGTTCAACCAACTGAAATCTGGATTTAGGTCAACTCCGTCGACTCGCATCGCAAACCCCAAATCCGAAACGCCGGGGAAACTGCACAATCAAGACGCGGTCCAGCAACGAGAACGCTCAATTCGGCGACCTAACGTCTTCCACTGGCTTGGCCCAAACTTCATCTCATAGAAGTGCTTCAGGCCGAAACTTTCTCCATCAAGTTACTGACCACACGCGCGGGATCGGCAAGTGGACAACGCCTCCAATTCATCTGCAGCCGGGCGTGACCGAGATGAATGCCTACCCGACAATGCAGCAGCCCTCGGGAGTCGGTAGTCCCTACCCTAAGGTTGGATGCACCAAGACAGGCAGTACTCACACGACCGATTGTCCGTAACGACAAGGAAATATCGCATCGGGAGCAACATGAGCCTGCACTCGGCTTCGCACCTACATGCATCACAAGTATCCTGCGTGCGAGCGAGAGGGCCAACGTGCTCACCAGAGGGAACCCTGGAGATTTGCGGAGCGACGGCGTTAACAGCCGACGATCGTCCATCCCGGCTGCTGCTGATGTTGTCGTCCTTCTTCAACGGCTTCCGATCCTTGGGTTTACCGTCGAAACATGGGAAACAGCCCATCTCTGTACACGTCGTTCACCTGCAATACTGGTCTCTTCGTCGACAGCCCCGGCGTCACAACTGAACCCAGCCCCTAGCACTACTCTACCAACTACGTGGGCGTTCCCACGCCACTCCGCCGTTCGATTGTGCCCGCTCTCCTTCTCACATGCCTGTCCCGCATCCCCAATCCCACTCCACCTGCCCCGCGCGCGCACACACAACGTTCACTCCTTCCGCAGTCCCCGACAGGCGCCAAAGCAGAAGCAGACCACGGCTGTGTCCGACGACAGAACCAAAAGAGAGAACCCGGTCGCAGCACCTGCTTGGGCCAGCGCCACCCTGCAGAACTGTTCTCATTGCCAACTAAACATCATCCCCAGATCCAGCTGCCTTCCTCCGCTTCCTCATACACTCGCTCACACGGCCGACGCGCCCTAACACACAGAAAACATAATCGGAGCGCTGCCCTGGCGTCGCTGCGCCGTGGCCCCGCACATCTGCCAAGATGGTGATTCGCCCGCACCCGACGCCTCCATCGCTTGCC
Source organism: Pseudoscleropodium purum (assembly GCA_963969395.1). Classification (NCBI taxonomy): domain Eukaryota; kingdom Viridiplantae; phylum Streptophyta; class Bryopsida; order Hypnales; family Brachytheciaceae; genus Pseudoscleropodium; species Pseudoscleropodium purum. The sequence goes on from OZ017797.1 coordinate 9,666,865, forward strand.
TGATCCCAATCACGACATCTCTTTCCTCTTGGACAGCGAAAGTGAGACTCTACCACCCACGATGACAAACCCCACGACGACTGAACTCCACCAAACCACGGCGGTGGTGGTATATTCGTCTTTGCTGCTCTTTGCAGTGAAATCGTGACTGGGTTTTAAGATCAGAAGAATTGCGACTGCTGATGACCCCTCTCTCGCCTGCCACCCCTTTTCTTCCTCCGTTCTGAGTGTTGGAGCCGCTACAAGTGCGTGTCTGCAAGCCTAGCTCACAGAAACGAATGAGAAGCCATTGAGGGTTGCAGGCACTGGCCTCCTTGCCTGGCCCAGTCTCGCGTTCGCCACCAATGCCGCGCTGCTGCGTGCCAACCCAATCCCTCCCCTCCCCCGCTCTCTGTGTTCTCTTCTCTCTCACTCACTGTGTCTTGCTCTCTCGGTCGTCTTCTTCTGGGCGCCGGGCTTCATTACTTTCGCTGTGTGCGGGCGACTCCCGGTTTCGTCGAAGTCTCGACGTGCGCTGGGCCGGGTGACGAGGGTCTTGGTCCGTCGGCCTTTCTTTCGTTCTCGGTGCCTCTCGTCCAGATGGACCTTCCCCAGCCCTTCATTGTTTGACGCTGGACTTCTCAACCCTTCAGCCCTTTTGATTCCATAATAAGGTGACTTAAAGGGACATTGTCTTAACAATTTAAGGAGTTTGTATGCATGAAAAACTAAGAGAGAATTGTCTTAGCGGCAGAGGAAGTTAGGAATGGTTTTGTTTTTGCAAAAGAAAATTGAAAGGATTTAGTATATCTACTTTTAACTTTGTGTGGAGTACACAAACAAGTAAGTTGTGACCGTGGAGAAAATTGCATTGTTTCAGCCTCCGACAACTTCACGTTACTAGACTTTACAATTCAAGAACAAGTAATCATCGTACATTTGTAAATCAGCCTTCATCGATACTGAGAAGGCGACATAGACCGGATTCTAACTATTCATTGTTGACGCTAGACTTCTCAACCCTTCAGCCCTTTTGATTCCATAATAAGGTGACTTAAAGGGACATTGTCTCAACAATTTAAGGAGTTTGTATGCATGAAAAACTAAGAGAGAATTGTCTTAGCGGCAGAGGAAGTTAGGAATGTTTTTGTTTTTGCGAAAGAAAATTGAAAGGATTTAGTATATCTACTTTTAACTTTGTGTGGAGTACACAAACAAGTAAGTTGCGACCATGGAGAAAATTGCATTGTTTCAGCCTCCGACAACTTCACGTTACTAGACTTTACAATTCAAGAACAAGGAATCATCGTACATTTGTAAATCAGCCTTCATCGATACTAAGAAGGCGACACAGACCGGATTCTAACTATTCATTGTTGACATTGGACTTCTCAATCCTTTAGCCCTTTTGACTCTATAATAAGGTGATTTAAAGGGACATTGCCTCAACAATTTAAGGAGTTCGTAAGCATGAAAAACTAGGAGATTGTTGTCTTATTGTGTTAGCGGCATACATTTGTAGATCAACCTTCATCAATACTGAGAAGGCGACACATACTAGATTCTAGCTATTCCTTTTAGCTATTCATTGTTGATGCTGGACTTCTCAACCCTTCAATTCTTGTGATTCTATAATAAGGTGATTTAAAGGGACATTGTCTCAACAATTTAAGGAGTTTGCAAGTATGAAAAACTAGGAGATTATTGTCTTAGTGGCATAGGAAGTTAGGAATGGTTTCAATTTTTGCGAAAGAAAATTGAAAGGATTTAATATATCTACATTTAACTTTGCATAGAGTACACATGCAAGTAAGTTGTGACCACGGGGAAAATTGCACTATTTCATCCTCTAACAACTTCACGTTACTAGACTTTACAATTTAAGAACAAAGAATCATCATACATTTGTAGATCAACCTTCATTGATACTGAGAAGGCGACACAGATGCTATTCCTTTTAGTTTTGTAGTCTCTTGTGCTCCAATATGAGACTGCTCTATAAGACCATAAACTTGGTTGATAGTGAATCCGATGGAGCTTCTTCCATCCTTCACTTGTTGATGCTTGACTCTAATTTGGGAAATGCTTCTTTCTTTTTGTTTCCAAGGTGTGGGTTAGACAAACCTTATTTTGACCTCTAAAAATATTTCAACCACAATACTAATACGAAATGTTTCAATGGCATTAGAAATAAATTGACTCTTGCAAAAGAGCTTTCAAGGATTCTCAACCTCTATTATGTATTTTCTTACTATACAAACCAATACATCACTGCCAAGAGGAAAGTGGTTACGATTGAACCTTCAACAACTTTATGTTACTAGACTTTATAGTTTAAGAACAAGGAATCATCGTACATTTGTAGAGCATACTCAAAATGTGGTACAAACAAGATTCTATTATTTTAGTGTTAGAGTCTCTTGTATCCCAATGTGAGGCCGCTTTATAAGACCTTAAACTTAGTTGAACATTGAATCCAATGGAGATTCTTCAATCCTTCATTGTTCATGCTCAACTCTACTTTGGGAAACATTTATCCCCCTTTGTTTTGAGGATGTCAATTAGATGAACCTTAATTTGACCTTTGAAAAAGTTTCAACCTAAAAACTAATATAGAATATTTCAATGGCATTGGAAACAAATGAAATCTTACAAAAGAGGATTCAAGGATTCACAACCTCTATTATTTATTTTCTTACTATACAAACCAATAAGTCATTGCCAAAAGGAAATTGGCTATATGATTGAACCTTAAACAAATTTACATTATTTGTCTATAAAGTTTGAGAAATAGAGCATCATTGTACTTTTTAAGATTTCACCAATGGCAAACGATTGCCAAGGCAAGAAATATCATTTAATTTGAACTTGGACTAGTTTAGAGTACTGTTAGAGGCAAAATCTCAAATCTATTTGCTTTCAATAAATTGATTGTTTTACTTAAATAGCATTCAAATAATGCTATTTAGAGTCTCCAACTATTCGAAGTTTTAAACCTTAAATTTAGAATTTTGTATCAATATACATTACATAATTTTATTCCATCCTAAATGAATTCAAGTTTGAAGGGTTACATTTCATCATCACTTTATTCGAAGAAGCTTTCAAAATACTCAAAAGATAAATTATTGAAATATTTTTTTTAAACATCAATGGCTAGTCATTGCCACTACAAATGGAATCTCTTACCCTCACACTTCTTGAATTAATAATCTCAATGAAATGGAATCTTTGAACCTTGAATTACTCCAAGGATCATGTAACTTTAAGTTAGTTTTAATCTACTATTAACCATTTCCCTTTTGATCATTTCGAAAATTATTTGAATATTTTTATTATCCAAAATCATTTCAAGTACATATAGTTCATGCTTTAATGTGTATAAGATCCATTCAATGAACTTTTAATGGCCATCATGGGTCTTTTTCAAAGATGATGTGGACAATATTTGTTTGAAAGCAAATGACTAAAGTCATTGGACTTGGAAAGACACTACTATTAAAGTTCTATAATTTTGATGTTGTGATTGTTTTGAGTTCTAATGTCCTTTCATCTACGATGCATTATATTGATGGCTTTTCAAATCATCTATTGGAATAAAATTGATTTCTTTCTCTTTCAATATTATATGAACTATTTATTGACTAAAGTTGTTTTATTTAAAGAAAATTTAAAGCTTAAAAGACACCATTTTTAATCTCATGGATATTTTCCACACAATTCAAATCTTATCATTATCAAAGCTATACACAACACAAATATTTGGATAAATCTCATATATAAATAAGGTTGGGTAGGCTATTGTTCTTTGCACTACTAATAATACTCAACTAAAGGTTTTAGATCCCATTTTTTGGTTGAAACACCTCAAAGATTTTATATGGATATACAACTCAAGAAAGAATTCAATTTTTATTAGAAATCGATTTTTCCTTGATAATCTTTGGAGCCCTATTCATTTGTAACCCTACTTAAAATATTGAAATTTTTTGGAAATATTGAACAACAATTTGGAAAAATGAATTTGCAACCATGAAATGTTGTTCTAATTTTACAATGACAAAATAAAATAATATGCACATGATATTCTACACTATAAAATAAACCTAGAGAGAGATTTTCAGATTTTTGAGTATATATTGCATTTGATATGAATTTTTTCACTATTTATTTAGAAATTCCCGATAATTTCAGAAAAATTCCAAAAATTATGTGAAATTTTTACAACTAATTGAAGATATGTAATCACATTTCCATAATTGAAGTCTTGGAGGTATATGTTGGCTAAAGGCAAGTGTTGAACCCTATATTTGTCAATATGAAAACCTCAAAGATTTGGACCCTATAGTTGCAAGTCAAACCTTTCATCCCTAATAATTTTTCTAATCCAAATTCCTATTCAACACTTTTATGGCCTTTGTTTTATAAATTAATTGAACCCCAAAGGTTCTTATTGGTTTCTTCTATAAACTTTTCAATTCTTTCAATTGAAAAGATTCTAAATTATCCATAGATAAAGACATATTGATTGCAAAGTCAACCTTTTTGACTCTTATATTTTTTCTTCTTAAGAATTTCCAAATTATTCCTACCTTTATTTTGAAAACTAATTAATTGAACCTCAAAGGTTTCTCTTGGATTTCTTCCAAAAAAATTCAACTCCCTCAATTGAAAAGACACTAAATTTGTGAATTTTCAGATTTCTACTCGGTACGGGCTTTTATTTTAGTGACTTGAAAATTTATATATTTATGTCATGGCTTAAGAATTTTGGAATTTCATCTTGACTCCATTTCACTATTTTTAAGTCATGACTTCAAAAGAAAGCAATGATCACAAAGTCGACCCTATATTTGTCAATGCAAAACCCTCAAAGGTCACTTCAAAAATTGGCTAAACCAATTCCAACTTGAACATCATCAAAAGAATTTTTATAACAATTGGAACTCTAGATCTATAACTAAAGAATATTGATTTTCAAATTTAAGAATGATAGGATAAAAAATTTGTACTATGATGAATTTTACACTATATTATAAATTTATAGAAGAATTTTCATAATTTTGAGCATCAATTGCATTTGATGTGATTTGTTCCTTTTTTCATTAAAAAATTTAGTATAATTTTAAATTTTCACAAAAGATATAAAAATTTTACAATTGATATTTGACCTATAATTACATCTCTAAACATATTAAAAGCATCACATTTATAGGTACTTGCAAATGAAAATTTGAAAAAGTGGTAATCATCTTGTCTTAAATTGAGGGTTATACATTGACATCAAAGTCTTGGCAATTGTAAATTCATTGTGATGAACTTTGGAGGTATATATTGACCAATAGTCAATATTAAACCCTATATTCATCAATACAAAAAACTCAAAGATTTGAATCCCATTGGTTGGCTTAAAATCCTTGTCATTCTCATGTTTATTTATTTTAAATTCCAAATTTTTTTAGCCCTTTTTTTGTAAATTAATTGAATCCAGGGGTTCTCATTGGTTTTCTCAAAACCTTTTGAACTCCCTCACTTAAAAAGACACTATGGGCTTCAATTTAAGTCATTTGACTTTGAAGTTTTGTTTTTATCATCTTGACTTCATTTCGCAATTTTGATCTTGTCTTCATTCTACCATTTTTGTCTTGGGTTCATTCCACTATTTGTATTCTAGCTTCATTCTATTATTTATGTATGGATTTCATTCCATCATTTTGGTCATGGCTTCAATTGTAATTGTACATGAAAGGCAAACTATGGTTGTAAAGTGGATCCTACACATGTCAATACAAAAATCCCAAAAGTTACCCCCAAAATAAGTTAAATCAAACCTAAAGGCCACCATAAGAAGTTTTCAATTTTATAAATTCACAAATTGTAGCATTCCAAAATTTATAATTTCAAAAACTTGGATGCCATTGATAAAAGTATTAAGAACATTGAAGTTTTAGTATAGAAATAACACTAATTATTCTATCCATACAAGCACATCTAAAAAATGGCTATTTTCATAGCCATTGAGGTTCAAGATAATCTTTTATATCTCTTTGCACAATTCAAACTTGATCATTTCTTTCTCTTCATCTATAACATGCCAATTTTAATTTTGTAATGTCTTAGCCTGTAGAAGAGTCAATAATAAGCTATAAATTTCTAAAACTTTCAAAATGTCAAATAATGACTATAAAACACTACAAAGTAACTTGAGAACATTAAAGACAAAGATCTATTTTTCGTGAATTTTATAGTTTATTTTTTAAAAATGGATTGTCTTGAGGATCTTATAAATAAACTTATTTAATTGTAGAGATAATCTCTAAGACTTCATTATATTTAGAAGATTCTTTTCAACATCAAGTCCTAGCAAAATTAGAAATTGTATATAATATATATTTCATTTTTAGTTTCATCTAACTTGATAGGTAGTTAGGAATTTTAAAAAAAACATAAGATAAAAACTGTATTTGGACTTAAATATACTCCCTAGTGTATCTACCACTTTTTTCTTGACCCTTAGGAGGGTTGAAGAGCTATTGATTTATTTCTTTAAACATATAGAAACATATTCCAAGTCCCTAAGTTCTACATTCCCTTTCAAAAAATGAACTAAAGTTGGCAAATGCCACTCAATAAATGGCCCCAAATAGAAAGATTCATTTTTTCCATACTAAATTTTTTTAAAATCATACCTCAAAAAATTTGGCATCTATTTTTAGAAATACCTTTTTTGACTTTAACTACTAAATATTGTAGTATACAAAAGAATAAAAACCAAAATCTTATTTTTCTAACAAAGTGTGAATTAGTTATGAATTTTTGTAGTGATCAACTATAAGTGTCACTAGGCTATACCAAACCAACATAAAAAGATTTTGTATTAGTCATCTAACTTATGGAAATAGATTGCAGTATTTTTCTAAAATATTCACAATATTTTTATTGAATAGTGACAATATTAAAGCCAAAAAATGATCACATTATTTTACTTAATTTATACTAGTGTACAATCTTCAAATTTTCATTGTTTTGATATATGCTTGTACCAATGATAAATACTTGCAAATATAAATGCTACACAACTTATTTCTAAAATTGGAAAAAAAAAAGAAGAGAGAAATCATTAACTAAAAAAAATTCTTGAAAACCATTGTACTATTCTTTAAGAATAAGAAAAAATTAGCAAAAATCAAAAGCATAGTAATTGAAATATATAAATAAAACATGATCAAATCCACCTTCAAGAATTGAAGGCAAGTATCTTTACATCACTAAGAAAGAATACGATGTTGTAACTAAAAAAGATCAAGAAAAAATATCTAAAATGAACTTAAAAAGAGGCAATAAGTGGCATATGTCTCTTCCATTAGTACATATTGGCATTTGTAGCTTATGGAGCAATATGTTTATGTCATTAAGCAAGGGTTCATTCAACCAAACATTGATAATTGAGATGATTTTCATCATTTAGTTGATAGAATCCATTCTTTTGCACTTTTCAAATGCAATTGATGCATACAACCACTTGGATGTATGTTAAAGTACTAGTCATGTGACTCATATCCTACCAATGCAAGGCCACATGTAAGGTCAAATATTCTAAATAGTCAAAAAATGAAAACTATTTTTGCAAACATTAAAATTATTTATTTATTTATTATTATTTTATATAGATAATAAAAATTTAAAAACATGACCACCCTTCTCATTGATGGAGGAACTCATTTTACAAATGTTGTCATGTTATACCACCACTATAAGAGAAAGGTGTGTTTTTTAAATGAGTTTTTAAGTATAGTCTTAAACATATAAAATTATAAGTAATTACTTTTAAGGAGATTTTTATCAAAATTTTACTAAAAACACATGTGCTCAAAATACCAATTTAAAATTACTCCTAGTTCAATTATAGATTCAAGTACAACTATTTGTAAACATAATACATGTTAATTGATTATGAAATTTTGACTCATTGAATGGCATTAGGGTTGTGTGTGGATACACCTTCTGTCACATTTTCCATAGAAGACTAAAGAATGACTTGCTACACATGTACTTTGACATTGTTAAATACACTTGAATTGACATTCTTGTATTAAAAGGCACACCACCAACCTAATGAACATGACATTTTGGAAGAAGAGAAACTTTAATTTGGGTCATACATGACTTTTGAGTCCCTCCTCTACAATGTCCATATTTACAAATTGCATTGATCCCATTGTCTATATAGACACTTTATAAAGTTTGCATGCCCAAAGTATAACAATGATCTTTATAGCCAAGAAGACAAGAACCTTGCACTCTATAATGTACATATGATAGATATTTATTGAGTTGTTTCCTAAATCCCTTCAATTTGTCCACCAATCTTAAAATAAGTTCAAAGGTATAAGACAAATTTGTCTTAGTTTGCACATCAATATTCAAAGGGACATCACAAATTAAAGGTGCATAATTTACGAGCACTACAAGAAAGAAGTGATGAAGGACAATACTCTCAATCTCCTAAACTTTCCCTTAATCCTTGAATCCATTGTATGTGTTAAACTCTAGTCTTTGTACAAATAAATTGAATCTAAAAATACATCATACAATTTTGATATATAAGTTGAATGCATTGTCCAATTCAAATGCAAGGGCATTTAGATGTGTGAATGGTATATGTTGCAACCTATACTCTTTCAACAATGGCTAATACAATTCCATACTCTCAATTCCAAAAAAATATTTAAATATGATTGTGTGAACTAGCATCATTTGCATGTTTGTCAAATTGTGAATATTTTAAATTCTACAAATATCAACTTCCTTCAATTCATATATACAACAATTTGAAATGATGTATACCAATATGCCAAGGCAAAAAAAATAATTGCAAATTATGGCATTCAAAACCAAGTTTTAGATATGACTAACTTTAAAATTAGTTTTCCTTCAAGTCACAACTAATTTTTCTTCAAACATAGTAGTGTACTAACTTAGATGTTGCATACTACATCTTTTATATATCTACTTTCAGACTTTGTCAATTGATGCTTATGGTATGGTTGTTTCAATGAAAAAGTTTCAAATCCATACTCATTTTGGTAGTCACTATATAGACATACACATGTATTGGTTCACTTATCCATTTAGATACATTGAAGAAGATGCAAACTTTACTATTTGCAACTATTTGAAAGGGCCAATATTCTTTCTTTCCTAAAGGAATTGTTACAAACCATGTTGCACAATCTCCTACAGGAATATATTGGAGAAACATAACTATTTTTCAGTTAGCAAATTTGAGCCAAAATCTTACATTATTTGGCATTGGCTAACTTGAAAGTTGAAACTAAGAAAAATGAGAAAAATGGATGAAACTGTCAAACCCATCTTTAAAAATGATTAGATTTGCCAATATATGGATGAAGGTCTCTTAAAAAGATGAACATGCACATACTGATTCTACCAAAATTTTCCTCAAATGCATACATTCCTCTGTGCGTGTTGACCTACTATGAAGGAATAATAGAAAAAAAGTTGCTTACAAGGAGAGAAGTGAATAAAACATCAGATTGAGACGAACCCTAAGTTTATACTGAACCCAATGATCCAAAATGTCGTCAAACGGAAGCATAATGGTTGTTGATCATTATGTCTAAGGAGTTTGTGCGTTGCATCCGCTCCAAGACTCGCTGCCACACAGTCCAAGATAGTTGGAAGTTGGAACCCTGTTGGATTCATGCGTACCACCACAGGATCTCTCAAACAGGCTTGGTGCTCACGCTGGTTCGACAGTTACGACTTTCCACTGATGATAGTGGCACAAGTCCTACGGATAATCTCACAAGCCTGCTAAATTTCACACATCAGATCACAACTTCGAAATCACAGTATTGGATGGCGCACTAAGGAGCCAAGCACTTTTCTAGCCATCCTTTCACAAACAAACATATCCAAGCAGAAGAGAAATCACGAAAGGCCAAAGGAAACGTCCATGGCATTTAAACAGGTTGATTTGCCAGCACAAAAGAACTCGAGTGTCCGAAATAGTAAGAACATATCCCTGTTGCAGTCGCTATGAACTAGCTAAAAGCTAACTGCATCGTGATTGACAAATAAGACACATCGGTACTGCCACATGCACTCAAGATTGGCCGTTTTCCTCAATAGTTGTTCTCCTGAATGGTCAGTTCATCGTCTCTCCGTGTTTCCTCGTTGACCCTAAAATGTATCGGTTGGCAGATCAAAGTTCATCGTGCTCCTACAAACAGACAAATAATCCAAGATAAGGCACATTACTGTTCAGAGGTAAATTCACCCCTTCGGTCGCAACAATTTGACAGCAATATTTCAAAAAATCCCAAAGCATTCAAAAGTTTCGACTAGAAAGTATGGCAAATTGAAGGGCACTACACAGTTTATCTTCAACAGCATCATTCCTCCATCAAGACACGTAATAAAGAATGGGTGAAAATCACAGCTCATGTACTCACATCGTCATCATCGTCATCATCGTCATCATAATCGTCGTTTGGATATCTCCTTTCGCTCTGAAAGTGAGATAAAGTAAATATCAGCCATTGCAGACGTTCCCATGTAAAACAAGAAAAATAAATTAAAACCTACTGTCCTCAGAATGCCAAGTGGCAGAGGAATAGAAGCCGTAACCACAGGATACCTTGGGATAAGCAGTCCTCCTCCGTTTATCTATGCGCTTTTTATGACGTCTTCTATGGTCTCTAGACCGGCTCCTATGGTCCATATTAGCGCGATTGGCTTCGGCTTCTCTCTAAGCAGACAACACCTTTATATTCAATTACCGACTTGAACTTCTACTATGTTGTGAAAGGGAACTGGAATATAACAAAAATCTCAAAAAACCCTAGAGAAAAGTGAGTCCAGGACTCGCCCATTTCATTATCTCCCTTTTCTGAGTTCACTAAAGAACCGCGTAAGTAGAGAGTTAAGAGCTAAGTGACACCTCTATCTAGCAGACCTCAGAGGAGGACCTCAAAGGAAGTCTGAATCCTAGAGTGCCTTATAATGCAAGATTCCTTCATGAACGTTCACAGATATCCAGTGTGTTACTGTTGAATAACGTACCTTCTCTTCTTCACGCCTTTTGTTTTCGATCACATCGAACATTTCCTTCTCACCCTATCCGTGTTAAAAAGCAGTAGTGGGTCAGAAGTAAGCCAGGTCCAAGATTCTTGGGAACAATTTTGTGGCCATGAAAGCAAAAAGGATCATAAATGTAATTACTGAGTCAAAAGGCTTACTTCCTTGATTTCTCCCCAAGTCTTCTCTGCAAACTGCTTGGCATACTCAGGATCATCTGTTACTAGAATATTATCAAAAACTGATCCTGCCTTGACCTGGTGAACATAACTACAAGGTCAGTCCTACAGCATAAAAAAATCCAGTAGGTTTCAGAACTCATAAAATGAATCAAGCTTAGCAGAAACTGTACAGTACACCTGAACACAATAAAAACCATGCATACCTGCCATAGCTCCATGCCGAAATACTTTACTGGAGGTAAAACGTACAAATCTGGATCCTCTTCAAATTCTGCTTCATCATATCACCAGTTTATACTCAGGACCACACAAATCGAAAAGGGGTACTGAACGTGCTGTGGGTTAAAACAACAAAATATGCAATGGTGTACCTGGGTTGTCAATGAGAGGAACCTTCCATTTGCCCTTGTAATTAGGATTCTTAGTTTTCTGCAAACTCGTACCAATGTCCATGCAAATAAGTTTTCTTGATAAACATATAGCAGCAACTTCCTTACAAAAACTTCAATAATCATTGACAATAAGCATTTTGCAGTATTTGAAGCAGCAACCATTCCCTGCTAGGGTATCGAGGCAAGATGTTTCTAATGAATCCACGTTACTGAAACAGATACCAAATTTCTCCTTCACAAACAGCGGCCTCAAACTAGCGTGCTTACGTATGATCTCGTTCAAGCCACTCAATTCCAAACCTGCACTTCAGGAATAAATACCAGATAGCAGATCTATAGTGATGAGCGCACAGTTATACAAGAGATGGGATACTCACTTTTTGGGTCCATGGCCCTTTGAATTCTGGATTTGGAATCAATGGAGCTTCCCATTCTCCATCAGCTTCATCGTCCCAATCTTCAGGCTGCAACAAACATTCAGGTTCAGAGCTACTTTCAGGCTTCAGATCTAAGCTAATTTACCCTTCAAAAATTTGAGTGACTCATTGGAATGGCATATTGAATGAAGATTACCATGGTTAAACCCAGTGTAAAGGTTGCCCAATGGAATTTCGACATCTAAGCATAATTTTCCTTCATCATTGATTACAGCAGCACAAACTAATTATCGATGAAACCATCACCGAGTAGTACCACGAAGTTGAGCACTAGAAATCACACACCTTTTTAGCATCTTGATCTGGGATCTCCTTTGAGATGGAGTCATAATCCTACATCGAAGGATAAAATTCACAGACATGAGTTTAGCCTTAGTAAAACACAACTACACATACACAATTGTATCGCCGCGTATGCTTCAATGAACTAAAGCAGTACACCAGCGCTAGTAAATGATTTCAGTAGGGCCTCGATGAAACTCTGAAGAGCAGTAGAATTAGACCTCAGGTTTTTGGTGCTCGGGATCTGGAATGAATTCTTCATCATCCCAATCATTTGGCTGAGAGCACACAACCAGAACCGAAAATAAGTACAAGGATGCAAAAGCTGAATTCACTCAGTGGTGGAAGTAAGAAAGATAGTAAAATTATAGATACAATTGCAACAAGTCCATTGAAAACAAAGTCATAACATGCAAAGAAGATACTGTAAGATACCTTCTTAGAACTGGAATCCTTGATTTTCTGAGGTGGCAGCAGTTCCCAATCTTTGGCTATGCTACCAGATTCTTTCTCTTTATTATCGATCAAAATACTGTAGGTAGCATCTGGTTTGATGATAAACGTGTAGACGTGGGACAGTTTATCAGTTTCACACTCCACTGTCTTCTTCAGTTCATAATTTTTACCCTTGTACCAGATGATGGCGTGTACTTTTTTGGTTTGAGTGCCGCAAATATCAGGCCCGAACATAATACTGCACATTCAATCCTATTCTTAGACCACAACATCCCGTCATAAGTTCGAAATTATTTTTTAGCACAGAAGCTGACGATGTAAGTCTTAGATATTGAGTTGTAAAGACAACACTGATTTCCATATTTCCAAACCTCAAGGAGTCTGGCATAAAGACGTTTGTGGCCTTCGACGCTGCTTCAAATTATTCCAGGTGCGATGCTTAGGCCCTACCATAATTTTTCGTTTTATTACAATTGAACACATTCACTAGAATTCATTCAAGCAACGGGCATCCACAATTCACCATACGATTTGAGCACTTCTGCACACTACAAATTTGAGTATCCAGCTAGCACTTCAACTGATTATCTGACATTATACTTTTGCGCCATCAGGTTGTGGATCACGCCATGCTTACACTATCCAGCTTGAAGCTCACAATAGGGAAAGCAAATAAATAAATAAATAAAGTCGGTCGAGCTGAAAGTGAAACTCACCTGTACGGCGTATCACCGCCAAAAGAGTTTTGGTTCACCTGACCACTCATTAGTTTCACGTAGCCACCCCCACATTCGATATTCTGTTCATGTTTGACTTGGTATTGGAGTACAAGGGTACGGCCCTTGTTACTAAACTCAGGAATTTGTGCTGAGATAGCGTGATATCGTGAATCTGGATATGTTTGAATACCTGCAAAAAGTCAACCAGGAACAGAAGCTGAGATAGAGTAGGAACTACTGAAGCAATCAGGGAATAATTGCAATGATTCTGCTATACAGATGGTCACTCAATGTTAAGCAATCAGTAGAAACAAACAAACTCCTTTAACACCATGACCTAGCGTATGTTTTCCCGCTGGGGTATAAAGGGATTGATCATCACAAACCTTTATCATTCTCGTCGCCATACCACTTGCCAGCGGTATGCACAAACCTTCCATTGAGACCTTCGCTTTTCTTCCAGTCCGACACAACCCAACGGCTCTCCCAGCCGTCTTCACAAACAAAGGACATTCATAGAAAATGATCAGTCCAATTCAAATGTGAGCAATCACTTCCACCTCAGAATGCTGAAAATGACGTCCAAACCATTGCAACTTACGCCGCATTCAGAACAGAATTACGGAAGACAGGATTTAACCTTAAAACTCAAGAAAATAGACATGACAGCCTGCGAAACTAACTTTATCAATCCCCGATGCTGCCCGTGCTGCCCGTAACCAAGGCAACTCCCTAATAGCCAATAATTTCAAGGAAAAGTGTAGTTTATAAATTAACAGAGAGTATTTTATTTTCTAAACAATATGGTCATTTCACAGTCGTTTAAACTGCTCGACGAGGAAACATAAAGTAGAATACCATTTAGGAGCAGGAAACAATTACATACGAAGACAGAAACCGTCACTACTAAAACCAGTCCACTTTCTTAGTCGTTGGAAAGTTCATCTCAATTATAGACAGGCTTTTACACTATGTACAACGATGAGCAAAAGACCTCAACGCTTGTTAAGAAAACTGCTCAATTACACAACTACTACGAATCAATATGCAAGTTCAGCTTATCGAAGCTGCAGTTATCAAAGAAACCATTCCTTAGCTGAAGTCAGATACACTTCGTACACAGGCTTACCGACAGGCTTACCATCACTATTTTCCAAGATCACCGATCTCAGAAAACTAATCAATGACAGTAACGCACAATGCTCCAATATCTCACAACAGCGAAACCACGACGAACTCCAAAACAGGGATCCAAGAACACAAAACATACACCGACTAACCCCGAATATGAAACCCTTGACCACGAACAAAACCGATCAAAACATAACAAGAACGATCACCGCAGAAACACAACACATCACACAAATGCCAAGAAAAAGAAATGCAATCAAAAACAGAGAGTCATGAAGAGAAAATAAATTTGAAGCGACAGGGCCACGGAAAAAGCCACAGAAATCGCACCATCGAAACTCTCTTGGAAGAAAACCTCAGAGGCAGCGAAACGAACGACCGACGACAGGAGGAGGACCAAGAGAAAGGGAGAAGCAGCCATGGCGCAGCTGGAGGACAACATTGAATTGAATTACGTAAGAACGCAATGCTGCTGAAACTCGCCGCTCTTGCACGGCGATGGAAAGTGTCGGGAAGCTCTCTTACGCCGGCGGGACCGACAACGCGCGCGCTCAAGGCTGAACCGCTCCGTCGTCAGCTTGGTTTCAATTTATTCCAGACAGACTGAGGACTGAAAAAAACGTGAGTTGTGCGAAACTGGCAGCCAAATAGTGAGTAGTGATACCTCCAGCCGATTCTACAGTGGCGGCAGCATCTTGAAAGCTGCCCGTTATTTAGGCGGTCAGTGAGCACAAAACATTGGCGAATTCTTTTGAAAATCTTACCTTCTTCGGGGATTGGCTACTTTTGGAACTCTTAAAAGAATAGGGGTAACAACTTCTCTGAGAAGCAAAATTCTAGAAAGTCGGAGAAATTGGTGAGAGAAAGGAGGAGCCAATAGCAAGTTGTTTTGTATGAAGAAGGTGTGACACCCCTTTTTGTTGTTTGGAAAAATTCTTGGAGAATGTGTTACCTACCAAGCTAGATAGGAGCTCCGCAAGTCAAGCATAGCCAATGAAATTGAAAAATTCCTTGAGAACATTTCTTCACCTCCAAAGCAAAAGAATGGCGCTTTCAAAACCTCATTGGTTGAGAGCTCTGCAAGCCATGGAAACCACACACAGAGTCCAATTTCTGAGAATTGTCTAAGAGTCGGAGGAGGTATGATTACCTTTAATGGGTTAAAAAAGTAGATGAGATTGTCAAATTACTCTCTAAGAACCATTATGTTCATCAATATTTGGATGAAATTATTAAGGGTCACTTCACACTCTAGCCATCCAAGTCTAGAGGCTGTGGAATTGAGTGACCAAATTTTATTGAGAGTCCCAAGAAATGGGTAATAAATAGGTAAATTTGATGGCCTCTCAACCATAGTTTGGATCTCCATAGTTTGGATCTCCATAGTTTGGCTGCCAAAACTTCCTTTGAGAGGCCGTCACTTTGTGGGCACTTTTCTTGTGATGTAGGCAATTTAGAAGGTGATGGCCTTTGAATTGTGCCTTTTAGTGTAAAGGGTCGAAAGGCCAAACTCTTGGTTTTTTGAAATATGATTGGTGTAAAACTATGGCCTCTCAACCTTTGGTCATAGTCACAGTGAAAAGTGACCATAATAATACATGGTTATATGAATGGACATAAACATAAATGATTCTATCTATTTTTCTTCACTTGTATGCATTTTAGGGTGTGTGCTAGTTTACCAACAAGAAAATCAAAAAGCAAGCTATCATCATTGATTTTTTTTCAATTCTTTTGAGGTATCTTTGTAAGTATAAAAAATTATAAACAAATTTTCTTTCTGCTTTGATGTTTGAATGGAGTCTGTTTTATACTTGGTTTTAAAAATATATAGTAATAGAGGCTTATATGACATTTGATTTGAAGAATTATTGTAGGATTTTAAGAGTGTAGTTGTTGAATTCTTAATGGTTCAACCAAGTTAGATTTGGAAGGATGCTTAAGTTGATGAGTGTTAAAGAAGGCCTTTGCCTCATTAATTTCTCTCTTCCTTTCTTTGTTTTGTCTGTGTGTGAGTTTCCAATTTACTTAGGCTTCTAGTTGTGATCTTGTTGAATAATCTTGTGTGTAATAAAGTGTTAAGCATATATTTTGAAATCATGTGTGTAAATACCAATAATTGGGCAACTTTGTATGTGTGTTTAGTTGAATTTCAAGTTCTAATAATTGAACATTGATTTTGTGTGTAATTTCTAGTGAAAAGAATTCTAAATTCCTTCTATTTAAAGTTGTTGACTGTATCTATGTAATTTTTGATTGAACTATCTTAGTTGCTTGTATAAGCTTGGAGTAGTATGTAATATTGTTGAAGCTTAAAGCAATGGTTTGAGTGAAAAGATTATAGCTTTAAGATGTTACTTGTGATAATTGTTGATTGAATGGTTGAACTAGTCTATTGGCACTTAAGCATATATGTTCTTGAATGTGCTTAAAGCAAACTTGTATATGTTGTTTGCTTTTTAAGCAAGTATATTGACTTTACTAAGATTGAGCTTTAAGCATTGTGTACTAGAATTGATTTACAACTTAAAATTGGTTATTCTATGTATATTGAGTGAATATTAGATTGTATGTCTATTGTATAGAAATCCCAATGATTGGGTGTTGTATGAAATTATGATTATCGAGAGATTGGATATTTGAGTATTAAATTATTAGCTTGAAATTGTGCTAGTGTTTATGCGACAAAGTCTAAATTAATAAAGAGTGTATGAACGAGTATTAATAACTAATAAAGCTTTGTGTTTGTAAATGCTTAAAGTAGTTGTGCGGGTTGAAGGTGAATTGATGAAATGAGTATAGTTGGATTGTTAAGATAGAATAGTTTTAAGCAATTTCAATATAGTGATGCTATGAGCAATGTTGAGAAATTGATTCATAGTTAGAATTGAATGTACCAACATTGGCTTATTGAGTGATGAATGATGCTTTAAGCAAATATTGTGAGCTTACACTTTAAGTGAATGTAAGTGAAAATGAAGATTTGTGTGCTTTAAGTTGTATGTTATGTTTTCTGTTGCTAAAAGTGTGCTACTTATTTGAGCCAATATACTAGAATAAGACAGGGACTTCACGATTGTATTGTTGCATTGATATGCATTGGATAGAAATTAGTAATTATTAGATAAGTGAATGATATCCTTTTCTAAAACCAATGGAATGTTTTAACTTTATTTTCCATTAGCATTGGAATTGTAAGTTATTTCTATTTTTAAATGTGACTTTAGCCATAATGTGTTAAACTATTTGATCATTCCTTCAATATTGAACCCCTATACTATAGTCTTGGGTGTTTGTGAAGTAGGCAAAATCTAGACTACAATCCTATATTTGGATCAATTTTCTAAATACTAAAAAAGCATAACTCAAAGTATGTCCAAAGTTTGATAAATTTGTAGACCTTTATCCAAAAAACAAAGATAGTTTTAATGGAAGTTTTTTTTTTGTGAAATCTAACATCACAATTTGTGCTTACTATAAATTTTGAAATTATGAAATTGATCTTTTTTTTCATAGAATGGTTTTGTAAGCTTAGATTTTTCCTCTCTCACAAACAAAATTCAGAGCTATAAGTAAAGAGGTTCTTTTAGAAGAAAGTTCAATTCATCTATTGTTCGAGTGTCTAAGGTCACTTTCAATTAGAATGAATTTTATAATGGAAATTTTGGAAATAAAATATTAAATTCCTCAATAGCCCAATTTATAATGTTGATTCATAATTTTGGAAAGTTAATTCTATATCTTTCCAAATTCATTTCATCTTCAATCAATATAAAGAAAAAGGAAATTTCATCTTACTAACAAATCAATTGCAGTGCTTGCCCCACCATCCTCATTGATCATGCAAACCTACAATTTATAGTCCTTCTTGGATTTATTTTCATTCTCAATTAATGACAATTTGACCTCTTGGCCAATTTGCCTTCCAAACTCTCAACTTGACAATTTCTTTGAGCCTACTCCTTGACAACTTCTCCGTCCAGTAGCTCACAAATAATTAAGTGATGATTTCACAAATACAATTGGATTTTCTATACTAACAAACTAACATGTGCCACAATATTTTAGCCATCACACAAGCAATTTAATACACACAATTACACTCATACAACAATAAGATAATATTGATTGATTGAAGCAATACACTAATACAATTTGTTAATGAGCCATATTTGAAAAATAGACTTTAATATGAACTCTTCCACTAAAGACTATAGACCTTAGTTATATATATAGTCTTAAGAATTGCATGATGACTAATCCAATCATGTTTGATCTAAAAAGTCACCATACCTTTTTGTTTCCCTTTTAATCCTTACAAAGTGTCTCCATTCAAATTCAATTTAACCCCTAAAGTTCCATGACTCTATTTTCCCTGAAACTACTCAAAAACTGCCATTTTTAGTACAAGTACCAAAATTTTGGAAAAAAACACCATAGGATCTTATAGAAAATTGATTAGAAAAGATGTAAAAAAAATTCAGAACTTTCCACCATGTAGATTACAAGATTATAGCATTTGACTTGACAAAAATCATTCTTTTAACCTTGCAAAAAATCGGACAATTGCACTTTACAAGCTCATTTTTTTATAAAAAATATTCAAAATGGTGGTGCTTCTTTGGATTCATTTTTCTAAACAGGTTTTTAATATGCTTGAAAATTTTTAAGGCATTTGGAATTGTACAACATATAGGGAAAAAATAGGAAGTAGAAACAGATAGAGAATGATTCAAAATACTAAATTCTTAAGAATTTAATTATGGAATTGAAAAATGCCAATTCCAATGGTTGTAATTTTCTTATAAAAAATTTACATCCTATGATTTTCTTTCTTTCAAAAAATATTGAAAATTGAGTGAAATAAACAACTTCAAAGTTTATTTTAGAGTACAAAATCTATAACTACCTACAAACTAAAATTCCTCATAATTTTTGACTCATTGATTGAAATGGAATGATTCAAAGCTTTCCACACATATATAAATATAGAAAATCAATTAAAAAATTTTAATTTTGAAAAAAGTGAAATTTTCAGATCTGCCCGGACTGCCCAAGTTGAGAAATAAACAACATATTGGGCCATAACTTTTGACTCCTATTTCCAAATGTTATGAAATTTGTTGCATATGAAAGATATTCCTTGTCCGTACCTTGTACTGAAATTTCAACCTAAAATATGGAAATTTCTAGTCACAATGACTTGCCCAAAAATTCTACACAGCCAAAAAACACAACCCGGTTCTTTAGGGGTTAAAGCCTTTTCATACTAATGCAAATTATTTGGCATCTTGTCTCTTTACAACTAAAAAGAGACAACTTGACTACTACAAAACAAGACAAAAGACAAAATGACAAATTCTTTTATAGTTTTTGTCTGTAAGCTCTCATAAATATTCATACATTTGAAAAGTTGTCATAACTAATTGAAAAATTATATTTTTGATATATTGAATTACAAGTAATTTTCCAACATATTTTTGATATGTTGAATTACAAGTAATTTTCCAACATATTTTTGATATGTTGAATTACAAGTAATTTACTTGCATATAATGTTTTTTTTTACTTTTAAATATTTTTTTATTTTTTAACAACGTAATAAAACTTATTAGTGAAATAAAACTTTTAATACAAATTCTTTTTCTTAAAAGTTTTTTTTAATAAGAACAAGACATGTGGGCCCTATAAAATCACCTATAAAATCACCTCTGTAATTATAAAATTCTACTTAGGAAGAGCAAAAAACCCTAAACCACAACATCCCACA
The DNA here is from genome assembly GCA_963969395.1 of Pseudoscleropodium purum. NCBI lineage: Eukaryota > Viridiplantae > Streptophyta > Bryopsida > Hypnales > Brachytheciaceae > Pseudoscleropodium > Pseudoscleropodium purum. The sequence goes on from OZ017797.1 coordinate 9,687,316, forward strand.
TAAACAATCCCAATATGTGCTTCTAAAATCTTGACTTCAACTAAAAAACTATGCCTCATGTAAGATCAATCTCTTCAATGGTCTCTCAGCGTAGCATGATCAATGGCAACTATATTTATTTAAAATTGATGATCAATGACATTGGGGCGGGTCCATTTTCTTAAACTAAGAATGATGGCAATCAAAAGATTCCAAGATACCAAAGAATGCATTATATTTGTAAATACCAATTGCAAAAGCAATGTGGTTTCAAAGTTATATTTGTAGATGATTGACAAAAAATTTAATGTTAAGGTAGAATGCAATCTTGAAATCAATATGTAAGCATTGTGCAAAATTTTGGAGTATTGGATTTAAGTAGGTATTGCAATTATATGTGGTTACATTAAATGTGAATCAACGTTGCATCATTCAGTACTGTCAACAACCTTGGAAAAAAAACATTCAATTCATATTCTGAACACATGGTGCTAGCTAAGCAACCTTAAATGCACAAGCCCTACATGCATGATTGAAAAGTTGCCTACTAGATCTGTGCAAGTTATGGACCTTACAAGAGCAAAACCGTGGCTCCATACTTTCCCATTTCAAAGTCTAAAACTTACTCAAAGATTAACCTAGATTCAGTTGTAAGTTATCAAATTATCATAATGCTCACAGTTCCATAGCAAAATGTGCTAACTGCCAAGATTGCTACAGGCTATTCTGAGCACGTACAAAACACTTTGCTCCAAAACTTTCTGGCATCGTTCTGGGTCAAACAAGAGAAGGAGAAACAATTCACTTCGAATAGAAACTACTGGTACATGTCGTACTCTTCATGGAATGAGTCCAATAGATATATACAAATTACGGAAACATTGTGCAGCGAGCTTGTTTCAATTAGAAAATCACCAAGCAAAATTTTAGAAACCAATCATAATGTAAAAATTGAATATCAACAATGTCCCGAGAAGCAAATTTCAGAACACATGAGTGGTAGGAGCCTTAGGTTCCAATTCCATCATGAAGGAGCTAACAAGTATGGAGTTGGGGATCTTCACCTGCAATTAAAACAAGTACAAACAAAAATCAAATTGGAAGTTGTAGTCTTGTGAAGTTTCCAATTTTTGACAATTTGTTGTGAATAGTGTGAATAGAGACAAATTGACGAAGAGTTCACACAATAGAGTAGAAAAATAGACAAATTGCCAGATTAGAAAGGATTTAGAAAGAAAAACATAAAAATTTTGAGATGGTAAAAGACAAGTTGACTCTACACTTCGGGTTTGAATAGTTGTCTTTAGTTTTGCATATAGTCAGGCAATTTGTCATTTTGTCTCTCTCACTCACTCGGTTATCAAATAGCTTTTGTAAATTGTCTTGTTTTTCATGTACTTTGAAACTTCTTTAATAATATAATATTTCTTATAAACAATTTGTCTTATAAGCTTTTGAATTTAGATCCAGTGATTGGACTAAATCGGGCAATTTATAAATTACAGTCAAGATCCAGTGATTGGATCCTCTGAACTGTAAATCAATTTAACAAATTGTCTTGAGTATCCAGTGATTGGATCTCTTCATTTATTTGTGATTAATTGTATTCTCAGTGGAATTGTCTTGGTTGTGTAAAATTATAAAATTAACAATTTGTATGTTTTGCACCAGTGAGTGGACAACAATACTTAGCAATTTGTCAGATACTATTCTAATTCTGTGACTGGACTGAATTGTGGTGTGATTTCTTGGTGTAAGTTGTGCACAATTTGATTACGGTGAATATGTGGTTGTTTGAATGAATTATGCGACAAGTTGTCTATGAATAATTGCGCTGTTAAGCTGTGTTTGTATGAATTTGTGGGAATTGTATAGTGATGAATTCATGTTTAGACTAAGTGACTGGATTAGCTTTCGTCTCATGAACATATGAGTCAAATTGTCGGAGTGTTACTGTGAGGAATTGGATAGCAAATTATCGGGATTGAAAGTCAATTTGTCTATGTGTGTTTTTCGTAAATCGAATGAAGCAAACGATTTGCCAAAGAGTTCGATAATGCGGATGCTGTGGAGGCGGTGCGCAGACTGAGACAATTTGCCGAAACCAACGATGCAGATCAGCTAACTACAGATAAGTTCTTGTAGCATTTTAACTTGTACTTTTGACCAATTGTCTTGTTAAGTTTATTTATAATTTTCGTGTTGTTCGGACTGCTTCAATTCTATGAATTATGTAGAAAAAGAGGTGTATCAGAGATTTAGTATATGGCTGTGAGTAGACAAATTGTCAAAGTCATAATTGTAAATTATAATAAAGAATTAGAACCAATTTGTAAGAATTAGAAAAAGTTAGAGACAAGTTGTCTAAAGCATTCCAACAGTGAATTGCCCAGTGGTGTATACTATATATATATTTTAAATTGATTTGTGTAAAAATTGGGAGATTAAAGAATTGGATGCTGAAAGAATGGATCCAAGTATGACAATTTGACTTATTCTTATGCTGTTGATGTATGAAGTCAAATTGTCTGGAATATGTGTATGTGTGATTGAATCCAGGGTTATGTGTGGATAGACCAGTTGTCTAAAATAGAATTAAGATAATTTATTTTATGATTGAATTTCTGAAATGATAATACAATCAGTAGAATAGAAGCGAATTGTCTGAATTCTTGGTTGTTAGAGTGGATAATAACCGGGTTTCTAATTGACAATTTGTCTTGGGCCAGTTGATGTTGTTGATGTAGTACAATCACAGTAGGCTTGTGTTAAAGACAAATTGCCGTAGTGTTCAGATTTCACTGCAGACAGTGTATAGACAAATTGTTCTTATCAATTTAATTACTAAAAAGGGTATTGTGCCTAGAATTAGTAGAAGCAATAAATATGTGGTGGAACAACTTGACTGAGTAACGGATGGAGTATACTGTATGACAAATGGTCTTTGTTGATAGTTAGGTCAAATTGTAAGAGTAGTTGTGTTTATTAAAATGTTGTGGTTACATGTATAGTGTGTTGGATAAATTAGCTTGTTGATGTTGAGGTTGATGTTGTAAATTGTATTGCATCATACACTCATTCCCATTGCATTAGATAGAGACAATTTGTTGTAGAGGACTGGGACTTTGTGATACTCATTTAACTTAGTAATTTGGCTAGCTAAGTAGTGACTGGACAAATTGTTTTGGTAAAAAGCTTCACGATAATTAATGAATTGATATATTGTATATATGTGAATTATTGCATTTAAAAGTCTAGATCATGCATGACAAATTGCTCTTATAAACCTACCAAATTGTCTTGAAAATACCCCTAGAATACTAGGCAGGATTGGGACAGCAATCATGCGTCCATAGCATTATTTAACGGACAGGCCACCAAATTCATCTTTGGGATATAAGAAGTGATTTACAATTGGTTTCTATAGTAAAGTTGTTGAGTAAATCCCATAACAATTTAGCATACAAGTGACTTCTAGCTGCAAAACATTAGACTATTTGACCATTCCCTTTGATTTTAGGACCCCTATACTTAGTCCTGGGTTTTGGGAAATAGACAAAATCTAGACTATAGGAGTTCAAATGCAATATGAGCAATTTCAAACCCATTAACAAGTCAAGTGTGCTTGAAGACTGACATGAATCTCCTCAAAAATATCTCCATGACAAATTCTTCTCCCTCAGTCTGCAAGATTGTAGAACACACTTTGTTAAAAAAAGGTCTTGACATATTATGAATTGCAGTAAAGACTTCCTATATAATTATTAAAAACTACATGCTAAAACTACATGCTAGGTTCTACACAAAGATTATCAATCGATTCACTCACTTCTCTCCAACGACAGTTTCTTAGCCTTCTGCAAGCCAGAAACAGGCTAATGTTAAAAGGGCCGAGAAACAAGCAAGAGCATTACGTTGAAATGGATTCTTTAGAAGGATAGGAGAGTCACATGTGATCATTATAAATCTCAGATCTTATGGTTTAGGATTTTAGGTTGCGAGTCTATATGTCAATTCAACTTTCATTTGTTTGGTCTGTTGTTTTATCGATCAATCTAACCTCACTCTCAACGTTAATCGAAAAGCTTGAGCTCAGCTGCATTATTACAACTTTCACAAGCCGATGCCGTTGCTACTCCTGCACTAGTTAAACTCCTCCGAGAAATAAGAATGTACTCAACAGTCTTTGCAATTAATCGATAATTCACAAGTACGAGCTCACTCTGAACAACAGGGACTTGCATCCAAGAACCAACTCAGAATATTTGAGCTTGGTATTAGTGCCAGAAAGAAACAAACATACGTTCAATCTAGCTAAAAGTTTGATGAAGGTTGAGCGTCTGGATCGACATGCCGACCATGCCAGATTGAAAGGATCGATCACACAAGCTACTCAAAACCCTAGACGTAAAACAACATTTCTGAAAGTTGATGACATTCAATTACATATTGTATAATCGAGGTTCACCTCCGATTCTTCTAGACACGCACAGTCACACAGAGGACAAGTGATCCATGGTCGGGTACGGTACCACTAGTTACTAGATCCTGCAAATGATTTCCCTGCTAGAAAGCACAAGAATTTATAAAACGCAACGGTTCTTCCAACGGTCCAGAAACTGAACTACACACACAACTGCAGCAACACTCCTAGACTATGTTTGGCAATGTCCCGCCAAGGATGTGGATGTCACGACGTCTAATATGGAACCCATCCAAACAGGGAATCAAAACAGAGATGACAAGTTAATCTTTTGCAATACTTCGAATTCATAACTGGCAGATGAATATTGCATAGCAACGTTCCCAGTGAGAGTTCCTCTCGATCTCGTAAGAGCTCGCTCTGTCAAGAACTCCGTAATTGCTGTGTAATTTCAATCGATTAGAGTCAACGACAATGATGGGCATCTAGATTTTGTGGTGACCGTCTTGTACGCCCTCCCGTTCCCCTGTTTTGAATGTTCCGGGGTTCCCATAATCTACCGCAGTTCCCTATGTCGGGAGCGTAAGCATGTTCAGTAGGGTCCCGTAAAAAAATGAGAATTCTTTATAGAATTTTTTGATAAAGTTTTCACAAATTTAAATTTTTTTATTGAATGAAATATTGTTGACTAAAACATGACATCACTCTAAATTTTAACAATCTTATAACTCACTCCAAAAATCTTCCAAAGTCATATAATTAATGTAAAAGTATTTTATATGCTTTTCAGGTTTTCAACAATTTTCGGAGATTTTTGGAGTGAATTATAAGAAATGAAAAATTTGAAATCATGTTTTAGTCAATAATATTCACCTAATAAAATTTGTAGAATTTGTAGAATTTTTATTCTACTTACTAAAAAGTCTTGAGAAAAATTTACTTGTATTAAAAATAATTCACTATTAAGTTTGATTACATTAACAAATAATCAAAAAATGTTCTAAAAATTTTGAAAATTTATTTTATACAAGTGTGATACATATCTAAATTTTGTTTAGAATCTCTAACTCTTTGTTTAGCACTATAGAAATTCTTATAAGTACAAGTACAAAATTTTGAAAGTTTGAATAATGGAATTCGTCATAGTTATTTGGATAAATGTTCAATGAAAATAACTTAAAACAAAGATAGTAGAATAATTCATCCAATTGACACAATGTAAAATAAATTTCATTATATTGATTTTATTTAGACATTGTCAACTTTCATATTACCATCCTTGGTAGTATTGTTTATTGAAGAAGTATTATCTCTTTAACCATGTATATGTTAGTTCATTCAAAATTTAACAATGGTATTATACTTTCAAATTATTTGATGAATTTTGCCAATTTTCATTTATACAATTATTTATCCATACAAGTAATGTGCATGTTGTACACAATGTAGGTGAAATGTGTGTAGCTTGTTGTTTTAATTCTATTGCTTGGTTATGAGTTCCACTTGTAGAATATTTACATTGAGACACTTATTGTAGGAGATATTTAAACTTGGTTACAAATGTTGTGTCTATTCAATACTTGTTTTTTGCTCTCAATTTTTTGAAAATTTTCACTTTCTTGTAAAAGCTATAAGCAATTTAGTGTTTTCTTTCATTTTTTACTACCTTTGACTTTATAATTTTTTTTAAATTGAATATGATAGTATTTTTGGTTAAAACTTTATATGTATATTTTCAACCCATTTTTCAATATATTGGCTAAAATTTACAAGTTATAGGACATATCACATATGTGTTTTCTTTTTAAAATGTTGAAAGAAAAAACTTCACCTTTTGAAAGGGCTAGAAAAGCCTACATTTTGAAGTTTAGGTACATTGAACTTGCAATCAATGGGAATATTTATTCTAAAATTTTGAAACAATATATTTGAATAAGTTAACCAAAGGATCCTACAAAAAAAAACATTGATGTAGATTTCAACCTTGCTTTGGAGATGAGTATTTTAAAGTAGTTTGGGGCCTCTAAATACATTATTCTTTTAGGGATTAAAAACTTTGTGAATTCACCCAATTTTGAAAAATTGGATAAATGACTAAATTGACATATATAAATTGTCAACTTGATTTATCAACTAAGATATAAAACCAATCATGTTGATAGAATATTGTATAAATTCAAGAAATTTCATGAGCTTTATTAACTTGATCGGAATTCAAAAAAAACATATTTCTATCAAGTCTCCTATATAAATATAACTATGGATATATTTTCTTGGCTTCATTCAAATAACTGAAAGGTAAATAGAAGGCTTGTGATTTGTTGTAATAACTTGATTGAAATATTAGTTGTTGGAATGCAAAATAGAACTTCATCAAATCTTTAGGGATTCTAATTTGATTGGCAAATTGTCAACAAAAATGCTATAAGAAAATTGGAGTGAGACACAAAGTGTCCAACATTTTAAATTTTTGCTCTTTTATGATTTGTAATTTATAAAATTTGGCTTTATTGAATCACCAAGAATAATTACCAAATAGTTTATGCTTTCAATTTGATAGAGAGACTCATTTTGTTTATACCATTTCAAAATATGAAAGTGGAAAATTATTATTTTTTTCATCTTATTTCAAAATATGATCAAATAGAGCAGAAATATAGGCCAAAGATATTTCTAAGAAAAATTGTTTTTTATCTCCTTGCATAGATTTTTAAAATTTAAATACAAAAGTGGCTCTAAACTTGAGTGCTTAACCAATGTCTAGACTCGTATATCCTTCTTTTCTAATATTACCTTCTACTTCAAAAATTTATTTATAAAATAACAATCAAATGAAAGAAGTACCTTCAATATATGTGAATCAAAGCCAAAAGAACATTCATCCTAAAAAGTATGTTTTAATAAATATATTTTCATGATACACCCTCATTTGCATAATAGAATTTAGTGTTGTTGTATGAAACAAAGCATTGACAACTAATGCTAGTAAATGTCTACAAGTATAAACAAGTCAAGTAATAATATCCACCAATACCTAAATCAATTGAAAATAGCAACATCAAGAAAGTCACCAGTCTGCAAACCAACGGTGAGGTGATGTTATTACTATACAAATTTACCTTGAAATTTGGTATTTGGTAAAATGAATCCTTATCACTTGAGTGAGCTGAATCAATGATTTTGAATAATTTTCCCCTAAGGTTAAAATATCTACCTGGAATTGAAGCTCTGCAAGACTACGAAAGTCATCACCTCGCCTTGAAGACGGTGTAGAATGTGTCATACCTACCTATCAACTCAAGGATTCTCCAATGATTAGAAGGTGCTACAAACATGATTTTTCAAAGTGCACAACCATTGCCATAATAAAACATAAATACTAAAACACTCATTTTATAAGAGTGAAGGTAAGAACAAATTTTCATTTTTGTACTATCATATTGTTCTTGACAATGAATGGAAGCTTACAGTGCGGATCACATTACAACCATGGCGGTCAGGATAGACAAAAGCAAATGACAACCTTGCATCTCTCTTTCTTGCTGCTGGAGACACTTCTTTCACCTGATGTAGGCAACAATGTTACAAAACATCATTAAATATGATACTTACTACCACGCTTTTTATGAGATTCTACAAAGGACAAAAATCTCTAATGAAAAAATTTCACCAAAAAAGATTTAGGATTTTTTCCTAATTGTTATGTTAGTTGTAAACCTGAAGGTCTTTAACACCATTGTCATATTACTCTAATATATTTTATGAAAAAAATGCACCACTTTCATTTCATTATTTCTATAATATTTTTACTAAGACAAATAATAATATTCATCAAAAAAATAATAATTTTAAGGCAATAGTTCTAAATGATAATAAGAAAATAAAAACAAAAGAGTCAAAATGCAAAAGGGCAAATACAACAATCATTACCAAATCGGTGAGTTCCCGCAAAGTAGCATCTCGCCATGTGTAGATTTGAACCTCGTCCTTTGGTTCTTTACCACGAATGCTAAAATCTTCAACATTGTGATGGATACCATTCTACTTGACACCAAATAAGCTTCAAATACCTTCCTAACTCAAAATATACAAATAAACTAAGATGGAATAGTAGTTGACTACAACACAAAGCAAAGTTTGAGTTATTGAATTTGGACTAAATTTAATACCTTAGTAAAGACTCGTAGGAGTAGAGGGCATGTCTGCAATCCATCGTACACATTTGCATGGAAACAATTACATAGTCATCATGTGTCCAAAATGCAAAAATAAACTAATGACACTCATACAAACCTTCACTCTATTGTACCTACTACACATTATTTTCAATAATGTTGTAAGACTTACAAAACATTGCTTATTCAAAGTATCCATTAGTGAATACCCTAACTTGCATGCTATAAATAATAAAGAATATTATCATCATCTCTTAAGATTTAATAATGCCTATTTTTTGTGGAAGTTATATATCTAAATCTCACATATTCTATGAAAAAATTTATGCTAATATATCAAAGTTGATCAATAATAGTTGTAGCTACAAGTTTTTGATCTTCAAGAATTCAACTTTGATATTCTTAGTATTGCCTTTACTTCTCAACTATTGACTATTGATGTCACCTTCAATCAAGAAAATCTCAAAAATTGGTGAATACAAATTTCACAATAAGAAAAAAAAAAATTTTACTACAAATTTGCATTGTGATCTATTCAATTTGTAGGCAACATTACACAATAGCTTTTTTTTGTTTACTAACTAATATAGAAGACAATTTACAAAAGCTTAATCAATGGTCAATTTGACTTGTGCATTCCTAACTCTTAAGTGAATGGCATAGAGAATTCAACAATTCTAACCTTTTCTCGATCCACTACTAGAGCATTGCGGGGTGGGCCAGGTGGTTCTTTTGGAGCAGCCATAATGTTTTGAGAAGGACCTCGTGCTTGCACATTTGGAGGCAATAGTGCTACTTGCATTGCCATGCTAATAGCCCTCAACAACACTAGGCAAAAAAATCGACAACAAGCACAATTGAATCCACAACTTGTACAAATAAAAAATGCTAGTGATAGCAATATAACTCCTATAGAAGCTTCATTTGCTAAAAAAAGTATTTTCCAACCTTGAAGTGGGTTTGGATGAAGTATCTTACTATATACAATTTTGAGAATACACGTATCATATACCTAGTATTTAGTAACGAAATTAAATTGTCCCCTTATTGCTCATTTTTTCAATGAAAAAAGATATGTTCAATACCATTCCAAAAAACACTCAAATATCTAAGATTCCATGCTTTATTCACTCACTATCACTGACATCCTAGTTTCTATGCCATTTATTATTTTTGCTACTAATCCTATATCTATGCTTGCTAAACCACTAACAATGCTACTATTATTGGCATAAAATATAGTAAATATGGCTTAGTCTAACTACCCTAACCGTCCATATTCAAAATTCATATTCACCAAACAATTTCTTGAAAAAAAACCCAAACATAGACAAATATAGATAAAGTTATTGGATGGATTACAAGGTGCATCAAAATTCAATGAACAACAATAATGATATAGTGGTGGTTAGGGTGGATATTTATGCCAAAAAACTAATTGAAGAGTTAGAATTAGTTTTTAGATTTAGCCAATTATATATACTTATTTATTACGGTATTTTTAAAAGTATAATTTTACATTTAAAGCATTGGATATATTTACATAAAAGTATTGATAGACCTTCTTACTTTCATATAAATTGTTATAACTAACTAAATTTGTATTGACTTTCTTGTGGAAGTTTATAAATTCTATTCTACATTACTATTATGTATTATATTTTGATGTGAGTAGTATTTATTCACTAAAAAACCCAACACACATGACATTAAGTTGACAATAGATTTCAAAATGGTTGTTTTGATCTTTACATTAAAGAAAGTAGAAGTATAATTATGAGCCATGTTGTAACATCTAACATCTCCAAAACTTATATGATGTAAAGTTAATGAAAATGATATAAAAACAATCAACCTTTCAATCCTAATCCCTAAAATGCCGAAGCCTTTCTACATGAGTTTTTCCTATGGAAAAAAAACATGGATTTATAGTTATCTCTAATGAAGAATTTAAAAAAAAAATCTAACTATATAGATGTTTAAAGATCTTGCTTATTAGGGTATATACCAATTTTGAGTGTGAAATTGCATAGGAATTGTAAGATTATAATAAGAAGAATGTATATCCTATTTTTAGTATATTGTCCCCACAATGTTTGAGAAATTTACATGTAAGCTTTTCTTGGGATTGGAGGTGACATGAACAACTAAAATTGTGTTAGCACACTAAAATGCACTTCCAAGAACTTTTAGTTCAAATGAAGAGTCATCAAAGTGAAACTCATTAGACAATCTACCTTGCAATTGTTGAAATGCAATTTTTCTAAAAGTATAAATTGCAAATAACTCCAAATCAATATAAGTTTTCATATTTAAATTTTCAATGGTGAAAATCATGAAAAAATTTTACACTTTCTATAAGGACCATTTTCAAAGCAAATGGATAAGTACAAATTTTTAGATCTCAAATCAAGTGAGATTAAGAAACATTGCTCACAGTTGAAAAATGAAGTAAAATTAGCAAGCTTTATTCTTTCACTAATAGACATATGTGCCTTTGAAGACCTCTCAAAAATCAAATATTTACCTTTTTTTAGTAAAAAACAAAAATTTTCAACAGTCATAGGAATTTAACTATCCACCCCAGGGTTGACAGGACGGTCGGACGTTCGGGACATCCGGACGCGGACGCTGTGTCCGCAACGTCCGTTGACATTCGCGGTCCCGGCAGACGCAGCGTCCGCCGGGACAGCCCCGCCCCGCCCGCCTTCCGACGGCAGGAGGGACGTTGTGTCCGTTGGCATCCGGACGTCCGGGTTACAGACGCTATTTGGGGGCAGACGTACTGATTTGTCAACCCTGATCCACTCCAAAATGAGTGTGAAATTTCAAGTCAACCATATATAGTTGATTGGGGAATTAGGGGTTAATGAATCATACCAATGAAGCATAATGTAAGAATGATGAAACAAATTTTGTTGTATTTTGTAAAACATATTTGACAAAAGAGGAATTTGAAAAAGAAATGCCAAAATCTTGAAATTATAAAATTTTAAATTTATAGAAAAACATTGTGAAATGTTCTTCATTTCAGCTAGCATCTACCAAACTAAATTTGAAAATTTATATTTGTCAAATATGCCTCAACCTTGACCTATATTTAGAACATATTCCATATGTTATAACTTATAATATTTATTTACATTCTAAATGACTTTAAATACCTTTTTGATGTTATTTGGTTTCTTTTTAATCTTTTAAAATAATTTTCAGCAACAACTGTAATAACATCTAAAGATAAAGTTTTTTTCTAAAGGTTTATGAAAATTTTGTAATCTTTACAAAATGGTACACATGTGATTGTATTTGAATTACAATAATCATTATAATAACATTTAAAGATAAAGTCTTTTTCTAAAGGTTTATGAAAAATTTGTAATTCTTACAAAATGATACTAATTTGATTGTATTTGAATTACAATAATCATTAGATATTTGCAAATGATGATTGTTAATGATTTAATTACAACAATCAACAACATTAGTGATATAACAACAACTATATAATAAAATATTATATTGATGTGATTTTATAATGTAGGATACAAATGTAAGTGCAAAATCAATTAAACCTCAAAAGTGTTCAAAAAATGTTTTTTTTGAAAAACAACTATTAATACAATATAATAGTAAAAAAATTTGAACCTTAGACCACTTACTACTTATTAACCTTCATCAATACAATTTTTAGGTGAAAGAGACAACAATATTGATCTTATAGTCACAAAAAGAGTCAATTCAAAATTACTCATTATCTATGATATAATCTAATATAGCTATCTAGGTAACATCTAATACTACAATTGAATAGTACAATACATTTAGCACTAATTAGTATGCCTTGTGTTGTTGCCACAACCAAAATAAAAATAAAAGTATTTGTAAATTTGTCAAAACTTCCAAAATTCAATATCTTTAACACCATAGGTCCAAAATGCCATGAAATAAAGTTTGTGCATTCCTCCTCACAAAGAATTTTTTGACAATACGAAATATGCAACTAGGGGGATAAAATCTATGAGATCTCATTAAAACAAACAAATTAGCTTGAAATTTAACTTAAGGTATACTAGCCGTTGCTATAGCCAGTCAATGTAATTTTTGAATTTGAAAATAATTAAACAATTAAAAAAATTTGTAACTTTGTCACTGCAGGTCCAAACACCACAAAACTAAGCCCATGTACTCCTCTTCAATGAGGGCTTTTTGATGGTACCAAGAACACAATTAGGGGACACATGGTCTATTTACTTCATTTACATAAACTATTGTTTTCACCTCCAAACCTAAAACTTTCTACCTCATATGTCAAAGTTTTGTTAAATACTAGGATTTGTTGCATCCGAGAGATATGTTTTGTTTGTAAGCTATTGTATTTTATAGTGTTCAAAATGATGTGACAAAAAACTTTACAATATATATTTCTAATTGTTGACAAAGAAGTGATTAGAGATTGTGAAGAGCAAGTTGAATTTCTATGAATTAAATAGCCTTTATATATATATATATATATATATATATATATATATATATATATGTGGGGCAAGTTAATTCAATAGTTTTCCAAAAAATAAGGCACATTTTTTAATATTTATTTTTTAACTAATTTTCTAAGAAGTTACAATAGTCTTTTTAACTCCTAAATGCTTCGTAAAAAATTTTATAATTAAAGTCAAACTCTCCAAGAATTTTGGACAAATTTATATAATATTAATTTTTTTGTGACTTTTGGAATGATTTTTTTGAAAATAAGGGAATGTAAAAGCTTTCAAGATATATCGTTTTTCTTTCAATTGGTAATGGGAAGAAAAATTTATGCACTATTTGTACAAAATGTTTGAAATTAAGCAACACACACCCAAAATAAATATAAATTTTGATTTTTCTCATATCATAAATTATGAATATTTTATTCCATCTTGTATATATTATTAGCTTTTATTTATAAAATTTTGTTTGAAATTTTGTTTAAGAAATTCCTATATTTTCAATTCAATTCTAAAGTCTTAAGATTTAATCTCTAAAACTTCATAGTGCAAAATTTTTAATTAGCCTTTTCATTCTCAAGAGTCCTTCAACTTTTGATAGTTCAAGAGGGTTCCCATGATCTCATTTTTTGGCAAGATTAGTTTTTGAAACCTTTTTTCAATATAAAAAATTTGAATAATTTTTTAAGAGTATTCTTTATTTCAATCATTGTTCCAAAGCAAAGATTTTGCCACAATGCGCTTAAAATAAGTGAAGGTAGGCACTCCAAAAAAATTTTAAAAAATTGATTTAATTCAAATTCAAATTTTTTTTATAGATTATATTTTTGTTTATGTAAAAAGATTTTGATTCATTCCATTCAGATAAGTGATGTAAAAAATATGAAGCTTTTTTTTATGCAGGTAGTCTCAACAAACTTTTGAGAAAATAATGTATATGATATTAGGATTTGTTTTGAATTCTATTTAAATAAATTTAAGAGAAACAAAATTGCACATGGTTTAGATGGCTTTGTAGAAAAATCTCACCATTAGAAGTTTAGAACTAGTGCATTTCAATTCCATCTTAGAGCTATCAACAATTTAGTTTTTCCTTCTTTCTCATACTTGCTTCATCTTAACAATTTTTTAAAGAATGAAAAGAATGGAAAGTGGTTGAGTTTTTTTGAGTACTCTCAATTCAATTTTTTCAATAAGAAAAATTTAATTCACAATATAGAGTACAAAAATTTTAAGTTAAGAGGATTTAAAGCCTTATAATCTAGTCAGGCTAGGAGCAATAAAATTTGTTTTTATAACTTCAAACACGTAAATCTTGTGATTGATACAGTGAAAGCTTTTGAAATTCCTCCCACACATTTTTTTATCTAGTTTAGTTCAAGATCCTATAGTTGAATATGCAAAAGAAACAAATACTTTAAATTTTTGTTGTTTGTATTGTAAATGGTAATTTTGAATGGTTTTGATGAAAAAATAGCCTTGAGACTTCAAAAGTTAAGAAAGTTCAAAGTTTGAAAATCTAATATAGCAAGATGTAAAAAACTTCCCTCTCTTCTTTGAACATTTACACCTTACAATATATATTGTAAAATAATTTGAAAATTTTTCCACACATTCTCATACAAGTCCAATATAAGAATCTTTGATTAAATATAAAGTAGTTTTTTTCTCATAAGTAATCCTTTGCACTAGAATGATAGTTTAAGGTGGTTTTTGATGGACTTGAACCTTCTGAAGAATGCCAATAATTGTATGTATTATATATCTTGAAGCTTGGTTGAGATCATTGTACATATGATTGATCTACCCAACCAAAACAATTGGCACTTCATACCAAATGTTCAATTAAGTCAGAAAACAAATTCTATATATACTAAAATAAAAATATTTCTTCAAAATCTAAGATTTTACTCTACGATTTATAAATATAAAAAAAGTGAAATCCTTAACATTTTGGCATTTTTTTAGGGAATTATTTTTGCTAACCTTGATAGCTATGACATTGATAGCTAGGCACAATAGTCCATATTGTGAAGAAAGTGCTCTAACCTTCAACAATTATATTTTGTGGAAAAAACTACGGATGTGCATACAAAATATGTCTATTTATTTCTGGATTGCAAAACCCATTTTAAAATTGTCTAGTTGATCCTTGCTTTCAATTGGAATACAATTGAACTCAAATTTTTCTAATAAAAAATAACTATTTTTAAACAAAAGTTATTATTGGCAAAACATGTTAAAACTAATACACTAATACATGGTCAAAGCAAGTCATCAAATACTCAAAAAGTATATAAGTTTCAACCAATTGGCTCATAAGCTACATAGTTCTACTAAGGTAGCAACATCTAAAAGAGAATTTTTCTAGTCTCATTCACTCAAAGGTTTAATGATTAAACAAAATTCTGATGAGGTTAATAGTGAACAAAAGAGAAATGCACCCAAGTGGTTTCATAATTTTGCGACACTATGGTAACATTCTACAAATTTTCATTTTCAAAGTTCAAAGCAAATGGGAGCCTATAAACACTTAACATACCCTGTATTTAGACCCTTGAATTACAAAATGTCTCAACTTTTATTGGCTTCTTAAAAAAAATCCTCATCTCTCATTGGTTGTTTTTAAAATTGTGATTTTGGGTCTTGGAACTATTTGTTGAAGGTCATTTTTTTAGGTGTTGAGGAATGTAATGTGTGTCTTTTAGGTGTTGGTACCTTGACGATTGCTATTATGAGAGTTTAGGAGTGTGAGCACATGAACCCAAAAGACTATACATCTATATTATAGAAATTTTTTGTGGTTATAGTGTAACTATAATATAGGTACCTATATTATAAATGTTTATATTGTAAAAACTTTTAGTGGTTGTAGTATAGCTACTTATATATATGTTCAAAGCTCACATGCTCATATTTTCATGCTTACAAATTAACACCATTGTTGCTACTTTATATGGTGTGGCTTTAACCCTAGAGCGCTCCGACGTCCATTTTTTGGACGATGAACAGATTGAAGTTCTTGTTTTTGTCTCATTCCTGCTTCGATGAAAGTCATTCTAATTTTTGGTGATACTCTATTAAGTTCTTGTTTTATCTAATGGTTGGATTTGGTGTTATTAGAATACTAATTTTTCTAAATTTAAAATTGCGGAAGTATGTCAAGTGGTCAAATTGCATTGACTCTAGTTCAAAACCAGATTAGCAAAAATGAGGTCCTAGACGTAATGAACACAAAAATTTAAAAAAATCACCATATCAAGATAACCTCATTTCAAATCTGTTCCGACAAGTTTTACTCAAAAAATGATAATAATTTGCTTGTCATTGAATTTAGAAGGAATTTTGAAATTCCCCTTTCAAAATTTATAGAAAAATATTGGTGATAGCACTAGTGAATCTAACCGTATGGATAGAATCTACAATTCAAAATCTACAACTTTCATTTGTACATCAATTCCAAAATATTCTTCCAAATAACACTTTATAATAGTTTTCCCAAATCGTCAAATTTGGAAATGGATCCAGATGTTTAGGGGTTAAACTTTACACCATTTGCATTGCATTTGTGTTTAACTAAGGTGTTTGAAATCAATATATAAATTTTCACTTAAAATTATAGAAATTAGAAAAATAGCAAATGAATAACCATTATAAATTTTCAACCGATCTTAAAAAGGATATAGATTTTTGAAAAGCTTTCAAGTCAATTTACCACTCAATAAATTTTTTTCATTAAATATTTTTGAAATTATAGAATTAGACAACAAAAGATTCCTTCAAAATTTTCAAATGTATTATAGGAAGAAAATAAGGCCCCTATTAATGAGATTTAACAAATTGTCATACCTCAATATATTAGTTGGTGGATCAAAATCTAGTGAAATTTGTCCAATGCATAGACGGTATTTAATCTTGAACTATTTTTTATTTAATATTTATAAAAAATATTAAATTTTAAAAAACAACTTATGGAAGGTCTATACATTGAAGATAGAAGTATTAGTACTACACGTGGCTATTAAGATTGACACTTCATGCCAAATATACAATTAAAGTTGGATAAACAAATTTGGCACATGCTAAAAATAAGAAAATTATCTTAAAATTTGTATCTTTTCTATCCAATTTTTTCTAAAATAAGATTATTATTATTATTATTATTATTTATCATTTTAGAATCTATTTTCTATGATCTTAATATCTAATACAATAGTATGGTTGAAAAATCTTCAAAGAAGGAAATTTATATTTTAATAATTTTAAAATTTGAACTCACAAGATAGAAAATATTCTAGTTTGAAGTAGTTTTGTCCTAAATGCTTTAAAAAATATAATAAAAAAATATAATAGAAATACAATGTAGTTTGAGCCTTTATAATAGAGGCAATGACAAGGGTATGTTAGGTCATGTGAGTTGACAATATTCAACCTTTCATCTACAATGGTTCATATAAATGTTCATATACTTCAAAAATTGCTATAATTATTTGAAAAATTAGCATTAGGGAAAATCTGAGTGCTAGGAGGGCCATGAAGGTTTGGTTTTTTAGCACGACACAATACAACTATAGGAAAAATAAATAAATAAATAAATTAATTAATTAAAAAAAATTAAAAAAAAGAATATATATATATATATATAATTTATATATTTATATATTTATTAAATATTTAAAAATATTAAAATCTGACGTGGTTCTGACATAGAAAAATTAGTGCCACATCAGCTGTTTTCATTTAAAAAAACAAAAACAAAACAATTTGCATTCCTCTCTAATTGCATCAAGGAGGGATCCCAAGGGTTTCTGGAGGGCTGAAATTTTTTGTAATGATTTTCCAAATAAATGATATAAAATTATGAAAGTAAAATAACTAAATTATATAAAATATTTTTTCAAATTTCACAATATTTTTTAATTTTTTAATAATTTAATGAAACTTATTAGTAAAATAAATCTTTGCATAGAAGCAAATTTTTTTCAAGATTTTTTAGTAAGTGGATTGAGAATTCTTTTGAGAATCTCTTAGTAAGAGTTTCAAAAATTCAAATTTTTTATTGAGTGAAATATTGTTGACTGAATATGAATCTAAATTTTTATATTTCTTATAATTCACTCCAAAAATCTCCAAAAATTCATGAAAAAATAATATATACACATTTATAAATATTTCAAATTTTCTACAATTTTTGGAGATTTTTGAAATTAATTATAAGAAATCTGAAATTTTGGAGTCATATTTTGTCAATAAAATTTTAAAATTTGTTAAATTCTTACCAAAGAATTTTGAAAAGAATTCTCATTCTACTTACAAAAGTATCTTGAAAAAATTTATTTGTATTAAAAGTTTTTCTCCCTAATAAGTTTGATTAAATTATTAAAAAAACAAAAAGCATTTAAAAGTTTTGAAAACTTATTTTATGCAAGTGTCTTACTTTTACCATAACATATCTAAATTTTTTTTTAATATCTAATTCTTCAATGAGCTATGGCAATTTTTGTAAATATACAAATCATTTTGAGAGTGAGTATAGTTGATGTCAAAGCCAATTCAATTATATTGCTGCATTATTTACAACATGACATTATAAGGTATACAATGAGCAATACTTTAAATTTTTACCAATTAACAACCTATAATTATTAAGGGTAATTATCACCTATCTATTAATGATACTATCTATTTGTCAAATGCTAATCAAAAGTAGAAACTTCCTTTTGATCCATTGGTTGAATTTTGGTGTCATACTATCTTTTATTCAATTTTACTAGTTTGATCACATAGGACACTAAGCCCGTCATTCAAAGTGGATCTTACATAGTGAATTTTGTGTTTTACAAAATAAATGTTAAAAAAGCCCCCTTTTTTGTACTATGCTCATGTGTATATTCTTCACCTCTCCTAGCTAATTTTAGGTCTCTAATTGCAAATATGAACTCAAAATTTCCAAATTTGATCATGTGTTTTCCTAGGGGTAATTTCACCTTGTAGGGCCCACTTAAAATGACAAGTTTAATGTCTTGCATTTGATCACAAACATAATAGAAAAACCTTCAATATTTTTGGAATAATCCAAAAGATGATATACATTTGCATTTACAAGATTGCAACAACTTTTGTGGAACATATTTCACTATCATTTCCTAAGCAACTTTTAAACCTGGATGAATCATTATCGACTTCCAACTCCCACATCTCTTATTCTGTGTTCGAATTGATAAAAAAATTGAGATTTGAAAGGTTCAATTAGTATGAAAGGGAGGAATCAAATATTAAATACACATGCTTATAGGAAGAACAGATGAAAAACATGGATTAGAGGGATATTTGGAAAAGGACACAAACAACAGGGCGAGGACAAAAGATATTCACATGATACAATTATTCAACTCTTGTTAGTGCACCAATCCACAAGATTTAATTTTTCAGAAAAGTCTTTTTTGTATTTACATTACCGGTAGTACACAGTGAAGAAACTTCCTCTAAAGAGGAGAATCAGAAGTACTGTATATCAACAATTAGCCATGTAATCTATTGTATAACTGCACGCAAGTAACTATACAAACGACGTTGTCAGATCTTTAGCTTTTGATGAAACTCGTCATAACTGTACTGGATTTTATGCAGAAGTTTACGACTACTCTAAACAAGTTACCTAAGGGAAGAGAATAACTTGCCGAACAAGAAATTTTTAGCAAAACACAGTCTGGGAGTTGAATAACAACCAGCAAGTTGAATCACAGGACAAGAAAATGGATGAGCAGTTCACATTTTCTTCCTCATCAGACCTTTCAGGAAGTCAAAGCTGCAACAATATCCAAACAAGGCGTTAATAGCTACGCACTGCTGAAGCAATTCAATGAGCCATCTCCTGTCAAGACTGACCTAGTCACAAATGGACACTGAGCATTATAAATCTGAAATAATGGAAAGACTCCAACATCTAAGTTGATTTCCATGTCAACTGCTAGTCTCTGCAGCGTTTACCTGTTGCCATCGGGATGAAGTTCGTAAGTCTCTGAGGCATCGTCAACAGCTCGCAAGTAGCCTGATGGCGTCAGTCCCTGCAAACAATGACGAAGCAGGAAAGGAGACCACAACAGTAAGAGACATTCAAATGATTAAAGGTGCCTTGAACGTTCAGTCTGCAAGAAAGATAGAAGATAAAAAGGTAAAGAGGCTTACTTGTATCTTAAGAGGGACATGCGATACTTCAGAGTTGTGTTCCTGCCTCTCCTCAAGTACTACTGTTTGACCACTGTTGAGAGAAAGCACTAATAAATGAAAAAGGAAATGCCAGACGAGCAACAATTAAGGTAACTACACCTCTTATGGACACTTTAAGGATTTATGATCTACAAGAAACACCTGGAAGAGCCTAAATAATTTAGATTCTAAAATCTTGGTCAAAACATTATGTGGCGTAATCAAATCACCGTTGCAATTAGGTACTCCGTCAAACAATTTTTCCTCAACACACACAGCGACAGCTAGGTAGGAGTGAGTGACACACCTGTGCAGCCACCTTTTATAGTAGTCGCTTTCAAGAGCAAAAAACCCTGCAGTAATAGATTTGATAAGAAAGTAATAATTCTAGGTTCGAATTTATTGCTAGACCTACTCGATTTGCTTATCTCAGATATGTCTAATTACACAAACGTCTTAAAATGAAATTGAATTACAAAAACTAACAGACTCTCAAAACTTCGGTCATTAATCACGATCCTGCTATGCAAATTGAACGTAACATCGACTTGTAAGCGAATGTTCCAATCTCACTAACTAAAACCAAAGTATAAAACTAAATTTCAATCTAAAAGAATATAC
The DNA here is from genome assembly GCA_963969395.1 of Pseudoscleropodium purum. Lineage (NCBI taxonomy): Eukaryota > Viridiplantae > Streptophyta > Bryopsida > Hypnales > Brachytheciaceae > Pseudoscleropodium > Pseudoscleropodium purum. The sequence goes on from OZ017797.1 coordinate 9,708,210, forward strand.
TTCAAACTTTGATGCCCGGCATCTGAATGATTAAAACAAGTTCGACAGGTATTTTGATCAATACTTCAGTTCACCTTGAGTGCAGAAAACATCAAAATGATTCTCGAACTTGTTGATGATAGCCGCTAGCAACTCGTCCCGAGACAAGCCAGGTGCTTCCTCATTGATTTCTTCTAGCAAGGCATCCAGACAAGTTGTAGGCTGCCTGTTGCCCACATTCAATCCGACTCCTGAATTGTCGTCAAATAGTTTGCATAAAAAGACAAGCTGTCAGAGACGATACACTGCATTTATCAAGTCGCATGATGATAAAAAGTTCTGGATACTAAGAGATCACACATTCACAGGCAAGTGCAAGAAATTGTACATTCTCAAGTACTATCACGCTTTGAGTTCTCTTGACAAATAAGCTTTGTAAACGCACACTACCAAACATTTCTTCCTGGTTGAGGAACACCAAATCCCAAATTCCAAAAGGAAAAACTGCCGTGCTCACCAACCACAATGTTAAACTTCTTTGAACTGTAAGTTGAAGTACAAAGAACCCCTCCAACTTTAAGCCCATTTGCATATAAGTCATTTGGCCACTTGATTTTCACTTCCGGAGGTTTAAGACCCTGCAGTAAAGAAGTACATTGCTTAGATAACATTAACTATACTACAGTCTACTGCAACAATGACACTATATCAGTAAAGTATATTGGAACCAGTTCGTATCCAGAAATTACACTAAAATACTAGTAGTAAGACAGAAGAAGATTTGTTTTGGACGACAAACCTCAGCTGGTTGAGCATTTTCTTCTACAGTTGAAAAGCAACGAGTAACAAAACATTTTCAAGTAACAAAGAATAAAGAAGGATGAGGGTTTTCAGAGGACGTGCACGTACTTTGCTTGTGCAATAACTTTCAATAGCCTCAATAATTGCAAGTGAAGCTACGTACTGCAGAAAGGGAACTGCACGCCCATCTGACATCTGAAGGGTAAAGGAGAACATGAGGCAGCCCTTGGGTGATTCCCATGAGTTGCCAGCACGGCCTGCAGATGCAATACGGTGGTATTTATTTCAACATTGGTTCTGTATACTTTTACTTATAAGGCGAGTACACATCTCAAGGCTTGAACAAAGCAGACAGTCTAAAACCAGGCTATAGAGTCACTCAAATACACATCTTGATGCAAGCAACAGACGAAGCAGTGAATGACGCGATTCTGCTCACCTTTTCCTTGGAATTGAAAATCCGCCACACTGAGCGTCCCCACAGGAAGAGTTTTACAGTTTCTGTCAACCACCAAGAAGCGTAATTAGAGCAGAGCATTTTATACAGATGGCCATGTTTATGACTCCTTCACTGACTCCATCAGAAATCTTGTAATTCGCAAAAAAAGAGCCAAAAAAAATTCGCATTTAGCTGTGGCTCACAATATCACCAGGAAATGCATTTAAAACTTGAATTCATCAAACACAGAGGGCAAAAAGACCCTGCATGAAAGCTTACTGGGACAGCAGGGTATGAGTGGAGGGCAGCTCATGAGCATAAAACAGCAGCCGTCCAAACTGGCGAGTCATAAGCTGGTCCATGAATATACCCACACGAAATCTATCTTCAGGAAGTGCCGCCTGCTCATATGCTACTAAAGTAGCACCTTCGGGAAGCTTCAACTCTCCAGCAGAAATAAGACTCGCTGCATAACTTATCTCTGATTCTGACTTCCCAGCGAAGGCAATTACAAACTCCTTGGAATCTAGTCACATCCGCAACTTATCAGAATCAATGAACTTCCTCCAAAATCTATTACATCTTTTTCGCATGTAGATGAACACCAGATTATACGATAGGAGCTAGTCAAGATCCCGAGTTCTACTACACATAGTCGAGAGCAAAGAACTGATTCCTTGAATTAGAGATCTTACCCATAGTCTGCTTCCGAATGTTTCCTCCCGCTATTCCAACTTCGTGGTCGAGACTTTTCAGAGAAGGCTTCCCAAGGTCATTCTCCTCACCTTTCCCAACACATTTATCCGAAGACTTCCCAACGTCACCCTCTGCAACTTTACCTACTGATTTTCCAGTTACTGTCCCAATACCGCCTTCAACTTTCGATACCACTTTCCCTGCCTCGTTCTTCCCAAGTTTTCCCCTACTCTCATTTTCATCTTTTCCAACTGATTTACCAACAGGTTCACCTTCAGTCCTGTGTGTTGTACCCACATTCTTCTCTTCAGATTTGCCAACTGATTTGCCCATCTGCTCCACCTTTCCCGCGTCCTCTTCCGACTTGCCTACCGTTTTTCCAAAGCCCTCAACCTTCCCTGTGCTCCTTTCAGACTTACCCACATTTGGGTCCTTTTCCTCCAACTTACCAACAAATTCACCTTCAGACCTGTGTGCCTTACCCACATTCTTCTCTTCAGATTTTCCAACTGATTTACCCATCTGCTCCACCTTGCCCGCGGCATCTTCTTCCGACTTGCCTACCGTTTTCCCAACGCCCTCAACATTCCCTGTGCTCCTTTCAGACTTACCCACATCTGGGCCCTTCCCCTCGAACTTGCCAACCTGGTCTGCATGTGATTCAATCTTACTAACACTTTTACCAGGCCCTTCCATCGCGGCCTTGCTGAAAACTTCTTTATACGCTGAAAGCGCTGGATCACATACAGAGTGTTCCTTGTTCCTTTGCTTCTGCTCACTCGCAATCCCTGCCATACCCGCCGGTCGTTCTAATACCTCCAAACTTGCATTCGTAACAAAGATTCCATCTGTGTCACTGCCAGCCCCCGTTGGCAATGTTAATCCATCTGCTGAAATCCGCTCGCTATTGGGCAATGCAGAAGATCCTCCAGACACCATTACAGCTAGTGGATTGCCTGCTGACAAGGGAGCGACCGTAGGAGTCGTCAAATAGATCGTTTCAAGCCTGCGATTTGTTCGAGTGTGAGACGTCCGAATGAAATATGTCTGATTCTTTACAGATTGACTTAAGACAGTGCCACTAATTGCGAGCCTCTTGATAAATCCACAGTTCATGGCCCTTCAAGCGGCACGCACTAACCTAACAATCACAACACGGAATCTCATCAAAATCCCTAACTCAGTAACTCCGGTCTGAGAGGTGTAAGCTGAACAAGGTTCCGTTTCACAAATCGGTTCAATGACCAAACAAGTTTCTCTAAATTGGGAACAAAAGAAGCACTGCGACCTGCAATTGCTGATCACTGTCCGCGAAATACTCGATTTGATTCACAAGATTCGGATGATGCAGCGGACTCACCATCAAAAATTCTCCCAAAAACTCTCGGTTCGCTTGCAAATCCTTGCGATCCAGCTGCTTCACGGCGACCGTCTGTATCCCCCAAACCCCCAACCCCAAAATCATCAACAACATCTCCAAGAATGAAACTTCTGTGAAGAATGAGAAGGTATGGAGTGAAAAGAGGAGCCCTTCTCCATGAAGAAGATGTGACACCCATTCCGTGTCCTGTGGGGCATGGAGAATGAGATTTACCTGCACAAATTACGAAGCTCTCGAACGTGAATCCGCTTGTGCCCGTACCTCTTTCACTCCTGCATGCTCGATCGCTACAAAACTCCAAACCCTAAATAAGCCCCAAGTCTATTGGATTTTAGAAAATGAGCAGGAATTTCAATGCTTTTCGATGAAGGAGCTATACAAAAAGCCTCTACAGAGAAATGACACCAGCAACAAGAGCAAAAGATCCAACACTGAATTCAACTGAATTCAATTGTGTCAATAGCTCCACCTCTTTCAATCCTGCGTGCTAGATCGCTACTAAACTCCGAACCCTAAGACCCAAGTCCTTTGCATTTTAGAAAATGAGCAGGAATTCGAATGATTTCTATGAAGAAACTAAAACAAGAGATTATGTAGAGGAATAACAACGGCAACAATGGTAGTGCAGTGCGGCGAGATCACCTGCGAGCGAAAACGTGAAATGGATTCTCGGGATGCAGAAAATTCGAAATGCAGCAGCTTCAATTACAAAAAATGCGCGCATCTCTGCACTAATCTCTGACGCGAATCGAAGGTGAAAACGGCACGCAGGGTGAAAACGGCACGCAGGGTGAAAACGGCACGCAGGGTGAAAGCTAGAAGTGTAGCGGCGAAAACTACTTCAGGTCTATCCTTCAGTGAATGAATAAATGGGCCCTCCGCAATTCAAGGAGAGAGTGGCACGTTCTCATTCTCTACAGTACATTAGAATGGGCAGAAGAAGGTATGGTAGCGGACCCATTTTCGACCACTTAACCCTGGAACGCCCAGCATGGAGCCATTTCGTGGCTTCTGGATGTTTTCAGGTGGTCGTAAGAAGACCTCAACAGTAGATTTTTCATCCATTCTTTTTTTAATGACCTTGTATGTTGAGTTACAAAGAGTGTCCAATGGAGTTTTTGGTCTATTTGATGTTTATTTCCATATAATTGACAAGTAATGAAAAAAAACGGATGGCAAAATTTGCCATTTCAGTGTATTTTGGGAAATTGAGTAAATCTGAAATTTCTCCTTGAAAATGACTTTTTTTGAGTTTGAGTCCAACTAATGAAATGAAGGTGTTCTACTCTAGTTTCTACTCCAATTGGAATTTTGGAAAAATTCGGAAAATTGAATATTTTATTGTAATTTGAACTTCAACTATATTTTTAATGAGAATTTAACGAGAATTATATAATGACACGGAAACTAAATTTACACCATGATGTTTTTCACTGTAATGTACACACATGGTGAAATTTTCAGATTTTTTGAGATAATTTTTTATTTGATATGATTTTTTCTTCACTTTGTCTTCAAAAATTTGCATAAAAAGAAAAATTCTCAAAAAAATTTAAAATTTTCATGAAGTATAGAAAACATGTAGCTTCATCTCTAAAAAATAAAAATAAAAATTTTCATACACATCTACTACAAAGTGGCAACAAACTAAGTGAGGACAATGCCGTGTAAAACCAGTGGCCCAAGCATTTCAATGTTAAGCAATTCCGCATATTTGGAGCATATGGTTCTTGAGTGCAGGAATTTTTCCATGTATAGAAATAGGGTTTAGAAGGATTCCATATCTTTTCAAAATTTTATTTCTCAGAATTTTACTACTACAAGTTTTTTAACCCCTAAATTCCCATTGTCTTCTCGGGGGACAAATCAGATTTTGAGCAGGTTCCTATGACCTCAATTTTTGGTGAATTGTTTTGAAACTTTCTTGTAAGATAGAAAAACTGATTATTTGTGTGGGAACACAATTTTTATTTCAATTGGTGCATGGGAACAAAAATTATACCACCAAAAGCCTGAAATTGAACTCAGTGGGCATCACAAAAAAAATCGCAAAAAATCAAAATAAATTTTAATTTTTTTTCCTCTAAAATTTTTCATTTTTGTCTACATGTGAAGCTTTGATTCATTATATTTGGACTAATAATGAGAAAGTTAAGGACAATCTTGTTTTTTGGACAATTTCAACATCTTCATGAAAAAATAACTTGTAGGGTTCATTTCTGAATGCAATTTTCACAATTTTCCACAATTTTTTTGAGAATGTTGTGTTTGCTTGCTAAAACAATCTCACCATTGGGATTATTGTCTTTCAATCCCATCTTGGAGTTATTAACGATTTAGTTTTTTTCCCAATCTTGGACCTACTTCTACTTAGTATTTTTTTAGAGAATGAAAATCAAGTGTTTTTTTTAAGAAAAAATTTCCTAGACTTTCAACTCAATTCTTCAACATAAATTTGTTTTAATTCAAAGTCTGTAGTGCAAAAGTGTTCAAAAAAACTTTCTTTTTCAACTTTGAAAGCTAATATCTTCCAATCTATATGGTCAAACTTTATTAAATTTTTTTCACATGAGCTAAGGCAAGTGAAGTATAAGATCCTATAGTTATATTCTAAGAAAATTATTTTTGTTTTGTTTTCTTGGATGAACGTAACCAAAATGGCAGTTTTGAATGGTTTTTGATAGAAAAACGGCCTTGGGACTTTAGGGGTTAATTGAAGATTCTATTTGACCTATTCTTGTCATGTAGGCCTTCCTATTTCCAACCATAGGTTGGTTTTAAAATGAACAAAGACTGCAACCAATCTTAATGTACTATAACTGCATTGTAAATTGTGCTATAATTAATCTCCTACTTTTTTCCTCCTAATTGGAAAGAGTGTAGCCTATATGACAGGAATGGGTCCCTGGTTGGAAATGGGTTGGCTACCATATGACAATCTCTAAGGTAGGAAGTTTTTAAAGTAATTTTTTAAGAGCTGATTGCATTTGAAAGGAGTTGAATTCCTTGAAACAATTTTCAGTAAATTTTAGTACAAAGAAAAATGAGACTAACATCTAACTCAAGTTGTTTCATGTTTTTTGGACCTTTGTAGAATTAATTATGAACTTTTGAAGTTTAAACATAGTGGTCACTAAAAGTGTCCTCTTCTTAAAATGTACACTATTGATGTATTGAAGAAAGAAAAATATACCTCTATATTATACTGAAGGTTATTTCTAAAGCCACGTTTGTTCTAGGACCTCCTATCTTAATTGCAATTCCAACAAAATTTGGTACAACTCCATTATGGAATGTTTTTTGCACACTAATGTTTATGGTGCAAAAGTGCTTTATAGAGACTTTTAGTTGTTTCCATTCTAACCTCTATCAATATCCACAACCTCATCATTCTCACGTTGTAAATTCTTTTGTTCTCATTCTATAAATTCATGCATCCTCTTGTGATAGTTGGTCATTACCTTAAATCTTGTCCTTATTCGATGAAGTGTCCTTAGCCCTCAACTTGTCTTGACTGCCAATTCTAAACAAAGGTTGAGCAAGCTTAATCAAATATTATATACCTAAACTCACATGATCCATGTCCAAGTTCATAGAAAAATCATTGTTCTCAAGTGATGTATTCTCTTTATGCAAACTCTAAAACCCCTAAAATTGTATATCCAACACTAACGTGTAAGGATAAATAATACACTAGTGAGTGCCAATGATCAACAAATTCAAGTGTAGGAAAGATGATTAATGGGTGTTTTGTAAATGGTCAAACAATAATCAACCAGAAGTCCAAAATAACTAAACTATGACTACAAGCTAAAAAAAATGCACAGTTTTTGAGGTATTAAGTGTAGCAATTGTAGATAAATGATTTGAAAGACTAGTGGATGATGAGAAGATGAAAAAAAGAATGAAAACTTTTTCATCAATGGTTTATCATGCATCTTGTACTAGCATCGCTAATGTGGATTATGTCTAGCTAGTCATAATATAGTTGTGTAACAATAATTGTACAATAAATGACTATTAAATAATTGTCTTGTGACTAACCATGGATCAATGTGGAAATTTATGGATTTCACTATTTGTAATTCTAATTTGGTACATTTTCTAATTGACTAGAATATGGTATAGCTAAAGTGCAGTCATTGTGGAAATGACTACATATATAAATTGAACTCATAGACATGGGTGACTATAGTATGACTCCTTGATAGTTATTGTATAGTCATTTTGTGCATAGCAATGCATTCCAAACACCTATGACTACAATCATTTAGAAAAACACTGGAAGTACACAACAAGCATTGCTCAGGTTCACTTTTGTAGATATCAATGTACTGTACACCAATGTCAAATGCAATGTATAACAGCCCTTGTTTTAAGGATATGGATGGGTAACAAAGGTTGAAAATCTAGCTAATAGTTTGTAAATGCCAATAAATGATCCTCTATAGACAATTCTATGGCTCCAACAAGAGAAGCGCTATTGTGCATTGCAAGCACAATTTTTAGAATGATTGGATCACTACACTCCACCATTATTGTGATGAAACATCTGGTGTGTCTAATGTCTAGTAACTCTTTCCTTGACCATGCCTCTTTTTACAAAATGACTTCTTATTCAAATTTTTGTAGGACGTCAGGAAAAAAAACTTTCACTACAAGAAAATGAGTGTTTTAAAACTGCAAAATAGGACTACAATGAGTCACAAAATCAAAAAATGCAACTTACTCAAAAGTCATTGTAAATGAGCGAAATATGATTGGGCTAAGTGATTTACTTTCAGTCATATGATTGGGTAGTCATATCACTCAATCATGTAGATTTGGGAGTATGAAAAAACATTTTTAGCCGTATTTTGCCAACATGGCATATATGTTGACTTTCCTTGGAGGCTTGACATTTTCATGATCTACCCGAGCAAAATTAAAAAATCCTATGTGGAATGTGACTACACAGTCACATTTTGACTGACATGGAATATGAGTACAATAACTCATATTTTGAGTGACGTGGAATATAATTGTAGTGAGTCATATTTTGAGTGATATGAAATATGATTGCAGTAACTCGTATTTTCAGTGATATGGAATATGACTATAGTGAGTCATATTTTGAGTCATGTTTTAAGTGGTATGGAATATGACTGCGGTAAGTCATAATTTAAGTGATATAGAATATGACTATAATGAGTCATATTTTGAGTGATATGAAATATGAGTGCAGCAAGTTATATTTTGAGTAATATGGAATATGACTGTAGTAAATCATATTTTGATTGATGTAGCATATGACTATAGTGAGTCATTTTTTTGTTCAAATTAGTAAAAATAAATGAAAATAAATGAAAATTTGAAATTGATTCTTTAGGTTTAGATATATGTGGAAAGTTTTGAATCATTCCATTTTGATTAATAAGGTGAAAGTTATGAAGAATTTTAGTTTGCGGGTAGGTGTTAGAAGAGTTTTGGAGGGGCGGGAGGGCCGTTTCAAGGCATGTTCCCTCGCAGTTCTCTTGGTAATTAAAAAAAATCAGGCTATCAAAAAAACTTTAAAAAAATAAAAAATAAATTTAATTCTTAAAATTAAGAAAAAGTTGAAATTAAAAAAAATAAAAAATGACATGGCAATCGTTCTGCCATGTCAAGTGGTAGTTGTTATGAGTTCCAATAGGCTAAGAACCTTGGGGAACACACAACCCTCTAAACTAGGTGAATCTCTTCAAATGTATGGTTTTCAGAGACTAGCCCTAAATTTCCATGTAGCCAAAATACACAAGCATGTTGGTCCTTAAAGAGTGAAGTAGTGTGCAAAGAAAAAACATTAAAAACCAACAAAGATAGAGCATAATAAGTCATCTAAATCCCTTGAGATCCAAGTGATGGAGGATGGGCCTATGTTAGAAGTTGTCTCCAAGGTTATGTATCTAAGTACCATTTCATTTTATTTTCGAAGGTGAATTAGGAGTTAAATGTTCAAGTCAAACCTCTAGAATAAATCACAAGTTTAAATTAGAATTATTGTATATAATCTCTAGAGGTTTATAAAAATATATCACACTTAAAAAAATAGATAAAAATTGAGAAAGATAGGGTAGGGTGAAGTTTGTTAGCTAAAGAAGGTAGTTTTGGATGAAAAATACCAAAAATTGTCCAATTTAAGTAAAATAAATTTTTTAAGATATAAAAAAATGCAATAGCCAACTACCTTCCAAAAGAAAAGCAAATTTGAACCCATCAATTAGTAGAAAATGTTGCATGAAGTTTTAGAATGTCATATAGAGGCAAAACTTCATCCATTCATGACTTTTGATTAAATTGTCAAAATCCTAAGTGCCTAACCATTCTAGAAAGTCATTTTAGTCCTCTACAACGTAGAATGTTTAGAAATCCAAAAGCAATAACTCTAATTTAAGAATTCAATGTAGATACCACAAACTAAGAGTTTATATCATGTCCCCAAAAGCTTTGTAAACCACCAACTTGAGTTTAGATTTCTATAAAAAAATGTTTAGAGGTTTCCAAAAATAATTTATACTTTAACCTCTAAATGCCCAAGCCTTCCAAATGTGTTGTTCTTGTGAAAAAAACCGAAACTTTTATTTGTTCCCAATGGAACAAAATTAAAAAAAAAAAAAATTTAACTATATAGATGTTTAGAGAGCTTGTTTATTAGAGTGTGTACCAATTTTGAGATTGAAATTGCATAGGAGTTATGAGATTATAACTAGAAAAATGCATTTCTATATATATATATATAAATTTTAGTATGTTGTCCTTCCCTCACTGTTGAAAAATTTGTATATATGAATTTTGGGGGATTAAAAATGAAACAAAAAAACTAAAAATTGTATTAGCACACTAAAATGTACTTCCAAAAACCTTCAGTTCAAATGAAGATCTATCAATCTCATCTCACAATCTACATGCTTGCAATTGCTGAAAGGTAATTTTTTTTATAAATATAAATCGCAAATAACTCTAAATCAACACTTACATGTTTAAATTTTCAATGGTAAGAATTATGAAAATACTTTACTCTTTCCATTGGTTCATTTCGAAGAAAATAGATAAGTACAATTTTTAGATCTCAAATCAATTGAAATTGGCAAACTTTCTCCAAAGTCTTGAAATGAAGCAAAGTTAGCAAGTATTATTCTTCAATAATGGACATATATGTTTTTGAAAACTCTCAAAAATAAAATATTTACCTTTTTTAATGAAAAAAAAAGTTTTCAATACTTAATCTTCAAAATCACTTATGAAATTCTTTGAAATAGTTAAAGGAATTTATCAACCTACATTAAAACAAGCCTAAAATTTTAGATCAACTATATATATACTTGATTGGAAAATTAGGAATCAAATTTGGTAGAAATTAAAGAAGTTTGAGTAGGATGAAGTTTAGACCTTAATTTATTTTGGATGAAAAGTATCTAGATTCATCCAATAAGATTGGACTAAGAATCTTTGAATTTTCCTATAACCTAGAATTAAATCCCAAAGAGAAATTAAACTCAATTTGGACACACGAGGTTGTAGTATTGGATGGATGAAGTATCTTAGATAAATTGAAAGTCAAAACTTCATCTTTCTATAATTTTTGCTAGGAATATTTGAGGCTTAAGTTTTAATATCATTTTGAAATGAACAAATATTATTCTATAGCTTAAGATAATAAATACTTGATTTAAAGTCAACTTCATAATTGAAATCCAGAATTTTAAACCTAAATTGGTCAAAACACCAAAAATCACCAATTTCAAATACCTATAACCACTTTCATTGAGATTTGAACCGCTTAATAGTTATAGGTAGAAAATACTTGCTCATTGCTTAGAAGGTCAATTGGACCATTAGAAAAAATCTGAGCCTTGTAGAGGGTCATTAACGATTCAGTTTTTGGCACCTCTTAGTGCAATCACAAGAAAATAAAAATATATAATTTTTGAAAATAAAAAAATGAAAAAAAATGAAAATATGAAGAAAAAAAATATGAAAACTTGACATGGAACTGACATGGCACAAGTAGTACCACATCAACAACTTTCATTAAAAAATAAAAATAAAAACTAGAATTCCTCTCTAATTGCATGGGGGTAGTTGCGGGTAGTTCAAAACTCACGGCCTTTCCGAGGCCTAAAATTTTTTGTAGTGAATGCTTAAACACATGCTTTAGATATTGAAAGCCAAAACACAAAGGACCAAAATTGCTCATTTTATCTCAAGGGGTAGAAATAAATTACTCACACTACATTCAACCATGAACCATTTAGAAGTGGTTTTTAAATGAATGGACATTTAATCAAGATTATTTCATTATACACAAAATCTAGTTAAAAATGACTAATTATTGCAAGATGAAGTTTATACACATGAAGAATATCAATTCTAAACTTCTGTCATTGATGCTCTCAATTTTATATAAATAACTATAGAATGACTACTATACAATTGTTGATAGTTATATGGTAGTTATTTTCATAGAATAGTTTTGACTTTCAAACCAAAGGCAATAACAATAGTGTAAAAAAATTAGAGTCTCTTTCCATTCTAACTAGTGCGTATATTCCCTAAAGCATATTAAAAAATGTAATATGTACGTAAAAACTATTTATCCTCACTTGTAAATTTGGAATAATAGACATTCTAAATAACTTGGTAGATATAGTTATCAACCCTATATTTTGAAAGCAGAACCACAAAGTGCTCTTCAAAACTTTTATAGTACACCAAGTCCTTTTAGCAATACCACAATTATCATAGTCAAATAGCTACTATTTGCACTAAAAAATAAAACATATTTTATGTATAGATTATAAAATGCTAAGATCAATGATGTCAAACAACAATTTCATCTAGTTTTGAACTTTATATTGTTATCTTTCTTCTTAATATAATTGGAGTCTACTTCAAAGTGAGCATCCATTTTGTTACTTGTTTTTTTGTTTTCTTTTACTATTTTGAGTGTAGTTTATTATATAAAAAGCCTCCAAAAGAGAATAAAATCAAAATAGATATGTCATAGACCATTTTAGCATTTGGTCCTAAATAGAGTGTTTTTTCTAAACCAAATCCAAATCCCTTATGTAAATAGGGTGAAAACCTAGAAATTGGACATATTGTAGTTGTTTAGTAGAAATTACCCAAATTTTTTTAACTTGTTTTACATGTGACATAGTATAATTAAATTGGTTCTAAGGAATGTAAGTAAGAAGCCTAAATCAATCCCTAGAGAAGATTTTTAGTTTCCCCATTACATTGACGAAATAATAGAAACCCAAATTATTAGCCTATAGGTGAAAAAAACTCAAGATGGACTAAAGGAAGGAATTTAAAACATAAGTACAACAATCATAAGTAGAAATCAGTCAAATCACATTAGAAGTTCAATGGCAAAGTTGTTTTTTCAAGATTCATCTTTGAATAAAAGATTTCATTTTTGCTAGAAGTTAAGGGAGATAGTGGGATTTGATTCTCTATTTTTTAATGTGCAAAATAATAATATGAGTTTAAAAGTATTTTGTGGAATCCTATAAGAGGTTCCACAAAAAATTATAGAATTTTCTAATAGCTAAAAGATGATCTTTTAGACAATCAATTGCTAAAATTTATAATAGAAAATTCGTGGAAATTACCTTGACCATGGTAAAATCTCACTAAATTTTTTTATAGTTTGTTTTATGCTAATAAGATGCTCCAACAAGTTTTAAGACACTTAAATAGCTAGAGGATCCAAAACTAGCAAGATCCTCCCAAGACCGGCAAATTTAAAGATTATAGCAAAGTTGATTGACATTTCAAGAGCGTACAAAGTCAGAATGGGGGCCAAATTAGATCTTTTCTTACTCCTTGGTACTTAATTAAGAACCTTAGCTAGTTACATTTTATAGAAAAATCAACCTCCCAAAGTTAGGTTTTTAACTTTTGAGAGTTTTAAGTTGGTGCAAGCTTTAGATGAGTTTTTAGCATTAAACAAAGGGGTGGATGTTTTTAAATCCTAAAGATGACTTTCAAAGCCAGTGGTGCAATTTTTATTTATTTAGAGTCTTTCTCAAAAAATTAGAGTTTTGAAATTTGATAGTGAAAAATTAAAGGTTAAGATGAAAATCTAAAATGATAAGATTATCTTGTAGGAAAAGAGGTGGATGAGTTCCTTGGAAACATAAGAAAGTGACTCATTCTCCTCTCAATTCACCCCATTTAGCCATCTTTTGGCTTTGTAATGTATTGGTTCATTTAATTTAACTTTTTTGACCATTATTGGGCCAAAGTTGTAAGCATATATTTTTGGAGCATTTCAAGCTCTATTTGTTGAATTTCTAAGAGCTTTGAAGGGCTTAGGGGTCCCTTCAAACCTTATTGACTTGTATTTGAGCTTTGTTTAAGTTACTTATTGACCTATTGATATTTGTACAAATCCTAGAAAATATCCCCTTTTGTACATTAGAGATGCCATCTAGGAGGCCCTTTAATTTGCATTTGTGAGTTTATAAACTACTAAGTACAAATTTCTTAAGTGAAAAATCCCCTAGAGGTTATATTTTGCTTATACATGTTTGTTTTGTATTTTGTTGTTATCCTAACAAGTGCTTGTATTAACACACGTTCTCTGATATATTTGTGTATTTTCTACGAACCTTTGAGTTGACCTTGTTGGAATTGTCTTAGTACATTCACGATTTTATCAAATACATTAAAACTTTAACAATGAGTGTTTTGGAAGTTAATAGAATTTAGTGTGTTACCAAAAATATAGTGAAGCATCGGCTTTGAGGGTTTTGGAAAATTGATAGAATTTAGTGTATTACCAAAAATATGGCGAAGCTTTGACTTTGAGTGTTTGGGAGTTGATAGAATTTAGTATTTCACCAAAACTATGCCAAAGCTTTAAACCCATAGAGTCCTTTGAAAAATTCCTACAAAATAGTTTTACTATCTCACTAAGTTTAGTTTCTAAAATGCAAGTTTTAGAAATCCAAGTTTAGGGACTAAAAGTTAACTGTCAAAAACCTTTGCCTAGTCCTCCAAAATTGGTGTTAAAGTATTTTTTATAATATCCCACTTTAAAAGTGATTCTTGTTGTTACAAAAAACTCAAAATTTGAAAAGAATTTGTATTGGAAGAAAGAATCCAACTCTTGGGAAGCTGTGAGTTTCTATTTTATCACTTGGAATTCAAAATTTATTTTTTGAATTTCTTATATGTTTTGAGTATAGTTTTAGATGTTAAAAGACCTAAAGAATGTATTAGACCAAAATCTGTTTTATGCATTCCAATATGGGCCTTAGTCATTTTATATCTAGTTTTCCCTTAATACAACACAAGCCTGCATGTAAATAGGGTAGAAATCTACATTCTATACGTAATAAGTATATATTAATAGACACTATCTACTTGTCTACACCTATTTGTGCAATGAAACACAAATTGGCTAAAATGGATCTGAAAGAATCTTATGAGAATCCTAAGATAGATTTTCCATAAGTGGTTTCAATTTTCCCATTCCATCAATGAAATACTAAAATCCTCGTTTGTTAGCCTACAGGTGCAAAAGCTCATACTAGAACAATAAAGGGCATCTACAAGATAAATACAGTGATTTGGAGTGGGAATCATGTCAAGAGTTCAATGGCGTAATCATTTCACAAAGATTACCATTTTTATGAAAGATTCCTTGTTTACCGGAAATTAAAGGAGATAGCAGAATTTGTACTCTTTTTTTATATTTGCAAGGTAAAAATGTAAACTTACACATCTTTTGAGAAACTCCATGAGAAGTTTCCCTAAAAGTCTCAATTTTTCTGATTGTTCAAAGATCTTTTTTTGAGTGGTCGATTACCAAAATCCAATATGATAAATTTATGGAAATTACCTAGGATATAATAAAATCTCACTAAAAAATAGTATAGCTTTTTTTATGTTTATAAAGTGTCCCGACAAGTTTTATGACAATTTGATAGCATGAGGTGTCAAAATTAGCAACATCCTCTAAAACCAATGAAATTGAAGATTAAACGTAGAGTTGATCGACGTATCGGGAGCACATGACCTCAGAATAAAACAAATTTAGGGTCTTTTCTTACTCCCTTGGACCTATATAGAAGTCGAGGCTCTTTACTTTTTGCTGAAATGGTAAACTCCAA
The DNA here is from genome assembly GCA_963969395.1 of Pseudoscleropodium purum. Classification (NCBI taxonomy): domain Eukaryota; kingdom Viridiplantae; phylum Streptophyta; class Bryopsida; order Hypnales; family Brachytheciaceae; genus Pseudoscleropodium; species Pseudoscleropodium purum. The sequence continues at coordinate 9,723,649 of OZ017797.1, forward strand.
AACTTAAATTTTTACCCCGTTTTGAGTTTTTAGTCGCCGCTAGGATTCTTTAGGTTTTTAAAGTAGAAAAAGGGGATTAAGGGTCTCTCTCAACAAAAATATCTTTCTAAAACCAATGGCACAATTTGTTTGTGATTTGAAGCTTTTCTCCAAAATTTACAATGTAGAACCAATATAAAAAGTGAAAATAAGCAAATTAGGATGAAAATTTTAGTTGTTAAGATTACCAAAAAGAAATTATAAGAGGTAGGTGCTTTTGGAAGAATATAACAGATCACTCATTCTCCTCTCAACTTACTTCTTCTAACCATTATTTTGGATTTGTATACATTAGTCCATTAGTTTGAATTTTTTGGCCATTTTGAAGCCAAAATTATAAATGTGTTGTTTTCGAACCATCTCAAGCTTCTTTTGTTGCTACTTTGTGAGCTTTGAAGGACATTGAGGTCTTTTCAAGATTTGTTTTGATTTCGAGTGTTTTTTTTTAGTCTTTTTGTAGTTTCTATTGAGTTTTAGGTCATTGCTACTAATCCTAAAGTTTACCTCTTCTCGTACCTTGGCAATGCTGCTTTGGAGGACTTTAGAGCTTGATTTGTCAATTGGGGTGTTTTTTGTCTTGACGAGTTGTTATTTGTAAAGGAATTTAGTAAGTGGTGCAAAAACACGGTGAAGCTATAGTCTTTAGTGCTTAAAATTTGAGATGTTATAAAAAATCACTGCAAAGCTTTGGCTTCCCATCTTGTACCATTTTAAGTTGTTAAGCCGGTTTGCCGGTATTGAGAGAAGTAGCTAAGTTGATTAGCTAAGTTGGTTAACTTCTTGTATTAATGTTTATTTTAAAAGCGAGGCCAAGATTGGAGTCAGGCTTTTAGAGAGGGAGGAAAGTATAAATTTGATTTTAGAATCTAAAAGTAGAAGCTTAAAGTATTTTAAAAACATAAGATATGCAAAAATCCGAGTTGAAATGAATAAGTTACAAGCAGATGAAGTTTTTAAGCACTAATTAGAGACTAAAATTCATCCATTCATAATTTTTAGTAGGAAAGTTCAAATTATAAGTGTTTTATAGTTCTGGAAAGTTAGCAAAAGGCTCTTTTCATAAATAAAAACTATAAACTTTTAAAATTAATAATCTGTCAAAAAACAAACCAAGAACTAATATACATAGAAGTAAAATTAAGATTAAAAACTTTAGCAATTAAAAAAAAGAATTAGAGGATAGGAATATCAATTAGCATCAAAGAGTGTAGAAAATAGTATCCTCCTATCTCACCTCTCTTATTCTCTTAGCTACAATGATTACAATGGGAAGAAGAGAGTTCAAAAACTCAAAATTAGAGGTGTTATACATGTGATGAAAAAAGTTTAGAAGTAGAAAAGGATGAAGAGAAGATTTGAGACAAACCATTAGAACCATTGAAGTTTAGAATAAGACAATAATTGAGAGGGAATAGTAGAAAAGTAAATGATAGAAAGAGAAAGAAAAAGAGATGGAAAGAAAAAAAAGGAAAGTAGAAATTTGTATTAAACACTACTTTTAAACTGTGAGCAAAATCTAAGACAATTGCAAAAATGACCAACAACAAAGAATTTGAAGGAATCTTTGACCATCTCTTGGATGAAACAAACCATGAGGCAAGTGTCTAATTAGTCTAATTTATATTTCATTTCCTTTTCTAGTTACTTTTACAACTTAGCCAAATTAGAGGTACCATTTAAGCCCTTAGAATTAAATTTTTTCAAAATACAGTATAAAAAACTTATAGGCCTTACTTAGAGGTTTTCCAAAACATAGAATATTTAGAAATCAGAGTTAAAACAAGTAAGATTGGTGTGGATAAAATCTAAGACTAAAACTGAATAAAAATTAGCTTAAACAAAAATTTTGAAACAAGATTGTAATATTAGAACAACCTCAATATTTGGACTCAAAGCCAAAATTGGAAGACAATTCAGACTTATAAATTAGGAGAAATTAGAAGGATGAAGTTTAAAAAACCGATTAGCAGTTAAACTTCATCCATCAACAACTTTTAGTAGGAACTAGGAAGGTCCAATCCATAAGTTTTTTAGTAATCTAAAAATCTAAAATTATTATCTACAAGGAAAAAATATCAAAATTCTAAAAATAATAAGTTGACAAAAGTTTGTCCAAGACTTAAATATTGAAGGAACTTCCATTAAAGATTTAAAGGATAGTTTAGATAACAAACTTAAGACTATGAACACTTAGAATTAATCAAGGAGATTCTACAAATAACTTATATTTAAAAATAAACCACAAAACAAAAAAGATAAAGCCGGATGAAGTTTAGAATAGAAATTGGATGAAATAGAGTAGAAAATATTCATCTGAGGACAAATTTGGAAAATAAATAGAAGTCACGTAGGTAGATCTAAAGGTCAAATTTTAAAAGAAGTTGAATTAAAGAACAAGCTCAATTTAGAGGATGAAGTTCAGATAGTTTTTTTTAAGGCTAAACTTCATCTATTCATAACTTTGGCTAGGAAGGTTGGATAAAAGTATATTTTATATTTTTAAAGATGACGAAAGTTGATCTTTTACCTTAAGTGTCTAAATTCAGATTGTCTTCCCTTCCACTCAAAATCATATTGATTTAGCCATTAGAATAAATAGAAACAATTTTTTTCTTTGAAGCTAGGTTTTATTAGTTAATTTCAAGATTGAATATAAGCAAGAGTTGGAAAAAGATCCATTGCTTGAAATACATTGTCGTATAGAGAACATTTGCTTTGAAAAATTATAGAGATTTTGGCTGCGACTAGAAATGGCTTGGGAATAAAAAAAAGTCGTAAGATAATAAAAACAAGTGAACTTGTCACTCACTAATTCACCCTATTAATAATTAACAAAGTAATAAAGAAGATGGATATGAGTGAATTCATCATAACAAATTCACCTATTAAATTAATATAATACAAAAGTGAAAGTCGTAATTGTATCGACCTTTTGATTTGAAACGTCGAATCTTCTAAACTGCCATCGAACTACTACCTATTGACCTATTATGTATTGGCTAGCTTTAAATAGATATAAGGGTTAAGGTGTATGATAAGATCTCACAACCTTGGATGGGTAAAAATAGGACAGCCAAACTACGAGCTAACTGTCTAAAAATAGACTCCTAAACTTCAAACCCATAATGACCAACAATCGTGCCTCATCAATGAAAATAACATAAAAATTTGACTATATGGGTGATCAATTCCACTTTGTAACTACAAACACAAAATGGAATTAATTATGAATTACCGCATAGTCCACAACGAGTTTATAATTCAGAAACAAAAACAACAAACCTCCAAATATCGGCTAGAAATAACAATTAAAAGATAACAAGCCTCCAAATCAAGCTAAGAATAACAAACTACAAGCCACGATATACAAATCTTCAATCTTCTTGTCTTCAAAGTCTTCTACAATTCTTCAAATTCCAACTCCAAAGTTTCAACTCCAAAGTTCCAACTCCCAACTTCAACTTCAATCACCAAATTCTAATTTCAAACACCTAACTTCAATTCTTATTTCATTGTTGAACTTTGAATTGATGTTTTTATTTTGTCCATAGTCCAAATGAGATGCATAATAACTTTTTTTAAAACTTGTACAATTTTCTACTTCTCTTTCAAATTTCAATTCATTCTAAAACTCTATTTAACTTCTATGGCCATTCAAAGTTTTGGCCTTAAAAAAAAAAGGTAACAGACTCTTCTTTACTTTGTCACTCACAACTTAGTCATAAAAACTTCAAATACAATGAATGATAGCTTTATAAAAAGCCAATACAATTTCCTACACAATTTCCTACATCATTTCTAAAATTCATTGCAAATAACTTCACTTGTCTATTTTTTATGGTCGGTCGAAATCTCTACTCTTTTACATTGAAAGCAACAGACTTCTTTCCATTCAAACTAATTCACAACTTCAAATCAAACAAGGGACATTAATTTGAAAACTTTACACCAAGATACACAACTCCTCTAAATTTTATTTTAAAAACTTCAAATACAACACATCATGGCCTTTCAAATTTTCAAGCCTTATCAACAACAATCAGAGCGACAATCCAAAAGTGCCATCTTTTCCCTCCATCTTATCTTTTACTTAAATTACACAAGTTGAGTGAGAGTTCAACCCATATCTTAACCATGTGACTCTCTTAACATTTATTGATCATGAAAATTGACCATAAGACTTCCAATGTTACTAGAAGACAAACTACTTGAATATTTCCCATGTACTACTTTACAAATACAAAAAACACACCAAAAATAAAATGAATAACCAAAAACTAACATATGACTAATTAGAAATAAAAAAAATAGAGTTTCAATTGAAATATCACTCCATCACGATCACATTGAGATTCTTCATCTTGAAATTTAGAAAAAACCCTCTAGTTTGACATAGTATATAAATATTGAAATCCATCTAAATAATATAAATATACATATTTTTACATAATGTTTGCATTTGCAATAGGACAACACAATGGACAAACATTAAGTACTCTATAGGACAAAATTAACCAAGGAGCTAAGAACTTGATTGTACCTACAAATTTATTAAAGGTGGATAAATAAACACTCACATAAGGTGAGAGTCCAAAAATTCCTGAAATTTGGCAAAAAACCAACTAGGTAGGTTCAAACCAGGCCATGTACAAAGAGGCGATCGGAAGTATGGGTCTTGCCAACTAAATCTCGCCAAATTTTTATTACAAAAGAGCTTATCCAACTAGAAGTTGCGACTAAAGTTAAGCTATGAACTAAGCTGAGGCTACAAACTGAAGCCAAGGCTAGGACTTGAAGATAGGAGGTAGTTTGATTTTTTGGAAGAAACTCCTCGATAATGACAAAAATATTGGTAAATAAAAAATTCTTTTTTACAACTAAGAGTTAGATTAGAAAGAAAAAGAAGTATAGAAGATAGAAGAAGATGTAGAATAGAATAATCCTCACTCATAAATCCTTTCATTGTCAAAAAATTTCAATTTAGAAGTAAGGAAGAATTTCAAGTAAGGAAGAGACTTAAACTATTTCTCACAATTCAATGGTATACTATAAGAAAAAAATGTTTTTTTTACATTGGAAATTTTGTGCCTTAATGTTGATAGTGATGTAAAAAAATGTCTATATAGACGTCCAAAATTTTGCGTTGCTTGAAACATGCCATATACATCAAAAATCTTAGTGGACATCCACATATTTTGCAGCAGATGTCCAAAAAAACATGGATCAAGGTTTTAAAATTTTGCTATGTGGCTACTACCTAAGTGCCACGAGGACGCATGCAACTATATATGATTTTTTCATCCATCTCCATCAATAACATGGCATTTGATATGGAAGCGGAAAAAAGTGACGTGGCATTCTATAGCTCAAACATAGCATGCCACATCAATATAGTTTTCTATTATATAAATATTTTCATATTTTTTTGAGATGTCAATAGACATCCTAACATCTTCCAAGATGTCTTCTGCAACATTAATTTCAACCGCTATTTGCTTTTTGAAACGTCATCAACATTCATATGTTTTGCAATATCATGTTAGATGCCCATATTTCACCATGTGCATCTCCTAGAACGTTCAATATGATATAAATGATCAAAATGATGACTACTTTGATGTTAATGTATTAAGCAAAATATTCCACTATTCAACATAATGTCTATAAAAACTATCACATGTCTTACATAACATATATGTGCATGTTATAATATCCAATGCACACATAATGTCCTATACAACATATCATATATAATGTACCATACATCATATAAAATACATCCATACAAAATATACAATACTTAACATTTACATTGCATAGCTTCAAAAGCAACTCAATGTCATAATGTGGAGTAGAGAAGGTGAGATATTTATACAAGAAAGGTGGTAAGAGGTATGACAAACTATATAGGATATATAAAATCCGAAATTCTATTATAATAAAATTTAAGACTATGTTTAGGCATAGTAGACTGACTTTTTCAGAAAACTTTGAATTTAAGAAAGTTGGAAAATCAAACAATATTTCATTTCCAAAAGATTCATTTGAAATTCCAATCTTCAAATCAAAAGTTATGGATAAATTTTCAAAAGAGAGATCGGAAGGACCATCTTCTTTGACATTTTCTAACATCCTTTCTAAATTTTCTTCATCCTCATTATATATGGCATACATGAAAATATATTAAAAAAAATGGTTCTCTTGAAGTGATTTAAATGTTGATTGAATTATTTGTTTCTATTGTCTCAATTTCTCTATAAACATCATAGTTGCACGTCAATGTAATGGAAGTCATGTCTTTTCTTATTACATTGCCATATACAATATTGCAACAAACATGTTGGTATTGTTCACAAAATTCATGTTTGAGACATTTGTACTAGTGAAGTTGTGTGTAACATCATTTCAAGTGTTGTACGTTGAAACAAGGTTTGGTAATGTCCTCCAATTGTTCAACATTATCATAAAAAAAGTAGAGCACTTACTTCTACTTACTGCAATAATTCATGTTCTTTTGTAGCTTTTTTTTTGTCACTCAAGGAGGTTACTTTGTGAAAAGCAAAGAACTACTTGAATTAAAGTATAGGATGCATTTTATTCCTAAAAAGAAAAAGTTATAAATGATTTGGATGTATTTTAGCTTGGATTTAATTCCTGAAACATTGTTTTATAAAATAGGGTATTGAAAAATCTCTTGATTTAAAAAGAATTGATATGAATTAGTGAGACTAAAATCAAAAAAGAAAAAAATAAATTTTATGATGAATATAATCCTTCTAATAGAGAAATGAAAAATAATATATTTTAAAACCATTGAACACTTTGGATATTATAGCTAGATGCATTGGATTTCAGGCACTTTTTATTTATTGATACCAACAAAATCAAATGGATTAAAGTAGAAATTAACTATACAATTATATTTTCAATTGGAGTAGGGATATTTTGTCAAAATTAAAAAAATCATTCAATAGTAGAATTAGAAGATCAAAGTATGTATTTGAACCAAATTATGCAGTCATTCAAAAATGAGATTTTCGAGGATGTGTGACTTTAGAGTTAAATAGAATTTTGATTCATCAATTTTTGACATCCTTACGTCTTCACTCCTACCATTTATATCAAGAATAATAAGCTGACACATAATTATTGTGAAGTTTATAAGGGAAAAGTGACTTTTGAGTCAAATAGAAATTTGATCAAAGAAATTTAGCAATGTCAATGTATCATGTTTCTATTGCAAACATAATTCAAACAAACAAATCAAAATAATATTATCAAATATAAAAAAATATAACATAGGAAGTTAGTTGTATTTGTAAATATTTACTACATTTTCAAATATGTACAATATTTTGTATTTTGTTGACAAGTATTTTGATAATTAGAGAGTTCTAAATTGCTTATTAAATTGTTTGAAAAACTTATTATAAATTTGAGTGTTTACAAGCTGGGAGTTTATAGTTCCAAATTTTATAACTTTGGGGCCTATAAAACATAAAATAATGACCTTGACACACCAACATCTTCAAATTAAATATTTTCATGAGTGTAATATGAAATGTTGATTAGATAATAATGTAATGAAAACTCCACCAGTAGGAAACAATTTATCAAAAGGAAAGTCTAAAAGGCATAACATAAATTTCTATATATTTACCCTTAAACGTTGAAGGATTGACCCTCAAAATCATCCTTTTATATTACCATGTGAATCACCAGTCTTCAAAATTGCAAAATAATCATTGCACGTCAAACTACTGTAGATGATCTTTCCTTTCCAAAACCAATTTTCAAAATGAATAGTTGCACTTTTGTCCTATATAATTTGATTTCATGTCATCCATTGGACACAAAATGTCCACCTCGACGTTCAAGTATTAACCCCTCACTGCCCAACGGAACGGAAAGTATCCTCACAAAGTTTCAAACCAAATTCAAAGTGTTGTAACTTTTGCACCCAACGTCTAAATTCAATAAAATGTGTTGGAAAAGTTTCACTCTCTTTTCTGGTTTATATGGTAAAATTTTCAGATCAATGCAAGCTGCATTGATTTCTTGAAAGTCAATTGAAGTTCACAGGTTCAATTTGAGTCCACCAAACTACATTTGATGGCTGAAACTTTTCGGGGTTGAATCTCCTTCATCCAATGTTTGTTTTCAATCAAACTTGTTGGATTATGTTTTCCTTAAAGTCTAGTTATTGGGGTAAAATTTTCATGTAAATCCAAGTTTTTTTGATTGTTTGGGAGCAATTCGAAGTTCAAAATCTGACATTTTTGAATTACAATGAACTTCGGCAGTTTGTTTCTTTTCCATACAATGTCCGTTTCCAATAAATTTTTTTGGGACAGTTGCACATACTAGTCTAGTTTGTGTGGCTAAAATTTCATATCAATCCAAGAAGTTATGAGGGACTGAGAAGCATTTTAGTAGAAGGAGGTTCAGCCTTAGATGTGTTTTCTACAACTTTTCTTGCCTATTTTTTGACATTTGCAAGCCATTTTGCAAACACATTGAGTCAATTCATTGATATTTTTTTCACAAATGTGTTTTTATGTTGGTTTTGAATAACTTTATAGTTTTAAACTTTTTCATTTAAGTAAGTTTAGAAATCAAATTTCACCTCCAAGTGTGTTGCTAGGAAAATTTCAGCATCTTTTTTCAACACTAAAACATTATAATCTTTCAATCTATACAATCAAATGACTCCAAATTTGATTCACATCATCTACAACATGTTCACTACAAGATTGTACAGTTAAAATCTTTATAACTTAGTGACATTTACATCTACATTGCTTCAAAAGTATTGATGTTTTGGAACCCAAAATGGCCTTGGGCAGTGAGGGTAAAAGAGTGAAAATTGTATTAAAAATATGCATTTCAAGGGTCAAAACACTATCTACAAGCTCGTCTTATCCTTTCATGTGCTACACTTTCATTGGCCAAATCCTCCCAATCTATTCACTTTGTTGTCGCAACACCCAACTGATAACCACCTAAGCTTTGGGAATTTATTTAGAATTGTAGTAGCTTGTTATGTAAATGTAATTGCACACAACCAACACCCACCTATGCTTTGGGAATTTAAAAAAAAATTGTAGTTGTTTGTTATGTAAATCTAATCACCCATAAAGATGGACACCTTGATTCTTCAAAAAATCATTTCAAATACAACTTGATCTAAATATTTTTAATAATAGAAAATATCCTTTAAAACACGAAGTGACCACATTCTAGTTGATCCGAAAGTTAAAGGTTAAATGCATTGATTAATCAATTATTGTTTATTTCATATTGCATTTGAGTTTGATTCTAATTTTGTATTTTGAACATTGTATGTTTTTATGCTAAAAATTCATCCTAAAATACTTCATTATCAAACAAAATAAAATTCCTATAGTTTATAAAGACTATAGTGTGCCAAAAATGAAGCTAGATTTCTCCTTATAATTATTTATAGGGTGCTTAAAATTAAGACCTAGAAGCGTTTTACTACTAAAACTGTTCCTTAAAATAACAGTTACTAAGTAAATAGCACCAAACAAATATTTTGATTAACGCACATGGTTACAATATTTCAAAAAAAAATAACTCCCCGAATTCAATGGTTGTTTCATACATCTTGAATTAAAATGAGTGCCTAGCTATTATAAAAATGGGCAAAGTCTTTCAAAGACTATACGAAAAAGAAATAAGAGAGGATGACATTTAAAATGGTCGTAGATGAAGAAGTCAACATGGCAATTTCTAATGCCTTTGCCTGCTGTTGTTATAAGAAGATGTTCTTAATTTCCTGTTCAAGCTATGCACTCTTAAACAGAGCACTTGATCATATGAGGAAAAGGAACATTTGACTATAAACGTGTTTGATTCCTTGTCAAATTGACATCTCTCAAAACATTTATAGGTCTCTAAAAATATTTTCTAAAATGTCATACTGAAACATTGTAACGTTACAACAGACATCACAAACATTGTGATGTGTACTAAGACATTTGAAAAACATTTGCACATTTTGTTGGCATTTCTAAACAACCTCAAAAAATATATGAGACACACCAAAGCTTTAGGCTTCTAAATTAGAACCTTAATGAGGACCAGACTTGAAATAAAGCCTTGGACTCTAATATGCAAACTTTGACACCTCTATGAGACCAAACATTAGAAAATTGGATCCCTAAACTTTGATTTGCAAACTTAGGCACGCTTGTGAGGCCATAATTTAGAATATTGGAGCCCTAAACTTTAATTTGCCAATGTAAACAATATCACATGTGAGGCCACATGTATGTATGCACAAATCATGGTACCTCCCTTTTTTTATTTAGCTACCTACATGTGAGCCCTTTTCTACCCACCCTTGGTAAACAAGCAAAGACAACTAGGTTCTTGGATTTTGAGTTCTATCCTATGGGTGTCCTAACATTGGTCCATTGTACCTTTCAAGCAATGGATCTTTTTTAGAATTCCTACTCCTATGATCTTATAAAATTCCTTATTTCCTAACTTTTCCCTATAGATGGTCAAGTATTATTTTATAATTTCTAAATGAATTCCCTTTCCCGTTCCTTGAGTTCTGAGCTTTGTTTAAACAATTTACTATTTTGGACACTTGAAGTTGGTTTCTTGTAAATCTTAGTTTATACTATCTAGAATGATAAAAAAAACCCTCTAACTTTGGACTTCTCCAGCAGAAGTTATTAAGGGATGAAGTTTGACCGCTAAATGGTCCTTCAAACTTCATCCATTGTTTTCTACTAAACTATAATTGAAAATTTACTTTTATCTTTTCTTCCACCTTCCTAATCATTTACCCTATTCAAGTTTCTCTTCTTACCCCCTTTGGATGAAATGGACTAATTTTCATCCAATATGACTCCTAACTTCATCCGCTAATATCTTTGTTAGTTTATCTCAAAATTCTAAATGTAATATGGTTTTGGAAACCTCTAAACATATTATACACTATGAACCACTTGACTTTAGGTAAAAATCTAATTTTGGTGCCTTGACTTGTCTTTGAACCTATAGCTGTGTAGTAAAACTACCTATCTTTGAAAATTTAAAAAGAAAGGAAGAGTTAATCACTTACCTCGAGAGTAGGATCGTCATTAAGGTCGTGATACAACCCTTCATATTCCTCCTTGGTTGCCATCCTTCTTCTTTTTTTGATAATTTTTCCCTTGGCTTGGAAGCAAAAGAAAATTACAAAGTTTCTAATTTCCTTTAGACTACTCCACCTTCCCTTTCTCTTCCATTTCTTTCCCTTCTATTCTTCCCCTTTTCCTTCTACTATTCCTCCATTATTTTATGCTAAGGTTGACTTTGGCCTATTAGAATATTATCTCTATGTCTTCCACAATGATTGCCTATTCTTCCTTGATCCCTTTATCTAATGTCACTTATTGGATTGCCCCTTCTAATGGTTGAATTTTCCCCTTGGGATTTCTAACTAATCCTATCTACTTCTAATTTTTCTTTAAATATCTAACATTCCTCCATCAGTTGTATCATTTTCTTTAGTATTTGTTGAGTTTTGACTAACCTTTATGGTCTCTCCCTACTCCTTGAGGTATACACCTTAATTAGGGTTTTGTGGTTCTTCTTAACCCTTTAAACCTCCCTTGTACCTGCTAAGGAGGAGTTATGAGCTATTGGATGCAAGGTTGTTGGATTGCAAGGCTGCCACTGGATGTCGGGTATATTGGATTGGCGTCCTTTGGATCACTGGGTCATTGATTTGGTTGCCACTAGGATGTCGAGATGAGTACTAAATTAGCCCCTTCTAGGTTGATGGTTGGGTTGCCATTAGGTTTATCGAGGTGAATACCAAGTTGGTTCTCTTTGGGGTGCCAAGTATATCGGTTGGGCTGCCTTAGGTGCCGGGTATATTAGTTGGGCTACCTTCAATGCCGAGTATATTAGTTGGGCTGCCTCAGGATTGGGGATAAATATTGGATTGACCTCCTCTAGGGTCGCTGGGTCGCTGGTTGGCTAACTTTGAGTGTCGGGATGAATACTAGGTGGCCTCCTCTAGGGTTGTTGGTTGGATTGCCTCGCGGTCGGGGTAAATACTAGGTTGGTCTTTCTTGGGGTGCAAGTATACTAGTTGGGCTACTTTGGACATCGGGATAAATATTAGATTGACCTCCTCTAGGTTGCTGGTTTGGCTCTCACTGGGGTATCGGATATACTTGGTTGGGCTACCTTGGGGTATTGAGGTGAATACTAGGTGGCTTCCTTTAGGGTTGTTGGATCATTGGTTGGACTGCCACTAGGGTATTGGGATGAATGCTGAATTGGTCATTTTTTAGGTGCCGTGTATATTGGTTAGGTTGCCATGGATGTGGAGTATACTTGGTTGGGTTGCCTTGGGGTGTTAGAGTGAATACTAGGTGGCTTCCTCTAGGGTCGTTGGGTTGTTGATTGGGTTGCCACTAGGGTGTTGGGGTAAATGTTGGGTTGATTCTCTTCTGAGTGCCATGTATACTAGTTGGGTTGCCTTCACGTGTCCGAGTGAATATTGTTTTTTCCTTTCTCAATACTACAATGGCTAGGTTGTATCTAGGACACCAATCTAACCTCAAAACTCGTATGTCATTAACTCTTTTGGATGCTAAACTTGGACTTTCAAACTTACATTTTAGAATCTAAACTTGGAATGCTAACCAACTTAACTTTTAACTTAAAATGATCCTTTTCACTCTGAAGATCAAATCTCCATTGTAAGACTAGTGAGGTTCTAATTTTCCAACAAGACAAGCCTATGTGGTAGTATGTATTGCTATAACACAATGTTAGTTTGTAACCACGTAGGACAAGTTTGTACACCATACATCCAAATCTAGGAGATTTCACCCAAAGGGAATTCCTGCTTAGTATTAGAGAGATTACAATCACAAACTAGAAACCTCCCAAAGTGGCATCACCAAGATATAGTGAGAGGTTCTAGGTTTTGTACACAACAACAATAGTTTGAACAAACAATTGACAATGGTTAGAAAGTCACACAAGCTCATATTGGAAGGGACCCCAATGTCCTCCAAAGAGACCTACGAAAGTATCAACAAGGGAGCTAAAAATGCTCTAAAAACAAGGAAAGATTGGCAACATGCCCCAAATTGGCTAGAAATCCAAATTAATGAACCCAATAATGTAACAAAGGTTCAAACATGAACCAGAAGGGGTGTTTTGGGAGAGAAATGAAAGCCCCTAAATACCTTTCAAGGACCTCATCACTCTCCAATTTCCTACTAGGTAACCTTATTACATAAGATTTTGAATCTAATCCTTTCAATTTGGACTTTTATTTGGACCTAATTTTTAACTTTTGGAGAAATGTTCCAAATGGCAAACTGATTGTGCTAATAGCTTTAAAACGCCATTTTTAGTCTAAAGGGCGCTTCACACATGGACTAACCAAGTCGAGAGGCCATGGGAGTTCATGGCCAAACTTTGGACGAGAATCCAAAGAAATGGGCAATAAATGAACAATTCGACGGACTTTCAATTAAAGTTTGGGTCGCCACAAAGTGGCAACCCAAACTTTGGTCAAGAGTCCATCATGAGGCCATTGCCACGTAGGAACTTGGGCTTCCATGTAAGCACTTTGGAGGGCGATGGACTTTGGATTGTACCGCCTTGTGTAAAGGGTCGAGAGGCCAAAGTCAGGATTTTCTGAAATTTGATTGGTAGAGGCCGACGGACTCTCAACCTTGGGCCCATGTGTGAAGCAGTCCTAAAAAACCCTCTACCTCATTTTCCAACCTCAAAAACCTAAAGAATCATAGTATTGACTAAAAACTCAAAATGAGTAAAAACCCAAGTTTTGGAATTTTCACTATCTAACAAAAGTAACTAGTCTAAGTTGCTAAGTAGATTCAAGGGAGTAAGAAAAGACCCTAAGTTTGTTTTATTCTGATGTTGTGTACTCCCCATACGCTGGTCAACTCTGCACTTGATTCTCAAATTTGTCAGTTTCGGAGGATCTTGCTAATTTTGGCATCTCTTGCTATTGGGATGTCCCAAAACTTGTCAGAGCGCTTTATAAATATAAAAGAAGCTATACTAATTTTTAGTGAGATTTTACCGCACTCATAATAATTTCCACGATGTTACCATGTTGAATTTGGGTGGTTAACTACTTGAAAAAAGATCTAGGATGATCAGAAAAAATCAAGACTTTTGAAGGAACCTCTCATGGAATTCCTCAAGAGATGTGCAAGTTTACATTCTTACCTTGCACATGTAGAAAAAGAGTACAAATACCACTACCTCCTTTAATTTCTAGAGAACAAGGAATCTTCCACAAAAAAAAGAATCTTGGCCAAGCAATTGCGTCGTCAGCCTCCTAGTATGACTCCTGCTTCAAATCATTGTACTTAGGATACACATGCCCTTTGATGCTCTAGTTTGAATTTCTTTACTTGTAAATTAACATTTGAGGTTTCTACTGCTTCATCGATGGAATGGAAAAACTGAAACCTATTACAAGAAATCTATTATAGGATTTTCACAAGATTCCCTCAGACCAATTTTAGCCAATTTGTGTCTCATTGCATGGATAGGTATAGATAATCGGACAGTTTCTACTTAACACATTTACTATGTACAAAAGATGGGTCTCTACCCTATTTACATGCGAGTTTGGGTTGTATTTGTATAAAATTAGGCATAAAGTGACTAGGAGGCGTATTGGTATGTGTAATACAAGTTTCAGTCCAACACACATTTCCAATCTTTTCACATTTAAAACCATACTCAAAAACTATAGGAAATTAGAAAAATAAAAATTGAGTTCCAGATGACGAAACCAGAACTTACACTATACTATAAGAAACCCAAGTTTTTTTTTACATTAGATCGTAAACGTGGCATGTTTTTGCAAGCACGAAGATGTTCAAAATTGAGAAGTAATGGGTGGCAGAATTGGAATGGACATTGAAGTGAACGTGTTCATGTCAATGGAAAACAATGTGATGTTAGGAAAAATAAGTATGTTTTGTGAGACATCCAATAAAACATTGACATATTTTTTGTGACATCAAAAAAATGTAATTGTGCCATGTAAGCAAAAGTTTATGGTTTGATTATGGGTAAATTTGTAGAAGTTACTTAGAGCTGAGATAAAACATTGACCAAATGTGGAAAAAAACAAGGTAAAAGCAGCCACATGTTAGTTTTTGCAAACAAAAAATGGCATATAATGTGGCATTTAGAGAAGATGACGTCAATACACTGATACAATTTGAGAATGAAATTTTTTTTTTGACATTGACGAAAACAATAATTGAGACTTCAAGATGTTTTTTAAGCATCAATTGAGACATTAACTAAAATGTCAAAATGTTTTATGAGACATTAACCAAGATGTTAAGTAAGATGTTCAAATGTTTTTTTACACATCAACTATGACACAATCGTGTTTATGAAGATGCTCATGTCTAAAATTATATTTTTCATACAACTCAAAGTTTTTTAAATCCCATATAGTTTGTCTTCCCTCTTACCACCTACTTGTATAAATAGCCTTGTTTTCTCAAGTCAATATATTCATAGTAATTGACTTATCAAGCTAAATATGATATATTGTGTATGACATATATATTGTATATATTGTATTTTTTTATGGTCTATATATTATGCATGGTATGTATATGTCTAAGTTGACGTCATAAAATGTTTGAACATCTAAATTGATGTCTTAAAAACATCTAGATGTTTAAGTTGATGTCTCAAAAAACTAAACATGTTTATCAAGTATATCCATTATGTTTTCATATCTCCATAGGAATATTGTAATAAATGGTCGATGCTAAATGATGTTCAATTAAATTATTCTCATGTCACTATTATTGAGGTCCAAAAAAATAGAAGCTTGTTACAGTAATTGTCCAAATTGACAAGATCCAAGACCGAATGCACTAATGACATCAACAAAGGCCCAAATGAAAAATTGTTGATATGGCACCGACGAAGAGGCTAAGTGGCAACCAAATGGCAACTTTTCTAGCATTTGAAGCCCATGTTTTTGGTGACATCCTCCAAAATTTCCTTGAAATTAAACTATGTTTCTTTTTTTTAATTTTCATGTTTTTTGGCATGTCCAACTTGATGCATTTCTTTAAACATCCTTGTTAACATTGGTAACATTTAAATTCACATACTCATCATGTTTTTTTTGCTTGTCACAAAAAATATGGGCTTCTTATAGTGTTACTACTTAATTTGACTTATTTAGATTGACCTACTAATATGTGGTTGATCCAATGGGTAGGCAATTAGTCTCCTCTATTTGGGTTTTAAGATCCATGCGAGCTTCCATTTCATCACCCACTAGGAGCCTTTTTTAGTTTTGTTATTTTGAGTGTAAATTTATTATACAAAAAGTCTTAAAAAGAGTGTAAATCAAAATAGGTATGTTACATGTCATTATAGCATTTGGTCCTAAATAGAGTATTTTCCCTAAATTAAATCCAAATCTCGCATATTAATAGGGTAGAAACCTGAAAATTATACACATTACACTTATTTAGTAGAAATTGCCCAAATTGCCTAAACCTATCTAGCCTATGATAAAATATGGCTAAATCAATCCAAAGGAACATGTGTGAGAATTCTAAGTCAATTCCCAGAGAGAAGTTTTAGTTTCCTATTTCATTTTGTAAATTAGTAGAAACCCCAATTATTAATCTACAAATGAAAAAAAATCAAGATGAACCGGTAGAGGGCATCTACAATCTAAGTATGAAGTTTCTAGATAGAAATCACACTAGGAATCCAATGACAAAATTGGTTTGTCAAGATTTCTCTTGTGTAAAAGATTCCATATTTACCAAAAATTAAAGGAGATAGTGGGATTTGATTCTCATCTTTGAAATGTGCAAAGTAAGAATATGAGATTATGCATCTTTTGTAAAATTTTATTAGGGGTTTCACAAAAAGGTCTAGAATTGTTTGATAGTCAAAAGATGTTCTTCTGGATGATCAACCATCAAAATTTACAATGAAAAATTTGTAGAAATTATCTTGGGTGCAATGATGCTAGTGAAATCTCACCAAAAATTAAACTAGCTTCTTTTTTGTTTATAAGATGCTCCAACAAGTTTTAAGACATTTAGTTAGCCAAAAGTCCCAAACTTCACAAGATCCTCCAAATATCAGTGAAATTAAAGATTACAATGGAGTTGACTAGCATTTAGGGAGCGCATGAAATTGGAATGGAGCTCAAGTTAGGTCTTTTCTTACTTCTTGACACCTACTAAAGAGTCTAAGCTAGTTACATTTCATAGAAAAATCAGACTCCAAAAAGTTGGATTTTCAATGCTTTTTGATTTTGAGTTAGGGCTAGATTTTGATGAAACATTGGCAATAGAAAAAGAAGTGGGGGGGTTCTAGGACAAAAAAATGGCCTTCTAAATTCAATGGCATAGTCTATTTGTAATTTGAAGTCTTTTTCCAAAATTTAAAGTTTATGACTAATGTAGAAAGTCAAAAGTGGAAATTTAGAATGAAAATCCTAAATGATAAGATTACCACATTGAAAAAGAGAGGTAGAGAGTGAACTTAGAAGAGTACATAAGTGCACTCAATTTCCTCTCCAAACACCCCTTGTAGCTATTTTTTGGCTTATTAACACACTGGTCCATTTAATTGGAGTATTCAACCATTTTTTGATCAAAGTTGTGTGTTTTTTTGAGAATTTTTAGCCACAATTGTTGCTAATTCTATAAGTTTTGAAGGACTTAATGGTCCCTTTAAATTTTACTAATTCATTTTAAGTTGTATTTTTGAATTTTACTAACTTTTGTACGTGTTGTACAAGTTTTTGTTGAATTGTTGTTGTATTTTGTTTCATTTTGTATACTAATCCTAAAGTATATCCTTTTATTCATTGGTGATGTCGCTTAGGGAGGGGGGGGGGGGGGGGTAGTGTCATTTTTCTTTGAATTTTGTACTAACGCCATATACACTAACTTGTGTTGTGTTTTTGAGTTGATTTTTCATACTAATTTTGTACTAACATGTTATATTGTGTTGTTACCTATACTAAACTTGTCCAAATTTTTTAATAGTTTTCCCATAATGAAGCTTTGACCTCATAGGTTTTTAGAATTTGTTAGAACTTTAGAATTTATCAAAACCACGGCAAAGCTTTGACCTCATAGGTTTTGGAATATGTTAGAAGTTTGGAATTTATCAAAACTATAGCAAAGCTTTGACCTCATAGGTTTAGAATTTGTTAGAAATTTAGAGTTTATCAAAACCATGATGAAGATTTAATCCTACAAGTCCTACAGCTTTAATCTAGGAACTCAACAAAACCAATGTCACACATTTTTATGATTTCCAACACAATTTTCTTCTAGTGTTACTTCTTCTTTATAGAATGGTCAAAATCAATGACCTCTTTTAAATTCCATCGGAGCGGGAATCATTTAAGTAAAAGAAAATTTAGACAAATTGATTTCATCTTTGAGCCTTTAACATATTTTTATTCTAAGAATACCTCTCACTAATCTTCAATTGCATGTCTTTTGTTTCACTAGAATTTTATCTACATGATGCAAATGTAACTTTTTAACAATTCTCTCAAAATGGATGGTGACCTCTACATGGGTCAATTGTATTAATTTCTAGAGCTAACTAGACCATTTTCATCATGAACCACTAACTCTCGCAAAGCTATATTTTGCCACATGCACTCAAAGGATTGATCTTGGTTACATTCTAATTTAGAGATCTCACTACTATTTTGGCCAACAACGCCTAATCATCTCTCAAATTTGTAATTGATTCTTTAGATACCTAACTTAGACACTAGAAGTAGAGAATGGAAGTATTTTAAGCACTTCAAAATTTCTAGGAATAAATCACCATATTAATAGGGACTTCTACCAATTATGGTGTAAACACTCTTTTTATGACTTTTTAGATATAAATTCTATTAAAATTAATCAAAAGCAAAAAATAAAATAAAATCTTGAGATTAAGGTGACAAGTCTAGGGCTCACACTTAGACCAAACATTTTGGAAACAAGAAAAACAAAGTTGATTGAAACCAATTGCTTGGAAGAACATGCTTTGTGAAGATGGAGAGTAGGTAGGTAAGCCAATCAATCTTAGTTTGTATTTTTTTTTTTGAATTTGTAGTTGATAGTGTTAAACATATCAATTAAGAAATAGATTATAATAATATGTCTTACATTATACATTCATACTGGCATGGTTTGGGTTGTTGAATGATGACACTTAGACACTATGTTCTTCTTCACTCATTTATAATTCTATCTATTCCATTTGATGTCATATGATTTCTTATATTATAAACAATCATCATGTTTTTTAATCTTAGTCACATTTTTATTTTCTTTCATATTGTTATTCTATACAAATAATGCTTTTTTAGGTTTGTAATGCCATATTCTTAAACACTAAACTTGTTTTTACATTTGCCTATTACCATGTGTTTATATTTACAATTTTTTGTTCGGTGTAAATGAGTAATTTCTTCACTTACATTAAATTCAAAGATGTCAAATGATAATCACCAAAAACTTATTGTAATTGACAACTAGTGTTCATGTTGACATTTAATGTTGGTTACATTAGTATACTAAAATTTGTATTTGGTGTAACTGTAGAAGGATATTGGAACCAAATTTGGATTTACCCAACTAGTATAGTTCGTTCCAGAGGAGGCTATTTAAATAGGATTGTTTCTAAATTGAATCTAAATTAATTCCTAATGAGTCATTGCAACATGGTATTTCGAAGAAAATAAAGCTCCTTAAACCAACTACATGTATGTTTTCCTCATATGATAGCTAATTACACAATTTGCCACTCCACTCTTAATGGCCACAAAGGTAAGAAATGCTCCCAATTTGTATCTTTAATTATCTTATTTATTATGCTTGAATTCCTTTATCTTTATCTTCCAGCAACTTGGGTCTTTATCTTTCCAACTGGGACCTTCATCGGCCACTGGGCGCTTGCTTCCGACTTGGATACTGGACTGCTCCAGAACTGCCGCAAGGCAGTCTGGATCCTTACCCCCTATTTGGTATTCGACCAACTCACAGACATTCCAACTCGGCAATCGATTTCAGCCAGACTCTCTACAATGCTCCAAATTGGTTTCGTCCACACATTCTCAATTACCCAATAATATCCATATCAAATCACAACGAAAAATTACTCAACAAATTCACAATTGGGTTGCCCCAAATTACTACAACGACACTCAACACACACAAGAAGACAACTTGTAAATCAATTCCATTATATTCATCATGCCAAGTTGGCGAACAAAATCACCGTTACAAATTGTTATTTTCAATTGTTCATGCTCACCAAAATCACTCTAATCTCTTCTGCTCGCAGCCGAACAAATAATTCCGATTAGGCCCGTAACATCTCAATCCTATATAGCAATTAAATTCACATGTAATTTCACACTCTTGCACTAATCTGCCTGATTTGACATTTCAACCACTATTCTCCTGATTTGTACTCATCTTTTCTACACATTATAATCCAAGTTCAAATCTAATCTAGATTTCTGCACCAACTCGGAATCCCTTGCATTCACTGCATCTCACTTCCTTAAAGCACACACTTCCATAAATTTCTCATAATGTACGCACCAAATCATCACCCGATTTGGTAAATCTTCAACATCATCTTTCCACTTTCACATCTGCATCAACATTCACTGCCAACCACACTCCGACTAGGACCGACTCTTCACTCTGACTCGACACCAGACCGTGCACTCACAAATTCCAACTCGGAATTCACACACACACACACAAGAACACGAATAGAAAACACAAAAAAAACGAAAATACACAGCCTGCACCGACTGGGACTCGCACTGGACTTCGCTCAAACAGTGGGTAAAAGAAACGCCAGCAAAAACAACCCAAATAGGCACCAAAGACGACGACTTGCAACTGCCCAACCAACTCGGCAACTTCAACTGGAACAACTGACATCCTACTTGGACCCCGCACACCTTCCGACTTGCCAACTCAGACTCGGACACATCATCCTAATAGGCAAACAGACCATCAACCAATTTGAAACCTGCTGACTTGGATTCCAAACCACCCTAATTGACCCCTCCAACTCCGAATTGGACACCATTCAATGCTCTAAATCAACCAAAATAGCACTCTAAATTAACCAACTGTTTGCAACAAATTGCAAATTACACTCCAATTTGTACAGAATAAACCAAAAATTCACTTCCTGTTCAACTATCTACAGTAACCTACACTAATGGATTAAAAAGTGCTGTAAATTCTTATTCTTAATGAATGTTTCTATCAACTATGTTTATTAAGATCCTCTTCTTCATATAGTATTAATATCTATATTTTCAATAAAAATATCCATCTTTTGGAAAAAAATTATAGCCTTGAGTAAGTAGTTAGTATAAATGACACTAAATATAGTTTTTAATGTATAATTGTTGTCAATTAGTATTTGGATTTGTAATTAGTGTTGCAAATACTAATTTTCATCATTAGTATAGTTTTCATGCCATGTTTTATTTTTTTGCATCCTTTAAGTATATATTTGAAATAACAATAGAATACATTATACCATTCCAAATCAAGTGAGTCCATACACATTCAATTTTTTAATCAACTTATATGTCCAAGGTTTAGAATAAGAGATCACAAGTTGATCATGCAAAACAGAGTGCATCATATCTGACATGATTGATAATTTCAACCTTGCAAATCCAAACACTAGTGGAAACATGTTTTGCATAGACCAAAGAAAATGAACAACACGAGACCCAAAACGAGTCTAACCCGTCATGTAGATATTTTGGTCGGAAATTCCACGGTCTACCCGACAATGTTTGTACTCAAAAATGTACATCCAATTTCAAAACCCTATTAACAATACAAGACTCTTTCACCTAATCCATCCATCATGTGACGGAGCTTGGAATAGCAAACAAACTTAAACACGAAACTCCATGAACTCTTCTATACAATTATCAACTATATAACTATACTACTATAAAAGTTTGTTTGCTATTCAAAAACTCTACTCTCTATAAGATTGTTTACTCCTTCCACATAAACTGTGAGTAGTGTAAAAATTTGAGTGGTCCTAGATCATTGCACTGAAGTTATTCTTTGCGTGTCATCTTCTTTTCCAATTTGTTGAATGAAGAGAAAACAACAAATTTAAAAAAAAATTTAAAATCCCACTCCATGGTAGTACACCATTATCATGTGTACTTTAAGCCTTTCATGATTACTGGTTTTATATTTGTGGTGGCAAAAGTTGGCCCAAAAGGATGACTTTCTTTCCGAAAGAAAATGGACCATTGACTGACGAGATTGCAGCATGGTATGTTCGGGGACGGGGGGTGGGACAGGGCGGGGCCTTTGGGGTTCACGGGGTCAAGGTTTCTCCAGGTCAAGATTTATCTGGATTTGGTTTTGTTCTGTTACTATTGCGACTTCACTCAATCAAGTGTTTTTTTCACTGTTTGGCCAATTGGGTCTCTGGCCTCTCTCCCGGGCCCTTGGCCGGACAAGCAGTAAGAATGTGCGGTCGGCTGGAAACCGCCATCATCACTCCTCCCACGGACCACGGACCATGGACGGACGGACGGACGGCAGAGGTCCAGTCCCCAATTGCAAACCGATTGCAGCCACAACAATGAAAGCCGCTTTTCTATCTTAATGGCTTGAGCTTGGTTGGTCCCATTCTGCCACTGCATTGTCAGCAGCAGGAGCTGCGAGAGAAGGGAGTACCCCCAATTTAAAAGTGCAAAGACATCATCAACTCCAAAGTCCACTTGTAACTGTTATGGATGCTTGCCTTGTGTACTACCACGCTGAAAAAAGTGCTCCACTTCAACAACGCCACATCATGACTTGACAAAAAAAGGAGACCGGTGTCACACAAGGTAGGGGGGAGACCCTTTCCGGTGGAATTGGAAAAAAAATGGTCACAATTTTCTTTTTCTTTCTTGAAACATGAGGGCAATTAAAATGGTCACAATTTTTTTTTTAAGTGGAATAAAATCCACCGAATGTTTTTTTTAATAGTTCATAATTTTGTTTAAAAGCAAAAAAAATTGTTTAGAATGTCAAAATCATAATTTTAACCCCTAAAGGACCAAGCTGCATTTTTTAGCAACATAGAAATTTTGGACAAGTGCGTGTGACTAAAGATTTCCATGTTTTGGGCCCAAATTTGAAGAGAAGGTGTGGATGAGGAATATCTTTCATGTGCATTAAATTTCAAGACATTTAGAAATATGAGTAAAAAGTTGTTGCCTAATATGTAGTTTGTTTCTCAACTTGGGTAGTCCGGGCAGGTTTGAAAAAATTATTATTCATAGAAACAAAAATTTGAAATTGATTTTCTAGATTTATGTATACATTGAAAGCTTTGAATCATTCCATTTTGGCCAATGAGTCAAAAGTTATGAGGTGTTTTAGTTTGTAGGCAATTATGGATTCTCTACCCTAAAATAAACTTGGAAGTCTTTTATTGAACTCAATTTTCAATATTTTGGAAAATAAATAAAAACATTAGGTGAAGATTTTTTATTACAACATTAAAACCATTGGGATTGGCATTTTTCAATTTCATAAAGAAATTATTAACAATTTATTATTTCAAATCATTCTGTACATCTTTTTACTTACTATTTTTTTCCTATATGTTGTACAATTTCAAATGATTTGAAAATTTTCAAACATATAGCCAACATGCCTTGAAGAATGAATCCAAAGAGTTGCAATCATTTTGAACATTTTTTCATACAAATGTGACCTTGTGAAGTGCAATTGTCCAATTTTTTGTTGGGACAAAAAAATGATTTTTGTCACTTCAAATGCTAATATGTTGCAATTTATACAGTGGAAATTTCTGAAATTTTTTCCACATCTTTTCAAACTAGTGTACTACAAGATCCTACGGTTACATATGTCCAAAAATGTTTCTTTCTAAAATTTGAAACTTATACAAGAAATGTCAATTTTGGAGCATTTTTGATGAAAATATAGTCAAGGAACTTTAAAGTTAAGGGGGAAAATTGTAAAGTATAAAAATAATGTATCGATTTTTTGATAAACTATCCTGTACAAAAAAAATTAACTAACATGTCTTGAACTTTAGCATCAATAAAATGTTTTGAACTAAAATATCTTGAATTATAGCATCAATAAAGTTGCCAAAAAATAATGGATGACAAACATCCTTTCTTCAATATTCACAAAGTCTGGTTGTCTTTTTCCAAAGGACACAAGATGTCCTCAGCATTCTTCCAGGGTTAAGTTGGTTTTGTATTGCTAAAATATGGTCCAATCATATTAACCTGTTAGTCAGCCAATTTCTTCTTCATCATTCTTGACCTGTTTATTAATTCTTTAGTACCTAATAAATGAACTATGGAATGTTTTTGCCTCTTAGATTGTGTTGGAGACAATGGAGAGAACTTCCAACCCTTTTGCAGAACACTATGATGATGGCAAGTTGGCAACTGCAATCTTCCAAAAAAGTTTTTTTTTTTACCATAATTTATTATTATAACTCAATAAAGGTATAATATTTTCAGTGAAAAATCTTCTTTTTTCTATTTCTTGCGATGGCTCTTCCATGAGAGTGTTTTTCAAATACAAATATGATATGTATCCAATTATTAAAATTGATCTTTGTGAGGATCAGATAAAATATGGTACTCAGATCCAAATGTGCAAATAATTTCATTGAGATTGTAAACTTAACAAACATAGTTGCCGACAAACAAGCAAAGTGCCCAGAACATGCCTGATTTGATTTCCGATCCCTGACCCCGTTGCCTGTTTTTTTAATCAGCAAAGCCATGTGGTCGACCAGGACTTGCCCTGGGACGAATCACCGTGTCGAGCACATTTGAGTGGCATCCTGCCAGAAGGCTGGCATAAAGCCTAACATGGGGTACTTAAGAAGTTGGGCTTTTGTTGACCGTTTCCAACAACAAGACATCCGCCCAATGTTGTCACTTTGGTGTTCGCACGTAATTAGGTTTGCCAGGGTTTTTAATATTTTTGTTTGGCTACACAATGAATGGCGAATTGAAGAATATTTTGGGTTTATTTCCCATGATTTCAATATAATAAAGAAAGAAATAGGTTTTGTAGGTAGTCAAAGCAAAAAACATGTAGCCGACAATAAAGTAAGATGATCCGTTGTCGTCCCCTTTGGTTGTTGCATATACATAGACTAATTGGATTCATGTTTTTATGTTAGTCTGTAATAGAACGGCGAATCAAAGGATTTTTGTAAGCATTGTTTTAGTCAATTCAATTTTTAGTAAGAAAAAGACATATATTATAGGTGGACAAAGCAAAAACATATAGCTTCCCATTGTTGTCCCTAGAAGAACTATTCTCATACGTTTAGACTCTAGTGTGGTTCCCTACATAGTTGCAATGATAATCCAAAAGCATCCTTTGGACACATGGCAAAAGGTTCATTCATTATCCACATACAAAGCAAAAAGCATTTGGATAATGAATGAGCCTTTTGCCATGTGTGTGAACCACATGCTCATGGTCCTTGCTATTATAAAATCGTGACTATTTAATCTAATTCTACATTGAAAAAGTCATAATGCAACCCTTAACAATTTTTATTACATAAGAATGGAAGAAGGCACAATTGAATATAATAGTAAGGATTACAATTGATTTGCTAGCAATTTTGGATTTGTACACTGTTAGAGGACCATTCTTGTTCTTTCCAATCTTGTTAACTCATTGAGCCTATGTAATATAGTTATAACTAAGATTCCATTGCTCTCAACACTATGAATGATGCTTGGCAAAAGTTTTTTTGGTCTCAAGACCTTATTAATGGGAATTTTTACATGGATATTGAAAGCATTAGATTTCTATTGGAAATAAGTTTTCATTGATACTCTATGGCTATTGATTTGTAATTCTACTAAAATATAGAAAATTTTCTAAAATATTTACCAACTATATAAAAATTGAATTTGCAACTACAGAATGTTAATTTTCTAATTTTAAAATGACATGATAAAAAAATTATGAACCATGAATGTTCTACATTATATTTTAAATCTACAAAGCCTAAAAAATTGACTATATCAAGTCCAACTTGAACATCATCAATGGAATTTTATAGCAAATTGAACTTCAAGTCTATAACCATGGAGAGTTGATTTTTTTAATTTTGGAATGGGACTATAAAAATGATTGCACCATAATGCTCTACACTATATTATAATACTATGGAAAAAATATATTTTTTAGAATCAATTGCATTTGATATAAATTATTTCACTTTTTGTTCAAATGTTCGCAAGTAATTTCAAATTTTTACAAAAAAAATATAAACGAAGTTTGAAAAAGTGATAATAGATTAGTGTTTTGAAGGTTATAATATATTTGCATATTTCAATTGAAGTCTAGCAACTATGAACTCATATGGTGAACTTTGGAAATGTATGTTGACTAATAGCAAGCATTGGTTCCTATATCCATCGATACAAAAAACTCAAAGATTCCATGAATTAGCTTTGAAATCTTTCAATTCTCATATTCATTTATTTTAAATTCTAATTTTGTTTAGCTTTGGTTTCATAAATTAATTGAACATCAAAGGCTAGAGGATGACTCATTCATTCCTTCAAAACTTTTTGAACTCCCTCAATTGAAAAGACACTTTGGCCTTCAATCCTAGTTTTATGACTTTTGAATTCCATTATTTTTGTCCTAGCTTCAATCCATGTTTATAAAGTGGATCCTATATATGTTAATACAAAAATCCTAAAGGACACTCCAAGAATCGGTTAAGTCAATTTTGACCTAAAGATCTTCACTAGGATTGTCTAAAAGTAGCTCTAGAAGAGATAAAGTATTGCTTGAAACCTTGCCCATTGAATGTTAATTCTCTCAAAGAGATCACTTTCAAACCCAACAAGGACACTTTTATTCTATGAAAACCACTAAAGTTTCAATCCCATTCAACCCCAAATGTCCCAAGGCCTTTTTTCATTAGCAAATACTCAAACCTACCATTCATGCTACAAAGAACAAAATAGTTTAATAATAATTTTTTAAATATCTAACTATAAGAATCTTGCGTCATGCTATTATAAAAATGTATAGAAGAATTTTTTTAAATTGACCATGTAGATTGCAAGATACTTGTACTGAAAATGAAGAAAACAAATTATTTTTGCACCTTGTGACTAGATTATAAGACTTGTGAATCTTCTTAATTTAGATTTTTGCACTATTGATATTGAATTTAAAAATTATATTTGAAAAATTGAATTGATATTTTAGGGGGAAAAAATTTATCCTAGAGAATTGAATTGAAACTCAGTCTTTCAGGCTCTTTTAGTCTCTCTCTCAGTCTCAATCTCTCTCTCTTTGAAGAACGAATTATTAAATAAAAGGAGGTAGTTATGAGATTGAAGCGGAAAACTAAATTGTTGATAACTTTACCATAGAATTTAAATACACTAGTCCTAAAAATGAGATTGGTCTGGCAAGCAACTAAAACTTTTAGAATTTTTATTTTAAAAATTTTGAAAATTTAATTCAAAAGCAATTTCAATACATTCTTTTATGAAGAATATGCAATGATTACCCACAAAACAAGAAACTCCATATTTTTCACATCAATAATCCAATTGGAATGAACCAAAATTTTATATGCAAAAAAGATTACAATCTCTCAGAAAAAAATCTTATAAAAGAATATTTCAATTTTTTATAAGTTTTTCTTGCTTCTTCAAGAACTACTTTAGGGCTTAGGGCGGCGTAATTTTTTTTCTTAGGCATAGATTGAAATAAAAATATATATTCCCTAAGCAATAATGTATTTTTTTAAATGAAAAAAAATATGAAAAAAATTGAGATCTTAGGAACCTACTACTTTACTTATGTGAAATGTTTGTATTATTGTTAATAGATTACTGAAATTTTATTTTTCACGTTTTCAAGGAATATAAGATTTCAGTGCACCAATAAACACATCATTTGGATATAGTATGCAAAAATTATGAAGAGTTAAAGCTTTTTTAGTCAATGTTCAAAAACCATTTCTTCAAGAATAGATACATATTGATTTAGGACATGTACAAAGTGTGAACATCTCATCAAGTGGCACTTTTAGGCACTTGGCACATTTGGATGTCTCTACCTTATCTCTATTGGTGGAATATCATTTTCTTAGATTAGTTACTTCAATCTAAAGTTATATTCTTCAAATAAATAAATAGGGTGGGCAACTTTGGACAATGTGCTTAAAATTCTTCAACCTTTCCAACAATTCCAACACTAGGTTTTAGGGTTTTGACACTAACATGGTATTTTCTACTTATAAGTAAATTCACCTAAATTCAATATTGATCCAAAACCTTTACATTTAGATTCTTGCCTAAAATGAAAACATTTTTTTGAAGATGGACAAAGTCTAAACATTAGAACCTAATGTCAATTTTTCACACTTACATGTCGTTTAATTGAAAATATGCTTAATTGGGATTTCTAGCAATGATAGGTGTGCATACCTTTGTGCGTACTTCATCATATTGGATTTGTAGCACCTTGTTAACACTCATGACTTGCCTCTTCTATTATTCTGTGACGACTATTTCACCCAACTCAGTGTTTCTGCAGATTGCATGGATGGGAATCAAAGTTCCCTTGCAATGTAGTTGTTTCCAATGCAACCTTTCAAACAAGATCTTGGAACAACAAATGAACAATGAATGAAGCTGTTTGGAAATTACTCCATTAATTTTTTGAGGATAATGAACAAGGTTGACGAGGATTGCAATCAATCCACCTTTCTCTTTTCCTTTTGTCTACAATGTAGTAGAATTTTGTTATGTGGAATATGGGATAACATTGTACGACCAATATGAATTGAAGCTGATTTCAAATGAAAAATTCTGGGCACATGGTACTTGATGTTTTGTTTTTCTCACGAACCATCGACAGGATCATCGTCCTCGTACAATTGTTGTCGTGGGAAGTTCATTATACATACTACATGCACATTGTGGACAATTTGTCCACTACACTTTTAGTTGATGAGGTTCAATGATGCTGCATTTTTGGATATAATCCACGACCACACATCACCTGGGATTTTTCATTTGAAATTTGGGCCAGGACTTGGTATGTTTTTCCTGTTTCCATGAGCACAATGGAAGGCAGTAGTGAGTAGTGAGTAGTTGATGACCACTAAAAGCTCGGGGTTGATTTACACCAAGGTTGGACCTAAGACCCTCTAGAATTATCAAAGCAGTGATTGGTGGAGATAGGTGTGGTCCAAGTTGGGTATACACTTTGGCCAAGGCTGATGTCATTTTCCATAAATGAGGAGTCCACTTTGAATCCTACATGGACAAAGTAGATAATGTTTTGTAGGGGTTTTTGAATTTTTTTTTGACCACTTCATTGAAGTAGGTCTAACGGATTTCTTGAAGTCCATGACATACTTAAACCTCATAGCTATAGATTTTCCTTATTTAATTCATCTTGCAGTTGATTATGTTGGGTCTAATAATAAATAAATATGGCGGAGCTATAGTCTCTCTTGGGGTTATATCAAGACTATGCAAAGTGCCATTATTATTTTTGTCTTAGGCTCTTGCTTTGCATGGTCACATCTAACAAAATAGGATACCTTGGAGTGCTTCTGGTCCCTTTCTCTGGCCCTAGTGTAAGCATGTCCTTAGTAAAATTCATGGAACCTAGCCAATAAAGGTTCAAGCAACAATTTTTATGGTTACATGTCGTCCCTCTTTTTAGAATTTTATATTCTCTAAGTTATACCTTCCTTGAAAATAGAAATCATTTAGATCAAATAGTGTTTAATATGCATTATTTGGCATTAGTTCCATCAAATTCCTATGCCTTGTGGAATTTTTAGAAGTTGAATAGTAAAGTAAAACAATCCATTGTGATTAGAATTAGAAATTTGCTATCATGCAAATGCTAAAAAATTTAATTTTTTTTCCCACATGAAGGTATGTGTGGGAAATAGTGAGAGCAATTGAAATTATATTATTTTTGACAAGGTATGAATTTGTTAAAAAAATTTGAAGTGTGTTGCCTATCATGGCTTCAAAAGTCTCTAAACTACCCCTAAATCAACAAAAGTGTATCTATAATGGTCATCTTACTCATCTAAAGCAATCACAATATTTCCTATAATGGCCACAACATGAAGGCCTAAAAAAGTCACTTCATGCAATGAATTTATACTCAAAAGGTGGAAGTTCCTATTGTACTCACTAATCACTTCAACACTATCACTTAGGACATTGATTGAAATTGATTGACTCAATCCAACATAGCCCAAATCTCATTTATTGAAAAAAGATTGTAATGGGTCATTCATTAGGTGTCTAGAATGGGTCTTTTGTCTACAATGAATTGCTCTATCTTACAATTTGATCAAGGATTGAAAATTTCAATGAACCCATGGCTAATATGCCACCACAAAGACAAGGCATATTCAAATGAATTCCAAGCTTGCTCTTTCTTTTTGAATTATAACGAATTCTAAGCTTCACCAAAACTTATATAATTTATGAAATGTTGTGAACTTTTTTATTAATTGTCACTATGATTAATATTGCAAAATTATATACCAAATTTTCTCAATTTCTCAATAAAATTGGGCAACTAAATATATACTCTAAAAACATGTGAAGCAATCTTATTTGGTTGGATTCAATGATAATTACATAAAAGAAACTTGGGACCATTCTATTATGACTAATAGAATGAAAGTTACGAGGAATTTTATTTTGAGGCAACAAATGTAGAAAAATCATGCAAATGTCATTTTTTGAATGCAAGTTCTAGAATTTCCAAATAAAAATGCAAGAATAGGATATGTATTGCTTTCTAGAACATTCTCACCATTGAAATTGTTAATTTTTATATTTTGTCAAAGTTTTTAGTAGTTAAATTTCTTATTCCATCATGTACAACCTTCCACTTTATAATTTTTTTGGAAGTGAATTCTATTAACATTTTTTGGTTTGATTTTTTTCATACATTTTCAATGCATTATCAAATATTTTGATTAAAATTTATAAGATATGGAAAAAACATATTTCTTTCCTAATTTTTTTGAAAGACAGAACTTTACCTTTGGGATAGTTCAAAAAATACAGATTTAAAAGTTTAGGCACATCAATCTTGTAATCAATGCAATATTGTACTCCAAACTTTTGAAAGGATGTATTCATATAAGTGAAATTTAAAATCCTATGGTTAGATATCTTAATAATATAAATATAATTGAAACCATGCTTGAGAGAATATTGAAGTAGTTTTGGCCATTAAAGAAACAATACGAATTTAGGGATTAACCCCTAAATGCTCAAGCAACCACTTTTGGGTCACTACTTGACTTTAGATAGCATTTTGAGGAGGAATATTTTTTTCAAATTTAAAAAAGGGAAATAAAAGATTGAGTTGTCTCTCAATACTTATATTCAAAAGTAAGATCATTACAATAAGAAAAATTTATAAAAGAAAAAACATAAAATGATTAGAATTTGCTTAATGTCAAAAAATTTACTATTTAGGAAAAGTATTGGTTTTTTCATTACTAGATCTTACATATTTTTTTCACAAATCAATAGAAACCACAATTTTGATGAATTTTGAAATTATATCTTCAAATTCATTTGAAGAAAATCTAAAAATAGTTTTATAATTTTGATTGTTTGGATACTTTCAATTTTCTATACTTCATACACTATAAGAAACCCATGTTTTAAGTGACAAGTCCAAATTTTTTTGACACATTTTAGTAGATGTCTAATACACCATACCAATGTTTTATGTTAACATTGATGTCATGTTAGATGTTTTTGTTGACATAATAATATAAATTTTTTGCATTAGACGTCTACTTAAATGTGTTAAAAACAATTTGGGCTCGTCACATAAGACTCAAGGTTCTTATAGTCATATTATTTCTTTTGATGCAAACTTCAATGAAGTTAGAGAATTCATATTTTACAACACATGTGTGTTTTGTCTAAACCTTTTAGGTTTTGGAGATTTAAGCTTCTTCCAATTGGTCATTGGTCAATAAATACTAACCTTATTGAAAAGGATTTCAAACAATTTGTTGCCCAATAGTGTAGATAGAAGATTATTGACAAGAGAATTTATATCAACTTGGAGAGGAAGTAATTCCCTCATTTATATTTTTTTATTACATGTAGTTCTTTCATATTTGGAGGCCCAAAACTACTTCAAAATATTGATCCCCAAAGCAAGGCCAAAATCTTCATCAATATTTTTTTAGCCTCTTAAATCTCAACAATTTCCTTGGAGACTTGTAAAAGTTTGATCATAGATTTATGATCTCAAATTTTTGCAAGGTATTTTTTAAGATAAAAGAATGAACTAGCTTTGGGAGAATATAATTTGTATTTCAATTAGTATATAGGAGCAAAAGTTATTCTACAATAAGCCAAAAACAAGCAAAAGGGGGCAACAAAAAACACTTGAAAATTTTTTCTTGAATATATTTCTTATAAATTATATTTTTCTATGTATAAATCTTTGATTCATTCTATTTGGATAAATAATGTAAAAGCTAAGAAGCTTCTTGTTTTGTAGGCTATCTTGGGAAAACTCTTTAGATTTCAAGAATGTATTGGATTCATTTCTTAACTCAATTTTCAGAATTAAAAAAAAATGTTGCACATGGATTAGTTTGTTTTTTAGAAAAAGTTCATCATTGGAATTAGTGTGTTTCAATTCCTTCTTAGAGAAATCTACAATTTAGTTTTTTGTTCTATTTTGTACATGCTTTTACTCAACAAGTTTTTTAACCCCTTAAGTTCTTGGACTATGTTTTCCCTCAAAACACTCAAAAACTGCCATTTCTAGTACAAGTATCAAGTTTTTGAAAAAAAAATATTTTTGACATATGTAACCATAGGAACCTATAGTGTGATGACTTGAAAATATATGGTAAAAATTTCAGAAATTTCCATAGTGCGGATTACAAAATATAAGCATTCAAATTTACTAACATCATTTTTTTGGCTCTATGAAAAACAAGGCATATGCACTTCACAAGCTCACTTTTCTATGCAAAAATGTCCAAACTGTAGTTCTTCTTTGAATTTGTTTTCCTAGATAAGTTGGCTACATGCTTAAAAATGTTGAAATCATTTAGAATTGTACATTATATGGGAAAAAAATAATAAATAGAAAAAAATAGAAAAAGATTCAAAATATTAAATTGTTAAGAATTTAAGTGTGGAATTGGCAAATGTCAATCCCAATGGTTGTAATGTTGTCATGAACTATCTACATTCTATGATTTTATTTGAAAAATATTGAAAATTGTGTTAAATAAATGACTTCAAAATTTATTTTAGAGTAGAAAATCTATAACTACCTGCAAACTAAAACTCTTCATAACTTTTGATTCATTGATCAAAATAAAATGATTTAAAGCTTTCCACATACATATAAATCTAGAAAATCCATTTCAAATTTTCGTTTTTGAAAAAGTTTTTTTTTTATTTGCCTAGATTGCCTAAGTTGGGAAACAAACAACATATTACGCAACAACTTTTGACTCTTATTTCCAAATGTCATGAGATTTAGTGCACATGAAAGATATTCCTTATCCACACTTTCTATTAAAATTTCAGATTAAAATATACAAATCTTCATTCACAACAACCTACCTAAAATTGTTATGTTGTTAAAATAGGGGACTATTAGTCTAGTCTTTTAAGTATTAAAGACCAAGAATACACAATGTGTCCTCTTCAAATTTTCAATAAAAAATTCTTGGTAGGGTGATACAAATCTCAATATTTTGAAAACTAGAGACTTGTAGAGTATCAAATTGACATATAATCTTAGAAGGACGTTGTTGCACCAAAAACTAAATCATTTTTTTACACAAATAAAAATTTAGCCTTTATTGCAAGAAATGAAAATACAATGTCCCAACTACAAGCAGCTTAGGGGAGACACCATAACAATTAACCATAACTTCTAGACTTAAGACTCACCTTTGATACCAAATTCACTATATGAAACCTCATCCAAAATCAAGATTTTTGTTCTCCTTTGCTGCATGGCTAATAGTACAATGACCATCTATATCTAGAGGATTGAAAATTTAAAATTATATTACTTCAATATGGAAGAAGCTCATAAAACACATTGAGTTAGTTCCACACACTAATGCTTCTCAGGTCTTCTCTACTAGCATTTGGTAGTCTATAAGTTTTATAGGTTCTAACTTCAACTTTTCTATTGATTGAACTAGAATTTTAGCTAGGGCTGGCCTTTGCACCATTGGAGATACATAGGATGATGATGCCAATGACTTCAAGACATAGGGGATCATTTAAGAAAAATTTCTTTTTACTATTATGGAGCACCATCATTGGTTCTTTCTTATCTTTTAGATTCCTCCTACATGAATTCAATTGTTAATTGATCAATCAAATCTAGCCTCCATAGAAGATTGTGTTGGCCTCTTTCCATGGGCAAAGACAATTTATGAAAGATCACATGGTTGGTATTAGAGCTTAATCCTACTTTATTTGATACACAAATTCAAAATATTTCTTTATGGAGCAACACTACATGTGCCACCATAGGCTTCCATTCTAAGTAGCTAATGATCATCTTGAATATGACAACTACATTGATTGATAGAGGCATTGTGGGGAAATTTCAAATTGCCCAAGTCAAGAAAGGAAAAAACACGTTCACCCTAGTTCTTGTTTTTAAGAAATGTTCATCCTTTCTATCATGACCTAGGAAGATGGAAGTGGTCCACTAGCAAATCACTCATGGACTATATGGTTGCTATTGGTTGTAAACTATTCATGACTTCATCATAGTTAAAACATCCCAATGCTACAAAACGGCCTACCCTTCTCCCGGATTTGTATATTCCATGTTAGAGAGACATTTAGATCAAAGCCCACTCTCAGAAAGATGCGGCTTTCATATGGTCAACTTGGCACAATGCACTTGTGCTAAATTTATGGTGGGCTCAAATTGCTCCAAGAATTGATATGGATTGTATTTGTTGTAATTCTAATGCCATAGAGAATCCTCTTTACAAGTTCTTTGAGTGTTTGTGATCCCAAGAAATTTAAGATTGCACATTCTTGATGATGCATCATATTCATGGCGCGTCTCCAACTATAAGTCCTCATCAAAGAGTCGATACCATCAAATGTATCTTTGGGACCTCTATTCCTAGATCATTCCATAGATTTCACATTATATTGTCTATTGTTCACATAGCTACCCTATGGCTCTGTTAGATTATACGCAACCATTTGGTTTTCCCAGAAGATTGTTGGCCTATTGCTCTTCTTTGTACATTTCTATAGAGTGTCCTCCTTGACTCGAGACATGTTGCAACTCTCAAAGCGGACCTAGCTTCTAGGCATAAACCTCAACATTCTGATTAGATTTAGACTAAGTTTTATAGTATTTGGTTACCATTTTTGTATTTTGCTACTAGGAATAGTTATTCTATTAGGTGGAACAAAGAGGGGCCCCCTCTTTGTTTGTTCTCTTAGTTTTTGGTTCTTACTTTTGTTCTTCCTCTCTTCATTTGCTCATCTTTTCTTCATTTGTTCGGCCTTTGGCTCAATGGTTATTTGGTTTCTTTAATACAATGGTTTCTATTTGTTATAAAAAAAAATAACAATTAGAATATAATTTAAAACAAGACAACAAAAGGGCCTAAGAGATTGTCCAAGTACATGAATACTAAGGCAATTCATACACAAAGCCAACGCAAGGCCGCCAAAGGCACAAATTCAATCATTTAAAAAAAATCAAAAATCTATTAAAAAAAATGATTTTATTTTTATACTCATTAGTACACTCTTCATTTCTACTTTAACCTTGCAAATCATTCATTGGGCACTTTTAGTATGCAACTACTTTACAAGATTAATAGCAACTTCTATAATAATTTTGCTAAATACCAATATTAAATCTATGATTTTGAAATTTGAAACTATACAAAAAAATTTAACTTTTAATGGACTAAAGAGCCCAATTTAGGCTTTTTGAGAACTCAAACAACGTCTATTTGACTTCACACTATTTGAAACTTTGTATAATTTTTTTAGGATTGATGCTAATCATCTTAACTAAAGTGAGAAAGCTTTATTTCACATTACACCAATAATATTCTAATCTTAAGAGTTTAAAAAAAAATTCAATGTCAAATTAGGCATAATTTTCTTTGTATATATATTGATGCCTATTCAAAAACATTCGAACCAGTCAATTCAAAATAATGTGGTGAAAGTTATAAGGAGTTTATTTTGTGGAAAATGAAGGTAGAAAAAACATATAAAGTCCTCTTTTGGCTCTCAATTTCAAAATTTTAGAGAAAAATGGATCCTTTATTGATTATTAGAATATTTCACCATTAAGATAAATATTTCTTGATTTCTTGTAAAATTTATTAGTGATTTAGTTTCTACTTGCATTTCACTTTATAAATTTTTAAGAGATGAAAATGAAAGTTTTTTTGGTTATATAATGTTTTTTTTAAATATTCTATTTCATTTTGACTAAACTACACAAGTTATAGGACTCATGTTGTTTTTTCTAGAATGTTGAAAGACAAAACTTCACTAGATTTTGAAATTTAGGTACACTGAACTTAGAATTGGTGGGAGTATATATACTAAAATTTTCGGATAATGTATTTGAACAAGTTAACCAAAGGATTGTATGTATGGATTTATCAAAAAATAAATATAGTTGAAGATTTTGGCCATATTTTGGAAACAAGTATTTTGAAGCAATTTTGAGGCTTCTAAATATGAAAGAAACTTAAGTGTTAATGCCTAAAGAACCAAGTGTTCAAATTTTAAACAATGATTGAAGACAAACACATTCCAAGCACATAAAGCATTACAAAAAATTTCAAACCCTGTAGAGGGCTGTTAATTTTTCATTTTCTAGTCGTTTGTGGAGCAAATACAAAATTCTTTTGAATATATATTTTTTAAATTACTTTCTATTGAAAAAAATAATTTAATTTTAAAAATATTAAATTTGACGTGATGTTGACATGGCACTAGTAGAACCACGTCATATTTAAAATTCAAAAAAATTTAAAATTTAAAAAGTGTTTTTTTCCTCTATAATTGCACAAGGGTTGCAAAACTCATAGACCTATCAAGACTTGAAATTTTTCCTAATGATTCTGGTTTCTATCCATTGATTTTTTAAAGATTCTTGTATTAGTTCTTTAAGCCCTCAAAGCCTAAGGTTTTTTAGGGCTCAAAACATCATTGCTTTTGAAGTATTATAGATCTAAATGCCATTAAGTTATAGAGATCTCAACCATACAATCTTAAAGTGTATATGTTGTCAATAGTGTAAATCAAATTTGGAGTCATTTTGCCACATAAATTGCAAGTTTATCATATTTCAGTCTTCAATAAAGATGCTCTCATTTTCCTCAAAATGCATTTGGAGATGAAATTTAATTTTGAAACCTACTCAAAAGAAAAAACTTTAAATTGTAAAGTAATTTAGAACCAATACATATACACATTGGTGAAATAAAATATCATTCAATTGACTCATGTTGTTTGCAAATGGCTTTGAAATGTCAAAAAATAGCAAGAAAAGTTTGAATAAACACATCTCAAGCTAAACTTCCTTCTACTATAATGCTTCTTAGTCACTCATAGCTTCTTGAATTGATATAAAATTTTAGCCACACAAACTAGACTAGTATGCACAAATTTTCTAAGAGAATATTGGAAAAGAAAACTTTATGAAGAAAAAAAAAGCCACCAAAGTTCATTGTAATTCAAAATTGTACAATTTAAAACTTTGAATTGGTCTCAAACATTCAAATCAATTTGGATTGACATAAAAAATTTACCACAATAAATAGATTTAAAGAGGAACATAATCCATTAAATTTTATTGAAAGTAAACATTGGATGAAGGAGATACAAGCCCAAAAGTTATAGCTTTCAAATGTAGTTTGGTGTTGTGGACTCAAATTGAACTTATGAACTTCAATTGGCTTCAAAAAAATTGGTCCATCATGGATCAATCTGAAAAATTTACCCCACAAATTAGGAGAGTGACTGCAAATTTTCCAACAAGTTTTATTGAATTTGGACATTTAATGCAAAAGTAATAGTACTTTGAATTGGACTTGAAACTATGTGAGGACACTTCTAGTTGGTCACTTGTGGTGATGAGGGGTTAACATAAGTATGGTATAGATTATGAAGACTTTTTTCTGTAAATATTCTATTATTCAAGAGGTGCTAGTAGTCGTAGCTTCAAAAAGTAAAATCTTGAGTTAGAATGACTCTTCAAAACTAACTTGAATAAATAAATAAAAATCTTAAAAAATCAATATGATTAAAATTAAACATTCTAAATTTCAAGGAAAAATTGGTTCTTATGAAAATCACAATTATTCAGTTTTCAATCAATTTTAGAAGGAATTTTTAATTTTTGACTTCAAATTTGATTAAAAATAGTGGTATGTATACTAGTCGATCTAATCATATGAATACAATCTATGTATCATATTTTGAAATTATAATTTGAGTCATCAATAAATTATTCTAATAATAAGTTGCATTTGCTAATACATTTTTACAATTTGGAAATATGGGCTAAAGTAGGACGTCCATAAAGCACCCATTCAAGAATTGAACTTGAATTTTGGAGAGGTGAAGCTTCTTCAAAGACAAGTAGAATGGGCATCTAACCTAAAAAGTCAAGCATACTTTGTCTAGTATGCATGGAATTAATTGTGGAAAATATTGACCCTTGAATTTTTAGATTATAACAATTTTGGATGATCAACCCTATAGGCAAAAAACCGCAACTTTTGGAGAAGATAAATTATGCTTTTTTGCCCTCCAAAAAAACTGTATTAGAATCCAAGGCAAATGTATATTTTTTATTTAAAAAATTAAAAAGTTAAAAATTCTTCCAAATTTGTAGACATTTTCAAACAAAAGGAGTAGAAAGCCAAAATTGACCAAATCAGATCCTACAAAATTTAAAAAAAATTTGACATGCATCATTTTCTGAAATTTAACAATTGATATTATTAATATATTGTTTAGAACATCTCCAAAAGTATTGGAATCATTCTAATTATTTTTGTATTCATAATCACACCAAATTGTATTTTGTATTTTTAAAATTGCTGAAAATAAAAATTTGAAATTTTTTCTCTAGACCTAGTTTGATTGTGCAAAGTAAAGACTAGAAATGTCTAAGAAAAGTTTTTTTTCCATCCCTACTATTTCTTTCATTGTAAACAAATTATGTTTGCTTCCATTTTCTATAAGACTACATTTATGTAATAAATTTTAAAATACTTCTTACATTGGAATTTTGAAAATTAGAGAATGCAACAAGTATATCAACTTGTTACTCTACAAAAACCCTAGTTTACAAAATATTGAGATTTGAATTAAAAAAATTTTAATCAATCATTTTCAAATTTGGATTTTTAATGCTAAAAATAGACTTCAAGAAGATATTTTTGAAATATAAACTAAGGTTTTCATTTTGCTTCAATGTATCATCGACACCACGATATGATGCTTTGAGCATATAGGGGTTAATAAGAACCTCCTATGTCACCTTTGGTCCTTCACAAATTTAAAGAATTTTTTTATCATTGGATACCAAGGCTTCTTTAGGCTTTGTGGTGCCATATTGTAGCCAAAAAAAATTAATTTGGCTAAAAAAGGCAACAAAACATAAAGTTTTTTTGCCAAAAAATTTCAAATTAAAATTTTTTTGGATGAAATCGCCAAATTGTGGATGAAAATAGGATTGTAGACATGTGATATGTACTAATGTGATATTTTCTATCCAATATGTGGATAAATGTTGAAATTTGGAGCACCTCTATAAAAAATTTACATTGCCATTTCGGCACCCCATACAAAAATTTAAAAAAAAAGAAGAAGCCCCCCTTGGACACCCACTCCATCAATGCCCAACAGCGTACCTTAAATAATAAGATTCTGATTTGTCCATCCAAGAACATTCTAATTTTTCTTAATAGGATTCCACTGTAACTCCGGTACTGTTGTTCCAGTAAAATCCAAGAAGATCAGACAGCTGGAAATCACATTCTTTCTGACAACAATCTCCTTTGCACTTTGTACGAATGCAACACAGTCCGGCTACGTTACTGAAGAACTTGTGAATGGTTGGTTCACAACGTTGGACGCTGTTTTAAAATAAATAGAATAAAATAAAATAAAAAACATACTTGTTGTATAGGGTACCCTAAATCCTGGATACTGACCTATTCTCTAAGTGGCAAGGCGAGAGACCCCTCTCTCTTCTCAACCAATGGTTAAGTTGCTAACCTCAGTCAATGCATTCAGTCCATCCTCAGGTTCGGCTACTTGCACAAATTACAAATAACTAAGAGCATTCCCACCGTTTCACAGGAAATGGGACTCAGCAAACTGAGCAAATGGGAGATGTGCAGTGTTGACTTTGCTTACCTAGACATGGTGTTATCTTGCTCCCCCACTCTCCCATGGCATGACACCACAGCATGTTTGTTTTTCAACAATTGTTTGTGCACAGTAAGATGGTGTCCAGCAATGTCGTTCGGACACATAAGGTAACTCTGCCTATGACAGTTCAAATGGGAGCCAGCCCATCACAGGCATAAAATTTCTAGTGATGCACATTTCAAGAACTAAAATGTACACCATTAATACAATTTTGCCTGTGATGGTCTGGCTCCCATTTGGACTGTCATAGGCAGAGTTACCTTAGTTGCCACAACAAAAAGTTGCCAATGATTCCTGGAGATACCTTGAGATTATAGCTTGGTATAGTATGAAGATGGCACAGGAAGATGCCATGCCCAGGGATGAATTCCAATGGCCTGGCCTAAATTTCCCCAGACTTGAGTCCAAAATGGGGGCTCAAGTGACTCGCAGACTCAATAACTGCTGTGCCGTGTCAAAATTATACGTAACAGTGGCAATGTTCTAAGGTAGAGGCACCAATAACCAACCACGCTCAATAACCAACCACGCTCAATATCCAACCTAGAGGGTGTGCTATTTCCAACCTTTAAGCTCGATCTGCCGGATCTCAAGTTTGAATTTTTTTTTGGTCTATTTCAAGGTTGGGACTAATAAGATTATGACACATTATCTGAAATATTGAGTAAGAAAATACTATCTAGAATGATCGGAATTAGAAGATTCTAGACATTGCTTATGAGTCAAGGGTTCTTTTGCCTCCCCAAATGCACTATAATTTCAATTTTTAAAATATAAATCTGAAAATTTAGCAATCCTCATTTTTCATATCTTCCTACATGGTAAAAATTTTCACCAACTCATATTGTGTAGAATCTACTTCCAAATTGCTTAAATGATTGATTATTGGTGCCTCTACCTTATATTACATTTTGAAAATTGAAATGCATTTGGCAATGTGACATTATTCATTGTTTATAACCCTCTATCATCAAACAATGGGGGGTCTGCGATATTATAACTTTATCTAAGATCATTGAAGTCTTTATTTATTAGGCATAGATGAACAAGGTAGAAAACTATTTTATGTTCTATTGAATAAGGGTCATCAAGGTCATGTCATCCTTTTAAATTTTGTAGATTTACAAAAATTATTTCTTGTTAGATACCATATTGGGCGACTCTACTACAAACTCAAAGGAAGATGTGACCACATCTATTGCTTTTAGCTCTTCTTAGAGAGACACTACATAATTCCATCCATGCTATTTCTCAAGTCTTTTGAGTCTATGTGAGAGCTCATACAACTACTTACAAGTCATATGTTAGCCAAGGAACAACATTTGCGTGAGTTGGAGCAAGATTGGCAAGAAGGAGAAACATTCATGAGAGCATCCCAACAACAACAAAATTACAACAAGGTTGGTGTAGGTTTTTCATATTGTATCTACAGTTGAAGCATTGGGGATGCTCTAATGACCTAATTCTTTCTATGTGTAGCCCTTATCTAATCTCCATTCATATAACAATGACTCAAATTTACCATTGTTGCTGATTAGAAGTTGTATTTTTTGATAGCTTTAATTCCAAATGCAAGTAAATTGTCAAGAATGACAAAAAGAATTGGAAGAAAAAATTATTATTCTAAACATTTGTTACTTTATTATTTAATGAAGAGGCTTTTTAGACATAGTATACAACATTATGCAAAATCACAAATAACTAAATATAATTTAATCTTCAAGTGTTCTATGTATGATTATTGTATTCAATAAGGTATATACTTTTGATTTCTTAATCTCCCCCTTCTAAAATAGAGAAATAACAAAAAAAAATGTAATAATATAGACAAAGATTATTCAATAATATATTAGCACTAAATTGTAAGCTCATAATAATAGAAGATGGAGAAGCATTTGGGGGCACTATGTTCTTCAAAATGTAACTAGATTAAGGTTAACCCTTACATGTCATGGATTTTTTTTTAAGATTTATGATTTTGAAAGAAACATAATGA
Organism: Pseudoscleropodium purum; assembly: GCA_963969395.1. Taxonomy (NCBI): domain Eukaryota; kingdom Viridiplantae; phylum Streptophyta; class Bryopsida; order Hypnales; family Brachytheciaceae; genus Pseudoscleropodium; species Pseudoscleropodium purum. Next base: position 9,766,284 of record OZ017797.1, read on the forward strand.
AGTAGCCTTCAATAGATGGTTAGATATGCCCAAATTATCACTACTAATTATATATGATGCAAATAAATAAATGTTTCAATTTTTTATCATGGACAAAGTTCTGAAATTTTTTTAGTGAGCTTGAAATGTAAAACTTTCACCATGATAAATTTTTCAAATTGAATTTTCAATTAGATAATAGAAATTTTCTTAATAATAATTTGAAAGTGAGAAAGTCATAGAGTATTTATACTCTATGATTTAATATATATAGCATTTAAACTCCAATTCAAAAAGTTCATAGAATATTTATACTCACTACTTTTCAAAATTTGTATATTAAAAATGTTAAATTCTCTATATATATTCTATGTAAAAATATTGAATGGATGAAATCAAAATCCCAAGTGGATGAAATCATTTTTTCCGTCCATCATCTCCATCAAAGACACTTCCAAGTTCCAACCAATACAAGTGAGTTAAATTCATTCAATTTGTAGCAAAAATTTAAATTATTCAAAAAATAATTTTTGCTTTCAAATTTTCAACTATTGGAATGTAATGAAGATGTAAATATTTTCAATGTTTGAGAGTAGTTTAATACTCAATATTGAAATCAAGTTGGATATCAAATTGAAGATTTTCCTTTGCCAAGTCCATTGAACCATATCCAACATTTTGGATTTTGAAAAGTTATACACATTTAATTCTTAAAGTATCGAAGATTTGCCTTGTCTTTAAGTTTTTTTTGGATAAGCAAGAATTATGATATATTTGCTTCCCAAAAAAGTGCATTTCATAATTGTACTTATGTTATAAATATTCCCTAGTAGGCTTGGATTATTGATTATGTTGTTCACGTCCACATGTGATCTAATTTGCATTCGACATCATGGATGATGCTTTATCTGAATAATATAGATTGAATTACTTCTTCAAGGGTTCAATTATGTCAAACATAGGTAGTTGGCTAAAGTTTTCTTTCACTTTATATATCAATTATTAGTAAGAATAGCTCTTGTCCCCTTCCATAAACAATCTTGAGCAATATTGGTAAGGTCCATGTGTTCTCATAGTCTTCTTCAAAAGTTGAGGACTACCCCCTAAAGGACCAAGATGTGTTTTTTGGCAACATAACTTTTTGGGTAGGTGCATATGAGGGGAGATTTCTATATTTTTGGCCCAAATTTTAATAGAAGGTGTGAAAAAGGAATATCTTTGATGTGCACAAATTTTAGGGCATTTGGAAATATGAGTAAAAAGTTATGGCCTAATATGTAGTTTGTTTCTCAACTCAGGCAATCCAAGTAGATCTAAAAAAATCATGTTTTTTAAAAATAAAAATTTGAAATTAATTTTCTAAATTTATATATACATAGAAAGCTTTGAATCATTCCATTTTGACTTATGAGTCAAGAGTTATGAGGTGTTTTAGTTTGCAGGTAGTTATAGATTCTCTACTCCAAAATAAACTTTGAAGTTCATTATTGAACTCAATTTTCAATATTTTGGGAAAAAAATAAAAATATTAGATGAAGATTGTTTATTACAACATTACAACCGTTGGGATTGAATTTTTCAATTCTTTAACTAAATTGTTAACAATTTAGTATTTTGATTCATTCTCTACTTCTTTCTACTTCCTATTTTTTTCCTACAATTCCAAATGATCTGAAAATTTTCAAGCATATAGCCAACTTGCCTTGACAAATGAATCCAATGAGTTGTAACCATTTTGGACACTTTTTCATACAAATGTGACCTTGTGAAGTGCAGTTGCCCATTTTTTTGTAGGGCTAAGAAAAGGCTTTTTATCAATTGAAATGCTAATATCTTGCAATCTACACGGTGGAAATTTCTGAAATTTTTTCCACATCTTCAAAATTCATCATACTACAAGATCCTATAGTTGGGCGTGTCCAAAAATATTTTTGAATTTTTTTTGGTACTTGTCCTAAAAATGGCAGTTTTGAAGGGTTTTTGGTGAAAACATAGTCAAAGAACTTTAGGGGTGAATTCATTGTTGGCCTCTACCTTCAAAGTATTTCCAAAAATCTAGCTACACTTGAGATGAACTATTCCGTATGCAATACCATTGCAAAAGGCCACCCAACCCATTTCTTGATGCCCATGACTTCATAGTTAAAAAAACACTCCTCCCTACAACCTTTATCATACACACAAATAGAACTTGAGTACAATGACACCCTCCGTCACTATCCTTGGCATTTCTTATCATTATTTATGTTTTTCACGAGAAAAAGTTTCAATATTTCCCTGCCACTGAAGGCTCCCATGCAGATTTTTAGATGCACACCATTCCTCGTCCTGTAGATGCCGAAGTCAAACATCCGAATAAATAAAATCACTGGAAGGTTCCAGTCTCTTCCAGTAACTAACTACAGTAAGGTAGTAACTCACTACTGTCTGCTAAGGAAACATGGCGTACGTGGTATGCGTTTCAAGTTTCTGCCCTTCAGTTGAGTGAACTGAAGAGAAGAAGATTCATGTGTCATGCAGCTTTTGCGCGTGTGTGTGTGTGTGTTGCACTCTCGAGAAGGTTTGAGCCTGTCAGACGCCGTCCCTCCAGAAATGCGCCAGTGCTGTGAAGACACGTGGCAGGTCCTGTTCCCGGGGGTCAAAAAAACGTTGCATTGTGTGCCAGGAAAAAGAATTAAATCTGGAGATTGATCACGGGAGTGAAAAGGCCGAGTGGGATGGAACCAACGTGGGGAATCTAAATACACGGTACATTCCAGAGGCCGGCCACCAACCCATCCACCCACCAGCGCGCTTTAACCGTGGTTGTGCCACCCTGGTGAGAACGAAAGCTTAAATTTAACCTCGGGTCAGTTGGAACACGCGAGCTGTTGGAGTGGAACACATGAATGAATGCGGCGGGGTGAGTGAATGATGCTCGGTTGCGATGAGGGAGCTTTCAGTAGTCATGGCCCGGTGGCCTTTTGCGCTTTTGGTGATGCAGTCCGGTTAGGGATCCTTGGGGAATCAGTATCGTAATCTTCAATGCTGGTGTTGTTCGGCCAGCGATTGTCGTCCCGGCAACTGACAGGCCGGCTGGACCACCATTCGTTTGCGGATTTTGGTCGAAGCAAGTTTAAGGAAGGAAGGGAGGGAGTCTGGCTGCTTCTGGCAGCAGGGCAGTTTGGGGAGACTCTTTGCTTTTTTGGAGGCTGGCTTTGGCTTTGTGGAATAAACTGAAGTAGTCGTCGTAGGCTCAGTGTAGTCTTCGTCGTCTTCGTCGTCATGTTGTGACTCGGCAGACGAGGAGGAGGCCGTCGTGGTTCCGTTGTACCGTTCGTAGGCTGGACGTCGTGGATTTTTTAAATTTTGTTTTTGTTTTTGTTTTTTTGGAGCGCCGCGATGGTCACAAGAAGCAAGCTCATCAGCGGTGTGATGAAGAGGAGTTTCTTTCGTAGCGGAGAGCTACTTCTTAATACTCCATCGTCGACGCTTCTCCTCCGCAAGTCTGTAGGCTTCATTACCTTTCCTTACTCTTTCTTGTTTATCGTTTCTTCGCCTGCGATGAGAGCGCGCGATGTCGAGAGCGTGAAGGTTGAGAGTGGAAAAGACTAAGTTAAGAGTGTAAGAGGAGAGAGTGAGTGTGCGAGGGAGAGAGCTGCAGCGAAGCAGTGTGTGGAAAATTCGTCCGGTTTTTTCATCCATCACTTCTTGTTCGGAGAGTGTGAGTGCGAGAGTCGAGCGAGGGTGAGAGAGCTGCAGCAGAAAGCGAGGCACGTAAATTCGTCCGGTCTGTTCATCCATCACTTCTGTTTCTGGACCTCATCGCCGTGTTTTGTTTGGCCACTTCTTGTTGTCATGTCCTTCTCCCACGTTGTTCTCCACGTTTTCCTCTACTGATGTGAAGTGGTTAGTGTAGCGAAACTGCAGTTACTGCATGGCTGGCATCTTGGATGTAAACTACAGTTCTGCAAACCTTCTTGCTGAGTCTGGAGATTCATAAGTGTTTTGTATTTTGAGGTGTCTGTGTTTTGATGTTTTTTTGTCGGCTTTTTTTCAGGGATGGCTGTGCTGCAGTTCAGAGGTTTGCATTGTTGACGAAGTGATGAATTTCTGCCTCGGCTTGCGCTCCTCGTCGTTTCTTTCGCTTAGTTATGCTTTGCCATGGAGTGACCAGTCTCTCTTGTAGACTGAGGTGGCCTATCTGAAGTCCTCGTCCTGAGTTATTGGACACGTGCTTGTTGTCGCTGGTGGACAAGTGGTGGTATGGTTCAGCTGGACGGGTCAGTACTGAAGATGTGAACCTTAGGCAAGGACTGCTGGGGATTGAAATCTGGTATGCGAAGCCTTGTGCTTTTTCTCAGGAAATCAAGGTCGTTTGTCTATTTTGCCTCGTATGACATCGCAATTCTATGTGACACGGGAGGTCGACTTCTTCTTGATCAGCTTCTCTTGAATGGTGAGTTCTGTGCTTTGTGAATTTCGTGGCCCGTTGCTGCGGTTCAGAGATTTTGGTGAACTGAAATGTAGGAGAGCTACAAAGCACGATCTTTCCAGTCAATTTGTGTCTTTAGAGCTGTTCGAAACTCAACGGTTGGGTGGCGTTGATTGAGTCCTGTAGCGAGGTAATTAGAGATCAAGCATCTGAAGGCTTGGAATAGATTCTGGCGTTACCAATTTTGAATGATAAGTGTTCCTTGGAATTGCTACTTTGTGATGAGTCGAGGCCTCAAATATCTATGTTCAGTAAATTCGTGAACAAGTAATCTGGTGTCCGTAGGGATCTGAATACTTTTGTTGAACTAGACTGAAGACTGGGGGAGGAAGTGAGAGCTAGAGGGGCAGAACGGTTGAGAAAATAGCGAGGGAAAGATATTATTGACAGAGGGAAAGGCGTATGCCTTACTCTCTGACAGTAAAATCATCCGAGAGTCCGAGATCAGTATGGGAAGGAGACGAAAGCTCCGATAACAGCATTCCCCAACGCCGGTTCTCCATTTCTTCCCCGGGGGAGCTAAAATTGAGGCCTTCCAACCTAACCCGGACCGCCTCTCTCTCCGAGAATGAGGCTAAGCATGAACTTTCTGCTCCAAAAGTGAACCTCACCCCATCTGTGACGTCGTCGCGGGTGGAGCGTTTGGTTAGGGAACGGCAGCTGAGGAGGAGCGGAAGCGGTTATACGCTTGGTGATGAAGTTGACGGAAAAATTGTGTCCCTTGGGGGGAATGGGGGAATGGTCGGCGGCGGCGGGGATAGAATGGGGGAATGGTGGGCGGCCACTGAACCCCAGAGCAGTCGCAGCAAAGCAGGTGCACACATGGACAGCTACGAAAGTGCTGGGAACTTGACTGAGAAACTCCACCGAAATACGCAAAGATTATTGGTTGTTGCCAATCGCCTTCCCGTTTCCGCGATCCGATTAGATGGGGACAAGTGGGACCTGCAGTTGAGTGCCGGAGGGCTTGTAAGTGCACTTTTGGGTACGGCTCTCAAACCATAATTGTCATCCCAAGAGTGCTCCCTTTTTAAATTGAATTTCCTGTAATCCCTGTAACTTACTGTATTGCGAGAGCGTTAATTGGTCATTCGTTTCGCGTGGCTATTTGGATTGATATTACAAATAGAGTCTTTTTTTTTATACATTACTGTTGTCAGGATTCTTTCAATTGGGAACTAGGTTCTTTCGTTTTTGTGCTCCAGTTTTCGGCTACAATTTGGGCACTTCGGTTTGTAACAAGTCTTTTACCATATTACATTGCAGTCGTGGGGCGGGTGGGTGGTTTGGAGACATAGTATTGTATAACAGAGTTTACGCGATCTGTCCAGGCATTTTTTTAATATTATACTCAGCTTAATCAGTGAAGGGAAACCTTGTCGTGCAGGTGTGAAACAGAATTTCGAAACAAGATGGATTGGATGGGCGGGTGTAAGTGTACATGATGAGAAAGGACGCGTTTCCTTGACAGAAGCCTTAGCTTTGAAGGTCGGTCTTGCGAGTTTGCGTTTTATTAGGGTTGGTTCTACGTTTTGTTGAGTATGTGGAGTGTACTAGGGTAGCGTTGGCATTCCCAGTCAAATGCCAAGCCAGAAGCAGTTTCTTGAATTTCCCCGCTTGGATCCAACGGAAGGCGAGGAAATGCTAAGTTAAAAGCAGATTCTGTATTTGAAAAGGTTTAATGTAGGTTGACGGAAGACTTTGGTGGAACTGGGCTTTCAGAGTAATCATTGGTCAGTAGTTTAGTTCCTTATTTTCTCGATTCTTGTTGTCATATATGTAGCATATTCTGAGTGCCTTTGGAGATAGCATTATCAAATATTTACAAGTGTAACGTCAGGATTTGAACTCCTCTGTTCAGCTCGATGGCAGCTATTTTGCCTGGCGGCTTCCGATGCCGTCGATGGATCATCTTATTTTCCGGTGTGAAGTGGCTTTGGTGAAAACAATTGCTGAGTTGTTTGGGTTTTAAGCGTAAAACTCAGTAGTTTAGCTTCTGATTTGCTCACTTTTTGTGAGTTTCAGGGCTGCGTCCCAGTGTTCCTGGATGATGATACTGTTGACCAATATTACAATGGCTATTGCAACAATGTGCTCTGGCCCCTCTTCCACTACATTGGATTGCCTCAGGCGGATCGGCTTGCTGCTACGAGAAGCTTGGATTCGCAGTTCCAAGCTTATCAGAAGGCAAACAAGATGTTTGCTGATGTTGTTTTTTCACAATATCAAGTGAGTTACAGTATCTCCTCTGTCAGTGTGTGTCATTATCTAATCTGATTGTTGTAAATGTCTTTTCCAGAATTCTCTTTTCATGCATACAATGCAAATGTTGGACTTTAAATATACTGCTCACCGGAACAGGATAATGTTCATCTTGGTGTCCTGTGTGCCCTCGGAGTCCGGAAACCAGTAGATTGTGGGTTGTGAGCAGTTCGCTAGGATGGTGTTCTGTCAGATATGTCTATTCTGAGCTCATCAATTGGCGTTGTTCTAGGGAAGCTTCAGGTCAGGGGAAGGAGTTCTTGATCCAGTACATGTAGACGTTGGAGATATTTGCATTTACTCATTGTAATTGATTTTAATGCCAGGAAGGTGATGTGGTATGGTGTCATGATTACCACCTCATGTGTCTCCCTCAAGAGTTGAAGGAGTTAAACCCTCACATGAAAGTTGGATGGTTCTTGCACACACCATTTCCTTCCTCTGAAATATATCGGACTTTGCCGCTGCGGTCAGAGTTATTGAAGGCTGTGCTTACTGCAGATCTCATTGGGTACGTGTTCTTTGTGAAGCAGCTTTCACCTTTTAAAACTATACCAAATTACTGAAATTAGAAATTCGAATGGTGTATGTAAGCCACTAGGAAAGCACTATTTTTATTTTTACTTTTATATAGTGGTGACCAAGACTTTGATTTTCAATGCTCTTTTCCGGGTTGCACTCGGTTATTCCAGAGTAGAATTCGTTGGAATTGGTTTAGCAACTCCAATTCCACCGTTTCTTATATTTTAGAGCTGCTAGTTTCATGCTGTGGCAATGTCTGCTGTGATGCAGCTTTCACACTTATGATTATGCGCGACACTTTGTGAGCGCATGTACACGCATACTGGGTCTGGAGGGTACACCAGAGGGTGTCGAAGACCAAGGAAAACTCACTCGTGTTGCAGCTGTACGATTGTTTTATTTCCTTGTGTCTGCTAGACCCAGCATCTGGTCTTGTGCATTGAATATTTTGTCTAGCACATGACAACCCTCTTTTAGCACGAGCATCAAGGTGATAGCGTTGATGCGATTGTAATGAAGCCTACTTTAAGCCTGTACTAAGAACTGTATTATATTGCTTTACAGTTTCCTATAGGTATTGATCCTGAGAGGTTTATTCAAGCTCTAGAGACAGAGCAAGTGAAGCTGCATGTCAAGGAGTTGTTGCGTTTCTTTGCCGGCAGAAAGGTATTAGACACTTGTCAATCTATGAGCAAGTTTCATCAGTAACAGAGTAATGGGTCTTGAGTGAGTTCTGTAAAAGTCCGGATATCTAAGTTTGGTGCTGTTCTTTAAAATTCCGGATGCCTTTTTTAAACTCTGTTTGAGAGCTTTGTCAATGAGCTTTTAAATTTCGAACCTTGGAGGAAGAGTCAATCTGTTTGTAAAACATCAATGTGTTTCAGCCTCCGCTTTTGACTGCTCGAGTGGTCACATTGTGGCAACGTTTGGATGCAGAAGGTCGTTAATGTTTCTCACCTCTGTACTGAAGCTTGTGTTGGCTTTCCTACGGTGGTCTGTCAGTTCGCGCGTTTCTATCATTCCTCACGATCCTTGCATTTTTCTGAATCAGGTGATGTTGGGTGTGGATCGACTGGATATGATAAAGGGAATTCCTCAGAAACTATTAGCATTCGAGATGTTCCTGGAAAAGAATCCTGAATGGCGGGAGAAAGTTATGCTCGTGCAAATTGCTGTGCCAACGCGAACAGACGTGCACGAGTGTAAGTTCCTTAATTTCGTGAAATACATTATATTTCTTTTTAATTTGTGTCTACGACTCGCATTATGATCAAATGTGGTTTGAGTTAATGGACGGGATGTGCGCGATGCAGATCAACGTTTGACCAGTCAGGTTCACGAAATAGTTGGCCGCATCAATGGTCGCTATGGTTCAGTAACTTTTGTGCCTATCCATCACTTGGCAAGTTCCTGTATCTGTTTTTGTTTTCCGCATCCATCCACCTTCAAGTAGTTTCATTGTTGGTTGATGTTTGTGAATTGATGTTCCCTATGCTCTTGCACTGACTTTCACTAGAGCGTTTGCTGTGGTGGAATTCTTCATGCGTATCACATTAATGCCGTTTATTCGGTCTTAGTTACCTAGGAATTTTTGCAATGGTTGCAGAGCTTTTGTCACTCTTCCTTCTCTTCGATTCTTGGATATGATTCATTATTTTTTATTTGAAGCTCTCTAGGAAGTCTGACCAGTTCAGTTCGGAATATCTCCCTGTTTATTTGACCTGCGTTTTTGTCATAAGATTCGCACTTGTTGAGATGATTTTAGGATCCAAACTGAGCAGCTGAAGTCTTCTTGTTTATTGTTTGCAGGATCGCTCCTTGGCCTTCCATGAATTGTGTGCATTGTATGCTAGCACAGGTGCTCTGCTCAGTTCACATTATCTTCATATTTTTCCCTTTTTCGTCTTTACGTACATATGTATTGGTTGTTTGTCTAGACTGAATTCTCCGTATCGGCATGGTAAAATTACTTCTTGACTTTCGATTAATGTATGGAATGTACTTTTGGGTAGATGTGGCGCTGGTTACTTCGCTGCGAGATGGGATGAACCTTGTAAGCTATGAGTATGTTGCCTGCCAGAATCTGAAGAACACTGAAGGTGTTCTGGTATTAAGTGAGGTTAGACTCCTGCCCATCGTCCTGAATCTTTATGTATTTATGGTTTAGCAAAAGGAAACATTGTCTGGTGTTTAATTAAACTTTCCCACTTCATAATGCGTTGATTCTAGAACCCAAACCAATGCAGCATCTGATTCCAAAAGAAGATGATGACAAGAAGTATGAAACATTTGCATTTATTTTATGTCTTGTTGAGTTTCTGGTTTTGAATACTGAAGTCCAACCGTATGTAGTTTGCAGGAGCAGCCCAGTCTTTAGGAGCTGGGGCCATACTTGTAAATCCTTGGAACATAAGGGAGATGTACAAGGCCATCGAAGAGGCATTGAAAATGAGTGACGAAGAAAGAAAGGAACGACATCGTCACAACTTCACTCATGTTACTCACCACACGGCTCAGACCTGGGCTGATAATTTTGTCAGGTGATGTTTAGTACCAAAAGGCGTCCTAAGCTAGGCCACTGCATTTACCCCATTTTTCTGAGTGCTCATGCATGTATCCTACGGGTCATGTTTGTATGCTGTTTGCATTATCCAGATATGTAGCATTCGTAGTATCAAGGTGCTGGTGCTTGCAGGAGGTGGTCACTTTCGGCCAAAATGAATCCAAATGTGCTGTGCTAAAGACTTTATATGAAGTTTATTAGTCTGTAGTGAATTTGAAAAATTGAGATGGTTGGCTCATAATGGCTTCGTAGAAGAATTAGCCTTGGAGGTGGTTTTGTTCTCACAATTTGTGACGTGCGTTGTCTAAGGATTCACACATACTGAATATGTAGTTACTCTTGCGAATGCCAGTGAATTAAAGGATACCATTTGTGAAGCTGAGCTTCGAACTTTGGGCATACCTCCTATTCTACCTGTAGATACTGCCAGAGAAAGTTTTCGAAGATCCAAAAATCGGCTGCTGGTTATGGTTTGTTGTTCAAATCTTCACTCTGTGATATTGGACAATTCATCGTCGCTAAGATGCATTGACTTGATTTTTATTTCCTTCGATGTTTTGTAGTGGTTGGGCTTTCTAGTAGTTAATCTCTAGTTGATACCAAAGCTGCCTCTGTCCGGCGAGTCATGAGGGAGCCATGTTAAGTGACTCTTGACGTAGTTATGTCTGGAATTTATTTCTTTTGAGCTGTTGATAGCTTTTATGACAATACTCGAGGCTCTTTGTTGCTAATGTGTCTAATCAACGCATATTTATAGTGTTTATATGCTGTGATCAGGGTTTCAATTCGACCATCACTGCAACAGTAGAAGCTCCCCGACGGGACCAGATCAAAGAATCCAAATTGGGTTTACACCCAGGCATTAAAGAGTCACTTAAAATCCTTTGTTCTGATCCGAACACTGATGTTGTTATCCTAAGTGGCAGCAAGCGGGATATACTGGAAGAGGTGCCTCCCATACCTTGATGCATGCTCATAGGTTAGTTGTATGAGGTGGAGTGTGCCCTTTAATTTTGGTTTGTACGATTGTTTCTACATAAACTTTTTGGCAGTAAATGTCTTTCTAGATTCGACAAGATTAATGTCGATACCTTGATTCCTGCGGTTTCAATTCTGATGGAATAAGAAAGTGTAAAGTTAGGAAAGCTAGTGCCCATTAAACTTTTCCAGAAATAATTGAAATTCATCTTTTTTTACTAGTAATGTTGCTTTCAATTGATTGATTGCTGATTTGAGAGCTTTTAATGCAACTGGGCAGTCATAGTCCAACAATGGTGTCCCTGTGTCTCGGACCGAATCAGCTTGTAGCCTTATTATCGGTAGATCCTTCATCTGGATTTTGCTATTGTTGTATGCATGGATAGATTGATGCGGGGAGGTGTCTTTAGAGGCTTGTCTGACTTATTTTTAACATATGGACTTGCTTCCTTGTCAGATAACAATTATGTGCCGAGATTTACCAGTCTGACGTTTTCGCTTTCGGTAATACAGGTTTTTGGAGAATTCCAGATTTGGCTTGCAGCTGAAAACGGCATGTATTTGCGTCGTACCAGTGGAGAATGGACCCCTACAATGGAGCATCTGAACATGGACTGGAAAGAAAGCGTCCAGGTAGAAGTTATAGCGAGTCTGTTGTTTGAATTTAATAGAGACTCGGTTGGCAATTGATTTTGCTGTCATAAATTGTACAACTTGTTGAGGCTTGTTTCTGCCAAGAAGGAATGAACGTATTGCTCAATCCTTCCTTTCATTTGTCGAGTTTAAATGTGGGTTATCTTCTATTAAATTTGTTGATATATAGTTTTGTTGGTTGTTTCTACAGCTTGTTTTTGATTACTTCAGCGCAAGAACGCCACGATCTTATGTGGAGAAGCGAGAGACGTCTATGGTTTGGAACTACAAGTATGCTGGTACGTTACATTGAATGGTCTTTCTGCTATCAGATTCATTGCTAATGCGTGAGTTGTTGGCATTTTCATGTGAAGACTACTTTCCACCCGAAGGGCTCCACATAATTGTGTTGCGATATAATAGTTGCGATATATTTAATTTTATTGGCAACTGATTGTAGATTTGGAGTTTGGAAGAGTCCAAGCTCGGAATATGCTTCAGCATTTGTGGACGGGGCCCATCTCTAATGCGGCTGTGGATGTTGTTCAAGGTCTCAAATCAGTTGAGGTTCGTCCTATTGGTGTTTCCAAGGTACGCTCTTTATCTGGTTGAGGGATTTTGTGTTCAGTTTGTATTCGTTGGTGACTTAATCTGTAGCCCTGGTGAATTTTTTCGTTTAGCAAGCAGGCAAGATTCTTAATTGAAAGTGCTTGTTGCAAATGATTTACTTCAACCAATTATTTGTGGCCTATTTGTGCTCAAATTGTTGAAGGCATGCGTGTTCTTGGCTGAATGATGATTCATTACACGTTTATGAATCATTGCAAGACATGGAAGTAGAAATTGAGAAAAAAAAATTCATGTAATCAGCACTTCAGATTTGCAGCACTGTATTGGTCTTAAAATACGGTTGATTATTTGCCTATTTGCCTATTTGGATGCGCTGCTTAGAAATTTTTAAATCTCTTTGAACCTGAAAAATAGTAGAGATCTGCCAGATAGTGCTTTCAACTTCTGTAGGCTTTGCTTGTCGTTGTAAATTTATTTTTTTGATCACCGCGACGTGTCATGTCTTGAATCTTGGTGGCGATGGCAGGTTTTCACTGTGGTTTCGATAGTTAGATGCAATATTTGCACCTTTCTGTATGCACGAGTTTGCTTACGTTTTGTATGTGATATTTTTAGGGTGCTGCAATTGATCGAATCGTATTTGAAATCCTACACAGCAAGGATTCGGAATGTTGCTATGACTTTGTTATGTGTCTTGGCCACTTTCTGAACAAGGTACTGGCATTTATCAAACCCCTTGTGTTGTGGTGACGTTGTGTATGGCGGATCTTGATTTATCATCATTTTACTTGGGCTTAACGAAGGTATGGTCTGTTCCATGTCTCCACTGGTTTGACAAATGGAAAAATTTGCAGGATGAGGATGTCTATGCTTACTTCGATCCAGAGCTCTCGTTTGACAGAGATCATCCTTGCAGCAATGGGAAGATGGAAAAGGCTCTAGATCGACGGTTGTCTGCGAAATCATGTGATCGTATACTGGCCAAGAACAATAAAACAGGCGTGCTCCGAACCAAGACGTACACTCATATTTCACCAGATCGTAATGGCTCTCATCAAAGTCCTCAATCATTACCCAACAGCTTCAAAGACCGCAAGTACTCTGAAAGAGACATGATGGAAGACTTGGTGAATGTGTCACCTGACACATACGTCTCGTGTGCTGTGGGACGTAAACGCTCAGCTGCTCGATATTATTTGGAGAATGTAAATGAGGTCGTGTCGTTTGTTAAGTCACTTGCCGATGTGTGTATCCCGAGACACTAGGCATATTAAATTACCATAATACGGCTTACATTTTTTGGGGTCAGTGTAATTTGCTACAATCGTGTACCCTGTCTAATCTTCCAAATTTCTTAAATTTGTAAAGATTTAACCTACTCTTTCTCTATGACATTGTATCGGCTCCAAGCAAAGTGACTTCCTGTGTATGTGTCGTGGCTAATTGGACTCTGTTTGGAGCTCATCATTGATCAGGTAACGAGTGCCGGAGTTTTCAGTTTACTACGGAACCATCTCTTGGTAAGTGTTGCACTATTGCTTGAGGTGTCACTGCTTTTCATTTCAGTATCTTAAATGCGTAAGGAATTTTGCCATTGCTTAGAGAATCGCTTTTGCCGTATATTTATTTGAAGTAGGATACCTTTCTTCTCAAATCTAAAAATAGTATTTTGTGCACGCATATCTGTCATGGACATTTAAGATTGCACAGGCAAGCTCGACATTACGAAAACACCGATCAAAAAGTGTCCTACGTTTTGATTAGTGTAGATATCATTTCTTATTCGTTCTACCTCGCTTTTGTTCAATTTCAACTTTACACCGAGGTATTTAAAAGTGTATTTGAGTGTGGTTTCCATTATCAGACTTGTAAGAACTTGTGTCTTGCTGAGAGGTAAAGGAGATATCGGATTCTCTTAGAAAGAAATTTTTTTGACACCGTATGAAAAGAGTATGCATTTTTAAAGTATTGAAAATAGGTGTATCTAGAAGATATGTAGACTCATGAGTTGAGGTTATACATTTTAGAAATAGGTCACAATTAAGTGTAGTAACCTTTATCCTACTAACAAAATTGAGCATTACTTAAATGAACAAAGAAGTGCTTACTGGACTCATATGTAATATTTTGAATGCATGAAAAAAGGTTTCAAACTAAGTTATTAGGGAAATTGGACACTTTTTCCTCTATTGAGTCATAAGTTGTCATGAACTTAATAGAAAAGTCCAAGTTGGTTATCTTTTACGTTATATTGATTCAAATTTGAAGCTTGTTATCTTGAACTCAACAAAAATGGAATTGAACGCCCGACACTGGCAGTCTTGGTGTATGGTAAGCAGGAGAACCGAAGTGATGATCATGAGTCTCGAATGATTGTTTGATTTGGGCTTTCATTCATCGACCAGCAAATATCTTTAAATCTGCCAAGTGACAGCTTTTTTTCTCCTCGATACTGTGCTCCAACATTAACGCGCGTGCCTGTGGAACAAGTCAGACTTATCAGAGGGTCAGAACTAGTACTGGATTTGAGATGCCAAGCTTCCACAGTTCCATCTTTTGCCGTCATCCATATTATGCTGTTCACTCTCAACTAGTGTTTGGGATATTTTGAGTGTTACCAGCTATTTTCTTTCAGTTCCCAAATTGAATTGGTTTTTCAAGTACTGATTTTGTTTGTTTTTTTCTATTCTGACTCTAAATAAGATTCTTTCATTGGCTTTTTCCTGATGTTTTTAGATGGCATCTAAATTTTTTCCCTATTCTACCATCTAACAATGTACTAACTAGTGGTTCTCTCCAACTAATGCTTTCAACCTACCTCATAAGGGATATGTATTACTATCCAATGAAAAGACATGAATAACTTGTTTTTGATTCCCCCCCTCCCCCCTCCAATTTTGATTTTTGAATATCATAGATCCTTGATCTTGAAGCCAATCTTGAAGCCATCAATCTAGGATATAGATATGTGATATAGATATGAATATGAATATGGGTATGTGGTATGAATATGATTACAAAAGACATACATTGATATATAATTTGGACATGGATATGGGGGACTAGAAATTCCATATCAATTGTAGTTTCCACTTTTATTTTGGAATTATAAATAGGGTGGGTAGATGGGTTACATTTGGGTTGGGAATTTCAAAAAATTATGTTCTAGAAGGGGGTTGGAGGTTATAAAATAAAAAATCCATTGAATTAACCCCTCATTGCCCAAGGTTGTTTGGGGTTCCAAAACATCAATGTTTTTGAAGTGATGTAGGTGTAAATGTCACTAAGTTATAAAGATCTTAACCGTACAATCTTGTAGTGAACATGTTGTAGATGATGTGAATCAAATTTGGAATCATTTGACTTTATAGATTGAAAGATTATAATATTTTAGTGTTGAAAAAAGATGCTGAAATTTTCCTAGCAATACACTTGGAGGTGAAATTCGATTTCTAAACTTATTCAAATGAAAAAATTTATAACTGTAAAGTTATTCAAAACCAGCATACAAACATATTTATGAAAAAAAAATATCAATAAATTGACTCAATGTGTTTGCAAAATGGCTTGCAAATGTCAAAAAATAGGCAAGAAAAGTTGTAGAAAACACAGCTAAGGTTGAACCTCCTTCTACTAAAATGCTTCTCAGTCCCTCATAACTTCTTGGATTGATATGAAATTTTAGCCACACAAACAAGACTAGAATGTGCAACTTTCCCAAAAAAATTTATTGGAAACGGACATTGTATGGAGAAGAAACAAGCCGCCAAAGTTCACTGTAATCCAAAAATGTCGAATTTTGAACTTCGAATTGCTCCCAAACATTCAAAACAACTGGGATTTACATGAAAATTTACCACAATAACTAGACTTTAAGGAGAACATAACCCAACAAATTTTTATTGAAAACAAACATTGGATGAAGGAGATTCAACCCCCCGAAGTTCCAGCCATCAAATGCAGTTTGGTGGACTCAAATTAAACCTGTGAACTTCGACTAACTTTCAAGAAATCAATACAGCTTGTATTGATCTGAAAATTTTACCATATAAACTAGAAGAAAGAACGTAACTTTTCCAATAAGTTTTATGGAATTCGAAGGCTGGATGCAAAAGTTACAACACTTTGAATTTGACTTGAAACTCTTTGAGGACACTTTTCGTCCCCTTGGGCGGTGAGGGATTAAACTAATTGTTCAAAAACATGTTCTTTCACTATCCACTCAAAAGGTAGCCCCTTATTACAATTGATTGCAAAAAGGTTATATATATATTTGAAAGAATATAAAAGTAAAGGAAGAGAGTCAATTTCAAAGTTTAATCAAATCTTTGGATGGATGGGAAGTAATGATGATGAAATATTATCTTGAAGCACTTTGTTCATTGCTCTAAATTGGACATTGGTGTGACTAGGGGTTAACCCATAAGAGAAGTAGGTGTTTTGGAAGAAGGAAAGTCAAATTGCCAATTTTTGATGCATTGCTTTTAATGAAAATTAAAGTTTTTCAAAAAAAATTTAGTTGTATAAAAGAATATTAAACAAATAAGGCAATGTCTAGAAAATTTGTAATCCATTTGATTGTGTGGATTGAAAGATTATTATGTTTGAAGTGAGATAAAATATTTTTTCATTCTTGTAGAATGGGGTCAACAAAATTAAAGTCTACTTGGAGTAAATTTTTCACTTTATATAAAAATGAAGATTTTCTTTGTCCATAAGTACATGATTTTAGTCTCATTTATGAAAAGTATTAGAAGCAAAAAAAATTATTCTAGGTAGAGTTTCTAGTGAAATGGGGTTAGTAAAAATCTTACTCTAAAATAATTCCCTTGAACTGCAACAATGTTAAGTGATTTTGGCAATACACTAGTTAGTTTTTGATGGTTTCTTCTATAATGAGGAAATTCAATGGACAAAAGTTAGAGACAAACATTTGGAATGTGGGAATAGTTTCATAAACTTTGACTTCACAAATTGCAAGGTAATAGGGCTTGAAATTAGAAAGGAAATATTTTTTCCCTAATCAAACTAACATAGTTTACACCTAAGTGCCCTAGGGGACTAAAAGTATCTTCACAATCTAAAAGTTCAATTTGAAGTGATATAACATAGGTTGCTCTTAATGTGACCATTTGAAAGTTGATTTCCTTTTCGGGGAAGCTAAATTCTTTGAATAAATTTTCATAGGACGAAGAATGAAATTGCCATCTAACCCAAGTCATTTCATATATTTTGGACCTTCATAGAATTAGTTACAAATTTTTGAAGTTGAAATAGAGTGGTCACTAAATGCCACCACCTCCTCAAATGTACATTATTGGTACATTGAAGAAAGCAAAATGTACCTTTGTGTCATGATCACTTTTAGAACATAGGCACCTTTAGAGCAGCCTATTGTAACTTTGCATCCTATGTTTGAATTTAATAAAACTTTTTGCAATTTGCAATCTCTCTACTAGTTTGTGTAGTAAAATTTCTAGATCAATCTAAAATGTATTTATTTTTTGGAAGCCATTCTAAATTAACAACTTCAATTTGAGTTTACCAAATTGCATTTTGATGGCTTGTATCTCCTTCATCCAATGTTCATTTTCAATAAGTAAAAAAATTGGGGTTGTGTTCCCCTTAGAGGTTGGTTATTGTGGTAAAATTTTCATGTTAGTCTAAGTTTTTGTTTTCAATTAATATTTTTTGAAAAGTTGTGTATACTAGTTTGGTTTGTGTGGTTAAAATTTCATATCAATTTAAGAAGTTACAAGTGGTTGAGAATCAATTCAGCAAGAGGTTCAACCTTGGATGTGTTTTTTTGGAGCTTTTCTGTCTATTTTGTAGATATAATGAATCTGTTGAAAGATATTTTCTTTTACCAATGAGTTTGTATTTTGATTTTGAAGCACTTTATAGTTTCAATTTTTTTCATTTGAGCAAGTTTAAAAATCAAATTTGACCTCAAAATGTACCCTAAGCCTTCATCAACTAGAAAAATATCAGTATCTTTTTTTGACACTAAAACATTATAATCTTGCAATCTATGTGGCCAAATGACTCCAAATTTGATACATGTCATCTACAACTCATACACTACAAGATTGTATGGTTGTAATTTCTATACTTTAGTGACATTTAGACCTATAATACTTCAGAAGAAACAATGTTTTTAAGCAAGGCCAAAAAGGCCTTGTGCATTTAGAAGTTAATTAATAAAGTTTCTCTTCTTAAAATGTGCATTTGAGAACTTATATTTGTTTTTTTGGGACAATTGTATCTTATTGTATTTTATTAGTTACACATGTGCCAAATTTCAAAAGTTGATGAAGGTTTTAATATAACATGCCCAAATTGCCCAAGCCATCTAAAAAGTTTAGGGTAGCAAAACTTTTTATACAAGCACCCATTCAAAGAAAAAATGATATTCCCACTAAGGTCATAAAGACCAAGTTTTTTGGTTTGGTTTTGAGAATTATATTCTCACCAATGAGTTTGTGAGCATACAATTCTCAAAACCAAACTAAAAAACTTGGTCTTTTTGTTAAAATTTCATAAACATCTAACCAATATTGACTTTATTGGGACCTACTTGGATTTTCAATTGTGTGTTTTTAAAAATGAGTGATCTAGTCCATCTAATGCAAGGAGAGAAGTAAACCAAACCAAGTTACTTGGTTTGGTTTTGAGAAACCAACTTTGATTTTATATGGTTTGTATTTAGGTTTTGGCATTGGTCTAAAACAATTATGTGCTATTATTGTAGGAAAACAATATATTGACAAATATCAACATTGACAACTTTACAAATAGGGTTGACACGACGTCCGGACACGGACGCTGTGTCCGCAGCGTCCGCTGACATTTGCGGTCTCGGCGGACGCAGCGTCCGCCTGTTCCCCGTCCGCCCGATTACGTCCGTCCAATCGACGCGCGGACTGATATGGTCTGCACGATCTAGGCGTCCGCCCCGCCCGTCCGCTTTCCAACGGCGGTCGGGACGCTGCGTCCGCTAGCATCCGGACGTCCGGAAAACGGACGCTAGTTTGGGGCGGACGTTGAGATTCGTCAACCCTATTTACAAAGGAACCTATAATTTGTTGGCTTTATCTTTTGGACAAAGACTATGACAATATGACATCAACTCTTTGGTTCTTGAATTTAAGTTTCCAAATCCTATCTATAATTGCATTCACATTGCACCTCATTCAAATTTGGTTGGAGTAGATATGAGCCTCATGGTCACACTATTCTTTTAAGTATATATTTATCCAAAATAGAAGACTATATGCAAGGACTAGTCCTTTGCTATAACTCTATTTAAAATGCCACAATTCAATGATAAGGTAGTGTGCTCATTAAGCGTTCTTATAAGGGTTGATCAACCTTGTGATGGAAAGTATTTTCCCTTATTTTTCACTTGAAGAAAAATTGATGCAGAATCTAACACATGGTTTCATATTTTTTGAAGCATTTATGAATTAGTTATGGATTTCCAAAGAATTA
This sequence comes from Pseudoscleropodium purum, assembly GCA_963969395.1. Lineage (NCBI taxonomy): Eukaryota > Viridiplantae > Streptophyta > Bryopsida > Hypnales > Brachytheciaceae > Pseudoscleropodium > Pseudoscleropodium purum. The sequence continues at coordinate 9,785,756 of OZ017797.1, forward strand.
TGCTATAGGCACCTATTTCTGATCATAGACCTTGCAAAATCCACATGTGCAATGTGAAAAATGATATGGATTGACCAAAAACAAGCACTCCTGCATGCAAAAAGTCAAATATAAGGTTCCTAATTGTGATCATTAATAAATTTAAACAAATCCCAAATTTTTCAACATTTCTGTGAAGGCAATTAGGCAATCAATATTCATTTAAAAAAATTAAGTGAGCACACCTTGGCTCTTATTTTGTCCTTAAGCAATGTATGAACTAATACCTAACAAATCTTATTATGTTCTTACATTAGTGATAGTTCATTTTAGAACCACTTATTATCTATTTCACAACTTCTTATAGGGATTGTTTGAAGAAGAGAGTTGCAATAAGAACCCTCTACTAGGCATTACCTTGATGCATATTAGACAATTGACAAAGAAGTATATGAATGTGTTTTCACAAATAGAAACATGTTTAGAAATGAAATTATAAATTAAAATAGAATATTTTCAGTTCAAATAATATGAACTTTGAGAGCATTTCACATTATTTACAGTCATAGTTAGTTTACTATCTACTCTAAACTAAAGTAATTCTTTCATATTAGGTTGTCAAAGACAAATACACCACTATGAAGCAAAGTTGGTGAGGAAGAGCTAGCAAACAAGTTTATTACAAAAAGGTGCAACTTATCACCAAGGTACTTTGTCAAAAATGATTTAATTTTGGGATCAATAAGTGCTTTCTTCATGTCTACATAATCTTGAAAGTCATCCATTAGTCACTTTTGGCCTTAGTGTCATAGGATTATCCCCTAAAGGATAAAATAATAATTGTTCAAAATACACAAGAAATCTTAGGTAATTGTGCATAAAATTAATTTTGGTTGGAAGTTTATTAAATTTTAACACAAGGTGTGAACATGTCCCCCCTTGATGGGAATATAATTTTTGGTTGATCAAGTGTGAAGATCAAAACTTATATTGCCTTGGACTTTTGGGAAAGCAAGCAACTTTAGATAGCATTTGCAAAACTACTCCTCTATTTCAAAATTTGGAAAGTATGTAACTAATTACTAATATGATATAGGTTGTAATTGTAAGAAGAATAATCATCTATAGTGCAAAACTTTTACCCTAGGAGTTAAAGCCTTTTGACTGTGTCAAGTAAGGTTGGAAAAAAATTCTTCTAACTTTGAATGTAATAATTTTTTAATCTATGTAGTCAAAGTTCCTAAATTTTTTTTCTACATATTCCAATAGTAGTCTAATACCAACTTGTATGGTTGAACTCTTGAATTTCCTTTTTCCTTTTTTTCCTCATTAAATCCTAAAAAGTGGCAAAATGTGCTTTGGTACTATAGGGATTAAAAAACAACAACCATGAATAAGCCAAGCTAGGGGGGAAAATTTTATAAGAATTTTGAAAACCAGTGTAATTGATTTGAAAAATTAGAGGTAATTGTGCATCATCTTCAAAAATTGTCTATCAAATACAAAATTTTGAGGTTGCAAAATTAACTACCTCATAATGTCTTTAGTTAACACCCTTTAAATTCTTTATTTGTCTTATTAGTGTTATCTTCTTTTACAAAGATAAAAGTCTTAAAGGATCTTGTAAATGATCTAATTCATCAATTACTAGATGAAATAAGGTCTTCATTTGCAAAAGGTAACGTTAAATTATTAAATAGCTTAGTTCTTTATAGTCAAGGTTTTTGAATATTGCATGATTGATAAATGTTGTTGTCCAATAGTTCTAAATTCCCATAAAATTGTTGATGAAAAGAAATTTTTCATGATATTTCAAAGGATTCACTTTTCTATGGTCCAAATTAAAGTTATTTACAATCGAATCAATTCATGAAAAACTGATTTGTTGAGATTTCACTACTTTCATAAGTAAAGTGTATGAGTGTATCATCTATATCTTCAAATTTTTATTTGCATTGTTTCCAAGAAAGTATTCAAACTATAGTAGCATTCAAACCAACTACATTTGTATTTTTTGTCTTTTAAGCTCATCTTTTGGACATGAAATTAGTACATTATTTTTAGGACTAATTCAAGTGGTTTTCAATATAAATATACAATCCCTTAAAAGTATGTTGAAAGCTCAATTATCTTAAATTCAATTTTATTATTGAAAGTCAACTTTATATTGATAAAATTAATATATTTATAGCTTTTTCAAATCATTTTTTTATATAAAAAATCACCTTTGAACTATTAAAAGACAATTTATTCAATTCAATTGAACCTCTATCAACCTAAATTATGGCTCCATTACTCTCACCACTAGTAGTGGCAATCAATTGAAGGTTTAAATTTAAAGTTGAAAATATTACAATTTGAAAATTATTGTGAAATGTCGTAAACATTCCACGTTTTTTTTTTTAAGTTACACATATACATCCAATAATTTGTTTAGAAGAAAATACTTGTTAATTCCTAAATAATTTTGGAATTTTTTAACTTTCAAGAGATCTTCTGCCGGAGTTCCAAATGGCCAACCATCTGAAAATTTACAATCAAAACTCTTAGAAATTATTTAGGCTGTGGTAAAATCTTAATAAAAATTATTATAGCTTCTTTTATACTAGTAATATTTTCTAACAAGTTTCATGACATTCAATCATCCCAAAGTATTCAAACTGGCAAGATTCCCAAATTTTGACAAATTTGGAGATTTTTCTTGAAATTGATTGGTATTCTAGGAGCATACGAAATTGGAATGAGGTTGAAGTAGGATCTTTTTTTACTCCTTTATACCTTCTAAAAAGCCTAGGCTTGTTTCTTTCCTTTGAATAGATAAAGTCAAGTTGGATTTTTATTCCATTCTTGATTTAAATTGGTGCTAGGTTCTGATGACTTTCTTGCAATAGAGAAAGGTAGGGGGATTATACAAATAAAAAATATCCTTCTAAAGATAATAGAACCGTTCACTTGTGAATTGAAATCTTTCTCCAAAATCTAGAGTTTTGGACCAACATAGAAGTAGAAAATCCCAAAAATTAGGACAAAAATCCTAAGTGATAGGATTACTATTAGGAAATTGAGAAGGGAGATGCTTGTGTAAAATATATATTAGGTCACCTTTCTCCCTTTCAGTCTACTTGTTATTGAAACTTTGTCCCTATTTGATCCATTTTAGTGAATTTTTGGCCATTTGAGCCATGTCATGTTATTTGATGATGGATAGTTGGTAGGCTCTGTAGGACTTCTAGGGGTTGGTTGTAGATATGGTGTAGCCGAAATAGCCATGTATTGGCCATTGGAGGGCTAACCTAGTATTTTGAGACTGTTTGAAGTGTGAACGGAGTTGTTTTGGGGCGACTTTGGGGTGGTTGTAACCCTAGGCTGTCCCTTTGCTCATTCATTCTCTTCAAGTCTTGCATATGTTGTTGTTTTTGAGTTGACAGGAGTTGGAGCATAGAATGTAATGATGGTTGATTGTTTTGCCAATCTTTACTAATGTTATTCTTTAATTCATGTGATTTGCAAAACTAATCCAATTGAGACAAAGTAGAAGCAACCTTGAGTGTTTAGGAAGCTTATTATTGGATGGTTGGTCATTTATGCCTTGTTGTAGTGTGGATTTGCTTTGAAGCATGTATAAGTGTTCTAGTGCTTGTAGTTTACAACATCTCCTATAAATGACAGAGTGATAAAACAACCAAACTAGCCAAATTTGCCAAATAGTTGTTTTTGGAGCCATTGTTGGTCCATTGTTCTTGTTTTGAAACAATCTTTGAAGTACATTGGATTTCCTTTAAAGCTTGTATTTTCTTTCACTCCTTATTGCTTATTTTGTATGAATTAATTGTTTTTTTAGTTTGTATCACAAACTTGTACACTATAAGAAATTTGTATTTTTTCTAATATTTGCCCCTTTATATTCAATGTCCAACAAAAAATCAAGATGTCAAAGGACAGATGACATGTCAAGGAAGATTTTTGTAAATGTTGCAAATGACACTAAAAGATTAGTGTAAAAATAAATTGATGTTGACATTTTATTTGACATGACCAAAGATAGGGTGATGTCTTTTGTGGACATTTAGAAAATAAGGCTTACCATAGTAGCAACTAGAATCATTTTTACTACAAGTAAGTAAATTACTATAGTCTAGGATTAAATGCTTACTTAAGGTTAATAAAATTGGAGAAAGGTAGCCAAATGCAAACTTTGCAAAAAAAAAAGATGATGTGGTGATTTAGTGACATAGCATCTATATATGTTGAAGTGGCATGCCACATCAATACAACGGGACTACCCTAATTTTTTTAAACTAATTTTAGGTGATGTTTAATGCAACAAATCCATGTTTTTATATCAACATTGATGTTATGTTGAACATTTTGTTGAAATAAACATTGGTTTGTTGCATTGGACTTCACCTACAATCCATTTTTTTTAAATTAGTATATTCACCTAAAATGCAAGTTTCTTATAGTGATAGCCACTAATATTGGAGAATGTTTTTGGAGGTGTTTATATAGACATTGGGACATTTTCATTGGCATTATTGAAATGAATATTGTCTTTATATGTACAAGAATTTCACCTTTTGACAAAACATGTTTGCGATATATTCCATTGCCTTGAAAGGACCAGTAATAAGGAAATTTTAGATAGTAGAGTTTCTTCATGCAATAGAGAAATTGATACACATATTATGCCATATACACAAAAAGGAAGGAGCACACATGTCGTGCACAATATGGAAAACCATTTAATTTCTTCTTATTGAATTATTCATAAATCATGAAAACCATTTATTTTGTTCTTATTTTATTTTGATAAATGACTATGAAATAGCACTATTGTCCTAAGAAACATTGAGGTAAACAATTAACATTTTTGATGTTGTGTCCAATGTCAACTACATACCACATAGAAAAGCAATGGACATTCACAAGCTATAGTTCCTCTTCTTCCACTCCATTCACTATAAAAAAATCCATGTTTTAGGTGACAAGCCCTGATTTTCTTGACGGATTTTAGTAGACATCCAATGCAACAAACCCATGTTTTTATGTCATCACTAATTTTATGTTGGATATTTTTTGGGACAAAAAACATGGATTTGTTGCATTGGATGTCTACTAAAATTTTTCAAGAAAATTAGGGCTTGTCACTTAAAACATGGATTTCTTATAGTGATTGGTGCCTACTGCAATATTGTGGATTTTTTTTTTATGTTCAACTAGAAGTCTTATAAGATTTGACTCTTGCTATAGTAGTTGCAATCTAATAAATTTGCCATCATTGTATGACTAAACCATGTTTAAAGAGGCTTTTCTAAAATATAGTATCTCATATCTACCTTTGTCATTTGTTCAACACACAACCTTTTGATTGGGTCTATGTATGTCATTAGAAAAGAAAACTTGCAAGCACTACAAGGAAACACAAATGGATTGATGTACACCTTCTCATCCATTTGATTTAAGTTTGCCAAGTCACTAGAAGGAGCTTGTGTCTTTTTGGATTTTCCCATGTCTAAGTTGATGGATTTTTTTAGACATCTAATATAACAAGCCATGTTTTTATGTCAATAATTACATCCACTATAGCATGAAGATGTTACAATGGACTTAGAAAATCTGTCAACTTAGACATGAATTTTTTCTAGTAAGTTAAAGCTATATTTATTCTGCTAAATGCTAGAAAATTGATCTTTGTGTATCCCTTTCATCTAATCGTAGAGAAGAACTATGACGTAATTGTTTTGGTAAATCTAAGACAAAAAATTCTTCAATGTACCCCACATATCCTTAGTGGCTTCTAGTGGCCTCCCATTTACAAGACCCCAACAAAGCTAGTGGGTAAAAGAGACTACCATACATGATTTTCTAATGACAAGCCTACCTTCTGAGTTGCATATAAAAAGATGCATACCAAAACAATATATTTGAAGGTGCGATGTTGCATTGTACTTTGGGGGTTGTGCATATTGCATCACATTGTCATCAACTAAACATCTAAAGTATTCAACATCTTTGATTGTGGACTTCAATAAGTTTGCAAATGGAAGGAAGTTGCTTAGTTTGGATGGATAGTAAGTGGGTTTCTTTGGATGCAAGCATTGTGATTGTAGATGGAAAGCTCCATGCTCCTCCAATCTCCATGCCTTTATCAAGATGTATTCCTACATTACAAATTAAAGCATTGTAATGTTGTTTAGAAAGTTGTGCAATGACAATGCATGCAAAATTAGACGTCATGCATATGATCAAGCAATATTTACACTAATGTGTTCACTTTGCATCAATGTCAACAACTAAAAATTGACTACAACGTCTATTAATATAATTCCTTCTACCTCAATGTCCTTAGCCACATCCACTTATACATGTGGAATATTTAGTTGATGTCTATATTAGTGGGTTTGGTATAGATATGTATATTGTAGTATTGTACAACACATGACGTCACAAACATTACTAAGGAGTTTCTATGACTCATTTATGCCAAGATTCTAAGCACTATATATTATTAATGACAATTGCATGCACATGTAAACGCACTTTGTCCACCATTTAACATTGTTGTGGTGCCCTACAATGTATCACCTTGTTATCCATAACAAGATCTTTTTTTACATCCCAAACATATTGTGTTGTTGCTTTATACTCTCTTATGTACTCTGTGCAATCATGCAAAAGTTGAGTGTGTCTTCATTCCAATAGTCCTCTGCTATGCTTCCTTCTAGATGAGCGTACATGTGAACACAATTTTTAAATGTCTTTATGTAGCACTCAATAGGATACATCTACCTACATTGTACCGACTTGCATGCATAAAAACAATTGGTCAACAAGGTACACAAGTAGATGAGAAATGATCAAAAACATCTTTGAAAACTCCTTTTCCAATAAACATATTGCCATGATCATATTTTTCATTTTGAACATCATCATTGTTGCCCTCTCTATATTCTTCTTGCATAGCCTCTAAAAAACTTTGCTCATTTTTATAATAGCCAAGCACACATTTTTGTTTAGGATATTTTGAACAACCGCCAAGAGAATCTCCATAACAATAGGAACTAGTGAATTAGGTGGAAATAACACTACTAGAAAAATCCATGTCTCTTCCAGCATAGACACTGCATAGTTGTGTTGATAGATATGATTGATTAGAACAATTGGGCTTGAACACTTTTTAGCATAGAACTTTGTTGATTTGGAAAATCTCAAAAAAAATTTAAATCACCCCCTGAAGAAAAATTCCTCTACTACTCAAGAATTCTTGGGCAATAAATTATAATAGTCTAAAAACATTCTATTCACCATGTGGACAACCCCGGCAAGGTTTGAGGTTTGAATCTTGAACCTTTGGATTGACAACCATGGCTCAAACTATTGCACTAAAGTTGGAGTTCCTTGTTAGGAAGAGATATGTCAGTTGTATTTATTCATTTTCAGTATCTATTTTGCAAAGTTAGCAAATTTTGGAGGCCTATATCTCCTTTATATTAACATTTTTATTTGTGTAATTTATAAGAAATGACTTACATTGAAGTCTAGTTTTGGTGGTTAAATTTTCAATTTAATCTAATATGTTTTGAAAATCTCGGAAGCATCTTTCTAGAGGTGGTTGGCTGAAACCAAGAGTTAAATTGTTCAATTTCTGAGTAGTTTAAATTAAAAATTTTGAATAGCTCAGAATTTAAATTTTAAATAGCTCAATATTTAATTTTCATATTTTAACCCCTAATTTACTATTGTCTGGAAGACAAAATGGATTTCAAGCAATTTTCAATGATCTCATTTTAAAACCTCATTTTCTGGTTAAACTTTTTCATAAAACAAAGAATCCTATTATCTTTGTATGAGTCAAGTTTTTATTCAAATATTATGTTTTTGTGTATATAGGAATTTTTGATTCATTCTATTTGGACTTATAATGAGAAAGTTATGAAGAACCTTAATTTTGGAGCAATCTAAGCATTTTAGTGAAAAAATAACTCAAAGGATTCATTTTTTAGTGCAATTTTAAAAAATAAATTCTTTTTTTTGAAAGCATGCTAGAATAACCTCACATTCTTGATTATTGTGTTTTAATTCTATCTTAGAGCTATTAATAGTTTAAATTTTTATTCAATTTTAAGCCTACATCTCTTCAGCAATTAAAAATAATTGTAAAATGAAGTTTTTCTTTTTGGAATTTTTTTTCCTAGACTCTGAACTTAATTTTTAAACAAAATTTTTTTTAATTCAAAGTCTTTAGGGCAAAAAAATTCCACAAAAGGCAGTCAATTTCATTTGAAATTGAAGACGAGCATTCAAAAACTTTTTTTTCCAACTTTGAATGCTAATGTCTTCCAAATTGTATAGTCAAACTTCATGAAATTTTTACCACATGAATTAAGACAAATAAAGTACAAAGATCTTACAATTTGGCCTTGAAAAAAACATTCATTTTGATCTTGGGAAGAATACAATAGAAATAGCAATTTTGAGTGGTTTCTCATAGAAATTTGGCCTTCAGATTGTAGGGCTTAAATTACTCAAATTTGAATAGTTCAAAATTTAAAATTCAACTCAAATTAAAATTAGAATCAAAGTAGTTCAAAATTGCTCTTAGAGAAGTGAAATTATAAAATAAAACACCTAAGAAATCTCCAAAGTCTACTATGTATACTTGATGTGTTACATTTGAAAATATAAATTAGGAATTCAATTCAATTATAAATTTGAATTCTAATCAAAGTGAATTGTATTAACACTGAATGAAAATTGCATTAAAATTTGAATTCTAATCAAAGTGAATTGTATTAACACTGAATGAAAATTGCATTAAAATTTGAATTCTAATTAGATTTGAATTTCTTAGGATTGAATCAAAATTTGAATTTTCATTAATTTATTTGAATCAAAATTTAAATTAGATTTGAATTTTATTAAAATTTTTTATCAAATTCTAAGTTTGCATCATAGGTTATTGAATTTTACAAGGATTCAAATCATACACAAAATCAATTTATATTCTTCAAAAATTTCAATTGATTGAAATTCAACCTCTAAATTTGTATCCTATAGAAAATTCCAAATGATTTTGACAAATTTTAGAAAATTCTAAAGATTCTAAATGATTTCCAATAGATTTTTTTTAAATTTTACGATTCTAAGAGATTTCTAAATGATTCTAAAAGGTTCCTAAAAGATTTTAAGAAATTTTTAAAAGATTCTTATAGATTTTTAATTTAAAAAAATAGATTTCAATAGATTTTAATAGATTTCCAAAATATTTTAAAATATTTCAGAAGATTTTCATAAAGATTCTAAGAGATTTTTTTTTAAATTTAAAAATTTCAATAGATTCCAAGAAGATTTCTAACAAAATCCAAAATTTTCTAAGAAAATACTTGAAATTAAAAGAATTCATTATAATTTGGTCATTGTACATTTCAAATCAATAGTTGATTAGAACTCTATATTTCAACAAATTTATGTTGTTCAAGCAATCTATATTGATTGCCTTAACAAGATTGACAAATGAGCCATTTTACCATAAATAATTGTTGATATCAATAGTAACCAACTCAATCTATGCAAAAATAGGCCCCTTTTTTAGTAGTATAAGTACTTGCACTTCTTATACAATAATGCCTAACAAACATAAACATTCCCACGTCCTACTTTAGTGCATGAAGACTATAATTACGTTGCACATAACTTCATTAATACAAATGCCTTTATGTAAATGTTGTAAACAACACAAACATGTCTATTAGAACATAATGTATGGTGATATAAAAAGGAAAGGCATGTCCTTCATAACATTGTTGTGCAACTTCATTGTTTCTATGACAATAGAAATGACCAATTCAACCAATATAAAATCCAATTGAAGATAACTTTTTTTCTATAACACATTTTCATATATGCCATATACGATGAGGATGGACAAAGTCTAGAGAGGATGCTAGAAAATGTTAAAAATAAAATTTCCTTTCTAATCCCTCTCTAAAAACTTCACATAACTTTTGATTTGAAGCTCAAAATCTCAAACGAATTTTTGGAGATGAAATTTAGTATAATTTCCCAAATTTTCTTAGTTCAAGGTTTTCTAAGAAAAATTATTTTACTATGCTTAAATGAGGTCTGAAATTCCTCTTTACTAACACAATTCCTACACTTTACATATCCCACATGGTTTGACTTACTTCTTTGCACCCCACTTGTATAGATAGCTTGTCTTCTCTCCAATTAATGCTACGGGATAGTGGCTTTTGAAGCCATGTGACATAGTTGTTAAAAGGGGTGCATTGATTATGGTATATTGAGTATGACTTATTGTATTGGACATAATCTTTGGCACATGCAGGATATGACTTTGTGTGATGTATGATTGTGGATAGTAATATGTTGAATAGTATATTCAATCACATGAACATCAAAGGTGACATCATTGTGTTTACCTAAATCATGATGGATATTTCAAGAAGTGTGCATGATGAAATGTGTACGTCTAAGTTGATGTTGCAAAACGTTTGGACATTTAAATTAATGTCTCGACAAATGTCTAAGTAGACATTGTAAACTATGTCTCAGTGAACATCTAGATGTCTTAAAAAACAATTTTTAAAACTCTTATATAGTAGAAAAGTGTGTTGATTTGGTATGCCACATAATCCTTGTTGGATGCTACATTACTTTTTTTGTTGCCATGTTAGGTGCTACTTTAGATGCCATGTCATAGATAGGAAGATTGAAAAATTCCTATGTGTCTTTCATAGCCAATATGGCATTGGCGCAATAGCTCCATCATAGCTTTTCAACATGTTATTGACCTATATTTCTATAAATATCCATTGAAAAATATGTAATATTCAAGCATCATCTCTAATGTTTTTGTCATATCAATCTTGATGCAATTTTTTGGACATCTACATTGATATGCACATACATTCCACACAACACTCCCATGGAGAATCAAAACATAAAAAAAACAAGGATTTTTTATAGAGGTACTAATCATAAAGATTAGCTCCCTCCATACATTGGCAATGCCACTTAACCCCTAAAGGTCCAAGCATCCAAAAAGTAGATGCATCTTGGTCAACCTTGATTGCAACTTTCAAAATAATTAATTTTGGAATTTGATTTCAATAAAGAAAATGAAGCTTGATAAGTTTTGTTCCTACTCCATTTTAAAATTTTGAAAAATGTCAAAAATTGAAAGAGTTATTGCAATTAGAAGTTCCATGTGTTAGAATTCAAATAACACAATATGGTGTGTTTTTCATTTATATTTTATATTCTTAAAATGTATTTTAAATTAAAATTAAAAAATTATATTTTTCATTATATTCTTCATTTATGGAAAAAAATTACAGATTATTTTCATATATTATATAATTGATATAACTTTATTTCCACCTTTAGCTTTAAAAAATTGCAATAATTTGATTTTTCCATCAAAATTATCGAAAAAAATAAAAAATGAATAGAAAAATTATTTTTCTACTAGCAAAAAATATCAAATTTTTATACATCAATTAAATAAAAGGGTAAATTTGGTATAATAGTCAAATTTGATATGAAGGTCTTTTTTGTGGCTATTTTGGGTGTAAAAAATAAAATAATCAATTGAAAATTTTTCTCATTAGTTTTCATTGCTACTTGTAAGTTGTAACTCTCAAGAAAATTTTAGATAATTTGGACAATTTTTGCTATTTTTACTTAGTTATGTTCAATTTTTGCAACAAAAATGATAACAATTACAATTTTTCATGAAACAAATTGAAATTTCTCATAATGATATATAATTCATAATTTCAAGTAATAAAAATACAAGATTGTTGTTTGAACACAATTTAAAAGGCTAAATTTAGCTCAAATATGAAGTTTGACCATTTCACAGTGGATTAAGTCCTTTAAGGGTTAAAAGGCCTTCTAATGTATGTTTTTTTGTAGTTTATACACTCCTTGGTAGGAAATCTTTTGTTGAAAATTTCCCTAGAAGTTGCGAATTTATACTAACAAAATTTGAATTATAGGATATTATATAGTTGTACTAACATGTTGAATTACTAACTTTTTCTTATTCAAATCTTGTCCTTTATTTTCCTTGCTTCCCTTAGCATTGGCAAAGCTTTGACTTCCTTAAGCATCTAATTAAATCTTTAATTTTACATGGAAAAAAATCAAACTATGACAAAGCTTTGATTTCCCTTAGCGTTGAGTCCATCTTTAATGTAAAAAGTCAAGTAATGGCATAGCTTTGAACCTAGAAGGCCCTCCATAGATCCCCCCAACCATCAAGTGGTTCTTAAAAAAAATTAGTATCAAAATTAAATTTCATGTTTGGTGCCTAAAGTTTGGTTTCATAAATATAACAATTTAGACCCCTAGTCCCCTAGTGTGGTGTCTAATTGTTAGCTTCAAATTCCAACTTCTGAAAATTCAACCCCTAGTGTTAGTATTATAAATTTCAGCTTTATCAACTAGACAACCTTTGTGATTCCTCAATATGCAAAAATTTAGTTAGACAGCCCTAAGGGCATCCTAGTATACTAAAATTCAATTTAAAAGCCTCAAAGGCTCTTTAGTGTGGAAAAGTTCAACTATATAGCCCTATGTGAAGGCTCAAGGGGACACATGCTATAGTGCTAGTATGTACGCATAAAAATGTGAGCATGTGAGCTTTGAGCATATATATAAGTAGATAGACTATAACCACTAAAGGTGCTTATTATATAAACACCTACAATGTAGGTACTCATATTATAGTTATATTATAATCATGGAAGGTTTCTGTAATATACACTTATAATATAGGTGTATAGTCTTATAGGCTCATGTGTTCACATTCCTAAACTAACATAATAGCACCCTTCTATTGGTAGGAGACAATATCCAGTCAGCAATGCTAGGGAAGCATTTTGGTAGACCATGGAGCATTTTGGTAGTACTTGGAAGCATTTCAGTAGTACTAGGGAGCATTTTGATAGGCTTAGGGGGCATTCAACAAGGCTAAAGAGTAGTTTAACAATGGCCCCTAGAAAAACTGTCCAATTCTCTAAAATCAAAATAGAAAAAAAATCACAACTGCATAAAAAAGAAAAGGCCAATTAAGGGCACTATGAGAAACCTTCATTTTTGGAGACAAGCTCTAATTTTTTTAAACGGATTTTAGGTGATGTTTAATGCAACAAACTCATGTTTTTATGTCAATATTGATGTTCTTTGGACATTTTTGTTGACATAAAAACACGGCTTTGACACAGTGGACATCATCTAAAATCTGTTTAAGAAAATTAGACTTGTCACCCAAAACATGGATTTTTTATAGTAGGAAAGAGAATATAGAAGTTGTACATGCCATAAGACTAAAGTGTAAAACGAAGTTGGAGTGGTGTTGGAAGGATGAAGCATTCAAATGTAGAGGTTAGACAATTAGGATTGGAGTAGAATCTTTGCCAAATAAGGATAGAATTAGTAATAGGATTTTACTTCGATAAATCATTGTCAATTGGGTATAAGATAGAAAATTGTCAATAATTGACTTTGGAATAGGAGAACAAAAAAGTAGAATTTTTCAAATTTTGTTGTGGAATTTGAATAATTGTTCTTTACAAAGTCAGCTAGTTGACTTCAATAATTAAGTAGAATAAAAATAGAAGGAAAAAAATTATTGAGAAGGAAAAAAAGAAATTAGAAAGAAATAGAAGAATAGAATTTTAGAATGAAGTAGGAAGTAGATTTGGAATTAATTTCCACAATTTGTATCAAAAACTCTAAAAATTAAGTAGTGAGCACAAATCAAGAAGGAACTAGATGGCGCATGAAGAGGGAGACAAAGGCATCTTCAACCACCTTTTGGGTGAGGTGCATTTTAAGGTGAGTGCTTAATTCTACTATTTTTCCTCTAAGTTTTTTTGATTAGGAGACTCAAAATTTCAAACAATTTTTTAAAGATGGAATTTAGCTTGATTTTCAAAATCTTTTTAGTTTAAGTGTTTTCTTAAAAATTATTATACTTTGCCAAAATGAGGTCCAAAATTCTACAAGTAAAATAGTTGTCAAATATTTTGAACTATTTGAATTGAATGTCAGATTTTATAAAACTGTACTCCGTATTTCATAAAGTAGGGCAATATTCTCATGAACAAGGGGAGCACTAGTGTGAATCAATCCTAAAGGACATGGCATGGCATATGATAAAGTTATCCAATATCAATGGTCTTTGGATGAATTTGGAATAGCAAACCTTGACTTGACTTCCTCCCATGCCTAGCCGTCCAATATGTCCAACTATTCTTTAAGATAGAACTACCCATTACCATACATATTATCTATCTAGGTACTTTGGATTAACTATTTGTTAGCTCCTATATTTTTCAAAGATTAAAAAGTTCAACAAAAATCATTTACAAAAATAATGAAGATATTTTGATAAAAAGTGAATTTTTCTGTGATTTTCAAAGTTGAAATGTTAAAGCATGAATAGCCTGTTGTTAGAGTGTGGGATAACATGTCCGCTCCCCAAATGCATTGCTATTGTGATAAAAGGTTGCTAAGATTGTGGTAATTGGTGAGCCACTGACGCAAATGGAAGGATCCTGTTGGTAGCAAAATGAAGTGGATGGCAGTAATCGGCAATTCAACTTAGATGTTTGAGGCCATAAATCGATCAAGCCAATCAAAGTTACAAATTTTGGGCAATTCTTTCACCCCTTCTTCTATGGCTAATTGAAACCTAGAACTAACTTTTTAATTTTGAAGAGATTATTGTATATGCAAGTGAAAAATTGTTGGAAAAACACTTATATATGAGAGTTTTCTTGAAGTCAGTATCCTATTAGAATTTTTAATACATGTTTCTCAATTTGAAATATTATTAAAAAGTTTGAACATGTGGCAAATTTTGTTCTAACAACAAGCAAAATGTTCAAGCAAAAAAAATGAAATTACATTGTACAACAACATCCCTTGCTCATAATTTAGATGCCCCCAAAGCATTTTAAACCCACGTCAAACACTATAAATCTTACAATTTGTGGGATCAAAACCTCCCATTTCTTTATTGTAGCATATGACATAGTCTACCACTAGATCTTGTAGTGAAATCTTATAAAAATTTCATTCATAATTTCTTTTGGCCTTTGCCATCAAAACAATCCTTTCTAAGAGTTTTTTTAGAAATCATAGTCCAAAGATGAGAACATTCATCCCATTTCCAATAATTTAAAAAATTCCAATTAGATGCACATATCAAATGCTATATTGTCCAAATAATTTGGTCAATTTAGTTAGTATTGGCATCTTTTGCCAAATTCCTCATCTACTTCTAAAATTTGGTACATAGATAATACACTTATACACATGATATACTATGTAACTATAAAAAAAACTACATTTAGAACAAAAATCTCATTCTAAGAGTCAAATTTTACTAATCTTGTTGGGCCACTTCGTAAAAAGAACATTCTTTTCTAATTTCAAAAGCTATTATCTTAAAATAAGTGCCTTCAAAGTTTTTAAAAATTTTCCTATATATTCCAAATATTTTATCTTTAACTTATTTTTTGTTTTGATTTAAAATTAAAAAATTCTTGACTGCATAAGAAATCATCAAAAAATGACTATTGTATTGCCAATTCACTTAACCTCTTTGCATTGCAAGCTTATTTAAAGTAAGCTAGATTCCATGTTGGCTTCTAAAGTTTTGCATGTGTGTACCTAGCAGTCTTTAGAATTCATTGGTGAAGAGATACACATTCATGGTAAGAGTACAAAATTTAATTCCAAGAAGACTTGAAATCTACTAGTCTTATTTACAAGAGTGAATTTTTTTTCTCACTTCAAATGTTATAATCTTTCAATTCATGTTAAGAAATGATCTATAACTTTTCTAAACATTTCCAAAATAGTCTACTATGCTTTTATTCAATTGGATTTTTACAAAAATATATATTTCCAATTTTTACAATGCACTAAAGAATGGCAACTTTTGACAATTTCTCTTGAAAAACACTCCTAAATCCTTAAGAAGTTAAGAAAATCTACAAACTATACACTACCAAAGTATTCATTGTTATATTGGTATTATAGAGGTTGTAGATTCCTCATTTTGCTTCATTTTCTATACCTTGCCTATAATACAACAAATAATGTCTTTCTAAAAATTTAGCTCTAAAATATTTTCCTCTTAAGTTATGTACAAAAATAATTTATCATTTGGAATGAAATGTTTTGATGTTCTACTTCTATTGTTTTTAAATAGTAAAACGATGAAAAGAAGGAAACAAAAGCTAATTGTTTTCAATTTAAATGGATTTCAAGGTTGGTCTTTTGATCGACCAATGACGAACAATGAACAAATGTTAAAAACTATGACCTTTGTACCAATTTGAAGGAAGTGTGTTTCGAACACATGTTATATGATAGAGATTTTTCTATTTTGACAAAATCATTTTTAGTCTATGTAATTCTTCATACCACAATTTCCAAATCCCAATTCACTTATTGGACTAAGAATAGTACTAAAATAGAGTAATAATTAGATTTGATCCCTTAAGACCCAATGACTTTATGAGTTTAAAAACATCATTGCTTTTGAAGTGTTATGGATGTAAACGTCACTAAGGTATAAAAATCTCAACTGTATAATCTTGTAGTGTATGTGTTGTAGATGATGTGAATCAAATTTGGAGTCAATTGACCATATATTTTGCAAGATTATAATGATTTAGTGTTGAAAAGAATGCTAAAATTTTCCTAGCAACACATTTGGAGGTGAAATTTGATTTTAAAATCTATTCAAATGAAAAACAATTTAAAATATAAAGTAATTCAAAACTAGCTTACAAACATATTGGTGAAAAAAATATCATTCAATCGACTCATTGTGTCTACAAATTGGCTTTGAAATGCCAAAAAAATAGCAAGAAAAGTTGCAAAAAACACATCTGAGGCTAAACCTCTTTCTACCAAAACGATACTCAGTCACTCATAACTTCTTGGATTGATATGAAATTTTAGCCACAAAAACTAGACTAATGAGTACAACTTTACAAAAAAAATTATTGGAGATGGACACTACTTGAAGAAGAAACAACCACTAAAGTTTATTATAATCCTAAAATGTCTAGATTTTGAATTTCAAATGGATCCCAAACATTCAAAAGCAACTTGGATTGATATTAAAATTTTATTATAATAACTAGAATTCAAGGGAACACAAATCAACAAATTTTATTGAAAACTAACATTGAATGAAGGAGATACAAATCATCAAAGTTGTAGCCATCAAATGTAGTTTGGTAAACTCAAATTGAACTTGTGAACTTTGATTGACTTACAAAAAATCAATACATCTTGGATTGATCTGAAAATTTTCCCAAGTTTTGTTGAATTTGGACATTGAATGCAAAAGTTATAACACTTGAAATTAGACTTGAAATTATGTGAAGATACTTTTGGTCCCCTGGGGCCTTTAGGGGTTAAGCCTATAAAACTAGCAAGAATATAATGTTTTTTATTTTCCATATATATCATAGTGTCTTTTTTAGCATGAATCACAAGAATTTCTTCAACAATACTATGTAATTTTTTTGATGTTGATTATATACATCTACAACCGCTTTGAATATGAAAATATACTCATTTGAGATTGAGTAATCCTGTTATAATTTTAGCCTACTAATTTACTATACTATAGATTTAAAATAGAATAGTCTTAAAATGTAATTAAAATAAGTTAGGCATTCATCCAAGTTCTTCAATAGTTTTTGAGTGGTTGTTGCTACTTTCGTCTAAGGTGGCAGCATTTACCGAAACTCCTGTCTTGACTTCCAAATCCTAAACTTTCTACCAAATGTGTCAAAGTTTTGTTAAATGTCAAAGTTTGTTGCATATGAGAAATATGTTTTGTTTGTGACTGATTGCATTTTACAATGGTCATAATGGCGAGGAAAAAAAACTTTACAATGTATGTATATACTTATTGACAATGAAGAAATACAATATTGTATGAAGGAATTGAATTTCTATGAATTAGGCAATCCTTATGTATATATACGAGAGATATAGATATCAATGTTTTTTTAATTTTTTGGGGGGGGACAACCTATGTCAATAATTTTCCAAAAATTTAGGCATCATTTTAATTCTTTATTTTTAACAAAATTACTAATATTTTTCCAAAGAAAAATGTCTTTGTAATTTAAACACTATTAACTAATGTTTTAAAGATTTGACCTCATCATTTGCAATAATTTTGTCTTTTTATAATTTTAGACCTTTGATTTTCATGGTTTAAGTCTAGTTTATTACAAGACAAAATTGTGGCATGTCAATTTAGCATTTTTTTTAAACTAATGGAATTCTATCACAAAACACTCAGTACAAAGCATCCAAGCTGAACCCACTAGACAAAGAGTCAATTTGGCATTTTATAGCTATCCTAGTTATCAACTCAAATCAGTTGTTAATCCACAAATACATGTTTACAAGAACAAGTTCAAAACATTTGTGGTTCATATCAAGTAGTACACTTTAAAGTCAACATTATGAATCTCTGACTTGGGGAGGAAGAAGAAATTAGCATAAGTGTTGAAGTAAATTTTTTTTCTTCAAGAAAAAATTCATGTATGTAAAGTTTCAACGAGTATATAATTTTAGCAATTGGATTGCCTAAAAAAAATCCTAAGTGCATAAGAAATTGTCCAAAAAATGGCTTACCTAGTGTATTGCTTGATTATTGGACACACATATATTGTAAGATAATTTAGACTATATTAGCCTCCTCATTGCTTCTAGAATTTTTCTTGACTTTATCTAGGAAGAATGGAAGATGTGCTTTTGAATAGTCTATTTGCTTAACTTCAAGTATAGAGAAAATATCATTCCATGAGGACTCAAAGTTTGTTGATCCCATTGTGAAAGGATTAAAAAAAATTAATAAAATTTCCAAAGTTATAATCTCCCTGGTATTAAACCTTAAAATTTTTTCATGATTCAAGGCCCAAAACTACTTCAAATTACTCATCTCTAAAGCAAGATCAAAATCTTCATTAATATATATATTATTTAACAAATTCAACAATAGGATCCTTTGGTTAACTTATTCAAGTACATTCTTCTAAAATTTTAGAATATATAGCTCAATATCTCCACTGATTACAAGTCCAATGTACCTAAACCTTGAAATGTAAGCTTTTCTAGCACTTTTAAAGGTGAAGTTTTGCCTATCAATATTTTTTGAAAAAAACACATATGTCCTATAACTTGTGAATGTTATTCAATATTGTAGAAAATGGTTTGAAATAATATATAAAGAATTTTAATCAAAAAACAATTATATTCATTTTTTTAAAGTGTAAAATAGAATATGTTACTATATAAAAGATAATTGTAATATGCTAATAAATTTTTGAAGAATGTGAAAATTGTCAATCTCAATGGTGAAAATGTTCTAGTAAAAAATTCATATCTTTTGTTTTATTTTTATTTGAAAATTTTCAAAATTGAGAACAAAAGACAACTTATATGTTTTTAAATTTTCATTGTCTACAAAATAATATTCCTCATTACTTTTCCCTCATTATTTGTAATTGAATGGTTCAAATGATTTTGAATAGATATAAATTTATACAACATCCAAAAAGTAATAAATATTTTCTTAGAATGTATTTTTTGATGCTCAATTTGATATTGAAATCAAAAAAATTCTTCTAACATTTGCAATGTTCACTGGAAAGATAGAAAACAAAGCTTTTACATGCGGAGTATGATGAATGGCATTCATCCTAAAAAACTTATGCAAAAATTCTAAATTATGAAGTCTATAGAGCCTATTTGAGTTCTCCCAAAGTCCAAAATAATGTCTTTGGTTTTGTAGGGGGTCGACTTCTTTCTTGTTATCCCTATTTGTTTTTTATACTTTATAAAAGTGCACAAGGCTACATCTAAAGCATTATATTGGTCAATGTTTAGTTTTATAAAATCATTTTTTTCATTGTAATTTTACCAATCCTCCATCTTCTATCATATTAAGTATATAGTATCATGACCTTTCACAACTTTTGTCACAAAATCCATCACACTTTCATTCCTAAGAAATATCTTCATGGACAAAAGGGCATAATGGTTAAGAAGCACAATGGTTGAGCAAATGAGTTGGTGGTGTACTTGAACATATGAGTGACTTTGTCTTCAAATACACCATGTCACTACAAGCTAATGTTATGTACATAACTTGATTTTTAAATCTTTCTATATATGAATATATGAGACAAAAATGAATTCAGGGATGAATTCATTGGTACCATGCTCCAACAAATTAAATTTTAAAAATTCTCTTGAAAAAAGTCAAATGCATCACTTTTAAATCCTAATAGCATACTAGTCATATGGGAGATAACAATGTATATAAATATATGCTAGAATCAATTAGAAAAGAGTAAAATTTTTTTAATTTATAGGTGAAACTACAAAATTTTCTTGCCTATATTCTTCAACACTACCAATACATTGGTCCCACTTTGTGACACTTTAATTGCAATTTAGAGACTCACATAAATAATACTCCCTTTTTCGTCTAATGATCTTCTAGTTGCACATTGTGATGTGGAAAGAAGGGAGATGATGGCAAATTCCAAGAACAATTGCAATGGCAATGAATGAAGCAAATAGAGATTCAAGTCTACATAGAGATTAAAATATGCAAAGGTTCAAGCCCAAGTAAAGATTCAAGTTCAAATAGATCATTTGGAGATGGAGGGAGTAAAAAATATTTGAGCCTATTTCATGAAAATACTTACTTTGGATATATAGAAATATGGATTTGGAAAATAAAAATGAAAGTATTTGTATTTTTAACTTTTTTTTTAAAGTGTAATTCATTGAAACATTATGCTTACAAAGCTTTTTGATAACCGTGAAACTAATGTACCAACTACATTTGGTTTGATGTTTAATATGGCATTGAATCTTTTTCAATTCAATTTCTACCAATCCAAAAAGCAATAACATGTCTAAACATCTTTTTGTATAAGATCAACATGAGATGAAAAATACATCCAAATATATATTTTTTATTCCTAGTCAAAATGGTATTTATATCATAATAAACAATAGGAAGTACGTGATTTAAGATTTTTAAATAGTCATGTTATTGATACAATAGTGCAATGGCAAATATCTCGGTTTATAAATTTTAACCTAAGCAACTCAGTTTTTTTCATCAAATCATAGTTGGTGCAACATCATTTAATTTTTTAAACAAACATACACAATCCTCTTATCCTCTTAATCTTTTAATGGACATCCAAATAACTTAATAACATCTCACAATTGTTTTTGTATTCTCTAAATTCTAAAAAACTCAACCAATTGTTAATGCATTTCACAATTCATTCACTAACAACCTTAACTTTACATTGAAAATGATTTATGCCTTAGCAAGTAGAGAATTTGAGAGTATTTGCATGGAACAAGTCAATTGAAGCCATGTGGTAGTAAACTCAATAGTGTCTAGTGTACCATGTAGAATTTAAATCCCTAAAATTCTTTTACTATATTTTTCCAAAGAGCACTTAGAATGGGCTATTTCAATGGCAAAGGTTGAAAAAATGAAAAACAAAATTTTGGAGTATCTTACTATAAGAAGTAATGTTAGACTATTTCAGTACATAATAGTAATAGAATAGGAGGTTTTGACCATACAAATTGCGAGATTATAGTGTTTGAAGTGAGAAAAATGCTATAGAGGGCATTCAAATTTTGGACAGTTGTGATCTAGCGAGGCTTTTGCACAAGGTAATTTCACCTTTTTTATTTACTTTTTGTGACAGAGTTGGCTACATGTTTAAAGTTTTTTGTATCATTTCTAATTGAGGAACATGTACAAAAAAATTCCAACAGAGAACCAGCTTAAAGAAAAATCTCACACAAAGACACTTTTTCAACAATTTCTAGCTTGTACATAGAATAATCTCTTAAAAATGTTAACTATGGAATTTTAAGATCCAGTTAATCCTGAAATGGGAAAAAAATTGCCCAATATTTGTAGTTTTGACAAGCTTGATCAATCTATGGTGTGAAATACTTAAACTAGACTAAAGGACAGTTGGATAGATTGGCATGAGGGACTACCGCATCAAACTTATTATACCTGACTCACTCATGGAGCACTAATATTGAATAACTTTATCACATGCCAAGCCATTCCTCATGCCATGAAAATATTTCATTATTCGATAAAATACAATTTAAGAACTTCAAGCTTTAATTTCAATGGAATTAAAATATTATTTAACCTTTTCTCACATCTTCCAAAGTCACCAAATTTGGATTCACAAGAAGATGAGACAAGCTATTTACACAAGTGGATGGTAGGAGGTAAAACAATCCATGTGGGATATGTAAATTAGGATTAGTGGGAGTTCAATCGTTCATAGTTAAGTCAAAAGCAAGAATTTTGATCAAAGTAGAATTTCAAACCTCATTTTGACATAGTAGAGTATTTTTTTTCTTAAATTTTGAACTAAGGAAAGTTGAAAAATAAAGTTAATTTTTATTTCCAAAATTTCTTTTGAGATTTTTGTACTTCAATCAAAAGTTATGGACAAAGTTCAAAGAGGATCTTTGAAAACGTCAAAGATAATATCCTTTCTAATCCTTCTCTGAACTTTGTCCATAACTTTTGATTGAAGTATAAAAATCTTAAAAAAAAATTTGGAGATGAAAATTAACTTTATTTTTCAACATTTATTAGTTCAAAGTTTTTCAAAAAAACGTATTCTAATATGTCAAAATAAAGTTCAAAGTTTCACTTTGATCAAAATTCCTACTTTTGACTTAACTATGAACGGTTGAGCTCCTGCTTATCCCACATGGATTATTTTACCTCCTAACACCTATTTGTATAAACATCTTCTCTTATATTCCTTTGAACATTCACTTCAAATGACTTATGAAGTCGTATGACATAGTTGAATATTACTTTAATTTTTTTACTTTTAGAATTATCCAATTTGATTCAAATGTGGAACTTAATCAAAACCTCCTCAAATTTTCAAAAGACAAGGCCAAATGGTAGTTGGTGATGTCATCAAGAAATGGTGTCCTTGGCAATGAATAATTGTCTTTGTGTCATCATGTCCTTATACTTTGTCATACATTTATAGATACAAAAAATGATTAGAAAAGCAATTCATATTCCATATGGATTGAAAGCATGACCAAAGCCTTACCTTACCTCCTCCATACATTGTAATGGAAATTTTGCTCTAGCATGAATAACTTGCCCATGTCATCCCTTGTCTATCAAAAACAACATTTCCCTCATAATTCCTTGTAGGCAAATGCAATTGTAAAATAATTTGGTGAAGCAATAATGTACTCCTTGTCCGTACATCCAAAGAAAAGTTCAAAAACTATAGTGAGTGTTTCCATTCTTATTGAACTATCCAAATTGCTATGTTGCCAAAAAAATTTGTGTGGTTGCTTAGAGATTAAACTCAAGTAGAATTCCACTCTCTCTACACTATTAATGTCTATTGGTTGGAGGGCACTTGCAAAAAATACTTGAATAATTTGTTGCATTTTTCTTCTTTCTTAAATTCAAGTACATTCAAGCACTTGAAAAAGATAGATTATCACTTTTCAATCATTCAAAAAAGTATATCAAATAGTGCCTATTTTGTTGATTTATACAAAACTATTGATGTACTATTATCACAATTCTTCCACTAAAAAGGTGTAAGTGGGTTAGGGACCATATCTTCCAAATATCATGTCTATATTCTTCAAGATGGATACTTAGAAGTATGCCCAATTTTTAAAATTTGAAGTGACAAAGATTTGAATTTAACATTCCATACTAATTTAATTTCCAAAAATAAGAGTAAAATAATAAAGTTGCATTAGCAATGCCCACTTCTATAATAAAATTCATTTACATCACAATAGATTTAGGTTCAAGCCTAATATAGATACTTCCTTTTGGACTCTTCAAATTTTAAAAAAATGTACTTTTGGAAATAAAAAATATATTAGAAAAGTATAAAACTTACATGGTGTTCCAGATAAGCTATTGGTACACAACAATCATATATACTATATAGTTCAAATTCAAAAATTAATTTTTTTCCTAATTAAATATACACAACATATAGTCACCATATAATAGTGTTCAAAGGAATTCTAATTTAAGGTTTTGTATTAAAACAAATAGTCCTACACTTCCTTAAGTTTGTATTTAAATATATCATATGGTCTCAAGATGAAGATGTTATGAAAGTATGAAACCATAGTCCTTTTAGATTGTATTAAATATATATGGTTTTTGAAAGTTCTCATAAATAAGATCAATATAGTATTACATCAAATTATAAGGCAAAATTAAACATAAATATGATTCAAACATCATTTTAAAAAAACTTTATGTTTATAAACTAATTTAATATAATTTGATATTTTGGATCATTCCATTTGCTTCAAATCTAGAATTACAACAATTTTGGATTTAAAAACAAAGGATTGAAATGGAATATCAAAATTGTTCAATTTTTCTTGTTCAATGGTATTTTAGATGGAGTATAATAAAATTCTCATGAATGTTGCATCAAATTCATATAAATTGAAAATTGAAATTTTCTAGCATACACTAAATGACTTAAAAAATGACAAAATTTTAATAAAACATTGTTTTTGATGGTCATATCATGTTTGGACCTTGCTCCAAAAGTTATGCTCCAAAACCTATCAAATCATGAAACTTAATTATGGTGGAAAAATAATATTAGTATTTCTTGCAATGGGCTTGAAGGTTTTAGATTTTTGAGAAGGAAATATCCAACACAAATATTAGAATCTAGAGATAATTATTCTAGAACTAGTCTTTGTAAACAAAGTGAATTTTCCATAATTGATATAGTTTTGTACATATGCCCTCATCATTGAGACAATTTAATACATTGTTCAAGCAAGATGCAAGGGAAACATGATGTTTGTCACATAGATTATTGCAATTTACATCTTATACAAATATTGTTGTATGGCATTAGCATATCCATATGTTAGGATATTTGGTCCGTGCTAAAGATTATTTAATGTACTTTGAACATCTAAACTTTGAAGGCTACTACTTTGTATGTAGCACTTGTGAGTTGTAGATGATAAAGGGCTTGCAAGAAAATGTAGAGGGTGAAAAAACCAAGAGTATCAATTTTATCCTTTTGAAATTAATAATAATTAAAATATAACACATTTGAAGATAAATAATCCTCATAAAGATGTCATTATAAAGATTACATTCTTATCATGAACAAAGATTCAATTGTTGCCACAATTGTTTTCGTATTTTCTTCATTTGTAATAGTATCAATGATGTAATTAATTCCATTGTTTTGATATTATACATCACTAGTAGAAAACAATGTCACAGACGACAAAAACTAACTAATGTTTTATGAAAACAATGTTGCAGTAAATGCAAATATTAGGAAACTATGTTATAGCCAATGCAATTTTTTTAGTTTTTGTCACAGAAAATAAAAATGTTCATTAGCTATTTTTTATTGTTTGTAACAATGTTTTCTACTAGTGCGTGTTTACAACTACAACTATTTAAAGTTCTCACACTTTGCATGTTCTTGAATTCACAATACTTTAGGTCTTTATCCCTCTGAACTTCATTGTCTCGTCTAGATTTGTTGCCTCAAAAGAATATTGTGCACCTCCTTGAAAAGATTCCATGGCTAACAAATAGATTCTATATGTTTCAAAGTCTAATCTACAAAGGAACTTCTTTAGACCACAAATGTTGTCAATGGGACTATTTCCTTGAAAAAAAAAAAAATTTATTTTTAAATTTTAGGATTTTGTTACAGTGTTTTTTTATAAATAAATAAAATGCTTTTTGCATACTTGAGGTGCATGGCATAGTGCATACGAAAGTGTGTTAAAATTGTAAGGTTCAGGATTTGATATTCAATTTTTTGTCATAAACCAATTTAAAATTTGGTTTATTTTATTAATTTAAACTATTATTGATTTTTATAAATATATACATAAATTAATTAATTAACCCCATAAAGACTAGACACTTTGAAAAATGAATGAATGGAGATATGTCCAAGCATATAGGATCTTGATCTTTCATCCATCTAATTGTTGTAGATTTATATGTTATTTCTCTATCATTTTTATAATAAAGATTTTTTTTTAAATTTGATTCAAAAATATTTTTTCATATAAAAGGTATAAATATGATTTACCTCCAGAAATAATCTCTTCCTTCAAATATAAATCTTTAAAATTAATTCAAATAAATAAGTTGAAATTAAATACTTTAAAAATCAACATAATTCTAACTTTTCAGTTTTAATTCAAAGAAAAAATCTTACAAAAATTACAGATATTCAATCTACAATGATTACAGAAAGAAATCTCAATGTTTAGCTTAAAGTTTTATTAGTTAGTAGAAAAATAGACCTAATCATATGGATACTAATAAAACTTTCTTCTAAGTTGCATTTTATAATACACCTTCACAAGTCTTAATATTTGAATTAGTTCTAAGTCTTTAAGGGTTATACTAAATTTAATATTTTATAGACATGGATACTCAATACATTTCATTATGAGTGTTAAGTTTTTTTCCATCTTTAATTTCAAGTAATTCATATGCTTAACCCCTAAGGACCAAGGCCTTTTTTCTGCCAAAAAACATTGAAAATTGCCATTTCTATAGCAAAGAGTAAAAAAAAAAAATTTATTGTTTTTTTTCACATCTAACTGTAGGATCTTACACCTCACTAGCACAAAAAAGTGTGGAAAAAATTTCAGAATTTTTCACCACACGAATTGCAAGATATTTGCGTTTAAAGTAGAGAAAACAAGTTTTTCAACACATTACAGGACTGGATTTTTTGACTTTGAACATTTTTTACTGAAATTTTTTTGCACTACAGAGTTTTGAGCTTAAATATTTCTGGTGGAGAATTGAGTTGAGAGTCTGGGGAAAAAAAAATTAAGAAAAAATTAATTTTCATTGTTAAAAAAATTGTTAAGTAGAAGTAGGTATGAGACAGAAGGAAAATCTAAAATATTCATATATTTTAGATGGAATTAAAATGCTCTAATCCCAATGGTAAGATTATTCTAGAAAGTAAAATAAACCATGAAAAATAAAAAATTTGAAAAATTTGAAAATTGCATTCAAAAATGAATCCTACAAGTTATTTTTTTCAAGAAGATGCTCTAACTATCCAAAAAACAAGAATGTCCATAACTTTCTCATAACAAATCCTAGTGAAATGAATCAAAGCTTTTCGAATAGACCAAAATGTAATCTATGAGGAAAAAATATTAAAAAAGAAATTCAAGTTTTTGCAAATTTTTTTTTGCTGCCCAGACTGCCCCCCGTCCCCTCATTTGAGCTTATTTGGTCATAACTATTGTTCCTGGGCATCAATTGTGAAAAAATTATACTCTCGTAAATCTTATCAGTTTTTTTATCTTAAAAAAAGTATCGAAAAATCATGACAAAGATCAGCCCATAGGTACCTACCTGAAATCCCGTTAGTCCCCCAAAGGGACAATGGTCCTTTAGAGGTTAAATTTGATTTCTAGATTCCTAATTTTGAAACTCAAACATCTTTAGAAAATCTCTTCTCCAAAACTATGCTACAATTTTTTCACTCTAGTGATTTCTTGATAGAATCAACTCTTACACTATTTGGTTAATTACTGATGTATTGATGTATTTTTTTCCCTAACTTCTTCATTGATTGGAAGATAATAATGCTTGAACTTCAAAAATAAAATTTTCTAATCCATTATACAGGTGCACTTTTATCATTCAAACAACTCTTTTTTCCAAAATATTACCAAATAGCTCTAGTTGTGGAATGAATACATTTTTCATATTCATTCTACAACTAAAATTGTTCATAATATGTTAGAATTTAAATGATTTGTGAATAAGTGGAAAAAATCAATTAAGAAAAAAGTTCATATTCAAGTTTGGAGAAATTTATAAATCTCTTATAAATTAGATAAGAAATGCCCATCCAAATAGAAAAAAAAGTTTTAGTAAACAACCCATATCCTATGATTTTGTTTTTGTCTACAAATCTTGAAATTGAATTCCAAAATAAACTTCCTATTTATCAAATATACTAGAAAGATGACCAAATTGTAGAACAAAATTCTTTCTAACTACGATTGTACCAATAAAGATAGAATGACTTAATGCATTTCATATAGTTGTGAATCTATTCTACTATATAATTTTTAAAATTTTAGAATGAAATAAATAAATTTAAAATTACTTGCTAAATATGTAAGAACAAATCGTATAGGGGGAGAGCACTCTAGATGGATGTTTGGATATCATGTGTAGCTAGAGTTTTTTTCCAAGGGGGTATTTAGATGTTTAGGTCTTTAAGACTAATTAAATGGTTCCTATTATTACCTAATTTTGAAATTTATATTATTTTAGGCCTTTTTATCATTACTTTGAATTTGCAAGGAGGATACATTTTTTAATACCCTCATTTCATTACAAGAAAAAATATAAAGTGGAAAAGGCAAATACCAAGATTAAAGACAAAAACAAATGACATGGAAACAAATTGGGAAGCCAAATAATTGTAAAGAACCTTAAGCCACTAAAAAAATAGAAAGGAAAAAAGTCACAAACTATCTTCAAGCCAAAAAAATGGGGAAGGAAAAAAGTCATAAGCTACCTTGTGCCCCAAAAAATGGGAAGAGAAAAAAATTATAAACTACCTTAAGCCAAAAAAAATGGGAAGGAGAATAAACCTTAAACCACCTTGAGCCAAAAAAGATGAGAAGGAAAAAAAACTCTTAAAATACCTTGAGCCCAATAAAATGGGAAGGAAAAAAAAATCATAAACTACCTTAATTTTTTTTAAATGGGAAGGAGAATAAACCTTAAACTATCTTAAGCCAAAAAAATTGGAAAAGATAAAGCCCACCAAAATTGCTTACTTCTTTAAAAATTTTGAAGCCAAGGAACAATAATTTGAAACCGCTTTTAGTTTTAAAAAACATGGAAAGGAACAAATTTCACAAACGTTGTACAACACATACTTTGTTTGAAGCATGATACCATGTGTTTCAAATACACTTGCACTTTGTGGACAACAAAATTTTTAAGTGGAAACCAAAACAATTCCTTCATGTGAAGTATTGATTACACAAAAGTCCCCAAATTCCAAAGTCAAGCAAGAAAAACAAGTTGAAATGCAAAGAAGACAATCCAAGTATTGGAGCTAGTATCTATGTATTTTAAAAATGAATTTGTTCATCTAAATGGAACAATACTAGTATTTTTCTATCCAAGCAGACCACTCAATAGTTTCATAAATTGAACTTAGTGACAATAAATTCCTAGGATGCGTATCTAGAACCCTATCTTAAAAGAAAAAAAATTTAATACGAGGTATTGATGATTCATGTATCTTACTTATAATTGAGTGGACATGATTTTGTACATTGTATATTATCTCTAAGTTATTTCTAAATTTTAGACACCAAGAATTAATACCTCCCTGTATTATCTTGCACATTGTTTGCTAAAAATTTCTAAGTGACCTTCCTATCGATCAAATTAACCTTACAACTTCTACAATACTTATCAAAATCACATCAATGATTCTTTGTGTGTGGTAGACAATGATCAAAAATCACAATGAAAACTTCATGCACAAATTCAAAATCTTTGGTTGCTTAACCCCTAAAGGTTTTTTACTACGTTTTCATCTAAAATACTCCTAAACAAACATTTTCAATACAAATATCAAATTTTAGAAAAGGGACATTTTTGGACATATATAATCATAGGATCTTGTAATATAATGGTTTGAAAAGATGTCAAAAAAATTTCAAAAATTTATACTATGTAGATTGTAAGATATTAGTGTTTGAATTGATAATGATCCTTTGGGGGGCCTTATGAAAAACTAAACAGCTGCACTTCACAAGGCCATATTTGTATGAAAAAATGTCCAAAATAGTGGTGCTTCTTTATACTAATTCTTCAAGGCAAGTTGGCTACATACTTGAAAAAATTCAAATCATTTAGAATTATACAACATAAATAAAAAAGAATAGTAAGTAGAAAGAATAGAGAATGATTCAAAATACTAAATGGTTAAGAATTTACTTATAAAATGGAAAAATGTCAATCCCAATGGTTTTAATTTTGTAATAAATAATGTACATCCTACAATTATATTTTATTTCAAAGATATTGAAAATTGAATTAAAGAAAAGACTTCAAAGTTTATTTTAGAATAGAGATTCCATAACTACCCACAAACTAAAACTCCTAATAACTTTCATCTCATTAATCAAAATGGAACAATTCAAAGCTTTTCACATATATATAAATTTTGAAAACCAATTTCAAATTTTTATTTCTAAGAAAGATGATTTTTTGGCACTGGCTTCCTACATATTTATTGAAAATTACACATGATACAATAACTTTTGAACGATATAGTCAAATTTTCACAAAATATGTGTCCAAAAGTTATGGAAAGTATTGGGTCTTAAAGCTACCTCTTAGGCACATGTTTTGTGAAAATTTCAAAAAAATAAAGAAAAACTCCATTTGTAGTGAGTTGCCTAAAGTTGCTATGTTGCCAAAAAAATATCATTTGGTCCTTCATGATTAAGCCTATCTTAATTGGCTTTAGGGATTAAAATTATGTTACCTTTGATTCCCAATAATATTGCATCAAGCGGCTACTTTATGAATCCATAATTCCAAACTAAATACTATATGCGACCTAGAGTATAAATTGAAAGAATCATTGTATTGGACTTTTTCCTTTAGGCAAAAGCTTCCATTTCCTTGCAATCCAAATTCAACTTATTTGCACTTCCAATTCACAATTTCAACACTATCACAAAACTTCCTGCTTATACTAGAAAAGTAAGTATATCTCAAATCATCATTCATAAACAATGTCACATCTAGAATTTTGCTTAGGATGACAATGTTAATTTTGAAGATGTACGGTATTTCAACACATTAAAACCTAATGTCAATTTATGGTAAACCTGTTATTGGTGGTTCAATCAAAATTCTTAGCATTGATGTAAGTTAGGAGCCCCTATTTTTGCTACAATTCAAAAGCCACACTATTAGTACCATTGTGTATTTGCGGTGTACATTTTAATCTTTCAAGTGTACTTGACATAAATATTGGCTATGATGTGGAGCAACTAGTTCTATAGTATAAATAGAATCTTCTATCCCAATGTCCACATAATGCACGATGAATTGAATTGGAGTCTTCTTTCAATTGCCAATATGAACCAATAAAATTATATCTTTCTATATAATAGTTACTATACTTAGTTATAATTGGAGGCAATAAAATTCGTACATACATT
Source organism: Pseudoscleropodium purum (assembly GCA_963969395.1). Taxonomy (NCBI): domain Eukaryota; kingdom Viridiplantae; phylum Streptophyta; class Bryopsida; order Hypnales; family Brachytheciaceae; genus Pseudoscleropodium; species Pseudoscleropodium purum. The sequence continues at coordinate 9,817,139 of OZ017797.1, forward strand.
TGTATGTGTTCATCTCATTGGTTTTGTGGTGTCTTATTGACATTGCTCCTAGTGCTTGGAAGTTGCCTCCTTTTCATGCCATTTCCATTTGTCTACTTTAGTGGTTATGCATATTGTGTGTATGGGGATTGAAGTTTCCTCACAATTATTTGTTTTCCATGAGTTTCAACCTTTTGAACATGTTCTTGGAGCAAAGAAGTTGTTGGTAGTTGCGTCATTGATTTTTTGAGGATTTAAAATTGGAATTGGAGAAGATTGTCATTAGAATGCCTTTTTTTGTCTTCAATGTAGTGCAATTTTGTATTTGTGTAATGCTATATATACCAAAAAAATATTGAAACATTTCAAATAAAGAATTTCATGCAATGCGCCTTGTATCATACTTGATATCTTACTTACAAATATTCCATCAAGCTAATTAACCTTTAACCCCTAACTGTCCATGGCACTGTGTTTACAATAATTTGAAGCTAAATAAAATTCAACCAAATTGCTATTTTTAGTAGTTTGTATTTTTGGAAAACTCTATTCAAAGTCTAGTTCTAGCATCAAAGATCCAATCTTGAAAATGATTGATTATGATTTTTCTATTCAAGATTTTGTGCAAGGGTACCCATTGCAATCTTGGCTTCCCATAGTGTCGAGGGCTCTTGGAAATGAGCCTCAAATACACTAGGCCATGGAGGAAAAATCACATTAGAAATTCATTTAAAAAAATTGTAGAGTAGATTTTGGAAAGTTGTAAATTGATTGGGGTTGTGTATGTTAGGCCCTACAACCTCATATTTTTTTGGTTACCAACTTTTTAAATTTCGCATGAAAAAAGAGGTTTGAAAGATTTTTGTAGTTTTAACACCCTTGTGATCAAACATTATAATCTTTCAATCCATAAGTGATATTGTTGTGTTTTCTTTTTCTATGTGATCTCTAACATTTCTAGTTTGAATTTTTAAAGTTACAATTTTTTTTTAAATGATATAACTTATCAAAATATTGGATTTTTGTTGGATTTCAAGCAAATTCCAAGACCCTAAAAACACACGTTGGGTAGTTAGGGGTGAAGATAGAAAGATGTTGTCATCCTATTTTTCATTGCACATATTAATCCTAAAGGACCATGCATTCAAAATTCAAATGTTTGTGTTCAAATAGATAAATGCAAACATTTCTTGAGTATACAAAACTTTTGTTTTTTCATTCATCTAAACAACTATAGATCCTTGTGTTAGTTATTTTATATTTGTATTGTATAGATTTTCACAAATTTCCTTTTTAAATCTTCTATAATTTAAAATATATAAGAATATCTAACCTAAAAAACCAACTTATTTAATTAAAAAAATGATCCTTCAAAAAAGACTTTCATAATTAGATAAAATAAAGATTTTAAAAGATTACTATAATTAGAAACGAGCATTTTGAATTTAGAAGAAAAAAATTATTGTGAGAATACAAAGTTATTTGATCTATAATCAATTTTAGAAAGAATTTTCAAATTTTGGTTTCAAATATTATTGAAAAATATAGGTTATTCTAGTAATTGATTTAATTGTACTAATATGACCTATAGATCATATTTTACAACTTTTATTTGAAAGTCATCATTAAATTATTTTATAGTATATTTCTAAAATTTTAAAATTTTAAAATTTTGGACTAATCCTTGGTCTTAACCCCTAAAGTCCAAACCCCTAAAGGTCATTTTCTGTCTAAAACCACTCAAATCAACTATTTTCAATGCAAACAAGAAAAATATGATTCATTTTTTGCATTTTCAATTATAGAATCTTGCATTAGATTAGAATAGGAATGTTTGAAACAATTGTCAAAAACTTTGACCGTATCTATTATAAGATAAAGGGGTTTAAAATGAAGAAAATGATTTTGTTTTGTTTTGAGCTTGACTAGTTTATAATGCTTTAAATCTTCTTAACTTCAAAATTTGTAAATTACAAATTTTGAATTTCATTTTTTTTATATAAAAGAAATTTATTGAGGATTTGGGAATAAAACAAATTATAACTTTCATTCATTAATAAATTTTTAAGTCAAATTAGATACAAAGATAGAAGGTAACTCAATAGAACTGAAGTTCATTAATTCCAATAGTGAGATTGTTCTTAAAAAAACTATTTTCAACTTTAAAATTTTTTTTTGTTGAAGTTGTGTTAAAAAATGGATCCAATACATTATTTTCTCAAAAAATTGTTAATATTGCTAGCAAAACAAGAAGCTTCATAATTTTCACATTACTTGTTCAAATAGAATTAATCAAATTTTCTCACATAGAAAAAATATAAAATATAAAAAATAATAATTTTTTAATTATTTCAATTTGGAGGGAGTTTTTGCTTGCCACCCTCATCTATTTTGGACTTATTGTGGCATAAACTTGTTTCCATACACTAATTGAAATACAAATTATATATCTAGATAGTTCATCAATTTTTATATCTTGAAAAAACAAGTTTCAAAAAGTCATGCCAAAAATTGAGATTATAGGTACCTATCTTAATCTTCATGAATCCTTCAAGGAGACATGGGACTTTAGGGGTTAAGGGGTCAAACCCTAAATGAACAAATGTTCATTTACAACACACTTGAAAACTCAAGTAAAATCATACACAATCAATTTTTAACCTCCAAAGGACCAAGGGTGTTTTTCCAGAGAAATTATCAAAAAAACTGCCATTTTTTAACTGCCTTGTCTAAATTGAAAATAATTTTTTTTCTCACTTCAATTGTACAAAGGTGTAGTGGATTACTATAACAATTAGTGAAAAAAACCCAGCCCATTTGACTACATAATTTGAAAATTTTATATTTGAAGTGAGGAAAAAAAACTTTTTCATTCCTATAAAACATGGTCAACAAACTTTGATCCTTCTTGAAGTAATATTCTTTGTTCTACACAAAAATGATGATTTTAACCATTCATAAGTTGATGATGTTAGGTTCACTTACGAGAAATTCCAAAAGCATATATGAATCCAAATTACACTAAAACACCTTACAATGCGCAAAGGTTGAGTGAATTGGCAATATACTAGTCATTTTTTGATGATTTCTTGTGCAATGTGGAATTTTTTTGTTTGAAATTCAAACGGTGAAATGTTATTCAGAAGAATTCAAAATAGGTGGGAATTCTTTGAAAAATTTCACTTCAAAGATTTCAAGATAATAAAGCTTGAAATTAGAAGAAAATGCTTATGTTAAAAACCGCCCCTAGCATAACTAATAAAGTTAGATTCCTCTTAGGATGTGATTTGAGAACTAAATTTTTTTGGAAATTTTTGTGCCATATATAACTAGTTATGTACATGCCAAATTTCAAGAGTTCATGACAGTTTTAGCAAAAGATGCCCAAGATGCCCAAATTGCCCGAGTTGCCTAAATTCTTTTAGACAACATAATTTTTTATTTAGGCATCTAATAAAAAAACCTTTATATTTCCATTAATAGAACATGTGTTCACACCTTGTGTCAAAATTTCCTGAACATTCAACCAAAATTGACTTTGTAGGACCCTATCCAAGTTTTCAAGTGTTTGTTGAACAAATGCTTGGTCCTTTAGTGGTTAGCAAATGTTTTCAATTTTGACACTTAGTGGGAACATTCATCACCTTCATGATAATAAAAAGATCTAATTAAATGCCCATATCAATAGCCATATTGTCCAAAAAAATCAAATTAGTTTGGTTAGTTTTGTCATCTTTTGCAAAATTCTTCATCTACTTTTAAAATTTGGTATGTAAGTAATTAACATGATATATAATGTAATTGTAAAACAAAATGACATTTAACACAAAAATCTCATTCTAAGAGGAGTCAAACTCTACTAACCTTGCTAAGAAATTTTGAAAAAAATTATTTCATTCTAACTTCAAATGCCATTATCTTGAAGTTTGAAATTTTGAATTTCTTGAAATTTTTCTTGCATTTTCCAAATGCTTGACTCAAAAATTTTGCCACTTGGATTTCCAATTTTTTAAGTTTCATTGCATAAAAAATCATCAAAAAAATGACTAATGTATTGCCAATTTACATAATCTCCTCACATTGCATGATCATTTAGACTAGACTCCATATTTGTTTATAAAATATTGCTTGTCTATACCTAATAAACTTTAGAACTCAATGGTAGAGAAATCCAAATTCATCAAACATAGAAAACTTAATTTCAAGAAGGCTCAAAATCTTGTTAACTCTATTTTGCAAGACTGGATGGGTCTAAATATTTTCCCACACATTCTATCTAGTCTTTTACATTTTATATGGTTGAAATTTAGAAAAAAAAAAAATTCTTTTCAATATGGTGCAATGCACTAAAAAAACGTAGTTTTTGAGGATTAGCACCCGTAGTTGTTCAAATTTTGAAATGACAGATGAACTTGAAACATTTTCTCAATACTAAAAAATGCATTTTTTTCATCCATAATTTTTTGAATGTTCTTATGTTTCTTCTTCAATATGTACACCATATAGATTCCAAAGATTTTTCTTTCCACATGTTCTATAATTCAAAGGATATTAGTAGGTCTAAACTCAAAAAGTAAATTTTGTAGTTTAAAAAATAATCCTCCAAACATGACTTGAATAAATAAATAAAATTTAAATTTTCCAAAATCACTATGATTAAAACTTCACTTTTTGAACTTAGAAAAAAGGTATTCTTGTAAAAATCACAAATATTCAATTTACAATCAATTTCAAAAGGAACTTTCAATTTTGAGCCTCAAATATTATTGAAAAATATTGGATTGCATACTAGTTGATTTAGTCATATGGATATGAGACTCATCATTAAGTTATTCCTTCTAAGTTGCATTTTCAAATCCTTTTTTTATTAATTTTATTAATTTGGACTATCCCTAGTTCTTTATAGGTTTAGCCTCTAATGACTGAGAATGCTAGTATGTGAGCCCATTTCTATGGTTATAGGTGCCTATGTTATAGACTTTTTTCATGCTATAATCTACCTATGTTATAAGTTCATATTTCATAAATACCTTCAAAAAGTTGTAAGTACATACCTACAACTAAATTCAAGGCTCATAGGCTCAAGTCTTTATGCTTAGGTACTAGCATTGTTGCCTAATGATCTAAAAGGAGTGTACTTTCAAACATACCAAAACTACCAAGAACTTGAGCAATTTGTTTGCCCATTTTTTTTTGGAGATAAGATAGAATATAACCATATGATATTTGAATTCACATTGAAAGTGACTACCTCAAAAATTTCAAATATTTTGACTACATAGTTTAGTAGATATTGAGGTTTTAAGTTTTAATTGGGACAATAGAAAAATAGGGCATCTCACTTTGAAGGAGCATATTTTAGTGAGAATATTTCAAAATGATACCTTTTGTGCTCAATGAAAGACAATACAGTGAGAATGCTCATAAAAAAATTTCACAATGTTCAAGTTACTTTGCAATTTTTTGGGGGAGCTTTTAATGTACAGTGGTTACTAAAATGAGAGTAGTGTTTGTAAAGAAAAACAAGAATGGGTACATATGTCTTATCTTTGAGCTCCGTGGATGTATCGTTTTTGAGGTGGGCAACAATCGCATTGGTTGGTTGATTTTTCTAGTCCATACCTAAACCAAACCAAAAAACATGAGTTGTGAACTACGCTTCACCAAGTCAACTTAAAAAAATTACATAAGATGGAGTTTAAATTGGAATTTGATAAAACTACCTCTATTGGATTCATTACATACATAGTAAAACATATTTTTTTTTAAACAATTCATATTAGCACTAAAACCCTCAAAATTTGCAAATGGAAGAATGACCTAAGTGACCATCCATTTTAAAGAAGATTTTAACGATACCATAACTCTAACTTTACCAATTATAACTGAAGCAGTGGGTTTGGAATTTTAAACAACGTATTTAAATTTTGAAAAATACAGGCATTCCCCAAATTGAGAACACTTTAGGAGACTCATTGACACCATTGATATATTTTCAATAGAACTTTTTTTTCATTGGGGCAGGCATGATTTTTTTTTTTAAAATTTTGGAAGCAAATGAGAGTGATGTAGGCATGATTTTGAAGGCCAGCACTCTACAGTACAAATGTGGAAATTAATGTACCACTAATAAGTTCGAATGACATATTCTTTCATTGAGAAGACATTCAAGCTTCAGGGTGATGAATGTAAGGTAGAACTAAGTTAATGGTTGAGAATTGGAGGTTTGAACCCAAACAAATCATTGTCTAGCTACCTCAAAATTCTTGCTTTTAATGTTGGGTAATGTTGTAATATTACATGTCAGCTTTCTGACTGTGCTTAACCCTTGCATTATTTGTGCATATTGAAGTTGGACACTAATAAGTTATGACCTTGCCTTCTTTAAGGTTGTAAATGTAAAGACGGACTAAGCTTAAAGACCTTGCTAATAACAATTGAATTCATACATAATAAGATGTTCATGTCAACATTTTGAACTGCATCTGATGGTACAACTTGGGAACTCCGTCATTGTTTGGATCCTGGACTGATTATTATTTTGTATTAATAATTCAGAGATGCTCTAAATGAGCATGTATTAAGACTAATTGATCTCATCAATAAATCTGAGGCAAGAGATTACTTGATGCAATCATGCATCGAACAAGTGTTGTTATTTGGGTAATAGCAGTCCATTATGGCCCAAGTTAGTGATAATATAACTTAGTCTCAAGGTCAACCTTCAAAAATAAATTCAGTTGCTTGCCTCTTCACCTTTGAGTATCAATTCTTCACCAATCCATCACTGCAGGTGTAATCTCAGGTTTGGCCATTAATTAAAAGAACTAAAATCCTGCAAAGGCCAAAGGAAAAGGAAACAAAACACACTGCCTTGGAACTCAAGAAGGTAGGAGAGGTTGTAAAGCACCCGTTTAAGAGCACGAAATTAATTTGGGTGAAGTTCTTGACAAACTTTTCAGTAGATTTTCTTTGCAAGATGAATGGAATTGGCATCTAATCCAAGTTGTTTCATACTTTTTGGAGCTTTGTGGAATCAATTATGAATTTTTCAAGGTGGAATGAAATAGTTACTTAAAGCATTCACTTCATGAAATGTACATTATTTGTACATTGGAGGTGCAATGAAAATGAAGAATGTACAAATGATGCACATTTCAGGGTGTGAATGCTTTAAGAGCTTGAGTGCTTTATAGACCTCCTATCTACATTATAATTGATTTTTTAAAATTTTATTTCTAAAGTTTCAACAATAATGGTGGTGTCATTTAATGAACTTTTAAAAAGACTCACATTGGTACTCAATTTTGATGTATTTTGGATGCATTGACGAAGGGAAAACTTCATTTTTTTTCTTTTTAAATCTAGAGATGACTTTGAGGTCAAAATTGGTTTAGTTGATGTTTTAAGTCTTACATATCTATATCTATTTTTATATTGATGAAATACAAGGTGAACTAGGTGTAAATATGTTCATGACTATAATCATAAAATGAAGCCACAATTGGATCCACAACCACATCCATGGAGTAAAAGCCATGACAAACGAAAATAGTGTCAAGGGAAATCATGAATATTGCATCAAATAATTTGAGTGGCCATGTACTATACAATTTTTTTGTCATTTTTTGCATGCTTATTATCTTCATTTTTTACATTTATAATTATTATATGATAAAAAAAAATGATAAATTTTTTTGTGAGGCTAAATATTTGAATATTTATAAGATCTAATGCTTGTATTTAAATAAATTTATAAATAGATTAAATTTAAAACAAGTTTTTTTTTCTCTTTATAATTAGGTATTTTTGAAGGTTTTTGGATTGAATAATAGGATTTTAGAAGAGTTTCATTGTAAGGCATTTTCATAGGTAGCAATTTTTGGGTGCATGGCTTAAGATCCATGATTTATGAATCTATCTCTTTCAACCACATTCCACGCACCATCTATAACTTGTTGATGTTACATGTGAGCCAATTGCCTCTTGAAGTTGAGGCTATTGAGGCCCAATTACAAGATGTGTTGTCGAGCCATAATGTATTGGAACGAGGAAGATAACCTTGTGCATGCCACTCTATGCAACCTGAACTATTGATTATCTTCAAAAAAAATTAAAATCCCTCCAACTGCCATTGATTTGATTTTACAAATACATCATGAATGCCGATGTAGGTGGTTTGTCAATCTTCCTAAAAAAAATCATCAATGGAGTACTGGATGCCGTTGGTCTGGATCCAGATGTGGATCTAAATACAAGATATGGGATATGGTTAAGAAATACAAGTACATATATAGAATACATATACTATATGGTACACATATATTATACAATATATAGATATTATATAGTATATATATTGTATGGGATACAAATATTGAACTGGATACAGTATGGGAATTTATCCCATATCAAATGCACCCCATCCTCACTTCAAAATTACAAAGTGGAGGGATGGGGGTGAATTCCAAACAAAAATTAAATGAATAGTTAATTAACTTCATACCCCAAGGGATTTAATAATAAAAAATTGGATTTTGAGCTCATTGTCATTGTGATAGTTTTGTCACAATGGCAATGAGCTCAAAAGAGGTAGTTACTACCTCAAAAACTTAGTGTCTCATACCAATACACCACCATCATGCAAAAATCCAATGGATCCTTGTGCACGTTCTTGGCAATAGTGTACGTTATGGACATTGTGTTTTGAGTCTCGTTGGAGACGTTGGTTTACATCGTCTCTTTAATGAAGGCATGTGTGCAGAAATGCTTCAATAATGGAAGGATAAGGGAGTAGTCACATCAATCCAAAAATTAACAAATGACATTTGAAATTTTCTATAGAATTGATAGAGTAGCAAAACAAAGGTGTCTAATGAAAGTATCTTGACTTTTGGACTCAATTTGGCTAGTTAGTTGTCATTGCAGCTCAAAATGTCAACTTCACTTCAAATGCACGTGTAATCCACTACTAATCAATACAATTGATTTTTGTTGATCTCATTTCGAACGACAGTTTGATTGGAACGAGCTTAAAAGAATTTAGATTTTGGTAAACATGGCCTAGGCGCTCAAGAGTTAATAGGCTTATAAGCACGACGCAGTTGACCTAGTAATATAACTTTTACTCTTTTATTGATGACCTTGAGCAATCAACATCAAGAGTCAAGGTTGTAGCACCTTATTATTAAGATTCTTTCCTTAACCATTTGGTATTATTTTGTGGAAGTGATAGGACAAAATTCTTGTCTTTAAAACTCTCGACAAGAAATTCAAGTGCTTTTGCCCTACAATAGCCATTCTTCTTCTTGTCCTTTTGTAACAAGTTGCATGACTCTCAATTTAGATGACTTCAACAATGACCCTTTCATCTCCTCTATAGATGTGGCAACATTTTCAATATTGTTTCTGCTAAATTTTAGGCCCCTTAGTAAATCATGTTCATAAACTTATATAGTTGAAGCAAGTAGTATAGCTTTCACTTCAAATTGAATTGAATAGTCAAATTCATGCCAAAGGGATGCAATTCTATGCCAAAGGTATCATTTAAAATAGATAAACAATGATAAAAAAATACGATGTTCTACAATTCAATAAACAACCTTGATCAAAATGTAATATTCATTTAGATTTAATTATCTGTTATTATAAAATTACAACATATATTTTTTATGAAAAATTTCTAAGTATTGAATAATGACAATAATAATGATATTTTTGAGCATAGTATTTGAGATTCTACAAATGATTGGCTATGGTGCTATTAATAGATGCAAATTTAAATCTTGTAAGGTTAAAATAAAAAGAATTAACATACTATAGTTTTTTATATTTTACATTTGTATATTGCATTGTATCATATATAGAGAGAGACACACACATACATATTTGTATTTATTTTTCAATTGATTTGTATTTTGACTTTCATATTCTATGTTGTTCAATCTTTCACTATCAATTACAGTATGATTAATTAGAAAAGATTTTAATATTCTAGTGGGTTGAAATAAGTTGATCATTTGAATTTGTAAGGTTGCAATTAGTCTAGTGGAATGTGTTTTCCCTTATTTCTTGATACAATTTTCAAAGATGATTGCACTCATAATCAAACTTTCAACCTTTGTATCTCTTATTCAATTATATTTCCAATATTTGAATTGATTAAAAATATTGAACCCCTACAATATGAATACAAACTTGGGCTATTTAACCTCTAAAGTTCCTTGACTATATTTTTGCCCAAAATGCTCCAAAATTGCCATTTCTTAGACAAGTTTCAAAATTTAGAAAAAAACATTTTTGGACACATAAAACCATAGGATCTTGTAGTAAACTGGTTTGAGAAGATGTGAAAATTTCTGAAATTTTCATTATGTAGATTGTAAGATATTAGCATTTGAAGAGACAAAAATCATTTTTTTGTCCTGCAAAAAAACGGGTAGTTGAACTTCATAAGGTCAAATTTGTATGAAAAAATGTTTAAAATGATTGCAACTCTTTGGATACATTCTTCAAGGTATGTTGGATACATGCTTGCAAAAGTTTAGATCATTTGTAATAGTAAGTAGGTAGTAGTAGAGAATGATTCAAAATACTGAATTATTAAGAATTTAAATATGGAATTGAAAAATGTCAATCCCAATGGTTGAAATGCTGTAATAAAAAATTCACATAATAGGATTTTATTTTTTTTCAAAAAATTGAAAATTGGGTAAGAAAGGATTTTAAAGTTTATTTTAGAGTAGGGAATCCATAACTGCCCACAAACAAAAAATCCTCATAAGTTTTGACTGGTTGATCAAAATGGAATGATTCAAAGCTTTCCTTTTATATATAAGCCTAGAAACAAATTTCAAATTTTAATTATTGAAAAAAATTATTTTTCCAGATCTGCCCGGACTGCCTAAGTTGAGAAACAAACTACATATCATATTATTGCCCATAACTTTTGAAACATGTCTCCACAATTCATGAGGTTGCTAGGCAACATTTCTATTGTTCTTAGGCATCAATTTCAAATAAAATCACATGGGTTGTTGAATATATATGCGACTTAGAAGGTATGACTCAGGTCGTCCCTCTTGTCTTTGGACAAGCACAAATATCTCACTACTGCACAGAATTCTTTGAAACTAGAGTTGTTTGGAGCACATGCTAAAGCTCTATTTGTGTTACTCTTTGGGTTTTTTCTAATACCCTATATTGAGAACTATAAAAGACAAAGAATCCAAAATTTGACCAAAAAGTGGTCAACTGGTTACTAAGGGTTAAAATGATATCTCTAACTATATACAAATTTGTAGGAACATTCAAAATGCATCTTTAAAACTACAATGTCTTTTGAATACTTGCATGGACATCACTATTTGAGCCAATGAGTAAATAAATAATCCTTTGACCTTCTATTATAAAATTCAAGTAGCCCAATGAGAATTAAGGTAAAAGGTCCATAAATCATCCTTTAATTCCTAAAGGCCAATAGTTCATTGAATAGACATTTGAAAATTTAGGTAGCTTCCAATGAAGTCAATTTTGGTTGGTTGTTTATGAAAATTTGATACAAAGTGTGAACATGTATACCCTTAGTGGGAATATAATTTTATTTCCAATTGGATGCCCAAATCAAAGTAATGTTGCCTTCACCTTTTTTGGCAACTTGGGCAATTTGGGCATCTTTGGGGCATCTTTTGCAAAACCTCTCATCAACTTTTGAAAATTTGGTATGCATGTATGTAATTAATTAAATATCGCATACAATTTCCAAAATAAAAATTTAGTTTTCAAATCTCGTTCTAAGAGGAGTCAAAGTTTGTTAGCTATGTTTCAAGAAAAAAATTTGTTCTAACTTCAAGTACTATTATCTTGCAATTTGTGAAAATTTCCTGCATCTTCCAAATGTTTGCCTCTTACTTTCTACCATTTGGATTTCAAATGAAAAAATTTCTTCAATACACAAGAAATGACTAGTGAATAGGTAATTCACTTAACCTCCTTGCCTTGCAAGGTGATTCTTTTAGATTAAGCTAGACTCCATATTTGCTTCTAAACTTTTTCATGATTGAACCTAATGCCATTTACTTAAGAATGTTCAAAATCCACGTTTTTGTGTTGCGCAAAAATCCTACTCCAAGAGGGCTCAAAGTTTGCTAACCCTCTTTTGTAGGAATGAAGATAAAAGTTTTTTTCTAACTCACTTCAAACGTCATAATCTTTCACTCTGCCCGATCAAAAGGACCATCAAACATTTTTTTTCCCACACATTTCCTTACTTGTTTACTACACTTTCATACAATTGAAATTCCAAAAAAGAAGTTTGTGATCATTTGACAATGTACCAAAAATTGACAATTTTGGATTTTTCCTCCATTGAAACCACCTCCGACCATTAGGGTGGTCAACATACCTACTTCGTCAATGATAGTCCTAGACGTTTCAAGGAGAAAATGTCACCCCTTCCTAGATAGGAGCCGCATTTAACACCCGGTCGGTGTGTAAACCTCCTCACTTACTTACTTACACCTAGGGCTACGTACGGATGGAACTAGGGCTATGGTTGGAAGCCCATATCCCGAGGTCTTTGTTTCACTGAGTCAACTACATCAATGTGGCGACCCCGCAAGTGCATATATAACAACAAGACTTGTGTATATACAACAAGACTTGTGCATATACAACAAGAAGAGGTCAAAAGGGGAGAGTGCAAGAGAGCAGCAATCCTCGCAAAAGAAGAGGGCCGGAGGATAAGAGAATAATGTGGGATTCTAGGAGTGGAGTATCATTTCCTGTTTTTCGTTGCCGGAATCATGTGCTGATCCCGGCCAGGAGCTCCGTCCTGCTCTTGCTCTTGCTTGCCTTGCTTGCCTTGCTGAACCTTATCTCTCCAGGAAAGAAGAAATCCATGGAAAACCAGAAGGCCGCGCAGGAATATGGAGAACAGCAGCAGCACAGGCCGCAGAAAGGGAAATGCGCGAGCCCATTGGCGACACCGGCATTGCCCCTGCTGTCACCAACAACATCTAGGCTGCAGCAAAAGAGGAATCTTGGCAGCTGGGAGAGGCCAAGATCCGAGTGTGGGGGACTATCAGGCTTCGATTTATTGCTCTCCCACCCCCCAAAAAATAACAACTGAATGTCCCCACCTTAGTTTCACGAGGGTGGGGGGAAAAAAACAATGAAATGAAAGAAGAAAATAACAGTTTTCAACTGAAAGGGCCAAGAAATTGTCCCCACCTCTGTTTCAGCCAAAAGAAAAAAAAAAGGGGGAAGAAAATAACTGTTTTTCAAGGGCCCCAAAATTGTCCTCACCTTACTTACAGGCCAAAATGAAAGAAGAAAAAACAGTTTTCGAAGAGGGGCCCCAAACCAAAATGACGTCACCTTAGTTTCAGCCCCCAAAGAAGAAAATAACAGTTTTGTAAAGGGCCCAGACGGAATTGTCCCCACCTTAGTTTCAGCCAAACAAAGAAGAAGAAGAAAATAGCAGTTTCGAAAAGGGCCCCCCAAATGTCCCCACCTGAGTTTCAGGCAAAAGAGAAGAAGGAAATAACAGTTTTCAAATGTCCCAAATAATGTTCCCACCTTCGTGTCAGCCCCCGAAGGAGAAGAAAAATAACAGTTTTTCTAAGGTCCCCCAATGGCAAGGCCCACCTTCACAAATGTCCCCCAAAGGAGATCCCACCAAGGGGAAAAGTCTCATTCTTTTAGGGGACATGGCTCAAGTGTGACGGTCTTTTGCCTGTCATTTGGAGGGATTTCGGTCCTTCAATTAGGGTACCAGGGTACCCAAAACTACTGTGGCCCTAACTGTTGGTCCGGCCTCACGAGGGTCCGGCCCACACCTTGGAAAAAACTTTCAACTTGCCAATGATTCCCTTGGTAATTGGGATTGAGGACTTGAGGAAGGGGAGCTCCATTATTCCTTCTTTTGTTCCCCCCACCTTCACTTGTTCCCTTTTGTTTTTTTTAAAATTAATATTATTCCTTGGGTTTAGGAACATAAGTTTGACCGAGTTGCAACAAGCTCCCCCCCCTTCAGTCCCTTCCTTTTCTTTTGTCTGTCCATCGCCCATTGCTTTCTTCTAAGCTTATGGGCAATGGGCTTCCCCTCACCTCACTCTATGGCCCATTAAGTTAGAGTGCAGTGGGAGGGAGGGGAACCAATTAGTAGACGGAACAGCCCCATACGCTGGGGGCTCATTTGCAGTGGGTGAGGGAATTAGTGTGGCCCACAATAATTATGTCCAAGGAGGTCGCAATTGTAAGTTCCTTCGCAGCTTCCGAGGTGATGAAAAGGGTCACACTAAAATCGAAAAAAAATGGGAAAAAAAAAATATACGGGACGGACCTGTTTACCAAGGTCTCACTTGGCTAATTACCATGGTCTCTTCTGCTGATGACTGTAGTCTACGCCATAAATATAGGGCACGATGTGTGGGTGTAGGGGTCCTTTGGTTTCCAATATTCCAGTTTAGATTAGAAACTGAAATCCTGGTACTCTTGTTATCGAGCCATGAGTGAGTTTCCAAAACTGATGAATGGGATTTAAGCCTGTTCAGTTTTTATTTTAATATGTTTTCGTTTTCTTTTCTTTTGGCACAATTTAATAATTCCAGAATTGAAAAAGGACCAATAATAATAATAATAATAGTGTCCATTTGTTTCCAAAAAGAAAAAAGAAAAAAAAAAGGACCAATAAATTCCGGTTCGGATCTTCCACGAACCTTATTTTCAGATCCACCAGGAGGTTAGCTATTTACAACTGCAATTAAGCTGCCTGGAAATGAGTTTTTCTTGTAGACTCAGAATATAAATAAAAAAACAAACTCAAACGTTTGCCAATATCAATAAAAGGGATGATCCGGTCCAGTTCGTAATGAACTGATCGAAGTCAAACTTTCGGAAGTCCTGCAAGATGGAACTTGGATTGGGGAAGTCCAAAAATTTGAATATCTGAAAATGAACAGTAAATTCTAGTTCGGATATTCCTATTTTCAGACCCTACCAATAGCTTAATTTCCAACTGAAATTAACGTGCCTAGAAAATGATTTTTTCATTCTATCCCCCTGGACCCCAACCCCTAACCCCCCAACCGGCCCACCTTTTTGGCTAATATGAGAAAAGGAATTCGTAATTGAATGAATTCTACTCAAAGCTTCTGAGATTTACGGATCTCGGTTTTTTGCAAGTCCCAATTAAAAATTTATTTCTATTTTGAAAACAAATGGAAGAACAGGCAGGAATAGGGAGTAAATTCGGGTTCGGATCTTGCACGAACCTAGATTGACCCCTGCCATGGAGCACTGATCCAGAGACAAAAATACACTGACTGGGATCATCCGAAGTTTCTCCCTAGCGGGAGGGATGGCCCGGAGCCAAAAGAAAGCGCGTGCAGCGCAATGCAGGGCACATGCGTGGGGAGGTTCCCGGGACGGGAAAGCAGATTCCCAACCGCCGTGGCCGGCCGCGCGCAGACGGCGGCCCACGCAGGCAGCTCGGGCCATGCCACTGCACCCGCCCACGGACTCGCAGGAGCAGCACTGAGCAGCGAGCAGCGAGCAGGCAGGCGAGGCCGCCAGTCATCAGTGGATGGTCTGGCCACTCCACCACTGATGAAGAGCAGCTCGCTGCGGCTAGCTGCTGCCATCTCAAGACCGGGATTGCCTGGTATCGGGATCAGGGCCAGCGGGCGGGTCACTCTACCAGCCAGCCATTCGAGCCAGCCAGCCACCCAACCAGCCGCAGTGGGACAGACTCTGGGTCGAAGAAGGAAGTGTCGGCCCCCGATTCGACGGCCTCCATCATTATCACCAATTCACCACCCCAATCGCCTGCCTAGTTGTGGACCAAGACGCTGGAACCCGGCGTCCAGGCGTCTACTAGCAGGGACGGACGACTGAAGACGCATGCAGGTACCGGTATCTGTCCGCCCTCCTCGCAGCGTAGCCCGAGTCAGATAAGTTATACTACAACGCCAGCAACAGCAACAGCCGCAGCAGCAACAGCAGCAACGTCCAGCAATGAGACTCGGTTCGTCATTTGGTGGGTTCCTCTCTTTTTGACCTTCTCCCGCACGTGTCGGTGCGCTCTTTGTGTCGCGAAACGCGGATGCAGAACAGCACTTCTTCTTCCTTCCTCTGCGAGTTAGCGTTCGGTCGGGCTCTCTCCCTCTCTCTCTCTGGGTTTTGGAGGTATGCGAATTGCAGGCCTCTGCTGTAGTGCTCGGAGAGATCGAGAAGGCCGCGCCGACTTGGTTCGTGTTGAGATCATTTGGGGATGCATGCTAGCTAGCTAGCTAGTGGTAAGTGGCGAGGGTGTTGTAGTTCTCGGAGACGCAAGCTTGTTGGGGGTGGTATGGGGCTGTGTCCATCGACAGGATGGAGGTTGGCTGGGGGATTAGAAGTGGTCATGGGCATTTAGAAAGGCTTTTGATTCAGAGAGTGCGATGCAGGAGACCTGGTGGTTCATATATCGTTTGCTGGCATTAGTGTTCTGGTGATTGACGCTGGGTGGCCGAGTTGTCGCGTCCTGGTGGAAGCGGTTTCGCAGCAGCGCCTCTTGCTTTTATTAGAAAGAGCTAGTGAGAGACAGTTGAGCGGTTGGACGGTTTTTAGTCGTCGCGGAGGTTAATCTGGTATTGCGTTATCCCTGGTCCGCAATCAGGGAGCAGCTCATATGGGTAGAGTAGTGGCTACTTCTTCTTGTTCTTCTTCTCCTCCTCCTTCTCCTCCTTCTTCGTAGCTTACAATAAACATCGAAAGTTGCGCCTTCGTTTCATAATGTCATGGGCTTAACTTGGTGCGCGGTTCGCAGAATTAGAGGAAATGACCTAGCTTGTTTGTAGGAGTTTCCCCCAATTCACTTAGCCAGCTCTGTCAACTGCCTGTGCAGTAACTTGATTCGTATCGTAGTTTTTTAAATCCTTCGGCTTTAAAGGGACTCAGGGGTTGCGCATGCAAGTTCAGATTATTCTTAACCCCCGATACGAGTCTGTTTCTTGCGTTGTACCTGACGCTGGATCATTTCCCTTGCCTGAATCAACCTCTCTGTGTCCTCAGGCCGGCTTGTCTTGGTTAGAAGCCAACCTTCTAATCGGTTCATTGAATAACATTATATATATTTCCAGTTCGCCAGTCGACTTTACTAAAGTGAACCGTTAGAGAAAAATTAGAATTTTCTTGTTCCAGTACGACTTGGTCTTGTGTGTACGTTCGACTCTAAACCTGGATCCTTCCTTTGGTTACAGTTTGGTGAAGCCCCTGTTGCGTAGGATCGCAACCTCGCGAATGGTAATCACAAATGCAAATTGTGCCCATCACGATTGCTCGCAGGCAAACGGAGTACGGCCTGCCCTTCCAACCCGGCTGAGTTTTGACTGCCATAACGAGAATTGGAGCTCTCTAGACGTACTCCTCGAGATTGAATACGAAGAGCCTCTTTCAAGCTTGTCACTGCGAGACTTCTCATGGTAACCCAAGCAAGTAAACGAGATCGAGGCAGATGTCAGTTGCGGGAACGTCAAGGAGCATGATCAATGGCCACCGCCAGGAAAGTAATTCGTGGAACGCCGAGGTTGGTGGGAATACTCCCGTGGTGACAGAGGAGGCAGACAGAGCGAGTGTCGTGAAACCAAGAGTCCCAATTGAGCGCCGATGTACCTCGTGCAGAGACTGGAACGGGGTAGCCATCTCAACCTGCAGCTGCTGGTTCTGGGATGCAATCTGTGCGCGACGTCCGTAACCACCACTATCACCCCACCTTCACTCGACCTCTGCAGGTTTACAACTTCTTCCATCACCTCCCTGCCGCCCTTCATGAAATGCTTGGCTCTGTCGGTTCCAACCCCTCCGCCTCGACGAGTGAGCCGCCAGACGCCAGCGTCTCCCCGGGAATCTCTCCGGCCATCTCTCCAGCGATTTCCCCAGTCATTTCTCCAGTCATTTCTCCGGCGATTTCGAGCCCCGGGCGTCACACATATGGTTACGCGAATCTCAGCAGCTCCTCAGGTGGACTCATGCAACTGCGCGACCTCCTGCTCGAGACCGCGCAGTTCATTTCCCATTGCGACTGGGACCGTGCGCGACCGCTGCTGGAAGTGCTGAGCCGACGCGTGTCGTCCACGGGAGACGCCGCGGAGCGCTTGGCCTCTTGCTTTTTTGAAGCGCTAGCCACCCGATTCTCTCGAGTTTCCGGCATCGAGGTACACCCACATTTTCTAATGCTCCATCATTTTTCTCGCAAATATGTCAACCCTTTAACTCTGTTTGGCACTAATGGTCCCAGAGAACCACTAATCCCTCTTCACGTATGAACATCGATAATATTAGTTTTAGAGTGAAGTGTTAAATTTCCAGATACTCATGACAGATACGAGCTCGTAAGTGCTTGTGATTTTTTTAATTTTTTTTGCGCGCTCAGTTCAGACTTCAGACGTAGTGCATGCCCTAGCTAGTGTACTCTCTTTTGTCATCACCACCGCCAAGTCTGGTGAGAATTATCAGTTTGTAGAATTTCCAAGGAGTGCGTCAGAGCTTATGAATTCACATTACTTGAGCGTACTGTTCTCATCATCCGATCTATCATCCTCATCATAGAGTACATTCTGGTCGGAAAGCCTTCCGCCTTCCCAAGGCACTGTTGCCCTGACATTCTGCAAATAGTGCAGTTGCCACAGGTTATAACTTTCTTTTTATTTGACGGGGACGACTTTGGCTTCGCCATTTATGATAAACGCTGATTATGTGGTTCTTCTCTTCGTGAGTATAATTGTTCGTTATTAATTATAACGTGGGCTGATCATGAGCAGATCCTCGAGTTTCTGCCAACTCCCACACACGAACCGAGTAGCGAGGAGATTCTGTCAGCCTACTTGGCTCTGAACCAAGTCACGCCGTTCATGCGCTTCGCACATCTGACCGCGAACCAGGCGCTTCTGGAGGCTTTAACGGGCGAAGATTTCGTGCACATTGTGGACTTGGACATCGGGCACGGCGTGCAGTGGCCGCCGTTCCTGCAAGCGCTGGCGGATCTTCGATCCGAGGCGGGGTACACCATCCAGCACATCCGAATCACAGGGTTGAGCAAAGACAGAGAGATTCTGGAACGAACAGGCTCCCGCTTAATTGAGTTTGCGCAGTCCATTCATTTATCGTTCGAATTCATTCCAGTTGCGCAACCCCTGGAGCACCTCGTCCCCAACATGCTGGACTTGCGGATAGGGGAGGCTGTTGCGGTAAACTGCATGCTCCAGCTGCACCGACTGCTCGCCAAGGGACATGAGAAGCTGACATCGTTTCTAGCCCTGTTGGAGTCTCTGTCTCCGAAGATCGTCACTTTGGCAGAATTGGAAGCGAGTCACAATCAGGCCCACTTCTTGGACCGATTTGCTGAAGCGCTGAATCATTATTCTATGTTGTTTGATTCCCTGGAAGCTACCCTGCCTCCAACTAGCGCAGAGAGGACCCGTGTTGAACAGACGTGGTATAAGATGGAGATTGTCAACATCGTGGCCTGTGATGGGGCAGAGCGTACTGTCCGGCATCAGCGGTTTGAGGAATGGCGACAATTCTTCGGGAGGTCGAGTTTTCAGTTGATGGCGACGAGTCGATTCGCGATCTCGCAAGCGAAGTTGCTGCTGAGGCTTCATTACCCGTCGGATGGGTACCGGCTGGTGGAGGATGATGTGGGGGGGTTGCTGTTAGGATGGCAAGACCACCCTCTATTTTGTGTTTCTGCTTGGCAGTCGAGTAGCATGTGATGGATATATCCGGCCATTCCACTTCTGGACTGGCAGTCAAACTCCAGTTTTGATAACATTTTTTTGGAGAATCTATGCCGCCACACTTACATTTATTTTTAGGGAGGCGTTACGGTAGCTAGGTGTTAGGTTAGGTTAGACACACCCGGTTCATTTACCTGGTCGGCTTATGGTTGGCGGTTAGGTAGCTCATCATCTGGCAAACTCTGAAGACTCAATAGTTCATCTTGCAACAGGGGGTGCATGAATTTGATTCATTTATGTTCTTCTGTTGCTCTTGTGAATTGGACTTTATTTAGGGTGTGAGAGCTCTCCTGTTCGAAGTTGGGATGTATAGTTGATTCTATCTACAGATGCCCGACCAAGGCAAGTCAGCGTTCTAATTTCAACGTACTGTTCATAGATAGTGGCAAGTAGTCTGCATTTAACTGTCTCAATCGAAGTAGGGTACATATCGGAATTGAGAATATGTCGAGTCCACTGTTTCACACTCTAGATTATTATCTTCTTGAATCCCCTGCTACTTGTTAAAAGTCTTGATTCCCGATTACACAAGTAACTAGGTTTATGACCTTACATGAACAATTCAAGCTTGCTCGTACTACCTAGGTCATATGCATATTGCACGTGAACGTAAAATGTTCTATTTTCATACTCTAAGTCTCTTGAGCGAATTTATAATACTCCCTTAGTCCTACGAAAAACCTCCGAATTGGAAATAGTGCATGTACCACTTCAACCGCTCCATTTATGCGCTCCATTTATTGATTTTGATCGTTGATCGTTGAGCAAGCGATGTGAAATTTTTGAAATTGAGCGGGAATTGGTTTGAATTCCACATCAATCTGCTCTTGCCACTAAATCACTGCATGCCTGCTTGCAGAAGCGCTAGATCCTCATGGGGGCCTCCATACACTAGATCGATACTGGAATCATTTTTCAATCAGAGATCTGTCTAAATAGATTATATATACTTACATAAGCATGTTCCGATCGCTCTAACAGCGGCGCGCGCGCACTGCTATGCTCATCAGATATTCGATCAACTAGAGTTGACAGTGAACTAGTGAATTATTGAAGAGATTATGATAGGGCTCAATGGATCGGTCAGAACTTCAGGTCGAAGATTCGAATGTCGAGGAGGGATTTTCTCTGCCAGTTCAGTTCCCAGTATTCTGTATTCGATGTGGACTCTCTACAAAATTGTCGAGCAGCAGGTGCCAGACTGATTTGATCGGGCCTGCCCAGCGTAGATGTACTGATCGAGCGGACTTTCTACCAGGTAGTCGTTGCAGTAGAGAGCAATGCTAATAAATTCTGTGAGAGTGACAACTCCATCAACACGCATATTTGTACTGGCTTGATTGCGACAACTTGCTATCACATGCATTTACGTAACTTAAAGGACTCTGCCAGTGGGGAGAAACCCCACTTCAGCTTTGAAAATTGAAAATTGCTAACTGAATGCGAAAACTTGTATTTTCCTACTAGCCTGCTCAGAATTACCTGCATAGTATTAACTGTACTAAAAGAAAATTCATCTCATTCATGAAACGTTGGAAACTGCTCGTTATTTTGTAACCGGTAGTAAGAGTCTATTTGGAAACCAATTGGTTGGTTTAGGTTGATCTATAGAAATAATTCTAAATTCATGCATGTATTTACAAATCAACTTACGAACTGTGGGCCGGGGTGCGTATAGTATATGTAAACCTGGACGAAGAGCTTTCAGTGAGAACCCGGTGTGAGTTATGTAAGCTGATGAGTGATGACTACCTCCATACCTTCTTGGTATAAGAATGATTGGCGCGACTTTCATTGAAGACTGGGTTGCATGTCCATAATCACTTTGATTTTATCTGGATCTTCTTTTACTTCCAACTGATCATTGCGGTTTCAGCTCATGAATTTGCTCCATGACTCATTTCCGACATCATTACGAGCTTGTGCTGATTCCTTGCAATTGCTCGAGAATATCTTAGTGGTGAAAATATATACGCATATGTGCTTTCATATGTATTCTAGAGTTAGTCTAGTAAGCCCTTATAATTTAAACAAGTTGGCTTCGACTGTACCTCAAAAAAAAGCTGCAGCAACATCATTGATGGCTTTCTAGCAATTATCCCGCAGGGTAAGTCAGTCAGATTACGAACATGGACCGACCTGCATGAACGTCGAATTCCCAAGGCAGAGTAGTACTGCTGTAAGCGTATCATCACGAATTGACAGTAGTAGGTAGTAGCGACCAAAGAAATTTACAGCCCCTCTTTGATAAATACCGATCTCTGTACACTGCAAAATTTACGCTGATTAAAATTTTGAGTTACTGAATCTCGACCCTGCAAGGCTATTGATTTGAGCCTGTCTAAATTATTAATCAATTAATCGACAGTCATGATATAATGTTGAACTAGCTCCTGCTGCAGCTGCATCCACCGCTACTAGTTTTCCGAGGCCGGCAGCATGAAACGGAAGTGCCTAGCTGCAGCGGACAATAACACTTTGCATCCGTTCAGAAATGAAAGATCTAGCTCAAAGTTTCGCAGGGTACAGATCATTCCCCCTTTTATGGTCTGAAGGAAGCATTATTTGTACTGGCATTCCCCATATAAATAGTTCTCCCTGGCTGCTTTTGTTACTCAACAACTTTCTGGTAGCTAGACCTGCTCGTAACTGTGACATGTATCACTTTTGTAACTTACCTCCGCCATCGTACAATTACAACTCTACGTATTACTCAGGTATTAACCGTTCCTAATCGATGCAGGAGATTCACAAAGTTGGTCGGCCAGTTCTTCCAGGTAATACAATTGCAATTTACAACCCATTTAAATTGGACCACTTGTAACTGAATACGTTAACCGGAAACATCTGTACCCTGAGATTTCGTCAATTTCGTTAAATTGGCGATTCTCCGCAAGTCCAAATTCGTGACATGTATCTTCTCAAAGGTCTAAGTTTAGGCCAAAAAATAGAACAGGTATAGATTTTGGTTTGAATCGCGCCAAAGTAAATTACCGAATTTGACGTTTCGATAAGCGGATCAGCGTACTTGGTATCGACAATGCTACTCACTGATTCCACTGGTAATCTCTCGCTGCAAATATTAAATCTGAGAATAATAAAATAGACGTATTTGGGAAGCTCTGAATGTTCTCTTTCCGGGATTATATTTCATCATTTTCTATCTCTTCTTTTTAACAGTAAATATGCACAGGTTCCTAATTCTAGGGAATCAATTGATCAATAAGAAAGTTGACCATTAGGGAACTATTTGGGGTTTAGGGATAGCAAGCCCGGGGTCTGGTATCAGTTTGTTAAACAAAGTAGGCGAAATTCTGTGATGTCGTATCTTTAATTAACAACGGTGAGAGAAAATGTTGCCACCACCAACAGTGACGTGCAACAGGTTCGTTCTTCAGTCTATCCTTACTTGAACCGGGACTGGAACTGGTGATTGATTCCACCGGTGCAGGGGGGAATCCTTAATTACAGCCAGCCAGTTTCAGTGGCATGTTGCATACTGGTATTGAAATAGACCCTCGGTCGGATAGCCTTTTCGCTAGGCCAAGGCAGTACGTGACTTGAAGGAGTGCAAAAAACTAGGTTGCTGCATTGACGAGCTAGTAATAAACAAGTTGCCTTAGTAGTCGTAATATAATAATACTACAACGATTGGATTTCCTTCCTCCTGCCGAGTTTTTACTCCTCCATTATAATACCCCGTTCAATTAAATAAATAAATTTTTAACTCGTAATCAATCATCCGACTGCATACAAGCGCGCGTCAGACTATCAAATCAACCCTCCTAAATATCCTCCTTATTACCGAGGCCCTCATCATTCGTCCAGCACTGGTAGCTAGCTCCTTCAGTCTTCGATCAGCTCGCCTTGTCAACCAGAGCTATCGCAGCAGCGGCATTAACCCCGGCGAACTGTACACAGTGTAAAATCCCAGCTCCACCTTCAGCAACAGAGTGGGAACTAATTGAAATTCAATCTCAACGAATTAGTGAGGCAGTCTAGCTTAAGTCATTCCCTGAGGCGCCTAGTTCAGGAACTTAAGGTACATATAAGCTCCCTAATTAAGCGGTACTAACACGAGGTTGCGCATATTCCCCTGCCTCGATCAATCCTGCGCTTTCAACTTATCTACAGAATATACCGGTTGCAGCTGATGAAGGTGGCATAGCATCTCAACCCACTCCAGTCTATCTTAGAGCAAGGCAGCAGAGACAGAGAGTTGACATACAATTTCCAACAATTAAAAAAAAAAAATCCCGTCTTCAACACACACGCATACACACACTCTCATTAATCTTCTCGGCGCAAGATCCTGAACATGTAAAAAAATGGCCTGACTGACTCATGTTTGCTGTTTTGTTTTTTAAACAAATGAAAGAAAAACTCATTGCACAGTAAGTTAAAAAGGAATCATGTCTGCTGTTTTGCCAATCTGTAAACCGTCTTCTTTGGGTATCCCGGAAGCTTCACTACGTATTGTGTAAGTCTAGTTCGTAGATTGATTAGCTAGCTGGAGCGGGATGACCATTGTATTCCATCTTTGATTTGATTTTTGTTATAAGCATTGTGACTGGTCATTTCTTATTACTGTTACTGTCGATCTGCGTCAATTTTAGTACCTGGTGTTTTTTTCCTGGTGTCACAAACAGTAACTTGGGATTTTGTTATTAATTTCCAGCAGGAAGAGTGGAGGATTTCGAATATGATTTCCAGTAAATTAAGGGGAAGTGGTAAGTATGATGAGGGGCGATGAAGAGGCCATCCCATCCAACGGCAGCAGGACAGGGTAGAGGCGAGTACATGATAAGACTGGTATTTAAGGAGGTTTGCAGTGCTCAATCTAGTCAAATTATCACCCATCCCTCTGCTTACTTAGAGCTGATTATGGGTGCCCTTAAATTTTCAAAGTCAGGACACTAACTTACATCCTCTAATTCCTAACCCCTCCCCATTATCATCTCGGCTCTTTAATCTCTGCCTGCCCGGTCCTTTATTGCACCCTTGCCCCACCATGTCTTCAATTCAAGAATTCTCTTTTAAGCATTAACTTTGCCTTGCTGGAGCTATGAAGCCAGGCTTGAAAAAACAGTGGGGATGGGGATCATTTTCAATTTTTGCAATGTAGGGTCATTTGCAATCTTGATTCCAGTAATGCTACCGGTATTTACAACCCAAAATAATTTGAGTGATGAAGCTCTTTTACCCCTCTGAGATCAAGGCACATTCAGGGCAGAAACTTTGAAAAAATACAACTTTTTAGGTCAATGAAAAAAAGTGAAAAAAAAAAAAAAAAAAAAAAATTCAAAATTCAAAATTCAAGTGTACAAATTTGCAATAATCTACTACGGGAATGTGTGGAAAATTCTTAGAAACTCTGACTCCAATGATTGGAAGATTATGATGTTTTGAATTTAGAAGAAAAAGTTTTTTCCAACTTTGCCCAATGGAACCAACAAACTTTAACTCCTACTAGAATGGGATTTTTACACAACACATGTTGTTTTTGACATTTGCATCTTGCATCATGTAAGTTACATACCTACCAAATTTCAAAAGTAAAGAAGAAGTTTTACACATGTTGCCTCAATTGCCTGTAAAGTTCAAGGCAACATTAGTACATTACTTTTAATCCAGACACCCAATTAAAAAAGCTTATATTCCACCAAGGGGATATATGTCTAGATCTTGTGTCAAAATTTTGTGTGAATATCCAACCAAAATTGACTTTGTGCATAACTACCCAAAATTACTTGTATATATTGAATCATCACTTGGTCCTTCAAGGGCTAATTTTACATCCAAAACTACATAGATTACAAATGGACCATCATTTATTTATCCAAATTTACATGCATTCCTTCAAATGTGACAAAATAATCTTATATTGAATTTCTAGATAAGGGTGATTGCAAGAAACACTTGTCCTTTTTGGGTGTTCCCTCGGTCTCTATGGAGATGTGTTTCCCTCATAACTTTTGCGGTTTAAGTCCATTTTAGCTTAAATTTGGAGGAGAGGTGCGTATTGTAGATCTAGACATTCAGTAATTTTTTAAATTAAAAATAATAATTTACTATTTTTAAAGTGGCCACGATTGGGTATGTACCTTGGTTGTTTGGGGGTTCTTAGTCCTATTTGGGGACCAAAAATGCAATTCTAAAGTCAAGGTTTTGACCGATTGTAGGTGGGCTAACATTCTAAAGATGTCTAATGAGATTTTTGGCAAAGGACCTAGTGTAAGGGCTACACATGGGTTGAAAGTGGACACTATTTGCACAAGTACTATGAAGAGGGGAAAATTTTTTATGATGAATTTTTTGAATTTTTTTGTAATTACTGAAAATAATCAAATGAAACTACCTGTTTTCACCTATTTCCTAGTCCAAGCACCTAATGGAGTCCTCCGAAGTAGTAACTAATACTTCTTAGTACTTAGTGATTTGCAATAAATGTTAAATTTGTTAAGAAAACTATCAAAAATGATATTCACTTCCATTTGCCTAATTAGTCAGTCATCCAATTAGTTAGTCAGAATGTTAGTCAATTAGTCGGTTTAGGTTCGCCTAGTCAAGAAACTACGTAGTACTTATAGGACTAGAAGTATTAGTAGTACAACATTGAAAATAAGCCATTTTGAGCCAAAGTTGCTAAGTATTTCTTGTAATCACCCATAATGATTATTGAAAGATAATTTCATCCATCCAAATTTTGAGATTGAATATTTTTTAAATACTAAAATATTTAAATATTTTTCAAATCACAGCTAGTACACAAAAAGTCACCATAAGTAAGTCTTCCTTATTGCAATGAAATGTTTTAATTTATTTTCAAAAATTGGTAGAAAGGATAACCTTCCTAAAACCACTCTACAAAAAAGTAAATCAAGTTGATACAATCTATACTTTGTATTGAAAAAAAATTTAAGAAAATTCAAATAAGAGCTTAAGATAAAATTTTAACTATATCAAATTTGTTACATTAACTACTTAGATATTAAGTGATAATAAAATTATTCATAATTTTTAAGCATATAACTTTAGAAGATGAATGTTATTTTTCTATTGTAAAATTGGTGCAAAATACATTTAAAATTATAAGCAAGATGTGATATTTTTTCTTAAGCAAGATGTGACAAGTTAATTTCAGATTGGATACTTTACAATATGATATATGATGATACAAAATCTATCTTGTGTAAGACAATGTGTTCTTAAAAAATTGTATGTGACTATGATACACAAAATCCCATCATGTACTTGGGGGGCCTAGCATGCTCAATTTGCACTAATTTTGCATCAAAATTGTATTCTTTACACTAAAATTTGCACTATCATATTTATCCCTTTTGTTTACATGTGATTCATGACCTTCAACAAAAAAAATTCAAGAATAATCCACCTTTAAAATTAGTACAAAATAAAAATTGAAAAAAAAATTGAAAATATTTTTTTTAATTATTAAAATTAAATTTAATATTTTGACCTTCAAAGTTGAATAGAAAAATATAGAAAAAATCCTAGAATAGTTTGAGTTTGAAAAACAAAATTATTTGAATTTTTAAAAATTAGAAATTGTCACAAAAATTATCAATAAAATCTCTAAATTTAGTATATATAATGCATTGTGATGAAGCATCATTTTAGTGTAAATTTCTCAATCTTAAGAAGTTAAAAATTTTCTTAAATTTCGTTTTGAGGGGTAGTCAAGTAACCTAAGTGACCTTTTTTTTCAATAATTGTCTTTCACTTTAAGTTCAATGTACATTTATCATAGATATTTTCCAAGTTTCTTAATACATTGCATTTCAGTGCATCATGACAAAAGAAACTTATGTATACTATAGTGCGCAAATATCCTCGAACAATATTTGTCTATTATTCTACATAGCAATGTATTGCCAATGTCACCATCTTGACAATTGAGTTGATTTTTCAACTCAATTTGAAGTGAATTTGACTAAGCAAGGTTTGTTATTGAAAGACTTGAAGTGAATCACTTAGTCTTATTAAGCCTATCCGGCATTGAAAGACCAAGAGTTGTGTCATTTCATCAATTGTATCAAATTCTATTTATTTTATTTGGGAAAAAATCTTTATAAGGCAAATTCGAAGTGTAATTGGATGTTTTAGCAACAACAACAAATATCCTAGCAATTCATGGTAGTATTTAAGAGCCAATAGTCAAATTTTGTTTGTTTCAAAGCACATCTTTTACTAAAAGCTATTTTTCAATTTTAGAATAAGTGGAATTACTACCTTTTTATACTTATTTCACTTCAAACTATTTCCATGCTTTTATATCCTTCAATACAAACCTTGAGATTGGATTTCATGTTGTTCTTGATGTATAGATGGTCTATCTATCAATTCTCTACAGTCAATTCTCTATCTTTCAATCCCAAGTAGACATGGTGTTCTTTTAAGGCACAAAGGATAAAATATTCTTTAGAAGCCACGTGATTGGTTAGCTCCATAATATTAAAGCTGCACGACTATAGTTATAAATCATTTCAAGTTGTCTCCTATTATTCGTGACTCGATTCCTTCCATCCACAGTGCATTAAGTCACTCGCCATTTTGACTTTGCATGCTTAATTACTATATGTCTTTTCATATCAAATAAAAAAAAGGATAAATAATACAATCTTATTACAAGGAGTTCCTATGAATTTTTTGAACAAGGTGCTTTTATTGGCCAAAAAACAAGATTGTTGATAATTTTTTCAAAATTAGTCCAAATGGAATGAATCAAGCTTTTTACGTAGATAAATTTTATTTTGTATGAGAATGAATTTTTTTATTTTAATTTTTTTGGTTGCTCGTCCTTGCTTATTTTGGGCTTACCATGGCATAGCTTTTGCTCCTAAGTACCAAATGAAATAAGAAATTATATTCCCAAAAATCAAATCAATTTTTTTGTTTTGAAAGAAATTCCAAAAAATCTTGTAAAAAATTGAGATCATATGTATTGTACTTGCCTTCAAGGGTTGCTTGAAGGAACTTTTGAGACTTTAGTGTTTAAATAATTAAATGCAAGAGGATTTATATGAAATAAAAAATTTTAACCAATATTTTCATTCTTTATGAACATCACATTTTTTTGCTTTAAATTTAGTATAACATGAAAAAGGTACAAAGTTAACTTCTAAGGTATTTTAATTGTGAAGGTGCAATATTTGTTGGATACTTGTGAAATATTTATCAAAGGTGTCTTTCACTACTAGCTTGATGCCTAAAAAATATAAGACCAATCAAAGTTGGAGTTGAAAAAAGATGCCTCAAAAATACATTTTTTTTAGTTATGTGCAATTTCAAGCATCTATGATAAACATATCGAATTAGGCTAAAAAAATTTATATATACTCTCAACAAGCTTGTTAATATAATTTCCAAAGTTGAAAGACGTATGACCACGTGATTTTGACTTACAAGCCTTTGAAATTGAATTATAAGTTTTGAACACTACTAGAAGTTTCTTTCCTGCTAAGGGAAACTACCAATAACTAATGAGGGTCATAAGGTAGTGTATTCCAAATGTGACCATGCTCTAAAAGCGATCATGACATAGAGGTACATTTTACTTTCTTCAATGTACCAATAATGTACATTTTAAGAGGTGCTTGCTTCTAGCGACCAATTTATTCAAACTTCAAAAATTCTTAACTAAGTCCACAAAGGTTCAAAAAATATGAAATGACTTGGGTTAGATGCCAATTCCATTTTTCTTCCTACAATATTTACTGGAAATTATTTCTAAGAGTTTTTGCTTCCCCGAAAAAGCAATCAGCTCTTAAATGATTGCTTTACTTAAGACTACCTTAGGCCAACATAACTGAGCCCCTTTTTTTATTACTTCCAGAGCTCCAGCCCACCAATTGTGTCATAACTTATATACAGAATGTAGCTGAAGCTCTATGATTGAACTCTTTTAATTAATACAGTTTATTGGGGATGCTTCAATGAAATTTGGATTTGAAGAGTTGAAGGGTGCCAGAACTTATCCTCATTTACATTTCCCTCCTTATTAATAGATGCATACCCAGAAATCTAGGCTTAAGATGTTTGATAGAGTGCTCCAGTTTTAATTAAGAATTGCATAAGCATTTAAGAAACCAAATAATTCTGAATGAAACAGTTTTAGTCAACTCACTTAGCTAATTGATCCCAAACTGTTTTTTCGAAAAAATGGAGTTGCAATGAATTGTGGTGCACGCTTCAAGGAAGAACACTTACTTGTCGCACTCTAGGTTTTCATTGCAAACATTGGATGAAATAATTGGATGATAATTTCTCCGGGATGAAAACATGATGGATTTTATAACAAATCAATCATGACATTGTGTACCTAATATAATAGATGGAAATATGGAAGTTCATGTATAGATTTCTACCTTTAAAAGTGGAAGCATACTTGGTGGTATTGCAACATATTAAGGTCAATGACCCCATTGCATATAGAATATGGGAACCATTCCATGCCCTCAAATGTTTTTTCCCTCAACTACACAAATGTAAGAGAAGGCAATTGAAGCTGTGATTTTCCAGTAAAGTATGAATTTGTAATGAATTTTGAAGTGTGTTGACTTAATTAGCCAAAGGAGTCACTTGTCCCCTCTTACTCCAACAATAAGTGCACCCAAAGTTGCCACGTTTCCCACCTAAATTGATTGCAATATTTTCCAAAACAAGTCACTATTCATTGCATTAAATAGTCATTTTTTGTGATAATTTTACCTCAAGAGGTAGAAGTTCTTGTTGCCATTACTAACTCATTCCAATAACGTCACTCAATATGTAGCCCATATCTCAATCATTCAAGAATGTATACTTTAAGTTAAAAGTATGATTATTTTGAACCCATTTTTAACTACTTGGAATGGGCAAAATTATTTAGAATTGGTTCATCTATCTTTCAATTAGTAGAATTAATGTTTGGAATTAGTCCTTTTGATTGTGTTCTAAAACACTCTTTCCTAAAACAATGTTCTATTCTTTGTTTTTAGTAATTTTTTGGTGGATCCAATCCTTGAATTTCTTAGCCCACCTACTAAAGTACATCTTTTAAACATTTCATAGTGGAAAACATCACCAATTGAAAAATTGTGACATTTTAATAATTTCACAAAAAAATAAAATTCAATTCATCCATAGAGTCAAAATTTCTTTTTTAAACTTTGATTAAATTAATTGTACTTCCTACAACCTTATGAAAAAAAATCTCAAAGTGAAAAAAGAAGTTGAAAATACATGAACAAAAAGTTACAGTACATGCTTTATATTCAATATTATTTAAAATTTTTGAAAGTGAAAAGTAGTACAAATGAAAGAGAAGTAATAAATTGCTAATAATAACAATTCAATTTTAATAGTGAGAATGCTTTTTCTAGGCAATCTATATGTGATGTTTTTATTTCTTTAATAATATTCTGAAATATTGAGTTTAAAAATAAAAGTCAAATATGAAATTTGTGAAGCGATGCCACGATTGTCTACAAAATAAAACTTGCTTTGACTTTCATTTTGTAAACAAAAATATAATTATTCAAAATATTCTACATATATGTATACTTGTAAAATCAATATATAATTTTTTTTTGAAAGAAGTAAAAAATAGGTACTTGTAATGTCTAATATTTCTAGAAAAAGTTAAGTAAATAAACTTTATAATTTTTTCAATACTTATCAGAATAGCAAGAAAGAAACCTTGAGATGATTGAAGGTGAAAGAAAAAAAGTTAATTATGTGATAAAATAAAAATATTAAAAAATAAAAAAAATGTGAAGGTACTATAGCATGCTTAGGAATAAAATAATACATTTGGGTTGGTAAAAGACTTGAGAGACCAAATTTGGGTGTTCAACTAATGGCACACTTTGTATATTGCTAGGCATACATTTACAATGTCCATGTATTACTCCATAACCTCTTCATGTTCACTTCTATATGGATATCAAGGTTGTTTTATTGTTGAGAAAGGCAAATCTTGTCATTCAATTATACATTCTAATCTTTCTAACGACACTATGAAAGCATAGTTACAATGTTTTCTTAATTTTTGATAGGTAAATATCATTGCATATGCTAAAAATATGCAATCTTGATTTATTTTTCAATAATCTACTTGATGGACAATTTTCCTTTAGGGATTAAAAATTTATAACATTACAAAATAATGATAAAATTTGAAAATATGAAAAAACAAAAAGCTCAATAATTAAAGTTTATAAATTTAATCCCTAAATAATTGAAGGATATTTGGAGGGGCTTCAATCTATTTTGGTTAGGCAATTGCAATTCTATTTTTTGATTCTACAGTTGAATTTTTGTGTATAAATGCACACAAAGATTGTCTTGAATGTAAGACAAATTTCATAGAATTTGGATTAGTAGTTACAAAATTCATGTATTTGAGTTCTTTTGTATTGAACTTTTCCATGGATTGTTAATTAAATTTCAAAGCAAGTCATCAACTTACACAAGTTGTGAGATATATAGACTTTGCTAGAATTTTTTTGAAAGATAAGCTATCCATTCAGCCATACCCAAGTCATGTAAGAGAATCTTTTTCTTAGAATTTTACAACAAATATCTTACAATCAATGAGGTTTATCACTTTGAAATTTTAATACAATATACTTCTATAAGTTGATTATGTGATGTTTTGGTTGAATTAATAACCATCAATCAAAAAAATATATTTTTGTAGTTGCCTATGTTGAGACCAAAAACACATTTCACCTCACAACCCATGATTGCTTAGTCAAATTGGGCACAAGTTAGTGCGCTAGAAAGCTAGTAACATAACATATATATTTTTTAAATTAATTATAAAAAAATTGTATAATGGCATATCTAAAAAATGCAAAGTCCCAAATGGGCTTCCATTCATTTAGGGATTAAAGAAATTTGGAATTTTGCTATAGGATGCAAAATTCTTCTTTACAATTCCCCCTCCTCAACAAGGCCTAGTTTAACACAAACTCATCTTTGGGCCTAGGTGTTATTTTACAAGTGATAAGATACATAGACTACAAATTTATAAAGAAATAAATGATCAAATTACCATTTCATAAATTTACAATGCGTATGTGTATGTTCACACATTTGTTCACATGTTCACAAATGAAGATTTTGAAATTTAACTTTTCAAAATTATATAATCTACAATTGATCCTCATAGGTGGTACAAAGAGTGAAAAAATCCAATTTTAATTTAAAATAATAATTATAAAAGTTCATAATCATTCTACTATTAGTCTATTATAGTATTATCCCATTTGATACAAAATCTATAGGTGTTTTCTACAACAAGATTGTACTAATTGTCTTTTTCCTTATTGGATATGAAAAGACATCAGGTAATTAAGTATGCAAAGTCCAAACAACTAGTGACCTAATGTGCCATGGAAGGAAGGAATCAAAGGATGAGCAATAGGAGACATCTTCAGATAAATCATAATTATAGTTGTGTGGCTTGAATATTATAGAACATTGATTATATTACTTCTAAGGAATATTGAACCCCTTGTACCTTTAGAATGAGAGAGAGGATTGACAGATAGAAAACTAACAAATAAAGTGTTGATAGGTAGGAAATTGACTATCCACTCAAAAGATGCCTCTACAAATGTCCACAAATGCCTCCACATTAGTTGCCCCCCCTCTCTGAAAAATTTATAGGCCATTGATTTTTTTTTAAAATAAATGCTTATCGTCAAAATTGCCGTTGATTTCTCAAAAAATCACAAATTGTTGATCTTGTGAGATTTCATCTAAACTATCCAAATATGAAATATGAAATGAATATCGGATACATATATAGTATTGGATACGGATACGGGATGAATACTGAATAGATATTGGATATGAATACAATACCAAATATGGATATGGGATGAATACTAAATACGAATACTGGATACAAATATAGTATCAGATATAGATATGGGAGGAATTATCCCACATTGATTGTCACTTTGATGGTCTCCGAAAATTACAAGAGGGGGGAGGGGGATTGTAAATGAAAATTTTAAAATCTTTAAAACCCCGGATTGAACCCAAAAATGGAGTCACTTTTGGGTGGATAGTGGATACCTCTCCTCACTATCCACTCAAAAGATGCCTCTACATCACTCTACATATAGTCTAATCTAGAAGTCAATACTAGGATATAAAAGCATGTAAATAGTTAGAAATGAAATAAATATAAAGAAATAGTGGATCCACCTATTCTAATTAAAATTTTAAATAGAGCTTTTAGAAGCCTTTGAAATAAACAAAATTTGACTGTGGACTCTTAAAAGACTACCATGGGTTGCTATGGTATTTGACCTCATAAAGATTTGTTTTTAACTAAAATAAATAGAATTTGATATAATTGATGAAATGACACAACTCTTGGTCCTTCAATGATAGGCTTATAAGTCTAAGTGATTCACTCCTAATCTTTCAATAATAATTTTATTTAGTCAATTTCACTTCAAATTGAGTTGAAAAATCAACTCAATTGTTAAGTTGGTGACAATGGCATTAGCATTGCTTGAAGGTGTTTACACACTAGGGTACATAATTTTTTTGCCACAATGCACTAAAATGTAGAGTTTTGAAAGACTTGAAAAATGTCCATAATAAATGCACATTGAACTTGAGGTGGAGGAAATTTTTTGAATGAAAAAGGCTACTTAAGCTATTTGATCACCCCTTAAAAAGAAATTTAAGAAAATTTTCAAGTGCTCAAAATTGGAAAATTTATACTAAAATAATGCTTTATCAATGTGCATTGTGTATATTAAATTTAGAGATCTCACTAAAAACTATTGTGCTAATTTCAGATTTTCTTAATACAATTTTTTACAATTTAAATAATTTTTTTTTCAAGTTCAAAATATTCTAAGATTTTTTGTATTTTTATATTCAACTTTGAAGGTCAAAATCTTAGATTCAATTTTAAGCATTTAAAAAGCATATAAATTTTTTCAATGTTTATTTTAAAACAATTGTAAAGGTAGTTTATTCTGAAATTTTTTCAATTGAAGACCTTAAATCATCTATAGAAAAAAGGGATAAATATAATAGTGCAAATCTTAGTGCAAAGAGTGCAATTTCAGTGTTGAGCTAGTGCAAATTGAGCATGCTAGGCCACCGAGTACATGATGGGATTTTATATACCATAGTATATAATTTTTAAGAGCACATTCACTAATATATGATAGATTTTGTATCATCATACGTTGTGTTGTGAGTTTCCAAATTGAAATTATCTTGTCACATTTTGCTTAGGAAAAAATATTTATAATTTTAAATTTACTCTATACAAAGTATACAGTAGAAAAACAACATTTAACTTGTGAGGTTGTTTGCATAGAAATTATAATGATTTGTATTCACTTCATACCTAAGTGGTCAAGGTAAAAAATTTGATATGGTTAAAATTATATTATTATCTTTTTTTAAAGTTTTTTTTTAATATAAAATGTAGAATTGAAAGAACTTGTAGTCATCTAACTAAGGTTTTTATTTTGAGCAATCCTCCTCCTAGATGGACCACTCAAAATCCCTAATTTTGGAGGAAGTGTATTGCTGTTTAATCAAGGATTTTGAGTGATCCTCCTAGTAGGGGATCACTCAAATTAAAAATCATGTGTCCATCTCCATGATGCTCCTTTAGTCACTGAAAAATGAAACCATCATTTTCCAACTTTTAAAGTATGCCTTTTCATATACTACTAGTATGCCCTATGTTGTTGCCATCACCATTTGCATGGCAATTATAATTGCCACAAAAGTGATAGCTAAATCCTCTTTATCCTTTTATAACCATTTTTCAATTCTTCAAATATGAAAAATCATCTATAGCACTAATAGTAAATGTCAAGTGTTCTATCAATTATTATATTATATTTTTTCTTTTTAAAATTTTTTTGGCATTAAAAGAAAGCAAAAGTGTTGGAAAAAAAATGAAAATGAAAATGAAAATGAAAATGAAAATGAAAAAAATAAAAGTTAAATATTTACAAGCAAAATAAATTCAATTGTAAAAATAAAATAAATTACTTTTCTAATTTCACATGTAAAACTTGCTTTGTATACATGCACTCCCCAAGGGATCTTGGAGAGAGTATTGCTCCAAAATAAGGGATTTTGAGTATTCTTCTATGTAGGGGATTGTTCAAAATAAAGACCATGTGTTCATATGTCATGTATCCATTTCCACGATGCTCCTTTAGTTAACTATGTGATGAAGAAACAAAGACCATTACCTCTCAATTCCTCAAGCCTGTCTTGTCATATATTATATTGATTTGACTTGCTTTTCATAGAGTAGTTTTATGAAGGTTATCCTATATACTAGTCTTATCCTTTTTCCCATTCTAAAAAATTAATTGAGGCTATCAATTTAGGAAAAATTTGCAAAATACTTTTGTTATTTAGAATATGCATGAACTTTGCTAAGATAGTAATATTTCACAAGCCAAAAATTATAACATGTATAGAACTTCACAAAGGTTTCATTTTAGGCCACAAACTAAGATGTAGATTTTGGTTTCAAGTTGCATAGCCTAAATTGCACCAAAGTAATGGAATTGACATTTTAGGTACCTATAATAAAAATTCTACCTATCTACAACAAATTCATTGAAATTGCTATAAATTTTGGTAGAATAATCATATTTAAAAAAAAATTCTTGTAGGCTTATAGAAGTTGTAAATAAACTATAGTGTTTGTAGAAATATGATACTAGTTAATCTCCAAAAGAATTACTATCCACTTCTTTATTATTGGTCCTACTAATAAATCACTATTTATAGAACATGCAAGAGTGGATTTCACCATTGTAATTTCAATATTGTTAGTTTTCATATTTTTCTACTAGTATATTGTCATATGTTAGCATATATTGTGATATATTAGCTTATTATTAGAATATTACTTGTATAAAATGTTATATTTGGAGGCTTCAAACATCTTAAAATACAACAATTCTTGTACCACTTATACAATGCTAGATTTCTAACATCCATCTAATTTATGTAAAATTCTAGATTTAGACCAATTTCACGTTATTCAAAATGAAATGCTTAGTGTGACCAATTTTGGATTTTTTGGGATCTAAAGGATTAAGTGGAGAACCTTCTAATTCTACATGTAGTAACACTTAAGATAATACAAATCAACAATTTGCTTCCCATGAGAATTGAAATGTTATGACAATGAAAAGTCAACCAAAATTAGAATTCATTACAAATTTTAAGTCAATGATGGAAAAACATCATTAAAAAAATATCTTACATACTTAAATAAAACAACTTAATTAACTTAAAGTCTCTTAACTGTTTTTTTTCATGCAATAGATTTTTCCAAGATACAATTTTCATATAAAATTTCACTAAAATCACAATTAGAAATGTTAAACTTGCATTTGGAATAAGACTCAAAAATTTAAAATCTATATTTATTGAACAATACAATCATCTTATTCTTCTCAAACTCCATAATGATGTTGTTTTGGGGTTTATTTTGCTCAATATTTAATTTGTAATCCCTTAGAATGGAAATTCTTAGAATTTGTGGGTTGATTTTTAATTTTTTTGCCTAATTTTTGTAAATGTCTTATTCAAGTGGGATTTTTCTAATACACAAGTTTTAAAAGGAGCCTAAGGAGGACACACTTGTAAGAAATGTTTGGAAAATATTGGCTATGAATTAACCCCTAAAGGACCAAGCTATATTTTTTGGCAACTTACTACGAATGGAAGTTTGTTTGTTTTGCTGAAATTTTCATAGAACATGTGTCCAAGGAGTATCTTCAAGGCTCAATAATTTTCATAACTTTTGATTACATGGTCAAAAAGTTATTGCATGATATGCGATTTTCTTTGTTTTGTAGGCAGCTCAAAAAACTTCTTTAAAAATTACTTTTTTTTAAAATAAATTTTTTTGAATTGGTTCTTTAGTTTTATATATACATGAAAAGCTTTAAATCGTTCCATTGTGATTAAGGAGATGAAAGTTATAAGGAGTTTCAATTTGCAAGTAGGTATGGAGTCTTTGAAAACTATACCTACCCACAAGCTAAAAGTCCTCATAACTTTCATCTTAGTAATTATGGTAGAATGACTCAAAGCTTTCCACGTGTACATAAATCTAAATAATAAATTTTAAAAATTATTTTAAAAAAAATTGATTCTTAAAGAAGTTTTTTTACCTACCTGCAAAACAAAAAAAATTGCATATCATGCAATAACTTTTTGACCATGTAATCAAAAGTTATGAAAATTATGGATCCTTGAAGCTACTCCTTGGGGCACATGTTCTATAAAAATTTCAGCAAAACAAACAAACAAACCTCCATTTGTAGCAAGTTGCCCAGAATCACTATGTTGCTAAAAAACACAACTGGGTCTTTTAGGAGTTAAAAGTATTGTGGTATAATAAGTTTTGATGTTTTGAAAATAAAACCAAAAGAAAAATGCTAAAAAGAACACTAGATTTAGGTTCCAAATTCTAAATTCTAAATTTTTTGATATGATAAATATTAGACTTTGAAACTAAAACAACACTTGGAAAATCAAGGATTGATTTGGTACATGCCATAAAACAAAGAAAAAACACAATTTATCACAAAGACTAGGACTTTAGAGATTTTCAACTATTAGAATTGCTAAAATTTAATTAGAATTCTCTAAGGTTACTATTTTGACAAAATTATGTCCAAAATTCAAACACAAATCTTTGGGGAATTCTAAATAGGTGGCATTGTTGAATCATGGATTGAATTCCACACCCAAAATTTTAGGATAAGACTCTCAATGCCAAATAATAATACTGAACTTTACAAAATAGTCAAAAAACCAAATGATGTGAAGACTCAAGTCTTTTCAGCTAAGTGATAAATTTTGGCAAAGTAATACTATATTGATGAAACATCAAGATGCTAAGAGAAAAATGGGGTGTTTGATGAAAAAAGAGAGGCCATTTATATGTTTTCTGAGGCATTATCATCTTCTTTTAACCCAAGATTTTTTTTAAATCTCTCAATACTCAAAAAATCCAAAATAGTCAAATCTACATTGATTATATACTCTAATTTTTAGAGAGTTGTTCCAAATCACAAATCAATTGTGCCTTTGGCTTCAAGAGACTCCAACTAGTTTTGAAGAACCTATCAATCCTTTTTTTCCAATCATTTGGACCCACAAAGTATGTGAATGATTCAAACTTCTAAATTAAGCAATGTGAAATCTTGGTTGGTGGAATTCGAATTTTCAACCATGAATTTGATTTAATAGAGGTGCATGTAGGAGTTGAGAGATTAAGAATAGACTCTTCTTGAATCTCATTTGGAATTTGTATGGTTACGGGGTGCCACTTTTAAATCCTCATATTATTAAAACTTGTTGATAATTTTGGAGTTATTTGTTTGGGTCCTTGCCAATAGCAAATTTCTTTGAAACTTTGTGGGAGCCTTATTACCATTAAAAACTTCTAAATCATTTTTACTGAGATTTTTTTCCTACTTGGAGAATTTCTAGGAATTTATTGTAGTTGATTACAACAATTGAATAAAGTCTAATGTTTGCAATTCAATAAATACTAGAACTATATGTTTAGCTTAGAACTTAGAGACTCCATATACTAAATTGAAGTCTATTATTTTACTTTGCACTTTATACGAAGACATTTATCAATTGTTACCTTCATTGTGATAAAGTGTATGAGCATCATTAAGCTTCTAGAATGTACAAGCATCATTTGCATTGAGCTTCTAAAGTGTTTCTTCATCCAAAACACCCTTGTTTGGCCTCCAATTATACATTTTTTTTTTGAGGTTGAAGTTTCATTTAGGCATAATTAATTTTTTTCCTTAGCATGGTTAGGAAATTTGCATGATTTTTTAACCTAGAACCTAAATAGACTAAACCAAAAATAATTCTTGGTCACTCTAGACTATATCTAGTTGTATGCACCCTTTAAGTTTGGTCATATTTGGTAACTATTTGTTTCATGGTTTTGGATTTGTTTTAATACTAAACTCTACCTTGAGGTTCCTAGTAAGATTTTCCAAGTCCAAAGGATGATTTGGAAATTATGGTTTGTATTTACCATTTTCCTTCTAAAATATTCATTACTATTTTTTCTAAACTAAAAAACTATTATTGAAGTGTAATATGAATATAAAAAAATTATGAGAGGAATCTTAATTGGGAGATTTTATATTTGTATGTTTGTATTTTTAATTTCAAAGTGTGCCAATTCTAAAAAGTGAAGTTATTCGAGTGTTGGCAATGTACAAATTAGAAATTAAGTGATTAGAAATGAGAGATACTCCTCATTGGTCACAATTTTTTGGATCTATTTTAAATGAGCATTTTAATCCAATTGGTTGTCTATGCATTTGTAGTGTGTTGGAATTATTTTGTGTATATATTTGATAATATAGTATATCCAAAGTGGATCATATTTCAAACTGAGTATGGATTTTAGAAATCAAAATTAGAATGATTGTTTGATAAGACCGTGATAATTAATAAGAAAATAATTGTCAAATTGAATAAAATAAAATGTCAATTTTGTAATGCATTCATATATTCCAAATCAACTTGTAAATAAGTAAAGGATCACAAGTCAATTTTCAAATTGGTAACATTGCATATGCCCGAGTATAAAGAGGTAGTTGAATAGACAAAGTCAAAAAAGAAGAAGGATCTAAGTTGGAGGAAAGAACTTGGCAAGCTACTAAGAAGTCCAATAAAGTAGTTTAATAATTAGAATAGCTAGTGAAAAGAATTTTTTAACTCTTGCATTGTGCAAATTGATTAGGATTCACTATTGACAAACTATTTAAAAATAGTCTCCCGAGATTGAACTTAAAAGCTAGGCTCAAAGTACCAAATGATTACTAATTCATCTTGCATTCATTATATTAGTACAAATTTTGCATTAAATCATTGCAAAAATGACCACAATAATAATGTGTGTAGAAGTTTTTATGGCAAATCCCACTAATAAAACTAGAAGCAAGGAATGACAAATGTGCTAAACAAATGGCTTAGATTCATTGTCAATGGGGGATTTCATGAATAAAGTAGAATAATCTTTGAAGAGCATGAGATGCACTTTATTTCAAAAATGGTAGTTTCTAGTGTTTGTCATTGCGTGACAAGTTTAAAAGATATGACGATTGGATGTTGGATATGAGAGTTAGGCATTCAATATGAAGCCAAGTCACATCCATTTTTCCTCTGAGTATCTTTTCTTTCGCATGTCTTATCACTAGAGTTGTTAGCTTGAACATCTTTTGCTTTTAAATATATGCCTAAAAGACATCCATTTGGACGTGTTGGATGTCAAGTGCTTCTCCCTACAACATCTCCCATTGTATAAAGTAATTAGGGATTTATCTATAGTGACGAACATATTTGTAAACCTGATTTGTAGTCTCTTGGAAGGTCTTTTAAGGAGTAGTTGGGCAAAGGTTGAAGTGTGACTTGTGGGTGGGCATGCTTCTAGTTGCAAGGACTATTTCAAGGCAAATAGTCCTTCAAATGTCTCTATATTTATGTGATACTAGTATTCGACATGTGTTGAAGGTGTCTATAAGTCAATGCTAGTGACTAATATTCTTGAGGCAACCAACTATGCCTTGTTCAAAAACTGAGTGGATTTGCAAATAAGTGGTACTCTCTTGTTGGGCACAAAAGTTATAATTGATTCTCTAATTGGCATGCATAAAAGAAATTTACGTTTGAAGCCATTTTCAATTCTAGTACTAATAAAAAATATTAATTTATTCAATAGGATCAATAGGTAAAAAAAATAAGTAAAAAACATTATACGCATTCCACTATGGTTGAAGCTAAGCAAACTCTTGTTTCAATGGCCATACTCCTACAAATCCAACAATGCTAGTGTGTGACCACATATAAATGCATGAACATGAGCCTATAAGCCTTGAACCTAGTTGTAGGTATGTACCTACAACTTAGGGAGATCACTCTTTATAATTTAAGGTATACACCTGAGTTAAAAAGGTATTTGATGTGGGGCTATTTACCTTAATTATTGTATTTAAGATGATTTTTATTTTTACATAAAAAGCTAGAAGGGGCATATTTTCAATACCTTATAATTTTTATAAATTCATTCATGTGGATTTTTAAGTGGAGCTATTTTGTATATAAAATTTAAATGAATTTTTTTTTCCACCTCTACCTTTGACCTTTCTTCACAAATTTTCCTACTACATAAATGTATATAGAATACACCACAAAATCATCAACAATTAATTCAATTTCAAACGTAGTGAACTAATTAGCAATTTTTAATTTCTATGTACCTATGGAAAATTGAAAATCCAGATAGGTTCTTATAAAGTCAATTTTGATTGGATGCTCACAAAATTTTGACGCAAGGTGTGAATATATACTCTCTTGGTAGAAATTTTTAATTCAAAATCTTCTTTTTTATTTTAAGACGTGATTTTGAGCGACATACAAGTTCTAGTAGAAGTTCTCTATGTGTTGTATTGATTTATGCATGAAAATGAGTTGTTAATGTTTTGTTTGATTTTTTATTTGTTCTATGTTTTTTTTTTATTACATTTCTATTGCCTTCTAAGTCAAATCAAGCTACTTATCTAATTGCTAAATGAAAAAAAGATTTAGATATATTTATTCAATGATTTAGAAAAAAAATGAAGTAAGCTAAGAGGATTATAATCTAGGATTTTAGTTAATTTTCAAAACCTAAGAAAACACAAGTATAGGGGTTCTTATGGAAAAAGGTATAATTAGTCTAATGTTTATGTGACTAATGTCACTTTTCAAATAGAATAATACTTACAATTAAAAGTACCTGGTTTTAGTCTTAAATTCCACAAACACTCTTATTCCCAAGGATTGAAGTTTTGTTCTTAGTCCTTTACCAATGTATACAGACACAATGTATGAAGTCCCAATCCTATATAGTGTTTTATCAGGAAGTCAAATAGTTTGGTCAACACTTTAAGTTTGGTCAAATCGTCTAATGCAATGCATGATCTAGGACTTAATCAATTCCAAGTTAATACTTTGAAAATAATACACATAATTCCTTAATTATTCTTTTTTTGTGAATTGGTCAAATCGTTCGGTAAGTGTTTGCCATGAACAAATCCAATGCAAGAATGCTGAAGTCTGTCTTTGGTCAAATTGTCCAGTTAATGCAAAGTATGCAAATTTAGGTTTTATACCCACAATTTGTCTTTTCTTCTTTTGCTTTTCTCTCATATTTTATGGTCAAATTGTCAAATGGTCAAATAGTCCAATTTCACCAACATTGTTAATTCAAGTACAAAACATTGGAATGATTCACAATTTGTCCAAACTTATAAACTCTAAGATCAAACACTAAAATTTTCATATAATTTGATCAAAAGTATCTATGACCACATTGGACCAATTCTAAAACCATGCAAAATTAACCCAAACCCATGAAAATAAACTTAAAATATAGAAATAGGCCCTAAAAACATTGAAATTTGCGATTTAATGGCCAAATGGCTTGTAATCGCGAACTGCAGCCCCTGTGACCGTGCGAATGACCCGCAAACCGTGGGTTGAATCTCTAATTTGGAACAACAAACTCCATAGCTTGCGACTATTGTGCCTACTTTGAATTTCAAAATTTTTTTGCTGATCTAATTCCAATTTACAAAAGATGTATTGATGATTCAAATGTAAACAACTAATTTGATCTGCATGATCAAAAAAGTATTCAATTTGAGCAAAGATTCAAAATTTTGGAATTTTGATGAAGTTGCCAATTCAAGCATGGTAGTCCCTTTACAAATTCAATTTCAATTACAAATTTTGAAGTGATTCGCTCTTTGCTTATTGAAATTTTGCCTTATAGGTCATTTTCACCATGAGATTTGAAACCACGACAACAAATTTGATTAATTCATTCAGAATTTGTTGGTTCAGGAGGCTGCGAGGTCAAATTTCGTTGTTCCAACTTTGATCCTTACTGCTCTGTACTTATTGTGCAACTCAAGTCGACATATGCATCCTTGCCTTTGATTGCAACAATCGCTCTAGTGTGCTCAAGCTTGCATTGAGAAATCAAGTTTTGTTGTGATTGTGTTGAGATGAAAATTTGCGGCGCTAGACTTTATCCCTTGTCAACTATTCATGGAAAATTCAAAAATTCTTTTCTTCATCGTTGTTTCTGCCTTGTGGTTGAACTCACTTTTCAGACTTCAATTGCAAATTGAATCATGCAAACATGAATCGGAATCACTCTATCGATTTGTAGTAAGTTCCAGCATTGTCTTTGCATCAAATTTCTTCTAAATTTCTTGATCAAAATCTTAGTGTTATGAATTATTCTTCTCTCTCATCTTGCAACCTCATCCTGGATCAGCAAAATTGTTCTCCTTCCAGTATCCGATCTTGATGATTCACAATTTTGGGTTTCCAAAATTTTTCAAATTGATCATAATTTATAACAACACTCACTTTCCATAATTGTCTCATACTATAGATCACTGTCAATAATTTCAATCTTGCTCCAAAGCCCATAATTACAGACCGAGAACTTGAAAATGCCAGAATGCTTATAGATAGTATTAATTTATCACAAATCTTACAATAATAATTCATAAAACAATGATAAATTCACAACACAAACATAAATACAATGCAATAATAATATTTATATGTAATAAAAATTTGGGTCTTACAATGCCATGTTTATTATTATTTTTAAACTATTTATATCCTAAAAAATGAGTGGTCACAACCCTCATGAAAAAGTGTATCCAGGATTGCACCGCATTCATCTATTTTATTTTTATTTTTATATTTTTTTCATCCATCCTACCTAAATATTTTTATTCACATAATTGAGTCATTTTTAACTTTAAAAGTAACTTTATTTCTATTTTTACGATTAAGGAGCCCCTAATAGGTCCTTTTTTTCTTAATCTAATATTTCTTCAAAAATAATGTCATCTACAAAGATGTTTTCAACCACAAGAATAACAAATGGAAGAGGATAAGACCACATATCAAAGGCGCATACATAGGCAATAGACCTTTTGCCATTTGAATAAGTGCCACAACCTTGTTCAAGATTCAAATATAGAGTTTTTTAGTTTTTTAGAGCCTCAAGAACAAACACGTTAAGCTCCAAATTTTTTTATATTAAT
Organism: Pseudoscleropodium purum; assembly: GCA_963969395.1. Classification (NCBI taxonomy): domain Eukaryota; kingdom Viridiplantae; phylum Streptophyta; class Bryopsida; order Hypnales; family Brachytheciaceae; genus Pseudoscleropodium; species Pseudoscleropodium purum. The sequence continues at coordinate 9,862,083 of OZ017797.1, forward strand.
AGCTACTATTATCAAAAAGATATGTCTCCAAATTTGAGGTTCAGAAAGTAAGGATCCTACAAAATATTTTCATGGTAGTGTGAGTGCTTTTGTACCTACCCTTGATAAAGAAGCAAACACAACCAGGTTCTTAGGTTTTTGATTTCTATGGGTGTTCTAATATTGGTCCATTGTGCCTTTCAAGCAATAAACCTTTTTAGAAGTCCTACACTTGTGACTTTAAAAAAAAATTCTACTTCTTAACTTCTTACTATATATGTCCAATTATTAATCTTAGAATTTTTGATTGGCTTTTTATAGATTTTAGGGTTCTAAGCTTTGCCGTGATTTTGAAAACACCCAAAGAATTCTATAAACTTAGAATGAACAAAATCAAAGCTTTGCCATGATTTTGAAAACAACTAAATTCTATAAAATTTTCAAAACCAACAAAGCCAAAGCTTTCTTATGTTTTTGGCATATACAACAACAATTTTTCAAGCTTCCAAAGTCAAAGCTTTGCTGTCCTAAATGGGACAAGGGAAAATATGGACAATAAAACATTATCAATGCAAAACAAAGCTACACAGATGTGTTAGTCCAAAGTTAGTCCAATTAGAAATGAAGTCACAATTAATATACGTCTATTAATACTAAAAATCACTTAAATAAACACTAGAGGTCTTCCCTGAGCGGTATGGCCAGTCGTAAGGGAAAAAAATTCTCTAAGATTAGTTCAATATTAGTACGAAATGTTCAATTCCAAGGGGATTTTGCCCAAAAGGAATTCCTACTTAGAATTAAAGAGATTACAATCACAAGTTAGAGACCTCCCAAAGCGGCATCACCAAGGTATGGTGACAGGTTCTAGGATTAGTACACAAAAATAACTTCACTAGAGTTTGACAACAATTGACAATCAATAATTAAACATACAAGCCAATGTTGGAAGGAACTCCAATGTCCTTCAAAGAGAGCTACAAAAGTACCAACAAGAGAATTCAAAATGTTCCGAAAACAAGAAAGATTTGCAACGTAGTCTAAATTGGTCCAAATCCAAATTAATGGACCTAATAATGGAACAATTTGAATTGGAAGGAGTTCAAAGCTTTGCTGTAGTATGGAAAAAACCTGGAATTTGTATCAAAACTTTAGAGAGTTGGTGCCAACCCAACTCTTTTTAATGACACAACACTTAGTACGCAGACCTTGAAAGTTTTGGTTTCAATTCAAAATCTTTCTAAATGACGCAATGCTTAATACGTGAACCTTCAAAGTTTTGGTTTTAATTCAAAATCTTTCTAAATGACACAATACTTAGTACAAGGACCTTGAGAGTTTTGGTTTCAATCCAAAATCTCTCTAAACAATTAAAAAAAACAAGCTTTCAAGGAATCCCAATGTCCTTCAAACAAATTTCAAAATAAGGTTTAAGTGACCAAGTGACATAAAAGAGGGGTGGTTGAAGGGAAGAAGAGAGCCCTTATATACTCTCTCAAGGCTTAAAGTGCCCTCCAAGAGTGCAAGTTAAGCCTTATCCCCCCCCTGAGGTAACCTTATTGTTCAAGATTTTCAACTTAATCCTTTCAATTTTGATTTCTATGATGAATCTAATTTCTAACTTTTGGAGAAATGCTCCAAATGGAAAATGGATTCTTCCAATGGCTTGAGAATGCCATTTTTCATTCCAACCTCAAAAACCTCAAGAATCTTAATGGTAACTAGAAACTCAAAATAGGTAAAAATCTAAATTTTGGAGTTTTCACTTTTGGACAAAAGTGACTAGCCTAGGCTCTTAGGTAGGTTCAAAGGAGTAGAAAAGACCCTAAGTTTGTTTTATTCCGATGTCGTGTGCTCCTGGTACGTCAATCAACTCCGCACTTGATCCTTGAATTTGTTGGTTTCGGAGGATCTTGCTAATTTTAGCATCTCCCACTATCAAAATGTCACAAGACTTCTCAAAAAGCTTTATAAACATAAAAAAAAGCTATACTAATTTTTAGTGAGATTTTACCGCACTCATGATAATTTCCACAATTTTACCATGCCGAATCTTGGCGATTGACTACTCATAAAAAGATCTAGGATGATAAAAAAAATCGAGACTTTTTGGAGAACTTTTCATGGAATCCCTCAAAAATTTTGCAAGTTTACAATTTTACCTCGCCTCTGAGAAAAAGGAGTACAAATGTTGTTACCTCTTCTAACTTTTGGTGAAATAGGGAATCTTCCAAGAAAAGAAGAATCTTGGCGAAGTGATGGCTCTATTGGACTCTTAGCATGACTCTCGTATCAAATCATTGTACTTAAGTTGTAGATGCCTTTCGATGCTTCAATTTGAGTTTCTTCACTTGTAGGCTAACAATTGCGGTTTCTATTGTTTCGTTGATAGAATGGAGAAACTAAAATCTATTACGAGAAATTTATATTTGGGTTCTCACAAGATTCCTTTAGAATAAGTAGTTTTAGCCAATTTATGTCTCATTGCATGGGTAGGTGTAGATAATTGAACAGTTTCTATTAAACACACTTACTATATACAAAAGGTGGGTTTCTACCCTATCTAAATGTGGATTTATATTGTATACGTATAAAACTAGGTGTAAAATAAGTAGGGGGCATATTGGTATGTGCAATACAGATTTTGGTCTAATACACATTTCCGGTCTTTTCACACCTAAAATCACATTCAAAACTATAGGAAATAAAAAATAAATAAAGACTGAGTCCTAGGTGACGAAACCGGGACTCATAGATAGCAATTTAGACCTCTACTCGTTCAAATAGTCACAACTTCTACAAATTAACTCCAAATTGATTACGTCTTAGGTTGTTGAAATTATAACAAAATTATACAAATGTTCCAAAAAAATTCAACTACAAATCAATTATATACAAGAAGTTGTGTAGGTTCAAAATTTGCACTCTTGGTATACGACGGCAACTGCCTCTCTTTCTTTCAAGTGCACACAACTCCTATATACAAACTCCAAATCCAACGAATCTTAATTTTTTGGAAAGATAACAATAAGAAGATGTTTCTTTAGAAATCTTAAATTTAAAAAAACAAAGCTACTCCAAACACTACAAATGAAAGAAGTCAAAAGTAGAGCATGAAGGTGTTCCTTTACTACTATCTTATATAACTTCTATTAAGTAGCTTAAGAATATGAGAGAGAAAGAGAAATTAACAAGAAAGTAAATTTATAATGTAGATGAAAAATTTACTGTAGAAGAATTGTGTTTGTTGTTTCCCATGGTTCCTTTTTATAGCTTGTAATCTTCATCTTTTTTTCTCACGAACTTGTTCTTTTTTTTATGTTTTCTTCAACTTTGACTTCAACCTTTGTTTTGTGACTTTGAAGTCACACTTCACCTTACATCCCATACCAATGAACAAGGAGTACTAGCATTTAGTTACAACCTAGCCAGTTGATTTTGAAATTTTCCGATTAAGATAGAAAAATTTCAGCAAAGGTTTTAGATGAAAAAAAGATTTTTGGAAATGGACCAGGTAGGAAAATAAAATGTCAACTTTTTGCCATCCACTTTAGAAGCATGTTAGAAAATTACTAATTCAAAATACATAATTCTGATTTTTAGCTAGTTGGAATTATACTTTGTAGAAAAAAATTTATATAATAAACTAGGTACTAAGATACATAGTTACATACTATACAATATCCTACCTTAAGAATTTAGAGACCATAACTTTAGTAATTAGTACCTCACTAAGACTCTAAGAGTATAAGACAATATCTCACTATGTGCCTTTTAAATTTACTTGTTTTAATTCTTATATTCTTAGAGATTTACTAGTTGGTTAGGGTTTAGTAGCTTAGCTATACTCCCTATATGATACATAGTGCATAGTTGCACACTAGAATTTTTAATTTTATTCTCTTTCAAATTGGGTGGCTGGGACGTTGGAAGTTTGGGATGGTTGGGTGCTTGGGCCGCTAAGATTTGCGGTTATGCCAATTTCCTCAGTCTTGCACATTCTTGGCTTCATCACTTGACTCACTTTGTGTTCTAAATTCTAGAATGCGGAGTTGCGGACACGCTCCACGCCTGCACCTAATGTTTGTGATCATCTAATAATCTAATTCATCTCAGCATCTTGTGATTCTTATGATTCTTGATTTCTCATCATTCTCCATTTCTCGTCATTCTTGATTTGTTGTAGTCTTGGACACCTCAAAGCATGGGCTAATTTGTTGATTGGTTTAGAATAGCATAATTTGGTAAGACCTCACTCTTCTTTCCATTTTTTGGCTCAAGTTGGTTCAGTGCTTTGGTATTGTTGATTGTATTTTAGGACGAGGGTTAGACTTCACTCTTCTTCCCCTTTCTTTTGGTGAGGTTTGGGCTTTTGTTTCTGTATCTTACTTTGAATTGTTTTTTGTAAGGTTGATGGCTAAACGCTAGAGGTCCTTGAGGGACCATTATTTCGCAAAATCTAGAGAAATAGAGGTTGTCGATCTTTTGTCTTCAGGGTTTGAGAACGATTCTTGTCCCAAAATTGCTTATTTAAGATGGATCACATTCCTCCTTTAGAGGCACAAATTGCTCAAAGTCAATGGAAGGACTAGTGGTGTGTGCAATTCAAATGGTTGCATTTTGATACTAACATTGGGAGGGTTTTTTGCAAGGTTTGTAGCGATAAGGGCATGTGATCATTATATGCCAAAGACGGTTCAAAAAAACTCAAGGTAAGTACATTCCAAGATCACTCCAGCTCAAGTGAGCACCAATGCCTTGCTTGAGCATCGCAAAGTGGTAGTAAGGTGATGGAAAAAGCAATTTTGAACGGCCAAAGAGCTTGCAATGAGGTTGTGGTGTTTTTGTTGTAGGTTGCCTATTTCTTGGGAAAGAACTCCTTATTCTATTCTAAATTCCCTTCTTTATGTAAATTGCTAGTAAGTGTTAAAGCCCCGATGACCTTGTCTTTGTATCAAGACAAAAAAAGCATGTGCAAACCTAATCATGTGCATTTCAGTTGTGATTCAGAAGCAAATCCTCAATTGTATTCAAAATTCATCTTTTATGGTGTCATGATAGACAAATCCACCAACATCAATATTATAGGGCACCTTGTGGTGTTCGCCACCATCATTGAGGAGGGTATGCCAGTGACTATTTTTCTGGGCCAGTTGCCAATAAAAGGTGCCTGAGAAGAAGGACGCTAGTCTAATCTGCCAAACCCTGTTTGCAACTTTACAACTTTGGAGGCTTAATCTATAGAAGTTCTTGGGCTTTGGCAATGATGGTGCAACCACCATGATGGATTGTCTCACCGAAGTGGCTACATGGTTGAAAAAGAAGTAAACCTTTACTTGCTTGTTGTTCATTGTGTAGCGCACACACAAATTTGGCGACCCTCGATGCTACAAAAGCATCTGTGTGCAAGGTTCTTTCACATGAGATTGAATCTCCCTTGAATTTTAGGTTTTGCTTTCTTCCACAAGTCGTTTAAGTGGAAGCATGCACTAATTGCCTTGCAAGAAGAGCTCTTTGATGCAAAAAAATGTATGAAACACTACTACAAAGTTAGGTGGTTGTCTCACTGGCAGGTGATGAGTCCTCTTTGTGATTCATTAGAGTCTATTTTGCATTACTTTTGTAATGTAAAGGGCAACGATTTTGGTCAAGCTACATTTATTTAGGAAAAGTTATCATAGCTCAAGGTCATTTATGTTTTGTTCTTTCTTGCTAACATTTTGAAGTCTTTGGCTATATTGTCTAAAGTCTTTCAATATAAATTTATAAATGTCACTTCTATAGATAGCATAGTGCACACAGAGATAGCACAAATTTGGATGCTCTTCATTGTTGAAATCACTGATTTGAATACTAACACTTTTAATTAGAGTATAGGGTTTCATGTGCTTCCGAAGTATGGCCCTTTTGTAGGTCATTTGAAGAAGCTTCCAAGCCAAATACGAGGAAATATGTTTCATGGTATCGCAATGTCTAGGTTTAGATTAGGAATTGACTTAGAAGAAACTCTCCAATTTTAGCATTCATTTGTTGAAGTGATCTGTGAGGGTTTGGATGCTTAATTTAAAGACAATGACCTAATTTCTTGTTTCAAAGTGCTTAACCCTTCTAATATGCCATTCAAGCAAGTTGGATTGTAGAGCTAGGGTGTCTCTAAGTTGGACAGACTACTGTAGCTATATAGAGAGGATCAATCACATTCATCTTTTCTTCCCCCCCCCTTCTTGACATGCAAGCTTGTAAGCGGGAATTTCTTTCTTTCAAATTGCAGTGTACCATTGAATAGAAGGAAAAAACCTTCTAGTATTTGTGGAGTATGATCACTTGGAATCATGCCCTACAAACCCGGTATCCAAATTTGCTTATCCTTGTCAGATTAGCTAGAATACAATGCGTTTTTACAGCTATCTTTGAGAGATCTTTCAGTATTCAAAATTTAATTAAAACTTGTGTTAGGAATCGATTGGGAAGCAAAAACTTGGAGTTTTTGCTTAGAGTTGCTTTAGAGGGACTGGAAGATGAGTATGATGGTATACTACACAATGCTATACCCTTATGGAAGCATGAAACAAAATACAACTATCTTTATGCTAATCCTTCTATTTATTTGTCTAATTCAGCTACAGATCCTAGTGCAAGCAATGCATCTTTTGTGTATGAAGATGTGCATCAGAAGAAGACATTGTAGTGTTGACAACTTTTTGTGACTTGTATGCATTTGTTGCCTTGTTTGTTGTGCATGTTTTTTTAATTATCTTCATTGGTGTTGTGTATGCATGTTCGTTGGTATGTTTCTCACCCCATTTTTTTGGTCTCAAGGTGTTTTGATTCTTATGAATGGTGGCTTGTTCTCACTCCTCTCTCTATTAATTTTGCTCATGTTGTTTGATTCTTGTAATGGTGGCTTGTTCTCACTCCTCTCCTTATTTTTTTATTCATCATGTTTTGATTTTTGTAAATGTGAATGTCATGGGCATGTCATACAAATGAGCCTTTTGAAAATGCATGGACCTTCTTTTAGATCAGTGCATTTTCAGAAGGCTGAATTTCTAGCCTTAAGTTGGTAGGGGCAATGCCAAGTTCAAATCTTGCCAGGGATAATGCTTATGAATACTTTTTAAGCAAAACAAAGCCAATCCAAGAATCAAGAAGAAAACCCAAAAAATATTACAACCAAACAAATTCTCAACTTTAAGAAAAATTTCCAATTAGAATTGGACCATGGCAGCACTACACTACAAGGATTTGTTTGTGAGAAATGACAGAATGTTGACAAAACTTCGTCAACTGCATGGTTAGTGGGGATGTGTTGATTAGAACACATCATTGACAGAACTCCGTCAATTCTTTGTCATTTGAAGCACATATCTCTGTCATTTTTGTGTCAGTTTGGAACTTTTTTTGTGTACATTATTTTATTTGCAATGTACTACCATGCCATCTTGTTTCACACATATGCATGGATCATTTATAGGAATTACTCATTTAAAAAAATTTCCTAGATTAAGTTGTTGTCTACAGACATTGAGACTTTTGTTTGTTTTTGAATTTGAAATACTTATGCTGTTTTTATTGACTCAAATTGAAGCATTTATTTACTCCAAAGAGTGCTTCACAGTACATACATCATTGACATACATTAAAATTACCTAAGTAATTTCATAAATAAGCTCCAATATCCTAATTTTTTTTAGAAACAAAATAAATGAGCATTCCAATGAAATTGACGATTAAAACTTCAAGTTTCCAAGCATTTTTCCTACAATTTGCAATTGCTATACAATAGAGATGCAAATGATATTGATATATTCCTCATAAATTATATAGAGTCCAAGAAATCTCTCACACACATACCAAAGGTTGAGGCTATTTTTTCAAAAAAATGAATTGAACTTCCAACACACATTGTAACAGATGCCTCACATTACTAGAATCATTTAACACCATCACAAACTACTCTTCCTAATCTTAAATGCACAAAATACCTTCATGGTATTACAACCTATACCTACAAGTAATTTATTCTGCCACACTAATCACCTCCTATACACATCTTGCTCAAACAACGGTTATTGCCCCATACACGATGCATATGGAATTAACATCACTCTTCTCAATAGGATTTGCTTCAACATCATCCTCACTCTTTACAATAGGATCTACTTTAACATATCTATTAGAGGTCATCGGTTTCACTAATTTGCTCTTACATATGCTCTTTTCTGTCTTTGATCATGAAGTCCGCATTCAAGCCACCCTTGATCTCCATCCCAACAAACCCCTTCAAATTGCCACTATCAACAATGAACTTAGACGGAACTCCATCACCAAGGAAGGCATCCTTCACAGATACCAAAGGCAATAGGAAAACGCCTTCACGTTCCTATGCGCTCATAGTATTCCTAAGATTCTTGATACCATGGTTGAATACCTAAACAAAACAATCCACCACCACCCAAGTTTGCATCAATTCCAACCCTCATTTCTCGATCAATCCAAACACTAGTAGCCACGCAAATTGCAAAAAGGAAGAAAATCCTTGTCCTTAGACTAGCAATGCAATACAAATGCCTCTACTAACCCAACATGGCCATTTAATTGGAAACTCACAAATTACAATGCCTACGCCATCATAGCGTTGCTAAAACAAAGCCTAATATATACGATGATATAAAGTAATTCTCTCTTGAAATCAAGGTATCAACACACTTCACTTCAACAGTTATGCACCTTCAAGGACTCCAAATCAAATGTAAAAGCACAATCTTGGACAACCTCTCATACGCAAGAAACCCACACAAATGCTCCACCACACTAGAATTACAAAGGCATTGCAACCTCGGGCCCCAACGATCTAAAAAATTCCAATAGCAAATACATGAAAATAACCTCTTTTAGCTAGGGTTTCTAGGGGCTTATGTGAGTTTATAAGTCATTGATTTTGTACACGACGTAGATGGGTGTCCAATGGAAACTTCAGTACAACTAGAAATTGACAAATAGAGCAAACTCCAAAAAAAATGATAAACATAAGGTTGAAAAGCATTGACTTTGTCAGTTTGGACATTTTCATGTCAAAATTTTGTTAATTTGGAGGCCTTTTCCTCGTAGTGATGCCACTAGGTGAAAGAAATATTTTAGAAAATTGACTGATAAATTTTGGAACTTCTCGGCATACTTCCAGTCAATTTAAAAAAAACCTAGAGTAGATGAAATTTTGACGGAAATCCACTATTTGACCCATAGAACTCCTTGGACTTTGTCCCATACCTTTTGCACACTTCTTACATCTTACACAATGCTCACCTATCTCTTACACATAAAAAGCTTTTGACCTTAACTCCTCTATTATTTCACTCATTTGTTTATATTCATTCTACACATCTTACATCTTACATATTCCTTACACTTTCACACACTTCTTACACCCCTTACATCCTTTACACCCTTTACACCTTTTACACTTAAAGAACTTTTGGACTCTGATTCAAACTTAAATTTTTGGACCTTAACTCTTCACCTACTCTAATGCTTTAATCAAGTAATTATATTCCCCTAACCTCCAAGCTACATTTTTCATAAAATTTACATAAATTTGGCACAAAAGCCATTATTGACTTTTGGAACAACACACTTTTTAACACTTTTTAACACTAAAATACTAATAGATCTCTAATTAACTTAAAATATCTCCCTAAAATGTCCCAAAATAATATAAAAGCATACCACTCTAAGCACTGATGGTAAGATATAGTACTCACAAAAATACAATTATTTTTCCAATTGTATGTCTAAATCAAAATTTATACTGTCTAGAACTTTTTTAGCACCCTAAGCAATTTAGACATCTTTTGGACATGTTTTGCAAAAAGGCTCAACAACTTTTGAAATCTGGCATGTATATAATTAATAAAATATGGCATACAATTGTCCAAATGAAATGTAGTTCACAAATCACATTTTGAAAAGTCAAAATTTGTCATCTATATTGAGGCGGCTTAAGAAAAAGAATTTTTTTCTAACTTTAAATTCTATTATCTTGCAATTTATGAAAGCGAAAGTTTTTGAAAACCTTCCCATATATTCCAAATATTTGTCTCTAATTCTTGAATGTTTGGATTTCAAGTAAATAACTTCATCATTGTACCATCAAAAAATGACTAGTATAGTACCAATATATTTATCCTCCTTGCATTACTAGTTGAATAAAAGTAAGCTAGACTCCATATTTGCTTTTGAAATTTTTCATAAGTAAACTTAGCATCATATAATTATAAATGGTTAAAATCCTCATTTTCATATAGAGCAAATTTTACTCCAATAGGCTCAAAGTCTGTTGATTCTATTTTGTAAGAATGAAAAAAAGTTCTTTTTCTCACTTCAAACATTATAATCTTTCAATCCACATAGTCTAATTATGGATAATGGGTTGGAATTATTCCACCCATTGTGTTATTTCTTTAATACACTTTTGTATAGTTGGAATTTTTTCTAAATTAATTTTCAATTTTAAACAATACATCAAAAATTGAAAATTTTGAACTTTCAATTTTGTTTTCAAAAAAAATTACAATTAAAAATTCCACTAAAACAATTAAAAATTCCACTAAAACAATTAAAAATTCCACTAAAACAATTAAAAATTCCACTAAAACTATTTTGTAAACATTTCATTCAATATGAGCATGTTCAACCACTAAATGCTTGAGGTATGAAATTTTGCTATCAACAATACTTGAAAGTTGAATAAAACCTAGTCAAGTTTCTATTTTTAGTGTTTATTATTTTAGAAAAATTCTTTTTGAAGTTTGATTTTAGTATCAAAAACCTGATTTTGAAAATTATTGATTTAAATTTTTCTATTTAAGATTTTGTGCAAAAGTGTTCATTGCAATCTTGACTTTTTGTAGTGTAGAAAGCTCTTGGAAATGAACCTCAAATACACTAAATCTTAGAGAAAAATTCACATTAAAAATTTATTTTAAAAAATTGTAGAAGAGATTTTGAAAAACCATAAATTGATTGGGGTTATACATATTATATCCTTTAACTTCAAATTTTTATTTCTTAAGAAAATATTTACAAGAATTTTTTTGAGCTGCTCATATTTCTCTAAAAATGACATATCATACAATAACTTTTGAACCATGGAGTCAAAAGTTATGAAAATTATTGTGCCTTAAAAGCTACTCCTTGGGCACATGTTGTGTGAAAATTTCAAAGAAAAAAAATAAAATTTTCGTTTGTAGTGAGATGTCTAAAAGTGCTACATTCTCAAAAAAAGCATATTCAAGGCTATAGAGGTTGAATGGACCCTATCATTTAACTCACATAGTTTTTTTAAAAACTTATAGTAATCTTCCAGGGGCATATAAACATTTGAAGGCGTTTATAACATATGTTTATTTAATATTGGTACACTATAATATGGAAAGAATTTATAATGTAGGTACCTATAACCGTAGAAAGTGTCTATAATATAGACTTCTAGGCTCATGGGTTTATAGATTCTATGCTTACATGCTAGCACTCTCCTTGTCACACACCCCTCATATCTTTATTTTATTGGCAACATGGCACCATTTGTAATACTTGTTTGAGCCTGCAAATAATTCTATCTGCAAACAATTCTATTCCCTTTGCTTCTTGATCAACTATCATATTAAGGCCTTCTAGTGACCCTAGAGTTTTTTTAATGACTATTTTTGTAGAGGCAAATACACTTTGGTGGATGGCATGACTTTTGGAAAAAGGATGAATGTTTTAGGGCAAATGGGTGGACAAAAAATGACATTTGGCAAGATAAATAGATGTCTTTTGGAAAATGGTATATGGTATAGACAAGTGCACAACTATGGGTTGACCAAAGGTTAGAAAATGTCATTTGGGCGACAAGTAGATGTTCTTTAGTTGAAAGTGATGACTTTGAGTAAATTATATTTGACAAATGGATTTTGGTGGAATACTTGACGGTGTAAGATGAAAAGACAAAGAAAAATAGATGAACATGCACAAAATTGGTAAAAAAGAGTTATAAAATGATAAATCATGGCAAAGTGTAGATGGACAATATGTAGCAATTCCTAATTAGATGTAGATATTCACCCAATAATTTTATCTTCAATTAAAACAATTTTTTTCTTACCATAGGACATACAAGTAGCCATCTACATCCAAATTTTTTTATGCCCAATGGATGTCTAGTGTCTTTTGAATTGTGACAAGCACATAGAGCAAAAAATGCAATAAATAACTCATGGTGACTTATCTTCCAAGTAAGATATGATTAAAAAGATGTGCAAATCTAAATGTGAGTACAAATTTATTTTTCAGTATATACTTTAAGCATGAGACATTGCAAGCTTGGAAAATAATATTATTAACCCCCAAAGTCCCCTTATCCCTTTGGGGACCAATTGAATTTTGGGTAGGTTTTTGTGACCTCGATTTTTTATGAAACTTTTTGAAGGTTTCTCATAATATATAAAAATTGATTAGCTATGTGGAAATATAATTTTTTATTTCAATTAGTGACCAGGAGCAAAAGTTATACTACAAAAAGCCTAGAATTGAAATTGGTAGGCAAAACAAAAAAACTACAAAATTTTTTTTAAAAAAATTAAAAAAATTAAACTTTTTTTCCTAAAAATTTATATTTTTTCTACATGTGAATCTTTGATTCATTCTATTTGGACTAATAATGAAAAAGTTAAAGGCAATCTTGTTTTTGTAGGCAATCTAAGCATCTTCTTGAAAAAATAACTTGTAGGATTCATTTTTTAATGCAATTTTCACAATTTTTCAAAAAAAATTGCTTGACAAAATTGTATTTGCTTACTAAAACAATCACACCATTGGAATTATTGTCTTTCAATCCCATCATAAAGCTATTAACAATTTAGTTTTTTTTTCAATCTTGGACCTACTTCTATTTAACTATCTCCTGAAAATTGTCATGCAACTTATTTTTATCCCCCCCTCCAAAGTGAAAAAATAGCAATCATTGGATAAAATTAAAAAAAAACTAAGACCATCCTCTACTACCATTCGATGTGAATTAAGAAAAAAAATGTCGTTGAAGTTGAACTAGCCACATGATTTGAAAAGAAAACAATAATTCCTTTTAGAAAGTCAACAATGGTGTGATTTGGTTGTGTAATATATGTATGTGGTAGTGACAATAGGACTTTGTTTATGCTTCTTCATATAAACATGTAATATGTAAATCAAATATTTGAATTAATATATTTCATTAATTTATGAATTATGCATTATGATTGACTTTGAAATTTTCATTGGTTGTAGATAAATAATTGAAATGAAATTTATTGAAGGATTTAATTAAATTTTTGTATAATTCATTTCCTAGAATGGATTCAAATTAATTCATTTCAAAGAATGAATTCAATTTAATTCATTTCAAAGAATGAATTCAAATGAACTCATTTCATAGAATGAATTCAAGTTAATTCATTGGAGAAAATTAATTTGATGTAATTCATTTGAGAGAATGAATTCAAATCAATTTTGTTGAGAAAATGAATTCAATTTAAGAATATTTAACAATATTTTAAAGAATGAAAATCAAATGTTTTTTTAAAATTATTTTTTATAGGATTTCAACTCAATTCTTCAATATAAATTTTTTTAAATTCAAAGTCTTTAGTGCAAAAAAATTCCACAAATGGCAATCAAATTCATTTGAAATTACAAGCCAATGTTCAAAAAAACTTTCTTTTTCAACTTTGGATGCTAATATCTTCCAATCTATATTATCAAACTTCATGAAATATTTACCACATGACCTAGACAAATGAAGTACAAGATTCTATAGTTAAATTCTTAAAAAAATGTTTTTTTTCCTTGGATTAACACAACAAAAATGACAGTTTTGACAAAAAAAAAATGGCCTTGGGACTTCAGGGGTTAAGAAAACACTCAAAGCAAATGTTTCTATCGCAAGGAGAAAGAAATTGAAATTTATTATATATATATATTCTAAATCTTGCACTAGGCTAGTGCATGAATGTGTGGAAAATTTTTAAAAACTTTGTCCACACACATAGATTGCAAGATATTAGCATTTAAAACCTAGTGAAGAAATCAAGTTTTTTTACACCCTATATGATTAGATAATAAAACTTAGAATCGTCTTAACTAAAAGAATTTGCAGTGTAGAGTTTAAATTAAATAAAAATTATTATAAGAATTTGAGTTGAAGATATAGGATTTTTTTTTTAAAACGATTTTTATTTTTTAAACTGAAATTACTAAATAGAAGTGGATATGAAATAAAGATTAAAAATGAAATTGTAAATAGCTCTAAGATGGAAGTGAAATACACTAATTCCAACAGTGAGATTGTTTCAACAATCAAATTCAATCCTATAGAACTTTTTGTTTTTGAAAATGTAAACATTGCGATAAATTACAAATTCTTTATGTTTTATTTCAAAAAAATGCTCTAATTTCCTTCAAAACAAGATGCTCCATGACTTTCTTATCAATTGTCCAAATGAAATAAAACAAAATTTTCCGTATATTAGACAAAGTATCCTCTATTAAAGAAGAATTGTTAAAAAATCTATTTTAGATTTTTGGAGTTTTATTTTGTTTTTCAACAAACTCAAAAGAGATCTCATTGTTGCATAACTTTTGTTGCTATGCACCAATTGAAATAAAAATTATATTCTCCCAAAGCTAATGTATTTTTCTATCCTAAAGAAAATCTTAAAAAAGAATATGAAAAATTGAGCTCATAGGAGCCAACCCAAACTCCCATTCATCCTTCAAGGGATCAAATGGTCCTTTAGGGATTAATGACATAGCATCAGGGCAAATTTAGCAAATTTGAACTCTAGATTCTAGAATTCATTGCTATCAAAGTTGGAACTAGGATAACATTAATTTTATTCAATCGGTCCATATATACTTGCCATTCTTGTTAAGTGCAACATGAACAATGTACACATTTGGAGTCCCTTACATCCTATTCACATTAGCATATAAAATTAGTTGAATTAGTAATTCTATTATTCACCAATGCATGAAAAAGAATGTCTAGTAATGCATATAAATGAAGGATTTAATCTAAAAAAATACTCTATAGATCAATTTTTGTATATGTGTAGCATCAAACTAATAGAATTGTTGAAATGGTAAAGAATTGCAAAGTTGAATTTTGGTTAATTATAATCTAATTTGGTATGGTAGAAATAAATAGATTATGAAAGTAGGCAACAACTAGTAATGAAATTGAGAGTTGAAGATGAAAAATGCACACAAAGAAGGTATTTTCTTATATCATATCGTAGCTACAAGAAACCTAGATTTATACCCACAATATAAATTTTTTACCAATAATGCACATCCCAATAATTTTGCTCTACCCTTGCCATCTTTGAAAACACTGAAAATACTAATATCACTAAAACTAATGAAAATACAAACAGAAATTAAACAAATGTAGTGGATACTATGTATCCCAAAGATGTAATATGTGCATCTTTTGGGTATTAACTTTTATATCGCGGATACAATTAACTTAAATTAGACACAATGCATAATGTAAATTATAGACCTCAACCAAACTACAAATATATTTGGAATTGGCAATTTTCATTGGCAAAATGTACAATGCATGATGTGCCCAAGAGACTATAAAAGAAGTAAAAAAACACAAACAAGCATACGATATCAACATTTGAAATTTACTTATAATGAATCCAAACAAAAAAATCTCTCAAAAATACAGGGTTGACAGGACGTCCGGACGCAGACACTGTGTTCGCAGCGTCCACTGACATTCGCGTCCTGGCGGACGCACCATCCGTCCGCCCGATTACGGTCGTCTGATCGACGCGCGGACTGATCTGGTCCGCACGATCTGGGCGTCCACCTCGGGCGGTCGGGCCGCCCCACCTGTCCGCTTTCCGACAGCGTCCATGCGTCCGGACGTCTGAAAAACGGACGCTATTTTGGGGCGGACATTGAAATTCGTCAACCCTGCAAAAATAGTATTGCAAATGAGCTCAATAATCAAAGTGTTGCAAATCACCAAAGTTAGACTAAGGCTTTCATCTGAAACACTTGCATTTATCCATACAAGCACATTGGCCTTGTCAATTTCAATCCAAATCCAAAACATTATTGGCACTTCATTCTCTATTAAGAAAATTCATCCTTCAAATGCACTATTTCATCAAAAATATTTAATTCATCCAATTAGTTGTCAGTTGCTCCACTAATTTAAAGCTTCATCAACATATATATTATATTGTTTCATCCACGAATTTTTGCTTAACCTTTTCATCTGCTTTACAGCCTTTTCACAAATCACAATCTAGGTGACATGGTATTTATTGTCTAGTTGCACTGTTGCATTGTAAGTTTGGATGATAAGTTGACTACATTATAATTTTGGATGATATTGTACTATAAAATAAAAATATATATAGAAAATTGTTGAGGTACTCTATGAGCCCAAGGATTGTCTTCACGTAGTTGTTTGCATTTTTCTTGAATAAAATCAGTTCTTTAGATGTTTCAAATCTATCATAGTTGTTTGATGGGTCAAATAGGACAATTTGATATTAGTGGAACTATTTTCACTTTTAGCAAGATGTATTAAGAAGGGCTTTTTATCCTCATTTTATATAGTTGAAGTAGATTAGGCTTCTATAGGCTTAGTTCAATGACAAGGAAAGAATGCAAAAATGAGTACAAAGTACAATCTATGTAAGATGATGACACAAGACAACTATTGCAAGATATGCTACAAGATGCACCAAGACAACATGATTGATGATTTGAAGCAATAAAACAAATGGTATGGGAGAACTTCATGGATTGTGGACAAAATATATCAATGGAAATGTGTTTGATGTGATTTGGAAAGCACAACTAGCTACCAACAATGAGATGTCCATTCTTCCATCAAGCAAGAAAGCAATACCAATGTAAGCTTTTTCAAGAGAAAAAACAAAGACTAGACAGCGGTAGCTGGAGATTCAATTCCCTTACCAACCCACTTTCTTGACTACTTGTAAATTTAGGAATGGTGGTTAAGGTTTCATCTTGCTATTGAGGTAATTCTATTATCTTCTCTCTTGTTTCTTTGATTTCAACCTTCAAGATCTACTATCTTTGTTTTTATTCTCTCTTATTATTTTAACTCCAGCTAGTTTTCAACCTTTGTTTTGTATCCTAATCTTGAAATAGTTTAGAATCTAAATCCTTCATTTAGCTATCATCTCCTTTCTAGATTCTCTTTCTTCTTCAACAAAATCTAATATTATTTGTCTTCTTCAATATTGTTCTATAGGAAGGATGTTTTTTTGTCAACAATCTAGTTCATCTTCTTGGATATCTTGAAAAATAGATTTGATTAGATCACTCTTAGATTTAGCAACTACCACTCATTCGAAAATGGATCATTTTTTAGTAGTGCAATAATTTGAAGTTATTGTTAAACTCTAGAGGACCAAGCTACGTATTGGAGACAACATAGTGATTTTAGCCTTTTGGGTAGCTCACTACAAATGGAATTTTTATTCTTTTCCTTTGAAATTTTCACACAGTATGGAGATGAGGTTTTTTTTAAGGTCCTAAATTTTTTGATAACTTTTGACAACATGGTTAAAAATTATTGTATAATATGTAGGTTTTTTCTTCATTTGGGCAAATCCAAAAAAATCACTTTTTTAAAGAAAAAAATTTGAAATTGTTTTTTTACATTTATATATTTGGAAAGCTTTAAATCATTCCTTTTTGATTAATGAGATGAAAATTATGAGGAGTTTTAATTTGCTAGCACATATGGAATCTCTATTCTAAAATAAACTTTGAAGTCTTTTATTTAGCTCAATTTTCAATATTTTTTGAAAAAAATAAAATCATAGGATAAAGATTTTTTTTACAACATTAAACCATTGGGATTGGCATTTTTCAATTTCATAACTAAATTCTTGAAATTTTTGTATTTTAAATCATTCTCTATGTCTTTCTATTTAGCATTTTTTTCCTATATGTTGTACAACTCCAAATAATCTAAAAAATTTCAAGCATGTAACCAACTTACCATGAAAAATGAATCCAAAGAAGCACCACCCACTTTGGAAATTTTTCATACAAATGTGACATTGTGAAATGCAGTGACTTTGTTTTTTGCAAGGTTAAAGAAAGGGTTTTTGTAAATTTAAATGCTAAATAATATATTGCAATCTACACAAGGGAAATTTTTGAATTTTTTCTACATCTTTTCTAGCCAACACACTACAAGATCCTGTGGTTACATGTGTTTAAAATTTTTTTTTTTCCTAATATTTTGGTATTCATATTAAAAATGACAATTTAGGAGCGTTTGGGGAGAAAATATAGTGAAGGAATTTCAAGGGTTAAGTTTGGACTTCCAAGTCAACAACTACAGCATCAATGCCAAACCATTCTTATGCTATCTATTGATATTGTACATTCTTTCAACTATCATGTGCATTGTATTGATCTTGTAACAACCTAAGATTGAAGTTAATGAAATCACTTTTTTAGGACCATTTGGTTGTTCACCTTACCAAAATAGACACTATAAGTTAAATCCTAAAGAATATAGAGGAATAAATGAAGAGGAATAAATTAGTAGGATACAGTCTGTAGAATAGCTTAAAGGATAGCTTGAGAAATTATAGGGAATAAAATCATAGTCTCTATATTTACTCTCCTTAGGATTCTCCAAAGTTATCTTTTAGATTCAATTTAAGATACTACTTATTACTACAATTAAAATATATATAATTATAGAACAAAAAATGTAGAGGCAAATAACAATAGACATCCTAGAATTTTAGAACTTGTTGTAATCCAAGGAAGAAGTTTAGACTTATATATTCCAAAGAACTTATAGGGTTATTGCAAAAAACACTTGTACTATTTTGAGTCTTACTATCTCTTGAGAATTGTCAGGCAACCTATTTTTATCCCCTTCCCAAAGTGAAAAAATATCAACCATTGGATGAAATAAAAAAAATCTAAGACCACCTTCCACTACTGGGCAATGTGAATGTCATCGAAGTTGCAAACTTCAAAGTCATCGAAGTTGCACTAACTATATGATTAAAAATAATAATAATAATTTCTTTTGGAAAGTCAACAATGGTGAGATTGGGTTGTGTAATATATGTATGTAGTAGTGACAATAGGACTTTGTTTATGCTTCTTCATATAAACATGTAATATGTAAATCAAATATTCAAATTAACCCCTAAAGTTCCTTCACTATGTTTTTACCAAAAATGCTCCCAACTTGCCATTTCTTATATAAGTTTCAAAATTTAGAAAAAAAAAATATTTTTGGACACATATAACCATAGGATCTTGTAGTACATTGGTTTGAAAAGATGTGGTAAGAATTTCAGAAATTTCCACAGTGTAGCTTGCAAGATATTAGCATTTGAAGTGACAAAAATCATTTTTTTATCCCTGCGAAAAACCGGGCAGTTGAACTTCACAAGGTCACATTTTTATGAAAAAATGTTCAAAATGATTGCAAATCTTTGAATTCATTCTTCAAGGCATGTTGGCTACATGCTTGAAATTTTTTAAATCATTTGAAATTGAACAATATATAGGAAAAAAATAGTAAGTAGAAAGATGTAGAGAATGGTTCAAAATACTAAATTATTAACAATTTATTTATGGAATTGAAAAATGCCAATCTCAATGATTTTAATGTTGTAATAAAAAATCTTCATCTAAAGTTTTTATTTTTTTCCAAAAATATTGAAAATTGAGTTCAATAAAAGACTTCAAAGTTTATTTTAGGGTAGAGAATCCATAATTGCTTGCAAACTAAAACACCTCATAACTTTATACTCATTGATCAAAATGGAATGATTCAAAGCTTCAAATGTATATAAATCTAGAAAAAAAAATTCAAATTTTGGTTTTTGAAAAAATTGATTTTTTTAGATCTGCTAGGATTGCCCAAGTTGAGAAACAAACTACATATTAGGCTATAACTTTTGACTTATATATGTCTTGAAATTTAGTGCACATGAAAGATATTCCTTGTCTACACCTTCTATCAAAATTTGGGCCAAAAATATGGAGATCTCTAGTTACACACACCTCCCTAAATTTTCTATGTTGCCAAAAAACACAGTTTGGTCCTTTAGGAGTTAACTAATTTTGTTGATTTATGAATTATACATCATAATTGACAGGGTTGACAAATCAGTACGTCCGCCCCAAAATAGCGTCCGTAACCCGAACGTCCGGACGCCAGCGGACGTAGCGTCCCTCCCACCGTCGGAAGGCGGACGGGCAAGGCGGATGAACGGGGCGGATGGCCCGAGGTGGACGCCCAGATCATGCGGACCAGATCAGTCCGCGTGTCGATCGGATGGTCGTAACCGGGCGGACGGCGTCCGTGAATGTCAGCGGACGCTGCGAACACAGCGTCCGCGTCCAGACGTCCTGGACGTCCGACCGTCCTGTCAACCCTGATGATTGACATTGAAAAATGTATTTGGTTGTAGAAAAATAACTGAAACTAAATTTATTGAAGGATTTAATTAAATTTTAGTACTATTTTGAGTCTTAGATTGCCCAACATAGCTTTTGAATTTCTACTCAGATTATTATAAAAAAACTTAGTATTTTTCATTTATAAAAAGATTGTAGGATAGTACTTCCAAAGGTCTACGACACTTGACATTTTAAGGATTTTCAATAGTTGTAGGTACTTCTTTTAGGAATTGCAACTTGTTCTTTTTATACTCATCTCATGGCCCTCTCATCCTTTTATGTAGAAGGATTTTAAAATATAGCATTGCAATTTCCCTCAAATTCTTACTTGAAGAGATCTCCAATTTCGTTGTAGATAGTAGCTCATGAATGATTGCAAATTCAACTTTTCTTTTTCACATGCCTTTTTAGGAGGTTTACAACAATGGCAACAAAAAAAAATTTAGTAGAAGCTCCATTTTTTTTTTTTTTTTCAGTTGGGGAATACCTTTTCTTGTAGAAATTTGCCAAAATAGTATTAGAGTGCAATTCTAAGTATTGCATAGTATTCATTAGTACCCACCAAATATGTCTTGGAAAAGAAAAAAAGATGAAAAGTGAATTTCATTAATTTGCATGGACAAATAGAAAAGACACACATATATATCTACATTGTAAAAAATCAAGGAAAAATAGAAAGTCTAAATTTATAAACTCAATTTGAAATAGTACTCAAACATAGTCATGGTACTTATAGTACCATATTCCAAAAATTGAAAAATGCAATTAATAATACAAGTGTTTTTTGCAATCACCCTATAATTGAGAGAGATGTAGTTAAGTTGTGCATACTTCTCTTTTATGATTAGGTGATACCTAGATTACACTCTTTCATCTTTTATTTCTTCTTACAATTTTTATAAGGTATCACAACAAAGTTATTAGACTTAACAAGGTTGCTATTGTTCTTGAGGAAAGTGTATTTGAGATCATAGTTCAAAATAATCAATGTTCTGGTCAATTTGTTTGATTATATGTGAAACCCATTTTTTGATCCTTTTTTCAATTGACTTTTGTGTATAAATTTTTTTGGCCAACACATTATTCACTACACATTTTCAAATACAAGAATTCCAACGGTGGATGAAAAGATTTATTTATTCTTCACCAAAAAAAATCAAAACCTCTCACTTCTGTAGAATAATTAAATAAACTTATTTTTGTAAGATCCAAACAAATAATAAGCCTATTGCATTTTCCATGCTTTCACGCATTGATGTACTACACTTTCAAATTAATATTTTGGTCTAAATTCCAGTTATTAATATTTTCATACAACTTGTACATTCATTGATGAAAAAAATCTAAAGATATAATGTTGAATTTACTAATTCAAAATAAAATTATTAGTTAGAACAAAAATAATCGTCAATTTTTTATAAATAGGTTCATGAATAGTTGATTATTATATAGGCAAAAGGGAAGATGGGATTGTCGAATGACTAATACATGACTGTGACATGGCCAATACAATTATATAGATATAGATGTGCTATCTAGTTATACAAATTGACTACTATATTGTCAATTTAAGGAAGATGGAATTGCTTCACGGTCAATACATAGGTGGTACATCTACACTTATATAATTCTAACTTATAAGATGTCTTATTTGGTAAAAACTCTTCATATTGTTAAAACTAACTACCTTATTGACTTATTGTCAAAAACAAGATGGAATTGTGACGTGGCCCATATATGGTTGTCACAATTATGATTTATGAGATATGCTATGTAATCTAGTAAAAACTCTTCAACTTATAAAAATTAATTGCCTTGCTATGTAGTTATAACTTATGAGATGTGCTACATAGTAAAAACTCTTTAGGTTATAAAAATTAAATGTGCTTCCACATAGTTATGACTTATGATGTGCTATTTGAAAATAATTCTTTAGTTCATGAAAATTGACTACCATATTGTCAAAAAAAGAATGGACTGCTATTCAATAAGTAAAGGAATGAGATGCATTGCTTAGTTAAAACTCTTAGGTTTATAGGACTACCACATTGCCAATACGGGCATGAGATGTGTTATCTAATTTAACCCCTAAAGGATCAAACAACTTTTCTTGGCAATATAGCAATTTTGGCCAACTCACTACAAATGCTTATTTTTAATTTTTAATTTTCTTACAACACTTGCCCAAGGAGTATCTTTAAGGCACAACAGTTTTTATAACTTTTGACTATACAATTAAAAAGTTATTGCATGATATGTGATTTTCATTGCTTAGTGGGCAAAGCCGGCAAACTGAGTAGCTCAAAAAAAATTTAGAATCATTTTATTAAGAGATAAACTTGAAATTAGTTTTCTAGTTCATATGTGCATGGAAAACTTTGAATCATTCTGTTTTAATTAATGAAATGAAAATTATGAGGAGTTTTAGTTTGTACGTAGTTTTTAGAATTCCTACTAATTCTAAAATAAACTTTGAATTCCTTTATTTAGCTCAATTTTTAATATTTTTGAAAAAAAATAGTGAGTTGATTGTTTATTACAACATTACAACAATTAATATTGGCATTTTTCAATTCCATAACTAAATTTTTAACAATTTAGTATTTTAAATAATACTCTGCTTTTTTCTACTTACCTTTTTTTTCAAGCATGAATATGAAATGTTTTTTTGTTTGAAATTGTTTGTACGTATTTCCAACTTATTTCTTCAATATATTGTGGAGACTCGTAAGTTTTAGGATCCACACATTTTTGTGTAAAAAGTTTGAAAGATAAAATCTAACCATTTGGGAAGAATTGAACATACTTCTTTTTTAAATTCAAAAGACTTGATCTTACAATTGGTAAGGTTTTTAATCATGAAATTTTAGGAGTGTGTATTTTACAAAGTTAACTAAAGGATGCTATGGTTAGATTTGTTAGTGAATAAATATAGATGATGATTTTAGCCTTGCTTTGGATTTGAATACTTTGAAGCAGGTTAGACCTAACAACAATGAATATCTCTAGGGATTAAAATCTTAGATTCAAGAAAATTTGATCACTATATAGCCAAAAGGAAGATGAAACTACATAAGGATTTGTATGACTATATAGGTATAGGACTCTAGAATCTAGAATAAACTTTGTTTATTAGAAATAATTGATAGTTATAATTATATAGACATATGGAAAGATGGCACAATCAATTCAAGGAACTAATAGAGGCATAAGATGTATCAAAAATCAAAATCTATAGATCTTTGAAAATTTAACTACCATATAAAATGAAGAAAGATGAAATTACCACACTTTTTGTCCTATCTTGAATCTACGGATACATAAAAACCTATCTTGTAAATACTTTTAGGTCTATACAAATTTGACTAACTACTACAATACTACAAAACCATTGAAATTTTTTAATTTTTAATTCTCAAAACTTTTGGAATCTATCTTCAAATGTTCTTTTAAATGAAAGTATGAAACATAAAGACAAAATGTAAATTATTTAAAAAGGATCACATTCAAATAATAAAATTTAGTGTCATTTGTTATAGTGTTATTGTAGTGCAGGTGGTTACTACTTCTTTTGAGGTGATAGTGTAAAAACTATGTACAAACCTAATAGTAGGGTAGTCAGGGAATAATTTTTGTACACATGGCATGTAGCCATTAAACAAAAATCATTTTCAATTCCCTACATTGAAACACTCATTTTCAAATTCACTTCTTTCCTCCTCAATTGCTTTCTTTGTGAAACAAGCCCAAAATTACATTGAAAATTCAGTTTCTTGTTTGTTCATTTCATATAAAACTTTTACATTCAATCCTAAGCCCTAATCTCTTCAACATTTTTTTCTTCAATCTCATGCTACTAAAATTTGTCATTTTCATGTTGCTAAAATTTACTCAAATTGAATTAATTTGAATCCTTTCTATGAAATGAATTAAATTGAATTCATTCTCTAAAATGAATTAATTTAAACTTGTTCTATGAAATGACGTAATTTGAATCCATTTTATGAAATGAATTCATTTGAATTCATTTTCTTAAATGAATTCATTTGAATCCATTTGAATCCATTCTTTCAAATGAATTGTAAAAAAATTTAATCAAGTCCTTCAATAAATTTAGTTTCAGCTATTTTCTACAACCAAATACATTTTTCAAAGTCAATCATAGTGCATAATTTATAAATCAGTGAATTAAATTAATTTGAATATTTAATTTACATATTACATGTTTATATGAAGAAGCTATTCAAGAGATAGTCAAGCAATCTATTTTGCGCCCCCCCCCCCCCCCAAGTGAAAAAATAGCATTCTTCAGATGAGACTAAAAAAACTTGAGACCACTCTCCGCTACTATGCAATGTGAATTAAGGAAAAAAAATGTCATTGAATTTGCACCAACCATGCGATTCAAAAAGAAAACAATATTTGCTTTTGAAAATCAATAGCGGTGTGATTTGGTCATTTATGCTTCTTCATATAAACATGTAATATAAAAATCAAATGTTCAAATTAATTAATTTAATTGATTTATGAATTATACATTATAATTGGCTTTAAAAAATGTAATTGGTTGTAAAAAAGTAACTGAATCAAAATTTATTCAAAGATTCAATTAAATTTTTGTTCAATTAATTTTGAAGAATAAATTTGAATTAATTCATTTTTGAAAATGAGTTCAAATAAATTAATTTTAGAGAATGAATTCAAATTAATACATTTCAAAGAGTGAATTCAAATTAATGTATTTCAAAGAATGAATTCAAAATAATTCATTTCAGAGAATGATTTCAAATTAATTCACTTGAGAGAATGACTTCACATTAATTTACTTGAGAGAATTTTAGTAGCATATAGGAGACAAAGAAAGAGAAGGAGGTATGAGATTGAAGGAAACTAGGTTGAAGAGATTAGGGTTTAGAATTGAATGTAAAAGTTTTACATGAAATGAAAAAATGAAGAATTTAATTTTTTTAATATAATTTAAGATTTGTTGCACAACTAAAGCAATGAGGAAGAAGGAAGGGAATTTAGAGATTGAGTGTTTTGATGAAGGGAATTGGAAATGATTTTTGTTCAATGGCTACATGCCACTTGTACAAAAATTATTCACTCACTACTTTACTATTAAGCTTGTACATGGTTTTACACTGTCACCTCAAAAGAGGCAACTTACACTTAGATATAGATATAAATATGTATATATTCACCATCTACTCAAAAGACAAACTACACTTAGAAATAGATATAAATATGTTTACAAATGATGCTATTTGTAAACATCTTCACAAATGATGTCATCCAAACTTTCTTTTATATATATTATTGAGAATATTTGAAGTCGTAATAAAGTATTAACTTAAACAAAATTACATTACTTGAAAAATATTGACATTTAAAATACTTGACTTTTGTTTTGAACAATATTAAATGTAATTTTTTGGTATAGAATGTAATATTTAAATTTCAAAAAATACCAATGACATGAATGGATTTGTTAGTGTAAAAGTATTGGTGGCATGGATCTCAAAATTATTAGAACCAATATTAAATAATATTCAAAATAGGAGGTGAATGATAAGAGTTTGAGTAAACAAATGATAATTTTTTTTTAATTACTTTAATATAATAAATAATAATAAATAAATAAAGGTGTACAATAAAAATTCATATATTTTTAAAATATCTAAAATACCTTTGGTGGAATATTAGTAAGATAGAGAATTAAAGTATCTACATTTAAATGAACCTCTATCTATATATTTTTTAGAATTTTGGAACTTAAATTCCATGAAAAGTAGAAAAAATATAAATTGGTTCTATATATTTTAGATAGTAGTTGAAGTAGAAGAATAAATACTCATACATTGAAAATGTTTTAATTTAGAATAATCTATTTTTTTAATATAAAACTTAAAGTTTGACTTCATTTCATGAAAAGATGGTAAATATGATTAAAACCTTATCATCAAGATTTTAAGTCAATTTTTTGCATGAATAGATTTCACTCATACAGTGCCTTGAAGCCCTATATTTTTTTATATGTCATTATAGTACAAGTCAAAAATGAGATTCTACACTTAAAAGTTCTTCATGATGTATAAAATTTCATTTACAAATCTTGAACTTCAAAGTGCTGTTTTTTAACAACTTCAAAGGTATTTTCTTATTTTTGAGCCAAAGAACTGTAGGAATTAACCTCTAAGGGACTAAAATGCCCACTTTAGATTTTTTGAAAGTTTTGGTAGACTCTTTTGACTCCACATTTGTGAATTTTTTTCTTGAACTTTTAAAAATAGATTCTAACCATCATACTTTATATGTGAAGCTAAAAATATACATTCTAAGAAAATATTTAATGAATTCCACTTTATTGTATAGATTGATAACTATTAAAGTACATTTAGACCATTCAAAATCAAATATTGAAGTGAAAGTTATAAAGAGTTTTATTTTACAAGAAATAAAAGTAAAATAAAATATAAAATTATTTTTTGACTTCAATTTTAAAAATATTCCAAATAAAAACAATAAGAGGATATGTATTTTTTACTAGAGCACTCATCCCATTGGGATCTATAATTCTTGATCTCAAATTTATTAGCAATTTAGTGTTTCTTTCATTATATATTTTAAAAACTATTGATCTATATTCACATTTAAAAATTAAAACACTTCATGCACATTGCATGTAGAAACCACTAAATCTTTGGCTAACAATGGATACTTCAAGGTTGTTATAATTAAACTCATGCAACTTCTACAATGATTTTTAATATTGTCCTATTTGATAACAACTTAAATCAGTATAGAAATACATTAGAAATGACAATCTTATATGATCTTTTTGACTTTGGAATACCACGAACCATGGAACTAAGGTAACTACACCTAATTTTGGCCACTCCTATTTAATCCCTAAAGGTCAAAACTACATTTTTTGGCAACATAGCAATTTTTGGGCAACTCACTATGAATAGAGTTTTAATTCTTTTTTGCTAAAATTTTCACACAATATGTGCCCAAGGAGTAACTTTAAGGCCTAATAATTTTCATAACTTTTGACTGCAAGGTTCAAAAGTTATTGTATGATATGTCATTTTCAATGTTCGGTGGACAGTCCAAAAATTTCTTTAAAAATCACTTTTTTCAAAAATAAAAATTTGAAATTATTTTTCTAGATTTATTTATAGGTGGAAAGCTTTTCATCATCCCATTTTGATTTACGAGATGAAAGTTATGAAGTGTTCTAGTTTGTGGGTAGTTATAGATTCCCTATTCAAAAATAAACTTTTGAGTCCTTTATTTAACTCAATTTTTAATATTTTTTGGAAAAAATAAAAACATATGATGTAGATTAATTGTTTATTACTACATTACTACCTTTGGGATTGTAATTTTTTAATTTTTTAATTAAATTCTTAACAATTTAGTGTTTTGAATCACTTTGTACTTCTTTCTACAAACTATTTTTTTCCTATATGTTGTGCAATTCCAAATGATCTGAATTTTTTTCTAGTATGTAGCCAACTTGCTTTAAAGAATGAATCCAAAGAAGCACCAAAACATGGACATTTTTTTCATACAAATGTAACCTTGTGAAGTGCAACTGCTCGTATTTTCACAGGGCCAAAAACATGATTTTTGTCATTTCAAATGTTAATATCTTGCAATCTACAAGGTGGAAAATTCTGAAATTTTTTTTGCATCTTTTCAAACTAGTTTAATACAAGATCCTATGGTTAAATATGTCCAAAAACGCTTTTCATCTAAAATTTGGTGCTTGTATTAAAAATGGCAGTTTAAGAGCATTTTTGGTGAAAACATAGTCTCTGACCTTTAGGGGTTAAAATAGATCACTACAAATTCTTGTCTAAAATGTATTCCCACTACTCATTAGAGCCTCTAACTGAAGGCTTTAGAAGCACCTATTCAATTTAACACTTTGAAATTTCAAAATTTATTCATACAATGTCCAAAAAATGCTTTCTAAAGGAATCTAAATTCCCATAGATTAGACCATTTGTTTTTTATAGACTTAAATTTGCCATCCACTAAGTGTGTTTCAGGTAACTCTTGTAATCTTGTTATATATGCAAGGATCCGGAGCTCCATCAGCGTGTGTGTGCACATTTGATTGTGTTTCATCTCCTCAATCTTGTGACAACCAGAATCCAATTCCATGTCAGAGAAGTCCAAGAAAATATTTTGGAGCGTGATATTCTAGCTCTTCAAGCGTTTTATATTTGCGACCACAATTTCTATCTGGTTCGTAAATTACTTTTAGTTCAAGAATTATTGTAGCACTGCATACACTTACTACACTCATAGATCAGTGAAATCTGCAAATTCAAATAGCTGTACTGGAAAATCCTGAATTTGTAACTGAAAGTTAGACACAACATTCTGTGAAGAAAATGTAAGTTTTGTTTCAACAAGCTAGCAAGTACAAGTGATCTCATCAACCTGGCAGAGCACTAAGGTAGTCTGCTCTTAAAGCAACCATTTAAGGCCTCGTTTGTCTTTTTTATGGGCTTTTGTAAATAGGAAGATTTTTAGTTTATTTTTTTTAAAGAAAGAAAAATAGATGCGGCATTTAATAGAAGTGGTTTCATAATTTTCCGACCAATATTGAATTAGTTATAATTTTGTAAAGATTTTGATCCTAAACACCTATTTCTGACATTAGGTATGGCTATAATCATACACATATGGCTTGTAAAGAGGGATGAAGAAACTAAAGAAGAACATGAAAACTTGCATTAAACAACAAGTGACAGTCCTAAATGTGATCAACTACAACCTTGAATAAATTGAGAATAACTGTAAAACATGGTTTATCAAGAAGATTTAAAGTGATTGAGCCAACTATAAAGTATTGATTTATAGTTGGCTTGCCAACTTTCTTTTTAAATTATGAATGTCCACTTGTTAGTGTATTTGAAAATGGATCCAATTCTATCTTTCTTCCATTCATACTTCAACCTAAAGGCAATACCTTACACATTGTACTGCACCTAATTTTATTCTAGAGGCCATTTGAAGAGGACGGGCAATTTTTTAGGAGAATACTATATGCCACAAAAGTTACCAAATTCCATTGAAGTTCACATGAAATCAACTTGGAGGGGGACATCACAAACTCATATACATGTTAAATTTGTATACACTTGCATCCAATGGGGAGGATAATTATCCTAGATACTGTAAGGAAAAAATTGAACCTAAGTAGGGGTTGCTTTATAATGCAAAAATTTAGGTGGGAAAGAGCCTTCTCAATTCATCAATTTGGCCAAGATTTGCATGATGGGCTCAAATATCAGTCATGATTACTCAATCCATCTATATGATTTCATCTCCATCATTCTTGGCTTAAACATGGAAGATGGCTATCATTTACCTCTCAAAAATTTCCACCTGCCAAGTGGCCACTATCAACTTTTAGTGGTCCTACGTGGTGGTACTAATGAAGATGTGAATAACCTCACACTTACTTCAATTAGTACTAAAATTAATAAAAATCTTCAAAGCCTGTTGATGAGTTCAATTCCCTCCTAATTTATTATCTCCTCTATTCTCCCACTTTTGTATTGTTAACCCCTAAAATCCCAAGGCTTTTCTTTTGTTATCAAAAACCACTCAAAACTGCCAATTCTTTTGCAAAGAGCAAAACACTTTGTACAATAATTTTCTTTTGCAAGTTTAATTGTAGGATAATGCACTAAATTAATACAAGGATGTGTGGGAGATATATTAGAAACTTCCATCATGTAAATTGCAACACATTATTATTTATAGTGAAAAAAAAAGATTTTAGTGCATGCTTTGTGACTACATTATTTGACTATGAACTTTCTTAATTTAAAATTATTGCACTAAACATTTCAATTAAATTTTTTTTATATTGAAGATTTATGACATTATTAAATTTTTTTCAATAAAATATTTAATTTTAATTCTTTAAAGAAAAATTGAGTAGAAGTTGGTATAAGATCAAATAATAAACTAAATCAATAATGCTCTGAGATAGAATTGAATCACACTAATTACAACCAATAGAAATTGTTCTAGCAAGCATACTTAACCTTGTAAAGCTTTTTTTGGAAAACTATGAAAATTGAATACAAAAATGAATCTAATATATTATTTTTACTAGAAATTTATGTAATTGCCTACAAAACAAGAAGCTCTATAACTTTCACATCACTAATCCAAATTGAATGCATCAAAGCTTTTTATATATAATATAAAATTAAATAATTAAATAAAATTTTATATATATATGAGAAAAAAAATTAATATTTTTATTTCAAATTTTTTGTAAACTTTTTTTATTGCATGGTCTCTCCCATTTTGAGGTCATTGTGGCATACTTTTTTCTCTCAAGCACCAATTAAAATAAAAATCATTTTTCATAGAAGCAAATGGATTTTTCTATATTCAAAAAACTCAAAAAATTGCATCAAAAATTGAGGTTACACAAGCGTATCCAAAATTCGTTTCACCTCTTCTAAGGGCTAAAATAGAAGATTGATCAATTTTATTTTTTTTGGTGGGTTATGACTACTTTTAATGCTCTAAAATACAAAATTTGCAATACACTTTGTTACTTACAAACACCTTGAACTACAAAAAATTAAGCTTGAAGTACATTTTGGCAAAATTGTTGAACAAGTTATATATTTAGACTACATAAAATAATGCGTAATTCTACAATATGTATGCATTCACTTTAGAGTATCACAAGCAACATAAGCATAATGCATTCAACATTGCATGACTTCAATTATCTCCCTACATACAAAATCTACAGTAAATTGAGAGCAAAACATCTGCAAACAATAAAACGAATGCATTTGAAAGAGGTAGGATTTAGGCCTATACATTAGCATTTATGAATAAACTTTTTCAAGTATGTAAGTCTAATCCGAAAAGCCTCAAAAAATTCCCCAAAGCTCTTCTATTAGAGGATTTTCAAAGGTTGGGAGGGCCGTTTCAGGGTCGTTTCGATTGTTGTTCGAAGGTAGCTAGGAAATGGCAGCTGTCAGATTTCTTTTTTCTTTTTTTCATACAAAAAAAATTCTGAAAAATTTTTAAATGAAAAAAAAAGTTGAATTTTTTTAATGACGTGGTAATTGCTATGCCACATCAAGTAGCAAGTGCAACAAGTTCTTAGAGTCTAAAAACCTTAGGGAACTTGTAGCCCTCCAAAGCAATTGAATATCTTCTAATGCTTCAAAACTACCTAGGGTACATTGACTTTACATGCACCACCAAGTTACACACATTGCCAAACTACAAGAATAGATAAATATATCACATTCAAATACTACAACACCCACACAACAACCAAACCAAAAAAGAACCATGACCTTCATCTACAACCTCTAGGGAATTGGTAAGAATAATAGGTAAGGTAGAATAGACTATTGTGGTGAAAAGATTCATAACAGGTATCTAGGGAATTTGTAAGAATAATAGGTAAGGTAGAACAGACTATTGTGGTGAAAAGATCTATAACAAGTACCTAGGGAATGATTTCGTCATGGAGGTGTTTTTTTTTCATAAATGAGATTTGAGCCACAATCAATGTCTTAGATGACATTAATAGATTGATTAGTAACCTCATTAGTAACTTTCAATTTTTTAGTATAAATTCATTGTAGTAAGTGATTTTCCGAGGCCTTCCACACTAGGAAATACTTTGACTACATTTGGTGAGTAAGATGACCATTATGGGTACACTTTTTGTTGGTTTGGAGGTAGTCTAAACACACTTTTGCATAGTTCACATCAAAAATTCATAACAAATTCATACTTTGTTGAAAAAATATATTTTCAATTACTCTGTCTATTTCTCACACTTGTCTTTATATTGGAAAAAAATTTAAAAGCTTTAGCAATGGCATGAGGGGAAAATCCTAGTTACAATTGTAATGAGTTGTTTTACTTTAAATCCTAATCGCTTTGAGGAGTCTTATAACTTCACTTGAATGAACTACATCGTTTTTCATTCAAGAGATCCGAAGTTGTGTCGCTTCTCACTAAAAATGATTTAATGTTAGTAACCGAGTAGACCCCACTTTTTGTTGCTATTTCAAGAAATGAAAAGTGATGGGTTTCAAAGTAGTGCCTACACTCCAAGACCTATAATTTTTTTATACAAAACTGTGCTGGAAATGTTGAAAGAGTGCATTCATTTGCGTCCAAGTCTGGCAACAGAATTTCCTCGAGCACGTCAAAAACACCCACTCAAAATGCAACCCAATGCAGGTTTACATTGACCTGTAAACAAAAGCAACAATTGGGTATCAATGCACTTGAAGTGAGATAAATGGTGAAGTACCATATAACTTAGAGGCAAGGCACAATTTGGATCACATGCACAATCAACTTCAGTTGCAACAAAGCACATTGCCAGGCAAAAAGAGGTTTGATTTCAAAGTACACAAGCACAATGTAGGAGTAAATCCATAAAATGGAAACACACATGAGGGGAGGTAAGGAGGTTGAAGTGGTCAAGATGAATGTTTTGATGCAACATTTGAGAAATCTGAATTGCTAACAAAAGAAGGCAAGGGCACTTCCAAAGCACTGTTCAACATGTTTTCATTTTGACATGGATACCTTCTAGACTCTACAAAGCCAACATAGACTTCAGACTATAAATAAATAAATTTTTTCACACTACAAAACCTACAAAATAAACACTTATCTTTCACACTACAAACCTACAAAATAAACACTTATCTTTCACACTACAAAACCTACAAAATAAACACTTATCTTTCACACTACAAAACCTACATAAACAATACACACTTTTCACACTATAAAACTTCACAATGAAAATGGCACCAATGGTGAAATGTAGAATTACACTACGAAATTGATTGAAGTTGTTAAGGAGGATACTTTCAAAATCCTAACCAATTGATGGTGCATGATTTCTTGTCCAAGAGTGACATAAGGTATTTTGTGTCTCTTGGATATTCTAGGAAATTTGGTGGAATTAGAAAGCAGAGTGAGTACCATTGGATATCCAAATGTAATATCAAGTTCATTCTAAGCATGTATTCAACAAAGGTATAATATCTTGTTTATTTATAATTATATTATAGGTATGTATATTATTGAAACCTTCCATGATTATAGGATACCTATGTTATAGATTCTTCAATATTATAGGTGTTCATGTTATAAGTTGCACCTTCATTGGTTGTAGGATATCTACTTATACATATGCTCAATGCTTATATGCTCGCATTTCCATATTCATGTACTAGTGTTATTGGTCATTGAACATGAGGAGCACGAGCTTGTCATATCAAATGTTGATATTCAAAGTGAATTTCAAGAATTAATAAAAAACTATAATATCCAAAGAATACAACCTCTGATATTTTTGGAATATATATACTATCACTAATATAATATTGACACAATATTATATTGAATTTGTTCTTGTATGTAAGAAACACAATTTTCTCTTTGTTATTATAATGTGATGCAAGTACATCACTTGTCTTAAAAAATATTTGATAACTTTACATATGGCTCTATACATTCACCAAAAGTAAAAAATTTATATTGACATGTGAAGTTTGGGTGTAGAATTTACTTAAAAGCTTATATTGAAGCCGTCTTTGTGAGATAAATACAATATTATTTGTAGTAATAACACATTTGATTTTAGAGTAATCAATTGTATCAAAAAAGAAATATAAATAAACAACCTTGAAGTATTCACAATGTAGGTATATTAAATTTCGTAATTGCCTAAAATTATTTCTGCAATTTTACCTTGAGAAAATGACAAAAATGGAATCAAATCACAAACATAAATCTTTAAAAAGACAACATTTTTGTCTACCTTATCATCTACATACACTTCCTAGAACCACCACCATTAAGAGTTAGAGATTGAGTTTTTTGAGGTTAAAATTTATTGAATTTTAAAATAGTAAAAATTATATATATATATAAATTAAAAATGCTTCTAAACAAAAAATATTTTTTATCTGTTCATTTATAGATTATGATTTGGAAATTATAGCCACAACTTTATGGTGCCTTTTGGTGATCGAATTCCAACCTTTTAAAAGTAGTTTAAGGGGTGTGTCCATTTCAAGTGATTAAACCCAATTTAACTAATTATGAACAAATTCACAAATTTTGGACAGTCTGTATAATTAAAAATGTATCAATTGGTAGTCAATACTTGTCTATTTTTTATTTTATTTTATCCAAAATGATGATTTTGATCCATTTTCACTTAAAAGTCTACATTAGGACTAAGCCATATTTTCAACATTCACCTCTAGATGCAATGATAATTCTAGACTATGGATTTGTTTATAATTAGTTATATAAGAATTATTCCATTGCAATCTTATTCATCCAAAATTTAGTTGATGCACTTCTCTCATGGCTACTTTATTTTCATGGTACCTTATTCTTGGAAGGAGAGCTCTTTTGTTATGGATACTAGTTCTTATTGATAGGGGTTATTTCTAGGTTTGAACTCTATACATTGATTTTCTTGGCTTGCATAAAATTGAAATTGAAACTCTTTTCATCAACTTTTATTGTTGCATGAGTTCTATTTTTGTTTCCAATTTTTTATAAAGATGTTGCATTTTGAATTCATCTTTTGACAATCTCACAATGTTTGTGAAGAACACATTCATGAATTCAATCAATTATGCTATGAAGATTGAGTGTCTAAGGTTGGAATTGAGCTACTCCATGAATATTGGAGTCCACTAGTTTGTCATTCATTTTGACCCCTGTAATATTGTCAATCCATTCACCATCTATAACTTGATGCAACACACAAGACAATTGTCTCTTAATGTTGAGACTAAGGTCAAATATTTGTTGCAAGTCCTAGATGTTCTACCGTATTGCTATACCAACATCATATAACAACTCAACCAATCAAAGTGTGAGATGTTTGTAATAGCTTACACTACGGACATCATGTTCTACGTTGCACTTGAAACATCAATTGATGTCCTCTCAATAGTGAGGACTATGTATAAACAATGTCAATGATGGGAAGTTTGCCTTGTGTGGGAAATTTGTTAGAAAGTTTTGTACTACAGATTTCAAATTTAAAAATCTATCATGCTAATGATTATGTTAGAAATATCTCCACTAAATTTCATAGGTAACAAAAGATGTAGAACACATCATAAGAAACCTTGCAATGCAAGGATGTCTTAACTCCTTAAGGACTTAGGCTCAATTAGTTGGATAGGGACAATGACAAAATAATTAATTTCAGTTTAAAAAAAAAATTCAAATGTATAGGTTTGTACTCGAATACCATGGGAATGTGTGGAAAAAAAATTCAAAAACTTTCATCGCATAGATTGAAAGATTATTATGTTTGAAATTCAAAGAATTTTTTTTGACCTTATCCAATAGGGTTAGCTAACTTTAATTCCACCTAGAGTGAGAGTTTTACTCTACACATGGTGTTTTTTAACATTTTCATTTTATATTATGTAAGTTATATACTTGCCAAACTTCAAAGGAATAGAGGAAGGATTTCGCACATGCTACCTAAAGTTGCTTGAGTTGCTTGAAAACTCAAGGCAACATAATTTTTTGATCCAAGCACTTGATAAGAAAAAAATTCATCTCTAACTAAGTAGGAACATGTTTACACCTCGTGTCAAAATTTCATAAACATTTGATTCAAATTGACTTTATGTATAACCCAAGATCACTCATGAAGTTGAACATTCACTTGGTCCTTTCTAAATTAAGTAGTGACAACACACTAAACTTTTTGCAAGTACATTTTCCAAATGTACTTTCAAAACCCAAGAATCCTAATGGTGGATCAAAAGATTTATTGATCCTTTATAAGTCCAAATTATTATTATTTTTTCAATCATTCTAATTTCTATAGAAATTGGAAAGTTAATAAGAACATCCAAGAGCCTATAATATGGAGCATTTTTACCCCTAGGACATTGCAAGCACTAATTGTCCAATGAATGACATCGCCTAAGACCATAGGATAGAAAAAAATAGTATTTTTTATCCAATTTGTTTTTTGAAGTTAGGATATTGCAAATACTAAGCACCTAATGAATAACTTTGCCTAAGACTATAGGATGGAAAAAAAATAGTTTTTTTTATCCAATTTGTTTTTGGAAGTTGCTTAAGTACATTTTTAGTGAATAGCATTGCAAATTCCTTCATTATAATATTATTGACTTTTTTAAGAAGAAGATGCTTAATCCACAAATCACCCTTATAGTGTATTTTGGCCATTTCTTATTTTCTACTCTTAATGTGAATTTTAGCCATAAAAATGATGTTTTTTGAATTTGCGTTCAACTAATCAAATGTTGCTTATCAAATGAAGTTTCTACTTCAATTAAAATTTTTGTAGAATTCCAAAATTTCAATATTTTATAGAAATATAAACTTTTAGCCTATAACCATGGTTTGATGATTTTTTAATTTTAGTGACTTAATAACTTTGGTTGAAACCATAGTGTTTTGCACCGTTTATTACACATATATGGTGAAAATTTCAGATTTTTCAAGTATATCATGTATTGGATATGGATTTTTATAGTAATTTCAAATTTTCCAAAAAAAATTGAAATTTTTCTGACTTGAATTGGACTTACGACTTCATTTCAGAAAAATAAATAAAAAAATTCATATCTAGATGAATAATGGACAGTGGTCATGGTCCCGTACATCCAGGGCTGATGCTTAACCCATGTTCAGAATTAAGATGCTCCTGTTCCTTCTAAATGCAAAAATTCATACTAAATTTTTTTCACTTAAAAGCATGTGTCTAAAATCTTGTGCAAAATAACAGAATAAAACTTTTTACACCTCCCTTGCTGCAAAAACTTCTCATCCCATTGTGGCTCAGAGTTGAAAGGATAGGCCCTAAAACCTCAAATTGCATACAAATCTGCCAACTTGTCATCCTTAAAATACTATCCGATGAATAAGAATGCAAACAAATTCAAACGCATTCTAGAATTAGAATAAGAACTGAAAGAACGCACAAATGCAGGACGACATTTCATGACCCATTGATCACCTATATTTGACGATTTCACAAAAAAGAAACCGGAGGTTCAGAGGATGAAACAGGTGTGACCTTCGTGGGTAAACCGGGCTTCTCATGTGAAAGGTGGAAAATTTCCCGAGGAGTTTCAAAAACTGCACGAACGGAAAACCCGAGCAAACAACTGGCTAGACTTAAAATACACGAACGCAAATCGATGCACCCTAATCAAGGCATCCTACCCTAAAAAGGGAATGGAAAGTTGGAAACTGTTGTCAAGAGAACATACACGTGAATCATTCCCAAAAAGAATCGTACCGTACATCAGACACAAAGCCCACCAGCCAAGAAAAAACAAACGGGACCAGCAGCACAAAAACATGCCATGCAAACGGAACGAAACGCAACAAAATCGTATTGTACATCAACGTCAACTGAACAAAAATAAATAGACTGCATCCAGCCTGGGAGAACATGGCAAGCCGGAAAGAAAAGGCAGAATATTTTGACAACAGATCCAGACCAAATGGTCTTCTGCAACAAAATGGTGCGAACACCCACCCAAGCTCATTATCCGCTACTGAAGGGCCATGTAAGACCCCCTGCCAAGAGATCCACCAGGCTCCCCTCCGGCACACGAACAAGAGGATTTCCCAGTCCAACTCCAGAACCCACTTCCTCGTTGGAGCACTGCTGCTGCGGCAACGCAAATACCCTTCTTCTGCCAGAAACAAGCCCGAAGTATAACCAAAGGCTGGCACAAATTTTTGTTTTCTGTAGCTGTAAATCTTGGATGCCTTCTTCGCTGATACAAATAGTACGGAACCCCACCGAATCGACTCAGCCGATTCGTCAGAGCCCTCAGATTTATGTACGGCAGCCCTCCACCACCGGATCTCCACAACTACGGAAGAACCGAAGCTGGTGCCCGCTTGGCCTCCTTCCGTTACCTCCTCTGCCAAGGGAACCCATACTCGTTCCCCTAAGCATTCCCCCGTTTCCTCTCCCGCCAGTTCTCGCCCCACACCCGGGCCTCCGCCACAGCGCGCTCGCGTTCCCGAGCGGGCGCCTGCGCCTTAAGCCCGTCCCTGCCCATCCTCCCTGCAAATCCGGGGCTCTCGCGCCCGCCGCCGTCGTACCGCTCCCAGTCCTCTGACTCCCGTCCTTTCCTACCCGACCCTGAATCCGACCCGCGTGACTCCTCCAAAAACCCATTCGCCACACGCGCCCGCGCCCCGCCATCCTTCACGCGCAGGTCCGGCGACGCTGCCTGCGACCGCACCGACGGCGACCGCGGCCCACCCGTTTTGCCAGCTCGCTGCTCCTTCATCATCCGCTCCTCCACCGCGTTGGGACCCGGCGGCATGCGCTTCTCCTTCTCCCGCTTGTCCCGAGACGGCGTGGCTGCTGCAAAGCGACTGCTCCCCACCGGGTGCACGCCTGGGTCGTAGATCTGCGACGCCAGGTAGCTCAGCGCCGTCACCACATCCCCAATCAGAGGCCGCGTCGCTGCCTGCTCCTGAAGGCACATGGCGGCCACGGCCAAAGCCTGGTACAACCCACGCATCGGGTAGCGACCCTGGAGCATCGGATCCGCCATCGACGGGAACTTCCGCCTGTCCTTAAACAGCGGCCGAGCCTGCACACAAAATCCAAGGCAATTCAATCCAAGCCTTCTCGTCCAAGTGCATGCTTTGCGTTACACTTCAGTCATGCTCCCAACACCATGGCATCCCAAAACTCGCACAAAAACATCCCACGCAAATCAACATCATCCATGATCAATCATCTGGAGCAGCATGAGCTCCGACCATCCATCCCACACCCAACAGCAACGCCATTCACTACCAAACAACGCCATTACAGTATCCCATAAAAATACAAATTCTAACTCACTCAGTCCCTGACCCAACGCCATCACATACGATCGTCCAGCCATGGCGATGCCAAGCTCAAAAACAGGATACGTACGTTCGAACAATTGCAAAATTTTAGTACACTCCCCACATCCCACACCCCACTAACAACTCCCTGCCTGCTCGGACCATTTCTAACCGGAATACCCCGATCTACAGCAGTAGCGGCAGCACAACATACCCTACCCAGCAGTAACCTGCGGGAGCTGCTGCCTCACTCAGTGCGAGCGACCCCGCTTTCACCAACCGCCTTACCCTTAACCATACCTCTTCTTCCTCACATGAATGTACCTTCCAAAGCCTCATAACTTATCCGCCAGGACCCACCACCCCTGATTCCAACTTAAGAAAACCATTTCCGACTTTCACAGCTAACTGCAAGGCACACGCTACTACTTCTCTTCGTCCACCAACACAAGGCGCTAAGATCACTCAACCAAGTCGTGCACCAGTTTCAGAAACAAACGATCAAACCATGCACGAAATTCCTCCCCACTGACTACCGCATGGAAACCATCTCCTACTGCAGTACACAACTGCATCCACATTCCTCACCAATCCATTCGACTCCACCCAACCCATGACCAAAGCAGAAACCCAGACAGAATGTGACTTACCCATGCCACCAGGTTATGCTCCCCGGCGGCCCTCGAATTGTCGATAGCCTTCCGCCCCGTGATCAGCTCCAACAACACCACGCCGAAGCTGTACACGTCAGACTTCAGCGTTAACTGCCCTGTCATGGCGTACTCTGGAGCGCAGTAGCCGTACGTGCCCATCACCCGCGTTGACACGTGCGTCTTGTCCCCCACAGGACCCAGCTTCGCCAGCCCGAAGTCGGACAGTTTCGGATGGAACCCCTCGTCCAGCAGAATGTTCGACGACTTGAAATCCCGGTAGATCACCGGCGGATTCGCCTTGTCGTGCAGGTACTCAAGACCACGCGCGGCTCCTGCGGCGATCTTCATACGCGTGTTCCAGTCCAGGCATTCCTTGTCCTGCGGCAAGTCTGCACGTACAAACGCCCCATTCCAATATTCAGTCATGAAATCACAAAATACACCTCCCTACAACTCGATTCCACATCAGGACCAGCACAACCCGCCTCCCTCACGACAGACCACCAGGGACCACCGTCGTCCTCACATCATCCCTAAAGCAACTTCAAGCTGATCCGGCCCACCCTCAGAGTCTTACCATGAAGATGATCTTCCAAACACCCCAACGGCATGAACTCGTACACCAAAAGACGCTGGTCGCCGTCCGCGCAATACCCGATTAGATTTACAAGATTCGGATGGTGCAGCAGACTCAGCATCAACACTTCGACCAGAAACTCTCGGTTCCCTTGCAACCCGTTGCGATCCAGCTGTTTCACGGCCACGGCCTGCATCCTCCAAACCACAAAATCATCAACAATTGCAACTCCAACAGAACTCATTTCAACTCCATGCCATTCAATCCGAGTCCACATATTTCACATCAGCAATCCCATCATACAACACACCAACGGGGATCCCATTCCACATTCCACATTCTCGCTCCCACTGGTGGAGCGTCCTTTCACTTGCCTGTCCGGTGTTCTCCAGACGCCCCTTGTACACTCGACCGAAGCCCCCCTCGCCCAGTAAGCACTCCGGTCTGAAGTTCTTCGTCGCCGCAGCCAGCTCCCGAAACGTGAACGTCTGAGCCGCGATATGTCCCGTGCTCCCTTCGCGCTGATCGCGCGGGGGATCCTTCTTGTCGAAGGAGTTCTTGGACTTCAACGACTTCTCTGCATTACCTGCTCGACACCAACACAGACTTCCCAGCATTAGATCCACAACCTGCACGCATATTCAAACACTGACCAACCAACTGAAATCTGGATTTAGGTCAAATCCGTGGACTCGCATCGCAAATCCAA
Organism: Pseudoscleropodium purum; assembly: GCA_963969395.1. Taxonomy (NCBI): domain Eukaryota; kingdom Viridiplantae; phylum Streptophyta; class Bryopsida; order Hypnales; family Brachytheciaceae; genus Pseudoscleropodium; species Pseudoscleropodium purum. The sequence continues at coordinate 9,903,448 of OZ017797.1, forward strand.
AATCCAAAACGCTGGGGAAACTGCACAATCAAGACGCGGCCCTGCAACGAGAACGCACAATTCGGCGACCTAACGTCTTCCACTGGCCTGGCCCAAACTTCATCTCATAGAAGTGCTTCAGGCCGGAAATTACTAACCACACGCGCGTGGTCGGCAAGTGGACAACGCCTCCAATTCATCTACAGCCAGGCGTGACCGAGATGAATGCCTACCCGACAATGCAGCAGCCCTCGGGAGTCGGTAGTTCCTACCCTAAGGTTGGATGCACCAAGACAGGCAGTACTCACACGACCGATTGTCCGTAACGACAAGGAAATATCGCATCGGGAGCAACATGAGCCTGCACTCGGCTTCGCACCTACATGCATCACAAGTATCCTGCGTGCGAGCGAGAGGGCCAACGTGCTCACCAGAGGGAACCCTGGAGATTTGCGGAGCGACGGCGTTAACAGCCGGCGATCGTCCATCCCGGCTGCTGCTGATGTTGTCGTCCTTCTTCAACGGCTTCCGATCCTTGGGTTTACCGTCGAAACATGGGAAACAGCCCATCTCTGTACACGTCGTTCACCTGCAATACTGGTCTCTTCGTCGACAGCCCCGGCGTCACAACTGAACCCAGTCCCTACCACTACTCTACCAACTACGTGAGCGTGCCCACGCCACTCCGCCGTCCGATTCTGCCGGCTCTACTTTTCACATGCCTGTCCCGCATCCCCAATCCCACTCCACCTGCTCCGCGCGCACACACACAACGTTCACTCCTCCCGCAGTTCCCGACAGGCGCAAAAGCAGAAACAGACCACGGCTGTGTCCCACAACAGAACCAAAAGAGAGCACCCGGTCGCAGCACCTGCTTGGGCCAGCGCCACCCTGCAGAACTGTTCTCATTGCCAACTAAACACCACCCCCAGATCCAGCTGCCTTCCTCCGCTTCCTCATTCACTCGCTCGCACGGCTGACGCGCCCTAACACACAGAAAACAGAATCGGAGCGCTGCCCTGGCGTCGCTGCGCCGTGACCTCGCACATCTGCCAAGATGATGATTCACCCGTACCCGACACCTCCATCGTCTGCCTGATCCCAATCACGACGTCTCTTTCCTCTTGAACAGCGAAAGCGAGACGCTGGGCCAGCAAAAGCAACCCACCCACGATGACAAACCCCACGACGACTAAACTCCACCCAACCACGGCGGTGGTGGTATATTCGTCCTTGCTGCTCCTTGCAGTGAAATCGTGACCGGGTTCTAAGGTCAGAAGAATTGCGACTGCTGGTGGTCCCTCTCGCGCCTGCCACCCCTTTCTTCCTCCGTTCTGAGTGTCGGAGCCGCTACAAGCGCGTGTCTGCAAGGCCTAGCTCACAGAAACGAATGAGAAGCCATTGAGGGTTGCAGGCACTGGCCTCCTTGGCTGGCCCAGTCTCGCGTTAGCCACCAATGCTGCGCTGCTGCTGCCAACCCAATCCCTCCCCTCCCCCGCCCTCTGTGTTCTCTTCTCTCTCACTCGCTGTGTCTTGCTCTCTCGGTCGTCCTCTTCTGGGCGGGGGCGAAGTTTCATTACTTTCGCTGTGCGCGGGCCACTCCCGGTTTCGTCGAAGCCTCGACGTACGCTGGGCCGGGTGACAAGGGTCTTGGTCCTTCTGCCTTTCTTTCGTTCTTGGTGCCTCTCGTCCAGATGAACCTTCCTCAACCCTTCAGCCCTTTTGATTCCACACAGTAGTAATGTGATTTAGAGGGACCTTGGTTCATCCATTGAGGAGTTTCAACTGTGAAAAAATAGCAAAGAAGTTTTTTAGTGGCATAAGAAGGTAGAAATAATTTTGGCTTCTGCGTACTAGAATTGAAGAGAATTGAAAGGATTTAGGGTATCTACTTTTTATTTGTTGCGAACTATACAAACAAGTAAGCCATGACCGTCGCACAATTTCAACTTCTCAACCTCCGACAACTTCACATTTCTAGACTTTACAGTTTAAGAACAAGGAATCATCATACATTTGTAGATATAAGAAGGTAGAAATGATTTTGGCTTCCGCGTACTAGAATTGAAGAGAATTGAAAGGATTTAGGATATCTACTTTTTATTTGTTGCAAACTATACAAACAAGTAAGCCATGACCGTCACACAATTTCAACTTCTCAACCTTTGACAAGGTCACATTTCTAGACTTTACAGTTTAAGAACAAGGAATCATCATACATTCGTAGATATAAGAAGGTAGAAATGATTTTGGCTTCCGCGTACTAGAATTGAAGAGAATTGAAAGGATTTAGGGTATCTACTTTTTATTTGTTGCGAACTATACAAACAAGTAAGCCATGACCGTCGCACAATTTCAACTTCTCAACCTCCGACAACTTCACATTTCTAGACTTTACAGTTTAAGAACAAGGAATCATCATACATTTGTAGATATAAGAAGGTAGAAATGATTTTGGCTTCCACGTACTAGAATTGAAGAGAATTGAAAGGATTTAGGATATCTACTTTTTATTTGTTGCAAAATATACAAACAAATAAGCCACGACCGTCGCACACTTTCAACTTCTCAACCTCTGACAATTTCACATTTCTAAACTTTACAGTTTAAGAACAAGGAATCATCATACATGTGTAGATCAACCTCCAACAACTTCACATTACTAGACTTTACAAGTTTAAGAACAAGGAATCATCGTACATTTGTAGGTCAGCCTCCATCGATACCAACAAGGCGGCACACACTAGAAAGCATGTTAGTCATTCTCATGAGCCCCTAAATTCACTTGAGCATTGAATCGGATGGAGCCTCCTCATGACTTCATTATTGATGTTGAACTCTAATTTAATAAACACTTCACCCCCATTGTTTTGAAGATGTGAGTTAAAGGGACCTTATTTTGACTTTTGAAGAAGTTTCAACCACAAAAACTAATATAGAAATGTCTTAGTGGAGTTGGAAATGATTTGACTTTTGCAAAAGAGTTTTGAAAGATTCAACCTCTATTTTTTACTTTCTTAATATACAAATTAGTAGGTCATTGCTACAAGGAAAAAAGCCACCATTGGACCTCGGACAATTTTACATTACTTGCCTATAAAGTTTGAAAATAGAACATCATTGCACCTTTTTAAATTTTCACCAATGGCAATTTTTCTACATACAAGAAGTTCGGAGTTATGAACCTTAGAGGTAATTAGAGCAATATTAAAAGTAAACCCCAACCTTTCTACTTTTGCAACATTCATTGCTTTTGTTTACCATTCAAAAAACACCACATTGTAACTTTTGGTCTCCAAGTGTTTGAGTCTTTTGAACCTCAACTTTATAACTTTCTACTAGTCCACATTACTTCTTTTATCTTACTATTAATAAACTATCATCACTTTAACTTAAAAAATATTTTTATATAAGGTTAAAAAAAAACGCAATTCATCACATTCTCAACTTTGGATTTCAATCCCATTCATGGGCTCAAGAGGGATACCTAGATGTATAGTTGGGTTTAGGTAGCAATTCAAGTTAAGACCATAGTCACTCATATCACTAATTCTAAATATAAAATTATAAATTCATTAAAATAAACTTATTTGGACACCTCAATGTCAAGTCCTTGTGAGGATAACAAGGGGTTAAAAAAATACAAAGTTCAAATATTTTGCACAATGATGAATAATTATTGGCAATGAAGATGAATCTTTAGTTCATGGACTACTTCAAGAACCATGTGCTTTTTAAACTCTAAAGTTTTTTCACTCTAAAATTGCGAGTTTTAGTACAAGTACCAAATTGTAGGAAAAAAAACAACATTTTTGGACATATGTAACTACAGGATCTTGGCATACATTGATTTGAAAAGACGTAGCAAATGTACAAACAAGACACTGTCATTTTGATAGATAATAATTTGAACTTCAAACAACTTTTGAAACTCCAACAACTTCTAAACCTTCAAGTCATTTTGATCCTTTAAATTTAGATTTAAAAAATGGTTAATTAGGACTTTTTAGGTTTTTCCTATGGCATTCTGATATAAATGCAATAGAGAGGAGTTTTGAACCTCAAACTAATTTAGATCATTCAGGACTTTGAAAAGAGATCAAGTTGTTGTAGAAATTATAGATGGAAATATATATTGAACTAGGACCTACCTCTTGATGACTTTTCTTTTGGATAAAGAGATTGTTTCATCCTAACTTTTTAGTCTCTAATCTTGAATCTTTGTACCAGAATTGCATAGAGAGATTCTTTCACTTCGTATATGGTCAACTCAACCTTGATAAATGTCAATTCAAGTTTGAAAAGTCACTTAGTCATCACTTTATTTTAAAGAAGCTTTGGGGCATTAGAATGTTTTCATACAACAATAGCTAGTAATTGGAAATGTAGATGAAATCTTTGAACTTGAGTCTCTTCTAAGTAATTTCCTAAGTCAAATGAAATCTTTGAACTTTGAACTACTCTAATCTTGAACCATGTGCCTTTAAATCATCTATTTCAATTTGAAGCTCACATGATGTTTTCACTACATGATCCTATCATAGGTTTTGGGAATCTTTTCAATAACTAAAATCATTCGTTGTCTATGTTGTTCAAGCCTTAATGTGTTTAAAATTCATTTAACAAATTTTTGATGGCCATGGGGCTTTTCAAAGATTAAGTGCACAACTTTCCTTTGAATCTTGCACAACTAAAGTCACATAACTTGAAGCCACCACCTATTAAGACTATATAATTTTGAAACTATGATTGTTTCAAGTTTTGTTAGGAGTTTTGCTTACATATTTAAATATGTCATTTAAATCTACAATGCATTGGATTGATGACTCATCAAAGTCTATTATATATATTAGATCCCCCTCTTTTGCAATATTATAAGTTTGTAAATTGAAGACTTCTTGATTTAAAAAATCAAAGAATTAAATTTTTTTTTCAAATTCATAATTTTAAATATTCAAAAATTCATCAAATTTAAAAATTAAAAATTAACAAACGACAAGTTTTAAATTTTAAATTCCTAAATTATCAAATTTGCATTTTACATTCTTGAGTTCACATATTTATACATTTTAAAATGTAAAGGTTTTGAAAATTTCAAATTTCAAAATTGTTTATCACTTATAATGCACTAAAATAAAGAGAAGTAATATTTTGAAAATTTCATAATCCAAAACATTGGATATTTAAAATATATAAAAATAATAGTGAAACAATATATTAGAACATATTATATATAACTATTCTTGAGTGATCAGGCATAGGATGTATGTCACTCGTAATATATAAACATAAATTTATATATTATTTTTTTGTTGCTCTTCAATACCGGTTATTTATATTTTTCATCACTTTTAAATGATGAGGGATCTATTTGCTAGTAGATGATTTGTCATGTGGTGTTTGCAAGCTGAGATGTATCAATTATTTTGTTCTAGTGTATTTTTATGCACTATTTTAGGAAGTGTAATTATTTCTATTGTTAAATGGACATTGAATGTGAAAAAGTGCACATTGCATATAGAAGAAAGTATTTGACAAATTGAATGTAATCAAACTACTCTATACACCACAACATTAAAAACTCCAATGACAATACTTCTACATGGTCTAGATGAGTAAAATCTCACAAATAATTTTCTTGTCACAATCCATCAATTGATCATACATACTTTACAATAGATATTTTGTTGATAGCAATAGAATTTTTTTAAATTTTCAATAAAAACATTTTACAATCAAAAGGAAATATAAAAGTATTTTTTATGTTCATATTATTTTAAGATTTGCACCTTGGACAAATTTTAGAACACTTACCATTAAAGTTTGAAAATGATGCATCATTCTAACTTTTTTTTGTTCACGTATGGATCATGATAAGCTATTGCAAATACAAAAGGCAAAAAATTGAACCTTGAATTTCTTTTAATTAGAGTTAATTTTAATAATTTGACTAGCATATGCATAGGTTGTGCATGCATCAAATGGAACCTTTGAATTTAGATATATGTCTTTTGTATATAAAAAAAATTCTTCATTGTAACTATTGAGTCTACTAATAGGATGAATTATGAAACTTCAATCCTAAAAATGTAAATAGTATCAACTTCTCATAACTTGATTTTGTCTCACTTTTTGTGAAGATCAAATCAAATTTGAAAGGATACCTTTTTTTTTAATCAATTTATTGTTTAAATGTTTTATGAAAATTCAAAAAATACTTTGTTCAAGTTATTAAGAAAATACTTTAATGTGATATTTTGTATAGTAACTACTTGCCATTGTCAATTCAATGGGATGGATGAAATCTATGAGCTTTGGACTTCGTACTTGGATGAAATCAAAGACCATGTACCCATGTTTGATCACCTTGGATCTAATCAAGTTAAAGTTGATAAAGGTGCCATTTTTACATCTCATTGCAATAACAATTTAAATTTTGTCATCGTTTAAGGCTCTTTAGGTGGAAGCTAGTTATGCCTTGATGTTTATATATAAGATCAATTCCATTCATCTATGGAGGCCTTTTGAGGTTTTGGATACTTATTTTGGAATGATTAATTAAAAAATTGGAAAATGGTCTTGAAAGTATCTTGGAAAGTATTGCCTTTGTGGGATATTCTATTTTCATGTCTCCCTCTACACCTACTTCTCCAACTCAATTTGGCATTATAAACAAATATTAATATATTGTTCATAGAATCGTAGGTAGTATTTCCAAATTTGACCTTTGAATGTGAGGAATTGTTTGTGTAGGATACTTAGATCTTCCCTTCAATAAACTTCACATAAACCTACTTTATAAGCGTACATGTATAACACCAAACACACGTAGGGTGATTGCAAGAATCACATGTTGACTTTATTGCATTTTCATTGAATTCATACCTAGTTTTCTAAAGTACTTTAAACTTCCAAAAATTTTAAAAATTTTAAAATATAGCCAATGTATATACTTTTAAGAAGATTGTATCATAAGAAGGTAAAACATAGAAAAAATTTCTAAGTAGGAAAACTAAAAAAGTGTTAAATTCCATAGAAAATAGATACTTAAATGTCTTAATTTTTAAAAATAGGAAAAAAATTAAAAAAGTACTTGTTCATTTGTACAGTACAATACTACGGAGTTGATCATTCACAAAAGGACCACCAAAATAGTATTTTACATGCCTTTTGAAATGCGAGCCAAAATTAGTTCACTTTGTAGACTTCAATACAATATAAAATTAACTATTTTTATAATATTTTTGAACAGCAGTTACCAATCTACTAGAAGACCCTCCAAACTAATAATTGTTATAAAGTTAGGGACTTTTTTTGGATAATAAAATATTTTTTTTAATTCTAAAAGAAATTAGATAATATGTATACTAGCTTTGAATACCTTATCTATTTGAATCTTGATTCATTTTGAGCCAAAATGCAAAAGTTATGGCCAAAAAAAAATCACCACATAAGGTGTGATAAAAAATAAGTACAAGTGTTTTTTTAAATCATCATGTAACAAAATCAAATGTAGTCTGCATAGAACAAAGTCCCTACAAAATGCATCTTGTGCTTTATTAGAAGAAGAAGGCTTTGGAAGTGCCACGAGTTCCCAAACAACAAGAAACTCTAGTTGAAAAAAATATATAAAATAAGTAAATAATAAATAATAACTTCAAGGCCTAAATTGCATGGGATAGTTTAACCTTTAAAGGATCAAATGACCTTTGAACATATGCAAGTGATCTTGGTTAGGGGCCTATAAAGTCATTTTTTAAATTTTGATACAAGGTGTGAATATGTATTCCCTTACATGGAATATAATTTTTTTCCAATTGGATGTCATGATCAAATGTTATGCTACCCTACTTTTTTTAGGCAACTTAGATAGCATATGTAAAACTCCTCTTCTTCTTTTGAAATTTGGTAGGTACGTAACTTATACAATTCAAGATGCAAATGTCAAAAAAATAATCATGTGTAGTATAAAAATCTCACTCTAGGAGGAGTTAAAGTCTATTGGTCCTATCAAGCAAGATTGAAAACAAACTTTTTTTTAATTTCAACATTATAATCATTCAATTTATGAGGTTAGAGTTTTGGAAATTTTTTCCATGCATTCCCATAATAGTCTACTACAAATTTATATAGTTGAATTTTGAAAAAAATTATTTTTTTCCATTGCCTTGAAAAGTAGCAATTTTTCAAAAATTTTGCCCCAAATGTTGAAATGTACCTTGGTCCTTTAGAGAATTAGGGATTAATAAAATGATTAAAAAATTTTGATTTAAAAAAAGAAATTGGAAAAATTCTTTATGTCCAAATTAATGGGATTTAGCCACATAAAAAATGTGACAGTACAATTTTTATTTATTTATTATATAATATTTTGGATTGTAGTGTATTAGTTTACAACCCTGAAATAGTCATCCTATAGCTTCATTTTTTGTCTAATGTATTTACAATGATGTTAGCAAAGAGTACTAGCTTGTCTAGTGCCTTGATGTATTTTGCTATAGTGTAGCAATGAAAGTATCCAAAGTAGTAATTGCTCAGCAATTCCTCCATCCACTATAGTATTGCAAGCATAGAAGCTTCATGTTAGAACATTATAGCACAACATTTCACACCCTACAATTTTTCATTCTCTCTTCCATGACCTCTAAGGTTTCCAATGAGAACATGGGCACATACTAGTAGAAAAAACAATGACTACATCAACAAAAAAATGTTTATGTCATTTGTATCCTTTGTTGTGTTATCTTGAACAATGTCTAACAAAAATTTGTTGATTTTTAATTACTTTGGTGAAGTAAAAATTCATTTAAAATTCTGCCCAATAAATGAACACCATGTGGCAACTACCACATAAGAAAAACACCACTTGAACAAGCCAATCAAGGGCTACCACATGGCAAGCCAAGAACCAACCTTTAAAGACCCACCAAACATACATAGATTACTACATACACCAAAAACGGGACCTACATAGGACTATAAAATTAAGTTATGAAAAAAGACAACCTCTTCATATAAATGAGGTGGTAGAAGGTAGAACAAATCATGTGGGATATTTAGTTTTGGCTTACCTATAAGTGGTTGAGCTCTTATTAATCAAAATCCCATATCCCATATAGATTGTTCTACCTTCTACCACCCTTTTTGTATGAAGAGTTTGTCTTCATCTCTCTTCAATCACCAAATTCACCTTTGATTTATCTTCTATAACCCTTTTGTATAAAGAATTTGTTTCCTTGTCTCTTCTAGCACCAAGTTCACCTTTGTTTTATTTTCTACCTCCTCATTTGTATATAGAGCTTGTCTTGTCTTCTTTTCTATCATCAAACTCACCTTTCACTACTAGAAAATTCATGACTAAAACAATAGAATTTCAACTCAAATTTGTTGAATGATTCAATCATTTTAGAGTTGTTGTTTTGGACAAAATCAAACTGAAATTTATTGGGTTTTTTTTTGGACGAATCCAAAAAAAAAAAAAAAAAATTTACATTTAAAATTTTTTTAATTTTAAATGTTTTTTAGATGATGCCCATTTAAAATGAAATTTTTTTTTGCCCAGGTAGCCACTTAGGTAGCCACCACACGGGCAAGGGCCACCTAGGCAGCCCACCATGCGGGCAAAAGACACCTAACCTTCAAGGAGATTCAAACCTTGGACCTCATGTTTGGAGGTCCAAGGTTCCAACCACTAAACCACCCAAATACTTAGGTGATCACATAAGAACTAGAAATTTATATATTTAGTTTTTTCATTGTTTTTTCTTGTGTTTTGTATTTTTAGCGAACTTCAGAGGTCATTTAGTCATAGTAGAACACATTTTTTCAAGAAACTTGAAACTAAAAAAAGTTGTAAATTCAAGATAAATTTTACCTCCAGAAAACTTTTTATGATTTTGAGTCTCCAATAAAAAGTTATGGACAAAAATTAGAGAGGATATTTGAAAATGTCAAAATAAATGTTCCTAACTATCCTTCTCTAATTTTTGTCTATAACTTTTGATTGGAGGATTGAAATCACAAACAGATTTTTGGAGATGAAAGTTAGCTTTAATTTACAACTTTTCTCAGTTTTATGTTTTTTGAAATTTTTTATTCTACTATGCGAGAATGGACTCCAAAGTCTGCTGAATTGAAAAAGGACTGAATTTTATATAATTAATTTTTTTTTTAAATCATTATACTTAGATTCTCAAATATTCCAAAAAGATTCCAAAGATTCCAAAGATTCCAAAAAATATTCTTAAAATATTCCACATTCAACAAAAACTTGTTGATTTGGTCATTGCACTATCCAAATCAATAGAAAGAATTTGCCATTTTGTTGATTTTCACAAAAAGTTACAAAATGGTCATTCTACTGTTCCAAATAACATAAATCAATTGAATTTTTGTTGTTTTGGTCGTGCATTTTTAGTAATGTTTGTTTTATTTTCTACCACCTTTTTTGTATAAAGAGCTTGTCTTTTCCTCTCTTCTATCACTAAGCTCACTATTCTTTTATCACTAATTTTAAAATCTTGTCTTATTTCTTTTAATTAAATTTTTATAATTCAATCCAAGTGGTAATTTTTGGTTATGTAGTAGTCTATTTGACATTTTTTATAATATAGAATTCCATCAATAGTGATTACAACATTGCCAAAATAACAAAGATTTATTTGAAACTTTTGGAAGTCAAAATGAATAGAAGTGTTGACTTTTTTATTGATTTGGATGTTGTACTATTTGAATCAACAAAATTCTATGACCATTTAATTAATGTGTATTAAAAACAATAAAAAATTGTTAAAATAGTTGGTCTAGTACCCAAGTCAATAAAAACTTATCAATTTTTTATTGACTTGGACATTGTTTGTTATTAGTGACATTGGCAATTAAAGCTGAAAGAACCAAGTTCTAAACATTGGTAGCTATTATAGCAATCACATTGGCTGTGTTGACAAATAAAAGAGTAGTTAAGTAGCACAACTTGCAATTTGGGCACATGATGTGCAACCATAGCCTTCATCTACTTTGCGTCTTGATCCTCCATTTCAAACATGTTGCTTCCTATGTAATACGTGGATGGAATTAGTAGAGTTCTTTATAGATTGTTGGGCTCAAGGGTGTCCTAGCTACATTCTCATGGTAGTTTAAGAAACAACAACATAGTTTGCATATTAGTTTGTCAATCAGAGTAGAAGGTGGAACTACCTTGGATCATTGTAGAACTTGTAGAGAAGGGGTGTCAGCTAGTTGTTGGAGGGTGTGCATGTGGGGATTGCCGAAAAAACTTGCATTGATGCAATGATTTGAATGGATCCAAGTATTAGATTCCATGATATTCTATGATTACTAATTCAATTTTACAAATTTGTTAAGTGCATACTATAAGCAATACAAATAGACATTCAACCATTGATACATAATTTGAGATGGAGGGTTTAGGTTAAAAACACATCTATGAGGAATTGGCTCAAGTTAGTTATTGTGGCAACTTGTTTTTATGATGTGTTGGAATGATTAGGTGTAACAACTACCAATAAAAGCAAGGCAACTTTACTAAATTGTAATTTGAGAGACATTAAATTGTTGGAGTTGTACATATTTACATTCAATATAGACACATAGTTGTGGGCTCTTTTGGATATGTGTCTAATTTGGTTGTTCAAGTGCACCCCTTGGCTTGTGAGTACAGGTTCACATTCCATCATGCCACTAAATGTTTATAATCTTTTCTTTTGGAATTGATCCTAGTTGGATTTGAGAGCATGTAATGTAATGTAACTTTAGGTTCAAGTCCTCTAATGGCATATGGTTTATTGGTAGGAGAACAACCTTAGGCCAATTAGCATGGAGATACTAAAAATTAGGTTTAAAGCCTTTGGATGATGGATCGTTCTATGAGGTTTGTAAGCTTGTTAGGAAAAGCTATTACAATGCACCAATAAGGTTATTCATGACGTTGTTGGACAATAGGTAAAAATTAGAAGAAGGATGCTAGTACAGGAAAATCAATCTTGCCACTATTGTCATCTCTATTGTGGAAGGTTGCTATTATGTGAGCCTAGGAGTATAAGCACCTAAGCCTAGAAGACTATATACCTATATTATAGGTGCTTGCATTATAGAAACCTTCTATGATTATTGTATAACTATAATGAAGATACCTACATTATAGGTGTTTACATTGTAAGGACCTTCAAATGGTTGTAATATATCTACTTATACATATGTTTAAAGTTCACTTGCTCGCATTTTCATGCTCATATACTAGCACCATTGCTCTATTGCACATACTTGATGGTAGAGACGCTTGTGAGAGAACACTACAATAGGTCTTCATAAAAGAATCATAAAGAGTGACGCTAATGTAATCTATTGGTATTGTTGTATGTCTCATTGATAGAGTGCATCTTGTAGTTTGGGAATGTAGATGGGAGGTACACCTTACAACTTTGTTTTTAGGTCTCCCTACGTTGCATTTTGGCCAATAGACAATAGAAACAATTGTTTACAATTTATCCAAACTAGCCTTGCCTTTGGACATGGAAAAGTACAAATTAGTGTTCTTATGGTGCAAAATGCAATTTTAAATAAACATTGATATAAAAAGGAACATGGTTATGCAAGTTGCATGTGCATTGGTGACTTACTTAGTCTCAAATACTATAGTTTGTAAAATAAATCAAATGTCTATTAGTTTGGGCTTCTTAAAAATTGTTGCTACCCTCTCTACTAAGGTGCAATGCACAATGTCCTTTTTAAAGGGATTGCTTTTGTACCAATCGCCCAAGCATGCATTGGGGTTGATGAACACCTCCACTATCTTAGAGTGGCATTACATAAAAGTTTAGCCATCTAGAAGGTTGCGAGTTTTGAACCCCCGGGTGGAATTAGAGAGGAATTCAAATTGTTTTTTTATTTTTTAATTATTTTAAATTTAAGTAGATGATGTGGCATTGCTTGTGACACATCAACGCATCATATTTTAATACTTTTTAAATATTATTTTTCAAAAAAAATCATTTAAAAAAATCTTTTTTAATTTTTTTGTACTTACATTTACAACGTGCCAAAAAACCAAACTTTAACAGCCCTCCCAAGGCTCAAATTTTTCCTAATGATGATCAAGCTTCAAAACTTCAAATTCAAGATTTGCTAGATAAGCAAATTTCCTAGAAAATTTAGGGAGAGGTAGATATTGCGCTTCATGTGAAGGGACAACCACCTTGTTCGCTTATGAATATTATAATTGATGTTGTACTACTCTCTGAGCAATACATTATTGATCACCAATTGTGACATCTTTGGTGTCACCAAATCATGATAGATGGAACTATGGATGCAATAGCAGATAGTATTGTGTCTCAATGATGATCAAAATGTATTTCATTCAAATGCACCTATAGCATTGATCCCTACATTGTTGAGACTTCATAAATTAGTTTGGCTAGAGGCTCATTGCTACGGGAGCCATATATGTGTGAAGCCTACTTGAAATAATTGAGAGGACACAAAATGTTGTGTCATGCATTATTTTTAGGGGTTAACCCAATAAGGAAATTTGGATTAAAATTGTCCCATAAATGAATTTTAAGGAAATTATAGAATTGAAGAATGTATCTTAGAAATTAATAATTATCGATTGACTACCTTGGTGACAAGCCAACATCTTTCCTTGGTGAATATAATGATGTAATAATAGCTTATGTGTATTAAGGTAGTAGTACATATTTTCATCCACTCAAGCAATTTCGTATACTCTAATGCAAAATCAATAGATGAGTTCATTTAAAACCCTAAACCCTAAACCCTAAACTAGAAATTACAAATTTCTTAAGAATTTTTTAAAAATTTATTAAATTTTGTAAAAATATACTAGAAATTCTTCAACTTTATTTTATGATGTACCCTCATCCATTTTCTGCATCCATGTGCACATTTAGAACATTTTGGACTCCACGCATGTAAATTATTGTCAAGATCGACTTAAGTGTGCAATTATAGAGTGTACAATTTAGAGAGGGTCGAATGGAGAGAACAGGTAAGTTAAACTTCAGTGCGAACAAGGTTGTTGGGATCGTGCAAGGGAACATGCCTATCCACTCAGCGTGTCCGCCTCTCTCCCGGACTGGACAACGCGAGCTCCACGACCCCTCCCACTGGCTGCTGGTTAAGGCGTCGGCCATGGCGATGCTTTCTCACTCCACAGTGCAAACTCTCTCGCACCTCCTGTAACCCCTTCTCACAATCTACTCTCAACAATCACAGCTTTCAGCAACTCTTCTGGAACTCCTCCATCCGCTGAACCCAATTTTCACAGACTTCCAGCTTCACTTTTTCTGGTAGCCCCTTCTCTTTCCCCACCACCATTTTGAACCAGCATCTCGGAACAGTATTTGGACTAGTGTTGGCTTCACAGATTGTGTTTCTGGAGCTCGTGGGTATGTCTTGGTTCCTTCAACCTCTCTCGGGATTTTGGGATTCAGGGACTAGTTGATGCTTACGGGCTTTCCGAGGTGGGAGCTCTGAAGGTATGTCGTCGTGTTGTTTTGGGTCTTTTTTACGAGAGTCGAAGCTTACTGACGTGGATTTTTCTAGTAGTGAATATGGATATCTAATTTGTGCTCGTTTTTGACTAAATTGTCACCGCAATTTTCGAATTATTGTTTTTTAAAGGTTTCGATTTCGGTATCACATGTGCTGGTGCTGGTGCTGGTACTGGATTAGATGGTTAGATATTGGTTACTGTTGCATGCTATCTATGATGTGCTCTGGTGGGGGATTTCAGACGATTTTTAATTTTTAAAACTTTTTTGCGATGAAATCATAGATATGAGAGTTTTTTGGGTTCGGAGGGTGAATCTGGAGTTGGCAGTGGTTAGAAGGTTTTTTTTCCTTCTGAGCTTCGATGTTCCCTAGTTCTTGGATTTTCATGCTCTGGGTTTTAGGGTTGCGTATATCGGTGACCTGATCTTCGACTGTCGTTTAATCCAGACTTCGGTGTGTGCTTTTTTTTTGCTAATTCTGTTGTGAAGGTTTGAGTATGCAGCATGCTTGAAACTGATGAGATTTCTGATCTTGGAACAGGATTGATGACCGCTCAAGAACTTGTCATTACCTCTTGAGATTAGGTTTTCCTTCATTTCACAATTAAGAACGGAATTTACTCGTTGTTGACCGTAAACCACTGCCAAGGTTTTGTGAATTCGGACTGCCAGAGGGGTTGATTTTAAGGAGTCGGTTTAAGGTTATGTCCGGGACAGTGGCATGACGGTCCATGGTGACGATGTGGATGCATCTCAGCACTATGCCTCATTCAGGTTTGTATCTGAATCATGTAGCGACAGTGCCCGGAGCATGCAAGGTCGAGCCCACCGGTAGTCAGTCGATCCTGCCCCCCATAAAACAGGTGCGTGTTCGCAATTCGGCCTCTTCTAGCACAAGCAATTCAACAACTGTGCGCACAAGCTGCAATCCTCGAAGTCAATCCAGTGTCATCGACGCTGAGCCTGTCATCGAGGCTTCCTGCTGGCGGGTAGATCCAACTTTTCTGGTGGCTGAGGAGCTTCCTGGATGGGAAAATGTGATAGCAAAAAGTGTTACACCCTCGGTAGAAGAACCTTCCGAAGAGGTTCTCAGTAGAACATTTCGAGAGAATGTGCAAGACAATGTGGAAAGGTCTTCAGCTTCAGAACGGAGTTTCCTTGGGGATAGTGATGAGGAAGCTAGTACAACTTCGAGATCCTCAAGGCATGGTCAGAACAAGCAACGTAGTTTTTACTCTAGACCTGATATGATCAGGTGGCGGTTAGTTGTGGAAGGTGTACGAAACCCTATTGACGAGGAGCACGATCCCAACCGAAATTTTCGAGCTTCTCAACATCTTCAGGATGTCATCCTGTTTCTGGACAGCTTGGGTTTGGATTCCACTAAGATGATGGCCAAGTACCCTTCGCTCAGCACCTGCTCTGTGGAGAATATCCGCGCGGTGGTGAAGTTTCTGGAGTCCAACAAGCTGCGCAGGAGAGACGTGGTGAAGATCTTGAACAACAATCCTTTCTTGTTGGGACACAGCGTGGAGGCCGATTTTCTCCCGGTGGTGACGTTTCTGCTCACAGAAGTGGGGTTGCAGGAAAAAGTCATAGGGAAAGTGATCAACAGGTGTGCACGCATGCTGACTGCAAGTGTAGAGAATCAGCTGCGGCCTACCCTGCGGTTCCTGCAAGCTCTGGGGTTTAACCATATGTCAGTTGTGGTATCCAACAATGCAACTCTGCTGGCTTCCAGCGTAGAAAACAGGTTGATTCCCAAGATGGAGTTTCTTATAGGGTTGGGTCTTTCCAAGGAGGAAGCGGTGGAAGCGCTCATCAGATTTCCTGCTATTTTCAACTACAGCATTGAGAAGAATTTGCAACCGAAGTTCAGGTACTTGGTGGAAGACATGGGCCGTGGGTTGGCCGACCTTCGAGCTTTTCCTCAATTCTTCGGGTATAGTCTTGAGTATAGAATCAGACCCAGGTACCTGTTCCTCAAGAAGCGTAACCTTTCCTTACCTTTGGCTGATTTGTTGAAGCCTACCGATGAGGTGTTCTATGCCAGGTTCCAGCATGAGAAGTTCATGCAAAAGAAGGAACCGAGCTATGTAAGTTAGTATGACCAATCGTTGCGACCCAGAATTGTGGGCCAACATTTAGTTATTGATGTTCCTACATTGAGCATGGATGTACTGTACATGGTCTAAAACCAGACAAGAAGTAAAACTGTTGCTAGGAATTCATATTTTCCAATTACTAAATTGGTCTTTGACCCTCGGAAATTTTCCTTGAATGTATTTGCAAGTTTGGTAGAACTGTGGAGGCTTCATAGGTATTTTTGAGATTGTGTTGTGCGTGCACCTTTTACAGTATTCGTTTCAATCCTGTCTATGGTGAATTTGAAAATTTGTATTCAACACGAATTGTAGGCGAACGATTTGGAAGAGTTTACAGTAAATACTCTCTAGGGTGCTTTAGTAACTGTTGCTATGAAAACTTCTTGTGGTCTGCAAACCCATGCATGGCGTTGAGATTCCATGCAGTCATTGGATGTTGCGAATCTCTCTGATGACAATCACAATAAATTTACTGATTTGGTGCCTCATGTAAGTTATTCTGTGGTGAATTTCGATGGGAACCTCGGAGGGGACGGGGAACCCGGATGAGAACGCTCTTGTGTGGACCCATTTGAAGCGGCATGTGTGGTTTTGCGGGGAGTTCAGGCGAAATTTGAAGGGAAATTATTTGTGGTTTGCATTGCTGGATTGTTGGTGAAGAGCGTTGGCAGGGGCGAGCGATGGATTATGCAGCGTCGTTCTTCGAGGGGCGCGGGGCGCATTGGAATTACAATTCGCTGAAGAATTTTGATGCCATTACCTCGCCAGTGCAGCATCATTTGTGTAAGGTAAGGGTTTTGGTTGGTTACAATGCGGATGATTTTTGTACCGGGGGTTGTGTTTTCTTACTCTGTAGATCGAATTTGAGCAACAGGACTCTGATTCGCTACCTTCTTCACAGCAATTGACTCCAAAAATTCCACAAATTGAGAGTTTTGGTCTGCAATTGCTGTGGGGAAGATAAAATTTTCCATATCATTCTTCCATAACATTCTTGAATGGTCCATCCTCTGCAGGAATCAATTTTGTGCTCAAATTTGTAATAGGTAATGTTTTCTGGCTTCCTATAAGTTCTCTTTGATTCTCTAGCCAGTTGATTGTCCCACAATCCTTTCCATAATTCTTATGGCTCCACATAAGCCTACACATGTTTTCTTCCCGTGGTGGCTCAATAATGTTATGCCGTCTGTGCTCCTTGTTTCCTTGTGTGTACGGGTGTTAAATAGATGTTTTAGAATTGATCATTGATGCCAATGAATGATGCCATTAAATGGGTTAGGTCAACATGTTACCTGGAGGTTGAAGAATTTCAATTCGTTTCCATTCCAAGGTAGCGGTTTATTTAATGTGGTTTTGACTCTTGTTTACGCAACTCGGATTTGTGTCCATATGTGCTGTCACAAGAAATTGCTATATGATGCCACTCAATTTTCCCCCTGTTTTTTGTGACAGGTATACTCGACTTTGACTGCTACTGTGCTCCTGTCAGCCGTGGGGGTATACATTCACACTGTATGGAACATTGGTGGCATCATTACCTCACTTTTGTTTTTCGGAGCTAGTACATGGCTTGCAGTCATGCCTGCAACGGTCGAGAATGAGGTATGCTGGTTTGTGGCAACAACATTTCCACCACTTGTGATTTCCTAGCCTGCCAACATTCTTTAGCTAAAGCCGTGAAGTTTTGAACGGGAGCCAGCTTGTATTCCTGGGGTGATAAGTTTGCGACAAGAGGATACTGGAAAGAACCAGAATAGGATCAGAATTGGTTCAACTTTTTGAAGACGTCTGTCAGATGGGCTGTAGAAATGTTATGAAAGCTAAACCCTTCAGTATGTTCCTAGCAATTAGTGTTATTCTAGGTGTCATCCACAGTAATTCACCCCAATTGCAACCGAGATATCAAGATCCCTTATATTATGGATAGTGAAGTTTCTCTGATCTGAAGAACCTTTATCGGATTCTCTGTTCAAATATTTTCTGGTGAGGTTAATATTTGGATTTCTGAACTGTCTTGGTTGTGTACATTACAGTCGAAGAGACTTCAGCTGTTGAGTGCTGCTGCCCTTTGCGAGGGAGCATCAGTGGGGACTCTTGTAGGGCAGGTCCTTAAATTCAACCCCAGGTATGAACCATAACATCTTACACCCGAATCTCCTTATTAACACACACTCTAATATAACATTCTGGTATTCTCTTAGGATATGTCCTGTTGTTGTACATATATAATATCGGACAACTTTCATATATCACACTTTGAACTCATGTGATATATGGGGCTTTTTAGATTGCAAGTCGTGACATAAAGAGTTCTAAATGTATGACCCAATGCATTTTGTGACACCTCACCAGACAATGGAAGTGATTTCCTCATGATTTCCATAGGATTTAAATTGAAGTGGTCACCAACACCTCACTAGCAAGGTCCTTATTTTTGTGGGAGACAGAGACATTCCACCAGAATATTATTCGACCATGACACCACGTTGTATGCAAAATACAGGAAATACGTCCTTTCTCTCATAGCTTGTGGTTTGTGGCAGTATTGTTACGGTCGCTTTCCTTGGCTCTACGGCAATATTCGCTTGCTTCACTGGTGCTGCCTTGCTTGCCAAGCGTAGAGAGTACCTGTTTTGGGGAGGCATTTTGTCTTCAGCCGTCAGCATGATGCTGTTGATGCAGTTTGGCTCAATGTTTTGGGGTGGCGGAAGGTTCCTGTTCAATCTTGAGGTAACTTACACTTGAAAGACTTGGCACCTGTGTTTGGTTTGGATACGCTTTCATTTTTTTCGTGCGTAAACCTTATTAACGCCTTAGTGACCACGAGACCATTTTTCGTGGTTCTCAACAGTGCTTCTTAGCGGATTAATTCACTTTTTCCGCATACTTGGGATTGGGTTATCTTTGTATTGCTATTCCAAATTAAGATTCCTGCAGTCAACCAAATTATGTGGGAAATGAGCATAATGTGTGCAACAAGTGTGCGGAAAATTTCCTAGTGTTCAGAATTACTTTTGGGGAAACGAACGATATTTGCATCATCAATCATTTCCTAATCTTCGACCTAACATTTTAATATACAAGATTTTCTTTCCATATATAGTTTTATACCTATTATATTTTGATAAAGATTCGAAGATTCGAAATTTATTTCATGAAGATTTACAACTCCTTTTTGGAAGTTTAATCATAGGATCGACTTTTAATCATTATGCCTATCATGTTTCCTTTTGGTGGAAACTTCAAACTGTTGAGAAAACCATAGCTTACTGTACTGTACAGTACATTTGAATTTTGTCAGATGCCCCTTGTTGGGTTTCACATGTTGTGTGGTTATGAAACGAGCCTCATTGAATTTGCATAAACCACAAGCTTCTCAAATTGGTCTCTATTTGCGTGATGAACTCTCGACTATTCTTCTCTAGTCTAGACAATTACTATGAAGAATGTTGTGACTTGCTTAACACTGTTATGTACCATGTTACGTGCCATGCTGTGGTTTGACTAAGAAAAATTTGAGTTGAAGCTGGTGCAGCTCTACCTTGGGTTGGCTGTGTTTGTGGGCTACGTCTTATTTGATACTCAAATGATCATTGAGAGAGCATCTCTTGGTGATTACGATTACATCAAACATGCTTTGGACCTCTTTATTGATTTCGTTGCCATTTTCGTGCGGATCCTTATCATTCTGGTTAGTATGGACTTGCTCTGAAAACAAACTTACTTCCTCCTGTTTGTTTGTGGTGTTCCAAGATGTAAAGTGGTGATCACAAGCTTATTAGGATAGTACTCACTGGTTCACAGAGCACGCATCTCTGTATGTTAATTAATTAATTAATAGCATGTGCAACATGTGCCATGTGTCACTTTTCTTTTTCATTTAGGAAAAAAAAAATAGGTTTCAAGGTTTTTCAAACCCATAGATACATATGAAGTGCAAACGTGCAAATACAATGAGACATTTATGATTCCTGATATTTTTCAAAGTGAAACAAGACACTTGAGATTGATCAATCAATGCATTACAATAGAGTTGGAGCAGTGAAAATTGCAATTGTGGTATGAGATTCTTAACACATATTGAGCTGCCTTTGTTCAACCAGGTTCAAAAGACTTTCAACAGGAACAATGACAATGATAGAGAATATGAGTACGAGGATGAATAATGGGTGGATCCTTCATTCATACGAAAGCATTTACACAAAAGCATTTTTTTAATGCTCAATTTTTTTCAAGCATGCCTCCTTGATGTTTGTATCTACATCCATGTATTTGTATATTTGTATGGGATATAGTTGGCATTTTTTTTTTTTTTTTTTAAATTTTTAAATTTTGACCCTTGGCTAGCAATTTTGAAATGTTGCGTTTAGTGTTTTGAAGGAATAGTTACCCTTATATTATCATTATTGTTGCAAGAATTGATTTTGGATATTAAAGTATCTTCAATTTAATGTTTGGCATGTTAAAAGTTGCAAAAAAAATTTCTTTACATAGTTGGCATTTTGGGATGTTAATTTTAAAATTTTAAAATTTTGACCCTTAGCTAGCAATTTTGAAATGTTGTGTTTAGTGTTTGAAGGGATAGTTATCCTTATATTACCATTATTGTTGCAAGAATTGATTTTGAAAATTAAAGTATCTTCAATTTAATGTTTGGCATGTTAGAAGTTGTAAAAGAATTTCTTTAATGAGACATAATTTTGGACAAACTTATTATATGATGAGACCTTCTAAGTTTGTTATAAATTATTAAAAAATAATTGTTACAAAAATTCAAAAACTTCTAATCATTATTATTAAAAAAATTAGATATCAAATTTCTCCAAGATACATGACTATTTTTTTTGCATGAAAATGTGATTATTGATTTATTCATTATAAGATATTTTAGAATTTTGTTGATGTGGTTCAATTAGTTGATGTTTTTTAACTCCTAAAGGGCTTGAAACCCATTTTGAACTTTTGCATTTTTTAAGGTAGGTCATTAAAAAATAAAAAAATGTTATTCTTCAAAATTATTTTTGAAACAACATATATATCATATAACTAGCTTTCTAGCACACTAATTTGAGTCCAATTCAACTATAAACTCATATAATTTTGAGATGAAATTTGTGTTCAATTCATTCTCAAAATTAATTTGATTTTCTTAAATTTTCAACAATAATTCTATATCAAAGTCATTGAAGAATATTGTATTTAAATTTCAAAGTGATAACATCATTGACTTTAAGATATTTACTTTGAAATTTATTGATTCTTTTGTTTTATACCTTTGTACTTGCATAGTTCATCCTTCAAAACTTTTCTAAAAAAATGCATGTGTCTTACAACTTGTGCAAATTGATGATTGAATTGTTTTTAAAAGTTAGTTGAAAATTCATGAAAAAAAATTCAAATTCAAATTCAAAATTCAAGTATGGAAATTTTTTCTTGTTGCCCAATTTATCCATGCTAGGAACAAAAAGGCAAAATTGAACTTTACTCTATAATTACTAGTTGAAATTCTAAAATATCCTTATATGCATCTTTGTGCAAAATTCCAGTTGTTGAATTGAAAAATTGAGATTGCAACTATGTACCAAACATCCTTCAATCATTTGGAGGTTAAACAAATATGTGAATACATAGTTGACCATGTTAGAAAAACTTTATAGCCTCTTCAAAGTATTAATATTTTTATTTTGTAAATGATTTTAAATATATATTTTAGAATGCAACCACCAAATCGTCTTCTTTGATGAGCGTTTCAAATGTATAAATTAGATATAAAAATATTGATATTTCCAATAATAATTCAATAATAATAATAATTTTTTGGTTGAAATCGATTAGCTCCAAATTACAATAATACAATAATAATGATATAATTAAATATAATTGTAATAAACTTCTTAAAGAATACATACATATTCTAACTTAAAAAAAAGACAATTGAAAATCAAGGTTCATATATTCAATAAGGTTGTCTCTACTACAATTTTTAGTTGGACATTTAATTATGTCAAACAATCCCATCATTTCAATAAAGTTAAATGTATTTTCATCAAATGTGATTTTAATTTTCGACACTTATAATGTATCAAATAAAAATATTATGTTGGAATTAAACAATTTCAATTTTCTTCTAATCTTCAATTTAGTTGAAAAACTAACTTTATGTCCAATTTATCCCCCCCTCCAAAAAAACCAACCCCCCCCCAAAAAAAAAAAATCACATTTGAAATGTAAATTATTAAGTCTACGTATACAAAAGATTCATAAATATTTTTTACAAATAAAAATCTTCATTTTACCTAAACTAAAAGAGAAGGTGGTCTTTGAACACACATGAATAGTCCTATTGCATATATGGTATTAACACCAAGCTACCTTGTTTGGTGGTCATGATCACCATTCTGTGCCAAATAATTTATTAAATTTGAAAAATGTGACTTGGAAAATCCTAAAGAAAAGAAAGAATTTTTTTCCAGAAATTAAAAACAAAACAAAACATTACTCACAGACACAAAAACTGAAAAAAACAATACTGGAAAAAAATATATATTAACAGAAAAAGAATGCCTGCCAAAACCCAACCCTACGGCTCGAAGGACCAGGGTTTAGGGTTTAAGCCCCTTGTCGTCGACTTGTTTCACCGGAATCGCTTCCCTCCTCTTCTCGAAGACGAAGCGTCCGACGTTTTCTTCTTTGCTTCATTTTTTTTTGGTTACGTTTGCGGCTACACAAGGATCACATTGAAACACTGATGGCCGAATTTTATCCGAGCTTCATTGTGTAAAACTTTAGGTCTTTAGATTTTGCATACTAGGGAGGCAAAATGGCGTTGCGGTTGTGGAGCAGGCACGCCAATGGACTATCACAGTTGGTTCCTGCCTGCCAGATTCTTTGCAACAACCTCTGTAAGTATCTCTGCATTCCACTTCGGGTTAAACCTAGAAACTTAGGAAAATCCCTAGAAGATGATCACATTGACCTTTGGTTTTTATAAATTCACTGAGGTCCGCTATTCTACTAGTTTTCCAAATGTGATGAGCTTTTGACTTGGCTGGAGATCTAATGATTGCGATCGCGATCGTGATGTGTTGTGTCCTGTTTACAGCCACGGCGAAGGCATATGGTTCTGCTGCAGAAAATGGACATGCAGCAGCAGCCTCCGAGAAGCTCACTCGGACATCAGATAAGAAGGAGAGGATGTCGCGAAAGGACAGGACTTCTCTGGTCGAATCTTTTGTTCTAAAGTGCGTGAAATTTACTTTAGAATTTGAATTACAATTTTGCTTGCATTTCAAGATTTTGCTTACAGATTGTGTCCGGAATTCTTTTTGCTTGTTAAGTGTATTTTTATATTTTCGAGGTTTAGGGTAGAGTCACTTTTGCTGTATTGGAGTGCTGAAATTTGCATATGTTCTTGGTGTCGAATGTTAGAGAGGTCAATTGCTCCAAAGAATCTGTTATTTGGATACTGCATGAAAAATTTCCGAAGTGTCGATGTTTTATTGGTATATGTCCTAATATTGCACATATATGGAATATGGAGATGTACACCAACGGAACGTTCGATCAAGTGATGCTTTCAATTTTGAGCGGCCCTAACTTTTGTAGTTTTGCGGGTTTGGATCAAGATCTAGGATTGTAATTATATGCTGTCCTTTGTTTGTGATTCTCAGGCATATGGAAGCTCATGGAGGAGCGTTTCCAAGCTTGAGTGCTGTACTTAAGGAAACGGGGGGCGGTAGGATTGCTGTTAAAGGCATTCTTAGCGACGTAGAAAGTCGATTACAGGCTAGTAAACTGACATCCTCGGAGGAGAACCTTGTTGTTGACCCTGCGGGTGCGCTCCATGAAACCTCATCAGGAACATCTAGTGAAGACAGTGAAGAGGATGAGTTTGATACGGAAGGCGTTATTAGCGAAGAAATTGTAGATGAGTCGGGAGGGATTTCAGAAACTGAGAGGAAGAGTGTCACGTTTACCAATGGGCAAATGATTGGTTCAAGCCAAGGAGAGATAGAGACTCATAGTGGACTGTGGTCCCGGCTACGAAAGCTTGGGTCGAAACAGGAGCGGCGCTCTCAGAAAGCATCATCTGATGCTTCTAGCAATGGAGAGCAGACAAGGCAAGATGTTACAACAGAATCTGTGGCGCTTAGCTTTAGTGATGTAGCAGATCTTGACATCAAAAAGAAGCCTCAGAACGGAGGCTCAAATGGACAGGAGCTTCTGGACCCGAAACTGGAAGGAAGGCATGGTCTCTTCATTCGGTACCTATCGCCTCAGGCCACTCCAGCTGATTTGAAGGAAGCATTCGGTGATTGTGGTGAAATTATGAGGGCTCAAGCTATCAAGCCAAGAGTACATCAGAAATTTACATACGGTTTTGTTGACTTCAAGGTATGCGGTCATTTGCTAAACACTTGAAAATTCATGCAGTGCGCTCCCTATATCTGGTCCTTTTATGTCTAGAGCCTCGTGAATTGTAGCACTGTCATCCTATCAAAATGCAGCACATATCATAGTTGAGAAGATGCAGTCGCATTTTACTCATTTACTATGCCCTGACCTCCTTAATCTGATTGTTTGGGATCCCGAAATATGACTATGACATAGTTTGAATTAGTGACAAGTGTGCTACAGCGAATGACAGTATCGCAAGTGTGCAGGATATTCCAGAATGTCATTTTGGAGAAGATCATAGTGAAGAGGTACACCATGATCTTCATTATGATCATTGCATTGCATGCTGACAGCTGTTTTCCTGTTTTGGGTTTGTTTGTTTGTTTGTTTCACAGACTTCGGAGGCTCTTCAGAAGGCACTAGAAAAAGATAAAGTCTATATTAAAGGAGTACGCGTACGCAAAGAACCGAGCTCTAGTACTCCGAAGACTCCGGATAGAAATGGGAATTTCAACCCTTTGACAGTAGATTATTCATCCTCTCGGGTTGGTTCAGAGGATAATGTTGGGAGTTTCCTAGGTCCAGCTAAAGCCAAAGGAAAAGGTACAGGCTATTCAATTGCTGTAGAGAGCGTGCCTTTACACATCCCTTTAACAGTAGTTAAGAGAGCTTTATCAAAGTATGGTGAAATCGCGCTATCTAGTAGGAAACGGGTGGGACAAGGAGACTATACTGCCCACGTGGAGTTCAAGGTAACACCTCTTGCGGTTTTCATAGAAGTTCACCTAGGAAGAGATGCAGTGTTGTCTTTGAGGTTCACAATCTTTCTTCACCACATGTACTGATGCTTTTGCTTTTCAGGGAGACGATGCGCGTAAGAGAGCTTTATCTGCGAAGACGGTACAGCTGAGTGGAATGCAGTATACAATCTTGAGGGTGGATCCTGTAAAGACTTCAGTGGTTCGGGTGAGCAACGTAGGTGCTGAAATGAATGCTGAACAAATTCAAGTGTCGTGCGAGCAGATTGGGCGGGTTGACAAAGTTGTTACACGATGTGATGGTATAGTCGACGTTTATTTTCATTCAACAGAGTTGGAGAATATGCCCAGAATTATGAACAGGTGAGCGTTACCTGCACTTAACCCTGGAAGGACCGAAAGCCTAAATTCGGCATCATGTTTTTTACAGCAGTTTTTGAGTATGTCAGGAAGAGGCTTTCATATTTCTTGACTGATGCGTATACTTATTTCTTGACCGATGCATGCAGTATTCTTTATTGATTCAGGTGGTTTCAAATTTCCGCCTTAGCTGAATTATATTTTTGACAGTCTGATCAATCGAATTGGCCATTTTCAAACCATGAATCCTAGTTCCTTAGAAACCTGTCACCTTTAAGGTTTGGGAGATATGAAGAGTTGCTAGTCTCAGGGTTGCATCTCATTTCTGGTTGAGTTTACATGGTGAAGTAATGCTTTGGTAATTAATTTTCCTACCTCGGTTTGCAACAGACTCAACGAGGTTAATGTTGAAGGGCAAATTTGGCAAGCACAGCCGTCCTCTTGCATTGATCCCAGTTCGTTCCTGTCTTTAATGCGAACAAGGGATGGTCAAGAGTGGGTACAACAAGAAAGTGAGCGCATGCTTGGTAGAGTCGAAGGCGCTCTTAGACATTTAGTAGTTGACGTGGAAGATCTTCAAAATGTGGTTAAGATGAAGAGGGAGTACACAGCCTCCTAGTGTAGCAGGAAATTACCGATGGTCCTATCTGAAATTCAGACATTTAAAATCCTAGTGTTAGTTGGCAAGCATTTAGAGTCTGGCCATACCTCCTGAAGATGGGATGACTTTTGAAATATACAATAGGAGATCTAGTCAGATTTTAGGTCGAGAGCCAATTTTCTCGTAGGTTCTTATGATTGTTCACTGCGGTACTTAGTCTAGATTTTGAGGCAGCTGAATTGATGAGAATTGATAAGGCAACAGAAAAATTAGGACTTTTTGTTGTCTTTCCCCGAAGGACGTTGAAATGGATTGAACAATCTGAGAATTGATCACGGGTGGAGAAAATTTTCAACTTCATCTAGTTTGACTACAGAGCAATTTTCAGTATTTGCCACTAAGCTATAGCTTCACAAGTTTTCCAAAATTTCATGGAAGGTAACCACCTATGGAACCCAATATTTATATGTTACAAGTAATGCAAATTGCATTATAAGTAACATAGATTTCCATTCATACTCCAAACAGATTTGTACTCCACTGATTTGTTCTCTTACTAGGAGTGCACTCTTTGAGAAAAATTGTGGAAATTAGTACCTATACAATAATGTTTCTTCCTACACTAATTTGAAATAGTTTGACTTTGGTAAATTAGTGTCATAAGAACTAAAAGGATAAAGGAATAAAGTGGTAAAAATTTAGGTGTTGTGGGATTTACATGTTGAGGATGAAGTGCATTCAAGTATACTAAGAAAATGATTTATATGTGGAGTTATATGCAATGAATGAAATACATCCAATTTGTCTAGTCTTCAATGATATGATTAACTCATCACTTGATACTTTATGATTTTAGCATCACTTGATTGATACTTTATGATTTTAGAGCTTGTCTTCACTAATATGATTTGTTTGGTTATTTGATACTTCATGATTTCTATGTAAGATTTCTAAGTGATTTCTAAGCAATTTTTGTTCAATCATTTGTAATATGATTAGTTTGGTCACTAGATACTTCATGACTTTCATGTAAGTTTTTGAATCACGTCATGCTAAGATGGGAAGAAAAGAAAACTTTAGAAATAAGGATTTTTTGATTGAATTTTTGTCAAGCTAAAGTCTATCTTGCTTCAAAAGATGGAAAGAAAAAGAAACTTCAAAAATAAGAATTTTTTGATTGACTTTTATCAAGTCAAAATTTATCTTGCTTAAAAAGCTCTAAATTAATTTGCATTACCATTCCTACAACAACTATGTTCTCTTCAATACCAAATTCTCCCTTAATCAATTTCATATAGGACTAGATGCAAATCTAATGCATTACCAATCCACATAACTTTCATATAATATTCATTCTTCTTCAATACCAAATTCTCCCTAACATATTCAAAAACTAACATAAAAGGTTTAGATTTATAAGGGCCTTAGCCAAGGGAAACAACCACACTTGAGCCATTGGTTTAGCTCCACGAAGTTGGTAGCTCATAGTTGCAAGTAGATGCCATGAACTACCACCTAGCTTGGAGAGAAAAGAAATGCACATCATGACTACATTCAATTAGAGACCAATAAGTGGTGTCCTTTCATTGCTCAATCAATACTAGCAAATTTAGCTCTAAGGCTATTTATGAAGTGGGTTTTGTCAAATCACTCCTATTGTATTTGTTGCTTGAGTAGCCTTCCCCCATCCCATTTCTTCATGCCATCCTATCATCTTCCATTGGCATGACATACCAAGTGGAGGCACTCTTAAGTCATTGCAATTTTTGAAGGGACATGGCACCGGCTGGTTTAGATTGAACCTCCTTATATTTTATCATTTCCATCCCAACCAACTTCGAAGATCATAAAAATTCATTTCTTGTAGACATAACTTGATTCTACTTGCAAATGATTTCCATCCATCTTTTTAATTTTTGAAAAATAAATAAGCTGCCAAGCAACTTCTTTGTAGTATCCACAATACTGAATTAACTTGATACTAGGCAACTACTCAAGTGATATCCTACCATCCTTGGTATCAATTTGAGCAACTATCCAAGTGATACGTAGATAAATACCTAAGTTAAATCTATATATTTTGATAAAATAATCCATACCTTAAGTTAGGCTATTTGTTTATTTTTATTTATTTTTGTTTATTTGTTATAGCAAGATCTCTAGATTAGTGCGTCCTCTAGTCATATTTTTTATACCATAAAAAATCTCTCTACAGAGAGGAGTGTACAGCCTTTGTTTTGTGGCATTTAGACCTATGGTATGAAAGTTGTTGAATTTCAAAGTTTTTATGAATTGGAAAATTAGAAAATTACTTTTACCTTTATTTAGACTATGGCAACAACATAGGGTCACTAATGCATTATTGATATTAATAAGTATTAAAAATTACAAAAATTAGCCAATATCAATTTCTTTATTTGAATTTTTTTCTTCTTTTTCTTCAAAATGTGGTGACATTTACAATTTCAAGAAACAAAAACAACAAGATATAAAAATGACATATTGTGGTCTTAGGATTCTAGAATTTACACCACTTATCCTGCACCAAAATTCACAAGAAAAAATGACAAGCATATGGATGCTACTTTGATGACATTCACAAATATTGTGAGCTCATGTTTAGAACACATTTACTCATAATAAATAAGGAAAAGTAGAGTTTCCCTAGTAGTACATGTAATTGTACTTTGATATTCAACTACTTTCTTCAAAATTGAGGTCATCCTTGTAGTAAATTTCATAGGCATTGCAACTCCTAGAGTATTAACTTCTCCAACAACTTCTTTAAGTATTGATGGTGTTCTCTTGGGCTTATTGTTTGAAATGTGCAACTTCTTCAACTATCACTAATTTTCATGTGTATGATATGTAATTTGCTCCTATAGTGTCATCAAAATGGGGCCATCATACACTACAAGAAAATGGGGTAAAACGTGACTGCGAAAGAATGACTAACTATAAAATACAACTACAACGTGACTAGTGCTCCCTAATTGCATCAATGCCAAAGGATCTCTATCACTACAATCAACTGGCACTAATGGATGACATTGAGGCGGCAGTGAAGCTTCATCTGCGATTTTACACCCACAGTGTTAATGTCTTGATGATGTAGAGTTGATTCTGTTGTTCTGAACGGTATAGTCATTGTCTAGTCAATTTTGTGACTTTTTTGTGACTTGTGTTGATTCAAAAATGACTGATAAATGATTGGTAGTTGGTTTTCATGGTAGGTTGGGAAGTAATTCTTTCTGTACAAATAAAGAAAAAGAAATTCACCATAGTGTAAGTTGCTACTATTTTGATACCTTTTGAATGATTGTAGAATGACTGTTGCATCACTTAGACATAACTTTTTCTTGACTTGACTACAATGTGCCACTTGGAACTAGTTTAGCTATAATTTTTAGGATTCTTGAAGGTAGTACCTTCTCCATTTTTTCTTGTAGCTTTTTCAAGGTAGATTGGACAACAAAAGTGCATTAAAAAAGGATAAGCTGAACATGACCTATTTGAATAATTCTTTGTAAGAAGAATTTGCAAACTTGGCTAAATTATGGGGCATTCTAACTTTACAAGGATTCATCATTTACAATGCATAGAGTGGGATTTTGTCCTTTCCTCACATTCAAAAAGGGCGATGCTCTCGAAGTCCCCACTCCTTTTGCATCTGAAATAGTGCTCCATCCTCGGTCCCAAATTCTTGATTTCTTAAAGCTCTTCCAAATATGTTTGCAATTGCTTCCAACAATTTCAACATTCTTTCAATCACATTACAAGAAAGCACTGCATATGACTGAACTTCCAATGTAAAGGGCTTCACAATTGCTAATGGCCTCCAATAGTCCAATCACACTATGTTTGCACTTCTATTTATATAAGCAACGTCTATTGTTATCAAAGGTTTCAGCTCAGTTCCACATTCACTAAACCCTACTTGGGATTGATTTTGGTGGTTCTGCAAATGGAAAAAAATGACTTCTGAATGATATCAATGTCACTAAAGAATGACTAACATGCACTATATATAGTCACAAACAAGTCATTTCTTGGTGATAGAAGAGTTGACTTATTCTACTAACCAATGAATGCAATGAGTGTTGCAGCTATGTTTCCAAACATCTTCATGGCAATTTGTTCCAGTACTAAATGCATGAGTAGATTACAATTATCTCTATTACAAACAATACTATCTTCTATAAATTGATAGAGGATTAAGATTCTTCTATATGTTAAGAAAATGTTCAAAAAAAAATCTTTTTCAATCTTTTTCTCAAATTTGTATACAACTTTTGATTTGAGATTCAAAATCTAAAATAAATTTTTGAAGATGACAGTGAGATTGATTTTCCAAATTTTTTAATTCAAAGTTTATTGAGAAAGATCAATTTACTATGCCTAAATGAAGTTTGAAATATCACTTGCAACTCATTTCTTGCATTTTTCATATCCCACATCGTTTGTCTTGCCTACTATCCCCCACTTGTATAAAAGGCTTATCATTTCTCCTCCTTGTACTCAGGGTTGATGAATCTCTATGTCTGCCCCAAAATAGTGTCCGTTTTCCAGACGTCCGGACGCCAGCAGACGCAGCGTCCCTCCCGCCGTCGGAAGGCAGACGGGCGGGGCGGCTTAGAAAACCCGTTTTGGGTTTTTTGTTTTGATTGTTTTTACCAATGAGAGATTGAGAGTGAAGTTATTTAGATTTAGATTTTTCTTATATTGCAATTGCGATTCAATAGAGTTGTATATCACTATTTATGTAAAAGCTAAAATATGAAATATATTTTTAATTTTTTTTGTTGAATTTCATTCTGATTTAGAAACAAAATCACTTTAAAATCTAGCGAGATGTATATCATCAATAAACAAACAATTTTATAATAAAATGATTGAAGAAACCATTGTCATTTGTCAACATGAGCTCCATATATCATGAGCAACTAAACAATCAAACATCTAAATTCACATCTCCACAATTTCTATGGACGCCAATCCACATCTCCTTTAACCTCAGCCCCACTACTCTCTCCTACAGCTCTCCGTTCAAAATCTTCATTATCGGAATCATCTTCATTGTCGGAGTCATCTTCATTGTTGGAATCAAGTATCGTTGTCTCCTTCAAGTCTTCTCTCGAAGTAGGTTTACTCCCTTCTTTCGAATTTAATTTTTCTTTTTTTACTTTGACAGAAAGATTAAAGGCTTTTTGAATAGGAACCTTTCTTTTCTTTCTATTTGACAAAGTAACAACATTTTTATCAAGAGGGGTCCTATTCTTCACTGGAGAGATAACAAAAGGTTGCATTTCTCTTTTCGCTTTTACCTTACTCGATTCTTGAACCATCAATCTCGATGTAGGGTCGACATGTCCATGAACGGTTATCTCCACTTTGGCTTTCTTTTGAAGTAATAGAGTGCCGTTTGTTGATTTGATGGATTCTTGCGCCATTCCTTTTGCTAAAATGCGAGCACGCAAAGATGCCAATGGCATCCGATCACTATCCGTATCACTTAGGCTTGTAGGTGATGACACTACTTTCCGTAGATTACCGCCTATAGAAATTTCTTTAAAAATGTTCATTAGGCATTTTCCATATCCAAAGCTCTGAGAATCATTCAATCATGTGCTAACAGACTTCAACGGTATTGGTGGAAGAGCACTAAATCTCGGTATTTCAAAAATTGACTTCATTGGCTCTTTTCCTTTATCACTCTTTACAATTGCCGAATTTGTGACTGCCATCCCAAGTGAATCATTATTTTTCTGTACCGCAATATTTGGTTCCCCCTCATCACCACTATTGTTGCCCACATCTTTTGGAACGTCCACCTCCATGACCGCATCTTCTCTTTTGTCATTTCCTTGCACTACATTTAATACTACAGATGGAGATTGAAAAATTAGAACTTCTTCATTTCTCCCATCATCACCAATAGCATTCTCATTGATTTTCACCTCTTTAGCAATAGCGTTTGCCTTTTCCGATAGAATGTTTTCGCTATTCAAGAATCCCATTTCATTACAATATGCAGTTAAAGAAGGTAGATTCTCCTGTACCCCTACATTGTCCTCGTCTTCATAAAAGGTATATGCATTGTTTGCATAGTCGGGAACGACATCCTTGCGGTTTAGATGATAATCATGCGTATCATTCATCAAATCGGGAAAGCCTTCCATAACGTTTTCATCTCCCCATGTTGCCGCACGATTGAAGTCATCCTCGCCATCTACAGTTGAAAGGGCCCTTTCCAAATCCTCGTCATCATCGTCATCATCGTCTTCTAACGTTGGCCTATCTGAATCCTCTGATTCCATCGGATCCACATTATCATTATACCATTTTTTTTCATCTTTTTCTTTCGATGCGTTTAATACTTTGGAATTAGTATACACATACACCAAATCCGCTGCTCTCTCCAGCTTCAATTTATTTCGAGATTTGTTGTAAACAAAAGAATAGTTGCTCCAATTCCGTTTACACGAAGATCATGACATCGGTTGAGCCAATATCCTCTTCGCTAATGGAGCTATAAACTTGCCACATGCACCTTCAAAATCCCACCAAGCATGTGCGGACAACATTTGATCTCCCGGATTCAACATATTGTGGAATGGAGGTTCCTTGTGTCGAAAAGCCACAAATTCCTTCACCACTGCTGCATATTCATCCGGTTTACATATTCTCTCCAAAACTTTCTTACATCTTGACATTGCATCTGCGTCATCCGCTAACTCTTCGTCATGAAGAAGGTATGGATTCAAAAGAGCTGCGGCTAATTGGAGATCGTTGTCTATCATTTTTCTTCGGGCATAAAAAGATTGTACCAATGGAATTGCAAGTTCTTTTAACAAACAAAATGGTGGACTTTGTAATCCGTTCACGTGCTTCTCTAACTTCCTCATGATATGCAACACCTTCCCCATGCATGGTGATTTTGAATCCAAATCGTGGAGTGCACATATGATTGGTTCAACCATCTCTACATAATTAATGGACCGGTTCCAAAAATGGTCATCAAGAACAATTTTCTTCACCGTTAAGGCCAAGTTTTTTGGTTGGACTTTGGCTCCACGTTTCTTCTTGAGAGTATGTACATACTCAACCCATTGCGGATTTACCACCGTTTGTTCCAATACTCCTCTCAATTTTGTCAAACGCTCCATCATGATAAATTTAGAGGCGAACCTTGTATCCCCAAGCATCAAGAGACCAAGATTTGGCGAATACTTTTGCAATAGAGTTAGCGGCATATGTCTCTTCCTGATAAATTTAGCTACAAGAACTCCTTTATCCAATTTGGAAGCAATCCATTTCTGTGCAGCCCAATCCTTCAACAATAAATTCAATGCATGTACCACGCACCTTTGGTAAAAAATATGAGGATATTTTACAGATATTACATCCCATATGGACGAATTCACGGGAGCATTATCCGTAGTTATTAACACGACGTTCTTGGACTTCACTTGTTCAATGAACTTTTCCAACACAGTTGCCAAGTACTCCGCATTTTTTTCACAACCACTTGTATCCACAGATCCAAGAAATTCTTCATCTACGGATGATACAAGCATGGCATTGATGAGAGGTCGATTAGTCACTGAGCTCCATCCATCAATGGACAATGTTGCTCGAAATTTTCGAATGCTATCTTCAGTCCGTGCATTGAACTGTGTCTGAATGTTGGTCTTTGCCTCATTCAACAATTTGTACTGAAGGTCGTGGTATGAGGGAGGAATATATGGCCTACCGAAAGCAGCCGTTTTCTTCACTGCTTCTTTAAAAGCTGGATTTTGAGCCACGGAAAATGGTATGTTCGTCGAATAAAAAAAATTTGTCCACACTGAATGTAATTTACATCTATGATCTTCAAACCCATTCACTAAGTTGCCTTGCCTCTGAGGCCTAGAACTTGATGCCCTTGGGGTTTCACGTTCACCAGAAGCTTCCGTACTCAAAGTCATTTCAGTTGTGGTACATACCATTGATACCAATTCTTTAAACGCTGGACAAGAGTCTTCATGGTCAAAATGCGACACAGCCTTTCTGGCCGAAAACTCTTGGACATCTGAAAGGCCAGGGTTGCCATCCACATTGTCCATTACAACGCGTTTTGGAAAAACTCCTTCGCAATGCCGAAATAAATCTTGAACTGCCATTGGTAACTGTAGACAAAGGCTCACCTCTTTATCACGTATACCTCCAGGCCCAGAATAGCCTAAGTGGCTGAACATACGGTTGAGCCTCCTTGACATGCTTGCTTTGCAAAGCCTACATTTTACTTTACCATCCTCTAGCACACTATACCAAGGAGAAAACCCCCCCGTCGGTTTAGCCACCATACTGACAAGTGTATGTTTTACCTCAATTCCAAAAGAAACCAATAGAATGTTTTAAATTTGAAACCCACAACGTGACAATGTATACAATATCAATGAAATTAGTCACACAAAGCTTTGAAAATCAAAGCCCCCCCGTCCACCGAACTATGCATTACCAAGCAAGAGACATAATAAATTGAAGCTCATAGCCCTTGGAAATCTTAGCATTTGATTTTTCGAGAGTGAATACAAAAGCTTCTCTTCTAACATTTATAGTCCCCTCCAGAAAATTAAAGGTTCATTTTTAGGGTTTACACTCAAAAACAAGCAATGGCCCGGACGAGGCTGAAGCGGACAGGAAGACGGGCGGACGAGTCGGACAGGCTAGACGGGTCGGACGGACGGTCGGACGGGACTATCTGCATTGTCCGCCTTCCGACGGCGTCCACCCAACTGTCCATTGGAGCATCCTATGAGGCCGATATTACTCAAAAAGAGCGGTAACATTTCCAAAAAAAAACAGCCTAATAATCACTGCTAAATGAGGATCAATGTAATTGATTTATCATTTTATTTAAAAAAAAAATGTAAACTCTAAACCCTATACCCTAATTACCCTAAACCTTTTCTTTTCTCCCCTAAATTGTTTTACGAATGAGGGGAATGTGGTTAAATTGAATATGTTTGGATTATTTACTGATATTATCCCTCTAAATAGGTTTTGAGAAGATCTGAAGATGGTGGGGATTTTTTTAAAGTTCATTAGAAAATAAAATGTTTTGCAGAAATAATCAATTCCTTTTTCATTGTAAGCAAATGAAATTTTAAAAAAAGGCCCCAATACATAATTAGAATAACAGTTTAATGAATTTCAACCTCATGATATTTAATGAAAGGTTGTGATTTCTCATTAAAAGTGCATCACGATCTTCAAATGAACATCGAGTCTTTCATATTTTTTAATGAAATTTTGATTAGATTTGAAAACAAAGAAAAAGAATCAATGTTTTAACTTTCAAATCATGTATGGCTATATTTTTCCTTAAAAACATAGAAAAATTTGTTACTTGAGTTGGTTGAGTAGAATACATTATACCCCTTTATATGATTACATGTGCTATATTTATTTTGAAGGGTAATTCCAATATTCTTATTTCAGATGTTTTTAAATATTAATTTTAAAAAAGAGGGTTCATTGTTTAAAGATCTAAAAAATTGACAAACATAATTTCTATTATAAATAGGAA
Source organism: Pseudoscleropodium purum (assembly GCA_963969395.1). NCBI lineage: Eukaryota > Viridiplantae > Streptophyta > Bryopsida > Hypnales > Brachytheciaceae > Pseudoscleropodium > Pseudoscleropodium purum. The sequence continues at coordinate 9,939,753 of OZ017797.1, forward strand.
TTGAATTTGGAATTCGAATTTTGAAATGATTCAAATGAACAAGATATTGATTATAAAATATTTCTTCGTTTGAGTTTTCAAAATGAATTCACGAAACAATTGCAAACTTTTGAACTTAGGTATATGGTATTGTTTTCGGTTTGTACTTTGTAGAGTATAATACTTCAATTTTAATCCTAAATAAATGAAAAAACTCTACATGAATGAAATGTTTCTATGTATTGCACAAAGATTTCTACCAATTACTATGATAATTAAATACATTGTTACATTTCATAAAATATTCTACATAGAAAGAAAAAATCATTTCAGTTTTCAATCATGATAAATGATGTCTTCTACTCTTTCTATTATATGTTCATTTTGTATTTTTGTATAATGTGTACATTGTACAATCTTTGAAAGCAGGGTAGTTCATTTTTGACTCTCATTGAAATAGAAAATATATTTGTGTTTGGATTTTGAAATCATTATGTATTCTACGGTCTTGCAAGAATGCATCTTGCTCCTTCGTTTGAATCCTTTTGATATTTTCTTTTTTTTCTTTTTCTTTCTCGTAGGGCTCTTGTTCTCTTGTTCTCTTCATTTGACCAGCCTATTTGGCTTGGCTCTTAGTTTTTGTTTTTTTAATGCAATGGTTTATGCATATGTTATAAAAGAAAATATTATTTATTTAAAATTAATATATTGATGAACAAACACATAAAGGCATTCAATGCTTTCACATTTAAAGTTATAAATCTATCATAAATCACTCTTGTAAATTTGAATGATTGAATCGAAAATTTGAAAATGTAATTACAAGAGCTTTCAATTCAATCAATTGCATAAATCATAAATGTTGAAATGCAACTCGTATGAGTTTAGCATCTATGAAGATTAATTCATGCCATCCACATGCAATTTTCCAATTTAATAAAATGCAATTGAGTACTTCAATTTCTTTCTTTCCAATTCTCCAAGTAACATTCACTTCATATCTTTCTCTATTTGTTTATTTATTTATTGGGAACAAATGGAGAAACCATCTTTGTCTATATTTGCACATGCACTCTTATTTGATTGATGAAGAATAGATTTATGAAATATATAATCATTGATTTGTTCATGTTGATTTATCTAATATATTTTATGTATGTATATATATATATATATATATATCATTAAAGGAGTTTGAAAGACAAGATTGACAGATTGTGTTCAAATGTTGTTGATTTTGAAATGATTTAGTACTATATCATTTATAAGAATTAGGGTTGACACGACGTCCAGACGCGGATGTTGTGTCCGCAGCGTCCGTTGACATTCGCGGTCTCGACGGACGCAGCGTTTGCCTGTCCTCCGTCCGCCCGATTACGGCCGTCCAATCAACGCGAGGACTGATCTGGGCGTCCGCCCCGCTCCGCCCATCCGCTTTCCGACGGCGGTCGGGACGCTGCGGACGCTAGCGTCCGTGCGTCCGGAAAACGGACGCTATTTTGGGACGGACGTTGAGATTCGTCAACACGGATAAGAATATTATAATAGTATTATGTTATAATATTCCTAAAACAATTGCAACAAATATTAAAATACATGCTAAGTTAGGTTTGTTAGCCTACCAATTGTTCATTAATAGACATAATTGAGTAGCCTCCTTAAATAAAACACTCAATATCTTATATCTTACAATCCAAATGGTGGATTTGTTTAAAATTTTTTCCACATCTTTTCCAATTAATTTACTACAAGATGCTACGGTTACATATGCCCAAAAGTATTTTTCTTCTAAGACTTGGTATTTGCACTACTAATGGTAGTTTTGAAGTGTTTTTAGTGAAAATAACTTTAGGGGTTAAACATCTATACCGTTAGATTTTGAAAAAAGAATAATTTGCTTCATTCGGGATAACCATAAGTCCATGCTCTTTTTCGATAGCCAAAACACACTTGCAAAGACTTGGACATTTAGCGATTTACTAAGTGATTACACGTCAACTAATTCAATTTAATAATAGAATTTTTATTCAACTACCTTCTTACAATTGCTTTATACACAATGCAACATGAATATTTGGGTACATATATTAAATGTCGCAATCCTTTCGTGAATTTTTGCACATTTTAGCTCATATCTTTGTACAAAAATATCATTTACCAAGAATTCATAAATTTGGTCATAAAAGAAGGCTACCTTTTTTAATTTCAAATTTTACATTGAATGAATGAAAAATTAATTGGACTATACAGTGCCATGAAGACCTCTGTTTATCATGCAAAATATGGACGTTGGAGCGCTTCAGGGTCAAACCGCCCCGTCCGCCCTCGTACCCGTCCGCCCCATCCGCCCAGACCCTCGTCCACCCAGACCCCGTCCGCCCCGATACTTGTCCGCCGTCGGCCCTGTCGGCCCCGTCGGCCCTGATACCCGTCCGCCCTGTCCACCTCGTCCGCCCCGTCCTCCATCCACCCTGGTCGTTTGATCTGGCGTCCGCCCTATCCGCCCCAATACCCGTCCGTCCGGTTACGGCCGATGCGTCCGCCCCCCCCGGACCGTCCGATCGAGCGGACGGTTTGGGGCCGTCCGGCCTTGCTTGTCCGATCGGGCGGACGCCAGATTTGTCCGCCCGTGGCCGTCCGATCAGGCAGACGGGGCTCTAGGGTTTCGGGGAGGCGGACAGCCAATCTGTTCGCCCCCCCCGGCCTGTCCAATCGGGCGAACGGGCCGTCTACCCTTATAAAAGGGGCGGTCGGGCCGTCCGCATTGTCACTTTTGCTTTGCCCCTTGTGAATGCAAGGTGGAGCGGAGAGCTTGGTGGTTCATCCTCCATTGGCTCCTTTCCGAGGTAAGGCAAGAGTGGTTTATTGGGGCTCCCTTGTTGCCAATTTTTTTAACATTTGTGCGTGGAATTCACATTGAAATTAGAAAATTTCATCTATATCAGTTTCATTTGTTACAATGACGAAGGGAAAGAAGAAGGTTGCGAAGCTTAAACATGGAGAGGGACCATCAAACTTGGAGGTAGCTCGCCAAAGTCCTTCGGAGGAATGCAAGAAATTCATAATCGAGCGCATCGTTCAATTTTATGAATCGGAAACAACATTGTCTTTAGACAAAAAGTACATCAGATATCAAGAGGAGTACATGTCTAAATTCAAGGTAGACATGACACAGATGTTGTTGGATGCATTGAATGTGGCGAAGTAGCATGACGAAATGCATAAAACGCACTTCACCAAATGTTTGGAGAACAAGGTTCATGACACTTTGTGGAATTCCAAAGTCATTTTGGTTAAATATGGCAAGGAATATCGATCCAATGATGCCCAGTTTGAAGAAGTGATTTTGAAAGCGGATTTGTTTAGGGGGCGATGTGCTTCATTTGCCAAAAGGCACAATCGAGTTGGTTCCATTCCTTGGTGGAAAAGCAATGATGGAGTTGCTGAAGCGAAAAGGACCAAATGGCACCTCATAGCACTTCCAGATATAGCACGCATGATTGCTGTTGATGATAGAACGATGAGAGGTGGATATGCAACGATTCGAAAGATTCGTATTGAAAGACGTCCAGGAATACTTCCTTATTGGGAGTTTGCGACAAAGAAATCCATTCACCACCAAACTCGACTCGATCTTGCAAAGTTAGAACATCAAAACGAATCAATGGCTGTATGAATTCCACACACGGGTGTGATACGGTTTGCTGCGGTGCACGGAACGACGTGTGAAGGTTATGCGTATTGGTGGAATGGTGGAACTCTTCGACAAATGTTGAATATGGATAAGGACTTTCCAAACAACATTCAAATCCGTTTGATGTATACAAATTCAACCGAAGAGGAGGTTGTAAAAGCTCACCGTTTAGGGCGATATCGGAAGAAACGCATGGAGCTGACATGGGCCTTTATACATATAATGTATGCAGTGCATCTTGCTGGACATTTGCACAATGATCTTTCTCCGGACAACATCTTGTTGCATTTTCTAGAGGATGAGTCACGTATGTACATTGGAGTTTGCGATTGGGGTATGACCACCTTAGCTTCTCAGCCAATGAAGTCTTTGTACACATTCACATCAGCAGATGAGATGAAACAGACTTAGCAAAGGAGATGGTGGGTGGATCCACGTATTGCATATTTGCATAAAGCAGGTGCAGATGTGGAAGTCATTCCGATGTATTCACGTAAGTCGGAAGAGTATGCCATTTGAAAAATTGCTCGGCGGATGAATGGAAACAACATGTCAGAGGCGTATTTCAACTTGCTACTTAAAACACCTAGTGCGACACAATTTGCCTTTCATGACTTTGCAAAAGTGTTTTATGCTTACTTGAAGCGCATTTCTTCGAAGACTGACGATGAAAATACTAGTTTGACCCATGTGATTACGCGATTTTGTAATACATATCGTTGGCCGATGCCAGATGAACATTTCCGCCATTTATATTAGATTGGTAGTACAGAAGTAGTAGTTGAATAGGTTATATAGGCATTAAAAATTAGTTTAGAAATATAGAGTTGGAATGAAAAAAATTATATGTGCAATTAGCCAAATGTGCACAATGTATGGTATTCTATATTAAATTCAATATATTTTGCCCATATTGATTATGTTTGTATTTATGTTGATCTCGATTTTTTAAATAGTATATATATATATATTTGAAGTCACAAATTTTTTTAGTTTGCCTTCTGAAAATGAATTGGAATTTTTTCATAGTTTCAAGACTATCATGGACTCATGGTCAAACTTTATAATCTTTCAACTTATAAGAGACATTGTTTTAATGACAAATCGCGAACCATTGCACTTCATTTAACATTTAATTGTTTAAAGATTAAGGGAGTGACCGCGGGGCAGTTTGGGTAGGGCAGTCGGGGGAAATAGGGCCGTCAAAGCGGACGGGGCGGACGGGGCAGACGGGGTGACAGGCGGACGGGGCGGTCCCGGCGGACGCTGCATCCGCGGGGACCGCGAATGTTAGCAGACGCTGCGGACATAGCGTTCGCGTCCGCATCCAGACGTCATATCAACCCTGATTGTACTCATATTAAGTGGCTTTGGAAGCCATGCAATATTTTATAAAAAAATGATGTATTTTATATGGAATATTGTATATGATGTATGGTGCAAATTGTGTATGGTGTAATCTATATAATGTATTCTATATAATGTATAATGTATAGCTATAACTTGAAAATGACTGAAGAATGATTGTTGATGTGGATGTCCATGTTGGTTTTTTCATGGGTTTATCATAACTTCAAAATGACAAGAGAATGATTTGAAATTGTTGATGTGGATGTCCACATCAAATTTTTTTTGGGTCTATCATAACTTCAAAATCACAAGAAAATGACTAAAAAATGACTGCTCACATGGATGTTTAAGTCATGACAAAGAAAAAAAATTGCTTGAAAGATTTCCTAATTAGTGTTAAGTTTCTTTAACTTTTTTTTTATACACTCACCTAAAGTCTTTTTCATCCAAACAGCCATCCAAGAGTCCTTTGGATGATGATAATAAACCTACAGTCATTTATATAAATGATTGAATTTAAATGATTGTAAGGGCCCCAATGACCCAATCTCACTACAATCGTGAGTGTCTGGAATGATTGCTATGCAGTCATTTATTGCAGTCACATTTTACCCCATTTTCTTATAGTGATATCTTTTGGTTAGGCTCAATTCTAAACGAAAGTGTAATAATAGCCTCAAATCCAAGATAAAGAAGGAAGTTCATTCCAGTTAAACTTGCGGTAACATTCCTTGTGTTTTCCCATTGGTTGCGGTGATTTTTAGTGGAGGCCTTACTACTCCGCCAAACTTGTTTTCCATTCCAAATGGAGGGGATTCTTTCAGTATGTATTGGTTGAGGATGAATCCAAAGTATAGGCTCAAATATCTTAGAGGAGGTGAATAGATGTTGAGGTGACATTGGCACACTAGATTGTAAGCAAAAGCTAGTTTCTTCAAGCTCTATGATTTTAGCACGACTAAGGTTGGTATCTGTGAGAACAAGCCAAACTTTAGGGATCTCAAGTCGGATAAGAACATGGGAACATTTAGGTCCCATGACACATCATACAATTTGGTTAGCACAAAACTAAAATCCTTGGTTTGAATAGTTGTACCTTTATATTCATGCTTTTGCCCTTTGTAAGTAGAGGCAGCAGTGGGTTTACCATGCCTAACAATCAATAGCTTGCATTTGACTTGTGTATAATTTTGAATGGCGTGATATTGTTTCCTTGACTTGTGTAAAATTCTTGCTATATACCATTTTAATGTATCGCAATCCATTTCTACCACCGATTGAGAATGGAATATAACCATGTTAAACTCTTGAACAACAGTCCCAAGTTGTACTCTAGCAATGGCTGATCTAGTTTGAACCCGAAGATGAGAGAAGTTCACTTTATCAGGACGATGAGAATCACCTTGAGAACCAATTCGAAGATCCGATTTTCTTTTGCTAGATCCAAATACCTCTTCTCCCTCCAAGTGTGGAATTCGAGTGCAAATGTCTTTTGCTCCAAGTATCTCACTAAGTGTGTTTGCAATTTTCTTTCCATCTCCAAATGCCATAGCTCTCTTCAATTTCAAATCTTCTTTAGAAGGGCCTTTTCCAAAAAGGCTCCCACAAAGATAAGCTCTATAGTTGGTCATCTAAATAAAGGCTTGAACCTAGTCATCGCATGTGGCAATGAACAAGTTAGACCCGCGTTTGCCAAAAGCTTGCATCCATTTGTTGTGCACTATTTCTGCCAAGTTACACGTTGGAACGTCTACTAGTTCCTCTACTATAAATTTTTGCAAAAATGATCAATGAAGTCATTGTTCAAATGGTTTATTATTTAGAATAAGAAATAAAGAAAAATGAAAGTAGAGAAAAAGTCATACTGTTTCTATGAATCCACCCTATTGACAATATCGAAAATGCCAAAATGCGAGCCAATTCTTGAGTTCATGAATTGTTGATTCTAATGTAGCTCTAAAAGAGTACCACTAAGCTCTAATTTCTAGATACATCTTGTCTGCCTCGGACATTGATGTTGCATCCTTGTATTGCTTGCAGAGTCCGATATGTTGGTGTTGGAACTCTTTGGCAATTGGCTTCTCTGTATGCTTGTGCATACTTATTGTTCAATAAAATAAGCAGGTCCTTTCACGATTCACCATTGGAACGGATGGATCCCCTGACCTATACACAATACAAACTGCATTAAAATTGGCTTGAGCACTATTACACATAAATCCCTTGAAGGTTGGATTTGATCTTCTATTTTGTACCATAACCTTATTCAAGCAACACCAAAAAATGATTTGGCTTTCGGTGCCCTTAGTTTGCATATCACAAATGGCGATGGTCATGACTTTGCAATAAGTAGAGTCATAAACATGACAAGCAATAGTTGTTTATAATTTCATCCTCTTTACATGATCAAACATGATAAAGCAATTCTTGAGGTCACCACATGATTGCATTCGTTATACAAGATCAACTCCACTACCAGGTCCATCTACAAGTATTTTGAACAAATAGACCTTTTCTTATCCTTGTCTAGGAAACATATTATCGTGAATATATTCCATTTTGGCACGTCCTTTCATGTCAACCATTCGATCAATTTCGCCACTACCCTTGTTGTTGCTCTGAAAAGAAGATATCATATTGCATACATTTAGTGAACTAAAGAGCTAGAATTTATCCATAATATTCTCTAACGCATCGCCATGGAGCATCTCTTTTGGTCTTGTTTCATTATGAATAAGAAATGTATCCAGGGTTGTCATAACGGACAACATATTACTATTCACAGACGAATCAGACCGATTAGGGTTGACCGGCCGCCAACTTTGGAGCCTTGTAACTTTTGAAAAAAGTACCCAAATTGGGCATATGATATGTTTTTCGGCATATACAGTTTTTGTAGATGCCGAAAAACATATCATATGCCCAATTTGGGTACTTTTTGCAAAAGTTATAAGGCTCCAAAGTTGACAGCCGGTCAGCCCTAATCGGTCCGATTCGTCTGTGAACAGTAATATGCTGTCCGTTATGACAACCCTAAATGTATCAAAGAACTCCTTGCTTGCCGCCATGATGATAGTGGAAGTTTTGGCAATTGGAGTTCTAGCCACTTCATGAGTGATCAATCCAATGATTGCTTCAAGAGACTCTCTACATTGGCCATCAACAATCGAATGCAAATGGACACCCAAATGAATGCATGCACATGACAAATATCCACTTTTAAGTATGTAATATATTTTTGAGTTACATAGATTGAGGCAAGTAGAAGATTATCTATAAACTTTATAGAGCATAGTAGAATCTCGTAGAGGAATTTGACCTAGGCTAAAAGAATGTTTAGTAGTCTCAATCCACTCAGTTTTGTTATTTTTCGAAGCTCACATGTGATAGTCACATCTCGGATTCTCACAAATCAAGTGCCCAATACAAAGCAACTTTCTAAATTTTAAACCTAGGTTATTATGAATGTTAGACGTCATGTTGTAAGACCATGACTGACCATCATGCCGCTTATCCATGCCTTCCATACCTCTAGCCTCACATATAGATTCATGATATGGCGGCAACTCGAAGATAACGTTCCCATCAAAATGAGGCCGGAGAAATTGGACCTTCTTATATTCAATGGAATCAAATTCAATTTGGGCAAGTTCATTCCGTGATTCAAGCATAGAAGACAATTTGTAAAGGCATTGTAATACACTTAGAGAATCATAATGATTGGGAGGGAGAGGAAGATGAGAAAATCCAGACAATGCAAGACTACTAAGGATAGTGCAGAAGATAGTAGAAATAAATGAATTCAGTGTAGATGGCAAAGCAGCATTTGAAGAGAAAGGTTGACAAGCTTTAATTGGAGTCTCACCTTCCGAATCATTAAATAACTCTATGACTGGTTCAAGAGACTTGCATTTGATATTGTTCACAGTGAACAAAATATCATTTTTGGAACATCCACTATCTAAAGATTCTATTTTTACTGGTCATAATAATGGGTGTTCAACATTGAATTGATTAGAAACAGGTGTTTGTATTTGAGTCAAAATTGGCAAGAATTTAGACAAGAGACTGTAAACTTTATAGCGTCCTGTTGGAAGAAGGCAATAGAATCCTTCTTGATCGCTACATCTTGCCTATAAGATAGTTTCTTTAACAACACCATAATCACCTTGAATTTCTTCTTCTACAATGATTGAAGAAGGGAAGAATCCAAAGCAGACATGAAGGAAATGGGTAGGTACATGTACATAACCTTCACTCTCTAAGGGTAAAACAAATGGGACCTCATGACCTCTAGCAACAATACTAGCTACAGTGGAGCATTAAAGAAATGAGTGAGCAAGCAATAACACTAAAAAGGAAGAAGAAGTGAGTAATTATATTTGAAAGTACAAAGGTTGTGAATATAAAGAAGGGTCATTTCGAATGAATGAATTGAAATTTGAATTTGGATTGATAATATGAAGGCTTGTTATTATGTATCATATAAAGATTTGATACAAAGGAAGGTATATGAAGAATATTTGAAATGGAAGTAGGAAAGGCAACGTACTGTATGGCATTAATTGGAAAAGGACATATTGACCTTTATGAGACCATAATAGTAATGCATGAACAGGCACTAATAGGAGATGGTGATTCACCACATGCTTGAAATTATAATTTCATATTTGGAGACTGCTTACGAATCTTGTATTTGATTATGTTATCAATAGCAAACCACGTAAACCGTAAGTTAGTAATGAAATAGAATTTAAATCGTATAGAGAAGAGTCTCTAAAGTCTTCTAGAATATAAGAGCTTACAAAGTAGAATGAAGTAGTATGTAGAAATGCATGTTCCAAAGAGTGTTCGTGATGTAGTTTTAAAGACATTGATATTGTAATGCATTGTTAGTTGATTATTTCAAATACATGAAAACTTATTTCCTCCATTGTTAGCATTGGATACTCCAAGTGAGGGTAGAAGAAATAGAAGGAGGAAAAATAGCTTTTGTTATTCGAGTAGAAGGCAATTGTCAAGGGCTAAAATGATTAAATGGTTGCCTTGAATCACTGTAGTTGATTTGTTTAATACAACGAGGAATTTAACATATGAAGGTATTGTTTCATGTGAAGCAAGTAAGGAGGATATCATAGAGGCCGAATCCATTTCATGTGAAGCTCAACTAGGTATTGCCTCTAATTCTTGTGATTGGGATCAATACATTAACGAAGAAGAAGAAGAGGAAGAAGAGAAAGAAGATGAAGAAGAAAAGCAAGAACAACAAGAACAACAAGCACTACTAGCATCGGATTTGGAGGCAGATCTTAGAAGTACAAAGGAAATGGTAAAGAAATAACTATCCTAAGTGCCATTACCTTTATATGTATATGAAATTATTTCTTAGATGCAGATTTAGCAACTTTGCATTATCTTTTGCGCATCGGAAGCCTGATTTCAACGATGTATAGGATGTAAAAAACGGATACATATTGAGTCTTTTACGGCCTAAAAACTAAAATAGCATCTTGAAATCTTTCCTGAAATCTTCCAACTTCGAAGAATTTTAGTCAAAATCTAACACTTTTATTTTTAGCAATTTTTGCCAATTTTTGTAAAATTACTGAAATGTTCAAAAATCTTGAAAAAAATTGAAGTGAATTTGACCCATAGAATATATAGGTATAAATTTTTTTGGCTTAAAATCTTCAAAATTGAAGAAGTTATTTAGAAGAAACCTTTGAGGTATATCTATCAACCTCTTCCTTTTTTTCTTATTTTTGGGAGACTAGTTTCAACCTAATCCTTGAGTTGCCTCCGAAGGTGTGAAGGCAACATTCCAACGAGGAGGAAGAAAAAGAATCAATGGAGGAAGGGAAAGCTACTATCATAGAGGAGGAGGAGGCTGCAGTGCAGTTTGAGCGACAAAGAAGGCATGAAAAAACACTAAATAAAGCAAACGACGAGACAGTAACTACGCGGAATGAAGCAAATTTAGGTGCGTTGCTCGATTTTGGATTGCCTTCTTAGACCCTAGATGTTAACGGCTATGCTTTGTAAGCTTTAGTCTGCTTTCATGTTAGATTACAATTTGCTGAAATACCTTTATTTTTTTGGACTTTACAATGGGCGGCTGTTAACAGCCACGCTTTTTTCAGATTTCAATTTAAGGTTTCCAGTACTAGAATACTCTAGCCATGAATGGCTACACTTTTGGAATGCAAATTTGTTTCCTTGATATCTTTGAGTAGTTCACTCTTGAAATTTGTAGGCCTTCCTAGACCCTCAGCCATTAACGACCACATTTTTGAAGGCTTAAATGTGTTCCTCCGTTTTCTCAAAAATTAGTTCACTACTGAAATTTTCAGCCTTCTTAGACCCCCCCAGCCATTAACGGCTATGCTTTTAGAGGCTCAAATGAGTTTCTGCGTTTTCTCAAAAACTAGTTTGCTGCTGATATTTTCAACCCTCCTAGACCCCCAGTCGTTAACAGCCACACTTTTGGAGGTTCAAATGAGTTTCTGTGTTTTCTCAAAAACTAATTCACTGTTGAAATTTTCAACCCTCCTAGACCCTTAGTCATTAACAGCCACGGTTTGGGAGGTTCAAATGTGCTTTATTACATGGCTAAAATTTGTCTAATGCTCAAATTTTTAGTACCTTCTTACACCCTAGCTGTTAACAGCTACACTTTTAGAGACTCAAATTTGCTTCACTAAATGCTACATATTTGTGATTTGTCTAATGCTAAAATTTTAGAGCCTTACTATACCCTAGCCATTAACAACCATGCTTTTAGACATTTAAATTTGTTTTCATGTTTTGGCTGAAATTGCTCTAATGTTGAAATTTTTCAACCCTTCTATACCCCAGCCATTAATGGCCATGCTTTTACAGACTTAGAGACACTTTCCTATTTTGGCAGAAATTTTTTTAATGCTAAAAATTTTCAACCCTTCTAAACCCCAGCCATTAACGGCTGAGGTATTCAATTACATATTCTACAATGCATATAAGAAGCTACAACTTCTTCTAATCTTCATTTTCATGTCATTTCAGAGATGTTGACTTCAGAAGATCCACAAACACAAGGATTAGGTGCTTTATTTCAATCTCTTTCTGAAGATCAGTTGGAGATAGAATTGCATTGCTTATGAAGGAGACTGTCAATATTTTTTCTCATCTTAAGTGGTTGAGGTATCAACCACGGGCAAAATCGAAAATCAATATTCTTTTGTGGCGTATGATTTCTTTGCTAGTTGTAAGAGCTTTTTTGAAGAATGATGTTATGAATCTAGCTACATACTTTATTACTTGTGGTTATATGGAGGGGAATGGAGTTTTTTATGTAGCTTTGGAGAACAATGAAGGGAAGACAGTTGACGTCACGGATGATATTGTGAAATCGTAAAGTGACAATTGGTTGCGGGCTAATGCTGCATTTGAAAAAAAATTGCAAAATGATGAAGATCTCAAAGTATTTTGGCAACATGTTCATGGTGTTGCATGGCAACTACTGTTTACAAGTATGGTTGCCTATTATCAACTGTGATCATGCCAATGACTTTACATGGCATTATGCTGTTGAAAGTATTGTTTTGGAGGTCAAAGGCGACATTGCAACTATGTTGGTAGCATTGCATGAAGTCAATTGGTAATCTCTTATATTTCTTTATCAAATTTGATTTCATTTGACTACTTAGTCTTTCAAACTTGTTTGGTTTGAACCATTGTAATTCTTAATATTCTACCTTCTTATTGGTTTGATGTTCACTTCACACATTTTAACACAACGAATTTTGTTTTGATAGGAGAAACCAGAAATTCTATGTTTCTATCAATTTTGTTCACAAGCTTTATTGCATCCAAAATATTACTGGGCAGCTACTCTCATATTTTGAAAACCTTGTCTCTAAAGAGGATTTTATTGTAGCTAAAGCCAAGTAGAAGTCAAAATAGAAGACTTGGTTCACTTTTACTATTGAGTCTCTAAATAGAGTATTATATTAGATTCATTTTTAATATTTTCTTTACTATTTTGTATTTGAATTCAATCTTTAAATCTTTATTTTGTTTATTTTAGTTAATATTAGGTTGCTCTAATATACATAACATTTGTCATCATATGTAATTTTTCTTATTCTCATATATTATTTTTTTATGCAGTAAAAATTGGGAGATGCTGCTATTATTGCTTAAAGGAAATTTTATAAGAAGTATCCTAATTCAACAAATTGGACTCTAGCGATAGTTCATAAATGGATTTTCAAAGTTGTTAAGAAGATAAAGGTAGCTTCTCATTTAGAATTGAAGAAGCAACTCCCCATTGCAGATCCAAAGCACACAATAGCATTCTTAGAGCAAGTGAAGTATCACTATGAAACTCATAATGACAATCCGGAGATGACTCAAGAAAAATTGTAGATGTTGGCAACTTTAGCAATAGACACTTCTATGAAGGTCAAGTGGTTAGAGAGATGGAATAAGTCTTCCTTTCTTCGTGAGGCTCTCAAATTTCCTACGGAAAAATTCAACAACATTGACTTCCTTGAATGGCTTCATAAAGCTACATGGTGGGCTTAGGTCAATACTTCTCTTTCCTTCTTATTCTTTTACTATTATTTCTTCGAACTTCTTCATTCAATTGTTACATTCTTCTAATTGAAATTTTATATGTGGCAATTGGGTATTGAGATAAAAAAGTTTTTTGATGCTACAATGGTTGATCTTGGGGTGTCTATTAACTATCTTCCAGATGGTATGGATCTTCTGCCCACTATTTTTTATTATATGGAGACAATGCGCATATTGTTGTAGGATACTGCCTTTTTTTATGAATTTGCTATGGATAGAAGAATCCAGAAGAATCATAAGATTGATAAGCAACTCAATTTCAAATCAGCTATGCAAAGGGTTTTGTATAGGTACTTCAAATATGTCATTTTCCCTACCAAAGTCATTTCCAAATCTCCCACTTTCTTTGCAAATTATTTGGACAAAAAAAGTGAAAAATGCATGTTCATTGAGAAGATTATGAAGTCTTGGAGTCCCATACATTTAGAAAAGTGTGAATGGTATTTGGATTGTCTCCTTAAAAGACCTCCTACTTTTAACATTGTGCTTCGAGATTCTATTGAACTTGCTCTCAAAGGTACAGTTATAGATGTTCCTAAAACAATGAACAAAGATGCAACCAAGAAGCCCAAGAAGCCCAAGACAAAGACAAAGAAATTAGTGGTTCATGTTGATGATTCTGATAAAAATGTTCCAATTCAAGACACTCTCAAGAACCTTGTTGTTACTGAGGCATCTTCTTCAAATGTTGAGGTAGTACCTCCTCTTTCAAAGCAGGAAAAGACAATTTCTATTTCCGTAGTTTTGGTGCTAATTTCCTCTTCTATCTTTGAGCTAACTCCCAAGTTTAAAAATATGATGAATACTTTGGCTCCTTTGTCTACAAATCATACATCTTTGGATTTAATTTTAAATGATTCATTTGTTAGAATTGTCGAGGAGAAGAAGAAAAATTGTACATTTGGAGCACCATATGATGACATTGTGACTTTTCTATCAAAGGTGAGTTCATTTGTATTATTGGGTTTCTTTTTAATTCATACTTTCTTGTTATGAAACTTTACATGTTTTATATAATCCATGTCTTTTAATTCTTAATGTTTTGTGGCTTTCAAACCTTCAATCATTAATCGAGATGAACTTTTTAAAATTTCTTTTTGTAGGTTGCTGAAGGCAGAGAGTTCTTCTTTGATGGCAAACTACAAAACAGACCTATTGTGGATCTTATTATTGTAGAATATCCAAATGGTCTTCCAGTTCTAAGGGTCTCAGATCCACCATCTCTTATTCCATCTTAGAATGCCAACATTCCAAGTTTTTTGACTATAATGATGGCATTTTCACTTACCTATCTTTATGATGATGGAGCATTCTTTTTATTTTATCCTAACACTTCTATAGTGAAGAGAGAAGTAGCAGGATTCTTCAAGAACTACAAGTTGAAGATCAAGGATGAGTGAACCATCATTAACTGCTTACATTTGGCAAATCCTATGAACTCATCTAAAAATGTAAGTAGCAATTTTAAATTTTCATTTCTAGCTTTGATTCATCTTTTATTGCATTTCTTTTGATTTTATGTGCACTTTCTCATTTGATTTTGATTTCCAGACTTTGAAGTTTAAGGCTTTATTGCTAGTTCGATCATTTGCCTCCCCTATTGCAAGACAACCTCAGGAGCTTGTTATTACTGTTGATCCTTCCATTACCAAAGTTGATTTAAATATAGACAACGTTCTCTTTAACTCCATTACTATGACAACCCAATTATGTAGAAAAGGAGATGGCAAGCCATAAAGGGATGCTAAGGAGAAGTCAGAGGTTTTAATGAAGCTTTTTGTTCATAGCTTGAATCTTGTAGGTGACATTGTGGCAAACATGACTGCCTCTATAGGTATTATTAACTACAATTTTGAATTACGTTTTTTTCTATTTTCTATTTGATCGTTGTATCTACACTTCAATTTTGATGTCTTTATAATGTTGTATTATGTTTCATGCAGGTTCTTCTATTAAAGCAATTCATTCTTCTAATCGCCATATTTTAGCATTAGAAAGTAATGCCAAACTCTTTGAAGAGGTACTAAAGCCTCTTCAAACACCTATAAGCGTCTCCAAGACTCTTGATTCTACTTCACATGATGGTATGGAGATTGATGATGACTCTCTAATTGAAAACGTCGCACTACTTGGCTTATGTAAATAAATTTTGTTTTTGTTTTTCAACAACTTTAGTTATAAATTCAAAACTTTGTATTTTAATTTGCTACTACATATTCTAATATATGGTTTGTTGTTTGTAGTTGGATGAATCCATTACCAAGGCAACCCTTGCCTTTTTATCAGCATACTGGATTTCTTAGAAGTCTTTCTCTTAATCCCCGTGGCCTCTATGTTTATGCTGAAGATTTAGCATTAACTTATGCTAATGTTTCATCTAATTCATCTCCATGTTCTCTATCACCTCATAGATCTTATGATCCTAGAGTATGTTCTTATTTTGAACTTAGTGCATCTGAGTCAAACGATATTTAAGTTTATTTTTATGATTTAGTATTTGATTTCTATTGTGTTGTTTTTTAAATTGAATTTGTCTATGTGTGATGTGGCAACAATTCTATTCAATGGCCTAAAACTTAAATCTATACCCAAATAAAATACTAAACCATAAGTCTTAAATCATATTCTAACATTGAGTTTTAGAAAATTCTACAAAGCAAAGTTTTACTTGGAATTCAATGGCACTACTAATCTACTATCATTGGATTCATTATGTACTCTATTGTTTAAAAACAGTTTTTATTTATAATCAAATAAAATTTGAAAAAGGAAGATTCAAAAAAAAAAACATTGACTTCAAAAATGATCATTGATTTCAGCTCACTTGCTATGGGGTTAATAAATTTATTTGGTGTGTAATATATGACTAATAAATTTATTTTAAATATTCTATATTCAAGATTTTTTTTAAAGCAAAATTATTAAAAGTAAAATAAAATAGGTGGACCATTTTCATCCTTTAAATTTATATGAAGGTTTGTGATCAAGACTAAATTTATCACTTAATCATTCAAAAGCATTATTTATGATTTAATGTTTATAAAGTTGTAATGTTTACAACTTTTGTTGTTACCAAATTTATATTCAACCTCTATTGCCCACTTTTGATGCTCCTTCTATTTTAGACTTTATAAGTGTCACCCCTATGATGGTGTTATGATGTATTGCAATTTTTTATTTATGTGTTTCATAGTGAAACATCCTAAATCACTACACCTATTATTGTATATTTGCTTACAAATACTATCTATTATAATTATATCTCAATTTTTGAAAATCTATTTGTTCATTTTTTTGGTACAAAATCGCATATTAGCATATTCATTTGTTGTTCATTCAAACTATAGATCTTTACATCTAATTCTACAGTCATAGGTTTCCAACAGAATTACAACCCTTAAATTGAAAAAAAAAATGGAGGCTCACAAGCTCACATACTCACAAGCTCACAAGCTCACGCTTACAAGCTCACATACTAGCATCCCTGCACTTCCTTGAAGATCCAATTTTTTCAAATTGTGGAGGCCTCTAAATGAATATGGTAGCTTTTCAAGCTTAGAGCAACCTTACAAATACAACTCTTCCAATAGGCTCAATGTTCCAAAAGATTCAAATAAACTTTGGATACCACTTCCTTGGAGATTCAATTTTTTCAAATTGTAGAGGTTTCCAAATGAATTAGGGAGTTTCTCAAGCTTGAAACAATAAGTCAAATACAACTCTTCTAAGAGGCTCAATGTTCCAAAAGATTCAAGTAGACTTTGAATTCTACTTCCTTGGAGATTTAAGTTTTTCAAATTGTAGAGACCTCTAAATGAATCTAGGAGCTTTCCAAGTTTGGAACATTTAGACAAATTCAGCTCTTCAAAGAGGCTTAATGTTCCAAAAGATTTAGGTAAACTTTGATTTCTACTTCCTCGAAGATCAAAGTTTTTCAAATTGTAGAGACCTCCAAATGAATTGAGGAGCTTCTCTAGGTTAGAACAACCTTGCAAATACAACTCTTCTAAGAAGCTCAATTTTCCAAAGGATTTAGGTAAACTTTGGATTCTACTTTGTTCAAGATCCAAATTTTTCAAATTGAGTAGGCTTCCAAATGAATCTAGTATCTTCCCAAGGTTGGAACAACCTTGCAAATTCAATTCTTCCAAGAAGCTCATTGTTTCAAAAGATTTAGGAAAACTTTGGATTCCACTTCCATTGAGATCCAAATTTTTCAAATTTTGGAGGCCTCTAAATGAATTTGGGAGCTTCTCTAACTTAGGACAACTTTGCAAATACAGGTGTTTCAAGAGGCTCAATGTTCTAAAAGATTCATGTAAATTTTGGATTCCACTTCCATTGAGATTCAATTTTTTCAAATTATAGAGGCCTCCAATTGAATTGTGGAGCTTCGCAAGTTTGGAACAATAGGACAAATATAACTCTTCCAAGAGGCTCAATCTTCCAAAAGATTCAGATAAACTTCGGATTCCACTTCCTCGGAAATTGAAGTTTTTCAAATTGTAGAGGCCTCCAAATGAATTTGGAAGCTTCTCAAGTTTGGAACAATAGGATAAATTCAACTCTCCTAAGAGGCTCAATGTTCCAAAAGATTTAAGTAAAGTTTGTCAATCGAGATTCAATTTTTTCAAATTGTGAAGACCTCCAAATGAATTTGGGACCATCTCAAGTTTGGAACAATAGGACAAATACAACTTATCTAAGAGGCTTAATGTTCCAAAAGATTTAAGAAAACTTTGAATTCTACTTTCTTGGAGATTCAAGTTTTTCAAATTGTAGAGACCTTCAAATGAATCTGGGAGCTTCTCTAACTTAAAACAAATATGCAAATTCTACTCTTCCAAGAGGCTTAATGTTCCAAAAGATTCAAGTAAATTCCGGATTCCACTTCCATTGAGATTTAATTTATTCAAATTGTGGAGGCCTCCAAAGAAATTGGAGAGCTTCTCAAATTTGGAACAATAGGACAAATTCAACTCATCTAAGAGGTTCAATGATCCAAAAGATTCAGGTAAACTTTGAATTCCACTTCCTTGGAGATTCAAGTTCTTCAAATTGAAGAGGCCTCCAAATGAATCTGGGAGTTCCATGAGCTTAGATTCAACACCATTAACTTCTTCAAATTTCCAAATGATTCAAAAAATCTCTCCATTAGATTATCCTTCCAAAACAACATCACCAAAATACTATTTTCAAGTACCTCTAGAAAGTACCCCAATGGTTCAACATCATGTTTGACGTAATCACGCCAACGCAAGTTTTTTGGAAGTGATGACATTGAAAAGAGCCACCCTTCTATTTCAATATATGCAATTCTTTCATAAAAGAAAGGTCAACTTGAATTTGAGGATTTAGAGGAAGGATCAAAATCTGAAGAGAATTTAGTAGTGACTGCACAAACACATTTTCAAGAAGTCAAATAAATAGAAAAGTTTACTCTTAGATCAAACTACGTATATGTAAATTAAAGAAAAAATATATTGCAACCTTCAACTACAAAAATTAAAAGAAGGCTATATAAACCTTTTTGATCCTCAACAATCAACAAGTCACTATTCCTAAACTCTATTAAAATTTTCTTCTTAATATGTCACAAAGAAATTACATAATAATACTCTATTATAATGATTGACCAAATTAAAATCCAATGATTACCACACATACCTCATTCTTGTTCCACAATGCCAAGGATTCAAAATCCCACAAGCATTTGCAAATACCTAAATTTATTCTTTCTTGCTTGGCAATCACACAGCCCATGTCTCGCAAATGGTCATGCATGCTAAAGGCACCTTCCCCATTCACTCTAATCAATGCTTTTTCTATAAGGCTCTGCACTCCCAATGCTACAAACCAACCTTGGGATCTCCAAACAAGTTTAGCCATCTCCACAGAAGCTCCCAACAATGCACATGCAATATCTAAAAACATTTCTTGATGTTGCTCTTGAAGAGTGTCATAATTGATCCGAGGACATTCAAATATCTTCCTCTCATCTATTATAGTGCCACCATTCAACTTCTCCAAAACTTCATCCCAAACCTCCACATCTTCTTCCTTCCGCAATAGAGATCCACAAACCTTCAACACCAATGGAACTCCACCACATGCCACATTAATGTTGCCAACAAGACCTTGAAATCTTTGAGGTACTTTTAAATCACTTCCAAATGCATGGCATGCAAAGACACTTTGAGAGTTACACTCATTCAATAATTGAACATCATGACTGTGAACCTCATGATTGAGGTGAAATGAAGTTGATTTCTCAAATATGCAATGATTTCGAGAAGTAACAATGCACATGCTACCTTCCTTAAGCATTTTGCATGACATCAAATAATCCATCTCATTATCGTCATGAACATCATCCAATACCACAAGAATGGACTTCTTGGATAACCTTTCCTCAAGAATAACCTTACCCCTTGATTTGTTTAAAATATTTTGCATTGATTCATTCTCACATAAGACCTTCAAAATATGATTTTGCACACTCATCACATCCACCTTGATTCACCTTTTCTACCACATCTTCCACATAACACCTTGCATCAAATCTTCTCTCCAATTGGTTGTATAATTCCCGTGCCAAAGTGGACTTTCCAATTCCACCCATTCCCTACAATCCCCACATCAACACTTTCTTCTCGTTAATGGTTTGAATGAGGTTCTCAAAAATTTGCTCCATGCCCATGATATGATCACCCACATCTAGAGGAAGCGGCTTGTTTGCCAATTCAAAGATCTTTGCAACAATCTCCAACACCAAGTCTTTTTCCAACCTACAAACAATTTTAAACTAATTTTATTGCCACCAAATACAATGTCAAATTGAATGTCAATCACAAACACATCATAACATAATAGTGCATATCTACATATTTACCTCTTGCCTCCTACACTATACTCCCTACCATTCAACTTCAAAGCTTGTTTCAAATTGGCCCTCCATTCTTCTATGATAGTTGTATCATGCCTCTCTATCAACTTCATAAATCCACCAGCAAAATGATCCTTTTTTGGAAAACTCACTTCCCATGGTTGAACTTTGTTGAAAATGGGTAGCACTGTCATTGAAGGAGAATCCAACATTGCATGTAATTCTTTCAAGTACCACTTTGATTGTACAAAATTCTTTGAAAAGATGACTAGGGCCAGGGGTGTTGTCTTGATAGCATTATCAATACATTTCCAAGCATCTTGGCCTTTACCAATGGATATGCAATCCAAAAAGGATGCAATCCAACTCTTCTCAAAGCTTCATATAAATAGCTCACAAAGCCTGTCTTGCTGTCAGGACCTCTATGACTAATGAAAACATCATAGTCTCCAAATTCATCTGGAGACAACCAATGATTAATCTAATTGACAAATCAATACATCCAAGTTTCATCAAATAATGTTTACAAATGCATCCAAAGGTGAGCATTATAAAACTATACATGGTGGTACTTCAAAATTCAATAAAAAAAAAGAATAGCTTAGTAGTGAGACTAAGGATAAACTAATCATACCTTCTGTTGTACACAATCTTTTGGTAGGTCTTGTATCACTTTCCATATCCCTTGTCATGCTTGCTACTACAAAATTGGAATACACACCAATGATTGTAAGAAATAGAAAAAGAGACTACAATTCTAACAAACTATACTAGTCTATGTTCCATCCAACCCACACATCACTGTTTTAGCTACATTTGAAAGCCAAATTCTAAAGGAATTCATATCATCACAATATACAAGATAATTAATAAAGTGTACATGGTGTAAGTACTCACATATAATGTCAACTTACTTCTTCTTAGCAGTTGGTAGCCTTCACAACATCAATGTGCAATTTCAAGATAGTAGCATACTACAATTGTTGAGTGTTGCAACAAAGGTTTGCAAACCTTGGTCCATCTAGTGCACTTGTAGATCACTTGAAGAACTATTCCCAAGACTTGCTAGCATCCTTCTTGAAGTCAATTCTTAAAGAACTCTTCTTAAACATATGGATGTATCCCTCTCAAATTAAATGGAAGTAATATTTAGTTACTACCTTGAACTCATAAGTCAAAACTCATCATAAATTCTCTACACATGTCAAAACAAGAATAATCATGTGAGCATCAAGTAATGATCAAGATCATACAACATAAGTATTGTCAATGAATTAATGTTCCACAAATCATTCCTTGTTGATGTGTATACTTAGATGCAACAAAAAACAAATTCTTAATCTACGCAAAATACCAAATTAGATTACATAACTTATAAGAAAACACAAACTTATGAAAAACATAAGAACTTGAACAAAATTGTTTAATGTTGTTCAATTATAACATTTATTAGAGGATGCTATAGAAAGTCACACCATCCCGATCAAGAAACCAACTTCTTAAGCAAACCAACTTGCAAAACAAGGCAAAGGATGGCAAGATGAACCATTTCATTTCATGGAACATTTTCCATTCCATAAAAGTGTATCCATGACCGAAACCCTAAAGAATGAAGAGGCACAATTTGGGTCTCAAATTAATTGTAGAGGTTTTGAGAAGGTCATATAGGAACTATCTTTGGTCCATTTTTATTTATTTCTGACCAGCACAAGCAATGTTCTTCATTGATTCTGGTGATAAACAATTTGACCCCATCTGAACCCCAATTTTCACAATGTGATCAATGAAAGTCGCCAGTTCATAAACACATGTAGTTGATCCTTTAGAAGTGAAGAACAGAAAAATCCAGTCTTCAAAAAAACATCCAGGTGTACGGCACATGCAACATCCTTATCTCCACCATGCCTTACGAAGCTATTGTGCACCTCAAGTTGACCCAAGTCCAACTGCATGAACCTGATGGCACAAAAAGTGACAACCCCCCCCCCCTCCAAAAAAAAATCACTGAGCACAGAAGTACAAATTTGTCCCTCGTTTCTGCCTTCTAACCCATTGATACTCTACATTGAAATCGCAGGACAAAGGACCTCCACATGCTCGAGTATACATGAATCTTCAGCACAACTAAAAGGATCTGGCCTCTCTTGACAAGTCAACAGCGACTGCATTGAACATAACAATAAAGCTCATAGAGCGCAATAAACATAACAAACAAAAACAGACAATCAACACAGATCTGCATGATATATAAACTTAACTATTACGAAGTGAGACGTTCAACGCAGTTAAATACTACAGCGCAAAGGGTCCTGCTAACCAGAGCTGATCTTTCCAAGCGAAATCCAAAAAACGCTTACTCTTGGCACTTGGAGGATCGGGGCGTCATAATGATTGGAGTGTCCAGTGATAAGTCTAATTTTACAGCCGTCGAACCCTCAACATCAGACTGTTATAATACGCTTCTCAGTTCACCCAATATTGTCCACAACTGCCACAACTTGGGCGGTTCGCGAGGTAGCAAGAACGACGAAGTATGATGCGATCTGCAGGTCAAATCACAACGTGAGGAAATTTATCATGCTGGTCAAGCAGACTTGAATCCACTGACAACAAAGCATCTTTCTAGCAAGTCTCAAGGTCAGCATTAATGACTCTTTGCGAAAGAAAGAGAGAATGACTGGAGTTTGACATGAAACTCTCATGCAGGGATGACCTGAGGCAAAAGCTAGCAGAAATATATGTAATAACAAGGAAGGGATACTGAGTAAATCTACGCACACCCAAAGAAAGCAAGATGTGCACTTCCATACACGGGCAATAAATAAGAAACTGAATATAATGAAACATAGGATTTCGTATCCTGGCAAACTTGAACTGAACTGAAGGGATACCAGCCTCGAAATTGACTTCTCCATCATTGCGAGTGATTTTGTTATTCAACTGTTTCAATGTCAAACTCTGTTTCATTGAAGAGGTAGAGATCGATCTAATGAATAATGCTGAGAACAGGTGTTGGCGAGCCTTTACTGGAGGTTCAATCAGGGATTTGAAACAGACCTCACATGATCTAAACCATTTCGAGAATGATCAACCAAGAAAGTCCTAGAACTGAGCCCATCCAAAAGCATCACCAAACCTGGAAACAAGAACATTCATGAATCCATCGATCATTTCGCCAGTACTACTAGCGGCGTAAGACTTGTCAGCTACTGGATGTTCCACACATCACGCCCTCTAGATCTGCATGCCCGTACATACACCGTAAACCAGTTTCTTAATTCAGAGGCTATAGATACGAAATGGACTGCAAAGCTAGATAAGAGAAAACAAGTCATAGGCATTTCAGCAAACTTGTTCAATAAAATCATATGCCGCACAAAGTCACAGCTCTCAATCAAGTATCCAACTTGACAAGCAAAATAATTAGAAAAACATGGCAAGAGATGACGAGCTAAACCGGGGTTACCAAAAAACGAATTTTTGTATGTGTAAATACAGCCTCTAAACAGCCTCTTCCAAAAATATTATGAAGGAAACATACAAGCTAAGCAGATCAGGAAAGCAATTCAAAAATAAAAATCAACAAAAGATTCCGTTGGTCAGGATTCCTGGCGCCACAAGATTCGTTAAGAGGCTCACAACCTGATCATATCCGCACACCAGTGACAACAGTAAGGGGCAGATACAAAACGCCGACTCCAAACAGAACTGCACTAATTCAAACCCTACGCATCGAACATGGAACATCTCATTAGAGTTAACCACACCAGCGACAACAGTAAGGGGGCAGATACAGAACGCCGACTCCAGACAGAACTGCACTAGTTCAAAGTTCAAACCCTATGCATCGAACAGGGAACATCCAACATATACGAAAATCCGTCTCAATGAAGTAAGAGCAAGCATTGTCTAATGAGCACGACCTTCAAATCCCAGTAAGAAACGCACGATCTCTGGAAACCGACACGCTCATACCGACGAAATGGTTGGTAAAAGCCTTCGAGCAGTACAAATCCTCCCGCGTAGATCTAAGCTGAAAGCTGCTTATGAAAAGAATCCCAGCTGAACAAAAACTCTAAGCGACAAGCAAAGCACGAGGAAATTGTAACATGGTGAAATGGCGAAGAAACGGAGTCTTGTTGTAGACAGAAGCGAGAAACGGTCTCCGGTGACCGTGTTCAATCACCGGTCACCACGAATTCCCGGCCCCCACGCCCGTGTTCACAATTTTTTCATGGCGTTTTTTCATGCTCTGTTCTTAAACTGTAAATTCACATATGAAGATTGCAAAATGATGATAAATTTAGTAACTTGTCAATCCATTACGGACCAAGGATTCATAGTTCCCTGCCACATACTAGCTGATCCGAAATGAATGTAATGTCATACTTATATATGTATATACCCACCCCACCCCCCCAAAAAAGATAAACCCTCACTGAGCACAGAAGTACAAATTTGTCCCTCATTTCTGCCTTCTAACCCATTGATACTCTACATTGAGATTGCAGGACAAAAGACCTCCACATGCTCCAGTATACATGAATCTGCAGCACAATTAAAAGGATCTGACTTCTAATGACAAGTCAAGAGCAATTGCACGATTCAAAACTCACACAGCATACAAGATCTGCATATTATATGAACTTAACTATTACGAAATAAGACAATCAATACAATTAAATACTGAAGCACAAAGGGTCCTGCTACCCAGAGCTGATCCTTCAAAATAACATCCAGAAAACGCTTACTTTTGGCTCTTGGACGAACAGGGCGTGATAGTGATGAGAGTGTCTAGTGATAAGCCTAATTTTACAGCCGTCGAACCCTCAACATCAGACTGTTACGATACGCTTCTCAGTTCACCTAACATTGTCCACAACTGCAACAACTTGGGCGGTTTGCGGGGTAGCAAGAACGACGAAGTATGATGTGATCTGCAAGTCAAATCACAACATGACGAAATTTATCATGCTGATCGAGCAGACGTGAATCCACTGACAACAAAGCATCTTTCTAACAAGTCCCAAGGTCATCATTAATGACTCTTCAAGAAGGAAAGAGGGAATGACTGGAGTTTGACATGAAACTTCCATCTTGCAGAAATGAGCTGAGGTAAAAGTAAACAGAAATATATGTAATAACAAGAAAGGGATACTGAAAAAATCTACGCACACTCAAAGAAAGCAAGAAGTGCACATCCATAAGCAACTGAAAATCGAAGGAAACCTAAGAATTCGTTTCCTCGTAAACCTGAACTGAAGCGATACCAGCCTCGAAAATGACTTCTCCATCACCGGAAGTGATTATGTTAATCGATTGTCTCAATGTCAAACCCTGTTTCACTGAAGAGGTAGGGATTGATCTAACGAATAATGCTGAGAACAGGTGTTGGCAAGCCTTTACTGCAGGTTCAATCACGGATTTGAAACAGTGCTCACATGATCTAATGCATTTCGACAATGATCAACCAAGCAATTCCCAGAACTGAGCCCATCCAGAAGCATCACCGTACCTGGAAACAAGAACATTCATGAATTCATCGATCATTTCGCCAGTACTAGCGGCGAAGAGTTGCCAGCTAATAGACGTTCCACACGTCAATCCCTCTTAGATCTACGTGCCTGAACATACACACCGGAAACCGATTTCTTAATTCAGAGGCAATAGATACGAAATGGACTGCAAAGCTAGATAAGAGAAAACGAGTCAGAGGCATTTCAGAAAATTTGTTCATTCAAATCATATGCCGCACAAAGTAACACCTCCCAATCAAGCGTCAAACTTGAAAAGCAAA
Source organism: Pseudoscleropodium purum (assembly GCA_963969395.1). NCBI lineage: Eukaryota > Viridiplantae > Streptophyta > Bryopsida > Hypnales > Brachytheciaceae > Pseudoscleropodium > Pseudoscleropodium purum. Next base: position 9,966,075 of record OZ017797.1, read on the forward strand.
ATGTCTAGAGAGCTGAACCAGGGTAACCAGAAAACGAATCTTTGTATGAGTCACTACAGGTTCTAAACAGACTCTTCCAAAATGTAAGTAAGGAAACGAGGTCTAAGCAAATCAGAAACGCAATTCAAAAATAATAAAATAACAAAATTATCCATTCGTCGGTAATCCTGCCGTTACAAGATTCGTTAAGAGGCTTACAACCTTCTCACATCCGTGGACATCAAAATGGCACAAATGTACAATAATACTCTGATTAGGTTTAAGAATCCGCACCAGTGACAACAGCAAGGAGCAGAGACACAACGCCGACTCCAGAAAGAACTGCACTTGCTCAAAGTTCAAACCCTATGCATCGAACAGGGAACATCCAACATATCTGGAAATCCGTCGCAATAAAGTACGAGCAAGGTCTGAGGAGCGCGGCCTTCAAATCCCATTAAGAAACGCACGATCTCTCTAAACCGACACGCTCATACTGACGAAAAGGAAGGTAAAAGCCTTTGTGCAGTGCAAATCCTCCTGCACGGAACTAAGCTCAAAGCTGCAATTGACTAGAATCGCAACTGAACAAAAACTCTAAACGACAAGCAAAGCACGAGGAAATCGTAACAAGGTGAAATAGCGAAGAACTGAACGAGGGTGAAACAAACGGAGTACTTGCTGCAGACAGAGGCGAGAGATGGTCTCCGGTGACCATGTTCAGTCACCAGTCACCACGAATCTCCGAGCTCCCAAGACCGGGTTCACAACTTTTCATGGCGTTTTTCCATGCTCTGTTCTTAAGCTGTAAATGCACATAAAAAGATTGCAAAATGTTGATAAATTTAATAACTTGTCAACCCATTACGGACCAAGAATTCATAGTTCCCTGCTACATACTAGCTGATCCGAAGTGAATGTAATGTCATTATGTATATAACCTACCTCCTAATTCCTTCCACACAATATATTCATGAAACAAACTGTGTGACGCTCAGGGTATGCAATGCAGTCTAATAGTTGAACGTTCACATCCTCTCAGGCGCACACCCCACGGGTTCAGTCCACCGACAACATGCTCCTCCGCTTACCAAAGCATGTTAATTCCTCCAAAACTCAATCCCCCAATCCTCATTACACATCAACATTGAAAAATTTTAAAAACCATCCCTGCTGTAAACTACATATCCGAAATGATGTCCTACATTACAGAATTCACCCCAAACAAATGCAATCTCAGGGTACACAATTAATGCAGAGCAGGTGCTCGTTGACATTCCCTCTAATGCACGCACCCAACATGGTTTCAGTCCACCAACAACCAATTCAACATGCTCCTCCGCTTACCAAAGTACGTTTCTCTAAACGCAATCTCCCAATTCTTAGAACACATAAACATTGAAGAATCTCAAAACGATATATTCCTGCATGTACTTGCTAACATAACAGGACTTCGATCCCTGCACGTGCCGATCCGAAATGAATGTCCTACTCTATAGAATTAAAATTATCCCCCTAAATCATATTAACTCCTCCCAAACAAAAGCAATGCAATGCAATCTTTTGTGTGGATTGAATTAAGCCGAGGGTGTGTGATCTAGTTGGAAGGGGGCTCAGCTAGCTAAGCGACTCCAGCAGGGCAGAAGGTGACGGTGTAGTTCTGCGCTTTGCAAGTGAAGGTGCTGGTGGCGTCGTCGTAAGCGTAGCTGTAGGCTGTGGGACAGGCGGCCTTGAAGGGGAGCGAGTATTGAGTGGGGGGACACGTGGTGGGCGCTCCATACGCACCTGTGCAGCAGTATTGCGGGGCTCCGAAGGCTGCACAGGCGCTTCGGCAACCGATCACTACGCCAGCTGCTAAAAGCTGCATTCGCAAACAGTCACACAATTTTAGCATTCATAAATGAATCGTAGCTAACCCTGTAACACTGCGGAGGGAAAAAAGAAAACAACCTAGATTTGAATTGGGTGAAAATGGTCTGATCATCCAGAGTTCTAGCAATGGCATCAAAGATCGCAAGTCGGAACTGCAATCCATTTTGACGTATTATCACAGCGATTTGTGGTGAGAATTAACCACCCCCAATTCTTGTCTAGTGTCGGTTCTACAACAACACTTAAGTAATTCCATTACGATAACTGGATCACCCTATACGACAACGTTTGAACTTTGAAAACAAAAACATGATTCCACAATTGACATTCAAAGTTGCTACGTGAACAACGTTTTCTAACATGTTTGCTGAAAAATGTTGTGTTTGTACTGAAGTACGTTCCACAATTTTCATTTTTGCTAAAAAAATGTACGTTGCTAAAGCATCTTGCTACAAGAGTTTCAAACGCTGCTAAAACGTTGCTAAACCCTCCCAATTCTTGTTGTGTCTGCTTTTCAAGCATTCTCAAAGTGAATCCTCGGACAATTTTAGGTCTCCGCATCGTCACAAGGATATCCACAGAAGAGGGCATTGGCAAGTGGTAGTATTTTGTACCTGGAGAGCGGCGGGGCAGTTGTTGTTCAAGTTGCTGGTGCAGGCGGGAGCGCCACAGACGCCAGAGCCGCCCACGGAATGCATGCCGATGGGCAGGTTGTAACCGTCCACCAGACTGATGTCGTAGAAGTCATCCCCGTTGGCCCCGTTCAACGTAATCTCCGCCAAAGACGCAGGTGGATTCCCGCCGGCGCCGTTGCACTTCAGCACACCTCCACAATCCCCCGTCTGGCAGACTCCTTTGCCAGCCGAGTCGAATTTGCAACCTGCTTGCATTTGCGACCACATTAATTACTTTAATTTCTCACATCACGGAACTAGCTAGAACTCAATTCAAATTCGTCAAGCAATCCGTGTACTGTTCCATAACACTCACTTCAAGTCCCTACATTCATTGAACCCACAAGCACGCTCAACCAGAACCTGCTGGCCATCGCTCATGCAATCATTTGCACACAGACGGAACCACATCTACATTAATTTCTCAGATCACGACAGGAGAATTCAATTCAAACTCGTCAAGCATACCACAATACTCTCAAGTCCCCACGTTCATTGAACCCACAACCATGCGCAAGGCCATAACCTGCTTGCCATCGCCAATGCAATCATGTGCACACAACCGGACTTCTTCGATCTAGTCTCAATAAAATGTTACCACGCTTGATAGCATTACGGTAGACTCTACAGAAAGACTCTTGGGAACTCCGAACGATAATGCAAATAAAGGTAAATATATTAAAGATAATGGCTTGCAAATTCTCGAAACTACACTATTGCTCAGGCCCGGAACCACATCGATATTAATTTCTCAGATCACGGCATGAGAATTTAATTCAAACTCGTCAAAAAATCCTGGCACCACATCACACAAAGTTCTTGCATTCATTGAAACACTTAACAATGCTAAGGCAGCACAGCCTGCTTGCCATCGCCAATCATGTGCGCACCGGGGTGTACACAACTCGAACCACATCTTCGTTAATCTCTCACATTACGACACCAGAAGTCAATTGCGTCTTGTCAAGCAATCCTGACACATCACATAAGTCTCTACATTCATTGAAACCGACATCAATGCCTGGCCTACTCTAGCTCTATTTCAAGAGAAGGATTTACATTATTGAATCTATCAGCAGCCTCAGAATAGAAACACTTGAATTCAGCGGTATTCATGATTGAGATTGTAGAAGAGGAATTATCTTGAAAGGAAGTGCTTCTTTAGTTCTTTACCTGTGCGTCCCCAGAAACGGCCGCCCCAAGCAACTGGAGACGTGACGGTATGCTGCGCTCCGGCAAGCAACTGGAAGCCTCCTTCGGCCAACAAGGGCAGCCCTCCGTTGGGCTGCAAGCCCACCCACACTGTGAATTTGCATGAATTCACAAAGGTGAATGTCGCCGCCTCAACCCCTGCGAATGGTACTCCCGAGTCAGCCACTAAAACAGTTTTACGCAACTTTGTTTACATCATCATACATCACACTCGTATGCTTCAACGACAAGCTTCTTCCAGAATGCACACTAAGTAGACAAAAAAGTCGGTAGCGTCAAGGACTTAACCTTGCTAACCTCGATCTGATAGCACCTAGCCTTTCCTCATAGCAATTACAAGAGCAGATAAAATAGAAAAGCTTCTGATCGATAAGTTAAAGAGTGCAACCTGAGAAAATGCACGACAAGGCGATGAGCATAGACAGCACTGGTACCGAGGAGCTGCCAGCCATGGCCATAGTTTTCGTGTGTGCGTATTGATCTCGTCCTGTTGTGTAGAGAAACCTGGAGAGGAAGCTGTTGTGAGTACAGGCCTTTGATCAGAACGGTCACTCATAAGCGAGGTTCCGAGGGTCATTAACTTATTGCTGCAAAATTCAGGGTGGAAGAATCAAACAGTGGCTGATCAGATTCAGCTGACAACCTCTGCTATGTTGACTGTCTGACTCTGCAACTTGCTAATGATCAACGTGTTATTATATCAGCAGGGTTGAAACGGTACTATATATGAAGTGGTTCCAATTATTAAATTTTTATAATTACCTCAGGCTACTGTAAACTTTGAAACTGTTACTGTACACTATATGTGCTTAAAAAATCAAACTTTGAAATTGTGGTTTTCACAGCTAAATTTAGCCACGTTTGATTGAGAGCACTGGTTCAATAAGCTTCAGCGTTGGTGAAAGACTGAACTTCCAAAATCAGGATTCAGGGAGAACAGATGATGAGCTCATTGTAAACTGAACCTCTGAAATTGATAAAAGAAAATAATCAATTGAAATTTGGAATTTCAAAATATTATTCAAAAATGAGCAGTTTGTGCCAATGTAAGTTACATGGATTCCCATTTAAGTTACGAGTTGATTTTGTTGATCGGACATGGATCCACTCACAATGCAATTAGTTGCTGACTCCCTACTCTACTTCTGACTCAGCTCAGTTTTCAAACCTAGAAAAGTCAGCTATTTTTGCTATTTTTGAAAAAAATTCTCTTGCAGAACCTACAAATTCCAGCTTCTCTAACATGACCATTTTTGTTGAACTTTGTTGAATTTATAAGTCATGAACTAGGACAAAACATCCTACCTACTCTTTGACTTTGGAGAATAATCAGCCTCCATGAATGATGTAATGTACGAAGTGAAACCCAGTCAAAATTGCACTTGAGAACTTTTCTTGGGAGGCAGTAGCCGAAGTAGGCCCGTGAAACACCAGTTTATTATGTAAGGAAATGAAGGAAAATCACCGATAAGATATATGATAAACTTTTTGTTGACAGAGCGTGCGTGCTGTGATTCTTGTGCGGATTGCAACTAGGTGGAGCTCGACCCCACTTGGTTGTGGATGCAGGAGACCAAGGCCGCAGAACTTCTGCCGCAATTTGAGACAATTGAAGTAGTCATGCTTGCTTTGCTGCCTTGGTTTTTGTGACGACGCCGGCTCCAGATTGATGAAGACTGTCAAGAGTTTGACGATTGGACCCCCGCCGGGGCTTGTGTGAACACCGTCATGATCAACAGCTCCGTCCACTTGCGGACTGAATCCAACATCCCGACACACTAAGGTAGCCGACCCATTTCCACCCTTGAACATCGACAAGGATCCGATGGATGACATAGAATTTTTCTAGGACAGAAGTTCAACTATTCATCTTTGAAATTTTGTTGTGAAAAGGGGAGGGTTTTTTACAGTAGTTTGACTTTCAATCAGTACTTTTGCAATATTTTAAGCCAACAATTCACTTGGTAATGGAAAGGGATCATTTCCAAGGTGACTCCTTCATCCTTTAAAGGTTTAGCAATTACACATATTTGGAGCACAAGTTTTTTGAATGCAAAATTTTTCCCATGTACAAAAATGGAGTGTGGAAGGATTGCTCATTTTTCTAGAATTTTATTACACTAAATGTAATCACTATGAAATTTTTAGTGGAAGATTTTCTTTGACCTATAATGGTGATATATACCTCTCTATTGTGACCATTGGCTAATTGCAAAATCAAGCAAGGGGTGGTTGCAATATTAAGAGCCTTGCAACCAATCATAATGAGCATGCTACAACTACTCCAGGAACCTTGCCACAATTTCACAAAAAGAGAGAAGCCTATAAATTAAAAATGGGGGTAATAAAAAATGGATCAACTTGATTCTATTGTCATTAATTTCAAGCACTCTACGGTTTCTTCCTCAAGGGTCACATACATGTAAGATAGATGCACCCATTCCCATCTTTATATCCCAATTTTCATCATCATGTACCAATGGTACACATTTTCTTTCTAGAGTGTGTTGACAAATGGTACATGATGACAAAATGGGTTACATAGGTAGGAGTGGGTGCATCTACCTTAAAGTAGGCCCTCCAAATGCTACTTTTTGCTATTGTACTAGTAACTATTATTAAATTGGTAAAATTTTTATATTTTCTTGTTAGTAAATGAAAGAAGGTTCCAACACACCAAAAAATGCAGCATTTATATATTGTATATCACCATAAATGTTTTTTCAAAGATGAAATTTTAGATTTATTTTTTCCAATGTACCTTATTTGATTACAAGGCTCTTATATCAATCATCCATTGCTCTAATCTTGGTGAAAATTAGTATGCATGTTATCACTACAAGAGAAAAGGGGGTTTTAAGTGAATTTTTAAGCATAGTCTTAGACATAAGATTATAAATAATGATCTTTAAGGAGATCTTTAGCAAAATTTTACTAAAAAGACATGTGTTTCTAGTAAATTTTTGCTGGAAATCTCCTAAAAGGGCATTTCTTATAATCTAATATCTAGGAATATATTTTAAAACTCACTTAAAACCTCCTTTCTCTTGTAGTGTATGGAATATTTACTTTCAATCAAAAATGACAATCTCTTCTTTTGTGAAAATTTGAGATATAGACCTTTAAAATCGTGATGTCCATAAAAAAAAACCTTAATTTTATTTGAAGATATCTCAAATTTTGTATTATCAAAATCTTTGAATATTAGAGGGTAGACTAATTTGATATTGATATATGAATTAAAATTTTCAAAACATAGACTCTCAAAAATTTATACTTTCATTTTAAAAAAGGCAATTTGGAGGTGATTTTGAATGGAGGACTTCTTTAGACATTTGGAATTTAAAGACTCATCTTGGCCATATTAAGCATTAAAGTCTATGATCACACAATTAAATGCAAAAAAACTTTACACAATACATTAAATTTTTCAACTATTTATGAATGAAATTTTCATTTTATTTTTTTAGATGAAACCATGTCTTCTAGAAGTCAAAAGAATTAGATATATTGATGAAAATAAAAATTTATGATAATGAGAAGTGAAAAAATCCATATTTTGAACAAAAATAGCTCAAATTTTTTTATTTCTTTTCATATTTGTATATTACATAGAGGATTATTGCATAAATCAAATTTTGTATCATCCTACAAATTGAAAAATTAAAGGATCATGGTATTGGTTCCAATGTTTGAATTACAATAAAGTATTGAATTGTAGGAATTTTTAAAATGGAATAGAAATGTAACTTCATTAAATTTACTTCATTACTTGGATTCAAGTACAATAACCATTGCAAGTGTTGCAACGATACCATCGTTGCACATTTTTCTTTATTTGTGGCATAATCTAGATTTTGATATCAAGAGTAATTCTAAATATTGGATGAGAATGTATAAAGATGAGAACATAATCAACCATTGTAATGAAAATATGACATAATGGTTTGGTAACTATTTACACTTAATATATAAAAGAATATATTTTACTATATGAGACTTTAAAATTGATGTTGTCTATTAATGTGAAAAATTTTAATTATCAATGGAGAGTTTAAATATGAAAATGAATTAATTCATAAATAACAAAAAAATTCAAAATAATTGGAATTTTTTATCAAGGTGCAAATAGCAATGAAGAATAGTATTGAAAAATGTCAATCAATTCTCACTTTTTTACATCCCAAACAACCTAAACTATGACCTTTAAGTCAAATCACCGCTGTTAAGCTAAGTTTATCTACCAAAATTTTCTAAACAATCATAATTCATAAAAAATGAAATAAAATAAAATAAAAAATATATAATAATATTTTATTTTATTATGAATTACAATTGTTTAGAATATTTGGTAGATAAATTGGATTATTGTATTTTTTTATTTGTAATATATTGAAATTGTAATATCAATTAATTATAAGACATTTGAGAGAATCTATATTTTTTCAAAACATGAGAATTAGATAAAACTATCATTTATAGATTAGATTTTTGAAAAATACAAATGAAAATACACAACATTATGTAATTTAGATTCTATTACAAAGACCTTGAATGTAATAGCAATAATTAATTTAATCTTTAGATGTTTTTTATTGTTTTAGATGGATTAGAAACTAAATTATGAACCCTTCAAGGTTCAAAGGGACACTACCTTGCCTATGCAACACATCAAAGTTTTAACTTCATACTCTTATCTTCTAAGAAATATTAACAATTAAATTTCATATTGTATTGTTTGTATTGAAGGGTGAAGTTCAATCATACAACCAATATTTTAGATAATGCTTGAATGCTTGATGTATATTGTAAAATATCAATCAAAATTCAAACTTATAAATGAATATAAAAGATTTCTAGACCTTAAGGAATTAAAGCCTCATTTTCTCAATGACAAAAATCAACTATACCCTCTTAAAGAAAAAAAATTTAGTTTTGTCCAAATAACTTATCATTCATTCTAAATAATGCTTGAATTTTTAAAACAACCTTCTTTTGTAAATTGAATATTGATACAAAGATATAGTAAAAGAAATTTAAAAATTAATTAATTCTTAAAGGTTTTGTAGGAAATTATATACATGGGTTCATACTTGATTTCTAAAACAAAAATTAAGTGCTGTAAATGTGGCAAAACATATCCCAAAGGATTGATAATTCAACAATTGGCATCTTTTATTTGGATGTCATTTCAATCCCTAATGTTCCATTGTCCCTACAAAGACAAAATGGATTTTGGATAGGCTCCTATGGTCTTTATTTTTGTCATGATTTTTGGAAACATTTTCTTAAGATTGTAAAATACAATAGCTTTTTAAAAATATGATTTTTATTTCAATTTGTACTTGGGAGCAAATGCTATACTTGTCATGGGCTAAGCCCAGTTAGAAGCTCAGATGTACACTCGCTAGTCTAAGATAACTTTAGTTCAAAGATAGAACTTAAAGTTAACTTTCAGTTCAAAGATAGAACTTAAAGTTAACTTTCAGTTTAAAGATAGAACTTAAAGTTTACTTTTAGTTAGTTAAAGTAAAAGCTAGACAGAGATTAGTATATAAGTAAACACTTATTCATTGTAAACTTAATTTTTGGATTAATATTATATTTTACTCAGTAGTATATGTTTGTTTTGACATCTATACTCTTACATAATCCAGAAATTCTCTCTCTTTGAAGGGGCTTAATCCACCCTTGCTTTTCAAACGGCAAAACTTGGACGAGTTGATTGAGGACTTTATCCACCCTCATAGTAACGATAGGAGACGACTACAGAACTGGGACGCAAAGGAAAGCTTTGCGAAGCTTGAAGATGTTGGTTGAGGCATGTCTATTTTTTGGCGATGGAAGACAGCGCGCTTTTCAACAAGGAGAATGAGGAGATCTTATAGCAGCAACAGCAAGAAGAATATACGGAGGAAGACTATCGACGGGAGATTATGAGGTTGCGTTCAGAACTTGCTGAAAAGCAATTGGGAGGTCCATCTTTGCCACAGATGATGCCGCAATCTTTACAACAACAACAGTATGGAGTTACTACTCCTTCGTTGCGTAAACGATTGCCGGACATCTCGAAGTTCGATGGTAGTCGGAAGAGCTACTCGATGTGGAAGGTCAAAGCTGATAACAAACTTCGAATTAATGGGGCAGTACTCGGGACACCCCAAGACCAAGCGGTGTATTTGTTCACTAGGATGGAGGCAAAAGCGCAGTTGATGGTAGTATCATTCTACCAAAACCAACCGAACTGTGATGCAAAAACTTTTGTTCAGCATCTTGATAGTGTTTTTATCGACCCAAATGCAGCGGCGTGGGCGTTGAATAGGCTTCAGGCGATGAAGCAAGGCAGAGAATCATTTGGAACATTTTTGCCCAAGTTTGAGAAAGAGCTTGGTGAAAGTCAGCTTACCATGGTTCCTGACATGGTGAAAATTGGATATCTTCGAGGTGCTCTCAACGTGGAGATGCAACGCGCGATGATCGGGCCTATCACGTATATTCACTACGGCACTTTTGTGCAGGCTTTGTTGGCAGTTGGTTCTCAACTCGATTGCCTTCAATATCAGAAAGGCCGTGCATCTCCGATGGCAACAACAAATCGCGTGTGGCCCGATGGAGATGAGATGGATTAGACGCCTATTGTTCAAGTAGGAAAGCTTCGAAGACGCCTAACGCCAGATGAACAAGAGAAGTGACGACATGAAGGTCAATGTTTTTTATGTTTGAAGCGTGGCCACCGCGCGAATGATTGTTCGTCAAAGAAGGGTGATGCCCAAGGAAAGATTAAAAAAGAAGACGCGGAGAAGACCACGAAGGTGCGCGCAGTCAAAAAGAAGAGTAATGTTGTCATAGAAGAGGTCAAAGAGGTGGAGACTTCTGACTCTGAGATGGGATCGGAAAACGAGTAGCTTTTGGCAAAAGACTCAGTCGGAAGCGTGTAGGCAAGTTGTTGAAGTTGAAAAGTTGGCGTTCACATAAGAATCTTGACACGGATGGTATGTACATTGATATTTTGATCAATTCAATTTTATCCACTCATGCTTTATGCGACTCTGGATGCCAATGCTTCGCAACTGTGTCTGAGCAATTTGTTAAGAATAACGGATTAGATTCTTCACCAATCGAACCAAGACCCCTCGAACAAGTTACAACCATAAAGGAGCAACCTATGATTCAATGCATAGCAACATTTAAAGTTGATATCAACGATATAGAAGAAAGGATTGTTACATATGTTATTCCTGGACAAATTGATAATGTCATCTTTGGAAAAGGCTGGATGGAGCGACATGACGCTAGCATTCGACCTGCTAAAGATGAGGTTTACATTCGGAAGCCTTTCAAGATGATCGTCAAGACTCGACCCATTATATCGGAACCAATTCGGGAAATACAGGCAGCAATAATCCGGACTTTGCAAGCTAGCGATGAACCTGTACAGATTTTTACTGCTAGCTTGGTTGACATTCAGAAGGCGCTCCAATAGAAGGTGTACAAGGATCTTGTGCAACATGCTCCAGACTGGTTGATGTCAGTTATTGATGCCTTCGATCGACAAGACGCGAAGTCGTTACCGCCACACAGGAAAGGGGTCGATCACGAAATCAATCTTGTTGAAGGGAAGACCAACGACGACATCCCTGCAATGCCATTATACCAAATGTCCAAGGATCAGCTATTGGTACTACACAAGACTCTTACGGAGCTTGCTGGACAACATTTTGAGGTATGGTCGGACCATCGTAATTTGGCTTATTTCCGAAAGAAGCAACATTTGGGAGAGCGGCAAATGCGTTGGGCTTATGAGTTGAATGACTTTAGCTTTGAGATAGTGCATAAACCTGGAAGAGAGCAAGTTCAATCAAACGCACTTTCTCGTTGCGAACAAGACACTCCCAACGATATGAATGATGATCGGATCATGAACCGACATCATCAACTATTGGAAGGAGATGGTAACGGTTTGAAAGTGGTTGCAAAATCCGCATGGATAAAAGATGGCGATGCGGATTCGGAAAAGGAAATTGCGGCTACGGAATCAATGATGACACCACGTCCCATATGTCCATTTGCAGACGCAGAGATGATTGCATTGTGAGATGCTGGACTCAAAACGAATCATCGATATTGGAAGATGCGGAAGGCTGTTATAGATGGCGAACACCGACTACCACAAGAATGGGGCCTACCGATCACAATTAGTGAATGCTTCGTAGATGGAGCCCATCGGCTACATTGGCATGGATGAATATGGATACCAGCGTACGAACCACTTTGAACGCGATTGATTGAGTCTATTCATGACTCACCATTGGCTGGACATCCAAGTCGTGAAGGAACACGAGACTTGCTCGCACACGAATATACGTGGCCTGGAATGACTCAAGACGTTCGAAGATTTGTACGAAATTGTAATGTCTGTGGAAAATCTAAGATTTGGCGTGAGCAAAAGCAAGGTTTATTAAAACCTATGCCAATTCCCGCACGAATATGGACAGAACTTTCCATCGACTTTATTACCGGCTTGGCACCAAGTAACACTTATACCAATATTTTAGTTGTGACGAACAGTTTGTCCAAATCCATTATTGCTATGCCAATGAAGGAAATTCGTGCTATTGATGTGGCTCAAAAACTCTTAGAGCAAGTTTTTCAACATCACAGACTACCGACCGCAATCGTTTCCGACCGCGGCAATCAATTTGTAAGTATGATGTGGGGAGAAGTGTGTCGATTGTTGAAGATCACACGGAGATTGTCGACAGCCTTTCATCTAGAGACGGACGGTGCAACGGAGCGTGCCAATCAAGAGCTTGAAACATACCTTCGCATCTTCACTACATTTGAACAAGACGATTGGGCTCTTCAATTGCCAATAGCAATGATGGCATTGAATAATCGGGTAACGCAGTCCACAGGTATGTCATCATTTTTTATGACTCACAGCTTTCATCAATCTCTCATGGATTTTACCATACTTGAGGAGTAAGGATCTTCCTTATCACCGGCGGAGAAGGGACGTAAGCTTGTTGAGCAATGGAGTCATAGTGCTGATATGGCGAAAACAGTAATGGCGATTGCGCAAGAAAATCAAGAACATCAATCTAACGCACGACGTTCCGTGGCCGAAGTCTTTCATCTAAGTGACCGTGTCTGGTTGAAATTGAAGAACATCAATACAACATGGCCGATCAAGAAGCTCGATTGAATTGCCCTTCCTTATCGCGTGCTTGAATGTGTTGGTACACATGCGGTTCGTTTGAATATTCCTCCCGGTATTCATCCTGTTTTCCATGTAAGTTTGGTTAAGACGGCAGGAGCGGATCCTTTGCCTTCTCAATTGGCACATGATATTGGGCCTGGTATTGTTTTGCACAATCCACTAGATCCTTCAGATGCCACTACTGATAATGACGGCGAGTACACAGTTGAACGGGTATTGCAACATCGGCGCCGAGGACGTAGTTGGCAATTACTTGTGAAATGGCTTGGCTGGCCCGAGCCCACTTGGGAACCATTACGTCATTTGCAAGATGCAGTGGCCTTGGATGATTATGAGCGCTCTTTGCGCGATGCAGGCTTAGTTGTTCCTTGGGCAGATCTTCTCCTCCCTTCTTAGTTACGGAGGAGGAGGAGGCATATGTCATGGGCTAAGCCCAGTTAGAAGCTCAGATGTACACTCGCTAGTCTAAGATAACTTCAGTTCAAAGATAGAACTTAAAAGTTAACTTTCAGTTTAAAGATAGAACTTAAAGTTTACTTTTAGTTAGTTAAAGTAAAAGCTAGTCAGAGATTAGTATATAAGTAAACACTTATTCATTGTAAACTTAATTTCTGGATTAATATTATATTTTACTCAGTAGTATATGTTTGTTTTGACATCTATACTCTTACAATAAAATCTTAAGCACAAAATTTTAGCTTGCTAGGCAACTAAAGGAATCCATAAAAACTTGAAATAATATTCTTAATAGTTCATTTCTTATAGATCATGTTTTTGCCAACATAAAAATCTTGGGTTTATTACATTTGGATTAGAGATGTGAAAGTTATATAATTTCTTATCATGCAAGCAATTAGAGCATTTTCTTAAGGAAATAATTAAGGCATTAAAATTTTTTTGTATTCAATATTTACAATTTAAAAAAAAATAGTTTTGCAATATTTGTTATGTTGTTTAGAACAATCTTATTGCTGGAATCAGTATGAATTCAATTCCATCTTAGAGATATTAGTAATTTAGTTTTTCCTTCAATCTTGTACCTACTTCTATTTAACAATTTATGAAAGAATGAAAATAAGCTACTATTACTTGAATTTATTTTCCAAGATTTTCAATTCAATTCTTCACCATTTAAAAAATTCAATATCAATAGTACAAAATTGAAATGTGGGAAGTATTTAAAAATTCATTTAGGAAATTTAGTCTAACAGAAAAAGGGAGCAAACATAATTTGTTTACAATGAAAGAAATAGTAGGGATGGGAAAAAATGTTTTTTTGGACATTTTTAGTCTTTAATTTGCACAAAAAACTAAATCTGGAGAAAAAAAAATTCAAATTCAATCTAGAGAAAAAAATTGTATTTTTAGCAATTTAAAAAATACAAAATTCAATCTTGTGTGATTAAAAATACAAAAATAATTAGATAGATTCCAAATTTTTTGGAGATGTTCCAAACAATATGTTAATGATATGAATTTTTAAATTTCAAAAAATGATGCATATATAAATTTTTTTAAATTTTGAAGGATCTAATTTGGTCAATTTTGGCTCTCTATTCCTTTTGTTTGAAAATGTTTACAAATTTGAGAGAATTTTTTATTTCTCAATTTTTTAAATAAAAAAATACTGAATTTACTTTAGATTCTAATACAATTTTTTGGGAGGGAAAAAAAAGCATTACTCATCTTCTTATAATTTTTCTTCTCCAAAAGTTGCATTTTTTGCCTATAGAGTTGATCATCCAAAATTGTTATAATCTACAAATCCAACAATCAATATTTTCCATAATTAATTCCATGCATACTAGACAAAGTACTCTTCACTTTTTCATGGTTAAAATTAAAAATCTTAAGCACATCCATATGCAAGAAAATATCAAAGTGGGACAATTCATTGAAAACCTCCATTGTGAAAATGTTGTTAGGCCTTGAGGGGTTAAACACAAATATCATGCAATCTAAATAGTCCAAGTTTTTGACAATTCTTCCACATATTCTTATATTAGTATAGTGCAAGGTCCTACAATTAGATATGCAAAGATTTTTTTTAAAGATTATTTGGTTTTTATAATAGAAATGACTATTTTGATTGTTTTTTTGATGAAAAAGGCCTTGGGACTCTACAATAAGGGTTAACATTTAAGCATTATCATGCTCAAATATACATAGGATACTTGACTTGATTTTTGAACTTCTTAAACATATAGGGGGGGCAATAATGAACCAAATTGAAAGTGTTGTGTATCAATGGATTCAACCTACTATGAATGCAAATTTTAGTCACTACTTACTACCATATAACTCAATTCATATTACAAAAAAACCACCATAGTGTGTTTAGAATTGGGCTTCCCAAACCTTGAAGGGTTAATCACTTAGTGCATTGATGTCTCAATTTTGAACAATGAATAGAGAAATTCTATAAGCTTTTTTTACTACAAAACTTCTCATTCATTCAAACCAATGCTTGACTATGAAAAAACTACACTTTGTGTACATTGAATTTGATGAATTGAGATAAATAATATATACTTATAAAGATATAAGCTTAAGGAAAAATATGCAAAATTTAAGAAAGGATTCAGGTGTTAAACCCTCCATGCTCATACATCCCCATTTCCACTGCCCTAAACCCTAGCACAATCATCTTGTCCAACAACCGCATTCTATCCCCTGAAGCTTCGCATTCACGCTTCTGCTGCTGCATTCTCTCCGAATGCCTCGACTGGCGCCACTACTCTCTTGCATTTCAATTCCTCCCCCTTGCTTGAAGAGTTCCGTACAAGAATTTGTTTGCAGATCTTGGTAATTTGGTATGGCTACAACAGCGGCATTGCAGTCGAATTGCTGCTTCTTCAGCGCCGAACGATGGTATGCGCTCTCAGTTTTGAAAGTAATTCCGGTTCCTTGCTTGTAGAATGCCATCGTTTGCGATTCTTGTTGTGAGAGGGGTAATTTCGTGTTACGAGGGTAGGTTTTGAGATAGAGGAGCTTAATTATGCAAGTGCGGAGGCGCGGGTTGGATTGTGGAGAGTATCACAAAGGGAGCTTCATGTGTCTTTTTTGTAGTTTGTTGGCAGCTGATCGTTTCAGCATAGAGAAAGTGGTAGATTTTTTACTTGCTGTTCCATTTCGTTGCTCGTTGGTTCTGAATTCAAGAAGAGATGCAAGAAATTGATATGCTTTGGGCGAAGTGATTGAATTAGTGGATTCAATAGGTTTCTTCTGGGAGAGTGTATCTTTCTTAACAAGAGAAAAATCTGACTTGTTCTCGGGCAAGTCCACGTTTCTTTGAATGTTACAGGAGACATTTCTTGGACTTGAGTCAAATTTTGTGTTTGTGAGTTGGAGGAAACCCTAAGTGTCCTTGTTGATCGTGTCTTTGTACATTTGTTCTTAATGGTGGAGCACATGCGTGGAAGGACTTTGCAATTGTAGCAATGTGACTTTCGAATACTTTTCGAATGCTTTGGTGAAACTTCTAGGGGTGACTGCGGAGGGAATATCAAATAATTTCGTTCAACACGAGTGTTTACCGTATTCGCAAAGTTAGGATTTGCTTAGGTAACTTAAAGTAGAGGATGCTGTTTGCGTCGCTTTCAACACTTTATCCTGTATGTGGGATTTCTTTCACTGGGATATCACTGTAGAGCTGTGGAGAGATCACTTTGGGTACAAAGGACCAAGCTCT
This sequence comes from Pseudoscleropodium purum, assembly GCA_963969395.1. Taxonomy (NCBI): domain Eukaryota; kingdom Viridiplantae; phylum Streptophyta; class Bryopsida; order Hypnales; family Brachytheciaceae; genus Pseudoscleropodium; species Pseudoscleropodium purum. The sequence goes on from OZ017797.1 coordinate 9,982,723, forward strand.
CTTTTGATCAAATTTTTATCATTATGTATGCATTGCTTACGCAATCATTCAAAGTGAGAGGTTATAGACCTCTGTTGAAAGGACAGTAGACAACCCCAGTTCCATTCAAAGATCGGTGCCCAAGTCATGGTTACACCACTTGTTAATAAGTGCGAAGCAAGTGTATGAATAGATGATAATAGGGGTCAGTACGGGATAAGGTCGCAAAGGCTTTTAGTGTCCTATACTGACTTGGGCTCGTGGAGATGAAGGGACCTAGCCAAAGGATATGGAAGAGCCCAAAGCGGAATTCTAGCTGGGTCCGTGAACCTGCACATGCTGCAACCAACAAAACAGGGTTCATGCTCTATCACCTGCAAGTCTGATGGGGCTCACAAGAAGGCTGGCTCAGCTCTGCGAGCAAGAGCCAAGAAAGGGTCTGATGTCAATCCCGATGATGACCTCTCCGATGACCCGCCTCACTCGGTCGACCGGGTAAGACTTTCTCTGCACGACCATTCATTATATGCAGTGGTGTAGTTCACAATTCATTTTCGTTTGTTCGGAGTCTTAGAAATGGTTTGACTATTGTATCTATTTCAAGTTCTTTTCTTTGCTATTTTTGTCTTATGTTTGAACTCAGCGTGCACAAAAGAAAATATCTGTTGGGAGTGTCACGGTCTGAGGTGAATTTAGGTAGATTTACACCGAATTGTTTTGTCCAAAGAACTTCTCATTCATCCAAAGTAGTATTGGAATCTTTGAGTGATAACCTTTTTGTAGGGCCAATTTGATGGAACTGAGGAAAATGATATAGTTGTTCAAAGATATAAGCAAAAATGTGCCAAAATTCAGGCGTTAAAGGGTAAAGTAGCTTATTTGATGTCTTCAATCCTCTGTGATCATGGGATTTATGCTCCATTGGTTGGCAGAAAAAGGCATTGGAAGCTGCAATGAATGACATCAATGGTTCATTTGGCAAAGGAAGTGTGACCAGGCTTGGCAGTGCTGGTGGTGCTCTTGTGTGAGTTTTTGTCCTTCTATCATGGTTATGTGATGCACTTCCTTCACTTCAATGTGGCAGTTTGTGTCTTCGCTATTTATTTTCTGGCAAATAGGATATTAATATCTTATGTTGTTGGATTGTTGGCAACGCTTTTTTACAGTATGCAATCATCTGTGAATAATGTAGTGATTTCTTCGATGGATTTCATCACGTGTCAATGAGGATTAATTGAGCAGGGTGGTTGTGTTGCAGAGAGACATTCCCGAGTGGTTGCCTCACTTTGGACCTGGCGCTAGGCGGAGGTTTTCCCAGAGGACGAATTGTGGAGGTCTATTGTTTCACACAATTTCTCATGCAAGCACAATTTGTCATGTCCTACACTTCTACAAGTGTTATATGCTTCGGCACGGTCCTAGTATGGGGGCTCCCGGGATCTCCTGATCACACCCTTGATTCGGGACCTGACTGACTTCAGCAGACTTCCGCAGCTTTCTTGCAAAGTTTTGGCAGACTTCCGAAGTTTTCTTGGCAAACAAAATGGAGCCAATTCTCTGCAGGAGCTGCCTTTGTTTGCAATGAAACCCTGATTTCTCTCAAGTCTCTTAAAGTCTTTCCTTGTTGAAGTCTCACAAATCGCATTTTCGTAACAGTGATACCCGGTTACGTGAAGGGTCCATGATTTGGATCCCGGGGCCCCCATATTAGGACCGTGCCTATGCGCGTCGTTATCCTCTCATACTCTATTGGCTAACTAACTAGTATTTCATTTTTTAATTGTGCTACCAGATTTATGGTCCTGAAAGCAGTGGCAAAACGACACTTGCACTTCATGCAATTGCTGAAATACAGGCAAGCCTATCGAATCAAATAATTTCTTGCTTGCTATGAATCATACTTTTGAACTTTACTAGGTATCATATGGATTATACGTTTTGATGTTCGAAGATTTTTGTTAGTCTTTGTTTCAACTACACAGATTTTATTTTGTTAGGAGTATTTATGCTCAACTTTCCGTCGTTGTCTCGCTCAATCTGGATGTCTTGGAAAGCAGAAGCGAGGTGGTAACGCTATGCTGGTGGATGCTGAGCATTGCTTTGATCCTCATTATTCAATGTCTGTGGGTGTTGACGTGGAGAGCTTGATTGTATGCCAACCAGACAATGGCGAAATGGCCCTAGAAAGTAATAAGCCTCTCTCTCCTATCATACACAAGGTGTTTTAGTTTACTTCTAAATTATTACTTATCACGCTCTTAAGTCTGCTTTTCCCCTGAGTGTTGGCAATGTAGAGTTTAGTGCATGGAAATGTTTTCTGTTAGGTTTTATCTCTTTGTTAAGTCTTAAAAAGTGATTTCTGCCTTATCAACTGATTGTGTTTTGAGGTTTATTAATTTAGATTTGTACACGCACGTGGTCCTTTCGTAGGCATTTTTGACTGATTACGAAGTTGTAATTTTCTTTCTGTCGATTAAAGACTTTCTAACCTCTCTTTCTTCATCAGCCGCTGACAGAATGTGCAGATCTGGTGCCGTGGATATTATCGTGATCGATTCTGTATCTGCACTGACTCCTCGAGCTGAGATTGAGGTATTGTCTTGCATGATGGTTCCTAAGTACATGTCCTGGAGAGCCTGCTCAGAGAATTAGCCCTAAGCTTAGCTAATGTTACGTGAATGGCCCACAGATTTAAGATTCTCTTTGCACACCGCTCTGGTATATTTTTCTAACAATCAATCGTTTGTTTGCATCACCCGTCGTATTTCTGGATATTCTCAGGAATATCAGTGAAGGATCCCCAAGCGCTGATGTGGATTTTGTTGAATACTTCAGGGAGAGATTGGAATGCAGCAAATGGGACTGCAGGCCCGTTTAATGAGTCAAGCGTTGCGGAAGATGTCAGCCAATGCTGCACGAGCAAATTGCACCATTATTTTTCTGAATCAGATAAGATACAAGGTCTGTGAGCATTTTGATACATGAGGGTTGCTGTGCTTTCATTGAATTCAATGGAAGGTCGAATAACGTCTATGGATACCCTGTGCATATAGGACGCCGTTTTGGGATCAATTTTCTTTTGGCTTACATTTGATCATTTGCCCATTTGACTAGTTTATTTTATAGATCCACAATGAATCGAATCCTGTGAAGTCTCCGTATTGTTTTCTGCCGAATGCCATCGTAGTTTGTTTGTTTGTGTTCAGCCTTTCCTATTGCCTTTTGCAGATCGCTGTTATGTATGGTAACCCTGAAGTTACTAGTGGCGGTCTAGCTCTCAAGTTTTTTGCATCCCTTCGGCTTGATATTCGCAATGCAGGCAAGATCAAGTCGGTGAGTTCTGATGAAATCTCTATCATGGAAGTTGCTTGTCATAGCAATTCCTGATTCTTACATGTAGATCTTGGTTTGTAAAATGCTGTGTTTTTGTGTCATTTTTTTAAGTCGTGAATGCATACGAGGGAACAATGTGAATTTTCTTTTTATTCTAAGTATTTTTTTAACAATAGAGTCTGATAATGAGGATGATTGTATTGGCTCAGCCTCGAGGCGATGAAGATATTGGGATAAGGGCTCGAGTTCGAGTACAAAAGAGCAAGGTGCGACGCTTTACTTTATACTATCACTTTCTCTCGTTATATACAAGTATTTGAAATGTGCTCAACGGAAACCGAGCCATGAAAGAAGGTGTTAATTCTAAACATACTTGCGAGGCTACGCTCACCTGCTGGTATATTGGGTTGCAGGTTTCAAGGCCATACAAGCAAGCTGAGTTTGATATTATATTCGGAGAAGGAATTTGCAAATTGGTAAGTTTATGCAGATCGATTCGACGTTTTCCGCAGTGGTCAATTACGATCGTCTCGAGTGTTGCCTTTTATGGGATTGCCTTTCCACCGAGTGCAATTCTCCAACGCAGCTGATCTAGCCTGTTCAATCCTTGAGGATTTGAAATGCATGAATTTTTAGTGCGAATCTGGACTTTTTGCCTGTTTAATGACCCGTCTGTTTCCGGATGCAGGGATCCATGCTGGACTCTTCAGAGACTGTGGGTGTAGTGGTGAGGAAAGGTGCTTGGTATAGTTATGGTGAGACCAGGTAATCCAAATATCAACCCATCAATTTCTCTTCTGAGTGACGATGATTTGTTTCAGTTAACCTTATTGTCTCGAGCTGCCCATCCTTGGAAAGGGAACTTCGTGTCCCATGTCGTTTTGTTTAATACAACGTCAATGGTCTGTGTAGTTCAGTAAACGCAGCCGATTTTGATGCAGCGGCAACTTGGATTGTTGAGTGCAGATTAGGTCAAGGGCGAGATAAAGTGGTGCAGTTTCTACGAGAGTATCCAGCAGTTTACACCGAGATTGAAAAGGTATGTACTGGTTCGCTTCACTGACCTCAAATACCTACGTTTTTCAAACACTCAAATGCTAACTGTGGAAACGCCGTGCAGGATGTTCGAGGGAGAATTGCAGAAATAATGACAGCGAAGCGAGATTTTGGTGATGTCAACGGCGGTGCTATAGCTTATGCTGGAATCGATGGTGAGGATATGCTTAGTGAAGAAAGTTTGGAAATCTCGACTAAATGACTTTTACCCAAGGGCTTCAATTCTTTCTGATTGTGGGTGCAACGTTTTTGAGAGGGCTTTTTATTTTATGTTAAGACACCGGAGAATTGGGATGTATTTATATTAACCATACATACACGTGTTGCTTCTATAACCTTTGAGGAATGACAGCCGCAAGATAGTACCGCTCACTTCTACGGAGACACGAGGATTGCTACAACCTTCAGGCTACCTAAGTTTCTTTACAAAGTAGAGGACTTGTTTAAGAGTTCGACAGCGGTTTCTGATGCCCTCCGTGTCATTTGCTTCTATACTGACTGTAGTTAAGTGTCCTCGTCATAGGGTCTGAGTTCGATCACTAACCTGCCACTTGTCAGCGTTTCTGCTTGTCAGCCTCTAGTTTGAAAATTGCAAGCCGCTTTTGAACAATTGAAACTATGAAATTGTGGATATCTGAGCCATGCACCTTTGGGGCTGTGACGTGGACATTGGTGAGCTGTAATGTCAGACTTCGACTTACTGTGAGCTGTAATGTTTTCACCTCATTGGCCACTATCCTCCAACTTGGTGTTGACTTCTTTGTTGATTGAAGAGACTTTTTTTGAAGAGTGCGTGAATGCTAAGGCTGAGAGACCTAATTCTGACCCTTTAAGCCATAAATGGTGTAGTGGATATTTTTTGGCTGATGAATGACAAAGAATCTCTCCAACATCATGAAAGTATCCCAATACTGTTGTAGAGGGTTAATAGTTAAGTATTGAAAGTGCATTGTTGCAGTACAAAAGTAGTATTGCAACAATGTAGTTTCAATAACAATGCATTATTTCCACTGAAATTATATTATCATAGTATTGCTTTTGTAGTGCAACTATACACTTTCAATATTATATTGTGAAAGGAGCAAAACTATTGAAGCAATATTGCAACAACACCAAAATAGAGGGGTTAATTCTTGATGAAGCAAGACAAAATTACATTAGTGCAACTATTTATCTTCTAAATGTAGTGTAAAAATAAAAGACAAAATCACATCAGTGCAACTATTTATCTTCTAAATGTAGTGTAAAAATAAAAGACAAAATCACATCAGTGCAACTATTCATCTTCTAAATTTAGTGTAAAAATAGAAAGTCTTCTATAGTATTAGGGCAAATAATTTTTATAGTGGTGGGTTTGTTGTTTAACCCTTGAACATTAAGGAGGAGGATTTTGATGATCATTCTTTCAATGTTTAAGGGTAAATGGTTAAAGATTTTTGATCAAGCAACTAATGAAATTTTTTTGAAAATTATGTAATGTAAGAAGTAATAAATGATTGGCTTTTACTTTTAAAATTTTAAAACATTTGTTATTAAGGTGAGAGAATAGTGCGAAGACCTTTGTTTTCTTTTGAGAGTGGACTCACGTTAAGAGAATTTGGAGGGAGGTTGTTTCAAGCCTATATTCCCCACAGTTCCCTTTATAGTAAAAGAATGCCATGCTGTCAAAAAAAAACTTTGAAAAAAAATGAAAATGAAATGAAAATTCTTAAAATGAAAAACAAAGTTGAAAAAAAATTTAATTAAATTTTTTTTTATGGAAAATTACATGGCAGTCGTTCTACCATGTTAGGCAATAGATTAGGCAAGTTCATAGAGTCAAAAAACATTAGGGAACTTGCAGCCCTCCTAAACCCCCCAAAATTTTCTAATATATGATTTTGAAGTCTAGATCTAAGTATTCCATTGGCTAAATTTTTACATTTTTGTTTAAACTCCAAACTCAAATAATGCATAGGGTTCATGAATGACATCGTCTAAATCATTCTTATTTTGAAGCATATATTGGGTCAACAAAAGCTTTTAAAATAGTTTTGATTGGAAATTTGAATTTGGAATGAATTTGAATGTAACAATGAACTGAATATACGAATTAGTATTGATTTGATCTCCACAGTGACATTCACCCAACAACAAATTGTTGAGTAAAAAAGTTCAAGTTTGAATGTGGAAGCATATATCCTTGAGAGGTAGAATTTAGTAGTATTTTGCATTACACTTCTTATTCACTACAAATGTAGCAACAACTTTTTAATCCTTTAAAGTCTAGTCAACCTTTTTTTGGTCAAGTTAGGAATATTTTTTTTCATATGGATTGATGGAAAATATATTTGGGGCAGGTGTCCAAAGATTAGATGTAGAAAATTTTGTTTGGCTTCAAATGGGACAAAAATTGATTCATTTTGAGCTAATATGTGAAATCTAGGTCAACTTGTATACTAAAATGGATGCTACCATTGGAAGAAATTTAGCTACTTTGGAAGGCTACAAATTCCTTGAGGTGTTCAAACTATAGGAATTTACTGCAACAACTGTTTGACGTGGCACAACAACTACCATGTCATATTTTTTTTTCAACTTTTTTTGTAATTAAATTTTTTTTTAAATTCTGATAGTGGATATTCTACAATTGCCAAAGGAACAACTCCCAAAATGGGTCTAAAACAAGCTTCATAGCTTCCCAAAAATCTTCTAATAAAATCAACTAATGAGACTAAAAGAAACATAATAAATGAAGAAATAAATTTAAAGGAGGTGCCTATTACCAAGTACTTTACATGACCAAAATGGCCAAAATTGACATACTTGCAATCACTTGTAGCTTACCTATATTAAATTTCTAAAAATGGAAAATGGAAATCCCTCCCAAAATTGACTGTAGATGTTAAAAGGCTAATTTTTCAACTTCTATTCTTCATGTGTTGACACTTCAATGAGGAAGTAGACTAAATTTCACAATACATGATTGGCTCAAGTACTTTGAGTCTTTGAAAATGTGCTATTGTTGGGAATTCAATAAGCACAATTTTTATGAACACAATCTAGTGGTAGGCAAGAAAGTTGAGATTTACAAAGCAAGTTCATACTTCACCTCCTACATTATATGGTGCAGGTTTTAATGAAGCATTAGATATAGATCCCACATGAAGAATTTATGAGTTTCTTAGTGGATACATTAGTTGGAGAGAATTTTGAGTGACTTGAATGCCATCTGTATCTTGATCTTTGAAATTGAAGCTAACTAGGATGTGTTCATTGCATATTGATCACTAGTTATAGAGATTTGAAGAAGAAGTTTTCATTTTGACAGTGTAGACAAGGCAAAACAATCTTTGGAAGCATATCAATCTTCAAATGAATCGAATGAATCAATGAGGCCCACCATATGATTTTGCAACAAACTATAAACTTTACTATTTAATGCGAATTCTATAATATATGACATATTGTATATGTGATTGCAAAAAAAAGCCCATGTGGCATATGGAATACCGCATACCAAAAAAAGATTTGACAAATCAAAAGCAAAAGTTATTACACATAGAAAAGGATATCTCCTACATAAGGGTTGCAGGAATGTTTCTAGATTAACCCAAAATACACATGGAACCACCCTTAAGTAACTATCTCGAACAAGTGAACCTTTAAATGATAAAAAAACAATAGTAAAGTAAGACATTTGTTTTGTAGTGAGGAAATTACTAAAAAAGACAATTCATTTACATTATATGGTAACCATGCAAGCTCTATACTTAAAAAAATTTGGACAATGTCGGTATCTAGTATTTCATTTTTCAGATTTTTTTGTGTGTCAATCAAACTACTTGCTTCATTGCCTTCATATATAATGTTTAGCAAATCCGATTCTATTCAACTCATGACTTTGACTCCACTTTCAAGGAATGTTGGTCTTCTAAAGGCAAAGTAGTGGTTGTTTTGCAATGTACAATGAGCACAAAAATGGCACATTAAATTATAAAATTTGGACGCTACATAACGTCACAACAAAGAATGAGATTGGATGCATTTGCACCATTTGATTCTCCTTAGGGAGTTGAATATCTGGGTTGAATATTGGTCCGAAAGAACTTGCAAAATGCAAAATCAAATCCCATCCACTACAACAATTGTTAGTAATGATTTCAAAAAACAAAATGATGTAGCAATCTACAAGCAATAGTTTGTAAAAGTCATAGAAACAATACAATGTAATGAACTTCAATAATCCTCAAGCAACCATCGCTCTAGATATTGAAGGCATGAAAATATGGAAAGAATTCCATGGGAGAGAACGTTCAAAATGTCTTAACAATAGCATCTAGATGGCTTATAAATTGTTGATTAAAGAATCTAGATTGTTAAACAACCAAATCAATATTTTTTCTCCATTCATGTTCTTGCCTCATCTCATGAACCAAACTTTGTTTAGATATTTGGTGAACATCATTCTATCATCAATTTTGTTGTATTGGAGAGTTTAGGATGTACCCAAATTGTACCATTGAAGTATGTAAAGCTGCATAGTCTAATACAAAATGATGTTTCAAAGCCATTGCCTTTATTGTCAACTGGTTATGACTTTTAGAAGTGCCAATTCATTTCATATCCCTTCTTCTACTTCTTTGCTAATAAATGTCTAGAGGATGCATTAAGCAATATCAAGCGCATGTAGACCAAATTTTGTTCAAAAGTGTAGAGATTTGTGCAAACCAAACACAATTGAATGTATTGCTAGATTTAGAAGGCAATGGTCAAAGTGCTATCCTATGAAGCAAAAAATGGAAGTTGGTCCTCTACAACTAATTGAAGTATCAAAGGTGACAAAGTGATCTTTAAGATAGAAACTTTGCCATTGTAGGAAACTTTTGAAGGGAATTGTGTACCGTACCTACTCTTTAAACATGCTAATTCCCACAACTAAAGTAAACGTAGATCCTAGACTACAATGTCAAATTCAATCTCAAAATAAACCCAATTGAAAGGGCACATTAAAAGATGTAATTGAATACTTCCAAAGACCAATGCAAAGATAAAATAACAAGATTCAAAAACCAATTCTAAACTTCAACATAAAACACTTGCTCAAAAAATTACCAATACAAAAGTCACAAATGTGTAGCTTGAAATCAACTATAAACAATTGTACCATAATAGTCAAATTAACAGATCCAAATACCTTAAATCAATGATTCTAAACTACACCATACTAAATACTAAAAACATCTTAAGTAGAAGTTACAAACCAACAACTTACAATAACTATAGACAAGTGTATCAAAACAATCAAAGAGATGGAAGCAAAGCACCAAATTTAAGAACCAAAGACCAACTCTAAAATATAATACACTTTTGCAAAACAAACTCTTGCAAAACTGTGTCTACATTTCATTTTGTTGTCTATTTCATCTAATATCTTGTCTACCTATTGTATACTTATAATGTTATAAAATCAATTATTTTATCATTTCTAGTAGTTATTTCTTTTATGTCTATGAAAATTCACACTTAGTATGAGATGAGAGACTAATAATTTTAGCTAGTAAAATATGCAAGTAGTCAAAAAATTTAGGCACCTTTTTATTATTAAAAATTATATACAATGCACATTATATACCCCTTGCACTTATGTATAATTAACATAGACATACATTTTGCAATATCCTAATATGTTATAAAAATTTTAAAAATTTTAAAAATCATTAGATGTATTTGTGGGTGTGGGGGGGGGGGGAGGGCCGTTTGGGCTTGTTCCCAGCGCTGTTCCCCAACAGTCCAGGAATGATCATTGTCATTATTTTTTATTTTTCATTTTAAAAATAATAATTTTAAAATGCAAAAAAAAGATGAAAAAATATTTAAAAAATGACATGGCAGTCGTTGTGCCACTTCACACAACTACTACGGGGCAATGCTCAAAATTTGGAAACACATGTGAATGCAAGGGAACTCACAGTCCTCCCAGGGGTTAAATCTCATCTAATGAATAATTTTAAAAATAATTTTGAAAAATATATTCCAAAAATTTAATTCAAATAATATCTAAAGCATGCAAGTTAAAATCGAAACAAAAAATAAAAAAAACATTCTTGCTTAGGAACACATTCCACATTCATTGATAACTTGGTTAGAAAGCAAAAAAAGACTTGCTTTCACAAAACATAATGAAAAGGTAACGCTCAATTTCATTACAAAATTTTCATTCTAGTTATCGAACAAAAAAAAATTGAAATTTTCACACAACATGTGTCCAAGGAGTAGCTTTAAGGTCCAACAATTTTCATAACTTTTGACTAAATGGTTTAAGAGTTATTGTATGATATTATATGTAATTTTTCATAAACTATAGGTAAGCCGAGCAAATCATATAATTTCATTAAAAATCACTTATATATATATATATATATATATATATATATATATATATATATGACCTCTCTAATCTGAAATGTTTTCTTATTTGACAATAATAATATTTTTAATGGTATATGTGGATCTCTTTGTAGGTAATAAACAATTTGATTGGAATGAATTGAGAAGGATTTAGATTTCAATAAACATGAGCTAGGCACTTAGGGGTTAACTCAATTTTCAATATTTTTGAATAAAAAATAATCAATTGGATGTAGATTGTTTATTACAACATTACAACCATTGGAATTAGCATTTTTCAATTCCATAACTAAATTTTTAATGATTTAGTATTTTGAATCATTTTCTACTTATTTCTATAAAATATTTTTTCTTATATGTTCTTAAATTCCAAATGATCTAAATTTTTTTGAGCATGTAGACAACTTGCTTTGAAGAGTGAATAGAAAGAAGCACGATGATTTGGAACATTTTTTCATACAAATGTGACTTTGTAAAGTGTAGCTACCCATTTTTTCACAAGGCTAAAAAATGGATTTTTGTTAATTTAAACTATAAAAAATTGCAATTGACATAATAGAAAATTTTGAAATTTTTTCCACATATTCTCTAACCAGTGTACTACAAGATCCTATAGTTTTATGTGTCAAAAAATGTGTTTTTTTTCCTAAAATTTAGTACTTGTACTAGAAATGGCAATTTTGGAGCAATTTTGGTGAAAACATAGTAAAACAACTTTGAGAGTTAAAACTATGCCAATATTGCAAAGAATTTCATTTGCAATTTGGAATGTTGAACCTTTAGTTTGTCTTTCTTACATAAAAGAAATTCAAAGATACAAGGGCAACAAAAATTTAATTGACATCATGAGTACAAAAAAACATGTCTTTTTATAACTATAAACCTCGTAAAACCACATGTAACATTGACTCCTAGTAGAAAAGGAAACCTGGACGTAAAAAAACATCAAATCTGAAATCCCCTAAATATCTTGTAATAAACAAGATTAACCTCAAAAGGCCTATAAAGTCCACTTTGGTCCATTCAAAAACTTGGGCAAGTTCTATTGACTTCAAATTTAGATTTTTTTTGTGCTAAAGTCTTAAGAAAGTGCCTAATCATGATACTCTACATGAAACCCTTTGTTTCATGTCAATTTGACATATATTGCAAAGGTTATATTATCAAAAAGATTATATTCAAATCATGATGTTTTTAACTTTATCAATTTAAAAACTTTTTTAATGTATGGAAATTATACAATATATAGTTATATACAATGACTCTCCTTACTAAATCAAATGTACAAAAATATTAAATTTGTACTAATTTTAAATTTTCTTATCATACAAAGATAACAGTTTCCTACTCACTTGGTTTTTGATAATGACAAACTTTCTATTATTAATAAATTTAATTGAGGAAGACAATACATTCAACATTAACATAGAAATTTTGAATGAACTCTTTATGTGTAGCCATATTCATTATTCTAGTTTATTTAATGTACAAATCTAAATATACATAGTATATAGAAAGAAACACACTTCATATTCCACTTGACTTGACCGGTGGCTTCCAAACTATATCCTCAAATCCACACTATCACCAAAGTTACACCTCACATTACATAATGTGTTGTCGTTCTATTAATATCAAGAAGATGTTTGCATCTTCTCAATATATAATGACAAATTGCCAATTTCAGATGGTTTTCTTAGTCAAATAGTAACAAATTGTCAGTTTCTAGGGTACACATGGCAATACCTCAATAATTGTTAAACTTTTATAAAACTTCTAAAAAAGATATACATATAATTTCCCAACTTATTGAAAAATTTTAAGCAAATCCGTTGCATGAATTGAATTCATAAATTTAATATATTAAACCCACTCCAACTACCTCTATTTGTATAAGTGGGAAACTTGTGGAACTTGCAGAGCATATGAGATATTCGTGTACTTTGTGCTTGTGAATATGTAAGTATTTAGTATCCCATATCATGTAAGTGTATTTATATTTGTATTCATATTTTGTATATTATAGTTTGAAACCACAGTAGAAGAAAATGAGGGGTTTTGCAACTATAGTTTGCAACTCGTTTTGTAGTTGCATAAAATGTTTGCAACTAGGTGACAATGTAAAGCCCATAGTTGCAGTGAACAAATTGCAGTAGTTATAATCTAATTGTAGGGTTTTTTGTTATCCGATAGCATGTGAAGAACTTCATTGATGTTTGCAACTTGTTTGCGATTTTTAGATTTTAAAATATTAATTTCCATGATTTGTAGATTTCAAAATTTCATATCTACCTTCTTTTTAGATTTTAGGATTTTAGAACTACCTTTTATTAGATTTTTGAATTTCAAATCTACCTTTTTCTAGACTTCAAAATTTCAAATCTACCTTCTTCCTAAATTTTAATTTCATAGATTTAAAAAATTAATTAATTTTAATTTTTTTCCTACAAATAGTAGAAATCTACAAACTATTGCAATCTTAGAACTCTATAAAAAAAAATTCTTTATATAAGACTAAAACTTACAAGTCTTATTTGTCCAATCAAATGGTACTCTTTACAATTGATATGGGACAATTGATGTAAATCAAATGAGAATGAACTTTGAAAGCAACTAGGAAACAACTAGTGTGCAATTGAGAAACAATTAGTATATAACTAGAAAGCAACTAAAAACAACGATGGTCATTTTATAGTTGCATAATAATTGTATAGGACACTAGTTGTTTCCTAGTCGTTTTTTTGCAACTATAGAATGTTTGCTTTGCAACTAAAACAATGGATGAATATTGTAAAACAACATAAAACAATTACATTAGATTTGGTGCTAATAGAGAGGAAACTAGTTGCGTGATAGTTGTATAAGACACTAGTTGCATAGTAGTCAATTGTGCCAAACATGTTTTTCGTCTAATGCCATATCCATATTTTATAACCATATGCATATTCTGTATTTTGTATTCTATCAACATATTCATATTTGTATCCTATATTTTGTAGTTTAAAACCGTTTATTGTACATATCCTACATTGTATTTGTATTTTTTTTAGGAGGTCACTATTAAAAAATGTAAGAACTACATGTGATAAAATATAGGGTCTAATATATTCATTCTGCATAAAATTTGTAAACAAATTTTATGCATTATAAGGTGCTTTAAAAGTGTAAAACATGATTATATGTATTATAGGGTTATGTGTAATATCATAGAATTATATGAACCATACATATAAAATACCATATACAAAAAATAATACTAGAAAAAAGAAAGGGATATAGGTTATAGAGGCTTTAAAATTAAGAATGGAGATGAGAAATCTATTTTTCTATTTTAGACATAGTATTTCATAAACAACCTCAATTTCACTCTAGTGTACATCTGCAATAAAGTACTCCATATGATTATATCTTAAGTGTAATATCCAAAGTTTAGGGTTCAATTATTGAATTGAATTCTTGTTGAGAAGACGTGGGAGGAAAATACAATGACCTTGTGTGAAATTGTGACTTCTAAAATGCATTATTAACCCCTAAAGGACCATTGTTCCTTTGGGGAACAAATGGGATTTGGGGCAAGTACCTATGGGCTGAAATTTTTTCTTCATTTCTTAAAACTTTTTTTAAAGATAGAAAAATTGATTAGCTTTGTAGGAATATAATTTTTTTTTCAATCTGTGCTTGGGAACAAAAGTTATGCCCAAATAAGCTCAAAACATGGGACGGAGGGTAGCAAAAAAAATTTCAATTTCAATTAATTTTTTTTCTCATAGATTATATTTTTGTTTATATGAAATTTTTTAATTCATTCTATTTTGATTTGTTAAGTGAAGGTTATGGAAAATCTTATTTTTTGTGCAATTAGAGCATCTTCTAGGAAAAATAATATATATGATTCATTTCTAAATGCAATTTTTATAATTAAAAAAAAAAAGGGTCACATGGTTTAATTTTCCTTCTAGTAAAATCTCATTATTGGAATTAGTGCATTTTAATTTCATTTTAGTGATATTAATAGTTTATATTTTCCTTCTATTTCATACCTGTTTTTGTTTAACAATTTTTTAAAGGATAAAAATTAAAAAAAAATTTGAATTTTTTTTCCTAGACTTTCAACTCAATTTTGCATTATAAAGATTTAAAGCTCAAAATTTTGTAGTACAAAAATTTTAAGTTAATAATGTTCAAAGTCAAAAAATATAGTCCTACATTGTGCTAAAAAACTTGTTTCTTTATTTTAAATGCAGATATCTTGCAATTTGTGTGGTCAAAAATTCTGAAATTTTTCCATACATTTTCATACTAGTTAAGTGTAAGATCCTACAGTTAGATATGGAAAAAAACAATTTTTAAATTTTATTACTTTTTGCTATTGAAATGGCAGTTTTGAGTATTTTTTGGGCAAAAAAAAATCTTAGTCCTTTAGGAATTAAATACAAGTTTGGTTTTTACCTAATATTTGATTAGTTCTTTTGTAGCATTCATTATGTTTTTTTTTTTTTGTTTTTTTTTTCTTTTATATATTTATTTTAAGTAGCACTAATAGACTTGCTATGCACTTTGGCAATTTTAAAGCAATTGCAATTTTTTATTATTATAAATAATATAGGGTACATTTAAAGAACCCAAACAAAAAATTATAAATACCAATAGGAGGTCCTAAAATACTAATATATACCATTATTTAGAAAATATTGGATATTATAATCCATTCTACTAGGTAAGTAGCTCTCCATGAAATAGGATGTTATTGTAGGCCATTGCATTTTCAAAGGAAGAGTGACATCCCCGAGCACATTTTATATTCAAATTTGGATGGTCAAGATCATTTGTTTTACAAGGATCAACAATCAACGACTTTGATTAATAGCATTTAAGAAGGCAAGGAATTTTTCTTGAACTCATATGAACGACTCTTAATTTTTCCAAGGGAGAGGGAGGGGGAGGGGGGAGGGATTGAAATGCAAACATCATGTTTATATCTTTTTGGTACATAGTTACACCTTTTGAAGTGGGTACTCCAAATTTCAATTTGATGACCTAGAACATATACCCTCTAAATATGAAAACCTCGGGTGATTTTAGAGACACTTATAATCAAGACTTTGAAAAATCTTAATTTATTTATGTAAGGTTCAATAATACACATTAAAAAAAAAAGAGTCCAAAATCTTCTTTCTATTGCTGACAATTCTCAACAAAAAATAATGACAATTTGATTATAATAACCATGCTCAAAATGTGCTTCCATACACTTTCAGGAGTGTTGCCTTAACTAGGCTAGCTACAACTAGTGCCAAGCTAATGGCAACTCAAATGAACAGTAATTAATTTCTACACCAAATAACATCAGCAGCTCGAAACGTACGCCTTGAACCTCTCCTCAAACACCGAAAGTCGCCATTCGAAGGGAACAGGGAAGAGAACGGGGAAGGGAACAAGGAAGGGAACAACCAGAGAACAAAACGCGAACGAACCTGACGGGCAGCATACACAGTGAGTCAAACCCGGCCTGACACACCAGGACGACAAACCAATGCACGGGAAACCCCACCATCACAGCGACCGAAGGACGGAAACACCCCAAAAACGGCGACCATCAGGCGGACACACCCTCCCGATGCAGCTCAAATACCCAAACGCCGACCAAAGGACGGGAGATAGACCCCAGTCGGATCACCGACGGCGACCATCGAACGCGCATCCTCCCCACCGGATGCAGCTCCGAAACCCAGGCGTCGACCACAGGACGGGAAACAGCACCCAGTGGATCTTGGTGGGCGACCAAAGGACGTGCATCCCCCACTGGCACGGCGTTTGAAGTTTTTTGCTATCACTGGATCTACTATCATCCACCCCCGAGTGCGCTTCCTTCCGAATCTTTGATCCCCCGGCTGGGGGCCTCCGTTTGTCACCCCCGTCTGTTTCGTTTTCGTCGCCGTTTCATTACTGCCCCTGATCATCGCGCACTCAAGATCGAATTCCTCTTTTGGCAGTTGCACTTTTCCAGGAATCCCGAAACTCAGTTTGCCTGCTTCTCTGTGTCCTTCTCGCACTCTCAGCCCCACCACCGTCCTCCATCATTATAATATCATCATCCGCCGAAGTTTGCTCGCGCTCATCACTCAAACCTTGCCTCCCTCCCTGCGCGCCTAGGGTTTCATTGCTTCCCCTTCCCCTTCCCTTCCTTTCGGTTTACATCAGTGACTCATCACGACGGAGGGGACCGAAGCTTGGGAGACCTTGGTCAAGAGGGGGAGAGGGGGAAGGTCCACCAACCATGGGGAGGAGCTTCGTGTAGGTGGGACGCAAGCGACGACTAGGGAGGGGAGGGGAGGGGAGGGGAGTTGTAGAGTGGTCGGTGTTAATTCCTTTCGGAGGCCGCGTCGGACGGAAGATGAGTGAGTGAGTGAGCGAGTGAGTGAGCGAGTGAGCGAGCGAGCGAGCTCATGGCGAGGGGGATGGGAAGGACATGCTGTTGAAGGTGAGAGAGACAGAGGGGGAGCAGCTTGTGCAATTAGGGTGCAGGTGAGAGATTGTGCATGTTGTTGTTGTTGTTCTGCTGTAGAACCTTAAACACTTTAAGCAGTGTCCCTTTGCCTTTCGGCCCTGTTGTGGTTGGTGATGATGGACGATGGCGCGGTGTTCAGCTGCGTGGAATGACTTCTTTGCGTCTTTGCGTCGTTTCTGAGTATGGGTGTGTTTTTGTGCGGTTTTAGCCTTGGATTGAACTTGTTTTTGCAACTTTGAAGCTGACTCTATCTTGGTTTTGAAGAGGCGTCATGTTCCCGTTGGAGTGTTTGAAGTTTTGCTTCACGATGTCAGAATCGGCCATTCGATTCTGAATCATGATTCTGTTCTTGATTTTGAGCGTGACTGAGGTTTGAGCGGTTTTAGGAACGCTTGGATTGCTTCTGGTTTTGCAAATTTGAACTTTTTTCTCTCTCGGTGTTGAAGAGGCGGTCTCTTCCTTGTGAATGTTTTGCCTCGTTGTCAGTCTTGGGCTTGAGTGTGGATGATTTTGAATCGAGTGACTCTACCCGTGATTTTGATTCCTTGGAAGTTGTAATTCAGTCAGATCTGCTGTGGTTTTGATCGCACTTCTTCTTCTGAGATTCCTGGGATGATTGAGACTCTCGTTTTGTGTGATTTGATTGCCTTAGGTGGGGTGTTTTAAGAATAGACATTGCAATGATGGAGTTCTTCTCTTTGTTTCTTACATCAGTTGCTTACTTTCGGTTAAATTGAATTACCGTGAGGTCGTTCGGTGCATCGAATCTATAGTGCTCCGCGTCCAGTTTAGGACTGTGCTTCTACTTCTGCTTATTGAGCCTTTCAGGCTTTTGCATTTGAGAGCGGTCGGGTGTAGTGCTTTCAGAGGCTTTAGGATTTCTTCGATTGTGATGTGTATGGAGATAAATTGGTAGAATTCGAGTTGATGCGTTCACTTTTGTGTGTGAAATGACCTTGTTTGACCTAATTCTGGTCCACACATCACTGAGGACTCGAAGCTCTCTGATACTTGTATACCCTCTCTATTTGTTAGAGCTCAGGAGTAGCAACATTTTTATTCGAACTTTTGTAGTGAATTAACATTTGAGCATTTTAGAGAGGGACTGTAAAAGCCATGACAACTTGCTGAATAGATTTAGAGATGGAGATACACGACGGTAAGAGGTTACGCTGTTTTTGTCTAGCTGTGCATGAGCGGGAGGCATACTGCGCACATAAGTATTACTTAAGTTAGAATTTCCAGAAAGTTCACTGAACTTCTTGAAAGTTCCCGTAGTGCAGTAGTTCACTTTGCTCACTGTATGATCTATTTGTGAAGAACAGCATTTATAGAGTTTGAATTAAGAGGGAGTCTGATTGTGATGGCATTTATCCTTTGGGAGTATAAAATTTCTAACAATTATAGTGAAACAACACTTGCACGGATAACATTTACTCTAGATTGGACAGACTGTATGTTGCAAGTCTGTGCTATACAATTTGATCAATTTTTTCGTGCAGGTGGTTGAAATCGTTTCTTCTGGCAATTGCTGAGAAGGAGGTAGCCGGGGAGCGTTAGGAATACGACAGCGTGACGCCTTTCAGCAATTCTGTACAGAAGTAGGTGGTAAAGAGAAAATGTCTGTGATGTCGTTGGAGGAGCCAGTGGAACTGAAGTTCCGTCTATATGACGGAACAGACATAGGGCCCAACAAATACCCTCCTGCAACTACAGTGGCCAACATCAAAGAGAGTATTCTCAGCCATTGGCCAAAAGGTGTGTGTACACCTTGATTAATTCACTACCAATCAATATCAATCAAATGATCCTGTTAAGGATGGTAGTTTGTTTGTTTAAGTTTGTTATGTTGAGATGTCACAACCCGTCTAGCCCATGGGACTCAAGAGGTAAGTCGGAAAGCTCTCGGCGAGGAGGGGTACACAGACTTTGTTTTGGATGATTGGGATTTCCACACCGAGAGTTATTAAATTTCGAAGTACTCTTTCAAAAGAATTATAGAATTAGGAAATCGGGCCTGCTGTGCCAATGGGGTACCTCAAGTAAGAGGATTTCGCATCGGCTGGGTTTTCATAGTTATGGCAAATGATACAAGCCATACTAATTCTCAAATATTACTAAATGTTTTGGGGTTTGCAAATTTTTTTGCTTGAAGAGGTCAACTTGACAACTCGATTTATTCGCATGTGCAGAAAAACAAAATGGTCCAAAGTCTATTAACGACCTCAAGTTGATAAATGCGGGTAAAATTTTGGAGAATAGCAAAACCCTTGCTGACTCCCGAGTCCCGTTGGGGGAAATTCCGGGATGTGTTATCACCATGCATGTTGTGATTCGGCCACCTACAAATGATAAAGCTAGTGGTACCACACCTCCAACTAACTCCTCTTGTTGTGAAGATTGTGCTTCTGATTTCTGTATTTGTCTGACATTTTCGGTAGTGTATGTGATTATTAGCACCACTCTCATTGTGTCTGGTTTACACTAGTTGCCATGTATCATTTGTAATTAAACTAAGGGATTGCAGATCCATTTTCATTTTCATTAGCTTTTGTTATTACCTCTTGACTCGGTCTTTTCCTGGCGATGTACTTTCTGTATTAGGTCTTTAGTATGAAGTCGCTTAATCTTAACTCCTTAGTCTCAGTAGAGAATCTAGTGAGATTGCTGTGTTCACTGTACCTTAATCGGTGTACAATAAAAACAGCGGATAATCGCTGCTACCCGTGTCTTTCATTTTCACGGCATCTGCGTTACATAGTGAGTTATGCGGCAGCAGTCAGATGGTGTAAACTTAGAGTTTGTGTTAATACCTCAACACTATTGCTGGGTTTATGTTAAGGCAAATGATTTTCAGGTTGAAGATATTGTAGGGTATTCTATTGAGTTAATTATAACCCTAACCAGAGCGGGTTTGTTGAGTTTTTGGAATCGTGTACTGAAGCTTGTTGTGCTGAACATGTGGTTTATTTAAAAATCTGTGCATTCTTTACCTGCGTCTGGCCTGATTTCTGTAAAGTTAATTTTGTTTTTCTGCTGTGTTGGATATGCAATGAAACAGAAAAACAGCAGTCAGAAACTCCCAAGAACCCACAGTGCTGCTGTACAATACTTTAGCTGTCGGGATGCGCTCTGCATATGTAGGAAGGAGAATTTAAAGGAAAAAGCTTCAGGTCCTAGGTGAGAGCTGGAGACACCTGGGTGGATGAGGCAGCGGTAATTTGCTGCCAATGCATAGACTGTCTATGCTTAGTGCGAAGTTATTCTGGTGTTTGCCATTCCCAAAGTGTCATAAACAGCCTGTAGAAGTTGCTCTTTGTACTGGTCATATAGAGACCAGTGCGAATGCTGCAATGAGCATACCTTGAATTGCACTTATTTTTTGTGAGCGGTTTCTTGGGAGTGGAACAGGTTGTCTTGTAGGATGAGAGAAAGGGCTATGGCAAGCGTGGATTATTATGGGGTGTTTCTTCAGGTGCTGGAGGACCACCTAGCCACTTCGAGAGTGCAGCCGTGCGGGGAGGATGTGCAGATTTCAATCCAATAATATAGTGCACATTGGGCTTTGGCGATGTTTAGTCCTTCCTCACATGCTGAGAATTTAGCAGTTCAGTGGAGAGGCGTTGCACATGGCTAGGTCTCGCAGAGTATCCACTCCTCTGTCCCCGTTTGTGAGCTTTGTTGCCTACCTACAATTTGGAGAGGGCTAGATTTGAGGCAGGTACCATGTCCTGCTTGCCTCTACTTGTACGTTAGGTTTATGCTTGTCAAGGAGTTACCCTATAAATATGATGACGAGCCACTTAAGGGCTGAGATCATCTCTCCATAGAGATCTATTTAGCTGATCTTTGTTATCAGTCTATTGTTTATTACCACAATCCTATTCTCAGAATTGTGGTATAAATTAAGTACATATTTTGGAAATGAATTAGGAAACAAGTTTTGTAGTGGTATCTTTGTGGGATCGTGCTTTTGTTTTGTTGGTGCACCTCATTCGTCCATTTTCATTTTTCTGTCATATCTTCTCTGGTTAAGAGTGCATGTCGATATACTACTGGGTGAATTCTTATTTTGGTGGGAGACTGTTTTCGTGCGAGGCTTGTTCAAGCATTCTCTGCTCTGAGAAACTTGCTTATTATGGGAGCTGACTGCCTAAACCAGACTTTTTTTATTCCCAGAGGAATTAATATCTTCATTTACTTTATTTCAATTGTTGAAGTTGTATTATAAGTTAAGAATGAATTACAGTAGTACTTAATAAATATTGTCACATGCATTGCATAGTAAGCTTAACCCTGGAAAGATGCTTCCTCGGTAATAAATATTGTCACATGCATTGTATAATAAGCTTAACCTTGGAAAGATGCTGCCTCAGTAATAGGTCCTCAGTCAAAAGTGATTCAATTTTTGAACAAGAGGTGCATTTCGTGTTTCTACAGTAACAGAGAAAGTCATCCACGGTACACTTATTGTCTCGGCATTCTTCTAGGGTGAAAAGGAGCGTTACTAAAAAAAAGTGTCAACTTCCAGAAAGCGAAAATCTCACCGAGATGGCAGAAATCGGGGACTTCAAATTTCTGTACTAAAATATACAATTTGAGACAATCGTCCCCACAGGGAATTCCGAAACTATTTGACCGGGCCTACAACTTTGAATTCCTACAGCAGTCCTTGTAAAACTGTAAAGAAACTGATAGACCATTGCGATCATTGCAACCACTTCAATCAGTGCAATGTACATTTGCGAACATGCTGCAGAGATGCCAAGACAGTTCTCACATGTCAGAACAGAATTTCAAACTCAACAAGAGTGTCCTAAAGATTTTCAACAAGAGGCAAATTGTTTGAAACTCTATGCAGGAATAACTCTGGGTGAGATTCTGAGGCAAGACTCCGAATTGTACATGCCCCAAACAGAGAAATAGTGAAAATCTTGCACTCGGAATTGAGAGATGTAACAACCCCTAATCAGTCAATGATAATAAAATATGTCCCTGCATGTCCCTACAAGTGTAGGAACTTCAGAAACATTTTTCTGTCGTCAAAAAATGTGGCATGACTTCTTTCTCTCGGTAAGTTTTATTACCTTGCTTGAAGCGTTAGCTCTCAGGTCTGCAGCACAGAAAGAGGAAAGAAGGTGGCGTGCTTAACCCCGACAATCGCAAAGCACATCATTGAACCGCTCCTTTAGGCTTGGGCACTCGTACATACTCAAAATCATCAATTTTCACCTTCTGCAAACATTCAAAATGTCCAATTAGCAAGCAATACGAGGTGACCCCAAATTTATTGAAATGTGTGCATTTAGTATAAATTCTTAACCCATACAGATTTCAAGAAATTTGTGAATTTGGGCAAGTTTCTGAGGGCTCCTTCAGTATGACTCGTAGCGGTACAAGAATTTCAAACTTCTATTGAACACTCGTTTTATCAATTCAAAAAGTCCACGGTGTGCATTCTCTCGACAACAAATAAACGTCAATTGTTCAACCAACCAACCAACCAACCAACCAGCCAAAAATCAAATGATTCAACATAAGGAAGATTAAAATTCTCGCACCTGAAGCTCCTCCTCTAAATTAAGAGGCTTCTTCTTCGCAACAGCATCAGCCACAGCGCCAGCCACGACACCTTCCCGTGTGAGCGCCTTGTTCGCAGCCATGCGCTCCCACTCCTTCTCATCTCGAGCATTCAACACATCTTTCCTGCAAGATCTCAATGCCTCCTCCATTGAGCTCACCTTCCAACAATACTCTCCAATTTTGGCACCCTAAACCTTCAAAACCTTCAAACTTCAAACCTAAAACCCTACACGAGAAAAGAGAAATTACACACCTGCCCTGTTGCAGGTGGGCAAGGGCAACGGAGCCCAGAACGGTGAGAGAAATCAGCGGCACTCCGAACTTGATGAATGGGTTCCATCTCTTGACGCTGGCAATGGCCATCGCTACTTCACCACTTGGAAATTACTGCTCGCGCTCGTGCACCAGACGAAGAACCCTAAACTCTAAACAAACTTAACCCTAAAGTACACCAAGGAAATGCATATAACATTGAACTTCGAACCACGCAACCTGAACTGGAATCTGTCTAAAAACAACAAGACTTTACCTAAGCTGATACCAGTGTTTATTTATTGGTTTTCGGACAAATGGTTATGTGACCTATCTTTCAAGAAGGTTTTTAGTTTCGTGACTTTCATTCGAGGGGATTAAATTGAAGGAGGCCAATTTTGATATGCAATTTTGAATATGCAATTTTTGTATGTAATGTCTGTCTGCACAATAGATGAAATGAGGTTTTGGAAACATTGTAACAACAATGTGCAGGGCCATCATTATAGTCTAGCTTTTTTTTAATACATTTATCCTTTTTTTCTTTGTAGGTTTGAAGCTACCCATTTTTTTGGGAGGAAATTGGGCATTTCCTTAATTGCTAAAAAAACACTAGCTAATACCATTAGCATTGAGTATCACTACAATGTCAACGAGGAACACACCATAGGGATAGATGGAACTAATTGTTAAGATCATCTTCAAGGGATCAAGGGAATTGGCATTTTAGTCCAGTATATAAGCATTATTAACTTTTGATTGGTTTAGAAATAGTAGATGAAAATACTATTGTTAGAAAATCATTGAAAATCACTTTAAAATAGACACCAAATGTTCCAATTTGGACTTAATTTAGAAAACTGAAATAGTCCCCATTGAAAATATGCTAAAAGACAAAAATTTCAAAGGCCACAGTAAAGTATGGCCAAAGAAAAGAAAATCTTGCAAATGGTACAATAAAATTGTAATGGATATATTCTAATAAGACAAGTTGTCACATATAGTGACATTGGAGTTGTTCTACATCAAATTATAGTATTAAATGGACACCTTTAAGAGTTCTTTTTAGTTTTGGATCGATTTCATCCAAATGCTAGAGTTCATCCACCTTAGGGTTTGAGAGTTTAGGTGGAGAGAGCTCTTTGATTTGACATTGTTGTCAAGTTAAGTTTTGTGAGCATTTTTGGAGAGAGTTGTGCGTTTTGCTTTGCTTGGAGATGATGAATTATCATTTGGTAAAAGCTTCACTTTTTCTCTTACATTTTCACTCTTTGATTCTACCTTTTTGTATAGAGAGCCATTTGACTTTGTGTGTAGATGCAATAGTTTTTCATTTGAGAACAATTTTCTTCTTTCTTTCTTGTAGTACTTATCTTGAGTAGAAAAACAAAATTTCAACCTCTGGATTGTTGCTAGTATCTATAGTAGTAGTAGAGGATTTCTATACAAATCTAATGCTTCAAAAAACGCAAGATTTGAGTGATTTTTGAGAAAGTTATAGGGTTTTGAAGTTTGTTGGAGTTTTTGCGATGAGTCCCTGGAGTGGAGCTCTGCATTGTGGAATCTACAAATTTTTGAAGATTTCTAAATTTGAGGTATTTTGAACATTTTTCTGAAATCTAATAATTTTGAAGATTTTCCTATCAAAATCTAGGATATTACAATAATTCTAAAATCTAGGAAATTTGAAGATTTTAAAATCTATGATATTAGAAGTTTTATGAATTGTTCTACTAGGATACATTTTGCAATATATAAAATCTTGCATATTTGTACATTTATAATTCTTTTAATATCCTAGATTTTGATAAAGAATCTTCAAAATTACTAGATTCAAAAAAATGTTCAAAAGATTTAAATTTTAGAAAAATCTTCAAAAATTTGTAGATTCCACAATGCGGCACTTCATTTCAGGAACTCATTACAAAAAAATCCAACAAACTTCAAAATCCTATAACTTTCTCAAAAATCACTTAGATCTTGCATTTTTTGAAGCGTTAGATTTGTATGGATCTCCTCTACTACTACTACAAGTACTAGCAAAAAATCTAGAAGTTGAAATTTTGTCTTTCTACTCAAGATAAGTACTGTGAAAAAGAAAGAAGGAAATTGTTGTCAAGTGAGAAACTATTGCATCCATATATACAAAGTCAAGGGATTTTCACTCCATTTGAGGGTGTGTTTGTTATACATTCATATTTAGATTTTGATTGCATATTTGATTTTAGTTATGGTATTCAATCTGTTGTGTACTACAATCTTTATTTATACAATAACATGTAGGATATAGGCATAGGTAGCCTTTCTTTTTCTCTTTTTTATTTTTTACTATGATGATCCCAAAACTATGTTATTCTTCCAATTCTAGCAAATTTTACATCATTATTTTTGTTATTCTATTAGATACCATACAATTTAAGGCAATTTTCATTAAACTTGTTGGCAAAATAACTTCGTTTCTCCCCTTAAATGTCCTACAAGCTTAGAGCTACACTAGATGATTTATTGAAATTTGGTAGTTTGTATTCCCAAATTGAAAAAATAGTTAGACAAGGGCTAATTGCTAATTGATTGAGCACTTTATGTTTAAGCCTTGTAAGTAAGGGTATGAACCTTCAAAAGTAGAATTGAAATTAATCTT
The DNA here is from genome assembly GCA_963969395.1 of Pseudoscleropodium purum. Taxonomy (NCBI): domain Eukaryota; kingdom Viridiplantae; phylum Streptophyta; class Bryopsida; order Hypnales; family Brachytheciaceae; genus Pseudoscleropodium; species Pseudoscleropodium purum. Next base: position 10,008,465 of record OZ017797.1, read on the forward strand.
TTGGCTTTTCGAGAAAGTTTCCTTGCTTTTGAAGTCACCCCTTGTGTCACTATGAATAGTTAAATTCTTTAAAAATGCCAAGGGAAAGGTTGAATTTGGAGATCTTTAAATTTTGAAAATTTCTCTTGGTTGATCTCTCTTTATAGCTTCCTTTTTTTTTCCTCCTAGGTCTTCTCATTATAAGGAAAACCTTATTTTAGGTGACATCTGAGGTAACATCGATAAAAACAACCCATGTTTTTATATCAACAATGATGTCCATTGATGTTATATGGACATCATTGTTAACATAAACACAAGGTTTTTTTTTACGTCACCTAAAATCCATTCCTTTTGACATCAATAAACTTTGGTTTCTTATAGTGTCTCATACAAGAAAGGGTCCGGGCAACAAAGTTTCCTTCAAAGTTTTTTCTCTTGACACACCTTGTATATTAATTTATAAAATATGTCAAAGATTGAATTTGTCTAATTAATGATCATAGCATTGTTTTACCAATGAAGCCAAAGGCCTTTTTATAGCCTTGAAAAAGGACCCCTTATAGTAAATAAAATTATCATACATGACTCTTCAAGCCAAATCCAATCCTTGAATGGCTATTGAAAGTCTCTTCTAGGCATCTAAAGAGGTATAATATCCTAAACCAACATTGCTAGGATCATTGCTTGGTTATACAATCTTATATCCAATTTTAAATAATTATCTAACAAAAATGTACCAAAAGTGACCTCATGCTAGGGTACTCTTTTTAATGTATGATAATTTTTGATTGACTACTTGGTGATCAGGTTATATGGTAGAAGTACCTATTTTGAACAACTCCCCTTTAATGGTTTATAGGTCAACCTATTGTAAACAACAATTGGATGCATTGTTCATTGAAAAAGATTCTTTGTTTGTACTTTCTTGTCCACTCGTCTTTCTTTCCTCTTGGTTGAGAGAGCAGTGCCAAAACTAACCATAATAGGTGAGTCTATGAGTTTAGAATTGGATGAAAAATCCACATTTCTATTGAATAAAATATTCATTCTTAAGATTTTTAAAAATTTTAAAAATTTTAAAAATTTCATTCTCATCCTTATGTTTGTATACATTGAGCAATTACAATTACTCAACGAATTTCTCATATCCTACAGGCTGACATGCTTAAGTTATCACGAATAGGTACTTCTACCTAATCCTCTCAGAAGTTTATGCTTCAAATTCCAACTCCGACTCCCACTTGTGTGTCCTGGACAGACTCATGTGCGGCTTTCCTCGAAAGGAATGCAGTCAAGAATGCACTGCAATCCAACTCCAGAGTCCAGTTGCTGTGCGAATTTAGGGTTCGCCATTGCCATCTCCTCCTTACATTGCATTCTAAACCTTTCGATCCGTTTGTGAGCTGCTCGGTAGCAATGGAAGGCAAGGTGCACGCCACGGTGCGTCTCGCGTCTCGATCTGATGCCGCGTCCATCACGAAGCTGATTCAGGAGCTCGCGGATTTCGAGGACCTTACTCACGCCTGCCATGCGACGGAGGAGAAGGTTTTAGCTTCCTTGTGGAGATTGCCCCCCTTCCAGGGCCCCACAGTGTTGATGCTGGAAGTCGATCAGTGCGACGGAGAGAAATCCGAATCCTCCGAACCCAACAATGAGCATTTCGAGCCGATCGTGCGGGAAGTTGTGCTCAAGAAAACCATCGACGACCCCGCACAGGAAGCCTGGAAGTCTTCTTCCACCGAGCGGATTGTCATTGGGTTCGTGCTCTTCTTCCCGAACTACTCCACGTTTCTGGCGCAGGGGGGATTCTACATCGAGGACTTGTATGTGCGGAAACCCTACCGGAACGGCGGCTTCGGGACGATTTTGCTGAAAAGCGTGGTGCAGCAGGCGAAGAAGCTCGGCGCAGGGCGCGTGGAGTGGTGCGTGCTGGATTGGAATGTGAACGCCATCAAATTCTATGAGGGACTGGGGGCGATTGTTATGCCAGAGTGGCGCATCTGTCGGCTGACAGGAGAGGCGTTGCAAGCGTGTGCGCTTTGATTAGGGTTTGTGTGGATTGGGCTTCCATGACTTGTAGCTGATTTTTTGGTTCCGTGTAAACGCTCAGCTCAGCTCAGCAGTAGGACGGGAGAGGCGTTGCAATCGTGTGCGCTCTAATTAGGGTTTCTTGGATTGTGCTGCTTCCATAGCTCGTAGCTGATGTCATGGTTCCTTGCAAACACTCAGCTCAGCATCAGGGTTGCAAATCCGATGAGAATGTGCTCCTACTACGTTGGAGATGTACTTCCATTTTGAACAAACGGCAAAAGCATAGTTATTTTTCGAGTGGAATGTATTCTCGACAAGCTCTGTCGTTTGTGGGTGTCGATTTGATCGGATCATTGATACATTTGCTTGAAAGTGGATGGGGAATTTGGCAGAATTGAATGAAGAGTTCGAATTGAGAACCAAATTGCGGAAAACGAAAATCGCGACTGTGGAAGACAGATTCCCAACGCACTGGAAAAGCCTACGCGAGAGAGTGAAGGAAAGGATTTAGTATACAAAAATTAAGCTCTCCGGACAGCTGGTGTTCTCCAGGGTTTCGGCTCTTGGGTATGCGTCCCGACCATAGCTCAGTTGGTAGAGCGGAGGACTGTAGACGTGTACAGGTATCCTTAGGTCACTGGTTCGAATCCGGTTGGTCGGACATTCCTTTTTGCAAAATTTTCTTACCATGGTGCACTTCTGGTTCAAGGTCAAGAATGAATTTAGCACTGACTCATCATGTACGGCCAGGGAGGATTGACCCCTCTACTACCCCATGTTGTACCCTTGTAGAAAACCCTGAAATTAGAGACCCCAAATTAGCTACGGGACATATTGAAATACAAGATTTAAGTGGCACATACTCAGTACATCAAGATTGGAAAGTCACTCTTAACAGCGGAACATCCGTAACCAGTTTGCTGAATCTTAAGACACTAGAGGAGACGAAGGCAAAATATTCTTGGGCAATGAATCTCGTACGAATTCCCAAGTCTCATACGACACTAAACAATCAGGAGCGATTTTCAAATTTTTTTTGAGAATAAAGAAACCACACCTGGTTACTACAACCCTTATCCAAAAGCTTCCCCTGGAGATTCTTACACGGTCTAAACACGATAGAATGACAGCCTAGACGTGCGCTGGCCGGGTATTCTTAAAATCACCGACTTAATATTCATAGGTTATTCAAACGATGTCCTAAGCATACATGCCAAGACAATTAAATTGAAGACCCAACAAAAATTCAGGCAATCTAATAATAACCATGCTCAAATGCGTATTTGAATGCTTTTCAATGTACATACCTCAATGCAGGAGGTGACAATCTGATGTGAATGAAATTCAACAATCGAATTTTGAATATATTTGCAGCAGTCTAGAACTGCAGCTACACTATCTAACAATGATAAAAAAAAATCTGGTTGCTCACATTTAATCGGGTCCAACCAATATTGTACGCAATATTGGTAGCCCACCACAGCAGATATTGAAATAGGAAGCCACAGCAGCCACAACCTGAAGGACAAGTTCAGCACCAACAAGTCAACTCAGTAAACGATGAACTGCATAAGGATGAACTTACAGCATGAAACATGATAAACTCAGACCTCTTCAATAAGCCTTCTCTTAAACAACACTTTGGAACATCCCACAGTTGTCAAACGGACTGTAGCAAATTTGTCAGACATTGAAACTAAATTATGTCAGTCATTTTTTGGGGACCCCAAGCTTAAAATTCAGATCAACATCATGGCAACTAGGGGTACAAAAACAAGCGTAAAGAAATCTATTGCATTTCTGACAATTGTGACGCATTTGAGATAACAAGCGTCTAATCCACCTCAAATTTTGAGGCAGCTTGAAACCTTGTCATCATAAAAAGAGCATGACAGTAAATTGGACAAAGAGACTCCAAAACACAGCAGATATTCTATACCTGTGTCTGAGGTCAGCCGTAGTTTCAAGACTCTCAACTTCTACAAAGCCAGTGCTGGTGTTGACTGAATGTCAAGCCCTTTGAATGAAGGATGAATATTTCAGCTTCTGCAAAGTAGATATCTCCTCATGTTAATCCTGGAATAAACGTTACAGACAAGTACATAACTAGAATCTAGTGAATATCGCAGTACACCAGCTGAAGAGTAAAAGCTTGCTCATGTGAGTAAAACTTTCAGAATTCATAACTTTTACATAGAAAATCAAAATAACACATAATTCAGTGCGTCAGAATCCTCTTGAAAATGGGGGACAAGATCCACATTAAAATATTCCATTCTAATAAGACAAATTAGTCAAAACAGCTGGAAGGCACGGGAATGGGTTCACCACCTTACGGTGTCAGACACTGCGATGGTCGGGTGAAGTCATGCCAAGCGCAACGGCTCCCTCTCTAAGATCCCTATCTCCAACTAAGGGGACCGTTCGCCACATTTTTAGCTTAAAGCACGTGTCCAATTCCCCTTCCAAGTGCTCATCCTCTGTGGAATATGCAAATGATAATCAGGAAGCAATAGCACACATCATGCATTCTCAACAGCATTAACAAGCAGCGATGCTACAGGAGGCTCTGGTACACTACAGTATTGACTCCCTTTTCAAGTTGCAACCTTCTCAAAAAAAATTCAAGTTCAAGTAGCTTTTGTCAATGCAGGCCTGCTCCCCTTTGGTCCAGAGCCAACAAAACAATACAACAAGCTCCCTACTCTGGAATAAAATGCATTGAAAAACGATAATGTAAATCAAAACATGGACGGCACCAGTGGAATGAGCTTGATGCGATTGGGTGCACACTGATACGATGTGCAAGGGCGATGGTTGCAGAAGCATAAACTGCCATCTATTTGCAGGTATCCTTGGCTTGTCCTTGAAGGCCATCAAACTTGAGAACTCCATGGTAATGGATTCTGCCTGCCATGGAAAATACATCAAAGACATAAATAAGCAGAACCTTGGGCTTATCAATTGGCAAGGGAAAGGAGTATCATGCACATCACATGAAACAATCAGAATTGAAATAAGTCCAGAGGAGAAGCTTCCTTTGAATATTTTTTAATATGAAAGCTAGAAATCAGAGAAGGGCATATTTGTATTTCATGCCGTAAATCCATAGAACAAATCCGTAGAAAGTACTAGTCATGTAAAAGAAGAGCATCAAACCTGTGGATGAGCAGGACAGCCGGCTGCTCGTTCCAAACACGACTGCGCGTTAGCCGATGGCTTCAATGCAAAGGTAAATTCCTTGAGAGGAGTTTCCCTGATGCCCGTGCCCAGAGCTTTAACATAAGCCTCCTGCATAAACCATCTACAAAAGATCAGACCTAACCTACAGAGGCAGAGATCCCCTACTGTACACGAGATGTGAAGAAAAACAACAGACTTTGCTACTGTTCGAGTAGGACAACGGAAAAGACTGTAATAGCAATCATGATCTCAGCAGGTTCGGATATTCAGATTAACCTCTAAAGAACCAAGAGTTGGCTTACATCGGATTGGTCTTTATTATAGCACTCTTGAGTGGATCACATGGGACTTCTATTGTTCTATTTTATAAGTTTATTGACCAACACATGCATTATTCTTCACTGATTCTAGTAATATAAAATTTGACCCTATCTGAATTATACTTTTCCAAGAATGATCAACCAAATTGACCACGCTAAAACCATGAAAGTAAACTACGGTCATTTAGAGAATAACTACGGAAATATCGAAGTAGATATTGATATTCTCGAAGGTTCACATTTGTCAAGATGGGTAGATTTACCTTCAGAGTCCACAGCTGCATAAATCTTTGATGTTGCTCTATTGGGTCCTCAAACTGCGACAACCAATCGGCTTCTTCAGGTGAAAACCGACGACGTGCAAGAGCAATTAGGTTTCTGCGTAACTTGCGATCCCTCTCTTCGACGTCAACGCCCACCTGAAACCATCATAACAATTAATTCTCGAGTTCAAAGTGGCATCCAATCCTCAAACCCTAAGAAACTAAGTGGCCGACACTGGGCGCGGTGTTTTCGTAAGGACTTTTTGGGGAGTTCAATTTTATCTAGTTAGTTGGCAGCACATGAGAAGTTCTTCATTGATTCCGATGATATAAAATCTAGCTCTGTCTGAATTGAATTTCTCACATTACGACCAACCAAATTGGTCATTTTAATACTGTTAAATCTTGATCCTCTTTTGAGTTAGATTCTAGAGTGGCATTCACAGTAACTCACCTCACTGTTGATAGTAACAGCACACGCCAAAAGAGATTGAGTGTGGGATAGATTGAAGCATAGTGAATGTGGCCTCCATGACTTGTTGTCTTTCACTTGCGCAGGCCAAACAACCTAGTCATCAAAATTAGGGTCAAGAAATTTTCAGAGTAAAGAACGCCATCCCAACACTCCAGAATCTAATGTGAACACCCCCTCCCAGAGAAAATAATTGCTTTAAATCCTATCAATTGTATTGCCATTTAAGGGAGTTACTAATGTAAACCCTGTTAACTGTAAAACAGCTAGGTTTCCAAAGACACCTTCGGCTTGTAGGATCTCTACAACACCACAATCCTTATTGTCTACACCATTTTAATTTTCACAGATTTGTGAGCTCCTCTCTAAGAGGGACTCTGAATTTCACCCAACCCTAATCAAGATTTCAGTGTTGTTAGTGGAGATGAAACGTTTACCTTCGGCTTCCCGAATTGGTTTGTGGAGAATCTAAGAGAAGAAGGGTCCACCATTCCATCTGCCATGAAGCAAAAGCACAACTTCCCATAAAGAATGGTCTGTAACCCTAACTAACCAACACCAATGACAGAATCAACTACAACCTAAACAAGACTTCCCATGTAGACAGGATGAATTGGTGAAAACAACGTTAGAATCAAAGGCCATGAGCCTGCCTTACATCGGGCGAGAGTGGTGCGCACTAGGGCTCTTGCAAGAAGCCGTTCCTGTTGCGTCTTCACACAGCTACTTTCCAGAACCTTCGCCTGCTCCTCGGAACTCAGCAACTTGTGGTACGAGTTCATCAACTTCGCATCCCGCACGTCATCAGGAAACAAGCACCAAAGATGCACCTCACTGAAGAAATACCCACAAAACAACACCATTCAGATGTGAAACTGCTCAGTAAATCACTTGAAAGGTAGTTATACAAAGACAAAGTCTCAAAACACAAAACAAAAGACTCAAAACATAGTAAAACAATGTCTCGAGAAGACGTACCGAGGAGCAGGTAGTGGACGAAACAAATGATGCGAAGCTGCTGTGGCCAGCATGACGCCTGCTCTCATGGCGCGCAGCCACAACAACGCAAATTCAAGTTCGGTTTCCTCATCAATAATGTCGACAACAAAAGCCGGCACACGCTGCTATGGAAAACATGACCAATCACGAGAATATTGCGAATTCATTTCATATGCACAACATAATCAAATTCAGGGTCTACAACACAAGCAGAAAATGAGAAGCTTCACCAACGGAGAACTTTAAAAAACACTCTCAACCCCTCCTCACCATGAACAAATTGATACACAGCGACAATCGATTGCACACTGAACCTGAAACCCCCAAACCCTAAAACCTCTTCAAATGCTTAATCCCTTCATGAGTTGGGTCCCATAAGTTGAGTTGGGTCCCTTGCTTCCATTTCGAACATGACCTCACCTAATACCTGATCTGGCAATACAGAGGCGAGGAAAGTCCACGTGGGCATCCCCAAGTGGCGGAAATACTTTTTATTCTGGACAGGGGTTGGGTTTTGGGTTCAAGAGCTTTGCTTGTTAGGTCGAATGTGTCGTTGCAAGAGCTGAGTGAGTGAGATTCAAGGGGACTGTAGGGTAGTTACACAACGTGAGCGGGATTTTCTTGTTACATGAGTAAGTGTGCACGTTGTGAGTAGCGAGAGAGCTTGAATTTGCAGTGATGGCGTTCGGGGTTTCAGCCCCGCAGTACATTCTTCATTGTCGGTGTGTTCTGAATCCAACTCGTGTTGCAGAGGTGAACATGCGAGGGCTCCATCACACAACTGTAGATTCAAAAACTCAGGGCTCTTGTAAACAATTAGGAGAAACTGCATCTTCATGTTCTTTCTTTTGAACCCTTTGGAATTGAATTGCAGGGGTGCAGGTTTGAGAGCAATGTCAATTACAGCTTGATGAAACCCTTTTCTCTTAGTTTGAATCCTCGACACGGCATTCGGAGAGATTACCGCATCCGAGCTGCGGAACGAAGCAAGTCCGGGTTTGGTCGTCAACCTGTGAAGAAAAAGAAGGTGGGATTGCATTTTCTCTTATTTTGAAGTTCCTTAGAAGGTTTCATACATTCTTTACCAACGCAACTGCGGTTCGTTTTGAACTATAACACACATTGGTTAATAAATGTGTGGAGAGTAAGCAACTAACGTGAGGTTCGTCATGTGAATAAGCTCCTTGCGATGGGGTGATTAGCCTGAGTTTTGAGTGCTTGTTCTCATAATGCAGTTTGCCCTAATTGCTTACGGCCGCTTAAAGAATTGTCAAAATTTCTAGAAATCAACACTTGTCAGGTTCCTTTTAGATACCTTCCCTTTCAAGTGACAAAGGTAAAAGTTGAGGTGAAGTTTCAAATCTAGGCATAAGTCTAGGCAAAATAGTAGGCATAAGTGCAGGCATATTTGCAATGGAACATTTCAAGCTTGCTAAAGAATGTTATGTTACTTAACTGATCGTGGACTGACCGAGTTTTGGTGTGAGAAGAAAGCAACTTATCATTCTCTGCTTTGTTTCAAATTCGTTCAGTGGCTTATTTGAGAAGGCCCTTGTTGGCTGGTACTTGCAGAAAATCGACCGGCCGCAACTGAAAAAGGAGGAAGATCAACTAGCCCGAGCGCAGTGAGTACATACACCCTAAGCTCTTCAATATGCCAATGCTGGGTTCCAAAGAATGACTATCATATAGTTTGAAAGTGTGAGAAGTGTACTACAACCAATGGTAGTGTGACAAATGTGCAGGATATTTCAGAGTGTTGTGTTAGGAAAGGTCATACTAAAGAGGTCTGAGCGAAATCTGCAATGCTTATGCTTGTGTTCCATTTACCACCCTCCATGGTTTCGGAGGCATATTTTCTTTCAATTTTGGTAGTTTCTGCTGGAGTTGTTTAGAGCTGATTAACTGTGAGTTGTTTAGGCAGATCCTGGAAAAGAAGCGACAGGCCGAAGAGCCTGCGGTGCCTGCAGGTGCTGCTTGCACTAATGCCACTCTTCAATTCTCCACAACCTGATTCTGCGTGAGCGGTGGTTCAAAATGCCTAGGTTTTCAAATTATTGATTACATTAATCACTAGTTTAAGCAGTGTCCCACAAAATAAGGAATCCTGCTAGTGCGGTGTTTGGGTTCGTTTTAATTATAATTATTCCCCAAGAATATTAGGCAGGGATATTTTGTCCTTTGATGAGGTGTCACATAAGATCTAAGGGAGGAAATCTTTGGGTTACAGAATGTTAATGCTATCTAGATAATGCTTGGATCTAATGTTGCTTGAGTATCTAACCTTGGCAATGTCTTGGTTTTTTGTCTTTCGAATGGTAGTATCGGAGCAAGCTCCAGCGTTAGATGTAGAGGAATCCGAGGAAAAGAAGAAGGTGGTCACTGAGGACGATTTCGAAGAACGACTCGCACAGATTAAGAGGTATCTGACCTTCATACTTTCATACGGAAATAGGTCCTTCAGTAGTTTGTTTATTTTCACAAGCAATCTAACCAGTTGAATACCATTATTAGGTTTCTGTGTATCAAGCATGTAGTACGTAGAGGATACTATTTGTGTCCCTTTAAGCATTTTAACATATGTAGGAATGTGATTCTTGGGAGACCTATAGAGCTTTGGGTAAAAGAGACAACTCTGCTTCATTTATTATCTAGGAGTTTCTTATGCAATTTCGGAGTGGGAGGATCTAGATCGCTGTAATTGACAGTAAAGTGACAGTAGACAACCCGATTTCCATTCAAGATAGACATTTAGTCAAGGCATGCTTGCACCACTTGCGAATAAGTCCAGCCGAGTGTGAAGAAATATATGAGTTGCTGTTTGTCATAGGGGTGTAGTCAATAGGAGACGGGATCAGGTCCCTAACAATTTTAGTATCCTCTACCTTAATGCTACCATTTCTAGTACCTTTAGGATATTATTTAACGTCTTGGGGACCCTTATTCTCCTGTCATGTGATTTTTTCTTTGCTTCTTGCTTTGATGAAGTTGACTGACTCTCGATGGTAGATGCATTCAGGGAGGCCAAAGAGCAGAAAACATCAGAAGAGTATAAGAAGTTCTTACCAATTGATTATGATGCACCTCTTCCTGCTCCCCCGGAAGATGCTAAATGGACCGACAGCATCGGTGCAAGAGTACGTCAGATCGACACCACTTTCATTTGATGCACTTGAATTCGAACTTGAGTTGGTATTGATTAGCATGAGGGGGTCCTATCCAGATCGGCATTGGAGTGGCAGCAGTGGTGTTTGCACTTATCTTCACTCTCGGAGACTTTTTGCCCTCTGGCAGGTACATTCTCCTTACTTGGACAAATGTCACCGTAAAGATCTTCAAATAATAATATTCTGCACTTAATATTCTGCACTTGGCTTGGCTTAAAATTATGCAGTGGTGAATATGCTTGAATTTGTGCCTAGATTTCTAACCGTACCCCCTCTTTACCTTTGTGTATCTAAGAGGGCTTGGAAGAATCCTGGAAGATAGCTTGATATCTGTTACTTTTCCATTTTATCCCCCCTTGTTCCTCAGATTTTAAAGTGGCCCCAGTTGTTTAGATAAAAGATTTTTATGAAATGATATGACCTAAACTGACTCCGAGTTTTGTAAACTTTGTAACTATCCAACATTCTGTGTTCTAGTCTGATGCACCGACTTCTATTGTCATGTATAATTATTTCATGTTCTTGGTGGTTGTATGGGAAGCACAGTCCAAGCAAAGACTCCAGTAAACAGCAGGTTGAGCAGCCAAATTTGTCTCCTGAAGAAGCTTCTAAATTGAAGGTTAGCCTCCTACGATTCGTTGCATTCTGTACAAACTCCGCTGTCCACTTAGAGTGTCGATTTGCTCAACCAAATATTTTGGAACCCTTTTGCAGGCTCAAGCAGAGAAGTTTGATGAAACTTTGAAGACTTCACCAGAGGACCGAGACGCTCTGGAGGTGAGTTTCTCTTACATCCCCCCCCCCGCCCCCTGTTAGGTTCACAAAATTATTAATTGTAAATTAATGTTAACCTAATACTACGTTAGATCATTTTTAAGATAATGATAAATTGACGGCAAGTTAATGTTTAGTTAATAGTTTCTAAATGTAGTGACACTTAACATTAAGTCAACACCATTTGTGTTACACTGACACTAACTGAACATTAATGCATCATGAATTTTATATGAATCTAATGCCTATTAACTTAAAATCAAGAACTTTGTCAATATTACAGAGGTTTTTTTGTAGATGTATGTTACTATGTAATTTAAAGCTGAATGATGTTAACCTCAATTACAGATCTAACAGCAAGGGTACTGGTTCAGTTTCAGATCAATTTCACGTACTGGAAATCTCACATCGGCTTTACTATTGGAAGTTATAATTATCGCAAATGAGAATACTTTTAAACAAGTTGTAATATTGTGCCCAATGGGTACATGCAGGGTGCAGGTGTCACATACGCAGAGCTTGGCGATTACAGCAAGTCTGCCACGTACCTCTCCAAGCTTGTCCTGGTATTTGCTTGCACAGGTTTATATTTTTGAATTCCGCGTCGAATGCGAAATGTTTCAGAAATTAGCGTCTCTTGAAATGGCCACCCAAATTGTTACTGTGTTAAGTTAACGAACACAATGAATTCCCTGATTATGAAATAGCAGTCTTTACATTTCTTTTGTGCTACAACTCGTGATATCAGTTAGCACCCTCACGTACGATCTCGAATGAGACCAAATATGATGAGATCTTTGCATAAGCTATATATCTCGAATTGCTACTCTTATCCAACAGCAACTTTGCATAGATTCTTGCCTAAAGTGTACACAATCTGAAAGTGAGAGCGAGAAGTTGAGGGTACATTAGTGATCAGCACTTTGAAATTCATTGTTTGTTCATATCTCGTCTAAATAATTCATGCGAATATGCATTGAACACACCTTTCAATTGACAACAAGATTTAACAATAAGTATGACACATTAGTAAGAGGAACCATACTCAAATGCTTATTTAGACACATTTTGTGTACATACTTTTCTGTGAAGTATGCAGAAGTAGGAAAACCTGACAATTTCTGTGCATGCACAACTAATTCTTCATGTTTCTATTATGTATGACATGTAGAAAGTCCCCAAGGATGTAGAGGCACAGAGGCTCCTTGGCGAAGTCCGATACGAAGCTGGTGATTATGCAGGCAGCGCCTCAGCCTACCGGAGCGCTATCAGGGTATGATCCTCCACCCAGTAATCTAATTGAAACTTCCTTGGATTGAATTCACATTTGCAGTGTTATACTCTTGCGAATTAGTGGAACTAAATATCTGTCTAAGGATCTAATCAATATGCTTTTATGGGGTAATCATTGGCATCGTAAGAAAGTTGGTTCCCTTCTTGTGGACTCTATGCTCATAATCATCCCTAATAGACTTGCATGAATCATTCTTGTGTGACCAACTTTTATTCTTAGGGCAGGCAGTAATAACTATGTGCGGTGAAGAGGAAGTAATTGTCTTCAATGAGATTTTGGCGATTGCATCATAAACCGCAAGAATTACATGAGTCTTGAAAGACTCAAGACTCGATCGTTGTCAGTTGTAGGAAATATCAAATCATTTATCACAAATTCAAATTTGCTAAACTTAAAGATGGCACGTCAATAGCTCCGTTTATTATGTTTACGTGAGTTCGATCGAGTCTTACCAATTGCAACTCATTGGAGGGTTTTGCCATGCCTTGCGTGGCTACAGGCTGCTCCAAAAGATACCGTGAGCTTGCTCCAAGGGCTTGTCAGCGCGCTCCTTGCAGACAGCAAGCCAAGCGAGGTATGCTTGATTACCAACGAATTTACTCATCGCTTTCATCTTTGATTTCCGACTATGCTGAATTTAACCTTTGAAGTACGACTCTTGCTTTAGTAATTTTTCAAGAATCTTGGGTTTTAACACTTATTTTAGGAGTTTTCTGCAACTCAATACGCAAATAGACACTCAAACTTCCTTTCCTATGACTAAAACCACATTCTAGAACATTGCCACACTTATATTAACTGTTGCACACGTTTCACACATTCAAACCCTGTTATAATGGATAAATTGGGATCACAGGTGGTTGGATCAAAAGAGGTTTGGGTCTCCTGCTCGTATGATGTTCAAGAAAATCCAAGAATATTATTTTTATGTTACTCGTTTTTAATAGTCCAGCTTGAGCTCCCTCGGGACTCCAATGTCCTGAAGAGATGAACGGATGGCATGTAAGATTGATGGGAACCCTAAGTGGTGTTTTTTCCTTTTAGGCTGTGGGGGAGATGCTTGCCGCAAGAACTCGACTAAGTGAAGCCTCGCAATCCAAAGCAGCAGCACCGGAGCCGGGAACTAGTGCAGGTGAGCGGGTGGATCCTGTGCAGGTGGAGATGTTGCTGGGGAAGGCATACTCCACCTGGGACGGTCACACTGGGGATGCCATTGCTGTCTACGACAATATCATCGCCTCCTACCCTGATGACTTCCGAGGCTACTTGGCCAAGGTGACTCAAATCAATTTTCTCTGGTTGGATGGGCATATCTCATTTGTGAATTCCAGTTTTCTAGAATTTTGTACTCTCCTTGTCCCTTCATACATGCTGTAACCCCTTAACCCTATCAATGTGCATTCTTTACTGTAAGGTAGACCCCAAACGTTAAACCCTATCGCTGTGCATTCCTTACTGTAGAATAAACTCTAAACCCTAAACCCTATCAATCTTGCTGCAAGGTCTTGCTTTGAAGGATAAAAAACCAACGCCCATGAATTCTCTCCGGCTAGACTGGCATCGACATGTGAGCCTCAGCTTTCTAGGGTGTTGTGTTCAGATGTCCTTTCATGTATACCCTAAGCCCTAAACCATTTCATTTTTTTTCCATATTGCAGGGTATTCTTTTGAAGGATCAAGGGAAGAACGGCGATGCAGAGCGCATGTTCATACAGGTACTGAACATTGTTTTTAATAAAATTAGACTATTTCGGAAGCTTTTTGACTGCTTTATAAAGAGAATCTTCTCCATGATTTATGGGGAGGTCTTCCCAAGGTCTTATAGAAGTTGAATTTCTGAATGTTCACTTCAACAAAAGGGAGGCCTTCTTCATGATTCATAGGGAGAACTCCTTATGAATCATGAAGATGATTCTCTTTATGAGGTTTTCTAAATGTTCTCATTCTACTAAGTACCCTATTATCCTCATCATATCCTCTCTTCCTTGAGATTCAATTCCATCTAGTTCAAGAAAAGGCTTGCATAATAATATTGAAAGAAATCAGAGTTATCCTTCGATTCAAAACGGTGACCTAATTTCATTACTGAACCACCGAAAATAAACTTTTCAACATCTAGTCGTGGCATCATTCATTAGATTCAACCCCGATGCCCCCCTAGTATTTCACTGCACTTTTTCACTGATACCCAAGGGTAGCACCGCAAGTTTGAATGAGTTTAAGAAGAAGAACAATATCAACCTGCGCATATTAACCCTAATTCCATTATGTGAAACTCCTGCAGGCACGATATCTAGCTCCACCAAAGGCGAAGGGCTTTGTGGATCGGTACTCGGGGCGATGAGAATCGGTCAAGAAACCCTGTTGCACTCAGATTTAGGGTGTGAATTGAAGTCTAATGTAACATGTCTGGAAGAGCTTTGACAGGAGTAAGAGATGTGCAGCTTGATGGTTTTCAGTTGCTTTTTCTAAATGCCAAATCGACCTGCGTTGTATTGTAAGAGCTAAACCTTCATTCAATACTTGTGAAGAATTATGGAGTGCAGTAATCCTCAACGAACATTGAAAACGAGTCTGGTATCAATTCCAATTCTTGTATGTCATGGCTCCGGAGTTTTACAAGACTGAGGTATCCACATTTCTGAGATACGGAGACTGAAGCTAGTTTGAGACTCTTGTGAGTCGATGAATACAATCCTTTGTCTGCCGCGAATCGTCTTCTATCGCTATCGGTTCAATATCTGACAAGGGCGTATCAAGTGGTACTCCAGTTTCCATATCCTTGACAATTTCTTTTGAAGTAGACCACAATTTCTTGACATTTTCGGTTTGTAAGAGTAACCGCTCGACATGGTCAATTTCCATCGTGGCGAACACCTTTGCTACATCTGTGGCCCTTGCATCAAATTTCATCACCTCCCAGAATGGCATCTTTAGCTGATTCAGTGTATGCATATATTTTGATAAATTAGATTTCTTAGAAAATAATTGGACTACAGATGCTGTATGAAACACAAACGCCTGAAGCCGAAAATCGCAAATGACTGCAATGAAATAAGCATCATTCAATTTTGCTACAGTTCTGCAAATCTGATTTCCAAACACACGTCACTTCAGGTCATGGATACTTACTTTCAAGTAGTCGTCACCATTGAAGCTAGGAGTTGCATCTCTCGTCTTCAAAACTCAGGAAGTCAAACTGTTGTTGGAGTAACAAGCTCTTCCCTTTCGTTGCCAGGCTCACCTTCACCAAGGGCTTGTCCAAGTAGAATGCAGAAAAACATCTTAGATTGCGTACTGTTATAAAACATATCATGAAGTTGAAATCGAAGATCATCAGCATGGGAACCAACTCTGGGAGGCAGTGGTTCAAGGATATATGATGCTCCCGGAACAACTCCATCTCTCGAATGAAGCGATGAGTAGACTTTGTGCTCGCTCGGGCTCAAGCGGAGATCCAAGAGAATCAAATCATTCAACAATACAATTGAAACAGTGTTTTGTCACACGCAGCGCACAACCATGGAGACAAAATGTCCATGCAAAATGTTTTTTGAGACAATCAGAGGCATGCGTCACTACGCCAAAGACGAATTTTAGACGCTCATAGTTCCACTCAAAGTGAGTGGATGCACTGAGTGGAACTTGAGTGAAATACGACAAGGATTTAGCCATTTGGTGTACGTAGTGGTTTTAATACATTAACCTAAGTATCATATTTGAAATTCCTACAGGCACGATAAGCTGTCCAGAAGACCTTAGAAATGTCACTTGAAGGTATTCCTGGCTTTCGCGCAAGGCCAAATCGACCGGGCACTGTATATGTTGCAATAGCCAAACCTTCATTCAATGCATGCGAATATTATAGAAATCAGTAATCCTTCACGACCATTGACAAGAAGTCTGGTACGGCTAATTGAACCGGTAGAAATGCATGCTACGCAGCTCCTCAAGAGCCATACATCAACATTGTTTGGCAGTCAGTTTTTGAAATGGAGGGAGGAAGCTAACCTAGAAATGGCCAACCTAATAAAAGAAGAGCATATGATCGTCTTTCTCTGAAATTGATTGTCTGAGCTAATTATCTTGATCATCTTAGGAGTGTCATCGTAAACTTGCTGCGGAATTCTTGTTTCTCATGGCTACGAAATTGTACGAGGCTGATCTACGTCAATCATGGCTACGGACTTCCGTGGCCATGACGCACAAAAATTCTGCAACGAGTTCACAATGACACTCCTAAGATGATCAAGATAATTAGATCAGACCATTTCAAAGAAAGACGATCATATGCTACCCTTCCTCCTACATAATTAATTTAGTTTTCAATGCTGTCCACAGAAAAAGGCTTCTAGTGTTTATGGCATTACACATAAATGGATTGAAAGAAATTAGAGCCAGACACCCTGAAAGTCAAAACGTTTTCCACTTCATGGCAAAATTAGGCTTGCCAGTTGACACCTTAGTTTTCATGGCATGATCATTCCTTAGATTCATCATCAATAGTTTAAATCTTAGAGTGTCGCACTCGGACACCGCCAATGTCGGGGAAATAGGGCAATTCAAGCGACAGAAACAATTATGCTGTACATCTACACAATGCCCTGTAACCTAGGACAGATATCGAATCACATTTCAAGCCGCTTGTCCTCACATTTGTCCAAAGAGCCGAAATACCGACAGTTTAATGTAATCGTCATCTATCGGTTCAACGTCAGGCAAGAGCTTCTCGGGGAGCGCATCGAGAGGTGTGTCAATGTTCGGGTCAGTTTCGGGGTCAGTTATGAACAAGTTGAATAGTTCATGATACTCCTTGTCCTCAGCGTTGGCGTCGAGTTGTTGTAACGTTAACCGCAGATCTTCAGGGTGTTCAAGCAAGTACTCCACATGTTCAATTTTTATCCTGGCGAACGCCTTTGCTACATCTGTCGTCCTTGCGCCAAATTTCATCACCTCTCTGAAAGGCTCCATCAATTGCTGCAGGAGTTGCATTCAATTAAAAAATCAGACATCGAGTAGCTAATTAACAGCCAACATTCTGTAAAGTACATGTGCAGGGAACCGAGAATTACAGGTGAATGCAATCCAATAACTATTGTTCCATACAGATGATCTAGGGAAAATCTGAGTTCCAAACACATGCAGTCATAACACTTCACAAATTTTTGTTGCCTCCCTGACAGCGATTTCCAACGACAGCAGGAGTTGCATAGTTTGAAAACTTAGATTCCACGGATTTAGTTAACGTCAAATAACTCTGTATATGACGGCAGGCAGAGAACCAAGAACCTCAAATGATTGGAATCAAATTCGCCAATCAATCAATTTACACCTTGGTTTAGAGATCTCAAATTCGAGTTCCAAATTCACGTTACTTTAGTTTTTAAATACTTACATGCGCGCAAAGCGTACCGCTGTAGCCAGGAATTGCATCTCTCTTCTTCAAATACTCAGGAAGCCAGACTGTTGTCGTATGAGCACCATGTGTCTGCAGAGAGTCACGATCTGTGACACTTAAGGCACCTCCAGTGTCGTGTACAGTTGCATCTTCATCAGGGGGTTGATCTTCTCCCAGTAAAATGGATAGAAAGATATGAAACTGCTCTGTGTCGTAAATCAGAGCACGAAGTTGTAACAACAAATCACCAGCATCGGAACCCACTCTGGGAGGCTGTGGTTCAAGGATATATGATGCGCTCGGAACAAATTCAACGCTCGGTACAATGTCTGGCAAGAGTGGTTCCATAAGTGGAAGTTTAGTTTCCATGTCCTTGACAAGTGCTTGTAACGCCACCCGCAGATCTCCAGGGTTCAAGAGCACATGCTCGACAAGATAAAATTCCATCCTGGCGAACGCCTTCGCTACATGTGTCGCCCTCGGACTGAATTTCAGCACCTCTCTGAGAACTGTTTTCAAATGCTGCACGAGTTGCATTTATATTGTAATATTAGACTCCGCAGAGTAATCTCGGGAACTTTCTTTCGATACACCCTCGGTATGAGAAGCGCTAGAAAACCAAGGATCACAGATGAATGCGATCAAATAAACAATTATCATTCGCTTTAGCAATTATGCGTTCCAAACACACGTCACTGGTCACTTTTGATCAGCTTCTCGAAAGCCATCCATTGTCAGAATGCAATAGTACATATAATTTAAGGTATTAGATTATTTTCGAATAAACAATTAACAATCGATACTCTAATTTGCTCTAAGCTTAAATGAATGATGAATTGATTTGATTACAGTTGTGGTCCTCTGTTCACTGTATGTTTAAGTTATAATCTGAGATTCAAACACTCTTGACTTCATTTCCTGAGTACTTACTTCTAAAAAGTCTTTCCCATCCTTGAAGCCAAGTGCAAGAGTTGAACCTCTGTTCTTCAAATTCTCAGGAAGCCAGAGTGTAGTCGTCGGGTAAGCGAGCTCTCCACCATGTGGTTGCATCGTATCGTGATCTGTGCCTCTCCTGATACCTCTTCCTTCCACTCTTTCGTTGCCCGGCACACCTTCGGCAAGGACCTTATCGTCTCCGAGTAAGATGGACAGAAAGGCAATGAACCTCCTCCCATTGTAGCGGTATTCAAGCAGTTGTGACCGAAGATCATTGCCTGCTTTGGGACCATGCGGTAAAGGCCCAGGATCAGGGCCGACATATGAAGCTCTTGGAACAAATCCATCTCTCGATGAGCTTGCGGTATTGGGATTAGAAGACGTCATGATCTATATATCGGCCGAATTGAAGAGACAAGCGAGCATCAAATCGTCCATTAAAACAATTGAAACAGTACGTGACACTCGATGCGCAGCCGCAGAGACAAAATTCGCAATAAAATTGTTGGCGACACAAGCAATGCAAGAGCTTCCGAGACGGCGACGGAGCAACAAAGTGAGAACAAATGAGCGGTGAATCGTTTTATGTCGCAGAGCTGAGCTAGATGCCCGACTGGCGAGACGAGGACTGGTAACGTGAGTTTGCTCGTTAATTCAATTCGTGGAAGCGAGTCAATTGAATACTCTAACGCAACATGACATCGCTTCACCCAAGGAATGAATCTTGGATGAGTTAGTGAGAATTTTCATCCATTTCATCCCATACCTTTAAGTTAGGCTGTTTGTTTGTTCATTTGTTTTGTTTGTTTGATACATTGAGATCTCATAGACCATGTGTCTCTTGATTGAGCTCTTTGTATTCTTGGAAAGCCTTTGGCGAGGAGGAGTGTATAGGCTTTGTTTTATGGCATTTGGACTTATAACATGGTAGTTATTGAATTTCAAAGTTTTTATGAATTAAAAAATTAGAAAATTACTTGGACTTTTATTTATTGTGGAAATGGCATGGGGCACACTAGTTTAGATGAAAATTTAGATTTTTCTTGAATGTAGTTGAAAGGGGACAAATGTTAATGAAAGTATGATGAAACCTAGATGGATGATAATAATGTTATTTGAGATGTTTGATATGAAAATAGAGTAGTCCTAATTATGGTAATCTAGTATGGAAAACTCTAAATTGCCATATTAGAGAATACTTCTCACAAATTTACATAGCTCCCAAACACATGTTATTAACTTTGAGCTTTGAGCTTATGAATTGAAATAAATTGAATTGTAAATTTTACATTCTACATGATATACATGGATAATACACAAAAGAATTGATATTGTACAAAATATTTTGCACCTATGTTGACTTTTTTTTTTTTTAACAATATGTTGATTTTAAACATTACTTCACCTATTTCAGTAATATTAAATTGATTAAAAACATTTTACCTATCAAAAGAAGAATATTCTTCAAAAGTTATAGCAAGGCCTTTTTATAGACAAGGATTGTATAGAGACCCTATTATGTGTCTTAGAGGGATATTGGCATTGTATTAAATAAGGTGACAACATCCACAAGTGTATGAAAGAGCATTTTAGTATAATCCCTATCACTAAATTGATTTATTTGACATTTGATATTTTTGTCAATTTTAAAAGAAGATTTTAGAGTTCTCAATTATTTCTTTATTTTTGTATGTATTATAAATGAACTTTATAATTGTAAAGTTCTCATAAGAGGGGGACCTATGATTGACCCAATTCTCAAATTCAAAAGATGAAAGAAAGGATTTTAGACAAGAATCTTTGGGATCAAATTTGCAATTATATGGTCACAATTAAGTGGAGTCAGTGGAGTATAGAATTTTATTTATTTATTACTATCTATTTGTATCATATGAAGTACATAGAGTTGCAATCCAATATCACAATTTCATCTAGTGGAATAGTCACATAATTCATCCTTACACATTTTCATTCAAAATTAGAAAGCACTTTTGAATATGAAATCTAGTTTTGGCAAATGAAAAAAATACCATTTAAGTAAATACTTATGTACAAGGGGGTGTTTCTTGTGCAATTATTGCAACAATTGCATTTCTATATTGATTTGTCCTAATAGTGCATATGACACTAATTTTTACTAAATTCACACTATTTTGGAATTTGAATTAGTGTGGATCGAGGTTTTATTTCCTAAATGCGCAAACTACGGTTTTTGGTCAACATAGCAATTTTGGGTAGCTCACTTTGAATAGAGGTTTTATTTTTTTTCTTTGAAATTCTAATACAACATGTACTCAAGGAGTAGCTTTAAAGCTTAGAAATTTTCATATTTTTTGACAACAAGGTTAAAAAGTTATTGTATGAAATGTATTTTCATTATTGGATGGGCAATTGAGGCAATAAATAAAACTTCTTTAAAAATCACTTTTTTAAGAAATTAAAATTTGAAAGTGGTTTTCTAGATTTATATGTGCTTTGAAAGCTTTGAAAGCTTTAAATCATTCCATTTTGATCAATGAGTTAAAAGTTATGAGGAGTTTTAGTTTGTGGGAGTTTGTAGGTTGCTATTGAATCTCTACTCTAAGACAAACTTTGAAGTCCTTTATTTATCTCAATTCTCAGTATTTTTGGAAAAATATAAAAACATTAGAGCTAGGTTGTTTATTACAAAATTACAACCATTGGGATTGGCATTTTTTAATTCCACAAATCAATTTTAAAATGTGTGATAAAATCAATATGTGTGATTTAACAATTTAGTATTTTGAATCATTCTCTCCTTCTTTCTACTTAATATTTTTTTCCTACATGTTGTACAATTCCGAATAATCTGAAATTTTCCAAGCATGTATCCAACTTGATTTGAAGAATGAATTCAAAGAGTAACCACAATTTTGGACATTTTTTCATACAAATGTGACCTTTGGAAGTGCAGCTGTCCGGATTTTTGAAGGGCCAAAAAAAGATTTTTGTCACTTCAAATGCTAATAACTTGCAATCTACATGGTGAAATTTCTGAGATTTTTTGCACATATTTTCAAACCTTCATTCTACAAGATCCTACAATTACATGTCACCGAAAATATTTTTTTTTCTAAAATTTGGTATTTGTACTAGAAATGGCAATTTTGGAGCATTTTGGTGAGAATATAGTCAAAATCATTTAGGGGTTATTGTGTCAAACCAATTTCCATAAAAATAAATTATGCGGTGACACCAATTTCTTAGGTGACGCTTACCCCCTTTACTCTTTGGAGAAATCCGTATCAGTGTTACTTATATTTTTGAATTTGAATATTGATCCCACCAATTCTGATTACTTTTTCATCCATCTTGGCAACGGACATCATCAAGGAGACACTCCATTTGTTCGCATTCTCATGGCTCGTATGGTTACAAGTTGCTTCCATACAAAGTTACCGTGAGCTTGCTCCAAGGACTTCTCAGTGCACTCCTTGGAGACAACAAGCCAAGCGAGGTATGCTTGATTACCAACAAATTTACTCATTGCTTTCATCTTTGAATTCCGACTATGTTGAATTTAACCCTTGAAGTACGACTCTTGCTTTAGTAATGTTTCAAGAATCTTGGGTTTTTAACACTTATTTCAAGAGTTTTCTGCACTCTATACGCATATATATACATACTCAAACTTCCTTTTTTGCTGAAAACCCAGAATTTAAAAAAAATTTCACACATGATAAAATTTGCAGATTTTGAATTCTTATCTCCAATTAGAGGCGAAATGCCTAATCAACCAAGCGTTGTATTGTAACAGCCAAACCTTCAATTCATTCAATACATGTAAGGCACTATATGGCGAATTTTGTTAAAATGGCAGTATTCCATATGTCATTTTCACACCTTGACATCTAGGACAAGTATACATTGCTAACATCTAGGTCACTTTTAGATTTTATAAATCTATGATTGGCATAGATATTAGACTGAGTAGCCTGAAAAATCTAGGACTAATATAGGTTTTAGATATCTAGGAGAGTTGTAGATTTCAAAAATCTAATACTGGTGTAGATCCTAGTAAAAAAAAAACGGTTCAGACCATGCGGTCTAAACTACCAAAAGTGCCAAATTAACGGAATACTGCCATTTTGACGAAATTTGCCATATATCTTAATTGACATCTAAAACAACATCTTCATGTTAACTTTCGGTTAATGTCTTAGTTGACATCTAAAACATCTTGACATCTTAGTTGATGTTTTTGTCGAAGTCAAAAAAAAATTTAAAATTCTCAAATGGTGTCAAAGTGTGCCGATGTCGTCTTT
Organism: Pseudoscleropodium purum; assembly: GCA_963969395.1. Classification (NCBI taxonomy): domain Eukaryota; kingdom Viridiplantae; phylum Streptophyta; class Bryopsida; order Hypnales; family Brachytheciaceae; genus Pseudoscleropodium; species Pseudoscleropodium purum. The sequence continues at coordinate 10,031,570 of OZ017797.1, forward strand.
TTTGGATGCCACATCAAGTGCCATTTTTTTTTAAATTTTTAAATAAGACTACGATATGACTGCCCTTTTCTTGTTTTTTCCAACTTTGCTTAGTGTTTTATTTTAGTCCCAAGTAACTTCTACAAACTTATCCATAGTGAAACTATAAACTCTTATTGACGTGGCACTATCACATTTTTTTGGATGTCACAAAAAGCATGTTGACGTTTTTTTGGATGTCTTACAGGACATACTTGTTTTTCTTCATATAACATTGTTTTCCACTAATATGCACACGTTCATTGCAATGTCCATTCTAATTGTGCCACCCATTGCCTCTCAATCTCCAACATCTTCTTGTTTGCAAAAATATGCCATGTTTAACCCTTGAGTGCCCCCTATATGCTACCCAAATTTGGAAGGTAGACAACATTGTTCTAGTTAATTTGGCACCAAATGTGGAAAAATTAGATCTAGGAGACTTGACTGTGGAATATTGTTCCCAACAAGCATTCGGAGCTATAGTAGAGATTTAGAAAGGTTCAACCATGTGAAATGAAAGATTATAGTGGTCAAAGTGTCGTTGACCACTAGTGGGGACACATGAATTTTGGAGGTCCAACACTTCGGAGGACTGCTAAAGTCATTGGAATTGGAATCTCGAGTGCTTTTTTGATATATTGTGGTGGAGGTCACCATTTGACACTCTGCCAATTTATAGAGTAAATGGTCCACGAGGGATGGTGCACTATAGCCTTGAATTTGGATGATGGTAGCATCAGACTAAAAGGTTGACCGGTTGTAGGAGGGGCCAGAACTTCCACGTTGGCATGCTCGAGGGGTATAGCCATGTATGAGACTAACAACGAAGAAGTCTCGCGTCCAACTTTACAACCACCAAGGCCAACTAAATAGTCCAGAAGTACTTGGGGCGTGTAGTGCACTACATGGAAAAATCAGAAATCCTACAACAACGGTTCGAATTTCAGAACTGTGATGATCAAAATGCTAACACAGTTACTATGTGTCTTCTTGGTTGCAAAAGGAAAAAATGTGGTAGTTGAACATGCCGAACTCTAAATGCACAAGATTTTGATTCACAAAAAAGACATTGTGTCCCAATACATTGAAGCTTTTGCAATGGAAAATCTGCAATGAAAGCCATGCATGTGTATACCCGTACTATAAAAACTAAATTTTTATGAGCCAATATTGGAACTAATTCTAATAAATGTTGAATGCCAATTGAAATTGATAAACCAATCTTTGGAGTTTTAACCACTTGCCTACTTGCGTCTTATACAACAATGCTGCAACTTCAAGCTCAGCCCTCAGTACTTGAGCCCCACCCCTACTATGAATTCATTCAAGGCCTTCCACCATGGTGAATGTGCACAACCAATTGATCATCTCCTAGAAGGCCAGATAACTCTCAAAGCCCATTTTCTTTGAGTATGAATTTTGACAAAACACCTATCAACGCACATGTGTGCATCAACACAAGTACTACATTTGAACCGGGTCTTTTGTTTACAGACTATGCATCTCCGCCAAAAGTTAGGTCATTGGCTGCTATAATGGATTGCCCCTAGGTGATTGAAGCATTGCACTTTGCATGTGGATGGTGGATCTAACCACAAAGTTATCAAAGCCTCTGCCACCTCCATGTGGTATCTCAAATGACGATGATACACTGCTTTTCTATGAGTCATTCTATCATGCTTCAAAACCATCCATGAGTTCTAGAGCCAACTATCCACAAAGAAAAAAAAATTTATGCCACCATTTATCTGAGTGAAATTGCACACTATAATCAACGCACATTTGATCCACCACATTGACACCATGCATATGCATCTGGTACTGAACTTGTTGTGGCGTGGAGGCAATAGCTTCGCGTACCCCATTCACCCAACACATAGAGTGCGCCCCATCAGCCATAGGGTCTACTGATGTTGAAAGGAAATACACTGGCTTTGAGTCATACCAATATGATGCTGCCATTTGACGTTGTACATGCATCTTCCAAATCAAGGTGCCATGGGGGTGCTTCCCTCTCTTGTGCCCCAACAAAGATGAAAGCAAGCCTATATAGTTTCCCTCACAATACCCATGGTCCAAATTCCATGTTTGTACAAGTCCTCAAAGAGTCTCGGGGAAGTGAAAGCATTATCACAAACTATAGTGTAGCCAACACCATCCATCCCCACGGTAAGCTCGCGTATGACTCATTCACCCTGCCCTACTTTGGGAACTCCTGAAGAGCCTATATATGGGATGAGGTTGTAAATGTATCATGAGGGATTGCAAACAGCTGCAAAGAACTTGAGCCATATTTAGTGGGCTTTGCTAGCATATACTGACGAAATCCCAAGTAGTGGCCCTTATATGCAACCATGATCTCATCGCAAGTTATGAACTTCTTTGGGTTATATAGGGCTCTACTTTTTGTAACAAAATCATCGATTATCCATCTAACTTTGGCTAGTTTGTCATATCATAGTGAAACCCGGTCGTTTTCTATGGTCTGATTGTTCACAAGATGGAGACATTGTAGTAATGACTCAAAGCAGTTCCTAGTAAAAACACGAGGTATCAAGGAGCATTGGAGAAACTCTTTATGCTTCCAATAATCACATATGGTTGGTAATAGCTTCACACCTATAAGAATGGTGACCCCCACAAAGGCCCAAATTTCCAATGCATACATTGGAACCTAGAGAGGGCCACCATTCGTGTTTTGGGAATGACTTGTGCTTTGTTGCAAGGCGTACACATTTGTCTATTCAACTATTTTAGCCACTACCTTGTTATCAAAAAATATATTGAAAAACTCAATGACTTAATGACGTCTATGGGTGACACTAGCTTTTCGACCTACACATGCTCCATGAAAGGATTTACGGTCCCCCAACAAAGTTGTTTCTACACTTTGCCAATACCTATTATGGTACCTCTCACGAAAATGCAAGTCATCTAAGGCCCCATCATTATCATAGCACCCTATCTCATGTATGAGACCAATGTTGCAATGACCTAACCTAGACTCCAAATCACTATAATCGATGGAGGATACATCACTTGCGAAGTCGTGCTAGTTTGCCTACCAATCAGACTCTGAAGTGTTGTCCGTTCCTTCTTCCAATGGTATTGCCAAAGTATAATTTTGCTCTTGTAGCACATCTAATATTACTTCCTCTGCTACAGGTCATTGATTGTGCCCTTCCGCTTGCTCCCTCCATTGGTGAGGCAAAGGAAAGGCAACGTCTAAGTCTAGGCAATGTGTTGGAAATTCAGGGATGTTGCCACTAGAAGACCCCTCCCGTTCACCACTGTTGGAGGGCCTAGGCTACCCATCTACCCATGCATCAACACCACCACATACAAGCTAGTAGTCCGCCACATGCACTTTGTGCCCTCCGATGCTACCTTGGAACATTACAAAAAAAATAGCACTCCATTCTCTTGCCAACATTGTTGCAATTCACCAACAAATTCAAGAAGACCTCCTCAATTGTTGTTGTCGTATCCCAATGTCGCAAGTAGAACCCACATTGTAGCCAACAATGGACGCAATGACAAGTACCCCAAGGGGCCCTGCAACACTAGGAAGTTGTCATGTGGACCACTCCCTATATGAACCTGTCCTTCATCATTTTGTTGATGAAGCCAATCTTGCACACACATAAACGTTGTGAAGGCCTCTTCCAAGTCGTGTTGGGTTGGTCATAATTTGATGTTGCCTTCATGCCGCCCACTGCCAGTCACCCACCACAAATTCAATTAGTACTGAGACAAATGTATCCAATGTTGAGGTACTTTTGCATTAACGTGTTGTAGCTCAATGAACCTCAAATGAGTACAAAACATGAGATTTAAAAGTGAGTTGAATTCCATTTGTATCACTAGATGATAATTTGCCCTCAATTTGCAATCTGATTACACCACCAATTCCTCAAGTGAAGTAAATTCAATCATGTAGACCACACAATTATACAACTCTATGGTAGGCATGTCTTACATTAAGAAATTTCAATTGCTAAGCATATCAATTTCGTAATGTACATATCTCTTACAACACCAAAGTAGACATTGATGCAATATAGACATCAAAAAGGGCATAAACATGAAATAGATACACTTACTGTTCAAAGTTGAGGCGACGACGATGTTGATGATGGCCAAGTTGCAAATTGGAAGAAAAAGGTTGATTCGGCAATGGACCCTCCCTTGTGGGACTCGTAGTTGCCCCAGTGGAGATAAGGCTGCCATTTTCACTGATGGCTGTAGCTTGGCCCCTTCCATGGCGTAGATAATGCAGCAAGCATTGACAAGGTAAAATCTCTGGTAAGGACCATCCCAAAGGTGTGCGGACAACAAGGACATCAAAATCCCTTGAATCCCTAGACTTTGAATTAATCAACATTGGCGGTCTTCCCCCACTTGCACAATTGCATCTCGATCCATGTGGTTACCCACATTTGTAGCCTTGCCCTCCATTTGGCTGGCTCTCTTGGAGACCATCGTCTATTGCAAAATTCTAACCTCATGCCCCTCTGGGACGTCCTCATCCTTGTCTTCTTGCTGTCAATGGCTATGGTAACTATGCTTGTGTATTGTTCGAATTGGTGAAGCCAACATTCAAAATTTCCCCCTATGGATCAAGCGACTAATTCAAGTCCTAAGCCATCGCCGCTTCATTGAGGTCAAAATTGTATGGAAGGGGATTCGGCCCTATTTGGCTCCTCCCCTCCCCTCCATTTCCTCCTTGCCTATGCCCTCCCACCTCTATCCCATAGCCATGTTGACAGTTGCGCTGTCAATCGATTTAAGCATTATTCTAGCAATGGCATTCCATCGAGTTCTGTCTAGGCTGCTACTCGATTCCTACCTCCGGCAATTTGAACCCTCCCACCCCGTTGTGTATGTGGGTATGGGACAAGTGTCCTAATCCACTCGCCATATTCACACCCTCTATGAGGTTGTCTCTCTTGTTGACTAACTCCACATCCACGGTTGACAATGGAGCCCCTTGATTCTTGAGAACTCACCGTTGGCCACCACTTTGTTCTAATGAATTCATTCACCTTGGCAGGCAACTCATCCGGATGCCCTTCCACCATTCAATCATATACCCCAAGACATTGAAAGCATTTTCATCTGAATAAATATCGCCAAGAGTTGTTGTTTGGATTTGGAAGCCAATAGTGGTTTGAAGATGGCTCTTTTAAGCTAAACAAAAATTCCTCCTTGAAGCAAGAGTTCAGTGTGGTCACTTGTTTAGGCTTGGCATTGTGGCGGGTCATAACCCAATCTTCTAATGCTACATGAATTTCCTCCAATTTTTCACGTGTAGCCTAGAGATTTGGCGATGGCAATCGCAAAGGCTCTTTGTCATTCAAATCTAGTGGTCCAATCTCCATCTTCCCAATTGAGCACATGAACCCTTATAAACATGTAGCTTTGAAAAAGGATTAAAGCCTACAATGTTGCTGAACTTTGTAAACCCCTGTGTACTCCCATCAATGATCTACTCAAGGGGGTACAACCAATATCTCCACGCCTAAAGGTAGTATCATTTGCAGAGAAGCCCAAAACCCTTACAATGCATCTCTACTCTTCAACAAAGATTACATTTGTTGTTCAACCCTCTCCCAACTATAACTGCAAGGTGTACTCTAAATTGAACCATATGCAGGACAAATCTGTAGTTGCACTCATAGTCTGAACCTCCCTGAGCTCCATCACGCTCATACAAGCAAAAAATGTTGTCGTGGGGAGTAGCTGTCCCCCTCAACATCGTGCCAAAATCGACCCAACGATCTGGCACCACCGATAGCCGTTGCTTCCGGTCATTCTTGCTGGTATTCAATACTCCATCTATTGCATTTCCTGTACATCACATGAAAATGTTGCCCCCTACTCCATTGTATTGTATCCAATAACACTGGCCCCACTCCATATTTTCACTATATTATTGTCCTTGCTACTTAAAGCAATTTTGGGGTAGGTACATCCAAGATATGAAGTGCTTTGGCCCAAAATTAAATTAGGAACTCCCATATTTGGGGCATTGGGGCACTCAAGGGTTAAAGTCTAAGTAACAAAAAACATTGATTTTTTTATAGTGAGAGTCACAATCTAACTATTGCAATATAAGGTCGGGTTGATGAGGCATATAGAAAAAGCTAGAGATATGTTCATTTTCTTCTGATTCAAGAAGCCATTTTTGCAAGATTTGTTTTCAATGTTCATTAAGGATTACTACATTCCATAGATGGCAAATTTCATTAAAATGGCAGTATTATGTTAATATGGCACTTTTGGCAATTCAGACCACGCAATTTAAACCATTTCTTCTATACTAGGATCTATACCAATACTACATTTTTGAAATCTAAAACTCTCCTAGATATCTGGAATCTATATTAGACCTAGATTTTTTAGACTGTTCAATCTAATATCTATGCCAATCATAGATTTCTAAAATCTAAAAGTGACCTAAATGTTAGCAATGTATACCTGTCCTAGATGTCAAGGTGTGAAAATGGTATATGGAATACCGCCATTTTAATGAAATTTGCCTTCATATTATATATGATGTATTGTGTATGTTATATAATGTATGTTGTATATTGTATTTTATATGGCATATTGTATATGTTGTACAATGTATAGTGTATTTTGTAAGGCCTATTTTGTATGGTACATGTATTTCTAAGTTGATGTTATAAAATGTCTAGACATCTAAATTGATGTCTTAAAAAATATTTGGATGTCTTAGTTGATGTTTCAAAAAACTGAGATATATTCATCAACCATGTCCAAAAGGATGTTGCTTATGATGTTTTCATGTCTCTATAGACATACCATAACATATGCCGGATATTGCATGATGTTCAAATAAATTATTCTCATGTCACTACTGATGTTCAAAAAAACATATGTATGTTACAACAAATGTACAAATTGACAAAATCCAAGACCCAGTGTGTTGATGATGTTAGCAAATGACTAGATGAAAAAATTGTTGATGTGGCACTGCTCGCCTTTTTGGCGTTGACGTGGAGGCTAAGTGGTAGCCACATAGCAACTTTTTATGGCCTTCAAATAACATGTTTTTTGTGACATCCTCCAAAATTTCCTTGAAATCAAATCATGTTTTTCAAAAAAATTCATATTTTTTGGTATGTCCAACTTGATGCACTTTTTTAGACATCTTTGTTAACATGGTTGATGTCTAAATTGATATACTTACTATGTTTTTGTACTTGTTACAAAAAATGTGGGTTTCTTTTAGTGTCTTGTGAGTAAATAAATTCATTTTTATCGAATTGGTTCAAGAAGCCATACCAAACTACATTATGTCAATGCCTGACCATGAAAGTAGTTTTCAATATTGATCATTTTATCCATTTTACTCAAAGAAGACCAACCTTATGGTGATGGCTAGTGCGACTACGCACGATAGAGGAGGTGCTTTGAGAGGCACAAATCATGACTTTTGCAGACACATACTCATGTGTAGTTTCAAAATATAAGCCAATACTTTTGGATTGGTTAATTTTCTACCATGATTTTCTAGATCAACAATAAAAGAGCATTTCTTTGTTCAAAGAGAGCATATAGAATCCACTAATCTTTCATAATTTTATCATTTTTTAGTGGTTGCTAAAGGAAATTATCGTGATAGACAATGGCAGGGATGACATTAGGGTTTAGTAAGCTTGAACAAATGAAAACCTATATGAATGATAGAGACAAAAAAACATGACACAATTTGCTCTTGAAATATTGATACAAGAAACCTCCACAAATATCATGAAAAAGTACAAAATACTAAGAAATTACAATTAAATTTTCTTTGAATAAACATTTGTCCATGCTTCCTAAGTTCTATTAAATTGCTTTAGTTTTCAATGCCATCTACATTTAAAAAAGACTTGTGGTCTTTATGGTATTAAACTCGTAAAATGATTATAAGAAATGAGAATAACACTGAAAGTCAAAACTATTTCAATTTCATAATTGAACAATCCAAAATAGGCTCATCAACCCTTTTTCATCACAACATCCATTAGCTTGGAAAACAATAAGAATTGTGTAATTTGAAGGTTTCTCTAGCTTTTGCAAAATACCCAATTGACTTGCATTGTAATATATATAATTTGAACAAAGGCTTCATTAATTCAATACATTTAAATCATTATCAAGTGAATTAATCTTTCAAGAAAATTGAAAACTAGATTGGTTTGGCTTCTTGAATTGGTAGTAAGCAATGAATGATAGGAATCTTGGCCCTCATGAACTATCAACATTCTTTGGAGGTAAGTTTTTGAAGCAAATAAACCTAAAAATTGCTAGTCTTATGAAGAGCATGTATAATCATTTTTCTTTAAATGTTTGTATTATAATATCATCTAACCATATTGATCACCTTCAAAATATCATTGTACACTCATTCTAATTCCAATTCTTGTATCTCATGGCCTAAGAATTATGTGAAAGTATGAGATCCACATACCTACATTTCATCAAAAATGGAGGCATGGAAATTGAAGCTAGTTTCAATAGTTTGTAACTCTAGCTTGTGAGGTAATGCATTTAATCCATTGTCTACTACCAATCCTCTATTGTCTTTATCAACACCAATTTTCATTAATCCTTAATTAAAGGATGAAGGAATGACATTGGAAATCATCCCTTTTTATTACAGTTGAATCATTGGCTTAAAATATTGTAAAGGTACTCATCGGAAGTCAAAATATTGTAAAAGACCTCCCCTTTTCACAACAAAATTCCTAAAATGAATAGTTGAACTTCTGTGGATGATAGTTTTCCGAGGATGAAGAATCAAACTTCTTGTGGGAATGACATTAGGGTTTCATAAGCATGAACAGATGAAAACCTTTACATATCCTATCATCCATTGGACACCACACATCCATGTTGACATTTAAAAGTTAGACTAGGGTGATTCAAGTGACATAAATAATGTTGTACATCTACATGCGCATTGCCCTCTATTCCAAAGCAAGAATAGAGACACATAATTTCAGGCCGCTCGTCCTCCGATTTGCCAAAGTTGGGGAATATAAAAAATCCAACGAAATTGTCATATAATGCTGGACAAGAGCTCATCAAGGAGAGCATCGAGAGGAGCATCAAATTCCAAGTCTGACACGAACAGTTTGAGTAATTCTCGAGCATCCTCGTCCACAACAATGGTGTTGTACCGTTGTAACGGCTGACCGCAGATCTTCAGGGGGTACGAGCAAGTCCTCGACGTGGTCAATTTCCTCGACATGGCAAATGCTTTTGCTACTTATGTCGCCCTTGCACCAAATTTCATCACCGCTTTGAAAATCTGTATCAACAGCTGCAAGAGTTGCTTTCAATTAAATAATCAGGCTTCGTAAGACTAATTAACTACCAATATTCTGTAATGTACCGGGGATCACAGATGAATGCAACTCAATAACTATTCTTCAACTTAGATAGAGAAAATCTGAGTTCCAGGCATAGTCATGACACTGCACAAGTTTTGTCGCCTCCTAGAGAGCCATTTCCAGCGATCGAAAGCAAGAGTTGCATTATTTGATAACTTAGATTGAATGCAGCATGACCTCACAAGAGTGGCAAACGAGGATCACAGATCGATGAGATCAAGTGAATAATATATCATTCACTTTAGCCAAAGCAAATCTAGGTTCCAAGCTCACAGCACTCCTCAATTTCATCACCTTCTCGAAAGCCATTATCAACGGCTACAGTAGTGCATATAAATGAAGGAATTAGATTCAGATTCATTAACTAACGACCAATACTTTGTAAATTTACAAATGCAGGGAACCCAGGACCACAAATCAATGAAATCGAATCACTCTAGCTATCATTCCTGCTTAATTAGTGCAAGTCTGAGCTCCAAACATGCGTCACTTTGGTTTTGGAATAATAACTTTTAGAAAGCCGCCACACTTGTAGTCAGTAGTTGCGGCTCTCCTCTTCAAATACTCAGGAAGCCAGAGTGTTGTGGTTGGAGAATGAAGCTCCCGATTGTGTGGCTGGAGAGAGTCCTGCTCTGTGCTATTCGAAACACCCCCTCTGTGGTTTCACTCTTTTGTTGCCACTGACACTTTCATGAGGAGTTTGATCATCTTCGAGTAAAATGAATTTCTGTTTGCTCTAACTTACAACACCGTATGTACGCAATTGTCCTCGAAGACCGCCATAGCAAGTGAGATTATTTCTGGCCACTGATTATTTCACAGAGAATGTGGCATGCAATGCACAACCGGGGAGACAAGATTCACATAGAAATTTTTGGCAGACAAGCAATACCTCCCAAGACGGCGCGCAACAAGTGAAAACAATGTGGGGATGAATAGTTTAGGGTTTAGGCTCAGAGTTGATGAGAATTGGTAACTTTGCTTGTTAATTCAATTCGTGCCAGACTGTTTGAATACCGTAATGCGACACCGCATCACACAAGGAAATCAATGAATCTTGCATGACTGGGATTGATTTAGTGTCGCCACTTTTCTTCATTTTTTGTTCACATTAGCGACACAAGACGACTATAACATTCTTACCTGCACTAGTTTCAACATAGTGTAACTTTAGCAAAGTAGTGTCACAGGCACTTTCATGTGATAAATCGGTGTAATGTAATTGGCGACGGTCCAAAATCAAACCTGGATCCCAACTTGATCTGTCTCCCTCCAACTAAGGCACTCTCCGCCTTTCTTCCTCCTAGTCAGTGGTCTTCTGTGTATGCTAACCTTCCTCCTATCAAAGTGATTTAGTTTTCAATGCTGTCCACAGAAAAAGGCTTCTAGTGTTTATGGCATTACACATAAACGAAATGAAAGACATTAGAGGCAGACACCCTGAAAGTCAAAACGTTTTCAATTTCATGGAAAAATTAGGCTTGCCAGTTGACACCTTAGTTTTCATGGCATGATCAATCCATTTCCTTAGATTCATCCGCAGTTTCAATCTTCAAGTGTCGCTCTCGGTCACCGCCAATGCAGGAAAATAGGGCAATTCAAGCGACAGAAACAATTATGCTGTACATCTACACCATGCCCTGTAACCTGTGACAGATATCGAATCACATTTCAAGCCGCTTGTCCTCACATTTGTCCAAAGTAGCGGATTACCGACAGTTTAATGTAATCGTCGTCTAACGGTTTAACGTCAGGCAAGAGCTTCTCGGGGAGCGCATCGAGAGGTGTGTCAATGTTCGGGTCAGTTTCCACTTCTGGCATGAACATTTTGATTAGTTCTAGAGTATCCCTTTCCTCAGCAATGGCGTCGAGTTGTTGTAACGTTAACCGCAGATCTTCAGGGTGTTCGAGCAAGTACTCCACATGTTCAATTTTCACCCTGGCGAACATCTTTGCTACGTCTGTCGTCCTTGCGCCAAAGTTCATCACCTCTCTGAAAGGTCCTATCAATTGCTGCAGGAGTTGCATTCAATTAAAAGATCAGAATTCCTGTACTAGCTAATTAAAAACCAACATTCTGCAAGGTACATGTGCAGAGAACCGAGAATTACAGGTGAATGCAATCCAATAACTATTGTTCCATACAGATGATCTAGGGAAAATCTGAGTTCCAAACACATGCAGTCATAACACTTCACAAATTTTGTGACCTCCTTGACAGCAATTTTCATCGAGAGCAGGTGTTGCATAGTTTGGAAACTTAGATTTCGCGGATTTAGTTAACGTCAAATAACTCTGTATATGACGGCAGGCAGAGAACCAAGAACCTCAAATGATTGGAATCAAATTCGCCAATCAATCAATTCACAAATTGATTTAGGTATCTTAAATTTGAATTCCAAATCACGTTACTTCAGTTTTTAAATACTTACTTCCCAGCACTGGATAACAGGGTAGCCAGGAATTGCATCTTTCTTCTTCAAATACTCAGGAAGCCAGACTGTTGTCGTATGAGCACCATGTGTCTGCAGAGAGTCATGATCTGTGACACTTAAGGCACCTCCAGTGTCGTGTATAGTTGCATCTTCATCAGGGGGTTGATCTTCTCCCAGTAAAATGGATAGAAAGATATAAAACTGCTTTATGACGTAAAACTTATTACGAAGTTGTGACGGAATATCACCAGCATCGGAACCAACTCTGGAAGGCTGTGGTTCAAGGATATATGATGCGCTCGGAACAAATTCAACGCTCGGTACAATGTCAGGCAAGAGTGGTTCCATAAGTGGAAGTTTAGTTTCCATGTCCTCGTCTAGTGCTTGTAACGCCACCCGCAGATCTGCGGGGTTGAAGAGCACATGCTCGACAAGATAAAATTCCATCCTGGCGAACGCCTTCGCTACATGTGTCGCCCTGGGTCCAAATTCCAGAACCTCTATGTAAATTATGTTCATATGCTGCACGAGTTGCATTTATATTGTAATATGAGATTCCACATAGTAATGTAACTCGGGAACTTTCTTCCGATACATACTCAATATTCAAAGCGCATATAACCAAGGATCACAGATGAATGCGATCAAATAAACAATTATCATTCGCTTTAGCAATTATGCGTTCCAAACACACGTCACTCGTCAATTTTGATCAGCTTCTCGAAAGCCGTTGTCAGAAATCAATGCAGTAGTGTATGTAATTTAAGGTATTAGATCTGAAATAAATATTTAACAATCGATACTCTATATTAACTTACACACGCAGAGAATAGAGGACCACAACTGTATGAATCAAATCAGTCCATCATTCATTTAAGCTTAGTGCAAATTAATCTGAGATCCAAACACACTTGACTTCATTTCTTGAATACTTACATTTAAGAATTCGTCACCATCCTTGTAGCCTAGAGTTGCAGCTCCGTTCTTCAAATTCTCAGGAAGCCAGAGTGTAGTCGTCGGAGAAGCGAGCTCTCCAGCATGTAGCTGCGTAGTATCGTGATCTGTGCCACTCCTGATACCTCTTCCTTCCACTCTTTTGTTGCCCGGCACACTTTCATCCAGAACCTCATCGTCTCCGAGTAAAATGGACAGAAAGGCCATGAACCTCCTCCCATTGTAGCGCATTTCAAGCAGTTGTGACCGAAGATCATCACCTGCATTGAGACCATGCGGTGAAGGCCCAGGATCAGGGCCGACATATGAAGCTGTTGGAACAACTCCACCTCTCGATGAGCTTTCGGTATTGGGATCAGAAGACGTCATGATCTATCTATCGGCCGAAGAGACAAGTGAGGATCAAATCGTTCACCAAAACAATTGAAACAGTACGTGACACTCGATGCACAGCCGGGGAGACAAAATTCGCAATAAAATTGTTGGCGACACAAGCAATGCAAGAGCTCCCGAGACGGCGACGGAGCAACAAAGTGAGAACAAATGTGCGGTGAATCGTTTTATGTCGCGAAGCTGAGATGCCCGACTAGCGAGACGAGGATTGGTAACGTGAGTTTGCTCGTTAATTCAATTCGTGGAAGCGAGTCAATTGAATACTCTAACGCAACATGACATCGCTTCACACAGGGAATGAATTTTGGATGTACTCGTGAGATATTTGGATTGAATTTACTGATTCCTTGAATGTAGATGAAAGGGACAAAGGTCAATGAAAGTACGTTAAAACTTGGATGACAATAATATTATTTGGGATGCAATATGAAAATAGAGTAGTGCACATTATAGTGATGTGGTATATAAACCTCTGAGCTGCCATATTAACTATGTAAGGACACTCAACCAGAATGGTCCGATGGCTGACTTTACTATTACCTATAGAAAAAAAAAATGTATCTATTGGTTCAATAATAGGAAAATTTTGGTAATTTGCCTTGGTCATAGAAGCATGTGTAGACCTTTATAGGGTTAAAGGATAGTCCTTGCAAATTTCTATAGTTTTGAAACAAGAGTCAATTGATATTCATACCTTAGGGCATACTAATTGAATCAACTTGAGTTGTAAATTATTTATCCTCTATATACATGGATAGTACAAAAAAGAGTTGGTAGTGTACAATATTTTGCACCTATGTTAACTTTTCATTTTTCTATCATCAATATGTTGATTTTGCACAATATTTTACAAGATAAAAAGAATATTCTTTAAAATTGAAAGAGAAGTCTCATTATAGATATTAATTGTATAGAGACCTTATTATGTGTTCTGTAGGGATATTGGCATTGTATAAAATAAAGTGACAATATACACAAATATTTGGAAGAGCCTTTAACCTTTAAACGCTAAAGAATTAACCGTCAAAATCATCCTTTGCTATTATCATGTAAAACAAATGCCCCAAAAATTGCAAAAGTAGTCATTGCAAATCAAACTACTATAGGAGATCTTCTCTTTCCAAAACAAATTTTGAGGATGAATAGTTGCACTTTTGTCCTATATATTTTGATTCCATGTCATTCATCAGAGACAAAATGTTTTCTTTGACATTCAAGGATTAAGCATAGTTCCTATTATTGAAATTTATTTATTTATTTTAGATATTTTTGTTAATTTAAAAGAAGAATTTAGAATTTTTGATTATTTATTTATTTTTGTATGTAGTATGAAATTTAATAATTGTAGAGTGCTCATAAGAGGGGTACCCAAAATTTAGACCCAACTTTCATATTCAAAAAGAAAGTAGAGGGATTTTAGACAAGAATCTTTGAGATGAAACATGTAGTCCTGTCACTATTAGGTGTGGTAAATAGAGTATGTAAAATTTTTGTTCTAGCACTATCTATTTGTATCATATCAAGTACATAGAGTCACAATCCAATGTCACAATTTCATCTTCTGTAGTTAAATAGTCATATAATTCATCTTTACACATTTTCATTCAAAATTTAGAAGTACTTTGAATGTGAAATCCAATTTTGGCAAATGAAAAAAATACCACCTTAATACTTATGTACAAGGGTGTGTGTATGTCTCTTGTGCAATTATAGCAATGATTGTACTTCTACATTGATTTGTTCTAATAATGCATATTACACTAAGTTTTACCAAAGCAACACTATATTGAAATTTGAATTAGAGTATTTCCAAAATTTTGCAGTGACACCAATTTCTTAGGAGATGCTTTCACCCTTCACTCTCTGGACAAATACGTATCAGTGTTAAGTAATATTTTTGAATTTGAATATTGATCCCGCCAATTCTGATCCCTTTTCATCCATTAGGGCAACAGAGATCATCAATGAGACACTCCATCCGTTCGCATTCTCATCTGTCAAGAGAGTCTGCCATTTGGCTCCTCGCCGCGCTCACGACTTCTTGTCTCGCACCGCCCGTGTTTGCCCATTCAATCCTCGCTTGCCCTTCGCAATTTTGATGCAGGTCCGTGATCATGGCCTCCACGGCCTTGAAGAATTTGGGAGTTGATGCACAGGAGTATGTGATGAGTCCAGAGTTCGTGAATCTTTCGCAAAGGAAGAATGGCGATTGCGGGGGGCAGGGGCAAGGGCAAGTGCAGGGGCAAGCGGAGTTGCGGGAGCAGGAGAGGTCTATGAATTGCGAGACGGGGGATTGGTATCCCAAATTGTGCAATTTTTAGACAGAGAGATTGATCGCCACGCCGCAGCTTTAGTTTGCAGGGTTTGGAACGAGGCAGGGGTTTGGGGCGTACAGAAGCTCGTCCTGCGGTGAGAGTCGATCGTTTTTTTGCCCGAATTATGAAAGACACCCTGCTGGACTCAGATTTAGGTGCATCTTACAAGTGTGGAGTAAAGTCTAATGTAACATGTCTGGAAGAGCTTTGAAAGGAGTACGAGATGTGCAGTTTGATAGTTTTCCGTTGCTTTTTCTAAATGCCGAATCGACCTGCGTTGTATTATAAGAGCTAAACCTTCATTCAATATTTGTGAAGCATTATGGAGTGCAGTAATCCTCAGCGAATATTGAAAACGAGTCTGGTATCAATTCCAATTCTTGTATGTCATGGCTCCGGAGTTTTACAAGACTGAGGTATCCACATTTCTGAGACACGGAGACTGCAGCTAGTTTGGGACTCTTGTGAGTCGATGAATTCAATCCTCTGTTTGCCGCCAATCGTCTTCTGTCGCCATCGGTTTAATATCTGACAATTCCTTTTAAGGAAGACCGCAGATTTTCGGTTAAGTAAGAACAACCGCTAGACGCAGTCAATTTCCATCGTGGCGAACACCTTTGCTACCTCTGTGGCCCTTGCATCAAATTTCATCACCTCCCAGACTGGCACCTTTGGCTGATGCATTATATGCATAGAATTTGATAAATTAGATTTCTTAGAAAATAATTGGACTGTAAATATTCTATAGATCATAAATGCATAAAGCCAAGGATCACAAATGGATGCAATCAAATGAGCATCATTCAATTTTGCTACAGTACTGCAAATTTGAGTTCCAAACACTTCAGGTCTTGGATACTTACTTTCAAGCATGCAGTCGTCACTATTGAAGCCAGAAGTTGCATATCTCATCTTCAAATACGCACGAAGGCGAACTGTTGAGTGGGGAAGTACAGTACAATGAGTAGACTTCGTGCTCGCTATGCTCAAGCGGAGATCCAGGAGAATCAAATTATTCAACAATACAATTGAAACAGTGTTCTGTCACACGCATCGCACAACCGTGGAGACAAAATGTCCATGCAAAATGTTTTCGAGACAATCAGAGGCATGCGTCACTACTTTAAAGACGAATTTTAGTCACTCATAGATCGACAAGGATTTAGCCATTTGGTGTACCTTGTGGTTATAGTACATTAACCTAAGTATCATATTTGAAATTCCTACAGGCACGATAAGATGTCCGGAAGAGCTTAGAAATGTCTCTTGAAGGTATCCCTGGCTTTGGCTCAAGGCCAAATCGACCGGGCATTGTATATATTGCAATAGCTAAACCTTCATTCAATGCATGCAAAGCATTACAGAAATCAGTAATCCTTCACGACCATTGAAAACAAGTCTGGTATGGCTAATTGAATCGGTAGAAATGCATGCTACGCAGCTCCTCAAGAGCCATATACTAACATTGTTTGGTAATCAGTTTTTGAAGTGGAGGGAGGAATTGGTCCTAGAAATGTCGAACCTAGAGCAGAGCATATAATAATCTTTCCCAAAATTGTCTGATCTAATTATCTTGATCATCTTAGGAGTGTCATCGTCGACTTGCAGCGGAATTCTTGTTTCTCATTGCTACGAAATTGTGCAAGACTAATTTACGTCAATCGTGGCTACGGACTTCCGTGGCCATGACGCACAAGAATTCTGCAACGAGTTCACAATGACACTCCTAAAATGATCAAGATAATTAGATCAGACAATTTCAGAGAAAGACAGAGAAAGACGATTATATGCTAACCTTCCTCCTATTAAATTGATTTAGTTTTCAATGCTAACCTTCCTCCTATCAAATTGATTTAATTTTCAATGCTGTCCACAGAAAAAGGCTTCTAGTTTTTATGGCATTACACATAAACGGATTGAAAGACATTAGAGGCAGACACCCTGAAAGTCAAATCGTTTTCCATTTCATGGCAAAATTAGACTTGCCAACACCTTAGTTTTCATGGCATGATCATTCCTTAGATTCATCCCTAGTTTCAATTTTCGAGTGTCGCACTCGGTCACCGCCAATGTCGGGGAAATAGGGCAATTCAAGCGACAGAAATTATTTTGCTGTACATCTACACAATGCCCTATAACGTCGGACAGATATCGAATCACATTTCAAGCCGCTTTACCTCACATTTGTCTGAAGTAGCGGAATACCGACAGTTTAATGCAATCGTCATCTATCGGTTCAACGTCCAGAGCTTCTCGGGGAGCGCATAGAGAGGTATCTCAATGCTCGGGTCAGTTTCGGGGTCAGTTTCTGGCATGAACATATTGAATACTTCTAGAATATCCCTTTCCTCAGCAATGGCGTCGAGTTGTTGTAACGTTAACCGCAGATCTTCAGGGCGTTCGAGCAAGTACTCCACATGTTCAATTTTCATCCTGGCGAACGCCTTTGCTACATCTGTCGTCCTTGCGCCAAATTTCATCACCTCTCTGAAAGGCCCTAACAATTTCTGCACGAGTTGCATTCAATTAAAAAATTAGACTTCCTGTCCTAGCTAATTAAAAACCAAAATTCTGTAAAGTACATAAGCAAAGAACCGAAAAGTACCGGTGAATGCAATCCAATAACTATTATTCCATGTAGATGATCTAGGGAAAATCTGAGTTCCAAACACATGCAGTCATAACACTTCACAAATTTTGTGACCTCCTTGACAGCAATTTTCATCGAGAGCAGGAGTTGCATAGTTTGGAAACTTAGATTTCGCGGATTTAGTTAACTTCAAATAACTCTGTATATGATGCAGGCAGAGAACCAAGAACCACAAATGATCGAAATCAAATTCACCAATTAATTTATGTATATCTTGGATTAGATATCTCAAATTTGAGTTCCAAAATCACGTTGTTTCAGTTTTTAAATACTCACATACGGGCAATGCCTACCGCTGTAGCCAGGAATTGCATCTTTCTTCTTCAAATACTCAGGAAACCAGACTGTTGTCGTATGAGCACCATGTGTCTGCAGAGAGTCATGATCTGTGACACTTAAGGCACCTCCAGTGTCGTGTATAGTTGCATCTTCATCAGGGGGTTGATCTTCTCCCAGTAAAATGGATAGAAAGATATAAAACTGCTCTGTGTCGTAAAACTGAGCACGAAGTTGTAACGACAAATCACCAGCATCGGAACCCACCCTGGGAGGCCGCGGTTCAAGGATATATGATGCGCTCGGAACAAATTCAACGCTCGGTACAATGTCTGGCAAGAGTGGTTCCATAAGTGGAAGTTTAGTTTCCATGTCCTCGACAAGTGCTTGTAACGCAACCCGCTGATCTCCGCGGTTCAAGAGCACATGCTGGATACGATAAAATTCCATCCTGGCGAACGCCTTCGCTACATGTGTCGCCCTCGGACCGAATTTCAGCACCTCTCCGAGAACTGTTTTCATATGCTGCACGAGTTGCATTTATATTGTAATATTAGATTCCGCAGAATACTCTTGGGAACTTTCTTCCGATGTACACTCGGTATATTAGAAGCGCTAGAAAACGAAGGATGAAAGATGAATGCGATCGTTAAAATGTATAATTATCATTCGCTTTACAATAGCAATTATGCGTTCCAAACACACGTCACTGGTCACTTTTGATCAACTCCTCGAAAGCCATCCATTGTCAGAATGCAATACCTATAATTTAAGGTATTTGATTATTTTCGAATAAGAAATTAACAATCGATACTGTATAACTTATACACACAGAACAGAGGACCACTAATGTATGAAATCAAATCAATCCATCATACTGTACAATTAAACTTAGAGCAAATTAATCTAAGATCCAATCATTCTTGACTTCATTTCTTGAGTACTTACTTCTAAGAAGTCTTTGCCGTTCTTGTAGCCAAGAGTTGCACCATTGTTCTTCAAATTCTCAGGAAGCCAGAGTGTAGTCGTCGGGGAAGCGAGCTCTCCAGCATGTAGCTGCGTAGTATCGTGATCTGTGCCACTCCTGACACGTCTTCTTTTCACTCTTTTATTGCCCGGCACACCTTCATCAAGAACCTCATCGTCTCCGAGTAAAATGGACAGAAAGGCAATGAACCTCCTCCCATTGTAGAGCATTTCATACAGTTGTGACCGAAGATCATTGCCTGCATTGAGACCATGTCGTAAAGGCCTAGGATCAAGGCCGACATATGGAGCCATTGGAACAAATTCATCTCCCGATGAGCTTGCGGTATTGGGATCAGAAGACGTCATGATCTATCTATCGGCCGAAGAGACAAGCGAGGATCAAATCATCCACTAAAACAATTGAAACAGTACGTGACACTCGATGCGCAGCCGCAGAGACAAAATTCGCAATAAAATTGTTGGCGACACAAGCAATGCAAGAGCTCCCAAGATGGCGATGGAGCAACAAAGTGAGAACAAATGTGCGGTGATTGAATAGTTTTATGTCGCAGAGCTGAGATGCCCGACTGGCGAGACGAGGATTGGTAAAGTAACTTTTCTCGTTAAGTCAATTCGTGCGAGCGAGAATGTTGAATACTGTAATGCAACATCGCTTCACACAAGGAATGAATCTTGGATGAATTAGTGAGAATATTCATCCATCCATACTTTTAAGTTAGGCTGTTTCGTCAATGAACCACTAAATATGGCTTGTCAAAACCTATTCTTAGCATTATTTGTTAGTTTAATCTTATCTTTTCCTTGAAACAAGCTCCACACTTCTTTGAAATTAAGGATAACTTTTAACATTTTCTATTGACTTATATTTTTGTACAAATATGAATTTGAGAATAGCTTCAAACATTTTCATTAACTTACATATTTGTACAAACTCTTGCATCTTCTCTACATTGTTGCTCTCTTTAGAGTACTCAATATCATACTTTGGGTGTATATAATCACTAATTATAAATAATGGATATTGTCATTTTTAGTTTCTATTATGAATGTACATTGTAGACATTGGAATCTAAATTCTTCTCATGCAATGATATGTTGACTTATGCAACATATGATTATGTAGAATAAAAACAACCTGAAGAGTTTATAAAGCCATATCCATTATATTGAGATTTTTTGCAGTCTCAATTTATGTTTGACTTGAATATAAACTACTTTATTTCTTTATTAGTATTTTTTTAATAAATGTATAACAACACCAACTTGTAGAATTTCATTTCAAAATGACTATTTGAAAATGATTTATTTTTGGTTTCAATTACTATTTTTTTTAAATGAATTTGCAATAATTAACATTCTATTTCAAAATGTACAAAAAGTCTCAATATAACGAATATGGCCTTTCATCAAGTGTAAAAAACCAAACATTTAAAGTTCTTGAAGTCAAATTTTGTTGTGTTGTTATTACCTTTTTCGAAATATTTGAATGTAGGTGAATATTGTGTGCCAATGCGCAAGCATGATTAATAAATTAAATCATGACCATAGGGTAGACAATGAATTGGATTGAGACATTGAGTATTTTATTTTCGTCAGTCTAATGTGCATTGTGAACATATTCTAGAAAAATTAGCTCTAGGGCTGCAAGTATTGTGTGTCAATTTACTTGCCCAATAAGGAGCTATACTACTTTAGGAGAATTGCAAAGGCCAAAATTTATATAAGGCTAGAGTCCTTTTGAGCTGTAAGTCAACACTTTGAAACTTGGGCTATAAAATTTATCCCCTTTAGAACTTGGTATAGACATCAATGTTCTAGACTCTTCTTTTTAACCAAAATCCATGGTCTTGTCAATTTGTTGTAAAATGATCCTAAGATATGTGATTTCATGGCATGGTGGATTGTCTAAATTAATATGAAGAAATGGTGTTCTAAGTGGTGATTGGTTTTCTAGGTCTTAGAGAAGGATTTTGGATTTGTTTGCAATTTGATGTTGATATTGAAGTAGGGACTTCTAAAATTGTTGCTTTTTATATTGTGCAAAGATTCTACTATTAGATTGATGAAATTTATATCTATTTTAATTATTGATTTTTGAAAGGAGATTTCAAAACCTCAAATATTGCATCATTGAGGTATTGTATACAAAACTTACACAAGGGATCAAATTTTTCTAGTGAATATTTTTAAATTAATTTTGTAACCATTGGTACATATTGATTTAGGATATGTATGCAATGAGAGCATTTGATTATGTAGCACTTTTAGACATCTAGAACATTTGGGTGTCCTTACTTTAATCACAATATTGACATGTATTTTTTAATTTCCAAAAGGTTTGTAGCATAAAATCCCACTACATTAGCATCTTAATAACTCATGAGGTGTAAAGTACTACTTCCAAATCTTTTTACTTGTTATGTATATTGTGTTGACAAAATTGTTCCTAGAACTTAAAATTTAAAGATGGTAAGAAGTAGCTCATTCTTTATATAGGGTTAGTGAAACATAAACTAGTATCTTCTTTTGTTCTTCAACTTAGTTACCAATTTTGATTTTGTAGTGGTGAGGAATGATAAGCACTATAGAGGGTGGTATTGAGCATTTGAAAAAATTGTGTACAATTAAAGGTACAAAGAATTCTTTCACTATTGACTTGTTCTTTTCGTAAGAGTAGTTTCCCTTATTTTTTGAAACTATAGAGGTAGTAATAAAAGGAAAGAAACTATTCATGTGAAATTCATTAATAAATACATCGAAGCTTATTTATTTTGAAATATGCCTAAGCCCATTATTTAACAATAAGACTAGGACTACGATGTGGAGATGTAATAATCATACTATACATCATCTCCAAAATACATGATTGACAAATACCAATTAATAATTACCAAAAAAATTGAGGAGATATGCATGGATACTTATAATTATTTCATGATGGGAATTGCACATCACATATTTTGATTGATGCAAGGAAAAATAATCATATTGTATATATATTCATCACTAACAATCATAAGTACTAATCATATTATACGATTCTTATTATATAATGTTGAAACATGAAGGTGCACATAATTATATTTGTTGAAAGATTGTGACTATCACTACGAAAGTATACATACCACCATGTTCATCTAGCTTTAGGAGAACCCTTCAATTCCATCACAAGTAGCATTGGATTATCAACATAAGTCTAATATTCTAAACCAATATCCTGCAACTGTCATGAACTAAAAAGCTCTCAACTAAAACTAAAGAAATCATTGACAGAAAGAAATAGGGTCCCTTTCAGCTTGCTTTTACATGTAAGAAGCAATAGCTTGTTTCAAATATCCCTATATAGTATCATCTTACAAATAAAATAGACTACGAAATTAAAATAATGTGGAGGTTTAGAATAACTACCAATACCTTCTAGAGATTAATGTATAGTGTCAAAAAAAATATAAAAGATGCACAAAAACATGGAGTCAAGGTTGAAACAATCATAAAATCAAGGTCCAGGAAAACAATTTCAAATGCGCTAAACAATTACAAAATGTGGAAAAATATGGAGGGTGGAAACCATGAAATATAGAATGAAGGTGGAAAAAAATATAGAGGTTAGAAAGAAATATAGATGGTGCAATCAAAAATAGAGGGTGAAACAAATACAAATAGGGTTGCTAAAGTATGAGCAAGGAGCGACAAGTGATGATTGTTGAACAATGATCATTTTAAACAAATCTTATAAAAAATTTGAAATTTTTCACCATAAGATGCCTATATCTATGGTTTAGGGTAAACATTTATGGCTACAAATGAATTTAAACAAGATGGATGAGGATGAATGAGATGAAAGGATTTACATAAAATTTTTGTAGTTAACGTTTTTGGATGAATTTGCATTGAATGATGAATAACTATTAGATGGGATTAAAAACTTAGTTGTTTAAGATAAGGATTGATGTCTATTAAGTACCTTAAATTAAAAATAAAGAAGTAAGTTGCTTAACGACCTTCTTTTTATTATTAATTCGAGAGTTCATTGAAATTGAAATTTCAAAATTTCCAAATTTTTTTTCCAAATTTTTTTATATTTTTAAGAAAATTGAATTAAAAAATAATAATATATATTTTTTAAATTCACTAGATGGCTCCTCAAATTTGACGCACATTTTTTTGTTGCTAAAGGCACTTTCTCCTTATCAATTTGGAAAAATTTAAACTACTTTTAAGAAAAAAAATTCAAATCCTTTTTTCTAGATTTTTTTTTTCACAAAAGAATTTAATATATATTTTTTAAATTAAGGCTACTTAGAATCCAAGGAGCACTCCTTGGATTCCGAAGAGTCCTCTTTGCCAATGTCAACTATGTTGAGAAGCCTATTTGATTCCGAGGAACCCTTTTTTGGTGCTAGTAAAAGTCGTTTGGAGGTTATTTGAAGGCCGAAGCAGGGTTGACAAATCAGTACGTCCGCCCCAAAATAGCGTCCGTAACCCGGACGTCCGAACGTCCGTCCTCACAGACGCTAGCGGACGCAGCGTCCGTCCCGTCGTCGGAAGGCGGACGGGGCGAACAGGGTGGGGCGGGGTGGGGCGGATGGGGCGATCCCGGTGGACGCTATGTCCGCTAGGACCGCGAATGTCAGCGGACACTGCGGACACAACGTCCGCGTCCGGACGTCCCGGACGTCCAACCGTCCTGTCAACCCTAAGCCGAAGTGCTTTGTCAATGTCTTTTGCACCAATGGAAGGCTTTGCGGAGCTTGAGGAAGGTTTTTTGGATTCCAAAGAACCTGGAACTAAATAATTATATTATTCTTAAGATAAATCTTTTAAAAACATAATTTTGAAAAAATATATATATTTAATTGCATTTCAAATATTCTCCAAATTAATAGAGGGCAGGTGCCTCTGGCAACAAGAAATCACTCCTTGGATCTGAGGAGCCATTTTCTAATTACAAAATAATTTAAACTTTGACCAAAAAAAATTATGAATTAAAAAAATCGAATTGAAAAAAATTTATCTCAAGATTTATTTGAAAAAAGCTTCTTGCATATTTTTTAATTTTTTAAAAATAAAATCGAACTAAATTTTTTTTGAGAATATTAAAGAATACCTTTTGATAAAATTATGAATTAAAAAAATCGAACTAAAAATTTTTCAATTTTTTTTTAATAAAATCGAATTGAAAAAAATGAATTAAAAAAATCGAATTGAAAAGAATTGAGAAAAATTTATTTGAAAAAAGCTTCTTGCATATTTTTTTTTTTTTGAATCACAAACCAAATGACCTTTCAAATTACTAGAATGAAGGTCCTTTGGCAATGAGCCGCTTGCTACATAAAAAATATCTTTTTTTATTCATTGATTGTCATAGTATTTGGAATTATTTTTCAATTATTCTGAACAAGGAATGCATATCATGGATGAAATTTATCTATTCATCACCTCAAGGGTAGTACCTTTTATGTTCTTGAAGAGGCTAGGCTATCATTTTGCCCTACCTACAACATTTAAGTTCTAAATAAGTACCTTCAATCAAACTTCTTTTAACAATAAATTGTATTTTTGGAAAAAAAAATTTAGTAATTTTTATTTTGATAATTTTTACATTAATATTTTTAATTCTAACACCACTATTTATGACTCTAACATGTCTATTCTTAGTAAAAATAGTCTTAGTGAGCATTCAAGATTAAACGCTCATTGATGAACGTTCATTGTTCATTGGACCCCACTCACATTCTAGTGTTGTTGCAAATACGGAGAATGCAATCAAGTCTAGAAGGTATAAACAATTATAGATAACATACATAAAGAATTATAGAAAGTGGGAAAGAATAAGCAGGGTGGAAAAGAATCCAGGTTTTCGAAAAAAATATAGAGGCTCCAATCTTATATCTAAATTATATGTATTACGATGCTTGGCAAAAATTGAAGAGAGAGTGAAAAAAACTAATAAAACTAGGAAATTATAGGATAGAAATCCTACAATAAGAGGTAAGTTTTGTGGAAAAAAAAAAAAAAGATGATGTGAAAAATTAAGAAGTGCAACTATTTTTCGAAAAAATGAATGACGAACATGATATATTTATGACATATCCTTATCATTTATTGTTCACAACTATTCTTCCATAATTAATTGATAATTTCAATTCAACAATTGGAACTAATGGTAGTTCAAAAGGAATCTTCAATAATCAATTTTTGGAAATCCAAAAAATTGGAACTCCCGGAGTTGCAAAATGTACTCAATGAATCCTAAATCCTAAACCTTGGAATCCTTCAACAAACCAAAAACCCTCCCTAATCTAAACTCCTTACAAGAGTAGCCCCTTGTAAGACCTAACTTCTTGACAAGGCTAAATCCCAAAAGAAGGTAACTTCACAATGAAACTATCTACTTAACCACCTTCAAAGCTTGGATCCAACTTTGATGATAATAAAATGCCTGAATTTATTGAAAAGATGGCTATCATGTTATTTGATGACGGGTAGCTATCAAGCTTTGTAAGCATGGTAGGAGGTGATTGTAGACTCAGTATAGCCAAAATAGCCATGTAGTGACTACTAGAGGCTAAGTTAGTGTTTTCGGACTGTTCAAGGTGTGAACGGAGTCATTTTGGGGTGCCTTGAAGGTGGTTATAACCCTTAAACCACCCCTTTGCTTCATTCTCTTCAAGTCTTGCATGTGTTGTAGTTTATGAGTTGAAAGGAGGTGGAGCACGAAGTGTAATGATGGTTCACTTGAATGTTATACCAATCATCATTAGTATTATTCCTTGATTCATATGAATGATTTTGTAGGACTAATCAAATCAATAGAAAGTAGAAGCTATCTTTGAGTGTTTAAGAAGCTTAATATTGAATGATTGTTCATTCATGATGCCTTATTGTAGTGTACATTTAGGGTGGGCAATGTTTATGTGTTCAGATACTTATAGTTTACAATAGCTATTGTTAGCAATGTAGGCTCACATGACACAGTCCACATTAAGACACCATAGACCTCATATCCTAGATCGTATAGCTTGAGCCTTAAACCTTTAATCTGTGATCCCTAGATCCTACACCATAAATCCTAGTGTTAGTAGTTATTATTTGGTTTGCTAAAATAAGTGATGCTTACTTTTAGAACCCTTTTGTAAACTTGATAGGAAAAGCCTTTTAGAATAATGTACCTCCCACCCACCTAAGTTACTATGAAACAACTAGCAAACAAGTAATGTGTGAATTAAAAGTGACCAGCAAACAACTAATTCTACTATTAGAAAATACAATTTTTGTGAATGATTAAATCAATTTCATTTGGATATATTTTGCAGCACACATTAATAACTTTTTTCAATTTTTCTTAAGAAACATAGGTATTTTAAATCTTCCCTAGAAATTTAAAAATCAGATGAATTGTAGTAGACATATATCTTCATGTTTGAAAAATGAATTGTCTTATAAGTTTTCATTCCTGTCCAATCACAAATTGCAAGAAACCAATCTTTGACAGTTGAGAACTAGAATTAGTGGTAGAAGACCCATCCTCATAGGGTTGACCACTTCTTGCCCAAGCTTGACCCAAAAGTGGTTGCGCTAGTACTTTTAAGTTAAATAAAACCTAACCACATTTCTATTTTTAGTAATTTGTATTTTTAAAAGATTCATCTTAAAGTCTAGTTTTGTATAAAAAATGCGATCTTAGAAACCAATGATTATGATTTTCCTATTCAAGATTTTGTGCAAAGATATCCATTGCATTTTGAACTTTTTGTAGTATTGAGGATTCTTGGAAATGAGCCTCAAATTTAGGACTTGGAGGAAAAATCACATTAGAAACTCATTTAAAATCAATTTAGGTCCTCTAGTCTCATATTCTTTTGGTGACCAACTTTTTAGAATTGATATGCAAAATAAAGAATTAAAAAAATTTCATAGTTTTAACCCCTCAAGGACTAACTAAAAGGGACACAATGTATCCCCTTCAAATTTTCAATGGCAAAATTCTAATAGGGTGAAACAAATCTCAATATTTTGTAAACTAAAGACTTGTTGAATAACAAGTTGACATTCTTGTTGTATTCACCAATTTTCAAAATTTCAATGTGGAAAGTATCTAAAATTTTATTCATGAAATTTAGTTGAAGAGAAAAAGGGAGCAAATATAATTTGTTTACAATGAAAGAAATAGTAGGGATGGAAAAAATATTTTTTTGGTCATTTCTAGTCTTTAATTTGCACCCAAAACTATATGTGGAGAAAAAAAATTTCAAATTTGTATTTTTAGCAATTTTCAAAATAGAAAATTCAATCTAGTGTGATTAAAAATACAAAAATAATTAGAGAGATTCCAAATTTTTATGAGATGTTCCCAACAATATGCTAATGATATCAATTGTTAAATTTTAGAAATTGATGCATAAATAAATTGTTTTTAATTTTGTAGGATCCAATTTGGTCAATTTTGGTTCTCTACTCCTTTTGTTTGAAAATGTTTACAAATTTGGGAGAATTTTTTATTTCTCAAGTTTTTAAATAAAAAAATACTACATTTGCTTTAGATTCTAATACAAATTTTTTGGAGGGAGAAAAAGCATGATTCATCTTATAATTTTTCTTCTCCAAAAATTGTTTTTTTTGCCTAAAGAGTTGATCATCTAAAATTGTTATAATCTAAAAATCCAATGGTCGATATTCCAGAATTAATTCCATGCATACTAGACAAAGTACTCTTCCCTTTTTTACAATTATAATTAAAAATCTTAAGCACATCCATGTGCAAAAAAATATCAAAATGAGACAATTCATTGAAAACCTCCATTGTGAAAACATTGTTAGACCTTCAATGGTTAACATCTTCTTGGTGAAACGTTATAATCTTCCAACTTATAAGTGATATTGTTTTTTTTACCCTATGTGATTTCTATCATGTCTAGTTCGAAATTGTACAAATACATTTCCAAAAGAATTTATACAACTTATGAGATTGTTGACTTTTCATTCAATTTCGAACAAATTTCTAAAGGATCAAAGCAAACCTTCAACATTTAGGGGTTAATGTGAGATTCGCTTCCGAAGCACAAAGAGGAAGTGCTAACAGTGTTTGGGACAGTACTAGTCTTGAATGCTGTGAATTCCAGCAATCCAAAAGAGATTTGACTTTGAAGACCGTACATATGCCCCTTCCCATATTGGAGGTTTGGAATTTGTATAATGCGACCACAAATTGAGCACTTGAAATGAAGTCCTGCACATTTGATTTCAATTGGTTAGAGTTGTGTGGTCTTCGAGAATGCAATCAACATTTGGAAGGTGGATCAGCATCTACAGATCTTGTCTATAGTTGCGCACGAACTAGAAGAATGCATTCAAAATTCAAAATGCAAAACCACACAAACCTGTCTAATTCCTGGAGGGAAACTGGAGCTCGTGTATTGGAGGTTGATTTGCCATGACCTCTTACCAACCTAGAGTTCACTCTTTTGCACATGTGAAGGAGCTGTTGAAACATAGTAGTTGAGAGACGTGTTTTACGGCATGGCCGTTACCTTTGGATTGACGCATACAAAGATGTAGATCAAGATCTCTTTTGGTTATAAGGTATGACATCCTTGCACTCTACTAAATCCAAGTGCAGTATTTTGTAGATGACTATTTCTTCATGTGATTGCTCTAGAGTGATACATGCAACAACACTTAGTAGGAGTGCTCCACAATAAAGCAGCAATATCAATCTTTTCTTATACATGTCAAAATGGAGGGGATTGCATCCTTTCTTGAAATCATTGAATGACCTACATTGTTATCATAGTCCTACTGTGAAGTTGTTGTAGTTTGTAGAATAGAAATTGTGGATAGCAAAGTTAAACTAATGTGGATCATCATCTTGCAGCGAGGTGTAGTGTAGAATGATATGTGTACTACAATGTGGAATTTCCAAGGGCAGTGGCTTTTGTGAGAATGGTCTTCTTCATTGGAAAATCAAACTTTGATCTATAGTAATATATAGAAGAATAGGAGTCATAGTTGGTGAAGAAGTGCACCTCGATTACATGTGTTAGAGTATGGTATACTATAATACATGTGTACTTGTAAAATACGAATATGTTGAGACATACTCGACAATGAAGTACAACCCCTCATATTGGGAGATCTCTAGTTGGAAATATTGTGAAGTATTTGAATGTCGTTCTATAGCATTTGTGAGAATGATTCATCCGGAGATCTTCCGTTGGCATGAATATGCCATATCACGATAAAACCTCATGAGATTTAGTTAACGTGGTCATTGGGAGACTTCTCGATGGTCAATTACAAAATTCTATGCGTTTCAACTTTGGGACATCTCTCAATGAACCCATTAGTGCTCTCAAAGTTTTTATTATGACACCAGTTGGTTCCTTAGAGAATGCAGTAGAGATCTAGAAGCACTCAACGGGAGATCTTTGGATACAAGGAGAAGCATCATCTAGGGCAAAGAATTTGTTCATATACTTATTTTTATCTGAATCAATTTCATATGACATTGTCGAGAAATCTCCGGATGGATGTTCATGATCTTGTATCTTTGTGTGAATACAAGGTCATCATTTATTGGTCATAACCCCTTCTAGAACTACAAGTTTTGTGCTGTCGTTATTGCTTGAGATTGCATTTTTTTGGGACATGTATAGTAACATGTTTAGATGTTTAATGAAATGTTAAGCATATGTACCATGGATGTGCAAATTTTTTTTGTCAAGATTGAAATTGTAAAAATACCAGGTAATTTGAAAAAACATTGTATGTTTTTAGAAAAACATCACATAAAACATGAATAAAAAAATGCCCAAAGTGTACTATGTAGTAGCCACATAAGTGCCATGCAAGCAAACAATGCTACATAGGATTTTTTTCACGTAATCCAAAGATGAAGTGATAGCTAACATTGCAACTAATGTCATGTAGTTTGAAAATTTTCATAATGTTTTTAAAGACGTCAATTTAGACATTCATAAGAATTTAAATATTGTTTTTTGCAACATCAATTTTGATGTCTAAACATTTTTTGAGACGTTTCTTAAGACATCAATTTAAATGTTATCTTGAGCGTATGCCACATATAATTCATTATACATCATACACAATATATAATTATACATCCTATACAATACACCATGCATTATACATCATACAAAATATGCCATACATTATACACTATACAAAGTACACTATATTGGCCCAGCAATATCGAATGGCTTGATAAGCCTTATTGTTAGTATTTTGACATGAGAAGGCAAGTTATTTAGATAAGAAGGGTAGTAGGAGGGAAGACAAACTATATTGGACATTTAAAACGCAGACTTTTTTTTTTTATTGAAAATCGAATTTTAGATATGAATATTATGATGAATACAATGTTGTCTTGCAAAAACATCTGGACGTCATAGAGGATGTCTTAGCTGACATCGCAAAAACATCTAGACCGACTAGACGTTACAAAGGACATTTCAATTGACATTGCAAAAAACATCTTGATGCCACAACATACACTTTAGCTAACGTCTACTATAACAATTTTAAAATTCTAAGATGGCATCAAAGCATGCTAATGTGGCATGCCACTTCATCCTCTTTGGGCACCATGTTACTCAAATGCCAAGGCAAGTGCCTCTTTTTGGAAAAAAAAAAAGGCCATATGGTTGCCTTTCATCTATTTTTTTCACATGTAGCCATGATTTTACCATAGCCCCTAAGAATATCTAGAAATTTATCTACAATCAAATTTTAAATCCTTGCTAACATATCCAAGTCATTTGTATTCTTTCTATCATTCTTTTTGTTCCAAGTCAAATCCAAAATGTTGGTCCCAACAAAAATTGTAAGCTTTAAGAATTTGTTCGATTTCTTGAAATGTATTATACATCTTGTGAAATCAAATATCTATTGTGATTTTTCCTATAAGATGTATTGCACATCACACTAATTTGAAAGAGCCTCCAACAATAGAAAATAAAGATTTGTAGTGGACACCCTTATACAAAATGTTGAATTGAAAAAATCATCATCCTTCATCATCAAAATCAAATGTTCAATGTTGAAGCTACACTTCAAGAAGACATCACTCTTAAAAGTAACTAATTAGAATAGTGAGTACTTTAGGACTTTTTTTACTTTAAAGTTTTGTCAACACCAAAATGTAATGCTTTCACAATTTAGATTTGCATGTCATAAATGTAATAGCAAAAGGTGAATGTCTACTTTTACAATACTATTACTATACTGTATTTTCAAGATAATTTTTTATTAATTAAATAATGAAATTGGATAAAATTTCAACTTATAAGAGAAGAATTTTCTCATAGGATTTCGAGATGATAGCAAAATTGTTTCTAAACATGTAAAGAAGAATTTACACTAGAAATATTAAATATGGCTATAATATGAAAAGTGCAATGTCTTTTAATCTATTTGCAATTCAATTATTTTAAAGCCCATAATAGAAAATGAAATAAGTGCAACATACAATAAAAGCAAGTGCAAAATCATTGTTTTGTTTTCAATTTTTTTTTGTTATCTGGAAGAAATAAACAATAATTATGCTAAAACAATGTACAAAAAAATCTTTAAAAATAGCAAAGCTTACCGCTTCTTTACATTATGAGATTGTTGTACCTTGGTGCATTTGTGAAGAATATAATTTTTATTTTATTTAATATTGAACATGCAAACGGTTCAAAATGAGCAATTCTAAATTGGGGACATAGGTTTCTTCCTTAAAAAGTTATGAATTTTAAAACTACTTTTTTTTCAAGTAATATTTAGTATATTCTTTTCCTTTCAATTTCCATTACTATTCTATTGTATATAACTTATACAGTTGGATTCTTCTAAATCTATATTTTCACATATGTACTCTATCTTTTGAATGATTTATGGTAAATATATTAAAAATAAAAATAAAAAATTCTAAAAAATTCTAAGAAGCCATTGTATTCTAAAACTAAAACCATTTTGATCTATAAATAGTAGGTGTTATTTGCAATTGTCCTCCAACCTCAAAGTCATAGTACTTGAACAATTAGAAAACTAATGTCTTCCATAATGCAAACATGTATCTTCTAAATAGCAATTACCACAATTTCAAATATATGTATTTTCTATTCTACGAATTATAGAACATAATGTAAAACAACTTTTTGAAAATTAAAGTCCCAACTCCCAAGGTCAATTCTTTTTGAAAATGGGTCAATATTGAAAGTTCAATTGTATTCATCTTAGAAAATCTAAAAAACATTTTTTAAGAATCCATCCCTAGGATCTTGCACTTCACTTGTCTCAAATCATGTAGTCATAATTTCATGAAGTTTGACCATACAGATTAGAAGATATTAACATTCAAAGTTGGAAAACAAAGATTGTTTGATTAATAGCTTGCAATATTAGATGACATTGGCTACCATTTGTAGAATTTTTTTGCACTGTAGACTTTAAATTTAAAAATATTATATTGAAGTATTGAGTTCAAAGTCTACAAAAAATTATTTTCATTCTTTAAAAAATTGTTAAGTAGAAGTAGGTTCAAAATTGAAAGAGAAATTGAATTGTTAATAGCTCTAAGATGGGATTGAAACACTAAAATTCCAATGGTAAGAATGTTTAAGCAAGAAAGTTTAACCTCTTAAAATAATTTTTCTTTTAAAATTATGGAAAATGCATGAAAAAATGCATCCTACAACTTTAAATTCTAAAAAGATGCTCTAATTGCTTAAAAAATAAGATTGTCCATCACTTTCACATAATAAGTCCAAATGTAATGAATCAAAGCTTCCCATACAAATAAAATTATAGGATATGAGAAAAAAAATTCATTTAAAAATTAATTTAGGGTGGGAAGATTTTTTTCCAACCACACCTTAAAAGAAGACCTTTTGTCCCATAACTTTAGGTCCTAGGTACCTATTAAAATAAAAAGTCAATTTTTGGAAAACTATTGTATTTTTCTATCTTTACAAAAAGTTACAAATTATTATGATGAATATTGAGACTGTAATAGTGAGCTCAAAATTCATTTTTTCTTCAAAGGGGACAATGGGACATTAGGGCTTAATACATGTTTTCACTTCAATGATGACATATTACTCACAATTGAAGATAATTTTCATCACTATCTTGAACTCAATCATAACCTAACAAAAGTCGACCTTTCATGAGAGTCTTTGAAGTAGCTTAACATGGTATATCTTCAAAGCAATCATTTAATGAATGCTTATGTACATACATAAATTTTTTTTTGTCATTGGTTAACAATGAAATATGTACGCATGTTGCATATTGTCCTGTTAAGACATGTCATGAATTTCATTCAAGTAATCATAACTTACAATGTCCAATCATGAGCGATTATATAGTATTAGTCATGTCTTCTGCTATTATTCTATTATTCATATATATTGTCACACACAAAATTTGAAAATATGCATTGTAAAATAAAAAAATAATTAAAAACTATTTCATAAATGTTACTTGTTATTTAAAAGGACATTTAAGATATAAATATGTACAAAAATTACCAAATTCAATTAAAAATGTAGTTAGAAAAAGAATTTGCAACAAATTCATGAGCACAGAATTTGTAAAATTTCCCTTCATATATAAGCACTGTAAGAAACCAAAGTTTATTGATGTCAAAAGGAAAGGGTTTTAGATGACATCAAAAAAACAAAAAAAACAATGTTTTTATCAACAATGATGTCCAATATAACATCAGTGAACATTGTTGACATAAATACATGGGTTGATATTTTTTGATGTCATCTAAAATCCGTTTCTTTTGATGCCAATCCATCATTTAAAACAAGGATTTCTTGTAGTGAAGGGACCAAAAAAGCACATATCAATGGAGAGAAAATAAGGATAGTCTAATACATTAGACTAATTTTTTAGCTATTATTTATGCTATTTATACTATATTGAAAGTAATAATGGAAAATTGAAGAACCGCAAGTTTTGCATCCATCCATCCAAGTCTTTTAGGAAAAGTAGGAAGGAACTGTCCCTCCTTTTTGTTTTTCATGATGGGGCAATGTTTGGTTTGATTCCACAGTAACTTTTCCTAAGTTACCTATAGTGAAACAAACCCCTGTTGAGTCATTGCCAACATAAGAGGTTACTTTGTGTTTTTTTGGATGTTCAAAAAAATGCACATCTGTTTTCTTCAATGTCTTACTAAACATTCTTGTCACAAAAAACAAGTACTTGTTATAGATGTAACATACATGTAAATTCTTAAAACATTCAACTAAATTCAACCTCCCATGACCACTACCGCATTTTTGATCTCATGTTTTTCAAAATATGCTCGTCTACTTAAAACATTAAAAAAACATGGACTTTTTCTATTGATGTCAAGAAAAAGTACTACATACTAAAAAATTACACCTAAAATTTTGTTGAATAAACATTTGTGCGTGCTTTTTACTATTAAATTGATTTAGTTTTCAATGTCATCTACATGAAAAAGGCTTCTGGAATTTTTATTGTATTATACTCATAATATGATCGAAGGAAATGAGAGTAACATTGATTTAAGTCAAAACTATTTCAATTTCATGATCAAACCACCAAAAATAGACTTATCAATGCTTTTTCATTGCAACATTCATTAGCTTGGACAACAATAAGAATTGTGTAGTTTGAAGGATTTTTTGGCTTTTGCAAAATATCAAATTGGCCTGAGTTGTAGTATAGTTTGAGCTACGACTTCATTAATCCAAAACAATGAAATCATAATCAAATGCATTAATCTTTCAAGAGAATTGAAAACTAGTCTCATTTGACTTCTAAAATTGGTAGTTAGAAATAAATGCTAGGAATCCTAATCCTCATGAAGCATCAATATTATTTGGAGGTAAGTTTTGGAAGTGAGCGAAAATTGTTAGTCTTAAGAAGAGCATGCATAATCATCCTACTTTGAAAATTTCTAGTATTGTCTTACTATCTTGATCATCTTCGGAATATCATCATACACTCATTCTAATTCCAATTCTTGTATCTCATGGCATAGGAATAACACAAGAGTCCAAGATTGACTGGTATCCACAATTCATTAAAAATGGAGGCACGGAATCTAAAGCTAGTTTGTGACTCTTGTGAAGTAATGCATTCAATCCATTGCGTACTACCAATCTTCTATTATCGCTATGACCACTAATTTTATTGAACTAGGATGATTCTAGCTATTGCAAGACATAAATAATGTTGTGTATTATAAATAATAGCATTGCCCCCTATTCCAAAGCAAGAATAGAGACACATAATTTCAGGCCGCTCGTCCTCCGATTTGCCAAAGTTGGGGAATATAAAAAATCCAACGAAATTGTCATATAATGCTGGACAAGAGCTCATCAAGGAGAGCATCGAGAGGTGCATCAAATTCCAAGTCTGACACGAACAGTTTGAGTAATTCTCGAGCATCCTCGTCCACAACAATGGTGTTGTACCGTTGTAACGGCTGACCGCAGATCTTCAGGGTGTACGAGCAAGTCCTCTACATGGTCAATTTTGCAAATGTGTTTACTACTTATGTCGCCCTTGCACCAAATTTCATCACCGCTTTGAAAATCTCTGTCAACAGCTGCAAGAGTTGCTTTCAATTAAATAATCAGACTTTTTGTAACGAATTAACTTCCGTAATGTACCGGTGCAAAGAACCGAGGATCACAGGTGAATGCAATCAAATAACTATTCTTCAACATAGAATGATAGAGAAAATCTGAGTTCTAGACACTCGGGAAGCCAGAGTGTTGTAGTTGGAGAATGAAGCTCTCGATTGTGTAGCTAGAGAGAGTCCTGCTCTGTGTTATTCGAAACACCTCCTCTTTAGTTTCGCTCTTTTACTGCCACTGCCACTTTCATGAGGAGTTTGATCATCTCCAAGTAAATTGGAGAAGAGGATTTCTGTCTGCTCTAACTTATAACACCATGTACGCAATTGTCCTCGAAGACCACCATAGTAAGTGAGATTCTTTCTGGACAGTGGTGCAAGGAACATACTCGATGAGCCTGCAGTATTGGGATCAGACATGGTCGATTGGCTGAATTGACAATAAGAATCAAATCGTTCACCAATGCAAATCAAACAATTTACAGTACCTGACACACAATGCACAGCCGAAGAGACAAAATTCACATAGATATTTTGGCCCAGACAAGCAATAGCTCCCAAGACGGCGCGCGACAAGTGAAAACAATGTGGGGATGAATAGTTTAGGGTTTAGGCTCAGAGTTGATGAGAATTGGTAACTTTGCTTGTTAATTCAATTCGTGCCAGACTGTTTGAATACCGTAGTGCGACACCCCATCACACAAGGAAATCAATGAATCTTGCATGACTGGGATTGATTTAGTGTCGCCACTTTTCTTCACTTTTTGTTCACATTAGCGGCACAAGACGACTATAACATTCTTACCTGCACTAGTTTCAACATAGTGTAACTTTAGCAAAGTAGTGTCACAGGCACTTTCATGTGATAAATCGGTGTAATGTAATTGGCGACCCAGAGTCAAACCTGGATCCCAACTTGATCTGTCTCCCTCCAACTAAGGCACTCTCCCCCTTTCTTCCTCCTAGTGAGTGGTCTTCTGTGTATGCTAACCTTCCTCCTATCAAAGTGATTTAGTTTTCAATGCTGTCCACAGAAAAAGGCTTCTAGTGTTTATGGCATTACACATAAACGAAATGAAAGACATTAGAGGCAGACACCCTGAAAGTCAAAACGTTTTCAATTTCATGGAAAAATTAGGCTTGCCAGTTGACACCTTAGTTTTCATGGCATGATCAATCCATTTCCTTAGATTCATCCGCAGTTTCAATCTTCAAGTGTCGCTCTCGGTCACCGCCAATGTCAGGAAAATAGGGCAATTCAAGCGACAGAAACAATTGTGCTGTACTGTACATCTACGCAATGCCCTGTAACCTAGGACAGATATCGAATCACATTTCAAGCCGCTTGTCCTCACATTTGTCCGAAGTAGCGGATTACCGACAGTTTAATGTAATCGTCGTCTATCGGTTTAACGTCAGGCAAGAGCTTCTCGGGGAGCGCATCGAGAGGTGTGTCAATGTTCGGGTCAGTTTCCACTTCCGGCATGAATATTTTGATTAGTTCTAGAGTATCCCTTTCCTCAGCAATGGCGTCGAGTTGTTGTAACGTTAACCGCAGATCTTCAGGGTGTTCGAGCAAGTACTCCACATGTTCAATTTTCACCCTGGCGAACATCTTTGCTACATATGTCGTCCTTGCGCCAAAGTTCATCACCTCTCTGAAAGGTCCTATCAATTGCTGCAGGAGTTGCATTCAATTAAAAGATCAGAATTCCTGTACTAGCTAATTAAAAACCAACATTCTGTAAGGTACATGTGCAGAGAACCGAGAATTACAGGTGAATGGAATCCAATAAAACAGATATTTCGTTAAAATGCCGGCATTCCTTCGGCATTTTTCCATGAATTTTCTAAGACCGGTATAGATTTCAGACCCTGAAACCCTGAAATGTAGAACAAGTTTACAGTTTAGAACGCACGTCCTGAACCGAAAAGTGCCAAGTTTGTGGAATACCGCCATTTTAAGGAAATATCCGTTATGACTATTATTCCGTATAGATGATCTAGGGAAAATCTGAGTTCCAAACACATGCAGTCACGACACTTCACAAATTTTATCGCCTCCTTGACAGCAATTTCCAGCAACAGCAGGAGTTGCAAAGTTTGAAAACTTAGATTTCGCGGATTTAGTAAAATTCAAATAACTCTGAATATGATGGCAGGCAGAGAACCGCGAACCTCAATTGATTGAAATCAAATTCGCCAATCAATGAATGAACAGTTTGGTCTAGATATCTCAAATTTGAATTCCAAAACCGCGCTACTTCAGTTTTTAAATACGTACATCCCAGCACTGGCTAACGCGGTAGCCAAGAATTGCATCTCTCTTCTTCAAATACTGAGGAAGCCAGACTGTTGACGAAGAAGCACCATGTGGCTGCAGAGAGTAATGATCTGTGACACTTAAGGCACCTCCACTGTCGTGCACAGTTGCATCTTCTTGAGGGGGTTGATCTTCTCCCAGTAAAGTGGATAGAAAGATATAAAACTGCTCTGAGTCGTAAAACTTATTACGAACTTGTGACGGAATATCAAAAACTGCGGAACCTTCTTTGGGAGGCCGTGGTTCGAGGATATATGATGCGGTCGGAACAAATATAACACTCGGTACAATGTCTGGCATGAGTGGGTCCATGAGTGGAAGTTTAGTTTCCATTTCCTTGACAAGTGCTTGTAACGCCACCCGCAGATCTCCGACGTTGGAGAGCACATGCTCGACAAGATAAAATTCCATCCTGGCGAACGCCTTCGCTACATGTGTCGCCCTGGGTCCAAATTTCAGAACCTCTCTGAAAACTATTCTCATGTGCTGCACGAGTTGCATTTACATTAAAATGTGAGATTCCACATAGTAATCTAACTCGGGAACTTTCTTCCGAAATACACTCAGTACATGAGAAGCGCTAGAAAACCCACGATCACAGATGAATGCGATCAAATAAATAATTATCATTCGCTTTAGCAAATATGCGTTCCAAACACACGTCACTCGTCAATTTTGATCAACTCCTCGAAAGCCATTGTCCGAATGCATTAAGGCATATAATTTAAGGTATTAGATCTAAAACAAATATTTAACAATCAATACTCTATAACTTACACACGCAGAGAATAGAGGACCACAACTGTATGAATCAAATCAATCCATCATTCATTTAAGCTTAGTGCAAATTAATCTGAGATCCAAACACACTTGACTTCATTTCTTGAATACTTACATTTAAGAATTCTTCACCATCCTCGTAGCCAGGAGTTGCAGCTCTGTTCTTCAAATGCTCAGGAAGCCAGAGTGCAGTCGTCGAGTAAGCGAGCTCTCCTCCATGTGGTTGCATCGTATCATGATCTGTGCCACTCAAGATACCTCTTCCTTCCACTCTTTTGTCGCCCGTCACACTTTCATCAAGAACCTCATCGTCTCCGAGTAAAATGCACAGAAAGGCAATGAACCTCCTCCCATTGTTGCGCATTTTAAGCAGTTGTGACCGAAGATCACTGCCTGCATTGGGACCATGTCGTGAAGGCCCAGGATCAAGGTCGACATATGAAGCTCCTGGAACAACTCCATCGCTCGATGAGCTTGCGTTATTGGGATCAGAAGAAGTCATGATCTATCTATCGGCCGAAGAGACAAGCGAGGATCAAATCATCCACCAAGACAATTGAAACAGTACGTGACACTCGATGCCCAGCCGGGGAGACAAAATTTGCAAGAGAATTAATAACTGGCGACACAGCAATGCAATAGCTCCCAGGACGGCGACGGAGCAACAAAGTAAGAACAAATGTGCGGTGAATCGTTTTATTTCGCGAAGCTGAGATGCCCGACTGGCGAGACGAGGATTGGTAACGTGACTTTGCTCGTTAATTCAATTCATGCGAGCGAGACTGTTGAATACTGTAATGCAACATCAATTCACACAAGGAATGAATCTTGGATGAATTAGTGGGAATATTCATCCACCCATACCTTTAAGTTAGTCTGTTTTTTTTATTAGTTCTGTTTTTTTTGTTATGTTGAGATCTCCTAGACTGTGTTTTTAGTGCCATCAGAAAGCCCTAGGCAAGGAGGGGTGCATGGGCTTTGTTTTGTGGCATTTGGACTTCAGACATGGAAGTCCTTGAATTTCAAAGTTTTAATAAATTTACAAATTAGAAAATTACTTCTATTTTTATTTACTGTGGCAACATCACAATGAACATTACTTTAGAGGAAAATTTAGATAATTCTTGAATGTAGATGAAAAAGGACAAAAAGTTAGTAAAAGTATGATAAAAAAATTGGATGATAGTATTGTTATTTGAGATGATATGAAAAAAGAGTAGTCCAAATTATAGTGATAAAGTATGGAAAACTCTAAATTGCCATATTTGAGAGTACTTCTCACAAATTTGTACAATTCCTAAATGGGTATTATTACCTTGAATTTACAAATTGATTCAACTTTAGTTAAAAATTCTCTATCTTCTATATATAGGAATAGTATACAAAAGAATTGACATAGTACAATATTTTGCACCTGTGTTGACTTTTCATTTTTTCTTAATCCATATATTGATTTCACACATTATTTCACCTATTTCAACAATATTAAAGTAGTTTTAAAATTTTCACATCATAGAAAGAATATTCTTTAAAAGCTAAGGGGAGGTGTCTTTATAGATAGAAATTGTATGAAGACCTAACTATGTATCTTTGGGAGATATTGGCATTGTATAAAATATGGTGACAACATCCACAAGTATATGGAAGTGAATTTTAGTATAGTCTATAGTAGCAAATTAAATTATTTGATATTTTCGTCAATTTGAAAGAAGCATTAAGGAAAAAAATGAGCCCTCAAAGGGACTGCTTTTCTTTGAGGAGTTCCCAACAATGGAACTTGTAGCCCTATGAGGAATAGTGGCCAAAATTAAGCATTAAAATAATATTTTGAAATAATTTAAAATTTATTATTTATTATTTTAAATATATAAAAATATGAAAAAACAATTAATTTAATATGAAAATAATAATATGGAAAAAATCAATTTGATGTAGTCACATTTAAGCCACATCAGATTTGAAAATTTTATAAATTCGTATGAATTTTAATATTTTATTTTTAAATTTTGTTTATAATGTTTAAAAAACATTATAATTGAATTGTCACACACTAATTCATCCTTGCAATTTATTGGCCAAAAAAATTAAATATTTTTTAGGCATATATTCTCTTCTTGTTCCTTGTTGTCTAGGACTCAAAGCCCCTTTTAGGGCTCATTTTTTTTCTAATGATTTCGAATTTCTCAATTATTTAATTGTATATGTAGTATGAATGAACTTTATAATTGTAGAGTGCTCATAAGAGGGGGACCCAAAATTAACCCAACTCTCATATATTCAAAAGATAAGTGGTGGAATTCTAAACCAGAATCTTTGGGATCAAATTTGCAATTAGGTAGAGTCTGTGGAATATCTAAAGTCTTTTTTTTAGTCCTATCTGTTCATATTATATCAAGTACATGGAGTCATGGTCCATTCACTCCATTGTCACAATTTCATCTAGTTGAATAGTCACATAATTCTTCCTTGCACATTTTCATTAAAAATTTGAAAGCACTTTTGAATATGAAATCCAATTTTGACAAATGAAAAAAATACCATCTAAATACTTAATATGTACAAGGGGGAGTTTCTTGTGCAATCACAACAACAATTGCACTTCTACAGTCATTGATTTATCCTAATAGTGCATCTCACACTATTTTTTACCAAATTCACCCTATTTTGAAATTTGAATTCATGGGAGTTGAGATATTATTGTGTTGAACCAATTTCTACAAATGTAAAATTGTATAGTGACATCAAGTTTTTAGGTGACGCTTACCCTGTTGACTACTTAGAGGAATCCGTGTCAGTGTTACTTATATTTTCGAATTTGAATATTGATCCCGCCAATTTTGGTTACTTTTTCATCCATCATGGCAACAGAGATTATTAATGAGACACTCCATCCGTTTGCATTCTTGTGGCTCGCGTGGCTATAGGCTGCTCCAAACAAAAGGTACCGTGAGAGACCTCCAAGGGCTAGTCAGTGCAGACAGCAAGCCAAGCAAGGTATGCTTGATCACCAACGAATTTACTCATTGCTTCCATCTTTGATTTCCGACTATGCTGAATTTGACCCTTGAAGTAACCAATTCTTGTATTTCATGGCCCCAGAGTTTTACAAGACTGAGGTATCCACATTTCTGATCGACACGGAGACTAAAGCTAGTTTGAGACTCTTGTGAGGCGATACATTCAATCCTTTGTTTGCCGCCAATCGTCTTCTGTCGCCATCGGTTCAATATCTGATAAGGGTGTATCAAGTGGTAGTCCAGTTTCCATGTCTGGCAAGAGCACATTGAGACTGAGGTAGTACACTTTCCATGTCCTTGACAATTCTTTTTGAAGAAGACCGCAGATTTTCAGTTAAGTAAGAGTAACTGCTCGACATGGTCAATTTCCATTGTGGCAAACACCTTTGCTACCTCTGTGGCCCTTGCATCCAATTTCATCACCTCCCAGAATGGCATCTTTGGCTGATGTAGTATATGCATAGAATTTGATAAATTAGATTTCTTAGTAAATAATTGGACTGCAAATACTCTATAAATCATAAGCGCATAAAGCCAAGGATCACAAATGGATGCAATCAAATGAGCATCATTCAATTTTGCTACAGTACTGCAAATTTGAGTTCCAAACACTTCAGGTCTTGGATACTTACTTTCAAGCATGCTGTCGTCACTATTGAAGGCAGGAGTTGCATATCTCGTCTTCAAATACGCACGAAGGCGAACTGTTGAGTGGGGAAGTACAGTACAATGAGTAGACTTCGTGCTCACTCGGCTCAAGCGGAGATCCAGGAGAATCAAATCATTCAACTATACGATTGAAATAGTGTTTGTCACACGCATCGCACAGCCATTGAGACAAAATGTGCATGCAAAATGTTTTTGAGACAATCAAAGGCCAGCTTCACTACTCCATAGACGAATTTTAGTCACTCGTAGTTCCAGTCAAAAGTGAGTGGCTGCACTGAGTGGAACTTGAATGCAATACGTCAAGGATTTCGCCACTTGGTGTATCTATTGGTATTGATACATTAACCTAAGTATCATATCTCAAATTCCTACAGGCACGATAAACTGACCGGAAGAGCTTAGAAATGTCGCTTGAATGTATCCCTGGCTTTCGTGCAAGGCCAAATCGACCGGGCATTGTATATATTGCAATAGCTTAACCTTCATTCAGTGCATGCAAAGCATTATAGAAACCAGTAATCCTTCACACCCATTGAAAACAAGTCTGGTATGGCTAATTGAATCGGTAGAAATGCATACTACGCAGCTCCTCAAGAGCCATACATCAACATTGTTTGGCAGTCAGTTTTTGAAGTGGAGGGAGGAAGCGAACCCAGAAACGGCAAGAGGAGCATATAATCGTCTTTCTCTGAAATTAATTGTCTGATCTAATTGTCTTGATCATCTTAAGAGTGTCATCGTATACTCGCTGCGGAACTCTTGTTTGTCATGGCTGCGAAATTGTACGAGACTGACCTACGTCAATCATGGCTACGGAATTCCGTGGCCGTGACACACAAGAATTCTGCAACGAGTTCACAATGACACTCCTAAGGTGATCAAGATAATTAGATCAGACCATTTCAGAGAAAGACGATTGTATGCTAACCTTCCTCCTATCAAATTGATTTAGTTTTCAATGCTGTCCACAGAAAAAGGCTTGCAGTTTTTATGGCATCACACATAAATGGATTGAAAGAAATTAGAGCCAAACACCTTGAAAGTCAAATCGTTTTCCATTTCATGGTGAAATTAGGCTTGCCAACACCTAAGTTTTCATGGCATGATCATTCCATTTCCATAAATTCATCCGCAGTTTCAATCTTCAAGTGTCGCACTCGGTCACCGCCAATGTCAGGAAAATAGGGCAATTCAAGCGACAGAAATTATTTTGCTGTACATCTACACAATGCCCTGTAACCAGTGACAGATATCGAATCACATTTCAAGCCGCTTGTCCTCACATTTGTCCAAAGTAGCGGAATACCGACAGTTTAATGTAATCGTCATCTATCGGTTCAACGTCAGGCAAGAGCTTCTCGGGGAGTGCATCGAGAGGTGTGTCAATGTTCGGGTCAGTTTCCACTTCTGGCATGAACATTTTGACTAGTTCTCGAGTATCCTTGTCCTCAGCAATGGCGTCGAATCGTTGTAACGTTGACCGCAGATCTTCAGGGTATTCGAGCAAGTACTCCACATGTTCAATTTTCATCCTCGCGAACTCCTTTGCTACATCTGTCGTCCTTGGGCCAAATT
The DNA here is from genome assembly GCA_963969395.1 of Pseudoscleropodium purum. Lineage (NCBI taxonomy): Eukaryota > Viridiplantae > Streptophyta > Bryopsida > Hypnales > Brachytheciaceae > Pseudoscleropodium > Pseudoscleropodium purum. The sequence continues at coordinate 10,076,002 of OZ017797.1, forward strand.
TCATCACTTCTCTGAAAAGCCGCATCAATTGCTGCAAAAGTTACATTCAATTAAAAAATCAGACTTCGAGTAGCTAATTAACAACCAGCATTCTGTAAAAGTACATGTGCAGAGAACCGAGAATTACAGGTGAATGCGATCCAATGACTATTGTTCCATGTAGATGATCTAGGGAAAATCTGAGTTCCAAACACATGTAGCCACGACACTTTACAAATTTTGTCGCCTCCTTCACAGCGATTTCCAGCAACAGAAGGACTTGCAAAGTTTGAAAACTTAGATTCCGCGTATTTAGTTAACTTCAAATAACTCTGTATATGATGCAGGCAGAGAATCAAGAACCACAAATGATGGAAATCAAATTCACCAATCAATTAATGTATTTCTTGGTTTAGATATCTCAAATTTGAATTCCAAAATCAGGTTACTTCAGTTTTTAAATACTTACATACCAGCAATGCCTACCGCTGTAGCCAGCAGTTGCATCTCTCTTCTTTAAATACTCAGGAAGCCAGACTGTTGTCGTAGGAACACCATGTGGCTGCAGAGAGTCATGAACTGTGACACTTAAGGCACCTTCACTGTCGTGTACAGTTGCATTTTCATCAGGGGGTTGATCTTCTCCGAGTAAAATGGATACAAAAATATAAAACTGCTCTGTGTCGTAAAACTGAGCACGAAGTTGTAACAACAAATCATCAGCATCGAAACCAACTCTGGGAGGCTGTGGCTCAAGGATATATGATGCGGTTGGAACAAATCCATCGCTCGGTACAATGTCTGGCATGAGTGGGTCCTTGAGTGGAAGTTTAGTTTCCATGCCCTTGACAAGTGCTTTTAACGCCATCTGCAGATCGTTTAGGTTGAAGAGCACATGCTGGATACGATAAAATTCCATCCTGGCGAACGCCTTCGCTACATGTGTCGCCCTCGGACCGAATTTCAGCACCTCTCTGAGAACTATTCTCATATGCTGCACGAGTTGTATTTATATTGTTATATTAGATTCCGCAGAGTAATCTTGGGAACTTTCTTCCGATATACACTCGGTATATTAAAAGCGGTAGATTACTAAGGATCTTAGATGAATGCGATCAAATAAATAATTATCATTCGCTTTAGCAATTATGCGTTCCAAACACACGACACTCGTCAATTTTGATCAACTCCTCGAAAGCCATCCATTGTCAGAATGCAATAGTAGACTTCAGGTATTTGATTATTTTCGAAGAAACAATTAACAATCGATACTCTATAACTTATACACACAGAGAACAGAGGACCACTAATGTATGAAATCAAACCAATCCATCATACATTTAAACTTTGTGCAAATTAATCTAAGATCCAGTCACTCTTGACTTCATTTCCTGAGTACTTACTTCTAAGAAGTCTTTGCTGGTCTTGTAGCCAAGAGTTGCGCCATTGTTCTTCAAATTCTCAGGAAGCCAGAGTGTCGTCGTCGGGTAAGCGAGCTCTCCACCATGTAGCTGCATAGTATCGTGATCTGTGCCACTCCTGACACCTCTTCTTCTCACTCTTTTGTTGCCCGGCACACCTTCATCAAGAACCTCATCGTCTCCGAGCAAAATGGACACAAAGGCAATGAACCTCCTCCCATTATAGCGCATTTTGTACAGTTTTGACCGAAGATCATCACCTGCATTGAGACCATGTCGTAAGGGCCTAGGATCAAGGCCGACATATGGAGCTCTTGGAACAAATCCATCTCCCGATGAGCTTGCGGTTAGGGGATCAGAAGACGTCATGATCTATCTATCGGCCGAAGAGACAACCCAGGATCAAATCATCCACCAAAACAAATTGAAACAGTACGTGACACCCAATGCTTAGCTGGGGAGACAGAATTCGCAAGAAAATTGTTGGCGACACAAGCAATGCAAGAGCTCCCAAGACGGCGACAGAGCATCAAAGGGAGAACAAATGTGCGGTGATTGAATAGTTTTATGTCGCAAAGCTGAGATACCCGACTGACGAGGATTGGTAAAGTAACTTTGCTCGTTAAGTCAATTCGTGCGAGCGAGACTGTTGAATACTGTGATGCAATACTAATCGTTTCACACAAGGAATGTATCTTGGATGAATTAGTGAGAATATTCATCCATTCATACCTTTAAGTTAGGTTTTCTGTTTTGTTTGTTTGTTATGTTGAGATCTCTCGGACCATGTTCTTAGAGCCATCGGAAAGCCCTTGGCAAGGAGGGGTGCAAGGGCATTGTTTCGTGGCATTTGGACTTAGCGCGTGAAAATAATTGAACTTCAAAGTTTTCATGAATTAAAAAATTAGAAAACTACTCCTTATGTGGCAACAACACAAGACACACTAGTTTAGAAGAAAATTTAGATATTTCTTGAACGAAGATGAAAGGGGACAAAGGCTAATGAAAGTATGATAGAACCTAGATGGATGATAATATTGTTATTTGAGATGATATGAAAATAGAATAGTCCAAATTATGGTGATCTAGTATGGAAAATTCTAAATTGTTGCATTAGAGAGTACTTTTCACAAATTTGCAAAGCTTCCAAACACATGTTATTACCTTTGAGCTTTGAGCTTACGAATTGAAATAATTTGAGTTGTAAATTTTCCATTCCCCATGATATACACGGATAGTACACAAAAGAGTTGATATTGTATAATATTTTGCACCTATATTGACTTTTCATTTTTTCGTAATCAATAAGTTGATTTCACACATTATTTAACCTATTTCAATAATATTAAATTGGTTTAAAAAATTTCAAGCATCATAAGAACATTCTTTAAAAGTTATAGGGAAGTCTTTTTATTCATAGTGATTGTATGGAGACCTTGTTATGTATCTTCAGTTGGAAGGATATTGACATTGTATAAAATAAGGTGATAAAATCCACAAGTATATGGAAGAGCATTTAAGCATTTTAGTATAGTCCCTATGATTGAATTGATTTTTTTCATATTAATTATTTTGTCAATTTGAAAGAAGATTTTAGAGTTCGAGAAGAATAATATGAACCTTCTCTTATATATTAACCTAATTCCATTTTGTGAAACTCTTGTAGGCATGATATCTACATTAGTATACTCTAATTCTGACCCTCTTCTTCAAACCGTCCCATAGGTGGCTTCAAAACGTCCCATAGGTGGCTTCAAAAGCAATAGTCATTGGATGTGAGTTGGAATGCTCATAATGTTAGAGAATTAATGAGATTTGTTAAGTTCATACTTATTTAATGAATGGAATAAGAGCCGGAAAGGGTCCATTTCAAAGCCAAAGTGTGTTCACCTAATTTTTCTAAATGAGAATTGATTGCCCAACTACCTTCCTACACATGTTAAAAGAATGTAGGGTTCATTTAAATTTAGTAAGGGTTGCATTTAGTAACCTTGTGTATTATTTTTTGAATGCCTTACTACTTGTTTTTGATTTAGTCATATCTTTTTTCAAACTATATATGTGGATTTTGCAAGGCCTAGGATCACAAATAGGTGCCTATTGCAAAATTCTTTGGAAACTCATAGATAATTCATAAATGCTCCTAAAAATATGAAACCACTTGTGTTAGATTCCTCACCAATTTTTCTTTGAGTGAAAAATAAGGGAATTTAATTTCGGGCATCTAAAACCCATCTTAAAGGACAACCAGTCCTTCAAGTGACGGTTTATGAGCACACTACCTTAGCTCTACCAACAGCGAAGGGCTTTGTGGATTGGTACTCGAGGCCATGAGATTCCGTCAAGAAACCCTGCTGGACTCGGATTTAGATATGAATTGAAGTCTAATGTAACATTTCTGGAAGAGCTTTGACAGGAGTACGAGGTGTGCAGCTTGATGGCTTTTTCTAAATGCCGAATCGACCTGCGTTGTATTGTAAGAGCTAGACCTTCATTCAATACATGTGAAGCATTATGGAGTGCAGTAATCCTCAGCGAACATTGAAAACGAGTCTGGTATCAATTCCATTTCTTGTATGTCATGGCTCCGGAGTTTTACAAGACTGAGGTATCCACATTTCTGATCGACACGGAGACTAAAGCTAGTTTGGGACTCTTGTGAGGCGATACATTCAATCCTTTGTTTGCCGCCAATCGTCTTCTGTCGCCATCGGTTCAATATCTGACAAGGGCGTATCAACTGGTACTCCAGTTTCCATGTCTGGCAAGAGCGCATTGAGACTGAGGTAGTACACTTTCCATGTCCTTGACAATTCTTTTTGAAGAAGACCGCAGATTTTCAGTTAAGTAAGAGCAACTGCTCGACATGGTCAATTTCCATTGTGGCAAGCACCTTTGCTACCTCTGTGGCCCTTGCATCCAATTTCATCACCTCCCAGATTGGCATCTTTGGCTGATGTAGTATATGCATAGAATTTGATAAATTAGATTTCATAGTAAATAATTGGACTGCAAATACTCTATAAATCATAAACGCATAAAGCCAAGGTTCACAAATGGATGCAATCAAATGAGCATCATTCAATTTTGCTACAGTACTGCAAATTTGAGTTCCAAACATTTCAGGTCTTGGATACTTACTTTCAAGCATGCTGTTGTCACCATTGAAGCTTGGAGTTGCATCTCTCGTCTTCAAATGCACAGGAAGGTGAACTGTTGAATGAGGAAGTACAGTACAAATGAGTAGAATTTGCGAGAGAATTCGTGCTCACTCGGCTCAAGCAGAGATCCAGGAGAATCAAATCAAATGTTCAACAATACAATTGAAACAATGTTCTGTCACGCGCATCGCACAACCATGGAGACAAAATGTGCATGCAAAATGTTTTTGAAACAATTTTCAAATCATGATCATAGGATGGACAATAAACTGGATTGAGTATTTTATCTTCGTCAGTCTAATGTGCATTGTGAACATATTCTAGGAGAATTAGCTCTAGGATTACAAGTGTAAAGTGTTGTGTATGAGTGAAATTACTTGGATAGGGGGCTATAAAACTTCAAAAGAATTGTAGAGACCAAATTTGTAAAAGGCTAGAATTTGTTTGAACCTTGAAGAAACACTTTGTAACTTGGGCTAGAAAATTTATCCCCACTAGAACTTGGCACATATTGATTTAGGAGGTGTATGTAATGAGTGCATCTGATCACGTGGCACTTTTGGACACCTAGTGTATTTGGGTGTCCCTATTTTACTCATAATATTGACATATGGTAACATATGTTGACACGTATTGACATATCTTTTTGAATTTCCAAAAGGTTTGTAGCAGACAATTCTATTACACTAGTATCTTTATAACTCATGAGATGTAAAGTACTACATACTGAAAATCAAGTTGACAACATTTGGAAGTATTCATGAATGCAACTTTTTAATTTTTCACTTGTCATATATATTGTGTTGACAAAATCCTTTTTTGAACTTGAAATTTAAAGATGGCAAGAAGAGTAGCTCATTCCTTATATAGGGTTGGTGAAACATAAATGAGTGTTTTCTTTTATTAATTTGTTCTTAAATTCATAGTTACCAATTTCAATTTTATAGTGGTGAGGCATGACAAGCCTTATGGAGGGTGGTGTTGAGCATTCAAAGAAATTGTGTACACCAGAAGGTATGGAGAATTCTATTACTAGTGACCTTTCTTTTTTCTATTGAATTTCTATTATCATGACTTATAGTTTTTGATGGTGAAATTTGAACGTGATTCCAAATATAAATTGATGAATTATTGATTTGTCAGTAAGATGGATCATGGGCTATTGCATTGATGAATTTGGAAACTATGATGTTTTCAAAAGTCACAGAGGACTTGACATCAAGACGAACTTAGTGGGCTATTTGTACAAAACTTTGAAAAGAGTTGGATTGCATTCTTTTTTAGATTGCATATCCATTGGTAAAGGTCAAGATGCTTGAACATGCATTGCCTATGCTATCCAGACAACACTCCTAGCTCTAGCCATCTTTTTTGAGAATTTTATCCAATTGGAATGGTATTTGAAAGAATTACATGCAATGCTAAAGTCTCCTTCAATCAAGGTTTTCCCAATCTTCTACAAAGTTCAACCATGGGAAGTAAGTTTTCTAAAATAGAGTCAATTGGCTAGTGGATTTATGAGGTTGGTAGAAAAACATGATAAGATTGGGATTATAGAATGAAAGGCTGATTTGAAACAAGCTTCCAAGCTCAATGGTTGGGAGCACAAAATAGGAGACAAGAGGTTAGTATGTGCATCTATACTATGAGTTATGAAGAGTATTGTGGTTGAACTTGACATTGACATTATAGTTGTTAATGAACTTTGTTTCAAATTGTTTGTAGGTTGGAAAAAAACAATTTAAGAGGTTGTTCGACAAATCTTTGAATTGGCTCATTAGTTGCTTCCCTTGGATGTGAGCGATCATATTGTGGGTGTGAAGAAAGTCATTGAGAACCTCATTCAAATCCTTATTGGGAAGAAAGTGTTGATGTTGGAATTGTGGGGAATGGATAAAATTGGAAAGTTCACTTTGGCAGAAGAATTATACAACCAATTGAGGAGAAGATTTGGTGGGAGGTGTTATGTAGAAGATGTGGTTGGGAAATTGAATCAAAGTAGTGCTACAAATGTTCAAAATCATATCTTGAAGGCTTTGTGTGAGAATGAGTTAATGTCAACTATTGTAGACAAATTGAGGGGTAAGGTTATTCTTGAAGAATGGTTATCTAAAAAATCCATTCTTGTACAATTGGATGATGTTCATGACAATGATGTGATGGATTATTTGGTGTCATGCAAAATGACGAAGAAAGGTAGCATGTACATTGTTACTTCTTGAAACCATCACATATTTGAGAAGCCAACTTCATTTCATATCAATCATGAGATTTACATGTATGATGTTTAAATCTTGAACAAGAAAGATTCTCGAAAGGTCTTTGTATGTCATGCATTTGGAGTTGATTTGAAAGTGCCTCCAAGATTTGGAGGTCTTGTTGTAGATGTTAGTATGGCATGTGGCGGACTTCTATTGTTGTTGAAGGTTTGTGGATCTCTTTGGAGGGACGAGAAGAATGTTGGAACACACGCTTCTCTCTTGAGGTGCATTATTATTTTAATGTGGCTTTCCGAAGGCTTATTATATCGCCATTGATTCTTTCCCTATTGACTAAGCTTTGGTAAGGAAAATAAACTCCTTGTCTTGACTTGTGTCTTGTATTCTTGTATGTTGGTTTCCTTCCTTTCTTGTCTTGTCTTCTTTTTTTCTTGTGCAAGTTTTTCTTTTATCTAATTGGTTGAAGTTACAAGTCTTTTATGATTCTTAAATCCTTGGTTTGTCTTGAAGACTAGGTCTTTTTATTCATTGTATTTGGAATTGTCTTTTATTTGTTTTCTTCTTGTTATTGTTGTGTCCTTCAAATGGGAAAATTCTCTTCTTTTATAGTTTCCCCTGGTTATGGAGAAACTAATTAAAATCCTAATTGTTTTGTCCTTGGTAATAGGTCTAAGCCTATTTCTCTTATAATTTTCTTAACTATCTTTTTCCTAAGTAATTTTATTCCTAGAATTAGTCTAATGACTTCTATTTTATTCCTACTTACCAACTAAATTCTATTTCCACCTTGGTCTTCCCACCTTCCGCATTTGTATTTAAATGGTCTTTTGAAAAAATGATAACTTGTGTATTTTAACTTGTTTTTTATTATTTCTTAGTCAATATTGTAGAATGAAGAAAATTATTTAAGTTTTTGTATCGTTTCTTCTAAATCTTTATGTATTACAAGATTTAATTGATTATTGAAAGTACTAAGAAATGCAATTAACAATATAAATAATTTGGTATTCTCAAGAATTAATAACTTTTGTATAATACTATTTTTTCATGTTTCCATGTTCTTTTTTCTTGAATTTTAGTATATTTTATATGTAATCATGATTATTTTGTGATTCCTAAAGTATTAGAAATTATCTATAGAAGGTTAAAGTAGGTTGATTAGTAATTAATCTTTCCTTTCCTTTAAGGGAAACATACAGTATAAGGTTAACAAATGTGGAGATTTAATTAGAAAGAAGTTTTGAAGAAATTGAATTGTGGCACTATTATAGATGAGTGAAAGATATTTGAATGTCTTTGAATTAGCTATGAATCTCTTCTAGAACAACATCTAGAAATGTTCTTGGATATTGCATGTGCATTATTAGGAGCATCTCTAATTGTTTAGACATCTCAAAGTTGGTTAGCAGCATTGGGTGTATGGAGCCTTTTGAAAAAGGCCTTCATCAAAGTAGATGCAGAAGGTGCCTTTGGCATGCACAACCACTTGCAAGACATGGGCTGTGCAATTTTCAAGCAAGAAAGAACAAGTGTGCATAGTTGCAAATACCTATGGGATTCCAAATCCTTGGCATTGTTGAACAAGAATGAGGTATGTTTGATAACCATTGAACTTTAATTTGGTTATTTTTTTTTTGAACGTTGAGTATTATTGTCTAGTTGAATTGTGGCTAATCCATGAGAAAACTTGAAAAAGTATTGAATAAATGTTTACTTAGCTTAATTGTTTGAAGAACTAAAATTGTTATATATAATAGGGAATTTTGGTAAAATGGTGATATTTTGGTAAAATGTCGGGAAACTATTTTCACAGAAGGCTAAAAATCTCAAGCAAAAATGGGGTTGTTTTTGGAAAGAAAAGATGGTGGAGACGTGGAGTTGTGAATTCTATTGGTTTTGTGAGCGGTTCGGCACTCCTACACCTTCCATGTGCACATATGGCAGTGTTTTGTGGCCCCATAAGGTAGAAAGCACTATACAAATGGCATTCAAAATAAGCTGCCATTGTACAAATGGCATCCAAAATACCGCCATTTTAACGAAATTGCCCATATATATAGTCTTCTTCTAATTTTAGTAGTTAAAGCATGCAATATATTCTTTTTGAATTCACTTGTGTCTAGTTTGATCTAAAAATAATCTTTATACTGAAGCTTTTGTTTGATTTTTTTGGATGTTTCTATGCACCTATAATTAGATTATCTTCAAACTTTGATCCTTCCATGGAGTCTTAAAATTGGTGTTGACCTTTCTTTCATGAAAGGATTGCATATATTCAAATGCAAAGGTGAAATTTTTTCAGTGTCATCACTTCTAGAAATTTTGCATTGTCTTGATCACATCAAGAACATGCATGCACCATTGAGAGTTTGAGACATTTTCCAAAGGCACTCGAAAATCATGAATTGGTGATATTGTTTTGGAGAGATGATTCAATGGATACATTGCCTAAATCTTTTAGAAATTTGATGAAGTTGGAACTCAAGTGTTCAATCTACGAGCTTATTTTAGGTTGTTGGAGCTACCAAATTCATTTGGAGGCCTCCAAAATTTGAAGCACTTGGATTTCACTTATAGTGGAATCCAAAGTTTACCCAACTCTTTTGAAAAGTTGAAAAAGTTGAAAAAGTTGAATCTATGGGCTTGTTATAGGCTATTGGAGCTATTGGATTCATTTGGAGGCTTGCAAAATTTAAAAAGCTTGGGTCTTGGAGAAACTAGAATCCAAAGGTTACCCAAATCTTTTGGAAAGTTGAGAAACTTAAAACTGTTGAGTCTCTTGTTTTTCTACCATTTAAAGAATCTACCAAATTTATTTGGAAGCTTCCAAAATTTGAATCTTGCAAGAAGTGGACTTCAAAGGTTGTCCAACACTTTTGGAAAGTTGGACAATTTGGAAGTATTGAATCTACAAAATTCTAGTGAATTCATAGAGCTACTACATTCGTTTGGAGGTCTCGAAAATTTGAAAAGCTTAGATCCTTGAGAAACACGAATCCTTAGTTTATCCATTTTTTTTGAAAAGTTGAGCAACTTGGAAGTGTTGAATCTATAAAAGTGTTGGAAGCTCACAGAGCTTTGAGATTCATTTGGAGGCCTCCCAAATTTGAAAAGCTTAAATCTCAAAGGAAGTAGAATCCAAAGTTTCTTCAAATCTTTTGAAAAATTGAGTAGCTTAGAAGCATTGAATTTCCAATTTTGTTGCCAATTGAAGAATCTACAAGATTTATCTAGAGGCCTCCAAAATTTAAAAAGATAGGATCTTGGAAAAAGTGGAATCCAAAGTTTCCTCAAATCTTTTGGAAAATTGATCAACTTGGTAGTGTTGAATCTATTGAATTGTGGTAAGCTCATAGAGCTACCACAATCATTTAGATGCCTCCAAAATTTGAAGAACTTGAATCCTAAAGGAAGCAAAATCCAAAATTTATCCTATTCTTTTGGAAGGTTGAATAACTTAGAAGTGTTGAGTCTACAAGATTGTGGTGATCTTTTGGAAATAACAAATTCATTCGGAGACCCCAAAAAATTGAATCAATTGGATCTCAAAAAAAGTAGAATCCACAATTTACCCAAATCTTTTAGAAATTTAAACAATTTAAAATTGTTGAATTTATGATATTGTGTTGAGCTTGTTAAGCTACTACATTTGTTTGGAGACCTCCAAAATTGACTTGCATTGATCTTGGAGAAACTGGAATCCAAATTATACCCAAATCTTTTGAACAATTCAGCAATTTAGAAGTGTTGAATCTATAAGCCTATCATAGTTTGTTGGAGCTACCAAATTCATTTGGAGGCCCCCCAAAATTGAAAAGTTTGGATCTTGAAGAAATTGGAATCCAAAGGTTACCCAAATCTTTTAGAAAGTTGAGCAATTTAGAAGTGTTGAACCTCTACTTTTGCCTCTGATTGAAGAATTTACCAAATTCATTTAAAAGCCTACAAGTTTTTAAAAAGTTTATATCTTGAAGGAAGTAGAATCTAAAGTTTACCCATCTCTTTTGGAAAGTTGAGCAACTTGGGAGTGTTGAATCCACTGAATTGTCATGAGCTTGTAGAGCTACCACATTTTTTTAGAGGCCTCCAAAATTTCAATCATGTAGATCTTGAAGGAAACAAAATCCAAATTTTACCCAATCTGTTTTGAAATTAGAAATATTGAATCTATTGTATGATGGTAAGCTTGTAGAGGTATGAAATTTGTTTAGAAGTTTCCTAAATGTGAATCATTTGGATCTTGGAGAAATTGAAATCCAAAATTTATCTAAATCTTTTAGAGATCTTAGAAGTCTTTGGAATTTGAATCTTCAATCATGTACAATCTAGAATTTGCCTAACTAAAGTCTTTTGGAAGTCTCACAGATCTTAGGGACTTGATTCTATTTGAGCGTACTATCCAAAATTTGTTTGTCATTTGGAAAACTATGCAACTAGATCTTAATAGTATCACAACTTTAAGAAGTCTACTTGGTTTTTTTTCGCAAAACTCATGATTCTACTAAAGTTGGTTCTAAATGAGATAATAGAAGCCAACTTCAATGTAACTATTGCTTTTTTGGACCATTATTGATTGTGTGGCTCAAATTTTCTTAGATTTCTAGAAAATGAATATGCTTCATGTTTCATAAATATTGTAGTGTCATGTTTCACTATTACATAGTCTACAATGTTCTCATGTCATCTTAATTAAGTACAAAAAACCTCATGTAACCAATGTTGTTTACTCCTTTGTTAAATTTTCTAATTAAATGATTTAGAAACTTTTCCATTAAAAGTGATGATATTTGGAAAAGAATTTGTCATTGTTGACAACTTTGAATAATTTTTATAACTAATTTTGATGAAATCAATGAAGTTTTGAGTAGAACATGCCATTAAAATTTCAATAAGGACTCAAAAAATAACCTTTTCTTTGTCGCCATGGGCTCCTATTAGCTCATTTAGATCAAGATAAAAGGTGTTAATAGGGAGAGAATACTTATCTCCACCTAGAAATGCAATGCTTCATGTAAGTGTTGCTATTTGGCACCACATTCATAGTGTCATCACAGACCCAGAGTCTCTTGATAGTATTGAGAGAGAGCCTTCCATACAAAATGGACCCCTCTTTTGTACCAACGAAAACGGAAGGTTGAACTATGTTGTTCCTGAATTCCATGACTCATATCCCTAAGATTCTTTAATGTGAAGGGGGTGCACGTTTTCCACTCAACCGTTTTGGCTTTCACACCTTAAGCTAAAAGGTTTTTGAAGAAGGGTCTTTGTTAGCTTTTCATTCCTTGTTATTCACTAAACTTCATTGTTCACTTTTACTATTTTTGGAGAAAAAAAGAAGTGTGACAAAAATTTAATGGCTACCTTTGCAAGTGTTGGATTAATTCAATGGAATCTAGGAATATACTTGATTGAAGAAACTCATTTTTAGATTGCAACATTTTTTGTTGGAGGGAAAGCCACACTTGGCCATGGAGCAAGAAGATGGTAGTCCAAACAATGAGCAACCTTGTGTATAAACTTCTTCATAGGTTAATCCTATTAATTTTCTCCAATGGCTATACTAATTAGCTTTTGAAACTTTGTAATCCCATATCATAGTTAGTGAACACCTACCATGCAAGTGATAGTAGCTTGCATCAACACATTCTCTAGAGTCTATGCTATAGAATCAACATTAGATTAAGGGTTTCAAAACTTATTCCAAGAGGTTGTTAAATTAGATATTGCTCGTTTCGTTGGAAATTTAAGTTTTTTGTCATTGAAATGGATATCCCATTAACTCCTCTGGGTGAATGCAAGAAAAACTTTGTATCACATTTGAAGTTTTTGAGCTGTATCGGCCATAACTTTTACAAATCAGAGTTGATGTACTTGAATTTGTTTTTGAAGATCAAAAACTTATTTATCAAAAATATTCAAAAATCATTTTATATTTAAATTTAAATTCAGCTAATTTATAAAATTTTGTGGTTTAGAGGTTTTTAGTATTGGAAACTACCCAAAATTTAATGATCTAAAGCTGAAATCTAGGTGGTCTATTTCCACACTAGAGAGGCATGTTTCTACTAAAAATAACTTTAAGAAACATTATTTTATAGCCTTTACATTTATGCAAATAGGGCTCCCTTGCACGTGCAATTCTAAACATTGAAAATGGTTTTAAGATCATTCTTTTAATGAAATCTCTTCACCATAAAGTCTTTCCAAATGGACACTTTCAAGTTGATTAGAATATTATTTTTCCTATATTTTACAAAATAAAATGCCATAGTACCTATTTTCATGAGATTTTGCAGTTTTTTAGTTTTCCTACTTAAAGAATTTTTCTATTCTTTTCCTTCCTAGGGTACCTTCTTTTTAAAGGTATATACATTAAACATAGTTTTTCATATTTCTTAAAATTTATTTTTTGAATTATATAGTATTTTGGAAAAATTCATGAATAATTGAATATCATGGAAAATGCTACACAAACAATCCAACTTTTTTTCAACCAACTCTACATAATTATAGTTGAAATCAACAAATTGTTCTTATTTTGAATGACCACATTTCAAAGGCCTTTTAGAGACTATTTATATTGAACCCTAGCAATATTTGCAATCTTGCTTTGAGAGAGAAGAAAAGTTTGCAGTTATGTATAATTAGCAAAGGTTAAAATTAGACAACTTCCTAAAAATTGTCTATAACAAACTTCCATAAATATTGGTCATCAAAAACACCAACTTCCAAATTTTTTGGTTGGAATAGTCAAATTTTCCAAAACAATTGAATACATTTCAAATTTTCAATTCCAAAACAAAAACCTGTACAATATTATAAACTAAAATTACATATCTATGTAAATAGGTATGCCAATTTTGCACTCTACAAGTAGGAAGCTAAAAAAAAAGCTAGGAATAATTAGCCAACATAGTGAGAAGTTTAATGCATTGACTTTTCATACCATACCACTTGACACAACTTCTTTAAAATTGATCATTGTAATTCTTATTTGGGATTTGATCTAAAGCTTTAAGATTGAAACTACTACGCAATGATGATTTCATTTGATTCTAAATCAATCGAGTAGTCAAAGTCTTAGTTGGACCTAAGGGTTGTTGAAGGATGCTTCACAAAGATGTGGAGGTTAGAGAAGATGGATAAACCAATTACATAAATTCATTCTTGATTCAAGGAAGCAAGCTAGCTACAACAAGGTAGAAGCCCTAACTATGCCTCAAACTAAGGCAAATTGGACTTGCTAAACACACAACTCCTTTAAGTTATAAATTCTTTTTGGTGTTGGCTTACAAATGATTACCTATAATAATTTTGGTTGTCAAAATGACAACCTTCATTAATTTTATGTAAAATACTATGAAATTTCATGTAGTGTAAACTTTTAATTTGCATAATTTCAAAATGAGATCAAATTAGTATTACTATCATTGAACACACTAATTGATTTAACTTGATTTAAGAATTCACTATCCTTCACAAGCATTCATATCACACAAATGCAATGATGTAGGAAAAAATGCTCTATGCAATAAACTACAATCTCATTTATAACATTCTTGAGTAAGAATGCTTGGATGTCCTCTAACAGTGTCTTTGTTATTTTATTACAATGATCTACAATTCATAAGGGTAAGCTTGCTTTCATGAATATTTAAGATTTGAAAGGGGAGTTGATTTCATTGGAAGCAAAGTGTCCTACATTTGATGTTCAAGAATGTAATGTCCTATTTCACTCATCAAATCAATTTCTAATTTCATATAGTAGACTATATTATAAACTTTTATACAAATTAAGCATTATTTTTTAAATGACTCTTGGTAAAAAAATTAATTAGTTTCAATTTCCATCCTCCTTCTTCTAAAGTCATGAGGTTGCAAACACCTTAATTACCTCATATTGAAAAAAAAAATTGATACTCCTACGAGTCAAAACTACTTCAAACTCATTCATTACATATTCCTCTATATTTTCATAGTATTGCTTCTTTAGAACACAAGGTTAGCACCGCCAATAGGTTTCAAAATACAATTTCAATCTAAGTATTATTTTTGAAATTCTTGCAAGTTCAACATTCTTTTTGGAATTTGGAAAATCTTTGAAAAGAAGTAAAAGGTGTGCAGCTTGAAGGTTTTGTTGCTTTTGCTAAATGTCAAAAGTGACTTGCATTGTATTGTAAGAGTTGCACAAGGAACTCTTGGAAAATTTCCTTTAGGAAAAATTGATAAACTTCTCCTTTAAGATCAACAAGTAACAAGGGTTTGTGCAATTATACTAGGAGTTTTGCAACATTCATATGGATCCATGTAGAGAATCAATGAATTACAAAAGGAAATCAATTACAAAACACATAAGGAATCATAAAGAGAAACCAATCACAAAATAAAGAAGGAATCACAAATGAAAATCAATCACAAAACACTTGAAAAAAAGAATTGACCTTGTTCATAGAATACCCTCCTCGACAATGAGTGGGATGCTGCCAGATGCCATCTAAGCAATACTTTGACATAAAATTAGGCCAATAGCAAATCCATTGAGCAAATAATCAATCTCTCAACTGTTAGTTAAATAAACCTACAAGTAAAGGTATATTTATATAGATAAACTAAGTTAGTGATGGCAAACAATATTGGATGCATGGGCTTCATAACCATCGTTATTCCTTCTAATTTGGATATCTTTGGAGACTCTGCAAACTTAGTCATAGGCTCAATTGTATTTTAAAAGATCTTCGCAATACATTTGTAGGATTTGCGGTCAATTTTATTTGATGACATTGCATGCTTAGGCTATCATGTGTAGTTTCAATATATAAGGCAATACTTTTGCATTGGTTGATTCCCTACCATGATGTTCCCGATCAACAAAAAAAGAGCATTATTTTCTTTATTCAAACAAAGTATATGGAAACCATTAATCTTTCATAATCTTATCATTTTCCAGTGGTTGCTAAAGGATATTATTGTGATAGACAATCGCACTTTTAATTGAATTTTTTTTTTGACTACTTAGACTCAAAAGTTTTCTTTATCATGATTCACTACAAGAGAAAGGGGTATTTTAAATATAGTCCTAGTAGTATAGTCTTTTAATTAATGACCTTTAAGGCATCTTTTTAATAAAATTTTACTAAAAATATATGAGGTATTCTCTACAACCACATAATAGTCCCTAAGTACCTCTAGCACCTCAAATATAGCCTCTCCAAATTAAAAGATTTTCTTGTTTGACTATTATAATTTTTTCAACAGTATGGTCAAAGGATGTGTCCCTTTTTCTTTAGCTTTGGGCTTGTCTCCACTACCAATCAATTTACATAGATATCTTTTTAGGTGATAGTTTGATTGTAATAAATTGGGAAGGATCTAGAAACATGAGCTTGGCACTCAAGGGGTAAAGATATAACATGTAAGATTGTTTTTTTCTTTTACATGATAGGGAATATTTTATGAGCCCTTTATACAAAACTTCATTCAATACATTCAAATCATTATAGAGTGCAAGAATCCTTCTTAAACATGGAAAACAAGTCTGGCTTTTTAAATTGGTAGAAATGCATATTAGGCAACTCTTCATGGACCATCAATATTGTTTGGTAGTCATTTTTTGAAATGTAGAGAGGAAACAGATCTAGAAATGGCCAACCTTAAACACAACATGTAACTGTCTTTCTTTGAAATTTACCAATATTACCTCTAAACAACTTCATCATTAGATTAGTAATAGTCATCAACTACTTGTATCTCGTAGCTCAAGAATTATGAAAAAATTGGAGATCTACATTTCTAAGGTAGAGATGAAGATTGAAGATTGTGACTCTTGTGAGAATACATTCAATCCTTTGTCTTCCACCAATTTTCTTTGGTTGCCATTGCCTTGATATGTGGCAATGGTGCATTGAGTATTAGTCTCATTCCAAGATCTTGCACAAGTGATTTGAAAGGTAGTCTAGTTTTCATATCCTTCACTATTCTTTTTAGATCTTTAGGATGTATGAGTAGGTACTTGTCATGGTCAATTTCCATCATGGCAAACACCTTTGCTACATCAATTGCCCTTGCATAAAATTTCATCACCTCTTGAGATATTATTTAGAGTGGTTGCATATAATTTGATAATATAGGTTTTACATAAATTAATGAATTAACTACTAATACTTTGTCAAATTGTAAACACAGACAATAGAGCATGACAAATAATTGAAATCAAATCAAATCAATCATTCGATTTAGTCAGTGCAAATTTAAGTTCTAAATAAACTTCACTTTTCAATTTTATTCAACTTCTCAAAAGCCATTCTAAGCTGCATTAGTAGTTGCATATAATTTGACATAGTACATTTTGCATAATTAATTACCCACCGGAACTTTGTTGATTCCTTAGCTAGATAACTGAGGACCAAGTGTTAGTCTAAGCTCCACACACTGCTTCAAATCTTGAATAATGAATATTCACTTAAGTTGCAAGCCTATGTTCCTATTCATTTGAAGCTAGGAGTTGAGCCTTTACTCTCAAAATAATCCGGAAGACGACAATGTGGTATCATTGGAGTGACACTTCTTTAGTATGGTTGCACCAAAAGAAGCATTGACTACTTTTAGTCTTTTGTTGCTAATTGCACTTTCATTGGGAATATGATCTTGCCTCCATTTAGAATGACATAAAAGATATTGAATTGCATCACGAGACATTGATGTAGATGAGAGTGTAAAAAAGGGGCAAACATTGATGTAGATGAAAGCAGGAGGAAGTTGGATGACATCTAAGTATTTGAATTTGTGTGAAAGTAGTGTAGACCACATTAGGTTGATTTGTCTATAGTTGTGTGAATTTCCACATTATATAAGGTAGAACCACCTATACCCAATCATTTAAGCAATTAATGACACATAATGAGGAGTATGAGGGGATGCATATTTTTCCTTTATAGAAAAATAAGGAATACATGGTCTCTAATTTTCCTATAATTTTATTTTCAAAATTGAAATTACTATATTTTTTGAAAGGTAAAAAGTAGGCTGAACTCATAGCCAAAGTCTAGAATCTTGCAATTCCCATCATTCAAGAACTACATTCTGCTCACTACTTCCAATTTTCCCACTCACTAATTTTGAACATGTGTCATGACCTTATTGGTCCCAACCTTGAAAAGGAGGAAATCACACATTCCAAGCTTTGGTTGGAAATAAATGTATGCTATTGGTTGGGTACCAGAGCCCAGTTGGGTATAGGTAGTTTTACCTTAGTGCGCTTTTCATGATTCCAAAATGAGTGTGCACTAGTGTTATCATTGTGTGTGTACTAATTACTGAGTTCCAGACACTCAGGAAGCCAGAGTGTTGTAGTTGGAGAATGAAGCTCTCGATTGTGTAGCTAGAGGGAGTCCTGCTCTGTGTTATTCGAAACACCTCCTCTTTAGTTTCGCTCTTTTTACTGCCACTGCCACTTTCATGAGGAGTTTGATCATCTCCAAGTAAATTGGAGACGAGGATTTCTGTCTGCTCTAACTTATAACACCATGTACGCAATTGTCCTCGAAGACCACCATAGTAAGTGAGATTATTTCTGGACAGTGGTGCAAGGAACATACTCGATGAGCCTGCGGTATTGGGATCAGAAGACAACTGACATGGTCGATTGGCTGAATTGACAATGAGAATCAAATCGTTCACCAATGCAAATCAAGCAATTTACAGTACCTGACACACAATGCACAGCCGAAGAGACAAAATTCACATAGAAATTTTTGGCCAGACAAGCAATAGCTCCCAAGACGGCGCGCAACAAGTGAAAACAATGTGGGACGAATAGTTTAGGGTTTAGGCTCAGAGTTGATGGGAATTGGTAACTTTGCTTGTTCATTCAATTCGTGCCAGACTGTTTGAATACCGTAGTGCGACACCGCATCACACAAGGAAATCAATGAATCTTGCATGACTGGGATTGATTTAGTGTCGTCACTTTTCTTCATATTTTTTAACATTAGCGGCACAAGACGATTATAACATTCTAACCTGCACTAGTTTCAACATGATAGTGTAACTTTAGCGAAGTAGTGTCACAGGCACTTTCATGTGATAAATCGGTGGAATGTAATTTTGTAATTGGCGACCCTGGAGAGTCAAACCTGGATCCCAACTTGATCTGTCTCTCTCCAACTAAGGCACTCTCCCCCTTTCTTCCTCCTAGTGAGTGGTCTTCTGTGTATGCTAACCTTCCTCCTATCAAAGTGATTTAGTTTTCAATGCTGTCCACAGAAAAAGGGTTCTAGTGTTATGGCATTACACATAAATGGATTGAAAGAAATTAGAGCCAGACACCCTAAAAGTCAAATTGTTTTCCATTTCATGGCAAAATTAGGCTTGCCAACACCTCAGTTTTCATGGCATGATCATTCCATTTCCTTAGATTCATCCGTAGTTTCAATCTTCAAGCGTCGCACTCGGTCACCGCCAATGTCAGGAAAATAGGGCAATTCAAGCGACAGAAACAATTATGCTGTACTGTACATCTACACAATGCCCTGTAACCTAGGACAGGTATCGAATCACATTTCAAGCCGCTTGTCCTCACATTTATCCAAAGTAGCGGATTACCGACAATTTAATGTAATCGTCATCTATCGGTTCAACGTCAGGCAAGAGCTTCTCGGGGAGCGCATCGAGAGGTATGCCAGTTTCCACTTCTGACATGAAAATTTTCATGAGTTCTCCAGTATCCTGAACCCCAGCAATGCGGTCGAGTCGTTGTAAGAATGACCGCCGAACTTCAGGGTGTTCGAGCAAGAACTCCACATGTTCAATTTTCATCCTGGCGAACTCCTTTGCTACATTTGTCGCCCTTGCGCCAAATTTCATCACCTCACTGAAAAGCTCCATCAATTGCTGCAGGATATGCATTCAATTAAATAATCAGACTTCGAGTAGCTAACTGAAAACCAACATTCTGTAAAAGTACATGTGCAGAGAACCGAGAAGTACAAGTGAATGCAATCCAATAACTATTATTCCGTATAGATGATCTAGGGAAAATCTGAGTTCCAAACACATGCAGTCACGACACTTCACAAATTTTGTCGCCTCCTTGACACCGATTTCCAACTACAGCAGGAGTTGCAAAGTTTGAAAACTTAGATTCCGCGTATTTAGTTAACTTCAAATAACTCTGAATATGATGCAGGCAGAGAACCAAGAACCTCAAATGATGGAAATCAAATTCGCCGATCAATTAATGAACAGTTTGGTTTAGATATCTGAAATTTGAATCCCAAAATCACGTTACTGCAGTTTTTAAATACATACATCCCAGCACTGGCTAACGTGGTAGCCAAGAATTGCATCTCTCTTCTTCAAATACTGAGGAAGCCAGACTGTTGACGAAGAAGCACCATGTGGCTGCAGAGAGTCATGATCTGTGACACTTAAGGAACCTCCACTGTTGTGTACAGTTGCATCTTCATCAGGGGGTTGATCTTCTCCCAGTAAAATGGATAGAAAGATATAAAACTGCTTTGTGTCGTAAAACCGAGCACGAAAATGTAACGACAAATCATCAGCATCGGAACCAACTCTGGGAGGCTGTGGTTCAAGGATGTATGATGCGGTCGGAACACATCCAACGCTCGGTACAATGTTTGGCAAGAGTGGGTCCATGAGTGGAAGTTTAGTTCCCATGCCCTTGACAAGTGCTTTTAACGCCATCTGCAGACCTCCGAATTTGAAGAGCACAGGCTGGAGAAGATAAAAGTCCATCCTGGCGAACGCCTTCGCTACATGTGTCGCCCTCGGTCGAAAGTTCAGCACCTCTACGCATAGTATTCTCATATGCTGCACGGAGTTGCATTTATATTAAAATATGAGATTCCACATTGTAATCTAACTTGGAAACTTTCTTCAGACATATACTCAATGTACTCAAAGCGCAAATAACCAAGGATCACAGATGAATGCGATCAAATAAATAATTATCATTCGCTTTAGCAAATATGCGTTCCAAACACACGTCACTCGTCAATTTTGATCAACTCCTAGAGAGCCGTTTTCAGAAATCAATGCAGTAGTGTATGTAATTTAAGGTATTAGATCTGAAATAAATATTTAATAATCGATAATCTATAACTTACACACGCAGAGAATAGAGGGCTACAACTGTATGAAATCAAGTCAATCCATCATTCATTTAAGCTTAGTGCAAACTGATCTGAGATCCAAACACACTTGACTTCATTTCTTTAAGACTTACTTCTAAGAATTCGTCATCATTATTGTAGCCAAGAGTTGCAGCTCCGTTCTTCAAATTCTCAGGAAGCCAGAGTGTAGTCGTCGTCGAGTAAGCGAGCTCTCCTCCATGTGGATGCATCGTATCATGATCTCTGCCACTCAAGATACCTCTTTCTTCCACTCTTTTGTTGCCAGGTACACCTTCATCAAGAACCTCATCGTCTCCGAGTAAAATGGACACAAAGGCAATGAACCTCCTCCCATCGGCGCGCTTTTTAAGCAGTTGTGACCGAAGATCACTGCCTGCATTGGGACCATGTCGTAAAGGCTCAGGATCAAGGCCGACATATGGAGCTCTTGGAACAACTCCATCTCTCGATGAGCTTGCGGAACTGGGATCAGAAGACGTCATGATCTATATATCGGCCGAATTGAAGAGACAAGCGAGGATCAAATCATCCACCAAAACAAATTGAAACAGTACGTGACACTCGATGCCCAGCCGGGGAGACAAAATTCGCAAGAAAATTGTTGGCGACACAAGCAATGCAAGAGCTCTCGAGACAGCGACGGAGCAACAAAGTGAGAACAAATGTGCGGTGAATCGTTTTATGCCGCAGAGCTGAGCTAGATACCCGACTGGCGAGACGAGGACTGGTAACCTGACTTTACTCGTTAATTCGATTCGTGGAAGCGAGTCAATTGAATACTCTAACGCAGCATGACATCGCTTCTCACAAGGAATGAATCTTGGGTGAGTTAGTGAGAAAATATTTAGATGAAATTTAGATATTTCTTGAATGTAGATGAAAGGGGACAAAGGTTAACGAAAGTATGATAAAATTTGGATGACAATAATGTTATTTGAGATGCAATATGAAAATAGCGTAGTTCACATTATATCGATTTGGTATGGAAACCGTCTAAGCTACCATATTAACCATTAAAGACATTCTGGACCAGAATGGTCCAATAGATGATTTCACTATTATCTTAAAAAATTTTAAAAATTATATTCATTGGTTTAATAATAGGAGAATTTTGGTGCATGCCTTGGTCATTGGAGACTGCACTGTTATAAAGTTAAGGAGTACTCTTCGCAAATTTGTATAGTTTTCAAACAAATGTCAAATGATGTTTTTACCTTGAAGGACATTAATTGAAATAACCCCTACAAAATGCACAAGGTCTGTTTTGAGCTTCTTGGAATTTGCTCTAAATTGAACAAAACGACAAGATTTTTATAAATTGTATCAATTTTTTTGGAATTGTAACCATACAAATTCAAACTAAACATGTTTAAGACATTGTAGGAAAAGAAAACACAACAATATTACTTATGGAATGAAAGATTAATATAATGTTTGACTATGAAGGGGGTAAAACTACAAAAGTGATGTGAAGTCTTTCAATCCTTTGTTCACAAGTCAAATCTAAAAATTTGATGACCAAAAAAATATGAGGTTAAAGTGCATAACATGTATAACTTCAATCAATTTATGGCTTCTTAAAATCTACTCTATAATTTTTTTAAATGAATTTTAAATGAGATTTTTTCTCCAAGATCTAGTGTATTTGAGGCTCATTTCCAAGAGCTTTCAATACTACAGGAAATCGAGATTGCAATGAGTATACTTGCACGAAATCTTGAATAGAAAAATCACTATCATTTATTTTCAAGATTAGATTTTTTATGCTAAAACTAGACTTCAAAAAGAACTTTCTAAAAATATAAACTATTCAAAATACCAACTTTGTTTAGGCTTTATTTAACTTCAAAGTTTTGCAAAAACCACATTTTAGTGCCTTGGGCATTTAAAGGTTTACTTGAATTGTAAATTTTCCATTTTCTATATACATGGATAGTATATAAAAGAGTTGGCATTGTACACTACAATATTTTGCACCTATATTAACTTTCTATTTTTCCATAATCAATACATTGATTTCACACATTATTTTATCTATTTCAATAATATTAAGTTTTTTTAGAAAATTTTAAAAAGAATAAAAAGAATATTCTTTAAAAGATAAAAGGGTCTCTTAATAGACAATGATTTTACTGAGACCTTATTACGTGTCTTGGGGGGATATTGCAGGGGATATTGGCATTGTATAAAATAAAGTAACAATACCCACAAGTATTTGGAAGAGCATTTAAGCATAATTCCTATTACTAAAATTTACTTATTTAATATTTAATATTTTTGTTAATTTGAAAGAAGATTTTAGAGTTCTTGATTATTTAATTGTTTTTGTATGTAGTATGAATGAACTTTATAATTGTAGACTACTCATAAGAAGGATATCTAAAATTGACCCAATTCTCTTATTCAAAAGGACTAGTGAATAGAGGGATTTTAGACAAGAATCTTTGAGATGTGACTATAATTAGGTGTAGTAGATAGAATATGTAAAGTCTTCTTTTAGCACTATTTATTTGTATCATATCAAGTACATGGAGTCACAATCCAATGTTACAATTTCATCTACCATAGTTAAATAGTCATATAATTCATCTTTATACATTTTCATTTAAAATTTGGAAGTACTTTAAATATGAAATCCAATTTTGGCAAATAAAAAAATACCACCCAAATACTTATGTACAAGGGGGGGTCTCTTGTGCAATTATAGCAATGATTGTACTTCTACATTGATTTGTTCTAATAATGCATATCGCACTAAATTTTACCAAAGTCACACTATTTTGAAATTTGAATTAGTGTAGGTTGAAATATTTTTGTATTAAACCAATTTTCACAAAACTAAAATTTTGCAGTGACACCAATTTCTTAGAAGGCGCTTACCCCCTCAATCTTTGGACAAATCCGTGTTATGTTTTTGAATTTGAATATTGATCCCGCCAATTCTGATTCCTTTTTCATCCATCGAGGCAACAGAGATCATCAATGAGACACTCCATCCGTTCGCATTCTCATCTGTCGATAGAGTCTGCCATTTGGCTCCTCGCCGCGCTCACGACTCTTCTTGTCTCGCACCGCCCGTGTTTGCCCATTCAATCCTCGCTTGCCCTTCGCAATTTTGATGCAGGTCCGTGATCATGGCCTCCACGGCCTTGAAGAATTTGGGAGTTGATGCACAGGAGTATGCGATGAGCCCAGAGTTCGTGAATCTTTCGCAAAGGGAGAATGGCGATTGCGGGGGGCAGGGGCAGGGGCAAGGCGAGTTGCGGGAGAAGGAGAGGTCTATGGATGTGGCATTGCGAGACGGGGGATTGGTATCTCAAATTGTGCAATTTTTAGACAGCGAGATTGATCGCCACGCCGCATCTTTAGTTTGCAGGGTTTGGAACGAGGCGGTGGCTTGGGGCGCACAGAAGCTCATCCTGCGCTGCCCCGCTTCGCTCTCCCCGATTGCTCAGCGGTTCTGGCATATCACGGAGCTTGATTTATCTCAATGCACGAAGCAGATTGAGGATCAGGACCTGAAGGTGGCCGCCACGGCCTTCTCCCGATTGAGGACTTTGCGAATTGGGGATTTTGATCAAGCGCAGTGGAAGGTGACGGACGCCGGGGTGGGAGCGTTTGCTGAATTGGAGCGGGTGCAATTGTCGTCGCTGCCTTCCTTTGGCGACGCCGGAATTGCGGTCCTGGTTCAGCGGTGTTCGAAGTTGCGTGCTCTAGGTCTTGAGGATTGTAGGAATCTTGGAGATGAGTCGTTGGCGGCGATTGGGGAATTACTTGAGTTGGAGGAACTTAGCTTGAAGGGAGGATTTAGGTTTACCTCGTTGGGGTTAGTGGTGATTGGTTCCAAGTGTGGAGGATTGGTGAAACTGGTGCTGAAACTCGGCGCTTTGAATATTGACCTGGCTTTGAAAGCGGTCGCAAATGGTTGTTACAAACTTCAAGATGTGTCGTTGAAATTCAAGAGCGCAAAGCTGCGGGAGCTTTCGCGATGCAGTTCGCTGCGTTCTTTGGTGTTTGCAAGTGATGACGAAGATGGGTTGGATGATGCCGTGGTTGCTATTGCAACGGCGAACAGGAATTTACTGGAGCTTGCCTGTGATAATCGGTTGAGTGATTCGGCTGTTTTGGCGATAATTTTGAATTGTCCACGTCTTCAGAAGCTGCGTTTGGATGCGTTGAATATTACCGAGGGGGTATTGCCGTGGATTCAGCAGTGCAAGTTTCTTACGGATCTTGCTCTTGATCATTTCCAGAGCACTGGACAAGGGCTTGCGGAGATTGGATTGTGTGGATTGGATTTTAGGAAATTTTCGCTGTCGCATGCGCGGGGGGTTCGAGATATGGAGTTGCAAATGCTGATGGACGGGAACGGGCAATTGGAACACTTGGACCTGCAAGGGTGTTCTGGTCCTACCGCGATTGGATATTCGGCAATTGCTTTATGCGCCACCTTACGATTTCTTGATTTGAGTTTTACTACGGTTGATGACTTAAGCCTCATCAGCATAGCCAGCGGGGTTGTGAATCTCAAGCAGTTGACTATCGTGAAATGTGAGGCGATCACAAACATGGGTTCTGTTGTCCGGTTTACTACTTTGGAATCTCTCATACTTGACCATTGTTCTTTCGTGACTGACGAAGGAATTGATGTTTTGGCTCGGAAATGCACTCGGCTCACGCATCTCAGCTTGGCTTTTACCAGGGTCACGGACACTGGGTTGGACTATATGAGCAAGTGTCAGATGCTGCGAAGCTTGAGAATACCTTATTGCAAAGGTGTGCAGGGCGCAGGAGTAGTCACCATAGCCAAGGATTGCGGATGGTTTCATCATGTGGTAATGAGCCATCGCTTTCGAGGATCCCGTACTGCAGATACGCTTAGACAACTTTGTTGCACTGTACGGTTTGAAATGGATGAGATGGCCTTAGTCCCTTTTGATGCGAACCTTAGTTTCTTCTAGGAAATTTGAATTCTGCAACCAGTTTATCTAAACAAGTAGATCAGCTTATCTAAATGTGAATTTTTCGTAATCTAAACGGATCCAAGTTTATTCAAAGAATTTTTCTGCTGTGTGTCTCAGAACGTGCATGTTGCAACTTCTGATTTTGTCTGGTTTTGCCCTCCGTCGTCAACGATCACCTGAAAATCAGAAAACCCTCTGTCGGGCAACTTTTGCTGAACTCCGAGTTGTATACATTCTCTGAAACTACGTTTATTCTTCTGGTAATGCATACTCTGTTCTGTATACCACTAATTCAGTTCTCTTTCTTTTCAAATCATGTTTTTCATGTATATTTCTGTCCTGAATACATCTATTCATGTTTTTCCTATCCTAAACGGTCGTCTGCAACCTGAAATTTAGGGCTTAAGAGGGTGGGCCAGGATGTACATTCCTGAAGCAGTGTGTGATCATTGTGAATGCTGTGATTACACATTTAGATTTAGCATGTGTGGTTGAAAGTGGAGGTGCGGCCTCTGTTTGTAGAAGTTAGGGATGTGAGCATATGCTATGGTAAGCTTTTAAGGTAGAAGTTGAGGTTTACCCAGTATCCAACTACAGTAGTATGAGTGTAAGTGTGTTCTCAGATTCTGCACATCTGGGACAGTTTCAAGTGCATCTGATGGCTCAATTGTATGGTACTTGTTGAGGCTTATTCTTTGTCAGAAGAAAGGTTGTAACGTGAGATGGGTTCTAGTGTTCAATGGGCTTTATTTCACAAGGTAGGATCCTTCAAAACTGAGAGAATTCATTGTTTGTTAGTAAGGTATGATTTTAGTCACATATAGACAAATTGGTATGAAACATAGGTATTTCAATACTATATGCAAAGTTATAAGAGGTCAAAGTTCAATCCATGTCTTTAGTTTTGCACCTTTTTGTTGAACATTATGCAATGAGCATTTATTTATTACCTACTCATTTGTCATATCAAGTCAAGGTAAGTTTTGTGGGTGTTTAGAGAAGGCGCTCTTGTTGTGAGGATAATTAGTGGCTATTATGGTGGTGGTGCTATTTACAAAGTTTTGAGTTTCCCTCTTGAGGCATTTTTACTTTTGGGTCAATCTTCATTGGTGGAGTGAGAGATTGCTTGACTAACTTGTAAGTTACATTTAAGCATTTTCTCTTGTTAGGGCATTTATGATACCTTCTTGTGTAGCTTTGAAAAATAATTTGAATGATAATTGTTGCTACATGATGTATTGTGTATGGTGATTTGTAATTACATGACAATGTATATAAATTTGAAATTTTCTTCATTAATTTTATAGTACTTCTATGCTAAACAAATTGAAAACTTGCTCATAAATCAATATTCCATTAAAATTCAAGACATTGCACAAAATGCATAATAAATTTGTCCTATGAATTAGTGCACCTTAAATTCCAAACATCTACTTTATCTTAAACATGTTTCCAATTCCTTTAAAGATGAATACTTTATAATCTATCTCCCCCTTGCAAAATTTTTAAAATCCTTTAAAAATGACTAATTTCATTGATTATAACATGAAAATATACTAAGATAGGACTAGTCTTTATATCTTAAGAATCGCTAAACAACATTATCTACATTTGATGGTCAATATGTATACAAAATTAAGAAAAATAAAGCCCCTATATAATTTATCCAATACTCCCAAAAGAAATATATAAGCCTAATTTAGGCCATATGGTCTTTTAGGAATTAATTTAAGCGATGTCAATGAAAACAAGAACAAAGATGATAACACTAACTCAAATGGTTTGTTTGAGCAATCTTGGGTTAAATGTTGACTAATGTTCCTTTTCTTAGAACAGTTATTTTTTTCACTTAAAAATATTGTCAACAATTAGAACAATATTTGGATGTAACTAATTATGCCTCATTTAAATACTTTATATGCAAAAGATATAATTTTTTAGTAGATGACCTCAAATGAGAACATTTCTTTCTTCTACATAATTCTAAAATTCAAAATGCACTTAGTCATCATCAATAAGTGCATGGGTGTCTTTTTAACATATAAGGTGTATACATCCCAAATCACACCATACCTAAAAAAAACCTATCATCATTCAATGTACATCTCCAAAATCAATATGTATGTAAGTTGAAGAACAATGATTTTTAAACATCTACCAAAAAAAACTTTGACCCTTCACAACTTTTGCATACAATATCCAAATGTCACATTCTTTGATGCGTTGGAGCCTCCTTTCACTTGCCAACAAGAAAATCAATGAAAATTTCACCAATCTAATAATAATAAATAGGCACAGTACTAAAAAGTGGCGGTTTGGGGGTACCCACCTTCAGTCATGTATGAATGAGCTGAAATTAATTGCACCGACATGATGAGAAGATGATGTCAAATCTCAATTTCGGCACTTTGAAACCATGGCTGAAACCTATGATTTTCCTTGAAAACTTGACATTTTATCACGTTGAATGTTGAATGCTAAACCCTACAAGCAAGCCAGGTACAGAATACGGAGCAAAGCTCATCACCCAAAGTTGATATTGATGGCAGCAAGGCCTCGTCAACCCAATAAATAATAATATGTAACCAACCAAGAGCTCACCATTGCCAGGTCTGAGCTTCTTGAGCAAAATTTTGCACGAAAGTGAGACAAGAACATTTCAAGGGAATATCAAACTACATATTCTTCCTTTCTTTTATCAATGGATGACGTTATTAAAATTGCAACAAGTCTTGGCCTTGGTTTAGGTGAATACACATGATTAGATCTATATTCATTCATACTAGTGTGTACCCTGTGCCGTTGCCACAGTCAAAAGAAAAAGAAAAGTAATTTTCTCCATTTTTAATTCATAAATTTTCAGAATTCGATAACTTTCAAATTGTTTGTCCAAACGCCATGAAACAAAGCCCGTGCACCCCTCGTTGTCGAGGGTTGTCGGACGGTACCAGAAACCCAACCCAAGGACATGCAGTTTTGAAGACCCTAACGTAACAACCAAACCAAACCAACAACCAAACTAACTTAAATAAGGCATGAATTTTTCATGTTCCTCTTAGATCCACAGATGCAAATAGATTCATCATTCCAGTGAAGATCGCTTTGATTCTGCAACGCAGGAAATTTTTTTTTAAAACAAAAACCCAACTAACTAACTGTGCCTCCTCATGAAAGCCACATCCTGAAGTACATACTAAAAGAAGCCTAGCTAGCTAGTCTAGCAGGCCTGTTCAGTTTGCGGCCTTCAGTTGAATCAGTCAAGACCATGATCGCTAATGATCATCGCTTGGGAATTTGTGATTACAATGTGCCTCTCTTTCAAAGGCTCAATCTCAGCCACTTCATCCAAGACCAAGTCGTGTAGAAAAATTCTAACTCCTGAATAATCTTTTCGTCTCTTTTAGCTTTGGATTTTGTGCCCGTGAGAGACGATGTAAAAAACCAACACTTGCTCTTGCTCTCGCTCTCGAAGTTGCAATTGTGATAGACGTTAGTACACGTGACTAACAACGATGTAAAAAACAACACTTGCTCTTTCAATTGTTGCAATTGTGATAGAAGTTAGTGCATTCCTTCTGAAATTGTTTCTTCCCTGATTCTCCTCTTTCACTGGCCTCGATCCCGCTTCTGAACATGTCACTGGCCAAGTGCATTTTGAGGGGATTAATAGTGCATAACAATTTTCTTTTTTGCTGCAATAGATAGGGATATACAACAGCACAAAAACACGTCGCACTTGATTTCTTAAAAAAACAAACCACTGAGGACAAGAATCTGCTTGAACTGCCCAGCTTATTACAAGTCAACTGAAGCCGTATACAAAATTAATTAATGATGCCTGTAGCTTGAACGTTGTTTTGGACCAATTTGACAAAGCTTACCTTTGGTATATGCAAGATTCTTGCACTTTCACAGGACTGAGACTGTTTTGGAACAGTGCATGGCTATCTGCTGATGCACATCTTTAACTCTGTAAGTGTTCAATGGATGACAAAGAATCCTTCTGTGTAAGACAGAAATGTAGATGTTCATCTTTAGAATCTTGTGTGAAAAAGGGGAAGTCTTCTACAGTCAGTAGTTGATCTCCAATGAGTTCTCTTGGTTTTTCTAGCAAATGATTCAAATGATTCATATAGTACCAAAAAAGATGATTTCCAAGGTGAACACTAGGATTAACCCCTATTTAAAAGGATCATAATAAATGGAAGTACTAACCGCATGAAAGTATGAAACTTTGTATGCATTGGTAAGTGGCTCTAATTTGAAGAAGAAATTTTTGAGTAGTAGGAGAGCACAAGTATAGATGTTCACAAATTTTCTCGAATGTTTTTGATGTTGTCTAATATTCTTCAAATTTCAAAAATTGTTATAATAGGCCACAACATGTCCAAAACACCCATGTACTTTCTATCTTCTATTCAACACTAAATTTGCATAACATGTCCAATTTCTCTGATATCTTTGGCTAGCAATTGCCCTTTAGTCTTCTACTCAAGCATTCTATTTTTATAGACAGAGGCATGCCTTCAAAAACACCAAAAATAGAAACAAATAATCATCCCACTAATTAGATTTCACAAGTAGATTCCATATTTTTTAAATGTCAAAAAATCAATTCTAAAGCTACCTTCAACTAGTACAAGAGTTTGAATAGTGTTGGATCTCCTCACACTATTTGGATGGAATTTGGATGATTTTTGGATGGAAATGGTCTAATTGGTGTGAGTGTTTGGATAAAGTTTGAGATGGTCATGGATGAAAATTGAATGACGATCACACCAATATAAAATGGTGTAAATCACATTGTATTGATTTTATTTGAAATAGTGCAAACTTTCTGTATTAGTGCATCTTGAATTGCAAATTTGCATTATTTCATAAATTAGTGTTACTTAGTGTTATTTTAGTAGGCTCACTACAAAAAATACCATCCTTATTCAAATCACTAAAGACTTGTACTTAAAATGTGCAACACTTATTGACAAACCATCCCAAAAATGGATGAATGAAAAAGACAATGTCTCTAAGATATGAACTTACCAATTTGTTTATTGTTCAAATTTTGGACTTTAAAATGCTCCACGGTTCAATTAATTAACTTAAGTACCATCCTAACATTGTTACCCAACATGAACCATTCCCCCTAGATAATCCCTCCCTATAAGTAATGTAACTTATCTTTTGAGTGGATAGCCTTCACTCAGAAGACTCACTCATTAATTCACTGATCAATTCATTCACCACTTATTAATTCTAATTTAGTTGATTACTTTGTATTTTCCAAAATAAACCTCTTTAATAAACAATATGGGTTAATTAATGGTTTTTGTCTCTAATCAAATCCAATAGCTCTCCTTTTCAAATCCAATGGTCCTCTTTCAAGAACGCTAGATTTTGAAGAGAGAAAAATGGACATCATAGGGGGTACTATAATTTATTTATTTTCCCACATCGGACGTCCATGGATTTTCAAGACAAAGAGGGGGGGGGGGGTGGTAGGTGCATCACGTCTTTTCAAGAGACAGTCCCTCCTCAAATGAGTTAGATCTATGGCAAGAAGTCATTGATTGGCTTGGAAGTTGTAACACTAGTGTCACTAGCTGATTGGGAAGTTGCAAAGAATCAGTGGATGGATGGAAAGTTGTAGAGAGTCATTAGATGACTAGGGAGTAGCAACATTAGAGACTCCCATTTTCATGGAGAGCAAAAGAACCCAACATTGGTTAATAATGTTTTGATAGTCACCCTTGTAATAGAGATATGTAGTCTATGCTCTTTGGATCCATGGATCTAGACGTCAAGTTTGCATAGAGACAAGTGACACAGAGCTACCAAAGGATGAACAACCGACAGAGACATTCATCCAACGGGACACATCCATGGATTCTCTCTCATCTGGCCCTACTCTGCCGTCCTAAAGGCCTCATGCATCAGTTGCAGTATCTGCTCAGTCCTCACACTTCACCAGCCCCCCCAACTCCAACTGCTTTTCCCCCTTCTCGTACAGATTCTTGCGACGGAGTTGCGAACTCTGCGGCCGGCTGAATCTACAGCCCGCGATCACCAGGTGTCGAAGGAGATCAAATTTTCCGTTCAAGCGCCATTACATTGACACAACACAGCTTCTTCCATTTCAATTGGCAATTGCAAACGTCCGATCGAGTCCGTAGGAGTTTAATTAATCCAATTTTGCAGCCATGATATACAATTCGATCACAATTTCTCTCTTCTCGGTTTCATGCTGACGTTGCTTTGCTCGAAATTGAGCTAGGTTGCAAGCGGAATTGGTTGTCTGGCACTCGCCAATTCAAGAACTAAAGACGAGCTAGCGGAGAAAGATCGAAATATATAGCTGGGCGATTTGAGATTTGTAGAGTGAGGCAGACTCTGTAGGCTTGAGAAATTTGAAGACAGAAGGATGGACGGGAGACGGAATGAGAATTACTATACGACGCAAACGCAGCAGAGGCGAATGCAGAGTCCGGGAGCTGTGTCGCGGCCTATGAGCAGCTTCTTGGCGGGCTTCGACGCGGAGCATTTGGCGATGTGCTTCGTGTCGGCGATCGTCATGTACGGGGCGGGATACATCATCGCGCGCCTGTTCTACAGCGGCATCATGTTCTTCCTGGCGGTAGGGCTCATCATCTTCTTCGTCATGCAGGTCGTGGATGGCGTGGATAGATCCGTCAGGGACTATAACAAGGTATATTAATTAAGAGTTGGCTGGAGTCCATCTGTATACTTCGTTGATTAGAAGGAATTCTGTTATAATTGCAGAATTTTTTTTCTTTCCGCTCTCCATCCTTTAAGTGAAAATTGAAGAGAGACCGAACTCCTTCAGTCTAGCCTGGAGAAGGCTTTTTAATTATGATGTAATCTTTTCAAGATCACAACACTGTATAATCCGAAGTGATCACAACACTGTATAATCTTCTTGAGTGTTTTCGCATACTTTGCATGTTGCTCGATCTTTCTTGACGAAGTTAGATTTCGGTTGAGCTTCGACCTCCTCTGACATCGGCCGAATTAGATTGGCAGTTAATTAGTTCGCTAATTGTGTGCTTCCTGATTTGACCGGCCGGTTAATTTTGCAAGTCTGAAACCAATAGTTGGATTTGACTTCTGTGAACATGCTAACCTTGAGTACGTTGCTTCAATTTCAGAATTTCTCCTTAAGGATGAAGAGCGGAAAAATCATTCTCTGGAAAGTTGTTTGAATTGCCGATCATTTAAACTTTTCATGATCTCCTTAAATATTAAGCATCGAGTTCTTGGATCTGCATAATTCATCTTGTAGTAAGACGATCAAATCAAGTTCAGGTGCCTCTACTGTTTAATATAAATAGGACTTAGAACGAAGAGATAGACGTACAGGGATCGAAGGTAGGACATCTCAACAACCGCCATGGCGTAATTGTCCTCTGGTCATGCTTGATGCACATGCTATGATTCTACAGTAAGTCCCTTGCATAGGTGAGACCAGGACCATTTCACCCTCAATTGAGTACTTCACAGGGATGGCCTGTGGCAGACGCATTCGAGAGACATAGTCAGGTTTAGATTATATTTTCAAGTTTTCAACCGCAGTTACATAAAAAATAAAGAAGATGTTAATTCCGTAGTTTAAGAAGTTAGAATGTGATCTCAGTGTGAAGAGTCTTCGGAATTTCAAAAAGATTCAAAGACTCAGTCCAGTAAACACGGCAGATTCGGTCGTAGGTGTATACGGTAGAAGAGGTGCTTCAATGACTGCTGTATCTTATCTTCAAACTAAGGACACCATCATTTCTCGTCAGAATATTCACTCTTGTGCGTCTCGATAGTGAGCCTGCTGGAAATTGAAGATTATCAGCAGCCCTAAATCTATGTTTTCATGTGTGTGTCTTGTAGCTTCTATATTCTATCAGTAAGGATGAAGGACATAAGTATTTAGAATGTTAAAAGAAATCCCTTGATCAGCAGCTTAGAATGAAAAGACTGAACTGTCAGACAGTCACAAACTGTAGACAGGAAATAGCCATTTCTCTCCGCAGTTTTCCTGATATGCTGGCAAGACTACAATTTATCATGTCTTACTAGGATTGTTTCTGGTTCCTAGAATCCATTGTATAAAAATCATTTCAGAAGCGGTTTCCAATTTCTCTCAGGCATGATTCATAACATTCTTGCACTTCGGGATCTCTTTGCCTCAGTCTCATGCATTGCAGCCCTTTTCTTATTTTCGTAAACTGATGAAACCCTAACTTGTAGTGAAGCTTCATTCTGAGTCTTGCCATTATACAGGGAAAATATCAACCTTCAAGTTCAAGAATGTTATGCTGAAAATTTAGGACAGACTCTGGTTGCTAGAAAACAGGTGAAGGTGGCCCTAAGAATATAATCATACAACATGAATAAAGATTCGGTTGGTATAACTTCTAACTATAACTACATCTAATAATAATTCTAATAACATCCTAATAACAATAATCATGACATATTTGAATCTACTTTTCATTTTTGTTGAATCTTTATGGTAATTGAAGAAGGATTTCAAAGCATGTAAGATTTCAAAACATATTTTTTAGACACTTTGTTAATTTATTTTGTAAACTTCTAAATAAATACATCCTAATAGATTGACATTTTGTTAAACACTTAGACATGAGAGATACATCATAATAGTGAATAACAAATGCAACTATCTCTCCTATTCTAAATTGATGCCTCCCTACATTTTTCAAAAGTTGTGTGTGCATAGAACAAGTCTTTGAAGTAAATGATTCTCTTTCAAACATGTTTCCACTAGGATTTTTTGCAGTGTGATATATTAACCTACTTTGATTATAAGAGAAATTTTCTATCTTTTATGATGTGTTTGAAGTTTACAATGTTAATTTATTCAAAACAATCCTTAAGAAAATCTCAAAATTTGTAACTTATGGAGGATATGTGATTTCAACTATGAATTTCTTTTGTTTTGGATATATGATAGCAAAGTAGAGTATATGAATTGAAGGATTTTTGAAATTTGAACAACTATCATGGTTCACTTGTTGGCTTTATTTCTTATAAGCTTGCTTACCCTTGTAGTATAGGAATTTTGGACAAGATATACAATAGTTTTAAAATTTTGTTAATCCTTTGATTTTCTCTTGTTCTATAGTTTGGGAGGTGTTAAACAATAGATTTTACCGGTCATTAAAGATTTACTATGGTTTTTTCATCTATGGAATTGTGAAGGTGAATGAATGGGGTGTGGTCTATAGGGACGGTTAGCAATTGCTTGTGAATCAAGTGAAAACTATTGTGTGTAGTTTCTTTTCTCTCAATCTGGAGAAGCTTTCCAGAGCTCCTACAACGATGAGGCTGGCAATGTATGAGCAATAGTTTTATGATTTTGTGATTGCAATTAATTGGGAGAGTTAATTGGGATAGTGTCTGAGTAGGTGGTTGTGGTGGTTGAGATCTATGTGAGACTATGGATAGTTGAATCAATTGTACATGTGTCAAAGATAATGAAATGAGATTCTATTGTAAAATTTTGTGTTATTGTGCTAGGACAATAGTCAATTTAGAGAGAAGTGGTGAAACAGTAAGAATCAATTGTAAATTCATGCAATAATATAAAGCGGTGTTAATTGGAAATTGGAGTATGAGTCTGTGTGTTCCATTGAGTTTAATTGTTTGTTTAGACTAAATCTGTAAATTTGGCAATTGTGATGTGATGGTGTGATTTTCTATTGTGTGAGAACATTGGTTGAAGTAATCAATAGTATGTGTATGGATAGCATGTGAATATGAAGTCTGTGACTATTAAGCTATGGTGTGTTTAATTTAATAGCAATTTATTGAGTGATCAAGGTTAAAGATTAATATTGAGTGATTCCATAGTAGCAAATCAATAGAGTTGGAAGAATGAATAATATTACAATGAATAAAGAACAGAACAAAATTAAAAGAAAGGGAACACAAATATTGTTGTCAATCATATAATAATAAAATGGAGTGTGAAATTAAGAAGAATGTGATTGTGTTGAAAATATGGAAAGACCAAGTGGAAAGAAGCTAGAGGAAGTTGTAAAGCCAAAGCTATAGAATTGTGTCAACCAAGTAAGTGAAATCAATAGAAGCTCATACCAGTGCAGTTGGTGAGAAGTGATGAAGCAATGGATAATATAAAGCTATAGGACCTCCTAACAAATTGATAAGTTTTCAATTTTGGCTATAATTATAATAAAGATGGTCTATCTATTGTGGTTGTGAAGTTAAGAATTTCTTATTTCCTTCAATTGTACATGATTTTGAGTGGAAGTAAATTTATAATCCCATAAGAATCACCATAGTTTTCCATACCTCCTTGAGAACGAACTTAATCTATAGGAATTTTATTATAGTTAAATCCATAGTAAAAAACCCAACCTACAACCCTTAAGTAGTCTAGTGGTTTGAATGTGTCAATGTAAAGTGGAAAATTTAATTTAACTTAATGACGATATCAAATGTAGTTGTTGTAGCCTTGAACTACAAAACAATGGAGATTGATGGTATATAATTTTGGGTGAGTCAAATATTTTTCTATTGCAAACAAGTAGATTTGATGGCCTCCCTAAGTAGGCAATGAGTGAATTTAAGGTTTTCGTATTCCAAATTGTCTCGAATCCAATTGTGCCCTGGCTATTGGAATTTTTGTCCTAAATCTAATTTCTTCCTATTGTACTATAAAGTAGTGAAAATTGTAAAGAATATGCATTATGACAACTTGTATGTGGATTTGGATTGAAAAGTTGTCATTGTATGACTTCAATGAACACCATTAGAAAAAAAATTGGAGCCTTAAGAAGGCCACCAGATCTAAACTAGGAGTTCAAATTTAAAAAATCAAATTTCAAGGTGCCATGTCAAATTTTTATTTTAATATTTTTTTATTTGCTCTTTCTGCATTGCTAGTCTAGAGTTTGGTAGACCTCTTGAAGCCCCAAATCTTCTCTAATGCACCATTCTATTCCTACCAATGGCAAAATGTTCTATCATTATTCCATAACCTTGAAGTATGGTTTTGAATTGCCATTGCCATCAATTAGGGAATTACTTTAGACCCCTCATAGACAAGAATAGTCTCCATCTCTTAACACAACAATATTAGTAAGTTCATTGCAACCAACCTTTTTCTTTAACTTTCTAAGAAAGTGTTGAGATGGCAGTCACTAAAAATTTAGTGAAGTATTATATTTCTACATTCATCTATCTTTTGAACCAAAAAACACTTTTCAATCATATTCATGCACTTTTTCATTTAAATCTGGTGACTTTATCCACTTTCTTAAGAGAAATGAAAAATTTCTGGTGATAAAAGATTAATTTTATTTGGTGAAAAGTAGAAAATTATTTTGAAATGGTGCAATCTAGCTCCACGGTGAAAAAAAGGACTAATTGCAACATATATTTGATTCCTCAAAGAAGCTCTCGAGAATTTGGCTATAGTCAAACCATCCTCCCTTCGATGCTGCTGATTTGGAGATCAAGAATTCCCATAAAACAATCCAAAACAATCTTATGAATTTCTTGAATATTGCAAGTTCATACAAGTAAAGGTGGGTACACCCATTATGGTACAGTGCTTTAAAAGGCACCCTAGATTAAGCCTTTAAATGGTATAGATATCTACTGAAAATTGTCAATGAGTAAATATGGTAGTTCATCAAAGAATCATTGGCCATTTTGGTATTTGTGATATGCTACTAAGCTCACATCATATGTTAATTTGTTTCTCTAACAAGGTAATCGTTCTTTTCTCTTCTGTGAAATATATGGGTAATTCCCATTAATTACCGACAAGCTTTTCTATTGCTTGTTGGTTACTAATTTGGTGAGTTTTTTTCATTGTTTTAAACATGATTGCAACTCCATTTCTTTTCTTTTTGACACCTTGGGAGGGGAACTTTGTGCATGTGACTAATGATTTTTAGTGCAGCCTATGAACGCTTTTGAATACTCTACTTCCAAAACTTTGTACCCCTACTGTTGTCTTATGTTTGTTAATTTCTGAAGTTTTTTTTGTGCATTTCTTCCTTTTTTTTTACATCTCTTTACAATCTTGTATTCACTACTATCTTAACCTTCAAATTACTCACAGCCCAATTTGTGGCACTTTTGGGTATACCCACCATACTCTGGCAGGGTTGAACACGTACGTGAATTTCTTGCATGTGTATCTCAGAAATATAATAAAACCTAAATATAAGTTTTTGGTCTAGAAAATTCAAGTGGAACACAATCTTTTATGATTCAGTTCTGAGTACAGTAATTCACATGAAGTCAGACCTATGTTAGTATATGTGATTAGCAAGCATTTTGAGAATACAAACCACCTGGCCATGATAATTTGCTACAGATCCACAACCCATTTCCTTATACCCTACACTAAAGTCAGATTCGGCATAAATCAAGTCATTTTCATAAAAAAAAAGAAAAAGAAAAGGTGACACATGTCATATTATGAATGATGAGAATCTAACTTGGAAATTCAATTTCGGCATTTGAATGTTGAATTAGACCTTCACATATGGAATTTGGTATACCCAAGATTTTTCTTATAGCCCATAGTACAAGGTTAGTAGGCTGAATTGACACCCTCATTGCCCCCTCTTTCCGAAGACTTGATGGACATTACCGTAGTGGAGTAGTTTAGCAAAGACTTGCATTCGGAATTTCGGATACTTCAGGTGTTGCTTGTGACGCTGGTATTGCACTATTTAGCACGTTACACATAATAAGTTTTCTCAAACTCCAAACTCAATCAGTCCATCTGCAATGGATAAGTTGACGCCTTCATTTGTGCTCCCTCCCCCCCCCCCCCCCCCCCAACAAAACATACAAAGAAAAGCCACACAAGAAATATTTGTCCAGGAATCTCATGACTGACTCAAATGTAACTAAAGGATCAGAAACATCAAATGTGAGAGCTTCATAATCGGAAACGGATTAAACACAGATTGCAGTAACATGCTTTCATGCACAAACACCACCATGTTGAAATGTAAGTTACGAAGGACCACTCCAACTGTGAAAGTGATGCAGTCCGATTGTTCATCTTCCAAGCTTAGTTGTGCTTGTTTTCAAGTCGAGCAAAATTGACTGGAGTGGGTGCTAATGAAACCACATTCTCCGCCAGCAAGTTTCTACTCTCTGGGCAGCCAAGGAAAGGAGAAGGACTGAAGGAGAAGTAAGCTTATATTAAGGCTAGTGCGGGAAGGCCGGAAGGGAAGACATGCCGGGCTGGTCAACAGTTGCTCGAAACCTTAAACAATCTGTTGCAATGACAGGAGTTAGGGCAAGAGAGCCTGGTGACTTGAAGAACAGGAGGCAACAACCTGCAAGCAGCGACAAGCTGGAGATGGAGCTGCAAGGGAGAGCTCGTGCAGGGACCGAGCCAGTTGAAGCAGAGGAGCAGTGGCCACTAAGGGAGAAGCACCTAAGGTAAACCTGCCTATGACAGGCAAATCACCCGTGACAGGCACCTAGGGAACTCCCCCATTACAGTCTTCCATCAACTCATGAGAAACTTTTTCTTAAAAATAGAATTAAGACTACATTCGGTTGATTTTTAGTTGTCATCAAAGCCTTGGAATATGGTTATGGAGTTATTAATAACTGTGATAGAACATTGACACCTTTCTAGTGTAAACTGTTAGTAAAAAGTTATTTTTTAATTTCTTTATGTCATATCCATGTTAGGAAATCTTGTAACCATGTTAAAGAATGTTATGACTGCTTTGGGTGGTAAGATGACCATCATCGAAACACTTTTCTGCTGATTTGGGGTAGTCTACAGACTTTTTTGGGCAAACTGGACAGCAAACTTCGAAAATTCACAAAAAATTCATATTTTGTCGAAAAAATAAAATTCTAGTTGCTTCCTTCATTTCTCACATTTGTCTTTGTACAAAAAAAAAATCAGATTTTTTTTGTCAATGGCAATAGGACAGATCAGCCATTCTGCCTGTCACAGGCAGGTTTACCTTAAGTTCGATGCGGCACTAGTTTCAAATTGACAAATTTTGAGGGTAGCTACAAAATGAAATGATGTGTGTTTGTTAGGAAATGGTTTAGGAAACCAACAAAATTGGTTTCGTGTTTTTGTGAGCTTGTATAAATATAATATGAATTTTTGAAAACAACTACATAGATGTACCTATTGTGGACACTAGACTAAGACCAAAGTTGGCACGGAAACACCCAAAAGCAACACACTCTAACCTTGAATCCCACGTGGGTAATTGGCCAATTCTTGCAAGGGTGACAACTTCTTGGAACCTCACCTGTTTACTTTAAAACCCCACATTCTTCTTTAGGTGGACACTTGGGCTTGGTTTTAGGTTCTTTTCTAAGTATTGAAGAATGACTTGCATACATTTGAGAGCTTTGATCTACCTTATCACAAGACCTAAGATTGTAAGCAAGAATGGCAATAAAAAGCTCAAGCAAAGACAAGTGGAGCAAAGAAGCGGTAGTGCGAGCTATGGAGAAAACAAGAACATTGGTCTAAAGGAAATAATGTTATGCCCCCTCCCATGTTAACTTTGTTTACTGATGAGGGAGGGGTCCCTTTTACATTTTTTAAAAGGGGCCCCCTATAATGAACAAAATTGTCTTTTATAGCTTCTTAGCCAACCATAGTCCTTGCATTAATTCATAATTTCCTCCTAGGCATCTAATAAGGGATGATATCTTTCCAAAGGGAAAAGGACCATTGTCTAGTAAAGGTAGGAGGTTCTAAAAGCACACAAGTTCTCAAAGCATTCACCTCCTTAAATGTACATTGCATGTACATGTTTCTTTTTCATAGCCTTTAGCAATGTACAAACAATGTACATTCTAAGAGGTGGACGCTATTAGAACCCTATGCCACTTCAGCTTCAAAATTTAATAAAAAAATTCACGAAGCTCCAAAAAAATATGAAACGACTTGGGTTAGATGCTAATTCTACTTGTCTTTCAAGGAAAAATTACTGAAAAATATTTGAAGAAGTTTCACCTCCCCAAAAATCAGTTCCAGCTCTTAATTGGTCGGTTTATGAACCTCCTACTTTATACAATGTTATGTACGCACAGCACAATGGGCAGACTTTCTAATTACCGTCATAGCTGCCAACAAATTCAAAATTGTACCTACGGTACAAAATCACATCCAAAATGATTCAATAAAATCTAGCTTGAGAAATGGATAAGAGTTGAGATAAGAGTTAAGCTTATAATAAGTAGCCTGGTTAGTAGGAATGTGAAGCAATTCTCAAGTTTGCATTCTGTGGATTTATTTGACAAAATTTCAATTGACATTGAATTTGAATCATAAAAGTGTTGTGTGGAGTTTTAGAAGCCTGACACAATGGGACTTCTCAAAGACTTGAACCTCCCTGAAGGGTTTAGGGTCTTCCCCGGGGTGGTTTTTTTGGATAATTTTTCTCTGAAAAGCAAATGATTCACACAATACCGAAAAAGTTGATTTTCACAATAATTAGTTTAGTGTTCCAGAATTGAACAATAAGAAGTTTTGATGTGTCATGGTGTCACCTCTCATAAAAATCTCAGTTTTTGTTGAAATGTGCAATCTCATTTAAATGTTGCAATGTACCTTTAGAAAGGAAGGAGATTAAATGAATAGGTAGCTAGTTTACTAGTTGTGAAGGGGATGAGATAGTGATGGAAATCCTACCTTAGAGATTTGTAATATTGTGATTGAAATGCAATGTGCACATTAGATTGTATCTATATGTAGTACAACCACTTAATTAATGTAAATGTCCATATGACACATGGAATGCACCATCAATTTAAAGGAATTGATTTTTTTCCCTCCATTTGGAACCCAAGAAGGATAAACTTTAGGAAAAAGTTAGTAAAAAATTATAAAACTTCATCAATGACAATGTACCAATTTGACAATGTAGGATTGAGAATGCCATTATTTTGAAGGTCTTGTAAGAATTCTACATACTCCACGTGAATACCAACAAGGAAGTCATTTGCAATTTATCTTGTTTTTTTTTGAGAGAGAGAGAGAAAGGTATGTACATCCATTTGGGACTCTCTTCTAATTTTGTCCCCTATCTATATTAGTGCAACATTTCAGCTAAAAAAATCTGAATAATTGTAGATAGAAGACACAATTGGATTAGGGTCCATAATAGATATGTTTGTCTTTGTTCAAACCATTTCCTCTATAATACTTGAGAAATTTACAATGATATTAATAGTCAAAGA
The DNA here is from genome assembly GCA_963969395.1 of Pseudoscleropodium purum. Classification (NCBI taxonomy): domain Eukaryota; kingdom Viridiplantae; phylum Streptophyta; class Bryopsida; order Hypnales; family Brachytheciaceae; genus Pseudoscleropodium; species Pseudoscleropodium purum. Next base: position 10,118,141 of record OZ017797.1, read on the forward strand.
CTATAATTCCATGGAAAAAATTAAAGTAGTAGATGTTATTAGTTTTGAAGGCAAGAATTGCTTTGTTCTCATTGGTTTGTATGTGAGGAAATTTTTAGTTTTACAATGGATTCTTTTATCTACGTGTAGCAAAAATGCAATAAGAAAAACATATTAATCAAGGATGAAAATTAAGCCCTTGATCGACTTTATTGGTCAAGATGTTATATTGAATGTTATTGTTGACATAAAAACATGGATAGTTATATTAGATGTCATCTAAAATCTGTCACTTAAAATACGAGGTTCTTTTAGAGTATGAAACTACTATATGATACATGAGGCATAGAAACATTGTTTGGAACATTAGGATTTGTTCTATGAAAACTTGAGAAGGGGAATGTAGATGCAAAGTTTCTAGCATGGAGTTTGTTAAACAAATAAACTATGGCAAGAGAAGAATTTAGAAATAAAATCTTCATTTTTGCAAGTTTTCATCTTCTCCTCATTTCTAAATGAAGTGATTCTTAACCTTGTAAAATTGAGAAAGCACCAAGTGACCAAGCTAGTCACATTGTTTAAGAATAAACAAAAATCAATTTTTCAACCATAATACTAAAAATCAATCTACTTCATCCCTTTCATACTTTTAACACCTAAAAGACTAGCTTGCTATTTTTGGCAACATAGCTTTGGGGGGCAAGTACATGTGAGTGGAGTTTTGCTTAATTTGGATCCAAATTTTTACATAAGATGTAGATGAGGAATACCTTCCATAAGAACTAAATTTCATTGCATTTGAGTGTATGAGCAAAAAATTATGATACAATATGTAGTTTTTTCTTAGTTGGGGTAACACGGGTAGGCATAATTATACTATAGTCAAAATTTTCAGAGAGTGCATATAGTTGGGAGGGCACTTGAAAGGGAAGGGTATCATAATATCTAATTGTTGGATCTAAAGCAATTTTGGGCTAAAATGCTAGAACCCACCACTACTAGAAATGCACGACCAGAAAACAAAAATTCAACTGATTTATGTTATTTGGGATAGTAGAATGATCATTTTGTAACTTTCTGTGAAAATCAATAGAATGACAAATTCTTTTTGTTGATTTTAATAGTACAATGACCAAATCAACAAGTTTTTGTTGAATTTGAAATATTTTAAGAATCTTTTTGGAATCTTTTTGGAATATTTGAGAATCTAAGTATAATGATTTAAAAAAAATTAATCATGTAAAATTCAGTCTTTCTTCAATTCAGCAAACTGTGGAGTCCATTCTCGCATAGTAGAATAAAAAATTTCAAAAAACATAGAACTGAGAAAAGTTGTAAATTCAAGCTACCTTTCATCTCCAAAAATCCTTTTATGATTTGAATCCTCCAATAAAAAGTTATAGACAAAAATCAGAGAGGGGTAGTTAGGAACATTTATTTTGACATTTTCAAACATCTTCTTTGATTTTTGTCCATAACTTTTTATTGGACACTCAAAATCACAAACGGATTTTTGTAGGTAAAATTTAGATTGAATTTACAAATTTTCTTAATTCTAAGTTTAAAAAAAAAATGTGTTCTACTATGACGAAACGACCTCTGAAGTTTGCTGAAAATACAAAATACATGAAAAAGCAATGAAAAAAATTAAGTATATAAATTTTTAGTTCTTGTCTGGTCACCTAAGTATTTGGGTGGTTTAGTGGTTGGAACCTTGAACCTACAAATATGATGTTCAAGGTTTGAATCCCCTTGGAGGCACCCGCTCATGTGGCAAGTGACTTACGTGACCTTTGCCCAAAACAACAGAAAAAATCAATAGATTTCAATTTGATTTTGTCCAAAACAACACCTCTAAAATGACTAAATCATTCAACAAATTTGAATTGAAATTTTGTTGTAATTGGTCATGAATTTTCTAGTAGTGGAAGTTGTGAAAATTTCAAACTTTTTGTAGCAATTTCAAATGCATGAATCTCTACAAAAAGATTTGAAGTGTTTGGATATTTTAGTATTTTAATATTTTATTGCAATTTGAATTTGGATCCTATTACCATAGTGCAATGATTTTCCATTTATAGAATGATATGGAATTTTATTTTATTTGAATATTCTATATCACAACATACACCTATAGTGAACTTTTCAAATTTTATGAGTTCATTTTTTTATTTGATATGAATTTTCTTTACTCTTTCTACAAAAATTTATGGTAATTTCAAATTTGCACAAAAAATTCTAAAATTTTCATGTTATATAGAATAGATGTAATTTCATCTTTAGAAAAAAGACTTAATCAAATTTTTTTACTTATTGTGACAAAATAATGCATAAAGTAAAGAAGTTTGAAGTTTGAGAGTATAGTCATAGGTTTTGTTCCTCCATGATTAACCTTGTAAGGACATTGCGAACCACTCTAGTCTGATATATGATTTCACTATTAATTATAGAAAAAGAAAATGCACCTATAGACTCAAGAATTGGAAAATTTGGGTGACTAGCTTTATTATAGGGATTCACTCCTTACAAGGTTAAGTAGCTATTGGGCCAACTTTTCAAGTTCTCTTTCAATGCATAATTATTGCTCAAAAACAAGGTTCCCCCCTTGTTCTTAGAAACTAGAAGGTTCCTTTAAGATAGCACTACGGACCTATACTACCTAGTAGAATATCAAACTTGGCTATGAAGGTTGGCAAAATTAATAGAAAACTAAAAGTTTAATTGTTTTTTTGGAAATTATTTTGTGGAAGTTGGAAAACAAATAAAATAATGTTGTAAATGCCTAAATATAAAAAAATGGGGTGAAATGGTAAAATTCAAGTCATCTAATGTTAAAAAATTTATAGTTTAATTTTTATTAAAGTAGTACATGCACAATTAAATATCACAATATTTTTGTTTGGTGATATTAAGGACTAACTTCATTGATATGTTGTGAGTGGGAATGGAGAAGAAGTTTTTTCTATAGTAAAGTTCATTGTTCTTCTTCAATCCTTAAAGGATGTGGGATATTTGAAGCAAGGTGGGAGCTCAAAGTAAAAATGAAATAAGTGTGTTCACACTAGAACTTTAAATCTCATTTAATCAAGCATTGTAAATCAATTTTTTTCAAAATGTGGTCATTTTTAAAATGCAAAAAATAAAATTGAATTTCACCTCCAAAAATCTTTTTGTGATAGAAAGTTATTGAGGTTTAAAGTTTAGTTTTTAAAACAATCATTGCATTATTTTGACTTGACAATGAATAGTTGAACTCTTTCATGTCTTAATCTATAGATTCCATATGGATTGTTGTACATCCTACCTCCCTACTCTTCACTAATCAAATGTTAAGTAGATTGTAAAGATATGTAGGATGTAGATGACAAAGTGGCTACACATAAGACACTAGAATTTTGAAAAAATGAAAAATTCATTTATTTGTTTATTAATTTTAGAAATGCCTATTGAACTATTTTTTCTAACTTTAATTAATTATTTGGCATGAAATGTTGACCTCAAAAGTTGGATAAGATAGAGTTATTATAATAAACTAATCAAATGACATAAGATCAATGAAATTTTCAACCAATTCTTATATAACTTTTGTTTGGGAGTGTTTTTAAATAGATAAAAGATATTTAGCATTGGTAACAAGGTGTTCATTTGTTAACCCCTTAAGTTCTATGACTATGTTTTCATCAAAGAAGCTCAAAAATTTCCATTTTTAGTACAAGTAGCAAATTTTTGAAATTTTTTTTTTTGACATATGTAATTGTATGATCTTGTATTGTGTGGTATCAGAAATATGAAGTAAAAATTTCAAACATTTTCACCGTGTGGATTGCAAGATGTAAGCATTTAAATTTACTAAAATCATTTCTTTTCCCTTGCAAAAAGCTAGGTAGCTGTACTTCAAAAGTTCACTTTTCTATAAAAAATGTCCAAATGATGGTGCTTCTTTGGAATCTTTTTTCTAGACAAGTTTTCCATATGCTTGAAAAATTTCAGATCATTTGGAATTGTACAACATATAGGAAAAAATAGTAAGTAGGTAGTAGTAAACAATGATTCAAAATACTAAATTATTAAGAATTAAAATGTGGAATTGAAAAATGACAATCCCAATGGTTGATATGTTGTAATAAACAATTTACATCCTAGGATTTTAATTCTTTTAAAAAATATTGAAAATTGGATAAGATAAAACATTTCAAAGTTTATTTTAGAGTAGGGAATCCATAACTTATTACTTGCAAACAAAAAATCCTCATAACTTTTGACTCATTGATCAAAATGGAATGATTCAAAGCTTTCCTTGCATTAGAAAAAATATAAACCTTGTAGAGGGTTGTTAAGGATTCATTTTTCAATCCCTTGTAGTGCAAGTATAAAAAAATAAAAAAATAATTCATCATTAAAATAATAATTTTTATATTTAAAAATGAATTAAAAATAATAATTTTATGTGGTGCTGATTTGGCACAAGTAGGGCCACATCAGCAATGTTCATTAAAAAATAAAAAACATTTCAATTGCTCTCTAATTGCACTAGGGGGATTCAAAACTCGCAACCCTTTCGAGGGCTCAAATTATTTACTAATGTTTATATAAGTCTAGAAAACCAATTTCAAATTTTGGTTTCTAAAAAAAATAATTTTTCTTATTAGCCCAAACTGCCCAATTATGAAAAAAAAATGTAACATATTAGGCTATAATTTTTTACTCCTATTTTCAAATGTCATGAAATTTGTTGCATTTGAAAGATATTCCTTGTCCACAGCTTCTATTAAAATTTCAGTCAAAAATATTGAAGTTTGTGGTTACAAGTACCAAAAAATGTAGGTCAATCCTTTAGGGGTTAACATAGAGAATATAATTGAAGGATAAAGAAGACTATTGTTATGTAATTGATGCAAACATTTCCTTGTTGTAGAATGCTACTTGTTTCACATGCTCTTTGATTGCATGATGGCAGTTAATCTTTTCCAATTTACTTGTTTGTTGAATTTTTAGTTTTCTGAAAATTATGAAAAATACTACCTATGCTTTGGTGTGTAAGAGGAGCTTCACTCTAGTAGTGTTGAATAATGTTATACAAGTTTTATCATTAATAGATTTTGAATTGCATTGGAAGGTTGTGAGTTCCTTGAGGTTTTTAGACCCTAGGAACTCACTGCACTTGCTATTTGATGTGTCATAGTGACTGCCACATCATTAAAAAAAATTTAAAGCATTTTTTTGAATTTTTTTTCATTCTAAAATTTAAAAAAAAAATAACAACGGCCGTTTCCTGACTATTGGGAGAACAGTGATGGAAATGGCTTTGAAATGACCTTCCCAATCCCTTGAAAATCTTCTAATGTTTTTTAAGAAGATAATTTATCAATGTCATATCTTCAAACCAAAATTTATAGGTGTATTTACCAAATTTCAAATGATAGAGATGATGAAAGTATACAATCTAAGAGGATGATGAATGTTTTTAAGAGCTTTTTGTAAAAACTTCACAAATTAAATGAAGTACATCCAAGTATGTTGAAGAAGTTTTGTTAAGCTATTTTCATAATTGCAATTTTTTTGGTCATTAGTTACTTCATGAGTTTTGTGCAAGGTTCTTGGAATCAATTCATTTAGAAATTAAATAAAAAAAGAAGCTTGCAAAAATGAAGATTTATTTTAAATTCTTTGCATGGCATAATTCATTTGCCTAAACAATTTGCATGTCTACATCCCCCTTTCTACCATTCTTTTAAAGTTAATTTTTTTTAAATATGCTCATTAGATTCTAATATTGATTGTAAATAAAAAAGTCTTTGCAAAATAATTTTTTAACTTGACAAAAACTAAAAAAAATTTGCCAATATTTTGTATTATTTATTTTTTGTCCATGCAAAAATAAATTCCAAAATGAATTTCTAAAGTATTTGGTATTCTTTTTCAAAATTACTTAGTGCCAACCTTGATAATTGGTCACAATACTCTCAAACCTCTTTATTGTGATCTTCTCTACAATCTCTACAATAACATTATAAAATAAATTGCACACCTCTTGATACAATATTGTTGATTCACTTGTAACACATTCAAAAGATGCATTAGAGGATTTCTGGGCTCAGGGAGGGCCGCTTCAAGCAGGTGCATTGAGAACTACCCTCCTCTGTAGTTTCAGGGAATGGTTGTTCCCAACAAAATAAATTTCAAAACAAAACAAAAATTTACTCTTGAAATGCAGAAAAAATAGAAAAAAATTATTTTTTTTGGACGTGGCGGTTGCTATGCCATGTCAGCAAACTACCGTAGCCCCCTATGGGACTATTCCCACAATGTGGGAACCCACAGCCCTACCGGAGGTGAAAAAATCTTCTAATGGCATAGTGAAGAAGCCAAGATCCACTAAGGTAGGATGCTCTAAAAGTGAACTTAGTTCAAAACTGACTATTAAAGCAAAGGTACATTTTACTTACTTCAATGCACCAATAGTGTACATTTCAAGAGGTGGTTGCTTATATTGACCAACACGTTTAAACTTCATAAATTATCTAGAACTAATTCTAGAAAGGTCCAAAAGTATAAAATGTCTTGAATTAGATGCCAATTCTATTTTTTTTTGTATAAAAATTTATTGAAAACTATTTCAAAGAGTTCAACTTTCCTCCAAATGCAATTATCTCTTAAAAAATCACTTTACAAGTTGCTTTAAGAGTAGAACTACCTTATGGTCAAATTAAAGAGGTATGAGTGTATCTTTCATGCTCTTTTGTAAACAATTAGAATTACATCCATTGAAGGCCACTTCACACTACAACCATCCAAGTCGAGAGGCCGTGGAATTGAATGACCAAACTTTATTGAAAGTTCAAAGAAATGAGTAATAAATAGGCAATAAAATATAGGAATTAATTGGAGCCTTTGACTAGCCATAGTGTGAAGCTTTCAAAGGCCAAGCCTAAAGTCCAAATCCTTGACAATGAATTTCCATGGCCTTTGAATGTGGATGGCCATAGTGTGAAGCTTCCCAAAGCCAAGCCTAAAGTCCAAACTCTTAGCCATAAATTCCTTGCGGCCTCTTGATTTGGATGGCCATAATGTGAAGTTTCCAAAGCTAAGTCTAAAGTCCAAACCCATGTCAATATAATGATTGAGATCTTAGCAATTTTTTACAACCTTTTGACCAAGGCTTTTTTTTGGCTTAATAGTGCCAAATTGCACTAGAAAAAAACAATTTGGCTAAAAAATGACAAAAAATAATGAAGTTTTTTTGCCAAAAAACTTCAAATTGAAAAAAATATTTTAGATGGAATAGCTAAATTGTACATGAAAACAAAATCATGGATATCTGATATATGCTAGTGTGATATTTTCTATCCAATATGTTGATGAATGTTGAAATTTAGAGCATTATTGTAACATTTTATATTGCCACTTTGGCACTTCATAAAAAATGAAAAATGTCTTGCTCTTGACCATAATTTGGGTTTCTATTTCTAGCCAATCCAAACTTCTTTTAAGCGTCTATTGCCATGTAGGCAATTTATTGTCATATAGATAGTTGGAAGGCAATGACCTTTTAACTATGACCTAGCGTGAAGGATTTAGAGGCTACACTCTTGTAGAACCCCATCGTCCTCCATTTTCATAGTATAGGTTGCTCTATTTTCAATCATAGCTCTCTTTACATTACAGCTCACATATAGTAGGACCTGTAGGACCTATAGGACCTGCATATTTGTCTAAGAAGTATACATTGAAAGTATAGAATGATCATGGCATGTACATAATTATCACTAACATCAATTTTGTAACTAGCCTATGGTCGAAATTACAACGGCCTACATAACAAGAATAGGTTGCAAAGAATCTTCAAGAAAGAAATTCAAAATAATTTCAATTTGAACCAAAAAAATCTAAATTTTTTTTGGATCCTTCTTAAATCAATTTCCCTACACGGAAAAAATATTTCCATGAATATACCCATCCAGTAGCTGTGCTGAATTCCTTAAGTGGTCGGAAATGGGTCGTCATCCCATATTGTGAAGTGGCGTTGAACCTCAATAGAAAATATTCTCCTCTCACCGCAATGAGCTCGCATTTCTGCGAAATTTCGCTTAAAACCCCCAGACCTGCTCCCCGATCAAAACGCCGAAAACCCACACTAAAATCAAACCCACACTAAAAATCAAACCCACACTAAAACTAAAAACGGTAATACCCCCACGGCCCTAACCCCGTGCTTCCGGCGGCGGGTAGAAGACACCGCTCGTGACTTTGAATCTCCGTTGCAAGCTGAGTCTTCAGAAGTCTTCCCTTCTTCCCATTGCTGATTAGTGGTCGTGGTTGTTGTCGGAGTTGATCTTGGAGGTCAACAGCAAGGGCGGGCCCAGGCCCTCAGGGTGGTTGAGAAAGCTTGAGGAAGCAACGGCGATGGTGAGGAAGAAGAACACGAGCAGGCAGTCGAATGTTCCACACTGTTAACTAAGAAGTCGGAGAACAGAGGACCGAGCTTTTTGCGGATGATGATGGTGATGGATCGCTGCTTTTGCGGTTGCTTCCTGTGGACAGACGTCATACAAGCTTTTCACTGAGTGAGTGGCGATTGCGCATTTGCGCACTAACTCCTCGACTTGTCGTGTCGCATTTCGGACCAGCGAAAGAGAAGGAGAAAGAACCGACCGACACTTACACTTTGGAGCTTTGAGGTTTGGGAAGCAATTCGGTCCACCGTTTGCTTGCCGTTTGGTGGATTGGAATTGCATGCGGCAAGGGAGGTGGCAGCGTCAGGGATTCAGGGTTTGGAACAGGTAAGAGACAAGTGCGGATTTTGGAGGTTGTAGAAGGTCAGATCTAGGCATGTTATAGTGTTGTGTGGTGACTGCGCGGGAATTTGATTGAATTTCGACCGAAGGAGTAGGAACTTGGAATACAGAGTACACGAGACTTAACGGATGAGTTAGCTACGTTTGCAATCGTTTGGCTGCCGTTTGCGACTTACTAGTAACGACCGTTTCGGTTTTTCTTGGGTGGTACGCTGGTATTCGTTTGCGATTTTGTTGAGAATCGGTATTTTAAACCTTTTTTTTACGGGTTTTAATGCAATTTAAAGGTTTCAGGTGAAATTCAGTTGATGAAGTACCAATTTTGTGGGAGAATCGCTCGAGTCCGGTTGTATAGTTTTTAGGTTAAGAGATTGTGGGATTCTCGTGTGGTTCGCGCAAGCCTCTCAATCTATCATGCTTGGTTAATTTTCGTTGGCCTGTGGTCGGGGGCTGGGAAGAGTTGAGGTGGAGTGCGAGGCACGTGTGGAAATTTTGGGGTTTTTAGGGGGCAGATCTAGGCATTTCGGTAGGGATTACTGACTTTGTGCAGTTCATGGGAGTAGTCTGTTCGGTGAAGACTGCGCCGGCATTTGATCGAATTTTGAGGGAAGGAGAAGTGCTCATTGGAGCAGACTAGAGTTAGTGGATGAGGGAGCTGCGGTTCAATCTTTTGGCTGCCGTTTGCGGCCTATTAACGCCCGTTTCGGTTTAACTTGGGTGATGTTTGCATTCTTGAGTAAAGTTTTGGCGATTTTGTTCAGAATCGGCATGTTTGACCTTTGCATCGGGGTTTTGATGCGATTTTAGATTTCCAGACGAAACGCCTTCAACGAGGTTACATCTCTGTTGAGGAGATCTCTTTAATCTGGTCATTTCGTTTTTAGGTCAAAAGATTGTAATAATCTCATGAATCTCCGAATTGGCCCTGCCCGGGGTTTTATCTTTGGTTGTCAAATTTTGCGGAGTTTCTTCACAATTTTTTGTCCATTTTGTAGGACTTTGAGTTATTAGTGAGCGTAATTTAGGATCGTTTGACCGACGAGTCTAATTTCCTGGGAATCATTGGATGAGGTTTAGAGTACTTTCTGAGATTCTTGCCGTGCATGGCTTATTTATGGGTTCCCACTCTCCTGTGTGTTGACGCGAGGACCACTTTCCAAGAGCCATACTTTATTGACGTGTTATGAACTGAACAATCGTTATTGTGAACCATGCAGAGTATTCAGAGAAGTTCGGAGCAGCCCGGTTCCCCACGGGACATTCCTCTAAACGATTGGGTGGTGATTTTATTTCAAGGCTGGAACGCTTCGGAGTTCGTTTCCACACTAGTTGAAGGTGTAATGGGATGGGGCAGGCAGATACGTGTGTTCTTTGTCGCATTGATCGTCTTCCTCGAGTACAGGGTAAGTCTCTCTTCCTTGCGTGCCCCAGATTGTTTTTATCTGGTTCCTACGTATATCAGTACGAGTAAATGATAAATTTCTTGAATACCCTGATGTCAACGAGCTTAATGTAGTAGCTTATGGGAATATTGGTCTCGCCGATGTGAATATGTTGTTGCTAACAAGGAACGGGACCTGTTTAGGGATTCTTTTTGGCCATTTTGATTCGCAACTGAGCCACTTCGTCGAGATGCTCCACCTAGTAGATGTGAATCTGATTTTCTTGATTTTTAGAGTGGTAGAATTTATCATTATCATGTGATGTCTGATGCATGTTATTGTCTGAGTAACTAAAAGTTTCATCGAGTAGAAGGAATTATCATCGACGAGGAGGGTACATTCTATGATGACTTACATTCCAAGCTATGCGTGGTAACGTGCAGTGGGTGCAGAAGAGAGAAAAATGGGCTAAGAGCGCGGCTGCTCGTAGTCGAGCAAGCAAGCTATGGGAAAAGGCACACGAACGCAATGCCAAACGTGTGTATAATGCCATAGTAGGTCTCGAGGGCTTGTGGGTGAAGGCGGGTCAGTATTTGTCCACAAGAGCGGACGTTTTGCCTGAACCATATATTCAAGTTCTTCGCCAGCTTCAAGATTCACTGCCTCCACGTCCTCTGAAGGAGGTTAGTGGAAATGGTTCATTCTTCTCTAGTTACTGCAAGATTGGAAAGATCAACTTTGGCATGCTTTTGATAGGAAACCGTTGTCATTATCCTGTCATTTGTTACTGGCTTTGTAGCAAGGTCTACAAGTGCGTTTGTAAACAAGTTCTGAGCATTAATATTGCACCTGCGTCATGAACTTAGTTGTTTATCGTTTTCAGTAGTGAGGGCTAGGTCAAGTGTTGTCCGAGTTCACGGGAGAGTAAATAATGATGACTTTTAAGGCATTTCATTTGTTCCTGAATCTTCGGTCTGTATTATTATTCTGGAATTGGGAGGGTTGACGTTTACTTAGTGAATCGTTTGGTTTTATCCAGTTCTTACAGGTGATCGGTCTAATATGTGCGTTGTGCATTATGATGAATGGTTGCTTTCGTCAATCTTCTGGTACTTCAATTTTCTGATTCTTTTCGTCTCTTGATTTTAGGTTAGTGCAACCATAAAGGAGGAGCTGGGTAAGGACCCTTCGGAGCTTTTTGCCACCTTCGATACTACCGCACTTGCAACAGCTTCGGTTAGTCTTCTCGTCTCTTGTCTTCTTTCTAGACGATTGGAGCGTTGTCTTGGTTTTATTCCATTAGCGCCATACTTTCTGGAAATTGATATCTTTTCCTGAATTCTAGTTAGTCTTGCCTCCTGCAAATGAATAAACGACATTACGCATTATGGCTGCGCAGTTGTTACTAAAGTTCGTGCGATCCATTACTGACTCTACAACAGTGCGCGGGGAGACAGGGTAAATCTAGAGTGATTGTTCTTTCTTTTTTAGAAAAAACAGTGTAAGGTGGCGAGGCATCTATATGCACGAGCTACTAGTTGCTAAATGATGAATTTTGCAGATTGCACAAGTTCACCGAGCTCGTACTAGGGAAGGTGTGGACATCGTGGTTAAGGTCCAGCACAAGGGCATAAAAAACATCATATTACAGGTAAAGAGGAAATTATTTATTGCGTATGTACAAGTACTTTCAGTAGAATGAGTTTCTATGACCACTCAACTTTCAAGTATTACCTTTGAACTGCATTTTGTTCTTGTTATCGAATTAGAATTAGTTGTACTAGAGCAACAATGCATAATAATTAATGATCATGTTTGCTATGAGTGACTGCCCAGCTTTTTTGAAGTGTTTGAATTACTCAACTACTTTTATGAAAGGCATCCATCGTCTCTCCATTTCTCTGATCCAGTTTCGAATATAGTGTTCTTATGCACAGAACTGTGATTACACTTTCTTTCCGATCTCATGACCGTGGGTTGAGCTGGTCGATTGCAGGACTTGAAGAATGCACGAACCATCGTGCAATGGGTCGCATGGGCTGAACCCGATTATGACTTTGGGCCTGTTATGGATGAATGGTGTAATGAAGTGCCTAAGGAATTGAACTTCAATTTAGAAGCTGGTACTTTGCATATCAAATTCTCTCGTCCACCTCACTGATTTTTTGGTCTCAGGCTGACATGAACAACACCTTTTATATCACAATGAACTTCCTGTGAGATGAAACCTTGTCCTAGTGTCTTTTTCTTAATGTTTTACTCCAGAATTTTGTTAAAGCATATTTGGATTGCAAGGAATCTTGCCCTCTTGGAATTCATTGATCTGTTCATTGATTGCAAGAATATGATTTGCTGTTGTTATATTTCCGTGCCACTGACGTGCTTGAGTGCGTTCTTGGCTGTAGAGAACACGCGGAAGGTGGCAAAGAATTTAGATTACAACAATAAAGAAGTATCTGCCGAGCTGTCCAAGAGTCACGTGGATGTGTTGGTGCCAGAGATTTTGCAGGTAGTTACTCTCCTAGGGAGGGACCGAATAGTAACTTTGATGAATTACATATGTTCATCCCTCAAATTTGTAGTATCAACCGTTTACTTTGTGAATTTGAATCTATTTTTGAATCTTTAGATCATACATGGTAATTCAGTTTGCATTGGCAATTAATTGCTCTGTTTCTCCTCCCTGATTCGAAGTAATTAGAATACATCTTTCTTTTGTTAGAACGTTACGTCCCATCCAGCTTACATGATTTTGAGAACCGACTGGTGCTCACGTTGCTGATGTGAGAGAATGTGGCAGTCAACAGAGAAAGTGCTTGTAATGGTTTACATGGATGGAGTTCGCTTGAATGATGTGGAAAAACTGAAAGAATTGGGGGTGGATATGCAAGCGTTGGTGGAATCAATTACACGCTCATATGCACATCAGATCTATGTTGATGGTTTTTTCAATGCCGATCCTCATCCAGGTGAGCGTTATTTTATCGAAATTGTCTACCTGCAGAGATTGTCTATTGCAGCAATTAGGGTTTATACGACCTACTGGTATGAAACACAGGACTGCGACACCCCTAATTAATAATATGAGTGTTGCATTTTAGTTCTTAGTTTATCAAGGGGTATCTAACAGTATTTATGCTTCGATCTGTTTGTCTTAATCACAGGAAATTTTTTAGTCAGCAAAGTGCCTCCTTTCAAGCCTATTCTTTTAGATTTTGGCCTCACCAAGACATTGACGTTCACCAAGAAGCAGGCGCTTGCAAAAATGCTTCTTGCCTGTGCGGAGGTTAGTTCAAGTTCTTAATGAGGCTCTGTAATCCATGATGCTTCTATTTTCATATCGCAGGAGCGTTTGCGTGATTTGGTTTCGCCTGGATTCCTGATAAATGTAATGACCTCTATGTATTTTCAGGGCGATTATGCTGCTTTGTTGTCTGCTTTTGCGGAAATTGGCTTGAAGCTTCGTATGGACATGCCTGAAGATGTCATGCAAGTGACGAACTTCTTCTTTCGTCGTTCCATTCCTGGGAAGGAATCACCGGTAAGTTGGATGAAATGATGCCATCGGTATTGCATGAGTTTTAGAAACTTTTTGTTCAAATTTTCATTATTTTCACTCGTCAGTGAAACTACTCGCGTAGCACATAAAGCTTGTTTTACTTACTGCAGGCACGAGATGAGTCCTTGAGCCATCGACCAGTCACAAATCTAGTAAATAGTTTGCTATTGGAAAAGAGTGGTCTCATATCATGGAATTTTATTGCAGGAGGATATTAAGCAGTGGACAAAGGAGAACGAGGAAAGGAAGAAAAGATTTCAGGAAAAGCAAAAGGAGGAGGAAGAGAAGGGTTCCAGCCTCCACCGTAACCCAGTACGGTTCATCCTGTTAAAACTCGATTTTGTGAGGAATATTAAGACGTGGTTCAATATAGCATAGATGGCGGAAAGGCTAGACAGTTGTTGTCTGATATCAGCATAATCACTTTGGCTTGCTATAACGCTTACACGTTATTGGCTTATTTCGATATTGTACTAGTGTCTGAATGACATGATTTTTCGAATTATCGTTTATGTTGTGTTGCATCGTTGAACTTTGATAGACGCACTTGAGCTTTTGACTTGAGCTCCTTAAGATGGCATTTCACTCAGAAACTGGGCTTACAAAACTTCGTTTGCAGGTAGATGCTTTTCCAGGCGATATTGTCTTCTTCATGCGAGTTTTGAACCTTCTGCGCGGTTAGTGAGATCTACCTTTGCATTACTTCAACGTCTACTGCAGGTTTTTGTGAATATTACGATCAGTGGACATAATATTTCTCGATTTGTGCGCATGTACTGCTCAGGTTTGTCGTCAATGCTTGGTGCAAGAGTGGTGTACCTTGAGGTTATGCGCCCTTTTGCAGAGACAGCCTTGTTCAGGTGCGTTGATGGGTTCCATTGTGTTAGCTCTTCATAGAACATCTTAGTGAAAAGATATCATTTCCTAATTTTCATATCCACAACTGTTGTCAAATCGAAGACCTGATAATTATAGTTGGCTTCGTGAAATGCGGGTAATGTCTTGGAATATGATTGAAGCATCTCTAGTGCAGTAAGAATTTATGGGCGGATAGATAGGTTTAGAGAAGTCCCTTGAGACCTTTTTTACACTGAAAACTGGGTAGTTGGACCTTAAGCAGAAGAAGCATTTGTTTTAGATCGCAGATAAACAGGAAGGTTGAGGAGGAGTTTGACCTTTTTGAGTGGTGTCTCATTGCTAAATACTAAGGAAGACATCGGTGTTGGTCTTTGCTCTGTTGTGAAGCATACTGAGGCTTAGATTTGTGCTGGGATTTTATGTTGCAGTGGAAATGTCCTAAGAAGTGGACGCATGCTGGAAACTGAAAGCTGGGTTCATAAAACACCCTCTCACTCTAGTGTCGAGTCAAAACTACGGGAACTGTTACTGAACCTGGGGCGAGAGGATCAGATACTGGGTGTCCAGGTTTGTGTTCTGGTCTGGAGATTGTGAATATATACCTCTTTCATTGATTGCGTATAGAATATGAAGTAAAATCATAGCGGTCGTTAACCAAAATTTGCAATGCAGGAGACTTGTGAGGAGCAAGATTTCTATCTTCACCCTTCCGTTCAAAATGCTTGTTTTTGTGTCTCTTATGTACTTACATTTATTTTTGTTTTCATTTTCTGTATTATTTTTGTGTATAAAACTCAGCATTAGGTGCCCGTGTTATCATACATGACTAACATATGGAATACCGTCTTTTCCCAGGTTTGTGTATACAAGGATGGGCAAGCCATTATTGATACAGCGGGGGGAGTACTCGGAAAGTTTGACCCGAGACCAGTTCAACCAGATAGCTTGTTCTCTTGCTTCTCGGTTACAAAGGGAATCACAGCAGGACTTGTACACTGGCTAGCTGATCAAGGGTACGTTCTCTTCCTGTACAGCATGGTAATGGCTGCTTCAGATGTGATTCCACATTTTTCTCTGTGCTAGTTTTCATTCTTATGGTTGATTGGTCCTTTGTGATACAATAATCTATCTTTCGTTCACTGCGAGTCTCGGCAACAATTATTTTTGTAATTAATCCATTCCTCTGTTTCCACATTTTGCAGGAAACTGAGTTTGAGTGAGAAAGTTTCTACTTATTGGCCAGAATTCGTAGTAAACGGGAAAGAAAATATTACGGTATGTAGATGAATCCGTGCCGTATCCTTTTTATTTTGAGTAATGCACTATTTGCTAGAAACTCTCTATTTTTTCTCCCGTTCCTGCTATCAATTTGACACAAGTTTAAATTCATTAGGTCGATGGGGGTATCGTAATTTCTAGTTGGGCGTCGCACCTATTGTGCAGTTCCCGTAGTTATTTTGGAATTAGCAGTCGATCGTGATGTGTGTGAAATCATAGCATATTAATGTGTTTTGTGGTCGTCAATGTGTTTTGTGTACTATTTCACATTCTTTTTTTCTCATGGTCTTTAGGTTGCCCACGTGCTGAATCATACAGCTGGGCTCCAAAATGCTTTAGCGAATGAGCTGAAGTCGGATCCTCTGCTAATGTGCAACTGGGATGAGACCTTGAAGAAACTGGCTGCTGCAATACCAGAATCAAAACCGGGCGTTCAGCAAGTTTATCATCCGTTAACATTTGGTTGGCTATGTGGTGGCATAATAGAGGTCTGCATATCTTAATCTCACGCAGGTTACATTTTGAAAGGTAGAAATAGGCATAGGGTATAGTGTTCAAGTTATCTTCCATTTTGTCTAAACTCTATATTGTGCGTCTTGGTCACTGCCTTGTGTTTGTCTGGAAGTACTTCCCTTTGACACTATGTAATATTAATGATCATGGTATAATCTTTGCAGGTCTTTCTTAATGCCTATTCTGTGAATTCTACTATTCTTATGCAAGCAAGGCAGTATATTGCCCTCTAGTTACATGTAATATACCATTTTCTGATAGAAATGACGGCCTTGGGATTATGTGCAGAAAGCGTCTGGTAAAAAGTTTCAGGATTTACTGAACGAGGTTTTTGTGCGGCCCATCGGCTTAGATGGAGAGTTTTATGTCGGGGTTCCAGCTGGTATGGAACTGTCTGTTAGAAGCTTATGATACATGCAGTGAATTACCAAATTGATAATTATTCAGTGCCTCTGAGATTATATTGTATCATGATGCTGTTGGAAGCTTTTGTCTTTGTTTCCTTTATCGTCCTTAGTTGAAACATTTTTCTGTGCTTTCAAACAGGAGTCGAAGATCGTTTGGCTTCACTGGCTTTAGATTCAATAGAAGTGCAAACCATGAAGGAAGCTATTGAAAAACAGAAGGCAGCTGCCAGTTTGAAATCTTTGACCACCCCAGTTGAGCGTTTTGCTGAACCTTCCGAGACGGTAGGGAAGCAAGTCACACCTCCAAATGTGTTCGGTGGTGGAGATGCGATGTCAACCATCACTGCGCTGCCAGTTTTGTTCAACACTTTATTTGTGCGACGTGCCATCATACCAGCAGCTAATGGCCATTTTTCAGCACGAGCTCTAGCTCGGTATTATGCCACTCTCGCCACTGAAGGACTCGTTCCTTCAGCTTCTATTTCTAGTGAGCCTCCCCTGGGCAGTCACACCCACAAGCCGTTCGATAAGAAGAAGTTCGACCCTCTGGCGAAGGGTAGCAAGAAAGACGGGGCGAAGAAAGCAGACAGAAATGCGAAGGTTGTGACTGACATTGAATCCCCTAAAGTGGTAGAGACCTCAACTCCTGTCAGGATTTTCTCCAACCCTAGAATTCATGATGCTTTCTTGGGTACCGGTGAGTACAGCAAACTCGCCTACACAGATGAGAACTTTGGTTTGGGTTTTCGGAGAATCGCATCTGGCGACGGCAATTCTGGAGAGGAAGTTATTGGGTTTGGTCACTCGGGGGTAGGCGGGTCCACAGGCTTCTGTTATCCGGCACACAATTTTTCCATTGCAATCACTTTGAATAAGTTGTCTCAAGGGGGGGTAACTGCTCAAATAGTGAGGCTTATTACCCACGAATTGGGTCTGCCTTGTCCTACCGTGTACAGAAGCGTTAGTGCAGACAGAGGTCCTGATATGACAGGTGGTGCTCTTTTAGAAGGCTGAGTTGGTCTATTAGGTACCGTTTCTATCTTTATTCTTTTATTTCAACCATGTAGATTTATTATATTCGACCCTCAAGGCATGTGGGACTCTTCGACTTCCTCGATTTTTGTGTTTAGCTGGAGAAACTGCATCGGCTTCAGCTTGTCTGCAATTCTATCAGCTCCCAACAAATACATCAAGTTGAGTGGCATATCAATCTCCTTGCTTTTCATTTCATGGTGAGTTCCACAATGGTTGGGGAACATCCCACTTGTATTGTTATGTTTAGGTCCCTCAAAAGTTAGCGTAGATGGTTAGGTCTCCTAATTTTATAGAGACCTGGTGTAGAACTAATTGCTTCTACCACCAGGATTGTAAGAAATTACTTTGAGCTGCTGACATTGAGCAGCACGTTGTCATTATCGTTATGAAAGTTTGGCTAACCCTTATCTTGAAATCTTTAGTCTGAAGTCCTTACTTCTGTTGTGGGAAATTTTGAAATACTGGTACTAAATAGAACACTTGCTGCAAGTGTTCCACAGGGTAAGCTAAGAAGGAAATACTCAACCAACAGTACTGTACACCTGAAACCAATTGTATGTATCATAAGAATTAAATCCTCAAAACCAACAGCATACCTATTACTAATTGTAAGGAGCATTGTCATACTTTTAGAGATATATTGCTTTGGATGTGCATATGTTAATGATTTTGAACCTCGGATTGGTGTGTATCAAATCCTAAAAGACTAGCACCCTGATGGTCATATGGTAGAAGTGCTTAATTGCAACACTTTTCATTCTCTTGACACCTAGAAAATGGTCTTGAATGAACACTTCCATGACTCAAAACCATCACAATTTCTTAGAAGCAACCAATACTTATTACTTTATATTAAGCAAGCAATGAAAGTTGAGAAGTTTCTTGCTTCAAAGGTATCTAAGGTATGTGCACTTGAAAGTGACACTCTCCTAGTTGTAACAAAGATTTCAAGCTTGGAATCTTGAATAGTTGTAGATAGGTGTTACAATTAGGATAGTGTCACTTATTTTTAGTTGTTAAAGATTTGTTAGACAAAGATTTCAAGCTTGGAATCTTAAACAATTGTAGATAAGTAGCTCAATTAGGATAGTATCACTTTCAAATGCACATACCATATCCAAGGTGAATCTAACATCATGTACAAGTTATCTTATGTTTTTAATTACAAAAATTAGTTAAATAATATTAGAGTATTGAAAAATTTCAAACTACTTAGGGTGCATTTTTTTTGAGTTTGTTAAATAATCTCATCAAATCTTTTTTGGTAGTTTGAACTTTGCAATGGAGGGACCAAAAAAATTGTCATTTTTAAGTAGTATTACCTTATTGACCTTGATCCCATTCTTTATTCTATTTGAATGACCATAAAATTCTTGAAATAATACATTTTATACAACCCTTATTCAAACTATATACAACTAAATAAATCGTTGCAATTGATAATGATGATGATTGACTTTTGTATTAATAAAGTGCTATATGAATTTGATGGTATTTATTTTAAGACAATTGCACCTAATTGTAACCCCCTTTTAAATGCATTTAAGATAATTGTATATAATTCTAACCCCTTTCAAGAACCAATCCCTACAAATTCTTGCCAAAAATGTACTCAACATACTAGCTCTTTTCGTGAGAGTCTCAAGGTCCCTTCCAAATACACCTAATTCCATTTTCAATAATTTGAAAATCCATAACTCTTTCATGAAATATTTAAAAAATACATAAGAAGGGAATCTACGCATTCAGCATTTCACAAAGGTTGTTTTTTGAACTTCCAGAAGCGCATCACTCTTCGGATCAAAGAGAAACCCACAGTTTCAATTCTGATTAGTATTTGGTGTCCTGTGGCATGACATGAAAAATTCATTGCTAAGTCAAGCCGCCTATTCTACACAAGTGTTCCCTGAACAGTGGTATGATATCGGTAAGAAAAACCTGGGAGACACTTGCTGGAAAGTCCTGTATCTGCTTTAAACCGAGCCTGTTTGCCCAAGTTAAGCCATGTTTCCAAAAAAACTCAAGCCTCCTCTCTGCCCCATTGAGTTAACCGCTCTCATGTCCACCACAAGATTCACATCCCACAGTCTACTTGTCACTGCCTCCTTCCAAAGCACTGAATATATCAGTCCTTGTCACAATACCTGAACAGACAGCAGAGCATATGAGTCGGGTATAATGCAGTTTTAGCAATAGTTTGTCCACAGTACTCTGTAATTGAGCAATCCCGGTGTATCCATCGAATCTGTCATGTTGTGTAAACATCTGATTGAAGGCCCTTTTGTCCCCGTGGAAGTGCAATCAGAGGATTGGGTGAAAAATACTCGTGATAGGAAAGACAAATTGGATCGAAGTCAGTGAGACCGGTACTCACAAAGTGGTCAGAGCTAATCTTCAATAGATTGTCTAACTAGGAATTTACAGTCGCAGTCAATGCAAAGTGCTGCCGTGTACCCACTACGTAGATGTTTGCTGGAACTCACCCACAACTTGGTTGGAATCATTCACAATAGGAATGCGATGAATCTTGTTCTTCAACATCAAGATTGCAGCGTCTGCAACAGGCAAGAGAAAGTATTAAGTGCTCCATTCATGAACACACAACTGTCAGTATTGGAAGTACAGAACAAGGGGCTCATTGCAAGCGTCTCTACCTCGAATAGAAATGTATGACTCTCATATGTGTCATCCATGCAATCCTCAACAGAATCCTCAAAAAAGTCTTCAATATAAACCTCAAATTTGAAGAATCGAATTCGACAATTTTAAAATGCCACTATTCATATGACCACCTGTCGCAATTATACTCGAAATGCTCGTATTGCTTTCAATACTTGTCTCATCATTGGACACCATAAAGTTTCACATTTTCAAACCATTGTTTGGGCTAGAGACAAAAGAATCTCGATGCGATAGAGAAGTTCTGTCACCAGGTGTTCACGTTACAAATAAAAGGATGTTCGAAAAATAACCTTATTCTGCTGTTCTTACTACCCACTCTCTAGAAGTGGTTGAAGAGTCTTTGAGATAGGCAGCTTACCAGAGACAAGCTTATTCGCAGGTAACGTGATTGCTGGAGAGCTCATTACGTCCTTTACTTTAGCTTTCAACTGTTGCCCACATATCCACAAGAGCAATTCACAAATGATGTCTCTACGAATCAACAACATTGATGCTTCTCATCCTATGCAATAAGGTGAAGCATTGCATCTACACAGATAGTGTAGCGGGTTCTCTATTGCTACAGAAAACAATCAAAGTTCCTCAAATTCTGATACGTGTCATTTTCCTATGTTTCACTCCTACAACACTTGAATCCCACGGCGAATTATATTCCGGCACTAGAAAAGATGAAATAGAGAGCCTCTATGTATCTGGAAAAAAGGATAAGACAAGGATAATGAGTGAAAATGCTCACATCAGATGCTTTTTTTCGGTCCTTTTTGGAAAGAACTCCCACGCATCTGTGTTCAGGATCCACGACTGGCAGTCCAGAAAAGTGAGCAAAATGGTGGTCGATCTCCTCGAGGGCCTGCTCCGGGGAAACCGTAACAATGGTCTTGGACATCACATCGGCCAAATGAGTGAACGGCTGGGCCTACAGCAACAAAACCAACATTGAAATGCAGAAAAAGTGGTTTTCAGACTTTGTCGAATGCTAATCTCCGACGGTGAAGCACTTCAATAGTGAATGGAAAACCACAGATGGCAGTCTTGGTGAAGTAGATGATGTCCACAATGAAAATTGAACTCACTGAAATGAATGGCACCCTTTTCACCCTTTCAATCATTACATCACCACTATTTACCATAAAAAGACCAGGTTGGGGACCTGAAACGAGTGCTTGAATGTTGTGCTAAAATGTTGTGATCCGCTACTCCACAATTCATTAACAATTTACTTCAACACGCAATCAAAAAGGTTTGATCCCCACACACAATTGCATCACCCAAATGTGGCAATCCAAAATCTTGCACAGTGAACAAGATTTGAAACCCACACCTCATTGCAACACCTACGTAAATGCCACCTAAATGCAGCACTGCAAAATCTTGCACAATGAGTACATATTGATATTGAGAGCATTCACCATCTCAATATCAAAACCCTGTCAATATAACATCATCTACCAATAAAACTTGGAACCCTCATAACTTTCACATATGGCCCCCGAATAATGCATTCTCTCGTGCATTGGAGTCATCTCTGACTTGCTAACAAAGACGCATAAAAATCTGGGTATTCCAAAAATAGAACTACGCTCACTCGCAATTAGATCTGGGTACCATACTCATGGTCAAATTCGCCTCAATCAAACCCACTGAGAATCTAGAACCTCCCATGTAGTTTACACAGCCCGTGCAGGACGTCTCCAGCAGGGACATGTCCCTGATTCTACATGGGATAAGGGTAGCACTAGGTCAGAATTAGGTCAGGAAGAGTGACCACAAACCTCAGGCTTGAACAGAATGTCTTCGTAGTACTTGGACAAATCCTCATAATTCAACATGGAAAAATTCTCCGGCCACTCGCCGGAGGGCAGCACATCAGTCTCCTGCACGCTCTCTCCGGCTCGAATGCATCCCCCTCGCAAGCTCACGCTCTTCAAGGGTGGAATCGCCAGAGCGAACGACCTGGAGCTCCCATTTCGAGACCGATTGGAAAGCTCTGAAGCGCGAAAGGAAGTTGTGGGTCTGGAGAACGCGATGGAGGACACGGTGGTGGCCATGGCGTAGACGATTGGGGAGCCTGAAATTAACGGGAGTTGTGTCTGTGCTGCTGAAATTGTGCGTGGACCTGCAATCTGCGAGAGACTGAGAGGCCTGACTAAAGGTCCATCGTCATGGATGAATTCGTGGATGAAAGAAGGGCTCTTGAGGCCCTCGCTTCTCAAGTGAGTGAGACAGAATTGAACATAAGGTAACCGATTTTTAATCATGTGAAATTGATGAGGAATTGATGAGAACACGGCGTTCTTTGTGCAAAGGTAGTGCAAACCCTAAATCTCATACATAAGTCGCTGATATGCAATTCAATACACGCTTAAACCCTTCCTCTGAATGCTTGGGAGACGAGCATAAAATGTGAGACAAGTGTGCTACGGGCAATGACAGTGTGGCAAGTGTGTAGGATATTCCAGAGGGGCACATTATAGACTGAGTTTTGAGTTTACCTGTATTTATATCCTGCATTCAAATAGGGTCCACAAAGAGGTCAAGAATGGGCTGAGACGTATTGAAGTTAGCACTACCATCGCACGAAAATTCAATTGCCAGCAGAAGAATTCCAGTGTGAGAATAGACAATTGTTGCATTTTGTGTTTGACCATAGCTTCGAAGTGAATTTGTAGAGGGACAGATTCACAGGTATTGTTGGAAACAAGTGCACATTCATCGTCTTGCACCAAAACTGAGCGAGAATTTCCCAGTAGAGTTTGTTCTCTGAAAGTAACTTAAAGGTTACACCATTCTCTTCCAGCGCCGCAATCAAGACACTCTGAACAGTGTTGTGCCTGGATGAGTGAAAGAATCAGGACAATAATGTCTAGTGATCAGAATCCAAAAGGGAGTCTTAGGTCTGGCCTCATTTTAGGCTCTTTCAAAATGGTTTCCAATCTAAGAACGGCAGTCAATGGGCTGGATGCGTGCACATCCTTTTGACTCCTCGTATCTGGATATTGGACCTGTAGTGAGCAAACAATTTGAGCTGAGTGAGAACGCGGTTCTTTAGCTCTTACAGGTCCGAAGCTAATCTAAGGTAACCAGACCTAATTGGAACACCAACCTACATGTGATGCTCCAAAATCTTGCACACTGAGTACATAATGACTTTGAGCTTGTACACCTCAAAAAACAAACCACATGTCGGAGTGAGATCGTCTACCGATAAAACTTTGAACTCTTACAACTTTTGCATCAGGTTTCCAAATAATGCATTGTTTGGTGTGTTGGAATCCTCTTTGATTTGCTAACAAGAATGTCTAAAATCTGAACATCTTAATAATAGATACTATGCTCAGCGCGTAAAATGTCAAAATTAGGGGTCGTTATCTCACTCATTGCTGAGGGCTCTTCTCCTGCAATTTATTAAGTAATCCTCCTCGACCAGGAAACTTGCTACTAGTCTCCTTCATGGCGTTGCTACCTGCCAGCAAAGCATCTCGTTGTGCCGTCAACCTTTCTCTTCTGGCTTGCCGTCGTCGGTCGAGCTCCTCTCGCAAGCTCCCTCCCTCGACGACAGGGGTTGACACCCATTTGTTGTCTTCCTGCATCAACAACCGTTTCAAAATATCGCAATTTAGATCAGTCGCATTAAGGTATGGGCTATTTTCACTTCTATCTCTCATGTTTTACGACATCACCTTGTGGTGTTTATACACTATGTAAAGAAGAATTAAAAAATTCAAAGTTTTTTCAACTGACTTAATAAATAAATTTTTCGAATTGCGTGAAATTTTGAAGTGCAAGCTTATTCTAAATTTCCAATGGCAAGTTGAACCTAAGATTATACTGTTTGAATAGCATACATAGAAACATAGAAACACACATTTGACATGCTTAGAATGAAAAATCATTATAACTGAACAGAACCTCACAATTGAACAGAATCTCGAAGGTTAGTAATCACATGACGCTTAGAATTGCATGACGTTCACGGGTTACGGTAAAAGATTAAAATATTGACACAAAACCAAACTTGAAACAACAGATCAGTACATGGACGGCTCATGTGATTACTAACCTTCGAGACTCTTGTGGACGTGGCCTTTTTCTTGGGCTCGGTCTTGGATTGAGCCTTAGGCTTAGGCTCCTTCACAATGGGCTTCCTGGGAATTTTGCCTCCGTTTGTGGTTCCCAGCAGTGCAAAATTAACGCCACTCCAAGCTGACTCGTTGTCGATGTCCCAGCCATACATGCGCGCTGGAGCGAGGGCATCTCTGCTGTTAGAAAGCTGAGCAAGGTCATGTGATTGCACTAGCAGCTTCTCCACTTTTTCCCACTCAATTCTGTCCATATACAAGGGATCATCCAAAACTTCCTGAGCATAATCAGCCCATTCATGCAGCATTGTCCCCTTGAGATTTTTCGTCATCCATCGCAGGTAACTGTAACACCAAAGACCCAACCTCACCTTCACACAATCAATCATCAATTAGAGTGATCAAGCGCAAAACTACCACATCTCCCGCAACTCAGACTTGCAGGTAAATCCAATCACAACGCTAGCTGCAGAGAGCAGAGTGTACTGTACAGTACAAAGGAAGAATATGCATCAGCATGACAAAGTCAAATGATCAACTGCATCATGGTCATCCAAACAAGCAGCTATTCGCTACTTATTTCTACCCCTGATAAATTTATAGAATTTTCATGCCATCCTCAGTATAATCCTCAATGTTTGTCACCATAGTACTCACTAATTGGAATATTCAAAATGCCTATTTGACCATCTTAGATTACCACTATTCCTATAACCAGATCCACATGTCACAATTGCACTAGCCATAAGAAATCCACTCTTTCGAAAGATGAACCTAGATGACCCCAACATGCTTTTATTAACAAATATCTCATTTTCATTGAGCGACCAACTTTCAAAAAATTGGAAATTACAAACTGAGAAGTATACCATCGTGACAGGAAACCCTAATAAACACTAAACCTTAATAGTGCTTCTTAGGATTATAATGCAGAATAGCAAGGGACAGGAAACCCTAAAAAGGCACTAAACCCTTAATCTCAGGCCTCCTGAAGAATGTCAAGCGTTTCAATTCAATAAAAAATTCTACAAACATTGTTCAAATTAGATAGAGAGTAAATCTCCCATATCCAAGCATTGCTTACTTTCCAAACAAGAACAAAGACCAAGATTAGCAACCCCTGAAAAAACTGCAGTACTTCAAATCAAGAGCACACCACTTGATATTGAAGAAGAGAAAAGTGCGCGCTTACCGGGAGGACAGAGTTCCAAGCATGCTCCCCTTATTCTTCCCGAAATCCACCACTCGGTCCCTCGCGTGAATGTACGCACGTGCACGCTGCCCATTCGAACTCCGAACCAGCAAGTCGCCGCGCACAGCACAGACGCCATATGCTGTCCAACTCGTCCGCGTCCACAGAATCGACGAATTCCAATCTACTCCGCCAATTCTCCCATTAGAAACAGAGTCCCCCAACATGGACCGGGAGGAAGCTGCTCCCAGGGTTGTCATGGACAAGCCTGCTGTGGGCGCCATCCGGAGATGATGTCTCAGCAATGCGGTGCCGTCAAGCACATGGCATTGAAGAACTTAGAAGCTCACGGGGGGATCATTCCTTCGTGGTTTGAGTCGTTGCCATAGCCAGTTTTGGAACCGCGAGAGTGGCAAAACTCTGTAGCAGCAGCAGCACAGACACCGTTTGCACGGATTTTCTTGGGGAGTGGATAAGATGCTAAATGAAGGGACGAATACCGTGGTAAGAAAGGAAGAGCATCTCCACCAGTGGGGAAACCTCCAGCTCGTAAAAACGTAAGCCCCTACAAATGGGCCGCTCATTTCTCGGGCACATTGTGTGTCGTGTAATTCCGTCTTCATTGGGGAAAACAAGAACTATGTGATTGTGAGGCTATGTGCTAGGTGAACAACAATATTATAGCCTTATTGATAGAGATTAGTGGGAAAATTAAACAAAGAAAATGTTGAATCAATAAGATGCAAGTAAATATAAAAATTTTAATTTTAAATTTTGAAAAATCACACCTTCCTTTTCACTAGTCAAATAAGAAGGTAGGTCAAAATCTACCTCCAAACAATCCTTAACCATGTTATGTAATGTGAATGCAATTTTAAAAAGGATTTGAAGACTTAGATTTAAAAATCATAGTAAATGACTTGCTCAAATTTCATTCATTTCTATATTTTTTACTCGTGATTTACATTTAGTAATTGTACTCTGCATCAAAAATTACAAAATGTAAATTACAAAATTTATTCACATAAGTTTTTCTTTATTATACAAGTAGAGATGCTGTATTAAAATTTTGTTGTATCGTTTTTATGATTTTTTTCTCTTACACATGATTTGTTGTGGCCTCTATCTTTTGTCTTTTAATGAGATTCTAATGGAATTTATTTCATTCATCCAAAATCAAAATCAAAATATTCTAAATCTAGTCCATTCAAATTCTTTTGTAAAGTGCTTCCAATGATAGCAATCTCAAGTTCAGATTCTATATCAATTATTAAAATATATATTTGATTTTTCAACCCTTATACCTTTTGTATTGAGGTGATATGCTATCATAAACAAGCTCACTAATTATACAAAAATCTTTGTTAAATTGAGCTGAATTTGAAACCATATTTTGTAATTTAAAACAATATTTGAAACCATATTTTGTAATTTTAAATTTTAAATACATTGAAAAAAAATACAAATGAAATACGTACAATATTGTATTATATATGGATTTTAATATATATGGAACTTGCAATTTCAATAACTCATTAAGTTTTTGGATTTTTTTTAAAGATATTAAAATGAAGTAGAATTCAAAGATTAATTATTAGGTTTCATTTTGGGGGTTTGAATTGAAATCCAAAATAAATATTTTGAAAGTTACAATCAAGTTTGAGCAAGGAGCATTCACTTCGGGGATGTGGGGACCTTTAAAGTTTAAATAAGCGTTGTTTGAAGATCTTGAAAGTTATTCTATTTAAGTTTTTGTTTTGTGGCAAATTTCCATTCAATAATGTCTTTACAAAATAAAATTGTAACATGACAATTTTAAAAATGAACTATAATTATGCATGTAATTATAACATGCCATTTAGTTTCTATATATTTACATTCTACGTCTCTTTAGTGGAGGTTGATCACCTTTACCATTATCATCAACTTCTTCTAGCATCAACCTTGCTCTACATTCTTCAAAGTAAGATTCATTGTTAAGCTTCTTCATTTCTTGAGTAAGAATTTGTGTTTGGTTATAGGAGAGATCTTTCCACTCCATGCCATTTATATTATATTGTATTTTAATTTGATGTGAACTGATATGTATTTTCCACTTTGTTGCAAGTCCATTTGATTTAGTTTTGATTGCAAAATATTGTCATTTTCTAGGGTTTTCACAACCATCAAAATTCATTATATAGTTATAAAAAGTCAAACCTTTATGGACTATAAGGAATTTTTCTATATACTAGAAGAAAATTGATAAAAAAAAATACATAAAACTAAATTGATCATGGCACTTTCAAAAAGAATGAAAATAAATAACTACATTGTATTAAGGTATACGATAGAATTCTATAAATGTACATAGGAATATGTCAACTTTAGAAAATAGAAAGAAAAAAAAAGTTTATCTTCTAAAGTATATTAATTTTAAAATGAAAGTAAAATGTAAAGGTTTGAAAAAATAAAATAAAAATTTGATAAAATAAATATTAAATATAAAAGATAATGAATATTAGCAATGTTTCAAATAGATGTTATGCAATTCAAAGTGGAGTCTTAACCCCTAAATGCCCAAGGCTTGTTTTAAGCTTCTTGGAATTTGTTCTAAATTGAACAAAATGCCAACATTTTGATAAGTCGTATCAATTTTTTTGGAATTGTAACCGTACAAATTCAAACTAGACATGTTACAAATCTCATAGAAAAATAAATCACAAAATTATCACTTATAGAGTGAAAGATTATAATGTTTGATTATGAGGGTGTTAAAACTACAAAAGTAATGTGAAGTCTTTCAATTTGCTTTTCACAAGTCAAATCTAAAAAGTTGGTGACCAAAAAAATATGAGGTTAAAGGGCCTAATTTGTATAATCCAAATCAATTTATGGCTTCTTAAAATCTACTCTATAATTTTTTTAAATGAATTTTGAATGTGATTTTTTCTTCAGGATCTAGCGTATTTCAAGCTCATTTCCAAGAGCTCTCAACACTATGGGAAGTCAAGATTGCAATGGGTATCCTTGCACAAAATTTAGAAAAGAAAAATTACTATCATTTATTTTTGAGATTGGATTTTTGATGCTAAAATTAGACTTCAAGAAGAACTTTTCAAAAATATAAACTATTAAAAATAGCAACTTGATTAGATTTTACTTAACTTCAAAGTTTTTCAAACACTAGATTTTGGTGCCTTGGGCATTTAGGGGTTAAGGAAAACTAGATAGAATGATTTTTGAAAATGACTAATAATTTTTAGAAGAAGATGTCTACATAATTATAAATTCATTTTCATAGAAGAATTAAATGTTGTCAAATACATTTAGGCTAAAGCTTATTATTTCTTAGAATATAAATGTAAGAACTACAGTATATGAAATTTGCAATAGCCAAGTGGCTAATAGATTCCACTGTCTTATTTAAAAATAATCCATTTAGGAAGTTTTAAATAAACTGAGAGCACTAGATTTATCCATTGTCTAATGCTTAATTATGATTTCATCAACATTTTGGAATGTTTTTAGGAGAATTTTGAATATGAATAGAGGTTGTTAAATATTTAAGTGTTAAGTAATTGGTAGTACCAAGGATTAACAATGGCTTTTAATACAAATGTGTACAAGAGCAGTAAATTTAGATACTAGCTTAAAACTTAGTATGTAAAGAAAATCTTGAGTTGAAACTTTTTGAGCACCTAAACCTTGTTGTTGGATTCTAAGAGCTAAGGCTTTCCTTGTTTGGAGTTTATATCCAAAAGATGACTAATTGAATGAATAGAGGTTTAGGCCTATTAGAGTGGGGGGTTACATTAATTGTTTCTTTGGGTTTCAATCTTTTTACTATATCTTCCTTGTAGCAATTGATAGTAAGTTGAATTTTTTTGAACATGTCCATCTTATTTTTGGGGGTGAAAAAGCCAAGGTAATCTCAATTTTGAGTTAGAATGAGATCGTGACATCCATTTTGAATGGAAGGAGGTTTGTTGCCCCCTTTAGTCAAATATGGTAAGTTCCTTCACCTCTCTCCACTTTCCATTACATTAGTTAGAAAGGATTTTTTTCTTTAAATCCAAAAGTACATGAAAAGAAATTTGAGGGCAGAAAAAGGCCATTTTAGGCCTATTCAAGCCTATTCACCTTGTTGGAAACTATAGTTTTAGTGTTAAAATATTTAATAGTAAATAAATAAAAAATATAAATTTCAATATATATATATATATATATAGTAACATTTGATGTGGCACTATTTCTAGTATGTTAGATTGCTAATGTAGTAGAGTTCTTGTAATCAAAGAACTTGCGTTCTTCCAAAGCCTTCAAATCTCTTCTAATGAATATGTGTTTTTTTCTCATTGATCAACTAGATGAATGATTTGGCTTGGAAGGCAAAAAATGCAAAACTTTTAGTCTCAACAAAGATGTTATTTTCCTCTAATCCTTCAATTCTCAATTTTTTCACATCATGTTTAAAATACAACTAAGAGTACTTCCACTAGGTCTTGTATATTAATCCACCTTTTTATTCCACATAAAAAGAAGGGATTTTGAGTTGATAGAAAGAAACATACAAAAATAGAAAGAAAAAATCATAGCCTTCCGTTTGCAAAATTAAACCCATGTTTTAAGAGTTATTATAATAAATTACTGGCTTTTAAATTAATCTTCCTATTTTTGATCAAACTAGCATTTGGAAATAACTCAAAATAAGAATTATACGAAAGTACAATAGTTGATGGACCAACTCATATTAAAATGCATTTACGTATACAAAATGATTGAGTTAGAAACACACAAACCAATGTGACACTCATCACCATACTATTGTAAGGTTATCCACTGTAATAGAGAATGATGTCTACCAAACAACCCTTTGAGTCCATCTAAATTATTTTATCATGTAAATTCAATTGAACCGGTGTCATTCTCAATGCATATCAATTTATATAACCCCTTAAGGACTTGATCCATTGTGAAATGGTCAAACTTCTAATTTGAGCTATTTTTAGCATTTTCAATTGTGTTCAAACAACAATCAAATATTTTTACTACTTGAAACTCTAAATTCTATATCACTTTGAGAAATTGCAATTTGTTTCATGAAAATTTCTAATAG
Source organism: Pseudoscleropodium purum (assembly GCA_963969395.1). Classification (NCBI taxonomy): domain Eukaryota; kingdom Viridiplantae; phylum Streptophyta; class Bryopsida; order Hypnales; family Brachytheciaceae; genus Pseudoscleropodium; species Pseudoscleropodium purum. Next base: position 10,148,998 of record OZ017797.1, read on the forward strand.
TTATCATTTATGTTGCAAAAATTGAACAAAAATGAGTAAAATTAGCAAAAACAATTCAAATTATTTGAAATTCTCTTGGGATGTAAAAGTAGCAATGAAGATTAGTATGAAAAAAATTTCAATTGGTTATTTTATTTTTTACACCCTAAATAGCCACATTAAACACCTTGAAGTTAAATTCAACTATCAAACCAAATTTATCCTTTTATTTAATTGATGTACAAAATTCAGATATTTTTTGCAAGTAGAAAAGTAAATTTTCTATTTATTTTGTATTTTTTCAATAATTTTGAAGGAAAAATAAAATTATTGTAATTTTTCAAAGCTAAAGGTGGAAATAATATTATATCAATTACAATATATATTAGAATAATCTATAATTTTTACTGTAAATGAAGGGTGGAATGAGAAAGATAATTTTATAATTTAAATTCAAAATATATTTAAAGGAAAAAAATATATATGAATGAATAGCACACCATATTGTGTTATTTGGAGTTTAACACATGGAGCTTTCAATTGCAATAACTCTTTCAGTTTTTGACATTTCTCAAAAATTTAAAATGGAATAGATACAAAACTTGTCAAGCTTTGTTTTCTTAGTTGAAATCAAATTCCCAAAATAGTTATTTTAAAAATTGTAATCGAAGTTGACCAAGGCACATCCATTTTTTGGATGTTTGCACCTTTAAGGGATAATGGCAACTATACAACTTTTACTACCATGAAACAAGAAGCTGCTAAAACATGCAGTATATTTTTAATGATTGGTATATAATTATTGCCACTTGTGTCTAAAACTATGTATATATTGGTGTTCCAATTATTTACATGAAACAAATGCATTAACCTATAAATGGCACGGCGGATGTTTTGTATTCAATGAATGACAAAAAAATCCTTCTATATAGGACAAAAGTGCAACTATTCATCCTTGAAATTTTGTTTTAAAAAAGAGAGGTCTTCTACAATAGTTTGACTTTCAATAAGTGATTCTTCATTTTCTTAAGCCAATGATTCCCATGGTTTCCCAAAGGATGATTTCCATGACAGAGAATTCTTCCATATATGTAAAACAAAAGTGCACATGTTCATCCTTGGAATTTTGTTTGAAAAAGGGAGACCTTATACAATAGTTTCACCTCCAATGAGTGCTCTTAGATTCTTTTCAAGTAAATGATTCACATGGTACCAAAAAGGATGATTTCTCTACTATCCAATCCAATGTTCTAGGATTAAATGATCCCTTTCATTCAATTGTATATTGCTTACCAATAAAATTCAAAATTGCAAAGTAGAGTGCAAGTTATGTGCATGCAACATTGGTTTCCTTGATTGTTTTCTTACATTTGGACAAGGTTTGTTGCTTACATAAAGAAAATGGAGATGTTGTGGGGAGATGAATCAATTTCAAAGCAAACCTTGTCAAATTGTCACCCTATGTTTATGCTTGAAATGCTAAGTCTAAACTCTTCCTCCAATTACTAGTATTTACTAATATTAATTCTCATAATGCCACCTAACTTAATTCCTATATAATCTAAAGAGAGTCTTGAACAAAAGTCTCGAGGGAAACTAGTCAAAATCTACAATAGGTCCATGTTTTTAGTTCCATACTAGTTCATGTTCTTTGAGTCAACAAAATTCTTCAATGTCCATTTGTTAACAATGATGCAATCTATAACATGGTATGCCTCTTCTTGACATTGGAAAGGAGGTAAACATGCATGATGAGATCCACTAACCTATACTTGAAATATACATATATATTTGTCTATTAGTACTTCAAACATGTAGGACAAATTTGTATACTATATCCAAATGCCGTGCATTCTTTGGTGCATTGGAATCTCCTTTCACTTGGCATCATGCAAGAGAAGATGAAAATTTGACCAATCTAATAGTAGTAACTAGATATAGAAGTAGAAAGTGGCATTTTAGGGGGGATGCTCACTTTATAAGCTTGCATCGTCAAACTAGTAGTTCTTTGATCACACCAAAGCTATCCTCTAATTTTCAAAATTTAAATATAAGACAATCATTACTAGGATTAGATGATTTTAATTTACAATCTTTAAGGTAGACTAGCCCATAGTTTCTATTTGCCTATGACCGCCATCCTACTTTTGGCCCCATTATCACCACAAATCCATTTACTTTTATGACAAAAAAAATGCATCAATTTCAATTTGGGTAACATGTCAATCCTTGATTGGTGGATACTTAAGTGCTAGTAGATACACTCCAAGGTGATCATGGGTTGTTAAAAGGGTAATTACGACTCCACACTATGGGTGGTTTTGAAATTTCAGGGTAGACCACTTCAAAAAATTCACAAAATTTACAATTTTAATCAGAAAATTATTGTTCTACTTGGGTTTGATTCATGAAACCAGCGCACCTCTGAAAAATATGTGCCCCTCTTGAAGTTGGCCCTAAGATATTCAGATTGCTAATCAGGGTGGTAATACGCTGGTCTACCTTATTAGAGCTTGTGTATGTAGCTCAGTTCAAGTTGTTCATCGAAGACTTCACTGGTTCAAGCTGCTTGTCAGTGGTCGCAGGAGCTGATAATCCCGTCTTCCTAGGTTGGTTACAACCCTTCCGTGTCTAAATAGTCTTAATTTTGAAATTCCAACCGTGCGCAATGTCATTTCTTAAGTTGGAAAGTTTGGGAATTTGAAATTCTAGAGTTTCAGAGTTCGAATAGAGCTTCGAAACATTTACATTTCGTGGAGGTTTGTGAATCAATTGCAAAACCCTGACGTGTTGGGAGCTGGGATCTTCAGTGCTGGTGGGGTTTTCAAGACTTTTGATATGGCAATGCTCTTTCTACTTGGACTTGCGAGCGGGTGATGTGTGAAATGCGCGGATGTAAGCTAGGAGAGTTGTTTTCGAATTTTTGATTATCTTTTTATTATGGATCGCTGCGGCTAAGCTTAGCTATAACCTCCATTACCTGAAGGCGAACTTCAATACTTCAAATGAATTAGGTATGTTTTGAGATTGCCTAATACTATGCTATCACCATTGCAGGACTCGAAGTTGAAAGAGATCGCGAGGGGAAACTGCAAATTGCGTGAAATGGAATTCTGATTGTCGTGAAAGACAGACGACATTGCGCCATGCTCATCAAATGCGTCCCTTTGGGTGAGTTGGAATGGTGGCCTGTTTTATTGCAGGAATGTGCTTGGAGTGAATCCATTAGTTTGAATGCTGTGATGGGTTTAGGGTTTAGGGTTTTAGGGTTTTAGGGTTTGGAGATCGGTTAGACTTTGTGGATTGATTCGAAAGTGGTATCAGGGGCGGGACAGGATGTTGGGAAGAGCTGTGTGATTGTGACGGTGGGCGGGAAGAATATCATGTTCGATTGCGGAATGCACATGGGCTACCAAGATGAGCGTCGTTACCCTGATTTCTCCTTCATTTCCAAGAGCGGCGATTTCACTCATGCCATCGATTGTATCATCATCACTCACTTGTGAGTGATCTTGTACCACTTCTCTCCAATTTTACAACGTTTTTTTTCCTTTGGTATTGCAGTTTGGGTGGTGCCGATTAGAGTTGCAAGTTATTGCACATTTCTCCTTCTCCATGTACTAACCGCTCGCCAACGACACACCAGTTGCACATAATTTTTGTCCATGTTGTAAGAAAGTTGGTTCTTTCTTGGGCACCTTATGCACATTGTAGAATCGTAGAATTGCCAGAAACTTTATTGTATGACCAACTTTTATTCTTTAGGTTAGGGAAGAAAACTGGGGTGGGGGTGGATGTGGAGTGAAGGGGAAGCAATTACTTCTAATGAAATTTTGGGCGTTCATCAGAAAGTTTATCGTAATTCACAAGAGATACATTATTCTTGAACCATTTTCTTGTGGAATGTGTAAGTCTCAATTGTCATTAGTTGTAAAATGTGGAGAGTGTTTTGTTCTATACTATTGCTAAGCCATTTAGAACTTGAGGTTGCGGTCAAGGGCATGTTTACTATACAAGGGCTGCTTTGGATGTAGCTTGTTGCAACTGACATGGCCTTGTTTCTTTTGAGTTGTGCGGGTGGTGGTTTATTTTGGTCTCGAGGACATTTTGGATGCCCTTATTTGTGAGATTTTCTGTTGCAAATAGTTCTAAATTTTAATTAGCTTATGTGAGTGCTGGAGTTGCCTTTCCTTTGTGCGATGTATTTTTTGTTTTGACACGGCGTGGATTTTGGTGAGTGCAGCCACCTAGATCACATTGGAGCTCTTCCCTATTTCACCGAAGTCTGTGGTTACGATGGACCAATATATATGACTGTAAGTGCAAAATATGATATTTTTTGGTAAAGCAGCTATCTGAAGGAAGTACCACTTTTTCTTCTTAATTAATTTGTTATTTGAGAAGCAAGCAAGCGAGTCATAGCTGATTTTTCCTTCTCATTGTGGAGAAATGTCTACTATGTTCAGTATCCAACCAAAGCATTAGCACCTCTGATGCTGGAAGACTATCGCAAGGTCATGGTGGAGAGGAAGGGGGAGCAAGAGCAGTTCAGTGTTCTTCACATTCAAAAGTGCATGAAGAAGGGTATGTTCTCTTTCCAGGATTCACGATTTTGATCTCTCTTTGTATTTCATCCAATCAGGGAGCAGGGAATTCAACCAATAGCTCAAGTACAAAAATCTTCTATCAAGAAACAGGGTAGGATTAAGTTAGTCAAACTTATACAGGATAGCTTTAGCCAACTTTCTTTATTAACTGGAGGAAATGAATGTAAATTCATTGCAAGTTTAGCTGAAACTAACACCAATTCGCTCTCAACTTTGGGCAGTGTGGGCTTCAGTAACTACTTTCAGTTAGCTTAAATTTCTACTTGGTTGACGGGACCTTAATATAGGTACTACGCATATCAGTTGTTTTGCATTAGGGCTCTGGGTTTTAGCTCTGACACGACTTGGGGTTGGCCTCACAGTGACTGCGGTCGATTTACGCCAGACAATAAAAGTGAGTGCGGATCTTGAAATCAGGGCGTATTATGCAGGCCATGTGAGTGTTTTCAATCCTTCAGCAGCCCCTCAATGTCATACGCCTATGCATATGCACTTCGTTGTAAGTTCTATATCAATCAAAGTTTACTTATTTTATATGAGAGCAGGTGCTTGGAGCAGCAATGTTTTGGGTTAAGGCCGGGGACGACACCGTCGTTTACACAGGAGACTATAATATGACTCCTGATCGTCATCTGGGCGCTGCCCAGATAGATCGCTTGGAACCAGATCTTTTGATTACCGAGTAAGCTTTCAATCACATTCTGTTGTGTTGTACCGGCGCTGGCATATTGTCAATAATCTTTTGAGCATTTTATAGAAATCTTATTCATGGATCGAGTTTGTTGATTTTGAAGGTATAAAATTTCAACCTAATGAAATGATTATTTGCTTCCCAGATCAACATATGCAACTACTGTTCGAGATTCCAAACGAGCGCGGGAACGCGATTTTCTAAAAGCTGTAAGGTTTCAGAAATTAATATGCCTTACGTGACTCTTAGTTATTGTAGTACTTACTAAATGTCTTATGTCTTCAAGTGGCTTGCCTTTTGAGTCTGTACGAAGATGACTTATGCGCACGCTGGGTTGGTAGGTTCACAAGTGTGTTGCCGCTGGTGGTAAGGTGCTGATACCTGTGTTTGCACTGGGCAGAGCTCAGGTAGGTCTACCCCTGTGTGGCACTATATGTTTATTTTCATTATACTTATTTCCCCTGAGACAAATTGTCAAGTTTGTTTTAATTAGCTATACCAATTTTCAGTCGTGGTTCTCTGTGTTATTCGAGATAGAGTTTTAAATAAATAAATAAATAAATAAATAAATTTAATGCGTTTAATCGTCCGATGCATTTTCAGTCAATGCGTGGATTTTGGTGTTCAGGAGCTATGCATCCTTCTCGATGAGTATTGGGAGCGTATGAATCTTGATATGCCCATCTACATTTCCGCTGGTAAATATTCCACTTTACATGGAAAGAGTGAAATCCTTCATTAGAGTTCAACTTCAAGCTCAACGGAGCTTATATGTTTTCTATTAGGAAACATAATTGAGTGATTTGAGATGCAGGGTTGACTATCCAAGCAAACGTGTATTATAAGCTGTTGATAAGCTGGACCAATCAAAAAGTCAAAGACACCTATGTTACTCGAAATACCTTTGATTTCAAACATGGTACCCAAAGTCGAAACCCTTCATGAGCATTCAACATCTTTGATGCTTTCTTTATTCCTCCGTAAAAACTTGCATATCTTATTAACGTTTCTTGTCTCATGAAATGCAGTTTAAGTCTCATGCTGTGCATTTTTTATTGTGTACTTGTTGTGGGAGCAGTTACACAATTTGAACGCTCAAAAATAGATGCACCAGGACCGTGTGTTCTGTTTGCAACGCCTGGGATGCTTAGTGGAGGTCTCTCGCTGGAGGTGTTCAAGCATTGGGCTCCCTCAGAAGGCAACATGATCGTCCTGCCAGGGTGGGTGGTTCCTTAAATTGATCGATTTTTGTATCAAATGTTATCTATGAACCAGGAATTTTTAAAATTGAGGAACCTTTTTTGTTGAAATGGGGCCAGGAGTACCATAGAGAACCTGGTGTGTAGATTTGGCATTCTTTAGAGTACTGGAACAAGCTGATTCTATCCAAAGTCCAGAGGATCCTAGTATATTTATAAAAATTAAAGGTCAATAAGATCAACACCTAGGGGACCCTTGTTGTGTAAATTTTGGATTAGATCCGAAGCAGCGTGGCTGTTATGACCTTATCACAAGCCTTACTCGCTGCTCTTTGTTGGGTTAGTGATTCATGCGGGTCTTTGAAGTGCACCTTGAAGTCGAGATTGAGGGTCTCATTTGCGGGGTCTTCAAGCATTCGTCCCGGAGGATGTAACCCTATATTTTGCTGGGGTTCCTCCTGTGGGTCCTCTATAGCACTAAGTAGTTCATGCAATGTTACATTGTCAGCATGTTGAGAAACTGGGAACAGGTTCTGTGTTGCAGGAACTGTTGGTAGTAAGCTCATGCCTGGGAAGGCCACAAAAATTGACCTCGACAAGCGTACTCAATTGGATGTTCGTTGCCAGGTCAGCACGAAAGCAATTTCCTTCCATCACGGAGTTTACCTAATAAAACTTCAATAAGCATTTTCTCACTTGACATGGTGATCATGAGAGTCGTTCTGTGATTTCCTGCAATGTTTGTAAATGTAAATTTTCTCTTGTTTCGCTGTTGGTTTGAGGCTGAAAGATACTGTCTTGCAGATACAGCAATTGTCTTTCAGTGCTCACACTGATGCGAAGGGCATTATGGATCTTGTTAGGCATGTTGCACCAAGGAATGTTGTCTTGGTTCACGGGGAGAAGCCTAAAATGGTTACTTTGAAGAACAGAATTTCCTCTGATTTAGGTGAGTTCTCATCAAAGTTTCTTCTTCTGATTCTTGCTGTATTCCATATGAACCTTCAACTTTTTGATGGCTCATGCACTAGATTCTACCTGCTTGAAATATTGAAACTTAGGACTGGTTTATTAATAGAAACTGCGGACAAGTCTTGAGGAGGCCAAGGCATAGCTATTTGGATTTTATGGGACGATTAGAAATGAAAAACAACTAAGTTAGTCTCAGCGCTCTGGTCCATTTCACTATGCTAGTGGTATCTGTAGTACTCCACAAAATGGTTAAACAGACAACACCGCTCTCAAAAAGTGTTGCCAGCATCCTTGTTATTTTAACATTCATTGTCAAGATTCTTTCTCCTTGGCCATTTGTACATAATGTAAAACCCTTAAGGATAACTCGAACTTTTGATCAATCACATTGCTAGATTTCTAAAAATTGGCTTGAAATATCTTGTCTGGACAAACTAACCTTATTTAGATGTCTGAACATGCATGTTCTACCAACATTAGCAACGTTTGTATCAAAGATTTTTTCATGAGTTTTAATTTGTGTCTGGATTTTCTCCTATGTATCCAGGCATTCCTTGCTTTGATCCAGCAAACCTTGAGACAGTTGAGATAGCATCCCGCTGTCCAGTGAAAGTGGGGGTCTCGAAGCAATTTCTTGACGCCAACCTCCAGAAAAGTGAGCAACAAGCGATACCAGAAGTATCTTTAGAGGAGAAGGAAAAATCTTCAGAAATTATAGAGTCACTTGATCTCTCTCAGCTACAAACAGAAGATCACCAATTTCAACTCCCGCTTGCAAGAGAAACCATTTCAGTCACTGGTTTTGTCATAATGGACAACTCTTCGAGAATCAAAGTGATCCATCCCGATGAGGTCTCAGCTGAACTTGGAATAACAGAGCACCATATGCGTTTCTCATGTCTCTGCCCAATTTACCCAGCTCCTAATGGTGATGAAGACAAAGTGGTTCAACAGAAATCTCAATTGCCAGTTGATTTAAACGCTTCAGAGGATGTGGCACAAGAAACAGCAGTTGACATGGAGGTGGGCGTCCCTGCTTCCTCATACCAATAAACTCTATCCTGGAGGCTTTGTCTTTGCAACAAATTATAGGACACTATTTTTAGCATTTTACAATATGTGCAAGTGTGAGGCTCGGAGATTTATTGAGTTGTGGAGTGATGTTTGGGTACTAGAGCTTACTCTGTTGAGATCAAATTGTTATCACTATGTATGAATTCCTTATGCAATTTCAATGTGGGAAGTGGTAGACCACTATTGAAGGGACAGTAGATAACCCCATGTCCAATCAAAGATCAGTAACCAGAGACATTTAACCAAGTCATACACTTACTGCCCTTGCCACTTGAAGGTTAGCCAAGTGTATTGGTAGAGAGGAGTTGCTATTGGTAACAGGGTCAGTATAGGAGACGGGATCAAGTCCCTAATGGTATGATAATCCTCCACCGGATATTTTTGACATGGGTCTGTCTGTGTGCTTACCAACCCAGGTGCAAGAAGAGGAGCCATCAAAGAAACGGTACCGAATGGATTTACAACGACATCTCAGTCTTGACTTGGAACGAGAGCCAGTGCTGGAGGATTCTGCTGAGGAAGGCTACGAAGTTGAATCTTCAGCAAATAGAGACATTTCAGGTCCTTCTCAAGAGAGCAATCGAGCTCCAGGAGGCGGGATCAGTCTCGACATCAACGCAACGCCAGATCCGTCCACTCCAGCCGAGAGCCTTTCCACCGGAAGCCGAGGCCAAGAGCTGGAAGTGGCGAGTCTTTGGCCAGCTCACATTCAACAGCGGCTGGATCCCCAGTCCCTTCTTCACGTGATCTTCATGTGCCTTGTGAAACATCTTGGGGATGAGAAACACCTTGTGTTGGATGAGAAACACGAGTGTATAGAAGGTAGGCAATTTAAGATCAGTGTGAACCCGGAGAGTGGGAGAGTGGGAGAGTGGACTGCAATGGACTCGACACAATTAGTTGAGAACAGAAAACCTCTTGTGGTGCTGCTTTGTGAGTGGTCTGCTGAAGCCCAAGTTCTTGCGGATAGGAGCCTACATGTCTTGGCGAAACTGAGGCTGAAGTTGTGACTGACATTGGCTCTTGTATGTCCACTGTTGTCATAAGGTGGGTACCCCCCAAACCGCCACTTTTTGCGACATTTACTATTACTAGACTGCTCAAATTTTCATATTTTCTTGTTGGCAAGTGAAAGGAGGTTCCAAACACCAAAAATTACGACATTTGGATATTGTATGCAAAAGTTACGATGGGTCAGTTTTTTTTAGGTAGATGTCTTATAATCGATTCTTTAACATATGTGCACAATGATTTTGAAGTTGTGCCTACAATGACAGTGGTTTTAGGTAGGGTTTGAATTTAGGTGTATCCACTTTGGAGTGGAAGGGGCTCTTGGAGATGATTGTGAAAGTGATTTGAAGTCTGTTAATCTTCAATTTTTAAATTCTCAAAGTCTATTCCACAAATTTTTAAAGTAAATTTTTATTGTAATTTTTTTCGTAAAATCTAATATGTATGGTACACCATCCCATTACCATTAGTAATCCAATTCTATCAAATAGACAAGCCCAATTTTGTCACTTACTTTGGGCTCCAATTCTTCCTAATATTCTTCCTAATTTCCTTCATTTTTTTGATAATATTGAAGAATTTTGTGACAAAATTGAGGATTTTATGACAACAAAGGATAATGTATAACTTTGTTAATAGAGAATATTTAGTATTTGATTTGGTGGTAATGGATTGTTTATGATTTTAGTCTAGGGGTGGTATTGTAATTGCAAGGCTAGCTACTTCAAAAATTCACAAAATAATTATATTGATTAGAAAATTATAATTCCAATTGGGTTTGACTCATAAAAAAAGTGCATACCTCTGAAAAATATGTGCTCCTTTTAGAATTGACCCCAAAATAGTCAAATTGCAAATTAGGGTGGTACTAGATTGATATACCTTATATGTGAAGTTTGCCATGTAAAACATAGATAATGCAACAACTAGCTATATTATTGGCATGTAGAAAACAATTTGATAAGGATTCTTTGACAAAGGGCCTAGAATTGAGTTGATAACTTGAGCAACCTAGTCAAAGTAAATTAGAAACAATTCCAAGAAGCCCCTTACTCAAAAAAATTCAAGATTTGCAATGGACAACTTTGAACAAAATCTTCAATAAAAAATCAATTTTTTTTTTCGAAATTGAATTTTTGATGCTAAAAATAGATTATCAATATAGAGGGTATTCAACTAAAAAGAAAAATACTAAAAATTGTGATTTGATAAGAGTTTATTTAACTTCAAAGATTAGTTGACTACAAAATATGGTGCTTTGGACATTTTAGGAGATTAAGGTAACTACAACTACTTCTAGCCCCTTTATAGAATTGATTGACTTATTCATTCTTGCTTTAAATGTATTGTCTTTATTTGTGAGAGTTTAAAATTGCTAATAAAAAATACACCTATTTTTTGCACTTTGAAAATTCATAATAAATTCATATAGTGTCCAAAAAATGCATAAAAAGGGATTCTTAAATACTGTTTTAACTTGTAGTATTAATATTTAACAAAAATTTAATAAGAAGAACGATGCTCAATTGATTATTTGAACACATTTAGGTGTAATTAGCTTATATGTATATGGCCATTGATCTTTGAATCAAAATGGTTTTATCACTTGAAAAGTAGTGGTATCCGCCAAACTCCCTCTTTGAAATTGCATAAAAATTTCATTGGAAGTGGTGAAAACTTGACCTCAATAATTCAATTCTATTGATAAATGTTGTGAGTCATACACATGCATGGATTGATAGTATAATCAGATGATTAACCCCTTAAACATTGAAAGGGTGACCCTAAAAATCATCCTTTTCTATTACTATGTGAATTACTAGCGTCCAAAATTGCAAAAGTAGTCATTGCAATTCAAACTACTGTAGGAGATCTTCCCTTTCCAAAACAAATTTTGAAAATGAATAGTTGCACTTCTATCCTATACAACTTGATTCCCTGTCATCCATCAAACACAAAACGTTCAAGGGTTAAACAAGGCTGGAGGCCAGGTATTTGTACAGGAGGAGTAACCCTAATGGATGAGATTCATCCTAGAACCCTAATCTAACGAGTGTGTCAATAGACTCTTGTTTACAATGTGATCTCCTTGTCTGACAGGGTGTCTTCTTCAGAATATTAAATATTTCACCAACTTTAGAATGCCATTCGCTCAATACAGACGTAGCTCCACCCTTTCGCGGTCCATAAATGACCTTCTTTTGGAGTATGCTGTTGTTTTTTAGTGCTTCCCGGAACTTGTCCAATTTTGCATTTATTCTAGCCTGTGGGTGACTGGCAAATCTCGCGATTCCTTCACCAACTTTGGGGAAATGCATTTCTATAATTCACAGTTAATGTCAAAACAAAAATAGAGTGACAAATATAAAATCTGAGAACACAGTATGAGACTCTCAACTGAATGGAATCTATCTTCAATCGAACCTAACTATGATCAGACTGAACTCAGAACGACTGACTGTCGTTCAAACAGTAGTTGCATCCATTCTTTTGTAATCTGTGAATTCATTCTAAATATTCCAAAAGAATCGATTCTCCGTACACTCAGGCTCGTTGGTTCCACACCCTGAACAGAGTCCCCTTTTGGACTCAAAAAAATGAAAAATAAAAAACAACTGTAAGAATAATCGGAGTCAACTCCAACTGGGCGTACTTATGCAACAACGTGCAGCATCAAATACACATCTCACGATCTCCGGGAGCCCACTAGCTAGTCCAGAATGATTCTCTCCGAGAACCAGCGTGCAATCCCGGTGAACAATTGCTTGTCCATCTAGATTATGATAATGTCAGATCAGCGACACTGGTACGTTCTTACCCTTCGATGGATATCAGGGGTTTTGTCGATTCCGGCACAGAGAAAACATGGCTTTATATTCGCAATTCCGTGTGAGGTTCACACTGGCTGCACCCCGTCATCGCCATGATGTTCGATAAATTGGATCGTTTCAACTTTTAAAGCACCAAATTATCACACTCACTTCAAGTCCATAGAACTCTGAAAACTAGGATGGGTATGGATCTGACGTTTCTGGAAAATGGCCAATTAACTCACGGATGCGTAGGTGTAGTTTAATTATCCCACAAGTCTTGTAAGAAGTGCGGTGGTATTAAGAGGGAGCCACGAGTTCAGGCGATATCAGCGACTGAGTTCATCGTCAATTTCTTTTTAAATTATTGGCGCTATTCTGGGATTTTTGGGCGATAAATTTAATTGTAACCTTCAACAGCACAGGGCTCTAAAAACTACGACGGGTATAGATTTCCATTTGACGGGACGAAGTCGTGAAATTCAGCCAATTTAAAGAAATCGAAGTTGTTTGGTTTCAATGATTTCGAGTCGGAGTGAGCTGTTACCTTCTCCTCTGGAAATTAGCTTCTACTTGCTCTCACAGTTTAATTTTAACCTGGCCCGACTTCTCTGAACCCGGATTGGCCGGGCTTTTTTCCCCTATATATCCTGGTGTGGATTTTATTTTTTTGCACTTTATAATCGAAGGTTAATTCCTTACTCCGACCCTCTATCACAAGAATAAAACAAAAGTGTATTAATTAAACTCCACTATCCAGACGGCTCCTGTTGCGGCGGCTCAGCCAGCGGAATGTCGATCAGCGCTCCGACCGATCAGCTCATCAGGGTCACAAGATTCCAAAACTGAAGAACGTGCCTGCATATGTGACCGACCACAGTCTGGCTCCTGTCCAAGTCAGATATACGAATCCCTGGCCGAATCAATAAAGGTCAGCTGCTTCGTGATTGATCATTCACTCCATCTAGATAACTCTATAATTCCGAATATGTAGAAGATCGTCCAATCCCTATTGAAGTATGAACCTTGCATGTTTCAGGTTCCGCTTGAATTGAACAGTAGATGGGATCGATCGCAGTCGTAGTCGATCTTGTGGCTTGTGAAGACAACCTTGCTATGAATCGGCATTGACAGAGCTTGTGGAGAGTCGGGGTAGTTTTATTGAGTTGTGACGATTCAGTGAAGTTTTGTCGAGTGATCTGGGAATCGGAGGTGAAGTTTTAAATTGTTGCAATTGATTATTTGCTACATCGATCAATGGCTAAGGGGAAAGCATACAAGACGATGGCGGTGCTGGTGCTGGTGTTGCTGCTAATGCAAGTCCCGACTCCCGTGACAGCCGAGGTGGACAATGTGGCATTCCAGTGGACGGACCTGCTCAACACGCTCATGTGCGGCCAATTGGCAGCGCCCTTGACCGCCGGCATCCAGCAGCAGCTCCACCTCTCCCAATGGCACGCACTGCTGGCGCTTCGCGGCCTCGGAGGCGGCACCAAGGAAGAGGCCGTGGTGGCGTACGCCAGTTGGAAAATCCTCGGGCACTACTTCTCATTCTCACAGGTACATACAGCTAGTACTCTGGTCTTTACAGTGCCATATCTATCTAAAGATAAATCCAAATTGTCTATCTCTGCTATACATTATTGCAAAATTCATTCCATTGTCAATGTCCAGTGATGACAGAGTAGGATACACTGGCATACACTAGGAATGGAATTTATATCGTCATTTCAATCATGCCTTCTAAATTTTGACTTCGGAGAGATCCAAGTCGTTTGTTTTCGGATTTTCTGAAGGACTCTTGAAGTCAACGTCCAGTGATGATACGACAGGATAAGTACAATAGGATACGCTACAAATGAAATTTAGACGTTTACAAAAGGAGGTTTATCCAGTTTCCATATTAGATTTCTCCTGTGTGACGTTCACGTGCTCGACACAAGGATTGCTACTACAATTTCGCATGCACTTACGAATTGAATTTCACTGGAATTTGGGTTATGTGAAAATTACTTGTGCAGGTGCTCGACCTTCAGATCGGTCCCCTGTTAGACACCCAGCTTCGCCTATCCAAAGTCACCCTCCCCGAGCAAATCCTTGCCCAACGCATCGGCGAAACCGTCGCCTACAGCATGATCCAAAAGCGCGGCACTACTTCCTCCGAATTCACTCTGGGCGCCGTCAAGCGCGCGCTCAAAGCCGCTGATCGCCCCGTCCCCACCGGCGTCTTCCGTTTCTTCGACGACTCCCCCTCCGGCCAAGACGCCGCCATTTTCTTCTTCCACGTCATGACTCTCTGGAAGCCCTTCGTCATCCCCCACCCCATCGCCTTTGTCAAAACCCACTTCCCGAACTTGAAACCCCCAGTGATCCCTTCCAAGGAATGGGACGAGAATTGGACGGGGTTGAAGGACATCGGGCGAATTGACTGGCCAGGACGCACAGCCGAGATGAACCTGACGGCGAATCTGATCGGGTGTTCGAGACTGAACAACAATAAGTGCCACTTCGAGCAGCAAGCGAACGCCGCGGTGCAGAGTGCATTACCGAAGGGGACCAGCTTGTATGACAGTGTGGAGCTGTTAGCGAAGATTAGCGTGGCGCAGTATGATGCGGGGATTGCTCAGGCGACGCTGAAGTACGGGTATTGGTTTTGGAGGCCGTCGCAGGCTTATCAGGAAGGGGATTCAAGGCATCAGCCTATTCCGAATTGGACGCCGTTTCTGCCGACGCCGTTGGAGCCCGAGTGGCCGTCGGGGACGGTCACGTTTGTGTCCGCGGGGGCGAGGCCGTTGCAGACGTTCTTCGGGAAGGGGAAGAAGGTAAGTGACACACTCTTCTAATAAAATTGCCAAAAACAGTGATAAACGCACAAGTGGGTTAGTCTTCGGTTAACACTTACCCTCAATTAACTATTGAAAATCAACAATTATAATAATAACATTAATTGGGATGCTGCTGAATCAACCTTCTCGTTGGTTGGCCAGACAACACATATGATCGCAGGATGTCAATATGCAATTGATGTTGTTTTAACAAGGGTTTGCAACTTTGCATCCATGCATCATTGTTAAGTATGCTTTACCGTCGAGTCTGTAAGATTCAAGCTTTCTGGACTTGGGGTTCTTCTCTCTTCTCTTTCAACGTCCTCTGATCTTGAGCTTGAGCCACAATCTCTCGATCAGATGTAATTGCAAAACGCTGGAAAAAACTTCTAAGTGACGTTGAGCGACTTACAGTGAGTGAAAACGTTCTCTGGAAGCCCTTCTTCGTTACTAAATATGGTGCCAACCCACTGCTGAAACATGTTGAATCTTCATTAATATAAGAACTAGGATTGATCTAGCTAGATTCAAGTTAAGCCTTGAAGGACGCTGAGGAAAAAAAGTGTCCGATGGATGGCTCCATTAATTGTTCAGTATAGGAACAAAGAATATATGCACCTATTGCCAGTCCAATAATCGGAGCATTTTGGTGACTACCTTGGTCATGGGGTCACGTCCTTCACGGGTTACGTTTCAACAGGGGTTTACATGCACTGATGAACATTCAAAGCTTAGAATAACTAGCGTGTACAGCCTGATTCAAGTTCGTCTTGATGCCAATTCCTTCCGGCGTGCAGGTATCGTTCACGATAGCGGGCGGCGGGACGTTCGACTGCGCGGGTTTCGAGGGCGACCCCATTCCGACACGGCACTATTCTTCCCTGGAGGCCTTCATCAAAGAGTCGCAGTTGTCGAGGTTATACGCTGGAGCGCACTTCCAGGACGCCGTGGACGACGGCTACGTGGTGGGCACCACTGTGGCGGAGTACGTGGAGAAGCACTGGGGGGAAGTCACGCCGTCGGGCACCTTGCCAGACCTGGCGTTCCTGAACATCCTGGCCAAGGTGCCGAAGAAATCCGGGGAATTCAGTCCCATCACAACTGATGTTTGATTAGGACTGATCAATTTGAGACCAATGAAATATACTAGCATTGCAGATTGCATGAAGTATGATTGTGCGTGTTTGAATGGGTGGTTTTCGGATCTGTAGTGCTGTAATTTGTTGTCAAAGGGGTCGCTGTTGCGTTTGAGCTTGAAATTAAAGCTCCATAGTATGGAATGGAATGGATGCGCTTAATTGTTTGTACCGACACGGTGTCAAAAACTCAATGGACGTCATTTAATTCTGTACATGACTGCTGAATGGGTACTTACATGAGTACGTGACTGTTTGAATGGGTTGACGGAATGATGATTAATTTTTCCCGGGGTATTTTCGATCAGTAGTGATTTGTTTCCGAAAAATTTGCTGTTAAAGCTTGAATTGAAAGCTTCAAGGAATGGAATGCATGTGCTTGCTTGTGCCCTCACCTTTTGTGTATTTTCTGAAATTATATTTAATGCGCAGCCTGTATGGCTCCCAGATGTAATTAAGTACGAGTGTTGGTTTGGTTGTTTCAGCGGTTCGTTATCATCACTTCCGATGAATTTGGGTGCCAGAAAATTGGGGCATTCATCTAGTACACGAAGCTCCTCAACCAGTACTGGTATGCATAAGCATCAGAAATTAGGAATGGTATGAACAGAGCACCAAAAATGAGAATCAGTAAACATTTGTGTTTCAGGCCCTGTGCCCTGGAAAGTTCCTAAGTTGTGGAATTTCTCCAATTTGAGGAAACTGACATTTGCTGTGATTTAAGACCAATTTCTTTACATGTATTAGGCTGTTAGCGGAGATTAATGACTTGGGAACTCTTAAAGGCTAGCAACCCGAAACGAATTCTCTTTGGTTTATGGATTGCCACTCTCGGCTTATAGTTTGCCAACAGTGAAAAGTTGGGCCAATGGTTTGAGTGTTTCACCTGATCGATGGCCAATTATCCCTGATTCCCCCACTTTCTAGTGCAAAATTATCTGAGAAACTTCTGATATTCCTGCAAGGGAAACAAGGATGATCTCCCTGTGAGAAATACCAATGAGCCCTGAGTTTTAGAAATTTGCAAAGTTGCATGCCACAATTTGGCGCTCTGAATTGCTCCATTCTAATGAAAAAATTTACAATGTTGAACTAAATCTAATGCAATAATATAGTAGAGGGTTTCTGACTTTGCTGAATGCGATTAAGTTCAAGACGAGTGATTAATGAGCATGCGCAAATGGCATTTCATTTGGAGTGGACACTCAAGGTTTTTAACCCTACTAGGAACGTTGAAATAGTGCTCTCTTGACGCATGAAAAGCGCTCTACGAGATGAGAGAAAGCTGTAATTCATGCACTGTTTTCGCTTCAGAAACGTGAAGGTTGGCTGCCCACATTGCTGTGACACAAAGCACGAGGAGCACCTCTTTGCAAGGTCAAAAATCTCAGAATTGACGCTTAATCGCATGCTAAACCGGCAACAACGGTAGTTGAAAGACGGATAATGGCGGCTTCCAATAGTGGCTTCGCCTTTGGCTTTGCCCTCCACTTCGGCTTGAGAATTTTAGGGCGAGGCTGCCCATGTCAGAGAAATCAAGCATTCAATTTCAAGGCAATCAATCAGTTTCTTTGTTTTCTCCGCGGAGTCCTTGCCCTTAATCCAGCCAGGGCGTGCAATGCTTTCACTTCCACAGTGATTGTCTCATTCAACCTCTCACATTTATTCTCAATTCCTTGTCATGAATTTCCACCTTTTTTATGATGAATGTATTGTTATGAATTGCCGCAATTGATTTGATTTCTCATGGGAGCTTCCCAATTGAAGAATCTCTGAAACCAGACGAAGAACGCGGCCACTGATTCCTTATTTCCATTCACAGAATGAAGGCACCGCACTCATGAATCACCAGAATCAAACAACACTGCTTTTGGAACTTGGACTTCCTCACATTATGATCTTCGACCTTCTGATTTCAAGACCCACGGGAAAGGATTTCCGCCATGGCCAAAAATTCGTGGAATCCTTCTATGTTAGAGGTGAGTTCACGAAAAAAAATTCATGGTAAACAAACAATTTTTCAACCTTGGGACAATGTTAAGTTGGCAACAATGAAATTTTTTCTCCTAGGATTGCCAATTTCACATGTATCCTGTAGTCAAGCACGAAAGATACAAGAAAAAAAAATAGGAAGATATTGACTATACAAAAGTCAACATGTAGCGCATTGCCACATCAGTAGTAGCCATACCAAAATGGACCTATAGTATGCCACCACAACACCCCCACCACACAGGCTTATATAGAAAGATGGTCTACCAAACAAAGGTACCACCATGGCACCCCTACTAGGCAGATCTCTCTTCATATAAGCCCAATTATGGGGATTTGAACCCCGGGAATTATGCTTGTGTGCAAGGAGCCTTGACCATTGCACCATGCATGAATTTATAGTACAAAAGGTGTAATAATTGAATTTATTGGCTCTATCCTTTGGACAAAGATTGTGGCAGCGACTCCACCTCAACTTTGGTTTTTCAATTTGAGTTCCAAATCTTATCTATGACCGTATTTGTACTTCACATTTATAGTTTAGAAAATAGTTTGGTTGAATTGTTGAAATGGTGGGGGGGCCTAACTAGGTAATCCCCTCATGCATATTTGATATAATCGATTACTACAAAGCAAAGTTTATACATCTAACATAGTAAACTAAGATCTCTATTAGATTTTGTTAAAAAAGATCTTTTTTGGATTTACTGTAAAAAATCTCATCTAATTCAAACAATGTAAGATATCTCAACTACATAAGTCTAACCTATGTTAATCTAACCTAAGTAAGTCCAACCCATGTAAGTCTAATCTATATAAATCTAACCTATTACAAGTCTAACCTATATAAATCTAACTTATAAAAACCTAATCTATTCACAAAACTCCACATAGCTTGTGATTGTCATACTACATGTAGTTGTTGGTACTCTAAAATTGACTAATATAATGAGGGTGACTTTCCAAAACCACTACAATTAAAATCATTTAGACCAATTACAATATTACATAAAAAAAACTCAATGAAAAATTGAAAATTGCAATTAACATATTTACTCAAATTCTACACAAACTTTTGCACCAATATATAGTGCTAATCTATCATAAATCAATGATTTGAAGAATTGAAATTGCACCAAGTTACTAAAGGTAGGTCTGGTGATTTGACTAACAATTACTTCCGAAGATTTCATCTATTGAACAATGAAGAAAACCAATTGAATCAAAAACATGCAAACAAACTAAAACGTTTATAAAAAATTGAGAGGGGTCCCACTAAAATTTTAGAAATTCAAAATATACATCTCACGTACACAATACATCACAATTATTCAATTTTTACCTCCATATAAGTTAGCCACAAACAAAGCATCACCAAGATCATATAGCAAGTAATTTAGAAAGAATATAGATAGAACACCAATATTTAATAGATAATGCTTCTACAATTGAAAGACTAATATCTAATTCTTTGTAAGTTCTTGCACCTATTGGAAAATGGAACAAATGCAAGCGGCACATATAGAATTGGGAACCTCTATTGTAACCCTAAATTCAACTTCTTGTTCAAAGACCTACCTTGCACAATTTTGTAATCTTTTAATACATGTAAATTAGGACCTTATTAGATTGGTTAGTGGCTAAAATCAATGCGTTGCGTGACAATGATGGAGTTGTTAGTGATTGCTTTAAGAACTTTTACCTTTTTAGTGTCAATTCCTCTAAAAAAGTGATTTTTTAATTGGGTTTGTCCCTTCAACAAAGACCATAATTTGCATCAATTCTTACATTTCCTATAGTTGTTTAATCCATGGTTGTCATAACGAGTGAGTTAGGATCATCGGACCGGATGGATGAATGGTTCGGACGGCTTTAATTTTGTAACTTGTGCAATTTTGCGGAATGACACGTCACCTCGTCTACACCCTGATGATCTTGTCTGCGCCCAACATGTTCCTTAATCCACATGGCATCCACGTGGCCTATTTTTCTGTTATCAGAAAGTCAACTATGTGTTGACTATATTGGACGGGCGGGACCTCTAACGGACGGGCGAACTGGACGTCCGTCCACTATGACAACCATGGTTTAATCCAAGTTTCAAGTCCTAGCTACAACTGCATTCATATTGCATAATGTAGTTAGGGCTTGGTCCAAAGAAAGCCAACTAGTTGGACATGCATTCGTTGTTCGATTAGGTGGATGGAGAGATTCAATTTATTTTATTTTATTATTTTTTCTTTTGCTTGTGTATCATTAATTCATTTATTTTCTTTATTAATTTTTCTCGATATCCACTATTAAAAACTAAAATTGTAGTTATCCTAAAAATAGAGCCTTATGATCACACCATTCTTATTTAATTTTGGTTTTCCACTTAGTTTTTAAAATTAGTGGACTTTGAAGCCATTAGAGGGTTTTTTGTTACTCAAAGTATGGCCATTTTTAACAAAAAATATTAGAAATATTTTGTAAGTTTGTTTAGTTATAGTGGTAAAAATTTAAATTTGAATAATACTAAACTTTTAATTTGAATATTTCTAAGCTTAGAATTTGAATAGTTAAAAATTTATAATTTGGATAGTTATGAACTTAGAAATTGAATCATTTATAAACTTAGAATTTGAATTTTAACCTCTAAAGGACCACGAAGCCTTCTTTGGCAATATAATAGTTCTGGTCATCTACTTAGAAATGAAATTTTTATACAACATGTAGTAAAAAAATAGCTTTAAAGAATAACAATTATCATAATTTCTTATTACATTGATAAATAGTTATTGTATGATATATAGTATTTTTGAAGATTGTCACATGTAGCGGTTTAGGGCAGGGTTGACACGACATCCGGACGAGGACGCTGTATCCGCAACGTCCGCTGACATTCACGGTCCCCGCGGACGCAGCGTCCGCTGAGACCGCCCCGTCCGCTTTGACGGCCCTATTTCCCCCGACCGCCCTACCCAAACTGCCCCGCGGTCACTCCCTTAATCTTTAAACAATTAAATGTTAAATGAAGTGCAATGGTTCGCGATTTGTCATTAAAACAATGTCTCTTATAAGTTGAAAGATTATAAAGTTTGACCATGAATCCATGATAGTCTTGAAACTATGAAAAAATTCAAATTCATTTTCAGAAGGCAAACTAAAAAAGTTTGTGACTTCAAATATATATATATATACTATTTAAAAAATTGAGATCAACACAAATACAAACATAATCAATATGGGCAAAATATATTGAATTTAATATAGATTACCATACATTGTGCACATTTGGCTAATTGCACATATAATTTTTTTCATTCCAACTCTATATTACTAAACTAATTTTTAATGCCTATATAACCTATTCAACTACTATTTCTGCACTACCAATCTAATATAAATGGCGGAAATGTTCATCTGGCATCGGCCAACGACATGTATTAAAAAATCGCGTAATCACATAGGCCAAACTAGTATTTTCATCGTCAGTCTTTGAAGAAATGCGCTTCAAGTAAGCATAAAACACTTTTGCAAAGTCATGAAAGGCAAATTGTGTCGCACTAGGTGTTTTAAGTAGCAAGTTGAAATACGCCTCTGATATGTTGTTTCCATTCATCCGCCGAGCAATTTTTTGAATCGCATACTCTTCCGACTTACGTGAATACATCGGAATGACTTCCACATCTGCACCTGCTTTATGCAAATATACAATACGTGGATCCACCCACCATCTCCTTTGCAAAGTTTGTTTCATCTCATCTACTGATGTGAATGTATACAAAGACTTCATTGGCTGAGAAGCTAAGGTGGTCATGCCCCAATCGCAAACTTCAATGTACACACGTGACTCATCCTCTGGAAAATGCAACAAGATGTTGTCTGGAGAAAGATCATTGTGCAAATGTCTAGCAAGATGTACTGCATACATTATATGCATAAACACTCATATCAACATTGTGCGCTACTTCCGATATCGCCCTAAACGGTGAGCTTTTACAACCTCCTCTTCGGTTGGATTTGTATACATCAAACGGATTTGAATGTTGTTTGGAAAGTCCTTATCCATATTCAACATTTGTCGAAGAGTTCCACCATTCCACCAATACGCATAACCTTCACACGTTGT
The DNA here is from genome assembly GCA_963969395.1 of Pseudoscleropodium purum. Taxonomy (NCBI): domain Eukaryota; kingdom Viridiplantae; phylum Streptophyta; class Bryopsida; order Hypnales; family Brachytheciaceae; genus Pseudoscleropodium; species Pseudoscleropodium purum. Next base: position 10,171,408 of record OZ017797.1, read on the forward strand.
TCCGTGCACCGCAGCAAACCGTATCACACCCGCGTGTGGAATTCGAACAGCCATTGATTCGTTTTGATGTTCTAACTTTGCAAGATCGGAACGAGTTTGGTGGTGAATGGATTTCTTTGCCGCAAACTCCCAATAAGGAAGTATTCTTGGACATCCTTCAATACGGACCTTTCGAATCGTTGCATATCCACCTCTCATCGTTCTATCATCAACAGCAATCACGCGTGCTGTATCTAGAAGTGCTATGAGGTGCCGTTTGTTCCTTTCTGCTTCAGCAACTCTATCATTGATTTTCCACCAACCAATTGAACCAACTCGATTGTGCTTTTTGGCGAATGGAGCACATCGCCCCCTAAACAAGTCCGCTTTCAGAATCACTTCTTCAAATTGGGCGTCATTGGGTCGATATTCCTTGCCATATTTAACCAAAATGACTTTGGGATTCCACAAAGCGTCATGAACCTTGTTCTTCAAACATTTGGTGAAGTACGTTTTATGCATTTCGTCATGCCACTTCGCCACATTCAATACATCCAACAACATCTGTGTCATGTCTACTTTGAATTTAGACACGCACTCCTCTTGATATCTGATGTACTTATTGTTTAAAGACAATGTTGTTTCCGATTCACAAAATTGAACGATGCGCTCGATCATAAATTTCTTGCATTTTTCCGAAGGACTTTGGCGAGCTACCTCCAAGTTTGATGGTCCCTCTCTATGTTTTAACTTCGCAACCTTCTTCTTCCCGTTCAGCATCGTGAGAAATGAAATTGAGATAGATCAAATTTTTTAATTTGAAATTGAATTCACGCGTAAGTGTCCAAAAAATTGGCAACAAGGGGGCCCCAATAAACCACTCTTGCCTTGCCTCGGAAAGGAGCCAATGGAGGATGAACCACCAAGCTCTCCACTCCACCTTGCATTCACAAGGGGCAAAACAAAAATGACAATGCGGACGACTCGTCCGCCCCATCGGACGGGCCAGGGGTGGCGGACGGATCGGCCGTCCGCCTCCCCGAAACCCTCAAGCCCCGTCCGCCTGATCGAACGGTCCGAGGGGGGGGCGGACGCATCGGCTATAACGGGGCGGACGGCTGTACCGGGGCGGACGGGGCGGACGGGGCGGACGCCGGATCCGACGGACAGGGCAGACGGGTATCGGGGCGGACGGGGCGGACAGGGCGGACGGCGAACAGGTATCGGGGTGGACGGGGTCTAGGCGGATGGGACGGATGGGTATGAGGGCGGACGGGGCGGTTTGACCCTAAAGTGACCCTAAACCCATATTTTGCACGATAAACAGAGGTCTTCATGGCACTGTATAGTTCAACTAACTTTTCATTCATTTAATGTAAAATTTGAAATTAAAAAAGGTAGCCTTCCTTTATGACCAAATTTATGAATTCTTGGTAAATGATATTTTATTACAAAGATATGAGCTAAAATGTGCAAAAATTCACGAAAGGATTGCGACGTTTAATATATGTACCCAAATATTCACGTTGCATTGTGTATAAAGCAATTATAAGAAGGTAGTTGAATAAAAATTCTACTATTAAATTGAATTAGTTGACGTCTAATCATTTAGAAAACCGCTAAATGTCCAAGTCCTTGCAAGTGTGTTTTGGCTATCGAAAAAGAGCATGGATTTATAGTTATCCCCAATGAAGCAAATTGTTCTTTTTTCAAAATCTAACGGTATAGATGTTTAACCCCTAAAGTTCTTTTCACTAAAAACACTTCAAAACTACCATTAGTAGTGCAAATACCAAATCTTGGAAGAAAAATATTTTTGGGCATATGTAACCGTAGCATCTTGTAGTAAATTAGTTGGAAAAGATGTGGAAAAATTTTTAAACAAATCCACCATTTGGATTGTAAGATATTAGATATTGAGTGTTTTATTTAAGGGGGCTACTCAATTATGTCTATTAATGAACAATTGGTAGGCTAACAAACCTAACTTAGCATGTATTTTAATATTTGTTGCAATTGTTTTAGGAATATTATAACATAATACTATTATAATATTCTTATAAATGATATAGTACTAAATCATTTCAAAATCAACAACATTTGAATACAATCTGTCAATCTTGTCTTCCATACTCTTTTAATGATATATATATATATATACATACATAAAATATATTAGATAAATCAACATGAACAAATCAATGATTATATATTTCATAAATCTATTCTTCATCAATCAAATAAGAGTGCATGTTCAAATATAGACAAAGATGGTTTCTCCATTTGTTCCCAAAAAATAAATAAACAAATAGAGAAAGATATGAAGTGAATGTTACTTGGAGAATTGAAGGGAAAGAAATTGAAGTATTCAATTGCATTTTATTAAATTGGAAAATTGCATGTGGATGGTATGAATTAATCTTTATAGATGCTAAACTCATACGAGTTGCATTTCAACATTTATGATTTATGCAATTGATTGAATTGAAAGCTCTTGTAATTACATTTTCAAATTTTTGATTCAATCATTCAAATTTGCAAAAGTGAATTATAATAGATTTTAAACTTTAAATGTAAAAGCATTCAATGACTTTATGCGTTTGTTCATCAATATATTAATTTTAAATAAATAATAAATATTTTTTATAACATATGCATAAACCATTGCATTAAAAAAAACAAAAAACTAAGAGCCAAGCCAAATAGGCTGGTCAAATGAAGAGAACAAGAGAACAAGAGTCCTACGAGAAAGCAAAGGAAAAAAAGAAAATATCAAAAGGATTCAAAGGAAGGAGCAAGATGCATTCTTGCAAGACCGTAGAATACATAATGATTTCAAAATCCAAACACAAATATATTTTCTATTTCAATGAGAGTCATAAATGAACTACCCTGCTCTCAAAGATTGTACAATGTACACGTTATACAAAATGAACATATAACAGAAAGAGTAGAAGACATCGTTTATCATGATTGAAAATTGAAATGATTTTTTCTTTCTATGTAGAATATTTTATGAAATGTAACAATGTATTTAATTATCATAGTAATTGGTAGAAATCTTTGTGCAATACATAGAAATATTTCATTCATATGGAGTTTTTCATTTATTTAGGATTAAAATTGAAGTATTATACTCTACAAAGTACAAACCGAAAACAATACCATATACCTAAGTTCAAAAGTTTGCAATTGTTTCGTGAATTCATTTTGAAAACTCAAACGAAGAAATATTTTATAATCAATATCTTGTTCATTTGAATCATTTCAAAATTCGAATTCCAAATTCAATTCCTATTTATAATAGAAATTATGTTTGTCAATTTTTTAGATCTTTAAACAATGAACCCTCATTTTTAAAATTAATATTTAAAAACATCTGAAATAAGAATATTGGAATTACCCTTCAAAATAAATATAGCACATGTATAAGTGTATAATGTATTCTACTCAACCAACTCAAGTAACGAAATTTTCTATGTTTTTAAGGAAAAATATAGCCATACTACCCATACATGAGTTGAAAGTTAAAACATTAATTCTTTTTCTTTGTTTTCAAATCTAATCAAAATTTCATTAAAAAATATGAAAGACTCGATGTTCATTTGAAGATCGTGATGCACTTCTAATTAGAAATCACAACCTTTCATTAAATATCATGAGGTTGAAATCCATTAAACTGTTATTCTAATTATGTATTGGGGCCTTTTTTTAAAATTTCATTTCCTTATGATGAAAAAGGAATTGATTATTTCTGCAAAACATTTGATTTTCTAATGAACTTTAAAAAAATCCCCACCATCTTCAGATCTTCTCAAAACCTATATAGAGGGATAATATCAATAAATAATCCAAACATATTCAACTTAATCACATTCCCCTCATTCGTAAAACAATTTAGGGGAGAAAAGAAAAGGTTTAGGGTAATTAGGGAAAGGGTTTAGGGTTTACATTTTTTTTAAAAATAAAATGATAAATCAATTACATTGATCCTCATTTAGCAGTGATTATTAGGCTGGTTTTTTTTAGAAATGTTACCGCTCTTTTTGAGTAATATTGGCCTTATAGAATGCTCCAATGGACAATTGGGCGGACGCCGTTGGCGGTCAGTGTTTAAGTGGGGCGGTCGGCGTGTCCAAAGCGCGGACGGCGTCGGAAGGCGGACAGTGCGGACAGTCCCGTCCGCCCTCCCCGTCCGCCCGTCCGTTTCAGCCCCGTCCGGGCTGTTGCTTGTTTTTGAATGTAAACCCTAAAAATGAACCTTTAATTTTCTGGAGGGGACTATAAATGTTAGAAGAGAAGCTTTTGTATTCACTCTCGAAAAACCGAACGCTAAGATTTCCAAGGGCTATGAGCTTCAATTTATTGAGTCTCTTGCTTGGTAATGCATAGTTCGGTGGACGGGGGGGCTTTGATTTTCAAAGCTTTGTGAGACTAATTTCATTGATATTGTATACATTGTCACGTTGTAGGTTTCAAATTTAAAACATTCCATTAATTTTTTTTGAAATTGAGGTAAAACATACACTTGTTAGTATGGTGGCCAAACTGACGGGGGATTTTTCTCCTTGGTATAGGCTTTGCAAAGCGATCATGTCAAGGAGGCTCAGCCGTATGTTCAGCCACTTAGGCTACTCTGGGCCTGGAGGTGTACGTGATAAAGGGATGAGCCTTTGTCTACGATTACCAATGGCAGTTCGAGATTTATTTCGGCATTGCGAAGGAGTTTTTCCAAAACGCGTTGTAATGGACAATGTGGATGGCAACCCTGGCCCTTCAGATGTCCAAAAGTTTTCGGTCGGAAAGGCTATGTCGTATTCTGACCACGAAGACTCTTGTCCAGCGTCTAAAAAATTGGTATCAATGGTATGTGCTACAACTGAAATGACTTTGAGTACGGAAACTTTTGGTAAACGTGAAACCCCGAGGGCATCAAGTTCTAGGCCTCAGAGGTAAGGAAACTTAGTGAATGGGTTTGAAGAAGGTCATAGACGCAAATTACATTCAGTGTGGGCAAATTTTTTTTATTCAGCGAACATACCATTTTCCGTGGCTCGAAATCCAGCTTTTAAAGAAGCAGTAAAGAAAACGGCTGTGTTTGGTAGGCTATACATTCCTCCCTCATACCACGACCTTTGGTACAAATTGTTGAATGAGGCAAAGACTAACATTCAAACACAGTTGAACGCACAGACCGAAGATAACATTCGAAAATTTGAAGCAACATTGTCCATTGATGGATGGAGCTCAGTGAGTAATCGACCTCTCATCAATGCCATGCTTGTATCATCCGCAGGTGAAGAATTTCTTGGATCTGTGAATACAAGTGGTTGTGAAAAAATTAATTAATGTCCATCATTAATCCTCAAAGGATATGGAATAGTTTGAAGATGAGAGTTTGACCATCCATTTCTATTGCAAAGTGCACAAAACTTTAGAAACTTTTTAAGTGTGTTGCATTGACCTACTCTCTTATTTAGCAAATTCTCAAATCTTATTGAAACTGCAATATCTTTTAAGGTTATACTAGTTTGAATCTAACTCTCATTAATTGTTAGTCCGAGAATCCTACATACTGAATAATGGAAAAATAGAAAACATTTTTTTATTTCTTCTAAAAGCAATTGCAATTTTTAAATTAAAATATAAATATGTTTGTAGAAGTATAACCTCATTCTATTTACAAAAGATCTTGTTAAAAGAAAGGCAATGAGAACAAACATAGTGGTTGAATTTGGCTCCCCTCATTAGCCATTCAGAATTTAAATATAGAATGCAGAAACCAATGTCATGAACTTCACTAAACTATTTTTTTTACTACTTTCACTATGTAGGATTTTTTCACAAAAGGATTTGGAAATTGCAAATTCTTCGCACATCTAGGTGACTCTCTTTTGAAAGGACATAAATGACATGCCCTTCCTTTCTATTTATCACTATCAGTCAGTTTCCTACCAGACCTTACAAAAATTGCTCCAAATAACCCGACTATAAAGAAAACTCATGCTGCCAATGTGGCAATCCGATGTTTTCTAGGATGTTTCACAAAATGCATTGATGTTCATTGCAATGTTTCAATGAACATTTCCATCAAGTAGAACATTCACTCGTTTTACATCTAACATCTATGTGTTCATAATAACATCCTCAAAAAATCTCACTCTCAAGGCAGCCACCACATTCTGGAGCTCCTATTCTACAAAACATGCTCGTCTACTAAAAACATTCTAAAAAACGTTAGCTTCTTTTAGTGCAATTTTCAAATTGGATAAGGTGGATTAGAAGATAGGTCTTTGTATAATTTGTTTTTTTCTTTAAAAAGCACAAGGTTATTTTCTAACAAAGATTTGACAAATTCCTTGCTAAACTAGACATAAGAAATCAAGGAGGCAATTGAACCAATTTTTTTTAAGGAGCTCCAAGTCATTTTATAAAAAGGATTTGCTAAATTAATTGTTGAATTGAACATGAAGAGTTATGAGGGAGTCACATCAACCATACTTTTTTCCTTTCAAGCTTGGGATTATTTCCTAACAAGCATTTGTCTATTTAATTGTTAAATTGCATATGAGGCATTAAGGAGGCACTTGATCCAAGTTATTTGTTTTTCCTTCAGAGCATAGGGTTATCTCCTAAAAAAGATATTTCAGGTTAATTATTGAATAGGACCCATATATTAGGAAGAAGGTACTTTGACCATTTGTTTTTTTCTTTTGAATTGAATTTGATTTTCTTTCAAAAATACGCCAATTTAATTTTTTAAATAGGAAAAAAGAGGATTAATTGTGGGTCCATTCAAACATTTATTTATTTTCCTTTGCAACCAAAGGTAATTTCTTTACAAGCATATGCCAATTTATTTCTTTATATAGAAAAAAGGGACTAATTAAAGATTCATTCAATCATTAATTTTTTTTCCTTTGTAATCAAAGATAATTTTTTGACAAGCATATGCAAATTTAATTGCTTAAATAGGAAAGAGGGGATAAATAGTGCATCCATTTACCATTTATTTATTTTCCTTCGCAACCAAAGGTAATTTCTTTACAAGCATACACATATTTAATTGTTTGAATAGAAAAGAGGTTTTAAGGATTCTAGAATTTAGGATTTGGGATTTTAGGGTATAAAGTTTAGGATTTCAGATTACAATTATGAATAAAGAAATTTTGGGAAAGACTACAATATTTTTTTGATTTCATTGTTGAATAGAATACCGTTGTGCACTTCTAGATGGCTTATTGTTTGGGCACGGATGTTGAGCCCTAGAAATAAGGGCTTTAGAATCACTTTAGAAACCATCTATGGAGACTTTGTTAGATTTTAGCCAAGATGCATTTATGGAGTGGGGATTTAATTGATTCCTACAAATGAATTTAATAGATCTAGGTGAAAACTAAATTGGATCTAGCCAAAGGACTTTTATAGTCAAGGTATGGATTCAATCATGTGTAGGTAGGAAATTTAATGGTTTAGGTGGGGACTTTAAAATGTTAGGCAAGGATGCTAACGGGTTGGGCGTGGACTTAAGCATATCTGGGTGTGGATGCTAATGGGCTAAATGCAGACTTAATCTATGCCTTGAATATCATGGATGCATGGGTACAAACATAAGGGTGGGCCGAGGACACATAGGCATGAATGTAACGGCTCCAAATTCAATTCTCAAATTGTGAGATTCTACAACTCTTGGACTTGAAACCAAAGATATGGACTTTAAGGCTCTAAATTGACTTTCAAGAACTTTGAGATTTTAGGACACTTGGACGTAGTTGCAAAGGTACGGACCTAAAGGCTCCAAGTTTACTTCTACACCCATGCCTACATTCCCAATTCTACATCCTCAGTTATCCCTATGTGTTCTATTGCGTAAGCAAATTTCTTTTTGAATTTTTAACTACAATTTTGAGAGATTAAGGGCATGAAATATACCATTGGAAAGGTATTTTTGAAGACCTTTCCAAGGATATATAATAGGCCTTATAATTCCCAAAATTGCAATTATAAAATGAAAAAATAAATTTGTGTTCCTACCTTTGAGTCCCTACCCATGCGTCATTGTTCAACTTTGACTTTTGTCCACTCCCATTCAAGTGTCTGTGCCTTGCTTTAACTTGCGTCTTCACTTATAAAGGTATCTATGCCTAGCCTAGACTTACATCCACGCCTAATTGTACGTCCGCGCCCCAATTTTGTATTCGCTCCCTAACTCTAAGTTGGCAATCAAGTGTCATTAAGGTACATCCATATCAGCCTTTTTTACCTTCATAGATAATCAACTTCATGTTCACTAAATTAGACAAGTGACACCTCTACCGAATAGATGGACAAGCAATTCATCCATCCACTATGACAATCTGTCAACCTTGGTATTTTCATAATATGGGTAGGTCAAACAAATCCAAAATATATACTTTTTGAAGAAATAGAAATTAGAAATGAATTTTCTAGATTGACATTCATATGAAAATTTTTGAATCGTTTCATTTTGATTAGTGCAGTGAAACTTATGAGGAATTTTTGTGAATTTGCAGTTTAGGATGTAATCTTGACACTAAAATGTACTTCAAAGTCTTTTATTGAAATAAATTATAAATATTTAAAAAATAAATAAAAGATAGGATGTAAATTATTTATTACAACGTTACAACCATTGGAATTGGGATTTTTCAATTCTATAACCAAATTTGTTACCATTTTGTATTTTAAATCATCCTTAATAGATGTCTACTTACTATTTTTTGCTAGCATTTATATAAAACTTTTCGTGTTGAAATTTTTAATGTGTATTTTCAATTTATTTTTTCAACATGTAATGGAGAGTTGCAAGTTGTAGGGTTTACCTACTTTGAACTAAATAGTTTAAAAGATGAAATCTAACCATTTGGAAGGAGTTTAATACTAATCTTTTTTAATAAAGTCCAAGCATTAAGATATAGTGAATAAAAATCTCATATCAATTATAGAATGTGGCAAAAAAATTAAATAATTTACCATAGGTGTATTTTATAGTGTAAAACATCATTATGTAAACCAATATTTCCATATCATTGGATGCAAGGTAGGACTGAGGTCCATAATGCACCCATTTAAGAGTTGAAACTGAGTTTTGGGGAGGTGAAACTTCTTTAAATATTTTTCAGCAAATTTTTATTGATAATATAAATAGAATTGGCATTTAATCCAAGTTGTTTCATATTTTTTGGAGCTTTGTAGAATTACTTATAAATTCTTGAAGTTCAAATGGCCTCAGAATTTGAAATTGCACACCTCCTCAAATGTGCACTATTTGTACAATTATGGTACAACAAAAAAGTAATGTGTACAAAGATTACATTTGAAGACGTGGGTGATTTTAAAGCTTGAGTGCTTTATTACAACAACCACATACATAATTTTGCTTCATGTTTGAAACATCTAACATGTCTTTCTTCATATTTTGAAATTTCAAATACTTTAAACCATGAACAACATTAGAGACGTTTTTCTTACTGATGAATGATAAAGAATCTCTCATTACAAGATAGAAGTACGTGCAACTATTCATCTTCCAAATTTTGTGTAAAAAGGGAGATGTCTTCTACAATAGTTTGACTTCTAATGAATGCTTTTGCATTTTTTTTAAGCGAATAATTCCAAAATACCAAAATAAATGTTTTTGATGATGACTAATTCATCCTTTAAGGATTAGAAACCTCTTCTCTTATTATAACAAACACTTATATTATTTTGCTTCATGTTTTGAACATCTAACATATTTTCACTAATGTTTTTGAGATAATTTTTATAAAACAACTTTCTATTAATATAACTTTCTACACCACTCAAGGTGCTAAAATGTGTTTGATCCCTCTTATTGCAAAAATGGAACCTAAACCTCAAACTAGGAAGAAGACAACTTCGTATGGTTAGATTGTATACACTTATGCCTTGTCGACATTTAAAAATAAACATTTCAGAAAAAAGATTTGGGGTACAAGTTTGTTAAAAATTCAAAAGCAATCTAGAATACATATTTGATTTTGTATATATATGAGTACGTGATTGTTTGAATGGTTGGATGGAATGATGGTTAATTTTTCCTGGGTTTTTTTCAATTAGTATAGTACAACCAATCATTGTTGACAACTTAAGCAATTTGCACATGTTTTGGAGTAGTAGGAGGCAATGTAAATTCTATAGCAAGCAAGAAGATAGAAATCATGGGAATTGCCAAATTTTTGTGATTTTCTTATTTGAGTTTAAATTACTAAAAATTTTGGAAGTGGACAAGTGGTCCAAATCTATAGCCAATATGTAGAGTCTTCCAATCATGATCATTCAAGAACTTCTTTCCACTCACTACTTAAGGACATGTGTTATGATCTGATTAGTCCTAAGTCTTAACTTTGAAAAAGGAAAAAAATACATTCAAAACTCTGGTTGAACATTTATTCTAGCTTGATTTGGAAATAATGCATAGCTACATGCTACAAGTTGGAGATGGGTGGATGGATCCTTAGTCAACAATGGGTGGTTCTACCATAGTGATTTGATTCTAAATAGTTCCTACTTCTTTTGATCACATTGGGACAAATTGTCAAAATGTGATCAATTGTTAATGTAAATTGATGTGAAAAAATGTTTATCCCTCCTCCCTAATTTGTAATTTTCAAATGACATCTATGTGTTATTCAATATGGGATATATCAAGTATATTTCAAGTGTGTAGCCATAGTCGTAACCGTATTTTAGTACATATCTTAGTACTTTATTTGTATTTGTATTCATAGTCATATTTCAATACATATCCATATATCAATCCCGTATTCATATTGAATTGTAGCCATATTCATTGTTTTTTGAGATCTACGGCATAGTAGGGGTGTTAATTAATTGCATAGGTGTGTTTTGTCTCATTTGGGCTCATTGTCATTGTGATTTGTTTTCAAATAGTTTGTTGTTGGAGCTTGAATTGAAAGCTTTAATTTAAAGAATGGAATGGACATGCTTGCTTGTACCCTCACTTTTTCATTTCTAATAAGACCAAATTCAACCATTATAGAAGACAAAAACTTAATAAGTATCACCAAAAATTAGGATGACTTTCATCCAAGCAAGAATGAAATAGAAACAAAAACTTTAATTTGTTCATTGTCCAAAAAATGGACATTGGAGCACTCTAGGGTTAATAAGTATCTAAGCAATTCCACTTCTTTAAATCATATTAAATTCAATTTCACTCCAGAAATTATGATTTGAATTGCAAGTGAACATGCCTTCATTTCTCTTTCCACCAATAATTTTGAAATATTGTTTGCATCATCCAATCTCGCTATAGAATTGCTTCTTTTGTTATATGCATGCTTTTAGACCCTTCTACCATAATCTACTATACTTTTGTACAATTGAAGTTCAAAAAAAGTTTCAATTTTCAATTTTAGGTAATGCACTACAAATGGTAATTTTTGACAATTTCTCTTTAAAATCGCCCTTGATCCTTTAGAAAATAATCCCATGAAGATGGTCTAATGAACGTAGAAATTAGCCTTTTGGATATTTTATGAATCATTTGCTTAAGAAAGCCATTAGAAGAGTTTTAGAGTGTCCAGAAGCCTCTTTCAAGCTTGTTTTCCCCATAGCTATTCCTCGTAGTGAGGAGAATGGCCCACTGTCAGAACTTTTTTTTCATAAAAATTATAAAAAAAAAAGAAGTCTCCAAATGTAAAAATGCAAAAATTAAAAAAAATTAAAAAAATTTTGGTCAATGACGTGGCAGGGGCTCAACCACGTCAAACTGTTGCACCAAACCTATTTCTTGCATTCACAGGCTGTAATAACTCATAGGCATCCAGAGGCTCCAAAAATCTTCTAATGCAAGAGCAATCATTCAAGCCAAACTACTATACAAATACTTTCTTTTTCACACAAAATTTCAAAGATGAACATCTACACTGACTTTTGTACTATATAAGGTGAAAATACCCCAAAACATCCATATAACCATTCTTATTCAATAAACTTCCATTAAAGTGTCCCTCAAAAGCGTCATTAACCCCTAAAGGACCAAGGCACATTTTGGACAAAAATTGTCAAAAATTGTCAATTTTTAAGGCAACAAGGAAAAAAAGAATTTTTTTTCAATATTCAATCATACAAATTTACACTAAATTTATCTAAGAATGTGTGAAAAAATTTCAAAAACTTTGACCACAAAGATTGAAAGATTATATTTCAAAAACTTCAAAAACTTTCAAAATTTTTGAAGTTAGGAAAAAAAGTTTATTTTTTACCTTCTTTGATAGGGGCAATAGTCTTTAACTCATCCAAAAGTAAGATTTTTACACTATACATGGTTATTTTTTTAGACATTTGCATCTTCTATCATATTAATTACATGCTTGCCAAATTTTAGAATTATTGGAGTAGTTTTGCACATGTTGCTTAAAGTTGCCCAAACTAATTCAAAAGTTTAGAGTAGCATAACTTTTGATTTGGGCACCTGATCGAAAAATAAATTATATTCCTACTAAGGGGGTATATGTTCACACCCTATGTCAAAATTGAAGAACATTCATTAAAAAAATGACTTCATATGCACCTACCCAAGATCATTTGCATATGTTCAATGGTCATTTGGTCTTTTAGAGGTTAAACCATCCCTATACTTAATTGTGATTGGTTGACTATTAATTTTTTTTAGATTTCGGTTATAGATTTAGAAATATGACGGTTTCAATGGCATAGGGAGCTTCTACTTTGAAAATTCATAGAAATCAAGTGTCATTTTCACAAATTCTAATTTTTTTTTAAATTCATGATTTTCAATTGTTAATACTACAAAAATATTTTTTTTCTAAAAAAAAGTGCCTCCAACAATCCCGAATTGCTTATTTTCATGGTTTTTGGTGTTTCCACCTTAGAAGGATTTATGTTAACTACAGAACACTTTGTGTCTATGGCACCTATATAGAGTTAAGGTAGACCAACTCAATTTTGTTCACTACTTTTGGCCCCTATTTTGCCCCCAAACCCATCTAAATCTATTCAGTTTTTTTAAACAAAATCAATGAATTAATGCCTATAACAAATAACGTGTCAATTCTTTATTAGTGAGTACTTAAAACAATTATGGATTGTTTATGAGATATGTATGACTTCACTGAGTTCACTCTATAAGTAGTTTTGTAACTTCAAGGCAAACTACTTTAGAAATTCACATAAATTATAATTTTAATCAAAAAATTATAATTGCATTTGGATTTGATATGTGAAACAATATGACCTATGAAAAATATGTGACCTTCTTGAAGTTGGCCTGAAGATATTCAAATTGCAAATCACAGTAGTAACCTTAAAAGGCATATAGGAGCCGACCCATTTCTAATCACCTTCCTATTTCCAATTTGTAGGCTAGTCTAATTTTGTGAAGTTGTGGCACAATTCCCAAAGTTTTAGTGGTGCATGATGATTGGTTGCAAAGCTCTTGATACTGCAATCAACCCTTGGTTGATTTGCAACCACCTTATGGTTGGAAATAGAAAAGTCTATATGACTAATATAGGTCGTATAGTACAATTTGGCTAAAAAATTTAGTATAATTATATTTTGAGTTAAAAAATATTGAAAAATTATGTAATCTTTCCAAACTCTATTTTTATATAAAGAAAATTTTTTGCACTCAAGAAATTTGCCTTTCCCATGTCCATAATTGCTTGAGTGGTTGGAAATGGGTTAGCTCCCCTATTAGGCTTGTTTAAGGATGGTAGTGTATTTTTGGTTTGGTCAGTGATAACATGTGTGTCATCTTTTGGGTGGATAGTTCACCTTAACCCTAGAAGGCCCAAGGCCATTTTGGGTTCAGAAACATCATTGCTTTTGAAGTGATATAGATCTAAATGTCACTGAGTTGTAGAGATCTTAACCGTGCAATCTTATAGTGTAAATGTTGTTAATGATGTGTATCAAATTTGAAGTCATTCGACCGCATAGATTGCGAGATTATAATGTTTTAGTGTTGAAAAAGAATGCTGAAATTTTCCTAAAAACACATTTAGAGGTGAAATTTGATTTCTAAACCTAATCAAATGAAAAAACTTTAAACTAAAGAGTGATTCAAAACCAACATACAAACACATTGGTGAAAAAAATATCATTCATTTGACTCAATGTGTTTGCAAAATGGCTTGCAAATGTCAAAAAATAGGCAAGAAAAGTTGCAAAAAGCATATCTAGGGCTGAACCTCCTTATACTAAAATGCTTTTCAATAATTCATTACTTTTTGGATTGATATGAAATTTTATCCACACAAACAAGATTAGTATGTGCAACGTTTCCAAAAAATTTTATTGGAAATGGGCATTGTATGAAGAAGATACAAGCCGCCAAAGTTCATTGTAGTCCATAAATGGTGGGATTTAGAATTTCGAATTGCTCCCAAACATTCAAAACAACTTAGATTGACATGAGAATTTCACCACAATAACTAGACTTCAAGGGAAATATAATCCAACAAATTTTATTCAAATCGAACATTGGATGAAGGAGATACAAGCCCCCGAAGTTGCAGCCATGAAGTGCACTTTGGTGAATCAAATTGAACCTGTGAACTTTGATTGGCTTCCAGAAAATCATTACCTCTTGGATTGATCTGAAAATTTTACCACGCAAAATAGAAGAAAAGGCGAAAATTTTCCAACAAGTTTTATTGAATTTGGACATGAGATGCAAAAGTTACAGTACTTTGAATTGAACTTAAAACTATGTGAGGACACTTTTTGTCCTCTTGGGCGGTCTAGTGTTAAGGACGTTTTGGTCGCTTCAAGGGTTAATTTTCATTTCTAATCAGTGGCTTCTGCCAGCATAATCTTACCCCCTGGCTGCATAATCTCACATCCTGACATTATTAACACGCTCCAAGTTCACCTTCAGTTGTCACCCTGTTGTCCCCTCTCCTTCCTGCCAAGTGTAGCGTCCATCCGTGCAATGTAGCCAAATGGCTCACATGGCGATGGCAACCAAACACTCACACTTACACTTACAATTAAGCACATCGAAATCGAAGTGCGGCGCAGTTAAGAAACACGACGGGCCCAAACGTGCGGTTCGTCATGCATGACAAGTGGGAAGAGCCGGACTTAACCACTTGTCTAATTACGCAACTGTTTTTAGTAATCAGGCAGTGCCCAGCTTGTAGCAGAAGCTTTTCCACCTGTCGGTTGTTGCAGGACACCACACCAACATCGAATATGGATGAATGAAATACTAAAGCAGTCAACTGAAAGGCAAGCCACACAGGCAGCAACTATAAAGATCGAGACAGCCAGCTGATCGGTCACATCACATTCCATACCAACTCTTTCGAAATCGCGTGTCATACTGTCTTAGTGGAAGCTTATTTCTTTGTTGTTGACAGGAGCAGAGCTTGCTTTCTAGCGTTTTATTGTCACCAAGTTCACATCCCATCACCATGTCTGGAACCGACAAGAAGGACTTGGATGCCCGGGCTGCAGCAGGCGAGACTGTGGTACCTGGAGGAACGGGCGGCTTGAGCGTGGAAGCGCAGCAGCATCTTGCTGAGGGTATGCATTTCTGTATTAATTAATTATCGTGCAGTCCTCCGAAGTAAGAAGTCCTTTATGTTTCTTGATGCAATGCCATCATTTTATGTTAAGGTCGTGAGATTTGGAATGAGAGTGTGGGTAGAAGATGGTCTAATGAAGAGCTTGTCGATCATGGTGAGTTTTTCTCAGCCCCGTGTAGAATCAGTATTCGATCTCAGTATCAATCACACGAGGTTGCAGTTGCAGGTGTGAAAGTAATAGACCCAGCTAACAAGTCTTTTCGACTCCTGTGTCTGGCTGACTGGTACTCTTCCATACAAAAGTGTCGATCGTACGTGACTGTTACGAAGTTAGCCTCGTGATATTGTGTGCATTGTGGAGGACATTGAAGAAGTCTGTGTGTGAAGTATGACTGATGCGCGCGTGCTAATACAGGGCGGAGCAAGGGCGGTCAGACTCGTTCTGAGCAGTTGGGGCACGAGGGGTACGTAGAGATGGGCAAGAAGGGTGGCTCTGCCACAGCTGACATGGCTGGTGGTGAGGCTGCGGAAGCTGCTGGTCGTGAGATCGACGAATCCAAGTTCACTAATTAAACAAAGTCGCATCCAATGCAAGACACACTTTGTTAGTGTAAGCTTGCACATGACAGGATGCAGGATGTTAGCACCAGTTGGGGATGTAAATGATGACGTCAGTCGTATTTGCATTGTACAGGGCGTTTGATATGCGCATAATATATATGTGAGACGTTGTCTGCGCCTCTTTGGCTTACAACTTGAGCATAATGTGCAATTTTCTTGTAGTAAAATTTCTATGTGACGTGCTATGCTTCTGGTCTATTGCTTAGTATCGTGTATTGGAATGCGTGTCGCACAGTGGAATCATCAATTGCCGTTCTTTACATGAATTGTGACATTCATCTGCACGAAGCTGAAAACTTTTGTGGCTTTCGTCTGGATTTGTACGCGAGGCTGACTGTCCTCAGAACTACCAGTGCCGCGAAGTTTCGTCAGTATTTGTAACCCTTGATATGGAGGTTTGCGAAAATTGCGTTAAAAGTTCCTTAGTGGTGCGTCGGTCAGTATATTTTCTTCTGTTCAATTGCAAGATTGCACCAGTACAAATTACTCTCAGTACACACGCAGTAAGCTGATTGCACCTAGTTACAATAACCAGAATGAATATTTTAAGTTGTTTCCATCGTTGACAATGAAAAGTAGTTTCCAAAATTTTGTTAGCACGTTTTTGTTTCAGCACTTTGTTGCGGACATGACAAGTTGCATTTAAATAATTGCGACATTGAGATGGTCACTTTATCAAGAGTGAAAGATTTTAAATCAGCTTCTCAACTCCATAGCAAACAACAATTTTGTTAATTTTGATTTTGACACTTGTCTCAGCTCCTCTGTTTGCCGAAGATACCCCATAGCTAGCAAATGCTATACGCATGGGTTAACAGTATTATGGAAACAAACTATTCAAAGATGAGTGGTCATAGACATATAATTGTCCATTTAGTCACACTTCTACCACTTCAGAAAAATTCAACGAAATTGGGAAGAGATCCTGAGCTAATTCAGCCAAGTTAGACTTACACCACTTGCTAACAATATAGTGTTCAAGTCCAACATGGCAAAGAATATATTGTCTCATCAGTGAGTGCATGCCATGTTGTCCCCACTGAGATTGTCCTCAAAATTATGCGTACAAAACGATTGAAAGAGTCTGGACGACTCTAAGACACTGGCGATTGCATTTGAGGAAGCGTTGAAGTAGAGCGTGAATGTTGATGCACAGAACAACAAAGCCCTTGCCAATTAGTGCTTACGTGACTGCAATAACATTGATGCTATTCGTTGTAGTCTATTCTTTGATGCTGTTTGCTGTACCTGATATGTAGAAAGTGTAAATACTTGCTTTTGTTCTGGAACCGACTGAAGTAGCTTTGCGAATAAGGAAAAACTGTAAATCCCCTGTGAAATAAAAGAGGGCGATGTTGGCACGCAATTGTGACCCGATGCAGCTCTGAGTGACAAAGAGTTCAGTTTGGTGGGATTGGTCAGGGAAATGCCGACTAGAGAAAACGAGTTTTCGGCACCAGAAGCGCGCGAGAGAGAGGCTGTTGCTTGTAGAGGATTTAGTGTGTGATTTGTCCCATGTGGATTGGAGGGCGGGATTAGGGGGGATGTGGAGTATAAGAAGTGGAGGAGACGAGCTGAGAGGCATACCTTTCTCGGCCTTTTGGCTAAGATCAAGTGTAGTATCTGTTCTTATCAGTTTAATATCTGATACGGGGGTCATCGACTCCCATGATATTAATCTAATTTTTCTGGGGAGCGGGGCCACCCGGCAGCTAGCTGCCCGGCCTCGCGCGCGTCGCCTTGGAATTGCACTACCTCCTTGGCTGGCGCAGCCCACCTCCCTCCCCACCAGGAGGGGAACCAAAGCGAAACCCTAAACAGCAATGTGTGACCGAATCGAAGGAAGTATCTTTACCATAGAGAAATGAAATAATTCCGAAATACAAGCGTGAAAGTCTTTTTTTTTGCTAGTCACAGTTTGTTAATTTCGGTTCTCAAGGATTAGTTTGCTCTGGACTGATGGGCTTTGGTAGTGACGGGTTGTTAATTCCCGCTGTCGAGGATTAGTTTGCTCTAGACTGAAGGAGAAGACTGTTCGCATGGAGAGAGGCTAAATCTAAAGTGATCGTGACGAAGCTTGCGTAAAGCCGTTCTTGAAATGGCCATGTTGTATGGAATGATGGCGTTGTTGATTACTGAAATCCAGAAACAAATTTACTGAGATCTTGTTGAAGGGGTTTCTTGATCAAAACGTGGCAGGCGTGATGAGCGAGAAGCTTTCATCATTAGGAGAGGGGTTTCAAGAAATTGCTTCAGTGCAAGATGCAATGTTGTATTAGTGGAATATGACAGTCTCTTTCCCAGGTTGACTCTTAGACTGCGTGAGCCGGACTAAATGTTTGTTCCCTCTTTGCTTTATAGGAATCCAGTGTCACTTTTCAAAGGAAAAAGGTGCAAAGTTGTATTTGATCTAATTTTGAGGTTTGGTACCGCATCGCAGACCGGAGGAGGTCTTGATGTGAATTGTGAAATTTTTGAATTCATACATAGAAGAAGTGACCCCCAATCATGGAGGGTAGGCCATGAACTACAAAATTAATGGAACAAATTAAGGGGCAAGTTTTTACAAGGATGAACAAGCGCAAAGAAAATCTCTCACCAATTTGCACATGAGTTTACTCCACCTTATTGCGACCTTGGCCTTACCCAAAAGCAGCTTGTATAGGCTCTCATGTTCAGAGCATGTAAATGGGGTCTGTAGTGACCATTACCTGAACATGAGTGCCTAGGATTCAATTCAAATACACCTCCAATTGGTTCTTTGGAAATTCATGGTGTTCAAAGATACATTATTTTTTGAGTTGTCTTTCAATTTTCCAACCTGTGAATTGAAGAGAAATCAACTGAAGGAAATTCAATAACAATTGACAGCATGGTCTTGTACTTATTTGCATCTGGACGCTTCCAGGTATACACCGTTGGTTTGGTAGCTTGCTGTCGAATGAACAGGTTCTTTTGTAGCCAACATTGAATGTCCCACCTTGAGTACAATATAAAACGGAAATTGCAGCCATCCAAACATGTATTAGTTTTGTTTGAAGGCCAGTTGAGACCTGTACATTGAAGAGGGAACTTTTTTGCTCTGGAACTGTAGATCCTGGCGTTAAAGGAATTTCTTTTCCATCTGCAACATGCTTTCTTCATTACAATACTTTAAAATATCCAAATCAAACCAGCAGAAGCTCCTACGCAACCCATTTCCTCTGTGGATCATATCTAGAGATTTTCAATACTTGCTTGTAAATCCAATATTCTGATTGAGCCAAAGCCGCCCACAACACTCCTCATATTGATCCACTAGTTGCAATAGCAAGTTTGTTTGTTTTAGTACAATGACAATGTATGTCCTCAGTGACAAAGCCTCAACTCTTTTATGTCTCTTTGTCCCAATTGCATACGGTCAGGATCAATTTTCTCAAGGCCTTGCAATTCATCAATGAATCTTGACATGTAGGTAAGAGCATAATCGGTGTATGCATCCCTGGTGCCATTGATGACTCGGAGGATATTCCCGGACCTCTAATCTGATTGCCTTGGGTCCTCCCAAATGACCATGACATAATTTGGATGTGTGTCAGAGGTTTTCTTAATTAGTCTGTATTAGTGAAGGAATGCTGAAGGAATTGCTCCAGCCATGGACATGATGTACAAAAAAAATTCCAGTAATCAAGAAATAATATTTACAGGAGGCCGCTTTTGGATATTCGTTAGCAAGATGTGCAACCAACCCTCAAAAAAATCTGCTACATAAAGCAAGGATTGGGATAGTCCTGATTTGGCACCATGGTGACTCAGAAGACAACTGAGTTCGTAAGATTTTTTTATGTAAAAGGTGCACTATTGTCCATTTTGAATCTTGCAAAATCCCTCCCTTCTGATTGAATGTCATACCAAGTGGTTGCACACTTGCAGCTAGAAGCAACATGAGGATCGCGCTCTCCAAACCCTTTCTTCGCTTCTTCCAATGCTCTTTCAAAGTACAGTTCTCAGCGTCGCCAGGACAGCCCTAAGAAACAAACCAAAAAGGGAGTCTGGGCGCACATTTCATTATGCTTTACGTTCCCACACATCCAAGACAGGCTTGAACCTCGGTTTGAATGAAGTGAACTCCAGAACAGATTCTTAATTATGCAATAACCGACAGTTGACGACATGGGAATATGTCCGTTTACCAAACGAACCATTTGGTCTCCCAAACACAGGAAACAGGAAGCTGGAACTCCGGCCATCATGACATCGCTAAACTTTAGAGTTGAATGCCGACAGTCGAAGACGAGGTAGAGGATACCATTGGAGTCACACCAAGCATTTGAAGCAATATGTGGGAGTGTGATATTTGTTAAAGTACTAAAGAACTGTGGAGACAGCACTTTGGATACAAGAGCCAAACCTTTTTCAGATCAATTCTTTAAATTACTTGTATGAATTTCTTATGCAATTTCAAGGTGGGAGGTTGTAGACTTCCAGAATTGACAGTAGATAGACCCATTTCCATTCAAATACGAGTGACAACAGTCATTTTCCAAGCCGTGCGTCCACCAGTTTTTCTAAAACGCCCGCATCACCCAGATTTATTAAAAAGGGTCATTCTACTAAGAAAAACCGCTCACAAGCTAGACATGGACATGGGTTATGTACAAGCTCTCGAAGCTAGCCAGCAAACATGCAAGAGTGGACCGGGGCGCTTGCAAGCTTGAATCCAACTAGCATATCATTTGGAAACTATCTAATTAATAATGTATATGCAGAAATTAGTGACGCAGTCGGTTCATCTAACAACCATGGTGCCGGAACTGGGATTCACTGTAAAACTGAAGTTTTACAGTGGGTAGAGGGAAATGCCTAGTGCTGTACAGAATAACGGAAAACGTACTTAGTACGCACATTATTTCTAATCACATATTCTGATGTTCAACCTTAGTTTGCTCCCAACTACAGTAAGTCTTGGATGCATGCTGCTCAGGTGCACTTGTGGGAGGTTTGCTAGTTATCATCATTGATGGACGTTGAAGCGACCTTCGATCGCCTGCTAATAGCAAGTACAGGATTCAGGTCAATCTTTTCAGATCAATCTTTTCACTGGGCGCCTGTGATAATCATGAGGAGCTTCCCCGCATGGTTCCACAATCTCCAGAGACTGCCATCACAACATACATACAAAGAAGCTAAGCATATGGAAATTGAAAATTAATCAAGGGTAAGCAATCAATATTGTGCGGTGCCCACACGGTTGAGCCACCATTTCACATGAACAAGAAGTTAATTAATACGAAGAGCACTTCAAAGGTCACTTCACAGGTCTCTCCTAGAGTCGCAGTTGAGTGATCCAAGAGATGCACTGAAGATCGATTAGCACTAAGATCATAACGGAGATAGTGATTCACAAAATGAAATACCTGTAATTTCTTTGAGACTGGTTTCAATCAGAGTATCAGACAAAGAGGAAGGAATTAAGCATCTAGGACCAGATCTAAATAATTCCAAGGGTAACCCAGGGTTTGCAAAAAGGTGATGTTACATGAAAGTGTCCTTTGCAATTACTGCAAGATAGATGCATGGGACATGAAGTATTGCATGATTGTGTACCATCCACTATCAGAATCAAATAGGAAATTTGCAGCAACAGGGGCAGCGGGAGCAGCAGCTGCCGGGGGGTCCGGAAAGAGACCGAGGGCGAGCACTTCCTGTGGACGCAGTTGGAATTGCGGATGAATGCGAGGGGGGCAATCGGCTCCAGCTCCGAGGGTTGCACCTTCTGCGACTGGATCGAAGACGAGAGCCATCGATATCGATGTACGTCGATCGAGATCCAAGAAATTAATTTCGTGTCGATCTACCAGTGAAGCAGCTGCACGTCTGATCTGAGACAGCAGCCTGGGTGTGAGAGCCAGAGAGCCAGAGCAGCTGAAGTGAACTGTGGAAGTCAATGAAGCTTCCAGGTCGACCAGTCGTGTATTAAATAAGTGGACCTACGGTGGGACAGGTGAAGTTGAACTGGCACTAACTTTGAACTGTGTGTGGAATCAAGCCTGGACCCTACCAACTCCGACAACGCTTACCGACAGATGAGGTAAATAACGTTGTTTACCAATGAGGCAAGAATCCGTTTGGCATCCTTGAATAGGGAACCTTACTAACCCAAGTTGATGTTTCCGTGGAATTCCGCATCTGCCTGATGTCAGAGAAAGATCAGAGAAACAATTATTAGAACAGTCTTGCAACTGAGGCGTTGAAAGTTTCGCTCAAGATTGGGGCTTGGATTATAATTTAATTGAAGGCATCAATGAAATTATCCATCAATCTAAAATAAGCACTAAATACTCAAAAAAAAATGCCATAACTGATGAAGAATTAATTTGATGACGGAGGGACGATAACATATACTAGCGCTGCTGAAATCTTGAAAATCTTCACAAACTAGAGGCTTTCAAATTAAGCCGCTGTCGAGATGACCACATGCCCGGCCTCAGGAAGAAGCTCAGCAACATAAGACTAACTACTCGTGGGAGATTCAATTCTTCCTTTCCCCTCCGAGACTATCAGGAAAATTTCAGATGAATTTGCACTGGGAAAGGGGACATAGGGAAAAGCGGCAAAGACTGAGGAAATGAAAAGTCAGCTACTAGCCATTGACAATCCTGTAAAGTGGGACTAATATGAGCGGCGATCCGGGATCCAGAGATCATCTCTCTGTGAACGTATAAAATACCCAAGTGGGCGTTCCTGTGGGATTCCTCACCTGCCTGATACATACAGTTTACGTCAGAGCTATGTCATCGGAAAAGATTGGGGCCTGGATATTTTAATTGGGGGGCCGTATTCTTGCAGCACCGATCGGGGAAGCATTCCAAAGTCTGCAATGGCGTCGCCACGAACATCCTCGACCATCAAGTCGGGTGAGCTCAACGCCTGGTGCGCCCACGCCGCGTGCTCCTCTTGAATACGCTTCCTAGAAGGCAGGACCTCAGGGCCTCCTTCCATGTGGCCCGGGCGGGCAACGTTATTTTTGGCCTGTTAATCACACACCCGTTAATCTGCACAGAAAGACTCCACCGAGTTTCTGAAATTTGTCCTGCCACGTGTGAGGGGGGAGCACTTTATGACTTGCCTCTAATGTTAAAAAGACTTTCAGAGGATTCAAATCAGGTTTAAATAGTCAAATGACCTTCTCTAAAAGGTCACAAAGAAGAATCGTGACCTTGTAGGGCAATCGATTGGTGGAACTCGGAATCCATATTTCCCATTTATTGACATTGGCCAAATGAGGGCTTGCCGGACCCTCACAAAAATGTCTTTCTATACATGCCACCCGGGGAGTCGTTTGGATAGTAGAGCCTCTTTTGCCCGCTTGGGCCACATGGAAGGAGGCCCTTATTTACTATAAAGTGCTCATATGAAATGGATCCTACAAGTTGAATTTTGTGCTCTATAGAGTAATACTAAACTATAAGAAAATTGTCTCCTATTTTGTGCCATATTAGTTCTATGTTTTTCATCTCTCACACGACTAACTTTGGGCCTTTGAATCAAAATATGAATTCAAAATATTCAAATTTTTTCATCTATGGCAAATAAAAAAAAATTATGTTCTTCTCAATAACAAAATCACACTATAGGACCTACTTTGCATGGCTAGGGTGAATTGATCCCTCACTTGTCTCTAAGGGAAAATATTGAAATTTTTTATTTGCTACACATGGTAAAATTTGCACATTTTGAATTCATATTGGCAATGAAAGGCTCCAAAATAGCTAGGAGATGTATAGAAGATAATTTAATCTAGAACAAAACATGGATCTTTTTTATTATATGCACCTCTAGAATGATTTCTTGGGGATGGATGAAGGGTCAGTTCACCCCAAGTCCCCTACCCTTTTGTATAACTACTTAAATATCTTGCCTTAGTATGTAAGTCATTAAACCCGAGTTAAGTTAACTTAAGTTAATGTGCTGTGAATGTTGTGATGAGTATAGTAGGGTAGGAGGTGTAAATGTCCCCTTCAAATAAAACCAACCAAAAGGGAGGGGTTTAGAGAAATGGGGGTGGCATAGATAAGTACCACATCTTGTTCCCTTTGCTGTAGAATAACAAGGTCTAGGCCAATGTGGAAGCTTTTTCTAAACTATTAATTCCAGATGTCTCTATTGGTGATGGTGGAGTGCTGGAGTGGAAATGTTGCCAAATGACCATTCCAACATGAAGAATGGCAGTCTATGTCTTGCCAACTATTTTTTTGTTGCTAATGGATTGCGAAGCATATCTTGCTCTGCATTTGTCCATCCAAATAAACCACACTAGGAATGAATGCATCAAGTTCCAAGGTTGGTAAGAACAAATATAATGGCCCTGACTACCAATAGTAGTGATCCCTAAAAGGGTCAATTTCAACAAAGTGATAATTAGAGCATTGTTGGTAGTGGCCAACATATTGTACAGTGTCCATAACTCCCAAGAGTTCTAATAAATCTAGAATAAGTGAGTGATAGTTTCTAGTATACAAAGGCATAAAGAGCACTTGGTTTGAGTACTCAGGATTTTTCAAAAGAGCTACTTGCCAATGACCACCCCTCTATTCAAGATTTGCCAAATGAAGGTGGCTTGTATATTGCCTAGTGTTATGCCAGAGTCACTAAAATAACTTACTAATCTCTTGTCTCATGAAGTGTTGGTTTATTAGTTCTTTCATTTTGATGGATCTTTTTGTTTTTGTTTTGAGACCACACATATCTCCATCTTACCATGTATCCAAAGAATGGAGTCTCTAGGAATTTATCTAACTTGCTCTAGAACCATTTACCCAAATCCCAAGGTAAATTTTGAATTGTCTCTCCTCTAGCCGCCTCAAGTCATTGCAAGAAAAATCAGTCCTATTTTGTGTCATAATTGAAGTGATGTTGTTGTTGAGTGAATACAAGAGACACTAGTACTATTTTGTGTCACACTTGCAATTTCTAAGTTATGATTGGCCATATCTTTTGTAGATTTAAGTCAATGTACTTGAACTTTATTGTGAAGATCAATACTTAGACAATAATTAGAGAACTTATTTTTCAAGAAAATTCAAAAATAATTTTCTATTTGAATTTAAATTTAGCTAATTTGTCACACTTTGTAGTTCAAGGGTTTTTAGTACTGAGGACTATCCAAAATTAATGATCTAGAGTTGAAAATTTTGTACTCTATTCCTACACTAGAGAAGCATGTGCCCACCAAAAAGAACTTAAAAAAAACATTATTTTATGTCTTCTACATTCATGCAAACAAGGCTCCCTTGCGGCTTGTGTGCACAATTCTGAACATTGAAAATGGTTTCAAGATTATTTATTTAATGAAATCTATTCATCATGAAGTCTTCTCAAATTTTCAATTTTCAGTTTCTTTGAAAATCACTTTTCCTATTTTTTACAAATTGAAATGTCAAAGTATCTATTTTCTTCAAAAACTTTGTTTTTCTATTTTAAGAATAACTTTTGATCCAAATTTTTTTGAGGTCTAAAATTTTGGTGACATATTATTTATAGTATCATGCTAATTATCTATATTTTTTTAATTTTTAAATATTTTTTTCCAAAAGGTCACTAGCACTAGCTAGTACTAGGTGAATGTAATGAAAATGGAAGGTGTTTCTTGCATTCATCCTATCTTCTAATATAAATTTTAAATTCAAAGTTTTAGGAACTTGAAATTTTTATTGGAGATGTCTAATTTGATGATAATCAAATCTTTTATTTTTAGAAATTAAAAAAAATCATTTTATTTAAAAGAAAATTATTTTGTTAATTTGTCACACTTTGGGATTAAAGGGTTTTCACTACATTCAAAGTACCCAAATTGAATAATCTAGGGTTGAAATTTTATTGGATTATTTCCATACTAGGTGGATATATGCCTACCAAGGGACATCTATAAATATATTGTTTTATGTCCTCTAAGTCTATGCAGATAGGGCTCTTGTGCATGAGCAATTTTGAACATTGAACATGGTATTAACTTCACTTTTTTGGTGAAATTTGATCACAATCAACTTTTTTGTGTCTTTAATTTCTGTAATTATATTCAATGTGCAGCATGTGTGGCTCCCAGATGCAATTAAGTACAAATGTTGGTTTGGTTGTTTTAGTGGTTTGTTATTGTCAATTTCTGTAAAATTTGGGTGCCGAAAAATTGGGGCATTCAGCAAAGGTAGAAGTACCTATTTCAAATAACTTAAGCATTTTAGTATGTAGGATGTGGGAAATTCCTTAAGAAATTGAGGTCCATGTGTGCAAACTTAAGGATGAGAAAGAATGCAAAAAATAAAAAAATAAAATTTACCTCAAAATGAATATTTTATAGAATATAAATGTGGATTTTTCATCTGGATCCACTTTGGTCTTATAGACTCACCTATTGCAGTTAGCTTTGGCACTTCTTCCAGGGCAAGAAGGAAGAGGGATAGGTAGAGGAAAAGGTACAAACCAAGAATCTTTTTCAATGACCATTGCATCCTGTTATTCTTCAAAATAGGTAAGCTCAAGAAGCCGTGGCAGGGGACAGTCCGAAATAGTACACGAAGCTCATCATCTAGTACTGGTATGCATAAGCACCAGAAATTAGGAATGGTATGAACAGAGCACCAAAAATGAGGATCAGTAAAGATTTGTGTTTCAGGTTCTGTGCCCTGGAAAGTGCCCAAGTTGAGGAATACCTCCAATTTAACCGAAGGAAATTGACATTTGCTGTGATTTAAGGTCAACTTCTGAGATTCATGACTTGGGCGCTTTTAAAGGCTGGCACCCCGAAAGGACACCTCTTTCACATGAGATGATCATTCTTTGGTTTTCTGAATTGCCACTCTCGGTTTATAGTTTGCCAACTTACAGTGAAAGCTGGGCCACTGGTTGGAATAGTTTCACCTGATGGTCGACAATCCCTGATTCCCCCATTTCCTTATTGCAAAATCATCTGCGAGACTGACAACACTCCTCCTCTCCAAGGGAAACAAGGATAATCTCCCTGTCATAAATAGCAATGAGTCCGAAGTTTTAGAAATTTGCGAAGTTGCATGCCACAACTTGGCGCTCTGAATTGCTCTTTTCTCATGAAAAAATTGAACGTTGGACTATTTAATTTAATGCAATAATAAAATAGAGGGTTTCTGAGTTTGGTGAATGCGATTAAGTCCAATTGAAGACGAGTGATTAATGAGCATGCGCATTCGGCATTTCATTTGGAGTGGACACTCAAGGTTATTAACCCTACTAGGAACGTTGAAACAGTGTTCTCTTGACGAATGAAAACACAGCTGAAATAGAGCACATGGGCAACCATTATTCATGTGTGCAGGAGATTCATGTGTGGAATTTGCCCAGCGGCCCAGTCGTAGCATTAATTTTGCAAGAAATTCATAAGATGGAATCACTTATGCATGAAAGCTTAGGTAACGGCAGGAGAGTAACAACTGGATTACGGATTAATGCGGTGCAGAACCAGAAGTAAAACGTGTTGCTTGAGAGAATCGGTTGCCATCTTTAGAATCATTCTGAACTGAGGCCTCGAAAGTGTTCCCGGACCACGTCTTCCAGAGTCGGAAAATAGACAGAGCAGTCACAGCCGAAAAAGAGACGGCGTAAGTAACCTGAACCCCCACATCCAACACTTCTGCGCAGACTCCATTTATACCGTAACGCCATGTAAACCAGAAGATACGTATCCCAATTGGAACAAGGGTATGAGCAGATTCGCCAGTGCACCATAAGATAGTCCTGGTAAGCTAGATCATTGAAATAGAAGAAACATGGCTAATAGTTTTGGAACTAATCTCCAACGGTAGCATACTAAAATAGTATGACTTTGCCATGATCTTCTGAGTCACTGTATTGAATTAGGAACCCGTTTGCCCCCCTAATCACTAACATTTCACACCATTAGCAAATCTGAGTAAAAAAATGGAATGACTGACACTGGACAGTTCTGAACAGCTCTGCGTTTGTCAGAGAGCAACACCCAGGTTTCCACAATGAACAATTGGAATGTTTGGTAGATTGGAACTGGTAACTTAAGTAATGCGATTCAGGGCTCAGTCCTGTTCCAGACCTTGACCGGTCAATGTGAGTGTCACAGACGTTCATGTATCAGTTCTCACAAGGGACGATGAAAAGCAATCTTAACCCAATAAACCAAAGAAATGCAGATTTCAAATTGACCAATTCGATAGATCATACTGCGAAAGACCGATTTAAGATGGGATCAAATCTTGAAATATCACTTCTATCAGTGAAGAGCATTCATTTGCCAGAACACGTAACAAAATCGAACGGAAGGCAGTCATCATATGATTTAGTATACTCCAAACTACTACTCAACAGGAAACCCTCATTTGGGCCAAATGGTCCTTTAGCGGGGTAAAGAGGTATAATTTGGTTGAATCAAATCAATTCTAGGGTAAATTTTGGGATTTGGGGTTGTGTATACAAAAATCTGGGCTCAAAAGTCTCCTATACCTTGTTCACGAAAACCCGTGGCTCCTCCTCTTCCTCAATAGCAGTGACAGCTGGGAGAACATATAGATTGCCCCAAAAGCTGCAGCCATCAAACAAGCACACACGCAGCCGTCGCTACATTAGTGGAAACGTTAGTCCTGCACACTTCAGAGGGCTTCAAGACAGGAATAGGAATCGTTTGACTTCGATATTTAAAAATGTTTCACCCGGATGATATATAATTTGGGAACAATGCAGATGCCAGGCAGGTCCCAAACATTCTCCACAAACATAAGAATGGCCCTTCTTCTCCTCACAACAGCTCAGCATTTGGAGCAGAGTTGTTCCAGTTACAAGCTCAAATTGAATTCAGCGGTAACAGCTCAATTATACTTGATCAAGCTTCCCTTGCAAAAACCACTCTCGTCTCCTCAGCCAGTTTCAAGCCAAACATTAATCTGCAGCGTTCGACCTGTATTCAGGTCATCCTGTTCAACTCAATACAAGTTCGACATCCAGAAATCTGTTCGATCGATCTCATAATATGAGCCAACGATTGCTTGTTGACTGCAGAAACTCTGTTACAAGAATCATTGACGATTATAGATTCCTGATGGAAAACATGAGTTACTGAGCAGGCAGGTGTATTCCTATCACTTTGGGGTGTATTCTCATCCGTAATGCAATTTTTGTTGACAGGGTTTGGAGGCCCAAATTCTCCACGGAAGGATCTCGTCGCAGTAAGGATGACAACGGGAGTTTCCCTGTTGCACAAACAAATAGATTCTGCAAATAAATAGTCATCTCTGCAAATGTCAACTATGACACACAGCAACTCTAACACTAGTTAAATGAAATTCCTGAACAGAAAATCTCATCCAGTATTACCGGGTACCGAAGAACACATCAACAGCAAGAATAAAACAAAAAGATGGGATCATCAATTTATTGAACTCAAGTTCGTAGTATGGGAACAAGGAAGCACAAACAGGACTGTCGTCGCAACCAAACAGATGGAGCCGGGAGCAACGTTCTGCCTCGTGCCACTGTTGCCCAACACCTGTATCTCAACATACTGCTGCAAGCATAAGATCCACTTTTCCATACATTCAGCATAAGATCCAGTTTTCCTTACATTTCTAATCCAAGAAAGAATTCTAAGTGACCAGCATGCATGCGCAAATAGCATTTCATTTGGAGTGGACACTCAAGGTTTTTAACCCTACTAGGAACGTTGAAACAGTGTTCTCTTGACGAATGAAAAGCGCTCTACGAGATGAGCAAAAGCTGGAATTCATGCACTATTTTCGCTGCAGAAACGTGAAGGTTGGCTGCCGACATTGCCGTGACACAAAGCGCGAGGAGCACCTCTTTGCGGGGCCTAATATTTCAGAATTAATGCTTAATCACATATTAAACAGGTAACGAAGTTAGTTGAAAGAGGGATATAGCGGCTTAGAATATTGGCTTTGGCTTCGGCTTCAACGACGACTTCGCCTTGAGAGTTTTAGTGCGAGGTTGCCCATGTCAGGGAATCAAGCATTCAGTTTCAAGGCAAGCAATCAGTTGCTTCATTTTTTCCGCGGAGTCCTTGCGCCCACTGATCCAGACAGGGCGTGCAACACTTTAACTTCCACAGTGATTGTCTCATTCGACCTCTCACACATTCTCTCAATTCCATGTCATGAGTTTCCACCTTGTTATGATGTATCAACTGTTATGAATTGCCCCAAATGATTTGATTTCTCATGGGAGCTTCCCAACTGAAGAATCTCTGAAACCAGACAAAGAACTCGGCCACTGGTTTGATTATTCCATTCACAGAATGAATGAAGGCACCGCACTCATCAATCACCAGAATCAAACAACACTGCTTTTGGAACTTGGACTTCCTCACATTATGATCTTCGACCTTCTGATTTCAAGACCCACGGGAATGGATCTATAGAACTGATTTCCGCCATGGCCAAAGATCCGTGGAATCCCTCTTTGTTAGAGGTGAGTTCATGCAAAAAAAAAATTTCATGATAAATAAAAAATATTTCAACCTTGGGACAATGTTAAACTAGAAACAATGAAATTTTTTCCCCTAAGAATGTCATTTTCACATGTATCTTATTGACAAGCACTAAAGATACAAGCATAAACATTTGAAGGCATTGATGATACAAAAGCCAACATGTGATAAGTTGCCACGTTAATAGTAGCCATACAAAAATGGGACCGTGGTAGGCCACCATAGCACCTCCACCACACAGGCATGTGTGTCAAGCTAGCCCCCCAAGCAAAGGTGCCACCATGGCACCCCTGCTAGGGGGCAGGCTTGAACACAAACCTAGTTGTAGGGATTTGAACCCTGGGGGTCACACTTGTGTGTAAGGAGCCTTGACCATTGCACCATGTGTGAATTCATATCACAGAAGGTGTACTAATTTAATTTTGTAGGCTCTATCCTCAAGACAAAGATTGTGGCAACTATTCCGCATCGACTTTGGTTTCTCAATTTGAGTTTCCAAATCTTATCTACAACCATATTTACAAATTACATTTACAATATAGAAAGTAGTTTGGTTGAACTGTTAAAGTGGGGGTTCTTATGTGGTGAGGCTTTAATTTGTATTTGATGTAGTCAACTACTACAAAAAAAAATTTGTGCATCTAACTTAGTAAACTAGGATTTCCATTAGATTTGTTAAAAAAATTCTTTTTTTTGGATTTATTGTAAAAAGTCTCATCTAGTTCAGACAATGTAAGATGTCCCAACTACATAAGTCTAACCTAAATAAGTCCAACCTATATAGGTGTAATCTATATAAATCTAACCTATTACAAGACTAACCTATATAAATATAACCTATGTAAGCCTAACATATGTAAATCTAACTTATGCAAGCCTAATCTATTCACAAAACTCTACATACCTTGTGATTGTCATACTACCTATAGTCGTTGTTACTCTAAAACTAACTAATGTAATGACTTTCTAGAACCACTACAATCATTTAGACCAATTATATAAAAAAACTCAATGGCAAATTGCAAATTGCAATTAACATTTTTACTCAAATTCTACACAAAAACTTTTGCACCAATATGTAGTGCTAATCTATCATGAACCAATGATTTGAAGAATTGAAATTGCACCAAGCTACTAAGGTAGGCTTGGTGATTTGACTAACAATCACTTCCAAAGATTTCACCTATTGAATGGTGAAGAAAACCAATAGTATTGAAGATATGCAAGCAAACTAAAAATTTTATAAAAAAAATTGAGAGGGGTCTAACTAAAATTTTGAAAATTCAAAATATATGTTTCACATAAACAATATATCACACATACTCAATTTTTACGTGCTTGTAAGTTAGCTAGGAATACAACAACACCAAGAGCACATAGTAAGTACTTTAGAAAGAATATGGAAGGAAAAAATAATATCTAATGGATAATGCTTTTACAATTGGAAGACTAACACCTAATTTTTTGTGAGTTCTTACACCTATTGGAAAACAAAACAAATACAAGGGGCAAGTGCAGAATTTCTATTGCAATCCTAAATCCAACTTCTTATTCAAAGACCTACTCTGTATAATTTTGTAACCTTCTAATACATGTGGATGAGGACTTCATTAGGTTGGTTAGTGACTAAAATCAATACCTTAGATGACAATGGAGTTTTTAATTAGTGCTTTTAGAACTTTTACATTTTTAGTGTAAATTCCTCTCAACAAGTGATTTTTTTATTGTCTTTATCCTTTGGATAGAGACCATGGCATCAATTCTTACATTTCCTATAGTCGTTTAATCCAAATTTTCAAATCCTATCTACAATTGCATTCACATTGCACAACATGGTTAGGGTTTGGTCAAAAAGGGGGACAACTAGTTAGACACCCATTCTTTGTTTGATTGGTTGGATGGTTGGGTCCAATTTATTTTATTATTTATTATTTCTTTCTACATTGCTTGTCATTGATTCATTTTTTTTTTTTAAATTTTCTTGCTATCCACTATCAAAAAACTCATATTGTTGTTTACCTAGGATAGAGCCTTACAATCACACCATTCTTATTTCATTTTTGTTTTTCATTTTGTTTTTAAAATCAATGGACTTTAGAGGTCCTTTTCTCACTCATAGTATGTCTGTTTTTAACAAAAATTCTTGGAAAAGTTTTGTACTTTCATTTATTTTTAGTGATAAAAATTTCAATTTAATCTAAGATGTTAAAAACATTTGGAAAGCATTTTAATTACTAGAAGGTGGTTTGGCCATAATTCAGATTTCTTTTGTAGTATAAAACTTCAAATTAGAATATTTCTAAACTTCAAGTTTCAATTTTTCTAAGTTTAGAGATTGAATAGTTAAGAATTCATACTTTAAATAGGTAAGAATTTAGAATTTGAATAATTAATAAACATAGCATTTGAATTTTGACCCCCATAGGACCAAGTAGCCTTTTTTTGGCAATATTGTATTTTTGGTCATCTATTTATGAGTGGAATTTTCATTCTTTTCCTTTGAAGTTTTTATACATGTGGTAGAGGAGTAGCTTGAATGAGTAACAATTTTCATAACTTTTGATCACATTGTTAAAAAGTTAGTGTATGATATGTAATTTCTTCTTATTACAAGTAGATCCAAAAAATAAAAATAAAAATACTTTTTGAAGAAATAGAAATTTGAAATTGGTTTTCTAGATTAATATTCAAGTGAAAAGTTTTGAATTGTTCCATTTTGATTAGCGCAGTGAAACTTGTGAGGAATTTCAATCATAGTTTAGGATGCAATCTCCATACTAAAATGTACTTCAAAGTCCTTTATTGAATTTAATTTTAAATATGTTAAAATAAAAAATAAAAAATAGGATGCAAATCATTTATTTCAACATTACAGCCATTGAGATTGGGATTCTTCAATCCCACAACAAATTCATGACCGTTTAGTATTGTAAATCATCCTCAATTTTTGTCTACTTATTATTTTTTGCAAACATTTATAAGAATTTTTTTGTTGAAATTTTTTATATGTATTCCCAACTTATTTCTCAATTTTATATAATGGAAAGTTGTAAGTTGTAAGATCTACCCATTTTGGAGTAAACAACTTAAAAGATGAAATCTAACCATTTGGGAAGAGTTAATACTCATTTTTTTAATAAAATCCAAGCATCATGATCTTGCAATTGGTAAGGTTTCTTATTTTAGAATAAAAAACCTATAAGAAGGTCTATTGTATCAATTGAACTACAAGCTAAATCCTATGGTTGAATTTGTTGAGAAAATAAACATATATGAAGATTTTAGCCCTACTTTGAAGACTAATATTTAGAAGCAATTGTGAGTCTCTATATATGAAAGAATCATAGAAGATAAATATTTAATTCCAATAGTTCTATTGAGTAGTAGAGTTTGATTTTCGAACTATTCAAATTTGATTATTATAGAATTGAAAACTGGAAAATAATCTAATTATTCGAATCAAATTTGAATTAGATTCTGAATTTAATTAGGATTCTAATCAAATAGAAAATATATCTAATTCGAAATAAAACTATACTCTATAGAAATTTGAATAGAATTCAAACTCTATATTTTTACTTGGTAGAAGATTCCAAAACATTTAACAAGAAATCTCTTGATTTGGTTGTTGTACCATATTCAAATCAACAAAATTAATGTGTCCATTTTGTTAACTTGTACAAATAAACAAAAAATTATGGAAATAGCCATTAAAGTATCCAATTCAATATAAATTTGTTGACTTTTTGTTGATTTGGTCATCATTATCTAATAGTGTCTCCAATGAGTGCTTTTGGAGGGTTTTTTAAGCAAATGATTCACATATACCCTAAAAGATGATTTTAGGGATGACAAGCCTAATATCCAAAGTTAAAGTGACTCAAAATCTAGGTATATAGGGAACACAAGAGTATTGGTTGAAGCTCACACTATTACACTAATAGGATCCTAATGTCAATTATCTAAATTACAAATAGGTATTCATTTACTAAGATATAAACTCAAGATTTAACCTTGGCCAGGGTCTAGGAACTCTTTTGTAAGAATGTTTTCAATGTACATTTAGAGCCTTGGCAAATGCATTGACAAACAATTGCATTTTGTACTATTAGAGCATTGTCTATTTGAATATAGAGGTAGGATGTATTCTATAGATTATAAAATATATAGCAAATCAAAAGAAACATACAATACGAAAACTATAATTGGACCACTACTAGAAAAGGATGTACAAATCAATAAAAAATTTATAAGTTTTTGTTGCAGTAGATACTATATTGACCATTTTTACAATTTTTTTTTGTTGATTTGGATAATACAATGTTCAATTCAACCAAAAATTAACACATTTTTGTTCATTTTGACTTACAAAAGTTTCAAATAAATTTTTGTAATGTCAGCAATGTTTATAGCATCATAGTTGGAATTTTTTGTACAATAGAATTCAAAAAAATTTAATCATCACCAATTTGGTATTATTTAAAGTTAGTAGACTTTGGAGGTTATTTAAGCATAGTAAACTAACTTTTCCTTGAAAACTTTGAAGGAAGAAGAGTTGTGGAATCAAGCCAAATTTAACCTACAAATAATTTTTGTGATTTAAATTCTCCAATCAAAACTTATAGAAAAAATTCAAACAAGGGTAGCAAAAAAACATTTTATTTGACATTTTCAAACATCTTCTCTAAATTTTGTTCATAATTTTTTATTGGAATTTCAAAATCACAAATGGATTTTTAGTGATGAAAATTAGATTGATATACCAATTTTTCTTAATTCAAAGTTTTTTGAAAAATGTTCTATTATGCCAAAATGACCATCCAAGTCAAATGGCTTTAATTAATATCAAATTGAGAATAGGAGTAATTTAAAAACAATACATTGTACAATTGCCTTAAACCCTAAATACCCTATTTTGAGCTTCTTAGAATTTGCTCTAAATTGAACAAAATGCCAATATTTTGATAAATTGTATCAAATTTTTTGGAATTGTAAGTGTACAAATTCAAACTAGACATGTTTGAAATTTCATAGGGAAAAAAAACTCAACAATATCACTTATCATGGACTAAAAGATTATAATGTTTGACTATGATGGTGTTAAAACTACAAATGTGATGTGAAGTCCTTCAATCCTCTTTTCACAAGTCAAATCTAAAAAGTTGGTGACCAAAAAAATATGAGGTTAAAGGGCCCAACATGTATAAAGTCCAATCACTTAATGGCTTCTTAAATCTACCCTTTAATATTTTTAAATGAATTTTGAATGTGATTTTTTCTCTAAGATCTAATGTATTTGAGGCTCATTTCCAAGAGTTCTCAACACTCTGGGAAGTCAAGATTGCAATGGGTACCCTAACATAAAATCTTGAATAGAAAAATCACTATCATTTATTTTCAAGATTGAATTTTTGATGCTAAAATTAGACTTCAAGAACTTTCTAAAATAGAAACTACTAGAAATAGAAACTTGATTAGGTTATATTTAACTTCAAAGTTTTGCAAACACCAAATTTTTATACCTTGAACATTTAGGGATTAAACAATGATATGAAAATCTAATTTTGTAATTCCAAAGAATTTTGCATAAAACATGATTAGTATTTTTTTTTCTTCAAGAATATTCAAATCTTGCACAATTCCAATCAAGCATATGTACCCAATTTGGGTTTCAAAAAATTATAACTTTATTTTTGGTGAATTGTTTCATTTAAAATTCATGATTTTACATGATTATTGATTTCTTTGAAAAACATTGGTGATGAATTCTTTTTACTTTAATTGTATAGATATATGGGAAGGTTCTATACACATATTTAATATCAAAAAACACCCCATTAAACAATAGAAAAATGATCTATGAAGAGTTCAATGTGAGGTTTGATATGAGTAAAATTTGTAAAACAAAAACCCATATAAAACAAAAGCCATATAAAACCATAAAATAACATAATGATTTGAATGTACAGTACCATTTTCAAAGCTGTGTACACCACATGAAAATCACCCGATTAGCACAAACGACTATCGTGTGACCATTCATAAAGGACAAGACCAACAATCTCCGCACTGACCCTGGCCTTGTTGAATTGTGTGAGTTTACTCATCAACATGAACACCTGTCTTGCTGCAACATAATTTTGAGATTTCTAGATATCTCTTTCAAACATCTATTCTGGCTTGACTGCTCAAGCCTGAGGAAGGGTGGCTTCTGATGTGATAATCCTTTTCCACATGTGGAAATGAACCCAGATACCATTCCAAAATATTCTTCACGCAAAGAGTACCCTCCTAGGAAAGTATTGCAAGAGACACCCACTCACAAGGTTGCAAAGACTCGTGGCTCAAAGTGGTTAACAGTTTCAGTTCCAGTCAAAACTAGACGGAATCAAATACATTAGCAGATTACATTACATAACAGATAATTCGATCAATACTCATTTCAACTGCCTCGACATTTTTTCCTTCTCACTCAAGGAATCAGGATGTAAATGGAGAAAGGAGAATTTACTGGAATGGCAACCCTACTTCGAGTAATTTGATGATATCACAAACTGCGATCGCTGACAGATTCGAAGTTACTGTCGCTTCGACAGTGAAAAAAGCAAGTAGAGAAAAGTGTGAGTCCCAATTCCATTGGCAGAACTAAGTTGATAACGAATTATTTTTTAGTTGTAGCTGGGAATAATTTTGGGGCCCAAGTACAGACCTCTTTGCACCACAAAGTCATCAGGCGGGTTGAACTCCTCAAGCCACTCGATCAACCCCGGTTGACCGCTTCGTTGCACCACTCCTGCTCACACCGAAAAAACAGACACCTGATTCAGTGAGTGGCTCATAATGCCAAAGCAGAATTTTATTTTTATTGAATCGGGACCGAAGGGGAGAACGCCTCCGTGGTTGAGGCGAGGAGGATTAGAACCTATGATAGTTGTCCTAACAACCCACTAAAAGACACGGATTTTGAACATATGTAACGAATGAAACTCAAGTGCATTAACGTACACTATAGGGTCAAAGTGCAGAACTAAAATTTTCAATCTAAAGCTTTAATTTTTATGATTTAGCGTACTTCAAACCAACTTTGAGTTCAGGACAAACACAACATGATCCTCCAAATTCTATGGTTTGCAAGTTAGATATCAACAACAAAGTTAGTGCCTACCGCAGCTCATTAGATACTAACTTGCCAATTATTATTTATAACGTTGTTTTTGATTAAAATCAACGAGTTCATTAAAGCCAAATGAAAGGCTTCTCTGCAACGAGTTGGATGAATACAGCATAAATTGACTCCTATCACTGCGTCCTCTTCTTAAATAAATTAATAGATTCAGATTGAACGAGGAACAAAAATTACAGTCAACCCTTACTAATTACACATTCTGTAAGTACAAATTACAAAAATTTCAAGTGGTATACAAATCTGCTTGCACAACTTCCACATATCAACTTCCACATTTACAAGCACATTTGTCCTCCCCGAGGCATTGCAATTAAGGAGCGTTAAGAATACGTTACTCACCAGCATTCGAAGTGGCGCGGTAGTAAGTGCAGTGTCGACCAGTTGAGGGTGAATATGGAGGAGCCAGCACGTCCAGTACGGCACAGGGCGTAAGGGCAGTAAACGCATGAATGTTACCGCCCGAAGTTGGATACAGCACCTCGGTTGCTGAGGCATGCGGAGGCTCTGTTCCATTTTGTTCAGCTCCCAGGACATGATCTACCACCAATTTTGCTTTTCTAGCTGCATCAACCACCCCAGTACTGTTAATACCTAGAGAACACACACTTCTCGTACTGATATGATATCCATCTCAGAGTCGAAAACTAAGGAATTTGACAAGAGGTTGGACCAATGCACTTGGTGATAGAGACTTCACTGTTTAGGGAGAAAGGTTCCTAATTACAGCCCCGTCTGTTGTGATTACCTCTATTACAACTTAATGTACCGGAATGATTGATACTCTAGTAGGATTGTACAGAACAGGAAACGAAACTTACAAGTTCTTCAGAGACGATGCTTAAGGGTATATAAAAGCAATAAAAATATCAGAGAGACCAAAAATTCAGGGCAGAAACTCCAACAAGCACCCACGTCTTACTGTGCGAGGAATAATTCTAGGAACAATTCTCTCTGGGTAATGTAAGAATACAAGAATATTATCCAGTAATTGCAACATGAAAAGAGAAAATAAATACCTATCGTTGGATTTCTGTTCAATTTTTCATCATGCGGGTCCACCCAGTCATAAGCCCTCACGTGCATGTTTCCGTAGAGCAGGCGACTGAGGACCGTCATGCCTGGATGGTTATGAAGAGGTATACTCGCAGACGTGGGTAAAACAAAAACGCCCATCTTCACAGGCACAAAGAGTCAATAAGTATAACACCACCTCCACATTATACTCTTAACCACAAAAGCACCAAAATGTGCGACATTAAGAAGTGTAAAGCTCGTAGCGTTTATTGGCAATGTCACTCAAATGCGTGCCCAACACTCACTTCCTGATAGACGTAGACTTTGAACTCTTATAAAATTCCAGAGATTGTAATGATAGAACGAAAATATGTATATGCTTGGACGATTACTGAGCCTGATGACCTAAAGCTCTATTGCATTTTAACAGAATAGGTTCTGAATCATACCGAAAAAAGGTCACATTCGTAGAGATGAAGGTAGCTGATTGGAGGTGCATATCTAGACAAAATTGGACGCCAACTCCCTTGACCATCGTCACCGAAACCTCGATCACCTCGATCACCTCGATTCAGCTGCTCGGTCAATCCAAGGTCTTGAGGCTTAATACTATCTGCAACCAACAGATCCATCGTGTAAGCGACAAGCAGCAGAACTTCATCAAATACATTGTCTCCTTCCAAACTAACACCGTACCTTTCACAATGCAAAAGACACCAATTCCAGAGCAAAATGACCAATATCGAAAATACTTCAAATTGCACAAACACTTCGGAGTAAATCCCAACCGTGTGAACTAATACATCAAAACTATGAAAAAAATCACCTAAAAACTACGATATGACACGAATCCTCATGCCGATCGAGCAAAGCAGAATCACACACCACGCGGAAAAACGAAAGAAAAAAAAATTCCGGTACTTCCCATTGTAAAAACTTCACATGACCGCAACAGCAGATGAGATTTTCCCACTTCAACAGTCCAAGAAATGAGCGGAAGGGCGCATGTACCAAGGACGGCACGAACATTCGAAACCTGCGCTTCTGACGGAACACTCGTCGACGTAAAAACTTTCTTACACACGTCGTACAGCCGTTGTACCGCCGGCGCCGACGCCATAGCCATGACGCCCCTTCGTTCCCCGTCGCCCCTTCAGCAAACCCTAACCAACACCCCTACTGCCCTGGTCTCCCTCTATGCCACAACACCTCACTCCTCCCAACTGATTCTCCCCGCCTCGAACGCCATCCTCTCTAAACGAAACACATCAGCGCCATGGATGTCCCATTAAAGTCGCCGGAATTGCCCCCGAGAATCTCAGCAATTGCAAGACAGGATGGCTTGCAGAACTCGTACAGACGCAACAGGGGGTCGATGTAAGCGAGGAAAGAAGCTATGGCGAGCTGGAGAATCAGCGAAGACGATGGGGTGGGAAGATTTTAGGAAGTGGCGATGGAGGGGGGGGATTATTTGCAGAGTTTGAGAGAGAGAGGGAGAGGGAGAGGGAGAGGGAGAGGGAGGGGAGCATGTTCGTGGCGTTCGTGCCGATGGTGCTGGAAGGAGGCATGGGGAGGGCGGCAGGCTTTCAGATGGGCAAAGCGCGCGGAGATAGGGCCACTGAGCTGACAAAGCTCCCCGCACCAACTCAGCGGCAGGCTAATGGCTGGTTTCGTAGAAAAAAGGTTTGATTAATATTAATTTAATTTTGATAAAGCCAGTGAGGGGCCCCCAAAAGGCCGGGGGGTCAGATATTATGCCCGCAAATTCCGAACATTCCTGAGCTGCTAGGAGTAATTAATTTTCGTTTTCCTGTACATTACAGTCACAGGGAATACACTAAAAACTTTGAATTTTTAACCCTCAACAGATAAACGACGTTAAGATGTTTTCCAGTGGATGAATGACAAAGAATCTCTCCATGTAAGACAGACTGAAGTGCAACTATTCATCCTCCAAATTTTGTGTGGAAAGAAAAGGTCAAATATAATAGTTTGACTTTCAATAAGTGCTTTTGTATTTTTTTTTTCAAACAATAATTTTCATGGTGCTGAAATACATTAGAGGATTTTCTAGGGTCCGAGAGGGCTGTGAGTTCCTTGTTGTTCTCTGATTCTGCAAACTTGCCCAAACCTACTCTCTGATGTGGCGAAGCAACTGCCACGTTGTTACCAAAAAAATTTAATTTGTTTTTCATTTTAACCCTAGAGCACTCTGACGTTCAATTTCTAGACAATGAATAGAAAGACATTCAGTTTTCTTTCTTGGTACAGCTTGGATGAAAGTCATCTAATTTGTGGAGATACTTTATCAAGTTTTTGTTCTATCCAATGGTTGGATTTGGTGTTTTTAGAATTCATATTTTTCTAAAATTACAGATGTGGAAGTGTGTCAAGCCAAAAATTGCATTAATTTTAGTTCAAAATTGGATTTGCAAAAATGAAGTCATAGATTAAAAGAACACAAAAATTTCAAAAAATCACCATATCAAGATAACCTCATTTCAAATCTATTCCAACAAGTTTTACTCAAAAAATGATAATATTTTGCTTGCAATTGAATTTAGAAGGAATTTTGAAATTTCCCTTTCAAAATTTATAAAAAATTATTGGTGATAGCACTAGTGAATCTAATCGTGTGGATAGAATCTACAATTCAAAATCTACAACTTTCATTTGTATATCAACTCCAAAATATTCTTCCAAATAGCACTTTATAAAGTTTTTTTTCAAATCGTCAAATTTGGAAATGGATCCAAATGTTTAGGGGTTAAGAAATTTAAAATTTATTTAT
Source organism: Pseudoscleropodium purum (assembly GCA_963969395.1). Lineage (NCBI taxonomy): Eukaryota > Viridiplantae > Streptophyta > Bryopsida > Hypnales > Brachytheciaceae > Pseudoscleropodium > Pseudoscleropodium purum. The sequence goes on from OZ017797.1 coordinate 10,213,041, forward strand.
TTTTTTCAAAATTTATTTTTGACAACATGGTATTTTCTTTAGTGCAGGGGGAACTATGGAAGGCAGTTGCTGGAAATGGCTGTCTTGGACCCTAGAAAATCCTCTAATGTATGATTTTCATGGTGACCAGTTCATCCTTCAAGGATTAAATTTAGCCCTTAAGGGGTGCCAAGGCCAAAAAGTAGTTGTTGGGTGACTTTGTAGCTCCTTGTAGAAACAAAGAATGCATATATTGGTTCAATGATTAAAGTAGTTTTGGTGACTACCTTGGTCATAGATAGTGTCTTTCTAAGGTTAATCTAACCTTAAGGGTTGCTAAGGCCAAAAAATGGCTAATGGATGACTTGATGTAGTGAAACAAAAAAATGCACCTTTTAGTCTAATAATTCAAGCATTTTGGAGACTACCTTAAGTAGTCATTGGGGGTGGTATCCACTAACAGGGAAACAACATTCACTAGGATAGAAGAAATCAAAAATCTCCTTGAAGCAAGGGATCATGGGTCCTAGTGCTTGTCTAAAGTTTGTATGATCATAGCATAAAAAAAGTGAATAGTGAATAGTGCTTTGACTTTGTAGCTTAAATGTGGTACTTGGCAAGCCAAATTCACTTTTGAAGTGAATACAAGAGATTGAAACATTTCACAAAATATTATGAAAGCCATTTTTCATCAACCAATCTCTTAAAATCAAGCTTGAGAGGCTTGGCTTGTCATTTAAGGATTTATTTTTGAGTAAAAGTTGAATTCTATAGGTAACCAACTTAGGTTTGGAAAAAAATAATTGAAAGAAAAGATGTTTTTTTTTTTTAGAAATTAATGACTCTAGAAGGCAAAATCAAGGGAAACTAGAAGTCAATTCAATGTTGAAAATTTAGTATTTTTGAGGTAGGTATAAATTCATCATTTCAACATCTAGCATTTAGGAAATACATGATGGAAAAATGAAGGTCGTGCTTTATTGACAATTAGTGAAAAATAAGGACATAGAGGTCTTTTTTATAGATAATTCCATTGCCCTTCTTCAATCCTCAAAGGACATGGAATAAGTTGAAGGCAGAAGCTAGACCAAACATTGTAAAAATGTAGTAATTGTATTCAAAGTAAAACTTCAAACCCCACAAAAGTACAATAAAATAATTTTTTTAGAAAACATCACTCTAAGAAAATGCGCAATGTCAAGCTAACTTCCAACTTCCAAAATTTGTTTTTATGAAACAAAGTTTATAGAGAGTTGGAAGGAACATTTTCTTTGACATTTTCAAACCTCTATTTTAAACTTGGTTTATAACTTTTTATTAAAGGTTTGAAACAACAAACATTTTTTTTTTATATGAAAGTTAGCTAGATTTTTCCACATTTTCTCAATTCCAAAAGTTTAAAAAGATATATTCTACTATGCCTGAATGAAGTGTAAAATTTTTTTTGAACATGATTCCTAATTTTGACTTGACTATGAGTAGTAGAGCTTATACAAACCCTAATTTATATATCCCACGTGATTGGTTTTACTTCCTACAATCCTACCACTTTACTTCTATAAGGAGCTTGTCTTCTAACATGTATTACAAATACAAAGTGGTTAATGAATCCATGTGAGAGACATATGGTCAATATGAGTTGCCAAATCTATTGTATATTAATTTTTCAAAAAAAAAAATATTATAAATTTGAAAATAAACATTGAATCATTTTTTCCACTTTTATTAGTTATTTGATTGCTTTCCTCTAGACTTGATGGTTGTCAACAATATATTATGATTGTAAGTACATCTAATTCCATTCAACATTCCTTGTTGAATAAGTAGTTAAAGTCAACAAATGTGATTTTGAATATAATTGGAAACATATAGTTTTTCTTTTCCTTATAAGCTTTTTTTAAAAAAAAAAAAAAAATTTTCAATAATTATAGCATTTGTTTTCAAAATATTTATTGCCAATCTTGGCTACTAGATATGGCATTGAAAACTCCCTTCTTATGTGTTTATTTTGTCACTTATAAACAAAATATGAATTTCTAAAGTATTGCATGAAAATAAGTATACCCAAAAGGCTCTTTAAGCTCTCATAAATAGAAGCAATGCATTTTAGGCAAAGATCTATAAAGAATAGTAGAAAGAATGTAAATCCTATTTAAATTAAGTGTCAAAAAAATCATAAAGACAATATTAACTTCAAAAGTGCACAACATCAATAAAAATGGTACTAGCGTCTATCTATTGGAGCCAAGTTTTGCACATCTTTGTTGTAAATATATTGATTGTGTGTTGTTTGTTGCATGCCATTGATGATGCTCTAAATATACTTTATTGCCAATTTCTAAAACTAATTCTAACCTTTAGGCCTAAAATGTATGAGAGCATGTGGTTGATTATGGATACACTCATTTTCAACACTTTAAAAATTCATAGATTCATTCATATGGTTTCCAAAAAATGCAAACTAAGAACATCGGGAATCTCCTTTTGACTCCCAATAAGACCCAACAAAAATTTATACAATTTAAACTTCAAAGGTTTCTAATAGTAGCAAGGATGTAGATTTGGAGTGTGTTTTTTAAAATTCATTGTGGTATAAGAAGAATTTAGCTCTTTGTTTCTTTCCATCTATACATGAATTGATTTAGAACCTTGCATAAAAATCATGAAGAACACTAATGACCACAATGACCACACTAAGAAATCCAATGACCACACTAATCACATCACTGAAGAATAGACAAAATTTGCTAACATACTTGGATGCATGACATCTATTTTGTATAACAAGAAGAAGAAGCTTTCAAATTTGTTCGTAATCCACCTAATCAATGCCAAGACTCTTGGAATTTAATATTAGGAATCATGTCCAAATGTTTATTCAAGAGACTACTTATGTAGTTTCCTTACTTACAATACCATACTTGGTTAGAAAGGACAACGAAAAAACATTTGTAGAAACAAATGCCAAAATTGTTGGGATAGTATTTTTTCAAAGAAAAAATAATTATATGGGAAAAAAAATCAATCATTCTATTTTTAACATCTGTTGCATCACATTTGCTTGGCAAGGAATGCCGACCGTTACCAACAAGGACGGATCATTGATCCGTTTAAAGTAAATTCCCATAAAAAAAATATCAAAGAAGATTGTGCTGTACATCCTTGATATCTGGAGAGAAAATACCAGTAAATCATCAGATAGCATTCTATTTGTCAACTTCCAACTTTGCTGAGTCCTCTAACTCCCCTTGTAGGTTTGGCATTTACCTGGCCTTTTACCTTATCTTCCATCAAACGAAACGTTTGTGCACTTCCTCGCTTCCAAGTCACCTGAGGAAATTGGACTTGTACCCTACACTACCGGTAGCCAAGAACCAAGTCAAAGGCACATCAGAGTTTACAACCTGTCGACATTCTTGAAAGTTCGGGTCTAGCTCGGGTCTAGCTCCTAATTTAAGGCAGAATCAGGGTATGCAAGATGCTCTCATTTTCTGCTACGGTATCTTCTTTCTTTAACACACATACTTTTACATCTCGAGTTCAAGAATTTTGAAGAAAAAGAACTAAACACTCAAATAGATCTCGAATGATATCTCCCAGATTGACACTTGTGAGAAAGTAGAAGCAGCACGATGTTGTACGCCGTTCTCAGACAAGACATATATCGATTGAATCCAAATCAAATCCTGTTCTCTTTATATGTTGTCAGATGAATGAGTGCACTAATAGAACAACCGAACAATGTTAAGTTATGTAGAGAATGAAACCAAGAAAAGAATCATATTAACTTACCTCTCATGGCAGCGAATAGATGAAAAATACAAGGTTTCCATCACTTACAGGGAGAACTTGTGATAGTCCTTTACGTCCTCAAACAACAGCCCTCCATCACAGTGATTCTGAGAACCCGTGCAAGAATCTTTCTGACTTGTGGGCGAAGTCACATCCCTAGTCATCAGACAGAGATTTACCTTAGTGACTCAGCAAAAAAACCTAAGAGTACTTCGTCCATAAGAATACTTTAATTATGAAGGAGTACAGTTAGCTTGCACTGACTCAGCAGAGTAGAACTTACCAAGCTCCTGAATGAAGACCATCTTCCCAGAATTTAGTCAATCAATTCTGCAAGTAACGTTCACTTGTTATTACAGTAATGGTCCACAACCTTCGACTTTCATTCATAATTTAGAGAAGAAGATTTGATCTCACATATTGTGGACTTCCCAAAACGACAGTCCGAACCATATTGAAGTGACACGAATTGTATATCCTACCTTAGAGTTCACATCCAAAAGACTCAACCAGGCACAAAGCAACGTTCTGCAAAGTTCTAAATGATGTTACCTTCACAAAAGCGGCACATCTGGAGTGTGGTGCAATCCTACTACGAGTCATCATCCGTGACGGCTATGGGTGGAACCCTGTTTTTTTAAGTATTGACTAACCCTAAAGCGCAACAAAACAGAGTCCGAGCATTTGTCTTCAACCTTCGGAAGAGGCCATCAAGAGACGGATGTCCACGCAGCACATTCGTCTTGTCAAAGGTTCCTTCGATTCCCAGCACGCCCATGCAGTTGAAGTAATGTTGCAATGCACGGGAAGATAAATATGCTAAATTACATATTCTAGAAGTCATATTCACATTTTCTGTAGCTACCAAAAAAATTGATAGAAGTATTGCAAAATTTAGTCACATTTGAATACACTACTATAAACATTTTATTCACGAAAACATACTTAATGAAGACCAACCGAAATTGACCATATCACGCCGAAATTGTTCGTACGATGAATTTCGTTGTTCATTGTTTATATCAATTTAACGTGTCAATACTCATATGCTTTTCCCATAAATTACAATGCACTTCAAATTTTGTCGCAAATTGCGCATGACATGTGATATTCTTCTCCATAGAACGGAATGCCTGCACAGGTCCTCTATACTGCTCCTGTCACAAGTATTCACTAGAGAAAACCCTAACAAGTCATACACTCCGTATGGCTATACCTGTACTCTGCTCCTGGGTCAATTGATATGGAAGAAAAAAAAAAGCAAAACCGGGTGGAGTGACATTCTAAAGACTCCGAGTGTATGTTCTACGAAAGAATGTGCACAGAGGTGTACATTTCAGGGGATGAAATTCCCTGATCACCACTCGTCCCCCCAAAACAACCCAAAAAAAGATATGTCGCCAATTAAGAGGAAAAGAAACCTAACCTGCTCACATTGTCCACACAGTCCACACAGTCCTTGCCAAACTATTCACGCATCCATAAATGCCGAATTCCTTAGAATCAGCGCAGTAGAATCCGAAATTAAACTAGGCTGAGACGCGACTGTCGTTCTGCAATCCAATCTGACTTAGCGACACTCCCCGTCCCACGAAAGCAGTCATCAAATTGCGTTCCACCTACAGAAGCGAAGTCAGACACGGACATATTGCTGATGTCTGCAGAAACGCCATAGCTGGACTGAAGGATACAATCGGGAATGCAGACTTGCCCAAGAGCTTCCGCTTTGGGAGCTCGTGAGGGACGACAGAGCAAGAAGTTCCGAAGCTTTAGTGAGTGCAACCCGCAGCAGAGAATTGGGAATGGATAAGAGAGCGGTGTGTGACGTGGTTGTCCAGCTCATCTATTTTATTTCGACGTGGCATTGGGAAGGTACAGGTGGTCCAGCTAGGTACCATATAATCATCACTGCCTAGAATGTGGCACCTATGTTTGGATCAACTGATGACACTAAAATCTTGATATTGATGACACAAGATGTATACAATTAGAAACTAATTAGAAACTGAAAGACTATTAGACTTCAGTGTGAATTTTTGGTACACTTATAGACAATTTTTTTGAAAATTTTGATAACTATATTCATTTGGTGTCCAAATAATGCATGCTAAAATGCATTGGAATCCTCTTTCACTTGCTAATAAAATCCTATAAAAGAAAATTGTATTTTGTAATAGTAGGTGTGCTCAATTGTTGTTAGTGTCAATTATTGATGCACTTACCTTAAAACACCCTACAAGCAACATTTATGGAGTGGTCTTCTACTTATAACTCAAATTATTGGGAAAGTTGCAACTGAGGGGTCAAAGTGGAGATTCTTTATTGAGAACATCCGGACATCCAATACAACCAACTTAACAAGCTTTAATTTCATATCTATATATTTAGCAAGCCTTCCAACTTCTTATCTTCCCCACATTCCAAAATAATGTGTTTCATAAATAGCAAACTGACTAATCACAAATAGTACTATAAGTGAAGAGTAAGGTCAACACATCTTTGTCAAGTAAAAAATAAAATTCTAAAAAATAAGATCCAACAAATACTATTTTTCAATACTTAGAATCTTTTTTCTCCCTCCCCCCAAAATGATTTCCTATCAATTTTTTGGAATCTATTTTTTTTTAAATTATTTTTCACCAACCTTATCCTATACCTATGATATGGAGGAAAAAAACCAAAAAAACTTAAGTTTTGCCTGTATCCTTGACAAAGAAGGATGGATGAAATGCTTGGAGAAGATTTCTCATCCGCTCTGCCCTTGTGTGGACGTGCAGGGGTAGAGTAGGGTGCGCGTGCCTAACTAGGTCTGTCCAACTCAGCCATTTTCAACCCCGTAGCATTCAAAATGGAACATGTGACCACGATAGAGAACACCATCCGCAAGCATTGCTGTGCTCGTTGCCTACAGTAGTATCTTAGTGTCCCTCTCCCTGTTTCTGCGTCATCACCTTCGTTCACGAATTGCTATTCCAAAACCTTGCCATCTTTTTTATGGGAATCTCATGTTTTGCGCATTGAAAATGCTGATGGAGAGCGCTGTGCTGGTGGTGATCTCGGGACCCAGCTCTGGATTGACTCGTTGATTGATCTCGCGGAGAGTGAAGGGCGTGTGAAGGCTGCTTGAGAGGCACGTTTGGAGGAGTGGAAGGTGGAGCTCAGCAATGGAGAGTATTACGAGCTTCTTCACGGGGAAGATTCAAGAGCCGGTGACGAGGGTATGGTTCTTTTTTCTTTCTTTTTGGTACACAATTTTTTTTGAGTTTTCCAGATTGGTGCTTCGATTTGTTGGGTTGTCCTGTTTTAGGGTTTCTTTTGTGAGATGCACTTACGCTGGATAGTAGTGCGTGAGTGGGTTGCATATTCAAGAGGAGCGGATGTCTTTTGTTCAAGCGGTAGAATTTTTACCGTGGTCGAGGAGCAGAAGAGCAGAGCTGGATAGTCTATTTGATTACTATTTGCTGCTGATTGCTGTTGTTTGATTTCGCATAGAATTCTGGAATAACCCAGAACAATTGGGTTGGCTTATGAAACAGTGTGAGTTGTGCCATTTCAGTCTGCTTTGCCACATTCAGTCCTTGTTCTGTATATCAATAACTCCTTGGATCACATATCTTCTCTGTCCTTCCGGTTAACTCGCACTGAGATTGTCCGGAATTTTTATCTTATTGTGTTTGATAAGATTTCCCTTCTGGGCTAGTTTGTTCTATAGAATGCTGTGGACGAAATCCAGCATTCTATAGGGTTTTTTTTTTCTCTTATTGGATGGGGAATCTTCACTACATGAAGGTTCGCCATCCCGGCTCTAGGATGCTCGTTGAAGACCTTACAGAGTGGTCTGAATAGGGTTTGTAATAAGACCAGTACAACATTCTGTCTTGCATAGAGTCTAATAATTTTTTTACCAAAAAGGGGTCCCCTAGGGTTTATTTCATTGACCTTTGGTTTTGGTAATATCGGTAAACTGGGGTCCTTTATTCTTTGGATAGGACTTTATCACTTTTATTACCCTATAAGACGCTTGTCTATGCGGCGGGCCCTCCATACTACTCATGTCCCTCCCTTCTGTATTTCGTGGTTTGGGTCACTATTTTCTATAACAGAAGATTCAGTACGCAGAGTTCAGTAACATGCTCCCCTCAATCCTCAGTCTCGGCATAATATTTCTAAATTCATGCCCATCCACCTCTTGTAGTAGGTTAGGATATTTGTAGTAGGTGATTTTTGCTGTCATTTTGTTTTTAGAGGTTTTGTTTTTTATACCCGTGAGTGGCTATGTGTTGGTTTCGTTCTATTTATTATAGTTTACTGACATGTAATAGTTAATTACACCTCGATCAAATTGGGTGGAGAAATTAAACACTTTAATTTTGTTTACTTCTAGTTTGTTGAAGTCTATCTTACAAGATGACTGGTTGTGTGAGTTGCAGGCGAGTTAATAAAAACTGAGCGCAGGAGATGGTTTGTTTTGAAGCAAGGTCGCATCTTCTAGTTCACAGAGCAGCATCTAACTCCTGTAATCATCATTCCCGTCTTCCATGGTGTGTTTCGAAAGTTTGACAGTGTTTTTAAATCATCATAACCTAAATTTTTTCCTGATACTGTGGAATTCAATATTCTGCAGTACTCAAAGTTCAAGGGAGTCATTCCGGTGAACAGCTGTTTGACGGTCAAGGGTGCTAAGGATGTGTTTAACAAACAGTTTGCGTTTGAGTTTTCTACAAATAGAGACAATATGTATTTTATTGCAGACACAAACAAGGTAAGCCTTCCAATCAACTATGAATTTCTCGGAAAATATTTTGTTTTCCTTCCTAAAATTAAACTTCTATCTCTTCTTCAGAGTGGCATCTCCAGAATCTCAATAAACCTTCTATATTTATCATTAGAATGGACTGTATTGTTCCTCCAGCCGTCTTTAAGCACAATTCACTTACGTTTGCCATATCAATGACGTATTAATGTTCCCTTGTTTTGAAAAATTGCATGTTGAATTTGACACAAGTTACTCAACCGCCAAATCTTTATTTCTTTATTTTATTTTATTTTATTTTAATCTCCATTTTTGTTTTTGTTGTGTCCGTTGTGTGTAGTTCTTAGTAAGGAGGACCTAATTGTGACACAGAATATAATGGCACGAAGTTTTGTGAATCAAATGAATAGGGCTTCCAGATGTTTTGCAATTGAGTGAACAGACTTTAAAGTGTCTATAATAGGTTTAGTTACCTTAGCCCTAAACCTTGGGCAGTTTTGGTATTTACTCTCATCCTTGGTTTTTTCAATCAACTAGTGTGCCTTGTGTTGTTGCCATAGTCAAAACGAAAGAAAAAATAATTTTCTCATTTTTTTAATCCATAGAAACTTCAAAATTCAATAACTTTCACACTCTAGGTTGGAATGCCATGAAACCAAGCCTATGCACCCCTCCTCATCAAGGGCTTTCCAACAATACTAAACACACAAATGGGAAATGCACGGTCTAGGAGATCTCAACATGACAAACAAAACAAACAAACAAACAACCTAATTTAATAGAAAAGGATGCTTGTATTAATGCAAGTATATATTTTAATTTTTAGAATGAGACTACACAATACAATAAGCAAGGCTTTTGAGTAGGGATTATCATTTCTTTTGTAAGTAGTTTGTAAGTGTATTAGGGGAGGAAAAAATTAGCAAACTTTTCTAAGGAATTGTATTAGACTTGACAACTTTAATTTGTATTAAAGTATATCATCTCTCTTTAGATCAGGTCATTTATTTTTAATTTGTCTTTCAATTTTTTATCTTTTATCACAAAAAGACATGAGTTTATTTTTGTTCCTAATGCACCGTGGTTAGTGAATTCTGAGCTTGAATTTGTTAATTTCTAATTTGATCTAAAAAGAATCGACATCCTTAAGGGGCTCACTAGGTCCTTTAGCCATCCAAGACCAGCATGTTATGTATCTTTTTGAAGATTCACTTGCACTTGGTATTTTGAAGGGTATTTGCAACAATGTTGGAATGAATTTTGGCACACTTTTGGACTATATTCACTTTGCTAACACCACTCCCATCTCCAAGTACAAATGTTCTATAATGAGCCATTCTCAATCATTTTAGACTAGTACATTTGGAGTTCTTAGGGTATAGAGGTACTTGGATAGAGGATACTATTTGTGTCACTTTATGCATTTCAATGCGTCACATTGAAGATTTCAACATGGAGTGAATTTTTGGGAGATATATAGAGCTATGAAGAGATCTTTAGAGAGGTCTTTGGATACAATAGCCAAGTATGTTAGAGATCAATTTTTTTTATATCATAGTTTAGGAGATTGTTATACAATTTCAAAGGAGGAGGTTGTAAACCACTATATGTAATAGTGGGCAACTCCATTTCCATTGACATTTGGTTGTAGACATGTATCAAATGATGCTTACACCACTTGCTAATAAGTCCAATCAAGTCTTTGAATTGATGAATTGTTGTTGGTAATATGAATCATTATCATTTTTCTAGCAGTTCAAGTATCATCTACCTTACTTCCATGTTGTTCATCATTCCATGAGTGCTTATGTCCATGAGCCCGAGGTATGTTGTAATGACTAAAATATTTTGGTCATATAGGAAGAGGAGGATTGGATCTACGCGATTGGTCGTTCTATTGTTTGTCATTCTAAGTTAGTCACAAATGATGAGGTCTATGATTATGATAGTAAGTGAGCTTCATAAGGACGTAGATGTTCATTCTTGAGGTATTGAACATGGTTTACTGAAAAGCAAAGCATTAGACACTAGAAGTAAAAATCTTGGCTTCGTCTATGGGAGATCATTACAAATTTAGAGTATTGTGTGAAATGTAGTTCCTTCTTCTTTGAAGCATTTTTATTGATGATTTAAAGTGCCACTACCTTATAGAAATTCAAGCAATCTTGTCCCAATCTTGCTCAAGAATATTATTTCCAAAGCTAAGCAAAAATTCAAATGCAAATTATATAAGGCAGGAGGTTCTAAAAGCATTTAGGCTCTAAAATCACCCATTTCTTCAAATGTACACTATTTCTATATGCTTCTCTTTTGTAGCCTTCAATAATGTACAAATAGTGTACATTTGAGAAAGTGGACAATTTTAGAACCCTACAAGCCATTTCAACTTCAAAGTTTCATTACTAATTCCACAAAGCTCCAAAAATTAAGAAATAACTTGGGTTAAATGCCAATTTCACTTGTTTTTCTTTTACTAATTTACTTTAAAAAAAACATTTGAAGGCTTTTCAAAAACTTGGAGTTGAAATCTTATTATTCAAAAGAAAAAGCCGTGTGAGAGTAGGTACTTCCCAATGTTGATGGCCAAGGAGGATTGACCCCTCTATTGCCCTGCCAAAAAGTGAGTGTCAAAATTGCCCCCTATTATGTGCCACTTAAATTTTGTATTTCATCATGTCCCTCCGACAATTTGGGGATTCTGATTGCAGATATGAATTCAGAAATTGCAAATTTTTTATCATATATGGCAAATAAAAAATCTCAGGATTTTCTACAAGGGTAAAACATGGGGCAATAGAGGGGTCAATCCTCCCTGGCCCAGTGCTGACGGACCCAGAGTCGGAGCAGACAGGAAAACAAATTGCGGCTGGCTGGGTTGGTCTCGGTTTCTCCGACGCACGAGAGTTTGAAAATTCCAAAGGGCTGCTGCTGTTGCTGATGCTGGCGCTGCGGATGAGATGAGATGAGATGAGGGGGCCACTCGTTCCAGTCGAAATCACCGACCCAGCTGACACTGAGTCAGCGCTGGCAACAGGACGTACAAGCCCACCCCACAAGCGCTGAATCGGATGAGTCAGCCCTGATGAGCTCATCGCACATCTATTTTGGTACCGTGTGAATTGTTGGCTTAAAAAAAAAAATAATGCAAAAGCACTGCATTGGAAGTGAACCTATAGTAGAAAACCAACTTCGGTTTTCATACAAAATTTGGAGGATGAGTATCGCATGAAGAGATTCATGCATTGTCAATCTCACTGTCTTTGCATGGAGAGATTCATTGTCATTCATCGGCCGTTGTTTATGGGTTTTCCTAGTTGGAAGTGGGAACACAGGTTCCCTCCCTTCCTTCCTCCGTCCATTGAAAAGGCTGCCTGTGCAAGTGTGCATCATTCATTGTTGAGAATTCTCTCTCACTCACTCCTTGAGTTCGTTCCTTCTGCCCGACTTCGTTGCAATTGACGGAAAGCTAGAGATTCATGTTCACACGACTCCAACTTACTACAAATGCATTCATGAGTGAATTTATATTACTTTTGAACTGCATTGGAATTGTCTTTTCCTCAAAAGGCAAAACTTAACAATCGGCATGGAAGCTGCGAAGCTAGCCGACAATGCAATGACTGCAAAACGTTGCCGGTCCTCACCGGGAGTGACACTGGTTGCGTCGTCATTCGAACACCTGCTGCTCGTCGGAGGGTGCTCGTCGGAGGGTGCGGCCCTTTGTTATGTCATCCTTTAGTTGATGATATTGCACCAACTGAAGGTGCAGAGAAAGAAATAACTCCAACTGCTATTGGGTTGGTGTGAATTAAGAGCATCTCCTACGGTCCTTTAAATTTTGACTCTCCAAACTGATTGTTGGCATTTGAGGCATGTATGGGAATCTATGCGGTGCAATTCAAGGCCATGACACCTCATTCCACAAAAGCCGGAGATGGACAAAGGCAAGAAATGATCAAATCTATAGTAGATTCTATAGTTAAAAGAGAGTCAAGTGACTATGCAATCACAACAAAGGTTTACCTAGTCTTTTCTTTCAAAGGGCTTGCCAAAGAAAGCCCAAATAACGCAATACTCATTGAAATTTAGTGGGCCCACGGCAATGATGCGCCTGTGTTAACGAGGGGCTAAGGGATCTCATTTCATGCTAGAATCTATTAGACCTTCAAACTAACACTCCAAGCAACCATTTGAAGGGCCGTAACAAATGCATTGTAAGATTTTGATCATTTGAGGTCCCACAACACTTCTCAAGAGAAGTAATGAGTGACTCTAGGACTACATACCTTCTTTGGAGGGGAGATTTCAGTGCACTGCATGTAATTGCACTTAGAATTGTCACTTGAAATATCTAGAGTGTATTCATTACATGGATTAGGGACAAGTGGTAAACTTCAAAAGTTAGCAACACAAATTTTCCCTTATTGACAACTGATCACTAAAAACTAAGAATCATCCTTGCATTCATGACTGTCGCAGTCAATCATACATTCAACCCTCAACTTTTTCCTACACTTTGGCATTTGTATTACGACAAAATGTGGTTATTTGCTTGAACCACATCTTGTAAGGATATACCTGTATAACAACAGTTTACCAGATTGTCTAACTCAATGCTCTTTGGTTATGGTTTGTTTGAAAGCTTGAAAACATTATAAAAAGAAATAGATATTTTGATGAAAAGTATAATTCATACTCTTGAACTTGAAGTTGAGATGTTGTTCTCCAGTGACAGTGGTATTGTGGATGGAATAATTTTATCTACAGATGTGCTAAGGGAAGCATCTACTATTCATTGAAAAGAAATTCAATACTTTTTAGCAAAACTGAGAGTTAGGGCATAATGTGTAGGAGACACAATGGCTTTTGTATCAGAAAAGTTGCAACTTCTCTAATTTTTTTTCTTCTAATTTCACTAATGAGGGAAAAAAAATGGAAGTAGCATCTAATTCAAGTTGTTTCATATTTTTTGGACCTTCATAGAATTAGTTCATGAATTTTGAAGTTGGAATCACATATTGTACTAAAAGCATCCATTATGAAAGTTTTGAGGCCTCCAAAGGGCTACCAATTTTTTATTTTTGGCCCCCCCTAAAGTGCAATTACAGAAATTTTTTAAGAAAAATATTTTTTTAAATAATTCTTTTTGGAAATAAAAAATATTTCATATATATATATAGTCAATCTGAAGTAGCACTGACATGGCACTACTAGTGCCACATTATATTCCAAAATTTTAAAAATAAAAAATAATTTTTTATTTTTTTCCCTAATTGCACTGCAGTAGTACAAGGCTAACAACCCTTCATAGGCCTCAAAACTTTGAGATCTAAAAACTTGTACTTATTCATTTGATTTGAAAATGGTCTCAATGGAAAGAGCTTAGTGTTTTCATGATTTTCACCATTGAAAATTTAAACATGTAAGTGTTGATTTTGAGTTATTTGTAATTTGTACTTATAAAAAAATTGCATTTCAACAATTGCAAGGTGGATTGTGTAGTGAATTTGATAGGTTTTCATGTGAAATTAAGTTTTTTGAAAGTGCATTTTAGTATGCTAACACAATTTGTAGTTGTTCATGTCACTTCCAATTCCAAAATAAATTTTTGTGCAAATTTCTGAAACATTGTGGGGAGGGGCCGCATACTAAAATTAGAAAATGTACATTTCTCTTGTTATAATCTCACAACTCCTATGCAATTTTTCACTCAAAATTGGTGGACATACTAATAAGCAAGTTCTTTAAACATCTACATGGTTAGATTTTGAAAAAAAAATACAATTTGCTTCATTAAGATTAACTATAAGCCCATCTTCTTTTTTCAAAGTCAAAACACATTTGAAAAGGCTTGGGCATTTAGGGATTAAAGGATCCTATTATTATTAGATTTGCTAAAAAATAAATAGAAATGAAGATTTTAGCCCTGCTTTGATTATGAGTATTTTGAAGCAGTTTCAAGCCTCAAAACACCACATTCAACGTTCTACAATCATCTAAGGTGACCCATACCCATTGTTATCCTTAATTGATTGCAGAACTTGTGAAACAAATTCAAATTATGTAATCAATAATTCAATGTTACTCCCTCCGTCCCCAAATGATCTTCTAGTTGAACAAAATGTTTTTGTTTCAAAACAATCTTCTTGGTTGCTCAAAGATGATCATAGTTGTCAAATTGAAGATTCATTGTTTATGAACGAAGAACAACTCCGTCCTTGAAATATTTAGAAACAGGTTCAATTGAAATTATAGCATTAATTAATTTCAACCTCATTAATCCCAACCATTTTGTTCAATCTGAAGATCATTTTGGGATGGAGTATGGTTGTCACATTGGACAGATTACTATTCATTTCACATCCTACAGGACAAGTTACTATTCATCAGATGTACGTCTTACGTCTTACGTGCATTTGATGAATAGTAACTTGTCTTGTAGGACGTGAAATGAATATTAATCTGTCCAATGTGACCATGGGACGGAGGGAGTATTGCATTGTTGAACCCAAGCAAGTAATGAGGGTACGAGGTCAAAGAATAAAAATTACCGCATGAGTCAAACTAAGAGCCACCCTAGTTATGATTCTCCTCTCAAGGACCTTAAATTACCCTAGTTGCTTAGTACCCTACACCTAAGGACCTAAAGATCCTCGTCATCATGCAGAGAATTAAGGCCCGGAAATTACGGTTGCACCTGATGCGGATCTCACTTTCCGCCCACTATGGAACAAGGTGCCGTGACTCACAGAATGTTCAAAGGGAGATAACTTATTCAAAAACCAGGAACAAGGACATGAAACTAGGACGGAGTCCAATACTCAAATAATAAGTAACAGACAGAGAGAATTAACTTAAAAGGTTCCATTAATTCCAGCAGGCAACCAGCAGGCTACGCAGGCAAGGGTGGCCGGCCAAATCTCACTTCCAGAATTCTAGCCCACCAAGGAACAAAAGTAGACCCAAAAACTGGAATAAGGAATATGAAACAGAATGATGAGAGAATTAATTTTGAATTAAGTCCATTGAAATCAGACTATTCTATCAAGCACAAATTTCAGGCTTTTCCGGCGTTGTTCTAGCCCACCATGGAACAAAGTAGACCAAACACAGGAATAAGGAATATGAAACAAAATCATGAGAGAATCAATTGAATTCATTTCATTGAAATCAGACTATTCTATCAAGCACACATCTCACTTTCTGAGTCAGTCTAGCCCACCAAGGAACAAAGTGGAACTGAAACAAAAACAGGAAAAAAGGAATATGAATCAGAATGAGAGAATTAATTGAATTAATACCATTGAAACCAGACTATTCTACCAAGCACAAATGGAACTATCTCAGGCACTTCCGGCGTTCTAGCCCACCACTGGAACAGAAGTTGAACCAAAACCGGAAAAAAGGAATATGTAACAGAATGCGGAGAATTAACGGAATTAATTGCAGGAAATCAGACTATTCGGTGTGCGGCACAAGTCTCACTTCCAGAGTTCCAGCTAGCCCTCCATGGAACAGCGTTCGGGCAGTTTTGGGAGCTGCCCTGGTAAGTTGCGTCCTCTTTGTAGCTGGGTTTTTATTCCAAGGGTACTGGTTGCTATCCTCTCCTTCATCAAAATCTTTCGATTCATTTCCTCTACTATCAAATTCTCACTTGCTACTTTCCTTCAACTTCAAATTTGCAAAGGCTACGATCTTGACCTCTTTCAAAGACATGTACATTGGTTTTGAAACTATAAACTATAAATTTCATCACATCAGATGGACATGAATGATAGACCAAGGGCTAGATGCTACAACCAACCCTAAAGCAATACTTGATCCTGCCTTGTTTTAAGCACTGTAACATTGTTTACCAATGAGGTAAGGGTTCCTTTTGCATCCTTGAAAAGTGAACCCCCTCAAGTGAACAAAATTGTTTTGTATGCTACTCCTCAACCACCTCCAATCTTTGAATTAAGTGATTGATAAGTCCCTCCCAAGGGGTATCTACCAAAGCATAATACCTTCCTAGCATAGGAAGGATCATTGCTTGGTTATATAATGTTATGACTTCAAGCCCTTCAACGACCAACCTTGAAGCACTAATATACCTTCTCCAAGAACATATTCACCTCCAACAACCTGGACATTAGCCTTGGGATTCGAAATGGCAAGAGGCTAAAATTTGACAATTTCATGAAAGCAGCAACTACGTATCCACCTTTTATTTTTGCAGACAAGTGGGTTGCCAATCCTACCATTTTTTTGGTTTGGTTTTGGACCCTCCATTTTTGCACTCCCAGAGACACCGGCCTAACAATGACCTAACATTTAACTGACAGGTGGTTCTCCCCGAACTGACTGCGACGGAACAAAGTTATCCAAAACAGGAAAACGAAGACGAAAGCGGATAAGAAAAGTGATCCATGCATCCCACCGTGGCCATGTCCCTCTCACGGCACTGATCGACGGCAGGCCCACTCCTGTGGTTGCCAAGACGAGACGCAGGTTAGTTGATTCTCAAGCGGCAGCCTTCACGAACTACAAAGGCCACGCTGCTTGGGAAGGAGTGCAACACCCCTTTCACCAGGAGCCGCCAACTTAACTGTCTGAAATCCTCGCCACTCTCAGCAGGGATGAAAACTCACCGTAAATTTACTAATGAACGCCCGGAATCTCCCCCGGGATCAGTTTAGACTATTAGCGCGCGTGACACTAATTTACGAAAGCCGCACGATTTGAAATTAGTTCATGCATGTTGAAACATTACTGCACAGGACTAGTTTTTCACCCAATCCATAGAATGATTTGAAGTGCCGTCCTTCAGTATTGGAGGGAGGATTTGACGCATAGGCGAAGCGGGTGAAAAGTGTTTCAAGGCAATATTTCCCATTCATGACCAAATCAAAGTTTAGTGAACTTTATCCTACGTTTGAATTGTGAGTGATCAATTCATTATTTATGGGACACATTTGATCATAGAAAGAGGAAATTATATAAGTAGTTGGAAGCTAGGGTCTTCGGATTAGTCACAGCTGCAACATTTGAGAATGCCAATTTGAGCTTGCAGGGTGGCAATGTTTAACAGGATAAACCAGTGTACTCCTATCCAAAGCAGACCGTCATGTCCTACCTACTACTAGACCTCCCGTACTATGACGGTAGGGGCGCCTCACCTTAAGCCACACCCGAGTCAGCTACTCTTTGAACCAGGTGCCGATCTAGTTTTTTGGAAAACCTCCCAAAACGCTCCCGAGCAAATCCATTCTCAGCATCAAAACATGATCCTGCTGAAATCTCATTAAAATAACATCGAAACCAGTTGAAATACTCATACGCCTTGACGAATGGACAAGATACGTTAAAATACATATATGGCCCCACAACTCAAGTCTTGAATGTTCAAATTCAAGACCCCGTCTTCAAGACCACCGAACCACCCCCACCAAACCAAACTTTTGCGATTCAGTTTCTTCTAGAACAATGCATGCATGCATTTCCGATGAGAGCGAGTTCTGTATTTTATGAAGAAGTTACCTGAAAGGACAACACCAAGTGCCGTACTGGGTCAGTGGCTGCGACATGAAGGTGAGCAGGTGCTCTCGTATGATTGTGAAGCATCGTGATGCCACGCGCCGGTCACGCGCGGCAGTGGCCACATGGACGGAGGCTAGGTGGGCACACGCATGCGTTGACCGACTGCCCCGGGAATCCGTGATCTGCTGGGGAATTTTAAGAAATTGGTAAGTTGAAGTTGTTGAAGTTCTAATTTAATTTATTAGTTTACTATAGTTTTACTGTAGACAGAGAAGAACAACTGAACCTCCCCGGAAAGGTTAGGATCCCAGAATCCCAGATGGTGCGGATAAGGATTCGCAGGTTCCGTTACTTTCCACGCTTGCACCAAACTGCAAAGGCGCGTCCAGTCAAACACTCAAGCACCGGCATGAACTGCACGTATGAATGTCAGTTTCGTCAAACTGTGGCGCCAAAATTAAGGGCATTCATGTGCACAAAATGGTTTACAAACTACAACTGGTCTAGAAATCTAGATTTACGTTTTAGGCCAAGTCGTGGAATTTCACTAATTTACCGAATTTGACCTTAGTTTTCACTCTGATCGATACATCGAACGGAAACGAGGTTCAGTAAATAGAGGGAGAGTTCAGTAATCTCCCGTACAGAATGTTCCTGAGCGAGACATCTGCAGTAGAACAGGAGACATCTAGGGGCGCCTTATTCTACATTCTAATCATTTTTACGTTCCGAGATTGGAAGAGAGGACGACCGAGATGCCATTGGGGAGATAGTTTCGATTTTTCAAGAGTTTTTTTTGGATGTTTACGAGTTCGATGATCATGGAGGAAGTAACGTGGGCATCCGATTGATTCTATTTCGTGTAGTGATGGGGGTCAGTACTGGAAGCAAGTACGACAGCAAGTTGTGATCGACAACTGAAGACAACGTCAAACATGAAGACAAGAAGTCGCCAAGAACGCCAAACGGGCCTCACTCATCACTCTGACTTCCCGTCCCGCGTTTCCTACGACCGGAGATGGGAGTGGAGCCCGTGAATCGATCGACGTTCGTTAATTTAACTTGAGTTGGCTATTGAATCTAGATTTCAGATGCGGCGAATCTCGCACGGTCAGCCACGTGTGGAGACGAGCTCGTGAGTGTTGGGAGCGTTTGGAGCGACGCGGGTGACTAGACGCGCGAATACCTGGGGCCATGCAGTCCTCCATACCGGCGCTCGGCTGGTGGAGCCGACAACCACCGAGCATTCAGCTGAGACAGTCACTCAAACTCACCAGCGCAGCCTTTAAAATTTCTGGCGAATTTTCACCCAAATCTTCTGTGGATTTGGTGGTGGCTACCGATACACTACAATATAAAGGGGATGAAATCGCCAAGAAAGATCAAGTTCACCAAGTTTTGGACTTTGGGATGAAATTTTTTAATTTAGATCATAATAATAATATGGATGATTTGAGTGCATGATGTTAGATGTATTGGTGTAGTGGACTTGCAGCTCAAAGTGCAAGTCACCTTGCAAAGAAGAAAATATAATGTAGAATTGCTCTACTATGGGTGGCTTTCATTTTTTTATAATTAATTTCCTTTGGGAGACCAAGTGACTGTATGTTGAATAGTCACTTGGAATAAATATTTCATTAAAATGGCAATATTCTACAAACTTGGCACTTTCAAGTTTGGATCGTGCGGTCTGAACTATATACTTGACTTAGATTTGAGGATTTCAAGGTCTGAAATCTATAGTAGTCTTAGAAAACTAATGGAAAAATGGCAAAGAAATGGCACCAATCTAACAAAATATCAATTTGGGTCCTTTAGGAGTTAAAGAACAAAGGATTCACATTAATGTTGTTTTTTATTTTTTGAAAAATTGTAAGTGTGGCAATTACTTAAACTTTGGTGAAGCACTATATTTTTCTTTATTCATCCATCTTTTGATGCATTTTTTTCATCCAAATTCAACAAAGTCATCCACATTGTACAAAGGCCCCTTGAGAGTTGCTACAATTTTTGATTGTAGTAATCCCAAATCTAGCCAACTACAAACAACTCGCGAACAATCATTTCTAAATAAATCCCTCTAATTTGTCTTTAACCGTGATTTGATCAATTGACCCTAAAATTACATTCTTTACAATGATCTGTCCGTTCTTTCATAGTTAACCCCTTAAAAATGAACTATGCCCCCTTAGGCTGGTTTTGAGAGAATTGTTGACAAAAAGTTTTTTTAATTTTTTAGGCTACAAAGTCCAGGCATTATTCACTATTCACTTTTTTATGCCTTGACCGCAAAAACTTTGGACAAGCGACAAGACACATGCCCTACTTCAAGCCAAGATTTTTGATTCCCCTTTGGATTGTCCTCTAGGCAAGTGAATGTTGTTTGTGAAACTACCAAGTGACCCAATACTCTCCTTGGGTTGCCCCACAATGAGGGGCAACCTAATGATGAGAGGATTCCGTGTAGAATAGTTTGAATGAGTGTCCGGAGTGTGGACTGTGGGTGTGGCCTGCGGCCTGCTGAGGAAATTCCAGTCTAAAGAGAGGGGCAGGAGGGGAAAGGGGGTTGAGTGAGTGCACGTGAAAACTACGAAGCAGAATGGGAAAGCAGCGCCTGTAGCTACCGCGGGCGTGATGGGTAGTTGCGACTTGCGAGGGATTGCGGTGAAACCCACTCCTCTGCCGAGCATGTGGCCATGTTGGAAGTTATGTCATTTCTAGTTATGCTGGCTGGCTGGCTAGCTAGCTGGCCCCGCCATGGCTAACGACTTCATCGGACTGCGTGTTTTTCCGACTCCTCCCCTGGTCTCTGAGACTCTCCGCTAGCTTGCCTGCCTGCCCTTTGAATTTCCTCGCGTTCTTCGCTCCTGTTGATAACTTCGAATCCGTGCGAATCTTTTATTGTGCGCTCATTCCGTCCTGCGGGACCTGCCTGGCTGCAACAAGGCAATTCATCACTGCTGATTTTACTTCTTACCTTTACCTCCTGAAGAAGAAGGAGAAGAAGACAAGTTCCGTCCATCGCCGGGAACCAACTTAGCAACAGGAAGTTAAGTTCACGGGCAGAGGCAAGCAAATGCGGTGAATGTTCCGGATTTGGATCAGTTTCACGGCAGTTAAGTTAGGTAGGCCCCGCCTATCCCGCCCATCATGACAGTCCCCGAGGGCCGCCAGCTTGCGCGCTGGCTGCCACCGGGCACGCTCGCGGCGATCGACTGCCTGCCACCCCTGCGTCGGGGCCAGAAAATTTTCTATAAAGACGGACGCGCAGGCCGTTGCAGTGATCCCAATCCGTCATCCATCCCCAGTGCGAGTTCTCGTGATTTTTCCAGATTTCGATCACTTCAGAGCTCGAATTCTCTCGTAATTCCAGCGCTGGCAGGAGTGACGATTGAAGGATCGAGCAGACCAGAGAGTGATCGGAAGAGTGGAGTGCATGAGATTGAGTGTATTGAGTGTGTGCGCGTGAGTTTGTGTGAGTGTTTCTGAGATTGAGGAAGGAGGCGAAGCTTTCTTGCTATGGGGCTGGAGATGGAGTTGTGTGACGAGACGGTGGTGTCCACCGGGGTGTCGAAGCTGCTGACGTTGCTGATCACGCTTCAATCCGCCGCGCTTGCGTCGTTTGGCGGCGATCACGACTTGAGCTTCGACCCCAAGTACTACGTGGACATTCCGCTGCGATTCTCCTTGAATGAGACCGCGCGCGCGTTCGACGCGCTGCCGCGCGGCGCGCAGGACAACCTCATTGCGCCAAGTAATAATTCCTCCCTTTTCACCATATTTGTTGCTCGCTTCGCTTCATCTTGTTTGTGTGCTCACGCCTGAACGACGACCTTTCGCACCCGAGCTTGAACTGTTTTGCATTCCATTCCAAGCACGACGACTACGAATGGGTTGGGTTGTTTCGGCATAGTCAGTCACAATCCTCCCGCCATAGCCTCCTAAGTGATCGATCTAATTCTCTCAGATTTCGGTCGATCTTGCTAATTGGAATTGAAAGTCGCCAGTTTCAGGGTGATCCCGCCAGTCGTCTTCGTCCCCGAGTCCACCGAAATTCTTGGTTGCTTGCCAAGTCACAAACGTCCTCCCCTGCTTTTGCCAAGAAAGGAGTAGAACCCTAACTAGTGATTCACTGTGGACCCATTACTATTGGGTGCATATCTCCTTTCAAATTTCTTTTCATACTGCTCCATTGATTTGAGTACGGAGATCCGATTGCGTGCGTGATGGATGTCCTTGGATTGCAGGACAATTGTTTCCCGAAATTTCTGTAGTAAACGCGGTCGTTCAAGTAGTTAGAAGTTTGCGATCGCGCTCCTTGTTTGATGAGCTGAAAGGTTTGGCAATGCTCGCAGTATCTCCAGAAAATGGGAATTCTGTCTAGCGAGGGGGCTTTCTGGTTTGGAATGTTTTCCTTTTGAGATGTTTTGCAGTGACAGAATTGGTTTCCTTTCGACTAAATGGGTTGTCTCGTGGTTGTGTGTGCTGCAGGAGTGTTGGAGCATTTCGTGGGGCAGTACTTCGACGTTCCCGGGAGTGAATTGATCGCGACCACTCCTAAGGATTTCCACTTAAATCCCACGAATTTCTTGCCACGCGTGCAGAACGTGACGGTGCGCAAATGGGCGCTCCAGATCCACGAGCTCTGGCTGGAGCTCACTCGGAAAGTGTCGCCCGCGGTGGCGATGGAGCCCCACAAGCACACGCTGCTGCCCCTCAACCATGCCGTGGTGGTGCCCGGTGCTCGGTTCAAGGAAGTGTATTACTGGGACAGCTATTGGGTGATCAAGTAAACCACCCAAAAACCTTTCACCTCCAATTTACTGTTGTATCTTTCTCGGCTCTGCACCGAAGCCTTGCAGTTACAGAAACCTCAATTGCGGCGAATGTGACGAAGTTTGAGTAGGTTGCTACTCGGAAAGCGACAGAGCCTCTCGTAGCGTAGCTTCTTGTTCAGCAAATGCTTTTCTTGAACTAGTTTGCTGCGAGTTCTTGACAGGGTTTTTGGTTTTGCAAAATACGGCTGTGTTCAGTATTTCTAGGGATTGTTAGGTGCGAGTTCTTGACAGGGGTTTTGGCTTCACAAAAAGCGGCTGTGTTTGGTATTTAGGGTTGTTAGCTGCGTTTGTTGGGAAGTTATTCAGGCCTTTTGACTCACTAGAGCTGGCATTCTGTGATTCAGGGGTCTACTTGTGAGCGGCATGTCCGACACTGCACAGGGAGTGGTTGAAAACTTGATGCAGCTTGTGGAACGATTCGGCTTTGTGCCCAACGGCGCTCGTGTGTATTACGAGAATCGGAGGTATTACAATGCCGAAGTTTCTCCCAAGTTGCTGGGTTACATTCTATCCAATTGAGTCTTTCTCTTGCTGCATTGTCATTTTGTCGAGGTTTTAAGCTTAGAATCAATCTTGCCGTCTTGTTGATTTGGATAGTGCAAGTTCAAGTGTGGAACTGGCAGCTGAGATTGGTGTTTGTTGGACAATGCAGTCAACCTCCACTGCTGAGTATGATGGTCCGTGCGGTGTACGGCAATACGCGAAATCTGAGCCTTCTCAAGCGAGCTCTACCAGTTCTCTTGAAGGAGCACGCATTTTGGACTTCCGGTGAGTAGAATTCAGGAGTCACTCACAAGTGACAATTTGTTGATTGTGACAAATCAGATTTTGTTGGAGGAACTGGGATTGGATCCAGTCAAATTTCAGAGGGAGTTTTTTTGATTTGAGTGTGATTTTTGGATTCAGAGCCGCACGAGGTGAGGGTGCGGGACAGCAGCGGTGAGGAGCATCGTCTCAGTCGCTTCTGGGCTAACTGGAAAACTCCTCGGCCTGAATCGTTCACCATTGTAGGGCTCTCCTCCCATTCTCCCAGTCTGTATTGCTTTTCGTGCTTAAACTTGAATTTGGCAAAGGTGAACAACAGCAAATAGGGTTAACAGATTGGATCAGTGGGTTGATCTGTGGATAATTAAAAATTCAGCTTTCTTAGTCAGGTGTTCGTCGATCAGGTCAACGAAAAATTGGAATGCACGTCCTATCTTAGTCATTGTATTGAATTTGACTGCGCATTGGAAAGGTAACCAAAATCTCTTTCGTCGCCTGTGAATTACCAGAAAGCTCCCGCTGACCTTGCGATAATTCTCTCGTGAGTGCAGGACATGAATGTTACCCGAGGAATGAACAAGACCCGAGCAGCACAACTGTATCATGACATTGCGACAGCTGCCGAGTCCGGCTGGGACTTCAGTTCTCGATGGATGGAGTAAGTACTTCAAATTTATTGTAGCTATTGGTTGCTTTTAGTTTCAGGTTTCTGTAGACTTGGGAGTAACGTGGAAGCTGAAATCTTCGAAATTCTCAGGGAAGAAGTCCTAAATTGCATTGGTAGAGCGTCGAATTTATTACCTACGGCGTCTATAATGGCCCTGTCTTCAGTAGAACTAGTGCTGTTTTAGCCTCTTGGTTGATATACTACTTAAACGCCGTCCTCAATATTCATCTTTCTCTATTGGCAGGGACCAACAGAATTTGAGAACTCTTCGAACATCTATGATCATTCCTGTTGACTTGAATGCCTATCTCTTCCAGGTAAAGGGCTCCTCCCTTGGCGATTGACTAAGTACCGAGCTGATTTAAAACTCAGTAATTTTTTTTCAGAGTACTCAAATTTTATTCCTTGAATGTCTGGGTGATCAGATGGAGAAGAATATTGAGTACTTCGCAAAGATACTTGGCAATCACACTGTTGAGGCTCGGTTTGCGATTGCGGCGAAGGACCGTCAGAGAGCGATTCAGAGAATTCACTGGAGCCGGAGCAAGGGCCAGTGGTTTGATGCTTGGCTGTCCCACGACGGTTGCAGTTTGAGTGAAGCAGACAATAGAACTGTGAGTCCCCTGAAATGACCACTATCTTTTCTATTTTTCTTTTTTCCTGTCGCAAAGAGTAGACAATGGGAGGAAAGGCTAGAGTAGCTCCTTTCGGGACGTCTTAATTGCTTTCATCTCTCTTCAGAACAAGCTGCTTACTGGAGGATTCCAAACTGCTTTTGTAGGTTGTCTATGAGTGGCAGCAGAAGAGGCGTACATATGCCTCGAATTTTATCCCTCTCTGGGCTGGGGTTTTACCTAAAGGTACTGCGCAGCTCCTAATTTCACCCCTCACGGTTTCTTTCTCTTCATCTGCAAGAAGATCGATTCAGGCACCCAACTTTAGGCTGTCATACTAATGAACCTGCAACTGATTTTATTTATGCTCTCCCAGGAGACGCGAGGAAAGAGAAGGTGATTGAAGCACTGGAAATTTCTGGGCTGGTACAACCAGCTGGTATTGCAACCTCCATCAGGAACACAGGCCAACAATGGTGAGCCTCCCATTCCATCTCAATTTCTCAATGGGAGCTTATTTTACTTACTGGAAGGCTTAGCGTTCTGGACCCGCTCACACCAACCAAGTTGCGAACTTCTGGAATTAGTTACTGAAGTCCAGCATTGTCCAAATTGTGTCAGTTAGCAAATCGGTGCTAGTTCCTACTAACTACTTGTAATGAATCACATTTATTTCTACCTATTAACACAATTCCCTGAATCTGGAAAAGTAAGCTTATTGCACCCATACCTATGATTTGAAGTGTTAAATCCACCTGCACCAACCTAGTAGGAGCAGTTCGCTAACTTGAAAGCCAAATTCCTCATTAGTTACCTGATACGCAGTAGGTTAGCTACCTTCCAACTACTTAATGGTCCTAAACACCCCCAGTTCGCTACTTGGCTCTACTTTGTTGGTGCCCTGCATTTGTGAGAAGGATCATTGGTGAAACATTAGAAACAAAGTTGAGTGAAATTCCTCTCGATCATGTGCAGGGACTTTCCGAACGCATGGGCTCCGGTTGTCGACATGATCATTGAAGGTCTGGATGCAAGTGGACTTATGAGAGGCAGGCTGATGGCTAAGGATATCTCCCGGAACTGGCTTCGCTCCAATTTTGTGGCTTATCAGCAGGCTGGTAAGATGATAGAAAAATACGACGCCACCAGTTGCGGGAAGATTGGAGGTGGTGGAGAGTACAATGCTCAGGTACTTTTACGATCCTAATTTTCTATTTCAGCTTCTGGGCATTTAACTAGTTTCGTCTTGAAGATTAGAAATCAACATTGCATTATACAAGACGTCATTGAAGCCCATTTCTAAGGAAATAACAACCAGAGCATTGGATGTGGAGAGCATGATAATAGCTCATAATCTTGTCCTCTTATTGTGTTATGGTGTCCTGTTTAGATTCTTGTATATCATGTTATGGACCCCAAGTGTTCATTCTGAATGGATGGTGGCTCATGCAAATTTGAAACATAGGAGTGTGATTCAATAGCAAAGACAGCATTGGCTGAATCATGTGTATTCTTGGTGGTTCTGAATATTTGAGCATTCTCTTACTAAGAAGAGTGGTTTTTGTTTTTGTTTGCAGACCGGATTTGGGTGGACTAACGGCGTTGTGTTGTCGCTATTACAAAAGTACGGGTGGCCAGCTGATGAACCCATGTTCTGTCTGGAGCCCTCATCATAGCACGGCAACAATGTAAAGCATTAATTAGTTTTGCACAGGAGGTTATAACATTAGACTATCATCAAGAGGTATACATTAGCCACGGTAGCAATTTTGCACGTGCAGAAACCACCATTGCGGATTATGTATATAAATGTTACTGTTATTACAAGTGGAATTTAAGTTCCATGTGAATCTTTTGTTCTCCAATCCAAGCTGGTCTTTAGTATATGCAGCGTGCACCCTTCTTTGTAGCACAAGGAATCTGGAACATGAACTGGCCCACTTCTTGAACACTTTATTCCATTGCTACGACTGCAATCGTTTTCAGATGAGCCTACAGTCTACACGCAAACATGCTGATGAGGATTGGAACAGGCCGTTTAAATAATTCGAAAAAGAACCACACTTGCGTTTGCCTGAGCTCAGAGCATCCGTAACATTGCAGCTTTTGGATGTTCCCCACAAGTCAGGTCTGGAGGAGAAAGTATCATTGAGGACTTGATTCATCTAAGAAGACTGAAGAGGGGGGAGACTTTCAACAGACTTGAGTGCCAAAGTGTTGGGGCCATGTTGTTACATAAAAATAATAGTCAAATAGTACGCCCCCCATTCGGAAATTATTTCCGATTGCATAGACACAAACGACAACCCAAACTTCATTGCTCAAATATGTCATGTCCATACCAACAAAACATTAAAAACCATCTCCAAATTTTCAGAAACTAAGCAATTAGTGTTAAGAAACA
Organism: Pseudoscleropodium purum; assembly: GCA_963969395.1. Lineage (NCBI taxonomy): Eukaryota > Viridiplantae > Streptophyta > Bryopsida > Hypnales > Brachytheciaceae > Pseudoscleropodium > Pseudoscleropodium purum. The sequence goes on from OZ017797.1 coordinate 10,240,372, forward strand.
TCAATTAAAATTCACATTGCCTCTCTAAATCAAGTGTTTTTTGAAGGAATCAAATACCACTCTAAATGCTACACACCCAACCACCTTCTCCTAACAATTACCAAGTTGTAACAAACAACAAATTTTTTTGGTTGCTTTTGCACACTAGAAGATTTGAGATTGGTTGAAAGTTAGTATACTAAGTGGTTGTTAGATTCAAACACTATCACCCATTGACAACATACAATATGGCACATAAAAATATAAGCATGACCATTTTCAATTAACTATATACAATGGTATAATTATAAATCCTTGATGTAGGGTATAGTGTTACATGGGTTAAATGAACCTCCCTCTAAATTCATTCAAGACCAATTTCTTTTGTCAATTTTAGATGAAACCTTCATTTTGGGTGCTCTCAAAATTGTACACAAAAGGATTATAGATTACTTTAGAACACTGTTAAAAAGAAGATTAACCATATATTATAGTTGCAAATACTAAGTGTCTAATGATGTATCATCATTGTAAACACTAAATGTCTAATGGATGACAAAGAATTCATCTATGTAAGATAAAACTATAGATGTTCTTCCTTGGAGTTTTGTGTGAAAAGCCAGGAAGGTCTCGCACACTAGTTTGATCTCCAATGAGTGCTCTTGAATTTTGTTAAGTCAATGATTTACATGATACCCAAAACACTAAGTGTCTAATGATGTATCCTTGTTGCAAGACACTAAGTGTCTAATGAATGATAGAGAATCCTTCTATGTAAGACAGAAGTGTAGATGTTCATCCTTGGAGTTTTGTGTGGAAAGTGAGGGAGGTCTTGCACAGTAGTTTGATCTCCAATGAGTGCTCTTGGATTTGGTGAAGTCAATGATTCACAAGATACCCAAAAGGACGATTTTCACTGTGACCCGCCCGGCATTCCAGGGCTTCAAAATGGTATCAATTCCGTCAAATGCCATGTCACTCCAACTGCCTAGCCTTTTTCATTTGTCAGTTCCGGCACGAAATAGTTACAATGATATCACGGTACGTACCTCACTTCCTCATCAGCAAGCAGTTGCGGTGCGAATTCCATGAAACCCAGATCAGGCAAAGGCAAAGGACGAAGATTCATCAGCACGATCTGGCATTGAAAATTGGAAAACCTTTGAGAAGAACGCACGTACAGACCTCCCTCAACCCGCGGAAAGCCGGGGTGCCGAATTCGTTTCCAAATGGCACCCAGATCTCTCACGCCCATTTGAAAACGCTCCTTTAGCACATGGGCAGCACGTGAAGGAAAGGCTCTTTAGCACCTGCCCCCAAGTATAATAAGTGATGGATCCATCGCTTTGTCCTTGAGCGCTCAAGCTTCCGGCAGTTGAGTGAGTCGCAAGGGAGTTGAAAAGCAAATTGAAAGAGTTTTAAAATGTCAACCATGTCAATAGAATATAAAGGACGAGCTTGCAACTAGCTGCACCAGCAGGCAGATCATTCGTCAAAAGCCACGACGAATTCGTCGATCAGTTATAGCATGTGTGACAAGTTATATCCATGCTCTCGTGAATCTTGCCTTTCAAATCCATTACCTCGAGGAGATTGGTTGTGCAAATGGACTCCATCTGTTTGGACTTTGTATAATAAGACTCCAGCCTGCCAGCCAGCCAGGCGGGGCCTTATTTTAACTTATCCAGGCTGATCGAGATCGATGCCGCCGGTCCGCTGTTCAAGAGATGCGCTGACTGGACTTGAAGGCCGTCGTCAGTCAGACACGAAGAATGGCGGAATCTTGTCATCCACTCTCCTGACATTCAAGCTGATGAAAGAGGAGCAATTGGTGTAACTTAGTCCGTGTGGGACCTTGGAAATTTTCCATTTGTTTCTGTGCAACAGGATGTGTTTGTGTTCCTGGAACCTCAACAATCGAAATCATTGCAAGGAAACAAGTGAAACAAGTGGTCAGTGCCGGCGTTGGGAAACTTTCAATCTTTCCTCGGGAAACGCGACGTTTTAACCGCAGAAGGACGGGCAGGTCACCATCGTTTGGACTTTGGAGTACCGTCTATGTGGTGAATCATTTGCTGAAGAAAAATCCAAGAGCATTCATTGGAGGTCAAACTCTTGTGCAAGACTTTTTGTTTTCACACAAAACTCTAATAATGAAATTATTTGCACTTTTGACCTACATAGAAGAATTCTCTATCATTCATCCATCGGACACTCTCAATGTCTACAACATTCTTACCAGGGCTTTTATTTTTGGCAAAATTTAGCCAAGTTGTTAGAAATTTGACCACTCTGGCTTCATCCCTCTAAAAACTGGTCTCTAGAGTGAGGCCAGCAAGGGAGACACTAGTCCCAAAAAAAGCCTTGGTCCTTACAAGGTTGACCCTTAACCCCTCAAGGCCCAAGGTCTTTTTGGATTAAAAAACATGGTAGCTTTTGAAGTGCTATAAATGTAAATGTGACTAAGTTATACAAATCTTAACCGTACAATCATGTAGTACACATGTTGTAGATGGCATGGATTAAATTTGAAGTCATTTGACTGTGTAGATTGAAAGATTATAATGTTTTAGTGTTGAAAAAGAATGCTGAAATTTTCCTAAAAACACATGTGGAGGTGAAATTTGAATTCTGAACCTTCTCAAATGAAAAAACTTAAAACTACAAAGTGCTTGAAAATCAGCATACAAATACATTGGTGAAAAAAATATCATTTGATTGACTCATTGTGTCTACAAAATGGCTTTGAAATGTCAAGAAAAGTTGCCAAGAATTACATCCAAGGCTGAACTTCCTTCTACTAAAATGCATGTGAGTCAATCATTATTTCTTGGATTGATATGAAATTTATTGACACAAACTAGATTAGTATGTGCAACTTTTCCAAAAAGAATTATTGAAAATGGGCATTGTATGAAGAAGAAATAGGATGCCAAAGTTCACTATAATGAAAAACTATCAAGGTTTTGAACTTCGAATTGCTCCCAAATATTCAAAACAACCTAGATTGATATGAAAATTTTACCACAAGAACTATACTTCAAGGGGAATATAATCCAACAAATTTTTATTTAAAAAACCTTTGTATGAAGGAGATACAAGCCCCCAAAGTTGTAGCCATCAAGTGCAGTTTTGTGAACCCAAATTATACTTGTGAACTTCAATTGGATTTCAAGAAACTAATTCACCTTGGATTGTTCTGAAAATTTTACCACATAAACTAGAATTTTCAATTTTTCCAACAAGTTTTATTGGATTTGGACATTATATGCAAAAGTTACATTACTTTGAATTGGACTCAAACTATGAGAGGCTACTTTTGAGCCCCTTGGGTATTGAGGGGTTAATCTTGGAAAGATGTTGTGTCCTTTGGAGGGTCAAAGAAGTTTGGTGCATAATGAAAGAAAATGGATGCTTTTCATCTACTTTTTTGTCTACAACTTTATTAATGTTGTACCCACATCATTGAGTTGAAATCAAGACATTTTAGTTGTTTATTTAATTTTATATGAGATCATTTATCAAAAGAATGGAACACTATCCCCTGTATTTCAATACTTTGAACTTTTTTTCATTAAAATTTGATTTTGACATTCAAGACAATTTCTTTTGCTTTTGAGCTAAACTAACAAAATAAAGCTTTTGAAGCCTAGCATTTCTACTCTTGGAAATTTTTGAAAACTCTTTTTCAAAATGATGTTTGAAGTTTAGGATCTATACTCTCATTTCTAAATATGAGTGACATAGAAACTTTTATGTATATACCACAACATTCTTTAGTATAATGCATATCTATTCTGAATTTTTTTTAATTTTTGAACATAATTTGTATTTGATATGAATTTTTTTCATTTTTTTCTTCATTAATTCATGGTAATTTGAAGTGTGTTTTTTTTAATGGAAAACATTAGACTTATGATTTCATCTCTGAAAAATAAAATAAAAAAATTTAATTCATAAATAGAAAGAAAAATAGAAGATCCAAAATAAGGGACTTTCAAGTTTCTCTTTTTTTGAAACACATGGATAATTTCCATTGACACAAGGAAAGAGTATACAGAATGAGAGAACTAAGTCCTCAATGGGGGGAGACTTTCATGTTTGACTACACAATCATAGGCTCTATTCTTTAAGGATTAAAGGTTTGTAAAGTCCAATTATGGCTTCAATGTGTTAATTCTTGTGTATTTGACATAGAAAGTGTATAGATTAAGGTATAAAATAATTTTGTGTTCCTATTAAACTAGATTCAATGACATGAGACATCCAATTTCAATCATTGTTGTACATCCTACTTGTCTCATAAATTATACAATGATTACATATACTACACATATAGTATTATGCCACATTTAGCAGAGTTGATAGGGCATCCAGATGTCCGCAGACGTTGGTCCGTAGCGTCCCATGGCATTTGAGAAAAAAATTTGTCATCTGCCATGCCATCCACTAGATTTGACAACTCACATCTATCTGCATTTGCCGTCTGCAAGATCTGACAGCCTAGATTTGTTCGGCAGACGGGGTCAATGGCATTGTTGGAAAGGAGATAGAAGAAAAAAAATTCCATTTGTCTTTCGACAACACTTCAAATGCAGCAAATGTAGTGTTCAAACGTTTGAATTTCAGACATGAATTTGCCCCAGATGTTCAGATTTGTCAACCGTGACATTTAGCTACTTCTCAACTATTCAATGAATTCTAGACAAAATGGAGATCTCCAAATGGAAATCTCTCAATGTATAGATCTTCCATGTTTTGCATAGTTTCTTGATGACCATTTTATTATTATTATTAATTCTACACTTTTGAAAGTCTAAAAATAATTAAATGTATCATTCTTATGATTTGATCATGAAAAGATTTACATTCAAATGATATTCAAATGAAAGGTTCTAATCTTTGAATGATCAATCTAGTGGTGTATGTTTTACTACATTTCAATACATAATTTGTATTTTGAGTCAAATATATTACTCTGTACCAAATCTACAATTTCTTAAAAGACTTTATCGATTAAAAGAGATTGAAGAAAGAGAACAAATTTTAGGCCAAATTCATCTCAAATTCTTTTAGGACATTTTACACTTAGGATCAAATCAAGAATTTAAGAAAAGAAAATCTCTCTATTTTCAATGGCATAGGCTTAAAAATGGGCAAGCTTAATCCACAAGAGCATTGAGAATTTTTAATTTTCTTGTTAATTTCTTGAATTGGACCCCACAATAAAACAACTGTTCTTATCATCGACTGAATTCAATATAAATAATATTGATAGACAAAGAATTATGTTACATTATTTAGTCATGCATCAAGGGGTTCTTGAGAAGTCATTTTAGTTTGTAAGTAGTTAATTCTGTTGATAGGATATACTAAAGTATATTGAAGCCAATTGCAAAGTTTCTATTTTCTTTCCAAGTTTCAACTCTTGAAAAAGTGGATTATTTTTACCTAAAAGAATTTTCTTCTTAGATTAATATGCCTCTTTTTATTGTTCATGAAAAAAATTAGATCTTGGTTCTATTTTGTATCACATTTGAAGTAGTTGTGTTGTCATTAGCCATAACTTTTGGAGGTTGAAGTCGATGTACTTGAAATTTGTTTTGAAGATCAATAACTAGACAATGATTAAAGCTCTTATTTTTCAGAAATTTTCAAAAATCATTTTATATTTGAATTTAAATTTAGCTAATTTGACACACTTTGTGGTTTAGGGGTTTTTAGTATTGGGGACTACCCAAAATCAGTGATCTAGAATTGAAACTTGTATGGGATATTTCCACACTAGAGAGGCATGTGCCCACCAAAAATAACTTAAAAAATATTATTTTATATCTTCTACATTCATGCAAATAGGGCTCTTTTGCTTGTGCAATTTTGAACATTGAAAATGGTTTCAAGTTCATTCTTTTGGTGAAATCTATTCAACATGAAGTCTTCCCAAATTGAAATATTTTAGTTTCTTTAAAATTTGTTTTCCCTATTTTTTACAAATTAAAACATCAAAATACCTATTTTCATGAGATTTTCTACTTTTCTAGTTCTCCTACTTAGTGAATTTTTCTTCCTAGGATACCTTCTTTTTCAAGTTATATATATTAAAAATATTTTCCCTATTTAAAAAAATTGCTTTTCTAATTATAAACTTCTTCTGAAAAATTCATGAGAAAATACTACACAAAACAATTGGTCTTTCTTGCAACCACCCATCTACTAAATTATGTAATTTGAGTAATTGAAAATTTTAACTCTAAAGATTATATTGCATGTAATATATTTATATGCCAAAATACATATTAAAAAAATTCCTTATTTTTAGTACTTGAAATGAAGTTACATGAATAAAATATGTTTTTATTTTATTTTTGATAGAAAAATTAAAATTAAAATTAAAAAAATTAAAAGTGTAAAAAACTACTTTGCTTACACTTTAGTCAATCTTAAAAGACGGAAGTAATTCAAAGTAGAACCATCATTGTAATCACACTTAAGATAATCAATACAAAATTAAAGAGATTTTAAGTAGTTATCACATCATATAGATTATAAATTTGTAAGTATTTTGCTTCAAGTACATATAACAATCTTAACAACAAATGCAATAAATAACATTGATGGTCTATTTTGAGTGTTTAAAGTGGAATAATTTATTAAATTTACAAATTCATTGAATATTTTGCACAATATATTATTTAGATAAATAATTATTTGCAAATTTTTTATTACAAAGCAATAGATAAATGTTCAAATTTTGAATATCTTAAAAAATAATAATAAATACTACATGAGAATAAGAAAAGCATTGGACCATACTATGCAACAAGAATAAAAAGTCCCTTTAAAACATTTCAAGACTATCTTGAAAAGAAAAAAATCAAGATTTTCATAACTATTATAGATGAAGTGGAACATGTTGATGCCATCAGTACCGCAATATTTTCAAGGGATCTTTTTATTGTACCAAGAAGAGTCCATTGACCTTATATTGACTAAAATATATGATCCAATTGTCAAACAAATAAAAAATAACAATAGCTTGTATTTATTTATAAATATGAGGTAGTTTGAATTAAATGTATGTTGTATATAATCCTATTAGAAAATATCAATACATTTATGAATCAATTAATCATGAAATATTCTAAATATATTACAACACTAATTTATAAATGGATCACAGGATTCTCTAAATGTCAACAAGTGTAAAGATGTTTTAAAAAGAGCAATTTCAAAAAATCAAAAAATGATGGAAATCAAATAAAAGTTGTGCTTCATGCCATATAGATTGTATCAAGTAATATGGTTCAATCAACTCCATTCCACTAGCCCAATGTTTAAGTGCATTTATAAGCACATAGTGTAGTGTGGAGTGATTAATAAAAATTGCCAAGTATACTATCATTGATAGTGGACAAGGTGATATCATTTTTTTCTTTTTCCAAAGCCATTTTCCTACGCTTGATTGTTCATGTCATGTGAAGAATTATTGTGCAATGATTGATCTTTTTTTTTTGTTATGTTTAATGTTTGCTCAATCATACGACAAAAAGTCCTAGTTTCATTGAACTTGAAGTGCTAAAATATTTGCTATGTTGACAACTCAATTTTTGAGAGCTTGGCTTTTCTTGAAAGAGTTGACCCTCTCGGATCCGAGGAGCACATTTGTAAGGTACATTCAAATGAATTCAACAATTTTCTACTTTATATTCTAAATTTAAATTTAAAAAAAAATCCAATCCTCTCTCTTGATTTATAAAAGATTGATGTTGAATAATTTTTTTCGATGTAGGGCACTTGGATCCAAGCCTCCATTGATTGAGCAATAAAATACATTGGCCGACTATAGTGCACACGGTGGCACGGTGCCCTGAAATCATTTGAAAGTGTTATATATAATTGGTTTTTGAACAGATCAAAGATTGCAGGGTTACTTATATTTATGCTCCAATTCCTTTAATTTACCACACAATTTTTTTTGTACTGAACGGCACATGGGAATGCATTCATCAAAGATATCAACATTTTGGAGACTACCAAACATGAGCAGCGCTACTGTTACTTCCTTTGATACTTAGATTTTAGTTCTGATTGAAACTTTGCCAAAGTTGTTGAAAACACTGCCTATTTCATGAATTTTGTTCTTCTTCTCGCATTAATTCCCTTATAGTTATAAGAGGCAAAAATGACTGTCAAGATCTCGGGGGAGGCATTCTACTTTACAAACAATGGTAATACTTTTGTAATACAATTGCTAGAAGATCACTCTTTTTGGTGAATCACTTCATTGAATTGTGCTTCATTCTCTACAAAACACAACCTTCCGGTAATGACTAATGTAACAAAATCGAGGTAAGTAACATATACTCCTACAAAGAAATAAGCAAAACATGTACATAACTGACTGCAAGTACATCACTTATGTGCAGACTTCTAAGTTAATTATTGATGGTAATTTTTGCACAGCAAGCCATCCAGTTTGTAGACAAACGAGGAAAGAAGCGGTCGAGCAATAGTAGAAAGGTTAAGGAATTTTAGCCTCAATCCGAGATCTCGTGCTACTTTGGTTATGCCATGAAAACTGAAGACGTAAAAGACTAGACTTGTAATTAGCTCTTGACCACAGATTAAGCTTACAAATCGGGGAAATTTGTCACGGTGGGTGCACCTTAATTACACTTCATTTGAAGCCTTGAAGATGGTGAAGTGTGGGTGGGATTCAATTCACAGTCACTGAAGTTAATATTCTTGTACTCAATGAAAATTGCATTGACGAGTGATGCACCGAGATTTCTGCATTCTAGTAGTTGATGGTAACTCTCAAATTATATATTATAACCAGTTGTTATTTTTTAAACGCTAATGTAGCACCATCCCATTGGCAACGCATCACCATTGCCATTACAAGTTGCAACTCATAACCTTCTTTTCTTTCAACTTGCTTCTTACACCCTTGGATCAAGAAGATCAAAAGTTGTGATTGAAAAATGTGCAATTGGTTATGTTTGATAATCAATCGCTCATTCTATGAAGTAGAATATGCTAGCATTGTTGTTACTATCAAAAATTAAGGAATCATCTTATTGCTAATTGCATTCTTCGTCCATAATTTTCTCTTTCCACTTTCATATTGGCCAAGAACTGTGATTTTGAACATTCTATTGCCTTGCCTAAACTAATCTAAATCTAAGCACATATCATCAAAGCACAAACATATCATCCAATTGGGTGAATAATGGCAAATTTCATTTATCAACATTCATTGATTATCAAGAATTCATCCAATTTTTATTGGTCTTTTTTGACCTCCCTAAACCCTAAATCCTAAGCCCACATCAATGTGGCATTCCAAGGATCCCAAATTGAAGACCATCTAAAGTCCATTTTTCATTAAATTTTCAAAATTCTTATCATTCATTGCTTGTCTCTCACACCCTAACAAAAACCTCAAATTATTCTAATATATATTAAAATTGATATAATTTTATTTATTTATAATACAACAAGTCACAAAACTTTGTTTTTTTGACCAAAATTTTGAACAACATAAAATTTAAAAAACTAGTTTTTAAGGTAATCCATCCCAATTATAAAATGACTCAAAGAAATAAGTAAAATATATATTTAAAAAAAATCAAAACTAGAACTTAATATTTTGAACCTAGTTGGAAAAAATTCTTGTAAACATCACAAATATTCAATGTCCAATTCATTCTAAAAGATATTTTTTAAATTTTAAACCTCAAATTTGATTGAAAAGTATTGGTTAGTGTAGGAGTAATCTAATCGTATGGATATGACCAATGGACCATGTTTTATATTGTTTGTTTGATAGCCATTATAAAATCATTCATATAAATTATATTTAACAATGCATTTTCAAAAAATTGACATCTAATAATTCCTTAGTCTTTAACCCCATAGTGCTTGAATTTTTTCTTGAATTTTTCATATTTTTTCTTATATCTTTGTAAATGTGTACTATTTACCTCAATGTCATCAAACTTATCATATTTAAAGTTAAAAAAAAAGTCAAGCATTGATTTGGGTGAATGAGAAGTTAATTGGGTGGTAAAAAAAACACTTGTAACCTCTTTATTCATCATAAAGATTTTGGATGTCAGAGCACTAACTAAAGGGGTCAACCCCTAAACATCCAAATGCTTCTCCAAAATTGACAATTTAGAAAAAAAATCATTATAATGTACTATTTGGAAGAATAATTTGGAATTGATCAACAAATAAAAGTTGTAGATTTTGAGTTTTCAATTCCATTCGTATAATTAGATTCACTAATGCTATTACCAATATTTTTTTTTCATAAATTTTGAAAGACAAATCTCTAAATTCCTTCTAAATTCAATTACAAGAAAAATATGATCATTTTTTGAGTAAAATTTTTTGGAATGGATTTGAGATGAAGTTCACTTCATACAGTAATTTTTTGAAATTTTTATGTTCTTTAAATCTATGACCTCATTTTTGCAAATATTATTTTGAATAGAGTCAATGCAATTTTGGCTTGGTCGATCACTTGATATACTTTCACATTTGTAATTTTAGAAAAATATGTACTCTAAAAATACCAAATCCAACCATTAGATAGGACAAGAAAACAATAAAGTATCTCCACAAATTAGGATAACTTTCACCTAAGCAGTAATGAAAAAGAGACAAAATTATGAATCTAGTCATTGTTTAAAAATTGGACATTAGAGCACTTAAGGGTTAAGAGTGAAAAGTGCGAAGTTCTTTACCTCTAACCATAATTTTACACTAGGAAAACTTTTGCCTTCTTCATAATGTTATGAGTGTACCTACTAATTAATTAATAAGATAATTATACTTTAAGCCTAATCATCTAGTTTTCATGTTATGTTTCTCTACTAACCTCTTCAATCATAAAAGATGGACTTAAAAAGATATCAATGGACATCCAATATGAAAACTAAACATGGACTTAAAAGATATTTTTTAATAAGCATATCATAAAATAAACACAAAAAGGGCCAATTTCATTAAAATGGCAGTATTCTGTTAATTTGGCACTTTTTAGCAATAGAGACTACATAGTTTAAATTGTTTTTGGTATTAGAATCTATACTAGTACTAGATTTTGAAATCTACATATCTCCTAGATATCTAAAATTTATACCAATCAAAGATTTTTCAAACTGCTTAGTCTGGTACCTATTTTACTCCTAGATTTCTGAAATCTAGAATTGACCTAGATGTTAGCAATGTATACTTGTCCTAGATGTCAAGGTGTGAAAATCGCACATGGAATACTGCCATTTTAATGAAATTCACCATGAAAGCATAACTTCAGATTCAGATCGTTTGAAAGTGTGACATCTTACACCGCCATAACAAATTACTCCCCGTTTTTTTTCGAAAGAGTGCCCACTCTTGAATCTCTTTGAATCCTTTCACCTCTGTCAACAGAAGCAAGAAGACAAATCATGAGGAGATTGAATCCTTCTATCTCCCTCCTATCTATCTGTGCAAGTGCCTGAATTCATGGCAGATTGGGGAGCTATCTATGGACGTCAGCAATTCAGCAATTGTCTCAATACAATTATCACATGGACGATCAGTTTGCTTGCTGGCAGAAACTTGTAAACGACATTGATGGCAATTTTTTCAGGAGTATAATGATGATGTCTTCGATCATCTCACAATTGGGGTTCCAAAATCATGAGTGGAGTGTGACCGTGCTTCAATTCCGGTGTTCGCAATTTGTTGTTAATAGCTTACATGAGCTTGGTTCCACAAATCTTCACATCCTGTTAAGATCAAATGTGTGTTTTCCACTCAGCCACCAACTCCAAGAGCACTACTCGAAAGCTGTAGATCTTCAATCTTTTTTGTTCACTTGCGAATTGAAGAAATTCTCTGCGGGTAAGTTAACCATAACAACAGAATAGTGAGACACAATGAGACTGGTGTGATTAACAGAACAAATTGGTATGACAACATAGGCATTTCCATTAAACCCTGCAATTACACAAGCACTAAATGTCAGTCCAGATGATTTTCAAGACGTGTGTCCAGTAACATAAATATGAAAATATTTCAGTTCCTAAAACTGAGGAATGGGCCAAAACTGAGGAACGTACCATGATGACTTCTCCCACAGCAATCTTGCAGGAAATTCTTCAAGGAAAAGTTTCTGGCATTAGTACCCTGTGAGAGATCTCCCAGTCTGTTTGGGGTGTCATGTACAGTAGAAGATCTCCCAAGCATGTAATCGTACACCTTGAGGTTGCTATCTGAGTTCCTATCCCACTGGGTACTGCAGCACAAAAGCTTCACAACAAACCCATGATGAGTGGCTATGAGTGTCCTGAACTGCGCAGGATCAAATCAAACCAATTTCAACCTACATCTATAGCTACAAGAAAGTATGAACATAGAAAATGTTTAAAAAAGACATTATCACGGACACCACAAACAGCAGACACCAGCACAACATTAGCAGGAGACTGTCTAATTGCCTCTTCTTCAGTCTCAATGAATTGCCAGAGGCATGGTGATTGTCCTCAAAATCCGCTAGTTAGCGCTTTCAACGAACTATCTGAAACCAGGCCAATTTATCAAGCATATGAGAATGCATTATTAGAGTTTGTCTCCCAACCCTCCATTGAATATGCCAGGAGAGAATAACAAGGAGATTAGGGATGAAGCTTAGAGATTCACGGATACTCCCATGCTAGAGCCCATGCTTTCCTTACAGTAGTGACTTGTGAGTGGTGGTCGCACATGATTTTTCCACATCTAGGTCAGAATTTCAAGTACAGTTCCGTCACTGCCAGGTCATGTCTCTGATTTGGTTCGTTGAATTGGGTTTGATTCTCTGAGAAATTTGACTTTGGTTTGATTTCTAAGAGAGGCTGTTCAACGTGACATTCAGTGGATGTGTCAGCAATGTAAATAAATAGAAGAGCCTTTGAAGAAGTGTCCTAACATTTGTGGTTCGGCTGTGAGAGATTCAGAGTTCTGAGGTTTAGGGTTTAACTTATTGAGGTTTGCGAGCTCCCCGTTTGTAGGTTAGGGTGCCATTGAGTTTGGTCGAGCCGTCACAGAACTTGGCCTCGATCGTTTGTCCAGCCTCTGCGAGAAATAGAGTCACAAATGCCGCTGTCCTGCACAAACAACATGATATGAGACTTTCCTTTTCCAACGCTAGCATCAAACATTCCGTTTAGATTGCTCCTATTCAAGGTCATCTTCAACATGTTAGCGCCACCCATAAGCCTGCCGCTTGATCGGTCCCCTCAAGCTGGTTGTTGCCCAACGGCAAAATGTCCACATTTGTGCAATTTCCATATGATTCAGGAAATATATCTGACCACAATCCAGAAACAAGGGTTGGCGTCCGAGGCATTCCAATTGCTCAAGCTGGTTGTCTTGAGCAATTAGAATGTCACGAACACCACTCCTTGTTTCCTAAGTATGAAAGCAGCAATCGACCTTCTTCGTGTAGAGAAAAGCTGTCACACATAGAGTCAGCACAACTTCACATAGCCAAACTCCGCCTTCTCCAGTGCAGCCATTTTTAATGCACTAATTAACCCGCTCTTGTGTGTAACTCCAGAAACGTTCACTCTTTCCCAATAGATTCGTGGTTTTCAGAATAGCTTAAACTATCCAAAAGTTTTAATAAATCTCTCTATCACTGACACAAGTCCATGAGTCCGCACCCTGCACCAGAACGCTTCAAATGCAAAAATGTGATCCTTCTGGTCTCGAAACGTCGTGCTGACTGTACTTTCTCTGTATGGAGACAGGTCATGCTGACAAGAGGAATCAATCCAACTTTGACTCCAAAATGTCTTCACGACTCGGTCTAAAAACACGCCATGAATCATTGGATTGAGTGAATAGTAGTGTTATATGTGTTGGTTCAAAAGAGTAATTTTTGGAACAAATTAAATTTACTCAAATGAGCTTCTCAAACTGCAAAAATAATAAGGTCAAATAAGGTGTGCTTGGTCATTATTAGAGTTAAGCTCCGAACTTGCGAATTATTTTTCTCTGCAAGGTGGATCATCACCCAAGCCCATCCCATAGTGCCGCGAAAGCACATTGGATTCATCCGTCACTTCCCTCACATAGAATTAAGTTACTGACTTCAGAAAAAGGTCTGTTTTACTGCATCCAATCCTTGCTATTGAAGATAGGGCGGCAATCATGTTGTACCTTGGGAAGCCCATCAAAGAAGCTGCGACCACAACAACAATCCCCCACAACCTATTATTAAAGACAAACACGTAAACCCTAAGCCAAGAGCCGAAGACGTTCACTCGAATTAATATAGGGCTAATTTAGGGTTTCAAAAATGGGTCACCCGCATTAGGCCATGAGACTTTGTCACCCATTATGGTGTCTAATATTAGTGTATTGTATCTCAAACATTAGATCATTCTGATTTTGTTTCAGCGTTCTTTCCCTACACCCTAAACCCAAAATCTTACTGTTGAGTCTATGTTTTGATGCTTTTGAGTAACCGTCGTTTACTGTAATTCCCGGCTCTATGGAATGGGTAACTATCACTCATACGCTAATGAAATCAGAAATTGCATTCTGCCTATTTTGCAGGAAAATCATCTCCAGTAAACCTTGCAGGTGTAAAGAGAATAAAGCCACGTACAGCTCAATCAGGAACGTTACGGATGGCATCTGTCGTGTTGTTTATTGCAGAGTACGTTCTCTGCAGTGTTCACCAGAGTGGCTAAATGTGAACACTGGTAGATTACACATTCTTAGCACAATCATCAGCAGTTTCTTTAGCAAATTTCGCTAACTGTAAAAATCACATTTGGAAACTCTGGTGTCCTAACGACGGAGAGTGTCTGACAAAATGGAGAGTCGTAAAAACTGTCATTCTAATTTCAATAAATGCCTACAGAAGCGCTGCGCTGGAGGATTGCTGTAAGTCTGCAACTGTGTATCTTTTGATTTCAGCAAACGCATGCAGAATGACTGGACTGGATAGCTCACTGCGGCATCAGAAGATGTTAATGGCCGAGGACATCCTCAATAGCCCGGTGTAACTGCCCTGCCTTATATAACTCAGTGCATTGTTATTAGAGCTTGAAATTTCTATCGCTAGAAGCTCATTAAAAATTACTTTGAATAGGTACAAGAGAACTCAAATAAATAAGTTCAACAGCTAGCTAAGAGATAAAATGATAGTGATCTTGGCAAATTATACAGTACTGAAGTGGTCTTACCTTACATTGGAGTTCCCGGCATTGGATGAGATTGAGGTCAATTTAATGCAATAGGTCCAGGGTGCAAGTCAGACCAGGGCAATTGACCCTTCAACGCTACAGGGATGGAGACGGTGCATAATGTTCAGTAAAAGATGTTGCATCAGTCTTTGATGGAGCGGAAAGGGCATCACGAGGATGGTGCATTGGTGCATCGACAACGGTGTCAGGAAAGATTGTCAACTTGATTGCAGGCAGGTGTCTTGACTCTTGCTCCTTCACCAAAGTGATTTAAACGCAACTGGGCCCCGCTGCAGTGTTATAAGTAATATAGGTCGTGTGGTTACATCACATGAAATTGTTGTTGTCTCTGGTCGAAGGGGAGGAGGCTTTGCGTTGAAAGAAGCTACAGTAGATGTGAGGAAGCTTGAATAGGACCCTACATGACAAGCAAGCCAAGGTTACAGAGACATAGCCTTTGGATCTATGAAACCCGGTTATTCCGAATTAGAGGTCTCTGAAATTTTTCAGGGGGAGTCACAGCACGTTCCAACCCCACGATGAAATTTAGGGTTTGGGTTTCAGCGGTTTGATGCTCGATGATTTTACAAAATAGATTATTTCATCGTAACGTCGAGCCGTTGAATTTGGGTCCCCCAAAATTCATTGAATGAGTTAGCGGGAGGAATTCTCACTGTCACCACTGAATGGCAATTGATAGAATTGGGGAAACATGATTTAGGGTTTACAAAAAGTCATTCGGTAATATTCATGGAAATGCTATGTTTCACAACGCCGTAACTGTGGCTCCAGACAAGAGACTGAAGGAGTATCAGTTTCTTGAAATTTCGACCATTTTAACAAAATCTTGTAAGTTACAAAACTCTGATGTACTCTCACTTAATTTTCTGAATCAGACTTTGCAGATCATGGCCACAGATCATCACAGATTGAAGATAAACCACAGAAGATGTGATCTGATATGGAAGACGAAGTCACAACAGACAAGAATCGTTCAACGACAAAGAATGGTGTGACTGGAGAATCAAGAGGCACAGAACATAAGTTAGCTTAATTTCCACGTTCAAAAGAAAGACAAGTATAGCGGAATTTGTCCGGTTTATCAGAGACTTAAACTTTCTCATAGCAAACCCTTTCATTGAAATTCACATGTGAATCATGCATGCACTGAACATGTCAATGGGAACTGAAGCACCCACGACAAAAAGTGGTAACTTAGAACACTAGAAAGGGCAAGCAAACGATCTGGTATGCCTCCTAAATGATTCGGATTAAGGCCTCATTCATTCGGATTAATCATCCACAGCAGTGTGTCTGTTGATCACGAAGGCGAATGATCAACTTCAAATTACATTTTCTAAGCTGAAAATATTCGGCTGTGGCACTGACATGGTAGGACTCAAGTTTCCAGGGCAAAAAGTTGGGGTTACGGAGTGTTATAAAATTTACAATGCACACACCCATGCCTCTGTATTTTCAGTGCAGAATATCCATACCAGCTACTTGACGGAACCATATTACGACTCGATCAAAAGGTGAGACTCGGAGAGACAGCTTGTTCAACAGAGCCTCTGACTTATGCAGTTAGGGTTCACAGCATCCTCACGGTGTCGGTGCAGTGCCAGATCGTAACAGGAAAGACTGGAAACAAGAGTTCGTCAAGAGTATCGTTCGACTTCATCAGTCCGTCACCACAAGCTTCCAACGATGTGGCGTTTCAACACAGGGATGACCACTTCGGGGGAACTGAGCTGCGGCAAATGGCCTTCTGTCTGCAAGACTTCCACAATCGTGGGACCCCCAAGCGCATGATGCAGGTAATCTGCCACCACCACCGGCACTGCCAGATCCTTGTTGCTTTGGAGAATGTGGCAGGGTACCGTTACCTGCATTCCATGGCCAGTTCAATGTCAGATATAAGCGTGTCAGGGGGGACAGACTCCGGCTTTGGAGACGGACTCTGCCTGACAGTCTGAAAAAGAAAATATAATGGACTAAACACTGTTCCTCACTGTTTGCATGGACCTTATTGCCTTTGGTAAGATTCTCCAGTTAAGAACTCTTGGGTGGGATTGACCGGTGTTCGAAAGGTTCACGACGTGCAAAAATAATAGACAAAAATGCAATTTCACTAATTAGCACAAACACAGTCCAAGAAATGTGAATCTGGAATGTTCGACCACTCTTTGTTACCATCTAGTTCGAGAATAAATATCAGAAGTCTCGCTAGTTTTGGAGTATACACATTAGAGCTACAGTAGGCCTCTTTTACATTCCCCTAGTTTCATAGAAGTGGTCTGCCATCAGTTTTCCAAGCCTTGAGCGACCCTGCGTTCAAAATCGGTGAATCTCCAAGCAACAAGAAACCCTAAAAAAAGTTTGACCTACAAATCGGGGATCCATGAAGGTTCAATTTCAACTTACTTTGGAGAGAATGGAACGCAGATCACTCTGAAAGATGGTTTTCGCCACACTGAAGGCGATGTCGGGTCGAATGTTGAAGAAAGTCCGCCCAAACTCCTGGACTGCCATGGAATCTATGTCTGCCCCCACTGCCAACGGAGCGAACCCCGACACCCACGCCTTGAAATTGGATTGCATCGCTTCGAACAATTGATTCAGATCCTCCTGCTCAAAGCCTCCGAAGTAATCACTGTCATTGAGATACCTGAAAACAAATACAGTCCCCCCATATCATTCCACTCAGCACTATGGACGAATTCTCGAATTAACTCCTTTCTTGTTATTCATGGCACTACTAACTTATCTGATCGTCTCTTATTACGTGAGTTTTACACCGATGACCTCGGAATTCAAACCCTAAATGACAATCCCCCTTTTCAAACCGTAGTTACCAAAAAACAAGAACCGCCAGTGTCACGCGATGCTCATCCACCAGCATTTTTCAGTTTGAGTACATCTAATTGAGTACCGCGTGATATTGTACGACAACATCAATTTCTCCAAGCGTCAATTTGAGCATTCTTTTCCCACCGTTTTTCAATTACAACCGAGGTTGACGATGAGGTCGAAGTGCACAGGAAGTTGAAAAAACTAGTCAGCGAACACACAGTCCAGAAAACTCTTTGTACAGAATCTGGAATATTCGAGAGGCGCACTAATGTTTGTCACCAAAAAAAAGCTTCAAGCGGACACCAGTCCTTCCTGGAACCGACAGTATTCAAACCTCAGAGCTTCGCAAATGTATAGTTACGAAATGGCTACGATTTTTTCAAAGTTGCATGTTTCACATATTAGTACTAAAACTAGCGGTCATATAGGCTTACATCGATTCCAATAAATACTTGTCCTATTCTCAGTCGCTGCAATATGCAATCGTTCGTGAGTGCGAGAGCTCTACCTTGGCGACGTGGAGATAGTAATAATCTTGGAGAAGATTTCCGGTCGTTCCAGCGACGCCAAGCACCCCACCATGCCCGCCACGGAATGTCCAACATATATACACGACTCCACGCCCAGTTCATCAAGAATGGACAAGAGATCGTCTGCGTATCCGTGCAGCGTGGAGTATCTGCTGAAGCTGAAATACTCGGGATCCGTGGTGCCCGCGCCCATGTTGTCGAACAAAATCACGCGGTACTCATCCACCAAGTGCGGGATGATATGCTTCCACACAGATTGATCCGTGCCGAAGCCGTGGCCCAGCACAACTAACTCCTCGCCCATGCCCACCACTCTCACATTGTGCGCCTCCAGAAGGGTCGGTGTCTCCGCCATCACAAAGGCTTCTCCAAAAGAAATGCTTCTCTTGAAAACGTAAACACTTCGAAGTCAGATTCTCACCGCGAAATAGTTGTCAAGGACATACTCTTGCAGACACGAACTCCCAAAATCTGCACATCATATCAGAAGCAATCCAGCGCTCTTGTAACTTAACATGGGGCTCCTTCTCTTATATTTCATAACTGAGAGGCTCGTAACACAAACTCTTCTTGCACCTCGACTTCAGGCTCTCGCTGTCTCACCTCTCATCACGAACGCACCCTTGCATACACGAACTCCAATTCAGTCTTCAAGATCTGCATATCATATCAGAATCAATCCAACGGTCTTGTAACATAACGTAGCCTTCTCATTTACCAATAAGACTCTGTTACCAACACGACCGACCACATGGGGAAGAGGCTTGTGACGGGAGATGATTCGCATAAACTCCAAACAGAAAATTGCATGAACTTCCCACAGCCAATCCTTGACTGACTGAAAATCCTCCAAAGAATCCACCATCGCCATGCACAATTGAAACTCGCGTTTTTAACCCACACCTAGTCCCGAAACTCTGGAATTTGTTCCTGAGACTACTACGAACCTCCTGCTTTGAAGCGAATCTACCGTGGTGCCCATCTTATCGTCAAAACGTAAGCGCCAACGAGAAGATGAGAAAACCAATCCGAGTGGAAGAATATGGTGAACGGTTTATTAATTTTTTTGGCCAGGGACACAAGTCGCAAAATGATTCAAAGCTCCTTACCGAGATCATTCACGTACTAGCTACTCTGCAACTGATGTCTATCTTCAGAGCTCGTCCACGGTCCCCGATTGAAACCTCGTGCGCCCGGGAGCTCGTGCTCTTGAGAGCTCGTGTGCTTTGAGAGCTTGTGAGCTCGGGAGAAAGGGAAAGCAAGCCAGATACACTAAAACGCGAGGTGCGGAAGATACAAAGATATTATTATAAAGTGCACGGGATGAAGAAGATGAAGGCAGAGCAACCGATGAAAAAGCACAAGGAAAGGGGAAAAAGCGACGTGGGGAGCGCAAGTGGACACTGCCAGCGATGGAATGAATGACGTTCCACCACATGGAGCCTGCTCATGTCTTTTGTCCTATTGCTTTTTTCACTGTCCGCTGCCAGGACCCCGGCTTCAGTTGCTTCCAGGAATGCAGTTGGGTACATCACCACAGTGCTAATTTGATCCCCAATCCCTGCACTTACAGTATTTAAGCTTTAGCATCAATCCCGTCGTACTTATCAAATTAATAACCTGATGTATACGAATCACTACTGTAGTGAGTGCCTGTGGACCGGAGTTGCAACAGAACTGGCATCGATCATAGCTGGTCTTCAGTCAGATTCCCGGAAGAAATTGTTCAGTGAGTGACAAGGTAAGTTTGGAAATTAAGAAATGGTGAGGAAATTTAGCTATTGTAGAAGCGGATATTCTGTTTCTGAAATTACGATTCTCAGGCTGGAGTGGATGCGTCTGGTTTGCAGCATTCAGGTCGTGAGCCCGTCGATCATCTTTCACTGCTGCTGTGCAGTTTTGACACAAATAAAAGCTGCTGTAACTTGTGCAGTTTTGAAGTTTTGTTTTGAAGAGGGTTTTCTCAAAGTTTTTCCACATAAATGAAGTTCTGCTGTTGTGCATTGACTGGAGTCACGCACTGCATTCACGGGTGGGGTTGCTGGGTTGAACTCTCTGATGCACAGAAGGACACATCTGATTTCTGTAGAAAGGTACAATTAGCCCTGGAACGCTGGTCTGGTCACTGTGGAAATCATCCCTTTTTGTACCATGGAAATCATCCTTTTCCGTACCGTGGGAATCATTTGCTTATTTATGGAAGGACGTTACCTTGGTGATCGGTACTCACTCACACATGATTCAATTTTTGGGCCAATAGGTGCATTCTCTCAAAAAAAAAAAAATTCTAGGGTGGAACCTTTATTTTTCTTAAAAGATGCCGACATGGAGTTTTTACACACCTAGAAGCTTTTGACCACCCAAAGGCCAATGGGTGCATTCTTTTTTTCTACAAGAAAAGAGGAAGTCATTCATCAAATACTTTATATCCTCAACGTCATTTTAAGCTTTACCCCTAAAGTTCCATTGTCCCTAGAGTAGCTTTTGTTGAAATTTAAGTGACAACTAAGCTCTAAAAGAAGTTTGAATGAGGATTTGGTTACGGTAGTATTCTGGTTCTAACAATATGGCCCCCTACCTTTGCGTTTATTGCAAAGGTAGGTAGGACTCTAAAAAAATTCTTCTTGGAAAAAATGTTTGAACTTGTTATTTATCATTAATGATCAAATTTTCAAAATTTGAAATTCATTATGGACTTAGACATTCCAAAGTGTAGGGGAGAAGTTGAAAAATATGAAATCAACCAACTATGAAGCATGGGGTTGATTCTTAGCTTTATCAATGACAATGAAAGTTTTGTAAATTGGCCTATTCTTGCAATAATATTAGGGTGCGATATGAAGGTTTTGTACTAGAATCATTACTATCTTTCTATGATATTGTAAGTATAAGTGTACAATTATGTTTTTATTTTCAATGTGTCCTACTACGCAGGGTTGACAAATCAGTACGTCCGCCCCAAAATAGCGTCCATAATCCGGACGTCCATCTTCACAGACACCAGCGGACGCAGTGTCCTTCCCACCGTCAGAAGGCGGACGGGCGGGGCGGACGGGGCGGACGGGGGGATAGGCGGATGGGGCGGTCCCGGTGGACGCTGCGTCCGCCGGGACCGCGAATGTCAGCAGACGCTGTAGACGTAGCGTCCGCATCTGGACATCTCGGACGTCCGACCGTCCTGTCAACCCTGCTACTACGATACACCATCCTAGCTCTATGTCACTCAAGAGCATTATTGCAAGCCAATAATGTTGCAAGATGGAGATTGCAATTCATTCCATCAATGAAATGTGACAAAATAGCCAATGTTGGCAAACAATAATTGAAGAAAAACAAAAGAAGATTTGGTGACCACATTTGCTATAATATTATTCATCAAATGAGTCTTATTTTCAACAACTAGATCAATAAGAAAAGAAATCAACATGTATATGAGACAAGCCTCTAGTTTTCTTGTTACATTTATAATTAATTTCAAATATTAGAATAATATGAAGCTAAAGGGGCATCAACAATCTAGAATCTTTGTGGTAATAGTTTCCTTCAAACAAAAGTTGGATTCTAAAAAGAAGCAAATGTAAGTGTGCAAATTGTGAACAAGGAATGGACTTATTAAAGAATAGGTTTCTTATCTAACATCAACTTGTTGAGATAAAATCATTCTACAATTTCACACATTATTCTGCATGCATGGTGTATTATAAACTTTTAATTCCTTGAATAATAAAATTTACATAAACATAATTGTGGACTTTTGATTCATGATCTCCAACACTATATATGACAACCATGATTTGTCCTAGTTTTGGTTTTTATTCATGTTTTCAATGCATCATGCCATTGCAAGCTAAATAGCATGAGATTTTCTACTACTAATTTTCAAAATCATGTGAATGTTATATCAGTGGATACTAATGTCCCCAAAAAAAACCTTTTGTGGAACATCCCCATGCAGGGCATGATTCTAATTTTTCACTTTTCATCACATATTTGTAGCTTGATTGGTATTTGTTTCTTGTCTAATAGGAATCAATATAATAGGTATCCTATTTGTACCTCTAACGTTTTGAGGTATGCACCATTTTTACAAAAACGTCCTAGAGAAACTAATGCTAACATATTTTATGTGAAACACATATCATTGCATTTCCTAGTTTTATCGTAGCTTTCTACTAGTGTATGTTTTAGTAGTTGTAAGCCTATAAGAAAACATATTCAAAGCATTTTTAGCTTAAAGTGTAAATGCATTTATCCCATTTTTTTCCTTTTGACACATATAGAAAGTAAGGTATCCATATGTATTAGCTCAAAAAAATATACAAATATTAAGGATCTAAGTTCAAAATATCAAGTAGTATTGTGGGAGTGGTTTGCCGCAATGTTGAAAAAGTTCCAAGAAGATATGGTCCTCACTTGTGCCCATCCCAAGAACCCAAACAATTCAATGTTTAGTTAGCAAGGTGCAACGGGTGTCTACAGACCACAACGTGTGTTATAGCTTTCACAAGAAACAATTTAAAACATTCAATAAGCAAAATAAGTCCCACAATGTCTAACTCCACTGTAACAAATGATCCCTTTGAAACTGGTTCACATTATCCTACTGTGATGCCACCATGTTGAGTCTTGGTGCTCACATAAAGAGAGAAAAAAAACTTTTCTCTAAACTGCTGAATGATCAGATTGAAGCTACTCAAACGAAAAAAAATGCTATACCTTCAATGTTGGACAAATTCTCAAAGTACTCAATGGTTATGTAACTGCTTGCTCAGAGTCATAGTATAGTTTGTACATATGATAATAGCCAAGTTTATCGCTCCAGCTTTTGGATACTCAGGTCGATTGGCCCGTTTTATTGTCCTAGGGTCGATATCCGCCTTCCGTGAGAACCAGGCTGCTATTCATTTGGTACAAGTGGTAAGAGCATCCCCACTCGGGGGCTGCTGTATCCCTATCCAGATGTATTTCATCCGGATAGGGAAGGGACCCCCCCCACTGGACTGCTGTATCCGTAAAATTTTGGGGAGAGGGGGTCCCAATCCTGTAAACTGGCTCGCGTTTGGGGAAGAGGGTACTGGTAACCTGTATTCTGAAAATAGAAAAAATTGGCGTCCCCCACCAGCCATGTCCAGAGAGAGCATCCCCACTCCAGAGTGATCAATAACTTTGAGGTTAATATTATACAGAAAGTGGGAATTTTAGGGAATGCCCAGTGCGAGTGGGGTTCCCTACTGCAAGCAACACGGATGGAAAAAGATGTATAGGGATACAGATAGGGAAGCTGGAGTGGGGATGCTCTAAGGGTCTATGTGACCCATCGATACTTTATCCGACAGGTCAACTCATCCAACATGTGACTTTGAATTACCATGTGGACTTTACATGATCTTAACTTAGATACTACTTGGATTACAAATTGTCCTTTATTTATTGGTACTTGTTATAATCTTTGGGATTATTCAGCCATATGGTGAATCTTCTCAATGTGTGCCGTTTCATATTCTGTAATAACTTTTGGTATTGGTACATGAACTAGGCATCAATTTGATTTCATATATTGACTATGAGTTATAATATAGAATTAGGCATGGCTTATGTGTCCTTGTGATGTGTTTAAAAAAGCCTTAATGTAATTATTGGCACACATTTTAGCATATCATTAAGATAGGTATCTATTTGAGAAGAGAGGTGTCATATGGACTCATAATGCCACAAATGCATTCACTTTAGCTTTGTGTGATTCAGAAATTGTTTTAAGAAAAGTCTCTAAACAATCAAGAATCATTTTCTATGATCATTTAGCAATGGCAATCACTTGTACATAAATCTTTTGATTGCTAGAATCTATTGAAATGTAGGAATTTGAAGAAAGACCTATTCTAGATTAAAAATCTTACACTTAGAATATGAATCTTAAAAATATATATATATATATATATATATATATATATATATATATATATATATATATATATATATATATATATATATATATATATATATATATATATAATTAAATTTAACAAAAATTTAAAATTTAAAATTTTAAAAATAATAATATATATATACACACACATACATACATATTAGAAAAAGTTATCATGGTGAATAAGGAGTTTTGAGGATTAATGTAAATGTTAAGTAACTGAAGCTTATGATTTTTACATCAAAACATCAAAACCTTAAGAAAATTTATTTGTAAAAGTTTTAAAAATCATTCCTACAAAATACTATAGTTGGCACCAATGGTGCTAGTGTGTAAGCATGGAAATGTGAACATGTGAGCATTGAGCATATGTATAAGTAGATATTTTATAACCATTGAAGGTGCTTATAATATATAATCACCTAAAATATAGGTATCAATAACATAATTACACTATAATCATGGAAAGTTTTTATAATATAGACATTTAGAATATAGTTGTATCATTATTTAAGTTTATGGACTCATGCTCCTATACTCACATAATAGCACCATTTGTTGACTACTTACAAAGTCCACAATTTGATTGTCTTAGTTTGGCAAGAAGATAAGAAGACTTGGGAGCTTCATGAACCATATTCATCTTGGGGATCTCACATTGAAAGGACAAATAACTTATTTGTTGTTGGCATGTCAAGAGTGTAGCTTTGGAAGAGAAAGATGAAAAGTGGCAATATTCAAAGATCTTGGACACTTGAGAGATTGCATTTATATATTAAAGAGTATTTTTAGGATTGACAAATGGTAGAATTGGCCCCTATAGAGATGAGGATTAGTCGTAGGGTGATTGTAAGAATGACCTATGCTTTGATTTTGATCCACTTTGGACTAGTATTCATTGTATTATGATCTTTTGGGAATTTTTTTTAAGTAAAATAAAATAATGATAATTAGTATAACACCCAAAAGAACATGTTAACCCCTAAAGTCCCAAACATTGTTTTTTGGAATTATAGACATTTTGGGCAGCTCACTACAAATGGAATTTTCATTTTTTTTCTTTGAAATTTTCACAAAACATGTGGGCAAGGAATATCTTTCAAGATCAACAATTTTCATAACTTTTGACTATATGATTAGAAAATTATCGCGTGATATGTAGTTTTCATGCAACAATGGGCAACTTAGAATTTTTCTGAGAAATCACTTTTAAAAAAATAAAAATTTGAAATTGGTTTTCTAGATTTATATATACATGGAATGCTTTGAATCATTCCATTTGGATTAATGAGGTGAAAGTTATGAGGAGTTTTAGTTTGTAGGCAATTGCGGATTCTCCACTCTAAAATAAACGTTGAAGTCCTTTATTTAATTCAATTTTCAATGTTTCTTAAAAAATAAAAATTTTGTAGGATGAAGATTGTTTATTACAACATCACAACCTTTGGGATTGGAATTTTTCAATTCCATAATAAAATTTGTAACAATTTAGTATTTTGAATCATCCTCTACTTCTTTCTACTTACTATACTTTTTCTATATCTTGTACAATTTCAAATGATTTGAAATTTTTCAAGCATGTAGAAATTTTTTTTTGAAGAAAGAATACAAAGACGCACAACCATTTTGGAGATTTTTTCATACTAATGTGACCTTCTGAAGTGGAGCTGCCCGTATTTTCACAGGGCCCCAAAATGGGTTTTTATCAATTCAAATGCTATTATCTTGCAATCTACACGGTGAAAATTTTTGAAATTTTTTTCATATCTTCCCAAACTATTTTCCTACAAGATCCTATGGTTACATGTGTCTAAATTTTTTTTTAAGAACAAAATTTGGTACTTGCACTAAAAATGACAGTTTTGGAGCGGATTTGGTGAAAACATAGTCAAAAACATATAGGGGTTAATAAAATTTGAGACCCAAAGCAAATGTAGATCAAAAGTCATTCATGAAATAGAGTGACAATTTTTTTGAAGAAGACAAATGCTTTGACATTTTCATTTATAAAAAATAGGAAATTCTTAAAAACAAAATAAAAATTGACCATTTGGAAGGCCTTCATGGTGAAGAGATTATACTAAAAACATGATCCTAAAATGGCCATCTTCAATATTTAGAAGTGTGTACACAAATGAGTCTTATTTGCATGAATGTGGAGGACATCAAATAATATATTTCTATACGCCCATTGGTAGAAATATGCCCGCTTACTTTGGGAATAGATCACCAAAGTTTTAGGTCTAGGCCATTAATTTTGGATACTCCATGGTACTAAACCCTTTGAAATTGAAAATGTGACAAATTAGTAAAATTGGATTTTAAATATAAAATGATTTTTTTGATTTTTGAAAAACATGGGATCTAACTACACTAAAGACAACCACCCAACACTCCCCTATGACAAACAAATAAACAATACCAGCATTTCTTACCATGACCCCACAAAAGTATGAAAAATAATTACAATTAAATGAACTAAGTGCCATTTGTTTGCCTTTATCAATTGTAGATGTGCCACAATAAAATCCTCTAAGAAATCATAGTGTTATAGTAACCAACCCATTTCTGAACAACCCCTTCCATTCTCGTAATATAGACTATTTTCTTTTTGATCAACAAGTGATGAATAATGATTAGTTATAGCATAGTTCCCAACCCAATTGTGGTGCATTACTATTGGCAGTAAGACTCACAATATTGCAACTAATCCTTGGTTGATTTTGCAATCAACCTATGGTCAGAAATAGAAAGGTCTATATCACCATTATAGATTAAAGAAAACCTTCTACTAAAAAATTCATAATAATTATGTTTTGTGTAATAAAATTCTAGAAAAATAAAAAATCCTTCCAAACTCCATTCTTATATATGGAAAAATTATGAATTCAAAAAATCCACATTCCAAATATAGGTAATTACTTAAGTGGTTAGAAATAGGTTGGCTACCCTACCTTAGATCTAGTATTTCAATACCAATACCTTAGTCTATACTTCAAAATTATGATCTTGCTAGCCATAAATAAGGTAGATAAGCCTACTAGCATCTTCATTTGTAATTTGAATATCTTAGGGCCAACTCTAAGAAGGACACATATTTTTTCAAAGGTGTATTCTTGTTTTACAAATCAAATCCAAGTGGAATTATAATTTTTCAACAAAATTGTAATTTCTATAAGTTTTTGAAGTGATCTATTCTAAAATTACAAAACCTACATAGAATGAAGTCATAAATGCTTAAGACTATATCTATTAGCACTTCAATTTCTACCAATCAAAAGCTAATATGTTACTTAAGTTAGAATTAATGCACTAGTTTTGACAAAAAAAAATATATGGATTTAGATGAGTTTTGTGGTGGTAATGGAGCCAAAAGTAGGATGGCTGTAATAGGCACATGGCAAAGATGGTTTGATCTACTTTATGTGTCTCTAGCCCCCCCCCCCCCCCCCCCCCCCCCAATTGCCCATGTGTCCCTAACTATAGAAGACTATATTTTTACTATTGTATTGATAAGAGGAATAATTGCCACTAACAATGTGCTCCTTGAATTTTTTTATTGGTAGTGAAAGTCTCATTCAGCATACTAATTATACTATTATTACACAAACCTCCTATAGAGATGAGTAGTGATCAATTATAGAATAGTTCATGGTGCAATTGTGGTGCATTATGATTAGTTGCAAGACTCTCAATATTGCAACTAGCTTTTGGTCAATTTTACAACAAACCTTGGTTGGAAGTAGGAAGACTTATATGACTCATTTAGATCAAATAAAATCTTCAACTAAGAAAATGTATAGTAATTATATTTTGAGAAATGAAATTTTGAAAAATTATAGAATCCTTAAACTCTATTTTTGTACACAAAAAAATTCCCTCTCAAGAAATGTGTACTCCAAGTACAATACAATTGCTTAAGTGGTTTAAAATGGATTGGCTATCTTAATTATGAATTTTTGAAGTTGATATGGCACAGGGTTTTAAAGTTGCCCACCTCCTCAAAATATATATTGTTGGTACATTATTGGTACAATGTAAAAACAACATGTACAAATACTGTACATTTGAGGAGGTGGGCAATTTTAGAGCTTGAGCTCTTTAAAAACCTTCTACCTCAAAAATGTCCAATGCATGACTTTTAAGGGTTTTTATAAAAGTAAATTAATAATACACCTATTCATTCAAAGATTTCATAATATTTGATGCATGCCTAAGATAACATACTCTAGGAGATAAATACTCTAATACTTTTATGAAGTTTGTTGAGGTTTGTACAAAGATCAATCAAAACCAAAGAAAGTTGAGAAGAAACCTTCTCTAATCTAGTGTACGAGATTTCACTATTTAAGTGACTTCAATTAGTGCAAGACTCCTTTTAATACAAAGTGGATGAGTTTTGGATGAATGTGGACTAATTAGTATGGAACTTATTGTTGGAATTTAGATGAAAGTTGGATGGTAGTTGGGATTAGAGTGAACAAATATGAATGCAAGTTAGATGATAATCACACTGTTTGAGATAGTATGAAAGTATTAGAGACCATATTACTATAAACTTTTAGATTAGCAAGCCTAGAAGAATTCTATAGTTCCAAATATTTGTACAAGTTTGTAATCTTATTATGGAGACATACTAATTAAGTAGTAAAAATATGGTATAGGAAGACAAAATAAATGATTGCAAGAAGCCCACAAGTAATCTAAACAATCATATTGATCTTCCTATTTGTCATTTCCTTGGTTTGCATAAACCATGTTGCCAAATTATCCCCCTAAAGTTTTAATGAGCCCACTTTGGACTTTTTGAAAACTTGAGTAAAATCAATAGATTCTTCTAACTTCAAATCTTGAAACTTTATATGAAATTTTTAGGATAGCTCTAATTGTCATGATCTACATTCAAAGCTTTGTTTCATGTCATTCCAATAAGTATTGCCAAAGTTATAAGGAATTGTGTAATTTCAATGTCAAAGTAAGCAACAAGAAATATATGTTTTTTTTTCAATGAAGAAATTCATTTGATTAGATTGATTGATACCTAAGGCAAAAAGATTATTCCATCCTATTCCAACAAATGGGGTGAAGGTTATGAGACCTTTTATTTTATAGGCAATGAAGAAAAGGATATAGTTTAGTCTAACAAGTTGTTTTTGTACTTAACCAAAATAATTTTTAAATAAATAAATAAAATATAGATATATGCTGCTTAATAGAACATTTTGACTATTGGAATTGGCAAATCTAAATTTCATTTCAAATATATTAGATAGACTTAGGTTTCTCTTTCATCATGTATCACCTATTACATCTTAATTTATCTAGAGATGAATATGAAATCATTTTCTTTTCATTTTTTTCATGTGTTTTCAACCCTATTTCCAACATGTGGACTAAATTTAATAGGTGATGGGATATACTTGTTTTTTCCTAAAAATATTGAAAGACCAAACTTCATCTCTAGATTCGGTTAAAAAAAGCTACCTATTGAAGTTTAGGCATTTTAATCTTGCAGTCAATAGGGATTTGCACTTCTAAATTTTGAAGAAGATATATTTAATCAAGTTCACAAAAGGTCATAGAATTGGATTCATAAAAAAATAATGCAAAATGATGAAGATTTTAACCTTGTTTTGCCAAAGAGTGTGAAGCATGTTTTGGCCTTTAAACTTCAAAGAATTGTAGGGGTTAGGTATTTGTATCTTTACAATCTACATTAACCCCTAAATGCCCAAGGCACCCAACCCTAGTGTCAATAAAACTTTAAATTTAATTAAAATTTATCAATTTTCTATTTTTAATAGATTATTTTTGAAGTCTAGTTTTAGCATCAAAATCTAATCTTGAAAATGAATAATTTATGGTATTTCTATTCAAGATTTTGTCCAAGGATGTCTATCGCAAATCTTGATTTTTTAGTGTCGAAAGTTTTTAGTCTTGGAGGAAAAAAAACAAATTAGAAATTCATTCAAAAATAATGTAGAGAAGATTTTTAAAAGTCTTATATCAATCAAGGTTATGCATGCTATGTCCTTCAACATCATATTTTTTTTTGGTGACCTCAATTTCAGATTTGACATGTGAAGAGTCAATTGAAAGACTTCAAATCAATTTCACTGTGTTTTAACACCCTCATGATCAAACATTCAATAATCTTTCAATCCATATGTGATATTGTTGTGTTTTCTTTTCGCATGTGATCTCTAACATGTCTAGTTTGAACTCATACAATTATAACTTTTTTTAAATGATAAAAACTTATTAAAATGTTGACTTCTTTATTCCATATAGAACAAATTCCAAGAAGTACAAAAAAAGCCTTGGACATTTAGGATTTACATATGTTTCTTTTCTTGCCATTGATTGTGTAATAGTATGCATGTAACACTACTTGATTGAAGTCACACTATTTTGAATTAGTGCACCTTCAAATATTCTTATGAATTTCCACAAATTTAATAATTTTTTTGCAGTGGTGCTAATGTTATGCTAGGTGACACTAAATCATCCCCACCCTTCTCACTAATAAGACAAAGCTGTGCGGTGCTTTGTCTTGCTCTGACAAACTGAACGCTGTAGATTCGAATTGTACACATCCACATTGGTTGCTTTGATCCAATGTCATCTTGCTTGATGCTTGCTTGGAATCAATGGGTACTTAAGTTCAAGGCTTTTTTTTTTTTTACGAAGTGCCAAAGTGGCGATATAAAATGTTACAGTGGTGTTCCAAATTTCAACAGTCATCCACATATTGGATAGAAAGTATCACATGAGTATATATTGCATATCCATAATTTTGTTTTCATCCACAATTTGGCAATTTCATTCAATCTTTTTTTCATAATATCAAGTTTTTTGGCAAGTAACTTCGCAAATTGTCATCATTTCTCAACCAAATTATTTTTTTCTAGTGCAATCTAGCACTATAAAGCCTCCCAAAAAATCCCTACTTAACCCCTAAATGCCCGAGGCACCAAAATTTGGTGTTTGCAAAACTTTGAAGTTAAATAAAACCTAACCAAGTTTCTATTTTTAGTAATTTATATTTTTGAAAGATTCTTCTTGAAGTCTAGTTTTAGCATAAAAAATATGATCTTGAAAATAAATGATAATGATTTTTTTATTCAAGATTTTGTGCAAGGGTACCCATTGCAATCTTGACTTCTTGTAGTGTTGAGAGCTCTTGTAAATGAGCCTCAAATACACCATGACTTGGAGAAAAAATCACATTCAAAACGCATTTAAAAAAAATGTAGAGTAGATTTTGAGAAGCCATAAATTGATTGGGATTATTTATGTTAGACCTTTAAACCTCATATTTTTTTAGTCACCAACTTTTTAGGTTTCACTTGTGAAAAGTGAATTGAAAATTTTTCATAGTTTTAACACCTTCATGGTCAAACATTATAATCTTCCAACTTATAAGTGATATTGTTGTGTTTTTTCTTCTTATGTGATCTTTAACATGTCTAGTTTGAATTTGTATGGTTACAATTCAAAAAAAGTTGATACAACTTATCAAAATGTTGGCTTTTTGTTCAATTTAGAGCAAATTTCTAGAGCCTCAAAACAAGCCTTGGCATTTACGAGTTAAGTTATCATAGCTTACTCCTCTTTTTAGATCCAAGATGGGATGGCTCAAGCATAGCCAGACTAAGGCTAGAGCATGAATGTTTTACTCAGTTTTCACTGGGATGCACAAATACGCACATCTAGTCTTTGACTTTATCTATAGACTATAAAGTAGAACCACCTATACCCGATCATTTAAGCAATTAATGACATACAACAAGGAATATGAGGGAATGCATATTTTTTCTTTGTAGAAAGCTAAAGAATACAATGTCTCCAATTTTACTATAATTTTATCGTCAAAATTGAAATTACTATGTTTTTTGGAAAGCAAAACATAGGTAGAACCAACATTCGGGAAGTTTTTTGAGTTGCCCCGGTAATTTTCCTCCTCTTTATAAAGGGACCGTTTTTTTTCTAGAGGCACCGGTTGCATCCTCTCTTTATCAAAATCTTCCAGTTTATTTCCTCTAGTATCAAATTCTCACTAGCCAATTACCTTCAACTTCAAATTTATAAAGGTTGCAATACATCCTCCATATAAGTTGGAAATAATCTATTTTTCATGGCAATTAGGTTCAAAACTATTGCAATTGTCATTTAAGTATGTATTGTTCTCACATGTCTCAAATTTATCAACTCTTCATTGATCAAAGTATTTGCAACTTGATGTCAATGAGCAAGATTTCTTGGTTGATGCAATAACTTGATTCAACATAGCTTGAATATTGATATGCAAGTTTTGCACAAATTACTTGTAAAACTTGCATATCATTGATCTTATTTGTCATGGTGCCCAAATCCAACTTTGATATCAACCCTCAAACATCATCACTAATTGTAGTGTGGTAAGTAAGCAACTAGTAATGGTGCCACACAACCCTAAATACAACTAGATAACTATGACAATTCTAAGTGATAGGCACAAATAAATATCAATTTGTAATACCACAAAGAATGAGTGAAAATCTTCATTTTCAAGAAATTTAGCTCTTACAAAAAACTTTACAACTCCTTCATGATTACTCCAAAAACTATGTAATACTCTTGCTCTACTACCAAGCCACCTCTACATTAAGAAAGATTCAAATACTAGACAAAGCTTCAATCTTTGTATACATCTTGAAAGTCAGTTTAAGAAAAAGTAGTGTCCACCTTGTCCAAGAAGATACCCACCTTTAGTAACCTAGGTATTAGCCTTGAATTCTAAATTGCAAGAAGCTAAGATCCGACAATTTCATGGAAGTGGTGGCTAAATAGCCCCCATTTATTTTTGCACAGTGGTAGGTTGCTAGTCCCACCAATGTTTTGTCCGGTTTTCCATCCTCCATTTTCACACTCCAACCGGTTATTTTCCCAAAGGCACCAGCTAACAATGAACTAATTTCCGGTTCTTCCCGGACATTGGGTAGAACCCATCGCCAAAGTCTAAAGTCTTGCAATTCCGATCATTCAAGAACTACATCCCGCTGACTACTTCCTACTTTTCCACTCACTAATTTGGGACATATGTCAATTCTCGGATCATGAGCCTTCGATGACTTCAACGCTACCCTCAAGATACATCCAAACATGATACTCCAATATTCTTAACCCTGTAAGGACAAGCTGGTCTTCGAAGAAATCATCATTTTCTAATACCATGGAAATCAATTGCTTAAAAAAAGGGAAAAATATTCATTGGAAGTCAAACTATTGTAAAGGATGTTTCTTTTTCACAACAAAACTTGGAGGATGAATAGTTGCAGTTTTGTCCTATACAAGAGAATTCTTTGTCATCCATTAGACACTTAGTGTCTGTGGCAACGTTACAGGGTTAACTTAACTTAGTAGTGCTGTAATTTGCAATAACTTAATAACGTGGAGGCACCAATGACAAATCATTTAAGCAATTTCGAAGCAAATTTTGGGAGCAGATTCTGTATAGTATGAGTTGGTGGACATTTTTCCCATGTAGGAAGATAATCCCTTTGTCCCAAAATGATTGTCCACTTTGAATGTCATATTTTTTTTAAGGTTGTTTTGAATAGGTCAAATAAATACTTTCTTGTAGCTAATTTTATTTAGATTGCAATGAACACATGCAATGTTTTTCATTGATTCTAGTGATATAAAACTTGGAACAATTCTTAATTATGTTTCTCATAATGTCATCAATGAAATTGGCTCAAAAAAAATATTAATGAAATTGTGGATAATCATTTTGGGATGGAGGGAGTAGGAAATATGGGGATTGTTAAATTTTTAGATTTTTATTCCAAAAATTGAAATTACAGTGCATTTTGGGAGGCAAAGGAACTCTTGATTGGTAAGCAATGTCTAGATTCTTTCAATTCCAATCATTCAAGACAATATTTTTTTGCTCACTACTTCAAGTAATGTGGCATAATTTTATGAATCCCAAACTTGAAAAGGACCAAAAAATAAATTTCGAACTTGAAATTTGACAGATCCAACCTAAGGTTGGAAATAGCACACCTTCTAGGTTGGGTATTGGGCATGGTTGGTTATTGGTGCCTCCACCTTTGCCATGCTTTCTATCGTTGAAGAAATAAATAACTTCAAGAAATCAAGGTCTTTTTTTATGAAAACAAATGAAATGGAATTTCATTGCAAAGGAGAAACAATACATTCAAACCCACCAGCCATAAGTGGTCTGGTCGTGATGTGGACATAGTCAAGGTGATTGAAAGAGTTCAAGGTCTTCAAAGTGATGGGACTTGGCACCTTCGGGAAGTAAATTTAGTTAGATGAATTTTCAATTTCAACCCTTGAACGACTCAATGGATGCTTTATTGTTTGATGGATGAAAGAGAATTCTTTTATGTAACACAAAAGTGTAGATGTTCATCCTTAGAAAATTTTATATGAAAAGAGAAGGTCTTGTAGAATAAGTAGTTTGACCTCTAATGAGTGCTCTTGGTGTTTTTATAATCAAATGATGTACATGATACCTTGAAAGAGTGATTTCAATGGTGACTAGACTGTCTTTAAAGGATTAACCCCAAAAGAATGTGTCCATGATCACTGATTCCAAGCCTCACCATCCATCACTCTATTTGTTGCCATTTTGTAACTAGATATGAATGAAAAAATTTATATTTATTTTTCTAAAGATGAAAGTTTTATGTCCGTCTAGTCTGTCTATTACAAGTTATAAAATTTTCAAATTTGTTCGGGGGAAATTTGAAATTACTATGAATTTCTTCAGAAAAAATTATCATAATTGATATCAAATAAAAAACATACTAAAAAAATCTGAAGTTTTCACCATATATGTATATTATAGTTTATAACATTTATGGTATAAACCAAAGTTATTTTTCACTCTAAAATTAAAAAATCAACAAACCATGGTTATAGGTCAAAAGTTTGTATTGCTATAAAATACTAAAATTTCCAAATTTTCCAAATTTTCCAATTGGAGTAGATAAGCTTCATTTCATTAGTTGAACTTAAATTCAAAAAATATAATTTTTATGACTTAAATTCACATCAAAAGTAAATTGTAAGAAATGGCTAAAATACACCACAAGGATGATCAATGGGTTAAGAATCTTCATCTTTAGAAAAGTCGATAATACCATAATGTGGGAATTTATTAAATTTTCATTGAAAATATATTGAAGTATTTTCTTAAAAAATTAGATGAAATAATGCCTTTTTTTTATCCTACATTCTTAAGGAAAGTCATCCAATTGGTAATAGGGTTACAATGTTACAAGGTTATCTGGAGTGGTGAAGCTATTTACCTCCAAGAATGTGTCAAATATGAATGAAATATCATTTGTTCACCCAATATTATGTACAATTATCCAAATGTAGATATATCATCTTGCTTTGAATCTTTTTGGATGATTCCTATCAATATCATCCATTTAAAAACAGAGAATACATTGCAAAATACTGTAACTCTATTTTCAAAAATTGTCACTAAGACAAAACTCAATACAAAGATTGACTTACTAAAAAATAAAAAAAACGCGACTAGCGTAATAATAGTAACTAGGCATAGTAGTCAAAAGTTGTGGGTTTTGGGGTGGCCACCTTATGTAAGGTAGGGTGCTCTAAAAGTGACTTGGTTCTAAAAGCGACCTTTAACACATAGGTACATTTTTCTTTCTTCAATGTACCGAAAGTGTACATTTCAGGAGGGGGTCGCTACTAGAGACCACTGCGTTTCAACTTCAAAAATTTGTAACTAATTCCAGGAAGGTCCAAAAAATATGAAACGACTTGCGTTACATGTCAATTCCATTTTTCTTCCTAAGAAAATTTACTGAAAATTGTGTCAAGGAGTTTAACTTCCCCCAAAATACAATCAGCTCTTAAAAGGTCACTTTAAGAGCACACTACACACTACCTTAATTGATCAAAGACCTATGATAAATGAACCAAGCCGGAAGTACATAACAATAGCACAAACTCTGTGACTTGGTCATGGCTTGTTCTGTAAGTATTCCATACTGTTGTACTGAGCACAGAACTAAGATAATTTTCACGTAACACAATTTGAAATGCATCCTGAGCCAGCTCTGCATGTTAGTTCATAGAACTATTTTCAACAGATCTGATTCACTTGCCTGCCAGCTGCAAAATTCTTGTCTGTGTAAGTTAGAGTCACTTCCTTTGGGGGACTCCTTTACATATGAGAGACACACCCTCATTCAATTTTGCACCGACTCGAACTAAATTCAGTGCACTTGTTTTGCATTTGTTGCAATCTTCATCACCAGCTACTGTATGTCCCTCAGTCCATATGATCTACTGTACTTGACAACATAAGCTATGCATTGACCTGTTCTGTTCACCTTGTTAAATAGCTACCCAGTGCAGAATTTCCTCAAGCATTGAAATCAAGTGAAAAAGGCATGCATACAATCCACCAATTGAGCTACGATTGAAGGTCAGACATGCTGGGTTGAACACCCAATTTCATTCTAACAAACAACAATCCTTACAATGTAGGTGGTTTGTAAACGTTATTGAGAACGGTTATCATACTCGGTGAGCTCTACCAATGCACAATCAGTAGTAATAGTATGCTTTCAAAGATCTCCATGAGTTCCAGATCAGACTAGTGCTCCCTTGAAGTTAGCCACACATGTGAACACTTGCCACTGAAAACAAATATTTCGTTAGAATGGTGCCATTCTTCCAGCATTTTCCATTAATTTTCTATGACTGGTATAGATTTTAGACCCTAAAACCCTGAATTCTAGAACAGGTATACAGTTTAGAACGCACATCCTGAACCTAAAAGTGCCAAGTTTGTGGAATCCTGCCATTTTAATGAAATATCTGTTCGAAATAGCCAAACATATCAGTGTGACTTCTTCTCCCCAAAATATGGACCCTCGAGCAAATTAGGCAAAATGCACTCAAGGATTTCATTAACACAACTCATAATAGACATCTGTTCCATAGAGAAGAAATGAAAGAAACGTATGATTACTGGAAAGCACTGAACTATGGGTTCAGTAACTTAGCAGGTTTCAGACCTTGAAGAATGGATGCTGAAAGAAAATCAAGAGGGGTCAATCACAACATTCACCATTGATTTCAGGCAAAGGACAATATTGGAGTTGTTTCAAACATTTTATCACATGCAGGAGTGAGATTTTCGGGAGATCGATTGAGTCGTCTCAGAGAGATATCTTTTGAGTGCAAGAACTAATTAAAATCTGTTGCCATCAAATCCTTTGAGTATTTACAAGCTCCTTAAGCAGTTTCATTGTGGGATTGTGTAGACCACTGGAAGTCATTGGAAACACCCCACCCCATTTTGATTCAAAGGTCAATGGTCTTACACAGTTCGCCAAGCTATGTTTCCACCACAAGTCTAACCTAAGTGGATGCTAATAGAAAACTGGCATGCTATTGTTAACATGTTTTTGCAAAGGCGACTGGGATCTTCAACAGGGTTAGTATAGTTTTGTCTTAGTGACACGTTGAGAACTCCATGAACAGATTCTGTCATCCTCAGCAGACTGACTAGCATTTTTCTTCACATTCTGGTTACGTCAATAAGGTAGTAGGTCCATAAACCGACCATTTCAGGTCTGGAATTGATTTTTGGAGAGGTGAAACTTCTTGAAATATTTTTCAATCAATTTTCCTTGAAAGAAAAGTGGAATTGGTATCTAAACCAAGTTGTTTCATATTTTTTGGAGCTTTGTGGAATCAGTTACAAATTTTTGAAGTTGGAAAAAAGTGGTCATTCGTGGTCATCAGAAGCAATCACCTCCTGAAATGTGCACAGTTGGTCCACTGAAAAATGCAAAATGTACCTCTGAGTGATGTTCGTTTTTAAAGCCCGGTCAGAGTTCGAGCCTCCTACCTTAATCACAGAAAACAAAATGTTAAGGTAGAAATGTTAAAACAAGATGTTAAGCAACTTCATACTGCCAAAAGGAGAACTCCTTGGCATTCGGTAGTGCAAATAAGCATCCGCTTTGACTGCAAGAGTGAAGAAAATATTAGTAAAAATTTAAAAGAAAAAGCTTTCGAGGGAAGAAGGTGAACTGCCTGATGTCGTACACAATGCAATGACTAGAGAAAATTGAAGGTGAAAAGTTGCAAATGGCAACTAATTGTCACGATAGTTAGAGCTCAATCTCCAAAATTTATGCCTTCTGAACAAATTGGCTACAATTCAACTTGGGTGGTTAAAGAAGTCTAACTTCGGCTCTTTCGAGCAGACTTGCGGGCCCTCAAAAGTTGAGTCCACAGTTGAATGGCCTGGACAATTGGTTTAAGGGCCCGCTCACGCATGGGTGGGGCCCTGGAACAGACGTCCGAACCTGGAGCATGGGCGCGTGGGTGCTTTTTGTTTGTTCTTCGCAGAGCACACCTCCAGGGTATGAAGCTTTCGCAAGCAAGCAGAAGGTTGTGCTCTTTCTAATGGCGTGAATCTCTAATTGTTTGCCGACTGGTCCTTATTTCAGTTTAGTACAGATTTGAGAGAAACTCCTCGTCTGGGTGGCAGCACGGGAGGAGACTGGTGAGTGCTACTGCTGAAACGATGCTTCTCATATTTTTCTCAGGATTCATTGTTTGAATCGATGTTCACTGAAGCTAGCTTTGGATCGCTAGACCTTACGAAGTTATATATTGTAGATGAAAGTATTGTTTTGGTCAGTGAACCAGGCATCGTTTCAGGCCGTTCTCCGATCGTGGCTGGTAACCCTAGTTTTTCCTCACTTTTGTTGCAGACTTGAATTAGAATTGAGAGCATGGCGAATGGCGGCGGGGCTGGTGGCTCATTTTTCTTCCATACTTGGAACTGTTCGGACATCTTGATGCGGCACTTGTGTTGTTGAGGAATTCACTAGGGAGTGCACAGTACGAGGAGCGAATACGACTTCGTGAGGTTTGCCTGAGTTTGGGTTACTGGTTGGTGCATTTCTTCAGGAATGGAATGACTTGGGTGTGAGTGACGGTTTATTTCGTGGACCATGTCTGCTATGAGACGTACTTTATGGCTCCACTGAACCTATCAACTTGATGAGCTTCTTCTTTGGAATGTGTCGGTGGACCTTCCTCAGCTATGGTCGTTACTTATAATTCTATAGTGGCGCTTGCATGAAACTCCAGATGAAGATGCTGTAACACCTGTAAGTGCAATTCCCTCTTTTGCTCTGCTTTGGAAATCCTTGCTCTATCCACTGTGTGATGTCGTTTTGCTTCCACAGTCCTACTTTCCTCTCTAGGGGCATGTGTGACTCAATTTCATTTCCTCAGTACTTAATTAATACAACCTTGTTTTCAATTGTTGTGATTTTTTGTTGGTGGCTTTGCTAG
The DNA here is from genome assembly GCA_963969395.1 of Pseudoscleropodium purum. NCBI lineage: Eukaryota > Viridiplantae > Streptophyta > Bryopsida > Hypnales > Brachytheciaceae > Pseudoscleropodium > Pseudoscleropodium purum. Next base: position 10,280,268 of record OZ017797.1, read on the forward strand.
TTAGCGTTCTGCATGTACTGCGCAAAGACTTGTGGTGGGTGCATATTACTATTGCTTTGGTCTGTTACTTGGTATGACATGCTCCTCTTACTACCTATGGTGTGCAGCATGTAGCACGCTCTCTTTTACGTTGTGAAGCTCTCGATTTAGCCATTTGTTGTGCAGATTCTAATGAATGAGTTTGGAACAGGGTTGTCCCCAAATTAGCTTCGACTGGATTTATACAGTTTTAAAATGTTTTAGAACTTCCCTTTTCTAAAGTAGAAGAGATTGTGGGCTTTTGTCTATGCATTTTGGACTCTGATTCTTGCTTTTGTTTTTGTTTTTGAACATTATTGTTATCTTGTATGGTATATTAATTGTGGATTTTTTGTTTGAGTAATTCTAGCTGAGGTGGCTTCTGACATATAACTGGTCTGACATTTCCCATGCAAGTCTTGGTGACTAATTATTGGCATGTTGGGCATGCTATTCTAGTGCAGAAGCGCCGTAACCTTAAGTCATTTGGCGACACAGCATCCAAAAAGCGTCGACCTGATGTATGAGAATATTAGATGTTACATGGAAGTAACATGTTTAGGCTAGTCATTTGTCCGTTTTCCTATCGACGATGAAGGCCTCGTCCTCATTTCAGAGCCAAGCTTAGAGCAATAATGTCAGGAAGTGTACATACGAATCAGGTTTAGTGTCTCTGGATGCCCTTCTAAAGGCACTATGGCCAAGCGTGCTGGGGAGGCATCATCTTCTGGCGAGCGGTAATTTTTCTAATCTTCAGATTTGGATTCCTCATGCTTAGCTTGCATAGTAGCTTCCTCCTTGTTGCAGTACCCTCATATCCGGATCTGCTATATTTGATCAGATTTGTTCAGTGATACTTGGTGTGAAGAAGTCACTGCTTGGTGAAAATTGTATGTTTATTGCCTTCGTACATTCCGCCAATACCGTCAACTGCTGTTATTGTAACCTTGCTCTTGTATTGTATACTTGCTACCAATTAGTTCGCACTGAGGGATTTGTTTGGTTGCCGAGATTCTGAAGCATTTGATGTGATTGTTACTGACAATCATTACAAAGAATGCATGGGAGTACAATGTTGCAGCTATAAAGATGTGAACTGTGATACACATTGGATTTACCATGAAAACTCATGAAACTAGAAAACAGGGGGACAATCTTGTGAGATCGCTATGGTTGTCTATGAAATATTCAAGAGTCATAGGATTATGTGCAATATAAGGTCCAGTGACCTGAGGTGGCTACTGTGACATTCTGTTAGGTAGTGGGTGGCGCTCCCAAGGTGATGAAAATCAACCCTTAAACAAGGCCTACCTTGCTTGCTAGGTTAGTAGGTTCGGACTTCAGGTTATGTTTGAAAATATGAAGACCTTTTGTCATTACCCGCTTCATAATGTTGCGTTGACTCGTCGACGCAGAAGTGTTGTTTTGCTAGAGAAGGATCTGGTCATAATCCATAAGTTATTGTTTTTGTTGTGAGCCCTTTGACGAGCCCAAAAGTCTAGCCTTGGATGTTCTTGCTTGATGAGTAAAACCTAGCATTATGTCCAATGGTCCTATTCAGCTTCTATGCTTTCAAAGGTATCGAGTCCATTCTGTATTTTGTCCTTATATTAGATGTTGGTTTGTGCAGATGGCTTCCAGAGGTCCTTCCAGAGCACACCATTTTTTTGAGTCACAGTGGACATGACAAGCCTTTTGTGGAGCGGCTTTGCGAGGAGTTGAAACGCTTGAACCACACTCCTTTCTTTGATCAAAATTTTGACAGTTTACCAAGAGGAGAGAGATTTCCTCCCCATCTTTTCAAGGCTGCCGAGCAATGCTTGTTGGCAGTGATCGTGTTGTCTGAGGGATATTTGACTTCCAAATGGCCCATGTTGGAGTTAGCTGCTTTTGTGAAGGCCCGAGAGATAAAGAATCCAAAAATGAAATTGCTCCCGCTTTTCTACACGCTTTCGCCAGGTGACCTTGTACCAGAGAAATGGATCGAGTCTTGGGAAAAGTTGGCTGAAGAGGGGAAGATTGATGCCAAGGAGATTGACTTGTGGAGTCAAGGGCTGGAGGTCTTGATGAAAGCCAAGAATGTTGAGACCAAAAGATTGAAGTCTTTGATGGATCATGATGAACAAGATGAGATTATGCGTGGTGACTTTTCGAAGTTGCTTGCTGAAGTTGTCCAAGATTTGCGTCCATTCAATGGCTTAGAGTTTAGTAAGTATGGGAAGTCAGAGGGAAGATTTATACAAGCGGTGATGGATGAGATTTGTGAAATCATCCCTCCTGTGATGAAGTATAGTACTCATGGTATACGAGGATATCAACGCATGTGTGAGGTATATTGAAGGTGTTTACTTTTTATAGGATTTAGAAAGCAATGTAGTTTCCACATTATAGGTGCCTTCAAACTATTCTTGCCTGATTTGAAAATGTATGTATGACTCACCAGATGAGTTGTTTTAATGTTTGTGATGTGCAGAAAGCCTCATCATTGTTTGAGGAGGGGAGCCTTACGAATGATGTTTGCAAAATTGGGTGCTTGTTTCTTGGATTCTATGGCATGGGTGGTGTGGGGAAAACCACTCTATGTGAGGCTATGTGCAGTTTTCATCAAGTCGAATTTCGTGGTCGGGTATGTCATGTGGAGCTACAAAGTGATACGTCGGACGAACGGATTGAAAGGTTGAAGCATGTTCTACGGCAACTTGGAGGTCTTAACGATAGGGTTGTGGAGGATATCAGAGGAGAGTCTCAGGTATGAGATGGGTACGAGATGTTGCATCAGGTCATATATATTAAGTCTTGTTGTTAATTTCTATTGGTATGAGGAATAGTGCATGAGAAGTGCTAGACGTTGCTTTATACAATGCTTTGAAGAAGTATCATTTGTTAAATTTCTGAAAAATCCTAACAACTTTGTAGTGAACAGGAACATATTTTCCTTGATAGGATTCTTGGCTTGGAAGCTAATTTTGTTGTTGATATGGGTGAGTTATGATTCAGGGTTTGAAGTGCTTACAAGACCAATTGAAGAGGCAACCGCGAGCGTTCCTTGCTGTGGATAATGTTGGAGATTCTGAAAGTTCTCGAGAGGAAGCACGGAGATTTATTAGCTGTGGACTTGCATGTGGTAGCAAGGTCATGGTTACATCCAGGAGTCGATTGATTTTGGAATCTGTTCTGCGAGCAGACAAATATTGCAAGCCCATTCCAAGGTTGGAGGAGCAAGAAGCTGAAGAATTGTTCCTCTCTGTGGCTATTCCCCAAAAGATTTCATCCCCTCTTCAACCTCGTGAAGATGTGATCGTGAAGGCATGTCTTCGGGATTGCAAATTTCTTGATGATGGGTATGACACGCAACAATATCATCCATTGGTGTTGAGGGCTATGGGAACCTTCTTCCACGATGTTGATAAGTACGATGTCATGAAATGGGAAGAAGCTTTGATGTTTGAGAAGAAACTCAAGGCATCAAGAGAGTCCAAACACGTAAATGACATTTTGGGTCTCAACTATGCAACTCTGTCTGATGGGCAAAAGTTTTTTTTTTTGGATGTGGTTTTTTTGTTCAATCTTGAGAAATCCATGTTGCTACTTATGAAACTTACAATGAGGTCTTGGGAAGATGAGTTCAAATGGGCCATTTCAATGATAGCAGCCATGCATGGAATTTCAACTTTTGAGGCGAAGATGAAAGTGAGTTACTTTTTCTTGTGACATACAAGTATTTTGATTTGAGCATTGCCCTTTGCATTATTACTTCAATTATGTTCTACAAGGTGTTGAGAAGATGCTTTGTTGTTGTGGTATGTGTAGGTGAAAGAATTACAACGGAAGTCTTTCATTTATGAGTTTAGTCCTTCTTTAAGGACACATGACTTGTACATTGAGTTTGCACAGTCTCTAGTTGCAATGGAAGGTAGCAAGGAAAATGAGTGGTGGATAGGTTACAAGGTTGCAAATGGATGCAATCTTGTGCCTAGGAGATTGCTTTTATTTGAGGACACATCCATGGTTGGCCAACAACCTAAGCAATTCCAAGAATGTCAAAGTTTGGAGTGCCTTATCATGCACAATTGCAAGGTTGCATTGAAATCCAAATTTGATTTGAAAGCACTACAAAATCTTCGTCTATTAATCCTCACTGACTACCCTTCAAAGGAGTTTCCTTTTCGGAATAGAACAGAGATTTTGTGTACTAGTGGCAAAGCCTTGGATTTTGATTGTTGGGGGTGGAAGGATCAAAACAAAGGGTGCCTACTAGAACTTTGTGTGGTCAAATTATATGGATTTGATTTGAGGCGTATTCCATTTTTGAGAGATTGTTGGAATCTTACATTTCTAAGCATCGACAATTGTGATTTCGATGTTTTATATTTCCTTCAAGGTGGAACTTCATTATTTGAGAACTTGCAAGCATTAGAAACATTGTTACTCTCTTGTAGATGGGGTGAGCAATTTCCAAGTTTTGTATTTGATGGAATACTAGAAGGTGCAACAAAACCGAAGAATCTCAAGTGTCTTGAGATTAACTTGCGAGATGGGAATGTGGAAGGAGGTGGTTTTTGCAAACTTGATCTAAGCCCTCTTAGAGCCTTGACTTCCCTCCAAACTTTATCTTTGCCTTGGTTACCCAATTGTATTATGGCGTTGATGGGATTGGATCAATTATCCCAATTGATTGAGCTCAATTTGCAGCATTCTCGACTTCAAATGTTGCCAAATTTAGATCTACCTCCCAATTTACGACGGATATGTATTGACTCGTGTCGATACTTAACACATGATCTACAATTAGAACGTTTTGAAGAACTCCATTCAAAACTCCACTCAAAAGTCCACTCAGATCACCAGGTATGCAAGTATGAAATTGCCAATTTATGATTTTTGTAATAATTTATAGTGCCTTATTTGATGAACTTTTATATTGTAATGATTACGTAAATTGTTGGATTCTTTTCAATTTTAGGACATCTAGTATTAATGTGTTGTGAACAACTTGTGGATTCCACATAATTAATTTGATGCTTAACCCAATAAGTTGGTCATTGTGGAAATCATCTATTTGGGTGCCATGTGAATAGTTGGCTTAAAAAGATGCAAGAAACATTTATTAGAAGTCAAACTTTTGTAGATGACTTTTCTTTTTCACACAAAGATTGGAAGATAATAGTTGAACTTCTATACTACATGGAAAGATTCATTGTCATTCATAGGCCGAAACGTGTCTTTGGCATCATTTATGGATTAAGATTCTAGCTTGTGACTTAGAATGTTGTATTATTGATTTAGTTATTAACAAGATTTTTTTTAATTTTGTTTTGCAGTGCCTAGTAGTGTGGTAAATTGAATTCCTATGATGTATCAGATATCATAGTGATGAGTGACAATTTTATGTAACTTTGCAATGTTTAGGGGAGATAATGGCAGAACCTCTTTTTGAGATTGTTGTGCAATTATAGTTTGTTAATTGTTAGGTCCCATTTGAATGCAAATAGTGTGAGTGGTGGAAGTGGATTTTTTTGTGAACTTTTCTACTCTTAATGTTAACATTGGCCCTACTATCATCTGGATTGCAATGTTCACACTTCTTGGTTCTTCTAGAATACTTGAATAAGTTGCCTCTTTGAATATAACCTCAATGGAGTCCATTTCTATGTAGTTGATAGTTACTTTAAAGAGAATGTCATAACATGGGACTATTTTAACATTATTGTCCCTTTCATTTTAATCCCTTAACTTAGTATGGCTTAACAAGATCCAACCATTGAGATTATGTTTGGTAACATGAAACTACAACCTCATTGTATATGTAGCATCCCTCTCCACTAACATGGATTGTCTTGTCATTTCTCTTATCAAGACTACTATCTTGTTCATTTGTGATGAAAATCATGTGAATGCTTTTGTATCGAAGGTGTGAAACTTTATATCGTTTCAATACTCTCTAGCTTGGTTTTGTAACAATTTTCCTTCAAGTTATCTCAAATCATGTAAGTTGATTACACTTTCTTTGTAATGGGGTTATTTAGCAATATAATTTGCTTTAGTGAGACTAGCTTGGTTTTATAACAATTTTTTTTAGATTTTTCTTGAATCATGTAAGTTGATTACACTTTCTCTATAATGGTTTTATTTAGTAATATAACTTGCCTTAGTAGAATAATAAAAATAGGTGTAGTCATTGCAATGATAGTATGTTTACCATACATATTCATTTAAAAAAGAGATGCTAAAAATAAAATGTAAACAATATCAAATGACGATGAAGTTCTTACAATAGAGGTATTATGGCTTAAACTCACCTATGGTGTCTAAACAAAGATGCAATAATGATTCAAATTAGAAGTACTATGTATCCTTGGATCCGACTTAGCATGGAAACAAACTTTTGTCCTTTTTGTATTCATCAATTTATACACTACTATATCAAATACACAAAAAAAACCTATGATGTTTCCAAAATTGAGCATCCTGTACTTTTAAAGAAGTGTAGCTTGGTTTCATGCATAAATCACTTGTTAGATATCATATTCAGTTGTCTCTTTTGTAAGTGTTTTTTAATTACTAATTTTTCATTGGGTTTTCATTGTTTTTCTACTAACACTTTTTGTCAAATGAAGTGCCTTTAGATTGAATATGTGGTACCATAATAAATAGTCTTTAAGGACATGTTATTTTTTAGATTGAAGACTAGATAATTTATAGTATATAGCATTGGTGGATAAAAATATGGTGATATTTATACTACATTCTCTAGCAAAGCAAAGATGCAATTTTGGCACTTTGAGCTAATTAATTTACAAGGTACAATTTTCTTTTTATTGAAATGTCAAAAGCTTTATGTGAATTCCAGTGTTAAAAAATTATTCTTGGATAAGACTTAATTTTCAATAAGTACTCTAAATTGTCAACACTTATTCAATAGTGGAAATTACAAAGTCGAGTTATTTAGTTTGACAAAAATTATGTTTGATTTGAAGTTTTTTAGTGGGATAGAGGGAGTACCAAACTATGATTTGAAATAGTTTTTTAGGGTGGATTTATACTATTGAATCTCAAGCAATAATTATTTGATGTTGTTGTCAAAAAAACAAATTGGAACATTATTACTTCACCCATAAATCACTTGTTTAATATTATAAAAACTATCTAAATTATAAATGCATTCTTCAAACTCATGTTTGTTGATAAATCATTCTATTTCTAAACCTTTTATTAACCCCTAAAGTTCTATGACTATGCTTTCATCGAAAAAGCTCAAAAACTGTCATTTTTAGAACAAGTACCACATTTTTGAAAAAAAAACACTTTTTTGACACATGTAACTATTGGATCTTGCACTATGTAATATCAAAAACATGTGGTAAAAATTTCAGACATTTCCACTAGGTGGATTGCAAGATATAAGCATTTAAATTCACTAAAATCATTTTTTTTGCCCTGCAAAAAGATGGGCAGCTGCACTTTTCAAGCTCATTTTTCCATGAAAAAATGACCAAATAATGGTGCTTCTTTGGATTCTTTTTCCTAAACAATTTGTCCACATGCTTGAAAAATTTCAGATCATTTGGAATTGTACAACATATAGGAACAAAATAGTAAGTAGGTAGTAGTAGACAATGATTCAAAATATTAAATTATTAAGAATTAAAATATGGAATTGAAAAATGAAAATTCCAAAGGTTGAAATGTTGTAATAAATAATTTATATCCTAGGATTTTATTTTTTTTCAAAAACATTGAAAATTGGACAAGATAAAGGATTTCAAATTTTATTTTAGAGTAGAGAAATCAATCCATAACTGCTTGCAAAATTCTTTCCAAAACTATATGGATTTTTTACAATTAAAAGAAAACATGTACTCACATCTCAAAAAAAAAAATAGAAAATTAAATCTCAAAATTACATTCATAGCTACTTGCATGATGAAGTTTGAAAAAATAACCATATAAAATGCTTGTCTTTTGAGGATTATATATTTGTAGACTTTTGTTGATATGGAAGTCTTGGCAACTTTCAATTCATCATGGTGGATTTTGGAGGTGTAAATTGACCAATGGGCAATATTAAGTTCTATACTTGTCAATATAGAACCCCTAAAGATCCGAATCCTATGGTTGCAAAGTGTACTCTTTAAATTCTCATACTTTTAAGAATCCAAATTCTAATCCAAATTTTTATGGCTTTTTTTCAAAAATTAGCTAAACTCTAGAGGTTTCTATTCTAAAGTTCCTCTTAAAAAAACGTTCAACTCCCTAAATTCAAGACACATAATTCTTTCTCTAAATCTAACCCTATATTTGTAAAGTAAACCCTTTCAATTCAATATCATGTTTTTCAATTTATAAATTCCAAATGCTTCCTACTTTAGTTCTAGAAAGTAATTTGACTTTCAAGTTTTCCATTGGTTCCTTCAAAAGATTTTCAACTCCATTAGTTGAAATGTTGGCTTCAATTCTAGTTGTGTACCTTTAAAATTCCATTATTTCAATGTTTTCATCTTAACTTCTTTCCACTATTTTTTTGGTTGACTTCAAATGGATCCTATAGTCACAAAGTGAACTCTATATTTGTCCATACAATACCACGAAAGGTCACTCCAAAAATTGGCTAATCCAACCAAAAAGTCATCATTGGATTTTCTACCAATTTGAATTTTGAATCTATAACCTTAAAGTTATTTTCTAATTTTAGAATGATATGATAAAAAAACGTACATCATGATACTCTACACTATATTGTAGAGTGAGAAATTTTAATATTTTTGGAGTATTCATTGCATTTATTTGATAGAATTTTTTCTTTTTCCATTAAAATAATCAAGTAAATTTCAATTAATTTCTTAAATGCAAAAAAATTGCGTCTAATAGAAAATATGCTATCACATCTCTACAAAATAAATACAAAAAAATCACATTTATAGGGACTTGCAAATGAAGTTTAAAAAAGTAGTAATAGGCTCATTCTTTAAGGATTATAAGTCATAAGACTTTAAATGATGTCGAAGTCTTCTCAAATGTGAATTCATTGAAGTTGACTTTAGAGAAGAATAATGGTCAATGGCCATTGTTAGACCCTATATTCATCAATATTGAAACCTCAAAGATTCATATTCTATTGGTTCTTTTAAAAACCATTCAACTCACAAATGTATTTTTAAATTCTATATTCTTCCAACATTTGTTATGTAGATTAATTAAACCCCAAAGATTTTCATTGGTTCCCTCAAAAATCTTTTGAACTTCCTCAATTGAAAAGACACTATCAACTTTAATTTTAGTCTTGGCAATTCAAAATTTCATTATTTTCGTCCTTGCTTCATTCCATCATTTTTGTCCTAGCTTCATTTTGTCTTGACTTGATTTCAATCGTTTGATATGGTTCATTTCACTGTTCCGTTCATAGCTTCAATTTTAGTGGTGGCTTTATAGGCACCCTACAGTGACAAAGTAAACCCTATATATGTCATTAATACAAAATCCCAAAGGGCATTTTAAAAAATTAGCTAAACAAGTTTTGAACTAAAGGTCATCATTAAGAATAAAAATAAATTAAATTCATTCTTTTTAGTTTCAATTAGTACTTAAATTTTGTTAATATGATAAATTTGGAATGATTTTAAATTTTAACAAGTTTACACATAAATTTGGGCCTCCAATCCTCTTCAACTATCATAGTTTGCTCTTGAATACTTGTGTTGATTCTCAATGTGCAGGTGATTGTTTAAGGCCCAAATATAGATGAACAAATAGACACAAATGATTCCATAAGGTAGATGTACCCAATACCAACCGCTAACCTAATACCACCCAAATGTAAGACACTTGTTGATTTTAGAATGAGAATTTATAATACAAGTACATGTCTTAACTTCACTTATTGTGAAGTTAAGGCATGTAGTATCGTCATAGATTCTCACTCTAGAATCAGTGACAACCGTACATTTGGGTGGTATTAGGTTAGTATTTGGTATTGAGTATGTCTACCTTAACTTCTTTTTCTCCCATCGTTCTCCCATATAATCCTGGGAGCTGCAAACTATAACTTACGTCTTCATATCGAGGCTCAAAATAACTTCAACACTTCGAACGAAATTGAGTGGACTTCCTGAAACTCATAGTCGGTATGAACTCCTTTTGAAAAATGAAATTGTTGAAATTCATTTCCACAAAAAATAGAATTGAACCGCTTGCCTAAGTACAGTATCCGAGCTTTGATTCCGTCATTGTGGCATCCCTTTCCACTGGAGTGTTGGAGTGTTGGAGTGTTGGAGTGTTTCTAGAGAAGGTTCGGTGCACGGCTGAATTTGCTCCCTTAAAATCAAATTTACCACATCGATCAAAGCTGTGATGAAAATGGAGGCCTGTGCAGGTTGCTGACAAATGAGCTCTTCGATCTTCACACAATCATACGAAAGGAATAAAGTGGTTCATGGGCTCACAGATCGATGAGAACGAACTCAAAACCCTCGTAGCGTAGATTGTTAGAGTCCACTGCCTTGGCATTATCATTCAAATCCTCCACCCACTCCACTCCATGGGCCTGAATGCTTCTCCTCATTTGCCGTCTCCAATTTGTAACAACTTAGTTAACTTGCTGCAGCACACTAGCTGTCACTCTCGACTTGCAACTTCTTGATATCCATCCCGCTTGGACTTGCATCCCAAAGAAAGCCAAGCCAACTACATTATGTGATGTGCCAAACTTAAGCTCAGTCCCTACTTACAATAGTAGTTTGCATGCTGCGGAGATTCTTGAAATTCATACTTGCATGTATAGAATTGAAAAACTTATTGCAAAACAAAAGTGTCGGTCACAGAACTCTCTATCAAGTTGGCCAATGCATATGAAACAATTTCATGTCAGTGGCTGCCTCAACGTGTTTCTGGTAAGGGCTGGGCAGCAATTGGAGCAAATGTTGTTTTCGAATGGTTGTCACAGGCGTTACTAGACATTTATCAAACACGTGATTCTCGCATTACTAGTACATGAGTTTGGCACCGGTGACTAACGAACGCTGTGTGCTGCCCCTGATCTCCATAGCCAAATCATCAATCTCCAGTTCTATCAATCTCCCTTGAAGTTCAATCTTGTTGGACAGCAAGCTAGTTCAGCCACCACCCAGTCTAGTCACTGCCAGATCTGCTTTACATTGATTGGAAAAATAATGCTTCAAATAGGAGAATTTGACAACAAATGGACCTCTTGCATATCACGCGTGTTCTTTAGTTTCGTTAGTAATATCCAACAACTGAGATGGACATGGAGTGTGAGCATGGAGGTGGTAGTTAAGGCTTATAAGTAAGCCAATAAGGGAGTTGAGAACCCTCAGTCTGCATGTAAAACTAAGCACCTATGATAATTCTCTTTGCTCTAGATTCTGACTCATCATGCTGCTGTTGAAGTTGAAGTACGTCGAAACATTAACAGAGAACTTGTGCATTTGGAGGGCTTATATTATGTAGACTTCAGGGTGGGCAGCTCCATTCACTGCTGTGGCTTCGTGACCACCATTGGCAACTGAGCTGAAATGAAGTTGACCTTCTTTTCAACTTGCCTTCGAGTTTTGATTCTTCACTAAGAAATAATATATGACAGCAGCAATTCAAAACATTTCCTTGTTCAAAATGCCAAGCACTTTGCTTACACGGTAGTGAGGGTGGATGAGTTTTCACTTGGGGTGTCATTCTCTTTTGTGGGTTTAAAGTAATTTTGAACCGAATGCATGTACACTGATGATTGAACAAAAACTTCCTCTTCAGAGTTAATAGTGACAATTTGTTGTTTAGACTATAAGTTCAATAAACACTGCCTCGGTCAGTGACAAATGTGCAAATAATGTGGTTCTAAAATGCAATCACGTGGACAGGTGTGAAAGTTTGTTCAATCGTATACAAGGAATGTCCCAGATTGAGATTGGGTCATTTATTTAGAGAGGGCTGAGTGCAGTCTTTGAGAATTCCAAATGAATCTTCAGAGTCTTCGTGAATCCTGTGACTCCTACAGCATCTGCTGGTGTGCTTGGTGTCCCACACATGCCCTGCTTCTCATCTGACTGGTCTGCCAGAAGGAAGGCAAAGGAGTTTCGACAACGCGGAGGAACCGCAGCATCCCTGAAACCAGGTGAGCGAATGTTCCGTGGTTGGCTCCATTTCCAGATTCAAGGTCTCCTTCACTGCCACATTTCCTGGCCAGCTGGGGACAAGCAGAAGTTGAAGATGTCCCCCAAAAACCTTCACTTTAGGGTTGATTGCCTTCTGGGCAGGTGGGTGGTTCTTGCTTAAATACATTTGACAACGAAACCATTCATTTTTCTTTCATAAATAGATTTTGCTGAGTTGAATGTCAAAGTCCTCATCTCCATGTTAGATGGAGGAACTCAGACTGCCCAAAATGAATCAGTGCTGTACAATGTCGTCGGTTAGTTTGTGTCGACCTAAGTTAGACGATGGAAGTTAAGTACTGTAAACTCTCAAGATCTTTTGCAAAGCTTAATTGCATTGCTGAGTGGGAGAGGTTAGTTGGGATATTGTAAGTTAGATCCCAGCCAAGTCGTTAAAACCACCTTGAGCTCACACTGCTGCACTGCTTCCACTAAATTAGAGCATCATTCTCCATTTGAAGCTCTTTCTGTAACTCTATGAAATCTCCTATTCACATGGAATTCAAACTTTGGAAGCGAGAGCATAGTCTTTGGAAGAGTTTTTTTAAGAATCACATCTATATAGCAGACAAGAGAACAAAGATAATTAAGGTAAAAAAAAAGAGTCCTCACTTCAACATTTGCAGAAAATTTGTAGTTGATTTAGAAAATTTTCATGTTTTTGACATTTGCATGTCATCTGAAAAGGGGGAAATCATTCATTCTTGACACAAATGAAGATATTTCTTTTGCAATGCGAAAAGTTAAGCCTCCAAGCATGCCAAGGAAAGCATTGCTCTAGATGGTTAGAAATCACAATCAATCTGATTAACTTAGCCTCCAAGTAGAAAGAAGGGGCTTGAAATTGTATCAAACCACCTTCTCTTATCTAAAAGTAATCATACAACTTTGAACCTACAATTTTATTCAAAAAGTGGACAACAAACATATTGCTAAGGGTGTATGTGACGGACAAAGACAAATGTTTCTTCATTCATCCTTTTGGAGATGTGGAAAGGAGTTGTGGTGCAAGAGGAAGGGGTGTTTTTAAGTGGGTTTTTAAGTATAGTCCTAAACATGAGATTATAAATAATGATCCTTAAGGACATTTTCAACAAAAAATTTCTAAAAATATATGTGTTTTTAATAAAATTTTACTAAAAATCTCCTTATAGGTCATTACTTTTAATCTTATGTCTAGGACTATACTTAAAAACTCACTTAAAACACCCCTTTTTCTTGTCGTGATAAGATTACATCTAAACAAATGTGATTTTGTTAATAACATTGTATTAGCTATTGTAGTTTTAAATGTAAGATAGAAGACTGAGGAGTTTTTATATAATTATATGATAGGTTCAATTTCTTCATGGTATTGAATTTTTCAACTAATATTTTGTAATACATGTTTTCCATTGGATACACCTTCTCTAAATTCTTAAAAATATTTTGATACAACTTTCTCAAATTTTCATGATATGTTACACACTCATCTCTTGACAAAGCACAAAGCAATGCAAATAGAGAATTAAATACTTGAAGCACCAAAAAAATAAGAAAATTTGTGTTACAGCTTCAAATCATAACTAATTCAATGAGGAATAATTTTCAAGGTCATTGCTACTTTATCAAAGGAACTCAAACTTTATAGGTTTAGCAAACATATTAGATAGGTAAATGAATTATTAAAACACATATTTTTTTTATAAACCACATTTAACAATGCTTCAAGCTTTGCAATGAAAAGACTATTAACCCCCAAAGGATCAAGGCTATTTTTCTGTTAAATACCAATTCAAAATTGTCATTTTTGTTGTACTAACCTTAGAAAAAAATCCTTTTTTTTAGAATACAACCATAGAATATTGTACTTCACTTTTTTTAAATCATGTGGTAAAAATTTTATGAAGTTTGACAATATTAATTAAATAATAATAGTATTCAAAGTTGGAAAAAAAAATTTGAATACTAGCTTGCAATTTCAAATGACTATGACTACCATTTATGGAAATTTTTTGCACTATAGACTTTGAATTTTAAAAAAATTGGATTGAAGAACTGGATTGAAAGCCTAGAGAATTTTTTTAGTTTTATAAATTGCTTGATTTTCATTCTTTTCTAAATTGTTAAGTAGAAGAATGTCCAAGATTGAAAGAAAAACTAAATTGTTAATAGCTATAAGATGAGATTGAAACATAATAATCCCAATGGTTAGATTGTTTTATCAAAAAAAATTTACGTTGTCAAACATTTTCATTCAAAAATTTCATTCATAAATGAATCCTATAAGTTATTTTTCAAAAAGTTGCTTAGAATGCCCCCCAAAACAAGATTGTTCATAACTTTCACAACACTAATCCAAATGGAATGAATCAAAGCTTCACATCTAGACAAAAAATATGATCTATAAGAAAAGAAAATTTCAAATTTTAGTGGATTTCATTTTTTGCCTGGCAATGTGAAAATTATGTTTAGAATGGCATAACTTTTACTTCTGGGCACCCATTGAAATAAAAATTATATTCCCATGAAGCTAAGAAGTTTTTCTATCTTATGAAAAAGTTTCAAAAAGTTTCACTAAAAATTGAGGTCATAGGAACTTACTTGAAATCCACTTTGCCCCTAAGGAGACAATGGTCTTGAAGAAGTCAAATTCCTTAGGTTGGTCTTTTTATTTCATGCTCAAAAAATATAATGCAAATTTTTTCATTCTCTTGAACTTGAAAACAAGCAAAAACATGGTTTAGAAAGTGATTTTTGGCCTTGTGGTCTTTAACCCCTTAATAACTAAATGTTCAAATTTTTAGCAACATGTAAAAAAGCAAACATGTCCAAAAAAGAGTCTTGGTTTTTTCATCCATCTAAATGTATATAAATTTTTGTGTTAGTTCTATTACAATTATTCTATATATATTTTCAATTTTTTTTCCTCAAGTAATCTACAATTCAAGGAATATAAATATGTTTGACTTCAAAAAGAAACTTTTACAATTCAAAATTGAATCATAAAAAAATTGATTAAATAAGTAGATTGAAGATTTGAAAAATATTATTAATTAAATTTTTGGACTTAGAATTTTGAACTTTAACCCCTAAATGTTTAAACTACTTATTTTGGCAAAATAGTAATTTTGGACAAGCAAGATAGCTCACTATGAATAGAATTTTCATTTTTTTCTTTGAAATTTTCACAAAACATGTACCTAAAAAGTAAAAGAGTAGCTTTATGATCCAACAATTTTCATGACTTTTAACTACATGGTTAAAAAGTTATTGTATGATATGTAATTTTCAATTATAGTAGGCAACTCAAAATTTTCTTTAAAAATCACTTTTTAAAAAAATAAAAATTTGAAATTGATTTTTTAGATTTATGTATACATAAAAAGCTTTGAATCATTCCTTTTTTATTTATGAGATGAAAGTTATGAGGAGTTTTGGTTTGCGGGCAATTATGAATTTTCTACTCTAAAATAAACTTTGAAGTCCTTTACTTAACTCAATTTTCAATATTTTTTGAAAAAACAAAATCATAGGATGTAGATTGTTTATTACAACATTTCAACCATTGGAATTGGCATTTTTCAATTCCATAACTAAATCCTTAACAATTTAGTATTTCGAATCATTATCTACTTCTTTTTATCTACTATCTATCTTTTTTGTATATGTTGCACAATTCCAAATGATTTCAAAAATTTCAAGCATGTAGCCAACTTGTCTTAAAGAATGAATCCAAAGAAGTACCACCATTTTGGACATTTTTTCATGCAAATGTGACCTTGTGAAGTGCAACTTCCTATATTTTTGCAGGGCTAAAAAAAAGATTTTTTGTCAATTCAATTGCTAATATCTTGTAATCTACACAATGAAAATTTTTGAATTTTTTCTTCGTCTTTTCAAACTAAATTACTACAAGATCTTACGATTACATGTGTCTAAAAATGTTTTTTTTTCTAAAATTTGGTATTTGCACTAGAAATGACAGTTTTGGAGCATTTTTGGTGAAAATATAGTCCAAAATATTTAGAGTTTAAGAAATTAAAACCTTGAGAAAATTATAAATTTTCAAATTATAATCAATTTTGGAAAGAATTTTAAATTTTAGGTTTGAAATATATGAAAATCTTAATGAGTTCAAGAGTCAATGTAACCGTATGGATTTGATTTTTGAATCATGTTTTACATTATTGATTTAAAACAATCATTAAATAATCATCTAAATTGCATTTTATACATTTTCACAATTTTAGAAATACCAATTCCTTTTGGTCCTTGATGTATTCAAGGGTTGGAATATTTGTACCTATACACATTGATTTCGATGTGGAAAAATTTTAAATCTATGTTTGAAGAGCCCTCAAATTCTAACTAAATGTGCCTCATATATAAATTATTCAGTTGATCAATCACCAAGTAGGATATTGGATAAAACTTAGTAAATTTAAATTTGAAGTGCCATTGCTTGATACACTAGTATTGAATGCTCTGGAAAATAAAAATTTAAAAATTTTAAATTTTTTTAAAAATAAAAAAATAAAAAAATTTAAAATCACTCACAAGAAAATCATCCCAAAAAATAAAAAATCACTCACAAGAAGTCAAGCTATTGTAGAAGACTACCTTCTTTTTTCCCACAAAATTTTGGAGGATGAATAGTTGTACTTCTATCCTACATACAAAGATTCTGTATCATTCATCAACCATGAAATGGCCATGGCATCGTTTATGGGTTAATAATGTTTTATAGTACGGAAGAACTGCAGTCTTGATCGTTTAGGAAGATACTTAAGGTTTGAGTGGGGTTGTAAACGGATGTTTCTGATTGTGTTTTCAAGTTATTACTTCATCATATAATCATCACAAGCTTAGAGATAATTATGCCATCACACACAAGTTCTAGTTACTTTGCGGCACGTTTTATGCTTGATGAAAAACACAAAGAGAGTTTTGGGCAACTCCAATGGAGCATCACCAAGTTTTCCTGTGATGCCGTCATGCAATCGAAGTTACACAGAGATCATGGCCAAGTTTGTTTCCAATTCTTTGTGTGTGGTTAAATTACATTTTGAAAATCAATCACAAACTCATGGACAGCAGGCTACGATATTAGGACACTTTGGCATCCAATTCACTATAAGGTAACTCTGCCTATGACAGTCCAAATGGGAGCCAGCCCATAAGAGGCAAAATTGTACTAATGGTGTACATTCTAATTCTTGAAATGTGCATCACTAGAAATTTTATGCCTGTGATGGGCTGGCTCCCATTTGGACTGTCATAGGCAGAGTTACCTTAAGTTAATCTCCACAATGCCATGATAAGCTGCAATTACAAACTAAGAGACAATTAACTGCAGTAAAGGCATACACTCGTAATCAACGCCGTTCAACAACTGCATTTGGACCCCCCCCCCAAAAAAAACTGAAAAAGCATCACCATTTCCTAGACATTGATTGATTACACAAGACGTACACAACCCAAACATGAAAGTCTACGCAAGAATCTACTATTGATTTTGAGTACACCAACCCAATTTAGACTAATTTAGAGAGAGTTTTTTTGAATGACATTCTCATGGTGCTAATTATAGATGAATCAATTATAATTCATAACTTATTCATATGGTGTCCAAATAATGTCCGCAAAAATGTGCTGGAATCCTCATTCCGTTGCTAGTAACTAAGAGTTGATTTTAGAGTAATTTTAGAGTAACTATTCTCGGTTGTAATTTGTGACAAATAATAGGTGCGCATACCTTGTGTGACACCATCCGAAATTCTGCTCCTGCTTATCGTTATTGTTCTGAACTCACAAATTTTGCAAGGTCCACTCTGGACTTGAGCTTAGAACTTAGAATACCTCCATGCATGCATGCCTGCCTGCCTGTGTTGCATGCAGGCTGACTCATGCCACTTTCAATGATTTCACAAAGGGAGGTTCAATTTTAAAACCATTTTGCTTAAGTGGAGGGCTATGCAAAAACTCTTTCAATAGACTCTTTCATCACGTCCACATCACATTCCTTTCAATAGACGTCAACTGATTGAGTTCACTCAGTCAACGTGAGTTACTGCATTTAAATTTGCATTTCAATTCACATGATTTTACGAGTGTTTAGAATGGACATTAACCCATAAACAAGGTGGTGGCTGTTTTCTTGGCTGATGAATGACAAAGAATCTCTCCATGGAAGACAGAAGCGCGACTATTCATCCTCTAGATTTTGTGTGAAAAAGGGAGCATCTTCCATTGTAGCTTGAGCTTGGTGAATGAGTGTTTTTACATTTTTTTTTTTAATCCAAGATTTCACATGTTATCAAAACCGATAATTTCCATGGTGACTAGTGGGTCGTTAATATCATGCATTCCAACTGACTTTCTAGAGACGGAAGCTCTGATTGTTTGTTTTGTTTTCAAAACAAATGGCCTACCCAATTTTTTCCATTGGCAGGAGAAGGGAAAAAACTGAAACATTGCACTGAGGGCAGGGCCCTCGCCAGTGAGAAAGAGGGTGGTTCGTGGACCATACCTGACTCTTGTGCCTTGCGTAATGCCAAGAAATGGAGTAAGCTCTTGGTGTTTTGGTGTCTACAGAAACTACACAACTCAACCCCTATAATTTGGGCAAGGCCTTCTTCCTCACCAAATTCCACTCAAAATTGCCATTTGTTTTTCAAAGTGCAAAAACACACATTAGAATTTTTTTTTTTTTTTTTTCACATATGCATCTAGGTCACTAAAACCATCAGACATATGGTTTGATCTTAAAACCAAAATATAGAGAAATCAACAATCAACCAATTACTAATAACATATAGGAACAGTTAAAATATAATGACACTTTGGGGGATGCTTTTCATGGGGATCTACTTGTTAGGAGTGGGGTACAAGGACGATTTGGGATATTTTCAACTTAACCCCTAAATGCCCTAGGGGACCAAAAGTGTTTTCACATAGTTTCAAGTCTAATTCAAAGTGTTGTAACTTTTGCATCTAATGTTTGAATTCAATAGAACTTGTTGGAGAATCTGAGTTCTCTCTTCTAGTTTGTGTGGTAAAATTTTCAGATCAATCCAAGATAATTATTGATTTTTTATAAGCCAATCAAAGTTCACTAGTTCAATTTGAGTCCACCAAACTGCATTTGATGGCTTCAACTTTGGGGGCTTGTATCTCCTTCATCCAATGTTCATTTTCAATAAAATTTGTTAGATTATGTTTCCCTTAAAGTCCAGTTATTGTGGTAAAATTTTCATGTCAATCCAAGTTTTTTTGAATGTTTGTTAGCAATTTTAAAGTTCAAAATCCCAATATTTTTAAATTACAGTGAACTTTGGTGTCTTGTTTCTTCTTCATGCACTATTTGTTTCTAATAAAGAAAAAGTTGCATATATTAATCCAATTTGTGTGGCTAAAATTTCATATCAATCCTAGAAGTTATGAGTGACTAAGAATCATTTTAGTAGAAGGAGGTTCAACCGCCTGAGAAGTGATTTTTGCAACTTCTCTTGCTTTTCTTTTGACATTTCAAAGCCATTTTGTTGACGCAATGAATCAATTATTAAAATGATATTTTTTTCATCAATGTGTTTGTATGCTGGTTTTGAATCATTCTATATTTAAATTTTTTTCATCTAAGTAGGTTTAAAAATTGAATTTCACCTACAAATGTGTTGCTAGGAAAATTTTCAACATTCTTTTTCAACACTAAAACATCATAATCTTGCAATCTATGTGACCCAATGACTCCAAATTTGGTTCACATAATCTACAACACATTCACTACAAGATTGTACGGTTGAGATTTTTATACCTTAGTAACATTTACATCTACAGCACTTGAAAAGCAATGATGTTTTAAAACTTGTAAAGGACTTAGGCCTTTAGGGGTTATTGTAACTTTGGATTGTATATTTGAATAGATAGAGACTCAACTATCTACCCTAATCAAATACACCACCAAAGATGAATATTTAAATTTTTTTTAAAGAAACTCTATGTCAAATTTTGGCTAGTAGTCAAAAAATTTCAAGCTAATTTTATTTTTAGGATCTCTTAGATCTAGAATTTTGAAATCCCCCCTATTCAAAACTTTTGAAACTTTTGTATAACAAATTTTAGTATATGAATTCTTAGAATCTTTATTTCAAAAAAGAATATAGAATTGCAAAATCTTCAATCATATCCATATTTGCAATTGTATACATTATATTTGTATTCATTTACACTTATTTTTGAGGAGCGGGGACTTTAAACCCTTGAGTACTAAGTTTCCATTTAATAAACATTTGAAAACTTGGGTAGGGTCACATGAAGTCAATTTTTTATGGATGTCCTAAATATTTTGATACCAAATAGGAACAGTCACCTCCTTTATGAACATTACCAAAAAACTTTGATTGGATTCCTAAATCAAAAATTATTTTGCTCCAAAAAGTTTGGGCAATTAAGGCAATTTGGAAGTCTTTGGAGCATCTTTTGCTAAAATCCTCATCAACTACTAAAATTTGGTATATATGTCACTAATAAAATATGGCATAAAATTTATAAAATTTAGTTTTCAAATTTCATTCTAATAAGAGTCAAACTTTATTAGCTATATTGGTGCAATTTCAAGAAAAAACATTCTTTGAAATTGAAGCCCTATTATTGTGCAATCAATTAGTAGTCAAAGTTCTAAATTTTTTTCCAAACATTTCAAATATTTGTCTTTAACTTTTCACTATTTGGATATCAAACAAAAAATTTCTTCATTGCACAAAAAATCATCAAAACATGATTAGTGTATTACCAATTCACTCACATTGCAAGAAGGTTTAGAATAAATTAGACTCTAGATTTGCTTATCAAATTTTTCATAAGTGTACCTAACAAGATTTCAAACTCAATGGTGGAGGGATATAAATTCATCAAGAGTAAAAAATTTACAAACTCTAAAAGGGTCCAAAGTCTACTAAATCCATTTTATAGGAATTAAAAAAGTTATAATCTTTTGATCTACAAGGTCAAATGTTTGAAATTTTTCCAATACATTTTCATAATAGTCTATTAAATTTGTGTATGATTGGAGTTAACCCCTGAAGGACCAAATTGCGTTTTTTGGCAATATAGAAATTTTGAGTAGGTGCATGTGACTAGAGATTTCCATGTTTTTGGCCTAAATTTTGATAGGTACGGACGAGGAATATCTTTCATATGCACTATATTTCAGGACATTTGAAAATATGAGTCAAAAGTTATTGCCTAATATGTAGTTTGTTTCTCAACTCGGGCAATTCGGGCAGGTCTAAAAAATCATTTTTTTCAGAAACTCAAATTTGAAATTGTTTTTTCAGATTTATATATACATTAAGAGCTTTGAATTGTTCCATTTTGATCAATGAGTCAAAAGTTATGAGGTATTTTAGTTTGTGGGCAGTTATGGATTCTCTACCCTAAAATAAATTTTGAAGTCCTTTATTGAACTCAATTTTCAATATTTTTGTAAAATATTAAAAAAATAAGGTGAAGATTGTTTATTACCACATTACAACCATTGGGATTGACATTTTTCAATTCCATAAATAAGTTGATAATAATTTAATATTTTGAACCACTCTCTACACTTTTCTACTTACTATTCTTTTCCTATATATTGTACAATTTCAAATGATCTAAAAATTTTCAAGCATGTAGCCATTATGCCTTGAAGAATGAGTCCAAAGAGTATCAATTATTTTGAACATTTTTTCATACAAATGTGACCTCGTGAAGTTTAGTTGCTAGTTTTTTGCAAGGACAAAAAAATGATTTTCGTCACTTCAAATGTTGATATCTTACAATCTATATGGTGGAAATTTTTGAAATTTTTATCACATTCTTGAAAACTAGTTTACTACAAGATCCTATGGTTACATGTATTCAAAAATGTTTCTTTTTTTTCTAAATTTTGAAACTTGTATAAGAAATGGTAGTTTTGGAGCATTTTTGGCAAAAACATAGTCAAGGAACTTTAGGGTTTAAAAAAGTTTTTCATTTCAATTTTGGGCAATGCACTAAAATGACAATTTTTGAATTTTGAATATTTCTCTTGAAAAACACATGAGATACTTTAGGGATTAATTTTTTAGCATGTCATTTTATTGAATAAGGTTGGTTGGTGATTTTGAGGAGATCGTGATTCCTTTCTAAAATTGACCCCTAACATCAATTTTGTTGAATTGGTGATATTCCATTACTTTGGTGTTGTTTAAGACATGCAACATGAACCCAAGGTCTACATGTGTCCTAGTTTATGGCTTGAAACTAGACCTTTGTAAAGATATATGTCACAACTTTAGCTTGTGGAATTTTTCCAATTTAATAAAGTTAACTTTCTTTACAAATCCTTGCAAACTTCCTCCATTTATTAGAGCCAATAATTACATCTACTTTCAAGACTTTCAAATTTTTTAGTTTATTCATACAGTGCTTATAAAACATACAAGGAGAGATTTCAAAATACTTTTTTGATTTCTAACAAGATTCAAAAAAATTATGCAATTTAATAATAAGAACATTGCTCAATTGCTTATTTGGAAGCAATTAGATTGAGTTACCTTAATCCTAAAGTAACTCCCATTGTCTCTTTGGGGGATAAAATGGATTTTGGGTAGACTTCAACAATCTCAATTGATATTGTAAAATTTTGGATTTTTTTTAAGATGGAAAAACACATTAGCTTTTTGAAAATATCATTTTTATTTCAATAGATGCTTGAGAGCAAAAGATATGCCACCTTAAGTCCAAAATAGAATTTGTTGGGCACGACAAACAAAATCACAAAGAATCAAAATAAAATTTTCAAAATTTTGTTTCTTATAAAATTTCTTTTTGTCTACATGGAAAGATTTGAATCATTCTATTTGGATCAAAGAAGAGAATCTTATAAACAATCTTATTTTTTGGGCAATCTAAGCATCTTCTTGAAAAATAACTTGTAGATTTCATTTCTTAACACAATATTCAAAATTTTTAAAAAAAAGTCTCAATCATGCTTGTAGTAGAAAAACATATCTTCAATTATTGTAATTTTCAATCATTGCAGACAAAGTTTTCAATCATTAAGGTAGGAGGTCCATAAATGGACCATCTATGGGTTGGAACTAAATTTTAGAGAAGCTAAATATCTTGAAAAAAAATTCAATAAATTTTTCTTAAAAGACAAGTAGAATTGACATCTGACCCAAATCATTTCATATTTTTTGAACCTTTGTAGAATTAGTTACAAATTTTTGAATTTGAAAAAAAAGTGGTCATTTGTAGTCATCAAAAGTGACCACCTCGTGAAATGTGCATAGTTGGTACATTAAAAAAAGAAAAACGTACCTTTGAATCTTGATCGCTTTTGATGCCCTATCGGAGTTCAAGCTTCCTACCTTAGTGTTAATAGTACATGTTATCCCTAGTGATAAGGTAACTTTGCCTATGGCAGTCCAAATGGGAGCCAACCCATCATAGGTAAATTTATTGCAGTGATGCACATTTCACGAATAGGAATGTACACCATTAGTACAATTTTGCCTATGATGGGTTGACTCCCATTTAGACTGTTATAAGCAGAGTTACCTTAAGATTGGTATCAAAAGAAGGTTTAACTATAAATAGTACAAAAAAATACAACACCAAACTCCATTAGACCCAAATTTTGGTGCTCCAAAGTGCTTCATCATGTATTTTCCTCTAACTCCATTCCTAGTCCATTGCACACACTTTACGATTAACTCTATTTTGGACACGATTATCAACTGGTCGAACAATATCAAAAAGATTCGGGCATCAACCTGTTAAGCCGGGTATTGGAAATGGCGGGGTGGGTTGATTGAAAACCAGCTATTAAGATCATGATGGCAATAGCGATGGCGGGTGTACAGTACAACTCCGAGAGCTGAGCGCGCACACACTGAGCCCGCGAGGGGGCGAGGCGAGCAGCGGTAAGCGGTGGTGCTTGCTTCGGGAGGGGGATTCATGGAGTAGTGCTGGTACTCCTGCCCTTGGGGATGATGCAATGAAGGCATGCTGCAGCAGGAGCAGGACTAGCTGAGGAGGAAAGTAATTCATTAAATTAATTGTTGAGGAGGAATTGAAGGAGCAGTACTGCCAGCGGCTAATTTGATGCCGCCAGATGACGGGGTGCAGCTGTCGGGACGAACAAGCGGTGGTGGGGCAAGACAACAGGCGCCACGGACTGGAGGGAGGAAGCCACTAGTACGCCCGGATCCCGTGATGAAGCGCGCGCGCACTGCTGCTGCAACCACCGCAGGGCGAAATTAACAGCACCAGCCTGCAGCAAGGCCCTTGCCTGCATTGCTGCACTGACTGAGCGTGAGGGAGGAGTGTTCCACTACATATTAGAGGATTGATTTGGTCCATGTAACTTAGTTATCATATGCTTTGTTCCGTGTAGTTGTAGTATTTCTGTTCCGGGTAATTATTAATAATATATTTACTTTCACCTTCCACCGCTGCCCTGAGTGCCTGGAGGACGTGGTGGTGGACATACAGAGGACCGTCTACTGTAGAGTCAGAGTCATAGCGTAAGTAGGAGTAACGGACGTGTAGCTGGTCCCGTCCAAAAATTTCACACAATTAACGGTCCGCTCAAATTGTAGGGAACGGAACGGCCAACATGCCGACCGTGGGAGGAGCGCTTTGCTTGCGTTCCTTGATGCGTGGATCTCTGTATGATTTTTAATATTGGCCTGATAATTTCTCTTCTTTTACCTGCGACGTCATATCACCTTGCTTCAATTCGCTGCTTGCGGCGCGCAGTGGCTGAGCCACTGCTTGCGTTGCCACGCTCTTGTGCATACGTGCTTGCTTTGTCTTGCCTTGGGGAGGGCCCCTCCATTCTGAACGGGAGGATTTATAGTATGCTGAGGGCGTTGTCTATCTCTATCATCTGTTCAGCTGCCAGGCGCAGCGCTTGCATCAAGGCTTAGTAGAATTCACCAGGTCTGTTCGAGATGACTTCGTGATAGATTACGGTTTAGGAGGTTTTGATGTTGTCAAATTCGAGAGCAATGGAGTAATTTAAATGTTTGAGAGCATATATGACCATTGGCATGCATGACTTTGAAGTTGGAAAGCTTAGAAAATAATGTATGTCGTTGGTGTGTGGCTTTGTAACAGGCACGAAGCAGTAAACATGGCACCGGCAAAGCAAACAATCGATGAGCTGCCGATGCTGAAGGAGCTTGGGCTCGTAGTATATGCTACGGAAATTTCAGATAGCCGAGAGCTGCAAGCGAAAGACGACAATGCCGACGACGTCACTGTTACCGATGGAGCTGTGGATGTCCGTGGACGTCCGTCGATCAAGTCCAGAACAGGAAATTGGAAGGCGTGTTGGCCAATATTCGGTTGGTTCACCTTAACTCTAACTAGGCAGTTGATAATCGTTTAAGAACACTACAAGTGATCGAATGATAACACCTGCATGTTGAAGAGTACCCTTTTTGGTTCATGACACATTTACATGTTACAACTACTGGCAGTTGCAGAATTTGCTATTTTTTGAATACGACACTTTCACCATCTTCGTCCGGATCTCCAGGTTGAACACAAATTCTCAAGGCCGTAACAAACTAATGAGTCACAGACTACAATTGGGAGTCTAATCTCTCGCTCCCTGAATCTCGGCTCACTCGAGTGGGAATAGATTTCATTAAACTAAGCTAAAATTGTGGTAATAATGAGAAACTTTAGCCATCTATTTATGCAACTCGTGCAGATCTTTTCATACTAAATGATGCACTCTGTATGTAATTATCTGCAGGATGTGAGGTGTGTGAGAGAATTGCCTTCTATGCAATCTCATCCAATTTAGTTATCTACCTCACACAAGTCCTACATGAGGACATATCGGTTGCCGCCAGGAATGTCAACAATTGGTCTGGGACTACTTTCATGACTCCACTTATTGGAGCCTTCATTGCGGATGCTTATCTTGGACGATACTTGACGCTTGGGACATTCTTGTGTGGATATTTGCTGGTAAGCGTGATGATCAATCCGGGCACATAACTACTAGACGCGCTTCCGGAATAATCCTGTACTTATAGTAATAGAAGACGATCCGCATTATATGTAACAATGTAGGGTGAATTACTGGTCAGTATCGGTGCTTGAACTTGTGCCTCAGTACTTCAATTGTCACGTCTTTTGTAAGTGTCAAAGTCCAACGAAATCGAAACGAATGGTCTGTCGTATCTATGCTCAATAATCAATGGTTAATAGCTTACGTAATATTCGAAAATTTTGATTCTACTTGGTAAGTGTAATTGAGGTACTACCACTGAACATACTTCCCTGGGGATGACTGCTTGCAGGCTTTGACCTTTGTCACAATGTCAGTATCAGTACCAACATTGAAACCTCCCGATTGTAAGGGAGTAGGATCGGGGCCAACTAAATTTTGTCCACCAGCGAAGAAATCACAAATCGGATTCTTCTACTTTGCTCTCTACCTGATGGCCATGGGCGCCGGAGGGATCAAGTCTTGTGTGACAGCGTTTGCAGGTGATCAGTTTGATATCTCTGATCCAGTCGAAGCGAAACGCAAAATGTCATTTCCGAACTGGTGGTTTGTGAGCATCAGTTTTGGCACAATGCTCTCAGTTAGTCTCCTAGTTTACACGCAAGACACCATTGGTTGGTCCTGGGGGTATGGTATCCCGACGGGCATCGCCGGCTTGGCTACTCTGTTATATTTCATCTGCACGCCTTTATATAGAACTCACCATATCCGCGGAGGGAGTCCGTTCACGCGAGTTGCTCAAGTCCTTGTATCGGCTGCCCGTAATTGGAGGGTCTCTGTACCCTCGAATCCGGAGCTGCTCTATGAACTCGACGACAAAGAAGCTTTAACACAGGCCCCTGGCAAACTGCTCCCGCATACTCTAGGTCTTCAGTAAGTTTCTAGTACCATCATCTGCACACTGATGTCCTAAGTACGTCTATATGAAATTGAGAGTGTCTCAGGTGTAGTATCTCTTACTAGGTGTTTTCGAAGGCTTTCCGTCCGACAAGCATTATGATAATGGCTTTTTGAAGATGTTTTACTTCAGAATCTCCTACCAGCGTCAAAGCGTTACTAAAGAACCTAATATTTATAAGTATTTCTTGAAAGCTATGGCGTCATCATGGAGAGAATGTAATACCAAGGTAATAATGATATAATTTGTATAAGTCATTATGAAAGTGTTGATTTTTAGGTCCGCTTTTAGTTCTGTCCGAAGAAGGTACGAAATTCTATCCACCAAGTGCAATAAATCAAAATCTAAAAAAATCTTTGTGGAAGATATCAATAGCAACCGAAACTTTACCGTCCACTATTAATGCTAAGTTAGACTGGACATTATTCAACTGATATCCTGATCATGCACTTCCTTTTTACCTGGATCGTGTTTTGCAGATTTTTTGACAAAGCTGCTACACCAGTTATGGAGCCCGAACGAGTATTTAGAATAGAAGAAGTGATGAAGCCTGATCATTGGAGGCTATGCACAGTGACACAAGTTGAGGAGGTCAAACTGCTGATTCGAATGCTTCCTATTTGGTTGACCAACCTAATGTTTTCCGCCGTGTTTGCCCAAGTAGGTACTCTGTTTCTGAACCAGGGTACCACGCTGAACAGGCACATGGGTCCCAACTTCGAAATTCCAGCGGCGTCAATGCCCCTCTTCGTGACACTTACGATCTGTGTATTCTTACCACTGTACGACAAATTTTTTGTACCTGCCGTCCGACGAATTACGGGAGATCAACGTGGTTTGACAATGTTACAGAGAATTGGCGTTGGACAAGTCATATCCACACTCTCTATCACTGTCGCTGCTTTCGTGGAAATGCGCCGATTGCGCCTTGCGCATTCTCTCAGCACAGAGCAAGCCTATCCTCTTCCAATGTCCATTTTCTGGCTTCTGCCGCAGTACATGCTGACGGGGATCTGCGAAGTGTTCCTCTCAGTCGGTCAAATGGAGTTTTTCTTGGACCAGGCTCCGGAATCAATGCGGAGCCTGGGGAATGCGTTATACCTGAGTACAGTGGCAGTGGGAAGCTTTCTTAGTAGTCTTTTGGTTTCCATCGTTACGAACATCACTTACGATTCCAACGGTGGCTGGATTGGGAATAACTTGAACGAAAGTCACATGGACTATTTCTACTGGCTTCTTTCCGGTTTGAGCCTTCTCAATCTCGTCGTCTATATATTTTTTGCTCAGCGATATACGTACAAAGGCAGCACCAAATCCGATGTCAGCAGGAGGTCACCTGGATCACCGAGTTCCGACTCAAGCGGTGCAATTCAGCCAAATTGCCTGACGATTTCTAATGCAGTTACACCGCTGCGATACAAAGAGCTCATTGAGACGTGACGTCTATGATATAAGTAATGCTTCCATTAGTAGGTATGTCGAGGCTCCATTAAATTCTGATGCTAGCTCATTTTTCCGAGCTGCAATTGTTGGCAAGAGTTGATAGTGTTCTAGTAAAATTAGGGCCCAGTGTTTGTCCTCCTTCAAAATGTAATTTCCTACACTTCTCAGGACTGGATTCATTATTATCAAGGTCCTGATAGAACTCCTAGATTGTGGGGTTGACGAGTTGAGATAATCAGATGTAGAAGGCTATTATTGGCGTCTCCCTAGCCTAGTGTAGAGTTCACCAATAAGCATTCGAAATGTCGTAAGTATTTGATTCATGCGGCCCGTTTACTTGGAGATATCTGTTCCCCTACTATGCTTATGCAACAACGCTTGAGCATACCTCATTTAATCTGATGCAATTCTGAAAATTCGTGGTGCCAACATGAATTTTCCATTCTCATCAATTGATTTCGTCAATGTGCTCAAATTTTGATTGATTCTTATGAATTTGTATTGTTCATTATATCAGACAAGCAAATCATTTGGGTTGGATGAATTAATTGCCAAAGAATCATTATGAAGCTCACACTTTTCACTTGATTGCTCTGTTGACAGATTTAGGACGGACTAACGTGAATGACAAAGCTGTTAGGTACAGCCCGTCAGACACAAAAGCGTGCTTGGCGCTCGCTTCCCACCCGCCTGTACATGTACAGTACTTGAGCGATGCGGAGCACCAGGCTGCTGTGTCTGCCCAGTGGAGCGGGAATCACACAAGCTGGCTGGGAATGACATTCTCACATGAATTCATTGTTTTTCTGAGATTGCGCGTTGTGGTTGTGGAGCATCATAGAAATTGGAATACTCAATTCTTAAATTACTGAAAACTTCCATGATTAGTTCGGTTAGACATGTCTTTAAACGTGAGTAATACGGACACCACACACACACAGAACAGGTTCGTCCCTTTGAGGACAAAGATCATGAATTCCTTCAGTCTGTGTCTGCATCAACTATGCGAAGTGCCCAACTAATCAAGTATTCATAGGTGTCACTTTAGGATTATTTAACAGGTTCACTGGATTAGTTATTGACACCTGTGAATATTCACAGGTGACACTTGTTTGATAGTAATAGATCTCTGAGAATTGTACAATTGTTATTCTCTAAAGAATAGAAGATTTAAGCTTGAATTAACTTCAGTTAGTTGGAACATACCATAGAGGTTTTTTTGGTTTTTTTAAAAGTCCAAAGAATTTCACATGGAAGATGAAACATATTGCATCGCAGCCTAAATGTGTATTTGTGGAGACTGCAGCTTGCATAATTTTTAGCTTGAAGTGGGCAATGTGGTTGGTCAACATTATTAATGAATGGTGTGCAAATTGATGCGACTAGGTAAAGAGGCTTCTAAAGGAGTCTCGA
Source organism: Pseudoscleropodium purum (assembly GCA_963969395.1). Lineage (NCBI taxonomy): Eukaryota > Viridiplantae > Streptophyta > Bryopsida > Hypnales > Brachytheciaceae > Pseudoscleropodium > Pseudoscleropodium purum. Next base: position 10,310,239 of record OZ017797.1, read on the forward strand.
TTAACCCTTAAACACCAAAGGGGCAACTCTAAAAATCATCCTTTTCTATTTTTGTGTGAATCACTAGCCTGCACAATTGCAAAAGTAGTCATTGCAAGTCAAACTATTACAGAAGATCTTCTCTTTCCAAATTTTTTTTGATGATGAATAGTTGCACTTCTATCCTATATAGTTTGACTCCTTGTCATCCATTAGACAAAAAATGTCCCCTTTGATGTTCAAAGGTTAAGCTAGCTCACACTTGTTTGATAAAATCATGAGATCCTAACCTTTGTCAATGGAGCTCATTTCAAGACAAGTGACACTCTCTTAATGGATGCAAAGAAGCACATTCTTTTGCACAAAGTGGGTTTGCTTTAACATTATGCTATGAGACCCTTAATTAGGCACTTGATTAAGCATAGTTGATCAAGGTCCAACCATCCAATATTAAAGTTATGTTTAATAATGCAAAAGAAGAACTTCATTCTCAGAAATAGCATCCTTAGCTCTCTTGAGTCTAAGCATGTTGTTTCTTCTAATGAAGTTGTTCATTTGCATTACCTAGTTCTTCATAAGAAAACCAAGCAAATACTAATAAATATTGTTGGGTAATTGCATACTATTGCCTAGGCCCCAAGTAAATGAATCAAACTCCATTGTGTACATAAGTGCATAAAATGTTTGATTTACACTAATATTGCATTAGAATACCCATTCTTCAACCCAAATTAGCACTAGAAAATTTAACCTATATTGTTAAAATTAATTCATGACCTTCATAAAGATATATCAATGTGAGAAAATTCTATTGTTTTTATAATAAATTTTGTTAAAATGGCATATAAAATCCACCATTTCTCCATTCAATAACTTCTATAGCCCTAAAATCTAGGACTAATATAGATTTTAGACTACATAGTCTAAATAAAAAAATGCCAAGTTTGTGGAATACCACCATTCTAACAAAATATTGATTTTGTAAATAATTTTTATTGTTCGAATTTTTAAACTAAGCAGTAAGAATAAATTAGTAAAAAATAAAAAAATATCTAATTAATTTAAATTCCTTGTAGAGATGAAAGTATATTGAAAAATAATCTAGATGTTTTTTCATGTAATTTTTAAAATTTTTGACATCCAAAACAACCTTAGTAATTACCTTCAAATCTCAGCATTACCATTAAGCATAATTTAGCCTTTATATAATTAGTAGTTAAATTTTAATAATTTTCATGTGTAAATAAAAAGTTCTATAGAAGTTGATTTTTTAGAGTTTTTGGTAGAAAATTCAAATTATTGTGATTTTATAAAGTTTAATTTACTCATAAAATTATATCAATCACAATATATACCAAAATAATTTGGAATTTTGATCAAAATTAAAGATCAAAATGAGAACTAAAATTTTGAAATTTGAACTAAAAATCATTTTTAAAGAAGAAAATTCAAATGAAATACATACAATATTGTATTCTTTAGATTTTAACACATAGTGCTTTCAATTGCAATAATTCATCAAGTTTTTTGGTTTTTTCTTCAAAGTTTTGAATTGAAATAGAAGAATAAATTAATTAGGTTTTACTTTCCAAATTTAAGTCAAGACAAAAATGAAAAATTTAAAAGTTATAAAAAGTTTATTTAACTAAGAGGTGCATCCACTTTAGAGATGCATTGATATTTAGGGGTCAAAGTATTGCAATCACTATTGAAAAATTCTCCTTTACATTTGTTTTGTACTAAATGAGAGTATCTTCAATAGTCTATTTTTCCATTTAATAAATTTTTTTTCACACTTCATACCATAGCTTATTAGCATCTTGGGTAAATTTCTACCTAATAATTAATGAAAGTGCAAATAACAATTAGGAAATCTAAAATATATTACATTAAAATTGAAAATTGTAAAATATAATTAAAACAAGTTGTGCATTCATACAAGTTGATCTTACAATTTTTGATGGTTGTTATTACTTTCATATAAAGAATCCACGTTTATCCCTAAATCCTTGTCTTAACTTCTAAATCCTAAACTCTCCACTTTGTGTATTAGGATTTGTTAAGTGTTAGAGATTGTGCTTTAGACTAGTCAAAATGGTGAGGCAAGAAACTTTGCAATATATATATACAATTATTGATAAAGAAGAGATGTAAGGTTGTATAGATTGAATTGAATTTTTATGAACCAAGAAATTCTTTGTATATGTATTGTAAAATAGAAACTTTGCAATAGTGGATGTCCCTACCTTAACCCTCAAAGAGCCTAAAAGCCCCTTTGTGCCTATATAGTATATTATGAATTTGGTGGTATTTATCAAAAAAATAATTAAATATTTTTCAGTACAAAGTAAAATAATGATCAAGATAGTATGTAAATAACAATGTATCACAATTCATATCTTACACCACAGTTGAAGAGAGTTATAAGACTAAATACACGTTATATAAAGGGACCCCAAGAGCCTTTCAAAGGTTAACCATTTTTTCACTTAGTTACAATCTTAACTTCCGTCCGTTCGACGAAGAATGTCGCCTGTGCATTCTGTTCGCAGTCCGTCGCCTTCCGTGGTCCGGAGACCAAACCATTTCAAATGTCAGTCCCCCAATTCGCTTGCACGCTCCTCTCAATCACACGCAAAAGACGGTCGATCTGCGAAAATATTGATCGGAATTCTTCCAACTCGACGGAGCCATTAGAATCACGGGCTGTAGGGCTTTCCAACAATGTTGGATTTGAAGTTTTTGAGTGTGTGCTTAATTCGTTCTCCTTTTTCTTGAAATATGGTGCGCTGTTATGAGTCGATGGCTGGGAGAAAGGCCGTAGGCTGTTACGTGCTGTGGTGGTAATCCGATGAAATTAGGGTTAATCCGATGAATTCGGATTAGTAAAATGAGAGTACAGGTGCTGAGTGATTTGTTCGAGGAAAAGTATGTGTATCAATTCCTCTGCTGTCTACTGCGCGGACAAGGAAATGCGACGCAGGACTTGAAAATTCAGGCAAGTGGACTCCCGCATTCTTTAGATCAGTCCAATGTCGTGGTGCTTCGTTTAGAATTATCTTGTCATTATCTTTAAATTCAAGTCTGTTGGTAACTGGAATGATTCGGAGCTGAGAGCGAGTCGGTTAGGGTCTTTCTTTCTCGAATCCCGCTGCATTTCGTCTTTCTCATCTGATAGAGCAAATGATTATTCATGTCTTCCATATTGGAAAAGGATTAGCTGTTCATATGCTGAAAAAGTTTTTCAATATCTGATGAATTAGGGGTTTTATCGAATTTCTATTGTTGATGTGATATTGCTGTAATCGAACGTAACGGCTTTCTGTTTTATAACGTGCCATATGGATGTCATTGCAGATTGGGAAAGCCGTTCAGATATGATGCACACCTAAGCGTTCTTGTGATGAACTCCAGGCGATTCAAGGTATCTTTTAGAACTATGTCGAAAATCGTTACAATTCCTATGAAGGCACCATCTGGTTACTGCTGCGGACTTATTTTTCGTTCCCTCGATGGAACATATGAGGTAAGGATCGCTTGTTTCACTGAGTCGTGCCAGTTCAAAGTTTTTCTGTAATTTCAGATTTTCGATGAAATAGCATGTTAGAAGTGCCACATTTTCGACTTCAGCTGCACAAAGCTCTAGAATCGAGGAATGGTACAGATCTGAGGTATGAGTAGGGCGCCATGGCACACCGTAATAGAGATTAGGTATCATCGCCTTTGGTGGTTAGTACCTAATGAAGCGAACACATTTTGTGCCAAATTCGATCTACTAGTTTTTATGTACTCTATCTGAGTGAACATCTCTGACTTCTACATCCTCGTCCTCTGCACTGATGTCCTGAAATTTTCTGCATTAGTTTCTATTTTGAAGAAGATTATAGCACGGTGATTTATCAGGAATTTCTCCTCAGTTACGCAGAGCTCAAATTCTACTCTTTGCATGCTTGCAATGTTGATCTTGAGGATTTAGTTTTTGATATTTGAAAGCTATGAAACAGCCTCGTACTGGCCATAGAAGGCTCTCCAGCTGGCTCCTCCACCCTTTACAGAAGCTTGGGAGCCCACTGTCTAGCGCATACGCTGAGAAAGCTTAAGTAATGTACATCTTTGCAACTAAGCTTACTGACTTCTTTTCAATTTCCTTTCCATAGCGATTGCTCTTAAAGCTCCGTCGTTCGCCTTACTGACATAGCAACCGGCCATGCAGGTTATACACTGAAAGCGGTTTCCACGTACGAGAGGTTTGTATCTCTAGTTCCCAGGGGTGCTAGCTCACATCCTACCCTTGGCTCACTTACCATACCCATGTTTGTCTTAGTCCTCTTCTAATTTGCATTGGAGATAAATTTTATCATATCTCTCATAAGATTGGAGTAACAACTATGAGAATACCTGTACCACCTCCCAGGAATATGAGGAAGTATGATTATGATTAATTAAATGGTGGTCCTATTTATGCTTCTTGCATAACGTGATGCTAATTTGGTAATGCTGACAAGTTCAAGAAGTCATTGCTCTCGTGCATTATTTGTGTCTTCAAAGTGATCATGCCATTTCGGCTGTTAAGGTAGATGGCTATAAAAGCGCCCCTTTAAGGTCTGATCCGCCTTTTTCACAGGTTTGCATGAACAGAAATATTTTTAGCTCATTTTTCAGAGAAAGAAAAATGGATGCCGAACGTAACACAAGTGGTTTCATATTTTTCGAAGCATTTTTGAATTAGTTATGAATTTTCAAAGATATTTGTAGTAGATACCTATTTGTGACCATAGGTCTCCCAAAATCTGTCCCCTGCAACTTCTAAAGCGATTTATGAACCATGGAGGAAATGATTGGCTCTTGGAATAAAATAAATAAATTTTTATTGATTCATTCAATAGCAACAGTGGTCCGTTTAAAGATCAGCTCCCATCCATTTTACAACCAGCTATGGGGCGGTTGCAAGGAGAGGGTCATCTACCTTAATTGTGGGTGATGTTGCATTATTAGATTGAATGGTACAAGGTTCTTGTACTAAAGCAACACTTGTTTTCTGATACGGAGAATAAATGGTGATGGCACTGATTATAATCTCAATTTTATTTCCTGCTCTGGCTTGATGTTGCTTATGTTGTAGATCATGAAATATGAATAATATAATATACAGTTCTCTGTCATAGTAATCTCACTTGAACTTTACTGCACAGTGCACACACAGGTTCCTGAAACCTTGATCTGATATATAGTTATGACGGTTGAGAATTCTTACTGACAGTCCCGTTGATTGAAGTCAGATGACACTGTCACGGCTGAGATTCTTACCAGCGCGCTTCAAGAAGAATGTTTGCGTTTGCGTCAGTTCCTGATTCTGAGTGTTGTTTTTGTTTTTGTTTTTGAAACAAATGAAACGGAATTTCGATTCTGAGTTTTCTGCCGCACATATATATCTTGATAATATAATATTAACGTGGTTGTTCCTTCAATTTGCTCTGTCTGAGTCACCATTTTGACCTTATTGCTTTCCCTTTGTTGATCTTATATGAATCGAGACAGTATCTTGTTTCTCCTTACACTGATTCAAACAGAGATATTTGTCGCTGCTTGCACTGTGACGGGAGGCTGAACGATCACTGGTTATGGAGACTGATCGCTGGTTACGATGACTTTTCCGCTTGCAGAGAACTCGGTGGACTCGGTGGACTCCGCGGACTTGGTGGACTTGCTGACTTGGTGGTTCAGCTACCAATATTCCTATCCTGCAGTTCAGAATCTTTCAAAAACTACAATATTCAACTTGTGCTCGGTAAGACCAATTCAGTAGTTGAAACTGATGAACTGATTCTAAAGTCTGTTGATGCTACTTCAACTTGTTCCAAAACAGATTATATATATCAAGGTTACTTAGGTTATGTTAAGGTTCATTCCCCGCCACTTGTTGATGATACTTCAATCACGATGTACTAACCAACATTGCACTCCTCAGAAGCATTTGATACAGTCAACCAAGTCCCAAAACCGCCACCACCGTTAAAGATGTCCCACTTATACTAAAAGTCCGACCACTTGCATACAACTTCAACACCTTGCAATCAGCAATTACGTAAGTGTCCTGCAACAGAAAGCACGTGTTTTGTTTCGATTCTGTGCACAGTTAAACTGAACGAAGTTAGATGAAACTTTGAATTCTGGGTGTTTTCCCCTATTGTTTCCAAAAATTATTAATTGAAGAAACCCTCTCGAATCTTTTAGAATAATGAGACGAATCCGAATATGAATATACCAGAAGATTCAAAGCTTTTTTTAAGTATCCCTTTTGAATCTCGTACCCACAAGAACTCAAAGATTCAAGGATCTGGCAAGTTCCAGGATTAAAAAAGTACCGGTACTTATTATTGAGTGTTATTGCCGGCTGAATTTTAGTACGTTTCATCCTCCAGGTGGCAAATCGTTTCAGAGGTACGCCGCTAATTTTGTTTTTTCTTTATTTTTAGAAACATTTCATTTCAAAAGCCCCCAATTATTTTCTCGGGGAGCTCCAAAAAAAGGTTTCTTTTTATATTATAATTTTTTTAAGAAATTGAGTTGGGGGGTGGGCATGAATCTCCTTGCACCAATAAGGAGTGAAGGAAACAAACCCAGAACAGGGAATTGACCATAGTGGCGGTCCTCTAATAATATAACAGTCTTATTCATTGGCAACACTTCTTTTACTTCTTTTGGCCCAATGACAGAAGTAATTTTCATGGCAAGATCCGAAGGGTTAGGCAAAAGCAGCATCATGTTATTCATGGCCGTGCATGTAAAAGAAAAGACCCTCTATTTTTGTGCTTCATTAATTTATCTTCTACACCTCATACAGTTAATTTGGGACCTCTTATTCAAAATCTGAATTCAGAATTTGCAAATTTGATCATGTGTGGCAGATAAAAAATTTCAGTGTTTTCCCTTGAAGGGGGTTAATTCACTCCGGTCATTATTCATGTTTGCATCGAACACAAGAGTGACTGTTCCATTCACCACCATCAGCATCATTTTTAAGGTATTTTTTTTTAGTGATTTATAGCAAAAAATTGAACTCACTCAGAGCTTTATGACATGGGTATAGGAATTTGGTGTTTTTTTTTAACTATATTTTGCCAAATCCATTCAAGTGAGGGCTAGGGATTCACCTAATATTTTTGTCTTGGTAAAATGTGAAATAAAAACAAAAAATATAGTCAAAAATAAGAGAAATTGATCATTCTATCTTACATGCAATCACTACATGATTAACATGGTTGGAAGGCAAGGAATTTACTCTAATTACCGTGGATAGTATGTCATTACAAAAAAGACTACAAGAGATCCACCACCACCAATTCTTAAATTAACTTAAAGTCTCTCTTGTGTATCTAGAGAGGCATAATACCTGCTCAACCTTGAAATGATGGGCTGGTGACTAAGGAAATCATCCTTGTTGATACCAAGTGAATCATTTGCATAGAAATAGCCTTGGTTGGAATAGTGCACTCTATAGGTTGGGTATGGGTCCCTGGGTGGAAATGGATGATTCTACCATAAGTTACTGTTGAAGAGCCCATAGAAGTGCCAATGTTGATGTTTTAGATTTTTCACTTTTAAACAAATGAAAGAATTGCTCTCATTGCAAGGTGAGAGACAAAAATCAATAAGCTTATAGCCTGAGTTCTTTGACTCTTCTCAACTTTGATAGAGTTGACTCTGAAACATTCACTCTAGTACTGTCTCTTCTATCAATGAAAATTGCCCATGTGTCTTAACCAAAAAAAACAAAAAAACATTTGCTCCAGTACTTACAATATTGGAATCAAAGATCTATACCTTGAAATAAGTTGTTTGTTTGTTTTATTAGAGTGAGACCTTTGGAACCGTGTGTCTCCCATTGTGTTCTTCATACTGTTGGAAAGCTCTTTGTGAAGAGGGGTGCATAGGCTTCGATTTGTATTGTTCCAATGTACAATAGAAAAGATATAGAATTTCAAATTTTTTATGAATTAAAAAATTAAAAAATTATTTTTGCTTTTATTATATTGTACTATGGCAGTGGCATGGGGCTTACTAGTGTATTTGAAGGTGAAAGGAAGCTTGCATGGACATGAATTTCTTTGGGTGCTTAAAAAGAATAAAAGTTGTGGTGAAATTTGAATATACATTGTTGTGCAAGTTTCATTAAAACTTACATGCAAACAACATGAAAAAATAGTTTGATTTCATATTCATTATTACTTAATTATTCAATGTACAAGGAAAGTCCAAATCTCTTGCCAATTTTTGAGTTGTAGAGACACTAATGCTTTGAAGATGTCCATGTGCCATTTGCTTTAATAAACATTATAAAGAAATTTAGCAAATTTGTTTATACATGATTGATTTTGAAAACACCATTCAATTGACATGAAAAGAGAATGATATATAAATACAAAGCAACTTGTGAATTTAGGTTTTGAAGTTGTTTGCATGTAACAAAATGGAAAAATGGCTATGGACCTCGCTAATTATTGATCATAAATATTGCACTCTTGACCTACTTATGTAGTAAAGTCTTCTACTTGAATATACCTCAATGGAATCTCATCAAATTATATGGTATTTGACCTAAAATACCAATATATAATTGCATAATATGCTATAAACTACATCTTATAGTCCTTGTCATTTTTTTTCTAAAATTATATGATTTGCAATATTTAAGGATGCACAATTTCATAGTTTATGGTAATATTATAGTAGTTTACATAGACAAATTTGTCTTTCTAAAAATTTAAGGAATCCCACAACCATGTACAGGTGAAAAGATCCCCTCCCCTCCAAATAATCAAACATTGTATTAAAGATCAATTCAACCTTTATATATTATTTTATTTCCATATTTTTTATTATATTAAACTACATGTTCTTCAATCATGAGTGAGTTTTGAAGGGCACAAAGATATAGTGCTCTTCCAAAATTTATGATATCGTAAATGCCCCATAAAGTAGGAGGGAATTTTAAAAGCTATTTGCATGCATCAACATAGATGAAACCTCTAATGAAAGTCAAGAAACATACTAAGTGTAGATGAAAACTCATTTATCCCCAAGTTTTTCTTGATTAATTTTTTCAATGACAAGCTAAAATTGACACTATCTAGAATTGGCTAGTACATGGAGCATAATTGCAAAATAAATGTTTAAAGAATATTCAATAGTACAAAATATTTTGAAGTTTGAAAAAAATAATTTTGGGCATCACCCAACAACATTCATTATAGTCTATAGTGATTGCAAGAAACCCTTGTGCCATTTCTTTTGTCCCCTTTACTTTGAATGGATGGATTTTTACTCACAACTTTTGCATTGTATGTCAATTTTATATGAAATTTAACATGAAGGTATATGGGATATTTTTAGACATTGAATTTTTTTTCACTTTTTCAAAATTAGTTTGCCATTTTTAAACAAACCTTGATTAGATGTCTTAGCTTTTGCCTTTTGGGAAGGTTTAGTTTTATTTTTGATCCAAAAGTGCAAATTTGAAGGTCAAAATTGAAATTTGAGGAGTTCTACTAAATTTATCCAAGTTCATGAAGAGAATTTCTAAAAATAGTAAAATTTTCACCTTCCACATGATTGTGCTCAAAGTGCACTACCTTTGTGTAAGTGCACAAAGTATAATTTTCCCCCCCAAAGATGCAAATAGTTGAAAAAGAGCGCCTTCTAGTTAAAAAAAATGTTCAATTTTCATTTCATTTTATTGAAAAATTTCACTATTTTCTAATAAGAAAAAAAAAATCTATTTTCTTGGCATTTTCCATCACTCTTTCTGAGTCATAACTTTTAGAGATAAATTTTTCTAGTCTTGAATCTTTGAATGTATATTATTTTTAATGCTTTAAAAATTATACAAATTTTATTTCACTTAATTTTTTTTTAAAGTCATAGTACTTTTCGAAATAGGTTACTTTGAGACCAAAATAGAAATTTTTTCTTGAAATTTTCTTTTAATTCAAATTTGAGAAAATTTGACACTATTTAACACTACAAATATTATCCATTGAAAATATATTTATGGTAGAAAATTATATGCATGCCAATTTTCAAAGATAATATAGAGAATTTAAGTAGAAGGTACAAATTTTAGATAACTCTAAAATCTCAAAATGGCAATTTTGAGTAAATTTATTACAGTTTGATGTTTAGGGGTTCTTGCTATGTTCTAAAAGTCCCTACATTTAATGATCTATAGCTGAAGTTTTTATAGTCTATTTGTATAGTAGGAAAGCATATATCTACCAAAAGAAATTTAGAAATATATGATTTTATATCCTCTACATAAATGCAAATAATATTTCCATTTTATGCAATTTTTGAATGTTGAAGATGGTTCTAAGATCATACTTCTAGTAAAATCTCATCACCATCAATTCTTCCCAAATGTTTAATTTTTTGTTTTAAGAAAAAAATTTCTTTTCCTAGTTTTTTACAAATAAAAATGTCGAAGTACCTATTTTCATGAGATTTTTTACTTTTTTAGTTCTCCTACTCAAAGAATTTTTCTACGTTTTTCCTTGCTAAGATACCTTCTTTGTAAAGGTGAAATTCCTATAAACCTTCGTGCATGCTTTGTCCTTTTCGCAAAATTTGAACTAAAATATTTATAACTTTGGGACCACGATTCTAATTTCAATGAAAATTATAACCATGTGAAGCTTTTGGAAATTTGTATCATTGAAAAAGGTTCCAAAAGGTCAAGCCAAAGATTGAGATCATGATCATGGGGACTTGGGGTCCAAATGAGATAATAGGAGCCAATCACAACACGCTTTGTAGTGCATATTGGATTGTTTTGGTTAGAAGTTGGATTTTCAACTTTGTTCATTTAGCTATTGAAATCTCTATACATTTATCTATGGCACCATTCATCAATTTATTCACCATCTAAACTTCATTAAGGTAGCTATTCTACATTCAATTTAGTATAATTTTCATCTATTAAATTATTCTTCATTAAGTACAATAAACACTGGTTACATGAGGGTTTTTGTACTTAATTTAGATGAAATAATGACATCATAAATAATATAATATTCAAATGATATTGACACTATAACATTTATGATTAATGAGGTATGTTTTTTCTAAACAAATCTAAGAAAAATTGAGCTATACAATCAATAATGATTCAAAGTAAGCAATGGTAATTTAGTCAAAATTGGTTCCTATTAGCTCATTTTGACCCTTGCCCCAAACCCAATTTGTCCCTCAAAGGGATATTTGGGCATTTAGAGATTAATTTAATATTCAAGGTCTGTATCCACTGTACCATATGAAGGACAGAAGAAAGTCAATTTGAAAGTAAGATGTTGACAAGTCACAAGCAAGACCATCTTAGCACGTCTATTAAAGTGTTTTCTAAGAGTTTAAAAGAATGCCTTTCAAAGTATATTCTATTAGGTGAGAGATATTATGCCATACATATGGCCCAAGGCCTTGCCAAACAAAATCAAGTCTAAATACTTCCGTAGAGAAGCTTCACTCATGAATACATGTAAATTAAAAATAGTGAAAATATTTGTTGGCCAAGTCACTTGACTCACTTGAGTAGGCGTGAACACCCTTACTATCAGTCTACGAGAATTTTGAGAAAGAGGCCATTGAGAGTGAACATGATTCAAAGGAACGGCATTTTCCATCAGTCCGGGAGGACAGAATGAAGATTCAAAGTGCCGGCACTCTCCGGAGGCTTCAAGGAAACGTCTCCCAAGCTAGTGGCTCGGCTGCAGGCTGGCAACAATCCACCTTTCGCAAAGCAGGTTGTCACAAATAACTTGATCATCATGATCCATGGATTGGCTTTTTTTTCACATAATACCTTCCCTTCAGTAATTCCCTTTTGACTCTGAAATTAGTGGATTTTTCTCAACGTCAACACGGCAAATTCACGAGCCCCGAAGTCATGAGAACAGCGCGTTACGGATTCCAAGCTGGGGCCCAACCCGTGGCCGGACTCACTCAGTCCAGGCCGGGACCCAAGTCCTGCCAAACCATCTTCATTTCAGGCATTCTTCCGACGGCGAGCGGAGCGGAGTCTCGTAAACCGGAGTGATCGACACCGAACTCCCATTGTCTAGCACGTGTGCAGGGGTGTGAGCTGGACTCGGAGGCCGCGAGCAGCATTATTGGCTCCACGGATTCTTTGAGGAGGCGCGCCATTAATTGAATCTTCACCGAGCGGGCCTACAGCAGAAGAATCTCAACTGAATCTGCATTGGGTGGGGTTATCAGAAGCGATGCCAGAGACTGAATCTTCACTTGGAGCTTTACCGCCACCAGATAGAGCCGTCGATCGTCGACCAGTGAGTACTTCGCTGTGAGTACTTCGTTCTGAACTTTGAAGTCCTGGCTGTGCAGTTACGTACTTCGGTGCTAGCTAGCTAGTTCGCTAGCGGTTGGATCCCCACGACTAGTTTTGTTTGCTGGGAGGTTGTTGTTAGCTAGCCCTCTGAGCTTGTTCGTGTCGAATGCTGCCAGGGATAGCGGGCAGTAGCAGTACTGTCTGGTTCTCGTAATTCCTTCGTCGTTGTTAACAATGAGAAAATATGTTGTCGAAGACCGGTCGGAGCTTCTGGTGGCGGACGCCACTGGTGCCGACGTTGTGAAGGTCACCGCCACGCATAAAAATAGCCCCCGCGATGGGGGAATAGCCACGGAGATGCTGCAAGCTGTGTTGAAGAGCTCCAAATGTCCGGCGTCAGCCTGTGAGGGTGCAGCGAAAGTTCATCCTCTCACTGATGCGTTCGGTAGTTTGGATGATGGAGCTCCTGCTGCATCGATATCTCTGGGAGAGAGAGTTGGAAGGTAAGATCCGTACCTCACGTACTCTATGGCGTACCGACTGTTGTTCAAATCTCTAAAATAAGTGGCCCCTGCTTGGAGGGGAAAGTTACAGTTAAAGTGGTGGCTTGTGGAATCGAAAACGTGCTGTGAGTGGATGACGACAGGATTGAGCCGTGTTTTTGTGGCAGGAAGAGTCGCCTGGAAACAGCCACTCTTGAGCAGGATGCCGAAGAGCTCTACACTGTAAGTCCAAAGGATCGCCGCCATTACTCGCCGCGTGAGAATTGGATTCGCTTGGAGAGGAAAGCTGCGAAGGTGTTGATTCTTCACTGCTTTAGGCTGTAGGGCTGGATCAATCAATTCGATTTCTTGTCCAGCTGTCTTCATTTTCATGCAGTAACTTCTGATAATAATAGGAAATTTCGTTAAAATGGCGGTATCCATACGCCATTTTATTTCCCATTCATTTCTAGAACAGGTCTTTCGGTGACACTACCGGTAGTACTCGTGGTTTAGTTGCATTCAGCTAGGATTTGGTGGTGAGTGCAATTTAGTGTGTGGTTGAAACAGACGGTTTGATGTTGGGAGTGCAGGTTGGGCGAGGCTTGTCAAAAGACGAAAAAGGTTTGAAGTTAGGGCCCCATCATTGGTTGGAAGCGGTATGTCTTCTCATTCTAGACACACCAATGTTAGTTGTCTTAGCCTTGAGCTTGGATGTGCCCAGTTTGCAGGATCCGCACGTACGATTGGCTTAGAGTTGTCTCTCAGTGCTTCTGCAGATCGATCCCAAGCACCGCTATGGCCACAACTTGCGCTTTTTCTATGAAGTCTGGATCAAGAGTCAAACAACAGAACCGTTTTATTACTGGTGCGTGCGTCACTGTTTTCAAGTTGGGTGTACCTTATTCCGCTTCTGCCAGCACAGAAATCCTAACATGATGTCAGAAATACGTTTTGTCGGTAAAGTGGCAGTGTTTTGGTCAACTCGCAGGTTAGACCATGGGGAAGGGAAGGAGTTGGATTTGGAAGTCTGCCCCAGGGAAAAATTAGAAGCTCAATGTATCAAATATCTAACCCCGGTACGAAGCTTCCGATCTTTACTTTAATTCTGAACTAGAAGTCGGCCATTTCCCGTGTACCCCTCAGATTGTAAGACAGATTTTCCTGTTTTGCTGTAAGTTCAAAAGTCACAAAACTGACGAGAGCCAAATGAATTTTGCAATGACAGAAAGAGAGGGAGGCATATGAAGTAATCATTGAAGACGGCAAGCTAGTGTATAAATTAACTCGGGAATTAGTGCATGCACCGAAGGGGGATCGATGGATATTCGTCTTGAGCCCTTGTGGCAAGCTCTATGTTGCCAAGGTATGCTCGGAAACTGAATCTGCTTGATTCCAGGGGCTTCGATATTAAAATAGTAAGCTTCCTCCCGGATGTACTTACCGGTTAAGTTAACGGTAGAACGTTTCTCCGAAGGGCCGGGAATGACGAGTGATATGGAAGCTATGATACGTATCATGGAAGGTTCTGGAACCTTAGCCGTTCAAGAACCAACGGACCAAGGAGCCCACTTTGGGTTTTTGAGGACTGGGACACGCTCTGCTGATTTGGCAATTTTGCATGAAATTTTTAGAATGTATGCTAACTTACTCATCCTAATATACGTGTGAAAAGCTTTGTGTCATATCATTCTGATGAATATTGCGGAAGTTAGAACTTTTTTTATATTTCTTTCTATATCAAATCAAGTAGCTAGAAATATATTCTAAAAATATTTGAAACCATTCAATTTCAAATAACGAGGTGAAAGTTAACTATGAGGAGTTTTAATTTAATTGACGCAAAGTAGTGGCTCTTTATGGGTTGCAAAACAGAAAGAGAAAGGGAAGTTTCAACATTCGAGTTTCTTGGCTGGAGGTGTCACCACTGCAGCTGGGCGCCTCCTTGTAAACCACGGCGTTCTGCAGGTACTGATCCAGATTGAAAATTGTACACATTACCAGATCTCGAGATTTTACATTTGTACCTCTTTATTCTATTTAATGTGGCTTTCCACTGTTTCCACTTTCTGCTGTACTTGTTTGTACTGAGTATGTCTCCTTAAACCTTCCAAGTATGGAACAATGAAAAAGCTATAGTACGTGTTTTTATGTACCTGGATAAATTGTTTTCCCTGGAGCCAGTAAAATCATGCAATCAAAAGTAAAAAGATTCATCTAGTTTAGTCTCGGTCACACTAAATAAGAATAAAGAGTGTAGCTCAGGCGCCGCTTCGTCACTTCGGAAGTCAGCATCGTAGGTGATGATTTTCTCTCTCTCACTTCACCTGTTTTGGACTTCGCAGCTTATGGAGGCACATAGTGGACACTATCTTCCCACCCCAGACAACTTTCGAACATTGATCTCCTCCCTCACGAACAGTGGCGCTGATCTGACTGTTGCCAAGGTACGTAATGGTCATACAGGATTAGTAAATTGGCATGTAACTTCAGAGCGCCGAAATGAACACATTCAATGGACAGGCGTTTCCAATTTCTTGAGTTTTTGCCATTTTACTGAATATGGCGATGATATCCGTTGCATTGCATTGTATTGATTTGGCGAACCTGTCAACTGTTCATGCATCTGTGGTACCTATTTTATTCCCTTTTCTTTTTAATTCGTTGATAACATACCCTGTTTTGTAACTTGTGTTAGTGGGAGATTATCTCTGGTTCTCCGATTGCCATTCCCGGTTTACAGTGTTCCCAGCAGGGAAGTTCTGATTATTAACACTTGGTGGTTTTCATTCTCCAGGTCCATTTGGAATCTGAAGACGAGATTGCGAAACGAGCTCTAGAGAAGAGCGGTAGGGTATCGTCGATGGACAGCGAGACAACGTTCATAGCACTGTTAGCAAGCGCAGGATTCACCATCCGCTCTGATTCTAATGCACATTTCACAAAGTGTGACTCCGACTCCGGACGCGAGGACTTATTCGACTCGGCAGCGGCTTCACTACCAGAAGTAACCCCTCGATAGCCATTTGAAATCCTTCTCCTGCACGGATTTCACGTCGCTAAGGTCGCGGTTTAATTAATTTCACGCCCGAATTGCACATCTAGATACATGAATTTGCAACCTCACAGTGATTGATTTCCCACTGGGAAGACTCTCGTAGAGAGTGCATCATTCTGAGCTCGACTCAGCAAGCATACTGCAACACCTCCGACTGTGTGTGACCAAGCTAGACTACACAGTGGGATCGAATGGGATCTGGGCATGGCCCTGCCAGGTGACTGGCACGTATATATTCCACGTCACATCTGACATATGTGGTGTCGAGCGCTTGCGCTTGGGTTTGCTGACTTTGCTCATACAAGATGCTAGAATTAAGCTGAGATTTTTTGGGTTTTTTGGCATTGCGGCATTGACCGAAATGCTTGCAAACACCATTGTACGAACGAATTGTAGGGTAGTGAATTCTTTTGTGTATATGATTGGCCTCTTTCAATTTGAGGGTGAGGCCACGTCTCGTACAATTTTATAGGCTGTGCTTCACACATTGCTAGAGGGTGATGATTTTCTAGTACCTTAGCGGTGGTACTGATTCAGAGGAAGCTGAACAGTATTACAACGGATCAATCTGAAACTGTGGGAGACAGTGGCTTCCACAAATTGAAAGTTCGGTGCATTTAATAAAGCGCACTTGCAGTGAATCGCTTGCACAAGGTTTTACATTTAGACGCTGGATTAGAATGTTCAGTTCAACGAATAAATAATTTTCAGTAATAAATGACATTATTGGAGTTCTGGCATGAGTTCAAAAGCGACGAAGCTATTGGCAAATGTACACTTTAATACTTGAAGAACTTCTGAATGATTGTTGCACGGAGTGGCCCAGTGGATAGAAAATCTAATTCTATTATTTTGCGGAAAGTTTCAAAAGTCACGACATGCATTGCTGTCGATCTATAATTCTGAAGAGTAGTACTATTGGCTATGTAATTCTGAGGAGTCAAGATGCTTGAAAGCATCATTGGACATAATGCCAAGTCATTTTTCGAAATCAAAATGTCAAGATATATATATCCTCTATGGTTGAATCGCAGGGCTTAGAAAGAGAGGATTAAGAGTTACAGTCCTCTTCTAACTCGCCAACGTGGCTGTGACATTGTTGCCTTGAACCCCAGGCTTTAACTTGCATTATTAGAACCAATTATGTACAAGCCATGGTCCTGAAATTTCGTTGGGTTTTCAGATTTGTTAGCCTAAGTGGATCTACCATGCAATGCATGGTAAGAATGTGAGCTATGAGATGGATCACAGTCAGTCAGTATGATCAAGTCTGGCTGCACACCTGCCTGCTGGTTAATTAACCCTGTTTGCAACTCTTTTTAGCAATTGGAAAGAGGCCCGCAAGGTTCATGTTTCTTCTTTTTATGTAAAGGACTTTCATCTTAAAAGTGAAAAAGATAGGCGACGTGATGGCCCACTGCCGGCACTGCTGCTGCATTCGCGGAACTCTTACTGTTCAACTATATAAGGAAAGATACAGATCGTATGGTTGCAGTACCGTCTTGACTGTACGTACCGTACACCTTCCGTGTAATCTTACACAGTGCATAAAATCGGCACCCCAGCCGGCCAGCTTTCCTATATATAACTTACTGTTTATCGCCCCCAGCAGAGTAGCAGTTTTTGCAAGGACAGGATTGACTGGGCCGGGGGAAAACGCAGGAACTTATAATTTCACGCCTAGATGATTAAATTTGCCAAATTTGAATTCATATTTGTACCCATGGACTTCGCTTGTGGAAGGAATTTCAATGAGTATGAAGATTGAATGTGCACTCGATATATATGTGAGATGCAATCGAAGTACTAAATCAATCAACTCCGTTGCAACCGCTTCATCTCTGCTGCTTCCGCTGCCTCACGAAGTTGTTTGGCAATGACGGCTCCACTTTGAGCAACAATCTCAGCGAAACCAAGATAACTTCCATTTCCAGAAGTACTTGTGTTGTGCAAATTGCCACGATTTTCAGCACCAGCAGCATCCTGATGAGCGAGGAGCTTCTCTCCGCGCCGCAGCAAATTTGCCGGGGTGTCGAACTCCGCCAGGCGACCCCCCGGGGCCAGCACTAAGACGCGGTGGCAGTCAATGATGGTGTCGATGCGGTGGGCGATTGTTAAAACGGTGCAAGTGTGGAACACGCTGCGCATGGTGGTCTGGATCAGCTGGTCGGTCTCGCCGTCCACTGCGGCCGTGGCCTCGTCCATCACTAGCACCCGGGACCTGTCATGTACGTATACATGCAAAACATTCTGTACATAGTGAGATTCACAGAAACGAAACCACTTCAGGCGCAAGTTTCACGAGCTCAGTGAGATTGCAATAGTTTTTGCGCCGGTTTGCAGTGACCGCCAGTAGTATATATATTTAACAACAATTTGAAATGGTTAGTGCAACATTGTGCTATGCATATACTTTCAACTATTTGAGATTTCAATAGTTATTGCAACAGTTTAATTTAGCATAGATATGCATTTGTTCTGTGCCCAAGACGTTTGCAATAAGGTTGCAGCACTTTTAATTAACGTTGGTTCGCTACAGACCATGAGTTTAAGGTGAAGTACGGAACCGCTACAAAACCATTGCAAAATAATTGATGACGTGTTGCAACCACTATTTCTTGGTGTTGTGACTTGTGAAGCAACATGAATTGCACCATTAAGTCCTTCATTCTAAGCGTAGCAGTACCGGACAGTATCCCTAATCGTTGTTTCCAGGTCAGATTGTTAAAAAATATTTTTTTTACTATTTCATCAATACGAGATTGAAGCAAAAATTGATACTTAACAGTTCTAGCTAGGGAGATGGTCCTGACCTTCTTAGGAGAGATCGAGCCAAACAGAGAAGTTGGCGCTGGCCAACACTGAAATTCTCCCCGTTTTCTGCCACGATACTGTCAATCCCGATGTCCAAGCTTTCGATTTTCCTGCTTAAATGCACCCTGGCTATGGCTTCATTGATCTCGGCATCGCTGTGCTGCTCGAATGGGTCCAGGTTCAGTCTCACTGTTCCCCGGAACAGTACCGGATCCTATGCCAGTACAACCAGGCCGTGCTTTCAGAATTGAACGGAAAATTTATTAGCCCTAGTACTGATATGCCGCCAACAAAAATCAGGGTGAATCATGATGAGTCATAGACGAAGATGATGTCCAATTGTGTTTCAGTGGCGGTATTCCTTGCGCCATTTTGACAGTTACATTAGCTTGTTGTGTCGCTAGATACGTAAATTTCATTTCACTCACAATATTATGCACCGATTCACTACATTGTGCACAGCTAAGGTGGGATTTTCACCCCCCTCCAGGCTCCCTAAATCATTTATTTACGTCCTACGTGAGGGTTCTTTGCTTTATTAACGGATATTTCATTAAAATGGCGGTATTCCACAAACTTGGCACTTTTCGGTTCTAAACTGTATACCAGTTCTAGATTTCAGGGTTTGAGGGTCTGAAATCTATACCAGTCTTAGAAAATTCATGGAAAAATGCTGAAGGAATGCCGCCATTTTAACGAAATATCTGTTCATTTCAATATTGGAATTGCGGAAATTTAACGAAATTGACACTCATATTTGATTACCTGTGGGATAATTGAAAGACGTCGACGTAAGTCATCAAGGCCAACGTGAGCAATGTCAACTCCATCAATCAAGATACTTCCATGGCAAGCTTTGTTCTCCACTAGTCGGAACATCGCAGCTGCAAGGCTCGACTTTCCAGCCCCGGTTCTCCCTAAGATGCCCACTTTCTCTTGCGCTTTCACCTGAACACTCAAGTCCAGGCAATCCAAGCAATTTGTTACCCACCACATCCTATTAATCAGCAGTTTATGTCTTATACATTATGACAAGAAAATGAAAATTAATCAATCACACTTTCAATGATGATAAAGAGATTGGTTGAATTCCATGGCTGGGATAACTTCAAAGGGCTCGGTTAATCTTACATGTACTGAGTTACTTTAAGTATTGTCCAACCCCCTATAGTTCTCCCTCAACCTTGCTTTTGAGTTGTAGTAAGTGAATAACACCAAAATTTTCTCTCACCGAATAAGCCTGAACATTGGTTGATTTTTCAACGTTTCATAGAGACATAATTGTATGCCTCTTACTTTTACTGTGAAGTACATTCAACGGTGCTGTTATACAATGAGAATTTCACAATCAAAATGTCAACTTCCAGGGCATTTCTGACCCAAAAAGTTCCGACTCAAATCCTAGAGCACTTGAAAGTCCTAGCTAGTTTTCAAAGTTCTAGGCTCTTCGAAGTAATAGCTTTCAGAGTTTGTCACTAGGTCTGTATCCCACCATTTTTAACGTATATGACCATTATCACTCACTAAATCTGTGAGTACCACTCCGCTTTCATAAACATTAATAACTTTGACTACTCTCCGAACACCACCACAGAACATGAACATGCCGTTCACAACTGTGAAATTTAATTTCCAAAAACAACATTTTAAGATTTTCATTAAAACCTGGGGGGAAATCAGGCTACGCCGAAGACAAACCTTGAAGCACAGGTCGTTGAGAACTGGAGGAAGGTCCTCACGGTACGCCATGGTGTAATGTACAAACTCTATCTCTCCCTTTTGAGGCCAATCTTCTGGAATCACTCCTGGTGCCGAATCTGGGTCAGCTTCGGTTGGTAATTTTGAGTATGCCTGCTCGGAGTATCATTACAAAATAAAAATGACTCAGAAAAAGATATCGCGGCTGCATATATCAGCCCATCATATGTCACAATCTTAAACCTAAAGCAACCCACATGCAGCTGAATCTTTCAACAAATATCTTCAAGTTGGAATTTAAGGAAGCTGCACTTGAAAAGAAATTCAGAGAAACAGTAAGAAACCTGAATTCGCTCCACGCTAGTGAAATAGTTTTCCGTCTCAGCTCCAAGACGCACGCCATACTGTAAGAACCCTGTCAGCTGCAAACTCTGCACCAGCACCACTCCTGCAGGAACATTTCCAGTTCCATTGGGTTACTTAATTAGTAATTGCCACTCTAATCAATCAATCAATCAATCAATCAATTAGTTTTTTCCAAGGGGTCTGTCACAAGCAGAGATCACCCTCCCAAAGGTATACTTAAGAAACTAGCCACGTTACAATCAGCAGGGCTATTGTTAGAAACTGCAGGAAATTGCGTTTACTTACAGAGGGGAGGACTAGCTAGGTTTCCTAGAATACCTCTAGCTTGGGGAGTTTCTGCTGTTGAAGAAAATGTTAGTAGCTGCTCTGATTTTTCCTATTGGAGGATTTGGAGCGTGTTACATAATTAACTTACATGCAATTATAAATTTTCTTACAAGGGAGGAATAATGTTAACCATAGTGCGTGGACCCTAGTGCTATTCTCAAGTTGAAGAGTTTTCACAAATTATATCATTGGTAGAAATGTTCCTCTCTGACTTTTAAAAAATGTAGTGAAGTATGTTTGCCTCATTTTAATTGAAAATTATTATACCAGCGTGTTAATCATGTAAGTAAGCGTGTCAGTCAATTTGACTGAGCATTAAGTAATTATTAATTGTACCAGCTAATCCCGGGGATATGCTGTGGCGGAGAAGGATGACAAGAAGGGCGGTCACTGAAACGCAGATGGCTGCTACCAAGTCGAGGCGGACCCCCAGCCAGCGCGAGGCATGCACGAACAAAATGAAAGCGCGGTGATTGGCATCGACCATGGCCAGGAACTGATCGTGCATCCGCCTCTCCGCTCCGAACGCCCGCACGGAAGCTATGCCCTGATAAGTAAATGGTGACGGCAGTATTCAGATAATTAAAGATAGATTTCACACTAGTCTGTAAGGAGCTTGTCGCAATGCGAACGAAGGCACCAAACAGGTTTCGTTGCATTAAGTGGCAAGGTTTCATTGAGAAGCCGCTTGGATGTGATTCGGGTTTGGTAAGAACGAAGGAATGCAAAATTAGTGTAGATATAATCTTGACATAAATCGTGACGAGTGACTGAATTCGTGACGTAGTTTGCATTATACTAATATACTCACAGATTACACACTCAGGGAGATTATTTTTCTTGTTTCCCTCACAGGACTATTCCAGGACTATCAGGAGGACTATCAGAAGTCAGTTCCAGGATGTCATTTTGCACTCGGAATGGTCTTTTGCATGATGCAAGCAAATTGCAGCAAAGTATATTAAAAAGAATATTACCTGAAGGGTTTGAGATAAATGTGCATACATGGGTGACCTCGACAATCCATCCAAACGCTTTAATTCTCGTGAAACTGTGACATATCGCCTTTGGATGTACAAAAAGACGAGGACAAATGGCGGCACGCATACCAGGAACCAGGGAATGAGGACAGCTATGATGGCCATGGATCCCAAACACCCTACAAAATTCTCCACGCAAGTCTGCAAGTACAGAAACAGAGTTCATATTAGAAGAAGAATGACTACGGGACAACCCTAAGGCCAGCAAGAATAAGAGATTCTCAGTGTTCGGGTGTTCTCGGCTCATGATATCAGATTATCAGAATAATTTCTATAATGCCTTAAACACCGAAGTGAAAAGAAGCCAAGAGTCAAAAAATGTGAGCGTGTGGTCCAATTTTCTCGAATGTACTTACCAAGGTAAAGATGGCCATATTCGTTTCTATGGAGGGTTTTCATAGTCCATTACTTTAACATTCAAATGCAATTACTTTTTGAAAACTCAGTGCTTGCAAATGCCTAGAAGTTTGAAAAAATTAGGGTTTTCACGTACTCAGATGGGTTGGACTTTTGATCAAGGAGACCAACTAAGCTTTTAGCTGTATAATGTAGTTTCAGCATATACTTGACGTTTAGCTGGGTTCTAGTAATTCCATTGGGAACCTGAAAACAACTTCAGTTTTCAGTCTGACCACTCAATTACAACTGCTCCGGGTTCGTCAAAACTCGCCTACCAATTTGGTGAAATTCCGTGATTTTAACAAATAATTATGAACTTCGGAGTGAAATGAAGTAAAGAGTCGAAACTGGTTTTGCATTTCCTTGGATTTTCTTGAATGTACTGTACATAAGCGTAGACTTTGCCCTCCACATGGGTGCAGATAAGAGCGCCTTTAAAATACATTTCAAAGACGGTGCAAATTTTGAGGATTAACGTACCTGCGCTGTTGAAGGCAAAATCTCGTCTACCAAAGACTGATCTTTACTGAAGCGATTCACTATCCGTCCCACTGGATTCTGCACGACGATATGAGAGCCCAATATGAAAACTGAGGCAAGATGTAAGAGTTTTTTTGTTTTCTGAGAATACACCAAATGTCTAGACCTGAACATTTATAAGTCTGATCTCAGACTGGAGTACACAGATATTGCACACTACGACATTACACACAAGCAAGGGAGGTCGAATCCACAATTATAGGAAATGCTATGGAAAATGTACTAAATGTACTTAAGAAAAGTAAAGTACAAGTGCCCCGATGCAAGCAGTTGTGGCGTGATAAATATACCTGGTCAAAAAACAGTTGAGGTGAGCGGAGTACTTTTTCCGCCATGAGTCCATGCATCTGTTTAGCTGACAACATGGCTGCCTCAGTGAAGAGCAGAGCCCGGGAAAGTGACAAGACGATGGCTCCCGCAGAAAAAGCAGCATAAGCGATGACATAAATTTTAGTACTGAGGCGATAGCCTCGATCAACCCAGATGCTAAGCCAATAGTCCACCATTACACGCACTGTTTGAGCAAACAAGAAAATAAATACAATCCATGCGCAAAACACCAGCCTGTACTCAAAAAAGAAAGAGCAACGATGAATAGATTCCATATTGAACATCTAATTAGTAGTTAAAATGGAAAAATTTCAAGAGACTGGCACCCATTTGAAACCCTCAAGCCCATATCAGTCTAATTTGTTAGAACTCTATTCATTTGAATGTCACATTTTGACACTCTGAAACACACAACTCCATATTCGATAAAATGGCCGAAATTCACGAAATTGACAGGCATAGTACAAAGGCTAGATTTTTTGAGGAACCAGAGCTGTTCTGAGTTCCCCGAATCCGTTTCGATTTCCCCAAATTAATGAAACCTATGTCTACACTTGCTTAGATTATAGCAGGTGTAGACATAGTGTTCAAGATTTCTGTTACGTTGACAACCTCAAAAATGCATGTCAGCTCTAGCACAAGGGAGTTTTAAGAGCTTAGCATGATTGGAGGAAATGAAACGAAGTTTACCATCTCAATGGAACCATTAATACCAGCTGAGTGGTAAACTCCATTTCATGACCATGATTGTAAACTCTTAATTGAACACCTTTGTATAAAAAACACCTATTTTTCAGAGGTTTGAACACTTGAGCGTCACATTTTTGGGGCTCTCAAATCCACCATTTCAACAGCTATTGCCAATTCAATTAACTAATATACACACAAGACCATCAGTCACCACCAACAGCAACAACGACAGCAGTTTCCAGCTAGAATTCATCTCTTACCCGCCCCCATCCTTGGCATACTGCGTATACGTCTCCCATGTCACCACGCCCTCCGTTCGATCTTCCTTCACAGTCAGCGTCCCTTTGTCACCTCCGCTGTGGTCTCCATTCCCATGAGCTGAACTCGATGCATCCCCATTCTCCACTCTTTCCACACCAGGGCTTCTCTTCAAGTCTTCCACAGGACTTCCACAAGTCCCAATTTCGTCAAGAGCATTGGCTTCTTGTGGATCCAAAACGACGGCATCGAGTAATTCTCCGTCGTTGTCCATTTGATGCATCCCTCCCTCGTGTTTCATGAGGAAGACTTTGTGGCAGTAGGCGAGGGAGCTTTTGTTGTGGGTGACGAGAAGGACAGTCCTGTTCTGGAGCCTGAGGAGGCCATGGCCAGTGAAGAGATGGTCCAGGAGGTGTTTGGCGGTGGGCACGTCCACTGCTGCAAGAGGGTCGTCCAGGAGGAGCAGAGGGCTAGGGCTGTAACAGGCGCGCGCAAGGCTTACACGAGCTTTTTGTCCGCCACTCAAATTAACGCCTCGTTCGCCCTGCAAAATGGAAGAGATTGAAGATCCTCAATTTATGTGTACCGGTACTAGAACGAAGCTTGTTGCAATGCAACACCACCAGAAAGGTTTCATTAAGCTCCACGGTTGGAAGGGTTCATTGAGAAGATAAGTGCTTGGAAAATCTATGTATGTAAGTGTTTAGCAAGAACCAATTCAAGAATGAAATTCTATTCCTGTCTTAATTTTCAGAGCTTTGTTTGTGTAGATTTGAGTCAGGATTCGTGGCTACAGAATCGTGCCTTTGTAAACGAAATTGACGATCTAGAGTTTTGGTTTACGCTCAGCAGCAATGAGTAATTCTAGTATCTGAATTTCTGCAATGTCAATACCTTGAAAAGTAAAGCTATACTAACTATGTGCATATGAATTTCACAATTTTCTGGAGCCTAGAACTGTGCCAATCTAATAAAATGGACAATCAAAATGACGAAAAGTATGAGTTGCTTACAATCTCCGTGTCATGCCCGGCAGGGAGTTGCGCAATGTCGTGGTCGAGGGCACACGCAGTCACCGTGGCCGTGTATCGCTGCTCATCAAATTTGTTTCCAAATAGAATGTTGCTTCGGATGGTGTCATTCGAAATCCAAGGCTGCTGAGGCGCGTATGCGACGGGTCGCTCGGTTACAAACGCTCCTGCCAAACACTGCCCCAAACATTAAAATTTCAACCAAGTTCTTATAATGCATAGTTCTACAGGATCATAGCTACAATTCATGACAGAGGCACCGACAGAACAAATCCAATCACATGCATATCCGCAATTCTCACTGCATGCACTTCTTCACACATTCAAAGTTTCCGCAGATCTCACTAGTGACGACTGCAAAACCCCTTCAAAATGTGCGGAGCAGGTACACTGTACTACACCAATTCGGGAACTATGTGAACGCTGTATACTTTTTCCACACAGGAGATTAAATATTAGGTGGTAGTGAATTGAACTCATCAATGTCGTGTTTTGAATGTTGTTTCAACAGAAATTCGCATTTGTGTCTGAGTTGTACTGGACTTAAAACCCTAAACTTAATTAGTACCTCCATTTCTCCAAGAAGAGCCAGGAGGAGGGAGCTTTTGCCGCTGCCAACAGCTCCAACAATGGCCACAAGTTCCCCTCGCTGGACTTCCAGGGTGATCCCTTTCAAAGTGGCCGCTTCCTCAAAGGCTTTGTCTGAAGATCGGAATTCACGGTCTGGCACTTGTGACAATATCTTCAGTCCATTATCCTGCTTCCCTTCCCTCTTCTTTTTCCGAATTTTCCCATTCCTTTTCTTGATGTCGCTGGAGTGCCAGTCCCTCAGACTCCATGAGAATGTTCCATTGGAAACAGACACTGCCTTAACAGCCAAGACCTGGCCCTCAAAAGTGTGTGTGTCAGTGAAGCTCCTCACTCCATTCAAATTCACGCCCAAGTGTGTGAAAAATTCATATTTTGCGTTGAACGTCACTTTCGTTTAATTAGCAGAAATTCAGGAAATTGGTAATGTTCAAGGTGGGTACCCTGAAACGTGAATCTATACCGATCCTAGTCGGTACTAGAACTATAATAGTGATATGCAATGTCACAATCTTGGCACTCTGAGTTGCGCCAATATAAATTCAAATTCTTGTTATTGAATTCAGGAAGTACGAAAACGCCATGCCATCATTTCTAAATGGACTAAATATTAAGCTCTGGAGTTATCAAGAATATTCTTGAAAACTAGTCAATTAAGAGGGGGAATGATTACAGCTGAACTCCTGTCGTTTCATGGTTGGTTATCACCTCTTCAACACAAATCTTACTTACTTATTAAGACTAAAGATATATAAATTTGAATACAAAATCCATACATCTCTAAACATGGGGACGTTAGAGATGAGTATGAGAAAAGATTTAAGATAACTTATAACCTCATCAGCCTCACTGGAAGTGCCAAGTCCATGTCCGTTGGGTAGGTCAAGGAGTTGTTGGAGACGTTGAATTGCCACCAGGGATTCAGACAAGTACTGCAACCCTGTAATATCCCATCCAACCACAAATATAACTTGGATGGAAATCAAGATTGCATTATTAAATATGTATTACAACCATGTTGAAATACTGTAAAACATCTAATTCTGAATTATCCCAATTATATTCCAAAGATATGCTTGTGTATGTGACAGACGAGGGCCTGTTGGAGGTTGTCTTTGGATGTTAGAAAATTGAGGCATTCAAATGTAATTATATTGGAAATCATTCTTGTGTTGCGCTCCGTTCACATATTCTTTTTTTTCACATTGATTTCTCAAAATATACTGAAGCAGAAGAAGTGTATTGACCACTATTTGGGGCTAAAGAGCCTCATATGGTGTTACCTAAAGGAGAAATGGAGAACAAGCGCACAAGTATACTGAATAGCGCTAGGATGGTGAATGCAAGACTGGGCGTCAATGCTGGTCCACCATGCATTGCAACATATGTACCAAATGTCGCCAAAGATGCCAACGGGGTTACACCATCCTGCAAGGTAAATTAAACACTTGTTAAATCTACAAGACCAACCCTTATTCTGCAAATGGGAAGAAACTCTTGCAAACGTAAGTATGATCTCATGAATCCTTGTTCTCATCAAATTACGCAAAATGCTGTAAACTCTACTCTAGACATTAAAAGTAGTGCCACAGTATAGAAGAATTAACCGTAGGGGTCAAAAGCTGGGGCTTAGAGCACCAAAAATGTGACTCATTTGCTCAAAACTCTCAAAACTTTGAAGCGCTGAAATGGGTTACATTTTGAATTGGCCAGCTGAAACTTTGAGCTTTAAAATCTAGTGTAGGATATACATATGATTTAGATGGACTCCAATTTCAAGTTGGAAAATCTTAAAGTTCCAGTTTTCAGGTGGGTGACTCAGAACTGCTTCAAATTCCACAGAACTCAGTCGTTATTACACCAAAGGTTAACAAATCTGGAGTAAATAATAAAAGATTAACAAATCTGGATTCCTATATCATGGCGAGCAGTCAATACAACAAATCTGGAGTTAGTACTACAACCCATAGGATGAAGAGTCAACACAATTAAAGAAGTTATTTACTCGCTTACTCTCAAGGTGGAAGTTGAAGCTCGAAGAAAGTTGGATTTTTTGATCCAATGCAATTCAGAGGCTCGCAAGTCTCCGATGCGCTTCAAGAATGCAGCAATCCAGCCATTGTACTTGACCACGCGAACTCCAGTCAGAATTTCATTCACAGAGCGGACCCTGATATCCGTGTAGTTGACGGCGATGCGGCGGAGTCGTCCCACTTGTTGCGCCATTATTACCTGGTGAGCCAATGGGTCTTTTCATGAGAAGATACGCACGCATTCATAGGTGCAGTGGATGGATGTCAATGGCAGATATAAATCTGCCATAAAGTCAGATAATCGGTAGTGCTGCCTTGGCTTAGAATTCTCAAGTTTTGTACTTCGAAAACCACCAATGGTTTGATGAAAGAATTGCATTGTGAACGTCAATTGTGCAGCAGTTTATAATGCATCGAGCTAGTGCAGCCGAGAAAAGGAGAATGATTTCAAGGACTTTTCAAAGCGAATTCAAAATCAGCCATTTAATTCTTACTTGCAACGGTTGGGTAAGGATAATCAGCACACAACCAGGAATGGCCGCAATCCCAGCTTCATGAAGCAAAAACCCACACACCACCACTACTTCCACCACAGCGAACCAAACTGCACCCATAAATCCATGCCAAGCCATTGCCGTGATATTCGTTAAAACTTCAAAATTTCAAAAAATAGACACTTTTCCAGATGCTTCTTCGGAACCTCAAATCTACATCTGTCCTAGTTATGAAGTCAGAGCTTTGTGCACTTGAATGTGTGTGGTAGAAAAAGTAACTCTGATACAGGTTAAGGAAAAAAACCTAGATTAAGTTGAGGCTACAGAAGTTGCTTGAGTTCAGATTAAATTCTTAGGAGGGCACTTACCGTTGTGGAAGAACATACAAGCATCGACTATCTTTTGGGTGTCATTGGTGACCAAATTCAACATGATCCCGGTGTTGGTATTGACTAACGACGCTAATCGCATTTCCTGCATCTACAAGAAGTAGAAACAACAAAAACGCTTAGGAAATAATAAGATTGCAATGGAATTTTATACCAGTGTAGCTCGGAGATGAATGTGTAATAGTAGTTAACCCCTACTTAAGTGCTCCAAAGTCCGTATTTTAGATGAACAGAGTGCTTGACGGAAATGTCTTGTCTAAAAATGGTTTCATTTATCCAAAGTCAGGCTTGAATCTTGAAAAGACGTTCTTCCTTCAACGACAAATTTGATGAAATTGTGGTAAATGTTAAATTCATTCAAAGAAATAAACAAACATGTGCAAAGTTGATCCAAGCGTAACTAATAGAATTACTACCTTGTTGAAAACGGCCATGGCGATCGTGGCACGAGCCTTCATTCCCGTTCTCTGACCGATGGTAAATATCATGTGCTGGCAAATGCTTTGCACTATTGCTGTGACGAACATTCCGAGCACCAAGATGGTCGCCCACCACCAGTGCAAAGACTCCGTGCTTCGTGCAATTTCAACCAGTGCTCTCAAAATATACACCTACACAAGTAATTTCCATTACACTGACATTGTTGAAATTTGGCAAAGATTTGTGTCCTTCTAAAAAAATTAAACCTAGTTTTCAATGGAAGAACACGCTTGCGGATCATATTTTTGGCAGTTACAAAATTTGTCAATTTAATGAATACTATGTTTGCAGCTCATGCGTTCACAGAAGGGCCATCGAAAACATCGTCATACTTTAGAGCAAACTTCTTATTTGTGAAATTGGCGGATGTTAGTGCAATTGGCGCAGTTTCAATAGGAGGAATGAAATCTCAGATCTACTGCAGTCCTAGTTTTCAGAACTCTGGGATTTTGGACATCACAATTTTGGCGCTCGGAATCACGCCATCTTAAAGAATATAACCAATCATACAATTACTTATGGTAGCTGCTACTTGCAATTTTTCAATATTACAGTGTCTATTGATTGATTGTTCACAAGCCAAGAAATAAAGTTGTCTGGCAGTCTAGGGCTTACCTGAAGGACAATGGACACCAGAAACACTGGCTTGTAAAGACTAGATAACATGAATTTGTAACCCATGCTCTTGAATAGCAACTTCCACACGGATATGGACTCGCCATGACTCTTCTTCGTCTTTTCATCTTCCATGGCCTTCAGCCATTTCTTCTCACACTCCAGCGCACATTCATCCGGCACTAGATCGTACAAATCCTCTGCCTACTAATCATTAGTGATGCAAAAATTCAAAGATTGCATTAAACAATGCGTGGAGGACGGAATCTCTACAAATATCATTATTGAGCCCAAAAACGCAGAAACGATATGAAGACAGCCAAGTGCTTACCTCCAGAGGTTTTTTGTTTCCAGTGTTAATGAAGGGTTGTACCCATTGCCATGTCATGAAGCTGAAGAGTGAGGCCTTCAGCATTGGACATGGTTTCCCAGTCGTCATATTCGGGATTACCGTGTCATCGGGTTCAGATTCGTTCCCCATTGCAGCGCTAATTCGAGCTAATTCGCTAGCCCCAGTTGACACCCGATGATACGCCTGCTGCTTGCCTTCGTATCACTCAATTAATTCTGCAACGGTTCAATTCGGACACATATGTATTGGTTCGGAAAATTCTAAATCCTTCAGCATCAGGTTTTGGGCAACAATACGCTCAATTTCATTATTCAATCTCTAAGGATGCTGAATTACCCAATCTAAAGGTTCTCAAATTAAACTCCATGAAAAATATTGAAAACCAACAACTCTCACACCTCAACTTGCCAACTATCCTGGCCCTCACCGGATTCGAGTAGTAGTAATGCAAAAATACAAAAGCCCAATTTATCCAGACGTCCAGAATCACATCAACTACAGATTGAGCATGGCAATCAATTCACCTCAAAAATTGGATTCATCCAACTCTACAAGGATTCACAACCACTGCGCACCATCGACTTGATCGAACTTAGAACGGAAGCTGTTTTTTCAATCACATCACCCAATTAAGTGAGACTCCAATTTCTAACCTTGAGTTTTCAAAAAAATTTATGTCATGCAATTCAACAGGTTTAGGATACCTTGTTCGATCCAATCAGTTGATCCGATTCGGTTCCCGCAGATTGGAGCAACATTCACACATACCACGACGCACAGACACGCTATCACGTTCAAAAATATCACCGCATGTGTGTAATTCTGAAAAAGTATTTCGTCTCTCCACAACAATCGAATCAATCACATTAGAAGTGTCTGTGCGTCGTGGCAATCATCCCATTCAATGCTTACTATAAGCAACTTTGGTTCAATCAATGGCCCCTATCGAAAAAACAAAATGTTCCTGAATTGTACGTAAACTAACCTTCAGACCGATGCTTACTCATTTTCTCAGATTTTTCATTGATGCCGAGACTGTCCACATGCCCACAAGAGCCCATGAATCAACAAGTTGAGCTTCCATGCTCACAACGCAGCTTCCGTCATGACCCCACAAGGCCACATGCAAACACTAATGTAATAAACGAGGGAGATTATCCCTGGTTCGATCTCGGATTGCCATTCTCGGTTTTCAGTGTTACCAACAAAGGTCATTTGTGCCACTGATTCTCCATTAATTAGTGCAAAATCAGGTAGGAAACGTCTGATATTCCTGTCAGAGAAACAAGGATCGATAATCAATTAATTAATCTCCCGGCCAGTGCAAGGTACCTTTCTAAAGTTGATAAGCGGGAAGGCCCTGGACCCTTCACTCCCCGGAGGCGTGGCTGCCAAGGTGGGCGCAGGTTGTTCCTGGGACCAGGACTCCGACAAGTATGACTCAGACAACTGCAGCACCGTATGAGGCACATAACCCGATTCAGGGGTTTAAGGAGATATTGCCGGGCGGAAAACACGTGACAAGAAATGGACATCGATCAACGATGTAGGGACAAGCTTCAGTACTACGGAATCTAGAATGCTTACTAGGACATGAGTCGCGTTAACTCGCGTCACGACAGTTGAGTGCATGATGGCCATCGATGCGCCTTGAATTGCGTAGCTCCTGTCGATGCGCGCATGCTTTTCGGCTTTTCCAAGTATAGTACTCCGCAAAGCATCGATGGGGACCCGATCGAACGTCATACGTGATACGTGCCATTGATCGATATCAATCCATGTCAAATATCAACAAAGTAACCAGTCCAGTAAACGTACGTCTTCTTTTTGAAATTTCAGGGCTGGGCATGATTCATTGACGCATTATGATATATTCAAATCAAGTTAGAATACACAGTGGTTCGTCAGTACTTGGATCGAAGCGCGCGATAGGTTACCATACTCAACTAGATTACTCGCTCGATCAGTATATAGTCAGGGATTCAGGGAATCATCGTCCATTGAAATGAAATGTTGCCATTCAGGTGTCAAAAATTAATGGTGGCACTAATCTCAAAACACAGCTCCAAAAGCGAGCTAGCAACACTAGAGCGAACCCAGTCATTTTTCATTCAGGAGATCCGGAGCTCTCTAGCTTCTCAATGAAAATGCATGATCTAAATTTTACGGAGTAAATGTTGGTAGCCAAGTCGGCCCCACGACTTCCGTGACTTTTTTTTCACTCACCCAACGTTTTGGTGCTATAGTTCAGGGAATGAAAAGCACCGGGTAGGGTAAAAAGCTAGAACAGGTATTAATTTATGTTTCAGGCCGCGCGCGCGTCCTGAAACTTAATTAAAGTACCAAGTTTTAGTAGTGACCAAATTAATACCGCCAATTAATCGAAATTGACGTACGTTAAAAGTTAACGTACTTCGAATTCGCGGGCCCTCCGATGGCTTCTACTCCTGATCACCTATCTTGTCGATGATTTCCGTGCGTGGTTGCAGCAATTGACGACGAATCCCTCGTGGCAGTTGATCCATCGGTGTCGAAGTGGTCAGCGGCTTGGGTTCCTGCGGGAACTGCATATCAGACATTTATTTAATGGTTGCGTTGGCATGATCAACAGAGACAGTAGAGCACCCGCCCGGATTCCCGAGAGCATAAGAAGGCACTGTTGGTGGTGCAACGACAGATGAGGGAGTGATCCATTCTATCACGTTGCAATCCCGGTTGCCATTGATATCGATGGCAGTGGGGCTCTCCCTACTACTTATATATATATATGTAATATGTTCCTTTAATTTGTTACGGAGTATCATATACCGTATTGCAATTGCGGATGACTGGTTTCCATGCTTGCGAATCTGTCACGTCACGTTA
Source organism: Pseudoscleropodium purum (assembly GCA_963969395.1). Taxonomy (NCBI): domain Eukaryota; kingdom Viridiplantae; phylum Streptophyta; class Bryopsida; order Hypnales; family Brachytheciaceae; genus Pseudoscleropodium; species Pseudoscleropodium purum. The sequence goes on from OZ017797.1 coordinate 10,343,404, forward strand.
CAGTTGTACCGTGCTAGACGATGCAGGTGGTGACAACCACGAGATGCACCGCCTCGCCAGGTCGGCAATGCGACGAAGCACCTTCCCTCAGGATTTCCTACTTTAGCTACTGAAATGAGTAAAAGCGTTTGATAGTACGTGAGGGTCAGATTCAGACATAAATAAATTAAGTATTTTCTGCAAAGACTGAACTCACTGAAGTCGTGAAAATATTATAAGTGAAATGTCCAAAAGGTTGCAGAATTTTTTTTTCCAATATTGCCTAATTTTTATCAAAAAGTGCCACATAAAAATCTCACTTCAAATCCTCTACTTTACCCATTGTATGTCCCTCTCCATATAAATAAATGAATTTTTTATTCTTTATTTCTTTGAAATGAAAGCATATATCTTTTATGTAACAACAAAAATTTAAAACTTTTTGAATAGATAAGAAAAGATTGTAAATTTTAGAAGAAAAAGTGGGAAAATTTCTTATAAAGGCAATGTAAGTTTGAAAAATCTGAAAATTTCACAATGGGACATAAAACTGATAAAAGTATATTACAAAGTAGAATTCTATAGTTTACACTGAAAATGTTCAAATTTGGGAAATTTTTTAATTTTCTAGAAGAATTAAAACAAACTTAAAAAGTTTCATTTTGTTAATTATGATCTCATTGCAAACAAAATTATTATAGAGTTGATTCCAAAATACAATTGTATGGTTTAGGCATTACATTTTCAAATATTCTAACTAAAGTTTGATATGTCTTCTATTATTGTTGACAACTTTTGAAGTATGCAATTGATTCATCTGAAATTCAAAATGAAGATGTACATTTTTAACATTTGGTTTCAAACATTTTAAGAAAACCATTTATTATATACCATAATCTGTAATTTATAATTTATGTAAGAAAACTGGATTTTGTTAAATTTTTATACTTTGGATTTTTATAGTTTATAAGACCATAGAATACCAAAAGTTATTAGTCTAGACGTAAGATTCTAAAAATAAAATTCCACTATAGTCATATAATTGACTATAAAGATAAAGTTTAACTAAAAATACAGATTTCATTTTCACCACATGAGTGTAAAAATGGCTCTCCTCTTATCCTCTACAGACATTTTTGAACATTTAGAAACACTCTATTCTCATATTTTTGAATTTTGATGGATTATTATTAGCGACAAATATTTATGAATGACCATCTTTTGTACTAATTTTTAAAATACGTTTATTTTTTTTTAATAACTTAAACATCAAATTATCTACTTCTTGAAAATTCCATGAATCTATTTCAAAAATAACTCTTGAAAAAAAAATCTTAGATACACAATTTTCTACTAATTATCCATACACATTTAGAAGTTCTAAACTAGCCTTTCTATTAAGCAACCATTTACAACCTACATGTAATTTTGAAATATCTAAACTTCTTGAAATATTTTTCTATAAACTTTCTTTTAACCCCTAAATGGTTTTGACTATGTTTTCACCAAAAATGCTTCCAAACTACCATTTCTAGTACATGTACCAAAATTTAGAAAAGAAAACATTTCTAGACACATGTAACTATAGGATCTTGTAGTAAGCTTGTTTGAAAACATGTGGAAAAAATTTCAGGAATTTCCACCGTATAGATTGCAAGATATTAGCATTTGAAGTGACAAATTTCCTTTTTGGGGCTTGCTAAAATCCGGGCAAATGCACTTCAAAAGGTCACATTTGTATGAAAAAATGTCTAAAATGGTTGCAACTCTTTGGATTCATTCTTCAAATCAAGTTGGCTACATGCTTGAAGAATTTCAGATCATTTGGAATTATATAACATATAGGAAAAGAATAGTAAGTAAAACGGAGCAGAGAATGATTCAAAATACTAAATTGTTAACAATTTATTTATGGAATTGAAAAATCCCAAACCCAATGGTCATAATGCTGTAATAAATAATCTACACTCAATGTTTTTATTTTTTTTCAAAAATATTGAAAATTGAGTTAAATAAAGGACTTCAAAGTTTGTCTTAGAGTAGAAATTCAATAGCAACCCGAAAACTCCTGCAAACTAAAATTCCTCATAACTTTTGACTCATTCATCAAAATGGAATGATTCAAAGCTTACCAAGTATACATAAATTTAGAAAACCAATTTCAAATTTTAATTTCTTAAAAAAAAGATTTTTGAAGAAATTTTTTTGGTGCTCACATTGTCGAATGAGCAATAAAAAGTACATATCATACTATAACTTTTTAACCATGTAGCCAAAAGTTATGAAAATTTTTAGGCCTTAAAGCTACTTCTTGGATATATGTTGTGGGTAAATTTGGAGTGTAATAATTTCAGCAAAAAACAATAAAAACTCCATTCGTAGTAAGCTACCCAAAATTCCTATAATGCCAAAAAACACAGTTTAGGCATTTAGGGGTTTAAAAACAAATGAAATCAACATCTAAATTAAATAGTTTTATTTCTATTTTTTGTAAATTTTTATATTTAATTATGATTAGTAATGATTCTTTTTATAAACATACAACCTATAACTCCTAAAACCTATATTTAACTAATTATGGACAATTGCACAAATTATGGACAAATTCATAGTCCATAGCCACATTAAAAAAGGTAGAGAACATGCTTCAAATGATTAAACAGTGTCGGCAGCCCACCCACACCTTGTTCAGAAGAACCGAGGGTACAAAAAAAAAGTGGATTGTTGTATTTTAGACCGGTTTTTATGCAATAGCAGAATCGGTGCCTATGACCATGCATCCATCCTGTGCCCATTGACATATAGGCTGGCAGCCGATAAGACAGTACAATAAAGTGCGCAAAATCAAAAAGCAGGACAACGAACATGAAAGATAGATAAATGAGCAAATCGCCTGTGTACTAAAGATAAAATAGTTGTAACATCGTCCCCATAGGAGATTCAAATAAATGTGATTTGTCAGCAGTCAACAGATACATATTAAAAATGTCAAAACTGACTAGTCATAAGACTTATAGTCACAACCTATAAGATATGAAGGCACATCCACAAATGAATAAATATTGTGGATATGCATGTAATCATCCTGAAGTGAAAACATCTTGTTTAAGAACCATGCGATCGACATGCAGCGAAGCCCTTAGTATCGGCTGGCAGCCGACACCTGCAACGAGGACTCGGATCCGTCTAGCAATGTGATGGTGACACAACTCCAGAGCTAAACTATTGTATCGGTTGGCAGCCGATAGGTCCGAGGCGATATGTCAGTAATCCTCTCCGCCCTCGTCTGCATCTCTGTCTAAAGCTGCCCCCGCGGCCTCCAGATTCGCAATAGCAGCAGCAACGGATGCCTCCGGGATGACATGAGATGTGGGAGGTCCTTTCTTTGCATGTGAGGGCATTCTGTGCGAGTACAAGACAATGTTGACATGGACCATCTGCAGAAGACAAAGTTCCTTGTGCCATCTTCGGGTCCAGCACTCCCTCGCAATGAGCGCTTTTGACTCCCTCTTGGCTTTCATCGGAGTCCACCACTCAATTTTAAAATTACCATACGTGGGCCCCGAAGACATGTCCACACATTGGAGTACCCATCCCAGCCAAACAGGCAGATGATTGTTGTGACATGGTCGACAAAGAACAAAGTCTTCGAGCAAAACATCCTTGAATGGATTGAATCTCAAGCGCGGCCTGTCCTTCGCAGGTCCGCAGTATGGAGTGGGATCCCCTTCGTCCTCCGGAGTGGTGTCTACTGAATAATTCTCCTCCGCCCCCTTGTCTACAAAAGTCGACATGTGATCTCTTGTCCAGTCAGAGAGCGGCCATAATCCTTCTTGAAGCAATGCAGGAGTTTGAGGCAGCGCCGAATTGATCTCCGATTGAATTCTTTCCCAGTAAGCCACACAGCCTGCCATTTCCTGTGCGTACCATCTATCTCTGGCCATTCCCGATTTCCAGAACTCAATGAACTTTGCTATTCCGTTTTTGATAAATGTCTGTTTCTCATTGCACTCTGTAGCCCTTGCGACTTCCTTTTCTGCATTTCGCCTTCTGGTATTAATGTCCACATTCCCCTAGAGTGCCTTGAAAGGCACAGGTCGAGGGTCCCCCTGTGGAATATTGGGTTGTCCATTTTCGTCCGCTGTCCACATTTTGACAAGTGCGCCAAGAGGCAGCCACGAAGAATCTGTGGCCCTGAGCTTGTACCTCATGACCGGCCATCCACGATCCACACCATCCTCCACGACGTAGAACTTGAAGAGGTGTTTATCTCCGAGCCCGATGATTTTGTTCACCCCATCATGATGGAAGCCCTTGAAGTATGATTTGAAGTCCGCCACTTCTTGCACGAACTCCGGAATGAAGGCTACAGTCTTCTGTGAATCCATGAACGCCTTCATGAGATCCGCAAGTACGTATGTGTTCTTCCTTTTGATCAGTTTAGAGAGATAACTGAAGTGCGCATCAATGTCCTCGTGCGTATGCCCGACAATAAGGAACCCCACTGAAACTTCCTTGAATATGCGCCTGGCAGTGAGCAGTGAGCAGAAAGCCATGAGGAATCGATTTTTGTTGTCCTTTGTTGAATTGTCGAGTTGCAAGAACAATTTCCTCGGAAGTGGGACCTGAGGTCGTCCTGGTCTCATTGCGTCGATCACCATGTCCGAGGCCTGCGGGATTGACGAGTTGCATCTCGATTTCCCATGAAGCAGAGCCTCGAAGAAGGTGTTTAGCGGTGGAGTCGAGAAGAGGATCTTGGACTCCCGAACAAGTGGTAGTTCCAGGGCCCTGAGGACCCTGCAGATGGACGAAATTGTGAAATTTTAATCCCCAGGCCAGAGTGATGTGGAGTAATGTGCATACGCGCCATTACCATGTCCATGTGTGAGCATTCTAGTACACGAGATTGGTATTTTCCCTAGCCCTGCGGTGGCCTTGGTGATGCGCTGCATCCTCGGAATGGCAGTCTTTGTGGTGTCCATTTTGTCATGAATAATGCAGAGGAACTCTGATGGATTTTGCACCGACTGCGCGGTCCATCCACTTTATACATTTCTACAAGCGCGCTGGTAATTGAGATGTCTCTCTCTGTCGTCGACCAAGGCCTGCCACTCATCACAACCTCTTGGATACTTTGCAATGAACTCTACCAGGAAGTCACATTTTGTGCATTTTGAGAAATTGCTCCCTACGGCCTTGACCTCTACGTTTTTGAAATGAGCATTCCGAAGGCGGCTGATAGCAGACTGCGAGACCGGCTTCATATTACATATTCCATTGACCTGAAGAACATGACTTCATGGATGAGTTTCCATGGAAGACTATAGAGTTGTATCGGTTGGCAGCCGACAAAACTGCAAATGACAGCCTTGTTCGTGCATGTGATCCCAATTCATTGTAGAGGGGAGGACCTTGAGATTGTCGACGCGTTTATTTCCAACCATTCTGAACTCGTTTGGCATTTTGTCGGCATTGTCGTCGATGATCGTTTTGAGGGTTGCTTGAGCTTGGATTGTTTGTGGCCGTGGCCGTCGGGCCCCCGCATTTCCATGCGAGCCGTTAACGGATCCTCCCACGGCCGCAGTCTTGTAAACATGATAGGCCGACCTTGATACCTCGTGAATGATATACCATGCGTTCTCGCAGACGTCTGTATTTGCAAGAGTAATGAATTTTTTTCCTGGAATAACCCTTGCATGAAGCTGACTCTGCACCGCATACGCTACCTCCCTCCTACTCTCGAATGTGCAAGCGAAGAACTTTCGTCGTATAGACCTCGTGTCCTCCCAGGGAAACGTCTGGCAGCATCTGAGCTTACAGCACTTCTGTGAGCTGACCTTACGTACCTCCGTCTCCGAGGTCTTCATTTGCAACCTAGATTGGCTTTCGTGATCCTTGGGAATCACCCTTCTGCGCACAGAGCGGTATGGATTTCTCGGTACCCCCTGCATTCCGTTATTGTTCGACTTATTCAATAGAGTAGCCTCTGAGCAGAGCGTGACAATTTCAGATAGTAGCCTTCCACCCTCCAACCTTGTGTGTGTAAGCCTCCAACGCATGGTTGTCATTTGCAGTTCGTCATTGTCCGATACGAACATGACCCCGACATCCGTGTCGCCCAGGACGCCATCATCATAGGCCTCATCTGGTAGGTAGACTTGGATCATGGCTCTTCCGAGAACCGAGAAGTCGTCATTGAGAAGTTCACAGTATTGATTTCTCCAGAGCGGTCTATCTGGGATTGGAAGCCCAACTTGCATTCCATCCGGATGGCCATTGTCTCCACTTTGAGTATCAGCTCTAGACGTGTCTGAATGATCCATGCTGTCAGCAACACTTGTGTCGGACACGGCAGTGCCAAAGGTACTGTAACCATGAACATCGCGGTGATCCTCTGCAGACCCGCGGCTGTCATCGTCGGACGAATAGAGCCTATCATCTCGCTCGTCTTCATCTGATGCAATAGGAAGTACTCGCTGTGTTCCCGGATCACATAATTCTACCTGTACATCGTTCGAACTCCCACCACTCTCGTAGTTACCATTGATTTGAGCCTGCATGAAATGGGTCGCAGGTTCTCCTGTCGGCTGGCAGCCGACAACCTTGGTTATTGGGACGGAGGTCTCGATTGGTTTGACCTTATAACCACTCCAGAGTATTTTGAATCCAACACAGCGTTTGAGTGTCATGAATTCATGAATCTCGCAATAAACACTCTGATCCTGGAAATCATCGACGACGTGCAGTAGCTTCACAACGAGGAAGAAGCTGTGTGGAACGCGAAAGCCTTCCCAGTAACCCTTCGGAGAGCATTGTACAATTGTACCTACACCAGCATACAGCAGATCTGTGCCCACAGTCTGCAATAGTGAGACATCCATATTGACAGTGAGTGACAGGAATTGTTGTATGGGTTTTTCATCTGTGACCACTTGTATCGGCTGCCGGCCGACACCAGCAGAAGAAGACCCTTCAGACTCTGCATGGGGATAGATGTTCTCTGCCTCCCACACGATTGACCTTCCTGGGCAGTGTCGTAGGAACACCATGTCTCCCTCAGGAAACGGAAGAGGCATATCGAGGTTATTTGGAACGTCTAGGACATGAACGCGTACGAGGTAGGGATCGCGGCTCACCACCCTTTCTACGACCGCCCTTCCGGAGTAGTATAATCCTTCCAGTGTAAGAGCCACAACAACTCCCTTCTGCATTTTCAGTCTTCCCGAGCCTCCATTTTTCGTGAATGCCTCAATAGGACTCGCACCCGATGTCCAGTCATCAGATCCACTCATGATTTGAAATCGGAGTCAGAACCCACTATGTCGGAATCTCTGTTAGACCCGTGATGACCTTATCGGCTGGCAGCCGATACGTCTATGTACCTGGTGCTTCACGACCTTCCTGGTACAGAAATTGGTATCGGCTGGCAGCCGATACCACTGTCCGTACGGTCAAGCACAGAGGCAAGACCGTACAGCTAGAACTTTGGGGATCATGCACGAAGCTAGATTTTGCGCTTCCTATGATCTAGGCACTGTCCACAGATGCCCTGACCAGTAAAAATAATGAAATGGAAACACATGTGCAACCGAATAGGAAATCCTGAACCTCTGTCAGGCAACTAATTTTCGAGAATGCTCCTGACTACTACTGCAATTAGAATCCTACTGCAATTCAAATGTAGCTTGGAGCAATTCAAATCCTACTGCAAATCCTATGTAAGCCTAAACGCCAAATAACAACTGTCGAAGAGCGCTTCCTAAACCTGAAGACTACTCAATGCTGCACTGAACTGAGGTCTACTGAATTCCCTATCATGTTGCATCCCTCATAAACATTCCACAACAAGCCACTGCAATTCCCTGACGGTTCTTGGACGCTCTGAGTGCATGTGTGGGGCAGATGAAAATGAAAATGGAAGTCCTCCAAGATCTGATCCTAGGTGAGCAAGCCTGAAACTGAATTTGGCGCCTGAAATTTGAATCTGGAAGAGGATGAAGTTGTGGTGATTGCAAGAGAGACAAGTCCGTGCATCGGGAGATCGTGTTGGGAAACATACGCATCTCTGCAATGAGTGTTCGTAACTTCCATGTACTTTGCTGGATGTGGAGTACATGCTAACGGATGAAATCCTGCGATGGATGAAATTTATGGAAGAACGGACTCAGTTTGTCATGATTGCGCCTACCGGCTGGCAGCCGAGGGTTTAGAGGGTATACACCCCTGGCCACTTTCATTTTCTCTCATTTGCCATTTTCATCTCCTGCTCTCTCTTTGTCACTCGCTCTCACTCTCACTCACTCTCAGCCTCACTCACTCTCACTTTGCCATTCTCCCTCCTTCAGTCCGGCTTGCAGTTGACATCCCCTCGCAAAGCAAAGCAGCAGCAGCCAATACATCTTAGCGCAGCCGATACGCATTTCTGGCCAGCCGACAATGAAGGAGAGTGAGGCAAGCGTGCTTTTTCAGCAGCCGACAAGTCATCTTCAGTAGCCGATAAGCGACAGAGTCCATTGGCGATGGCGTCCTCCGATTTGGCGACTGAGAGGTACTTTTCACTACATGTATCGGCTGCCAGCCGATACACTGTCATTTGCTATATCATATAGGATAGCTATTGAAATTCTAAGGCACCTATTACTTGCTATATCGGCTGGCAGCCGGCATACATTGCAGCACTCACTAGGAGCCTGAGCTTAAGCTATGTCGGCTGGCAACCGATATGATCCCAGGACGGTTGACTTAGGAATTTCTAGAAATGGCTTCCGACGGTAGGGTTTAGGGATTGAGAGGTTGTATCGGCTGGCAGCCGATACAGTGGATGCACAAAGTGAAGGTGCATAGTGTGAGTGTACTGAGAATTCAATTGTATTGTTCTGTAGGAAACCGACTCTCTTGGCCCGCCTTCTGGGTGAGCAAATCCCAAACTCTCGGATATTGGGAGACGGGTATCCACTGAGGGCAACATGGCGAGCGATCGAGGCCATCCAAGAATGGGGTCTATGTTGGAGGCAGTTACCCGACACGACAATGGAGATCGTATGCTCCTTCAAGCTGAAAGGGAACATGACCCCTGGCAAAGGAAGTGTATTGTCCGTCATGGCTGTTGGCGATTCCGTGCACGTCATGATATGCTTGATGCCACTGGGAAGCACGGATGGAGTTGCCGATTATTTCGCGGTGGAGTTGCTAGTGAACAAGTGCACGGAGGAGGTCTGTGGACAGAAGTCAATGTCGATGGGCATGACGTTCGCGGGAAACACGCCGTCCAGTGCAGAGGACCTCATCCAGGGCTGGGAGTGCTTGAAGATAGAGCGCGATGAACACAATGCGTTCATCGCTCGTGAGTTGGAAAAGGGGAAGAAAAAGGTACCCTCGGCGAGGAAGCAAGTGGCGGCGCCAGTGACTGAAGTCGCTGCAACTGATCTGCAGGAGACCGGGTCGCCCAGCAAACCAAAGAGAAAAGCGAAGGCCAGGGACAACCCCAACAAGCCGCTGAAGCTGACACTCGACGAGGCACTCCGGCGTGGAAATCATCTCACAACCAAGACGAAGGAGAACGAGGTGAACGCTATTTACCAGGCGTTGGAAACAGGGCTCCTGCACGCGATTCTTTACAAAAAACAGCGTCTTCCAGGGGTCATTCACTCGGACAAATTCTACATTGCACCGGACGAGTTGAAGTACCGGAAGATTGCAAAGGACCGACTTGGCCAGGTAATTTGACAATCACTTCCATCCTTTACTGGTTTTTATCTTCCCATATAATGTATCGGCTGGCAACCGACATCTGTAGCTGGTCTTTAATACCCCAGGCCTTCTCTCAATTCAGGTGAAGATCATGTACAAGGGATACGGGTCCATCAGGAAGAAGCCGGAAATCCATGGGATTCCTCTAAAGCGGGCTCCACTGCCAACGGACAAAGGGCTAGACGCCGTGATGGACGAGTGTCCCGGGAAGGAACAGACTGTTGTTGTCGATGGCATCTCAATGCCGTAGTGGAAGGCGCCAAATGTCCACTGGTATATCATTGGTGGGCAACACACAGTGACGGCCTGTCGAGAATTGGCTGAGCAATATCCGAACGGCTCTGAAGCCAAAACCGACCTCCTGGAGTTCGAGGTCATTCCGGTATTCAGTAGAGACCCGGACACACTCGTCAGAGTCTCCAATGCCCTCAATCTGAACATCGCGAAGAAAGTGGCAAAGGAGACCTTCAGATCCTGCGCAGAAATGGGAAGAGCGGCGTGGGTGAAGGCAGGGTGCCTAGAATCGCATCATGGAGGTGGAAAGCCGTCAGCAGCATTTGAGGTAATTCCCACGCACCTTTATTTTTTTCTCCCTTTTGATTAATATATTATGTATTGACTGGCAGCCGATACCATTCTCGCATGTTCTAAACATTGCGGTGGAACTCCTCCAGGTTGCGAAGCTGAAGGTGATGGCGCACTTCGTGGATGAGAAGGTGTCCTCCAAGTTGCCCCTCATCTTCATCAAGGAGACCACCTGGGTGCTATGGACGGAGGTCTTCGATGCGTGGGAGAACGGGGAGCATATTGGAGATGATGGGACTATGCCGAATTTCCTCGTCAATCGGAAGCCGCTCACTCACATCACCAAAACGGATCTCACGCCAACGCTGGGGCTTCGGGATTCGGATCTGTGCGAGCTAGGGCGGGAGATCGTTGCACTTCGCGTGAGCATCAAGAACACCGCAAAGGCCAAGTCCTCGGGGAAGATCACTCTCTTTAACTAGTGCAAGGACAAAAAGCTGGACAGGATCGTCATGAACGAGATCATGTGGACCAGGAAGAAGCATCCCCTTCCCTGCAAGGACCAGGGTTGAACCCCATATATTGACGAGGATTGGATGGAGCTTGCTGAAAAGGAGGGGTACTCAGCGGCCGTAGTCCGAAACGTCTGGAAGGACATGATGAAGTTCACGGACGCCAACAACTGGTTGAAGGGGCGAGTGAACCCTATGAATCCAACAACGGACAAGTCGACGGATGGCAAGGCGCCGGGGGTCTTCTTCACGACGTTGGCGAACTACGCCAAAGTCGAAATGCCTCCGACGCTTGGGAAGTCCGCCGAATTGAAATACGAATGCTATGTCGGAGAGAGTATTCCTGAGGTGGTCGACTTCGTCCGTCAATCAAAGGGGAATATGGCGCTGGAACCCGAGGACAAAAAATTCATTGTCCTCTTTGGGTATACAGATATGGGGGAACCGGTTCTAGTGAACAAGAACGATTTGCTCGATCTAGCACTGGCCGCTGAAATCCCTGAGGTGGACGGTCCAAATATCGAAGAGACCGAAGCGTACATCCCCCTGCCAATGCTCCTCATCGGGAACTCACGTTTCCGAGATTCTGTCGCGACGGCCTCGTCCTCGTCCTCGTCCTCTTGGTACTACCATTCGGTGTACTATCAACCATCTCCCTGTGGAGGCTTTCAGAAGGCAGAGATTGAATCCATGCCTTTGGTCACTCTGTCCTTGACCTTCCCAAAGCCCGAGGACAGGTCCAGTATTTTCCCGGTCTTCAAGCACTTCATTGGGATCAACAAGGCACCCGACTGGTTCAATGTCGACGTTGAGGGCGAGGTCGACTGGAATGGCGGGATGTGCGGGGTTGGTCATGGACTTCTAGAGAAACTGATGATGCCGACCCTAAAATCCAAGGATGCCACCGTCATCAACATCTGGGGGGGCGGGAACATCACGGAGATCGCTCTGGTAAGTTTTCTTATCCCTTCTTCACATTTGCATTGTTCAAAGGAAGTGAAATCCTATCGGTTGGCAGCCAATACAACATGTTACTCACTTGTACTCCATGGGTTCGCAGAGGAATGGGCGGGCCGTCATGGAGTTCGTTCGGGAGGAGGACGGATTGCAAAAGGCCACGGAACGTGTGAGGGGAATGAACCTCATCTCCTCGGCTTCCTTGGGACCTTCTTCGAGGACGCTTGCGTTGACAGACCGGGAGGGCGCAAGCGGATCGGGGCAAGTGTCGCCTACGGCATCACATCAACAACTGCGGCCGATCTCGACCCTCAATCTAACGGAGACTCCGGGTGGCGCTGCTCAATCTCAACGGCCGCAGGGTCAGTCTCAGGAGCGACCAGCACTTCAGACGTTTCAGATTGACTCAGACAGTGATGGCCCCCCGGAAGAGACACTCATTCGAAGGCAGCGGCAACGACGTCCTTCATCTCCGCGGCGTTCTCTCAATCTCCCCCCGGCTCCAAATTCGGAGCCGCACGGGATGCTCCGACCGGAAAATTCATCGGTCGCAATGGTCGTGGACTTGTACATTCAGCCACCGTCAGAGGAGATTCGCAAGATTCCACAGGCTCCAGTGGTCAGTCCTGCGACAGAGCCTCAAGTGGGAGTCACTGCAATTGGCCACCCGGCTACTGCAGCTGACATTAGTATCGGCTGCCAGCCGACACCCATGGTGGTTTCCCCGCCTGAACCACGACGGGGAAGAAGCAAGGGGGCCACGCTCGAAAAGGAGTCGGAGTCGGCGGACTCGCGGAGGTCAACTCGGGTTCAGCAAAAGCGGAAACGACCAAGTGACGAGGAAGACGGTGGCGCGGCGGCGCGGGAACAGGACTTCCCAAATGAAGCGATGTCTCCCGCTCGATCTCAGAGGCGGGCTCAGACTGGAGGTTCGTAGGCGATAGACATGCTCCACGATGTTTGTGGAGTATCTAAAATAGCTCATGTATACGTAGCATTGCCTGGCTCAGACTTGTGCGTAGACTTGTCAGTAGGAGCCTTCATCTCCGTAGACTAGAGTACTTATAGACTGTGTCGGCTGCCAGCCGATACAGTGCACGAATGTTTTGTCATGTACCTAAGTTCATTGCATCTCATGCTCTATGTATTTCGTTTTGCAATGCAGATGATGACTCCAAAACTTCTGAGAAATTCCCCGCCACCGCGTTTGAAGGTGGGCAGGAGTGTGACAAACCAGCTCTAGAAGAAAGGGCAGGGAACACGTCTAGTGTTGGCCCGTCTCAGGTAGCGACTCCGAAGTTGTTTCTTTTTCTTGAGGTTCAGGGAACTCTGCTCTTCTATGAGCCCCTCATTTTAAAAGGGAAAAGTATGCATCAGGGGTCGCAAGTAAGAGCTCGACCAAGTCTTCAGGAGTTCATCAGGTTCTGTAAGGGTCAGGACATTCAGATCGTTTATTGGTCGCATTTATCCAAGCAAACTCTTGAGCAGCGTCTTCATAACCTGAAATGGAAGGCGCCGGATATCGGAGACGATTACCTGGCTTTTGGACAGGAGTACTGTGACGAGAGTGCTTATTGAGACCCTTAGAATCCCACACAACCAATTTTTTTGAAGCGTCTCGCAAGGATTCTCGGGTCATCCTCCTTGTACGATAATGGGGCCACGATCAACAACTCATTGATCGTGGATTACGAGCCCTATCGGAATGTTTTGAATCTGCCATATAGTGCGATTCATCCACCCCCGGTTACTATGTATTCGGAGAGTTCGCTGAAGGGTGAAAAACTGCCTTATCTCCAGGCGACGCTCATCCCGTTCATTAAACGGTTTTTGTCTTCGGGACTCACGGTCCCAGAGTTTTGTCAAAAGAACTCTTCAGTTGGGATTGTACGCTGTATGCCGGGCTCTCCTCTTCATAATCAGTTCGTGAATGTGACACCGCCATATCAAAAGGAATTCGAGGTGCCATATTCACTGGAGGAGCTGCAGGCCATGGGAATTCCTAGCCCACGGGACCTAATGGAGGAGGCGTAGTGTATCGGCTGCCAGCCGACACATATTTTTGTAGATTGTATATATTCTCTGTAGATAAAGGAGGACGTCTAGAGACCACATCTTTTGTGTACATTATTTTCTTTTGTATTGATTAAACAATTTTTTTGTAATGAAGGCATTTCAGTCCAATTTTTCCTAAAGCTTGCGCATGGGACACTCACTCTCAAAGCATTCAAATGTTTCCTTTGAAAGTTTCAGCATTAGGTCTTGGTCATTCTAATCAAGTGATCGCAATAATGTAGGTGCAAGCATTCACTCATTTGTGCACAATCTATCTGGCACCTTTTGTTTGTTTCTCAATATGAATTATTGGCTGTTGTCTTGTGTCAGGCCGTAGTATCGGCTGCCAGCCGATATCAACTGGCTTGTCTTCTTTCAGTGGATGTTGATGTTGTATAATCTTGTAGCTACTAACTCATGTTCTGTTCAGGAGTCCAACGTGGGCCATCCACAGTCGTTCAAGAAATGTGTGGTTCTATGCGTCACGGGACTACTTTGTTATCTTGACCCGAATATCGAGGTGGACAAGTCGGACCCGCACAGAAATGTCATTAAAAGGCCAGGGCTAGTTGCAATGTTCATGACATTGTTTGAAAAGTTCCACGTAGGAATTTGGTCCAGGATGCCAATAGTTGATCTTAGGCCTCTGCTTGCGCACTTGCTTCCAAAACATGGCAGAGACAACCTAGCGTTCGTTTATGGCAAAGAGTACTGTGTAGATAGCCAGAATTTCCCGTGGTGCTACAAAATGCTCTCAATACTTCACACTAAGAGACCATCCAGGATGACATGCTTCACGGACCAAGTGCTCATGGTCGATGTGTGCCCGCTTTCGCTCAGGAGGACGCCGGATCCGGCGTGCTATATTCCGCTACCATTTACGGGGGATCTCAATTTCCCGAATATTAGTAGAGTTATTCCGAACATTTCAACGGATATTATTCCATTCATTTATCCCATGCACGAGCATGAGTCAATCTCGGAATACATGAAAGGCGCAATCAGACCGGGACAATTACATTATGAGGTTGCACAGTCAATCAAGTACGGGAAGCCAAACTGGAATGGGATATTCTGGTGATTTGCCCTACATGGTGTTGGCCGCCAGTCGATACCCTTGTAGAGTGGAATCGAGGGGGGCTTGAATACCTTCCAATCTCGTCCCCTTTACCTTATTCACAAATTTGAATTGCTTTATTGTCAACGCCAGTCTTATCGAATCGACTGCCTCTTCACTTCAAGACCTGTTCTCTGGAGTTTTCTGGGGGGGATATTGGCTGCCAACTGGTATGAGTAATTCAGTTCATTGGATCGGATGGACTCAGGGTTTAGGGTTTAAGGAGGAGCATTCGTTGCTCTTCATCTTACAGATGGCTGCCATAGTCGATTTTCATAGTTTACGTAGTGCAAACACTTTCATAGATCTAGGTGCTTTAGAGAATGATGTTAGGAATCGGTTGGTAGTATCAGGCGGCAGCCGATACTTTGTTCCAAATTTGGACACAACATAGGAGCTTATGAAATTATTGATTTAACTACTAATTGTAGGCTCTGAACTCTATCATTGGCCGTGTGTTGTGGTACTTTGGTTTGTTTAGTGGTTGCGTCCATTTCTGTTCATTGCTTATGACACACAAATCTATGCATTCGACTATATCGGCTGATGGCCGATTTATTTCTGGACTATGGATTTGTCCATAATTAGTTAAATATCAGTTTTTAGTATCACTTGTAAGATATTTTAGCACTTTATACCTTACATCTTTGAGAATTTGTCATTAATTCACAATATATACAAAAATTATAGAACCACTTGCAATCTGATTTGTAGTCCTTTACAATAAGCAAAATTGTTGTACATTTTCTAAAGTGTATTGGCTATGCCATAGAGCTCATATGTACACTTTAGATGTAGTTACCTCAAAGTATATGCACTTTTTATCATCTCTACTATGATTTGACCTCCTAATGAGGTTGTAAGAAATTAGTTTCACCTAGAAGATTAGTGTGTTATAGTTGTATTTTTTTGGAAATTGGTTAAATACAATAATATTTGAACTTGCATTGAACAAAATAGTATGACTATTGTAAATTAAAGTCACATGTACTATTAGTACAAATTTGTATAAATATTACAACTAAGCATAGTTTCCATTATTAAATATTTAAATTAATCTTTATTATAATATCTTTAAATTAATCTTTATTATAATATCTATATCTTATTTTAATTTAGACAGAACTATCTAAATAATTATGTTGATTTATCCTCTAAAGGTTTTGGACTATGTTTTCACCAAAAATGCTTCAAAATTGCCATTTTAGTATAAGTACCAAGTTTTAAAAAAAATCATTTTTGGACATTTGCAACCAAATAATGTTAGAGTACATTGGTTTGAGAAAATGTGGAAAAAATTTCAGAAATTTTCACTATGTAAATTGCAAGATAATAGCATTTGAAGTGATAAAAATCCTTTTTTTGGCCCTGCAAAAAATTAGACCTTGTAAAGTTGCACTTTACAAGGTCACATTCGTAAGAAAACATGTCTAAAATGGTGGTTATTCTTAAAATTCATTATTCAAGGAAAGTTGGCTACATGCTTGAAAAATTCCGATCATTTGGAATTGTACAGCATATAGAAAAGAAATAAGTAGAAAAAAGTATAGAAAGATTCAAAATTCAAAACTGTTAAGAACTTATTTATAGAATTGAAAAATATCAATACCAATTGTTGTAATGTTGTAATAAATAATCCAAAATCTATGATTTTTTTTTCAAAAAAATATTGAAAATTGAGTTTGATAAAAGACTTCAAAGTTTTCTTTAGTGAACAAAATTAATAAGTGCCTGCAAATTAAAACTCTTCATAATTTTCATTTCATTAATAAAAATGGAAAGATTCAAATCTTTCCATGAATATATAAGTCTAGAAAACCAATTTCAGATTTTTATTTTTGAAAAAATTAATTTCTTAAGAAATTTTGGGATGCCCCAAAATCAATGAAAATTACATATCATGCAATTACTTTTTTACCATGCAATCAAAAGTTATGAAAATTATTGGTCCTTAAAGATATTCCTTAGACACATGTTGTGTGAAAATTTGAAAGAAAAAAAAAATTTCATTTGTAGTGAGTAGTTCAAAATTGCTATATTGCCAAAAAAATGTAGTTTGGTCTTTTAGAGGTTAAATCTAATTAGGCTTATGACCTTAGCTGATCATTAGCAAAAACATTGTTCTTTGCATTTCTTGTTTTTACATGTACTTTGAATTGTGGAACACAATAGTGGGGGTGAGCACATAGGTATTGATGTGTTCGCACTGTATGTCTATATAGTTGATTTTTTGTAATTGAATTACATGGGGGATTGCTTGTTAATTATTTATTTGTGGTCAATTTTGTTTAATACTAGAAAAGTACTTCTGAAAAATTCGCCAAATAATCAAGGGATCATATATTGAAATTCATTTGAAATTCATGAGCAAGTTTAACTAAGGATATAAGAGAATTCACAATAAGTATGTCATATCCATATATATTGTATTTATACAGATATAGATATACAACATATTTATATTTCATACTCATACACATATATTGAGGGGGTGAATATTTTTTCCTTCATTATACTCCTTGATTTTTAGGAGCCAATATATGGTGCCAATAGTGTTTGCATAGTGATTCTTCGATTTCATTACAAATTCAAGAACTATACTATAGAAGTTTATAACATATTTTTTCTCTTTTTAAACAACTGGATAAGCTCATAACGATTTAGATGAGATCAATGTAATATGGTCTACACTATTTTCAATCTATCTGAATTAGTGTGATAGTTATCAGTATTCATATAATTTCATCTTAATTAATTAATCACGCTAATTCGACCATATTCATCCAAATTTCATCCAATTACCCGGGTAGGTTCCGGTGCTCAGGTTCCGGGTACAAGACTTTGCGTTGAAGCCACTCCCGCAATCTTCACGAGAACGAGAACGGCGGTAGCAGCATCAATGTGCCGCAATACTCACCCCAACAACACCTCCGACGCTTGCATCAATCAGGAGCGATCGCGAACCTTTCTCACCTCTGCGTGAAATCAACTTGCTGTGCATTATCTTCAGCTCCTCCTCTGAAGAATTAGGGTCCCGAGCTCGCACATTAGGGCTTCTCTATGGCTGGGAAGCGCGGGAGCCTTGGACTTCGTTGCGATGTTTGAAAATTTAACTGCCTATCTTTTATCTGAAGCTTCATTATGGAGTCCGATCTAGAACAGCAGCTGCGACTAGTGGACCAAGAGCTTCAGCAAGTTCAAGGTCCGTTCAGTCGGTCCTTGCAGAGGAATCGCTAATTTCTTGTTGCTCGGGCGATAATTTGAGTTTCTGCGTTTCTTAAAGTTTGGAAATAGTGATTAGTCGAAGGTGTTGGATAACCTAAGATGAAATGCATTTTTTTTGGTGCATTTGAAATCAGGAGTGTTATTATCCTAGAAAATTGTGTCGTTTCTGGAGCTTTCTCAGTGCTCTCTGTTTTACTGTGTCGCAAGTAGTGCTGTAGTCGATTGTGTGCTTCGAATTGTGCTTCGATGAAATGCATTGTTGTCTGGAAGCACGTTCACCTGTTGTAATGGCGTGATATGCAGATCAAATACGGTTGCTCGTAAGCCATCAGGACAGCCTGCTTGAACAACAAGCTGAACTCCAGCAACTACTCTCGACGTGCAGGTAATTTTTATAATTACGAGTCTGGGACTGGAATGGTAGTCTATTCGATTTCTGTAGCCTTAATTGTAGCTAAATTTTCCGTTTCTGTTGAATATGCAGCAAGGTCATTTTCATTTGTTTCAATTTCCTGATAAGTTAACGAGAATGTGTACTCCTTAGAGAAGAAATATTATAGGATGTCACTTTGCTCAATTCCTCCTTTGGTCTGTATGCAGAGATGTTGCAGCTCATGATGCGAATGGCACCGGTGCGGGAGCATCTAAATCAGGAAAAGAAGACTGGTTAGGTTCCTTTGGCTGGGACGACCGAGCTGCTGATATCCGATTGAACCTTTTTGGTATCAAATCTTATCGTCAGAATCAGCAGCAGGTATGATTTCTTCGTTTTCTGTTCTCAGAGTGTATTATTTCTTCTCGATCTGCTGAATTAAACTTTTCATTGACCGAAGTTTCTTGTTCTTTTTACGAGCTACATACTTAGGAGTGGCTGGCAGCCCTCGCAGTTCTACAATTTTTGTGTTACCAAGACCCGCCAAAGAGAAAATTAGTAGCTTAGAGATCTAGTATTGACCAGCAAGTTGTGAACTGAATCGTTGTATTTGTTTGTGACTTGGCCAGATCATTAATGCAGTAATGAGTGGAAGGGATGTAATCGTGATTATGGCAGCAGGTGGTGGGAAAAGTCTTTGTTATCAGCTGCCAGCTTTATTACGCTCTGGAACGGCACTCGTGGTCAGCCCTCTACTATCCCTTATCCAAGACCAGGTATGACCCGCTGTATTTCATTTGAATGCATGTTGTTTAAATTCAATTGCATCTTTGGTCGACGCGCCTCTGTCAGCAGCTCCCTAAGTGCCGAATGTATTTGTGTCTTTCTGAATTTTTGAGGTGGGTACTCTGTTGCACTATTTGTGCAGGTGATGGGCCTCACTGCATTGGGCATTTCCGCTAGTATGCTCACGTCAACTACAGGGAAAGAAGAAGAGAAGTCTATCTATAGATCCCTTGAAAAGGGAGAGGGTGATCTCAAGATCTTGTACGTCACACCTGAGAAGGTTGCAAAAAGCAAACGCTTTGTATCTAAGTTGGAAAAATGCAATCATGGCGGCCGCCTCTCTCTAATAGCTATTGATGTGAGTTATCTATCTCATGTGCATATTATGGTTTTACTTTGTACCGAGTTAGAGTTTTTGTTTTATCAAATCGATGGTGAAATATTGTTTTAAATGTTGCAGGAAGCACATTGCTGCAGCCAGTGGGGTCATGACTTTCGTCCTGACTATAAGCAGTTGGGCATTCTAAAGAAGCAGTTCCCAAGAGTGCCTATCATAGCTTTAACTGTGAGTGTGATCTTTCTGACACTGTTTTTGACTTCAATGGGTGATGATTTGAAATTTGCATCGCTCCTTGGGAGCAGTTGGGAGCAGTTGTAAGACAATGTGTTTGATAAGGTTGAGGTAGCTGAGGTTATAGTACTTGCAATTGAATTATGTGCAATGTCTTGCATAATTATTTCAATACCAAGGAATAGGATGATACAGTCCGTGGATCTCAGGGTAAAGAGAATGTTGTGTGCAAGGCTACGGCTACAGAGCGTGTTCAAACGGACCTGAGGGAAATGTTACAAATTACACGTTGTGAGAAATTTGTCAGCACTGTCAACCGCCCCAACCTTTTTTATGAGGTGTTAGACTCTGAAAATATTCATATTTTTGACAATTCAATTGATTTCAATGTGATGTGATATCTTGTAATTATCTTTTAGGCTGTCCAATGAATTTTAAATGATTGAATCTGTCAGAAATCTTCGACTTTAATATGTGACTTCTTGTTATGCAGTGGGGTTCAAATTTCTGAAATTGTCAGGCTTACACATTGTTTAACTATGTAACTTTGATATCGTGGGATTGGTGGTCATTTAGGTGCGAGAGAAGAAGTCCAACGGAAGTGCAGCTATTGATGACATTGCATCATTCATCTTAGACAAATATTCTGGGAAAGAATCTGGCATCGTTTACTGCTTTTCCCGAAAAGAATGTGAGCAGGTAAGACATATTCTACACGTTTTACATGTTGAGATTACATTTGAAGGCTTCCATCTGGAGTTCGCTTCTGAGAATTTTTTTCGCAGATGCCTTGTTGATTTTTTAAGTGAATGTAACTTTTGCATATGCTTTGGAGTCTACATAAATCCTGCCTTCGAAGTATTCGCGCTCTTTCTGCAGAATGGGAGCTAGTGAACTTGTCTGATTACCGATCGATTTCAGATGTACCAAATTCAGAATGGTGGACTATGTTCACTTGAGACTCATCTAGAAAAGAAATTGATCACAGGCCTTAGTAGAAGATTACGGGACGAGCTCTGCATTTTGAACTTCGTGACATGTACACTCAGGTTGCAGGGGAGCTCCGGAAGCGGGGAATTTCGGCTGCTCATTACCATGCTGATATGAATCCTGAAACAAGATCATCTGTTCATACACGGTGCAAAATCCTGCACTTTTTATGAGTCTGAAGCAAAAGTTTGCCGCTGAACTGAATTATGTCGATGAAAAGTTCTCGATTTTTTATCCATGGATTTGGGGAAACCATTTTAGGAACACCCGTAATGTGGACGTGTAAGGAGTCCCTGATACGGTAGTGAAGGTTGAACTTTTTCTTTGAGAACTAATTGGGGTATTTCTTGCACGGTTTTCTATAGATGGAGCACCAACAAGTTGCAAGTAATTGTAGGCACGGTACGTCTCTGGAAATTTTCCAGATCCTTTGTAAATCTTGTTAATTAACGATCGCAAAGTTCCGACTTCCGAAATATATATTGGTCCGTTCAAAATTTAGGTACCACAATGTAGGGCATTTTGCAATTAATTATTCTAAATATTTTTCGCGTATTCCTTTCTATACAAGATGCCTGAGTGCTTGATCTTTCTCGAGCAGTTCCTGACGCTGAATAGGTATCATTTTTGTTCCACGTGGAACTTACGATGCTTATTATTCAAGTTCTGATTCTTGATCCATGGGGTTTGACTTCATTTTGTAGGTAGCTTTCGGAATGGGTATTAACAAACCTGATGGTGAGATCCTTGAGGATTTTCTGCACTATTGTTGAGTCACACCTTTCTGATCATCTTTTATATTTAGGGATGTTCCTAGGTTATTAAGAGGCAGACATGTTTATTTGTACTATTTTGGTTGTACTCAATCATTTCGATTTTTACCTGTTGCAGTACGGTTTGTTATTCATCATAGTCTCAGCAAGTCGTTGGAGACCTATTATCAGGTAGTCTCTCAACTCCACCATTCAGATAATCTTTTGGAAATACTATCTTTTTTGGTGATGAAGTAGCTAATTTCTGAAGGCAATTTGACAGGAAAGTGGTCGTGCAGGTCGAGATGGACTTCCTGCTCATTGCCTACTTTACTTCAGGCCCGCTGACCTTCCTCGGCAGGCGAGTTCCTGTCAGATGTGATTTTTTTGCTTCAATTTGTTCGGCTGCGGGGCGATGCAAGTGCTTCACTGTGTCCTTTGAATTTGTTTTTTCTATGTGTTGAGGCGGGCTTGCCGTAGGGCACTCACCTGGAGAATGTCTTCTGGAGGGACAATTACCAACCGGAGGACAGCTCTAATACGTGATTGTCCCATTTCTACAAATATTGAGTCTGCTGATCATTGAATTTTAATGTGCAATTATTCAGAGCTCTATGGTTTTTGCGGAGGTGGCAGGTCTGCACAACCTATACTCCATTTGCCGCTTCTGTCAGGTGAGATCGAAGCATTGTGTTCTTATTTCATTTGAAAAGCATTTAATCCCTATCGGCTCATTGACTTTTCTAGAGAATTCGGTGTTGTGATGGTATATTTTTGTATTTAAGATTTTCCACGATTGAGTTTAAATTTCTTCTTGGTGAAAACTTTACAGTCCAAACGTGCATGCCGCCGTGCAGCCTTCTTTCGACATTTTGGGGAGAGGATTCAGGAGTGTAATGGTAATTAATCATCAATTTCTTGAAATATGTTGTGCCTTTTGTGTACGAAATGTGAGCATGCTTTAATTAGTACGCTGATATATTGAGACTGGAAACATTTGTGACTTTCAATGCTGAGCGATTCAATTGACTTCAAATTGTAGCTTGATATGAACCTGTAATCCTGGATATATTTAGTACACATTCTATGTTCAAAGGTTATATCTGCATGCAATTTGTCTTAACACAGCTGCCTGTTACCAGGCATGTGCGACAATTGTGCTTTCACTAAGGAGATTGTGGACAAGGATGTTACAGGTGTGTTTTCGCCTCTACTTCATGACGTGTCAGCAAGGAATCTGTCATCTTTTCTAGAATTCATTAGTGTATTCTCGGAACTTGAAGTTTTATTGTCAAACGCATTCTCATACACTGACTCATTTGATAATGGGGACTTTGTGCAGAACATGCTAGGTCTCTGGTGGCGATGGTGAAGGAATCCAGTGGTGTTGATCAGAAGTCGACGATGTTGCAGCTTGTGGATTTATGGAGAAAATCTGGTATTCTTGTTAGAATCCCTCAGATTTACATTACCTCTTGGAAGTTTCTCTAAATATTGAGCATTCTCTCGGACGCTCGAGTTAACAGTAATCGAAAGAGTATTTTTTGTTTTCTTTAGCTAGCTGTGAGTTGATTTTGTGTGGTGTATGGAACAGATGCTCAACTTGCGAAGGATATAAGTAAAGACGATGTGGAGCGTGTGATTGTGCAGCTTATTTTGGATGGAATTTTGGTAGCATGCCGATCTTGTTTCTCCCTTCTTGAATACAAATGGCAGTGACTTCAACAATACTTTAGATGTGAAGGTCTTTTATTGCAAGTATACGTCATTTGAGAACTTCCTTCCTACAGTCCTTTGAATTACTACCCTGAATTATGCATATTATTCCATGCAGGCGATAATATATTACAGCTGCTAACTGCACCGTTATGTTTCAGAAAGAGGAGTTTGCACATACAGCATATGCCACTAATGCTTATGTGGCGTTGGGAACTGGTTGGAGAGGCCTTCTGCAAGGTGATTCCAGTTAGATTTTCTTCGCGTGCTTATGACATAAATAGTCTCGTGCCTAATACAGGTTTAACGTAGAGTGTGATCTTTGTAAGGCTTCTATATTGTATCTAGGGATATTAGAATGCAGATGAAGTTAGTTTCAATTCGCAATATCCAATCATAGTGGGATTTTATGGAGAAGATGGAGGGCAGCAGATAGAACGCTGTTGTGCTAATTTAACGCTTTTATCCTAATTTAATTTTCAGGGATAGGTCATAAAATGGTAAAACTGGAGATAGTCCAAGGAGTAAAAAGTGCGAAAAAGAAAGTCAAGGCAACCACTGCAGCAATCAGCGAGGATGGATTGGTGCATACGGGACTGGGATTGGTTTTGGATACATTGCGGCAGAATCTTGCAGCTGTTCATGGAGGCATCTTCCCTCATTCTGTGCTCTCGTCTCAGCACATATCCTTGCTCTCGTCTCAAAAACCTCTTACGATGGACGAGGTACCGCTAATCGTCCTTGTGCAATGTAGTGAGGTTTTTTTTCAGAATTCATATAGAGAGCTGTTTTTAAAAATGTTTTTCTCACTTCCCACAGCTCAATTGTGTCTGTCATTCATTTTGCAGCTCGAGGGGGTGCTTGGCAAAAGGATAGCGGAGCAGTACGGAAATGAAATACTAGTTGCAATTACAGATTATTTAGTGGAACATCCTGATGATGCTACAGATACTGGAGGCCCTTGGGTGGCTCCAAAAGCTAGAAGGGTTGCTGAAGGTCCTGCCGCGGGAATCACAAAAGCTGCATCAATGAAACAAGGCAAACGGGTTATTGAAGGTTCTACTTCGCGTACAACAACCAAAGCTCCATCAACTAGGCAAAGTAAGCGCGTTGCTGAAGTTCCTGAACGCAATACTACCAAATCCCCGTCAATCAAAGATTATCTAGTCGATGCTGATGCTGAGTCCGACCCAAGGACAACCACAGAAGATCAACTGGTTGTTGAAGCCTCTGGGCCTAACTCCGCCAAAACTCCGACCAAAAGACTTTCTCTACGAAGACCACCGGCTACTAGTGCGCCTGCACCCGCTACACTAAAGGATGACCCCAAGCAGAAGTCAGCCAAGATCCCTCCTCAAAGGAGTGAATGCATAGACCTTGATAGTGATAGTGATCAGGAAGAGGGTCAGCCTCCAGTGAATGGCAATAAACTTAAGAGTGAAAATGACTCGGAGGACGTAATTGAAGATACTACTTCTGAAGAGGAGGATGAATTTTCTTTGTTCAAGCGAGTAAGGAGACAATAAACTATGAAATCTTCAACGTGGTGGATGTGGTTAAGATATACTCCGTATTTGTTTTGTCGTCTCTGGTTCGAGTCAGAATCTGCTGAGGGAAGTTCTTGAAGACCATTGCTGACTGCCTATCTTGTGAGTTATTTCCATCTTCAACCGCTTCCTTCATTGTGAGATGCAGTGATTATGTACTACACACTAAGCGTACGTTTTGAGGCCCATGTCCTTATTCCTCGCTATGTTCAACGCCCGTGCTTATCTTCTCTGTATTAGTGTATTGCACATGCTTTCTGGGTTGTCCTTTATCTAAATATTGTCAATATTTGAATCTTGATTAAAGCTTTGTATTATGATGATTCTATTCTTTCCTTACAAATACCAAGTAGATTTTCCTGGGAATCAGAAACTCTAATGTGATATCTCTAATGCTCTAATTCTGAGCTATTCCACATAACTTAGTTGCCGGAAAGTGGAAACTAGTTGTGCATGCCATCTAATTATGACCTATTCTAAACTTTGCCCCTACAGATTCATGCCTAAAATGTACAGCCTCTTTTCACAAAAGCTCCAGATCTTTTTTGGATACACCTACTTTATGCACTTTGAAATTTCATAGTTTATTCATATTGTGTTCAAAAAATACATCCTTAGACAATGTTGAATTTCTTTTTGATTGAAACCCTAAAATGCTCAAGGCTTTTTTGAGCTTCTAGGAATTTGCTCTAAATTGAACAAAAAGTCAACATTTTGATAAGTTGTATCCATTTTTTTGAATTGTAATTGTACAAAATAAAAAAAGATATATTAGATCACATAGGAAAAGAAAACACAATATCATCATTTAGAGGTTGAAAGATTATAATGTTTGATGATGATTGAGGGTGTTAAAACTATGAAAGTGATTTGAAGTCTTTCAATTTTCTTTTTCCTTGTCAAGTCTAAAAAATTGGTCACCAAAAAAATATGAGATTAAAGGACATAACATGTATAGCCCTAATCAATTTGTTGCTTTTCAAAATCTCTTCTACAATTCTTTAAAAAGAATTTCTAATGTGAATTTTTTTCTAAGATCTAGTGTATATGAGGCTCATTTCTAAGAGCTCTCATCACTATGAAAAGTCAAGATTGCAAAAGTCACTTGTACACAAAACCTTGAATAGAAAAATTACAATCAATCATTTTCAAAATCAAATTTTTGATGCTAAAAATAGACTTAAAAAAGAATTAAAGAAATATATAAACTACTAGAAATAGCAACTTGGTTAGGTTTTATTTAGCTTCAAAATATTGTCAACACTAGAATTTGGTGTGTTGGACATTGAGGGATTTAAAATGAGGTTTAATAAAAACTTTTACACTTTGTTAATAGTTCCTTTGTCCCAAAATGATTATCTACAATTTTGTTGAGTTTTTTTAATACCAATTTCATAGATTGTATTGTAAAGAACAAAATTTAGAAAGGTTCTAATTTTTAAATTACTAGAGTCAATGAAGAATATTGCATGTGTTCATTGCAACCTAAATAAAATTAGCCATGGGAAAGTTTCCATGTAACCTACTTAAATCAACCATAAAAAAATATGGCATTTAAAGTAGCATTATATATTTGGGGGGTTGGGAGGGCTAGTTCAGGCTTATTTATGGTGTTGTTTCCCGAGTAGTATAAGAAGGGTTGCTATCAAATTATTATTATTATTATTTTTTAATTTGAAAATGAAAAAAAGTTGAAAAAAATTAATAAATAAAATGATGTGGTAGTCTCTTTGCTATGTTAGATAACTGTTGTAACACAATCCCTAGAGTCTAGGCACACAAGGGAATATAGAGGAACTCACAAGGGGGGTTGAAAAACATCTAATGACATTTGTTTTGTAGGGAATTTTCAATAGTTAGCAAAGGATGAGTGTGCCTTGCCACCATCCATGAGTTGAAATTATGACTTATAATTGTAAACTTTGAAAAATCATAACTACCTTATATTGTGCTAGCTTTGTTTATATGGAGAGGAGGTTTGTTCTTCCACTTGTTTGTGATAGGGCAAAGGTTCATGGTTTGCCATGGTTGGATCAAGTCTATCCTAATAGTGACTTTTAAGCCCTAACTGCTCGAGTGACTATATATGGTTGATTTAAAATTTCTTGCTCATTTTGGTATAAGCAATTAAATTCATTTGAACATTTAAAAAATATGAGGGTAGTTTATAGGATTAACTATTGAAAATTTTAATTTTTCACTGGAAAAGGTAAACATTTGATTCTGAAAGGTCTTTAAAGCCATATTTGTTCATCAATGGAAGAGTAAAGCTTCCTAATTTTACTTCATTTCCCAACTTTTGCCAATTTCACTTGATTTGAGATCTAAAAACTTGTATTTAACCATTTGCTTTGAAAATGGTCTCAATCAAAAGAGTAAAGTGTTTTCATAATTTTCACTATTGAAAATTTAAACATGCAAGTGCTGATTTCGAGTTATTTATGATTTATATTTATAAAAAAAAATTGCATTTCAACAATTGCAAGGTAGATTGTATAATAAATTTGATAGCTTTTTATGGAAAATGAATTTTTAGTAGTGTGCTAATACAATTTTTAGTTGTTCATGTCACCTCCAATTCAAAAAAAAATTTATGTACAAATTTCTAAAACATTGTAAGAAGGGATAGCATATTAAAAATAGAAAATAGAAAATGAACAATTCTCTTGTTATATTCTCACAACTTCCATGCAATTTTGCACTCAAAATTGGTGAATATACTAATAAGCAAGCTCTTTAAACATCTATATGGTTTGATTTTGATAAAAATACAATTTGCGTCATTAAGGTTAACTATAAGCCCATGTTTTTTTTATTTTCATAGTTAAAACACACTTGAAAAGGCTTGGGCATTTAGAACTGATATTTAACTAATTATGGACAAATCCATAGTCCAGAAATAAATCGGCCATCAGCCGATATAGTCGAATGCATAGATTTGTGTGTCATAAGCAATGAACAGAAATGGACGCAACCACTAAACAAACCAAAGTACCACAACACACGGCCAATGATAGAGTTCAGAGCCTACAATTAGTAGTTAAATCAATAATTTCATAAGCTCCTATGTTGTGTCCAAATTTGGAACAAAGTATCGGCTGCCGCCTGATACTACCAACCGATTCCTAACATCATTCTCTAAAGCACCTAGATCTATGAAAGTGTTTGCACTACGTAAACTATGAAAATCGACTATGGCAGCCATCTGTAAGATGAAGAGCAACGAATGCTCCTCCTTAAACCCTAAACCCTGAGTCCATCCGATCCAATGAACTGAATTACTCATACCAGTTGGCAGCCAATATCCCCCCCAGAAAACTCCAGAGAACAGGTCTTGAAGTGAAGAGGCAGTCGATTCGATAAGACTGGCGTTGACAATAAAGCAATTCAAATTTGTGAATAAGGTAAAGGGGACGAGATTGGAAGGTATTCAAGCCCCCCTCGATTCCACTCTACAAGGGTATCGACTGGCGGCCAACACCATGTAGGGCAAATCACCAGAATATCCCATTCCAGTTTGGCTTCCCGTACTTGATTGACTGTGCAACCTCATAATGTAATTGTCCCGGTCTGATTGCGCCTTTCATGTATTCCGAGATTGACTCATGCTCGTGCATGGGATAAATGAATGGAATAATATCCGTTGAAATGTTCGGAATAACTCTACTAATATTCGGGAAATTGAGATCCCCCGTAAATGGTAGCGGAATATAGCACGCCGGATCCGGCGTCCTCCTGAGCGAAAGCGGGCACACATCGACCATGAGCACTTGGTCCGTGAAGCATGTCATCCTGGATGGTCTCTTAGTGTGAAGTATTGAGAGCATTTTGTAGCACCACGGGAAATTCTGGCTATCTACACAGTACTCTTTGCCATAAACGAACGCTAGGTTGTCTCTGCCATGTTTTGGAAGCAAGTGCGCAAGCAGAGGCCTAAGATCAACTATTGGCATCCTGGACCAAATTCCTACGTGGAACTTTTCAAACAATGTCATGAACATTGCAACTAGCCCTGGCCTTTTAATGACATTTCTGTGCGGGTCCGACTTGTCCACCTCGATATTCGGGTCAAGATAACAAAGTAGTCCCGTGACGCATAGAACCACACATTTCTTGAACGACTGTGGATGGCCCACGTTGGACTCCTGAACAGAACATGAGTTAGTAGCTACAAGATTATACAACATCAACATCCACTGAAAGAAGACAAGCCAGTTGATATCGGCTGGCAGCCGATACTACGGCCTGACACAAGACAACAGCCAATAATTCATATTGAGAAACAAACAAAAGGTGCCAGATAGATTGTGCACAAATGAGTGAATGCTTGCACCTACATTATTGCGATCACTTGATTAGAATGACCAAGACCTAATGCTGAAACTTTCAAAGGAAACATTTGAATGCTTTGAGAGTGAGTGTCCCATGCGCAAGCTTTAGGAAAAATTGGACTGAAATGCCTTCATTACAAAAAAATTGTTTAATCAATACAAAAGAAAATAATGTACACAAAAGATGTGGTCTCTAGACGTCCTCCTTTATCTACAGAGAATATATACAATCTACAAAAATATGTGTCGGCTGGCAGCCGATACACTACGCCTCCTCCATTAGGTCCCGTGGGCTAGGAATTCCCATGGCCTGCAGCTCCTCCAGTGAATATGGCACCTCGAATTCCTTTTGATATGGCGGTGTCACATTCACGAACTGATTATGAAGAGGAGAGCCCGGCATACAGCGTACAATCCCAACTGAAGAGTTCTTTTGACAAAACTCTGGGACCGTGAGTCCCGAAGACAAAAACCGTTTAATGAACGGGATGAGCGTCGCCTGGAGATAAGGCAGTTTTTCACCCTTCAGCGAACTCTCCGAATACATAGTAACCGGGGGTGGATGAATCGCACTATATGGCAGATTCAAAACATTCCGATAGGGCTCGTAATCCACGATCAATGAGTTGTTGATCGTGGCCCCATTATCGTACAAGGAGGATGACCCGAGAATCCTTGCGAGACGCTTCAAAAAAATTGGTTGTGTGGGATTCTAAGGGTCTCAATAAGCACTCTCGTCACAGTACTCCTGTCCAAAAGCCAGGTAATCGTCTCCGATATCCGGCGCCTTCCATTTCAGGTTATGAAGACGCTGCTCAAGAGTTTGCTTGGATAAATGCGACCAATAAACGATCTGAATGTCCTGACCCTTACAGAACCTGATGAACTCCTGAAGACTTGGTCGAGCTCTTACTTGCGACCCCTGATGCATACTTTTCCCTTTTAAAATGAGGGGCTCATAGAAGAGCAGAGTTCCCTGAACCTCAAGAAAAAGAAACAACTTCGGAGTCGCTACCTGAGACGGGCCAACACTAGACGTGTTCCCTGCCCTTTCTTCTAGAGCTGGTTTGTCACACTCCTGCCCACCTTCAAACGCGGTGGCGGGGAATTTCTCAGAAGTTTTGGAGTCATCATCTGCATTGCAAAACGAAATACATAGAGCATGAGATGCAATGAACTTAGGTACATGACAAAACATTCGTGCACTGTATCGGCTGGCAGCCGACACAGTCTATAAGTACTCTAGTCTACGGAGATGAAGGCTCCTACTGACAAGTCTACGCACAAGTCTGAGCCAGGCAATGCTACGTATACATGAGCTATTTTAGATACTCCACAAACATCGTGGAGCATGTCTATCGCCTACGAACCTCCAGTCTGAGCCCGCCTCTGAGATCGAGCGGGAGACATCGCTTCATTTGGGAAGTCCTGTTCCCGCGCCGCCGCGCCACCGTCTTCCTCGTCACTTGGTCGTTTCCGCTTTTGCTGAACCCGAGTTGACCTCCGCGAGTCCGCCGACTCCGACTCCTTTTCGAGCGTGGCCCCCTTGCTTCTTCCCCGTCGTGGTTCAGGCGGGGAAACCACCATGGGTGTCGGCTGGCAGCCGATACTAATGTCAGCTGCAGTAGCCGGGTGGCCAATTGCAGTGACTCCCACTTGAGGCTCTGTCGCAGGACTGACCACTGGAGCCTGTGGAATCTTGCGAATCTCCTCTGACGGTGGCTGAATGTACAAGTCCACGACCATTGCGACCGATGAATTTTCCGGTCGGAGCATCCCGTGCGGCTCCGAATTTGGAGCCGGGGGGAGATTGAGAGAACGCCGCGGAGATGAAGGACGTCGTTGCCGCTGCCTTCGAATGAGTGTCTCTTCCGGGGGGCCATCACTGTCTGAGTCAATCTGAAACGTCTGAAGTGCTGGTCGCTCCTGAGACTGACCCTGCGGCCGTTGAGATTGAGCAGCGCCACCCGGAGTCTCCGTTAGATTGAGGGTCGAGATCGGCCGCAGTTGTTGATGTGATGCCGTAGGCGACACTTGCCCCGATCCGCTTGCGCCCTCCCGGTCTGTCAACGCAAGCGTCCTCGAAGAAGGTCCCAAGGAAGCCGAGGAGATGAGGTTCATTCCCCTCACACGTTCCGTGGCCTTTTGCAATCCGTCCTCCTCCCGAACGAACTCCATGACGGCCCGCCCATTCCTCTGCGAACCCATGGAGTACAAGTGAGTAACATGTTGTATTGGCTGCCAACCGATAGGATTTCACTTCCTTTGAACAATGCAAATGTGAAGAAGGGATAAGAAAACTTACCAGAGCGATCTCCGTGATGTTCCCGCCCCCCCAGATGTTGATGACGGTGGCATCCTTGGATTTTAGGGTCGGCATCATCAGTTTCTCTAGAAGTCCATGACCAACCCCGCACATCCCGCCATTCCAGTCGACCTCGCCCTCAACGTCGACATTGAACCAGTCGGGTGCCTTGTTGATCCCAATGAAGTGCTTGAAGACCGGGAAAATACTGGACCTGTCCTCGGGCTTTGGGAAGGTCAAGGACAGAGTGACCAAAGGCATGGATTCAATCTCTGCCTTCTGAAAGCCTCCACAGGGAGATGGTTGATAGTACACCGAATGGTAGTACCAAGAGGACGAGGACGAGGACGAGGCCGTCGCGACAGAATCTCGGAAACGTGAGTTCCCGATGAGGAGCATTGGCAGGGGGATGTACGCTTCGGTCTCTTCGATATTTGGACCGTCCACCTCAGGGATTTCAGCGGCCAGTGCTAGATCGAGCAGATCGTTCTTGTTCACTAGAACCGGTTCCCCCATATCTGTATACCCAAAGAGGACAATGAATTTTTTGTCCTCGGGTTCCAGCGCCATATTCCCCTTTGATTGACGGACGAAGTCGACCACCTCAGGAATACTCTCTCCGACATAGCATTCGTATTTCAATTCGGCGGACTTCCCAAGCGTCGGAGGCATTTCGACTTTGGCGTAGTTCGCCAACGTCGTGAAGAAGACCCCCGGCGCCTTGCCATCCGTCGACTTGTCCGTTGTTGGATTCATAGGGTTCACTCGCCCCTTCAACCAGTTGTTGGCGTCCGTGAACTTCATCATGTCCTTCCAGACGTTTCGGACTACGGCCGCTGAGTACCCCTCCTTTTCAGCAAGCTCCATCCAATCCTCGTCAATATATGGGGTTCAACCCTGGTCCTTGCAGGGAAGGGGATGCTTCTTCCTGGTCCACATGATCTCGTTCATGACGATCCTGTCCAGCTTTTTGTCCTTGCACTAGTTAAAGAGAGTGATCTTCCCCGAGGACTTGGCCTTTGCGGTGTTCTTGATGCTCACGCGAAGTGCAACGATCTCCCGCCCTAGCTCGCACAGATCCGAATCCCGAAGCCCCAGCGTTGGCGTGAGATCCGTTTTGGTGATGTGAGTGAGCGGCTTCCGATTGACGAGGAAATTCGGCATAGTCCCATCATCTCCAATATGCTCCCCGTTCTCCCACGCATCGAAGACCTCCGTCCATAGCACCCAGGTGGTCTCCTTGATGAAGATGAGGGGCAACTTGGAGGACACCTTCTCATCCACGAAGTGCGCCATCACCTTCAGCTTCGCAACCTGGAGGAGTTCCACCGCAATGTTTAGAACATGCGAGAATGGTATCGGCTGCCAGTCAATACATAATATATTAATCAAAAGGGAGAAAAAAATAAAGGTGCGTGGGAATTACCTCAAATGCTGCTGACGGCTTTCCACCTCCATGATGCGATTCTAGGCACCCTGCCTTCACCCACGCCGCTCTTCCCATTTCTGCGCAGGATCTGAAGGTCTCCTTTGCCACTTTCTTCGCGATGTTCAGATTGAGGGCATTGGAGACTCTGACGAGTGTGTCCGGGTCTCTACTGAATACCGGAATGACCTCGAACTCCAGGAGGTCGGTTTTGGCTTCAGAGCCGTTCGGATATTGCTCAGCCAATTCTCGACAGGCCGTCACTGTGTGTTGCCCACCAATGATATACCAGTGGACATTTGGCGCCTTCCACTACGGCATTGAGATGCCATCGACAACAACAGTCTGTTCCTTCCCGGGACACTCGTCCATCACGGCGTCTAGCCCTTTGTCCGTTGGCAGTGGAGCCCGCTTTAGAGGAATCCCATGGATTTCCGGCTTCTTCCTGATGGACCCGTATCCCTTGTACATGATCTTCACCTGAATTGAGAGAAGGCCTGGGGTATTAAAGACCAGCTACAGATGTCGGTTGCCAGCCGATACATTATATGGGAAGATAAAAACCAGTAAAGGATGGAAGTGATTGTCAAATTACCTGGCCAAGTCGGTCCTTTGCAATCTTCCGGTACTTCAACTCGTCCGGTGCAATGTAGAATTTGTCCGAGTGAATGACCCCTGGAAGACGCTGTTTTTTGTAAAGAATCGCGTGCAGGAGCCCTGTTTCCAACGCCTGGTAAATAGCGTTCACCTCGTTCTCCTTCGTCTTGGTTGTGAGATGATTTCCACGCCGGAGTGCCTCGTCGAGTGTCAGCTTCAGCGGCTTGTTGGGGTTGTCCCTGGCCTTCGCTTTTCTCTTTGGTTTGCTGGGCGACCCGGTCTCCTGCAGATCAGTTGCAGCGACTTCAGTCACTGGCGCCGCCACTTGCTTCCTCGCCGAGGGTACCTTTTTCTTCCCCTTTTCCAACTCACGAGCGATGAACGCATTGTGTTCATCGCGCTCTATCTTCAAGCACTCCCAGCCCTGGATGAGGTCCTCTGCACTGGACGGCGTGTTTCCCGCGAACGTCATGCCCATCGACATTGACTTCTGTCCACAGACCTCCTCCGTGCACTTGTTCACTAGCAACTCCACCGCGAAATAATCGGCAACTCCATCCGTGCTTCCCAGTGGCATCAAGCATATCATGACGTGCACGGAATCGCCAACAGCCATGACGGACAATACACTTCCTTTGCCAGGGGTCATGTTCCCTTTCAGCTTGAAGGAGCATACGATCTCCATTGTCGTGTCGGGTAACTGCCTCCAACATAGACCCCATTCTTGGATGGCCTCGATCGCTCGCCATGTTGCCCTCAGTGGATACCCGTCTCCCAATATCCGAGAGTTTGGGATTTGCTCACCCAGAAGGCGGGCCAAGAGAGTCGGTTTCCTACAGAACAATACAATTGAATTCTCAGTACACTCACACTATGCACCTTCACTTTGTGCATCCACTGTATCGGCTGCCAGCCGATACAACCTCTCAATCCCTAAACCCTACCGTCGGAAGCCATTTCTAGAAATTCCTAAGTCAACCGTCCTGGGATCATATCGGTTGCCAGCCGACATAGCTTAAGCTCAGGCTCCTAGTGAGTGCTGCAATGTATGCCGGCTGCCAGCCGATATAGCAAGTAATAGGTGCCTTAGAATTTCAATAGCTATCCTATATGATATAGCAAATGACAGTGTATCGGCTGGCAGCCGATACATGTAGTGAAAAGTACCTCTCAGTCGCCAAATCGGAGGACGCCATCGCCAATGGACTCTGTCGCTTATCGGCTACTGAAGATGACTTGTCGGCTGCTGAAAAAGCACGCTTGCCTCACTCTCCTTCATTGTCGGCTGGCCAGAAATGCGTATCGGCTGCGCTAAGATGTATTGGCTGCTGCTGCTTTGCTTTGCGAGGGGATGTCAACTGCAAGCCGGACTGAAGGAGGGAGAATGGCAAAGTGAGAGTGAGTGAGGCTGAGAGTGAGTGAGAGTGAGAGCGAGTGACAAAGAGAGAGCAGGAGATGAAAATGGCAAATGAGAGAAAATGAAAGTGGCCAGGGGTGTATACCCTCTAAACCCTCGGCTGCCAGCCGGTAGGCGCAATCATGACAAACTGAGTCCGTTCTTCCATAAATTTCATCCATCGCAGGATTTCATCCGTTAGCATGTACTCCACATCCAGCAAAGTACATGGAAGTTACGAACACTCATTGCAGAGATGCGTATGTTTCCCAACACGATCTCCCGATGCACGGACTTGTCTCTCTTGCAATCACCACAACTTCATCCTCTTCCAGATTCAAATTTCAGGCGCCAAATTCAGTTTCAGGCTTGCTCACCTAGGATCAGATCTTGGAGGACTTCCATTTTCATTTTCATCTGCCCCACACATGCACTCAGAGCGTCCAAGAACCGTCAGGGAATTGCAGTGGCTTGTTGTGGAATGTTTATGAGGGATGCAACATGATAGGGAATTCAGTAGACCTCAGTTCAGTGCAGCATTGAGTAGTCTTCAGGTTTAGGAAGCGCTCTTCGACAGTTGTTATTTGGCGTTTAGGCTTACATAGGATTTGCAGTAGGATTTGAATTGCTCCAAGCTACATTTGAATTGCAGTAGGATTCTAATTGCAGTAGTAGTCAGGAGCATTCTCGAAAATTAGTTGCCTGACAGAGGTTCAGGATTTCCTATTCGGTTGCACATGTGTTTCCATTTCATTATTTTTACTGGTCAGGGCATCTGTGGACAGTGCCTAGATCATAGGAAGCGCAAAATCTAGCTTCGTGCATGATCCCCAAAGTTC
The DNA here is from genome assembly GCA_963969395.1 of Pseudoscleropodium purum. Lineage (NCBI taxonomy): Eukaryota > Viridiplantae > Streptophyta > Bryopsida > Hypnales > Brachytheciaceae > Pseudoscleropodium > Pseudoscleropodium purum. Next base: position 10,379,153 of record OZ017797.1, read on the forward strand.
TAGCTGTACGGTCTTGCCTCTGTGCTTGACCGTACGGACAGTGGTATCGGCTGCCAGCCGATACCAATTTCTGTACCAGGAAGGTCGTGAAGCACCAGGTACATAGACGTATCGGCTGCCAGCCGATAAGGTCATCACGGGTCTAACAGAGATTCCGACATAGTGGGTTCTGACTCCGATTTCAAATCATGAGTGGATCTGATGACTGGACATCGGGTGCGAGTCCTATTGAGGCATTCACGAAAAATGGAGGCTCGGGAAGACTGAAAATGCAGAAGGGAGTTGTTGTGGCTCTTACACTGGAAGGATTATACTACTCCGGAAGGGCGGTCGTAGAAAGGGTGGTGAGCCGCGATCCCTACCTCGTACGCGTTCATGTCCTAGACGTTCCAAATAACCTCGATATGCCTCTTCCGTTTCCTGAGGGAGACATGGTGTTCCTACGACACTGCCCAGGAAGGTCAATCGTGTGGGAGGCAGAGAACATCTATCCCCATGCAGAGTCTGAAGGGTCTTCTTCTGCTGGTGTCGGCCGGCAGCCGATACAAGTGGTCACAGATGAAAAACCCATACAACAATTCCTGTCACTCACTGTCAATATGGATGTCTCACTATTGCAGACTGTGGGCACAGATCTGCTGTATGCTGGTGTAGGTACAATTGTACAATGCTCTCCGAAGGGTTACTGGGAAGGCTTTCGCGTTCCACACAGCTTCTTCCTCGTTGTGAAGCTACTGCACGTCGTCGATGATTTCCAGGATCAGAGTGTTTATTGCGAGATTCATGAATTCATGACACTCAAACGCTGTGTTGGATTCAAAATACTCTGGAGTGGTTATAAGGTCAAACCAATCGAGACCTCCGTCCCAATAACCAAGGTTGTCGGCTGCCAGCCGACAGGAGAACCTGCGACCCATTTCATGCAGGCTCAAATCAATGGTAACTACGAGAGTGGTGGGAGTTCGAACGATGTACAGGTAGAATTATGTGATCCGGGAACACAGCGAGTACTTCCTATTGCATCAGATGAAGACGAGCGAGATGATAGGCTCTATTCGTCCGACGATGACAGCCGCGGGTCTGCAGAGGATCACCGCGATGTTCATGGTTACAGTACCTTTGGCACTGCCGTGTCCGACACAAGTGTTGCTGACAGCATGGATCATTCAGACACGTCTAGAGCTGATACTCAAAGTGGAGACAATGGCCATCCGGATGGAATGCAAGTTGGGCTTCCAATCCCAGATAGACCGCTCTGGAGAAATCAATACTGTGAACTTCTCAATGACGACTTCTCGGTTCTCGGAAGAGCCATGATCCAAGTCTACCTACCAGATGAGGCCTATGATGATGGCGTCCTGGGCGACACGGATGTCGGGGTCATGTTCGTATCGGACAATGACGAACTGCAAATGACAACCATGCGTTGGAGGCTTACACACACAAGGTTGGAGGGTGGAAGGCTACTATCTGAAATTGTCACGCTCTGCTCAGAGGCTACTCTATTGAATAAGTCGAACAATAACGGAATGCAGGGGGTACCGAGAAATCCATACCGCTCTGTGCGCAGAAGGGTGATTCCCAAGGATCACGAAAGCCAATCTAGGTTGCAAATGAAGACCTCGGAGACGGAGGTACGTAAGGTCAGCTCACAGAAGTGCTGTAAGCTCAGATGCTGCCAGACGTTTCCCTGGGAGGACACGAGGTCTATACGACGAAAGTTCTTCGCTTGCACATTCGAGAGTAGGAGGGAGGTAGCGTATGCGGTGCAGAGTCAGCTTCATGCAAGGGTTATTCCAGGAAAAAAATTCATTACTCTTGCAAATACAGACGTCTGCGAGAACGCATGGTATATCATTCACGAGGTATCAAGGTCGGCCTATCATGTTTACAAGACTGCGGCCGTGGGAGGATCCGTTAACGGCTCGCATGGAAATGCGGGGGCCCGACGGCCACGGCCACAAACAATCCAAGCTCAAGCAACCCTCAAAACGATCATCGACGACAATGCCGACAAAATGCCAAACGAGTTCAGAATGGTTGGAAATAAACGCGTCGACAATCTCAAGGTCCTCCCCTCTACAATGAATTGGGATCACATGCACGAACAAGGCTGTCATTTGCAGTTTTGTCGGCTGCCAACCGATACAACTCTATAGTCTTCCATGGAAACTCATCCATGAAGTCATGTTCTTCAGGTCAATGGAATATGTAATATGAAGCCGGTCTCGCAGTCTGCTATCAGCCGCCTTCGGAATGCTCATTTCAAAAACGTAGAGGTCAAGGCCGTAGGGAGCAATTTCTCAAAATGCACAAAATGTGACTTCCTGGTAGAGTTCATTGCAAAGTATCCAAGAGGTTGTGATGAGTGGCAGGCCTTGGTCGACGACAGAGAGAGACATCTCAATTACCAGCGCGCTTGTAGAAATGTATAAAGTGGATGGACCGCGCAGTCGGTGCAAAATCCATCAGAGTTCCTCTGCATTATTCATGACAAAATGGACACCACAAAGACTGCCATTCCGAGGATGCAGCGCATCACCAAGGCCACCGCAGGGCTAGGGAAAATACCAATCTCGTGTACTAGAATGCTCACACATGGACATGGTAATGGCGCGTATGCACATTACTCCACATCACTCTGGCCTGGGGATTAAAATTTCACAATTTCGTCCATCTGCAGGGTCCTCAGGGCCCTGGAACTACCACTTGTTCGGGAGTCCAAGATCCTCTTCTCGACTCCACCGCTAAACACCTTCTTCGAGGCTCTGCTTCATGGGAAATCGAGATGCAACTCGTCAATCCCGCAGGCCTCGGACATGGTGATCGACGCAATGAGACCAGGACGACCTCAGGTCCCACTTCCGAGGAAATTGTTCTTGCAACTCGACAATTCAACAAAGGACAACAAAAATCGATTCCTCATGGCTTTCTGCTCACTGCTCACTGCCAGGCGCATATTCAAGGAAGTTTCAGTGGGGTTCCTTATTGTCGGGCATACGCACGAGGACATTGATGCGCACTTCAGTTATCTCTCTAAACTGATCAAAAGGAAGAACACATACGTACTTGCGGATCTCATGAAGGCGTTCATGGATTCACAGAAGACTGTAGCCTTCATTCCGGAGTTCGTGCAAGAAGTGGCGGACTTCAAATCATACTTCAAGGGCTTCCATCATGATGGGGTGAACAAAATCATCGGGCTCGGAGATAAACACCTCTTCAAGTTCTACGTCGTGGAGGATGGTGTGGATCGTGGATGGCCGGTCATGAGGTACAAGCTCAGGGCCACAGATTCTTCGTGGCTGCCTCTTGGCGCACTTGTCAAAATGTGGACAGCGGACGAAAATGGACAACCCAATATTCCACAGGGGGACCCTCGACCTGTGCCTTTCAAGGCACTCTAGGGGAATGTGGACATTAATACCAGAAGGCGAAATGCAGAAAAGGAAGTCGCAAGGGCTACAGAGTGCAATGAGAAACAGACATTTATCAAAAACGGAATAGCAAAGTTCATTGAGTTCTGGAAATCGGGAATGGCCAGAGATAGATGGTACGCACAGGAAATGGCAGGCTGTGTGGCTTACTGGGAAAGAATTCAATCGGAGATCAATTCGGCGCTGCCTCAAACTCCTGCATTGCTTCAAGAAGGATTATGGCCGCTCTCTGACTGGACAAGAGATCACATGTCGACTTTTGTAGACAAGGGGGCGGAGGAGAATTATTCAGTAGACACCACTCCGGAGGACGAAGGGGATCCCACTCCATACTGCGGACCTGCGAAGGACAGGCCGCGCTTGAGATTCAATCCATTCAAGGATGTTTTGCTCGAAGACTTTGTTCTTTGTCGACCATGTCACAACAATCATCTGCCTGTTTGGCTGGGATGGGTACTCCAATGTGTGGACATGTCTTCGGGGCCCACGTATGGTAATTTTAAAATTGAGTGGTGGACTCCGATGAAAGCCAAGAGGGAGTCAAAAGCGCTCATTGCGAGGGAGTGCTGGACCCGAAGATGGCACAAGGAACTTTGTCTTCTGCAGATGGTCCATGTCAACATTGTCTTGTACTCGCACAGAATGCCCTCACATGCAAAGAAAGGACCTCCCACATCTCATGTCATCCCGGAGGCATCCGTTGCTGCTGCTATTGCGAATCTGGAGGCCGCGGGGGCAGCTTTAGACAGAGATGCAGACGAGGGCGGAGAGGATTACTGACATATCGCCTCGGACCTATCGGCTGCCAACCGATACAATAGTTTAGCTCTGGAGTTGTGTCACCATCACATTGCTAGACGGATCCGAGTCCTCGTTGCAGGTGTCGGCTGCCAGCCGATACTAAGGGCTTCGCTGCATGTCTGCTGACAAATCACATTTATTTGAATCTCCTATGGGGACGATGTTACAACAGTTTTATCTTCAGTGCACAGGCGATTTGCTCATTTATCTATCTTTCATGTTCGTTGTCCTGTTTTTTGGTTTTGCGCACTTTATTGTGCTGTCTTATCGGCTGCCAGCCTATATGTCAATGGGCACGGGATGGGTGCACGGTCATAGGCACCGGTTCTGCTATTGCATAAAAACCGGTCCAAAATACAACAATCCACTTTTTTTTTGTACCCTCGGTTCTTCTGAACAAGGTGTGGGTGGGCTGCCGACACTTTTTTATCATTTGAAGCATGTTCTCTACCTTTTTTAATGTGGCTATGGACTATGAATTTGTCCATAATTTGTGCAATTGTCCATAATTAGTTAAATATAGGTTTAAAATCCATTTCATGCATATGAGGAAATGACACTAAAGTGGAAACACCAAAATCTATCAATGTGAACAATTTAGCATAGTTGGAGGCACCTTTTCCTAAAAATAATATTTCATAGTATTAACAAGTGAAAATCATGAATATTCAAAAAAAATAGTTTTTTTTGGATGTAGACCCTAATTTCTATGAATTTTCAAAGAACTAGCTCCCTAAACCACTAAAATCATCAAATAGGTAGACCCTGAACCGAAATCCACAAAAACCAATAATCAACTAACGAAAATTAAATATGTGTCCTTCAAATGCATCAATGATTAAAAGTTGAGCATTTGTAGGACACATCAAAGGAAAGTTAAGGACAGATTTTGTGTCCGTCATTCTAGGATGTAAGAATGGGGACATGGACACTACATTAAAGGATTTTTTGGGATCCAAGAGGGCCGTTTCAAGTAGTTGCCCTCTATAGTTCTGCCTATAGTGAGGTGAATGCTATACTGTCAAAAAATTTATATTTTAAATAAATTAAATTAAATTAAATTAAAATTTTAAAAATAAAAACAAAGTTGAATTTTTTTTTAAAACGACGTGGTAGTCGCATTGCCATATCAAGCAATAGGTTTCGGCCAATTCACAGGGTCAGAGAATGGCTGGGAACTTGCAACCCTCCCGGAGCCTAGAAAATCCTCTAATGATGGGTGTTTCTACCTTAGTAGTATCATAACATGCTATAGATAATAAGTTAAAACAACAAAAAATGTATCCAAAATCACTTGATCACTTGCAAGTTTGCCACCGCCACCGCCACCGCCAGTATTATAACTTAAATAGAGTTGCACACTGCTCAAAGTGGCTCCTAACTCCACCTTACACTTGTCCTTATAACGAGCACCATTTCGGGTGTCTTCCCCTATCAGTTTCCCTTCTAAAATAGGGGTCGATTTTGAGGAGCCAGTGGGCCATCTTTTAGGTGTAGCTACTTTATTAGAAGCTGTTGTATGGACACTCGAGGGGCAAGCCACTCGGAAACCTTTGGGTGTCGGTGCAATAATCGTACACGACATACTTGCTCCGGTGCTTCTTCAGCTGCTTCATCTGTTTCTTCGTGAGCTTTTTTTGCGCCAAGAACCAATACTTCGCTGAATCGCTGCACCCGGAGATTTCAATAACATCGCAGGCTGTTTGTGGAATTGCAGGGCACGCCGCGCATCCGTCCACACCATCGAAGCCCTCGTATTGCGCCACAAACGGCGCATTGGTGTAGTTCATTTTCACGCGACCACCTTCTGTCGCCCATTCACTTCCATCCCAGATGCTGCACTGGATCGCCATGGGTCTGCTCACGGGGTAGGGCACGTTGATCTCCTGGCTCTTGTTGTGGAACACGCGGATCGCCTTGTCATCGACAAACCATCTGCATACACACAAACAATTCAGGTTTCAGTTTGGGTTCACGATTAGGAGTACGATTAGGTTTGGATTAGGGTTTCGGTTGATTTGTGAATTTTATTGAATTACTCTGAAGGTTGGGGAGGAAATGAGGAATGAAGGGCGGGGAGTATAGTACAGACATGATGAGGTGTTGGTTCCACAGGACGGAGTATTTGTGGAAGTTGTTCCGGGGGTCAAAGGGCAAGTAGTGGTGCTGCTCCCGGTTGCCCTCGCCGTTCACGAAGAGATTGGTATGGACGATGATGGGGTTCCCGCTGGTGTTGCCCAGAAACTCGAAATCGATTTCATCATGCCTGTCGGATTCTTTGGGTTGCGTCTCTGGGGAAGAAAACTGCAAAGAGAGTCACGGTGTCCTCTCTCAGTATCATGAATGGGTGAGTTAGTCTTCAATGAACTGAAATTTGATCACAAATTAAGTTATGGATCTGGATCGAAGGGGAAGAGGGCAATTGCGAAGGCAAAAAGCTACGTCTACAGTGAAGTGAGAAAATTTGAGGAAGTTCTTATGTACTTGAAAACGGAGCCCTAATCCCCCAAATAGCGTACACCACTTCAGTGCAGCTGCACTATGCAATACTAACAGAGCGTCTTGTAGATTTGCGGCACTAAGCAACGGACCCAGCTTGTTCTATTTTCAAGCCAAAATGGTTACACATTGTCTTCATATTCTGGCGTAGGAAACAAACTAGTTTAATCCAAGTTTCGACTAATACTGAAAATCCACTAGTGCAACCCCCTTGTTGAAGCTCTATGAATACAATATTGGGAATACAACATCCCAATATTATTTCCTAAACAAGCATATTGTTTTTACAGTGAGGTCGCAGCACAGCATTTTCTTTTCTTGGAAGTGTGAACTGGTGCTCCTGAGAGTGAGAGAGAGAGAGAGAGCGAGCGAGCTGAGGACTAGAAAAAGTTAGGACTACCTTTGACATGAACTGACTAGGTTCATGAAATGCAGGCTTACATAATAGGTCGCAATAACACCAGCTGATTCCTTTGGGATCAGTTTCAAGTACATGCTGTAATACCCGAATATGTACCGATTCTTCGATTGGAAGTGACCAACTGCACAAATCAATTGGCATTCAGAATACATTCTTCTCAACGGTACTGTACATGTCAGAAGCCATACTCAGAATTCAACAATTTTGAACAATAGGCAGTATTGATACTACACATCATTCTACTGACATCTAACTGACTTAGCAATTATAAAACGAATTCCGATTCTCTTAAAAATCCCACTTACAGTTTTGATTCGGTGAAGTGATCTTGAGGTCGACATGCATCCCATCGTCGCTCACCACTAATCCGCCATCAGGCATGGGTGTGTACAGATTCATGTAATATCTGTCCCATGGAGCATTATGGGTGGGACGTCTCCGACTTTTGGAAGCTCGGCTGGGGATCACGCACTCGGTCCAGCGTGAAGAGCAACTGGAAGGAAGATCCTGCAGTCTGTCGCACTTACAAGCTGGTTCATGAATCATCTGGCAGAGAGGTGCGACATCTTCACCACCCGTGCTGTGAGCGCCATGAGCACCATAGCCTTCAAGATCTCCCAGGCTGTGAACCAAATAACTTGCTGTCAACATGATGAAAATCGCATTCTTCCACATGACATGAGGTTTGGCTACCTCTCTAAATACAGGCATTGTCAAACTGGGAAACATGCTGCCTCCTATCTCGTACAATGCGTACACTCGATCAGTGCACTTGGCTAGTACTTTTGAAATGGAATTCGGTACTACTGAAGCCCCTGCTTACCTGGCACATCAAAGAACAGGCGATCTTACTTTATTGTACTCAAAAAGAACCCTGACGTCTTGGCATCGAGTGATGGAAGATTGAACTGGACTCAACGTGAAGGTTTGCTGCCTAAGTTACAGGATTTGTTGTCTAAAGCCAGCCAACAGACCCCACGACACACTCTTGTGTCTACTCAGTGCAGGTTCTGAAATAAGATGGGTGTCCTACCTGTCGTTGAGGTATAGGATTGTAAATACTCTGGTCATGAAGGCACTACATCTACATACTTAGGTGGATACAAGATTGGTGCAGCAATAAAATGACTCGAAATTAAAAGAATAGTGGCCCACACAATGTAGACTTAACAAGTTACTTACTGCCGCCCCTGATCGATCCTGGTCCAGTTCTAGTCCGGCAATGCTTGAGTGTGAATCAATAATTGTAGAGTTGAGTATTAAACGAGCATCATGTTAACTTCAAAGGAAGATTCAATTGCAACTAATTAAAGCCTGACGGATCACTGTATAAATAGGAGATAGGCAGAACCTGTAGGTACTACGTGATTGATTTGCAAACTGCTCAATCATCCTCTAGTCCTCTAGTTCAATTCTTACTATCGCTGCTATTTATTAAAGTTTTGAGAAACATTTCCAAAGAGAACACCCCAGATCTGTTTAGGCTTTTATTCTAGTTCTGTTTGTTTTTTAATCTATATAATTCTTTATTAATATCAGTTTTGTGTTGAGTGTGTTTCATTATTATTACAACATAAGACGCACTTTGAATCCCTATGGAAACAGAACTTAGAAGTATCAGTGATAAGTTTACCCGACTCAGACCATGAACCGACATAATTAGGTGCTGCACAAGTTCTTTCAGAGAATGATGTTGCTAACGAAAGTTGCAAGTCTTCGCAACATGAACCTTAAGCTAGATTTCAGTCGAGCCTGACCCATGGTCACAAATCACTTTGCTGAATCGTAACTCAAGCGTCAATATCCGTCCTCTTCACCTTGAATTGAATATAATTTATTGGCTTTTGAATGATTTCAAATAAATAAACAATGGTTTTGAATGAAGTGATTAAATTTTTCATCCAATTTCTTTTCAAGTTGTATGTGTTCATTATAAGGTAATTGTCACCTTTTGCTAAATTAAAACGATCCCTACAAATTCTTGCCTAAAATAAACCAAATGGATATTTCATTAAAATGTGATGGTATTCCACAAATTTGGCACTTTCAGGTTCAGAACACATGGTCTGAACTATAAACCTGTCTTAGATTTCAAGGTTTGAAATCTATACTAGTCTTAAAATATGAATGGAAAAATGGCGTAAAAATGGCCCCATTTTAACAAAATATCTATTACCACCTCTATCCACAAGAATCTAGGGTCCTTTTTAGGTCTACCTAAGCTAAGCACTATCAAAATTCATAGTTTATTCATATGGTGTCCAAAATATGCATAAGAAAAAAAAATCTAAGATACACTTTTGACTTCCAACAAGATCCAACCAAAATTTAGACAATCTAATAATAAGAATAATTTTCAATTACTTATATAAATGTAAATAGAAGTAGTTACTTTTCATGGTGTTGGAATTTTTGTTGTGGTGGTTGGATATAAAAAAATTATAAAATAAAATGCTTATGTTATAAATCACCTATAATTAGTATATTTTGAAACTTCAATTTTCTTTCTATTGATTTCAATTTTTGCCATCAATTGATCTTTCTTGAATTTGTAATGAAATGAATCTTATTTATAATAATACTTGATAGTTTAGTCTCTACTCCAAATTGAAAATTTGAAAAGTTCCTAAATATGGGATGCCATAGAAATTTGGTGGATACTACAGTAATTTACTATTATAGATACACAATTTTGTAGAAAAACAAATATGATTTATATATATATATATTTATTTATTTAATATGAGTTTTCTTTATTTCTAAAAGAATTCACCATAATTTCAATTTTGGAAAAAAAAAATATGCCTTTTTGAATACATGTGATTTCATCATTTTCATGTGCAAAAATAAAAAAAATAAGTTTCATTTGCATATTGCACCAAGCTATTAGAATTTGCAAAAGAATTCTAAAAATGGATGCCAAATTTTTTTGGAAATTTATTTTGCAAAAACATAATTTTTTGTATTGATAAAAAAAAGAATGTAGAAAAATTATATTAAAAAAAATTCTAAGATTTTGATAGAAATAAATGAAATTTTCACAAAGAACATTGACCATGCTGACCATGTATGAGTGCTGTAGCAAAATTGAGCATGCAAAATGATGGACATGGGCATTTAGATGCATAATCATGGATTCCAATCTTCAAAAGCTAAATATGTAAATTTCATTGTTGTATTTTCCTGTGTATTGTACAACAAGAATTTATCAAATTTAATCCATAGTTATTTTCCACTTCATTGAATCTTTATATTCTCAATACCAAATTCGGACAATTTTGAGGTACAAGTGCAATTATTTAATTTTTAGTACAATGTCATACTTTCGAAAATTCAAGAGGTGATGGTTCATTTTTATAAAAAGAAAACTATAAATTTTAAGAATTTAGAGTACTCAATACATAAAATCTAGACCAAGCAATGGGTTGTTTGACTGCATGTAAATGTGCATATACAAAAAATAATAATTAAAAAAAATATATATATATATTTTAAAAATCATGTAATTATGGTGGGTACCATGCAAGACTAGGGACTAAATTTTTTTTCAACCCCCTTTTTTTTCAAAACAAAAACTTTTTTATTTCCCTACATTTGCACAATTCTAGAAAGTCAAACAGCCCAATGCTGGGTCTAAATTTTCTATAATGACACTTCTATATTGAATTGATGCCAACATATTTGAAAATCTTGATGTTATTCTAATAAGAAAACTTAGAATTTTGATTTCATTTATAAATATTGTCATTTCACTTTTGTTAAAAATGTTCACATCTATCATACTTTTTGGCATGGTCAAATACAATGTTGTTCTTCACCTCTAAAGGTTCAAAATGCCTATATGGAATTTTAGGTGAATTTCTATAATATCAAATTTTAACCTCAAAATTTTATAGTGTGAAAATTTTCAGTTAAAGGGATTCAAAGTCAAAAAACTAGATTTGATATGGTAAGGTATAATTTTATTTTATTTTATTTTATTTTAAAATTTTGAACACTAATATCTTACAATCCACTTGCTTAACATTCCGATGTTCAAAATGGGAGAATTTTACTCAATGGGAGAAGAAATTCTTCAGAAGAACTACCGATTCTCACAATTCCTGCTCCGCGATTCTCAGGTTTGTTACCAAATTGGCTGCACTGTCAGAACTCTTTTTTCTCAGACTACCAGTCCCATCATAGAGTTTCCAAATGCTATTCTGAAATTGCCTTCTTCTACGGACCAACTCCGACCGACACCCCTTTGCTCTAGATTATGCGTTCTAACTTTGGAGATTTGCAAACATTGTTGTTGCAGCAAAGAACCCCGCATTGAACTGAGACGTATCCATAGCTGAGCTGGTCACAGTAAATACTAAATAGCATGTAAATTTGCAAGACACAAGTGCAAGTCACGGTTCCAAGTTCTCGGGAAGCACTACCGCTTTCTCTGCAGACACCGTTCACTAGAAGCTTGCAAGCATTGTATTGAGCTGACCAAAGTTGATCGAAAGCAGAGTTCCAGGACAAAAGAGCTAAGGGCAAGCGCCGGTCTGCCAGGCCACCTGAAAATCTTACCAAGATGGCAGCCGAGGGAGCGCGTGAGGCCGGGGTGCGATTTCGGGAGAATCCGGGGCATCATGTGGTGGAGTACAGGCCGCGGAGTTTCAAATGGAAGTCGTGAATGGGCACGTACGCCACTGTCAATGAAGGTCGAAGAGCTTGGGATTGTGCCCGGTGAGCCTGGTGGGTTCAACTTCGCCGACTCTCCGGCGTTGTTCGCGGAGAGTTGGGACCTCTGCTGCGACCTGTCCCTGTCGTCAGTAAGGAAGCGACGGATAAAGGGTTCAATTCGGAGGTCAAGAAACGGGCCAAGCTGGTCATCTGGAAAGTTAAGGATGCGCAGAGAGCTGGCCAATTGGATCCTAGTCAATGTGAGCTCAGAAATCGCTGGTCTTTAACCAGGTCAGTTGTTAGCTTCCATAGCAAGATGTTTCCCTCAGTAAATGGCCAGAAGCAGAACGCACTTGCAGCTCTTAACCTTAAGCAAGCCACAATTGTGTCAGCTACACTATTCCCCAAGACATCCCATCTGCAAGTGTTAATAATGTTATGTCATTCACATTCTTGAGATGGAGACAGACACATATTTAGAACATGAGGTTTGATTTTAAGTGTCAGATTCCCTGTATGACACTTAGCACAGAAGTTGTCTTTACGTTTCTGTTTTGGTAAATAAGGTACACTAGAGGATATTCAAATTGGTAACCCTAGCTACTCATTTACTCTTACACTTGGTTGGACTTCTACGGCCTGCCCATGGAGTCGTTTACTATCACTTCTAGTGGGTCTAGAACCTCCCACTTTGAAATTGCTTAAAATATTCAAACATAGAGATCAAATCTGATATCGATAGATTTGGTTCTTAAACCCAAAGTGATCTCTCCACAGCACTCCACAGCTCCAAGAAGCACACTCTACGGTTTACTGTAGTTAAAAGTGGAGAAAATCTATCACGGAGATATAAAGTGCCAGTAAGAAAGAAGATTGTCCATTTGAAGCACCCAACATACAACAATGGTATGCAGTAGAAACTTTGTTGAAGAAAAGCCGAAATAATACACAACTCAACAGATTAAACTGCTCAAATCTCTGGTTCTAGTAAAGAATTACGTCACCATCTACTTGCGCTTCTAAGGCTTCGGGCTGCCATTACCAGTAGGATTTCCTATTGGTTCAGTCGACGTGCTTCCCACTTGGGATGTTTCACTACTCTCGTTGGATGAAGAATCTGCTGACGTATCAGCTTGGCCTTCACTGGAGGCCTCCGCTCCATTCTCCACTGGAGGAGAGCCTCCCCAAGCAGCAGCTGCGGAGGCTGCCAAAATACAATCCACGTGAGCATAAGAGCATTATCAAATTCATCTCCAATGGAATGGCTCGCGGTTATTCCATGAAGAGAAAGTGTAAAGAATCTGGAGAATCTCTTCAACTCGCAAAATCAAAGAGTTCATCAAAAAACATGCTTGACTTGTTAACCCTAAAGAACACAGATGTCATGGCTCTAAAATGACTACGTTCATCGATCATACTGGGTAAAACATAATCCGGAAAGGACTAACTATAAAATCACCAGAATCAATGAAGAACCAATACATGAGTTGGCAAAAAAAACTTAAAAATTGAACACAAGAAAGTCCTCATATTCGACCCTCAAGAGTACCAAGAAAACATGACGCCCGGTTTGCTTAGGGTTTAACAAAGAGTAGACCACAGTGCTCATCCTTCACAACCCAAAACCTTTTCGATAGTTGCTTCTGCACGAAGAAAATCACTCCTACTATTGCTTCCTATTCCAGCATGCCAACTACTGAAAATTAAGTAGTAAGACAGATATACCTTTGCGCTGTTCCTCTGTCAGGAAAGCATTGGTTTGATCCTCAGTAATCCGAACATAGTCTTCTGTCGTGTAAGGTTTGGGTTGGGCAGGGCCATCCTCTACAAACAGACATCCCAACGGAAGAACGATGTCAACACGGGTAATACTCAATATGTTGGCCATAGAGAGTGTTCAATAAACAAACTAAGGGCACGATTCTTTTAAGAATTAAAAAAACCAGCTGTAGCCTAAACGGCTTGCGACGAACCCTCTTTTAGCAGTGTCTTGCCTGTCTTAGGTGCTGATGGCGGTGCTTCAAGGGTGGACGGCATGGAGGTGGGAGTGGACGAGACGGAGTTCGGACGGGATCGAGACTTCGGTAGAGAGTCATTCGAGGAGGGACTACGTATCTCATCTAAACCTATTTCTTGCTCTAAAGTGGCCTTGAACTCCCTAGAAACTTGCTGTCACAACCAATCCAGTTTCTAAGATTAATAAACTCCACACAAAAGCAGATGAGGACTAAAAAACCGTAACCATTCCGCCACCTCCCGGCGGCTTAATAGCTCCTAGTCCGTTTTCCAGTCCTTTGATCAAACCAGCTGCATTCTAGTGAGACAGTGAGACTAGAAAATGAGAGAGAAAAGTCTCGGACTTTAACGATAAGAAATATCCGAATCCAGCAGCATAAACCCCATGATATAACTAAATAAGGACACACAATAAATTGCTATTGGATAACAAGTGCAACCCATTCAGACAGAGTGCATTCTATCCAAGATATAGCGAAATTGAACAAATCTAGGGATTGCAAAAAAACAGGAACTAACGAATATCTTTAACCCCTAAGTCCACAACTACTAATATTTCACGTCCAAAACCTCCCGTATCCACAAAGCATAGCGTATTTGGTACCTGGAGCTCTTTGATTGTAGGTTGAAAAGCCCGCAATGACTTGCCCAAGGTGCGAGCAACCTGCAATCACGACGCCAAAATCAGTATCATTTTCAAAGCTTGTTCCAAAATTGGAAACTCGCTTGTGTATAGTTGTGTCTCTTTAGCCATATTTACTAAGTCTCGACGTTCAGTATGAGAATACTTAAGGTCAACTCCTGCATAGACCAGCTCTTCGATTCCAGAGGCACTGTTTGACACGAATCTCTGAAAGGAAGCATTAAAGGAGGAAATTCCAAAAAGAGATCCGCCTCACAGTATTTACTCCATCTCGGCATTACCCATTTCCGGTAACATCAACCCTGCCGTTTCCACAATTTCAAAATTCCAATGCAGGATTTTGAAACTGATTAGGTGGAGTCTCAATGATGGAGAGATTCAGGATTAGAACCCCTAATACGTACCCTTCATAATGTTCACACCTCATAATTGTGCTTACAGTCCACTAAGGAATATGATTTAGACGATATGCAATTAATGAATTTCAAGTGCACAAACTTTCCCTCACGAATTGAATTTTGAATTCTAAACTTGACTGTAATAACCTTCTGGCATACTTAGAAAATTAGAATCAACAGCTGAAACTTTGAGGGTTCACAACGATCCAATGGATACTGGTTTCTGCAGATTAGGTGAGAAAATCAGATTTTGGAAACATCTGTTTTTTGTTGTAATTGAAAACTGTCCCTTGAATAGGCATTATCGAGTCCATCATGTACTGTAATCAATGAATTAATAAAATTTTCCATCTAAAGCTACAACTAGTGGGGAGAACATAATTGATACCTCTGCAAGTCCTTTAGGTCCAAACACGAGCAGTGCCACTACCCCTATCACCAACGCTTCCGGCGCACCCACTCCCAGCAACGAAGCTCTCACGCCGCTTCTCCTCTTCTCCCTCCATTCACCTACTTATCCAAAACCCACATCAAAAATCACAATTCTCAAAACCTCCAAAAGCCGTAACCAACTACACACCTGAACTGAACCCTATAGAAGCCAAAATCTCCAAACCTAGAATTGCAAAATCCAAACTCCCCACACCTCCACGCCCAAACCTAGAATTGCAAACAGAAAATAGAGATGGAGCATGATGCGCACCATTGGGGCATGTGAGAACCAGACAAAGGCGTCCTTGGAACGATGAAGAGGCGGAGCTCCAAGAAGCGGTGCTGGCTCTCAATGACGACGACGACGAGCGAGGTTTGAAAGTTTTGCAGCTCTGCAAAGCGGCGCGCACGGACACTGAACTCGGATTACAGGATTCGTGGACAGTGCGAGAGAAATGAGCGGCGCAGGAGGGCAGCAGGGAGACTTGGGAGCCAACTGCCATCGTCGCCATGGCGAAACTTCGACCAAATTGGTGCAACACCAATACTACTGCCCTGGAACCCAGCTTCACAGCAATGAAGCTGAGCGGCAACAAAGGTTTGATGATACAGAGGATGAGATTGTTGGTGTTGGAGCAATTGGGCGCGCTCGGTTATGGACGAATTTGGGCGTGTGTTTGGAGCTTCTGGAAATGCCAAAACCTCAAAGCAGGGGATAGAGAACGAGGCGGAGCACCAATCGGCATTTTCTGTCCGCAACGCAGGAAGCTTTCGTTGAGTTCCACGGTTGTAGCCTACCGGACGTGAGGGTCAGATTCAACGAGGAACATACACTAACACTGTATAATCAGGCTATCAACCTCCTCCCATGGTGGGAAGGTATTATGCTTTGCTAGATGTCTGGGAGGGACTTAGCAGAGACTTAGCAGTTCATTCAAGGATTGGGGTTGGTTGAGGAGTCCTACAAGGTAATTTGGTTCTTTGCAAGCTTAGGAGTACTCTGTTTAGGGATGCCTCATTAGTAGACAATGTTATGAAGGGTTGACAAGGAAGAGCCAACCATTTGGAGAAGGCTAGTAAGTAAGGTAACTCCACCTTTGTAATTATATGTGGGATTCAATGTGGATAGGTCCTTGATTCAAATCATCTCTACTACAAGTTGGAGTTGTTTCTCTCCAAATGCACTTAAATGTGTCCGAAGAAGTAATTCAACATGCTTCCCAATATTATATTGAAAAAGACTTTGGGAGGTTTTGTTTGTAGTCAAGACAACAAAATTTTAGAATCACTTAGAATGCTTTTTTTGGACACTACATGAATAGATTATAAATTTTCAAATTTTTGAAAATAGGTGTTCACAAAAATCAACCCTAGGCTCTTATAAATAGATGTTGTACATTTAAGGCAAGAATCTATAGAGGCTCATTTTAGAAAGGGGTAACAAGTAGGTGTTGTTTTGCTACAAAGAGGTTGTTCATCTAAGTTCCTTACTAAAAGTGAATTTCAATGAAATGCATGTACAACATTTTCAGCTTGCAACTTTCTAATGTTTTTACAATCTTAGGAAAGGAGGGGTATCTTTTTTCCTAAATACATAGTAGATGACATTGAAAAACTCTTAAAGTCTTGAGGCTTGATTTCAAACCATTCTCCACTTTAAGGCCAACCCTTCTTAGTACAATATTTGTTGGATTCTTGTGAAATTTTTATCAGAGATGTGCTTCACTAATAGCTTAATTGAGTTGAATCCTAAAATATTTTACAACAATTAAAATTGCAATTAAAATGTTATGCCTCCAAAATTTTTTTTTTTTTAAGTAGGGGAAATTCAAGCATCTATAATATATATGTCCAATTAATTGGTCTAAAATTTTTCTACACACTCTCAACAAGCTTGTGAAGATGATTCCACGAGTTGAAAGGCATGCTTATGAGCACATGATTTTGACTTAGGTAAGTTTTTGATATAAATTATCTTCTTTAAAATAATGGTCAAAACTTTAAAAGCTCCAAATTCAAAGGCTCATAAGGCAAAATCATGTGTTTGTATGCCTTTCAACTTTGGGGACTATTCTAACAAGCTTGTTGAATGGAAAATGGCTTGGAGTCATGCCTCAAGGCATTAGGGATTAAGATAGTAGCTAATCAAAATTCAACTTCTAACTTTAAAACCATATATTTTATTAATTATTTAATTATTGGATGATGTTTGCTTTCGAGGAAGGGAAAGGGACTCCTTCAAAAGAATGTCATCTTTAACCAATTATAAGATTGCACATATAGTGGGAAGCTCTTGCCCAAGGCCTTCTTGTGATCAACCATCATGGGTCAAAGCTTCTCATTACCTTACATTCCCCCAAGATTTAATTCAAAATCTCTCATGATACCACATCTATCATAAGGTGTAACTCCTCGTTGCCTAACATTGAGGATATTCTTTAAGCAAATAATTCAATCTTTGAATGGAGAAATCTTAAAGTTTACTAAACATGGAACTTTTGACAAAAAAAATATTTAATTTCATGCAAAATTTGACCCTTGTATAGGGGATTATTGTGGGTGAAAACCTACAATTCTTTTACAATTTTCTCATCATTTTTATTTTAAGTTTAAGAAAATTCCCCCTTCCAAAAAATTATTGGCTTTAGACCAAAGGAGAGAAGGCTTTGCATCAATACATTCATAGTAATTGTAAAGAAGTTTAAGTACAAACTAACTCAAGAAGTAAGGTAATACAATTGGGATAGAATAAGCTTTTTATAGCATAGTTATTTGTTCATGTATACAAATGATTGCCACAACCAAAACATATCAACAAGGAGTTGGACTAGTACATCCTTCTAATTTGGTCTAAAATGATTTTCTTGCTAGTGCATGATTTTGTCTATCAAATTAAAAGTGACCAACTAGTAGAGGCACTATAGTTGAATGATGTCCCTATGGAAAGACATGCAATTTCTTTTTTGAGAAATAAAATGAAAAATTTCTACTCATAGTTAGTGAAAAATTAGAAGATACAAAGCAAAAAATATTGTAATTAAGTACATGGTCTTACTATAGGAAGTATCATTTAGGGGTCAAGAAGAGCTTTTAGGCACTTGGCATTTTGGGGAGTCCCTATCTTAGTGTGTCTTATTAATTCAATCCTGGAAGAATGTTTGTAAACAATTTGGGTCTTTTGGAGGATATTAGGAGGGGCTATAGAATGGAAGAAAAATAATTTTTCATCTAATTTTTGTGGAAGATGGAGTTATTGGAGTGCATTTTTCCCCTTAAGTCCCAAGGCCATTCTTTGTTGTCAAAAATCGCTCAAAACTATTCGTTCTATTACATTTATTCAAGAAAATAGAGAAAAATGTTTTTTTTTAATCTAACTATAGGATCTTATACTTCACTTGTTGCAAGTCATATAGTGAAAAAATTCAAAAAGTCTGAATATAAAAAATGAAAGATATTAGCATTCAAAGTTGGAAAAAAAATAGCATTTTTGAATGGTGGCTTGCAATTTCAAATGCCTTTGATTGTCATTTGTAGAAATTTTTTGTACTACAAACTTTGAATTAAAAATATAAATTGTGTTGAAAAATGGAGTTGAAAGTCTAAATTTAAAAATAAATAATCACATTTGATTTTAATTATTCCTTAAATCCTTTTTGAAGTAGAAGTAGGTTCAAGATTAAAAGAAAAATAAATTGTTACTAGCTTTAAGATGGAATTGAAAGACAATAATCCCAATGGTGGGATTTTTTTAGCAAGAAAAATTAATTATTTTTTAATTATAAAAAATTGCATTTAGAAATGAATTCTATAAGTTATTTTTTTTATGAAAATGCTTAGATAGCCCAAAAAACAATATTATTTATAACTTCCTCATCACTAGTCCAAATAGAATGAATCAAAGATTCAATTGTAAATTCAATTTTTTTCACTATAATAGTGCAAAGCTGGTAGCCCTTTTGAAGCCTTAGAATTTTCGTAATGCTTATGAGAAAGTTTCAAAAAGTTTCACCAAAAATTGAGATTATAGGAAGTTGCCCAAAATCCATTTTGTCTTGCAAAGGGACAATGGGACTTTAGAGGTTAAGTGAATAGTATTGAATATTTTCTCACTATTTTATTATTAATTTTTTAGAAGAAGAAGATGCTTAATACACATGTTACCCTTGTAGTGTATTTTGGTTATTCTTTGTTCTATACTCTTAATGTGAATTTTAGCTATAAAAATGATATTTTTTGAACTTGTAGCCAACTATTGAAATGAAGTCTATTAAGTTGAATCCCTATTCTAATTGGAAAATTTGGAAAATTTGGAAAATTCAATATTTTATTGCAATTTGAACTTTGATTGTATAAAAATGGTTTGTTGATTTTATAATCTTATACTTACAAGGTAATTTTGGTTTATACTTTGGTGTTATACAATGTAATATATACTTATAGTGAATATTTCAGATTTTTAAAGTAGTTTTTGTATTTTATATAAATTTTCTTCCCTTTTTCTTTAAAGAATTACCATTAATTTCAAATTTGACCCAAAAAAAATTTGAAATTTTTATGACCCACAGAAGACATGTAATTTCATCTCTAAAAAATTGAATACAAAAAAATAAAATTTCATTCATAATTATATACAGTAGTTGCAAATCACTGCAATTCCAAAACACAAAGTGAACAATTGGGAGACCTAAATCCATAGTCATAGGCCTATTCTTTCAGGGAAAATCTATAAATGACATTGTGGACATTTTTTGGCCAATGAACAACAAAGAATCTCTTTATGCAGGACATAAGTGCAACTATTCATCCACAAAATTTTGAGTGAAAAGGGAAGGTCTTCTACAAAAGTTTGACTTCCAATGAGTGCTTTCGCATTTTTTAAAGGCAACAATTCACACCGGGTTCCAAAGCGTATGATTTCCACGGTGACCAGCTCGTCGTCCTTTAACGGTTACATCATCCATGTTTTGCGTTTCAGGCTTGATCGGAGTGGAGCATCCGCGCCCCTGCAGTAGCGGCAACGCTGGTAGGAAGAGTGCTTGCTGGGCAGATTTCGTCCTTGGTCCTGGTCGATCTTTTGATTCTCGTCCCTTGAGGAATTGCAATGGGCCGATCACGAGAGCTTGAATGTCTAAGCGAGCTCTGCAGGTCAGTCAGTGCATTTGTCCATGACGATCTTTGTAGAAATTTCTGTACGTGCACCCCACTGAATTAGGGTTTAGAACTGTATGCTGTAATTCACGATGGTCATCCAAAATTGCGATTCGGAGATTGGTGTATAGACCGATCAGGAGAGACCTTTCTTTAACTGCGGGCTCGTGGTTGATCTGGTGTGAATTTAAGATAGGGTTTATGGGTGCCAGAGTTCTTCCTGGCGATAACGAAGCCTGTGAAGATCACATTTCCGTCCGCGAAGTGATGCTGTCATGGGAATTCAGAGGGACATGGATATGTAATAGCATTTGTTACATGCAGTTTGCGAAATAGCCAACCTGTGGAATCCAAACGGAGATGCCATCCCTGAGTGCTGCCAAATCTTCTGGAGCTTTTGGAGGATCGTGAACGTACAGTTTTTCTCAAAACCTAACGCCAGGTATAAACAATGGTGCTAACCATTACATGACGCCACCAGATCTGTTTGAAACTTCTCTCTGCCTCTTTGCAAACCTCTGCTCCTTGGCGGATTTGTGTCTGGATCAAAGTTTGTGCTTGTAGTTATACATATCAAATTTGTACTGAACAGTACCGTTCTTCAATTCTATTGTGTCTATATCGATCGTCAATTTTATTGTGAACAGTTGAAAATTCTTATCTATTTACATGTCTTGTATCCAACACTTTTGAATAGGAGCAGAAGAAAACCCTCTATTGGCAGACATGAAGCCAAATGAAATCAAGTTTTGCGTAGCTCTGTAACAATGAGGTAGTCTACTTTGCAGATTACGTTGAGTTTTTGGAATCCTGCCTCCAAAACCAACTGCCGCACCTCGCACACTGTCCGCTCGCGCGCATTATTGCCACAATTAAGCAACATGTTGACGTCTAATTGGAAGGCCAAATGATCGCCGTCATCGAAGACCCCACGGTCGGGTAAGAAGGGGTCGACGACAATCACTTTGCCGTCTGCCCACAAAGCCTTGAAACAGTTTTTCAATATCCGGAGGCAGGTCTCGTCGTCCCAGTCGTGCAATATGAACTGCAGGTCGAACACACAGAGTTGCGCGTGCATATGCCAATTAGTCTCTTCGCTACAGGCGTCAAATCCTTTTCAAACTTATTTTTGGGGAAGGAGGAAGTGGGAGCTTTGTGCACTGGAGTTTTGGGAAACTGACCTTCATGAAGATGGCGTCGGCGTCGGCGCCGGCGGGAACAGATTCGCGGAAGTCTCCACCAACGTGATTCACTCCTGGCAGGATTTCAATTCAATTCAATTTCATTTCGATTCGATTCGATTTCAATTCTCTGTCAATGACGCATCCCTAGAGCTCTGCAGTGTCGCAATTCTTGAGTGTTCGCAGTCTGCAAGACGGTGGAGCTTCATACCTGGAATGTCAGGGCAGGCGTCGATGATATGAGGCTGGTCGAAGTTGATGCTCTTGATGTGAGGATGCCTGGCAATGATGTGGCTTAGAGTGGAAGCAGATCCGCCTCCGATATCGACCAGCACCTTCACTTCCTCGAACCCTTGGTACTCGTCCAAAATGGCTGGCAAGTACACGTCCGAAATCGCTGTCATGGTCTTGTTGAAAGTGGCGTTGAATTCTGGATTTCGCTGTCCGTATTCCCACATGTTCAACCCACCATGCACTCTTTCAAATGCGTTGAGCGTATCGTCAACCATGTATTCGTCCAGGGTATTCCAATTGCACAATATGTTGGGGTATAGCGACCAGTGCAGTCAGTTAACGAAGGAGCCATTCTCCGCGTCCCCCACGAAGGATTTTCCCATCGGTTCCATCCCAAAGCGACGCTCGATTTGACCATCTGCTCGTGTTGTGACCGCTTCGCTCAAAATCTGTCCGCAGCTCACCAACCGGAGCATTCTTTCCAGATACTTGAAATTGATGGACTTCCCCGGCATGGCCAGCTGGGCGAGCTCTTCCGATGTGAGCCGCGCTCCCTCACCTGCTGCAGCCAGGACTTCCAAGATGTTGAGACGCACCAGAGACCCCAGTGTGTTTATAGTTGTTGACTTCAGCATCAATCCAGCCGCAGCCATCCTTGCGCTGTTCATGTCGTTGGATGAAGCCAGCTTCTGGTGCAGGACACTATGGTCGTCTCCTCCGCCTGCCATGACTTCCCTCACTGGCAATGTGCAGGTGACGATGATCCTCAATGGTGGAGTCCGTGGTAGCAAGAGGACCTTGGAGTGCAGTACGATCTCCATCAGTTTCCGGGTTCCTAATACATTGTTGCTTTAACAACCGTGACATTGGCATGAGCAGGCATGACATTTTTCCACATGTTAATAACTTGACCAGAATCAGTGGTGAATCATTGTTCTGTGGTTGTCAAGCCATTTCGTGCATTGAAAGTGGACAGATATGGTGACTGATATTATTCTGATTGCAGCTGCAGCCGAGTACTGTTGAAGCTTTTTCTTTCCGAGCTCAGCATGTCTTTTTTCTTGTCTTTCTGTCACAACAGGAGCAATATTATTCCAAAGCGAAAGGTATCCAATATGCGAAGCAGAGTCCGCAAGCACAATGAGACCTCAAAGAGCTCAGCTTTGTTGAAGCATAACGCTCACGGAAATGACTCCACTATGACACCAGCTTATGGCATTTTCTATTCTTATAGATGAATGAACTACTGTTCATTCTAGATGAAGTTGTCATTCTTGATCATTTTGATGAAGAATGATCTTCAGTGCATTAACCCTTAAAGGTTCACCACTATGTTTTGCCAAAAAGAAATATGCCATCTCTAGTGCAAAGAACTATGATGATTTTTAATAATTTTTTAATTTTAATTTTAATTTTTGTGTATTCAATTGTAAGATCTTGCACTTGTATGAGAATGTGTTTAAGAAATTCCATACATGTTGATCATGTAGATTATAGTATATTAGTGCTCAAAATGAAAGGAAAACTTTTATTTTTCACCTTGCATTATTAGGTTTTGAAAGTTTGAATTCCCTTAATTTAAAATATTTTCTTACAAAGTTTTGAAGTTTACATCTTTTATGGTGGAAATTTGAGTTAAGAATCTAGGAAAAAAATCAATTTTATTTTAATAATTTTCATTATTGAAAAATTTATTAAGTAGAAGTAGGTACAAGATGGAAGGAAAATTTGAATTAGTAGTAGTACAGAAATGAAATTGAAATATATCAACCCTAATAAAAATTGTTGTTGTAAGTAATTTATGTCCTAAGGACATTTCTTATTTTGAAAATATTGTTAAAATTGAATTAAGAAACAAATTCTATACATTATTTTTCAAAATAATGCCCTAATTGTCTATAAAACAAGATTCTTCGTAAATCTCACATCACTTATCCAAATTGAATGAAAATTCTAAAAGAATTTATAAATATATTCTATAAGAAAAAAATTGAATTGCATCTTGAATTCTTTTTATTTTTTTCTTGTTGCTTAGAGTCAAGCATTTTAACCTTCCAAACACCAAATGACATAAAAGTTATATTTCCTAAAAGCTAATCTTTTTCCTTACCTTTATAAAAAATGAAAAAAAAATTCAACATCACAAGAACTAAAAGTTAGAGATTGACCCCTTATTCCCAAAATGGAAGACACTTTTGATGCCAACATTAGTGTAAGGAGGATCCATTCCCAACCCCCTTCCCGACTTCCTTCCCTAAGTTGAGTCCTATTTTTTGGGCCCCTTTCCCAACTACTTCATAAACTAATTAAACTAAAGTCCACTCATCATTTAAGATATTGATGGTCTTTCATCCATTCAATTTCAACTTATTAAAGAAATGTACAATTTTGGACAACTCTAAAGACACCAAGAGATGTCTACTACCATTTCACTTCAAATATTCCTAAAAATTCAACAAAAAAAAATTTAAAGATATTTTTTTCACACTGTTTTTTTCTCCAAAATCCTAATTAACACAAATTTCAAATTTTGACTCTTGATGTCGGAAGGGACGGGAATGGAACTAGTTACTTTTTATTAGTGCAGATTGGGCCGATGGTTCAGTCCAAACGTTGCTGAACGCGTACAGCACACTCATGGAGTATTTTGGAGGTCATAAATTCCATATGTTTCTCGTGAGACATGTTTTAGCATTCCAAGTTTTTTACACCTCCAACCCACTTGAGGAAAAGTCTCCACATTTTCACAACCGTTGAACTTGAACTTCACTAATCACAAGCTTTCTTTGATTTTGAACATACAGTTCGATTTGAAAAGCCTGCATTTGTACGCACTTATTTAATCCTGGAGGAAAACACGGCTTCATGACTACAAGATTCCCTAAAAATTACTGAATCCTGAGAATTTAACTGGTGTGAGACTTGAAGCATTAAACAAGTTCGATCATCAGAGCATTGGAAGTCCCGGAAATCGTCACCAGTAGTATCTCGCAAGAAGGTTTCGAAATGGACAAGTTGATTTCAAAGGCATACATCAGAATTCCCAGTCTGCCTCAGCTTTCTCTTCTTCCTCAAAGTTCATTTTTGCGAATCCATTCGAGACATCGTCCGGGACACTCGGATTGCTGTGATTCCTTTCCGGAGAAGTAGCACCCATTTCATGATCCGCAATAGGCAAGGCAGAGCCGTCTTCTGCAAGCCGCAATGCAAGCAGCCTCTGTTTCATTACTTTGATGGCATTCAGGAATATTTTGGCAGCTGGGAGAGCTCCTGTGGACTCCACAGAGAAGATGAAACTATCGTCTCTCGCTTGGATTTCGAACAACTCCGACGTCCCCGAATCTTCGGCACTTCGTACCAGCTCCTCACTGGTGAAAGCACCCGGGCTCACCACCTCCACCTGCAAAAACAGCAAGCCACGAAAGCGATTCTCCTTGAGTTCGTTTACATGGCAGCAAAGATCTGCTCCGCTATACAGCACTTCAATCTAGATCTGTCCTAGCTTTTGAACGCGGATTCATACCACTTGTGCACCTCATTTGGGGAATTTTCCAATTGCCAATTTATAAAAATACCCTCTTGAAATAGCATTGAAAACCCTCCGAAGTGGGCACGAAAAACACGCTTAGAAAAGGCAATGAAACCCCAACCTCAGAAATTGTTCTAATTACCCCCCAATATGACATCCAAAAACTCAGAGAAAGATTAGTTTCAAACAAAACATCTGGCAATATGATAAGCAAGCAACTGAGAAGGAGGAGCCCGAGAATGGACCTTTTGAGTGTTAGGTTCCAATTTGAAGACTTTGGTGGGGGTGAGGCCCTGTGTGATGGTGAGACTGGAGTTCACCCAAGCCTGCTTCTCCGGGAGCGTCAGTTTGTCCATTTTCACTTCATTGATGAAAATTTCTGGCTCATGGTGGAACGTGACTGTGGCCACTGGCGACCACTTGGCATGCAAGCTGCCCAAACCTTTTCTGGCGATGGCTCGCATGGCTATCTCCTGGCCCTTGAGCAGCTTCGTGATGGCAATTCCTCTGCATATCACAAAGTAACCAGCACCAGCTCCACGGAGTCAGTCAATCGTTCAAGGGTCAGCATATTGTGGGGTAAGACCTGACGGAATTCAATGGGCGTTGAAAGAGAGTGTGATTGAATGTGCTACTCACCAATCACAGCATGTCACTAATCAGAAACTCTGAGGAGTCAAAACTGGTCACCTTAGTGACGTAGAACATGAACAAGTTTCCATAAGAGAACTGGTTACAGTCATCACCAAAGAAAGAAATGGCAAATTACAATATTAGAGATGATGCACAGCTTGATGTTCAATATGGAAACGTGTTTTGGCATCGAGGCCAAAAAGTTTACTCCCAAACTACTACTACTACAACATTCGCAGTCACCGTTGGAAGCATTCACCGTTGGAAGCATTCACCGTGGAATGCAGCGCTTGCAACACGGTCTGGAACAGGCTTCCAATACAGTCGCATTGCAAAAAAGAGAATTAGCTCATCAACTGGTTATCATCTGTATCAACACTTAAGAGGTATGTTGTTCAACGATGTTCAGTTTACCTCGTAGGAGCACGATCTTGTCCAAGCCCTGCCAAGTCCACATCGAAGTCCACTGGAACCACGCTCTCATCCGCGGATTTCAAGTCACGGCTGGTGACCACCAGCTCTCCGTCCGAAGTAGATGTCACGTTTAAGGTGAGCTCCACAGAGCATTGCTGACAACTGCACAAGAACAAATCATTCCCTCTACAGTAGTTACGAAAAGATGCACACTTGGCTGTCAATCCTACACAACTAAATATATATTTACCTGAAAGCGCAGCTACCTAGCTTTCCACGAGTCACAGCCAAGTGTTCAGAGGTTTGGTTTTCGCCAACGATGAGAAAACTCTGAGAGTTACAATTACTTGCACATTTGCATGTCATTATTCCACAACCAGATGCACAGTAACCTCAGAGTTCAGCCAGCAAGCTTTACACGTACAACCAAAGTCTTCAGAAACTTCGTTTTTGCGAAAGACGAGAAACCTAAGAGCGTCACTAAAACCGCAAACTTGGCTGCCAATCCTACACAACCAGATGCATAGTTACCTGAGATCAAGCAGCTAACTTTACACATTTAGAGTCTTCAGAAGTTTGGTTTTTGCGAAAGACAAGAAACTTAAGAGAGTTACTAAAACTTGCAAACCTAGCTATTAATTCTCTAATTGCAGATATGCATTTCCTACACATGTAGCAAGCTAGCCTTGCTCAAGTCATGACCAAAGTCTTCAGAAGATTGGTTCTTGCAAAAACCAAGAGAAACCTTCAGAGAGGTACGAAAACTTGCCCACACGGCTGTGCATTCTCCATACCCAGATGCATTGTTACATGAACATGGCGCTACCTATCTTAATTTTCACACGTCACAATCAACGCCATGACTTCACAAAAGTTTTGGTTCTTGCAAAAACATGAGAAACCTTCAGAGAGTTACTAAAAACTTTCGCACATGGCTCTTCATTCTTCATTCTCCATAACCAGACGCATTGTGTCCTGAACACGGAGATACCTATCTTTGCGCACGTCACAATCAATGCCATTAATTCACAGATTTTGGTTTCTCCGAAGTGGTGAAATTTTTTTAGAGATATGGAAAATTGTTGCAAGGAGACGAACCTGGATTCGCTTTCACAGGGACACTCTTCTGGTAAGAGCATGGCCATGGCACCCTGGCTGGAGAGAGGAATGAGACCCAATCGATGAGCAATGAACTCGTCCTGCAACACGGACGAGTTCGCCGTGATCTCCACCAAGTCGATAGCCACCGTGGGCACTTCCACCATCATGATCCTCCGCAGGGAATTGGCCATGCTCACATCGGTGTCCCAAAGCTTGAACCGCAACGCATACTTGCTGTTCATCGTCTCCATCAGTGACACTTTCGGAAACCTCTGGAAGGAGTTTTCACCGAGCAACGCATCCTCTCCTTCCCTCTTTGGAGAATGATTCAACTCGGGAGAGTTTCCTGGAGAATTCAACTGCATTTGCTCCATCTCCTCCTCCATTCGGGGCTCCATCTCGGGCTCCATTTGGAAGCTCTCTACAATGGTATCTACAATTGCAAACGCGTATGACCTGTATGATCTGGCGCTTTGGTTTCTGATGAGTGTTAGCGTAATCGTTGACGTGTTTGTGAGGGAAGCGAAAGTGGAAGGTGGATGACTGACTGGGAAGAAGAGGAAGATGAATGTCTGGGAGAGTTATAAAGGTTAAAACAAAGTCTGTTTTTTTTAATCATTCAGTGTGGTACGTTATGGAGATGTGATGGTTTGAGGCAAAATGACAGACACTCTAGTCCAGGAGAGTGGAGAATTGGACGGCTTAAGCTTAGTTTTGTCAACTTTCATGGCAGCTCTTGGTTTAATGGTTCAATGGTTTAATGGCTCAACGGTAGACAATGGTGCGGAGTCCCCATTTCCAATCAAAACAAACTTTTTCTGAAATATGGATTGGGAACAATTGAAAACATTGTGTTTGTCTCATACTCAGAACTTACATTGTTTAACAATGTTGTGGGGTCCCTTTGCTCCCCCACCAAATAAAGCATTGTTTACCAATCATGTGAGTCTCTTTTGCAATTTAGGAAGGGGATCCCTGCAATAATTAAAATTGTCTGATATGACTCCTCAGCCAACCCCAATCCTTGAATTAAATGATCAATTCTTCTTCAGTCTTTAGCAAAGCAAAATATTTTCGTAGCATGAGGAAGACCATTGCCTAATTATCCAATATTAAAAAGTAGGTAATTGACAACATTAACTCGTCATTGTAGAATCATTGAGAAGAATCCTTGGAGTCTCATTTGCTCCTAGTCCTTTCACAAGTATATTAACCCCTAAAAAAATTGGCTATACTTTAGAAGAAAGTAGTCCCAAAAGGGATGTATGTTGAAGTGGAGACACTACAAAAGAAAAGGGGGGGGGGGGGGGGGGGGGGAAGGGGGGGAGGAGAAGTGAGTTTTAAAGTATTGTCTTAGACATAAGATTATAAGTAATGAATTTCAAGAAGAATTTTGGCAAAATTTTACTAGAAATACATGTATTTCAAGTAAATATTTACTAAAAATCTCCTTGAAGGTCATTACTTATAATCTTATGCTTAGGACTATAAATTAAAACTCATTTAAAATGCCTCTTTTTCTTGTAGTGAGAAGTAGACAATAAATTACAATTTTTTTATTTTCAGTTGTAAGATCTTAAATTCATTTTTACTTTGTAGCTACCTATCTATTTTCATTGATAGATTCTTCATTTTGAATGAGATCCAAGGGTTCAAAGATGGAATTTTTTATTTTTTTACTAAAAAATTTTGGGTAGATATACTTTGAATCCAATTTCACATGTATACAATTCAACTTTGATGGTTACTCTTTGGATTTGGGTTTTCATTTGAGATAAGAACATTTTCAAAAAAATTCAAAGTCATTGCACTTATAAAACATAACCAAAATTGCATGATTGTAGAGATAGGTTTGGCAAAATTAGTTTACATTGACATTTTTCCATGAATGCTTTTCTCATTCAAATCAAGTCCTATTAAAAAATTTAATGGTAGAGATGATGACGTCCTTCTCTTTGACTTTGTAAAGTAGTCTTTCTTCAATAATCTTAATATTTGCAATTCAGAACTACAAATTTATGTACAATCTTCTATACATGAAACAAGCTTTAAGCCAGCCTTCTAATGTTGAGTTGCCTTCTATATATGTGTTTTTTCGACAAAATGTGGATTCAATTGTGAGTCCAAGACTAGAGTCATTAGGCATGGATCTAATGGTAGTTATGGTACCTAGTAGTACCTATTTTAGATAGGTCCTTGTAAAAGCTTATGGGATGATCTATTGTGGACAACAATTGGTTGTACTATTCATTGAAAAAGATTCTTTGTTTATACCTTCTCATCCACTCATCTTTCTTCCCTCTTGGCTTAGGAAAAAGTGTCCAAGTTACCCATAATAGGTGAATTTATTAGACTAGAATTTAGATGAAAAATTCACATTTATACTCAATAAAAACTTCATTCTTAAGAAGAAAATTTCTTTTTTTCTACATTCTTCTTCATCCTTATGTTTACATTCATTGACTTCAATTTCTCAATGAAATTTTCATATCCTATAGGCTAAAATGTTTAAGTTATTACTTCTACCTTAGTATCTATTCTTGCATGAGTGTCAATTTTTCTTGAATCTTCTCTGCACTTTTGATTTGATGGTTTAGTATATAGCCATGTATGCACTACTATTGATTTATATAAATCTCATTGATGTCCATATATAGTTAATTAGCAAAACTTCCTACACTATGAGGACAACACTAAGATTGGCATTTGACAAAAAGTAAGGAGAACCAATTTTTTACTAATCTTTATTGAGTGTCCTCACTCTTGCCCCACAATCTTTGGGGAAGATCACAAAATTTTTGCCACACTGTAAATGGATGTGCATGTGTTATCCTTTAAGGAAGTAAATCCACTTGTCCCGTAATAACTTTTTTCTATGAATAAAAAAGGTTTGAAAATCATTGCTTCTAAAAGGTATTGCTTGGGCCCTCATCCTCAAAAAATTTCAGTCCAAAATACCCATAATTCTATAAGTGCTAGCCTAGCCAAAAATGCTATGTTGCCAAAAAAAACCTATTTGGTCCTTTAC
The DNA here is from genome assembly GCA_963969395.1 of Pseudoscleropodium purum. NCBI lineage: Eukaryota > Viridiplantae > Streptophyta > Bryopsida > Hypnales > Brachytheciaceae > Pseudoscleropodium > Pseudoscleropodium purum. Next base: position 10,409,724 of record OZ017797.1, read on the forward strand.
GCATCAACTAAAGTAATCCTTTATATATTTTAGGGAGGTATATCCCTCTTTCTCTCAAATTCAGGGTAAGAATGATTTAATTTTTGCATTGCAATTGAGGTTAAGGTTTAGTAGCATCATGGTTACAATAGTGTCCACATTTTGTTGAATAACTATCTACTATATACTACACAATATCATATATTTTCAAATTACCTTATAAAGAGATTGAATAAATAAAATAAAATAATTTTGTTAGTTGTTTTAAAATTTTGACAAAAGAAAAAAGAACTTCTAAAGATTTAGTGCAAATAAATTTACAACTCAAGTGAATTTTATTAATGAAGAATACACTAATTGTTTAACACTGTAATTTTTTATTAAAAATCACTTCTTGTTTCATTGTTTTTTTAGTAGATATAGGAGGAAAAAGGAGTATTTTATTTGTCCTCGAAGTCATTAAAAGTTTAAAAATAAATTTAGTTTTAGTAGAAAAATGTAAGAAAAATATTTAGTGAATTATGGACTAATTAAATTAATGTAGTCTTTATTACAAATATTATATTTTGTAAGAGTTAGACATTTTTCCTTTCAACATTGTTAAAGTTGATTAACATTTTAAATTTTTTTACGAGAGTAGTAATTCTTTCAAAAATGGCTCATATACACAATATGTAAAGTACAAACCTTTTAATATAAATGTCATAATCCACTACTCTTCTAATGGTACTTGTCATAACTTATTAATCAACCACATGATTGAGACCAATGACCATTCACTTACAATCAACACTTCTACAACTTCTCTATTTTGTTGTTCAAATTCGGGCAACTCATGAATCAATTAATATTAAAGGTGATGATTGTAAAGAATAAATGATAAGTGATTCATAATTAAACAACTTTAAACTTTTTGTTTATGTGACTTGACTATTTTCAATAATCTAAATTTTTTTTAAAGTCACTTAGCCTACTTGGTGGAAAAAATTAAAACATCGGAAAATATGAATTTGGAATTGGTAAAATGTAGAATGTGTTTTTTAGTTTGAAAAAACTTTATAGGTACTTTTTGTACCAAACAACTATATATTGAAAGTTTTAAATGTTTTGAAAAAAATATAAAATAGTCATACTTGAAATTTACAAGGATTTTTTATTAATGGACCAAAAATTCATACTATTCAAAATTTTCAAAATTAATTAATTCTCTAGATTTTTGTTGCACTTATTTTTCATGACAATCGTATAATAAACAAAATATCCTTTGAGTCTTATGAACCTCTACACATTACTTTGAAAACCAAAATTTACATTCATTTTTAATAAATAGGCCCATAGTTGACTTGCTCTTTAAATTTGAATTTGTCAAAGTCTTGGTAGCCCAAATTTTTTTTTAATTCCAACCAATGGTAAGATGTGTTCTTTTAAAGAATGCTAAAGGATGAGTCCATGACACCACTTTAATCTACGTAGAAAATAAAATAAATAATGAAAAAATTAAAAAAGTAATTGCACGAAGATAAACGTACAATAATCAATGACTATGTTAATTCTCAAAGTCCCAAGGCCTTTTTTCTGTAAAAACACTCAAAATTTCCTTCTCTTTAGTAGAGAATAAAAAATTTGAAAATTATTTTTTTGCATATTTAATCATAGGATTTGACACTTTTCTAAACTTACTAAGAATATATTGAAGAAATTTCAGAAACTTTGACCACATAGATTGCAAGATGTGTGCGTTTAAAGTGAAGAAAACTAAATACTTTATTTCTTACGTGACTAGAGTTTTAAAACCTTCAATCTTCTTAATTTAAATTCAAGGTAAAAAAACCTAAAATGCTCTTGCACTTCCTCAACATTTGTAAGTTAGAATTTGGTATTGTTGCTTAGACAAGAATGGAAAGTAGATATATGATAAACATAACCTTTGTAACAAGCCCAAGACAAATAAGGCTCATTCTTTGAGTCCCAAGTAGAAAGTGATTGTGTATAAACTATAATTTTGGAAAGAATGCACCTACTTTATAAGGCCAATATACAAGTGTTGCAAGTCACATATTCTTGAATATCTTCCACTTGAATGTCTTTCTAAACATCCGCTCCTCATTGAATATACCTCTCATGGCATTAAAAAACTACTGAAACTCAAGTTGTAAAGCTCATGTGAGTAGCTTTATAAAATAGTGACTCAAATAAAGATGCATGGTTTCCTTACAAATCTTAGGGGCGCTTTACACATGGGTTGACCAAATTGAAAGGTTGTGGGAGTTCATGGCCAAACTTTGGGCAAGAGTCCAAAGAAATAGGCAATAAATGGTGGAGATCGATAGACTTTCGACCAGAGTTTAGGTCGCCACTTTGTGGTGACCCAAACTCTAGTCAAGAGTCCGTCACGAGGCCATCACCACGTAGAAGCAAGGCTTCCATGTAGGCAATTTAGAGGGTGACGGACTTTGGATTGTGCTGCCTTGTGTGAAGAGTTGAGAGGCCAAAATCAGGGTTTTCTGAAATCTGATTGGTGGAGGCCAACAGACTCTTGACCTTTAGCCCATGTATGAAGTGACCTTTACTATATACTAATTTTTAGTTCTAGTTGACACATATTTTTTATTTCAATTGGATTCTAGAGCCAACTCAAGCCTTTAAAATTTTAGCTTCTATAAGTAAACTCACTTTGTCTCAATGTTGGCAACATCAAAAAGAATAATAATACATTTTAGTTTAGTTATATCTTGCATTGTACATGAAAACAAGGGTGAAAAATTTTAACCTAAAATTAAATAAGAGCAAACCGCAGATGCAAGTATGTAATGTAAACTATAGGCAAATCAAACAACACCAAGAATTCAATGTAAGGAAAATTAATGGATCACCAAGTACAATGATCTTTTCCCTCATCAACAATCAATTCATCAATTTGTTTTTTTTGTCAGTGGTTCTTATAAAGCACTAAAAATGAAATTGTGTGTAAGTCATGTCTTGTTCCAACAAGATACATCTCTCCTATTCCATTGAATGGTTAATTAGGCATTCTTTTAAGTGTACCTGACAATCCCTTGATAGTATACTTCCTAGAAATTTGAGATCTTAAATCATAAAGCAATCCTCTAGATCCAATGTCCTTCAATTAGTACATTGTCAAAAAGATCCAAGTAATTTTCTTAGAAATTTGGTCCTACCAAAATCTATATGCACAAAGTTGCGCAATTTTCCAGATGACTCAAACAAATTCAAAATAGTTGTCCAATTAGCCTTAGGCTCTACAAATTTGTGAGACCTCCAAAGACAAACTAATTTGGATTGTACACCCTTCAAGGGATAAACTCTAAAGACTTCTAAGAGCCTCAAAAAATTTGAGTAAACTTTGGATTCCACTTTCTCCAAGATTCAAGTGATTCAAAATTTCAAATTTTGATATAACCTCCAAATGAATTTGGTAGCTTCATAAACTTGCAACAATGAGCTAGGTTTAACACTTTCAAATTGCTCAACATTCCAAAAGACTTGTATAAATTTTGGATTCCACCTTCTACATGATCCAATTAATTTAGAATGAGGAGGCTGCACAAACTAGTGGCATAGCTTCTTAAGCTTGCAACAACCTTTTAGATTCAATACTTTTAACTTGCTCAATTTTCCAAAGTGTTTGGTTAAAAATATGACCTCTACTTCCTCCAAGGTTCAATTGACTCATAGTTTTAGAAGACTCCAAACAAATTTGGTAGCTTCTTGAATTTGCTACAATCTTTTAGGATTAGCTCTTTGAAGTTGCTAATGATTCAAGGGCATTTAAAGTAAATTCAACATTCCGTATCCTGTAACATACAATGTTTATTAATTTTGGAGGCTTGAAAATGAATCAAGTTGTCATACAAACTCACCACTGCTCTCTAGATTCAATTCTTCTAAATTTCTCAACACTCCAAAAGGTTTCAATAAATTTTGGACTTCACTTCTTTCGAGATCTAAGTTTTCCAAATTTTTGAGGTCTCCAAACAAATCAAGTAGTTCCATAAGCTTACTAGAATACTCAAGATTCAATCCTTTCAAGCTTTTCAAACTTCTAGATGATTTCGATAAATTTAGGAGTGAACTAAAGTGAAGGTTCAATTTCTTCAAATTTCCAAGATCTCCCAACATATTGGTTACCTCAATAGAAGGTGATTGCAAGAAAAGGTGTCCATATTTGGTAGTGTTTTGCAAAACCAATTTTTGTCTAAGCTATAACTTTTGAATTTTAAATCCAATGACAAAAGCAAAAAAATCTATTTCTAGATGTTTTGGTTGCAATTGTATTACTTATTTTTCAAAAAAATTCAAAAAAAATTTAAAAATCAATTTCTCAAATTTGTCACACTTTCAACATTTTTTTGTGTTTTGTACTAAAGAGCACCCAAATTTAATGATGTAGAATTGAAATTTTGGTGGTCTATTTCCACACTAGTAGGACATATTCCATGTGAGGGGCATCAAAAAATACATTATTTTATGTCTTCCATGTTTGTCTAAATAAGCCAGAAAAGGGGTTCCATGGTGCGCACACTTTTGAACATAAAAGATGGTTTGAAGTTCATTCTTTTGGTGAAATCTCATCATCATCATGTCCTTATCAATTTCCAATTTTTAGATTTTTTATTTTACTATAATTAATTAATAAAAAATACAAACGTTGAAATACCCCTTTTCTACCTGCAACTCTATATATATCCTAGAAAAGGAGTATTTTTTCCATTTCTTGCTATTTAATTTTTGATTAAAATACTCTTGATTTACCTCTAAATGACTAAGTGTACACAAGAGATATTAGGTAGTTGAGCACAACATCAATTTGGATTAGATGTTCATGAAATTTTGATACAAGGTGTAAACATGTACCACCTTAATGGAGATATAAATTTTTTTTCAATCAAGTGCCAAATCAAAAGTTATGTTACATTGAACTTTTTAAACAATCTGAATAGCTTAGGGCAACATGTTCAAAACTCCTCTTTTACTTTTGAGATTTGGTAGGTGTATAATTTACATCATACAAGATGCAAATGTAAAAAAAAATAACCATGTGTAGTGTAAAAATCTCACTCTAGGAGAAGTTATAGGTCTACTAGCTTTATTAGGCAAGGTCAAACAAAAAAACCTTTCTTCTAACTTCAAATGTTAGAATCTTTCAATTTGTGGAGTCAAAGTTCTTGAAATTTTTCAACACATTCTCATAGTAGTGTAGTTAAATTTTGAAACAAGACATGTGGGCCCTAAAGAATCACCTTCAAAAACTATATTGTTTATCTACATAAAAGAACTTATTCTCACAACATGTAGATGGGGATTGTTTTTAAAAAAAAATTGAGTAATTATATTGTTTGTAAAGCTTGGGGGATCACTAACATATATCTATTGTAACCACATGTGTTAAGAAGGTATTTAAATAGGGTTTATTACACACATAAAATACTTGAGAGATATTCTAGACTATTCTAGGCGTATTCTAAGTAGATTTTCAAATTATTCCTTTTTAGCAATTTGTACTCTTCTCTCTTAATTTAAATTTTAGCTATGAAAATGATCTTGTTTGAATTTGAGACCAACTAATGAAATGAAGCTTATAGAGTCTAGTTTTTACTTTAATATAAAAAAATTGGAAAACTCAATATTTTGTTACAATTTGCACTTTGAGCCTACCTTATAACCATATGCGTGTTGATGGTCTAAGGTCCTTGTGCCATATGTAAATAGGGAATAAGGATTTATTTTTCATTTTTGATGAAATGCCATAGTGGCAATACAAAATGCTATACTCGTGCTCTAAATTTGAGCATTCATCCACATATTGGATAGAAATATTGGTCATCATCATGAAATCTTCATAAGATTTGGCACTATTTGATAACCCTCAAGATATACCTTCAAGACAAGCTCTCAAGAAAAGCACTTAAGACTTGCAACATAAAGGCTTCCTCAATGGACTCTAGAATTTGCCTTGCTAAATTTTTGAGTCTATTGAGGATGCCCTAAAGCTACCAACTTGGAAGATTACTTCCATCTTCTTTCAACAATTATATTGTCATAACATACAATAAAATTCATCCAATCAACTTCATGTTTCAAGATTGGAAGCATCAAATGCCAAAGAATAAAATAAAAACTTTTGACATAATTAACATTGCACTCAAGTTATCAATATGAAATTTTATGTGTCATTCAAGGCCTTCTTGAAAAGCTATCTATACCCCTTCAAGGCCTTACTGAAAATGCACTTACATTGAGCTATTATACACCTTCAAATTCAAAGAATTGAGTGCATAGAAGGTACAATTAAAGGTGCACAACAAACATTATACACCTTCAAATTCAAAGAATAGAGTGCATAGAAGGTACTATCAAAGGAGCACAACAAACAAAGTGCACTAGAAGTTGCCCCTAATTCTTTTTTGGGAGATTTTGGGCTCATTTCTTGACCAATTTTGTGATTGATAAAATGCTGAAATGACATCAACAATACACTTCCAACAAGACTCAAAACCCTCATTCTAATACTCCGTATTATTTAATGTATACTTGCTCCATTATTGTTTCTTGCCCCATGCAGGCCAGCACTTCGTCGCATATCCGGCTACTCTTTGGACTCAGAAATCTGCTTACAGATGGAAGCAGAGGTTGACAAGTCCACGTCTGACACCACTTGTGAAGCTTTGTTCCACCCTGCAATTTTTGTGGTCACCGACATTCGAAGATTGAAGCACGAAGTTGAGAGTGAATACAAGCATACTGAGTAAAAAAATAATCTCTCTAGAAATTTGGTGATGAGGTATCTATGGTCAGGCACCCTTCCACAAAACAATCCTGACAACAACCAGCCATCTATCATACAAAAGGCAGAAATTTGAGATTGTTCTTTGAGCATCGCATGCAAGAGCTTAATTCCAAGGACTGCTTGCACAACCCAAAGCGACTAAATTTTGATTGATATACACCTCATAGAAGACCAGAGTGGATCACAAAGTGCTGGTTGTCGCTTCCCTGATATTCCTAGAAGTAACAATGATACAATATGTACTCAAAGATTCTCAAATCAACTGCAAAGATGTCAAACTAAGTTGTGGTTGTATTCATCAGTTGATTCTTGCGACTCTATATCTTGATAAGAGTGACTTCTTGACACATTAATGCTCAACTCGTTGGGAACCGAATGGACCACAGGAACCACATCTACTCCCCCCAAACTGGAGATTGCTAATAGCTTTCTTGCAGAACTAAACAATAAGGAAAAGGAACGAAAATTGGAAATTTCACATCAAGCGGGACACACACTAACACTCAAACACACCAACACAAAAACACTCAAATTCTCAAACATACAACAGACTATTACCAGCACTCCAACATATGAACACAAACACATACACGAACACTCAAAACATTCACATACACAAACACGTTAGAATGCATGAAACGATAACTTCTTCGTAAACAGATTCTTCCTCCCTCTTAACGACCCAAATCTTACGACAATGTCCTCTTAATAATTTGTGCAGGTAAGTAATTGACAATATATTCTTATTTTTTATTTTTACCCAGCCGAACATACCTCTACAACATCGATAAAGTCTTGCTTAGAGTGAAAAGCTCCAATCCACTTCGTATGATCAGGAGTTCTGTCCATATCGACACATTTTCAAAAGGGGCGTCCTCAGAACATCAGACCCCGGATAACAAAGAAAGTCAGGAACCAAAGTACCCACTCTTCAAAGAAGAGACGACCGAGCATCAAGCTGAATGCACTTGACAAAACATTCATAACTTTTGCATCCGACAAGAAGCATCCTAAATAGGGAAAAGCACTATTAGAAACCATACCCAGAGTCCATCTTCATGTGGTGAGCATTGAAGAAGAAAATCGTGGCCGGTATGAGCGAAATATCAAAGTATTTGATGTAAGCCTGGATTTAAGGGGCATCTGCGTCAATCAACCCAATCGAGGCAAACTTGCTCAAATGTCGAACCGCTTTCGCAAGCTGCACACAGGACAGGAGATTACACTTCTGATCTAAGATTTGAACTTTACAAACCTATCTTTCACACAACTTAATTTAAATCATTTTGTATTCAAATAAAATTTCTAAATATAATTGCTATACATGAAAATTCAGAATGCATTCCTCAATCACCGAACTGAATCTTAAATTAACTGGAACGCCAGGTATAAAAGACTTGCCGAAACCCTGGCCAAAAAACTTCAATTGATCATTGCAATCTCAATACAGAAAATGAAAACTTGGGAAAAGGCTTATTAGAAGCACATCATAAGCTGTCCAACAGATGATTACTGGCATGATTTGACCCAAGAATGAAAAACAGACTTCAAAATAACAGATTGATTGTTGGAAATTTGTGTATTCTGTTGCAATATTGCACCTTCAGATACTTGCTTTGTTCTTCATGCTATTGAGTTATTAAGCGCATTTTAGCTCAATAGAAGCACAATTTCAGTAATTATCCAACAAAGATATTATTCAAAAAAATCAGTTGGACATTTGAGCACAAAATCTCAATTTGAAATCTGAGTGCAATCATAGTTTACGTCATTTACGACAGCATATTGTACTCGCGCGTTCCAATATAAACCTTAAAACTGAAGATACAGACACAATCGAGGTTATCGAAATCTCTACTACCTAAGATATTTCGTAATGCATCCACAAAGCATAATTTCAAAGGAGAAGAGAGCTCTCACAATCTCATCAAGCTGCATGCAGACAACATCCGAAGCGCGGCCGACGCGAAGGACGAGAACTTTGTCAATAGTGTTGAGGATAAGCTTGTCAACGTCCTTCTTCTTCGTCAAACTCTCTAGCAAGTAACTCATCTTGACTCGAGCTCCGTCAGTCGCTCATCACCTTGGCCGGAACGACTTCAAAAGAATTGACGAAGGCAAACCCTAATTCCTTGATTGACACCAAAGCAACAACTCAATTCCCACCCAACCAATTCGCGCATCCCCAATCAAAGATTTGCATGAAAATGCAGTCTCTGGACCTGAACCCAAACCCTAATCCACTCGATCTTTAATCACCATGGCCAGAACGAACTCCAAAGGAATCAACAAATGTCAAAATCCTAATTCCTCGATTGGCAAATTCGGGGGAGGGTAAGCATCTTCTGAAGGTCCCTTAAAAAAATTCATTTTCTTCTCACTGCCCCCAAAAGTGACAATTTTTCACAATTTCTACCCAAAATGTGACTTGGTCCTTTAGTGGTTAAGTCTTATGCTTGAGGAATGTCAAACGATGCACTAATGGACACATTTGTGAATACATTGGCAATCCACATTAACAAGGTAAAGGATACTAAAACTGATGGGGCTCTAATCCTAATTTCTGCTATACTGAACTCTCCTTACCAACATCAACTCATCTATTCATACCTTGGTTGGACTTGTTAGCAATCATGCTGCATTGACCCTTGCTAGCATGACTTGACTACTACCTAAGAACACTAATCTTTGAACAGAAATGGGTTATCTATTGTCACTTATATTGATTTGCTACCTCTTATATTGAAGTCAAATACGAAGTTAATTAAGTGTGAAAGAATTGATCTCAATAAAATTGGACTCTCGTACCCCAAAGATCTTTCCGCAATTGTATGTATCCTCTCAATATCACACTCCATACGATGGAATGCTTACAGTGACAGAAACAGTATCCTCTAACTTGCAAACAACAAGACGGCGCAACTAAGTTATGTAAACTAGACTTCTGCGGAATATTGACAAGCACATCAGACCAGGAACATCAAAACCCACCGACAAGGTCTCTAAAACCGCTAATTTACTCCCAAGCTTACAGATAACAACTGATACAACCGAACAGATTGCAACAGGAGTAAAGCTTACCAAGCATGGGAGATGACATGCTGTATGGAAACGTGGCGGTAACTTCCTCCTCGAAGCTCCACGGAGTTACTTTGTGCAGAGATTGCTTGCATGGTTGTCATAACAGGCGAGTTAGGGTCATCAGACGGTCCGGACGGCTTTAATTTTGTAACTTATGCAATTTTGCGGAATGACACGTCACCTTGGAATGCGAAATTCAGGGCCCTGACAATCTCATTCGCGCCCAGTATGTTCCTTAATCCACATGGCATCCACGTGGCCTATTTTTCCGTTATCAAAAAGTCAACTATGTGTTGATTGTATCGGACGTGCGGGACCTCTAACGGACGGGCAAACCGGACGTCCGTCCACTATAACAACCATGATTGCTTGGCAATACCTGTGATTGTGCTCAACATAAAACAAGCTTAGAAATGCAAAAGAAGAGTATCCAGAAGAGTGGACACCAACCACAACTACAACAAATCTACATATTTACACTAGTCAACTACAGAATTTGACAAATGGCCGTACCAAAGCTTGGAAGCTAATTTCCAAGTGTGATGTTAAAGATTCTTGAGCACATATAAAAGTAGGTCACTTAGTCCTAATGAGCAATGCAGGAAGTAAAGCAAAGCAGTAGCATCGAAGACATACTACCAATAGCGCTTCAAGAAGAGCATGGCAATTAAAAACATATTCTCCAAAGTTCTGCTTCAATAAGATACTAAACCTAGATCTCTGTTTCAGAATGAACTACATACTTCTTAAGATTGACTATAAAAAAAGATCCCACAAGCAAGAAGAAAAAGAATTGCAAGAAAAAACTGCTCATGCCAAAACTAACATAAAATCATTGGAAGTCAAACTACTGTAGAAGATGTTCCCTTTCCACAACAAAACTTCGAGGATAAATAATTGCATTTTTGTCCTATATAGGAGAATTATTTGTCATCCATCAAACATTTAGTGTTTGCGGTGGCGTTACAAGGTTAAAGTATTTCTGAATCTGCTTTTAGTTCACTACTCGTTACTATTCCTATGCCCGAGCTTCAGCTTAAAGTAGAAGTATGTATTTGTGATAACTTAAGCATTTTAGCCCATAGGATGTGGAAAATTTGTTGAGAAATTGAGGTGAATGTGTGCAAACATAAGGATGAGGAAGAATGAAAAAAAAAATTCTCAAGAATGAACAGTTTACTCAATAAAAATGTGGATTTTTCATCTAGACCCATTCCAATCTCATTTACTCACCTATTATAGTTAGCTTTGGTACTTCTCCCTAAACCAAGAAGGAAGAGAGATGAGTGGCCAAGAAGGTACAAACAAATAATCTTTTTCAATGAACAATGCATCCAATTGTTATTCACAATAGGTTAGCTTATAAAGCCATTACAAGGGATTGTCTAAAATCAGGGTTGACAAATCAGTACGTCCGCCCCAAAATAGCATTCGTAACCCGAACGTCCGTCCTCATAGACGCCAGCGGACGCAGCGTCCCTCCAGCCGTCGGAAGGCGGACGGGCGGGGCGAACAGGTGGACGCCCAGATCATGCGGATCACATCAGTCCGTGTGTTGATCAGACGGCCGTAACCGGGCGGACAAGGCGGTCCCGGCGGACGTTGCGTCCGCCGAGACCACGAATGTCAGCGGACGCTACGGATACAGTGTCCGCGTCCGGACGTCCCGGACATCCGACCGTCCTGTCAACCTTGTCCAAAATAGGTACTTCTACCGTAGTTCACATGTTGCCATTTGCACTTGTCTACTCTCATGACTTGAAAACTTTGTTGGTATGAATAGGCCTCTTTAATAACTCCTCTAATATCACAAGTTTCATCCTCTCATGTTTAAGTATGGTACAACACTTTGAAATAATCTTTTTTTCATAACTTAGAGTGACTTGCACCTCCAAGTTAGTGTAAATGTTTTTGGCAAGTTTGTCACCAAAAATTAACATAGTTCTAGAAGTAGTGACAAGTTGATAGGGAATTTGAAGTTTTTTTAACAACATTTAGTTGCCAATTTTATCCAAGTTTTGATTCAGAATACATCAAATCTTTCTTATTATTGTAAAGTATATAACCCAAATGAATCATTACAAATCAATAGACTTTAAAATAACAAAAATATACTTTATCATCTTTCAATTGATTGCTACACCAACAATATGGATAATTCAAAAGAATTATACTACTTCAAACCCTTGTGAAATACTTTGAGGGTATTTCCTTGATATTTTTGTAAGTCAAAGAGTCCACAAGTTTTAATCCTTCAACTTTGACAAGGATGTTTGGTGTCCAATGGATGACAAAAAGTTCTTATAATAAGACAGAAGTTCAACTATTCATCTGCAAGAATTTTGTTATCGAAAGGGAAGGTCTTTTACAATAACTCTTGACTTTCAATGAGTGCTTTTGTAATTTTTTAAGCCAAAAATTCACATAGTAATAGAAACTAATGATTTATATGGATTCATCTTCATCCTTTAAGGGTTAACAAGACATGTGTTTTAGGTGGTCTTCAATTTTTTGGAGTAAGGGCACATTTCATCCATTCGATCAACTACCCTTCCAAATAAACTTCCAACTTCCATTGGTTTATAAATAGAATTTGAATTTTTTATTATTAAAAGCATATCCCAAAGTACTTTGAATAGGTATAAAAAAATTCTAATTTAGACATTGGCCAATGAAAATGAACTACTTCAAAGAATTGGCAAATCATGGATATCAAAGCACATTGCACCTCAAACTTGGCCAACTAGGTGAAGATGGGAGGTATTGATTTAGTTTGCTTATGATACAATAGAAGGTGGGTACTTTCCAAAGGGTAAAATTTTGATTAAAATACTCTGAATATTAATCTTGTACTCGAAGAATGTTTTAATTTTATGAATATCTAATTATTGTACATCAAATGGATATTGGATTCACCTAAATTACACTCCCTTACATCCTTCACCTTTGAAAATTTTATAATGAAGTAATTGTACCTCCTAAATTTTTGCAACCACTTGCTTCTAATGGATTTGCCAATGGACAAAAATTATTCCTAACTTTCTATTGTATGTCCAATGGGCCAAGAGTGTATTCAAACAACTTTAAGTATGGCTTTGTTAAATCAATTGAACCATAAATGAAGCTTGGATTTGAAATTCAAATTTGTAACTCCTAAACATATCTAACAAAGCTAGCTTCAAAAGTAGGATGCAATTGTACAAGAGTAGTGTAGTCAAGTGCCCTTATTTTGGAGTTGGGTAGGTTTTGCAAATTCCAAAACCAATCACAACCCTTGCACACTTAGATGCACCTACACTATACATACCCACAAAAGACACCCTCTCCTAAAAAAACTCACAAAGAGAAGCAAAATGGCAAGAGAAACCTAAAATTATGCTTGCATTCAATACTCAACATCAAGCAAACCTTAATCAATACAAAACTAAGCTATACTGAAAATTCCTAGATCTAAAAGGCCTCATGAAAATAGGGACCCACAACAAAAACACTGAAAGAGTTGAAGGAGTTGTCAATATAATTATAATCCTTCCCCGTGAATCTCGAGAAAGATAATCTATTAGATGGTGATGTTTCACAAAACACTTACGGAAGAAATCTCTTCTGTTACATAGACCTGCATCAGTTGACTTGGATTTCCATTACTACCATTAGTTAGGAGTCAAAAATGTGATGAACATTGAGAAAAGCCAGAGCTACAGAGATTCTTCATTCTGCAAGTCTTCCTTCTCAGCAAGGGCAACAAGATGCTCCAATCTTTTATCAAATGCAAGCGCACTCTCATCACGTTTGTTTAATTCAGAGCCTTCTTCGTTTAGCCACTTTTCACGCAAGTCATCGAGCACATTCTCTTCGGCTTGCCCACCCTCTTCTCCCGGAGCCTTCGGCGCAGTTGTCCTCTCAGCCAAGTCTCCAGAAGGGGGTGGAAGACACCACAGCATTTGCCGGAACTCCGGTGTGGCAGCAAAAATCTCGAAGTTCACGGCCATGGCGTCCAAACAGTACTCCCGAAGCTTCCACACTCCATATCTGCCATAAGATGGGGAAACAGATCAGGTTTGATTTCACGTCTACTCTCTTTGACAAGTGCCGAATTGGCCCAAAACGGCCATTTCCACATGTATAGAGAGTTGACAAAAATCAATTATGAAGCTCCAAGGTAGGTAACAAAATGTGCCAATAAAAAGATGAAATCATGCCCTACATTTTGGAAGGATAGAAATCTGCTTAGAAAGTTAGTATAATTGGCTATTAGCTTCCAAAGTGAACTTTCTATTTTCTAATTTGATGCTTTGGGGCTAATTCAATAACTAATCCAAGTTTCTTTGTACAAATGGTGACGTGCTACAACAAGGATTGGTCACATACTTATCAGCCAAAAGGAGCCAACCACACAAATCAGCTGGGGTGGCCGTTTCCAATTGCGGCAACAAAGCATCGGTAACGGCACGCTTCAAAGGAAATAGAAGATATCTTGAGGCAGCATCGAACACCTCTTCAGCCTATAATCACAATCCAAACACATACATGTCATCATTCACAAACACATGTCAACAACCACAATCAATTGAACAACAAAGATAGCTATTGACATACACTTTACCAACAAAACTCATGTGCAAAATTGCAGGGCTAATCCAAAAAGATCCCCTATTAGATTCACAAAGCAAAGACAAACTGATATTAATCTCATAGAACATTATATCACATCACTATTAAGATTAAACTAATGTCAAGTTAATTATGTTGGCTTGACGTTAATTAAATAGTTGTTAGTATAATATCAAGTTAAACCCATGGTCCATGATCACTAACATCAAACTAGCACCAAGTTTACATCAATTGCATTTAACTAACATTAATTCAACATGATGACTATATGAAATCTAATGCCTAATACTGAAGATTCAAAAGATTCAAAAAATTGAGCCAATCTAATGGGCGAAATCTTTTGTGATACAACTCTATCACCAGACATAGCACTGACGTATAAAATCCCTTAGAACAACTCACTCTTCTATCAGTATTCCCGAAGTACCTGATCAAGATCCACCGTTTTGACTGAATCCGTGTAGCTGCAATGCAAAAAAGAAATTAAATCTTCACATAAGACATCACAAATAGAAAGTTTACATGCAAACAACGAAACAATATTCAATATAAATGATGCTCAAGCAAATTGGAGGATAAGAAACAGGAATGACAGTTGACCAGGACCACCGTAGCTTACATGTACTCCAAGACTTTCTCAAAGGCTGTAGCGCTCAAATCGTATTCCTGCAAAACAGGCAGAGAGTCTGCCCTGGAACCCATTTCCCTACTCGCTACTACTCCTTCGCTAAATTCCATCGTCCTCGAGAATCGTGCCTTGAAGTATTCAGACCGAGCACCCAATACAAAACGATGACACCTGAACTTCTCATTTGCCACCAAGAAGCACACGTCCGCAAGATCTTCTTCAAAATGCTCATCCTGCTTACTGATGGAACATCCCTCAAATGCCCCTTCCAACCTCTCCACATCGCCTCCCTGTTGAAGGGGCAAGGCGTCAGTCCCTACAAGCAAACAAACAATTACAAGAAGACTCGGACAATCACTAACACCTCATAAAGATCAACAGACATCATGGGCGGATAAAAAATCATCTCCCGTAGAGACATATGATAGAAAAAAGCCTAGAATAAGTTCCAACTGCATGAAACATTGTGCAAAGTTAACATAGAAAACCCATTCCATGCCATTGGCTTTCACGGGTTTTCCTGAGTGGTTTCTACTATAAGAATGAGAAAAATTTTAGGAGGATTCAACACACTAAAGCATATGTTATTTGGTTACCATGTGAATAAGTTATAAATTTTTGAAGTTTGAAGTAGTAGGGTCACAATCACAAACCAAGACTACCTTTGAACATGAGTATTGCATCTAGGAGGTATCTCACGGGAGCAACTTTGACTGTGATAGAACCTAGAAGTATATCATTTCTTACAAGTCACGAGTTTGAATGACATGCATTGTAAATGGATGACTTTTCAAGAAAATCGGTTCCCTTCGTTAATTTCCACTAGGATAATACTGCATACACCAACAGAAGTGCTATTACTATTGAAGAAGGAAAATAATCTTTCTCACTGATGCATTGCAACCTTGAATAACAAAGCATATCTTCAAAGAAGAAAAGCATCTTACCTCACTGTCAGACGGCTTCGTTTTCTCTAAGGATGGCTTTAGTATATCCTTGTCGTCATTACCAACAGTACTTTTTCTTCGGCCCGAGTTGGTGAGTGCCAAAGTCAGAAGACCATGGAGTGCTGCGGGCAGACGCTCACATTCAGGCAAAGACGATCCTTGGAAAATGAATCTCTTTTGAGAATCATCCACTCTTTTGATAGACTTGTAATCAGCGTATTTCTGATGCACCATCTCCTTCTCTAAAACATTCTGTAAACCCACGCACCTGCAATATTTGCAGATTCGCACTAGATCCTCCATGTCCTCAACTGCAACATCCAACCTGTCTGTGTAGAAAAAATGAACCAAGCTGAAAAGCGCAGCAAAGGTAAGCTTCGGACTTGCTAAACGAACTTCTTTCCGGTGTTCCCACTCAGCCATAAACTTTTTCTTAAAGAATGGACTCCTAGCTGCAAGTAAAGCACGGTGAGCTCCCAATGGCCTTCCCCCAACGTAAAACAAAATATCAGGCCCAAGACTATCCCCCGCCATCTCTCTGTCATGATCGGTAGAATCTGTAGGAGAGCCCTCAAGGTACCTGTCCAAACGTCAAACGCTGAGTAAGATTTCAAAGAATCCATTCGAATGAAGTAACAACATAAAAATGTTTTCAGTAAAATTAAACTATTTCAGGAACTTTTAAACAATATCATCAAGAGAATCTTCTCTATACTTTATGGAATGGTCTCCCTATGGTCTCAAGGATTGAATGGAAGCCTTCATCTGTATGAAAGAGAGGCCTTCATATGATCATTATTATCATAGGGAGACCCTATGAATCATGCTAAGGCCTCCCTTTGATGCAGAGCCCATAATTTCCACATGTATAAAACTACCAAGGCCCTAAACTCAAACTTTCGACATCTAAAGTTGTGGGCACCTGAAATTGGCACCAAAGCAGACGAAAAGCTCGCGGAAAGAGCGAGGCAGGGGATCCAGAGGGGGAGGCCGAGCCTCGAATGCCTTTAAAAGTCTGCGCACGGACAGATTCAAAGATGCATAGTGACACCTATCGCCATCAAACGTGTTTTCACTGCAAATGGCCCCTTTCTCCAACAATATACGAGCTGCATCGAGATGCCCTGCCAAGCACGCGTAATACAGTGCTACCGAGTCCCAGTTGTCACGAGCATTTACATTGATTCCTTCGTCCAGCAGGAGCTTCAAACGCTCAATGTCGCCAGCCCTAGATGCCTCGTATATATCTCCCATAGGAACCTGTATTATTGTTGAATGATGAAGTCATAAATTAAATTACAACATGATAAGATGGCCCTTTGCAAAGTATAAATAATAAAATCAATCTTGCAACATCCTAGTGGGATCTGCATACACTGTCCCAGAAGAAACCATTGCAAGAAAGAACCTTTGACGGAAGTCACGGATTTATTCACAATGAATTCCATGAGGAATGTGTTTCATGGAAATGTTCTGAATTGCTGCACACAGATGTACCCAAACTGGAAATACAATAACACCAACCATCCAATTAAAACGAAATACAGTCTCGTCCGTGACGCAGAGTACAGGTTGACAACTGCCACTGAAACCATGTAAATTCCCATTCTAAAATATAATATAACTCGCAAAAAGCAGTCGAGGAATTAAAAAAAGTCCCAGAACAGCAGCATCTTTTCCTAATGTGATTTACTAATCAAGCTAGAAGTCCGATCGATATTCCGTCTTAAAGTTTCCTCTGTAAATTTATGTATCATAGATACGAGTTGGAATTTGATGCTGAAACCCTACACTGTCACCTAATTCTCTGATTCACAACAATTGCTCTAATCCTACACAACAGCAAATGATTCACTGAGATTGAAATTTCACCAAATTTCATCCCCGAATGCAATACTGTCACATATTAAAATCACGACGCATCAGAAGCTTGATGAAAGTCTCATGGGCAAGCAATTCCACAAACGTAAAAGACGACATATTGCAAATGACAGCTGCCGGAAAGAAGAGACTAACGCGATACATTGTTCCGATTCCAATTCCACGCTAACAAATTTATGAAACCCCACAACCACTTTAAAGAAAAATGAAAAAATGAAACAAACAATGGTAATTGCACGAACTAGAAGCGCAATCTGTACTCAGTCTCATGTGTTTTTCCGTAAATTTATGAATGGAAGGTAGGACTTAAATTTGAAGCTTAAACCCTACATTGTGACCTAATTCACTGATATAAAGCAATAGCTCATATATCCTCTTCACGTGATAAATTATTTCGCAAATTCGATTCCAAACACGCTTTCGAATGAGCGAATTCCCCCAATCACTTCGAAAAGTCAAAATTAAAAAACTAAAACCATGAATTGTACCTTTTTCTTTGGAAGCAAGGGCTCTTCAGGTTCGTCCCCATAGAGGCCAATGTCAAGATCCTCCTCCACCAACGGACCCATCGCCATGACCACTTCTCGCTACGCAATCACCTCAAAAGCTGTCCAATTCGACCACTTGAAACAACAAATTTGTAGAATTCGCAAGCTTTCAGATCGAAACTACAGAACCTCAAACCCTAATGTCGACAATTCATTGACTGGCAGATTTCTCAGATACCCAAATCCAGCACCCACTCAAGGAACAGAGAGCTTGTCAATATCAATTACCCAAATTCAAATTTCAATGTGAATTCTGAAAAGGCGGTGAAACAAGGTACCGAAAAGGTTTGAATCCTGAGGCTCTCGTGAAACGGAAGCTATCACATGTACTCTACATTAACATTTCAGGACTAGATCGCCTTGTTTTAGCAAACCAGAGCCAATTTTCACAGTGAGTTTTTAAGGGCCGCTTCACACATGGGTCCAAGGTTGAGAGTCCGTCGGCCTTCACCAATCAAATTTCAGAAAACTCCTACTTTGGCCTCTCGACCCTTCACAAAAGGCAGCACAATCCAAAGTCCATCGCCCTCCAAAGTGCCTACATGGAAGCCCAAGCTCCTATGTGGTAATGGCCTCATGACGGACTCTCAACCAAAGTTTGGGTTGTCACTTTGTGGCGACCCAAACTTTAGTCGAGAATCCGTCAAATTGCTCATTTATTGCTCATTTATTGTTCATTTCTTTGAACTCTCGCCCAAAGTTTGGCCATGAACTCCCACGGCCTCTCGACTTGGTCGGCCAATGTGTGAAGCGCCCCTAAGTCAAGTAACAAGCATAGCTAATTTTACCTATAGTAAGCCTAACAAAGTGCATTTAGAGGTCTAGTGAAATGACTTTTCAAAGAATATTAAACTTGCAATTATATCAAAAGTAATTTTTTTACTTGACCTCAAGCCAAAAAAATTCATTTTGAAGGTGAAAGTGAGGTAATTTGATTAAAAAAAAATGTTAACTACAATATCAATGTTTGAAGTTTGGACCTCAAAAACAAATTAATCTTTTGACTTCCTCTCTTGATTTCATTTATTAACAATTGCACTCTTCACTATATAGAGAGTAGTACATACTATAGTATTTTGGTACCTTAACATTATTTCAATTATGGTATAAGTTGTAGAAGAAGGCTACCAATTGTTGTTATCCAAATAAGCATTGACTCTAAAGAAACAATGACTTTCATCTACTTACATCATTGAAAACATAGCCAACCTTCATGCAAATTTTAAATTGCATACTGGTAGTACAACAAAACCCAAAGAGTTGGACAAGTCTTTTCCAAACAATTTGTCACGATAGTCAATCCCTATTTTTGTGGAGGTCCAAGTCACTAAAGGCCATTAAATTTTGACTATATAAATTAATTCAATTAGTTCAAGAATTTGAATAGTGCAAAACCCCTTACATTAATTGAATGACTTGAAGATGAATGTGATACAATGAATGTCAAATTTTAGATGAAAATACAATGAAAACAAATGATAAGTGGATAAACTCACATTATTTACTAGGAATAGAATGAAAAGAATTTAGATCAAATTACATTGATTTTATTTAAAATACTACAAACTACCATATTAGTGCACCTTACAAATTCACCTTAATTTCCAAATTAGTGTGAATTAGTGTTATTATTGAAAAATACTAATTTAATTAACTTATGCAATCATATTAGTTGTTTTTTAATTTCATATATTGGATTGTTTTCCAAAAATGAACCATCCATATAGTCCATTTAAACCTACAAATGCTCAACCATATATAAGGTGATGATGAATACTCTACAAAAGTTATCAAATTTGTACTTCATCCAATTAATATTCATTGAAAAAGCTTCAAGAAAAAGTATGTAATATACCAATGGAAAAAAGGATATCTACATAAATTAGTGATACAAACTTTTTGGAAAAGTTGTAATTTTTTTTTTTAAATTTTGATGGTAATCTTATTATCCTTAGTTCAAGAACTTAGGAATAAACACTTATAGCTTTTGGATCTTTAAATAAGATTTAGACATTCAAAATGAATTTACTTCAAAGTGAACAAAATCGACAATATTAATCTCTTTGTATTTAATTTTTCTTACACCTAACAACTTTGAATGAATCTTTCAAATGTAGATTTTATTCTACTACCACTTTTCTTTAATACAAAATGAGATATAAATTTGACTTAACCCTTATTAAGGACCAAAGTTTCTATAGGAAACAAAATGGATTTTAGGGAGGTTCTTATAGTCTCAATTTTTGTCATGATTTTCTTAAACTTTTTTTTTAAGATAGAAAAATATATTAACTTTGGGGGAATATAATTTTTATTTCAATCAGTTCCCAAGAGCAAAAGTTGTGCCATCCTAAGCACAACTTAGATATTATCAGGTAGCAAAGAAAATCCACAAAAACTTAAAATCCTAGCTCCACATTCACCACAATACAAAACAACATCGTCAAGTGAGCTCCTTTGATAACTGACAAGCTTGTACTACATGAATAATGTAATATATTGTACAATTCAATGGAATGAGATCAAAGGAAGTGGAGAGGAAGTGAAAATAAATGAATGAAAAATGCAAAACATAGATGAAACTTAAATTATTCATCTAGTAGAATAGACATTTATTTAAAAACAATGATATTATTTTTAGAATATGTAGCAAATCAATGATTTCATTTGCTGAAAATAGAAGAATGTATCCACAATATTTCCTACAAAATATTATATTGATTTTGAGCAAAATATTGTGAAAAAAAAACTATTAGAATAACTCCAATCATGTTGTCTATGATTGGTATACATTATGAAAGATTTGTGCTTTGGAAATGACTATTTTTTACTTATCATACCATGGAGAATATAATTAATAATTGTGAGAAAAATGTTTATATCATGAGATTTAATGACAAACATTGCATGTATTTGTTCAAAAAATAATTGTTTGAGCAAATCAAAAATAGAGTATATATTCTTCTAAACTACTTGATAAAAATACAAGCCCATATATGGATCTTTTGTCTTTCAAAAATTAAAAACCTATTCTATTAAGGTTCCAAGAAGACAATACAAACAACACTAAAACTATGTACCTTTGCTAAAAAGTAAACTCTCTTTAATCTAGAGTTAATATTGAGTGCAAGAGAAAGAATGTGTAGTTTTGGGGTGAATGGGGAAATGTGGTGAAGAGAGGGGTTAGGGAGTGCCGATTTCTGTGTAGAAGAGGATGCATTTGTTGAGCTGGGATAGTAGCTTTTTCATTTAAGGTTCATTTAATTGAATCAGATCTAAATGTCTAATTGTTTTCTAGCTTGCATTTGAATAATATGAGAGAGAAGGGGGAGGTAAAGTATTTACTAGTGACGCTATTGAATACAACTCACTAGAAGAGGTGCAAATCAAATACCCTCATATTTGTCAATAGAGTCAAACAACAAGATGAAGACATCTAAAATTGTTTAAACAAGTGATTACGGTAATTGAATTCCCTAATTGCATCCAAATAAGCAATTTAACATAGTTACTATTATTGATTTGTGTCACTCTTTATTGAATCTCATTGGAAGTCAAAAGAATATCATGGATTATCTTTTCATACATATTTGGAACACCATAGGGTGAATGCATGGTTGAGTGGACTAAAATCACTATTACAAAGACGTTTTCATGAACCTCTTTTTATTACAAGCACTATTGCATATAATAAATAATATATTTTTTAATAAAAAAAAGTCATATATTTTATTCTATATTTGTTTGCTTAAGCAATTATGTAATTAATGTTTAGAAAATCATTCATATTAAGTATAGAAGGGCTTTTGTATTTATTATTATGGAATTGTCATAGTGTCAATACCATGTATGTAAGCTTTCTTTTGTATTTTTAAACTTTTGCAAGAAAAAAAGGGACTCTATAATACATAGATATGATAATAAGTGTTCCAAATTGATGTTTTAGATATCACTGACACACTACAATTGTGAATTAGAGACTTTTTTGTAGTCTAAAATGATACATATTTTCAAATGTCCCTATCAAAGCCTTACTTTATTATCTTTTTCATTTTTCTTTTAACTAATTCCTTTGGTATGGAATCTTATATGTGGGTGTATTTTTCAATAGAAAATTTGACAACAATATGAGATCATTCAAAAATATAGCTTTTTGGAATTCTATCATCAATAGAAGCATCCAAATTGTAAGTTAAAATTCCAACTAATATTTATCGCCTACAACTTTTTACCCATATCCATCTAATTCAAATATATACATCCTTCGACCTTTGTAGGGTACCATATCATATGGAATGGCTACTATTTTAAAACTTGCCTATGGACTTTGAAGGACTTCTATAGAGTCATCAAGTGCCACTTCTGGTCCATTCAACCATGCATTTACCCCATATGAATAAAGCATGAATTTTCAAAATGCTAAAAACTAGATGTATCCCTAAGTGACCCTAGGCATTTGTGAATATTGAGTATACATCTCATAAAAGAATCTCTAGAGGTTGGTTTTACAAAGATACTACAATTAGGTGCATTTATTATAAGCATATGTACCTCCTATAATTGAAATGTAAATTAAAGCTTTGGTAGAAGTTAATTGTTGGACTTTGTTAGTAGTTAAAAAGAGATTCTAAATTTTTTTAGAGTGCTTTTTGAAATTTGGACACTATATAATAAACTATTAATTTTTACAATGTTGAAGAATAGCCCAAAATCAAACCTTGACTTTTTAAAGTAGAGTTTGTACATTTTAGAGAAGAATGTACATGTTGTATCTTGTTAGTTAGGCAAATTTGCATGATTGATCTAGTTGACAACAAATTTTAGAAAAATTTGAAGTGCCTATTAACAATTTTTTTTACCTTGTAATGGAGGTGTTAAAGGGTGTTTTGATTGTTCTATATTCAAATCTAGATCTTCTTATATCTATTTAAAATGATTATAAAATGCACTTCTAATGATAATATTTTCAATTTCTAATTTTATGATTGTAAATAAAATGACTATTTGTATCATTTTGAAGTTTATAATAGAATTGTTCTTATTCATTTTACCTTTGTCATCTATAATGTTTTCTTGTCATTTTCATTGCCACGTGTGCATTGTGATTGAAAGAAAGGTGAAAATTAGAGTTACAACCAATAATGTATGGAAATTAGGGTTACAACCAATAATGTATTCCATTGAATACATTATTGGTTGTAACTCTAATTCCATTGAATACTTGTATCCAAAAATAAACAAGCAACTATGCTACGAAAGACTTTGTCCTTGTAGCTCTCACTTGCCTTGTAAATAAAGTCCTACTCAAACTTTCTCACATTTAATTTATGGTAATGTTGGTGTTGATGCAAAGTCTTTATACTTTGGTCTACAATCAATTTAAAAAAAAAATTTAGAGTATTTTCTAGTCATAAAAATCTTCCTTAAATGTTTAGAAGAAACAATATGTATTTCTTAGGTATCTGTAATCTTAAAATTATTGTAATACATCTAATTCTTTTGTTTTAGTGTTTTTTCTAAATACACACTTTATGTACATATTGGTATACAATATACACATATACATGCACATATTTATACCTACATACATTTCTTCCAACTTTGATAATCATTAGTAAACAAAGTCAAGTCTTGGTGATCTATGACTCTCAAATAAAATAAAAAAGAGGGGATTTTGATTGCATCTTTGAGGCAGTCCAAATTTTCAAGAATGTGAAGACATAAAATAAAGTGCAACTTAGAACAACAATTTAGTGATGACCTTTTAAGGAAAGTTGCAAAGTATGATCAATAGACCACAAAGTATAATTGGATTTATCATTACATTAAAAATATTTACTAATAAAGTTTGATTTAAAAAAAATTCCATCTACAATCAATTGTAAATAAAATATTAGCAATTTTCCAAAGTCTGTTTTTTTGTGAAAACATGAAATTTTATCTTATTGAAATTTTAATTGGATTATTTTACAAATTTGTGGAATTCATTTCAAAAAAGTCTTTTTGAATTGCATTAGTAAATTATTGATTTGAAAAATACTGGAATTTTTGAACTTATATGGACTCTTTGCATATTCTAAGAAATTTTGGAATTATACTTTATGTTTGAATTCATTAATCATCCAAAGTAGAAATCTTTGAACAATGAAGGATTAAAAGCGGTAGTAACCAATGATGGTTAGTTTCAAACTCTTAGAAAATGTATAGAATAGTGCTTTACACAAGTTTATTTTTTCTCAATTGCTTGTTTTTACAACTTTCTTTCAATTTTTTTAAACAACTCATGTTGACTTCAATGGAAATAGAAGCAACCATGTGTATATATTTGAATATTTTGGCATTTATGGGTTTCATTAATTTACAAAGATTGATGCATGTTGAAGTCTCGTAAACATTAGAAGTTCAAACAACAAAAATAACAAATTTCAAATAGAAATAAACTTTTTATCAAATAAGTATTACATTTCTTTATATATAAAGCTAAGGCCTTTCAATGCAAGGGAAAACAATCAATGATTTGTCTTTTGAATTAAATTGATTTTAACCCCTAAATGTCTAAGGCACTAGTTTTTAGTATCAACTAAACTTTGAAGATAAATCAAATCTTATCAAAATACTATTTTTGGTACTTCTTTATTTAATTAAATGTCCTTTAAAGTTTATTTTAAGTGTCCAATATTTGATTTTGGAAAAAAAATGTTTGTAAATTTTCTATTGAAGATTTTGTGCAAGGGTAGCCATTGCAAATCTTGATTTTTAGTGCTAGAGGTTCATAGAGATGGTCCTAGAATATACTTGATCTTGATGGAAAATCACAATTAAAATTCATTTTTAACAATTGTCAAATAGATTTTGATGTTGTAAATTGATTGTACAATTAAGCATAATTATTATATTCTTTAACCTCATATTTTTTTTCATGACCTCAATTTTAGATTTAACATGTAAAAAGTAGATTGAAAGACTTCAAATCACTTTCATAGTTTTAATACTAACCCTCTTTATCAAACCTTATAATCATTTAGTCCATAATTGATATTGTTGTCTTTTCTTTTTTTATGTGATTCACAACACATCTAGTTTGCTTTCATATGGTTACAATTTTTTTTAAATTGATAAACAAATCAAAACTTGAATTTTTTTTGTTTAGATCTAAGCAAACTCCAAGAAATTCAAAAAAGACCTTGTGGCATTCAAGATTTCAAAGATTAATCTTTGAAAATTTGGATGTTGAAATGGATTGGACTCTAGGAAACAAAATATTAGTTTTTGGCTTAGATATATACAATAAGTCCTTGGGGAAACTAGCTATCCTATGTGAAGGCTAGATTTAGTAGAAATTAAGTCATTTTTGTAAAAAAAAAGTACCACATGTCATCTTGTGAGTGATGTGGACCCTTGCTAATTTGATGCTGAAATTCAATTTTGGCATCTCAGTGCCTAATCAGACCTTCACGTATGGTAATTTGATGTGTCTTTTTTTAGTGCTGAAATTACAAGCTGGATTTTATAACTATTAATCAAGTGAGGATTTTCTTTGACCAATGATAATTTTAAGACTCTCCAAAATGAATAGCACTACTGTAGTACACATACAATGGGTATTAAAAAAATTACTCCCTTGTGAAAAGTTATAATCATAACATAAGTTCAATTCATAACACGCACTATTTTATAGGACAAATCAGTGTAGGTAAGCTCCCACCATCACTGGAGCTTTCTTCAATCAATCAGTCTCTGATATTAGTCAAACAAATGGGGTAAGCTTATCAATGTGTTGGCTGCAATATCGACCTTGAATGTCTACTAGATCGTGCCAACGTATAAGAAAATGAATTAAAACTAAGATAATATCTGTACTAATGAATCAAGAATTAGGCTAGGGGAATTGAAAAGCCTTTTGAGGTCCAAACTGGAAGAGAACTTAAATGAGTATAAGCGAGTACTTATATAGTTGAAACGTGTTTTGGGTTCAAAAGGTGGATGGATGTAGAAATAAGGTAAAATAGGCCATTGTGGACTAAATATCCATTGTGGACACCTAGGAATGATTCTATTGTGGATTATTTTTTAGAGAATGAGATTTAAGCCATAATCAATGCCTTAACCCCTCACCACCCAAGGCCGTTTTGGGTTCCAAAACATTAGTACTTTTGAAGTGATGTAGATGTAAATGTCACTAAGTTATAAAGATCTTAATTGTACAATATTGTAGTGGACATGTTGTAGATGACGTGTATCAAATTTGGAGTCATTTGACTATATAGATTGAAAGATTATAATGTTTTAGTGTTGAAAAAAGATGCTGAAATTTTCCTAGCAACACACTTGGAGGTGAAATTCGATTTCTAAACTTACTCAAATGAAAAAACTTGAAACTATAAAGTAATTCAAAACCAGCATACAAATACATAGAACAAAGAAAATATCAATAAACTGACTCAATGTGTTTGATAAATAGCTTGCAAATGTCACAAAATAGGCAAGAAAAGTTGCAGAAAACACATCTAAGATTGAACTTCTTTCTACTTAAACGCTTCTCAGTCCTTCATAACTTTTTGAATTGCTATGAAATTTTAGCTATAAAAACTAGACTATTATGTGCAACTTTTCCAAAAGAATTTATTGGAAACACACATAGTATGGAGAAGATACAAGCCGCCAAAGTTCACTATAATCCAAAAATGTTGGGATTTTGAACTTTGAATTGCTCCCAAACATTCAAAACAACTTGGATTTACATGAAAATTTTACCACAATAACTAGACTTCAAGGGGGACATAATCCAACAATTTTTTTTATTGAAAACAAACATTGGATAAAGGAGATCCCCCCCCTCCCAAAGTTTCAGCCATTAAATACAGTTTGGTGGACTCAAATTGAACTTGTCAACTTTGATTGGCTTCAAATTAATCAATTCATCTTGAATTGATCTATAAAACTTACCACAAAAATTAGAAGAGAAAGCACAAATTTTTCAACAAGTTTTTATTGAATTTGGACTTCAGATGCAAAAGTTACAACACTTTAAATTTGACTAGAAACTCTATGAGGATACTTTAAGTCCCTTTGGGCAGTGAGGGGTTAACTAACTGAGATGGAGTAGTTAGTGACCACATTAGGAACTTTCAGCTTTTCAGTGTTAGTTCATTGTATAACATCACTTTTTTAGGGCTTCCATGTTAGAAATTATTATGACTGCTTTAGATGAGTTTGATAAACATTATGGATACAATTTTTGTTGGTCTTGGGGGATAGTCTATAGACTTTTTTAGGTTAAACACTTCAAAAATTCAGAACAAATGCATACTTTGTTGAAAAAATGTAATTTCAATTGCACTTGCCATTTTTAACACTTGTCTATACATGAAAAAAAAATTAAATAATAATTTCGGCAATGACATGAAGGCAAACTCCCCATTCTGTCCGGAATGGGCTGTTTTACCTTACAGTGCTTCGCCAGATTATCATGGTCTCTTTAACATAAAATCTTGGTGATTAAGTTGTCCTCGGAGTCGCCTAAGATCCTCGTGAGCATGAAAAAAAACAACATCCCTCTCCAATTCGATGACATATTTAGCACCCAGACGTAATGTGAAAATAAAAAATTTAGCACGGAGCTAAGAATGTAAGCACTGACTGAGCAGCCAAGCGAACGCATTGAAGTTTACCAAGTAATGCACACAGGTAAGTTAATTGTAATGTTTCTACTACCAAATTATATTTCAAGTTTCAATCTTCAGTTGGTATTCATTCAATTTGTGAATATCGGCATTGATATATTGAAAAGATCATGTAAGTTACAAAACGACAATGAAACTTAAATTAGGACATATCTGCTCATGGTGCTTACGTTCTACCTTTGCATCTTGCCCTATGCCATGACCTATGACATTATTAGTTCAGAATTACTACTATACAAGCACTAATTTACGACAATTAATGCAACGTTCTAAAGGATTGTCTGTTTCAACAGATCGTGAGTTTGAATTTGAGACACCACTTCCTCTCCATGCGAATTGGTGGTGTGAAATTCATCCTGTAATCATCTAGGTTATGCTGAAAGATATGATACTGTTCTCCCTTCATGTGATATAGTCTTTCCTGGAATTACACTGTACCGTACCTCTAAAATAGTGGCAATCTCTTGCTCCTCGGAATCCGCGACTATTGTAATCGTCCGCAAGTTAGGCTGAGATTGAAGAGGTAATCTAAGGTTGCTGCTAAAACTGACCGGCTGATCCCTTTCTGTGGGCGCCAAAAGACGGTGCCTACCACCACAACTAACAAAGCCATCGCACAAACTTAAGAAAGGGTACCGGCAATATTTTAGCGAGCACTCAGCTTAGTCCTAATTTAACGAGGTTTCAAATCAATGTTTCTAGTTGATAAGATGAAGCTCTTAAAATTCTGCAGGGGAAACTCTTTCCACATGCGTATACAAATTCATCGACGGAATAGTAAACTTGTAGTTGTGACATACTTGTACGTAATCGTTGTCATTCATAAGACAGAAAGTAGCTTACAATAAAATTGCTTTTTTAGACTAAGCATGAAATTATTAAAGAAAATAGAGCCTACAAGTGACGACAAAATGAATTACCAGATTTTTCTTACGTTGAACGATTATATATCGGATAGACAAAAAGAAAGAAAAATGTATCAAGACAACAAGCCTAAACGAATTCATGATTATCTTACTCAACTGCACTAAACTAAATCAGAAAATGACAGTTTCCGAAGATTTCTGTTTCACACATCCCAGTCCTTGATATGGCCTCTTATGAATATCGTGACCCACAAACTACGACGGATTCAATGAACCGACTAACAAAATATGCTAAGACGACTAACGCTACCCCAGTTATCAAGTCGAGACGCTGCAGCCTCGTGTCGTAATACACAGATGCAGAATGATGTTTCGTATTGATTTCGATTCTTAACCGGCCAATCTTTCGTCAGGAAATTGGACACCCGCCGATACTTCTATTCCTGAGGTGTGCAGTTTCGGCTCGAGCATTATGTAACTCGAGACGAAGACTTCTCATTTGTCTATCGTGAGCTTCTTGATTTTTTGAATTGGATTTTTTCATGGACCTCACCAAAGCTTCCAATCGCTCCTCCGTTGCAGCCTCATTCTTCCGTGCATTCGACCGAGTAATTTCCTCAATCTACATTCCAGGTGAACAACGTCAGTACGTGTGTCCGTCCATGAAGGACGCAACAAGCCCAAATTGGGCCTCATGCTTTTCACACCAGTTTTGAAGAGTCCATGATTGTGAAAAAAGTTATTTGCTCTACTTGTACTCAACGCAAGCAATGTTTCTTCCTAGACCTAGCTCACGATACAAGATTTTCTTCATGACATAGTACTTTCCACGATATAATCAATCAAAGAGATCAATTCAAAGTCGATCATCCTTCGTCCTGAAAGTCTCTACCATAGAATCAATCAAAGAGGTCAATCAAAACCTCTACCGTAATACCTCCGAATCAAACTCTCCACTAACCTTCTTCAACATCTCTTGCTCGTATGTCTCCCGCTTGAACTTGGATTTCTCCTGCTCCTGTTTCAATGCGTGGTCCTAGCGCACAGAAACACAAAATTTTAAGGCATCTCGAGCATGAGGACAAAACAGAACTACAATCTGTAGGCTTTTCAATTGTTCTATAATTTCAGAAACTGCTCCAATATCTTAGGAACTAACTAAGGTCTTAATGACAATAACGCAGGCCCTTCAATCCACCGTATGCAACACCTTCTGTTTAGACAATAATTCAAACCCAAACCAAACAACCAACCCCTTTGTTTCTAATTTGAGATTGAAACTTTAGATGCAATCAAAATGGGATGTATTGCCATATTGTCGTATTTGTATCTATATTCATATTATCTATCCATATATGTCTTCGTATCCATATCTATATTCCCAAGTGATGGCCATTGATTGTAGGTAAATCAATAGTGTGAAATTTTTGGCAAATAGACAACATGGGGAAACTTTCGTAAGTTTATTTCTAAAGTCTTATATTGGACATCTAGGGATTTTCAAAGCATGGGGGTTATTTGGCAAGGATGTTTACATCTTTTTAGGAGATAGTGAGGCTTCTTTCAAATATCTCTCAACACAAAAAAAACAAGTTCTAGAATGGATGCGTTGGCTTGCATGAAATAGTCTAGACTAAGAAAATCATCATCATTTAATAAAAGATATCTGCCTCGATCATGGTTGTCATAACAGGTGAGTTAGGGTCATCAGACGGACGGACGGTCCGGACGGCTTTAATTTTGTAATCGTCCACGCCCAACATGTTTCTTAATCCACATGGCATCCATGTGGCCTATTTTTCGGTTATCAGAAAGTCAACTATGTGTTGACTATATCGGACAGGCGGGACCTCTAATGGACGGGCAAATTAGACGATTGAGCGAACCGGATGTCCGTCCACTATGACAACCATGGCTTCAAAGTAAAAAATAGAATTGAAAGTTTATTTACTTATGAAAAAAATGAATGAAAATAGCAACTTGAGGGTGAAAGCAAGAAAGATTGGTACTATTTTGCATCACGCTTGACATTTTCAAGTTGTCATTGGTCATAACTTTTGCACATTGAAGCTCATGTACTTGAATTTTTTTTGAAGATTAGCGAATAGACAATTATAAGAAAACTCATTTTTCAAAAAATTTCAAAAAATTTCAAAAATCATTTTATATTTAAATTTCAATTTAGCTAATTTGTCATACTTTATAGTTTAGGATTTTTTAGTACTAGGGACTATCCAAAATTAATGATCTATCTAGAGTTGAAATTTTTGAAGTCTATACTAATACTAGAGAGGCATGTGCCTACCAAAAAGAATTTTAAAAAACATTGTTTTATGTCTTCTACATTCATGCACATAGGACTCCCTTAGAGGAGGAGTTTTGTCGTTTTGACAATTAAAACTATGGTTTTAAGATGATTCTTTTAGTGAAACCTCTTTAACATGAAGTCTTCCTAAATGACAAATTTTTTTAAAATTTTTTTTTTTTTTTCCTATTTAACAAATTAAAATGTCAAAGTATCTATTTTGAGTATTTTCATGAGATTTTATACTTTTCTAGTTCTCCTATTAAAAAAAAATTTCTGTATTTTTCCTTTTTAGGGTACCTTTGACCTTTCCTTAAAGGTGTCAACATTCAATATGTATATTTTTAAAATTATTATTAATTTTAAATTTTAAAATATTCCAAAAAAAATCATTAGTGCTGTGCAGTACTATGGAAAACGCTATGCAAAACGGTTGGTATTTTTTCCTTTCACCTTTTCACCCTCGTTGAGATTCTATTGACCTTGAAAGTTTTTTCCGCACCACACAATGATGCCTTAGCGGCTTGGGCATGTATGATAAAATAGTTAAATTACTTTTGAGGCAGCCATATGTCAGTCATCAGAGTGACTAATTGTATATGCCCCTTCTGTCACCCAGAGACTCCCTCCCACTCAAGTGCCTACTAATTTAGATGCATTTGGGCATTAAAATGATCGCTTTAGCATCCAGTAAGAGGAGCAAAATTAGCTCGAAGACGTGGGTTTAGGCACAATTAGCTCATTTGTTTCTCACTTCTGAGCAGAAGTTTTGATGTCTCGAGAACAAACGAAACGAATTATTTACGAGGAATCTGAAGTCACAAGGGGAATCCAAAAGGCAGTGATTAGAGAGAAGCCAAAGATGTTTAAACAGTAGTGCGGAAGTATTGTACAATTTCCTTACTCAGCATATCTAATCACCCCAACAACAAATTGTATGTAATGCAGATTAATTATGTTTACTCAAGTGGGAGAAGAGTACATTGCCAGCAAGAAATGAAGTTGAACCAAGAGAAGCAATTTCTAGATCTTAGTGAAGATGACTGTGGACAACTGAAGACCCGAGTGTGAAGAAACTCTTGATCAGATCACCGGAGGGCAACCTTTGTTAAATATTAATCAAATGCATACTGAATTCCCAAAATTTTGAAAAATGGTGTCGACTGAAAAGAATTCATAGGCATGACATCAATGTATTACAGAAGGTCTGTTAGTGAACATCGCGATGCGCCACTGTGATGTTTGTGACATTTTTCCCCACTATGTAGTAAATACTACGGCGTTTGCTCTTTCTATCTGTGGTATAGAGCGTGGAGTAAGAAGATCCTATTTCGTGTTGATTTTCGATGACAATCTTTCTTCAAGAAATTGTACACCAGCCTCTGTCTCGAGTGTTATTTAATTCTGATTGAAGATTTTCCACTTGTCTATCGTTAGCTTCTTTATTCTGCCGGACAATTTCTGAATTTGTTTCTGCCATGGACTTCGTCAAAGCTTCCAATCGCTCCTGGAAGATAGCTTCGTTCTTCCGTGCATTGGACTGGGTAATTTCGTCAATCTACATTTCAAGTGAACAACATCAGTGTGTGTGTGTCCTTGAAGGACGCAATAAGACCATATTTGACTTCATGTTTTTTGCACCAGTTTTGAAGAGTTGGCATATGAAATTTCTTATTTGTTCAACTAAGTACTGGGCTCTTTTACCAAAGCATACAATATTCCCTCCTCGATCTAGCTGACGAGAAAAGATTTTCTTCGTTACATTATTCTTTCCACAACATGATCAATCACAGAAGACAATTTAAAATCGATCATCCTTCGTCCTGAAAGCGGTAATCAAAACCTCTACAAGAATACCTCAATCAAATTCTGGATAGACACAATTCACCTTTTTCAACATCTCTTGTTCGAGTTCCTCCTGCTTGACCTTGGATTTCTCCTGCTCCATTCTCAATGCGTGGTCCTAGCGCACAGAAACACAAAATTTTAAGGCATCTCGAGCACGAGTACTTGACAAATATGATTGCAATCTGCAGGCTCCTCGCTTGTTCAATAAAATTAAAAGGATACTTCTAAAGCTTGGGAATCACCCCAGTAACTAACTAAAATCTTATTAACAATAGTGCAGGTTTGTGCTTCAATCCACCGTAACAACATTTGTCTGGACATCAATTCCCTAGAACAAGGTAGCTATCCAAGACAACCATACATTGAGTTTAAACCAAACAGGCAGCACTGTAACTCCCAGTGAATATCAACAGCCTTATCCTTGAAAGAGAGAAATGTTACGACAGAACGAACACCTGAGCAGCCTTCAATGCCTCGCAAGTGTATGGCTGACCACCATTTTTCACCACCATGTCGTCAATGACTCGGACCAGGTTGTTCCTCTGAGAATCCAGGGTCACCTTGTCCGTCGATTTGTTATCGAAGAGAACTTTCCTGTCGTTACACTTCGAAAGAAAATTCTGAAAAAACATTTATATAAAATTAGTGTCTCACAATGATTGCTACCATACAATATGTAAACTCAAGATTCATTCAAAACTGCTAAAGAACTCTAGTGGTGTGAATGTGCCAACATGAACTTTCACAGGTAAATTAACACACAACTCCCACCCAGGGCCTCTAACGTGATCGCCAGAATGTCGTTAATCACTTCATCTTGATTACTAGTTTCAATCGGATCTATACGAGATCTTACATGGAGGAAACCAGGGGCGCCTTCCAGATAGTCATCAAGGGGCTGGTCATCGTCGAGCTGATCTCCTTTCGTGAAGACCACGACCACGTACTTCATCACCTCCTTTCCAAATATTAAGTCCAAGCTCTCGGCAGCTTTGATTTCTTCGTCTGTGAATCGAGCATTTGCTGAGAGCACCAGCACCAGAGGATTCACTCCATCTTTGGCAAGTACTAGACAATTGGAGATCTCATGGTTTATGGATTCAGCACTCCGTTGGGTATCACATAGCCCTGCACTTTTACCGTGCCCAGTTTTGCCAACCAACACAATTGTGATCCGCGATGCAGCACTCGCCATGGCTATCAACACGTACGCGGACGACACTCGGTCTTGAAGAACACCAACTACGCACCGCGAAAGATGATACTCACCAAGACCTCCTCACCGATTGATCGATAAGCACGCCGTACGTAATCTCTTTGATGTAAGTAACCGGCTCTCTCACTCAATCTTCCACTGAGTAACTGAATCTCGCAACCGGATAGAGTCAACAATGGAAAGAGCAAACTACTTGAATGAAAAGTCAGGACAGTGCTCGACAAAATTATAGCACAGACAGAGAGTTGGGATCAATGAGAAGGCAGCTGAGAAGTGACAGTGTGAGTTGGAGGGAAGACATACATATACAGTATAGGAGTTCGACAGTTAGGAGGTGTGTTGGAGGGAAGTCATACATATACAGTATAGGAGTTCGACAGTTAGGAGGTGTGTTGGAGGAAGGACCACCAATTGAACGCACAGAGATCGATATTTTGCAGTGTTGCATCCCAAACTGGATGAATAATTAAATGGTAGCCAGAGTCGTTCACCCACCAGAATGCATCGAAATTTATCTAACTGAGCCGACTTGTTGTGCAGTAAGTGCGCCGTTTTTGTTTTTGTTTTTCCTGGACAGAAGCAGCCATCAAATTAGGGTGCATTGCTCAGTCCTTCGGTGGGAGCTCATCTAATCTCTGGAGTCTCCATTAATTTTTTGTGATTGATGAGTCATAGAAGTGGTATAACTTAGCTTGGCCAGTGAGTGCGGGCTTTGACCCTGAATGTCTGTACTCGCAATCTACTCCAGTCCTAGTTTGCGGCCCAGGTGAAATTAGACCTTTGTGAAGATACTTGGCAAACTTTTTGGGTTGTGGAATATCGCTAATTTTATGAAAATCAATGATAATAGATATGTCTGTACTCATAATGTTAGCTGCCTGATGTCAAGGTTGTCGCCCATTTCTCTCCTTGACGGCTTCCTCTTGCCACAATCTTTCACTCCTAGGCGCCGCCGTCGTCAGAGATTATGTACCTCTGCAATTTCTGAATTGCCTGCATTGCAGAACGCCCAGAGTTTATCATCGCCTTCTATCTGGGAGTCCGGGATTCGAGTAGCTCATGTAGCACTGTGCTCCAAATTTTGGGTAGCATTTCAAAGTATTTGCAAGCACTAAATTCATTTATGTACTGTTTAAGGGTTCACTGTGAGTATTGGCGGCTTAGGGTCGTCAGGGACTTGACGAAGGAAGCCTTACGTTTACTGCTGAATTTATCACAGCGTTTTTACTTATCGGTTGTCTGCAACTGCAAGCTTCAAAGTGACGCTCTGTTCATAGCCCTTTTCTACTATTGGAAGCATTCGATCTACTACTCCAGCATTCCGTTCATTGTTAACCGGAGGTTAGAATTTTCAAGAAGGGATATCAATCAGGTAGATCAGATTGAAGAGTGCCTGAGAGATTGAGCGTTTGTGATTAAGCTACGATAGTCTTATTTAGTGCTTGGTGGAAGGGGCTCCTACAGATTCAATTCGTTCTGTGCGATCGTGTTGATGACTACATTCTAAATTTTTCGACATTCAAGTACGAGTCATGGGAGGAGAATGGTCGCCGTCTATGCAGGCCTGCACACTGGTGCTGGTGGACAAAACAGGGAACAGCAAGAGTGCCACAGGCAACTCTGTTTTGGGAGCCAAAGCTTTTAAGGCCCTCAATGCGTGCTCCAGTGTTACTTCCATCTGCAAACCGCCACACTGGCCAACAGCCGCTTCCTCAGTGTTATCGTCACTCCAGGTATACAGTATAGTGCACATATATTACCACCGTCTCTCTAGGTTATTGTCTACAATCATCACTTCATTACTTACTTGTGTCTCCAATACTATCATATCTTTTCTCACACCACTAGACTTTGAAGGGTTTATCAACATATTGTAGAAACGTTTTGGTCTACATGCATTGGTTTGGTACATACTAGAGCAATGTTTTTGAGCAAACATGCAAATTTTGGACCGTGCTAAAGCAAACATGGAACATCTTTCAGTGATTATGCTCCAAAACGTTCCTCATTTTCGACAATGTTCAGTAGAAGTTACGTTAAATGTCAAATTTGGAATCACATTAGAGTGTTATATACCAGCAACGTCCAAACATGGCTACCAACCGCTGCTCAAGGATTGAAGTCTAGTTGTGTCTATTATGGACCATTCCATTGAATGTATTTCGCAGTCACCCTAGCTCAATTCCAAGATGTACCTAGCTATGGCGCTTGGAACTTTCTAATCGCCGTGAGGTCCTCGATCTGTGTGTGCAAGCAGGGATATGTGATACCAGTCGCTTTCCGGAGTCCATCGAAGCAGAGAGCTGCGGAAAGCTTGAATGCTATTTTCGGGGAGAACCGGAGAAGGTGATGGATTCCATGGTCGTGGTGTTCACTGGAGGTGACCACCTTGACGACCAAACTCTGGATCAGTACCTCGACGGAGCTCTCCCGTTCCTTCATGTAAGACGACCGACACATTAATTTGAACTGAATGTTCAATTTACCCAATATACTCGCGACGCCGGTCACCCCAAGTGTTTTCCTTAAGAATGATCCAATAAATTTTGCAAAATATATTTCCTGTATCATGTGTCAATTTATGTGTTATGCAGATACTGGAATGTACATCCTCATAGTGTAAGCTACTACCGGACACACTTCGTGGAATTATACCGCTAAATGAACGAAATTGACGTTCAAAGTTGACTGCTAACTTAATATCATTCGCTTAATCAGGGTTTCAAGATTTTAGCATTTTATAGGATTTATAGTATACGGTTTGGTACATTCACATTTTCAAGGTCAAACACTTTTCTAATGACAAAACTGGCTTCACAAGATTTTCTGAGGAGATGTGGGCATCGGAAGCTCTCTTTTTACAACAAGACTGTAGATCCAACAAAACAGGATGCACAAAGAAATGGGCTACTTCGAGTCATTGGTGATCTAATCATAAAAAATGGCGGTGTGCCATATACTAGCCAGCATCTGAAGGAAGCGCAGGTTTGCCTTCTGTCCGAAATCTCAAATAAAGACACACATAATGAGTGGAACTAACAATTTCGGTACTCCAAGTACATGGCCCATGTCTTCACTTATTCACAGGCTCAATCAAACCAGAGGTTGAATTTTGTGATGTATCATCCAAAGAGCATGTTATCAAATTGCAGAACAAGTAAACGCACCATGACCTAGCTAGCTCAAGATCTCGACAGTTAATTTGAATGTCTCATACTATGCTGTCCCAGGAGATCATGTTGAAGATTGAGGAGGAGAAGAACAGATGTCTTGAAGAGGACCTCAAGCAAGAGGAGCTGAAACGCGAGATGGAAATCAAGGTACGTGAGTGTCCTTTTATGTTGAGGCTAGTCAAGGCTTAAACAATGACAGAACTTACTTGATGTTGGAGTGAATGATTCGTGACGATTACCCGAAAGATTATGCGATAAAAACTCCAAGGTTTTGCTAATAAAGTCTCGTGGTCTTCACTAAATTTTGTGCTATGACTTTCATGTGACGTTGCAGGTGGAAGTTGCTCTGCAGTTGGAGCAGGGGCAGTGCAGTCGACAGCAAGAGAAGGTGAACTTGCTTGATCTTGGACATAGTTGAATTAGTAGAAGTAGGCATTGAACATGCATTATTTAATCGAACGTTCAATTTTTGTTGGATATATAACATCTGTACGTATGTGGTAATATTGTAAGCAAAATCAAATTCAATTTGGGATTCATCGAAGTTGAGAACATAGTTGTTATAGTGGACGGACGTCCGGTTCGCCCGTCTGTTAGAGGTCCCGCCCATCCAATACAGTCAACACATAGTTGACTTTCTGATAATGGAAAAATAGGTCACATGGATGCCATGTGGATTAAGAAACATGCTGGGTGCGGACGAGATTGTTAGGGCGTGGACAAGGTGACGTATCATTCCGCAAAATTGCACAAGTTACAAAATTAAAACCATCTAGACCGTCCATCTGTCCCGTCCAATGACCCTAACTCGCCCGTTATGACAACCATGGTTGAGAATGACAATTGCAACAATAGACAATATCTAATGATTTTTATCTCGTATGAATGATTGATCTTGAATTAATTATATTGAGGATTCACTATGGAAAACTGATCTATAAATTAGCTTGAGGATTGACTACGGGTGGATGTGATCTTTAATGATCAATTGCATTGTTTTGTGATATCTAGATGGAGGAACGACTAACCACACTGCAACAATCCCTTGAAAGTGCCAATTCTCAGCTTCAAGAGATGGTCAGAGAAGCGAGACAGGCAGAAGTGAAAGCCGAGGAGAAAGAGCGATTAGAAGTAAAAGGATATTTCGTTCACAGGCCGTTATTCCTTAAAAATGGCACGTAAGGGGACAAGAGAGGAAGGAGATTCAAGGAAAGATGACACTGGGTGTGAGGATATACGTGAACGAGTGGTGATTTGGGCTTGTTTGGGATAGAATTGGTACATGTATAACCTTGATATGGCATAAGGCATTGCCATGTATGACCTTGAATTAGAAGAAATTTCAAGCAAGGGGAGGGCTGTTTTTTCTTGTTGTGAACCAACAGTACATTGTCAGATTTATTTTAAAATGAAAAATTAATTAAAATTGAAAAAATTAATAAATTATTTTTAAAAAAATGAACGAATATTTTTTATTATTATCTAACATGATTGACAGTCACTATGCCACATAAAGCAAATGTTATGGCTAAGTTCCCATTGTTTGAGAAACTAGGAGAATTCCTAGTCCTATAGAGAGGTGAATTACATTTAACGATACAACATCTAATGTAAATTTGACCTTTCTAGGATGTAATTGTATGAGCTAAAGTTATGAAGCTTAGGAGGCTTAGAGAGTAAGGGCCACTTCTTACAATGGCCAAAGGTTGAGAGGTTGTCGGTATCTACCAATCACATTGAACCTTTTAAGTTCCTTCCATGGTTGTCATAGCAGACGGACATCCGGTTCGCCCATCCGTCCAATTTGCTTGTCCGTTAGAGGTCCCGCCCGTCCGATACAGTCAATACATAGTTGACTTTCTAATAACGGAAAAATAGGCCATGTGGATGCCATGTGGACTAAGGAACATGCTGGGCGCGGACGAGATCATCAGGGCGCATTCCGAGGTGATGTGTCATTCCGTAAAATTGCACAAGTTACAAAATTAAAGTCGTCTGGTCCGATGACCCTAACTCGCCCGTTATGACAACCATGGAATTTTCTAACAAGCAAGGTAGACCATGTAGAACTTGTTTCTTGGAAAAATTGTCTAAATTGCATTTAGAAATAAAATCTACAAGTTATTTTTTCAAGAAGATGCTCTAAGTACCCGAAAAACAAGATTGTCCATAACTTTCTCATAAAAAATCCAAATGAATCAATCAAAGCTTTACATATACACAAAAATATAATATATGGCAAAAATCATTTAAAAAAATTTTAAATTAAATTTTTGAAATTTCTTTTGTTGCCCCCCATCCCGTATTTTGAGCTTATTTGGGCATAACTTTCATTCCCATACACTGATTGAAACAAAAATTATATTCCCATAAAGCTAATCAATTTTCCTCTCTTTCAAAAAAGTTTCAAAAAATAAAAAAACAATTTCAGCCTGTAGGTACCTACCCAAAGTCGCATTTTTCCCCCGAAGAGACAATGGTCCTTTAGGAGTTAAGCATATCCAAGTGTGTATACCCATGCCTTCAATCCCACTACTACAACCTAAATTGTCCCTATGTATTCTATTGTGTAAGCAAATTTCTTTTTTAATTTTTTACTACAATTTTGAGAGATTAAGGGCATGAAATATACCATTGAGGAGGCATTTTGAAGACCTTTCTAATGGTGTATAATAGGCTTAATAATTCCTAAAATTGCAATCACAAAATGAAAAAGAAATTAGTGTTTCTGTCTTTGAGTCCCCATTAATGCATCCATGCTTGACTTTGACTTGTGTCCATATCCATCTAAGTGTCCATACCTTACGTGAGTAGTATTTGCGTTCATCTAAGTATTCGTGCCTAGCCTTGGTTTGCATCAACACCTAACTCTAGATCTGTACCTTGACTTTGCATTCGCACCTTAACTTTAAGTTGGCAACTAGGTATCATTAAGGTAAGACCACATCAACTTTTTTTACCTTCATAGATAGTTAACTACATGTTGACTATATTGGATGGGCGGCACCTTTACCGTTTTGCAAATCAAACGGCTAGATAGATAGGTGGTCCATCCGTCCATTATGACAACCTTAATGTGCCCTATACCATTGCCACATCCATAATAATTTTTTTTCAATTCTAATTTTTTAATTCATAAAGTTTTTGAAATTCAAGAACTTCCTCACCATAGTATAAGAGATGTTTAGGTGGCATTTTTAACACAAATATAAAGCTTTAAGTATAAAGACATGCAAGAGGTTTGTTTTGTGGTGCTTGAATATGCAATGTAAAAGTTATGGTTTTTTTTAAATAAAAGATTTTTTAAAATTTTTTTTTTTAAATCCATAACTTTTATATTGTAAATCTAAACACTACAAAATTGGCACAAATAGAAAGTCTTATGTACAAAGGAGTGCAAATGCTTTGTTTCATGACATTTGGATATGTGATATAAAAGTTATAAAATTTCAAAATAAAGGACAATTTAATGCAATTTTGGAATTTATAAAAACTTAGAAATTCAATAATTTTCACATTGTAAGTCCAAATACCACAAAACAAAGTCCATACACCTTGCCACGAGCTTTTGAGCAATACTAAGAATGCTAAAGGATGCTTCATGGTTTAATAGATCTCATCGTATCAAACAAACAAAACAAACAACCTAATTCAAGGTATAGACTAGTAGGCCTTGTGTTGGTGCCACAAACAAAATAAAAGTGAAAGTATTTTTTTTTTCAACTTTTTTAATCCATTATAAAACTTTGAAATTCAATAAGTCAATTCTTCAATTTAAAAAATTCATAACTTCTACACAATATGTTCAAATGCCACAAAATTGGCACAAATAAAAAGTCTTACCTACAAAAGAGTGCAAGGAATTTATTTTGTGGCGTTTGGACATGCAATGCAATAGTTATGAATTTTCCAAAATAAAGGATAATTTGATTCTAATTTTTTATTCATAAAAACTTTGAAGTTCAATCATTTTTGCACTCGAAGTTGAAATGCCATGAAATAAAGTCCATGCACCCCTTTGAGCAAAGAGCTTTCAAGTGGTACCAAGAACACCACGAGATACTTCCTAATCTAATAGATCTCAACATATCAAACAAAAAGAAAAACTTAATTTAAGGATATTGATGACTAGTGTGTCTTGTACCTTTGTCACAACCAATTAAAAGTAAAAATAATTTTTTCAATTTTTTCAATCCATTAAAACTTTGAAATTCAATCATTTGCACACTTTGAAATTCAATTATTGGATTTTTTTTAATTAAAAAAAATTCATAACTTCTACATTATAAGTCCAAACACCACAAAATTTTCATGAATAGAAAGTCTTACCTACAAAGGAGTGCAAAGTCTTTGTTTTGTGGCATTTGGACTTGCAATGCAAAAGTTATAAAATTTCCAAAATAAAAGATAATTTAATTCTACTTTTCGGTTCATAAAAACTTTGAAATTCAATGACTTTTGCACCATAAGTCAAAATGCTACAAAATAAAATTCAGCAAGCACCTCTTTAAGCAAAAAGCTTTTAGGTACTACCAAGACCATCCCTTGATGCCTCATGGTTTGTTAGATCTCAATGTATCAAACAAAACAAAACAAACAATCTAATTTAAGAGTATGGATATTTCTTATATAACACTATAAAGGATCTACCATTCTAAACAATTTCACTTGGTTTTGTGAAGAATTGTCAATCATATTTTATAGCTAAAAGTGAAAATAAATTAGTAATTTAAAAAGAAAACTTCAAATAATTTGAGATCATTTCACGAAGTACAAATATCAATGGAAATTAGTGTGAAAAAATTTCACTTCATTATTTTATTTTTCATCCAAAACATCTTTTGCAATAACCTTCAAGCCAAATTTCACTATCAAATTATATTTATCCTAATGTCCAACTTGTTATATAAACCTTTGATTTTTCTATTTGAAAAAATTATTTTAAATTTATATTGGTTTTTTAAATTAAATTTTATGAAAACCAAATAATTTTGATTTTTTAAGTAAAAAGTGGAAATAAATTTATATCAATTATTATATATACAAAAGAATAATTTTGGATTTTATCCATAAATGAAGGTTAGAATGAAAATTTAAATTTTTCATTTTCATTTTTATTTTTTAAAATATTTTAAAAGAAGAAAATACAAATGAAAAATATACAATATTAACAATTTTAGATTTTAGCTCTTAGAGCTTGCAATTGCAGTAATTCTTTCAATTTTGGGTTTTTTTAAAATAGAATAAAACCAAAATTTGTTGATCTTTATTTTTCTAGTTTGAAACAATTATCAAAAATAGAAATTTTGAAAGTTACAATCAAGATTTACTAAAATGCATCCACTTTAGGGATGTGTGAACATTTAGGGGGTAATAGTAAGGATAAGGTTGACTTTAAAGTCTAAACTTATCACCTTCAAAAAAAGGGATTTCATTATTTACTACAAAATAATTATATTGAAAAATTTATATTTGCACTTGGACTTAGAGACTCTAAAGTAAATATTTATCAAGAAAAACAAAATTAACCAACCATAAAGTGCAACAAGTTGAAAATATGTGTGAATGTAAGGATGTGACATTGAAGAGCTTCTTATGATGCAATGTCTTGGGTGTCTCTCTTATCTTAAATGCAAATTGTTGTTCAATTTCATCCAATCCATTGTGTTTTCATCCATACAATTTCTCATTCATTTGTTCTTGCCAAACCCAAATTGCTAATTTTGCAGCTTCATGAAACCTTTTTGGTGTTGTTGCAACCTGCTCTAGTGTTCTAATAATACCCATAAATAATATTCATAGCCATAAGAGAATCAATTTTCTTCACATGTAGCTCTGATTTCAGCATCTACGACTTAATCAGGTGCCTTCACATCTACATCAATGCTACATAAACAAACACAACAATTCACAAAGGAACAAAGAAAATCACATCTAGGAATTTCGGAGATTGGAAGAGCCAAATCTCCGATTCAGTTGCCAAGACCTGCCAGTTGAA
Organism: Pseudoscleropodium purum; assembly: GCA_963969395.1. Classification (NCBI taxonomy): domain Eukaryota; kingdom Viridiplantae; phylum Streptophyta; class Bryopsida; order Hypnales; family Brachytheciaceae; genus Pseudoscleropodium; species Pseudoscleropodium purum. The sequence goes on from OZ017797.1 coordinate 10,453,296, forward strand.
AGCCAGAGCTTTGAGCACGTTGGTCCAATTTGTCCATGAAATGTTGGCGATGGCGAATCCTGAGCTTGCCATCTCCTTCGCGCTTCTCTGGACCAGTTTCGATTTTTATTTCCGTCATAGTCGAGCTTGTATCCTCACTGCAGGAGATCAATTGTTGCTCAATCCCTGATTGATCTGACTCATGTGGAAGAATTCGTCCCTCTGGAGGATCGGAGTCTCCTTTGTTTTGTCCAGCAGTAGAGCATTCGCTGTTTTGTGAGCACTCATTGTGAATGTTGCTGGACTGATTCGAATGTATCCCCGAGATGTTGGGATGGTTTCGCGGCGAAGCTGGAGCCGCAAAGGAGCTGTTGATCATATTGTCCATGGATCCGTATTGGTCGAATCGCAAGTGTTTTGTTGGGGAGGAGCAATGATTGTTGTGTTGCTCGCGCAGTTGCTGCAGCTGGATTAGGAAGGACGTGTTGTTGAATGGCGTGGCCGGGGGTGTGCACGCGCTCGGCAACTTTCTTTTGAACCGCGTGGTTTGCGCAATTGCAAGTGACGATTTGAAGCCCATGGTGTTGGCGTTTCTTTCTTGTGCTTTCGGCCTGCACAATACCGAAACCCTCAAGATGCTCGGGTTAGAATGTCTGGAATGTGAATTCCGTTTTAGGGTTTTATTAGTAGGCTTAAAAATTATAGTAGTTGAAATCTCACCTCCCCAAGAGATGTTCAAGAAAACCTGGATGCGCTGTAAATCCCAGGATTTATGTTAAGAACTAAATGAAACGGTGATACGATTGGCAGAGTTCAACTTTTGGGGGGTTAGGTTTGGAAGAATGGATTACTAATATCAACGTACTAACTTACACTGACTTGACTTGTATACAACACAAACAACCCTACTGTCAAGGTTACCGCAAAAAACCCAATAATTACACACATCACTTCCTTAATAATCACAAGCGAACACCAACAATACTCCAATCCATGATACATAATTGACTTGTTAGCACTTAGCGGTGAGGGTTTACCAAGGGTTTAAGGTTTTGAGTAATTAAAAATCTTCGTCTTGTCGAGGAACTCAACTGGCGAGGATTTTGTCGAAAATGAAGATCATAACTTGCTTTGGGGCCTGTCACAGCACCAACAAAAATCAAGTTCAGGCGACAGACTCCGATTACTGCGAGCAACGAAAAGCAAGCCGAAAAGAGACACAACAATGCACAATGTCTCACTCAAATTAAGTCGTCAGAACTGCCGCCACTCTTCAACAGAAAATGAAATGTCAGATCGTGAATGACCGACGATCAACGCACAAAAGACCCTAAACCTTCATGCCGGCAACCTTATAAGCACAACCCCAGTCGCGGAATCAACAAGGACGCATTTCACATACAGGTACGGGCAATGGACAGAGTTACCGCCAATCTTCACGAGGAAGCTACAACCGTGACCGCAGATTTCTTTTATATACAGACTGTTTGCACGCATTACATTTCTGTGTAAACTGAATGTTGGTGAAGTATGCGCCGGGGTTAGTTGTGTAAACCCACAGTGCTCGACCGTTATTCCTTACAACTTAGGATTTCCGGTCAATTGTCTGTACTTGAGCAATTCTCCTTGTCTGGGATTCACTTTCATTACTGTATATCTGATGTTGTTCAAATCTTTAATACTGAATACCTGAAACGTGAGCATAATCGCCCATATCGATCGACTGTGGCCATCAAAAGCTGGGAAGAATGAAAACTTCCCTGCTCAATGTCGACATTGGCAGATTTCTGTTTGCATCAGTACTGCAAGCGCAGAATTAATTCAGGTGCACAAACGGTACTTTGTCTTTCACACCCAGTGAAAGATGCACATTTTCTTCAACAGATCATCGGCATACAACTGGACCCACACGAAAAATTCCACCGACAGGGCGCAACACTTTGCACGAACTATTATTACAGCAACAACGGATCAACGAATTCAATCGATATAAATCTACACAAAAGCCTTCAAACTCTAGAAACGCAAAACGCGACCATCACCGTACCTTGACAAACGCCATGATATAATCTTTGTGGTCAAAGAAATATCGAGGTCGTCATCGAAATGAGCACCCACGTGTTCGACAATCCACAGCTAGCCTCCAAAGAAGAAAAGATAACCGGAAGGAAAGAAAACCAAAACGTACAACAAAAAGCAGCTCGAAGCTGAGAATGCAAAGCAGCTACCCAGACAAGGCAAATCGACTGACAACAACGACGACATCATCGATGGACTGACTAACTAAAACAACAATTCCGATCCTTCTCCACACATCAACTTAAAGCTACAAACGTAAATATATCATCAGCTGCGAAGCTTATTAAGATTTAAAACGTAAACAGAGCAACGAGAACATGCAAAGGAGGCAGATCAGAAGCCGCCAGCAATTACTTACGTCGTGAGCCTGGTCGGAGGATACATCCGTCATGGCCGGAGAACACAGACAGACAGACAGACTGAAAGAGAAAAAATGGAGAAGTAGAGACTGCTGTGAAGAGTGAAGCAGACCTTTGATTTATAAAGTGGCGTGGAGGAGAAGCATTGCATTACATTACTGTGATTGACTGTCAGACCAGTCACTTGCCGACACGTGCGCCGGGTTACGCTCCTTGGAATACTGTGTAGTGTGTACATTCCCTCTTCTCGTGTTGACTCGGTTCATGACTTAGCGTTGGGGATGCGGGCATCCTCAACAGACACGGTAAACGGGCCCTCCAAATATAATACTAATTTTTTATTAGTTTGGAATTAGATCCGGAGATTATTATCAGGCGATGGCATCAATTACTTGTATGTAGGAGGGTCAAGAATATCTGGATTTGGGTTTTTGAAGACCCAAATTGATCATGTTACAAGCAAAGCTACATGACAAAAATTATGGAGAGCCACACCAAGTCATGCTTAATCCCTAAAGGTTTTGACTATGTTTTCATCAAAAATGCTCTAAAACTTCACTTGTCATTTGTAAGGTCATATTTGTATGAAAAAATGTCCAAAATGGTGGTTACTCTTTGGATTTATTCTTCAAGGCAAATTGGCTACATGTTTGAAAATTTTCAAATTATTTGAAGTTATACAATATATAGGAAAAAAAATAGTAAGTAGAAAGAAATAGAGAATGATTAAAAACACTAAATTGTTAAGAATTTATTTATGGAATTGAAAAATGCCAATTCCAATGGTTGTAATGTTGTAATAAAAAATGTACACTTATCCAATGTTTCGTTTTTTTTTCCAAAAAATAATGAAAATTGAGTTAAATGAAAAGGACTTCAAAGTTTATTGAGAGTAGAGATTCCCTAACTACCCATAACCTAAAACTCCTCATAACATTCACCTCATTAATCAAAATAGAATAATTCAAATCTTTTTATGAAGATATAAATTTGAAAAATCAATTTCAAGTTTTTATTTCTTAAAAAATTGATTTTTAAGAATTTTTTTGAGCTAACCACACTGTGTTAAAAAATGACATATCATACAATCACTTTTTTAACTCTGTTGTCAAAAGTTATGAAAATTGTTGTACCTTAAAGGCTTAAAGCTATTCTTTGGACACATGTTGTGTGAAAATTTCAAAGAAAAAAAGGAAAAAAAAATTTGTTTGTAGAGAGTTGCCCTAAAATACTATGTTCTCAAAAAACATGTTTAGGGCTTTAGGAATTAACCTCTTAACACTTTAAACTTAAGTAAGTCCAGAAACTAGATGATGTATAGATCATTTCTTAGCAAAATTTGCCAAATAACTTATCATTCATCCAAAGTTGTATCTAAATTTTAAAAAGATAAACTTCTTTTATGACCTATTTGATGAAGTTGCAGTTGTGCAAAGATATAAGCAAAAATGTTCAAACTTTTTCAGAAGGATGTAGATGTTACAAGGTTAAGAATGCTAATAGCATAAAAAAATGCAAATGTAGTGCCATTTGCATGAATTTCCTTCTTCAAGCTTAATTTTTTTAATTAGTAGCTTGTTTTCTAATGTGGTTATTCAATTGTCAAAAAATCTAAATCTAAATATTATTTTATCTATGTAAAGTATGTTTTAAATGTGCTTCCAATTATAATAATCTCAAATTCTTATTCCCTATTGATCACTCAAAGAGTATTTGATTAAGCAAGTCAATTTGCTATGATAATTGAGGACGTCTTCATTTGATTGAGAGGTTGATATATTTCCTCTAGGTGTTAGAGGTGATGTATGCAAAGGGAGTCTAGTCCGTCCAAAGCTGTATCAAAATTAGTCATTCCTACAACCATTGTGATTGAGATGTTTACTTATCTAATGGTTGGATGATCATGTGCATTCTTTGAAGGTCATTACTTATAATCTTACATCTAGGACTATATTGAAAAACTCACTAAAAACACCCCTTTCTCTTGTAGTGGATCACACCTATATTAGTAAAAATCAAATTTCTATGCCATTCTACATTTAGAATCATGGTTACAAGCTTCCAACTTTGAACCCACAGTATAATATGGATGCAAACTTAGAGCTTCAGTACCCTAGTCAAGACTACAAATTACACTGCCTTTTAAAACTAAAAACTAAAACTAAAATTCTTGTTGCATGACAATGGAAATGAGGTCAGTGAGGCAGCTTGTTCTTTGAGGCTTATTTATGTAATTGTAGAATCACAAGAAACACTGCCTTGTCGGATTCAGCCACCACTTTATTGGCTAAGAACTGAAGGAAAAACTCTTCATTATTGACAAAAGCTACTAGCATTTTACTCACACTGGCTGGTTGTCTATGTGAGAAAGTTCGAGTGGGACCTTACTCAAAAAAGCAAACCAGTGCTACACGGACAAAGCCTCTCATATCATAGGCTCATGCTTCGCTACTTGTTCAGCTGAGAATGATCACTTGAAAGGACTGTCTGTATTGTACAAGTAGAGGGAGACGGAGTTTCGTGTTGAATGCTTCACTGGCTTCACCACAACAAAACATGCAGCCACTCCTTTGCTGTTAATCTTTGAAGAGAGGTACCAACTCTAACTAAACTACATAGAATCTTCCGCACTTCGTGTTGTGTTCTACAAGGCGTGAACAAACTCAAGTGATAGACTAATCTTTTTTTTTATGTTCAATAAATATAACTATGTTATTTTTGCTACGAATAGTAACTTATTTCACTATGAAACGATACTTTAATCCGTAAAGGATTAAGTGTTTGTTTAATGTACGCAGAAGAAACCTCAAATAGGTTCTTATGAAGTCATTTTGGATAAGATGTTCATGGGACTTGGACACATTGTGTAACTTCATGTATCCCCTCGGTGAAAATCTATTTTTTTCTTTTTTCCCGATTGGGTGCCTAAATCAAAAGTTATGATGCCTTGAAGTTTTTGGGCAACTTTGGTAGCTTCAAACAACATGTGCAGAAGGCCTCCTATCATTTCAAAATGTTGTAGGTATGTAAATTTTTTTAATACAAGATGCAAATGTCAAAAAAATAACTGTGTCTAGTGTGAACATCCAGGGTTGACGAATCTCTACGTCCGCCCGAAAAAAGCGTCCGAAATCTGAACATCCGGACGTCCAGACGCCAGTGGACGCAGCGTCCCTCCCACCGTCGGAAGGCGGACGGGTGGGGCGGACGGCCCGAGGCGGATGCCCAGATCGTGCGAACCACATCAGTCCGCGTGTCGATCGGACAGCCGTAACTAGGCGGACGGATGGACGGGCGAACGGGCAGACGCAAATGTCAGCGGACGCTGCGGACACAATGTCCGCGTCCGGACGTCCCAGACAACTCCAAACAATTCCAGACAATTCCAGACAACTCTAAACAATTCTAAACAATTACAAAAGATTACAAAAGATCCAAATTTCTTGAAATTATGTTGCTTTGGACAATGCACTATCCAATTCAATAGAAAACGGGTGGTTTGATTTTGTTGGCTTTTACAGATAGTCCTTACAAAATTCTAAACTATAGAAATGAACAAAAATCAATTGCTTTTTTGTTGATTAGGTCATGATTTTTCTACTAGTGTTTATATCTATAAGAAAAACAATGTAAAAATGAATGTAAAAGTTAATATAAAAGTTAATGTAAATGTAGTGTCCAAATACTATTTCTAAAAATAAATTGATATTGAAAAGATCTTCTTTTAACTTTGATTCAATTACTAATTATCCATTAACACAAGGAAATTTTATACTACATTTGGGGCCAAATGGAAGGCCAACTAGACTTGCCTTCAATCCAGTCCTCAATGCAACCTTAGTTTTTCCATTCGGCTCATGTTAGGGGGGGGAGGGAAATACATGGAGCCGGATTGAGGGCTAGCCGGGACTCTACAAGTTTAAACCAATAGGATCACTCAATTTTTTCAAATCCAACCCAAGGTGTTTATACTTTGAGCCAGATGGAACTACCACCCATCTTATGCGTCACCTTAGGTAGCATAGTTTTGGTGCCAAACCTTCTGGCCCTAAAGAAGCAATTGGGCTGAGGTTTTGGGTGGCCCAAATTTCCATCTAATAAAGCCAGATTGGGGTCAAATTGGTCTCCACCATTGGATTGTACAAATCTCCACCGTCTACTAAGATCTTTTGGGGGGTAAATACTTAAAAAACTTCCTCCTAATTGCTCTTGTCTTTATTTTGGGAGTTTTGGATGCACTTGAGCTAATGTTGGGAGTATTAGGTCATACATCATAATGCTTAATTCTTGAATGAATGTTATGTACAAAATACAAAATGCCTTTATAAATTGACATGAATATTTTTTGTTTAATAATAACTTAAAGAGGATTTGTTTAATTAATAATAATCATCTTATAGTTTCAAAATTGCCTCTAACCATTAATTTGAATGCAATGAACTTATTTTTATTTATTAAATATAAAAACTATATTAAATAAAATTAAAAATTAGTATTTCCAACATTTTATATACTGAAGTTAAAAGAAGAATTTCTCCATATCAGAATATCTTAAAAAAAATTATTATATAAAATAGTTTTAATTTTTAATATTAGAATAAAAAACTTATATAAAAACTTATTGATCTATATAATTTTTCTTACAATAATATGAGATGCTTAATAAAAAAAATTGATACATTTCTTGTTCTACTTGTTTAAACATGAGATATTAATTTGGTTCCATTTATTGATTTGTTCCATTTGCATATGATGTTTATTTGGTTAACTTCTAAATGATTTTGACTATGTTTTCACCAAAATTGCTTCCAAATTGGCATTTCATGTACCAAATTTAAAAAAAAAAACATTTTTGAATATATGTAATTGTAGGACCTTGTAGAAAGATTGTTTGAAAACATGTGGAAAAAATTTCAGAAATTTCAGCTGTGTAGATTGTAAAATATTAGCATTTGAAGTGAAAGATTTTTTTTTGGTTGTGCAAAAATTTGGGCACTTGCACTTTGAAGGTCACATTTGTATGAAAAAATGTCCAAAATGGTGGTCACTATTTGTATTCATTTTTCAAGTCAAGTTAGCAACATGCTTAAAAAAGTTCAGATCATTTGGAATCATACAACATATAGGGAAAAAAAATAGTAAGTTGAAAAGAGTAGAGAATGATTCAAAATACTAATTTGTTAACAAATTATTTATAGAATTGAAAAATGCCAATCCCAGTGGTTGCAATGTTGTAATAAACAGTGTATACATAGTGTTTTTATTTTTTTTCAAAAATATTGAAAATTGAGTTAAATAAAAGACTTCAAAGTTTGTTTTAGAATAGAGATTCAATAACAACCCTCAAACTCCTACAAACTAAAACTCCTCATAACTTTTGATTCATTGATCAAATTGGAAAGATTCAAAGCTTTCCAAATATGTATTAATCTAAAGAACCAATTTCAAATTTTAATTTCTTAAAAAATGATTTTTAAAGAAGTTATTTTTGTTGCCCGGGCTCCCCTTTGAATAATGAAAAGTACATATCATACAATAACTTTTTAATCATATAGTCAAAAATTATGAAAATTGTTGGGCCTTAAAGCTACTCTTTGGATACATGTACTTTGAAGATTTCAAAGAAAATAAATTAAAACTCCATTCGTAGTGAGTTGTCCAAAATTTCTATGTTGCTAATAAACACAATTTGGGTGTTTAGGAGTTATGAATAAGGGTTTTTTGGTACAATTTTTTGGTACATTTTTTGTCAAACACAAATCTGTAAATGAAAGCCATTGTTGAAATTATGCCATAAATTCTGACATCTACGAGATGATTTGTGAATTTACCAATTTTGATGACAAATACTTGAAAAAAGAATATGATAGAGAAAGATTATAATACTAGAAACAACATGTATAATAAAAGAATAATTTACATTTAACAGTGAATTTATTCAAGTTCTCATAACAAAAAAAAATTGTGTTTAAGAAAATAAATAAAATAGAAAATATGGATTTAAAAAAGAAATAAAAAGAAGATTTTTTTCAAATTGTGTATTTAGATGTGTCATTATTTTCAAACCCCTCTAGTGACAAGACCAAAATTATATATTTTTTTAAATTCTTGAAATTTTCATGAAAATAAATGACAATTACTTGAAGGCTTTGACACTAGTTTCAATATCAAGCAAAAAAGAAAAGGTTCAAAAGAAGTGAAAGAACTCCCTTTTTTCCAAATAGAAAAAATAGGAAGAAAAAAGAAAAGGTTCCAAAAAAAATAAAAACACTCTCTATTTTATTCTTGAGATAGAACAAATAGGAACAAAAAGAAAAAAATGAAAAAAATGAATTAAAAATAAAAGAAGAAAAAGATAAATATGCTTGTTTTTATATATTTTTAAAATTAAGCATAGAGAAAATCCAAGAGTACATGAATTGGAAATTTGGCCCTAGAATCTGGCTTAAGGATTTTACATTAACATGGGTTAGATGGAGAAACTAGGGCCGAATTGAGGTCCTGATTGGCCTTCCATCCAACCCTAGATGTAGTATAAACCTACCCTTATACATGGGGCCAGATTGAGGGTGAGTTGGAACTCTCCAAGTTTGAACCAATAGGATCACTCAATTTCTCCAAATCTGGTCCAATGTGTTTATACTTGGGTCCGGATGGAACTACAACTCATCCTATGTGTCGCCTTAGGTGGCATGGTTTTGGTGCCAAAACTTCTAGTCCTAAAGGAATAATTAGGATGAGGTTTTAGGTGGCCCAAACTTCTATTTAAGGTCGGATTGGACCCTTGCATTGAATCATGATCATCTCCACCATCTATTGATGCAAAGTCTTTTATTTATTTTTACATGCTTATTAATTGTGTTCTCTAAAAAACTTCCTCCAAGAGTCCCAGTCTTGTTGAATTTTTGGAGCTTTGTTGTCAATCCTAGTCTTGTTGAAGTTAGTTGCAGTAAGCTTACATGTCATTGTTATTCTTTTGTAGGTACAATTATTATTATTTAATGGCAAGGATATGTGCAAGCAAATATTAATTGTTCAGTTCTACTTGATTATTCAAAGGCTTAGTTTAATCTTCAAGAATTAGAAAAATTGAATTTTGAAAACTTACAAGTTTTTATTATTTATTTAATATTATTTGATATTTGACAGCATCTGAAAAACAAAGCTCATTTTGACTTTCAATTTCAAATTTTGATATTTATTTCTTGAATGTTAAATGATAGAATGACTTTATAAAATTCTTTTAACATGTTTTATTTAAGAATTATTTAGGAGGATTTTTATTAGAAAAAATCACTTCACAATTTCACAATTTCTTCTAACATGTTGTTTATTTATTAAACATGTACAATAAAATCTAATTTACATTTACCATTGAATTCATTCAATTTCTCACAATAAAAAATTCTATATTAAAAATGAATAAATTAAATACAGATTTACAAAAAAGACAAAAAAGAAATGTTTTCTTGAATTGTGTGTTTAGATATGTAATTATTTTGAAAAGTGAAAACCCTATAGTGACAAGATTAATATTATTTATTTTTTGAAATTCTTGAAATTCTCATGAAATTGGAAATTTGGTAAAAAAGATTTACTTTTCTATTTTTGAAAAATAAAAAAAAATGAATATGACAAATTTTAAAAAAATAAAAATAAAAGACCCTCTTATTTATTTTAGAAATATAATATATAAAAACAAAATTGGAAAAAAAAATAATTAAAAAGAAAATAAGAGAAAAGTAAATATGCATGTTTTTATATTTTTTTTAGTTGAACATTGAAAAAATTCAAGAGCATATGAATTAGAAATATGGCTTTAGAATCTGGCCCAAAACTCCTATTCTTTTGGTCCTCTTGTTACTTGTACAATGAACCTTGACTTTTGTTAAAAATATATTTTAGATTGTTAATATTCTATTCTATTTCCTAAATAACATAAAATAATTGCAACATTCTACAAAATTGATAGACTCAACTTTTATATTTGAATGTTTTTAGCATTTTTTTTATTTGCCCGTGGTAAATACATGAATACAACTAGGTTCTTATTTTGTTTGATTTTTTCGTACTAACTGGATGCCTAGTTATTGTCCATTGTACCTTTTAAGCAATGGATTTTTTCCAAAGTTCCTAAGTGTACATAAACTTGCAAAAGAGTAAAAGAAATCTAACCTAATTGCAAATAATTATATAAACGACCAAACTTAGTAGGCCACTGTAATTTTCTAAGAAAAATAGTTACATATTAAAAGTAGCAAATCTCAAATGTAGAAAATTTCATTTTGATTTCAAAAATATAAGATTCAATATAATCCAACTTTTTTAGCAAAAGATATGACTTGATGAAGTTCAGTCTTTAAAAAGGCTCCATAAACTTCATCCACCTTTTTCTCTTAGATTCTAATTTCAATTTGACTTGTATTTATTAATTAAAAGCTACTTATTAATTCATGAATTAATTATTGATTGGATACTTTTTTTCAATTTTCATCCAAATTCCTTCCAAAACTTCATCTTTCTAAAGTTTGAATGTTAGTTGGATTCTTCTAGATTTCTTCTAAGAGTTTTAAAATCTAAATTCTCCTTTTGATTGACTTCTTAAGTTCTTATTCTAATTCTTTTTTATTTTATGTATTGGTGCTACTTCTGGCAAGTTATTATTTTTTTAAATTTGATATTTTTTTTGTTAATTGGTGCTGATGCTAGCTTCTCAAAATGCTAAAACATTTGCAAATTGGGCTTCCCTAGCAAAAGTTATGAATGGATGAAGTCTGACTACTAATTGGTATTTAAAACTTCTACATCAACAAACCATAGTTATATGCCTAAAATTCATATTGCTTAAAAATATTGAAATTTAAGAGTTTTTCAAAATTTCTAATTGGAGTAGAAACTACACTTGATAATCTTCATTTCATTGGTTGGACTCAAATTTAAAAAGCATTATTTTTATGGCTAAAATTTACAATAATAGTAAATATCAAAAAATGGTCAAAATACTTGACAAGGGTGATCCAAAGAATAACCCTTAAATGACGTCTTGGCCATTTTTTGGCCAATAAATGACAAAAAATCTCTCCAAGCATGACAAAATTGCAACTATTTATCCTTGGAATTTTGAGTGATGAGGGGAGGTCTTGTATAGTAGTTTGATTTCCAATAAATGCTTTTGGATTTTCTAAAACCAATGATTTCCATAGTGAACAACTCATCTTTTAACCCCTTAAAGCCCAAAGGATTTGGATAAAAGACAAATGTGTTATAAAATATAAGTTCTATGAATTTTTTGAAGTTTGCATTAACAAAAACAATGTAAAACAAAAATAAATAAACAGGTATCTATACAAGCAAAATTATAAAACTATTTTTAGATTTTTCAAAAATAAATTTTGAAGAAATAACTTCAAAAATTCACCAAAAATATGATTCTATTTTTAGCATTTGAATTTTTTTAGATTGGTCAAAATTGTGGTTTTTATTTATTTGTGAAAACTAATGCATAAAATCTAGTAAATATGAGAACACCAACATTTTTTCTAAACAATAATTTTTTCAATATTCAGCAAATTCTAAACACTTTGACTTTGTGTTATTTCTCTTATAATTTTTATTTGAATGTAGCAATCTTAGTTTTGAATATAAATATTGAAAGACAACTTGCCCAATCTTTATAAAAAAATTGAAATAAAAAATTTCTACTTGAAAATAGTTCCTAAATTCAAGCACTGACTAAAAATGGTTGCTTGAATGCTTAGAGGTTAAGGATGAAGCTTTTTTCTTAAAAACCAATATAACCAAAATGAGAGAATTTGCAATACTATTCATTGAAAATAAACCCAAGCAACTTCCAAAAAAACTATTGGATGAAAATATGTTTTATTGTATCCTACAAATTTAGGTGAAGTCATCCAAAAGGACTCTTAATGTCCATAGTTGCATTAGTATAAGATAGAACCATTCTTGTAATTGAACCAATTACAGATAGAACCTCTCTTATTGCAACTTCTCTTACTACATAATACTTTGCAATAAGAGAGTTTGCAAACAATAGGTAGGCCTACACATGCGGTCAAGATGGAAAGACATGTGGTCATGTGGCCTCTCCAAATGCTTAAACCTCTCTTGGTGTTGATAAGGTAACTACACCTAATTTTGACCCCTTTTAAAAATCAACCCCTATAGATTCTTGCTTAAAATGTACTCCCACTATTTATAAGAGTGTAGGGTCAATTTTAAAAACACCTATTTTCAGCACTTTGAATGTTCATAGCTTATTCATATGGTATCCAAAAAATGCATTTTAAAAGAATCTGGAATTTCCTTTGGACTACCAATAGGATCCTACAAAAATAATTCAATATAGTAATGGGAACCGTATTAAATTGCTTATTCGGTCCATATTAGGTGTAGTTGCCTTAGTCCTTGCAACATGCACCAAGAGAGGGTCTACCTATATCAATAAACGTTGTAGTAATTTATTTTTTAAATGACTATATCCTGAGCCGTGAAAGTGAATGACACCCAAAGTGTGTAATTCCGGGAATTTGTTAAGCTGGGTTGCTTTGGATGTTGTGTCGTGTCAGCCCGACTGCTGCCGTATGTTTAAAAAAAAAAAGAAGAGTGAACGATTAAATCACTAACGTACAGCCTTTGGCTTTTGTGCTGGGCTCTGGTCTACCTTCAGTTTTCCAGCTCCTCATCGCCATCTCCAATTGCTGTCGTTGCTGTTTTTGCTGCAATTTGCACCACCAGAAGGTGAATTTGCACATGCAGTGGGTCAGCAATGGAGACATCGCTCCGCTACAACAACATTGACAACCACCTGCTCGTACACGCCAAGGAAAAGTTCCTCCTCGACAAATCCTTCTTCTTCCAGGTACCCAACACTTCACATTTGCTTGGGATGAAGGTTTGGGGGATTGGGTTATAGGAAATCTGTGCATTCCTGCCGAAGATTGGGGTTTGGCAGCTGGGAAGATGATTGAGGTTTCAAGCAGGAGAATTCGGATTGTGGTGGCTTTGTTGATTGGAAATTGTGCTGACGTATTTGTTGAAGGTTTTGTTGATTGTTGAAGTGAGCAGTGTGACAGTGTACGTTCACAGTGTTCGCATCGTCTATGGGAGTTGCCAATTTTGGTTTTAGAGGTTCTTGGTCTTTGTAAATTGAAAGGCTCTTTAGGTTGTGTATGATTGCTGTGAGTTTGCAAGTGGTGGAGGTTGTGTTTCGTTCGTCACCCTAATTTACACCGTATGTGGTGAGGGGCGCTTGTGGACTAGGTTAATGGCGACGCAGGAGTAGGTCAAATCTTCAGCCGTTGATTCTAAGTATGCTAAATGATTCGAAGTTTTAGACTTGAATGTACTGCATTTTTATTCTGAGCTCTGTGTAACGTTGTGTTCGTTTCCTTGAGGACAGCACTTACCTGTTCTTGGGTTTGCAGCTTCAAGTTGTGGTTATTAGGGCTTTAGCACCGCTGGTTGACCAAAGTTCTTTGTCTCCTTTAGCTTTTAATCTTTGTAATGTCTTGCTCAAGGGTGGTGCTTTAGCAAGCACATCCTGCGTCCACTTCTTTTTGTATACGTTTCATGGGTTCTTCTGTTTTATGATGGCGGAATGTTGTGCCAACTGGTATGATTGGATTTAGAATGTGCAAACGATCCTACGCGATGTCACATTTGGGCAGTTCGGCACCTTCAATCTTCGTATTTGTCTTCTCGAATACCTCCTTTCGAAGGTTTCATTTTGGTTCCTTCCGGTCAAAAATTGGTTTCACAATACTCTCAAGTTTTGTCCTGTCTCAGTGGTGTCGCATGCTTGATTGGTGGCTCCGTGGCAGGTGCATGGAAAACTGAATACTCATACAGGAGCTGCTCATGGAATTGCACAGCTGAAGCGCAAATTTTTTCCTGAGGTATGTGAAATCACTCTTGAGCTTAATGTCAGAGATCACAAAATGACACATCTTGCAAAGAAACAAGCGCCTAATTGCAAGTGTTTGTATCTCAAATCGAATTGTATAACTTCTTATCCTTTTTTGTTTTTAAAAAAAAAATACTTTTTACAATTGCATCTAATCCAGACCTTTGGAACTGGTTTCCTCCCATGCAGCTGTTGACGAGCTTTGATGTAGGCGCGAAGTTCGACTCGCTGCTCAGAGAGTTTACTTACGACATTCAAGGGAAGAAGACTCTGCCGGTTTCGGACAATGGCTTGCTGAGTGTCGACCTGAAAGGCGGCTGCAATTTCAATCCTGGCAGCAGAAAGGTGGGCGATCTATTGATCTTGGAATTGACCAGTCCCTGAGCTCATAACTTGGAGCCTTGTTGTATGCAGTCAGATCACTATATATTGACCAGAGCTATGCGTTTCGCTCTTGTAACCTTCGATGTGATTGAATGCCAATCTGACAAGGGATTTCTATACTGGGAAGCAGGGACTGCCGAGGGGCTTCATTGAACTGAGTTACAAGGTTTTTAATTTCACAGAAGATCAGGATTTAAAGGTGAAGATTGGCTATAATGCTTTCAAGCAGGTTAGTGTTGTTTTTACTTACTTTGGTCCTATTCTGGAAATCATGTTGATTTTACTTAATCAGGGTCAAGCAAGAGCATCTAGCAGGTTATTTTGCATATTAGACGTTTTACAGTTAAATTCTGTTATTAATACTTGGTTGATAATTGTGGAACAGACGCCATACTTTCAGATTAGGGAAAACAACTGGACGCTGAACCATGAGCTCAACGGCGGCTGGAGTGTAATTTACGATTTATGATTTATAAGATTCAGAAAATTATGAAACAACCCTTTCTCTTGAGAACGTCTTGACTGATACTTGTACGTGTAGATTTTACCACCTCCATGGTCTCATCCATTTGAGAAAACCCCTGCAACAAGTTCACTTAGTTTTGTTGGAAGAACCTATGAAACGAGATTGGCGTCTATCCTAGGTCGCAGGATGCAAGAGTCTCAAGCCGTAATTATTTAGAATTCGTAAGTTCAGATTATTGATTAATCGCTGCTGAACACAGAAGCAATGAAGAGATCTTTGAATGGTTTCTAGTGCAGATCTCGGAAGTTGTTGCCTTGCGGATACGAAGGGTGCTGCTGACAAGGTACTTCAGGTTTACTCTCATTTAGTAGGGCTCCCTATCATTGAGATCAAGTAGTAAATATTTTAGTGTTCAACAATGACAGGTTTTGGAGAATATAAGTCAGATGGCATTATGTGCATCACTTTTAAGCATTTCGACTTATGTTGTTGGAGTGGGGAGTTTAGGGTTTAGAGTTGTAGATTGATTTCTCAATGTAAAGAAGTCACTTGCTTCTTTAGGTGTAAAAGGATTCTGGTTCTCATTGGCGTCCCTCTGTGTACTTGATGTGCTATTGTATGCTTCTTGATGTACTAGATTTGAGGATTCGTTTCTGTCAAGATGGACATGGGCATGGGCATGGGCATTACGCAAGTCCTGCTGTAAGTGTGTTCGATCTAATGGTCACTCTGCAATTCTGAGGAAACCCTTGCTAATAGTGTTCATTTGCACTTGTTGGTCCTCTTGGGAAAACTACCTAAGTTCCTTATATCCAGATGAACTCCTCCATTGATCAGAAGAAGCGCTCGATGTCATGCTGGTCTCCATCGTGACATATGAGCTGGATGACTCGTTCAGCGTTGTCCATATCGTTATTTCAACCAGACCATGTGGAAAACATGGCTCGCCTGAAGTCTTGTTGCTTCCTGGTCGTTGAGTGAGATTTTGAAGTTTGTACTGAGCTTGTCATTTGCAGAGCACATCTACATGCAAGGTCACTATCGATTGGCAGCTGAAGACGTCATTGTTACCGTCGAACGGCTGTCTGGAGCTGCGGATGGCTGCACGCAAGTTCTGCCACACGGTCTTCATGCAAGTTGTGCAAGGTTGCGTCGAGCTGCAGCTGATTAAGAATCCTGTGGCTGAAGTTTTCGTGAATGTCACGTTGAGTCGGGTTGCCGGAATTCCATAAATATTATATATTGTTGTGGTTGTAGTTTGACAAGAACTGACATATGCTTAACCTGTATGGAGTCTCTTATTGGACTGGACTTGCAAGCGTTACATCCCCACCATATCTAATTTCAGACTTGTTTCGTTCCTACGTTTCTACGTTTGTACATGCCCATGCCAGGGTATACGTGTGTACGCTTGCCCTGGTTATAAGCCAACCTTGTTACCTCTGTGGCACCATGGGCATGATGAAAAATGATGATGAATGTTTTGCTCAATTGGCAAATGTTTATCAGGTAAAATGCAGTTGGTTGTGAAAAAGTTTGGAGATACAATGAAATTATGATCAATTCTCAAAGGTGATGGTTCTCGGAGGCTAAAATCTTAACCTGGAATCCCAAATCCATCAGATGCATATTAAGAAATGAAAAGATACTCAATACCCAAGTCAAAGGTTAAATTGAAAGAAATTTTACTAAAAGTTGTCCCTTGACCAAATTGCCACCTCCACATTACCATAAATGGATCTACTTATTATTCAAATTGCAAAGACAATCTTCAACTCCATTTTGCTTCTGTCCCAATATTTAGTAGTTTGGATATTTGGTTAGCTCAATTTCCATCCAAAAGTAGGGGTACATATTCCATAGGGATTGGGTTTTTTTTTTTTATACAAATAACATGTAGGCAATCCAAAGGATTACATGTTTTCTTCACAAAAAAATTTGAATATGTTTTATTCAATTGCATAAAATTATAAATCCAAATGCATATGAGAAGCTCTATATTATTAAAGCAATCCTATAATTCATGAATTGTTGTCCTTCATTTGGCTAGGCTTTCAATTCTTAAAAAGGATTGTTTTTGAAGTTTTATTCTAGTTTTGTATTTTTGTGATGTTTTTTTGGGAGGGGGGAAGAGTGTGACAATTAGATATGATTGCAAGCAATCTAGTTTTTTTCAATTTTTATATCCCTAAATTGAGGTTTTGATTCCACCCTTGCAATTTCAAGCTCAAAAATGGGTCATTAGTTTCTTATCACACATTTTCAATATTTGTCTAACTATTGATGATATGAGCATGAATGGTGAAAGAAGATATAATAAACCATTAATGAACCTTTATAGGACATTTTGTACCCCTTGGGCCTTCTATCTAAAGAATAACAAGAATTGTAAGAGTTGTTGTGAACAAAAATTGTTGAGTTTTTTTCTTACTTTATGCAAGCATTGAATGTAATTCTCCTTCTATGAAGTTCTTATTGCTGAAGGGAATAGCACTCTTGATTGTAAGTTAGGACAGTTGTTTGCTTAGGCTTGCTAAAGCGAGGGCCTTTGAGTTAAACTATTCACAAACACAATTTGAAATCACTATGGCACATTCTTTGAAGTGCCCTTGAGGAACAAAAGTGTCCTTAGTTTAACCCTTGAAATCCTAAGGCCATTTTTCTATAAAAAAATAGCTCAAAATTGCAAGCTCTAGTGCGTTCAATCAAGAAAACAAAAAAAAAACAATATTTTTGGAATCTAACTATAGGATCTTGTATTTCACTTGTCTCAAATTATGTGGTAAGAATTTCATAAAGTTTGAGTGTACAATTTAGAAGATATTAGCATTCAAAGTTGGAAATTTTTTTTTAAAATGTTGGTCTGCAATTTCAGATGACTTTGACCTCCATTTGTGGAATTCTTTTGCACTATAGACTTTGAATTAAATTTTTTTGTTTTGAAGAATTGAGTTGAAAGTCTAGGAATAAAAATTTGAAAACAAAACACTTGATTTTATTTCTTTAAAAAATTGTTAAGTAGAAGGCGGTTTGAGATTGAAAAAAAAACTAAATTGTTAAATAGTTCTAAGATGGAATTGAAATTTTATAATCCCAATGGTGAGATTGTTTTAATAAGAAAACTTAACCTTTTCAAATTTTTTTTGAAAAAATGTGAAAATTACATTTAGAAATGAATCCTTTAAGTTAATTTTTCAAGAAGATAATCTAATTGCCTAAAAAACAAGATTGGCTATAACTTTCACATAACAAATCCAAATGGAATGAATCAAAGCTTCCAATGTAGATAAAATTACAAACTATGAGAAAAAAAAAATTCAAAAATTTCTTAGAATTTTTTTGTGCAGGGAGGTTTTGGCCTACTACACCAAAAATAAAAACCTTTTATACCATAACTTTTACTCCCAAGCACCAATTGAAATGAAAATCATATTTCCTTATAGCTAATGTGTTTTTCTATCTCCATAAGAAATTGCAGAAAATTTTGATGAATATTGAGGTTGTATGAGCTTGCTTGTAATCAATTTTGTTCCCTGAGGGGACAATGGGATGTTAGGGATTAAAGAAGTCATTGGAATTTGGAAGAAATCACTGAAAAGGTCTCATTATGTGAGTCTACCATTTGGGTGTTCATGACATCTTTTCAACATATGTGTATGCTTCATTAATGGGAGTCCCTAGCTACTATCAATTATTGGTGCTCTACTAAAATGCACTTCATAAATGAATACCTCTCCATTTGAAGGGATAGAACTTCTCTGTTTCTACTTCAATAGGCCTTCTTTTCAAATTGCTAAAAAAACATGTTATTTACTCATTAAAATTCCAATGTAACACTAAGTTCCAACTTTTGCTTAACCCCTAAAGGACCAAGTGTCCATTCAAGGACAAATAGGATTTCGGGTAGGTACCTAAGGGCTGAATTTTTCTCTTGATTTTCTGAAATTTTTTTGGAAGATAGAAAAACTGATAAGCTTTGTTATAATTTTTTTTCTATTGGTGCTAGGGAAAAAAAGTTTTGCCTAAATAAGCTCAAAATATGGGAGAGCAAGCAACAAAAAAACTTTTTCGAAAATTTGAATTAAATTTTCTTTTCTCATAGATCATATTTTTATCTATCTACAAAGCTTTAATTCATTCCATTTGGATTTATTATGAGAAAATTATGGACAATCTTGTTTTTTGGGCAATTGGAGCATCTTCTTGAAAAAATAACTTGTAGGATTCATTTCTAAATGCAATTTTTACAGTTTTTCAAGAAAAGAACTTCCACATGGTTTAGTTTGCTTTCTAGAACAGTCTCACCATGGGAACTAGTGCATTTTAATTCTACCTTAGAGATATGAATACTTTAGTTTTTTCTTCTATCTTGTACCTACTTCTACCGAACAATTCTTTTAAGAATGAGGATTAAGTTTTTTTGAAAATTATTTTTTTCTCTAAACTCTCAATTCAATACTCCACTATAAAGATTTAAAGCTCAGAACTTTGTAGTGCAAAAAATTTAAGTTAAAAAGGTTCAAAGTCAAATAATCTAATCCTGCAATGTGCTGAAAAATTTGATTTTTTCACTTTAAACGCAGATTTCTTTCAATCTGTACAGTCAAAAATTCTGAAATTTTTTGCACACATTCTCGTGTTAGTTAGGTGTAAGATCTTAAAATTAGATGTTAAAAAAACAATTTTTAAATTTTTTTACTCTTTGCTATAAAAATGGCAGTTTTGAGTGTTTTTTGGCAGAAAAAAGGCCTTGGTCCTTTAGGGGTTGATTGCAGTAATTTCCAATTACACCTCAATCTGTCTGCAGAGAAGGCATGTAATGTGCCTGCGTCGCCAATTGAAGAAAGTAACTCAGAATCGATGATTCCAACTTCAGGCTCAATAGGACTGGTGACAAGAGACTCCCCCATGTTTGGATTCAGAGAAATATCACGCATGGGACTTTCTCCAAGATCTACACCCGGAGATGCATTAGACCCATTTGAAGTTTGTGACGATCTTGACCGTCTCCGTCGTCTCACCTGGGGTCTCTCTGCAGCATCCACTTGAGCTTGTGGAGCAGGTGGCATCCGCATCGTGGCTATTGGAACATTAGGTCGAGCTTCGTATATAAGAGCCGGAATCTCTTCGTCTCGCTCAATTGCGATCTTCGTAAGCAAATTAAGAAGACCCCTCGGTGTCAACATAGCCACAACATCATACGCTACCATGCATGGGTAGAAGCAGCACCCATGTCGTCCACTCCGCGGCCGGGAGCTTTGTGAACCAGAAGGCCACGAGCATATATACCAATGGCGATCAGATACCCTTGAGTGACCATGATCGGCATTTGGCAGAAGAAAACAGCCGCGATGCCCACACTCAATCGCGAAATTAATGGTACAAATCAAGAACGTAATCACGTCGATAGGAATCAAGTACGTAAGGCGACAATTCCACCCATCCAGGCTAGCACTGGAAATGCCAAAAAGCCCATGTAGATGCGAAGGCATTGAGTGCACCGGCCGGGAGTAGAACAAGACAATCAGCATGAATGTCACCAGCGTGACGATCGATGACCACGAACACAAGTGCGTTCAGCAATGCTCCCCCTAGCTTCTCGGAAAAGAAGTCGGAGGCTTGCTTGTTGTACACCATTGATCATAGCTATGTTTGAAATCGGCCCATCATCTCTGTGAGGATCCAAGATATGAACTAGAGTAACCACCAAAAACATGCATATCGACACGGGTGTCACTATGCCAACAATCTCACCCCCACAACGTCAAGAATCCCCTTCTCCATGACTCTAGCAATCAATTGACCGTAAAATTTTCTTCCCAATCAGAGTCCGTTTGTGAAAATGGAAAAAACCCTAATATATCTGCCCTTCATACTCACGCGGTCGATCGGCAAATACTCAATGAACTAGTCCAAGTCCACCATATGACCCAACATATTGCCGAGCTATAACACGATACCATACTAGTCAATGATACAATGTGTTTATTGTTTCAACTATTTGCCTCAGTTCTCATATTCAGAGTTGGATTAAAATTTTGTCATAATGACCACCTCAGCGTCCAGTAGAGATAACTTTTCACCTCATGTGCACGGTGAGCGTCATTCCTACTGAGTTTAACTGGTTTGTCTGGGGACACTCGGGAGCCGAGAGTCTAGTTACATATCAAATGAAATTTCTCCAAATTACTGACTGCAAGTGCAAACCATATGTGACTCTAGAAAGTCTAGCATTGGAAGATATTCAATTCAGGTTAAAACAGTCTTGATTGTGATGAATACATCGCTGCACTCTAGGTTGAAATAACCTTGGTCCTTGGAGGGTATCTTCTAGAATTAATTTCTAAAGTCTCACAGTGCTTGGGGGACAAAATAGATTTCGATAAGGCATGTGTAAATCTCAATTATTGATGAGGTTTTTTGAAACAATTTCCTCTTAGCTTTTGGGGAATATAATTTCCTCCTAATTAAGAATGCTCCTCCAAAGGCACTAAAGTATGAGGTCCATGAAGCACTTGGACTCTAAAAACATCTTCTAATGTAAAGATACGTTTTTGATTTTTCAGTGCACCAGAAATGTACAAATAGAGTACATTTCAAGAAGCAAAGACACTTTTTGTGTCCATTGCGTTCTAACTTCAAAAATTCATAACTAATTCTACGAAACTCCAATATATATATGAAACAGCTTGGGTTAAATCCCAATTCCATTTGTTCTTCAAGGAAAATTTTCTGAAAACTATTTCAAGAAGTCTACCCTTCCTAAATTAATATCCAGCTCTTATTATTAAAATGGAATCCTGCTTTCCCTGTCGCAGCGTAGTGATCCAATCTCCCTCAATCGCGGCTTTCCAGGACGGCATTCGACGTTGGGAATTCGCTGCCCACTCCTGACGATTCCCTTCCGTCCGTCCGTCCTCCGTCCTTCGCACTCACTGCATTCATCACTTCCGGCCAAGCGCAAGTTGCTCTTCTTCGTCAACGTGGCCGCCATCCCGAGCTCTCTCACCCTCGTATAGTCGTATGCCCAATCTCATTCCGATTTCCAACACACGGTTTCTCGTACAATGCTGTTCTGTCGGCGAGGATCACACGCAGCAAGGAATTCGTCCCCCTCTGCCTTGATGAATTCCTAAATCCCTGCACTCGTCTTCTCGATTCTTGAGTTCGATCGACGCGGTTAGATTTTGGGTTATATTGGG
Source organism: Pseudoscleropodium purum (assembly GCA_963969395.1). Taxonomy (NCBI): domain Eukaryota; kingdom Viridiplantae; phylum Streptophyta; class Bryopsida; order Hypnales; family Brachytheciaceae; genus Pseudoscleropodium; species Pseudoscleropodium purum. The sequence goes on from OZ017797.1 coordinate 10,475,688, forward strand.
TATGTCGAATTGGGGTGCGAAGCATTAGCATTGGCATCAGCATCGCCATAGCCAGAGCCAGAGAGCTGGGTTGGGTGACTTGGGTCCCGAGATGGCAGGTGTGAAGGAGCAGCTGGCGCAGCAATCGGAGATGCACTGGGCCGTTCGTAACGACGACGTGGGGATGCTCCGCAAGCTTCTGAAACAAGACAAGCAGCTGGTGAACGTCGCGGATTACGACCACCGCACGCCTCTCCACATCGCGGCTTCTCACGATTGCGTTGCCGTCGCGAAGATCTTGTTGGCCGAAGGCGCAGGTTTGAACGCGAAGGATCGTTGGGGGAACACGCCGCTAATTGACGCTCAAACCTCTGGATACCGTGAGATGGCGCGCATCTTGAAGGACTACGGCGCGGAGTCGCACGCAGGGAGTCCTCGTGGTTACGCGCAACCCGAGAATGTGATCCAAGTGGCGCCTCCGTTACCCTCGAATCGCGATTGGGAGATCGACCCATCGGAGATCGAGATGAAGGACAGCGAACTTATTGGGAAAGGCTCCTTCGGGGAGATTCGGAAGGCGCTTTGGCGGGGCACGCCTGTTGCAGTCAAGACTATTCGTCCTTCGCTTTCGAATGATCGTATGGTGGTGAAGGATTTCCAACATGAGGTGCAGCTGCTCGTGAAAGTGCGTCACCCTAATATTGTGCAATTCCTGGGAGCTGTTACGTGGAAGCCACCTCTGATGCTCGTCACGGAGTTTCTCGCGGGGGGGGATTTGCACCAGTTGCTTAGATCGAAAGAGACTTTGCCTCCGGATCGCATCGTCAAGTACGCTCTTGACATCGCGCGCGGGATGTCGTATCTTCATAATCGCACTAAGCCGATCATTCACCGTGATTTGAAGCCGCGCAACATCATTCTTGGGGAGGATCGGGAACTGAAAGTGGGCGATTTCGGGTTGAGCAAGCTGATTGATGTGAAGCACATGCACGATGTGTACAAGATGACGGGAGAGACGGGGAGCTATCGGTACATGGCACCGGAGGTTTTCGAGCACAATCCTTATGACAAATCCGTGGATGTATTCTCGTTTGCGATGATGTTATATGAAATGTTTGAAGGGGTGGCGCCGTTTGATGACAAGGAAGCCTACGAAGCCGCGACGGTGGTGGCGAGAGATGGCGCGCGGCCCACGATGAAATCGAGCAACTACCCTCCGGACATGGTGGATTTGATCAAGAGGTGCTGGTCGAGCTATGTTCCGAAGAGACCCCCGTTTGAGGAGATCGTGCATGTGCTGGAGAAGATGTTGGACGAGATTATGGAGAAGATGCCGAAAGATCGGCGCCACCTTCGTGACATTCTGCACATTCGGAGACCGCAAGTGGAAGATTGACATGACAATCGCCGCAGGTGCTGCTGCAAAACCCTAACTCTCCTCGGTTTTCACGCCCGCTTCGAATTGGAAACCCTTCCCTGGCTCATGTGGTTGAATGGGCAAGCTGCTGTTGGCTGCTCCATGATGATCCCACCTCTTTAATTTTACATGTTTGGAGAAACCTTGCCGTGTCATGTAATCAATTCCTCACACGATATGGACTTGTCGAGTCACGGTAGAAACATAATGTTTGTCATGTAATGGAGTGTCACATTAGAGAGGTGTAACTTACAGTAGTGCAGCAAACTTTGACACTCCGAATGATGACATTGTAACATAGAAATGTTACAATGTGAAGACCAATTTAGAGAGTTGATTGGTACTGGGAGTCTTACTACTGCAGGAAGGTTCACATTAGGGGTGGTCAAAGCTTAGGCTGATGGGAAATATCTATGAAGTGCTAGTACTTTGAAACCAAACGGCGGAATCATGTGGCTGAAATTACAAACTATGGCCAATCCTTATTTGCGGGCTACACTCATGGTGCATTACTTGAAATTTGATTTACAGATATTCTAAAAGCCTTCACCATGTCTGCATTGAATTTGCGGGGGAGAGTAGTAGCAGAACTGTGGTGCTAAATCTGCAGTTCTTGCTTTCTAGGTCTCGCTGGGTTCAGTGCCAATACTCAGTTCTTGTATTCACTATTTCACGATCCTCGGAGAACTTTGGTGACAAAGAATACCGTGTTGGCTTAGACTCTGGGTGGTCAATTATTTGGAAATTGAATAGGACTGAGGGACGGAATCTGCAAAGTTTGCTTGTAAAGGTGCGAATTTAGTGGAAGCCTGGATACAAATCTGCAAAGCTTTCTTCAGGTGGAGGAATTGACTGGAACTCAGGTTTCAAAATTTTCTGCAAGTGAATGTAAGCACGTTTGTTGCGATAAGAGAAAGAGTGAGTCATTGAAGACTGTTTACTCTTGAATCTCTCTGCCTTCGAAACGTTTGCACGTCTGTCTCTGAGTGTTTCTGGGTTTGTTGGAGCTGGAGATGTGCTCCTTGTTCTTTTCGGATCCACAAGTTCTGGAGTTTGCAGGTGTTGTGCGTGACGAAACCTGCTCGGCTTGTTTCGGGGCTGGTTTTGTAGATTGCTCACTGTTGCTGTTTTCTTCTTTCATTCTTTCTCACGCTGGTGAATTGAAATGACGGGATGCTCTCGTCATTGTTTCCATCTTTCCATTGCCATCAAGCGTCGACTTTGGATTTGTCAAGTTGATTCTTAACCCGCCACAGTACAGACCAAGAGACCCAAGCTGCCAAAGTTAGGTCAAAGTTTCTTACCCAGTAAAGGTTCCTTACTCAATGCGTTTCACCAAAAATCACTTCGAAACTGCCATTTCTAGTGCAAAGTGCATAAATGAGACCTAAAAAAATGAGTAACAATTTTGGGATCCAATTGTTGGATCTTGCATTCTATTCCTAGTAGGGAGCGGTAAATTTTTTTCAACAAATGACCACATTATCCTTTGTAAAGGTTAGATTTGGATTAGCCCTTTTTTTTTACTTTTTGAGAAAGTGCCAAGATGGTGATCATTGAAAATTTGGTGAAGCATTGTATTTCTAGGACGAAAAAGTACTTTTCAATTCTATTTATTCAATTTTTCATCTAAATTTGTCAACTTCATTTACATTTTAAATAGAATTGGAAAATTTCTAGTGAAAAAAGATTATTTTTATTTGGTGAAAAGAAGAAGTTTATTTTGAAATGGTGCAATTTGGGCCCATGGTGCCAAAAAAAGGGTTGATTCAAACATAAATAAAGTATTTTTTGGGAATGTTAGATGTTTGGGATATTACAATTGAAATGTCCAAAATGTCATAGAAATTTTGCATCCATATAGTCTAGATTTTTGAATATTTTTGAAACCTAAATCACACCTTAAGCTACACATGACAAGTTTCCTAGGAAATTTAACTAAAAGTTGTGCAATGCATAAAAATGGAATGAGATGCTTGAAATGCCGAACCCCTTATAGCAATAATTCCAATTGTTGAACATCTTTGCACCCAAAAAAGAAAGTATTTTAGTACTCAGGTGTCAAATCAAACCTTCATGTACAAGATAGCTTTTGAAATAATGAAAAATAAATAAATTTGCAATTGTTGAGGGAAATTTGAATTCTCCTAGCTAGATTTTTGTTGTATAGAGATTTGAGTTTTTTTTGTTGTCATATTGTTGAGTTAGTTGTAGAATTGAGTTAAAAATCTATAAAGAAACAAAAAAATTCAAAAGAAAGTTATTTTCATTCTTCAAAAAATCATTAAGTAAGAAGAGGTATGAAATCAAATTAGAAAATAAATTGCTAAAAAATCTAATAATCTAATATGGAATTGAAAATCTCAATCTCATTGGTGACAAAGTTTTTGCAATTTATCAAAATGAACTCCACATTTTTTGTTTTGGAAATGTAATAATTGAATAAAATATTAGACATTAAATATTATTTTTCCTAGTGACACAATAAATGCTTGCACTCTTCACATTTTTTTACCTTACTAATTAACAAATTGCAAATGTCATTGATACAAGAATTCCCCTTGTAGATATTTATTTATTCAAAAACTTTAATTTTTTTTTCATTTGATAATATTGCCTAGTGTTCATCATTACATAATTGGAAAAACCCAAGTAGGTTTGCAATAAAATCAATAATTCTATTCTATGTTTTATGTTTAGTGATGTTTTGTGTTTAGTGCACCAAAACATTTATTCTAAGGTTTAGTGAAAAATATTATCCCTTGAAAGTTATACATCCTACACCTTTTATGAAATCTTCAAAACCATTTGAAAAATCACTATAAAATTTGACATCATGAAAAACTACTCCATTGATTTTAAAACTTTGAACCTTTAGAGATTAAGGTGACTAAACTAATAAGCTTATCAACTTTGGAGTACTAAGGACATGCAAGAAAAAATGAAGGATTTTTAGGCATTAGAAAATGTTCATGCTACAATACTATATATGAAGGTCCAATTCAAGACTTAAGTGATGAAATTGAATTTCCACATTAGATTCTCAAGGGGTCACATCAACTTACACCAATTACAAGATGACATGTGGCATTTTTTTACAAAAATGACTTAAATTATATCTAAACATGACCTTCATATAGGGTATATAAATAGTTGCATAACTTTTGAGGGAACAATGAATTAGCAATCGAGATGTATATTAGATGAATCCAAAATATTTGAAGCATACAAAATAGATTTTGTCCTTCATTTCAATAGTTTCCTTCAAAGACATTCATTTGTATTTTAGGTTTTTGTCATACTTATTAGATTAAATTGAAATAAATGTCTATAAAATTAGTTCTCTTAAATAGCCAATACTTCTCCAAAATCATTAATAAACGTATTTGTTAATTATCTAAAATGTCTTCAATTCCACTTTTGGGTTGTCCTTATATTATTCACCATTTTGGATATTTTTCAAGTTTGTGTTCTTTGAAGGTTAATCGTCTACATTGGTTTGACTATTTTGTCTATTAATTTTTTGTATTGATTCATTGCACTTTTGGGATTAGATGTGAAAATTATAAACAATCTTGTTTTAGGGGCAATTAGAGCATCTCCTTGAAAAAATAACACATCTCCTAGGATTTACTTAATTATGAATTTAATTTTTATAATTTTTTATAATAAAAAATTTCACAATGTTAAGATCTCTTTCTAGAACAATCTCACCATTGAGGTTAGTGTGTTTCAATTCCATCTTAAAACTATTAATTGTCATTTGGTTTTCCATTCAATCTTGAATCTACTTCCATTTAATTATTTTCTAATGAATGAAAATGAAGTGTTTCTTTTTCAAATTCTTTTTCTAAACTCTGAACTCAATTCTTCAACATAAAGAATTACAAATACAAAATTAGTAATGCAAAAATTTTAATCTAGGAAGATTCAAAGCCAAAAAATCTAATCAAGTAAGGGTGGTGCAAAAAAAATTTGTTTTCATCACTTTGAATGCAAATATCTTGCAATCTAAGGGGTCAAAGTTCTTGAAATTTCTTCTATGCATTCTTACACTAGTCTAGTGCAAGATTCTATGGTTAGATATTGAAAAAAAAAAAGTTTAGTTTTTTACCCTTTGCAATAAAAATGGCAGTTTTGAATGATTTTTGATGAAAGAAAAGGCCTTAGGACTTTAGAAATAAAGCTTCTACACCATTAAGAGGTGCAATGCAATAGTGATCCATGTATAATCAGATCCATTAATTGAACATTAGGGACAAACTTTTGCTACTATTCTTTACGTGAAGTCATTCACATGTTAAATCAAATACCCCACCCCCTTCCCCAAAACAAAAAAACAAAACCCATATTCGTACTGTAATTGGGCTTCCTAGACCTTTAAGGATTAAAATGTGAATTAAAACTTAAGATGATTTTACAAAAACTCTATTGTGCCCAAAACAAAGCTCATAATTTTTGGATAGAATTTCCCCAATTGAGAGAACTTGGGATGCGGACACCCGCCGGCCGGGCCCGGCAACCGACGCCAGGCGGTACTCCCAACGTCTCCCTTCCCGTAATTCACTGCAACCCAGTAGTGACTCACCACTCACTATTTGAGCTCCCCGTCCGACAGCCTTGAATGCCAAGTTTTCTCTCCAGGCACTCACCGAGGGTTTGTGTGGATCGCCAGAGTTTCAGATTTGTCCGTCGCAGATTTCGCTGACTTTGTTACTGAATTGCTTTTGATTGTTGTGAGCGACCATGAAGTTCACGAAGGGCTCTCGATTGGCGGTCGTTTTGACCGTTTTGGTGCTGTGTGCTGCCTTTGCGGAAGCAAACCCTGCTAGGATTGCGCTCAAGAAGAAGCCGATCACGGTGCAGTCTGTGAGGGGCGCTTCGCAGAGGGCGAAGACGCTCGCGGCTAATGCCAATGACTTGAAAGATGGTGGCGATGCTGTGGCGTTGAAAAATTACATGGATGCACAGTACTATGGAGAGATTGGAATTGGGTCACCTCCCCAGCCTTTCACTGTCATCTTTGACACTGGGAGCTCCAACCTCTGGGTCCCGTCCGCTAAATGCTACTTGTCGGTGCGTACATTTTCGAAATTTTGAATTTGTGCGTTATTGTGCCTTACGTTTTCAGGATGGGGTTTAGTTTTCTCGTGGGCTCTCTAGGAAGTCATTAACACCTATATGTTCAAGCTTGTAATAGAAAATCCAGATTGGAGTCTAGTAATCGCTCGTCGGAACTTTCAATACGTTGATTCCAATTGTTCAAAAATGTAGGGCATGATTTCTTGGTACATTTTGTTACCTTCCTGAAAACTTTCCAAATTTTTTTAATTGATGCGCTTCAAGTCCTATGAAAGCTGCCTCTATTGGCCATTTGGCTATTTAGAGGTCGACGAAGGATTTGAGTCAAAATCAATTGCTGCGGATTTCATATGCTTACTGGAGAAGGATTTTGATGATTCTTTAGTCTGATTTTACTGATACGATTAGTCTGGCGAGTGCTTGTCTTGATTTGCAGATTGCATGCTACTTTCATCGTAGTTACAAATCAAGCAAGTCGTCCACCTACAAGGAAGATGGTATAGAATGCATCCTGAAGCTCAATTTGCAGATAGGCTTATAAGAATATATTGTAATCTGCATGGATTGAGAATTTACTCTTTATGTAGTACGATGTTGATTTTTAGTGCCTCTATGGTGTTGCAGGAACTTCATTTGCTATCCAGTACGGCACTGGGTCTATGGAAGGGTTCTTGAGTCAAGATGATGTCACTCTTGGTGATCTCACGGTGAAAGGGCAGGTGAGAATGAATGTGCTGCGGAGGTTCTAGTTAACTTCAATATGCGTGGCCTTGGTCGATGTGAACTTCATATTAGGTATTAGTTTGCACTCTTATCAAATATATACATCATGGACCGTGACTTGGTTTCAATAATGTCTCGAACAAGGAAAGGAAAGTTAGAATTGGCTACTACTGGTAACTGCTGCCTTTGATGTCTAATGAAATTTCGACTGATTTTGTCTGTTGTAGGTCTTTGCTGAAGCCACCAAAGAACCTGGTATCACATTTGTCGCAGCCAAGTTTGACGGCATTCTCGGTCTTGGCTTCAAGGAGATATCTGTCAATAGGGTGACCCCTGTTTGGTAAGTGCATTTTCCCCTCATTCAACGATCGTTTTTGTTCGCTCTGCTGATGTTTCCAATTGGTATCTTTGTTACCGTTAAATTTGAAGTTTTCCTTGCATTCCTCTTTAGGTACAACATGCTGGATCAGAAGCTTGTGAATGAACCGGTTTTCTCGTTCTGGTTGAACCGAAACGAGAGTGATGAAACAAGTGGTGGAGAATTGGTGTTGGGTGGTGTCGATCCTAAGCATTTCAAGGGTGAACATGTGTATACCAATGTCACACGGAAAGGTTATTGGCAGGTAAGTCGATACATAGTGGGTACTTTTTGGAATGCTTTTTGCATTAGCTATGGTCGCTTGAAGATTATGGTTTGACTCATAATTCCCATGCAGTTTTTATGTAACGCGCTTTTTCATTTACTTGTGCAGTTTGACCTTGGTGATGTGACCATTGATGGTCGCAGCACTGGTTTCTGTGCAAAGGGTTGTTCCGCTATTGCTGATTCTGGCACATCACTGCTTGCTGGACCATCGGTGAGTGTATTTCTGGAATTTTGTTTCAAGGATTGGTAATGTAGGAGCATTCCTAGTCTGAGAATTTCTTAATTTCGTTGAAAAACTTCTGGCACTGAACATCTTTTTCATTTTGCAGGGAATTGTGGCTGAAATCAACCAGGCTATTGGAGCAACTGGTGTCGTTAGCAATGAGTGTAAGATGGTAGTGAAGCAGTACGGCGATCAGATCGTTGAGATGCTTTTGGACCAGGTAACTAATTGCACTACCTAATTGGTCTTTTACGCACATACTTTACAATACTTCTCTTTAGACCTACTCAGCTACGATTTCACGATTATATTGAAAGGGAGAACAGGTTTTTGATTGAGTTTTTCTGCTGCAGATGAGCCCAGGAAAAGTATGCTCTTCGCTTGGCTTATGCCAGTTTGTAGCTGATGAGCTCAGGTTGGTTTACCTTTTCATTGTTCCGAATTATCTGAATAAATTGTCTATTCACGTGAATTCTATGTCACATGTATTTGCGCGCTGTGCACTCACATTGTTTATTGGTTTGATTGAACAGAGAGCCAGGTATCGCAAGTGTTGTCGGAAAGGATGATGCTCTTTCCATGGGAAATGATCCAGGGTGTTCAGTATGTGAAATGGCTGTAGTATGGGCACAGAATCAACTGAAACAAAACAAAACAAAGGAGCAGATTGATGATTACTTGAATCAGGTACCTATTTTGAGATGTGAATTTTGTTACATTACCGTAGTCGATGCTAAAGGAAGTAGCGGAGGTTTTCGAAGTAGCGATGGTGCATGCTCTCTCTTTGAACTTGATTACTGATGGCAATCGATGTTCTACTGAAAGTTCAACATGTCGGTGTTAGCCTTGTGTTGATAATACTAACGCCCATTTGTGGTTCAGCTCTGTGAACGGTTGCCCAGTCCAAATGGTGAATCAACGGTGGATTGCAATTCTCTCTCTACTATGCCAAAGGTGGCCTTCACCATTGCTGGGAAGAGCTTTGAGCTCTCTCCAGAGGAGGTTAGTATCTTCCGCTGCATTCCTTGTTTGTCGTGAAACTATGCTATTCTGGATACATGGTTTTTAATTCTGATACTTTGAATTCATCCGGGCTCTGTTGCTGCAAATGTTCCATCTGATAGATATTCTGCTGTTTAGTAGTTGTATTTTTTTTTGCTTTCTATGAATTATTTTTGTATTAACACGTATTTGCTTTCAGAAGTTTCAAGATTTGGGTAAATAAAAGATCTTCTGTTGTCTAAACTTCATTGTGGTCACTTCAGTACATTCTTAAAATTGGGGAAGGAGCAGAGACGCAGTGCCTCAGCGGTTTCTTGGGACTTGACGTCCCTCCTCCAGCAGGACCTCTTTGGTACGCCTTTGATCTGAGTTTCGGGTCACAAATGAACACTCTCTAAATGATATCCCTTGAGTTTATTAATCGTTTTGCTTCTGGTAGTCTTCTCTAAATGATGAAAGTGGGGCTGATGCAGGATATTGGGAGATGTTTTCATGGGAGTTTACCACACCGTTTTCGACTATGGAAATACCCGCTTGGGATTTGCGGAGGCAGCCTAAAAGGACGACCCGCACCACGTCCAAGTTCAATGCCCTTCTTGGTGCAAGGGAATGTGACGGTAGCGACGTTGGCGAAGTGGTTGTTCTGTGGCATTAGTTAATGAGAGTGTTGTTAAACACTCTTCTACTGTATCTAATGTATAGTGGTACAGAGATGATAAATGTGGTGCTTCCAAGGCATTGTGGGAAAGAATTTATTCTTCACTCAGTTCTGCATCAATGTATTTTGCGTTTATTATTGGGCAGCGTGAAAATTATTGACTGGGCGAAGAATTGGTAGCCTGTCACTAGGTTTTTCCAATAGTATGGGTGGACATTATTTCAATTATTTGAAAGGACTTGCACAGGATTTCGTGACGTACAGCAATGACCATACATCTTGGAACCATAATTGGAAATAAAGTTGGTCTTCGGAAGGCAAAATCAGTTACGATGTTCTCCCTCAGTCCTGCGATAGAAGACCTTTTTGTAGTCATGAAGTTGTAAAAAGATGTGACAACGATTTTTTAATGAATGGTATGATGAAATGATTCTTTAGTGAATGTGCAATGTGTAAATGCAAAACAAGTGGTAAAGTAGATGGCTATAAAAGCGACTTGCTTTCTAAAAGCGACCTTTAACACAGGTACATTTTTCTTTCTTCAATGTACCAAAGGTATACATTTCAGGAGGGGGTCGCTTTTTAAAAACAACTGCGTTTCAACTTCAAAAATTTGTAACTAATTTCAGGAAGGTCCAAAAAATATGAAACGACTTGGGTTAGATGCCAATTTCATTTTTCTTGTGAAAATTTATTGAAAATTGTTTCAAGGAATTTATCTCCCCCCAAAATACAATCAGCTCTTAAAAGGTCACTTTTACAGCCCCATACCTTAGTGATTATTATTTGCAGATAAGGAAAGATTGAAAAGCAGGAAGTTGTTAATGCAAAACAAGTGGTAAGGTGGAAGCACCAATAACCCATTAAATAAGCAACTGGAGAGCAGGTTCTGTGTACTATGAGTTGGTGGATATTTTTCCCACATAAGAAGATAGGAAATGAGGATTGCCAAATTTTCAGATTTTTATTCAGAAAACTGAAATTACAGTAAATTTCAAGAGGCAAAAGAATTCTTGACCCATTAGCAATGTTTGAAGTCTTCTAATCCTGATCATTCTAGATAGTACTTTCTTGTTCATTATTATAGATAATGTGTCATACCTTACTAATTGCAAACTTGAAAAGGACAAAAATAACAAATTTCAAGCTTCAGATTTGGCCAATCTAGCCTAAGGTTGGAATTAGCACCCCTACTATGTTGGGTACTTGGTGTGGTTGGTAATTAGTGCCTCCACCTTAGTGACTAATAATTGCAATCAAGGAAAGATAAAAAAAACAGGAAGTTGTTTACAACCTTGTACCTTAGTGATTATTAATTGCAAACAAGGAAAGATCAAAAAGTAGGAAGTTGTTAATGCAAAACAAGTGGTAGTGACTAATAATTGCAATCAAGGAAAGATAAAAAAATAGGAAGTTGTTATAAACAGAGAGTGCCACAAATAACAAGGATAAGCTTTGTAGAGAAGGAAGGCTTCCTTTTGAAGTTGGGATCATACAAGGCTTTAAACCAACCTACCCCTTTATATGGTCAATGTCAATACATAAGAGAAAAAAATGTGCACAATAATCATGTTAGTGAATGCTATCAGGACACCCTACCAATCTTAGTATGAACACTTTACTACATTAGGAGGTAACATAATTAGATTGCATTCACAACCACGGGTTGCAATTGGGCTAGATAGGATGTTGGATCTACTTATTTCAAACCCAACATTTGAAGTATGGTGTACTATAAGGTAAGTGAGCCCATTGCAGCCACAAATGGGAGCAACCCCATTGTGGACAAAAATTTTATGACGGTGTACATTGAAGTTCTGAAATGTACTCCACTAGTATAATTTTGACCACAAATAGCTTGCTCCCATTTGGTCCACAATGGGCTCACTTACCTTATATACATGGGCGTACTAGTTAAACACCATGGTTACCTGGAGAAGGCCCAGTCGACTGTAGGCAACGAAGCTGCACAGATTGGTTTGGGGAGCCTCCCGAACAGAGGACAATTTCATCTAGGATCAGCAATTCCTGGAGAACAATGATCCTGAACTGCTACGGCAGCAAATATCAAGGCTACTGACGTTGCCAACAATACAATATTAATCAAAAATCACACCCGCTGCCAGCAACAAAATCGTAACCAACTCGATTGCTCTTTCTAAACTCCAAATTTAATGTTACACGGAAGGACATGAATATAGTAGAGCATTAACCTTCCTTTATCATGTAAAAATTCTCTAATATCATGTCAATATGATATCCACCAGTGTAAATTGAACAGAAAAGAATGCTCTAATTCTAAACTAAGTGAATGGTGGATATGACAGTATCTATTTCTATCTCTCAATGCCCTGCTGGAGGTACTGGATCAAATCATACCCAGCCGTGCTCCACTTATTATAGGCATCAGCACAAGTTTTGATCATGAAAGTTGCTGCTTCGCGTTCACTCAATTCAGGGTGTAGTCGTTTGCGAAGATTGCCGATGGGATCTCCTCTACTAAAACACGGAAGACCACTATCAATCATCAATTGAACAGTGGTCAAAATACCCTCCATATGGAGCCTTGCCGCCAGGTAACCCTTCACACACAAGCTGCCATCCAAGGTTTGCTTATTAGTTTCGAGACCAATCACATATGAGGACTATGTGAAGCTTATAGCTGCTCAATTTCTCCAAGCAGTTGAAAGGCGACCTGTCCAATGTGTAATTTCTTATGATGCTCGAATGAGTGGAATTACAAGGAGGTCAATTACGAATTCACGAAATAGACTAAACAAGTTGTATCATCCACCCTAGATTCGGTTCTAATGGCAGTCGAAAGGACGTAAAGATGACAACGATTATCCTCCCCCGTACTCGTTAAGTACCCCAAATCATGTCATTAGGATATCCACGAGTAGAAATTAGGGCCAACAACAATCGTGGAAGGATTACCTGACAAAGTAGTTCCAAGTCTCACTTTTCATCGAACCAGAGGGATCCAGAAGTTGAGTCATCTCGTGGCTCAATTTGAAGTCTGCATTCTCAAACCGCATGTTACCTCCTGGGGATGTTTCTAGGATGAAACCGAAGTCGATGTGCACCAACCTTCCCTCGCTGTTCATGTCAAACATTCATGTCAGGAGAAGCCATTCACAGTTTCAGTAATCTTACGCGGCTGGAATATAATTAAAGACAGCAATTTTTAAGACGTAACCGACACAAAAACTCAAGATGTTAAGGCAAGTGCCATACTTGTCAAATAAAAGATTCCCATTGTGTCGATCTTTTGGTTGGAGCAGGAGGCTTGCAACGGCATAGCCAGCGCTACTCACAACAAATTTGTTCCGAGCTTCTTCGAAGCGGGCAGACCCCACAGGACCAAAATCTAGTTGGAAAATCTCAAATAAACCTCCGTCAGTTACCTCCCCCATTTGACTTCTACTCCGCGTATTTGGTACGACCTGCGACGAGTTCCGAAAAAATTTAAATTCTGCCTCAAAAGCATTAAGCTTAAGAACCTTAAAGTCGACTGCAAGCAATGTACATTCCTAATCTGAGTACTATCGCATTGAACGATTGCTGAGAAGTGGAACACTAAGTGCCCAATCTTAAAGAAGAGACAAAATTAACAATCCTATCAAATCTGTAAATCTTCAACATGATAACAAGGTGATTACATTCTAAAAATGCGTGCAGACCCTTTCCATAACTCATAGCCCTACACAGGAACCTAGAATATGACAGCTGGGGAATGTTCAGCGAGAGTAAACCTCAATAATGCCCCTTCCATAACCCGTGGGCAGAACTCCATAAGGAAATACATAGAGATCGATGCCTATTGCTTTCCATATATCTCTCAAAAGTGCGATCACCTGCAGGGCTAGTACATCTTGTCGACAATCATCTCCCACCTGCAACAATTTAATCTTAATGAATTGTTCAACAAACTATATCACTCCAGTTGAAATATATTAGAAACTGCATGAAATCTAGCTGCAATGTAGTTTCACAATTAGCAGAAGTTTCCCACCTCAAAGTATTCAAATTTAATCGAGGGGAACTTAACATGCTGCAAAATTACCTTAAAAATGCAGGCTTGCGGTTTGAAATCATCAGGATCCCCATCTTTATCCACCACATTGAAGGTGATCATAATCGGAACCTTCGCAGCAGACTGCAGGGGAATGCCACTATCCATTTTGATGCTCCTGACCAGTTTATTTGGTGCTGTTGGCAAATACAGATTATCCCCTTCCAGCTCAATTTTCTCCAATTCTCTGATCACATCAGACTCAATGGTCGTAGACATTAGTATCGATCAAACCCAAACCACACACTCTTCAACTTTGAATGCATTTAATTAATCATGAATAATCAGTGGTATTCTCAACTCTGTCCTTGGGCTACTTAAGAATGCAGTCAAAAGAAGTCATTTGACAAGGTGAACAAGAATCTGCTATGTTCTATTACAGACCCAATGGAGGATACAGACTCTCCAGAGTTCTTATTTATTGTCGGAGGATTACCTGCGTATACCGGCTCGTCGCTCCTCCTTAGGTAAAGGGTAGAGAACTCCGGAGATAGAGGTAACCTTATCAAAAAATCGAAACTCTCGAAGAAAGATGTCATGAGCTTCTGGGGTGAAACTGCGAATGATACGCTGCTTTATCTTCGGCACAATCTCATACAGAGCACTCTCCTGGCAATCCACTTCCGGTGGTCTAAGAAACGAATTTGCAATGATGAAAAAAAAGATGGACAAATATGAAGACCAGAAGGTAACAATGATACCAAACAAAAAGGTAACTTGACAGGTGCTAAGGGCTGCGGTCACTCCCGCGGGTTCGAAATATGTTGCTATCACTACAAGACTGATGTGAGTACACACCTCAACAGCGTGCTCTTCTTTAATATCTTCAGAAGAAGGAGGTTCTTCTCCCTGCAGTTGAACCACCATGTGAAAATGTGCGCATGACAAAAACAAACAATTCATACTAAAGCGATTAAACAAGCTACAGTTTGACCGGTATCTTTTAACCTGAAGCTGCCAAATTAATATGTGGGCAAACAAATTGCTCCGTCTTGCTGCCACCATCAAGTATCCTTCCACCAATCCCTGTAACAAAGAGTTTTGCACGAAAATCAGTCATTTATATCTCACTATTCAATATCTGCATGATAGATTTACACATAGTCGAGAATTCCATATTACCGCCAAATTCGTTATGGTATTCAAATTAGTCCAAATCCAGCGAACATAAGTGATTAAGATAAAACTTCATCGGAAAGCAATCAAGTGGGAGTTTCAAAGATATAATGATCGTTAACCAGGGGATTGGTCACTCACTCCTTGATCATAGCGAAGAGCCTGCACAAGCTGGGGCATGAAGAAAGTGACTCTCTCCGGGGGATAAAACTCCATGACACGGAGCACATATGCCATCACTCGATGGTGGCCTTTGTATGCCGGTGTCAAAAAAGTCAGAGCACTGGTGATTGAACAGGGAGCCCAGTGGGGTAACCATTGCAAAACATGCGAATCCTCCTCAACAGCTGTCGGAGTAACAAAATATGCTAAGGCTTCTGGAATGTGGGTCAGGTCTTTTAGATTGGCCTGCAAACATGAAGAAGCGATTACAACCTGATAAACTGCATATGTAGAAGAAAATATTGCACTCTTTACATGTTACAATCAAACTAATACCATGTTGAAGCACAGATCCCAGAGCGCATCCAAGTACATGTTTAGAACGAAAAGAGATACGCACCTGCACCAAGATGCCAACCTCCACTTTCAATAAAGCAGAGCCTGGAAACCTAGCAACCAAAGAGAGGGCAATCCGGGGATCGACAGACCAAGCTGTCTTCGCATAACTTCCCAAACGCTCTGATGCCATCCTCTGTAGCCGAGGTATGGTGTTAACTCTACAAGGAGTGAACAAAAGAACACACTTGCGCGTGAGTACCTCGCAAGTAAATTCGGTGCTCTTAAGTTCAATAATTTAAATATTCAGTACCAATCGCAACGTTCATAGAGGACTGAACTCAGATTGTTCGTCGAAGGAGGCAATGTAAGGAGATTGCTGCATACATCTGATGATAGAAGCTTTTAGGACGCAAAAGTGCATTATCCAGCGTACACACACTTTTGACACTGACTACTGCAAATTATAAGAGGTTGAAGTAGTCCAACCCCCAAATTGGAAGATGCGTAAATGGCAAGTTTTACTTACTTCAGTGGATGAGCCCAAGTGTCGAGACGGTCTGCCTCATGCTGGCATAGTATGCACAATAACTGTTTCTGACTTGCTTTAGAATCCTTGTCTACCTTACCCCAAACTGGGTGTTCAATCTCCATCTGAGTGGAAAAAGATGAAGGAAACACTACGCGGTCACGTTAACTGTTTTTAAGATACGGTTCATATTTTAGCTTAAATTGCTGGACCACAACAGACTTCGCCATCAGCTATTTCATCTCCAACCTGACGAATTGCCATCTAAAATTAATGTTATCAAGCTGCCACCTTGTACGAATTGAATTATGGTGCAGATGGAACATTGAAGAACGTAGATGCAATGAAAGTTACAAGAGGGTTATTCACTACAGTTGGTGAAGCTTGCTCACTTGCGCAACAGAATTCGGTGACGGACGGACAGATGGCGAAGAAAAATGCCGCAGAGATGATGAAGAGGTGAGACGTGCTGAACGAGAAGGTGAACGACGCGTTAACTCCAAATGACTTTTAATTTCAGGTTGATCAAGGACTAGATGCTGAATAAATGCAGTTACAGCCTGAGCTTCAGCTGCAGCACTTCCTTCTAATTTTGACTCGTGCCAGGTTGGCTCCACTGCAAACCATTCGAATGCAGCTCTGCAATCCAAGTAAATAGCACATGGTCCTTCACTATATGGTATCTATATTTGTTGTACGAGAAAGCAGGATGGTAGCCCCAATATTCAGACCAACCATGGATGCCAGTAGCATGACCATCGGCCACACTGACTCACAGATTCGAGAGCTGATTATCTGGTCACGAAGTTAAATGGAGCAATGAGGTTCATTATATAAAAACTCAACCTATCCTAGCCATATTAAAAACAAAAATGAACAGTTTAGCAGCGTCTGAGTAAATAAACAAAATGAACTCACCTATATATGCGGTCCTGCAGTAACTGAACACTAATACTTCCATTGCGAGATCCACTCTGGACCAAATATTCACATGTCTTGAGTCCCAAAACCAAGAGAGTGAAGAAAGTGCCCACAGCTCCTGGGTGAGATGAAAACTGAGTGTGTATTTGTACCGATCCTTCCAGCAAGCGCATCATTATCAGTAAATGATCACTTCCGCTATGTTTTATCACCTGCATGTTTGCATATACTGTAAAATTAGAAACTAGATATCCTAATTTAATATCATCCATGTATGAAGAGAGCTCGAATAATTTTTAGAAAGCCAAGAGAGGTCTCTCACCTCCAATCTGTCAAGGAAGAACCCAAGCCACAATCGATGAGCAGTAATAGATTCCACAGGGTCATGAACAAGAGAAGGTCCAGGCTGTCCAGGAGAAAGTTGGGGTCGAAGTTGCATTGCAGGTCCAGAACTGGAAACATCTGCAGCAAACAGACCCCGCCTGCTTTCCACCGTCCATAACCATGCATCCACGAGCTCTGCTAGCACCAAGGAACTAAAGTGAGGGGCAGCTGCAAAAAGCCACGTCCATGCAAATACACCTGTTTCCATCACTTCTGTGGTGAATATATGCGCGGGACTCCAACACAACAACCGCAATAGCTGAAAAGTGGCTTTTGACGTCACTTCATTGGTTGGGCTCTGCTACACAAGAATGTAAAATTCAGAGAGCCACCAGAAGCCGAAAGTGGAGGTGAAAGTGCTCGGTCTTGAACAAAATACACCAAGAATCGACTTCAAAAACAAGTATCATCGACGCCATTAAGAGCCTATTAAGCTACAAAATAAATATTCACGATGATTACATTTGGGAAATAGTTTTTCAGGACCTGCATATGGTGACAATAAACAATAATACTACTCTCTTGATTAAGAGATCCTGTACAAATGAGCAGAAATTTAAGGCTCAGATTCTTACAGTACTAGACAGTAGGAGAGCAGTAGCCTGCAAGCAAGCTTCGCGATATCTTTCTCTATCAACGGATAGTCCAAGCTTGGCATCTGTTACAAATTGCTGAAGCTGCTGAATAAACCGCTCAATAAGCTCCACATGTTGAGACTCTTCATTTTCCCCATTGCCGATTTTTAATGTCCTTTGCATCTCACCAAGGGTTAAACCGCTCATGCTGACGCCAAGCATCCTTTTCATTCCAGCAATCTCTCCGACATATTTTGATTTCACATTTGCACTTGTGATTCCAACAGATAAAACATCCATGCGGCTCATATCACCGCCAGCAGCAGCTGCAGTTGCAGCAGTAACTGCAGGAACGGCACCCATGATTGAGGCACTTGGATCAAGTCGAATACCTGATAGTAAGGAAATAATATCGCTTGAGTGAAGCACATTCTGGGATGCAGTCACCTGCCGGAAATATTCCTACGCACCCATTATGTCCATAGATCACTGTCAAAGCTTATTAGTGGAAAGTGGACAAGTTCGTTAAAAACACCTATTCTATTTTGAACACAACCAGCTGTCTCTGAAAGAAGGGCTCTTCAACATAAGTTACATCTGATCCTCGATCTGCACTCGTGAGGCCAAGCATGTAATTGAGGCAGCAACTTAAATAAGCAGTGTACTGATAACCATGTATGTTAGGGCCCCGGTTAGGGTGTACCTGTATCAGGCCTTGTGTTGTGGATGGCGCATATAAGAGGGCATAGGTGATCCACTCTTGTACTCGTTGATATGTAAGCGCACGAATATCTTTGACTGCTGCGGCATCCATACCAGACAGAAGCGGAGGTTGCTCGGACAATAAGCGCAACATCGCTTCCAAACATTGTTTGTTCCATAAAACCTGCAGAACATGTGGAGCAAAACTGCCAGTAAGACTTTAAACTAAAAATGAGTATGAATGACGTCCAGCCGCATGAGTTCCACTAAAAGTGGGTTGCTTGGAAAAGCTCCTCTCGAAACTGCTGGACTTCCTCCCGAAAGAATGATAAACATTCATATATCAAGACTAAACAGAGATTAGGATTTCTTAAGTATCTTGCTCGATATTCCCCAAACCAAGAAAAATATTAGAAAATGAAATGCCACGAAATAGTGACTAAGCTAATCAGAAGGCATACTCAACGATCAATTGAGAAAGAAATCGCTTGTTTGTGACATACTGGGGGAAATTTGTTTTTCAACTGGCTCAGCAAGCTGTCAGCCATTTCACGAACTGGCTCCTCACGGTGATTTGCATGCTGAATTAAGAAGCACGCATGGGCAGTTAAAATCCCCTGCTTTACCTCTACCTCATCTCCACTAAAGAATCGCTCTTCTTCCTGCCACAAACACGCCAAGAACCAATTGATGACTCTCCTTTCCAACGAACATACTATATCTCATTCGAATTTCTGATGAATAAAACGCACGTCTATTTATTTCATTATTCGAAGTTGATTGCAGATTTATAACAAGGCCATTGAATACTTGCCAGCCATGTTAAAGAAGCACCAAAGGCACGATAGACAATCGTGGTTAGACATTGATCAATCGCGGAGTTTAGACTTGGGGCCTCCAAATATTTGAATAGGCAGGTCAATGCACTTCTGCGATTCCCATTTGTTTCCTTGCCATTTAGTATTCCTCCTTGACTACTCATACGTAGCGTCTCAAGGAAGACAACTGCTAGGAGGTAAGTTGCCTTCACACCTAAGTGAAACCAATTATAATTACACTCATTAGAAACTCATCATTCTTCAAGATGCAAAACAAATAAAAGTGCAACTGCCGGAAAACAAGAGAAATAATTCACATGAATTTGAAGTTCTTAAGATTCTCTTTACCGGATATCGTGGACATGGAAGATACATCAACTTGACCACCTAACGCAACAGAGAGCATGGAACGCTGGGTTACAGGTGCCTTTTCATTATTTCCTCCCCGGCGACTGTCTGAATTATGCAGTGCGCTCAGCTCCTGCTCATCTTCCAGACACTTCATTGGATTCACAACCTATTACCATTTCAAGTCGTCAATCAGCCCATAACGTAACAAGTAGGAATTGATGAAAAAAGAAATCAATATCTGATCGCAACTGAGCCATACGTTCAGCAACTGCAGTAATTGTCTTCCACCGATACAATAAAGCTATTGTTAGAATAAATGCAGTCTTCATTTTTATATTTTCGAAAGTAACATTCATATAACTTTTATATCACAACGATTGCACTGAAGTTAAGCATATTTTTTCCTAAAACCAAAAAATCATAAAAAGATAATTTTCTTACAATCAAACTTTAGAAACTTACCAGTGGTGGAGTCACTAAAGTGAGACGATATATCGCTGCAGACCAATCAGGGCTTAACAGATAAGGGCCATTAATGGCGTATGTCCCATTCATAGTCTGCTGATTTCGGCTCAAAGTTACTTGACTCCTGCTTAACGACGCTGACTTCGAGGACAGGGGAACCTTTTGAATAGGTGGAGCCAAACCAAATAAGGCAATATAGAACCATAGATTGCGCAACAACTTCAGCAATTGCGGTTCCATCTCTTCAGTCGGGTCCAAGTCGGAGCATATTTCAGCTACAGCTGGAAGAAGCGATCCAAGGAGTTGAACACCACTCCTGCAGAGAACCCCAAAAAAAAAAAAGAATAGTTCACTGAGTAAGTCTGTAACATTATGAACAAGATGGCATCGTTAAAACTGCTTAAATTATGTAGAGGCCGATTTGTTACAATGTCGTTTTCTGTAAACTTCCTAGAACTCCAAAATATGGGTAAATTAAATTTCGTTCTGGGAAACATTCATACCTGCCCTCTTTTGCCTCAGTAGCCAAACCAACATCCGAGCAGAGTACCAGCAGACGTTGCCGATAGTCCGTACGCATTCTTGGGTCATTCAAGCTTTGGGAAATATATAGAAATGCGCATGGGAGAGTCTGCATTAGAACACTGTACTTTCCATTACCCTTGAAATAACTGTTCGCTCACAGAAGTTACCAAGCAAACGCGCATAGTTTCAACATGAGAATAATGTCCGTATTCAAAATATTCAACTCAAATTAGTTGAAATTGAGACGGTGTTGTTTCATTATTATGCCTAAAGCAGGTGTACGAGATAATATGGCTTGGTTCAATGCCTGTATGGCAAGGTCGCAGCAAAAGGGATTCACGTTAGTCAGCTCCAAAGAAAAAAATTGGATGCACACAGCAAAGTCCGAGTTAAGCTGATGTTAAGCATCTAGGTGCTGCCACAATAGGTAGTGAAGAGACGTTACCTCCTCGAATTCAGTAGCTAACTCGGGAGCAAGGCGACTGTATGCAGATTCTAATGTCGAGAGTCTGTTAACATAACTCCCTGTGAGCTGCATAGCGATCTCCCTGTAGGATTTGTGACAGCCCAAGCATGCCATACGTGCCAAAGCATTCAGGACCTGCAACACAATATGTATGTCCCATTAATGCTGCTTATTAGAAATACTAACGATTTCAACCACTCATTTTTACAAAGTGAATGGAATTAGATATATCACTACCAACTAGGAGGTCAAACTTACCTGGAGCCGCACGGGGCTTGGAATAGAAGCGTCGCCCTCTTCCAAGCTCTCGATAAATAGAGGCAATATTAAATCTACTGCGTCTGACTTCTTTAGCGAGACTGCCACATCAGCCAGTAAGGATATGACGTTCAGCTGAGTCACAGCAGCCAATTGTTTTTCTTTCTTCTCCTGCTCCAGCCCAACGTTCTATTCATAAGCCAGCCGCCAGTGCACGGGACTAGAAAAAAAAGATGAGACGAGCAAGTTGAAAGTATGCTAATCTAATATTCTGTAAATAGGTAACTATGAACTAAAAGATCAATTTACCTGTGCCAATCTTTCCCGGACGTAAGCTGCCAGGGATAGGAGGAAAGATTCAGTGGATGTCTTGTCCAAGTTCCAGCCTTCACCGATCAATACGCAGACGGCTTTGACAGTGCATGCTAACAAAGGATTTGCGGATGACATGTCCACCTGCAAATCATTTGAATCATTTTTCATAGAAGCTGTTCAAGTACCACATACAGGCGTAGATTCAATGAAATGCCTTGATCTAACCGGAGCAGTACTCAATTACGGTTACGTTAACCACACGGAAACAATTTTGCAAAAGTAAGTGACAGCCAAAGCATAAAATAGATGCGAATCATGAAATGACGCACCTGGGCACAAGCAGCCAACAGAAGCGCCTTGAATCGTAGTAGAAGGTTTCTAAACATAGTAATTCCATATAAGGCACCAACTTCTGCCACAACAGTAACAAGATAGCCAACTAGTGTTTCGCTGGATTTCAGCCGCCGCCATGGAGAACTAATGGAAGCATCCGCTACGTCCATCAACAACGAAAGTGTCTCTCGTATTCTAGTCTTGGGCAGCTTGCCATTTGAGTAGCTTCTTGAGAGCTTTCCATTCGAATCTGATTTCAATAAGCGCTGTTGCACTGCACAAGCTGTTTGAGCAGTCTGAAGCTTCACATTCATTTTGGCCAGCAGCGGTACAGCATCCATGGTCCAGTCTCTCTTACGAATCTGTAGACGAAAATAGATAAGAGTGTCAAAATATCATCTGTTGAAGCCTCATGAAAAAACCGATGCAGCTGCCATTGAACTACCAAAATTTGAAAGCTCTTTGTAGTGGTTCACCTTGAAATCAACCTTCAATTCTTCAACTTTTGCCTAAAGAGGGACTTCCAGCAATGCAGTGGAAGAAAATTCGACGAATTTAAGAACTTCCGCAGTGTGATACGTAACCGCAACTACTCACGAGACGTACAGCTCAACATGAAAATGGCAATACGTTATGGTCCAATACCTTCAAAAGCGTAGCCACATCTCGAAGCTGTCTGAGTGAGGCAGCTCTCAGTTGAAGAACAAGAGGCTCACTGTCTCTAATTTGCTCCAGAACTTGTGCGAAGAGTCGAATAGCTAGATCCTGCCGCTCCAGCGCGTCCAACGTCTCTGCTTCGAAGGAAGCCTGCAGCTTTCTTCCACCCTTGAAAATGCCATTCGAGTTCTCGGAGTGTCCCTTGATACCGCCATTCGTGTTATCAGATTGACCACCATACCTATCAGAGTGACCCACACTATCACCAGAACTATCCACCGCACCAGGGCTAAATTTAGTGGGTGTAGATTTGGGAGTGCAAAAAGAGTTGCCTTGATTAGTGTTAACTTCAATCGAATAATCACTTGAGGTCTCCCTGGACAATATCTTCAGTATTCCATTATTCTCAGGTGTATGATACAAGGTAGGAAATTCGCCGTTTGAAGCAAGCACCTGGGGCAAAAATGATGCAGATGGAGATTCGATGTGAATCATCCAGTGCTTCAAAATAATCTGTGCTACACGTTCAGCATCATCTGCAATCAATGTAGGGCAGCCTTTGCTTATCGCTGAAAATAAAGCCTTCGTCAAAGAAGTGTTTTCTTTCGCAAAACTCGAACCCTCTTGTACCGAACCCGCTATAAATCTCTGAATGAAGTCAGTGATGACATTGCTCGTATCAGAAGCTACACTTGGACACACCCTTGCAACCTCGGCAACGTACTTGAGAAGCTCTTCGAAATAAGAATCCATGTAATCCGGAGTGAAGGGGGAATCATCTTTGACAATGGAAGGAACACCCTGCAAGAACTCTAAGACAAGAGAGAGAAGCTCGGCTGTACCGTCTCTATCACTGATGCATGCCAAATACCGGGCCAGAAGCAATATTCCATTGTACTGGCGCCCTGTGAGATGCACTGGTACGCGCTGGGTGAAGCCAGGAGCCGGACATTGATTCAGCAGCACAGCAATTACTTCAGGAGAAGACGCAGACCTCCTCTCCGTCAATAAACTGCAAAGCTCGGCCAACGCCCTCATGGCTGTCTACGAGTGACTAACATGAGCAACGATCCATGCGAACAAAGCTCAGGATCGTGATCTAGAAAAAATTAATGCAAATCTGCATTCAAATGTATGGAAATTTGCGCAGCTTCAAACCAGGTAATGGCCTACATTGCGAGGCCAAGGCAGCCGTTACTTTCTACGGCACGAACACGCTCAAACTCAGTTATAACACTATCCAAGAAGATACACCAATCCTCAATGGCCAGCGATCAAGAAAATTGCAAATCACATTGTAATCCACTAAGAACGCATTCAACCTCCACAAGCGACCTGAAATCATCCACGACAAAGCGTCAGAGCTGGAAAGAAAGACGAACGACTCCGACTCCAAAATCAAACCG
The DNA here is from genome assembly GCA_963969395.1 of Pseudoscleropodium purum. Taxonomy (NCBI): domain Eukaryota; kingdom Viridiplantae; phylum Streptophyta; class Bryopsida; order Hypnales; family Brachytheciaceae; genus Pseudoscleropodium; species Pseudoscleropodium purum. The sequence goes on from OZ017797.1 coordinate 10,499,812, forward strand.
AGACCGCGATTAGTAAAATAATCAGCTCGCATAAATACAAAAACCTCGCTCTCGCCACTGCAAAATTTAAATCACCAAAACTTCATCCTCTCCACCGCTCCAGCTCTTTCAGGAATTGCAATCTTGAATCACAAAATTCGTCATTCAATGCTCTACCTCATAAATCACCTACATTGCGCGCAATCCATCAAATCCATCTCGCTCTGAACCAATTGGAGTTCAACTCTCAATAATGACCCTACACAACTCGACTTCCGCATCTAAACAGACAGTCACCGCATTTCACCTGCACAAATGAACCTCCTCATTCCATTGGACTGTCGACGACTTCAAAACTTGAACGGTAGGCTGGCGCGCAAATCGCAGCCAAATGTTAGAATGCAAAAGGTACGGTGGCGATGGCGATGGCGATGGCGATTCGTTCGAGGATGGAGGTCGCCAGGGAACCAGGCAGCACCGCGCCAGGGGACGGAAATGCTGAGCGTGTGAAGGCTCACTGGGTGAGTGTCAGGAGAGGAGAAGAGCGCACGGCCCATGGCCCAAGTCCGCGTCCAGGTCCCTTTTCATCATATTCTTGTCCCCTCGATTCAAAATTCCATTGCTTTCATACCCCCGCATTTGCAGGTACCTTACAAGTTAGACAGCTCAATGTCTTGCTTGGAGCAGGCTAGGGACTACTAACCCCCTTATTGCCGGTCAGGGATGATTGACCCCTCTATTGCCCCGCCAGATGGTAAATGTCAAAATTGCCCCCTATTTTGTGGTGCTTAGATGTGGTATTTCATCACATCCCCAGGGAAATTTGGTATCTTTGATTGCAAGTATGAATTCAGAATTTGCAAATTATATCATATGTGGAAAATATGATATAATTCCAGTGTTTTCTACAAAGGTAAAATATGGGGCAATAGAGGGGTCAATCCTCCCTGGCCCTTATTACCCTATGGAAAGGTAAACATAAAAATTGCCCCCTATTTTGGTGATTTAAATTTTGTATTTCTTCACCTCCACCAAATATTATGGGGCCCTAATCACAAATATGAATTCTGAATTTTCAAATTTTATCATGGATGGCAAATAAAAAATTCCAATGTTTTCTCCAAGGGTAAAACACGGGAACAATAAGGGGATCAATCCTCCTTGGTCGCTTAGAGCATGGGTCCTCTTCTCTAAAACCTATTGGAAAAATGCACAAAATATATTACTTACCATGGATGATAAAATTGGAAAAATTTGACTTCATATTGGATGAAGGATTGTCCATTACCTTACACGATGGTCATAAGGGTTAGATTTGACCAAGAGATGCTTAAATTCTTCAACAACTGAAAGGTTCATATCACTTTGTACCAATTACAAGATGACATGTGGCACTTTTTAACAAAAATGACTTAAGCCCTAAAGCTCTTTAACTATGTTTTTGCCAAAAACGCTTCAAAACTACCATTCTAGTACAAGTTCCAAATTTTTTAAATAAAGCATTTTTGGACACATATAACCATGGGACCTTGTTGTGTTGTGAATTTCAAGATATTAGCATTTGAATTGATAAAATTCTTTTTTGGGCCCCACAAAATACATGGTAGCTATACTTCACAAGGTCACATTTGTATGAAAAAATGTCCATATTGGTAATGTCTCTTTGGTTTCATTCTTCAAGGTGAGTTGGTTGTATGCTTGAAAATTTCAAATCATTTGTAATTGTACAACATATAGGAAAAAATAATAAGTAGAAAGAAGTAGAAAGAAATAGAAAATGATTCAAAATACTAAATTGTTAAGAATTTAGTTGTAAAATTGAAAAATGCCAATCCCAATAGTAATGTTGTAATAAACAATCTACATCCTATGGTTTTATTTTTTCAAAAAATATTGGAAATCAAGTTATTAAAGGACTTTTTAATTTAATTTTAGAGTAAAAAATCTATATCTACCCTCAAACTAAAACTCTTCATAATTTTCATCTTATAAATCAAAATGGAATAATTCAAAGCTTTTCGAGTATAAATAAATCTAAAAAAAAAAAAATTTGAATATTTGTTTATGAAAAAAGTGACTTTTTTAGTTGCTTGCATGCCTACCAAACAATGAAAATTACATATCATACAATAAATTTTTAACCATGTAGTCAAAAGCTATGAAAACTATGGGGCCTTAAAGAAAACTTTGGGCATATGTTGTGTGAAAATTTCAAAGAAAAAAATAAAAATTCCATTCGTAATGAACAATCTAAAATCACTATGTTGACAAAAAAAAAAAACATAATTTCGTCCTTTAGGAATTAATGTATGTCAAATTTGAGTATTTGACCCTCACAGAAGGTAGCATTGATATGGAGGTCTTAATATACCAAATTAGCCACTTCATCATATAGGTCATGGTTTTTAAATTATCTCTACATGTGAAGGGTGAAGGAATCCTTCCAAAAATGGTTCCCTACCTACATGTATAATGCCCTTAGAGCATCCCCTAAGTTTGTAATGTTGCATGAAGTTCCATCTATAGGTGGTACGCCAAATTAGAGGGTAGCCAAACATCAAACATTGGCTTAATTTTGAAGGGCTCTTTTACACAAGGGAGGTAACTAGATTAAAGTGAAACTTTTAAGAAGATTTCACATAAACAGTTGTAGCCAAAGTCAATACAACAAACATTAAATGAAAAAAATCACATTCATTTCACACGATTGAAAAATAAATCTTTTGTGATTTTCATTGGTTTGCCACTAGTACATATTCAAAATACAAGTGTCTTTAGAGCAAGCATTGCATCTTTGAAGTACATTGTGCAAATAGGGCACTTATTAATTTGAAAGTGATTTTGTCTTGAAATCTTATAAAATCAGTAACATTATATATTGTTGATTTAAACTTTAATGTATACAAAAATTATGATTCTTTTTACATTGAAAACAAGTTGCAGTATAGATCTTAAGTTTTCCTATAACTTCATCATAATTGTTTTAACCCTTAAAGACCTAAGGACAATTTTTTATCCAAAAGTACTCAAAACTTCTATTTCCAATGCAAAGAAAGTTAAATTAAACATTTCTTTATTTTGCATATCCATTTGTAAAATCTTGTATTATGAATGTGCATAGAAGAGATTTTTGAAACTTTGACCTTGTAAATTGCAAGATATTTCTATTTTAAAGTGGAAAAGGATATATTAATACCTTACTATAATAATTTTTAAGATTTTGAATCCTCATTACTCTAACCTTTAGAAAACTAAGGCACCTTTTAAGCAAAAATTATGAAAAAATACCACTTTTTACTGTTTTTAGAGTAGTGTGAAAAAAATGATTCTTTTATCTTCAAAATTCAATTGTACAAATTTGTACTAGATTGCTATAGATATGTGTGGAAATTTTTTTTTTAAATTTCACTTCATGGATTAATAGATTATAACATTTGAAGTTAGATGAAAAAGTGTTTTTTTTATTTTCAGGACAATAGATTCTAACTCTTCCTAAAACAAGATATTATTACTACACAAGATTTCTTTTTACATTTGCATCTTATATCATGTAAGTTACATACCTACCAAATTTAAAAATTATAGGGGGAGTTTTGCACATACTACTTGATGTTGTTCCAAAAGTTTATGGCAACATATCTTTTGATTCAAGCATCTAATCCAAAATCAAACTTTATATTCATCAAGGGAGTACATGTTCACATCTAATGTCAAAATTTTGTGAACATCTAAGTGAAATTATAGAAACCTATTTGAGATTTTTTTGTTTATGTTGAATAATGATATGGTCTTTTAGAGATTAAATTTCAGTAATACCAATTTCAAATCCAAATATTTTTTTGCTGAAGAATTGATATGGAAATTGAAAAAAAAAATATTTAAAAAAAAATTCCATTCTTTCTAAAATTGTTTAGTTGAATTAGATACCATTTTGAAGGAAAAACTAAATGGTCAATAGTTTTAAGATGTAATCTAAATAAATTATTTCTAATACTAAGATTTTTTTAGCAAAGAAATTACACACTATGATATTTATTATTTTAAAAATTATAAAATTGAATTCAAATTGAATCCAATACATTGACTTTTGCATATAGTGATTTGATTTCCTACAAATAAAAGTTGCTATATAACTTTCACATCATTAATTAGAATAGAATGAATCAAATTTTTCTAGACTTATTAACATATAATCTATATTAAAAATTTAATAAATTATTTCAAATTATAGAGGTGGGTTTTTTTGTCTTTTTTTTACTATTTATAGTTTGTATTGCATAATTTTTTGCTTCATGGAAACCATTACAATTAAAATCATATAAAAGATAATTTGTTTCAAATCATGAAAAATGTTTCCAAAAATCAAGTTTGAAAATGAGAGAATTAGAACCTATCCAAACCTTAAAGTGTCCCCTAAGGACACATTTCAAATTTCCATGACTACAATTCCTTGAATTAGAGCTAGAAGCTCAATGTTAATTACAATACAAAAATAAATAAATAATACTAGATTTTTTCTCCCGGACCTTGCATAATTGGATTAATTTGGAATCCAAGAATTTGTGTATAAATTTAATATAAATTGAAATTTTTAGAAATATTTTTCAAAAGTTTTACAACTCTTAATTATATATATAATCAATAAAATTTACTTTAAACTATGAGTTGGAAAAAAATCAATTTTAGATGAGAGAGTTATTAGTATATCATTATGAAAGCAAGTATACTTTCTTATTACATTTATAACTTATAGTGGAGTCCCAAGTCAAAAATAATTTAATTTTTTACAACTTACTAATATCAAATATAATTAGCCAATCATAAGTACACATAAAAAATTAAAAAATAATAATGATGAAATTAGAATGGAACAAGTCCTTGTATCTACAAAAATTCAATTAAATAAAAAATAGATGGAAATTCCTTCAAAGTTGATAAGTGGCATGGAAATAAGTCTAAGCTATATTGATGGAAACACAAAATTGTTTAGTCTTAAAAAATGAAATTCAAACATATAAATACATATCACTAAATTAACATACATGAATATATGTATAGCTAAATTTATACTTTACAACAAACAATATGCTTTCATTAACCATTTTGCAATAGCATTTATGCTTTAAATTCTTTAACAGTTGGACCCTCACAAGTCCATTGATATAAACCCTCTTCATTGCATTTACTGAAGCAATTAATCTCATTATTTTATATCATGCATTTCATATGCCAAGTTTTTTCTTTCATATAGACAAGATTTTCTTATGCAATTAAATTTGTGTAAAATTGTACTACTCATTGGCCTTACACATGTATCATATATCAAATGGAACAAACATCTTGTTCTTAATGAATTCATACTAAGAAATCATTACTCTTATTTGTCTCTATTCCATCAATTGCTACCATTACTTGCTCATAGTACTTTGCAAAAATAAAATAAAATTCAACATATCCTTCAAACTCATGAGGAAAAACATGAATGTGGTAGCTTCGAATAGCGTACTCATTAGATGATCATGCTTGACCACAACATCATCACAGACTTTATATAATGCATTATGTACATACCATACATTTTATATGCTCATGTATATAGAGTAAATGATTATTTTTCCATATGTGGATATTGATGATGTAAGTATGAAGATGTGATGACTATACACTCAAAAGATGCCTCCACTATTGCATTGTCACAATGAGATCATCCTCTAGTTCAAGATATGATGATATTGTCTTGTTTTGATCTACTTTGACATGAATTGATTATAATATCTTTTATAGTTGTTGTGACTAAACAATTACTTTTGAGTATGTGCAATCTTCAACAAATTCATCACTTCTTTAGCTTTTACTTCTATAGTTACCCTAAAACAACCATTTCTACGAGCATGTAGATACATCAAATTATTCACATGATCACCTAGAGCTCTTTAAAAGGTAGCTTGTAATTTTCCAAATTGTCATATTCTTGGAATTTGGAGATGCTAATATTTTGGAACAATCTTTGATTGTAATAATTAATGAAATTTATTTACATTCTTTATTTGTATCCATATTTGTATCTTTTGAATGTCTTGCTCATATAAAAAACATTGATACATGTCATTGTAACCAAGCTATCTTATATCTTCTAAAATATGTCGTGCACCTACAACATGCTTCAAAGTTGTTTAATTCATTTGGATTGTCATATTCTTTTACAAGTATCTACCATTTTTGCAACAATTGACCAATGACAAAAAAAAAAAATCACACTTTGCCCAATCTTTTAACCTAGTGAAATTGAAAAACTAATGAGCAACATCTACAAAGAACAATCGTAGTTTACAACATTCTTGTAAGTAGTTCCATTTGAATTAACTTTGTGAATAATAATGGATAACATCCATTGCACATAATTTTGATATTCTTTTGCTAATATACTATCTAAGTTTCATGGTAAACTATAGGATCAAAATGTCATTGATATTTTTGTAGTTTAGCTACATGCGCCTTTGTGATTGGGTTGCAACTTGTCCTAAATACGTCTAAAGTAGTTCCAGTTTTTGCATTCATTGCTCTCTATGTCTTCCAACTTTTTTTTCATAATTTTTAAAGAGTTTTAATCCCATGATATGCCTCACATCATGTACGCCTGAGTCTTTTGACATATAAAAATCATATAAATGGTATTGATAGCTTCCATAATTTAGATGTTCCTAATTACCTTGATATTCTACATGAATCTTTCTTTTTAAGTTGATTACTATAAACATTTCACTCTCACACATCCTAAAGTAACTCTTACATTGTTTCCTTTTAAGGTGAGTCAAACTAAGACACACATTGTCTTCTAATGCACCCTACAAGTTTGGAGTTCTTCAATTTTCAAATCTTGCATTAGGCAACATGGTCACTTATCATTAGCATTAACATTCTTCTAATATGTGGCATAACATCGGGATCTACAAAAGACTTGCTAATTTTACAAGTTGAATAGTTGTAGCTACAATTAATATCTTCCAAAAATAACATTTCAAATTCTTCAACAAATGGTTGTAAAAAACCTAAATTTTTTTCTTCATGTGCTCAATATTAAAGTCTCCACCTGGGAGGATAACCCCCCTTGGCTATATTGCAATGTTGGATGCAATAGCACCATTCAATATATTTACATTCAAAAACATTTAGAACCTCTTGACCTTTTCTTGGTACATTAAATACATTCAAGTGGCCAATATGTTCCAAGTGCAATATTTTGAAGAACCTTTTCACCATCACTTTTGATTTGGCAATATGCCTTCTACAACTCCATCATTTCAGGTATCCAATTATTTTATAGTTATTCACATATGATTAGATAAGACCAAAAAATGCTATGTAACATTCAAATTTGGACAATGAAATGATAATTTCCATTTCTATCTGAGATTCCATCAATCTTAAGTTTCTCTAACCTTCTCACTATTTCCATATTCTCAAAATGATGTGGGGCTTTATACCATCTCTATTGTTCTTTCATGATAAATATTTTGGTGCATAAAATTTAGGATGACATAATTGATGCAATTTGAAGATAAATTGGCAAATAATAACTCTATTTTATTTTTAAAGATTGAAATTTTAATTTTAACCCCTATGTGTCTAAGCCTTTCCAAGTGTGTTTTTCCTATAAAAAAAGCATGGGCTTGTAGTTATTCCCAATGAAGCAAAAAAAAATTTCAAAATCTATCCATACAAAGGTTTAAAGAGCTTAATTATTAGTGTACATACCAATTTTTTGTGTAAAATTATATAGGAGCTGTGAGATTACAACAAGAAAAATGTACGTATTTTATTTTTAGTGTGTTGGACCTCTCTACAATGTTTGAGAACTAATTGTGTTAGAACACAAAAATGCACTTTTGAAAACCTTAAACACAAATGAAAATCTATCAAACTCATTACACAATCTAACTTACAATTGTTGAAACGTAATTTTTTTTATATAAATAGAAAGCACAAATAACTCCAAATCAACAATTGCTTGTTTGAATTGTCAATGGTGAAAATTATTGAAATACTTTATTCTTTTGATTGGTATCACTTTTAAAGCAAATGGATAAGTACAATTTTTAGACCTTAGATCAAGTGAAATTGGCAAGCTTTGCTCAAAATTGGGAAATAAAATAAAATTGGCAAGCTTTACTCTTCCACTCATGGTATCTATCTATCTATCTATGTGTGTGTATGAGGACCTCTCAAAAATTAAATGTTTATTTTTTTCATTACAAAATAAAAATTCTAATAATTTACCTTTCAATATTGCCTATAAATGTTTTTTAGAACAATCAAAGGAATTTAACTAAATATAGACAAATAGTTTTGCAAGAATTGTGTATATGGCTTAGGCAATTAGTGGTTAAAATACTCCTGAAAAAATTAAGAATATATGAGCAAACACAACAAACAATACAAATATTTTGTGTAATCACCCTTAGAGGTTCTAAAATTGGGCACACTTGTTTCAAATGGTGTGGAAATTTCAACCACTTTGTTGATCCATTAAAATCATATTCTATAATTGCTTCAAGTTTTATAATAAATTGGGGTTAGTCCATTGATTCTACACTTGTTAAAAAGATTTCTCTTTACAATTCATTAGAAGATTTTTGGGGCGTTCAGATGCTTGCGAGTTATCAGAGCCTTTGAATGCAGGAAACAAGTTCGGCGCAGCGGTTTGACGTGGCCAAGATCTTGCCACATCATTGACCAAAAAAAGTAAATTTTTATTTTTATTTTTATTTAAAATTTTGAATATAGAGACTAATTATTATTATTATTATTTTTAATTTATGAAAAAGAAAATTCTGACAACGGGCCATTCCCCTCACTGTTGGGAACAGGCCTGAAACAGGCTTTTGGACCCCCAAAATTCTTCTAATGTGTCAACTTCTTCATAGCTTAATATTTTTTTCTTTATAAATTTTTTACAATATTATTCATTTGATAGATGTATACATCTTGCTTGCAATACTTTAGCTAAAAAAAATAGGAATTTTTTTCAATATTTTTCTAATTAACAATAAAAAATTCAATAAAGACACTTTTTGTCCTAATAGGCTTTGAGGGATTATAAACTCTAGCGAGAACTCTAGCTACAATCAACAATAAGTCATTTAAAGTGTGAGTTCAACAATTTTTTTATATTATTTAAAAAATATATATAAGTGTATTGGTGTTTATTATATTTTTACAGAATTTACATTTGAAAATTCATGACTAGTATTTGTTCATCATTTATAATATTAATTGATTTTTGAAAAGTACATTTCATAAAATATGGAGTTGGGGTCCCATGATGTGGTTGGTCAAAATTGTATTAATTACAGCTTTGGTTGACTATTGCCAAAAATTTGATTTCTACACAATCTTGTACACAATTCTTGAACTAATATGTAAAAGAGACAAAGATTTTTTCTTAGACATTGTATACTATAAGGAAAGGACAAGATTGACACTTTTCTACCAAATATTTATTTGTGCCAAAAAAACGAATTCAAGTAATGCTAGAAATAAAAATATTTTTCAAGATTTTTTTTTCACTAGAAGAAAACTTGTCCTAAACAATGGTCCACAATGATTGTAAATGAGTCATTAGGGATATTTTTTAGTCATTGTAGACATCTGTTGAGGATATATGTTTTCCTTTAGTGTTTCTTTTCAATTTATCAAAAAATGACTTGAGAATTTATTTTTAAAATTATTTTGTTGCCAAATCTAAGATACAAGTTTGGTATAGAACATTTGATGCAATCAATCATCATTAACAATAAACATACTCTAGCTCTAACAATATAGGCTAGATAATACTTAATTTAAAAGCCACAAAGTGGAAGACCATTATTGTTGAGTTGATTCCAGTTACTAATGACTGCTAATCTACTATTTAAATTGTAGTTCCTCCAAACAATTGAATTATGTTGAAAAGTATCAAAATCAATTATTAGAAACCTTTGATATTCAACAATTTTACTTAACTAATTCATGAAAATAATGTGCACCTAAACTCAAGTGCACCAATGCTAAAAGAAATTTTAAGTTGATTTTAAATATAAATATAAATTTGCATTTTTGAGCCTAATGAAATATAAAATATAAAAATGAAAGGATATTGTGTTTGGTGATTTATTGTCAATTTTTTGTAGGAGCATGTGTCTATCAAATTTCAATTTACAGATTTTAAGTGAGTTGGAGTAAGCTAATGTAGGCAACAAGACCCACATCATTTTTCATTGCAAAGTATTGGGATGGCACCCAAAGCAATGAGCATTTGCCAAAGCAAGGAAGTTTAGAATGATGCTATTCTTGGAGAATTTAGTCACACAATCCAAAAAATCCCCACACTTTTGCATAAAAATAGTGTTACAACATGTAAGAAGAATTGAGACAGAGAACATTAAAAAAAACATTAAAAAAACGTCACATGAATGCACGACGTCAAATCATGCCTAAGAAATGGGCCCACTAGGATAATTTGGGGATTTACTAGGATAAAAGTTTAAAAAAGCCCCCTATTTTGAGCCGTGTCTAGATTATGTTCTTGATATTTTCAAACTAATTCGAGGTCTCTGATTGCAAATATGAATTCAAGATTTGCAAAAAGAAATTTGTGTGAAAAATAAAAAATTCCTGCGTTTTCCCTAGGATAAATTCAGCCTCCTGGGCATGATTTAACGTCCTGCTACGTGAATTAGAAAAGCCTCTTACAACCATAGGAGTCAAGTGTGAACACGGCGACACAGCCTCAGTTATATATACAAGACTCTCAATAATACAGTCAGAAGACCCGTCATTGTTCATGCATTGCCACTCTTGCCGCTCCTTTCAAACTCAAGCTCCTGGCATGAACTGGGCCGCTTCCTTCCATCCTGTATTATGAAAATTCGAAACCTAAACGCCAACATGCATGCGCACAGAATTTGTGTCTTTCGTAAATTAAGGTACGTACATTTCTTTTCAGTTGGTCGTGAAGAAGATGCAAGCATTTGTTCTTAATTTCAAGTCTACTCGAACAGTTGCCAAATCAGTGATACAGTAGTTCGGGGAGCTTTCTGAGTGATTCGTGCGTAAACCTAATTAATCAATTTTACAGCAACCCCGACCTAACGTAATTTGAATGTTTGTCAAGTTATGTGCGAAGGATATTGTAGAATGTCATTTTAGAGAGGGTCATAATCAACAGGATTGAGTGCCTTTTGCGGTGATGGTATGAAGAATTACTCACGCAATGTTGTATGCAGGGAATTGGGGATGTAGGGGGCCATGGCGATGGTTGCAAGAGCAATGGTAGCGGGCTGCTTGGGCTCAGTGGCCTCTCAAAGGCACACTTTCTGTTCCAGGGCTTCTCTTTCAATGAGAGCAGCGGCGGCGACATGGCGTCATTCTTTTCTGGATCGCTGGTCTGCTGTGAGCAATCCATGCCGGAGGTTCAGTAGGGATGTGTCTGCTGAGTATAGCATCAAGGAGGAGGGAGAGGCTCAATCCCTGGAGTACAGGGTCTTCTTCTCGGACAAGTCTGGCAAGACGGTGAGTACCACTGCGGTTATATTTCTTTGAATTTGAAGACTCAAACATGCCATAGGCTGCATTTTCCAAGTTAAAAATGTCTTAGCAAATTCAAAAATTTGTATTAAATGGGTTGAAACTTCTTACAGCTATCGTTGATTGAGTCCTTAACCTCCCCCGAGAAAAATGGTTCTAGATTCATGTACATCTTGTGATTTGTGGTGCATTCACTGATGAACGGTTTATGTTTTGATGAAAACATTTTCTTCCTTTTCACTGCACATCTAGTGCACACGCAAGCTTGTGGAAGCAAATTCAAATTTGTATTAAATGAATTGGAGCTTCTTAGAGCTATTGATGATTGAATCATAAGCCTTTCGTCAGAAAAACGGTTCAAGGATCATAGATATCTTGTGATTTGTGATGCATTGAGTGATGAGCATATCGAATTTGATAACGGGAAAAATTTGGTCATACTATGAACTTAAGGTTCTTAAGATTCTACAATTTTGATATAAAAGTGCACATTCAAGAAGAGAACCAACTTTTGCCTCACTGTGAAGGAATATTTCTTGCGACTTTTCCATGTCGTTGGTACGCGGTTATGGCGTGGAGAAGGGGGAATGTGCAGTCAATGGTATGTTTATCGTTCTGGCAGATGTTGTTTATTTGCTTGAAACATTCGTGGTCTTCATCGAGATGCAGGTCTCGCCATGGCACGACATTCCTCTGCATGCTGGAGATGGGCTTTACAACTTCATAGTAGAGATCCCAAAGGAGACGAATGCTAAGATGGAGGTGGCCACTGAGGAGCCCAATACCCCCATCAAGCAGGACACCAAGGAGGGCAATCTTCATTTCTACCCGTACGGAGTTGATATCAATTTTTCAAGTTCTGAATTTTTGGGTAGGTTAGAAAGGAGGAGTTTCATTTTGAGTTTTGAGTTTTCTGTGTTCTTGTAACATTCTGTTGCTGTGTATTTGGGCGATTGTGGCGACAGTTACAACATCAACTGGAACTACGGACTATTTCCTCAGACTTGGGAGGACCCTGCTCATTCTCACCCTGATATGGAGGATGCTTTTGGTGATAACGACCCAGGTACGTTTATGCGAATGCTTTCCTAGCACTTTTGTTCTGGTCATATGTGACATCGAGTTTGGGTTGCAGTTTCAAAGACGTGGATCTTGTGGGATTTTAACCTATTTTCGGGGAGATGTGAGCGCTGGTCCATATGAATTGCGTGTAAAATTCAGAGATTCACATGGCACTGGCATTATCGGGAGAACTGAGGATGGTCTAATTGACAATTGTATCGTTCCTATGTCGTCCTTTCGGTACTTTTTCTATGTGTTCAGCCTGCAGTTTTGTGACTTTCTATGCCAGTGGATGTTGTTGAGATTGGGGAGAGGCAAGCTAAGCTTGGAGAGGTTCTTAAAGTGAAGCCTCTAGGCGTGTTTGCGATGATTGACCAGGGTGAGCTCGACTGGAAAGTTGTGGCCATCTCCATTGACGATCCCAAGGCTGATTTGGTCAACAATGTAGCTGATGTCGAGAAGCACTTCCCGGTGAGACTTCTATCATTGATGCCGTCTTACCCAGAAAATAACTTACCTGGGAGGAAATTGAACCTGTATACACATGATGCAATGGATTTCATCTTCGCAATAAGTAACGTTACCTGCGAATGCTGAAATAAAGGCTTCTCCTTGCACTCGTTTTTCTGTTCCAATTTTGTCACATCAGCAAGTAATGAAATGTGACTTTATTTGGCTAGTACGGTCTGAGGTTTTCGTGTTACAAGTATCCACATAAATGATCTCGGTGTTGGAGACACGTGTGCAGTGCATGTCTTTGATCAACTACAGTAGTGGTTGCTAACTTGCATTCTTTTGCAGGGCACTTTGGCAGCAATCAGAGACTGGTTCAAGGATTACAAGATCCCTGATGGCAAGCCCGCCAACAAATTTGGATTTGACAACAAGGCTGCTGACAAGGTAAAAAGGTCTGTCTGGACGATTTTGAAGGACCGCATTAATCCCTATGTGCCCCAAATTCCAAATGACCAAAAATAGGAGTTGAAACAAGCAGCAAGCTATGAGAGTCTCTGTCCCTGTCCCTGTAGAATTGTCTCGCTTTCGAGCAAGGTCCTACTCAAACTTCGAGGAAGGTAACAGAAGGTGCCAATAGAAAGAAGAAATCACACCATGTATTTCTGGAACGATTGAATTTAATGTTTTGAAAGTTACTATAATCAACTATTAGTTTCCAACTTGAACATCCTATATTTAGTTTGGGCAGGTTGGGGATTAAATGCATTGTATATAAGTTTCTCTCTCTCGATTTCTTCTCTTCCCTTATCCTTCGATTCTATATGATTCATTGAAGGTGATCGTCCTTCACAGGTAACGACCTTGTAGATCATGTTGCCCTTCATACCATTTTAGCACCCTATCCAGTGTTTTGAATACATGCATGTGCCTGATTACTTCCCATGTTACACCAAGTGTAATAAACTCTCCCGTGTTGCAGGACTGCGCATTGAAGGTTATTGCTGAAACCAACGAGGCATGGGCTAAGCTGGTGAAGAGGTTTGTTCCAGCTGGAGAACTCTCTCTCTCTCGTTTAGTTCTCTGTCACTCTAACTTGAAGAAAATGGTGCTTTTTCAATCTAGTAACATGAGATTACGGCTTGTGATTATTAGATTTTTACACAGGCTTCAGTTTTGCCAAGGTTTAGTGTTGCTGTGTATCTGCTTTCTGCGAAACTTTGTCAGTAATTTGCTGCAGTAGAAATATCTTTCAATAGAGGTACTCCCTTGAGTGGATTGGATTGATCTTTCAGTTTTCTGGTGAGGAAAACAGCAGCTGTGAGAGAAGTGTTTTTAATTGTGTTATTTTTTGCGTTTCTCTAACTCCATTTCCTCAATTGTAATAAACACCAGCTCGGGAATAGAAAGTGCATTGCACTTACATGTGGACAATGTTATGACTTCGTTAACCATTTAAAAAAAAATTCTTTACATACAAATGGAAGTTCTTTTACATTTCAAGAGAATAGAACATATTTAAGAAAACATATTAATTAGAGCATATAGCTGGTAAATGAAATTTCAATTTTGCATTATTTGGTATTTTTCGATCTCGATTATATTTAACTGGATAATATGTTGCGGATGAAATGAATTTCCTAGTCTATTAAATGTCTATGTAGAGCCTAAAGTAGGTGATTTAACAAGAAAAGGTTATCAAAATAAACTAATTTTGTAACAGGTTAAATGGAACACAATGTACTTAGAAGTCAGTTGAGTTACAGTGAAGGCAACTAAATTTTTGGATGGCTTTGATGCAGTGTGGTGCAGATGAGAATGCTGTTGTTCCCAAGTGCATATGACAGCTACATGAGAATACAAGATACAAAGGCATGGTACCTTCTGGGGGTTAACTAGACGACAATCTTTCTTAACTCTTAAAGGACATCGAGGCCATTTTTTGGCCAATGAATGACAAAAATTCTTCTATGTAGAACAAAAGTGCAACTATTCATCTTTGGAATTTTGTGTGAAAAGGGGAGGTCTTGTTCAATAGTTTGACTTTCAATGAGTGCTTTTGGAATTTTATTAAACCAATGATTCACTATGAAGCAAAAGGGATAATTTCTGTGGTCACCACCCCATCTTTAAGGATTAACTATGGAAAGACAAGTTGGCCACCATAGAGATAAGCCTTTAGGGTACCATATGAATCATTTGGTTAAAAAAATGGAAGAACATGTACTCTTTGAAGGTCAAACTATTGATGCAAGACTTCTCTTTTTCACACAAAATTCTAAGGATTAAAATTTGTACTTCTATCCTAAATAAAAGGATTTTTTATCATCCATTGAATACTTAGTATTTGTAGGATCCTTTTAGGTTAACTTGTGAATGTAATATCACTCCTATGTAAGAAAAAATAGAAAAATTAGCACTATAGTAGGAACATCATTTAGATTGTAGTTCAATTTTGATGATGTAATTAGTGTCAATAGTAAAATAAAATTCTTAATTTTAATGAAAAACAAAGTATTGATATCAAATTTTAAAATAATTTAGAAAGTTACTTATTACTTTCATTGTTTAGAGAAAAACAAAAAAACCTTATGGAGATTCCTATTGAAGAATTTAATTTAGAATTGTAGATATTGATAAATCTTTTTATTTCTTGTGCTTCTATAAAAATCTTTAAAATCAATAATTTACTAGGGATGGAATTTTGAATTCAAATTTTGAATTTGAGACTCCAAATTAGGAAATTAGGAAATTAGGAAATTAGATAGGGCAGGTGAAGGAACAAAAAATTAAACAAAATAGGGGGCAAATTTTTATTTGGATTGAATCTCCAAGGTTGACTATATGAGTTGATTTTTATACAAGTTTCAATTTGATTTTATTACTTGAGACTTGCATTGTCCATCAATTTAGGAAATTACAATTAGTTTTGTTGAAAATGTAATTTGTATGATCTCTATATTAATAAATGAAAAAAAATTGAATTATATATATAATTTAATTCTTTTGAAATTTCTTCTCAAGAAGGAAATAGCAATAAATAGTATTTTTGAAATTGTCCAAATAGTTATTTATCTTTACACCACCTATACATGCTTTGCAAATACTTTGCAATGACTTTGCCCAAATCAAATGAACTCATTAAAAATAAATGTAGGTTTTATTTTATTTATTGATATAAAAATTGATTTTTTAAAAATCCAATTAAAATTCAATATTTGTTGAATTTTTCATTAATATTGGTAGAAACATCAAATCACTATGGCTAGTGTATTTTGTGCCATTGCCACAATATAATTAAAAATAATTAAAAATAATTAAAAAAATATTTAATTCATAAAAACTTTGGAATTCAATAACTTTCACATGTTAGGTTTGGTGCACCCCTTCTCATAGAGAATTTTTGATGGTACCAAGTTGATGTGATTTGGAGACATATGTTCTCGGAGATATCACCATAACAAAACAAACTAATTTAAGGTATAAATTATTTTAAGTGTATTGTATATATGACATTGTTTATAACTTATATTATAATCATCTAAGACTTTATTACAAATTGAATATATATTTTTGAAAAATTAATTATTTTGGAATCAAAATTTTCTAAAAATTAAAGTTGCCAATAAAGGAACATATAATACTATGAAATGAAGATTCTAAAGTGTACAACTTATACTTGCAATAATTCATGGCTTTTTAAAAACTTTGTGACTCTCAGAAATGAAGCAAAAAAAACCCAATCTTGTTAGGATTTCATTCTTTACTTTAAATCAAGTACCAAAAGTGGGTATTTGAATTTAACTTCAATTTAAGTTGAGCACAGAATATCAAGGTTTTGGATGGAAAGACTTATAGAGGTTAATCCTTAAAGACTCTTGGCCTTTTCCATTAAAAATCACTAAAAAATGGTCTTGTATATTACAAGTAAAAAATTTCAAAAATTATTTTTTTGCATATTTAATTGTAGGATCTTATACAAGGTTAGTGTAGAAATCTATGGAAGAAATTTCAATAATTTTGATAGCATAGATTGCAAGATATTTGCATTTAAAGTAAAAAAAAATATTTTTGCACCTACGTTTTTTACTAGGAAAAACTATACCGTTTATATCTTTAAGATAGAATTGAAATACAATAATCTGAAAAGTGAGATTGTTCTAATAAGAAATCTTAACCTTGTGAAATGTGAATTAAAAGATGAATCCTACAAGTTGTTTTTTCAAGAAGATGCTTTGATTGCCGAAAAAATAAAATTGTTCATAATTTTCACATCACTAATCCAAATGGAATGAATCAAAGCTTCCCTTATAGATAAAAATGAAATTCATGATAAACAAATTTTTAAAATTTGAAATTTGAATTTTTGCAGAATTTTTTTCCAACCCATCAAACTAAAATTTGAGCTTCTTGTGCCAAAATTTTTGCTCTTAGGCACCAATTGAAATAAAAATTATATTTCTAGAAAGCTAATATGTTTTTCTATCTCTTCAAAAAGATTCAAAAAATCATAAAAAATATTGAGACCTCAACTCCTCAAGAGCTTGCCTAAAATCCATTTTGTCTTCCAAGGGGACACTAGGACTTTAGTGGTTGATTCTAAAATTATTTAGATCCAAGGATATTTATGGATCATTGCAAAAAATACTTGTCCTATTTGGCTCTAAACGGCCTATTTTAGTGAGTATTGTGACTTTTGGATGAATTAAAAAATAAATAAAACACAATATGGATAATTTGTAAAGCATTGAAAATATATGTCTCCTAAAATTTAAACCTTAAAAAAATTTATCTCTAAAAGTTATGCACAAAGAAAGCACAATGGAAATACCAAGAGAATGGATAATTTGATGTTTGATTTTTAGAAAATAGTAGAAAAATTCCAAAAAATAAAATAAAATAAGCCATTTTTCCTAACTAGAAGGTGCTCTTTCTCAAACATTTTCATCTTTGGGAGAAAAAATTGTATTCTTTGCACTTGCATAAAAGGTAGTGCATTTTGAGCACATGTGGAAGGCAGATAGTTTATTATTTTTTGAAAATCTCTTTGTGAGCCTGTGTAACTTTAGTAAAAGTCCATGTATCACAATTTTCAACTTCAAATTTAGATTTTTGGGTCAAAAATAGTACTAAAAACAACTAAAATGAATTAGGTAGACATCCAATGGGAGGCTACTTAAAAATAGTAAAATAATTTTCTTAAATGCAAAAAAATTACTCCATGTCAAAACTACTACATGTACCTTCATTTCAAATTTCATGTAAAACCAACATATGACACAAAAGTGATGAGCAAAAAACCACCTAATCAAGGCTAAAAGGACAAATAATAGGACAAGTGTTTCTTGCCATCACCCTTTTGCAAAAAATTAAAATTTTTTTGGGCACCTTTCCATATGGCCATACTAGCTACAATTGATCAATTTTTTGTATTGTTCAATGGAGAACATTTATTAGTGCCTTTCACTAACTAAGGATTTTATTTTGAGCAATTTCTTGTTCAAAAATATAGTGACTATTGTTTGGAGAGAATGCTTGACAATACCTTCTCTAATTTGCAATGAAAGAAATTGCTATATAATTTTTGGAGAGTATTGTTTCAATTGAATGAATTATATATATGTGCAGATTTGGATTATAAACAAATGAGTCATCATCCACATTTTGCAATTTTTATCCTTGTCTATGGAAGTAACATTAGAGGAAGAATGGGGCTTCAAGAAGGCCACCAAATTTGAACCAATAGTGGTAAATAGATGGTTGCCACATCAAACTTTGATTTTTCTTTTTTAATTTCATTTTCTCCCACACACACCCCCACCCCACCCCCACCCCACCCCCACCCTACACACATACCTTATAAAAAAAAGAAAACATATTTTTTATTTGCATTGATGGTGTTGTTTGTCTAGATTTGGCAACCTTCTTGAGGCCCCATTCTTTTCCTAATGCTCCCAACAAAGATTACTTCCTATATTGTCCAAAATTAAAAGAATCTACTAAGGTAGTATGCTCTTAAAGTGACCTTTTAAAAGCTGGTTGTATTTTGGAGGAAGCTAAACTCCTTGAAACAATTTTCAGTAAATTTTCGTAGGAAGAAAAATGGAATCGGCATGTAATCCAAACTGTTTCATATTTTTGAACCTTCCTAAAATTAGTTACAAATTTTTGAAGTTGAAACACAGTGGTCTCTAAAAGTGACCCCCTTGTGAAATGTACACCTCTGCAACATTGAAGAAAGCAAAATGTACCTCTGTGTTAGAGGTCGCTTTTAGAGCACCCTACCTTAACCCTTACCTCCATCATAGAGGCTTGAGATTTCAGTATGGTGTTAATAATTTGACTGTGTTGACCACTCCCATCTTATTATTAGTGGGATTATTGTACCCTCTCCAGTTCTATTCAAACAATCAGTTCCCCATTCAGTTCCCCTTTGTATGAATGGAGACAGGAAGACAGGGATAAAAAAGCCCCAAAGTAGTAGGGTCTGTCCTCAGCTCATTGCCCAGGAGAATACGGCTACTGTCCAGAGATCGAATACCTTACTTCCGGCATTGACTGTATTATTGCCTGCAGCACGAACTAATTCAAACGACATCTTCTTTTGTCTTCTTATCAAAATAAGAAGAACTGAAAAGGCGGACTGAATGGAACTCTGCTCACTCAAACGGTGAACTCAAGTCGTTGAATTAATGTAGACGACGGATAAGTTAGTTTCAGATATTTTTGCTGGAATTTGACTGAGAGTATATGTATTGCCGGTTCCTGGATCGATCGATCTGTAAGAGCCGGCTCATCGTGTGGTCCAAGACAACTGAAGCCACTTACTGCAAGTTAAGTAAGGTAAGACAGCTCCTCCGTCTGTCTCTGATTCTGAATATCAAGTACGTGCAACAGCCTGATCAATGTCCAGAACTTTTTTTAAGTTTGAAATTCATATCGATCAGCTGCAAGTTAAGTTGCTACACACTTTCCTCAGCTCCAGGTCGGGCACGTCTCGAATAGTGGTGCATGATTTTGTTCAGGAAAAACAGGATCATGTATACAGGCGGCACCTAGCTTATTGCGCGCGCGCTTGAATCTTGTTAAAAAGGGTTTTGCCCACCATTGACTAGTAATCGATCAATAATGAATAACAACAAAATTCTTTTGTTAATAATTCAAGAAAGAAATACAAAAAACTGTTGACTTTCTCCGGCTACATTGTCGTTCGTTCTACTAGCTAGAGGACAAATTTAATAATTTTGCAGGGCTCCATGTCTTGAAATTATGCGTGAGACATACGGTAATTCAGGGTTGTCTGCCGTCTCGAGAGTAGCTAGGCCTCAAAGCAATCGACTCTTGCATAAGTTAAGGTAATGAGTTCCTTACCTTATTAGTCAACTCAAATTGTTCCAGCCTCAATAACACAACGGGTCAGTAGGAGACAAATGTTAGGGACTGATCAACAAGGAACCGGGAATAGCAGTCAAGTCAGACAGACAGTTCCGGTTATTTGGAAATAGTCTAGCTAGCTGACTAATATTGAGACCATTATTTAATTTCCAGTATATTATTTAACATGTCAGTTCTGACTCATAATTAGTGGACAGTCAGAATGAATCATCAAGCACGGAAGTGGCTTAGAACTCGGTCGCCTGCAGATGGACAAAAAGAAAGAAATTGCAAACAAAATTAATTCGTTGTTTCATTTGTTTAAAAAAAGAAAAACAGAATAAAGTTGAGAGTGTGATTTTGGTGACTTGATCATGAGAATAATTTCATGAAATCGAGGCATTGAAAATTTATGGCAATGGCAATTTTGTTAAAACAGCAATATTTCATTACTTCATAGTGGTTTAGGCCAAGTAGCTGAATCTAAAATCTATACATGTCTTAGTTTGTCGCATGAAATTAGAGTATTAGACCTTTGTGACAATGTATGTCACAATTTTTGGTTTGTGGAGTATTGCTAATTCTACAAAATTGAACCATATTGGAAAATATAGCACCACTTCTAAATACAAAATAGTAGTATAAATGGCAAATTTGTAGTATAAAATTATGCACATCTAATATTGTATAATAAGTTTTGCATATGAAAATTGTGTACTTATATATTCATTTGGATAGCTTTCAAGATGGTATCAATATATATTAGATGGAGGTATAATTTGAAAAGTCATTGTCATCAATTATGTAAAATGCTTAGATTAATTGATGCTTTTCCAAGTGCCAAAATAAGTGGCATTCATGATCTACATAAAGAATGTAAAATGACATAGATTCATCCTTCATGTTTTAAATTGCTCATAAATCCCCAAACGTAGCCAAAATGGCAAAATCATAGAATATCCTTGGAAATTCTACTACTTGAAATCTTAAATGAAGTTGAGGTTCATATTGTGTTTTAAGTTGTAACCACTCTTTTGTGTGCAAATTTTCTCTCATTGAAATGCCTTTTTTTTAATCCAAAGTCCAATATTTGGGATTAGACTTCAATCCCGTTTAGTACATTAAAGAAAATCTAGCCCTTGTAGAGGGCTATTTGACTAAGGTTACATCAGATGTACAAATCCATTCAAGGGAGAAAATAAAATTTAGCTTTAGTTTTGTTAATTTTGAAAAAAAAGTCTGAATTTTTTTTAGTTCCCAATTTTGCATGGCACCAAAATCACATGGGCCAAAAAACTATTATTATTAAATTGTTGTTATTATTATATTTTTCTATAATTGCACATTTTCATTCGGTCAAACGGTTGTGGCTGCAAAGGGTCCACATTTCCTCTAATGCATGCATCCAAAATTGGGTTAAAAAAAACCACACACATGCGATCAAAGTCATCAAACAGATCATGATTTTTCAAACACCTCAGTCTACAACCTCTATTGAAGTTGTCCTGAACGTTATGCACGTTTTGTGAACACTGAATCAATATTGAATCCTGAGCCAGGGCAAAATTCTCCTGATGTGATAGTTTCATTTTGTTTAGCCTGAAAGAGTACTACACATCCAATAGAATGCGGACACCTCAATGACTGCTCAAGACGCTGGTTGTCGCAGAGTTTGATATATATCTTAAACTCCGTATCTTAAAAGCAGCACGCACAAATTAAAGCTCTCCAACTGCAAACGATCCATGCCATCCAGGCAGGCTAGCTCTCGATCAGTTCAGGGATCAGTTTGGTCCCAAATCTAAGGTTCTCTTGATGCAACGTACTGTACTTGCAGCCGAACTGCCCTCACTGCTTAAGTAATTATAAGTTAATCATCTTCCCAATTCAAACGAATTGGGATTGTTATTTTTTTGTATTTCAAACGAATTTGTCTTATGTCCAGGATACGTCCACCTGAACTCCCTGGCACATTTTCAGTAAGTACAATCATGTGCTCTTGGTGCAGCAACTGAAGCATGCGAACAGACTTCAGAGTTCAGACGTACCTGTGATCAATAGATGAGTACGTACGACATTTTGATTCATGATCCGATGTCGTTGATCAGCATTGGTATATTCAAGTAGCTAGCTAGCAAAATACTCAAAGCTGTGGCATGGGTCTCTGTCTTCATGACACCTCTCAGTTCAATCCACGCAGTCTGAGTCGTCCGTTACTTTCATTTTTGGTTTTGATGCGTATGCTTTAGCGTTAGGAGTGAAGTAATTAAAACGGGTTTGATGCAACGTCGAGTTCTTGCTGGCTCTAACTAAGCACGCAGGCCTAAAGGTACACAGAGGCAGTGGTTATCAATGGTTGGTGACAATGCTTTTCATAGATCCAGTCATCCAGCTAGTGGTGCCAATTTAAACAACTGCGTACGTTTCCAACTCGTGCGGTCACTTGCACAGGTGCGCGTAGCTAGTTACATAACGGCAATGGACAAGATAATTAACATTTATTCATCTCTAGCTATCGAGGTTTGACATTCGAAGTTATATATTATTCAAAACCGCGTTACGTTGCCGAGGGCACCGACCAACAGATCACGCAATCAACGGTACATTGACACAGTCTCTGCATACTAATACTGTAGTGGGGTTAAGAGCTAGCGACAGCTAGAATCAGAAGAATATTCTTCTGCGAGTTGACAAGATTGCTGATTTCAGTGAGGTTGGCGCAGTTCCAGTCGCCCGACCGATCGAGACCTTAGGTCTATACCAGGCCTAGTTCAGAGAGCTCTGGGCTCCAGTTTCAGAGCGACCTAAAGTAGCTGGAGCTAAATCAACGAGTACGACCATATATGATCACCATGCACAGACTCATAACTCTTTCCCATCACTATCAGTGCCTACATGGCATGCAGTTGGAAGAAGGGAGGAGAGTCATAACCCCATCCTCCCTACGTACACTCTTCAGAGAAATCCGCACCATAGATCTTCAATATTTGAAAAGTCTTGATTTAATTTGGAGGAGAGGGTTATGTCCAATATCCAGATCCAACATAATGGGCCTCTTATCTACACTCGTATATCAGTGCGAAAAGCAAAATGTGCCTCCCAAAGACTGTATGTAACGGTACATAAATTGACACTTTTTCAGTTGAAATCCATTTCGTTAAATTGGCGTGATTCCGCTGCCAAAAATTGTGGCATACAATTAATTATGAACGTAGAGGTCTAAACTCTGGAACAAGAATGAATTTATGCTTCAGAAAGGTGGCAAAGTATTGGATTAGTTTGAAGCTCTGAAAAGGTGGCAAAGTATTGTGGCCTTAGTTTTTGTTTTGGGAGCTGAGTACAAACTTTGAAGCTCTGGAACGTCGTCAGTATAACTGAAATATACGAATATAACATATTATGTGATCATAATGTATATTGACATGATCGATTTAGCCTTCAAAATATACACAATATGTAATGTCAAAATGTGAAACAATATTATCTACATTCCCTGGCCTATTGAAATCAGTATTTAGTTTCAGCCTAATCTCACCCCCCGAGCGGGTTCCATCTCGGTACCCTTTCTCGCTGCCTAATGCAGCTATTTACTTCGGACCATTCTATAAACACAGCGGGCGGGCACTAATTAATTTAGTCCAGTTCATTGCCTGATCCACATGCCTGCTAATTACAATAGAACTGACCAAGGTTCCTGATCAAATGAGCGTCCATACAATAAATGACACCAATCCCACTTGCAGTCTCAATATACAGTTGATCGCATGGAGCCAAATAAAAAATAACCAAATTGGAACTGCTGTAGGATCGAGATGCTGAAGTCTACCATTTGGATGGAATACTCTCAAGTAGGGTTTTGCACAATGCGAGAGTGACAAAAACTAGGTTGCGATTTTGAAGTTTGCTTGAGGCCTTAATGTTGACGCTGAGAAATCCATTCTTGCTAACTCCTCTGCGCTATCTAGATAGCTTCGTCCCAGGCTTGTCTTTGTCTTAGGCTTTCCAGTGCCTTCAGATCTGACCTTCACTTGTTAAAGTCTGTGAGTCGGCCCCTGCAAGTTCAGAACCAGTTCCAAATCAGCGCCTGCAACGGCTGCAAGTTCCAATTCAAATGTTGAAAATTTTAACCACACCTGCATAATGCATTCTAGCTAGTTTCCTGAATCACCATGTACTGCGCGCGTGCGGACACATATCTATGCATCTAGCTGTCGTCTAGCTAGTTGGCTGCCACACTGATGAAGGGGAGATAAAAATCAATTGACCATATTCGTCACTAGCTGATTCGCCTGTCCGATCACAAGCTGCCAAGTCTGCTTCCGAAGCTATCAGCTCCAGTGATGTGAAACTCTAAGTTAAAAACTCAAATGCATCACAGTCTTAATTCAGTACTGGGCCTGGAACGAGCAAGCTCGTGGCGAGATATTTACATTTCTTCCTGTCATTACATCTGCAACTCAGCATTCACAAGTCAAAACATGTCCTACGTACCTGGACGAGTGATCCTCGTGATCTGCTGAAGTGCTATCTTTCAGAGCACGGGTTGTAACTCTCAGTACTTCGATTGCGTCTGGGATGTTTTTTCATCGACTGACACAACCCCTCATTGCAGCTTCCCAACCAGGTGGTTTGTCCTGGAGGGAAATCACTCACTCCTGCGTGGTCCGTCCCAGGTGATCCTTGGTTTCCAGGTTCCGGAATCGAAAGCGCAAGATCTTTGCCAATCGCTGCGGAATGGGCGCTCCTCTCCAGCAATCCCAAGCGAGCTTCTACAGACGCTTGCCTTCGATGAGAATTCGAAGCCAGTGTTTCTCTTTCTACGGAGCTTAATCTAAGTTTCCTGTGATCTACATGAAATATTGACGGGTGTGTTGACAGGCAACTGGAGGCTGTTTCAGCACTGGAAGCTGGTCCTATAGAGAGCATTAAGCAGGGTGCTTGTACAGTTTCTCCACACGAACTCCTCGGCAGAAGCTGAATCAGATCTGCTGTGGAGTCGGAGCAGTCGATGGTCGTTCCAGTTCTGACGACGCCTTGCACTGAAAATCCTGTGGAATGAGAGGCAGAACGAGAGTTTTCTGTGGGTTCCCAGTGCTTGGACGGCAGGAGCTCCAGTTCACTTCGTCCTTCTCTTGCAATTAGCCAAAAGGGCAATGTAACACTCTGATTGACTACTTGGCCTTGTCGTGGATGCGGTTCATCAGTCACGAACTTTGTCGACATTGCATCCGCGGTGTCTGATACATGAGCAAATGAAATGGCTTGCGTTGTGTCGCTGGAATCGCTAGAGATAAGTCTGGTGGTGTGATGATGAAGAAGTGATGAGTTCGACTGCGTTGTTGCTTTACGTTTCGCTGCGCTGCATGAGTCCTGGTGCTCGATGAAGCTCTCTACCCTGGGTTGGAAATTGAAATATCGATCATTGCAACAGATGGGTTGGATAGTTAGATCGGAATTCGATCTTCTGTAAGAGAAATGAAAGCAGCCTTAGCTTGCTTACTTCAATATTTCGGAGATTCAACCATTCCAGTTTTTACAGAAACTGGTAATGCATTGATGAAATAGAATGTTTACAAGACAGGAGGACCAGACTAGAGTGCCTGTTTTCACTGTAACTGGAGTGCCTGAAAAAGATCGACAAAAAAACTGTGAAATTTAGAAGAGGGAATGACTTGAAGAGTCACTTACCGAGAAAAGACCCGACCGCAGTCACAGCAATGGCCTCGTGTACCGCATGTCTTCATGTGAGCTTTGTAATCCGACTGTACCGCATATCTCTTGGAGCATTTAACACATTTCCACTGCTTCTCGGTGCAATGCTTCCTTCGGTAATGCTTCTTGATACCCACAAGGTCGCCGAGAGCGTGGGTTGGGTCGTGATGAAGACACGACCTCTCAGGACAGATGTAAACCCGCCTGTTTGTGACTAAACTGCTTGGCTTCTTCAAAAGCTTCCACGGAACCTGCAATCATTCAGTCAATTCCTAAACCGACAGCCAAAACACAGGAGATTCAATCTGGTTACAATTGCTGCTCATTTTAGTTTAGTAGTGGATGAGATCGACTTACGAACCTTGTGCCGACGCCTGTGCATCTGCAAGTTTTGATCCCGTTGGAATCCCTGATTGCAGATTTCACACACGTATCTATCTGATTCCATCAACGTTTTGGGAGAGAGAGCTATAACCTCAGCGCCTGGATCTGTGTACATGAAGAGAAAGCCAAGAGTCAAACAGTCTGAAACGTGCAATTGTACAGGAAGTTCGAACCGCAAGCTTTAGCAAAGTTAACCTTCCGACTCGCCCTGAATTTTGGACTAGCAGGACAGTTTCCAACCAGTTTAACTGAGGATTATCTCAATGACTTGTCTTTTCGAACTCAATTAACGTACACAACAACAATCACGCCTTACACGTTTCTTTCATGTAGAGAAAGTTAGGTAAGCAGTTCTCAAAACAGCTGTGCGTCTGACAGACTCTCGAACTGTAGCTAGAAACGTAATTTGTAAATCCTCACTGCTGGACGGGTTAGTGAAATACTGTTTGTGACCGCAGCATGAGTTCCGATTGCAAAGCAGCACGGCCAAAGAGTGCTTAGACTGCAAAATGGCACCGACTAGCTTGCCGTCTCCGTGAAACGAAGATACTGTTGAAGGTCCTTAAACCGTTCTACAGTTTGGTGAGTCTCTTAGAGTTCCTAGCTGTGACCGTATCGCGCCGGTTGATTTCGGAATTTTGAAAAACAGTGAAGAAATTGAACCATCTTCTTGTAGTTTCGTGAAAAAGTAAGGCCCCGTGATCCGCCTCTCTTAACCAGCACGGGAACGGAACCGGCGTCACTGAATAATTAACTGATCGAGCTTTCCTTCACGTACAGAAGGTGAAAAGAGGGCTGTTCAGTGTGAACTACTTGGATCACCAAAGCTTACTACCTAGCCAGCCCAAGTATGATGGCTAGGAATGGACTCGCAAGAGCACCGTGTTAATGACGCCTGGCATTCAAGAGCAAGCTCGCAAGGACAACTAATTGCTTCTCTAGGCAAATAACTACACCGCGACCTCGTGGAAGATTGATTCCAATCATTGGATTTGCAACTGCTCCTCGAGTCTGTACGCACAGCTAGCTAGAGATTATTACACACTGTCACTACGATCGGAGCATACCAGGGGTGCCTGCAGGTCGTCTTTTGCGCTTGTTAGGTCCTGCAAACTCCGACACCGCAATAGAGCACCCCAGCTTCGACAAAGCGCCATGGCCACCCCCACCTGCAGAAGATAAGGCACTCATGGCCGAAAACAGCTTGTCACCGCACTCTCCCAACGCAAACCCCACTTTGAATCCAGTACTTCGTCACACTTGGGTTGCAGTCCTGGTTGCAGGGTTAGCGAGTGCTGCATGACATGATATTCTTCACTTGGATATCACTACTAACTTAGGATCGATCGCCGGCTGGTTGGCTTGGCCCGCTGGCCTCGAACACTCCCTCAGCCGGCCTTTTGTTCCCGCGAGCGAGCTGTGCAGGTCTCGACTCGTAGGGCTTTCCTCTTTTGCTATCTATAGGCAGGCCCACCAAGGAGCCCTCTAGCGACGAAATCACTCAATCAGGCGCTTCCATTACGCCAAAGGCCCAACCTGTAGCGAGCGAGCGCCTACCTATCAAACTAGGAAACTAGCAAGCTAGCCGCCAGCTTGGCGATCGATTCAGGTAGGGGTATTCATGGACCAGGGTGCATGCATAATTGTGCGAAATCAGTTGAGGTGGGCATCTTTGGGCGTGGACTGCGGGTTTCAATAATATTATCAGCCCGGGGTTAACTTATCAGGGACTTGAAGGTTCGGAGTAAGTAAGCAAGCAGGAACGACGTCGGTGGAGCGATTGCATTGCTGCTCGCGCGTGAAGTGGATGCGTGCTCTACCTGGCTGATGAGGTACATTCAAGTGGATGGATTCCCAGGACTGTTGTACGTAAATGGTCTCCAGAAATTGTTCTAGAAATTGTTTCATCAGGTGATTGTGGCGACGATCGGTGCCTTCCCGCGGCCTGCCTGCGCTTCGATCGCCTTTCAGGCTTCACTTGTCGACTTCTAGCTAGCTCCTTCCGCGCCGGCTGTGCCTTTACCTCTCGCAGTTTAGACTGTAGCATGATTAACTCTTCTTAAGTGTTCTGCTTTGATAAAGATGGGATTATCACTTTTCGAAAATCATTCTAAAATAATTGGAGCACTTCTAAAATATCTATTATGATGCAATGTTATTGATTCCTTCAGAGCATTCTTATTTTTTAATGGGCAATTTCATTAACCCCTAAATTAAGGACGGAGGCAAGCCCATGACCTTCAGACCTTGTAGTCAAACTTGAAAGTCAATCACTATGTATCCCACACTTTTTTTTGGCTATTTATGAGTGAATTTTTTCAGAGGTGAAATCACATTTTCTAATACATGTCAGAAAATCTCCAAAAATTTTGGTGAAATTTCAAATTATCATGAATTAGAGAAGGAGATATGAGGAAAATTCATATCAAACACAAAACATCCTTAAAAAATCTGAAAATTGTGGAATAGAAATACACCATAGTATAGAGTGTAGAATATTGTGGCGTATAAAAGAAACTCCATGTGTAGAAGATTTTGTATAGATCCTCAACTTCAAACTTCAATGAAATTCTTCTTTTAAGGAATTTTCAAAATTTCTACATGGAATAAAAAAACTAAATTTTGTAAGTTTTTCTCAAAAAGGAGAAAATCCAGTTTTAAAGAGAAAAAAAACTCAAAGTATTGAAATACATAATATACATTGTAGTATGTACCAATTTTTTTGATAATCTATCCTATATAAAATAAAATAAAAAATAAATTGTCTTGAGCTTAAGTCCATGATGTGGATACAACATTAAAAAAAAGTGTACACAAAAAATGAAATGAAAATCTTACATTCTTCAATACACTCAAAGCATGTTTGACCATCCAATTTAAAGAATCCAAAACATCCTTGGCATCCTTCCATGGTTAATCCTTGCTAAAAGAAGAAGACATATTGCTAAAGTACCAACCAAAAATGATCTAACTCACTCCCTGCTTTGTAATTTTGTGCAAAGTTTTGAATCAATTTGTATTATGAAGTGAAGGAAAAGAAAACTAACAAAAATAAAGATCTCATAGCAAGAATGATCTTATGCCACACTTTACTTATCCAAAAGTTCCGAATCTACATTTCCCTCTCTAGTATGGATTCTTAGAGATTAATGCTACAAAACAATTGCACATGGAATCAAAATTATTTATTGTAAAACCCAAAGACTTAAGATTGTCAAGAATCTATTGAAGATAGGGATTTAAAGGGATTTTCCAACCTACGTACCAACAATGGTGGAATTGTTTCAATTTTTGGGGCCTATTGTTATTTTACAAAAAAATCTAATTGAAAAAAAACTATATGCTACAAAGACTAATCAAGACGGATATAGCATTGGGAGGATACATTGGGAGGAATTGATAATGGAAAGATTGAAGGCTTTATTTGGCAATACCTTTGTATATGGGAATTAAGTGCCCACCAAACCAAAAATAATATTGGTATAGAAATGGGTCTTTAACTCTTTATTTCAAAGCCCAGTCATTCAATTATTATGACTTAGAGTTGATTTGATGCATTGACAAGGTACTTATACCTAACCAATCCAACAACATATGTGCATGAGTAATATGAGCCCAGAATCCCAAATATGATATTCAAATGGGACAACTTGGATGTTTTT
Source organism: Pseudoscleropodium purum (assembly GCA_963969395.1). Classification (NCBI taxonomy): domain Eukaryota; kingdom Viridiplantae; phylum Streptophyta; class Bryopsida; order Hypnales; family Brachytheciaceae; genus Pseudoscleropodium; species Pseudoscleropodium purum. The sequence continues at coordinate 10,530,003 of OZ017797.1, forward strand.
TCATTGCTTACAAGAGATGCTTACAAGGGAGCTTGGAATGTTGGCAAAAATACAATTGTGGAAGAAGTGATGATAAGGTACAAGGATTCTTATTGTTCATTTGACCAATACATGCAAAAAAATCCACAAAGATGAAGAATAAAATTGTAGTGCATGGTAGATTTACAAATAATACACCACTTATAAAAAGAAATATTGCATAAAATTTCAACTAGTTGAAGAATTGAAAGATAATATGTATGTTACTTTATAAAAGTTTTCATTAACACATGATATAGTTCACAATTTATTGAAGGGTTTTGAAAGAAAAGGACATCTTACAATTGATCATTATTTCACGTGCATTGAACTTCTTAAAACATTATTGGATATGGGCATTATGCTTAATATGTGTACATATATCACATACTAACCAAATTAGCATCCCTTTGGTATTGAAAGACACTAAAACTTTAGTAGAAGTATCCAAGGTATATGGGAATGGCAAATAAATAAGTCTCAAGCAATGAGCTCAAAAGTTTGGAAGGACAAGCGTTGGTGCTCCTTGCCACCCATGCCTCACTAATCTAATATCCAACAAAATTTTCTTACTGATACTATATGTTGAAAAAATGTGGCTACTAGAGAAAATATTCCAACTCTCCAATCTCCTCTACACATGCATAGCATGGATGTAACAAATCAATTGAAATCATCCTATCCTTGTCAAAACATCCCAAAACACTAGTAGAAAATGCAAAAATTCTAACAAAATTATGTTGATTTGGACCCATTGTCCCAATCACTATTTTGTTGATTTCAACAAAAATCTATTGATTTTAACAAATTTCTATTGAAATCCATAAAATAGTGATTGGAACAACACTTCCAAATTAACAAAATTCTGTTAAAATTCTTGCGTTTTCTACTAGTGAAAAGTGATATATCGTGTATTCTTTTTTAATAGACAAGCACATTGTCTACATGTTCATTATTTACAAGGACAAATGCAAAAACAATAAGGTCCCTTGCATGGTTGTCATAGTGGACGGACGTCCAGTTTGCTCGTCCGTCCAATTCGCCCGTCCGTTAGAGGTCCCGCTCGTTTGATACAGTCAACACGTAGTTGACTTTCTGATAACGGAAAAATAGGCCACGTGGATGCCATGTGGATTAAGGAACATGCTGGACGCAGATGAGATCGTCAGGGTGCGGACGAGGTGACGTGTCATTCCGCAAAATTGCAGAAGTTACAAAATTAAAGCCATCCGGACCGTCCAATCTAATGACCCTAACTTGCCCATTATGACAACCATGGTCCCTTGTAGGCCAAGGACACATTTATAATTTTATATTATATATTGAGTTATGTAAGCATCTTTTATATAATTGGATGGGAAGGAAATTAATAGCCATAGACCTCAAGGAAGAATGACATTTTGTTTTCTATTAAAGATGGAAGTGCGAGGGTTTTGTGTAATTTGCAACAATGGTATGTAACCAAAGGGGTCATTGTGTACAATATCATGACAATCTTTATACCCCAATTCCATAGTGGATGAGTTCATATTCATTGTTTATAGAATGGCTTGGTGGAAGTGAAATATTTTAAGAAATTGTATTACAAAGTCAAAGTACTATGTAGGAGCTATTTTTTGAATTACAAATGATGATATTTACACTAAACTACAATATTTTTTTAACACATAACATGAGGTTGCTATTATGTAAGCCTAGGAGCATGAACACATGAACTTAAAAAACTATACACCTATATTATAGGTGTCTATATTATAAAAACCTTCTACGATTATAGTATAACAATAATGTAGGTACCTATATTATAGGTGTTTACATTATAAGCACCTTCAATGGTTGTTGTATATCTACTTATATACATACTCAAAAAAATTCACATGTTCACATTTTCATGCTTTTATACTAGCATCGTTGAACGTACATGTATGTTCATTTAGTATGACCCACGATATGACTAACTTAATTTGGTGTAAGATTGTGACAAGGAACTAAAGGGACATTTAGGAAATAAGGAAAGGCATTGTTACATTGTAACATGATTTGGTTTCAATGAATCATTGTGAGCCTTGGAAGGAGGAGGGAAAATTAGCATGAGTATTGAGGTAACTTTTTTCTTAGTGGAAAAATTTGCATCTATAAAAGCCGATTGGATATATATTTTCAAAGTTTGAATTTTTTTTTTAAAAACTTCTCAATGTACAAGAAATTGTCAAAAAGTCACTAGTGCAGTAGCCAATTATGGGCCATATTTGTTTAGCTAGATGGTTTAGAGTAGGCTAGATCCATTCTTTTCTTGAATGTATCTAATATGATGTACTACTAAATGGACTATTTTCTCAACTTCATGTAAACCAAAAATTTCACTCCATGAAGGCTCGAAGTCAATTAACTTAGTCAAAGGCAAAGCCAAACTTTTTCCTTTCAAACTTCAAATGTTATATATTTATAATCTTTCAATCTACAAAGTCGAATGGGTTGAAAATAATTTCCACAAACTTTCATAATGGTCTAAAACACATTTGTTCCATTGAATTTATTTTTTTATTTTTCATGTATCCGCACTGCAGGATGCCAAAAATTTTAAAAACTCGCAGCCCTCCCTTGGCCTCAGAATTCTTGTAACTATCCATATTAGCACACATGTACATCCATAATTTATGCTCTGTGTATTCCATTTACCACATTTGTATCCCTGACCATTTTAATATAAGGAAGGGACATGGGATATGGGCACCCCCTGCCTGGTTTGCTCATCAAGGGCAGCAAAGTCTTGCTTGCTTAATTAATCAACAAACTCAATTGGGGTTAAAGATCAGTGCAGGCTCATGCAAAACTTAGGATAAAAAATCATTTCTGGTATAATCCCATTTTGGAATTGCTTTGAAATATATATATATGGTAATTGGGCAATAATGTTGGTGACTGGAAGGGGGGGGGAATGACATCAAAAGTCAGGCTGAGAATCGATCTCCCCAATTTTTCTACCACTACCACCTATCATCATAAAAAAAAAAATTTAAATTTTAAAATTTAAATTTAAAAAACTAATGAAACTTAAGCATCGTGTTTAGTTACCCAATTTAACCAACACGTTCATGGAGGAGCAGTACATGAGCTTTTTAACTTTTGCAGCAACTCTTGCAGGCTAAATTATCAGTACAAAACCTGAGCGTAATGCTATGGTGGCAGGCTAAATTGATGCATTAGCGGTGAAAGTTCAGACAAAATCCTGCAAAAATTCTGCAAATGAACTGAAGCTCTCGGACAACTCCCAATAGTCCTGCCCCTGTTTTTTTTAGGGGTCCCAGGTTTTTCAAAAATAAAAGTACTGTTGTACTGTTGCTGTTGCTGGACATGTTCTCTTGTCTTTTGTCTTTCCCTTCCACACAAGACTAAATCAGGCATGTGGACACATTCACCACCATTTTTGCCTCCTAAATGGCTTCACTGCCATTGTCGCTGTATTGTGTGTACAGCCACGATCCAGAGGTGTGTGTTCAACAGCTAAACTCCGTACTGAAAGGAAAGCACGCCTAGAATCGCACTTAGAATCACCACTAATTGCAACAACGGAGTAGCGTAGATTGTATAGTTGGGTATCAATGACAAAGTTTATATTTTTATTCAGGGTTTTAGTGGCATGTGGAGGAAGATTCCAACGCACTTTAGCATGCATTATTTGAACACTGTATGAATATAGTATGATTTCTCTCACGTGCGTGTGTGACCATAAACCAACATTAATTAGGCTTTGTGTACGGTGTTCAAATTATGTAAACCCTTTGAAATTAATAACGCCCTCTGTTTGGAAGTAGTGTGTCTATTCTTAGAGGTGATTGCATTGAGGGTAGATACACTATTGATTTCATTTCCAAACGGAGATTGTATCTTCATTCTATGCAAAAAAAATCTAGACGTGTGCGATTTTTTTTACTCATTGACTATATTTCGAGTGTCGTCACCTTGCTTTCGTGGAAATGTAAGGAAGATCTCTGATTTTGGTGACTTGGGTAATGATCAAACAGATTAGAACTGAGTTTCCCACAAATTACGCGCGGATTACACGTCGTGGGATTGTACAGAGAGCTTCCCAACTTCAGCAATCCCATGTGAATCTCACCTTGCTCACACGACAACTGCCGAGTTCAGAACTGGTTAGTTGACAAATTTTAATTGCAAAACTTGTAGAAGTCAAACAAGTCGGTCTTGGATTCCAGAAAGTTCTGTCAGTGTTTTGTCGAGTTGATTTACAATTTGGAAGTGCTGTAACTTAGACTTCTCAAAAATGTTTTGCAGTAAATTTGTCCTTGAAAAAAACAGGATATAGAATTGGCATTGAATCCAAGTCATTTCATAATTTTTGGAAGTGTATGGAATTAGTTATGACTTTGGAAGAGGAATCACAGAGGGCTCTAAGTTAAATGCATCCACCCCTCAATGTGTTCATTGTTGGTACAGTGATCGGAATAGAATTTTTACACTAAAAAAAGCAATATGTACATCTGTGTGTTAGAGAACATTTCTAGAGCGTGAATTGTTTTGGGACCTCCTACCCTTGTTGGTTATAGAATTATTAGAGACTAATGCATATTAAATCTATCTTACATTTTTAAGTTGGGGCTTTATTTTGATCACATAGAAATAAGTGTGTTTGATAATTGAATCAAAGAATACATCCTAATGTTTTTACTTGCTCATAGAGCTTCATTCAAGGGATGTAGAAACTTAGAGCTCTTGAAGCAAAATCAATTATGGCCTCAAAAGAATCCAGATATAAGATCCTCATTTTACAAGTTTTTATTTTATTTCCACCTTTCTATGAATTGATTCATAACCTTGATCCAAAATCATGAAGTATTTAGTGTCTAAAACAAATAGATTTTCAAAGAATAAACAACAATGGATTCTTAGATTATATGGATATACTTGTGGAATACAAGTGTGATGTACCTCAAGCACTCTTTGAATGAGCAATTGAGGGATGATCATATTAAAAAACCACAAATTAGATGTAGCTAGTATACAAGTAAATGATGAACAAATTTAACAATCTTCATATAAAGAAAGGACACACAACTCATATCAATGAGATATGCAAGCCGAAGTGAGTAATTTCTTTGTTTGAAGAGGTGGTAAGTTCTTATCATAGAATAGAAGTAGTAAAGGAATTAACCATCTTCCATAGTAATAGTAAGTTCTAATTTTGGGATAAAGATAAAGTCTAAATATAAAACTAAAGTGATAAAGGCTTATAGACCTAGTGGCAATCTTAGCTTAGAAGAAGGACTCTAGTTTTGATTAAGAAAATTAGAGGGATATAGTAACTACAATAACAAGGTTCATGAGAGAAGAGAGCAACTTTTTTTGTGCTCTTCTTTAAGGTTGGAAAGTTGAGCCATCAATTAATCCATTGGTGTCTTAATGCTTTTCATTTATTTAATGCATTGAATTGTTATTGTTTCTACTATTTGCATTATTTTTTATTGAATTCATTACAACAAATATTTCCTTAAGACTATTCAAAGTTGAAACCTCACCTTTGGAATTAAAGAATTAGAAAAAACAAACTAATGCATTGCTTTGAACATTATGATCTTGGAGATGTTTAGGACATTAGAGTTAATCATAAAGTGTATGCAATAAGGGATGAGGAATTGGAGTTTGAAGAAAACACTTGCAATACAAAACTCCTTGAAGCACCAAAACTAAGGTTTGATGGAGTTTGGTGTTGTGTTTCTTTTGAACTATTTATAGGTAAGCCTTCTTTTGACACACACACACCCCTAGTGCAAATGAAGGTTTACACTATGATAATTCTATTGATTCTAAAAATTGGTAGAAACGTAAAAAAAAATACAAGTTGGGTACAAGAGCCTACTTTAGAAGTTACAAGTAAAAATTAAACATTTACCCACTCCACCTTGTTTTCAACGTGTGCTATTAGTTTTGGCAACTTTTGTCAAAAACAAGAAAAGTGCTTCGAGGGATTAATCGAGGGACCCAATATTAAAATATTCATATCCCCCAAAAATATTTTTTCAAGAGAAGTCAAATAAGAATATGGTACAGGACTTTTTTGTTTTTTTAGGTTGTAGTAATACAAAGTACTATACGTCCAACTCTTTTGCTTGGATATGGTTGGTGGCTAAGTAGTAGTGCTATAATAACACCAAATGAATTGGACGATCCGTGTGTTTCATTGCGGAGGAATCTCCTCAAGTTGTGACGTCAAAGAAGGAGGAAAGTGAATACGGTGATGACTTTTGAAGCCTTTGGGGGCATCTAGGGTGATTACTTTTCCTTTTTTTTTTCAAACTTTGTTTGATTGCAAACATCCAAGAATTGCGACAACATGATGATCTCGGCTCCTTTGATCGTCATACAACAACGGCCTGTGCAATGTCTGACGAGTAGAATCAGAGCACAAGTTTGTTTTGAAACAACTTCCCTGAGAGTCACCGACATTGGGGCACACCGGGCACACCAGGATTTTATTATTTGGAAGTTAGCTGACTTCCATCCTCAATCAATTATAATAATATTAACAGTAGCAATGAAAATTAATTAAATGGTACCGTGCAATATTTTTTTTAAATTGGGTGTTGGAAGGGGGGAATTTTTTTGTTTGTTGGAATGAAACGGAAGTCACCTGAATGAGTGCCATCTCCACATAGGCCTCAGATGAGAAGCAAGGCATATTCAGCTGGGGACCACACCTAAAATTGTCCTATTAATAAGCTTCATTGTACTATGCATATGCATGTTTAAAAACAAGAAAAACATTTGGTCTTCAAAAGGTGACTTACAAAGAAAAATCAGCAATTGGTTGTGGAAAATTTAGAGACACGTACAGTAAATTAGCATGACAAACTTCGGTTTTAAAAAAAAAGTGAAAAATAAAAAGTGAATCCGTCCAAGATTTTAAGAGGATTTTGTTGTACCTTGCCCAATTCCATGTGATATACTCTAAGAAAATATATTTTCAGTATCAAATATTTGTTCAAATAAGAAGTACACTGAGTGAAGCTTTGATTCTGAAAAAACATTCCACCTTTACAAAGTTGTTGCCTTTATTTTTATTAAAATGAACCTATTAATTTGTAATGAGAAATAGGCCATGGTCAACAAGTCATTGTTGTCATCCTTGTACAACTTATCATTTTGGCTATACTTTTAAAATATTTTCATACAAAATAGGGTCAATATTTTGTAGGGGAATAATTAGTATGCTCTAAAAGAAGGCAAACATTTTTTGACATGTAATGACAATTTTCCAATTCATTTGTTGTATAGGCACATTGAACTTTGCACATTTTTGTGCAGTTACTAAGAGCCTGAATAATTCTGACTAAAAGCTTGGACCCTATGTGCTCAAATTTTCACAATGTAAAGAAATCTTTAACTTTTGAATATGTTTTAATCCAAACAATAATTATTACCATTGATTTTTTTTCTACAATAATTGCATGGAAAGTGAATTGGAGTTCTATAGGAGAAAGCTCATAAATGGACTAGGCATTTTCGATCGCCCCTAGAACAGTGACAGAAATAGTGTATACAACTTTATAAATGAATTAAAGTTTCTTGAGGTTAGAGAGTGTCATCACATGTGAGTGCTTTTAGAATCAAGTGGAAGTGATGGAGGTTAGAATAATGTTTGATTCTTGCTAATCATTGTGTTTTTAATTCGATTAAGGTAAAATATACTTTCATGTATAGGTACATGGCTGAAATTCAATTTCCAATGTCAAAAACTTGAATGAAAACATGATCTAGATTTTTGATATGCATTACACACATTAAAGACCTTAATGAAGATCTTTGGATTTGTATTTATCAACTTTTGGATTGACTTGCTTTATTCAAACCCATTTTAGAATTCAACATTGCTCTAGTCTATGAGTATAAATAGGGACCTACACATCTTTCACTTTGAAAAATCATATTTAATTCATTCCAACTTTGAAATTTTCAATTAAAATTGCCACTCATTTTTTTTTCATTTTTCTTTTTACAAAAAATATGTAAAAAAATTTGATGGACAAATTTTCCAACAAAGTTGTATTTCTCTTTAGATGGGTAATTCAAGAGCCTTCTACCTTATAGTTTTGCTTCTTTCACTATACATGCAATAATGATGATGATGGTAAATTTCATAATTAAAAAAAATGAGCTCAACCCCTTCAAAACCACACATTTGAATTTTGAACAATAAATGAATGCAAACATGTCCCAACCATTTATAATCTTGTTTTTTCTCACCCATCCAATTGCTTGTAGATTCTTGTGGTAGTTTTTTTTAATCATTTGTATAATATAGATTAAAAAAATTTTACTGAGCAAATATTCCATAGTTTTAAGTATTTTTCCCTTTCAAAAAATAAATGACCCTTCAAATAAAACTTGAAAAATTAACACCCCCTTTAAAACCACTATAATTAGAACTCAACATTTTAAATTTATATTACAAAAAATAGTGGAAATGTATATTATTCAATGTACAATTTATATTTAGAAATATTTTTGTTTTTTGGTTCAAATTTTAATTTATATATATCAATGAGTTTAATATTAGATCCGACCATATGGAGATCTTTGATAAATTTTATTTTACAAATTTGGTTTAAAATACATTCTAAAATTGTTTACAAAGTTGCATTTGATAAAACAACTTCATAGTTCTAGAAGTATGTCAACTACTCCATGGTTTTAAAGATGTTAATTAACACAAACTATTGTCAAGCCAATCTTAAGATGGGCCAATGTAATTGTTACTTCTAAATTCCAATCTATTTTTGCAAAATAAAATAGACAAGAAAATTGTTATAATACAAAAACTAGATTTGTTTTGTTTAATGGACATGCTTGATATTAGTGTCACTTTGCCATAACAAAAGGTACACAAATTGTATCTATTTAGGAAGAAAAAGTTGTCAAATTTGATTTTGCATGTATCATATTGTGAACTTGTGGTCCAAATGTTTTATCCAACTAGATCTTCATGTAAGGTTTCAAATCTATGTACCTAAAAGAATATGTTTTCAAAATCTTTAAATGTGGTTCAAACAATTTTTTTTATAGAAAGTTGTCAAATTAAATAATTGATGACTATACAGGGAACAAATGATCAATGGTTCACTTAGCATTCACTTGATAAAGATTGGATGCAACAAATGTTCATATGGATTCTCTTTAAGAGATGTAGCTTAATAGATCCTTAGTCACTATTTTTTAATTTCTTTTTATTATTATTTAAATACTTACAAAAGACTTTGGAAGTGACTATACAGATATAGAACATTTATAGTTTTTGAATGTAGTCATAGCAATTCTAGCATGTGAGCACAGAGACATAAGCCTACGAGCTTTAAACCTAATTGCAAGCATATATCTTCAACCATTTGAAGGTGTTTATAATATATGTATTTATAACATAGGTACAATATAATATGGAAATAGTTTATAACATAGACACCTATTACCATAAAAAAGTGTTTATAATATAGATTCTGGGGTTCATAGGTCCATATATTCTATGCTCACATGCTAACACTCTCTACATGTAGTACTACCCCCTAGCACAATAGTTGATAAATCAATTCACTTGATCTTTAGTAGATAAATAATGCCCTAATTATATTACTTTTGAATTTTTCAAGGTTTATTATAGGGTGATTGCAAGAAACACTTAATGATTTTGGTTCAAAATAGTTGTTTTGGTTCAAAATGGTTGTACTACCAGTACTCCCAGTCCTATAAGTATTGTGTCGTTTCCTAACTGGGCAAACCTAAACTGACTGATTGACTAACATTATGACTAACATTATGACTGACTGAATGGATGAATGGAAGTGAATATCATTTCTGACAATGGTCTTGACAAATATTACATTTACTGCAAATTATTTAGTACTAAGAAACAGTAGTCACTGCTTTGGAGGATTCCATCGGGTGCATGGACTAGAAAATAGGTGAAAACAGGTAGTTTCATTTGATCATTTTTAGTAATTACAAAAAAATTCAAAGAAAAAAAATCTATTTTTCTCATCTTCTCTCTAGTCCCATGTAAACAAAAAATTCATCATAAAAATTTTCCTCTCTTTATAGTGCTTGTGCAAATAGACTCCACTTTCAACTTATGTGCAGCCCTTACACTGGATCCTTTGCGAAAAATCTCGTCAGACATCTTTAGAATGTTAGCCCACCTACAACAGATTGAAACCTTGGCTTTAAAATTGCATTTTTGGTCCCCAAATAGGACTAAGAACCCACAAAACAACCAAGGTAGATATCCAATTGGGGCCACCTTAAAAATAGTTTATTATTATTTTTTAAATTAAAAAAATTATTGAATGTCGAGATCTACAACATGCACCTCTCCTCCAAATTTCAGCTAAAACGAATTTAAACCGTAAAAGTTATGAGGGAAAAACACCTCCGTAGAGACCGAGAGGACATCCCAAAAGGGCAAGTGTTTCTTACAATCACCCTACAAGACAAACTTAAGGGTGAAAAATTTGTATCCTTACATATAAATTGAGGAGTAAGTACCTTTAAATGCGGGCTTGAAAAATGATAACTAATTCTACGAAGTTCCAAAAACTATGAAAACACATTGGTTAGACTTTTATTCTATTTGTCTTTAATAAAAAATCATTGAAAAATATTTCAAAAAATTAAGATCCCCCTTCAAAACGCCAATCAATTGGTTGCTTTATAGATAGCATACCTAAAATAATTATACTTTGATTTTGATGTACACATAAATGAATATTACTTCTTGAAAACTCTATTTCATTTTCCACATAATTTTTGTGTACACTTTAGAATCACTAATTAGAAATAGGAGAGTCTACTTTTTTTTTATCAACTCTATGCCATGAGCTTTGCCTTGAATTTTAGTGTCAATTGTGAACAACAAAGAACATTTCTTTGTTTCTTAAGCTAAATACCTTACTATCAACCACTAAAGCCATGAACATGCTTTTTTGAGAACATAGAGTTTTTAGGCAGCTTACTACAAATGGAATTTTTGTTTTTTTGCTTTGAAATTCTAACACAACATGTACCCGAGGAGTAGCTACAAGGCTCAATAATTTTCATAACTTTTGACTGCATCATTTAAAAGTTATTGTATGATATGTCATTTTTAGTGAAGTACAAGCAACTTGGGCAACTCAAAAAATTATTTTAAAATGACTTATAAAAGAAATAAAAATTAGAAATTGACTTTATAGATTTATAAAGATCTATATACATGGAAAGCTTGAAATCATTCCATTTTGATTAATGAGATGAAAGTTATGAGGAATTTTAGTTTGCAAACAGTTACAGATTCTCTATCTAAAAATAAACTTTGAAAACCCTTTATTTGATTCCATTTTCAATATTCTTGAAAAAAAATAAAAACATAGTATACAAATAGTTTATTACAACACTAACACCATTGGGATTGGCATTTTTTGATTCCATAATTAGATTTGTAACAATTTAGTGTTTAGAATCATTCTCTACTTCTATGTACTCAGTACAAAGTATTTTTATCCTATTTATTGTACAATTCCAAATGATCTGAAATTTTTTCAAGAATGTAGCCAACTTGCTTTAAATAATAAATCCAAAGAGTAACCACCATTTCGGACATTTTTTCATACAAATGTGACCTTTTGAAGTGCACCTCCTTGTGTTTTTGCAAGACCCCCCCCCCCCCCCCCCCCAAAAAAAAAAGATCTTTGTCAATTCAAACGCTAATATTTTGCAATTTACATGGTGGAAAATTTTGAATTTTTTTTCCACATCTTTTCAAACCAATGTACTGCATGATCCTACAGTTACATGTGTCCAAAAATGTTCTTTCTCTAAAACTTGATACTTGTACTAGAAATGGTAGATTGAGAAGGTTTTGGGTGAAAACATAGTCAAAAACCTTCGAGGGTTAATATCTCTATAACTACTTTGGTTTAACTACATGTTCACAAAAAATAAAAAAGAGAAGACACGATTATTTATTTATTTTTTAAATTTAAGGAGTCAAGACATGATTATTTAGTGAGCTTTTTATAGCAATTTGGTGACAATTTTATTAGAAAATGCTACAAATTCTATTGTAAACGACCACCAAATAACAGAAATATTTTGATTTTTTTTTTTTTTCCAGAATTAATGAAAAAAATGAGTGGTTGATGTAGACCATGAGTGGAAAGGCTGCCTTGGATTGTATCATGAAAACTATGATTTTCATGGCTGATTGATTTGTCAGCAGGCAGTCCCATTGCTACCAAATCTCACTAACTGAAGGTACTGACCACAGTCACATGTTTACTCATAGTCCCTGTAGTGTGGTCAGTCTTTCACTGACTGACACCTGTACACATCCTCTCCTACTGACTTGGATATGGTAGGTCGGTTGCATGGCTTACCTACCACTTGAGATTGCTATGATGGTCCATCAACACCAAATTAACTACTTAAGTGAACATCAGCTTGATTAAATTAAATTAAGCTTGCTGATCATGTTTTCCTGAGTGAGCCTCTCATGAAGTTATGAATCCTAATCAAAACAAACTACAATAATAAATTCAGTGGTACTCTGACTAGTTTCCCACTAGAGACCACAAATTTATGGACTATTTCAGGGGCTGGAATTGATTTTCGGGGAGGTGTAACTTCTAGAAATATTTTTCAGTAAACATTCCTTGTTGGACAAGTGGGATTGGCATCTAATCCAAGTAGTTTCCTAATTTTTGGAGCTTTGTAGAATTAGTTATGAAATTTTGAGGTGGATATGGCATAGGGTTCCAAATGCATCCACCTCCTAAAATGTACATTGTTTTTACATTGTTGAAGGCTACAATTTGTGGAAGTGGGTGCTTTTTAGAGTCTAGACGCTTTCTAAACCTCCTACCTTGGGTGACTAGTTTGCAACCCTTTAGTCATGGACAATAACCTTGGACTGGTACCTCCCTCTCCACGAGGGAGGTACCAACCCAAGGCTATTTTTCCATAATCAAGGGTTGTATATCAATTACCAGACATAATTGTGAAGGAATTTGTTATTTTCTAATGAAAATTAAGTGACTCTATGACTAAGCAACCAAATATACATGCAAACAAATATAAAGAGGACTTGCCTAAAACTAAAAAAATCCAATGGTAATCTATTGAGTCAAACAACAAATGTTATTTCACAATCTACCATCAAAACAATCATGTAGTAATGGAAATAGTTTATTGATGTTTTGTGAATGGAGAGGTCGTATTTATAATGAAACTTAAGTCATTGCCCATCATGAATCTTCAAAGGGTATGAGACAATTTGAAGATGAGAATTTGACCGCTCATTGTGGAAATGCAAGAATTGTATTTCAATATAGAATTTCAAACCTCATTTAGGTATAGTAGAATAACTTTTTTCAAAAAATTGTGAATTATAAGGAGTTGTAAAATCAAGTTGAATTTCATTTTAAAAAACCTTTTTGTGATTTTGAGACTCCCAAAAAAAGTTATGGAAAAAAATCAAAGAAAATGTTTGAAATTATCAAAGAAAATATCACTTCCAACCCCTCTTTCAATTTTGTTCATAACTTTTGATTGGAGTCTTGAAATATCAAATGGATTTTTGTAGGATGAAATTCATTTTCATTTTCCAACTATTTTTAGTTCGCAATTTTTTGGAAAAAATTATTCAACTACAGCTAAATGAGGTATGAAGTTCTACATTAAACATAATTTCTATTTTGAACTAACTAGGTGTGAGCCGTTGGGTTCTTACTAATTTTAATTTACATATTCCATTACAAAAATCTCAACCCAATAGTGGGTTGTTTGACTTTTTAGAATTGTGCAAATCCAAGAAAATAAAAAAGTTTTCTTTGAAATTTTTTCTTTAGGTTCCAGTTTAGTGTAACACACGTTGTGATAAAGTGAAATATATATTTTTTAAATTAATTTTCTTTTGTTATGCACATTTACATGTAGTCAAACAACTCATTGTTGGATCCATATTTTATGTGATGCCACATGGGTTGTTTTACTTCCTACCACCGACTTCAATAAAGAACTTGTCTAATTTTATTATTTCACTTTCAAAAGTGGTATTATAATTTCATTTTAGTCTTAGCCTAGTTCAAGATTATAAATGATTTTAGGATCACTTTGGAGTAAAGTCCAGTAGCTAACGCAAATTCCAATAGATGCTAGTAAAGCCACATGAAGGGGGCTCAAAAATAACTATAGTACCCATTGGGACTTTTAACTAACATTCTATTTTGCAACTTGACTTAGTAGGTATTCATAATGCTTAATTCCTAAAGGACTGAATGACTGTTGAATGTACACAAGCAATCTTAGGTAGGTGTATACAAAATCATTTTTTAATGGATGTTCTTAAAATTTTGACACAATATGTGAACATATACCCTTTTAGTGGGAATATAATTTTTTTTCCAATCGGGTGCCCGGATCAAAAGTTATGCTACCTTGAACTTTGGAAGCAGTTCGAGCAGCATGAGCAAAATCCTCCGATCACTTTGAAATTTGGCATGTGCGTAACTTATATGATACAAGATGCAAATGTAAAAAGAAAACCATGTATAGTGTAAAAATCTCACTTTAGGAGGATTTAAAGCCTATTGGCCCTATGGGGCAAGGTTAAAGAAAACCTTTTTCTTCTAACTTCAAATGTTATAATCTTTCAATCTGTGTAGTCAAAGTTTTTGAAATTTTTTCTACACGGTCCTTAACAAGTCTAGTACAAATTTGTATGGTTGAATTTTGAAAAAAAAAAATTCATTTTTTCTTGCTACGCTAAAAACTGCCAGTTTTTGACAATTTCTGTCCAAAATGTGCCTCGATCCTATAGGGGTTAAGCAGCCCCATGTTATGGACTATAACATGCTTCTCCATCTCCAATAATTGATTACCATGTGTACATAAATGGGCTTCATCATGATTATGGGCTTTGTAACATTATTAACCAACCTTTGGGGGTCTTTTTTGCACCCCTAAAATGTGGGAGCCCAAGTGTTGCAACTTTCCCAGTCCATAGCCTCTTGCACAATCTTTTAGTTGCCTTCATGCAATTCATATCTCTCTTTCTCTTGCCACAATTGCCAGACAATGAGTTTTTTTGTGGATTAAATTGAATTCACTCCCTGGGATCTTTGGTAGGAGGGGTGATCCCAGTCTCCAAGAGAGAATAATCGGCTTAGGCTGTACTTATGGGACTAGACAAACGAATTCTAAGAGCATGCATGTGCAGATGGGTTCATATTCTGAACCCCTATTTGAAATTGAAAACCAACAGAATTGTTGAAATGTAGATGAAGCCAAATTCGTTAAGATAGAAGACTATGTTGGAAATTGGGTTAAACTATGAATAGTTCCCTCACTTCAATATGCAAATTGTTCCTATATATATATATAAATATAAATAATCTATATACTTTTACTTTAACCATCTATAATGAGTCTTTTTTTTTCTTTCAATAAACGAGTTGACTGAAATATATGTTCAAAATTCTCCAACGCGCTATTCTACTGTATAAAATAATTCTGTAAAAAAATCCAAATGATTCTAAATATGTGCAACTACCAAACTGAGGAAGATGGATCATTCAGTGTCAATACCTTATTCAATCTGTGACTTGTCACTATGTTTGCAGACACTAAGTTTAAGCTTTTATCCAGTTCCTGCTTGTAAAATTATAGCTCCATTTTGTCTTGCAGAGGCTGACAAATCACATCCTAAAAGACTCTGGGAGACAAAACAGAGAGCACGGGTAAAGCTTGGCATCCTCAGCCAGTTTTTTCTTGTACTTATGGTCAATTCATGGCGCTAAACATCTCCATCAAACTATACACCTTGAGTGCCTAATAACTACATTCTATAACTACTATGACCACTGACAGTGCAAACCAAACAATGGCTACATGCTTTCCTTGTTCTGTGAATAGAATGATGCGTCTTGCAACCAAAAAAAAGTCTCTGAAATGTTCTTGTTCCAACACACCAAAGAATGGGGCATTTGGATACCGTATGTAAAAGTTAGGAAGGGCCAAAGTTTTGTTTGATAGGTTTTCTGAAATCGTTTCTTCCACATAGGTATATATCGATTCTGGAGATGTTAGTACCCTAAAGTGATGATGACGATTTTGTATTAGAGGTGCATATAGGAATGCCCACCATGCACATTTTTTTAGTATGTTTTGCACTTTAGTACCTATTTATTATGTTGTGTTGGGGGGTTGATATATCCAAGGAACTCATGTGTGGACATGCACATTTTACACTCTACTTGACCACCTAAGCTTTCTTTTCAACTTTTGATTTGTATTTGTTGTCTTTTGTCCTGCAAAGAATAATGCATGTAGTATGTTTTTTTTCTTCAAATTAGCTTTATTTAATATTTATGGTCCTATGGATAATTGAATAGAGAATGTTTAGCAACCTCCATGATCAATGATTAGTTCCCAAAGGATCCACTAAATGTATGACCATAATGTTTATTTTGGAAACAAATAGGTTTTAGAAGGTTTTATAGGGTTTAGCCTAAACTTGTGACCAAAGGTGGTGACCTAGAAGTAAAGAAAGAAAATGGAAAAGGGTTGATTTATTTAAGAGGCATGAAGGTTCATCTTGAACATGAAAAGCCACAAAAAATAATTGTTTTGAAATGGTTGGCATGGATAAAAGGATTAAAGTGTTGTTTCTACACTAGCCTCCACAACTCACCACACTACCTAGGATGATCAATATAAAAATTTGAACATTTGAAATTTTAATAAGAGTGAACTTGTAAACTTGTAAACTTGTAATCTTCCAAATTCGAATTTTTTTGAATTTCTAGAATTGTGTTTTCAAAACTTATTATTCCTAAACTTATAACAAAGCATGATATTTTTTCCTAGCTTGGTATCATTGTTGTGACTCTTGTGGCACATTAGAAGGTATTTCCTAATCCCAAAGGAAACCATAGTTGAATCAACAAGCGTCAAAAATATGTTTATTCAAGACTCCACATCACACTTGACTTAAAGTCTTAAACCAATGTATTTGGATTGTTTAAGATATATGTTTGTTAATGATATTACTAGTGTTGCTACTATAATTATTTTGCTCAAGAAAGGATGGAATTTTTTTACCTTAAACCATCCTTTGACCACATTCTTAAATAGAAATATAAGGTTATCTATGCCCCAATCACTTCATAAAAAGGTATTAATAATTTTATTGTAAGGTTTGTTGTTGACACCATACCCTCTAGAAATGACTTTTTTCTTGAATTTTAGTTTCAAGCAAATAGAAAGTTAAATCTTGTAGACAATGGTGGAAATACCCACATTTTGTAGCAAACCTTGAATGGGATAAATAATCCTCAAATTTGTCTCTTGTTCTCTATTCAAAGTTTTATTGAATAATGAATGAAGTACTTTCGATGCTTGAGCTTTCACAGTAACACTCTTATCATCCAAGAACTCTTTTTTGGCTCAAAACGGTTTGCACAACAACACAGTGGACAACAAAGTTAGTAAAGTTAATAAAGAGGTTCAAACCGTTTTGCTGGTTGGGAGGTAGTTGGAAGGCCTGTTCAATGACTCTCAACAGCTTTGCACATTACCTAGCACATTGCTTGGTCGGGTTTAACTATCAGGCAACAAATATCCGAAGCCATTATTCTAGCGCTTCCGTCACAGTGAGTAGCTGAACATTGATTGCAAAAATACTTGGCACCTCCTCTATGTCCAAAATTTCTCCTTACACACGAGTTATTGTTTAGATTGCCCTAGGTGCAGCTACCCACAGCCATACGGTGTAACCACTCAGTGAGCGGTTTGAAAGATGTAAATTTGTTATCTACTGTTTCAGAAAACAGGGAAAGGTCATTTGACAAGTTCAAAAAGCTAATGGAATCACAGATCGAATCACAGTACCTGAAATTACTAGTACTGTCGTTCTGGTATTCGTTAGCTGTTCGCGTCTCTGAGAGAATTGTTTTGCTTCCCATCCTGGCAATATGAAGGAATAATTCCATTTTCAAAAGAAATAAAGAAGGGAAATTATAGTGCATGCTTCGGACTAAGAGCTTCCAAGAAACTCCTTGACATATTGATGAACAGAGAGCGAAAGACACAACTATGTACAATTTAATTGCCATAACCTATAGCACGAACGACTGTGACTGGTTTAAATCGCAACATGACCACTCACCACACAATTCAACTGCGAGTCCTGCAACCAAAACACCCCAATCTTTTCAAAAAGTGAGAAAACTCTGCCTCGTAAGAATGAAATGAAATCGCTTTCAATAACATGCTTCTATACGACTGAGAACACCGTAGCGGACAATCAAACACGACGTGTAACTTGCCGTTGCCAACTGGGTGACACCTTGTCGATGTTCCAACTACAAGCCTCCTAGTAAAGCACTAGAAGTACATGTGCAAGACGAGACCAGGGAGAACCTTAAAAAGTGGTGACAATCAGTGCTATGCTTCTGAAACTCAAATTGTAACTTAGTTCAGAATATATTCGCCCGTGCTTCCTTGCAGCACCTGTCAGTGAATGATTTTGTTAAAGAAGCAATCGGCAGGCTCTTGTCCTTTGAGTCATTCCAGCATTGACAGATGGAAACGGACGCACTGTCAATAACTCAGATGAGTGTTTGTCGCTGCAAATCAGAGAAAGCTATTATATTGTAGACAGTGCCCCCAACATCTCCACACTCTTCCTCAAGGTGAAGACGCCATACGTTGACCCCTTGTCTCTTGTATCCTCTTCCACAGTTTTTTCATCCTGGCCCCACAAAATGAGGACAAAGTCGCAGAAAGAAGTACTCGAATCCATGCATTTAAAGTTGGCATAAGAATCATACGTACGCAATTAAAGGTGTTAAAAAACTAGCAAAACCAACATCAAGGCTCCTGAAAGACTTTGAAATACTTGAAAGGACTAAGTCTAACTGCAAGAAACTTCCAAGTACAAGTTTCAATCAGGAGCATGAAGCACACAGAGTATTACAGAACTATAATTAGTACAACTGAAAAGAGGACTCTTGATAAGACTGAATATGAGAAGATATCTTAGGAGACTGCACAGATATTACTTATATAGTACAAGGATCTAGGCACATGGATTACCTTGATAGATGCACTCTCATGGAAAATATTCTTACTTGGAATACCCAAAAAACTCATGCCATGCTGATGTCCCCACTCTTCGCAGTGCCGGTGACCACAAGAGCTGTAATTCTACGTACATATCTCGCATTTAAAATTCGAAAAGTCATTAATTCAGGCAAAGAGCTGCTAATAATTACGGCTATTACTTCTTAGACAACGGCAGATAACCCTGGATTGTATAACAAAAACTAGTATTTGCATTGAATTATCTAGAAATAGCATGGATGATGATAGAACGTACTGATTTTTCATAACCCGGTACTAGTAACGCTGAGTGACAATTGAGGACCTGAAATCTACACTAGCAGGCCTCAAAGAATTTCACAGATACGATTTTTTTTTGAAAAAACAAACAAACTGATCCTTGAATCGTAGAACAAGGTTCACCAAAATACAGGGAGATAAGAGACTAATAGGAAAGCAGGGCACTACCTGCCGAAGTCCACGCAGGTGGTACAGCGAACCCTGTATAAGTTTGCTATCCCATACCAGTGGCAACTTCAAAGGGTTAAACATGACTTGCTGCTCGTCTTCTCTTTAATTTCTTGTGCAAGTTCTTTCTGTTCTCAAATATAGACATTCCAAGCAACACAGGATTCATCAGTCAGTATTGAAAATAATTCGCAACGATTTAAGAAGGAAATGTTGAACTCACAGGATTCATTCAAGCTAGAAAGTGATCAAAATTAGCTGATTCACCAAATGAAACAGAATACCTCTTCGCACGCAGCTTCCAATCCTTCATAGATTAGAGCTTGCTTCTTCTTAATGTGCGACTTTATTTCTTCGAAAGCCCACATTAATCAAATTCCAAAATGTTCACGGTACGACTCTGTATCCCTTCCAAGTAAATTTAACAGCATTAACCTCGAGAAACTGACTTAATTTTGACAACTGCTGCAAAAGAATGTGCATACTGCCACATAATAGTAATCAACGATAACTATTTGCGACACCTTCATAAATGCAACACTCCAAAATCTTGCACAATTAAGGTATGTCCGCAGCTGAACTTTGGTAACGACGACTTAAAATTGTAACAGCTCTGACAAAAGCAGTAAGGTGCAAGCATTTGGTCAGAGGCGGTTTGGCATTGGTTCGGTTATGTTACAGTAATATGAAATTATCAACCGTTCAGACCTGGGGCATAATATTCAATTGTCTTCACAAAACCTGCCTTTCCCTCTCAAGAGTAGTACACTCATTCATAGGTCATGAAAAACAAAGAGTGAACTTGTACATCAAAGTCATTAGACCATCGCCCATTTCAGAAAATCTGCACTTTGCAGTTTGAAGGCGAGATGGAAGATGGAGACATCAATTTTATAATGAAACTTATCGTCCATTACAAATCCTCAAAGACTATGGGATAATTTGAAGATGAGAACTTGACTACTCATTGTAAAGACCTAGGGATTATGCTTGAAGTAGAATTTCAAATCTCATTTAGGCATAGTAGAAAATCTTTTTTCAAAAAACTTTGGAAAAAGAAAAGTTTTTAAATTAAGTTAAAAATCATCTTCAAAAATCCGTTTGATATTTCAAGTCTTCAATCAAAAGTTATAAATAAAAGTTGAAGAAAGTGTTTGAAAATGTCAAAGAAAATATCCCTTCCAACACCTCTTTGAAATTTGTTCATAACATTTGTTTGAAGACTTAAAATATCAACAAAAAGAATTGAAGATGAATTTTAACTTGATTTAAAAAAAATTCATAGTTCAAGGTTTTTTGATAAAAGTCATTTTATTATGCTTAAATGAGGTTTGAAATTCTACTTTAAATTCAATTCTTGCTTTTAACTTAACTATGAGTGATTGAGCTCCTACAATATGAGTTCACATATCCCACATTGTTTCTTCTACTTCCTACCACCCCATATGTATATAACAAAATTGTCTTCCAATACTGGAAATGAATGGCTTCTGAAGCAAGAGACGTTGTGCATATTGCACTTCGAGAGAGTATTTTGTGATTGCGCAGATAGCCTTGCATTATGAAAGAGCGTTTTTAGTGCACAAGAATTGACTAAATTGGAAGATTTTAATTTTCTTAACAACAACCTGCAATGGCAGAGATCAGGGAATTGTTCGGAAGTTCCCTCATGTCACAGCGCTTGTAAATCTCACCAGCTCTGCAGCCACATAGGTTTGGTGGATACAAACAAACGATGGTCTGAACATGTCAAAGAAAAGTAGTGTAACATCGTTGCAAAGAACGCTGGCTAAGCCCAGGTGTGGACATACCTTTATTAAAACTCTTGCTGATTCTAAGAATGTACACCACTCAGCATAGGAACTAATGGTAATTTTACCAATGAAACTTAGAACCCTTAAAATGTTTTGCATACGACATCCAAATAAAGCATTCTTGGAGCATTAGAATCTCTTTTGATTTGCTAACAAGCATATTCAAGATTCTCACAATTCAAACAATAGAAAACATGCTCAGCGCTTCAAAAAGTGTGACAATTAGGTATGAATACCTTATAGAATCAGAGACTTGCGCTTAGACTCCAGGATTACTCACGCGGTGATTCGGATGCAACCTCTCTTGAAGGAACTTGTTTCCTTCTGGAGCTCCTTCAACATGCATTGCACCAACCGTGTTAATGTCCTCGTGAATGCCCCGAGTGTGCGCGCTCCCGCTCACTGCCACCTCCATTAAATAGCAGTAGATTATCCCGATTGCCAAATCTGATGTATCTATATTCTAAGTCCCGCAGAAGCTCCAACTTCCTAACCCTAAATTCCTACCCGGCTCTTCCGGTCGTGTTCAAAATCCGCCATGTCTGCTTGACAAACTACTTGACCGGAAAGTTCTGAAAAATTCTGAAAGTACATATCGCAACTGCAGCGGTTCGAGAACTTGAGCTTGGAGTGAAGATCTCGTCAGTGCTCAAGGCACTGCAATCAAGGGACCTTCCTTCCACTCTACTTCCACTGATTTGTCCTAGTAACGTAACTGCACCTCAAATTCAGCATGGTTCCCATGGTTCCCATTATTATATTGAATATTTTTTGTGGAGACTTGTTGGTAGTCAAGAGAGGATTCTAGGGGATTCTAGATCCTCTCAGAATGCGTTTTTTAGACATCGTGTGAATAAATTATGAATATTGAAAGTGTTGAAAATGGGTGTTTTTAAAACACTCTTAAATTCTCATAAATAGTGAGAGTACATTTTAGACAAGAATTTATAGGAGTTGGTTTTAGTAACGGGTTGAAATTAGATGTAGTTACTTTACTGAGTATGACACTAATCTATCAAAGTCATAATGATTAGGGCTTCACACTGTTAAGGATTATAATGCAACTTGCAAGAAGGAATACCAACTTTTTTAATTTAAAAAAGAAAAAATCTACAATCATAGACAAGGAAGAGACATTGCAGACACACCAAAACTATTTTTTCTTCTTTCAGTGATATCATTGCTCATTGTTGTTGCTGCTAGTGCTAGTATGTGAGCATACAAATTGTAAATATATGAGCCTTGAGCAATTGTATAAGTAAATATCCTACAATTATTGAAAGTGCTTATAATATAAGTACCTATAATAAGGCTAAACTATAATCATGAAAGGTTTCTATAATAAAGACACCTATAATATAGGTATATAGTCTTCTAAATTCATGGCTCTTGCTCTTAAGCTTACATAATAATAACCCTTTTATTCTCACTACTGCTCTGAGCGACCAAAGTTTCTAATTCAATTTAGGTAAATCTTCTTGAAATAAACATCATTGACATAATTTGACTATTTAATTTAATTAGGTTATTCCATCAAGTCTAATTTGAATTAGAATAGTTTAAAATATTATTGATTTAAAAAAAAAATTAGAGCATGTTGAAATATTCCAGTTTCTAAAAAAAAAATGTATAGTGAGCTAATCCCCATGTCTAATAGGACAATCAATATGCATCTTAGCCTCTATAATTCCACACTTGAGTGATAAGGGGTATAGTAGAATTGTCTATAATTACTTATTTAACCCTATAACTATTCATTTATCTTGTACTAAGCGCTTGATAAATGATTTCAAATGAACATTAAAAGATGAAGAATTGAAATATTTCATTAATTTTTTTTTAGACTTTCTAAAGTATATTTGAAATTGTTGGTTGCAAAAATTCCTTCATTGATGTATTATTGATATCTCTACAAATAAAGGTGCTAAAAAATCCAATTATAAAAAGTACTTTTTTGGTATATTTTGGCAATTTAGGCAACATTTTGACATCATGAATGTTCATGACTTTTTAATATATATGAAATAAATTTTTGATGCATCTAAAATAAAAAAAGAATGTCTATTTTAAAATAATTATAATTTATTTATTTTTGAAACTTATAACTAATTCATAAAACCTCTAAAGTTGTATAATCACTTAAATATAGCTTCATACAAATGTGCCAATGTGCAAAAGACACCCATTAGGCCACATAGCTTATTCACATGTTTTCAAGTGGCCAAGGATTCTCTTGCACTATACATGGAAGAAAGGAAAGCCATAACAATTAAAAGTCCTTGAAGATGTGGGGTGGGGGTTCCTTTCACTTTAGAAAAAATTGAACTACCCCAATATGTTCTTTATTTATTGTGAATATAAAACCTACAATAAGGTAGGGACATTCAAAGGTAGTGACACAAGCCATTTGATTAGATGCTCTCATTATGTACATATTTGAAATCAATATGTACAGATTGTTAACCCCTAAACGTCCAAATTGCATTTTTTGGCAATATAGAAATTTTGGGCACCTCACTACAAATGGAGTTTTTATTTTGTGGTATATCTTATTTTGTGATAAAATGTAAGTATAGGATCTTAAGAAAATTTAGATTATTTGACCTTACAGTTTAATAGATATTGAAGTTACTTGAAGTTTTATTTGGGTCAATGGGAAAACATGGTAGATGGCACTTTGAAGAAATATATTTTAGTGAGAATATTTTGAAATGATGATATTTTATGCTTAATAAAAGACAAGAGGATTGAGAATGCTCATCTAAAATTTTCCAACATTATGGTCATTTTGCAATTTTTGATGGAGCTTGCAATGCATGGTGATCACTAAAATGAGAGTACTGATAGTGTTTGTAAGGAAAAACAGGAATGGACACAATTTCTTTCTCCTTGAGCTCCTGGGATCTGCACTTTCTGAGGTAGTCAACAATTGTGCTAGTTGCTGACTTTTCAGTCCATATCCAAATTTAACCCCCAAAATGAGCCGTGAACCATACTACACCATTCAAGTTAAAAAATTTTCACAAGGTGGAGTTTAACTCGGAATCTGATGAAACTACTGCCTTAGGATTCATATCACAGTCTATTTCCTTAGAAAAATTTAAAAAATTTGAAAACGGGCAGCTCAAAAAAAAGGGGGCAGAGATCAGAAAATGGTCACTTGGGTCATTAGGAGTTAAGAAGGGCCATCCATCCTGCCACCTAGATCAGTTCCACGGTGACATGGAAGACCGAGGTGGACTGGACGGAGGAGCTTGGGTGACAACGGGACGGGGTTAAGTCCATGCCCTGCGACACCCGTGGAGCTCTTCTTCACCCGCAGCGTTTCGGCAATCTCAGAGCGACATCATCCTTGTCATTGTTGTTATCGTTGTGCAGGCTCAATCAGGTGCTCACCATGGTGCAACCCAAGCAAGGATTGTCTCTGCTCAAGTTCATCCCCAAGGCCATGCGCCCGCAAACAAGCGACGTCAGTTCCGCGGCGCTGTGGGGCACCACGGCTGTCTGCGGCGCTCTGTGGCTGGTGCAGCCCTTCGACTGGATCAAGGCGCAGTTCACCGCCGCTCCCGAGGAAGAGAGCAAGTGATTTCTCTGTGGTGGCATCGGCGACCGTGATGGCGATGATTTCATAGGGTTTACATCATACATGCGCGGGGGGGGAATGTGGCGAGATCTGACCACAGGCTGACTGGTTAGGGTTTCCGGGGTGGCTGAACCTCCGGAGCGCGGAGAAGGATTTTTGCACCTCGGGTTTGATTGTGTATTCTGGAATCGCATATCTCTAGTGAAGGACCTCCACAATTGCGTTGGTTGGCTTCCGATTTTTTTTTAATGCTAAGATGGCGTGTAGTGGGGTCTTTCCACTGCTCGATCTAGATTGCTGAGGTTTGTCTATCTCTGGTGATCATATTTCCGTAACCTGTTATTCCCTTTTTATTCCTTTGAGAACTGTGGCATGAGTGTCCCGTTTGAAGCTAGTGCTCATTCTGAACGAAAGGAGTACCACACCTTGTGTAAAGCTTCGCAGACCATGTTACTTTGTGATGAGCATGTTGGGCAAATGAAAAATTGTAAACAGAATTGGGAGTTGATCAGTCCATTGGAAGAGATATATTTGTATGGTTGTGGCATCATTAGCTTTTGGTCGTTCGGAGGTGTTATTGCTTTCTTTGATTCTGCCGATCAGACTAGTTGTGCGATGCAGGTGGTAATATTGAGATGTGAATTGTGGGTCTCCCACTTCAATTGGCAGTGTTGCGGAGAGGAGTTAGTAGTATAACCCTAATCAGTGTCCGATTTCGTGCATCGTGAATGAGTTGGGCTTTTGCGATCTCTTTTGGTTTCTTGCTTGTTGATCATATTCCCTATGGGTTTAGGTCATTATTTTCTGTCATGGTTGACTTATTGATAGTATTGCAAACCTTTAGTCATTTATGATCTTTTTATTCAGTATTTGATTATGTTGGAATAGAAATTAAAGTAATTGAGAATACTTTGGGGGCGTGGACCACAATACATTACTTTTAATATATTGGTTTTCATGATCCTGTAATTTTTGACTAGAACAAGAGATCACAATGTTTGGAGTTTCGTTAGGCAATTTGGTGTCGCAGATCATGTTTTGTTTCGTTCTTGTTTCAAGAGAGGAATCTTGTCAATCATACTGCTTTCAACTTTTATTCTAGAAATAGGTCTGGCTTTGAAAAAAACAAGAAATTCATACTAGGAAGACAAGTTTTGTAGAAAAAAGAGTAGCTGTATCGCTGGTTTGATTTGGTACAGCGGATGGACTGCTTTTAAGCATAGTTGGAGAAGGATGTGGAGTTGCTGAAACTACATTTTCAGATTGTGGGAATTGTTTGTGAAACAATGAAACTGCATTTGTAATAGATTTATCATGTGATTGAGAATTTGCCTAGTGTTCTGTAAATAATAGGAGCCACTGATGGATCACACATTCCTGTACTAGCTTCAGGAATTGCTGGGGATGATTATTATTGCCGCAAGTCCTCGCATTCAGCTGTGTTGCAAGAATTGTATTCTCATCTACAGCACTGGAAATATGACTTTGGTGGGTATGATGCTTGCAAGATTGCATTGGTTCCCAACAAAGAAGGATTGTAAAAGCTTGTATGCAAGGCGAATTCTCACTTTATAAATCTATTGGAGATGCCTTTTCCCTAAGGTTGAAGTACCAATTGTCAATCTCACCTAGAATTGTAGGGTGCTCTATTTCCAACCTCAGGTGAGAACTAAAGCTTGGAATGTGTTTTCTTGTCCTTTTCAAGGTTGGAACTAATAAGGTTATATCACATGTTTAGAAGTAGTGAGTAGGAGGGTAAATCTTAAATGCTTACAATTGAGAGATTCTAGACATTGGCTACTAGTCAAGAATACTTTTTAGTTCTCAAAATTCATAGTAATTTCAATTTTAGGATAAAAATTGTGAAATTTTTTCCATCTCTATATTTCCTATCTTCCTACTTGGGAAAAATTTCCACCACCTCATACTTGCACATGATTTACTCCAAAACTCCTTAAATGATTGACTACTAGTGCTTCAACTTTAGTAAGACCTTGGACATTTGTTCTTCTAATTCCTAAAGTTTAAATTTGTAAAATAGATGAATATAAACATTTTTTGGGACACAAAATCTTTGTTCTTTCATTCATCTATTCGGTCTAAATTTTTACAACTTTCCTTTGCAAATCTTCTATATTTCAAGGGTCATAAGTATGTTTGACCTCAAAAATGTACTTTTTTCAATTGAAAATATGACTTGAATAAATAAGTAAATTATAAATTTTACATAATCACTATAAATTTGTTGATGATATTTATATTGGAGAAAGTTATTTGTATTGAAATACATAATTTTGTTTCAAATTGGTGTCATTGAGGAAAAATGAATTAAATAAATCAATAAAATTTGGTGTATTTGTGTGTTTGCAATGTCTCTTCCATCATTGGTGCCAAAGAATTTTCTTTAAAATAATATAAAAATTTATGTTTCTTCCTTGCAATACAATCACCAACAACTACATGTAATAATGTGAGGCCCTAAAATTTAAATTTTTGAACTCAATGGGAAAAAATCTTTTGAAAATTAAAAATATTCAATCTATAATTAAATTCAAATAGGATTCTAAACTTTTGGTTCTAAATTTTGAAGATTATTTTTGGTTAGTGTAGCTCTCATTTAACTATAAAGATATGATAAAAGGTAACTACATGTAAAATTGACCCTTTTCTAAAACCAACCTTCTTGCCTAAAATGTAGTCCTATTCATGAAAGCCTAGGGTCAATTTAGACATATTTATTTTTACCACTTTGAAAATTCAAAGTTTATCCATACAATGTCCAAAAATTCATTCTAAGAGAATCTAGAATCCCCTTTTGACAATAGAGAAGACTCAACGTTAGATGAAATTTGGGTGGTAAAGAAGCCCACAAGTTATTAAGCTATGAGAATAAGGAAACTATACTGTTACAATGACATTGCAATAGTTTGACATGACCAATATTTTGACATGTCATTATTTAAAAAACAATAATTTTTTTTCAATTTTTCATTTTCATTTTCATTTTTCAATTTTTTTCTGATAGCATCACATTTTTTTATTGATAGGAGAACAACAAGGAGAAAGACCCTCCCCTACTCCCAAAAATCTTCTAATGCAATAATTTCTTCAATATAATAATGGAAACCATGTTGAATTGCTTATATTGTTAGTTTTAGGTGTGGTTACTCTAATGATTATGCTTTACAACTCTTATTTGATGGTCATCACATTAAATTATTCTTCTAAATTGTATTTCATAACAAATCTCCATGATTTTAGAAATCTAGACCATCCCCTAGTTTTTAAAGAACTATTGTTGGAATAAAAATTAGTTTATGATAATTTAATTCATCTAAAGTATATAGATTGTGAGGTAGCTAGTGCAATATATGATGTAGGACATTGATAGCTAAAGTACCATGGATGATTGGTAATTAAAGCACCACGTGGTCTTAATAGCTAAATCACAATGGGATTTAGGCTATATCACTACTAAGTGTACAATACACCTAGTGAATCTCTACATATTTCATATTATATGAGAAAGACTTTAGATAGGGAGTGACATAGCTTAGAGGGTGAAAGAAGTACAATTGAATTGAGCGTCATTGGATCTCAATATCTTTCTTCTATGATTGGGTGGCAATTTACACTCTCATATCTATCCTATCTACTTAAAATTTTACTAGTTAAGGGTAGTAGTGAAGATTTGAAGCTATATAAATTTCATTGGAATCTCAACAAATTTACAAAGCAATGTGGCAATACAAGCTTTTAACCCCCTAAATGCAATTGATGTTTTTAGGCTGGAAATTGCCTTTAAGTACTCTAACCCAAAGTAAGGCTAAAATCTTTGTCTATATTTATTCATTAATGAATTTAACTATAGGATCCTTTGGTTCACTTGTTAAAGTACAAACTCCTAAATTTTAGAATAAGAAACCTTATCAATTGCAAGATCATGTCTCTTGGATTTCAAAAAGAAGAATTTTCAACTCTTCCTAGGCAAATGATTAGATTTCATCTTTCAAACTCTTTACACGAAAACGTAGATCCTACAACTTGTTTACTCTCCATAATATGTTGAAGAAATAAGTTGGGAATACATTTTGAAAATTTCAATAATTTTTATTTATTTTCATACTTAAAAAATAGTAAGTAATTAGAAGTAAAGTATGATTTAAAATACTAAAATTTTAAGAATTTATTTATAGAATTGAAAACTCCAATTCCAATGGTGTAATGTTTTCATCAACAACCTACATTCAATGATTTTATTGATATTTGAAATATTGAAAATTGAGTAAAATAAAGATCTTCAAAGTTTATTTTAGAGTAGAGATTTCATAATTGCCCACAAACTAAAATTCTTCATAACTTTTGTCTTATTAATCAAAATGGAATGATTTAAAGCTTTCCACATATATATAAATCTAGGAAATCAACTTCAATTTTTATTTTTAAAAAGTGATATTTTTTAGCTACCAAGGGAGCAACAAAAAATCATATATCATACAATAATTTTTTAACCATGTAGTCAAAAGTTATGAAAATTGTTGCCTCTTGAAGCTACTCTTTGATCACATATTGTGTGAAAATTTTAAAGCAAAAAAATAAAAATTCCATTCTAAGTGAGTTGCCCCAAATCAATATGTTGCTAAAAATGCCGTTTGGTCCTTAAGGGTTAAAGTACTTTGTTCTAAAAACATCCCTATTCTAAAATTGACCACTAATACAATGGTACATTTTGCTTTCTTCAAGTGTGGTCAATTTTAGTGAGTAATGCATTTCAACTTTAAAAGATCATAACTGATTCATTAAGGGTCTACAAAAATATGAAACGACTTGGATTAGATGCCAATTCCATTTTACTTCCAATGAAAATTTACTGAAAATTGTTTCATTGTTTCAAGGAGTTTACCTTCCCTCCAATCCAATCAGCTCTTAATCCCTAAATGCCCAAGGCCTATTTTAAGCCTCTATAAATTTGCTCTAAATTAAACAAAAAGCTAACATTTTGATAAGTTGTATCATTTTTTTTGGAATTGTAACTTTACAAATTCAAACAAGACATGTTAGAGATTATTTAGGAAAAAAAAACACAACAATATTACTTATAAGTTGGAAGATTATAATGTTTGACCATGAGGGTGTTAAAACTATAAAAAAATTTCAATCCTTTTTTCACAAGTCAAATCTAAAAAGTTGGTGACCAACAAAATATGCAATTTAAGGGCCTAACATGAACAACCCCAATCAATTTATGGCTTCTCAAAATTTACTCCACAATTTTTTTAAATGAATTTTGAATGCAACTTTTTCTTCAAGTCTTACTGTATTTGAGGCTCATTTACAAGAACTCTCAACACTATAGAAGACAAGATTGCAATAGGTACCCTTGAACAAAATCTTGAATAGAGAAATCACTATTATTTATTTTCAAGATCAAACTTTTGATGCTAAAACTAGACTTTCAAAAGAATCTTTCAAAAATATAAATTACTAAAAAGCAACTTGGTTAAGTTTTATTTAATTTCAAAGTTTTGTAAACACCAGATTTTGGTGCCTCAGGCATTTAGGGATTAACCTTGGAGCACTCCAACGTCCATTTTTTGGACAATGAACAGATTGAAGTTTTGGTTTTTGTCTCGTTCTTGTTTGGATGAAGGTCATCCTAATTTTTTGTGATACTTTATTAAGTTCTTGTCTTATCTGATGGTTGGATTTGGTCTTATTAGAATACAAATTTTTCTAAAATTACATATGCGGAAGTATGTCAAGTGGTCAAATTGCATTGACTCTAGTTTAAAACTAGATTAGCAAAAATGAGGTCTTAGATGTAATGAGCACAAAAATTTCAAAAAATCAACATGTCAAGAGAACCTCAATTTGAATCCATTCCAACAAGTTTCGCTCAAAAAATGAGAATATTTTGCTTGTAATCAAATTTTGAGAGAATTTTAAAATTTTCCTTTCCAAATTTATAGAAAAATATTGGTGATAGTATTGGTGAATCTAACCGTATAGATGGAATCTAAAATTCAAAATCTACAACTTTCCTTTGAATATCAATTCTAAAATATTCTTCCAAATAGCACTTTATAATGATTTTCTCCAAATCGTCAATTCTGGAGAAGAGTCCAGACGTTCCAGGGTTTAAAGGTGGCTAAATTAAAATCTTCCAAAATTGATCATAAGCGGTCTAGGATAAATAATAATTTCCAGAGTCTCCACAGGCCACCATTATTTCTCCAAACACAAGCCCAAAGGCTCCCAAAACCCTCCCTCTGGCACGCACTGGTTGCAAACGAGAAAATCGCCAACAGTGCCGCCCCGCCACGCGTCTACCATCTCGGGCCATGTTCCAAAGCGCTGAGCACGGATAGCCTGCCACGCACTGCCCGTCCGAGCCTCCGCCCTTACCTCTCCCGAGCCCACATCCGAAGCCACGGCCACCGAACGCGCTCCACGCGGCCCCTCCCGAGAGACCCGCGGCGGAGGACTTTCCCTTGGGGTAGCCCTCGTAGTGCACCCATCACCGCTTCCGCACCCCGAACCTCCGAACGAAGGGAACAAGTCGAAGGAAAGCAAAGGAAGGGAACCGAACGGAAAGGCGCCCGCCCTTGCTGGCCTGGTAGCTTGAACTTTTCCTCGATCAATCGTCATCGCCTCCCTCGCACGCTCTGGCGCTTGCAGGGTCGTACTCTTAGTAGCACCGGGCTGCTGCATCCCTTTGAGGAAGTTGGGCGAGTTGGTTGCTGCTCGTGTTGCTGGTTTTGCTGTGCTTGAGTTGGAGCAGGGCGGGTTGAGGGTTGGTTGCCCCGAGAGAGGTCGCCATGGACCATCTGGACATCCCCGACATGCACCACCACGACCGCTACGAGCTCGTCAAGGACATTGGCTCGGGCAATTTCGGAGTCGCCCGACTCATGCGCGACAAGCTCACCCGCGAGCTCGTCGCCGTCAAGTACATCGAGCGCGGAGAGAAGGTGCGTCGCTTGTTGGTTTGGGCGTCAGGGCTGGCTTCGGGATGTGAGGGCGAGAGTGGGCTTGGAGACCTAACGGTTTGTGAGCGAAGGGGTGAATTGGTGGGCGTTGACGTGGAATGGGTTGGATTGTTGTTGCAGATTGACGAGAATGTCCAACGGGAGATCATCAATCATCGTTCGCTGCGCCATCCCAACATCGTGCGCTTCAAGGAGGTGGGTGGATGAAATGTAATTGTGTGCTTCATTCATTTGTTCTGCTCTGGTGTACGTTTTTTTTGGGGTTTGCGGAGCGTCGGATGTTGATTTCAAGGGTTTTGTCGTTTGGTGTCAGGTGATGTTGACTCCGACGCATTTGGCTATTGTGATGGAGTATGCTGCCGGTGGTGAGCTGTTTGAGCGCATCTGCAACGCGGGACGGTTTAGTGAGGACGAGGTGAGCTGATTTTTTTTTATTGGTGGAGCGTGTGTGTGGCGCGCGTGTGCATTTCTGGTCGCATTTTTGGTGGTGTTTAGTACATCTTTCGGAGAACGTCAATTCACTCGACCGTTCGTCGTTTTTGTTTTGCAGGCTAGGTTCTTCTTCCAGCAGTTGATTTCGGGAGTGAGCTACTGCCACTCAATGGTACTACTTTGACCTTGATGAAGTTTTTTGGCGACACGATTTTTCTGACCCGTCCTTCGTGATTGCATTTGAATTTCGGGTGCAAGTGATTCTTCGTCGTTCGTTTCCCCTTTTCCGTTTTCATGGCTGCGGCGATCTGTATTGACGTTGACGCGTTGATTTGCAGCAAATCTGTCATCGGGACTTGAAGCTGGAGAACACTTTGCTTGATGGAAGCCCTGCCCCTAGGCTGAAGATCTGCGATTTTGGTTACTCGAAGGTCAGTGGGCTCGATTTTTTGGGTGCATGATTGGATGGTCGCTAGTGATTGAATTCCGTGGCTCCATGAGCTGCAGTGAATCAGAGCTTGCGAGTTTTCTTTCACGCTCGTGCTGATTCCTTTGTTGTTGCGCCTGCAGTCGTCTTTGTTGCACTCTCAGCCCAAGTCGACGGTGGGTACCCCTGCGTACATCGCTCCCGAGGTGCTGTCGAAGAAAGAGTACGATGGCAAGGTGAGCGTCCATTTGTGGTTTTGGATGAGTGGGTTTCGACGGTTCGTGGTGTTGGTGTTGATGGTTAGGTTACTTGGGGTGCGGCGTGATTGGACTGACTGGATTGTTGTGAGCTGCAGATTGCCGATGTGTGGTCTTGTGGTGTGACTTTGTACGTGATGTTGGTGGGAGCGTATCCCTTCGAGGATCCCGAGGACCCCAGGAATTTCCGGAAGACCATCGGGGTAAGTGGACCTGGCCATCGGGATTTTTCGTGTACATGGTTTCCACCTATTCCAGCTGCCTCGGTTTGGAACATTGGGTGTCTGACATTGGTTCCGTTTTTGTTGTTGCAGCGTATCTTGAGCGTGCAGTACTCCATCCCCGATTATGTGCACATTTCCGTGGAGTGCCGTCACTTGCTGTCTCGGATTTTCGTGGCCAACCCAGCCAAGGTAGGATTGTGCGATTGCGCCTTGCAGTCACATGGATGATGATCTGGACCGGTGGAGTCGTGCAGCTTGCAGTGTGTGTTTCATTCGGATAGGTGGGCTTTTACGTGGGAGCGGTCTGACTTTAGGGTTGTGTGCGTGTGTGCAGAGAATCAACATCCAGGAAATCAAGAACCACGAGTGGTTCTTGAAGAACCTCCCGGCCGATCTGGTGGATCTGGCCGACCGTAGCTACGACTTCGAGGACCCGAACCACCCGCCGCAGAGCATCGAGGAGATCATGCGCATCATCAGCGAAGCTCGTGAGCCCGGCGCCGGCACCGGCCACTTCTTCGGCGACCCCGTGGACGACATGGACTTGGAGAACGACGCGGACGTGGACCCGGACATCGACAGCAGCGGGGAGTTCGTTTGCGCAATGTAGGCTGTTGGTTGGACTGGGAGGAGGTGGCCTTGATCCGAGCTTTGCCTAAGATAGTAGGAGGTATCTTTACGTCGATGGCACGGTGCAGTTCAGTGGCGTGGGATCTGCGTTCCCGTCCACTTTCTGTGGATAGTTTTGCTGCACCCTGTCTTGGGGATTCCCGGGAAGCGAGTTGGAGGGTCGCGCTGCACCAGTGCCTGGTCTGGTCTATCATTCCTTGAGAATGGATTTCGAGGATGAATCGAAGGTAGCGTTCCTTTGGTAGGTAGGTTCTGGAGTCGAAGGTAAGGTTCTGGGAGCCTTCGGCCTTCGTGTGTGCTCCAATTGTCTCGGCCCCCTTTCGGAGGGCAATGCGGACCACAGCGCGTGTAGTAAAGTAGGTAGCGTAGGCATTCTGGGGCATCAGTTCTTCTCGCCTGCAGTCCCTCTCCCGAATCTTTCGAGGTAGTCGTCGAGGTATGAGTGGGTGTTTTTTTTGGTCAGCCCCGTACAGTATAAATTATTGGCCAGGATTCTCTGCGCCAGCCCTCTGAGCCGATTCTCTTTGTTTCCTCTTTACTTCGTACCCTGTGTTTTTCCACGGACAACGCGGTGGGTTTCGTCGGTTAGGTATTTCTGGAGGGAGTCCTGGCTTTGAAGCAGTTCGGAGCGCGACATGGCGGCTCGTTTCGGGCCATAAAGTTAGGGGTGTCCGTAGTTGTGGAGAAGGGTTGGTGGTGGGAGCTGACGTGAGAGTTTTAGCCTGTCATGAGGTGAGACCCTGCGTGGGAACACTGATTCTTTTGTAATATTCGTTGGAGAAGATCACAATCTGTAAAGTATATTGGAAGTTTTTGAACCTGAGGTGTGTTTTGAGCTGTTTCCAATGACCGTCCGTTGTGGCTGTTGTTGGATTGCGGACCGAATGAGCGGCCGCGTGGGCCTGGAAAGTTTTGTGTTGTGCCAGGTGTCTGGGTTCACTTGAGGGTGGCTTTGTTGGTACTTTTATACGCAAGTGGATGGTTTGGCCCCTCATTTGGCCTTTTATTTAATCGTTATTCTTGAGTGTATTACTGTAGAATATAGATGCAACTTGTTAGCATGTGGAATGCCTTGGAATGCACTGGAATTGTCTTCTAGCTTTTGCTATCGATTGGCTATATATTTCATATTGCTAGATTTACTCTTGTATTCCGTTCTACTCGGATAGAGTTAGTTTCGCCGTACTATTGTGTTATTGGTTCTGCTCACGTAGCTTTTAGTAACCTCAAGAAAGTCCGTGGAAATCTATGTCCTGTGACATTTTTGTTTTGTGCAAACCTGGGGTTTAGAAAGTTGTCCATGTTTAAGCACTTTGGCTAGAAATTTTGACTGGTGGCCTTCGCTGAATGTACGAAGCACTCTGTATGTACACAATAGCAGAGAGGTGACTGGGATGCTGCAATTTGTTTTTGTTGTCAAAACATATTGTTATGTCAATGAAATTGGAAGGCTCAAACCTTCCAATTTCTTGAGATTTAGTTAGGAATTGACAAAGGAATAACCATTGGCTAGTGCTTCAAGGAACTCTCCAAGTTTGAACCAATTGGATCACTCAAATTTTTTGAATCAAGTTTTGGGTGGCTTGAGCTCCATGTATGGTAAAACCACCCATTGTTGATCACTTTAGGGATTTTGCATATATTCAAGAATAACGTAAGGCAATGTAAATTTTCATGACCCAGTTTTGAAAAGGAAAAAATACATATTCTACACTTTGGTTGGAAATTTGTTTTGGCCTTAATTGCAACTATTTTTACCCCTACAGGTTGGGAATGGGTCTTTGGTCAATAATGGATAGTTCTACCAAAGGGTTGGATTGGGGCCGGTTGAATCATGAACATCTCTACCATCAATCAATGATTGTTATTATTTTAAACTTTGACCCTTCCAAACTTTTGTATACAATATCCAAATGCTGCATTCTTGGGTATGTTGGAACCTCCTTTAACTTACCAATAAGAAATTTAAGAAATTTGACCAGTCAAAAAATATCAACTAGGTATTGAAGCTACCTTGTGTGAGGAACAAACTAAATTGGACTATATTATAGAGTGCAAACAAGTCACAAACTGTCTTCACATACTTTATCGATGTACATTGTATTTTGTGGTCACACTGGACAGATCCAACAAGTCGGTCTGAATTTGAGCATTTTCACTGAGTTTGTTGCAAGCCACTCTAAGGTAGGAGCTCAAACTGCAAGCCGGCATTTTGAATCGAACATGACACAGAGGTACATTTTGATTTTTTCAATGTACCAAAATGTACAAATAGTGTACATTCTAGGGGTGGTTGCTTTTACAGCCCTATGGGCTGTAACTTCAAAATTTCATAACTAATTCCACAAAGCTCCAAAAAATATGAAACAACTTAGGTTAGATGCCATTTCCTCTTGTCTTTCAAGGAAAGTTTACTGAAAAATATTTCAAGATGTTTTACCTCCCCAAAATTCAGTTTCAGTGCTTAGATGATCGCTTTATGGACCTACTTTATTTAGTTACAATTGCATGAATTCCCTTTCAATATGCATGATTAAATATTTTTTTAAACTATTTTTCCTTGATATAATCAACACTTATAGTCAGATTATTCAACATTTCTATTTTTCATAATTAATAGCATCTAAAGAAAATGCAAATTTTTACAAATAAATTATTTGCAAAATTCATAGTATTTAGAAAAATGCTTATCATACTTTGAAGTTTTTACATTAGCACAATTGAAGATAATAGTGATAAATAAACAGTGTAGTCTAATTGGTATACTTCAAGTGCTCATATTAAAAAAAGTTTAGGAAATAAAAGTTCAAATGTACTTAATATTAGACTTTCAAGATGGCCTCATGTCACAAAGTTTATAAAAATTTAAATATCAACTTCTTCAAAAATTTAAGATGAAATAAAAGAAACATTTTTGGAGCTAAATTTATTTAATTAGTTGAAGTCATGTATTGGCCTCATGTCAAAAGCCTTCCTCCTCACTCTTGCACTCCTTAGGGTTTTGGCAAGTACAAATTTGGTTCTATATTGTTTCATCATTGATTGGTATTTTTTTCTTTAACAATAATGGTACATTTGCACCGGGAGGTAAGAGCGGCAATAGAGCATGGTCAAATTTTGGAAGTTGTGCAACCATTTGCACCAAGAGTGATTTGTATCCTCCAAACCTACGTGGAAGTCCATGTGGCATAGGGTAGTAGTGGAGTTATTCTAGCTACATGCGACATACATATTTTAAGAACGTTAGTAGGCAAAGCTTTTATTGTTCAACATAATCTACGTGAAATGTAGATGTGAGGCATGAAGGACCGGTTGTACGTAAGGAGGCACATAGAAAGCAATTAAAGTGGGGCTTGGTTTTAAGTAACAATTAATGTAAAAAGAATGAGGAGTTGGCTGCATTGTAGGTTTTGTTACATATGAATGTCATCTTTAGACAACATCATCAACTACCACAAGAAATCATAGACTCTTCAAGTAATGTAGAAAACGGAAAAGCAATATTGCCCAATCTCTCGACACTTACCTCATAGTGAAATTCAGTCAGCAAAAGGTAGCGACCACAACTATTTCTCACGCACTCGTTGATGCAGACTCCAACATCCAACAAAGTATACAACTATTGTTGTAAGTAGCCCTTCTTGGTACAAACAACATACAAAATATGGTACGTCATCTTCTTCTCTATAAGTTCAGAGTTTGTCTAAAGACAGCCTATGTAAACATGCTGCTCTTTTCTTATAGCACTCCTTTGCAAATTTGATGCTCACCCCAACACTATTCATTGATAACTCCACCGTATCTATAGTTGCTGCACTTTAACTATTTTTCTTGTGTAAACACAATGCTAGCTAATATTTGGTGCAAATGTATTCTAACAATAAAAGAAATTTTTTTAAGAATTTTCAAATTTTTTTGTATGTGTTTTAAATTTTTTAGAATTGAGCATTAGTAGATCTTTATACAATTTCAATAGGCCACCTTATATAAGTCACTAACAATTAATCCAAATATTGACAAGAAATAAAAAAAGAAATGAAAAGATTTAAATAAAATTTTAAAAACCTTACGTTTTTCAAAATATAAAAAATAGGAAGAGGAAGAACTAGGTTTAAAAAAACTAAAAAAATTCTTTATTTATTTTTTAAATAGAAAAATAGTAAGGAAAAAGAAAAGATAAATGTTTGGTATTTTTTGATTGAGCATTAAAAAAATTCAAGAGTACATAAATTAAAAATTGGGCCCTAGAACCCAACTCAAGGGATTCACATTAACTAGAGTTGGATGTAAAAATTAGGGCCGGATTGAGGACAAATCCGACTAGCCTACCATCCGATCCTAGGTGTAGTATAAACCTGCTCTAGGTCGTGCAATAGGTTTTTAAGGCATGCCCAATATATACTTGGTATTCAAGCCTGGGACCGGTGTTGCTATGCCAAGTTAGTCCATGATAAATCCAACCATCTTGGGGCTTAGAAGCCAACCCTTGCATCTTGCACAAAATGTGGGCTGCCTCTTATTTTCATTGATCTACAATGCTAAGTTAGAGGAGACTTGGACTTCAACATGGAAGAATGGAAATAGGAGCTAGTAGTAGCATATAGTTTTTTATACTTGCTGGGGTAGCTAGCAACAAGCAAAATATGCAAGAATGATTGAGTATGTATTTGAAGAAGTATTTAAGCATAAGCAAGTAGAGAGAAAATTAATAGTTTTCTTCTCCTATTGGTCCAAAGTATTTCCTAGTTGACTATCCTCCTATGATAAGTTGGTGAGTGTATTTAAAATTTTATATATATATTGTATGTGTGAGTGAGTGTATTTCTTAACACTCTTCTTCACTTGACATAAAATTGATATAAAATTTTCTACAATGTTAAATATGGTAATCTCTATAATATTGTAAGATGCACAGTTTGTCGTGTAAATAAAGATCATAGCATACAACAGATTGAGTGCCATAACTAACACCAAATATGCAATCAAAAACTAAATAAGAATGCATAACAAACACACCTTCAAATGCCCCCCCTAACAAATAAGGAGCACCTCCAATTAGTTAGGAACAAACATGCATGTAGTCGAGGATGACCTTCGGTGATGCTACTGCAACAACTATATATATTTAGGTCAATGTATTGGTACATAGATAGGCCAATTGAGTTGGTGAGGATGTGACTAAAGGATTGTAGGCTAGGTGGAATGTGAGCCCCATCTTTAACCACCTTCAATAGTTTTTGAGAGTCAAATTCTATAGACAACCTCATCATAACTTGATATTGTGAATTCATAACTTGTATCCATCACCCAAATAGTAGCATCATCACCAAATAGAAAAGGCAACTCTATAGAAGTCCTCAATTCTTGTCAGAAGATGTAACATGAACAAAAAATTATCTACAACGAGAACAAATCCAATCTCTAGAAGGAAGAGTTGAAAGAAGTGGTATCAAGTATGCCATATGCCATCTACATAGGCATTGATTACACAATAACATGGTAGTTGCCCCTTTCTTCTCACCACATACATAACATGGAAGGCCATCTAGCACAACAATTAGCTTTGGATGTACGGAACCCTTAATAGGAAGATGACATGGATCACAATTTTTAGAGTGCTCTCAACATTCTTGTCCATTCTTGCCTTCAAGTAACAAAATACCACTAGGCAATATATGTTTCACACAAAGAATAGTATGCCCTACCTTCACATCAAGGGTTGTAAGTACGTCACGTTGGAGATACACGTAATCTTCTAGAAAAAATCTTCTCAATTGAGATTGATAAGCTCCACTACGAATGTAAGCATACCGTAAGGTATCATGATGTTAAGCAATTGATAAGTTCTCCATGGCCATCGGCGTGGCCCGTTTGAAGAACTCTACTCGATCATGTAGACATTGAGCCCACATATCAAGGTCATCCAAGTCTACAACTAGAGCTAATTTTTCTCGCAATGAGCTAGGTTGGGGGCATAGAGGTTGTGCTTTCTATAGATTAGCAATTACAAGCCGTGCCGGCATGCAATGGTGCCCCATTGATTGATAAGACAACCACTAAGTTTAATAATTGGCCATTGGACTTAGGGCCAAATCATACTAGTGCTGACGCATAGAGGGTACATGCTTTTATTCGCTCATATCGTAGTTGTTTTGCCTTTACATTGGAGGAGCTTGAGAGCTATAAAGGCAAGCCTATTCACATTCAGTTGGAAGATGATCATCTAATCTTTTGACGTCCTTATAGATTGAGTGTCTAAGAGAGAGATGGTATTCAAACTCGTTGTCGATAGTTATTGGCCATAGATTTGATTGAGCTTTCCAATGGCAAATATGCTTGTGCTATAGTTATGCCTTCCAAGAAAAATATATTTGACAATTGGATGGAGAAACGGATGTGGAGATTATTGTCCAATTAATTGTAAAACCAAGTCAGATCGGTATCCAATACTGATGCCAAAGGAGATATTTGATGTAGTGGACTTTTTTAAAGTTTTTAGTATTTTAGACTTGCGATTTGGTTATCACAATTGCCATTGCTCATAGGAGATTGGGTAAAGACATCATTTTGGAGAGTTGATCAAGTCGGCAAGGATCAACTCTATCATTGGAAGTTTCTTCTATTTGGTCTCAAGAATGCACTAATTGAGTTTCAAAGGGTGATGAATTAGGTTTTGACTGGCCTACCATTTGCCAAATGCTACATTGATGATGTTATTATCTTTAGTAGCAGCCCATAGGAGCATAAGAGGCATTTGCAAGTGATATTTGAACAGCTACAACAGTGGGGATTGTGCTTGCATCATGGCAAGTGTAGATTCTTTCATGATCGATTACCATATTTGGGCCACATGATTGTTCTAGGGGATCTTGGAGTGCAACAAGCAAAGGTAGATGCGTTACATAAGATTCCAACATGATGTGTATGTAAAGTTGTGATGTCCACCAAAAAAAAAGGGATCTTGCAAAAATACCCTTGAAAACATCTTTTGGGCATTTATTTTACCAAGATCTTGAGCCAAAATAGAAAAACATGTTAAATGCGAAGCTCTTATATTTTATGTTGCTTCAAGTGAGAAAATGACTGAGACTCTTTAAGATTAGTGAGTTTTGGGTTCATTGGGCCCTGATTATTGCTTTTTGAGTTTAGAGTAAGCAAATAGTTACGATGCTGTTGCTGAATAGTAAGATGTGTGCCAATAATTCACACTAAAGTATTGAGCTCCATAGCCCAATTCATAAGAAAGCGTCGTTGACCTTTTGTGAGGTCATAAGGACCATTGGTACTAGTCAGAAAACTCATTGTATCTTCTTGCTCATCTATAGTAGGTTCTTCATGAGTTTGAGAAATATCACTCTTTACCATACTAATATCACATGCTCAAAATACAAAATAGCCAAGATATGTTATGAATGTGAGAAAAACTATTTGGGATGCCCCCAACTTGTTTACACAAGCTAATAGAGACTCATCATCTTTAGAAACATCCAAAAAAATACAATGGTCATCCAAAATA
Organism: Pseudoscleropodium purum; assembly: GCA_963969395.1. Taxonomy (NCBI): domain Eukaryota; kingdom Viridiplantae; phylum Streptophyta; class Bryopsida; order Hypnales; family Brachytheciaceae; genus Pseudoscleropodium; species Pseudoscleropodium purum. The sequence continues at coordinate 10,571,504 of OZ017797.1, forward strand.
TCAACCACCTTGTGTCTCGTGGGCTTCTTGATTGTTGAAAGGGATGCTTGGAGCATATGAGATGTAGTGAAGTTGGTCCAAATCCAATGTGGAGAATGAACATAAAAACCCAAAGTTGCAACATCCTTAAAGGTTAGAGGGCTTAAAAATTGATGAATATAGTGCCCATTCTTAAGAGTCTTTGGACATGTGTCACCTAATGACGGCACATTTTCAAAAATATACTCTAGTGGAATAGATTAGTGGACATATCACCACTCTGTAAGTCGGAACAAGTTTTCAAATAAACTAGATTGAAGATCATCAAGACCTCTATTAGCTCTTGCATATGAATGGCTTTGACAAAACCAACTAATGATAAGTAAATCAATATGGCCCAACTTCCTTAGATCTTCATCACTAATGAAAATGATATCTCAAGGAAGTTTGCCAAAACAATTGTGAATAACAAAAGGAGATAATTGTTTTGGAGACAAGGTCAACAATCATTGGATATGATGACAGATTACACGATTAGATGTAACCCCATTACTCACATCAATGTAGCGCTTGACTTTAAGCCCAACCTCTAAAACAACTGCCAAATTGGAACCAATACTCCGCAAATAACTCCACAAGAGTCATACCCTTTATTGATGAATGTCAATGAATAGGTTGGACAAAAAGAGGTGAAGAGGAAACAAATGGTTCTTTCGTAAGATTCAATGAAGCTATAATATCTTGGTATTACTAAGATAAATCAACTCGTGTATTCCATGGAGTTATAGAGTCCTTGCAATGTTTGCTAGGAATTTTAAAAGAAGATGAATTAGACAACGTTATGAAGTTAGACATAAACGTCATAGTCTCTTCTGTAAGCACAAATCCATATGGTAAATCTAATATCAATGCATTGCAACCAAATAAAATCTTTGTTCATATAATCATGGCAGTTGTTGCAAAGGCTATGGGAATAAATCCCTTTGTCCCATCACTAATAGACCATTTTGGTCTAATCCATGCTTCCTCAGTTAAATTGTCAAGACTAAAACCAAGACGATATAACGCTTGTTGACCAACCAAAATGTCATAATTGGTAGCACTAGTAATTGCACACTATAGTGACAAATGTGAATAAAGTGTCTCAGGTCGAATGCAAAAAATCAATTACAATAGATGCTTAGTATAGCCAATAGTACGTTCTGTACCTCTAACAAAAATAACAATGATAAATGGACAAGACTCAAGGTCTGTTGCAGTGAGACCTAATTCTTGAGCAAATTGATTTCTAATCATCATTGATTGAACACCAAAGTCCATCATTATAGGTAATGGTGTAATACAACTAATATTGCCATTCGTACAATTGACAACATGAACATTGTTGTGATTAACTTGTCGTACCACGTCTAGTCGTAATTTACGACATTCTTGAACAGATCTAACTACAACATCAACTAAATAAACTACTCCTATAGTCAAAGATGCATCAGATAAAAGTAGTGGCTCTAATTGTTGTAAAACCCCCTCCTCAAAGACTGCAATAGCTTCAGTTGTAAGCTTAACTCACAATTTAATTAAATCTTTTCTTGTGGAAGGCTTAGTGAAAGCTTGAGCCACTTCAAGAGATGGCATAGGCAATTTGTTCTTCAACATCTTACTAGCTAAATGAAATACTTGAGCAGGTACAAAATTTGGAGCCAATATCTTTACAAAAGAAAATATTGGCATTTGTAACATTTTGTAAGTCCAAGTATATACCAAATCATTTGCAGTTGTCCCTCCATATGGCACTATTGCCACTAGAATTTGAGAATGAACAATAGAAGTAGCATCTGCAAGACCAAATAATAATGGCAAACGTACTTGGCCAGTATAGTCTGACAAGCCACTATGTCAAATACGTCTGCTATCTTTGCATATATTCAAAGGTGGTACAAGCAACTTGGTTGTTGTTTGGGCATGTGTGGCTACTATTGATATGACCATCTCTCCGATAGCACCAAACACATATAAATCTGAAGCAGAACCAATAGCCGTTGTCGCATTGTAAATGCTTTTATTATGTAAAAATGTATAATTATATGTCAAAGGGAAAGGGTTTTTTAAAATATAAAGAGGAAATTAAATTAATATTATTCTTAATACTCTATTTTGTTACCTCTGTTAAACATTCATTTGATCATAGTTCTTTTATTTTCATTTAGAAAGATATTTTGAAACTTACTTTATATGTTAGAAATTATTAAAATGAAAGGTGAAGTTTGTTTTACCTTTCTTTCAATTGATTTTAATTCTACATAGGGATGTGGATAGAGTTATGGAATAGAAAGGAGTTAGCCAATGAATGAAATGTGGTTCATATGGCTTGTTTAGAGAAATCTACTTGCTTAAGTGGAGGAGATGGAGGATGAGGTGGAAGAGTCTTCTTTTTCCTCTTCATAGTTTGTTTAGGGGAGCCGTGAGTTTTGAGAGACATAACTTGTGGAGATTTATAAATTTTATAATGAAATCTTTAGAACATGTTTTTCTTCTTTTTGTAATTTCAAATTCCTATTACTTGCTTGATTTGAAGTTTCTATATGAAAGTTATGCTTGATGGAGTAAGAGGGGTTTATTTGCCATGAAGTTTGAGGACAGAATCTTTGAGAGCTTACAAATTATGGACAATATTTTTGTTTTAGTTGAGTTTTAAAATGATTGTATATATTTATGTCAAATTTTTAAAAAGCTATCACACACTTGATTTAGAATTGAAGAGTGAAAGTTGTGCACTTGGAAGCAAAGTAATGATGAGTTGCATTTGAATTGAAGAGAGAGAACTTTAACTACCTATAACTTATGGACAATATTTTTGTTTTAGTTGAGTCTTAGAGAAACTATATATTCTTGTGCTAATTTTTTAAAAGCTATCACACACTTCATTTGGAGTTGTATAGTAGACAATATAGTGCTAAAAGTATGAGGATGTAGAGTTGCCGCTGAAATTGAGAGAATCAACTACAGTACACTGTAAAAAATGGACAGTACTTTATTTTGAGTTGAATTTTGGACAGATTGTAGATATCTGTGTTAGCTTTCCAAAAAGCTATCACATGCTCAATTTAAAGTTATAAAGTAAGAGATATGAGTTTGGAAGTGCAGTAATGTTAAATTGCCTTTGATTTGAGAAAAAGAAACTTTGAACGGTCATAGAAGATGGACAATATCTTATTTTGATTTGAATTTTGGAGAAGTTGTAGATATCTTGTTAGTTTTCCAAAAAGATATCACTCTTCATTTGGAATTTTGGAACGATCATGGCACTCATTTGAGTACTAGATACTTCTTTGAAGCATTTCACAAGTTTATTCTTCAAGACATTCAACTTTTTTACAATTTTTGGTAGTATGCTTGAATTATAATTTTTTTTACGGAACATATACGATATCTATACGACTTGAAGCATTATATGAGCATTTATACAAATATTTATACAATTTAGAGAATTCTATGGATATTTATACAACTTCAAATACTATACACGTATGTACATCAATACATATATAGTTCATATATATTTTACTTGTATGGAGACACCATATTTGACGTATATTGTTTGAATTTTACTTCTATTTGGTTATCGGTTTCTTCATGTCTTGAATCAGTTTTAGTTGCAACTAAAAACTACGCATTTTCCCAAGCCAAATTCTCTTTCCACGACATTGTGGTTTAAGAAGTCAACTTGATTGCAATAACTTGGCTAAGTGAAGCCATAGTGTTAAACCTTTTTCAAGCTTTTAAATTTTGGCTTCTAGAGTTTTTTCTTTTTTTGAAGCAAGTTGCTTTTCTAGATGTAAAATGAAGCAATGATCTACATTGTAGTTGAATCTACTACAATAAGTATACTTTAGCTCCTTTTTTATTTTTATTTTTCCCCTACCTTGGCCACTTCTATCTTTTATTTGAGCTTCTCTATAGATTGGGCCTCCTTCTTCTTTGGGTAATTGGGATCATTTTTGGCATGACTAGATTCTTCACATCCCCAACAATAAAGAGTCTTCTAGCTCTTTTCAGGTTGAATCTCTACCAAACTACTTGTACCTGTAGTAGTTTTCTTAAGCTTAGTGTTATATGTCATAAAAGAAACTATGTCGATAGTATTATGTTGGCACAAAGCTCTATCACACCTCTCAACTTAAGCAAACGCTTGTGCCAAGATTATTGGACCTTCATAATTGATAATAATCCACGGTATGGTTAAATCTAGAAGTCTTTTGTGAATTTTAGACAAAAAGATCTTTACAAATTGTCTCTTTGCAAATACACCTTTAGACTCAACTGCAAATCATGTAAACTTGGTATACATTGTGTATGGAGTGTCATTCTTCTCATACTTAAAGTTTTAAATGTGTTGCATTTGATCATGGCAAAAGCTTCCGTACTCAATTTCAAGATGAGCAATGAAAAGGTGCAATGGTTCAAATACTAGTGAATTACTAACTACAGTCAATGCCACTTGTGTGGTTTGTGCCATCCGAGATAAGATAATGGAAGGTTGAACTAGTGCTAAAGCCTTCCCCTTAGTATCCTCAGAAGATAAATCATCTTCCTTCTTTTCCAAGTTTCCTTCTCCTTTCTTTGTAGGAATCAAACTTGTTGTTGCATCTTCCTTGAGTACAGAAATAAGCTTTATACAAGCCTCCTAATAGTGTTCTACTTGGCGCAATAGAAACATGTGTTCGTCAATCCATTGCTCATATATTTAAAGCACTTTATATTTCAAGTGTTGTGGCAATACTTCAAAAGCATACCAATCATTGAAGCTTGGAAACCATTGACACCTCTTTTTCATTCAAGTCCAAAATCGAAGCTTCTAGTTGGGAAGATAAATGTCTCCAACCTTCCCAGAGAATTGATCCCTCACGATACTACAAAGATTATTGTCCATGTGGTGAAATGTACTTACATTCAAAACTCGAAGCTTACTAGTGGTATCTAATGCCAAAATAGGCTCAAAAGCCTCATTGGTGTCCACCATTGGTCCAAAGTCGTCAGTGTAAGTATCCTCCAAATAGTTTGGTGACGGAGATCAATAATATTGACTCTTAGTATACACTATAAAAGGACTACTTGAATACCTGCAACTATCTAAAAGCTAAAGGCAACTTGCACCTACACCTGTATCACCACTAAACTTGTTCACAAGTTATCACTTCCCGAGTACTACAATCCAAGCACCTCCTATTTGGTGTATAAAAAATGGTCTTGCCAATAATTAACCCAACTTGACCACCATGATATGTCTATAAAATTGAAAGTTTATTCGCAAATAAAAAATGGGACAAAAACGGAAAACTGCCAGCAACAATGTCTACCATGAAAGAAGGTACCAAAACAAAATGTAAGAAATCCAAATTGGATCCTCTTTCTCAAACAATGAATTGCAAAAATACAAGAAAAGTGTGAATTAGAGCCACCGGCAAACGCTTGTGATGGATGATCACAAGTTACCAATCCTATATCAATAATAAAAGGTAGATACTAGAAAGTGTCTATCTAGGCTCCAAAACCTAAAATTCTCAAAATTTTAGGAAAATTGATGTTCAAAAATACCATTCAGCCCATGAAAAACACTAATATAGGCTAAATAACAAGTCCAAATGCCAAACCAATTACACCATTGGATACCTTGGCAATTTTCACATAAAATAGGCACAAATTTTACTCAAATCCGAGGTAATATGTCCCTAGAATTGAATTTCAAAGTTAGTACCCTACTTCTTTTTTTCAAAAAGAATTCTAGGTCTACAAATATGCAAGATTCTGTATTTTGCAAAATGTACCCCATTGCCACATTTCAGATATCTTCCAAAATCCTAGATTTCAGAATCTTCAAATTTTTAGATTTCATAAATCTTCAAATGTCCTAGTTTCTGATAGAAAATCTTCAAAATTTATAGGTTTCAAAAAAATCTTCAAAATTCCTAGATTTTGAAAAAATTCAAATTTTGTAGATGTCACAATGCGCCGCTTCACTCCAGGGACTCATTCCAAAAACTTCAACAAACTTCAAAACCTCATAACTTCTTCAAAAATCACTCAAATCTTACGTTTTTCAAAGTGTTGGAATTGCATGAAATTCCTCTACTACTACTATGAATACTAGCAACAATCTAAAAGTTGAAATTTTGTCTTTCCACTCAAGATAAATACTATAAGAAAAAAGGAAATTGTTGTCAAGTGAGAAACTAAGAATCTACACACACAAAGTCAAACAGCTCTCACTCTACAAAGAAAGAATCGAAGAGTGTAAACGTAAGAGAAGAAGTGAAGCTTTTACTAAATGATAATCCATCATTTCCAAGCAAGCAAAACACACAACGCTCTCCAAAAACGCTCACAAAACTTGACTTGACAACAATGTCAAGTCAAGAAACTCTCTCTACCTAAACACTCAAACCCTAAGGTGGATGAAACCCATTCAACTAAGATGAATTCTTATAGGAATCTATTTAACACTACTATTTGATGTAGAACGGCTCCGATGTCACTTCACATGACAGGTTGTTGCCTCATTAAAACCTTATTCGGAAAAATCTTGATTATAGTCAAGAACAAAACCATAAATGAAGGAAAAAGAGTGCAACACTTATATCAATGCATTCTCATAGTAAAACCCAATGGAAAAAAATCCTTAGAAATATAACAAAGATTTCTACAATTTCCGTAGTAAAAATCTATTGAATTTATTGCTCTAAAATATTGAATTGCCACATTCCAAGATTATTTTTTGTTATAAGTTTTTTGATTTCAAGTGCTCATTTTGTAATCAAGCCATAGATATAACTAAAATATTTTGAATCAATATGCTTGGTTTGGTTACCCTTAACAAAATCCACTTACATCTGTTCAACCGTGCACTATTGTCTTCATATAAAAGAACTAGAGAACCATCATGTCGTAATTCGCAATTTGTTTAAATAAATTTATGGGTAGTTGTAAGAAAGACCTCCAATTTCTTGTAGCATTTGACATTTTAGTGCTAATTATTTTGGGAGTACTTTATAATTAAAAAATAATTTTCAAAAAATGTAAAAAATATGTTGAATGTACACTTTTAAGAAAAAATACTCTAAGAAGGAAAAATGTAGAAAAATTTTCTAAGTAGGAAGACTAGAAAAGTGTAAAATGTCATGAAAATGGGTGTTTAGACATTTTAATTTGTAAAAATTAGAAAAAGAAAAATCTAAATCTTTTTTGAAAATTTGAAAAAACTATATGATGAAGGGATTTCACCAAAAGAATGATCTTATAATTATTTTCATTGTTCAAAAAAGTAAACACAAGGGGCCCCTATTTGCATGCATATGGATGACAAAAAATAGTATTTATTTTTAGGTGTTCTTTGGTAGTCACATGCCCAATTAGTGTATGGAAATAGACCACAAAAATTTCAGCTCTAAATCATTAATTTTGGATACTCCACAGTACTAAAAAACCTTAAACTACAAAGTGTGACAAATTAGCTAAACTGAAATTTAATTATATATATATTTTAAATTCTAAAAAATAAATTTATCTTCATGTTTAAGTTAGTCATTACTAACCTTATTAGAAACTTCCAACTGTTCAATGTATAACATCCTAAAGAAATTATACATTCTACCTATTTGAGCCATTCAAAGAATTTTATACAATGTAAATTATAATTGGTATAGTTTGGTAAGTATAATTATCATTGTATTATTATACAATTTCAACCAAGTATACCAACAAGATTTCAATATCAGAGAATCAAAATTCTATTTATAGTAAATTTTTAAAATCAATTTTCATGGATTTTCATGGTTTATTGAAAACAATTGGAGATGAATTCTTAAAATTTGATTGTAGAGATATGGAGGAAATATCTATATGCACATCTTTCTTTCTCCAATTGTTTTTAGAAAAAATATTAATTCACACTAAAGACAATTCAATGTTAGGGTGTTGCAGATTCCAATTCTTTTGCAAATAAATTTGGTCTCACAAATTGTACTACACTACCACTATACTTTAAGGTATAAGATTTGTTATACTAGAAGGGATAAGTAGCAAAATTTAGTTATAATAAATAGATATCTATTTTCAAAATTTAAACATGTGACACTCCAACATTGAACTATTTCTAGTATGAATTTTGAATTTTCTTGAAGATAATTGGAGAAGGAAAGATATGCATATGAATATTTCCTACATATCTCCACAATTAAATTTTGAAAATTCATCGCCAATTTTTTTCAGTAAATTATTATGTAAAACCATGAAAATTGACTTTAAAAATTCATCCAATTTAAAGTTTGATTTTTTCAAAATGAAATTTGATATTCTTCATTGAGATTGTACCAGAATGTAATGATGATTGTACATGACAAAAAAGTTATAATTATAATTGTGCAAAATTCTTTGAATGGCTCAAACAAACAGTGTGTATCATTTCTTTCGAGTATTGTACAATCATTGTAGGAAGTGGCTCTTTTAAGCCTTGTATGTTAGGAAATACTATGATTGGTTCATGATTTGTTCCCACCTAGCATAAAGGTAGCATTATTTAGTTAATAAAGGAGTTGTAAGTGGCAACGCATTCTCACCTATGTTCTTTGGTATCCACCCAACTTATGTGGAATGTGATGTGGCATGGAGGTAAAAATAGTATTGTAGCTATTAAATCATTTGCAAACTTTGGACCTCCACTACCAAAATCATTGGTAACTAAAACTTCTATATCTTCTGAAAACAAGGATTTCAAAATTTTCAAGCCATTCTTATCTATTGGACACCACAATGGCCCACTATTATAGAGGATTGTTGCTTGATGTTATCCTAAAGTTACACAAAGAAGAGGTAGCCACAACATGAGCTTGAACATAAAAAAATGCAACCTCTTCTTGTCAAAAGTCGGAGACGATCAATCCTTGGCACCATGAAATAAGGTAAACTTGCCTATGACAGACAAACCACCCATGACAAGCACCTAGGGAACTCCCCCATTATAGTCTTCTATCAACCCATGAGAAATTTAAAAAAAAAAATGGAATTAAGACTGCATTATGTTGATTTCTAGTTGTTATCAAAGCCTTGAGATATGGTTATAGAGTTATTAGTAATTGTCATTGAACACTAACACCTTTCTAATGCACACTGTTAGTAAAAAGTTATTCTTTTTATTTTTTTTATGTCATGTTCATGTTACGAAATTTTGTAACCATATTAGAGAATGTTATGACTGCTTAGGAAACTAAGATGACCATCGTGAAAACACTTTTCTACTGATTTTGAGTAGTTTACAGACTTAAGGGTAGTCTATAGACACCAAACTTCGAAAATTCATAAAAAAATCATATTTAGTCAAAAAAATAAAATTCAAGTTGCTCCCTTCCTTTCTCACATTTGTCTTACTATAGAAACAAAATCTGATGTTTTTTTTGCTTTAACTCAAGATCTTGGTAAAGTAAATGCCCAAAAGATGTTTTCAAGGGTATTTTTGCAAGATCCCTTTTTTTTTGGTGGACATCACAACTTTACATACACATCATGTTGGAATCTTATGTAACGCATCTACCTTTGCTTGTTGCACTCCAAGATCCCCTAGAACAATCATGTGGCCCAAATATGGTAATCGATCATGAAAGAATCTACACTTGCCATGATGCAAGCACAATCCCCACTGTTGTAGCTGTTCAAATATCACTTGCAAATGCCTCTTATGCTCCTATGGGCTGCTACTAAAGATAATAACATCATCAATGTAGCATTTGGCAAATGGTAGGCCAGTCAAAACCTAATTCATCACCCTTTGAAACTCAATTAGTGCATTCTTGAGACCAAATAGAAGAAACTTCCAATGATAGAGTTGATCCTTGCCGACTTGATCAACTCTCCAAAATGATGTCTTTACCCAATCTCCTATGAGCAATGGCAATTGTGATAACCAAATCGCAAGTCTAAAATACTAAAAACTTTAAAAAAGTCCACTACATCAAATATCTCCTTTGGCATCAGTATTGGATACCGATCTGACTTGGTTTTACAATTAATTGGACAATAATCTCCACATCCGTTTCTCCATCCAATTGTCAAATATATTTTTCTTGGAAGGCATAACTATAGCACAAGCATATTTGCCATTGGAAAGCTCAATCAAATCTATGGCCAATAACTATCGACAACGAGTTTGAATACCATCTCTCTCTTAGACACTCAATCTATAAGGACGTCAAAAGATTAGATGATCATCTTCCAACTGAATGTGAATAGGCTTGCCTTTATAGCTCTCAAGCTCCTCCAATGTAAAGGCAAAACAACTACGATATGAGCGAATAAAAGCATGTACCCTCTATGCGTCAGCACTAGTATGATTTGGCCCTAAGTCCAATGGCCAATTATTAAACTTAGTGGTTGTCTTATCAATCAATGGGGCACCATTGCATGCCGGCACGGCTTGTAATTGCTAATCTATAGAAAGCACAACCTCTATGCCCCCAACCTAGCTCATTGCGAGAAAAATTAGCTCTAGTTGTAGACTTGGATGACCTTGATATGTGGGCTCAATGTCTACATGATCGAGTAGAGTTCTTCAAACGGGCCACGCCGATGGCCATGGAGAACTTATCAATTGCTTAACATCATGATACCTTACGGTATGCTTACATTCGTAGTGGAGCTTATCAATCTCAATTGAGAAGATTTTTTCTAGAAGATTACGTGTATCTCCAACGTGACGTACTTACAACCCTTGATGTGAAGGTAGGGCATACTATTCTTTGTGTGAAACATATATTGCCTAGTGGTATTTTGTTACTTGAAGGCAAGAATGGACAAGAATGTTGAGAGCACTCTAAAAATTGTGATCCATGTCATCTTCCTATTAAGGGTTCCGTACATCCAAAGCTAATTGTTGTGCTAGATGGCCTTCCATGTTATGTATGTGGTGAGAAGAAAGGGGCAACTACCATGTTATTGTGTAATCAATGCCTATGTAGATGGCATATGGCATACTTGATACCACTTCTTTCAACTCTTCCTTCTAGAGATTGGATTTGTTCTCGTTGTAGATAATTTTTTGTTCATGTTACATCTTCTGACAAGAATTGAGGACTTCTATAGAGTTGCCTTTTCTATTTGGTGATGATGCTACTATTTGGGTGATGGATACAAGTTATGAATTCACAATATCAAGTTATGATGAGGTTGTCTATAGAATTTGACTCTCAAAAACTATTGAAGGTGGTTAAAGATGGGGCTCACATTCCACCTAGCCTACAATCCTTTAGTCACATCCTCACCAACTCAATTGGCCTATCTATGTACCAATACATTGACCTAAATATATATAGTTGTTGCAGTAGCATCACCGAAGGTCATCCTCGACTACATGCATGTTTGTTCCTAACTAATTGGAGGTGCTCCTTATTTGTTAGGGGGGGCATTTGAAGGTGTGTTTGTTATGCATTCTTATTTAGTTTTTGATTGCATATTTGGTGTTAGTTATGGCACTCAATCTGTTGTATGCTATGATCTTTATTTACACGACAAACTGTGCATCTTACAATATTATAGAGATTACCATATTTAACATTGTAGAAAATTTTATATCAATTTTATGTCAAGTGAAGAAGAGTGTTAAGAAATACACTCACTCACACATACAATATATATATAAAATTTTAAATACACTCACCAACTTATCATAGGAGGATAGTCAACTAGGAAATACTTTGGACCAATAGGAGAAGAAAACTATTAATTTTCTCTCTACTTGCTTATGCTTAAATACTTCTTCAAATACATACTCAATCATTCTTGCATATTTTGCTTGTTGCTAGCTACCCCAGCAAGTATAAAAAACTATATGCTACTACTAGCTCCTATTTCCATTCTTCCATGTTGAAGTCCAAGTCTCCTCTAACTTAGCATTGTAGATCAATGAAAATAAGAGGCAGCCCACATTTTGTGCAAGATGCAAGGGTTGGCTTCTAAGCCCCAAGATGGTTGGATTTATCATGGACTAACTTGGCATAGCAACACCGGTCCCAGGCTTGAATACCAAGTATATATTGGGCATGCCTTAAAAACCTATTGCACGACCTAGAGCAGGTTTATACTACACCTAGGATCGGATGGTAGGCTAGTCGGATTTGTCCTCAATCCGGCCCTAATTTTTACATCCAACTCTAGTTAATGTGAATCCCTTGAGTTGGGTTCTAGGGCCCAATTTTTAATTTATGTACTCTTGAATTTTTTTAATGCTCAATCAAAAAATACCAAACATTTATCTTTTCTTTTTCCTTACTATTTTTCTATTTAAAAAATAAATAAAGAATTTTTTTAGTTTTTTTAAACCTAGTTCTTCCTCTTCCTATTTTTTATATTTTGAAAAACGTAAGGTTTTTAAAATTTTATTTAAATCTTTTCATTTCTTTTTTTATTTCTTGTCAATATTTGGATTAATTGTTAGTGACTTATATAAGGTGGCCTATTGAAATTGTATAAAGATCTACTAATGCTCAATTCTAAAAAATTTAAAACACATACAAAAAAATTTGAAAATTCTTAAAAAAATTTCTTTTATTGTTAGAATACATTTGCACCAAATATTAGCTAGCATTGTGTTTACACAAGAAAAATAGTTAAAGTGCAGCAACTATAGATACGGTGGAGTTATCAATGAATAGTGTTGGGGTGAGCATCAAATTTGCAAAGGAGTGCTATAAGAAAAGAGCAGCATGTTTACATAGGCTGTCTTTAGACAAACTCTGAACTTATAGAGAAGAAGATGACGTACCATATTTTGTATGTTGTTTGTACCAAGAAGGGCTACTTACAACAATAGTTGTATACTTTGTTGGATGTTGGAGTCTGCATCAACGAGTGCGTGAGAAATAGTTGTGGTCGCTACCTTTTGCTGACTGAATTTCACTATGAGGTAAGTGTCGAGAGATTGGGCAATATTGCTTTTCCGTTTTCTACATTACTTGAAGAGTCTATGATTTCTTGTGGTAGTTGATGATGTTGTCTAAAGATGACATTCATATGTAACAAAACCTACAATGCAGCCAACTCCTCATTCTTTTTACATTAATTGTTACTTAAAACCAAGCCCCACTTTAATTGCTTTCTATGTGCCTCCTTACGTACAACCGGTCCTTCATGCCTCACATCTACATTTCACGTAGATTATGTTGAACAATAAAAGCTTTGCCTACTAACGTTCTTAAAATATGTATGTCGCATGTAGCTAGAATAACTCCACTACTACCCTATGCCACATGGACTTCCACGTAGGTTTGGAGGATACAAATCACTCTTGGTGCAAATGGTTGCACAACTTCCAAAATTTGACCATGCTCTATTGCCGCTCTTACCTCCCGGTGCAAATGTACCATTATTGTTAAAGAAAAAAATACCAATCAATGATGAAACAATATAGAACCAAATTTGTACTTGCCAAAACCCTAAGGAGTGCAAGAGTGAGGAGGAAGGCTTTTGACATGAGGCCAATACATGACTTCAACTAATTAAATAAATTTAGCTCCAAAAATGTTTCTTTTATTTCATCTTAAATTTTTGAAGAAGTTGATATTTAAATTTTTATAAACTTTGTGACATGAGGCCATCTTGAAAGTCTAATATTAAGTACATTTGAACTTTTATTTCCTAAACTTTTTTTAATATGAGCACTTGAAGTATACCAATTAGACTACACTGTTTATTTATCACTATTATCTTCAATTGTGCTAATGTAAAAACTTCAAAGTATGATAAGCATTTTTCTAAATACTATGAATTTTGCAAATAATTTATTTGTAAAAATTTGCATTTTCTTTAGATGCTATTAATTATGAAAAATAGAAATGTTGAATAATCTGACTATAAGTGTTGATTATATCAAGGAAAAATAGTTTAAAAAAATATTTAATCATGCATATTGAAAGGGAATTCATGCAATTGTAACTAAATAAAGTAGGTCCATAAAGCGATCATCTAAGCACTGAAACTGAATTTTGGGGAGGTAAAACATCTTGAAATATTTTTCAGTAAACTTTCCTTGAAAGACAAGAGGAAATGGCATCTAACCTAAGTTGTTTCATATTTTTTGGAGCTTTGTGGAATTAGTTATGAAATTTTGAAGTTACAGCCCATAGGGCTGTAAAAGCAACCACCCCTAGAATGTACACTATTTGTACATTTTGGTACATTGAAAAAATCAAAATGTACCTCTGTGTCATGTTCGATTCAAAATGCCGGCTTGCAGTTTGAGCTCCTACCTTAGAGTGGCTTGCAACAAACTCAGTGAAAATGCTCAAATTCAGACCGACTTGTTGGATCTGTCCAGTGTGACCACAAAATACAATGTACATCGATAAAGTATGTGAAGACAGTTTGTGACTTGTTTGCACTCTATAATATAGTCCAATTTAGTTTGTTCCTCACACAAGGTAGCTTCAATACCTAGTTGATATTTTTTGACTGGTCAAATTTCTTAAATTTCTTATTGGTAAGTTAAAGGAGGTTCCAACATACCCAAGAATGCAGCATTTGGATATTGTATACAAAAGTTTGGAAGGGTCAAAGTTTAAAATAATAACAATCATTGATTGATGGTAGAGATGTTCATGATTCAACCGGCCCCAATCCAACCCTTTGGTAGAACTATCCATTATTGACCAAAGACCCATTCCCAACCTGTAGGGGTAAAAATAGTTGCAATTAAGGCCAAAACAAATTTCCAACCAAAGTGTAGAATATGTATTTTTTCCTTTTCAAAACTGGGTCATGAAAATTTACATTGCCTTACGTTATTCTTGAATATATGCAAAATCCCTAAAGTGATCAACAATGGGTGGTTTTACCATACATGGAGCTCAAGCCACCCAAAACTTGATTCAAAAAATTTGAGTGATCCAATTGGTTCAAACTTGGAGAGTTCCTTGAAGCACTAGCCAATGGTTATTCCTTTGTCAATTCCTAACTAAATCTCAAGAAATTGGAAGGTTTGAGCCTTCCAATTTCATTGACATAACAATATGTTTTGACAACAAAAACAAATTGCAGCATCCCAGTCACCTCTCTGCTATTGTGTACATACAGAGTGCTTCGTACATTCAGCGAAGGCCACCAGTCAAAATTTCTAGCCAAAGTGCTTAAACATGGACAACTTTCTAAACCCCAGGTTTGCACAAAACAAAAATGTCACAGGACATAGATTTCCACGGACTTTCTTGAGGTTACTAAAAGCTACGTGAGCAGAACCAATAACACAATAGTACGGCGAAACTAACTCTATCCGAGTAGAACGGAATACAAGAGTAAATCTAGCAATATGAAATATATAGCCAATCGATAGCAAAAGCTAGAAGACAATTCCAGTGCATTCCAAGGCATTCCACATGCTAACAAGTTGCATCTATATTCTACAGTAATACACTCAAGAATAACGATTAAATAAAAGGCCAAATGAGGGGCCAAACCATCCACTTGCGTATAAAAGTACCAACAAAGCCACCCTCAAGTGAACCCAGACACCTGGCACAACACAAAACTTTCCAGACCCACGCGGCCGCTCATTCGGTCCGCAATCCAACAACAGCCACAACGGACGGTCATTGGAAACAGCTCAAAACACACCTCAGGTTCAAAAACTTCCAATATACTTTACAGATTGTGATCTTCTCCAACGAATATTACAAAAGAATCAGTGTTCCCACGCAGGGTCTCACCTCATGACAGGCTAAAACTCTCACGTCAGCTCCCACCACCAACCCTTCTCCACAACTACGGACACCCCTAACTTTATGGCCCGAAACGAGCCGCCATGTCGCGCTCCGAACTGCTTCAAAGCCAGGACTCCCTCCAGAAATACCTAACCGACGAAACCCACCGCGTTGTCCGTGGAAAAACACAGGGTACGAAGTAAAGAGGAAACAAAGAGAATCGGCTCAGAGGGCTGGCGCAGAGAATCCTGGCCAATAATTTATACTGTACGGGGCTGACCAAAAAAAACACCCACTCATACCTCGACGACTACCTCGAAAGATTCGGGAGAGGGACTGCAGGCGAGAAGAACTGATGCCCCAGAATGCCTACGCTACCTACTTTACTACACGCGCTGTGGTCCGCATTGCCCTCCGAAAGGGGGCCGAGACAATTGGAGCACACACGAAGGCCGAAGGCTCCCAGAACCTTACCTTCGACTCCAGAACCTACCTACCAAAGGAACGCTACCTTCGATTCATCCTCGAAATCCATTCTCAAGGAATGATAGACCAGACCAGGCACTGGTGCAGCGCGACCCTCCAACTCGCTTCCCGGGAATCCCCAAGACAGGGTGCAGCAAAACTATCCACAGAAAGTGGACGGGAACGCAGATCCCACGCCACTGAACTGCACCGTGCCATCGACGTAAAGATACCTCCTACTATCTTAGGCAAAGCTCGGATCAAGGCCACCTCCTCCCAGTCCAACCAACAGCCTACATTGCGCAAACGAACTCCCCGCTGCTGTCGATGTCCGGGTCCACGTCCGCGTCGTTCTCCAAGTCCATGTCGTCCACGGGGTCGCCGAAGAAGTGGCCGGTGCCGGCGCCGGGCTCACGAGCTTCGCTGATGATGCGCATGATCTCCTCGATGCTCTGCGGCGGGTGGTTCGGGTCCTCGAAGTCGTAGCTACGGTCGGCCAGATCCACCAGATCGGCCGGGAGGTTCTTCAAGAACCACTCGTGGTTCTTGATTTCCTGGATGTTGATTCTCTGCACACACGCACACAACCCTAAAGTCAGACCGCTCCCACGTAAAAGCCCACCTATCCGAATGAAACACACACTGCAAGCTGCACGACTCCACCGGTCCAGATCATCATCCATGTGACTGCAAGGCGCAATCGCACAATCCTACCTTGGCTGGGTTGGCCACGAAAATCCGAGACAGCAAGTGACGGCACTCCACGGAAATGTGCACATAATCGGGGATGGAGTACTGCACGCTCAAGATACGCTGCAACAACAAAAACGGAACCAATGTCAGACACCCAATGTTCCAAACCGAGGCAGCTGGAATAGGTGGAAACCATGTACACGAAAAATCCCGATGGCCAGGTCCACTTACCCCGATGGTCTTCCGGAAATTCCTGGGGTCCTCGGGATCCTCGAAGGGATACGCTCCCACCAACATCACGTACAAAGTCACACCACAAGACCACACATCGGCAATCTGCAGCTCACAACAATCCAGTCAGTCCAATCACGCCGCACCCCAAGTAACCTAACCATCAACACCAACACCACGAACCGTCGAAACCCACTCATCCAAAACCACAAATGGACGCTCACCTTGCCATCGTACTCTTTCTTCGACAGCACCTCGGGAGCGATGTACGCAGGGGTACCCACCGTCGACTTGGGCTGAGAGTGCAACAAAGACGACTGCAGGCGCAACAACAAAGGAATCAGCACGAGCGTGAAAGAAAACTCGCAAGCTCTGATTCACTGCAGCTCATGGAGCCACGGAATTCAATCACTAGCGACCATCCAATCATGCACCCAAAAAATCGAGCCCACTGACCTTCGAGTAACCAAAATCGCAGATCTTCAGCCTAGGGGCAGGGCTTCCATCAAGCAAAGTGTTCTCCAGCTTCAAGTCCCGATGACAGATTTGCTGCAAATCAACGCGTCAACGTCAATACAGATCGCCGCAGCCATGAAAACGGAAAAGGGGAAACGAACGACGAAGAATCACTTGCACCCGAAATTCAAATGCAATCACGAAGGACGGGTCAGAAAAATCGTGTCGCCAAAAAACTTCATCAAGGTCAAAGTAGTACCATTGAGTGGCAGTAGCTCACTCCCGAAATCAACTGCTGGAAGAAGAACCTAGCCTGCAAAACAAAAACGACGAACGGTCGAGTGAATTGACGTTCTCCGAAAGATGTACTAAACACCACCAAAAATGCGACCAGAAATGCACACGCGCGCCACACACACGCTCCACCAATAAAAAAAAATCAGCTCACCTCGTCCTCACTAAACCGTCCCGCGTTGCAGATGCGCTCAAACAGCTCACCACCGGCAGCATACTCCATCACAATAGCCAAATGCGTCGGAGTCAACATCACCTGACACCAAACGACA
This sequence comes from Pseudoscleropodium purum, assembly GCA_963969395.1. NCBI lineage: Eukaryota > Viridiplantae > Streptophyta > Bryopsida > Hypnales > Brachytheciaceae > Pseudoscleropodium > Pseudoscleropodium purum. Next base: position 10,589,628 of record OZ017797.1, read on the forward strand.
AAACCCTTGAAATCAACATCCGACGCTCCGCAAACCCCAAAAAAAACGTACACCAGAGCAGAACAAATGAATGAAGCACACAATTACATTTCATCCACCCACCTCCTTGAAGCGCACGATGTTGGGATGGCGCAGCGAACGATGATTGATGATCTCCCGTTGGACATTCTCGTCAATCTGCAACAACAATCCAACCCATTCCACGTCAACGCCCACCAATTCACCCCTTCGCTCACAAACCGTTAGGTCTCCAAGCCCACTCTCGCCCTCACATCCCGAAGCCAGCCCTGACGCCCAAACCAACAAGCGACGCACCTTCTCTCCGCGCTCGATGTACTTGACGGCGACGAGCTCGCGGGTGAGCTTGTCGCGCATGAGTCGGGCGACTCCGAAATTGCCCGAGCCAATGTCCTTGACGAGCTCGTAGCGGTCGTGGTGGTGCATGTCGGGGATGTCCAGATGGTCCATGGCGACCTCTCTCGGGGCAACCAACCCTCAACCCGCCCTGCTCCAACTCAAGCACAGCAAAACCAGCAACACGAGCAGCAACCAACTCGCCCAACTTCCTCAAAGGGATGCAGCAGCCCGGTGCTACTAAGAGTACGACCCTGCGAGCGCCAGAGCGTGCGAGGGAGGCGATGGCGATTGATCGAGGAAAAGTTCAAGCTACCAGGCCAGCAGGGGCGGGCGTGCCTTTCCCTTCCGTTCCTTGCCTTTGCCTTTGGATTCCTCCGGGTTGTTCCCTTGGTTCGGTGGTTTCGGGGGGCGAAAGCGGCGATGGGTGCACTGGGAGTGCGACAGAGGAAAGCCTCCGGGGAAAGTCCTCCACCGCGGGTCTCTCGGGAGGGGCCGCGTGGAGCGCGTTCGGTGGCCGTGGCTTCGGATGTGGGCTCGGGAAAGGTAAGGGCGGAGGCTCGGACGGGCAGTGCGTGGCAGGCTGTCCGTGCTCAGCGCTTTGGAACATGGCCCGAGATGGTGGACGCGTGGCGGGGCGGCACTGCTAGCGATGTTCTCAGTGGCTGCTGGGGCTGGCCACTTGTGCTTCCTACGAAACCAGCCTTTTTTCTTCACACTCAGGAGTATTTGTTCGGGAATATGCGAAGAATATATATAAAAGTAAGTTAAAGCACACTTACTAGTAGTGAGAATCGGAGTTTGAGCACATGTGCGTACCAAACATTTTTCTCATTGATCATTGGGTCAATTGTTTACCACTCTCGCACTAGGCACTATCAATATTCCCTTCCAATCCTCTACATGTGCAAAAAGTATGGCGAATACTAATCATTTGTTGTACCCATGTAGTATATACAAGTTGTAGAAGAAAATATAGTATATGGAGAAATTGCCAACTTGAGCCAAAAAAATGATTTTTTCCATCCCAAACAACATCTTCATGAGGGAACAAGTATCGATTGTGCATTAATTTCATCCATTTTTTGCTCAATATTGTATAGATGCCTTTCTTAATATTATTTTGTAGTTGAAGTTGGATGACAAGTAGAGAAGACTAAATCACCTTATTGTGGTCAACATCATTTCCTTGCCCAAACTTCTCGTAGGATTGAGGTGAAGCAGGAGAAATTGTTATCATTGGACATTGAAGAATGTTACATTAGGAAGTATTATTTAGATTAAATCAGATTATTCTTAAAGAATAGAACAAAAAATTTAATTTATAATGAAATTCTTATGCTCTCCAAATGATGACATTGTTTGTTATTAATTCTATAGTGAAAAAATTCTTGGCCATATCGTAACCACTATGACATTCTTATACTAGTGCAATTTAAAGGCGCCACTATCGTCTAATGCTTCAATATTGTTGATATATGAAGGACTATTGTTGATTCATATTGTTGATTCATATTATTGATTCATATTGGTTGGAAAAACTTGTAGATACAGTTACTAAGAAAATTTCAACCAATATGAATCAACAATAGTCCTTAATACCAAAGTCTACCAGAAATATTGTTGATCAACTATTTATGGTTATCGGTATATTATCCATTATATATTAAAGAATGTGGAAGGGTGGATGGAATGGGGACCCTCAAACAATTCTACTTAGAATTCCACATTGGTTAGTACTAAAAGTCTATATTTGCAATATTCAAAGCAATTTGAACATCAAGAACGTATGTAGTTAGCAATGCCTTCAATTCGAATTGACTTCTTTGTATTTAAGCTCAAGGTAAATGTAAAAATTTGCCTAGATTTTGTAGTGGTTAATTTTGTATTTTTAACTATTACATTTATTCCTATTCATGAGAACACTTTTTAACTTATGCACAAAAAATTCTTAATCATCACAATATTGTATAACTCTATACAACAAAGAATTCTTTTTATGAAGAAGGACTTTTAACTACATAATTATTTTGTAAATTGTGAATAGAAAAGTATTGTACTATAGCTTCCTAATAATTTGGATAACTTTTTGCCTAATAATTCATTAAAGTACAAAAAACAATTAGGTAGTCCAAAAGTAAAATATTAAAATATTAAAATTTCAAAATATAATAAAAAAAAGTTAAGCATTCATTTAAGTTATTTTGACAATTTTTGGATGGTTGTTGCTACTTACATCAAAGGCATCTACATTTATCTTAGCCCTTATGTGACCCTTTAAATCCTAAATTTTCTACCTCATATGTTAAAGTTTGTTGTGTGTGAGAAATATGTTTAGTTTGTAAGAGATTGTGCTTTGGAACTATCAAAATTGTGAAACAAAATAACTGCAATGTATATTTACATTTCTTAACAAAGAAGAGATACAAGATTGTATAGACTGAGTTGAATTTCTATTAATTAGATAATCTGTAAATATATATATAATTTTAGGACAAACTAGATGAGTAATTTTTCTAAAATTTAGACACACTTTTAATTATTTATTTTCTAACCAAATTGCTAGAAAGCTACAATATTCTAAGAAACATATTTTTCTTATGCATGAAAAAACTTTCAAATATGGGAATAATTTCTTTTTCTATACATTGGAGATGTGTGTGACAAACATTGCTACATGCTAATATCTAACACGGATTTAAACTAAGTTAACTTATGCATATGCAAGTAGGAAATTGAGTGTGGTCCATTGTATCAAATTTTCTTTATTTTGTCTTGTTCATATAGTCTCCATATGTTAGGTTCAACTTGCATTGCATTATAGAAGACACCCCACTCTAATCACCCGCTCCATTTCTATAGTATAGGTTGCTCTCTTTTCATGCAAGTAAAGATGAATAATAATTAGTTGTGGCATAGTTCCCAATGCACTTGTGGCGCATCATGATTGGCTATAAGACTCTCAATATTGCAACCAACCCTTGGATTGATTTGCAACAATTCCTTCGTCAGAAATAGGAAGGTCTACATGATCAATATTGGTCAAACATAATCTTCAGCTAAAAGATCCATGATATTTATGTTTTGAGGACTAAAATTGTGAAACCCTTCCAAACTCTATTTTGTATACAGGACAATTTTCCCCACTTAAAAAACCCATGCTCCAGATATGTGTATGACTGCTTAAGCGGTTCGAGATGGGTCGGCTCCTTTAGGGGTTAAAGGTGTCTGATTATCACTAGCCAGTTGTTAAAATTCAAATGTTGCCTGCATTCTACTTGCCCACCCCCACATGGACATTCGAACTCTTTCCCTTTGCTCGAAGAAAATATCATGGCCTCTTTCCCAAGGTTCAAGAATTTTAAAAACGTAGGCCGCACTGGACATGTTGTACCTCAATCAGCATGGAATAAAATTGTACAATTGGTGACTTCAAAGTTTCCAACAAAGTTGTGAGAGCTTTAATTTGAGTGGCGAAGGTACCGTAGAACACTCACAATTCCAGACCCCCTCCCTCCCGCAAGTCCGTCCCTATTTGCAAGCCCTACTTTTTGACCTTGTTCGTAATCCAATCCCAGGTACTGAAGTCCACTCACCTTTTGAGACATTGATGGACTTTCATCCCTTGGATTCTTATTTTTTTAAAGTTTTAACGGGTTGAGTATATACAAGGTAGCTGCATCTAAAAATGTCATGTTTTAGGTTATTGTAACTCATGTGCTTGGATGGAAAAAAGATTCACTCTGCACTCAAAAGAGGTAGTTACTGCATGTACATTATTATGTCTCCAAGTCTCGACATGCACGAGATTCATTTGATGTCTCAAAATCTTCACAAGTGTGTAAGAACAACCAATGGAAGTTGAAGCATTTTGTGCTTCAAAGGTGGCAATTTTACCCCCCTAAAGTCCAAATTGAAGGTCTTTTCCATCATTGAACACTCAAAAGTGCCATTTTAATTTCAAAGTGCAAAAAACTTTAAATTCTTTTTTTGGTTTGCATATTTCACCATAGAATCTTACATTAGACTAGTGTAAGAATGTACGGGAGACATTTCAAAAACTATGACGACATAGATTGCAAGATATTTGCATTTAAAGTGAAGAAAACAAGTTTTGGGCATCTTGCTTGACTATAATATTTGGCCTTTTATTCTTCTTAACTTCAATTTTTTGCACTACTAATTTTTAATTTCTCATTTCTTATATTGAAGAATTGAGTTGAGAGTCCAAAGATTTTTTTTTAAATATTTAATTTTGACACAAATGTTTCAAATTGAGTAAAAAACTAAACTGTGAAAAGTTCTAATATAGAATTGAAATACAATTATCTCAACAATGAGATTGTTCTATCAAAAAGTTTAACCTTGTGAATTCTTTTTGTGAAAATAATGAAAATTGAGTTCAAAAATGAATCCTACAAGTTATTTTTTCAACTGAAGACACTTTGATTGCTCAAGAAATAAGATTATCCATAATGTTCACATGACAAATCCAAATGGAATGAATCAAAGCATCCTTTGTAGATAAAAATACAATCTATAAGAAATGATTTTTAAAAGATTATTTTCAATTTGGTGTGAGTGTGTGTCTTGTCTACCAAACCAAAATTTAGTCTCATTGTGCCATAACTTTTTCTCCATTGCACCAATTGAAATAAAAAATTATATTCCCACAAAGATAAATTAAATTGTTTTCTATCTTCACTATTTTTTTAGAAAATCAAGGCAAATATTGAGACCAAAGGAGATTGCCCAAAATCCATTTTGTTTACCATAGAGAGAATGAAACTTTAGAGATTAATGAAAATCTTACTAATGGCATGAGTAGATATCCTAAGTATGTTCTTAACTTTGAAAATTTATAGAATTTTACATTAGTATTGGAAAAATATGAAGTGAATTGGATTGGATTTTACTCAAGGAGGCTAACAAATTCACAATAAAATTTTATCATTTTGACTATCAAGCCATCCAAAGTTTGTAAAAAAGTAGTGGTTTTAGGTGTGTACCTTAATAAGTATTTGTTACACTTCCACTTCAAAATATTCATAGAATTTTTTATTTTTCTTAAATTTAGAATTTTTTTTTCTCCACTAAGTTTCTCTCCAAAAGGCCAACCTTTTATAGGGTTGGGAATGGTTTACTTCCTAAAGTTTCATCACTATATTTTCACCAAAAATGCTCCAAAATTCCTATTTTAAGTACAAGTATCAAATTTTTGAAGAAAACTTTTTTTGAGACATATAACCATAGATACTTGTAGTATGCTAGCTTGAGAATATGTCGTAAATTTTTTTTAAATTTCAACCCCATGGATTGCAAGATATAAGCATATCATTTACTAAAATAATTTTTTTGACCTTGCAAAAAAGAGGGCATTTGCACTTTACAAGCTCACTTTCCTATGAAAAAATTGTCCTAAATAGTGGTGATTCCTTGTATTCTTTTTCCTAAATAAGTTGTCCACATGCTTGAAAAATTTTAGATCATTTAGAAATGTACAACATATAGGGTAAAAATAGTAAATAGACATTAGTAGAGAATGATTCAAAATACAAAATTGTTAAGGATTTAATCTTGGAATTCAAAAATTCCAAACCCAATCATTTAATGACTGAAATCAATGTTTTGCATGATGTGATGAAGATGTTAAAGACTATTTTAGGAACTTGCACCTTTCTAGTGTAATTCATTACATGAACTACCTTCTTTTTATTCATTTATGTCATGTCTATGTTAGAAAATATTTCAACTATATTAGGGAATATTATAATTGCATTAGGTGGTTTGATGACCACCATGGGTATAGTTATTAATGGCTTTGGAAGTAGTTTAGAGACTATTTTGAGCCATATGGCCAGTTTACTTCAAAAATTTGTAACAAATTCATACTTTGTCAAAAAAATTAAATTTGAGTTGCTCTCCCCATTTCTCATGTTTGCATGTATATGGAAAAAATAATTAAAAGTTTTCAAATATGTCAACAAGGCAAATCAATCAATCTGCATATCATAGGTTGATTTACTTCATATATAACTTTGGAAACCAATTTCAAATTTTGGTTTCCAAAAAGAGTGATTTTAAAAAATTTCCTGAACTACCCATTTTCAAAAAAATGTAATATATTATTGATATTAGGCCATTTTTTTTACTCAAATTCTCAAATGACATGAAATTTAGTGCATATGAAAGATATTCCTTTTTCCCACCTTCACTTAAAATTTAGGACAAAATATAGAAATCTCAAGTCAAAAAACTTGCCCAAAATTATTTTGTAGCCAAAAAATGCATGATGGTCCTTTAGGGATTAATTACCATATGCAATAAGAAGCAACTTGTATTTGCTATGATAGAAGTATCTAAAATCTTTTTTTTCTAAAATTACATTATATAAGGTAATTGCATGGCTAATTATGACCCATCTAAAACTGCCCTTTACAATTTTTTTTGTCCTAAAATTTGTTTTCCCTATTTATAATCAATTGTCCAAGGTTACTTTAAGATTCACCTATTTTGAGCATTTTGAAATTTTATAGTTTATTCATATAATTTTCTAAAAATACATAGGTAGAAAATCTAGAATACTATTTTGACTTCTCATAGGATTGAACAAAAAAATTAGACAATTTAATAATACGATCGATACTAAATTGTTTAATCATATGCAATTCAATGTAGCTACCTTAAAGTGTTCAAACTTATAATTGACGCTTATTGAAAAGCAACAAAAATTGACAAGAGTATGGATGAAGGATTAATGTGTGTTCTAGGGTTGATGTTTTATTAATGTCTTATTGATTTTTCATAAAAATCAAGGCATTTTATGAAAATTCAGAATTTGTATTCTTGATGGGTTACTCAAATGTACATGACATGAAAGAAGACTCAATTTTGGCAAATAGACCACCCATCATATTGTCTCTTTAACAAGTACTTGCCTAAAACTATTCCAAAGCATTGTTTTTCTAAAACAATACTAAATTCTTTACATTTATTATTCTATTTTACATTTTTTATTTTTTATTTTGGTAGCTTCAACCCTAAGATCTCTTATTTAAATTGTTGAAGTATATCCTTGGTCTTGAATTATTATATCAAAAAACTTGATGGATTGCACCATTACAATGCTTTAATTTCAAAAACAATTTTTTCAACCCTTTCTAAAAATCATGCTCCATCTTTCAAACAATTATTAACTCCTAAAGTCCAATTGTTTTGTTAAGGGATCAAATGGATTTTGGGTAGGCTCTTAAAGTCACAATTTTCATCATGATTTCATGAAACTTTTTTTATAGATAGGAAAACATATAAGCCTTCTAAAGATATAATTTTTTTTTATGTGAATAGGTGTCTAAGAGCAAAAATTATGCCACCTTGAGCCCAAAATGAGGTTTGTTGGGCAATACAAAAAACATCACAAAAAAGTCAAAATATAGTTAAAAGAAAAATTTCATAGAAAGAATTTTTCTCAACGTGGAAAGATTTGGTTCATTCTGTTTGGATAGACTAGCAATGAATGGAAATTATGGAAAATCTTGATTCTTGGGCAATCTAAGCATCTTCTTGAAAAATTAACCTACTTGATTCATTTTTTAACCTCATTTTCACTGTTGAGAAAGGTTGATAGGATTTAGTTTGATTGCTAGAACAATCTCACCACTGATATTATGGTGTTTTAATGATTTATTTTTTCCTTCAATCACATATCTACTTCTATTTAACAACTTTTCAAAGAATTTAAAGCAAGTTTTTTTGTTTTTTTTTAATACATTTTCCTAGACTTTCAACTCAATTCTTTAGCATGAAAGAATTTAATTTCAATACTGGTAGTGCAAAATTTATAAGCTAAGAAGATTTAAAGCCATAAAATCTAGTTGGGCAAGGTGAAAAAAAATGATTTTCTTCACTTCAAACACAAATATATCTTACAATCCATGTAGTCAAAGTTTATAAAATTTCTTCAACAAATTCTTGTACTAATATTGTGCAAGATCATTTGGTATTTTGGTTAGATGTGAAAAAAACACAATTTCTAAAACAATTTGTACTTTGCAATAGAAATGGCAATCTTAAGTGGAATTTGATGAAATAAAAGACCTTGGGACCTAAGGGGTTAAAATTATATTTATCCTACAAAGAGACTAAAATAAAACTATTGTGGAGGAAATGAGTTGCAAATATGTAGGGTTCTTTTAACGAAAAGGAATTTATAATTATTGTTGAATATCTTTTGAGCAAAAAATTGTCTGAATTGACAAGAAGACTACATTCAATGCTAATATTATAAACAAATAATTGAAAAATGTCAATCAATCCCTACAAAGAGAATGTTGTAGTACATAGTTTGCATCTTACATATTCATTCTTTCTAAAACTATTAAAACATTAGAAGATTTTTGGGGCCTCCGGATGCTTGGGAGTTATTACAGCCTGTGAACGCAGGGAATAGGTTTGGCGCAGCAGTTTGACGTGGCCGAAACCCTGCCACATCATTGACCAATTTAAAAAAAAAATTAATTAATTAATTTTTTTGCATTTGAAGACTAATTTTTTTTTTCTTTCTTAAAATTTTTTATGAAAAAGAAAATTTTGACAACGGGCTGTTTCCCTTGCTGTGGGGTACAGCTATGGAGGAATAGGCCCAAAACAAGCTTCTAGACCCCCCAAAACTCTTCTAATGATTGAATTCAAAAAGATAGAGCTTCATTTTTATAAGGACGTGCCATAATCATTTGCTAAATGAAATATGTTATACCTTTCATTTTAGTAATCAAAATAAAATGATTCAAAGCATGATGTGTATACATATACCTATAAAATCAAATCTAGTTTTGAAATAAGAAGTAAAAGTCTTAGCTACATGATTATTCAAGTTTGATCCCTAAAGAAAAGAACTTGTAATTCCTCTAAGATTTTTATAGATATTCTATAAATTGAATTCATTTTAACCTTGGAAGGTGTTGAGGCTAAAATTGAGTGGTTAATGGATGACTTCATTGTTCATTGTAGAAATAAAGAATGCACCTATTGGTTCAATAATTGGAGCAATTTTGGTACCTGCCTTGGTCATGGGGGCCACGGCTTTTAGGAATTAAAGTTAAATGGTGCCATCAATTTCAAAAGTTGAGATTGCAATTTAGTTCCTTCAAGAAACTAGAATGAAACACAAACTAGTTATATGATATAGAATTTGTTGGTGCCTATGGTCATTTTCCAACTTAGAAAATCACTTGGTTCAACCATGCATTCAATATAAAGTCGATACCCGTAAACTGGCACTTTTTGCTACTAAACTTGGTTGCTATTATTTGACTAATCAAATTCTCATATTTTATTGTTGGGAAGTGAAAGAAAGTTTGGACAACGCACTAAAGAAAGCGATTGGATACCATATGCAAAAATTATAAAGAATCAAAGTTTTTTTGGTAGATGTTCTAAAATTGTTTTTTCAATATATGTACATATTGATCTTGGAGATGTACTCAAAGTGATGATGGAAGCTTTACACAAGGTGCAATGTTAGGTATACCCACCTTATAGGGCTATAGTGTTGTAAGTTGGAAGAAAACATTGTAAAATAACTTGTTGTATTGTTAACCCCTCATTACCCAAGAGGGTAGAGAGTGTCCACTACAAATTAAAAAGTGAACCACAATTAGACTTTATAGGAAAATGATCCAACCGCTTGATTTCAAATTTCGATGTTGTACTTACTACGCAATGAAGCTAATCACTCATTCCAAATTCCCAACAGCGAAGATGTCATAGTCCACCTTGATTTTTGTGTGCAACACTATTTTTTAAGATTGGTGCACTTATAAGTCAAACAAACTATAGGCATTGAGGGATTAAGTCTTAAAGGACAAATGCCCCAAAGTGGTTAATGGATGCCTTCATTGTTCACAAAGAATACACCTATTTGTTCAACAATAAGAGCATTAGTTGATGACTACCTTGGTCATGGGGGGTTGTGTCCTTTCAAGAGTTAAGGAATTGAAGTGTAGGATACTTTGTGTTATGTTAACCCTTAAAGGACAAAGGGGTGGCCTTGGAAATCATACCTTTTCATTACCATATGAATCATTGGCTTAAAATATTACAAAAGTACTCATTGGAAGTCAAACTACTCTTGTACAAGACCTCCCCTTTTCAAAACAAGATTCCAAGGATGAATAGTTCAACTTTTGTCCTACTAAGGGGTAAGGAGTGACTATTTGTTAAGGAATTGAACTGTTGTGTGTTTATTTCTTACGTCGAAACAAATGTTCATGGTTCGGACAATGAAGATCTAGATTTGTGCATATCAGATGATAACCAAACCCTAAATACCACTGTTGCAAGAAAATGAAATTAACACAATCGTAATTAACACAATACCTACTTAAAACCTTTGTGGACCAAAGTAACCTGTATTCAAAACAGGCAGGCAGGCAGGCATTCATGAATGCAAAGAATTCCTCATCTGGAAGAATCTGCCAGAAGCATCTTCTCAATGAGCTCCGCTACTACCGGCACGCCATCAAGAGATAAAGCATAACTTGCCAAAATGCCTGACGTTCGAATGTAACTTAAAATGGTGATGTAAAAACTCCCCAAACTCCCACTTTAAAATGACATGAGAAAAATTCTTACAAAGCAAAAAATAGTTTTGATTTCAAACAAATTGGCCTCTTCTATCCAAAGATCTCTTCCACAGCTCTGTACATCTCCCAAAAATCACACTCCGACATACGTTTCAAATGCTTATAGTAACGCAAATAGTAGGCTCTACCTTCCCTAGATGTGGTCAGCACCTGCACTAAGATAAGAACTGCAGAATTTTTGTGGGGATGAAGTTACGGTTGTCACATATTATCCTCCCATCTGAGCACCTCGTGCAGGAGTAAAGCCTTGGCAAAGGACATAAATTACATTTGAGCCTACTGGCATGGTTTAAAAAACAGGCCCAATTCCTGAGACACGGACAAGGCATCGAAGCGCCTCAGGCATCCCATTGTGACCCAGATGAGAGCATTCATGAGCGTACCAGTTGCTGCAAAATCTCCACAAGCAGCAGCACCCTCGCTCGTGTGATATAGAACGTCAAAGAATCGTCTTCCTCTTGCTTATAGAATGAAGCAGGGAAAAAAAAAGGAGAGCTGATGGAAGAGGAAGTTAAAACAAATTGATATTCAACAATCTTTGAACTCCAATATGATGCCAGGATGCAGAACTTTACTTGAGTGACAAGCGAGTCTTCATATCCTCGTACACAAGGTAGGTGATACTGGCAGACGGCACCACCTTCAGCATGTTGGGCAGCAAACCCTTGTAAAACCCACGCACGCCTTCGTGTCGATAAGTGCGCCGAAAAGCATCCACCATGCCTGTGTACCGGTCAGGACTGTTGAATGATTGTGCCTGCAATCTGCATCCCACGAGTTTTCCAGTTTTAAAGCATTATTTTCTGTTCTGCATTTTGAATGGTAGACATGCATTTGACGCACTTCCAATGTAAAACCATCATGAACGCTCAAAACTGCATGGATTTTTTGAACAGACAAACTTGTTAGCTATTTGAAAGAGTCGCATTCTTAAAAATGCTGAGATCTCACTTGATTTTATTCGTTGCACTTGATTGGACAGCTTCATTGGATGCATAACAAAATTTGAATATGGGTTGTCCCAGTTCTATCAATTGACTGCACTTGTCATTACCTAGCACTATATTTGAGTTTTGCCACGTCTAAATTCACAAGTGCAACAAGCTTCATTGGTATTTCACTCCAAGTTGAGCACATACCTGGTACGAATGAGTTGGAGAGGGTATACACATGTGGCTCCCAAAGCTCCAGAGAAAGTGCCACAACAAAGGTGCAAAAAAGGTCCTGGCTCTGCACCCACATTAATGTGTCTATCAACCACCATAATGACATGCAAGAATATCTTACGACAACTTCATCCACAGCCAGACCATAATTTAAAAGTTGCACAATTTCATGATTCATCCTTCACACGGCACCAGGATTCTAACGCTTGCTACTTATTCACAAAGCAACAGTTCTCCACAACCTTGCTTACTTTCCACTATTGGAGTTAGTAACACTAGTGGGTGTTAGTAGAGATATTAGCAACATGAACCTAGTTCAAATGTGTACCTAAATTCATTCTTAAGACTCTTGCTAACACCTCATCTAGTACCAAGTGTGAACACACCATGAAAGGGCTAAAAAAGAAACTTCAATTCCAAGAAAATAAAAACTGCAAGGAAGCATTTTCACCGTGGTAGAGCATACCAGTATCAGGCGGCAGAAACTGGCGAGACTTGATTTTCAACGTTTCGTAAGTAGCCAGGTCAATGCCAGCGTACGGAATGATGCCCAGCAGGGACGGTAACAGGCCTCGAAACAAAGCTCGCGGACCTTCGTTGACGAAAATGTCGCGCGTGAACTTGACTACAGGCGGTGCTCGACCGGGCTCACTGTGGCACTGCAGACGAGTCTTCACCAAGTCTATGGGGTAGATGACCGCCTGGGCAATTGCACCTGTACGACATTTCCACGTCTACACAATCAGCCTGAGTTGCACTGAAACTGCGTTAAGTATCCAACACGGTTGTTTCTATAAACAAGCCACTAGATTCGTGGAATTCTTGAATTCAAACTCCCTAATGTAAGGACTTTGGATGAAATAAAAGTGTTTTTTTTTAAATTGAAGATATGGTTGAATTTGTTATGATATTCTTCTCGATAGATCACTTAATCTTTCTAGCTTTTTTGAGGATTTGGTTTGCAGTAGTTGGAGTCACAATCTATTCGTTGAAAGCTCTAATATCTGTGTTCCTAAGCCGAAACCATATGGGAGGAAATCAAATGATGCACTCATTGGTAGAGACTCAACAATAGCTAGAAACATGCACCATCTAAAATTTTGCACATTTATTTTGCGTTACGCTACAAAACAATTGCAAAAAAACAAATCTCAATAGATCAAGTATTTTCACAATAAACACAATTCGAAACTCACCTGTATGGTCTATGGAGCCACTCATGTACTGTATGGTTAATGGAGCCTCTACCTTAGAACCAAGGTAACAGACAGAAAGAAGGGTAACGGATAGACAGATGGACAGTCAGGCAGCCCACCTGCGGCGCCCCCGGCGACTAATCGCCCCGACGTCCCGATCTCCCCGTTCTTGCCATCCCCGACCACCACCTTCTTCATGATCTCATACGCGTAGAATTTGATCGCACTCTCCGGCGAGATCTTGAGCACATTCAGTCCATTTCCCCGGAAGAACCCGGCCACCCCATTCTGCTGATAAATGTGCTTCAAACCATGCACGATCCCGGTCGCAGTCGTCGCTTCCGTCTGCACGGCCAGCATGACCTTCAGCCTGTCCAAGGGGGCAGTCGCCGTGCGACTCACCGCCCCCGCCATGGCGCCCGCCACCAGGTAGCGCAGCCGGTGGCGCTCTCCGATGCCCTCGGGAATGACGGCTTGCTCCCCGATGTCCACTAGGGAGACTTTTTCCCAGTACTGATAGATGCTTGGGAGAGTGGCCTCGCGAGGGTAAAGGAGGAGGAAGTCGCGCCACTCGCCGAACGTGATCTTGCCGTTGTGGTCGCTGTCGATGTAGCGGATGAAGGAGTTCAGCTCCTGGTCGCTAAGTTGCACGCCTGCACACCATTTGAATCCATACGAGACTGCAGCGTGAGACTTCCCATGAAATGAAACAAGGGGAGCATGCGTGAGAGAGGTTCTGGAAGAGGCAAATGGAATATTCCACGTTCGAATTGGAAATGGAGAAGCGATGGGGGAGAAATGGAGGAGCAATGGGGGAGAAATGGAGGAGCAATGGAATGAGTCTTCACTATTGGAAGTTTGACGATGAGTCTTCAATTTCAAAACAGGAAGATGAGGTTTCAATGTTGTTGGGTTTCCATGGATTTCAGAGAAATCTAGGAGACGAAGTGTTCGAAGTTGAGTGCTTCCTACGAGGCTTTCCATGTCCAAATGAGAGTATGAAGAGGAGAGGGCAAAGTTTCTGGATGCTTTGAAAGCCCGTGCTCTTGCTATTTTCTAATGAGAGGAAGTGAGTCTCTACTGTTAAGGTGGAATTATGACGATGCGTCTCCAATCTCAAAACATGAAGGTGAGTTTCTTGATGATAGTAGGTTTCATGGGTTTCATAGGTTTCAACGTAATCTACGAGACAAAATGTTCAACGGTGAAGGCTTCGGATGCGTGCTTCCTTGAACGTTAGATTGCGAGGATCGATAGGAGGTGGCAAAGCTTCTGAGTATTTTGAAAACCCCATCTTCTCTCAATTATATAATTAGACAAACGAAACCCCAGCGTTGGCAGCATGCATGAGGAAGAGTCTCCAATCCCACTAGAAAGATCAATTGATCCGCATTCAATGTTGAAATCCATTGCGCATCCCTGAGGTATGTGTTGTGACAACTTCCAATGTCGGAAACGAAGAATGCGAGTCCCACCACAAGCCAATTTCCCACCAACAATGAGACCCACCACCGACATAACTGCCAAACTCCTGTTCCCGAGAATGCATGCTACCTCCAACAAAGCGCAGAGCCTAAAGAATTTCCTAAAGCATCCGCACCTGAATTCTGTAAGGCCTGTTGAATCTCCTCAGGCTGCAACGCTCCATCCTGCGACACATCAATAGCCTCGAATAATTCGAACAGTTCCACCTCCTTCGCATCCATGTAGCGTCGAAACTCCGCGTAATCAATCCTCCCGTCGTGATTGGCATCACACGCCTCCACCATCTCCACCGCGTACTTCTTCTGGAACGGAAACGACAGCGACTGGAAGCCCGATTCGATTTGCGTGCTTTCCAAGTAGCCCACCTTGCTGCTGTCGAAGGAATCGAACAACGCCCGAATTCGGCCCTCCCGCTCCTCCTCGCTCTCCAATGCGAACACCCCGCCATTGACACCCCCTCGCTTGGGCCCCATCTCTACCCCAGCGATCGTCGCAGCAGCAGCAGCCATGGCACAAATCAAACACCCGAGCTGCCATAGCTCCCTGGATCCCCACCACGAAACCCTGCCATCGCGGGGATGGCGCCGAGGTTGGGAGGTCGCGGTTGGAAAGCGGGCAAGCGCTGGAGATTTGTGGAATTGTGCAGATTGTTGTGGAATTGCAGGGGAGGGCGAGGAAGGGGGTGATTGCGACGATTGCGAAGCGGGGCGTGCGAGGGAATCCGAGTCCGTCCTCGGTGGATGGGCGAGTCTGTCTGCAGGAGCACGAGGTGGAGCTTGCGTTTGACCGGGCGCACGGGAAGTCGGGAAGGCCTGCGCTTGCGGTGGATTCGACGCCGCGCGTTCAGCGGAGCGTGGGGAATCGGCTGCGGGTTGGTGGTGATGACCAGACGAGACGGTAGAAGTCAGGGCCGTTACCGTGGTACCGATACTAACCAGCAACTAAGGGCATCCTCATCAATCCACCCCGTCAACTGCCCCTCCAGATAAACTTCTAACTTTCCATTGCTTTATAATTAGAAATGGACATTTTTTTATCATTGGAAATGCATCCCAAAATATTTCGAATAGGTGTAAGACATGTCAAATATTTAAATTTGAATTTCTTGTATCTATACAAAGTACTTTGAGGTGTGCTTCCAATGATAAAAGTGTCAAATTTTAATTATAAACTGGTGGAAAGTTATAAGTTTATTTAGAGGAGTAGTTTGTGGAGTGGATTAGGGATGCTCTAAAGTAACTAAAATAAGAGTAGTATTTTTGGTGGGTGCTTTATTGCTCAAAAGCTATACATATTTTCTTTGAAGGAATATTTGACTAGAAATTCTTCTATCACTCAATTGCTACAAAATCTAGGGACAATAAGGTAGATGCATCCATTCATGACTAGTAACTAATATCCAATTTGTAGGATGTAGCTATTTCCAACCAAGGTTGGAATACATTTTGAACCAAAGCTAAGAACGTGTTTATTTCTCCTTTTCAAGATTTGAATATATAAGTTCATGACACATGTCTCAAAGGTAGTGAACAAAAAAGTAGGAAGTAATGAGTGGGAAAGTAGTTCTTGAATGATTGGAATTGGAAGAGTCTAAACATTGGCTATGGGTCTGGAGTACTTTCAGCCTTTCAAAATTCATAGTAATTTCAATTCAAGCGATAAAATTACCAAAGTTTTTGCAATTTCCGTCATTTCTATTATTGCACCTCTAAAAATATTTGATTTGCATGCACTATTCCAAGTTTTATTCAAAATTGCTTATTTGATGGTTATAGGTCTCTCTACCTTATTGCTTTGTTATGAAAAAATTTACACACTTTTCAATGAATACATGTATTTCATTATGTTTCATCTTTGTCAATGGATGTAAATAACTTTACTACATCACTAGAGATTGCTTTCTACATTGTCTAAAAACAATTAAAATAAAAACTTTAGGTAGGAGGTCCAAAACAAATTTCTAAAAGAATTCTTTAACATACTTTTTTTCAAAGTATTAGCAATGAATTAATAAGAGGGTAGACACTTTTTATGTCCTACGAAATTCCAACTTAAAAATGCATAACTAATTCCACATAGGGGGAAAAAAAATAGGAAACGACTTCAATTAGATGCCAATTGCATTTGTCTTTCAAGGAAAATTTACTAAAGAATATTTGAAATAGTCAACTCCCCCAACTTGTGAATCAATTGGTAATGATTAGCTTATGGACTTTTTACCTTAAACCTAATTGTGTTCTAATAAAAAAATTTGCATTGTTCCTACTATCTAATTGCCCAATTTTGGGTAGGCCCAACACCATCTTACCATGCTTGAACAATAGTTGAAAACAAACATGTTGTAGGAGAATGGGAGAGCAAGATAGCTCCAAATCTACATCAACAAAATCAACACTACTCATCTTGTTGGGTGAGTTGCATTTCTTGCAGAACAATGGTGATGATCTTGAGCAATTAATACATGAGACACTCATTTACCAAAGTCATTCTATTTTTGATTAGTGCTCTGAGTTTGAAATTTTAGTATATCCATCATCCTAATTTCCCAATTTCCCAATTTTTCTTTTTTCTTTTTGACACAAATGAAGCAGAATGTCATTGCAAGAAGAGATAAACATACACACCAGCCACATGTGGCCTGGCCCCAATTTTTCTTTTAAATTGACACTACTAATTTTGTAGGTGACACTAAATTTGCACCCTCACTACAGTAGTCACTACCGGTATTAGGGGACACTAACTTCATTGGTTTTTGATGCTGCATGACTGCATCGCCTTGATTACGGTGCCGTGAGCAGCTAACTTAAGTCACAATCCTCTGGGCGTCCTTGGATAACTTGTGTCAGCTCACTACAAATTAGGTGAACAGATTCACAGTTGTCCTGACTCCTGAGTTGTGAGTGGGCCTCATTAAATTTTCTGGCACAATGGTTGCCGGCTTCACCGTCCCATTGGTACTTCTATCAAGATCATGTGATTTAACAAGTGATTTCAAGCTTTTTTTTTTAACAAATGAAAGTGATTTCAAGCTTTGAATGTAGGTTTTGTAAGCTTGAATTGAATAAGTAACCATCTGCTATGTACTGTTGCAAAAGTGCATAAGTTATGTACAATCACTGGCATGCTCAGAAGATGCTACTTCATCGAACATGGTAGTTTATTTTAATTTCTTTATGATCTCTGTGAAGTCGTAGAGCACAATTGTAGCCCTAAATTTACAAATTGACCAAATCCTGGCCACTATACGGCTCGCTGAAAGGCGGTCCATTGAAATAAACACTCTTGAAGATGAGGTTGTACATTGTCTCGGTGGGGTGGTAGTAGTCGAAGAAGATATGTTGTTGTGGATCATCGCAAGGGCGTGAGAAGGGTGTGCAGATGAACTTGCCGTTTAACTTGCCCACTCCGCAGCAGGCAGCGTGCGTGAAGTTGAAACCTGGAGCACTAACAACGCATTATGTCCCGTCTCTACATTTCGATTAACAGGTATGCATTCAGTCTCTCCATTTTCACTCACAGCATTAATTTTCAAACGCTTACCGTACTTTGCTGGATTGTTGATGGCTTCCAAGATAGGGTCATACAGATTGCTGTATGCAATGTGGAGATCAGTGAGCTCCGCTCTTAATTCAGTTAGCATCTTCTTGAGACCAGTGTTATATTGCTGGCTTACGTCGTTGAGGAACGCGACGCAAGTGCCAGACGTCAAGTTGTACTTGGTGATTTGCGAAGGGCAGCATCCCAGTGGCGCTAGTCCGGCCACTCCTATTTTACGGGCTCCCAATTGGTACAAAGCCTGATACAAAACAAATGAGGTTAGTTAGTAATCTCTTGGCAGGAGAATATTGTTATTAACGAGCAGAAGTCATGAATGTGGTGATCTGAGGTGATCTTTACCTTCAATTGATGTGATGCGGTGCTCAGAAGAAGCTGTATGAAATCCTGGAGTGATATCCCAGGTGGAGAAGTGGGGATGAGGAAGTAGTAACCATTGAGAAAGTCGTTGCTTCCGGAGATTATGTAATATATGGACTTGCGGAAGAACTCCTTGCCATCTTTATCGCCCAACAATTTATTTACTTCGGGTTGCGTTTGATCTCGAAAGTGTTCCAGCTGCTTCCACATTGTGATGATCTCTCCCTGTCACGAACGACATCATACTCCTTTAAGAAATTAATTACCTCTTTGAGAAGATCGTTCTGGTGCTGGCAGATAGAAGAAGCTCACGCAATTTGAATCAGCACTAGAGAGTGGGCTTTACGTCTGGCATATCTTTTATGACTCGAAATGGACTGCATGCAGATCTCTTAATTTGTACTTACGAAGAACCTGCCGGTGGAATTGAGAATGCCTGACCCAGCAGATGCATAGTTCACTCCCTGGAGTATTCTGTTTCCCTTTGTTGCAGGGTCCATGAACGGTGGCACCAGTGGCAATTTTAGTTCGGCAGCTGTAATCAGGCAAAGCCTATGTTATGAGCACCAATTGGGATTTCTGCCTAAATATCAACGCCTCAAATGTGAGCATGAATGGTGAAGGGAAGGCATGGTATGAAAAAAAAGGGGCATTGGGAGAAATCATTGAAGATGTGCCATTATGTGAACATCACCATTTGGGTGCTCTTTGTATTCTTTTGAGCATGTGCTAGACTGTGCTAGATATATGGGTGACCTAGTATCAATTACTGGTGCTCATCTCATTTAAACATTGAAAGTGATTATCACTCCATTTGGGGGTTTAAGTTTTCTACTTTCACTTCTACATGCCTTCTCTTCTAATTGCTAAATAACATACATTATTCCTTCATCCAAATTCCACTCGCTAACAGGTGAATTTGCAGTAAGTGGCGAATTTGTGTCTGCACAACTACCTTAGAACATTCACTTACGGTCTTGAGTAATTTCGATGACGACAATCATAACAGCTCATTTTCAGCGTCAACATGGTGGTTGTCACAGAGATCTTACCCAAGAAGTCGAGAGCAGTTCTTCCATTGGTAAACCGTCCGGTGGCCGTGTGAGAGTCGAATTGGCGTCCATAAGGTGGATGGTTCGCTTTGGCGAGGGACAGGAGATGATTGTTGTTGCCAGGATCAGCGAGGGAATCTCCGAAGATGAAGAGCGCAGGGACTAGTGGCGCAAACTTTGAGGTACTTTTCGATCTATATGAAAATGATACCAATGCTATTGAGATCAGGCCTAGAGTAGAACTAATCAGCAAAATCCTTGTCTGCGTCGATGGTCTGCTGAATGCTAATTTCTTCATGACGGGCTCTTGTTCTAGATGTGCTACTAATTCTGAATGTCGACGTGTAGAACTCTCCACTGTCTCAAGGGATAAAAGCACAAATTCACTGTCGCTTCCTGGACATCTTTAATCCACAGACATGCAAATTGACTACACTTTGATTGGATGCACGCTGCTTGAAAGTCGAGACTTTGAGTGAATGTATTCGCTTGAATGTCCATTCTCATGAGCCCTTTGCTTGGTGCAGTGATCTGATCTGGAGCCGGACATGCCTTTGAGTGCATCACAATCGAATGGTGAAGTTTGTTTGCCACTTTCGCAGAAATCCAGCTCGTTTCTGAAATCAGAAGCCATCTCGAGGACGCCAAAGCTTCTCAGAGCCCCTTCGGAAACGTGAAACCGGCCACGAAAAAGAAGGTAAAATATGGTTAACTAGCTTGTACTCCAGAAGTCCCTGTCCGTCTTGAAAATGCGGCCCCTCCATTGCTGGATGCATGACATGGGGAATTTGCGCAAAGGACGTAGGAAGCTGTGGAGGCGTCACATTGAAGCAAGAACAAGAACAACTCCATCCACTTCAACGTTTCCTCGGAATTGTGCTCGTCTGGAGATGACCAAGGTACTTCAAAGACTGTTGGCTCATTGTGAGAATGACATCCATGTTCGCCATGATCCTGTTTAAGTTAGTAGCACCAATTTTCTTGAATCTAAGTCTCTGGATGTGTATCTAAATTCATTCGTAAAACTTTCACTAACGCCACTCTTACAACTCGTAAAACTTTCACTAACAATGCAAGACTCTTATCACCAAGTGAGAACATATTTTAATAATTTTATGCAGGATTCAAACAACACCTCAGCACCATTGCTGAATAATGTGATGTTGTGAGTTACAATCGGGCTTATTCATTGAAAATCATGAACTGCCATTTGTAGTACTTCGTATATATGTCGAGTTTGGAATTATGAAACAAGCAAGGTGTGTGGGATTATGGCCATTAAAAACTCTGAGTTCCTATCAAAGCAAGTTGTCGCCCATCTAAGTTACTACACCCTGTTGATTGAACCCTGGCCTTCGTTATCTTCTCAACTACAAAAACGGTCACAAGTAGTTGCATTCTTAAGCAAGCCAGGTAAGAAGTTTCTCTATGCACTGTACTGTACAAGTCTGCCTATGTATTCTATTGGCTCATTGTCTTTACGAACAGACACTTTATTCACACCGGCCTCCTTTGAAGACTTGAGTTTTTATCTATCTTTTATCTACATGTTTGTCCTATGCCCAAAGTTCTTTCTCATCTATTAGTATTGCTTGATAATTGATCCTTAATTAAATGTTTGTGGGGAACTATGTGTACCATACCATATTTGACTCGTAGAGTATGAATTTTGTATATGGCAAGACATACACTATTGAAATGATAATTCAACAATTAGCATCTTTCATTTGGATGGCATTTGATCATTAAACCTTATCATACACAAATAGTACAATATCATGGAGGTAGAATAAGTGATCATTTTGGAGTTTCTCATACATGTGGGAGGTACATTAATGATTCTAAATGGGATTGTCAACTAAAAATTGGATTTGGCTTAGTAAAATTACAAACTTTTGTCACTTATGTATACTTCAATTCATGCACCTTGAATTCTATGTCAAATACACAAAGAATATCATGTTGTGGTCAAAATTAGTCTTTCTAGACCTTTAAAGGAGGTGAGATAGATATTGTCATCACTTTGGTCATTGCAATTAGTAATGTTTAGTAGACTATCAAAATTCCATTTTTGTTAGAATAGGAAATTGAAGAATATTTTAGTTATTTTTAGGTTAATTCAATATTGAAAAGATAAAGATAGATTATAGATAGCTTTCCATTGTAGATGATACACGAAGAGACAATTTTTGCCCTATTTCAATAATATTAGGCTCATATGAGTCTTGGTATCACTATGATGATTACCTAAAATTATAATTCTAAAATGAAGCATTGTTTGGAACCTTGACTACTAAATATTGACTATTTTAATTCTATTCTAATTTTAATTCTTACTTCCAATAGACTCAAGGGCAACGCAAAACAAATGAAGGACATCCAAGTATGTTAAAAATGCAAATATTTTTTATTCTTCAATCATATGATTAGGTTGATCATTTGATGCTTCATGTTTTTTGTGTAAGGTTTTGAATTACTTCATGCATAAATGGAAAAAAAAATGCAAACTTCTAAATATCTTAACTTGTAGCTAGATCCTTCTTGAGCTATATTTTATTTTGACTAAACAACTGTTAATCTATATTTTCTTTCATATTGAATTTGCAACAAAGAAATGCTTTTAGAATATCCAATAGAATTAGCAATTGGATACATCTACTATAAGTCTACATGTATACCAAAGAAAATTAGAGTCACTACAAGGGAGAGGGGTGTTTTAAGTGAGTTTTTATATACATTTATATACATAAGATTATAAGCAATGACCTTTAAGGAGATTTTTAGTAAAAATTTACTAAAAATATATGTATTTTTAGTCAAATTTTGCTAAAGATCTCTTTAAATGTCATTACTTATAATCTTATGTCTAAGACTATACTATAAAACTCATTTTAAGACACCACTTTCTCTCATTAGATGAAATTTGAAGCCTTTTAACAACCCATTTTGGACTTGTTCACATTACTATTCCCTTGCAGCAAAGGGTATAGTCGGTTCTTTCCCAAAAAAAATTTCAAAAGAAAATTTATTCTTAGAATGCAAAAAAAAGTTGAAAAAAAATTAGAATTTTTTTGGGTAATGATGTGGCATTCTCTTGGCCACATTAGATTGTACTATTGGCTACGTTCATGGCATTTTCAGGGTGTGATAACTCACAGTCTCTTAGAAGCCTCAAATTTCATCTAATGTGTAGTCATTACATAGGATATTTATTAATATAAGAGATATCAAATGAAATAAAAATTCCTTTCTTGTGGCAAATGAATAGTTGAGTCATTGCAAGAAACATTTGTCCTTTTATTTTGTCCTTTTGACCTTTAACAAGTATTTTTTTGCTCATAAGTTTTGTATTTTCTATTAAATTTGGAATGAAGGTGCATGTGGTAGTTGTAAATATTGAGTAGTGTTTTTTTTTAATTTTTTAAATATTTTTCAATTTCTCCCAATTCAATGTCTATCTTGGCTATTTAAAGGGATTTGAATATTATTATCAACCGAAAAAAATAAATTTGAAGGTTCAATTGGGGAGGATTGCTATTATATGAGCGCATGGGCTTAGAAGACTACACTTATATTAAAGGTCTCATTAGAAGATTTCTAGATGGCCGTTTCAGGCTGTTTTGGACTTGTTTCCCGAATCATGTTCTCATTTTTTCCGTTGTTAGTTTTCTTTTTAAAACAATTTTTTTTTTAAATAAATAAAAACAAAATAAAAAATTAAGAATGGAAAAAAGCAGAAAAAATATTTGAATCTTTTTAAAATTTATTTTGGTGACGTAGCAATCGCCATGCCAGGTTAGGTAGTAGTTGCGAGACTATTCCCCCAACATTGGCAACCAGGGGAACTTGTAATCCTTGAAAGTTGCTGAAAATCTTCTAATGCTATACACAAAAGCCTTCTATGATTATAGTCTAACAATGTTATTAAGACTTATATTATAGGTGTTTATAATATAAGCACCTTCAATGGATGATTACATACTCACATTTTCATGCTTATGCACTAACATTGTTGCCTTCCATATGTGCTCAAAGTGCACTATATTTGCATAGGTGTACAAAGCACAATTTTTTTCCCCCAAATGCAAATGGTTGAGAAGAAGCATCTTCAAGTTTAAAAAAATAGATTTTTTTTAAGTTTATTTTTTTCAATTTTTTAATTATTTTCTAAGATTCAAATTCCAAAATATTTATTTTCTTGCATTTTCCATCACTCTTCTTTTGTGCATAACTTTTAGAAGTAAAATTTTTTAGGTGTTACTTTTTATACACATACTATTTTGAATGTTTTATAAATCATCTATGTTTTATTTAATTTTTCAAATTTTTATTCCAAAAGCTAAAGTACTACAATACTCAAGTTGTTTTGAGCTCCAAATGGCAAGTGTTTCTTGCAACTACCCAACTTGATCATGAGGAGAGAAAATATAATTAAATTCTTTATAAATAATAATAGTGCATATTATTATATAAAAGAAATGACAAGTCAAATCCTATTCTTGATTTTATTGACCTTATAAATTTTTTTGGAAATTTATTATTTCATTTGTTAAATGTCTAAATAAAATGTCTATATATTTTAGTACTTTGTAATCTTTTGGAAATGAAGGCAAATTGTGCTTTATCAAAATTTCTTTCTCATGAAAGTAGAGTTTTTAACCTGTAAATGACAAGGGCTATATGTGTCAATTTGTCATAATGCATCAATTGTGATGGGTCTTGACACATTAGAATTGTGTTTGGATACAAATGGCTAATTTTTCATTTTTTTAATCTAAGATTTACCTTGGGATAAAAAGTGTCAATGAAGTTTGTTTCATTTGTCAAGCTAGATGGCCACTCAATCTAGTTGGTTGGACAACCACTTTGCTAAGCTTGACAGCTAATATGTCAAGATAATTTGTCCTCAAGAACAATCAAACTAGTAGGTCAAATAATTTTGTACATCTAAGTTGCAACTATTTTCATCCAAATTGTAGATTGTGGTAATTAAATTATTCCCTATTAGTGAATATTTTATTATATTAGATGCTAGGATTGAATGATGCATGTGGTTACAATAGATATACCTTAGTGATTACTTTGGGCTTTATGAACAATATTACTCAATTCCTAAGAATAATTCCTATTTACATGTTGCAAGAACAAGTTCTTTGATGTAGATGTATAATATTGTTTTTAAAGGAGATTCTTTAAGGCCTACACATCTTGTCATTAGAAGATTTTCAGCAAACTTGGAGGGCTACGAGTTCCTTGAGTTGCCAACGTTGGGGGAATAGCCTCGCAGCTGCTACCTAACATGGCATGGCAACTACCACATCACCAAAAATAATTAGAAAAAAAATGAATTTTTTTTCTGTTTTTTTTCCATTCTAAGTTTAATTTTTATTCTTTAAAAAAAAAATGAAATTGACACCAAGAACAAGGTTGGAGGAACAAGCTTGAAACAGCCCTCCTGACCCCCTAAAATCTTCTAATGTTTGATATTTTGTAGAAAGAGAGTATGAATGAGATTAAAAAATTGTTGAAGATTTGCATTTTGACTTGCACTTGGACATTGGATTTTGCAATAATGAAATGCTTAGAGGATTTGAAATATACATATGTGTTTGGAGGTGATACAAAATTTTTTCATGGCTCAAAATAGATTGCCCTATACAATGCAGTTTAGTGTAGTGGTATGACAAGTTCGAAGTAGCTTTGCCTTTTTGTTTTAGTATAAGTCTCTTTTCTCAATTTACATTATTGGTGTTATTTTTTGACATTGTTTTGATTGTTAAACTAAACCTCATCCTATTGTATAGGATTTGCAAAATCAATTTTGTATGGTTTGCAGATATGCTACTCCATCAAGCTAAATGGTCACTTTGTCAAACTAGTCAAGCACTTTGTTGAGTTGGATAGATGACCACTACATCAAGTTGGATGGACAACTAGTTCAACAATATAGTCGGTCCTTAGAAATTTTTGAGCTAGTCAGTCAAACAACTTTACCCATCTAGGTTGCAACTACCCTATTTGTAGGTTAGAATCATAAATAGTTAGGGAAAAGTTGACGCATATCTAAAATATGAAAAAATTTATGTAGAATTATTTATGAAAATTAAAATTTTTTTTCATTGTTGACAATTCTGAATATTCAAAAATTATTTTTGAAAATCTTTAGAAAAAAATACTTTCACGTATACATAGAAAAAATCAAATCATTTCATCAAAGTGTTGTCAAATTAGGAAGTGCAATATATTGAAAGCAAAGAAAATCTATTGAAGTTGTTGAAGTGTCCAAGTTCCAAAATTAAATATTTCAACAACAAGATGTTGAATTTGACCTAAATGTACAGTACTTTCATTTGTGATAATTAAACTATTTCCTAACAATGAACATTCTATCTTGACGGATGTTAGAGTTGAAGGTTGATGTTATAACAAACCTATGAACATTGCGACTTGATGTGACATGGACAACAATGCTTTTATGTTGGAGATGGTCTCTTTGTATCACTGATACGTGGCATGGTTGTCATAACGGGCGAGTTAGGGTCATCGGATGGGATGGACGGACGGTTCGAACGGCTTTAATTTTGTAACTTGTGCAATTTTGTGGAATGACACGTCACCTTGGAATGCAAAATCCAGGGCGCGAACTATCTCGTCCGCGCCCAACATGTTCCTTAATCCACATGGCATCTACATGGCCTATTTTTTGGTTATTAGAAAGTCAACTATGTGTTGACTATATCGGACGGGCGAACTGGACGTCCGTCCACTATGACAACCATGATACGTGGTAGGTCTTTAAGTCTTTTATTCTAGGCACGAAGTCCAATACAAAGAAATTGAGGCTACACTTTGAAATAGAAGTTATTCTACAATAGATGGATGTACATAGACTGGGTCTTGATTCAATTCATGTACAATACTAATGCAAACAACTTGGCATAGTCTTATGACAATCACAAGTGCGACAATGGTCATGTTGGTGGCCAACCTCACATGATTAGTTACGGTAAGAGGCTTGGTATTGGTGGTGGGGGCCCTTGTAGTGGGAGCTTGAAGCTATTGTAAGTGCAATCTTCTTGATTTATTTGCATTTTTCACCTCAAGTTTCATAAAATTTCTAAAATGCTACTACTTG
Organism: Pseudoscleropodium purum; assembly: GCA_963969395.1. Classification (NCBI taxonomy): domain Eukaryota; kingdom Viridiplantae; phylum Streptophyta; class Bryopsida; order Hypnales; family Brachytheciaceae; genus Pseudoscleropodium; species Pseudoscleropodium purum. Next base: position 10,616,574 of record OZ017797.1, read on the forward strand.
ATCTTGGTGACAAACACTAGCAAGTTGGAACTCTCTATGGATATGTGTTCTACACTATTGTAGAAAGTCATTCAATCCATTAGAGGATTTTCTAGGGTTAGGGAGGGCCATTTCAAGCAACTACGCCCCTTAGTTCCCCTCGTAGCAAAGAGAACACCATGTTGGTAGGAAAAAAAAATTTGAAAAAAAAAGATTGAAAAAAAGGTTTAAATTCTTAAAATGAAAAACAAAGTTGAAATTTGATTTGATTTTTGATTTTTTACTTTTTTTTGGTAACGACATGGCAGTTGCTTTACCACATTAGGCAGCTAGTTTCGGCCAGTTTGCAGTCCAGAGAATGGCTGAGAACTCATAGTCCTTCCAATGCCCAACAAATCTTCTAATGGCAGTTCTAGATCGCTTAGTGCAAATAAATTTCTCCTACCTCTAGGTTGTATATTGATGGTTTCAATGTTGTATTGTCAATTCGGTGTAAGGAGCTACTCCAAGGTGTAGATCTTACCAAGGACTTTTACTTTAGCTACACATATCACATCATGCAGACTATACAATGAAATGAAATCTTAAAATGGATGGATAGCTAGTTCGCCAAGATAGTCTATCCTTAAAAACTTTTGAGCTAGCTGGTCAAATGACCTTGTTCATCTAGGACACAACTACTTTCATCAAGATTGCATGTTGTGATAATTAAATTAACCTTTGACCATGAATATTCTATCTTAATGGATGTTGGAGTTGAAGATTGATGTTATGATGGACATATGGATGTTATAATGTGAAGTGATATAAACAATAGTGAATGACATATGGATGTTGCAATGTGAATGGATGTTGGAGTTGAAGATTGATCTTAGGACGGACCTATGGATGTTGTAATGTGAAGTGATATAAACAACAATGAATTAGGAAAAAAAATTGAAAGCCAAATACTAATTAGGATTGCTACTTAATCTATAAAATATTTTATCATGTAGTTTCTCTAATGGGTTATGAGATTCAATTGAAGTGGCATCCTAGATTCCTAAGGTGGAAGCCTTAGACAAAAATAGTTTTATAGGATAGATAGATAAATTAATAAAATGAAAGAAGTAAGAGTTTGTAGCATTAGAATTTGTAGAAATTACTCCTCTCTAATATAGACATCAAGAAACACCATTCAATTATCCCCTATTCAACCTTTACAAATTTCTTTTTTCATAAAAAATCCCCCAAAAAATCTTAGAAAAAGTCCAATATTCTATTTCATCATCTACATCAAACAATCATATTAGAATGTGAGATGGCTTTCATTTTGTAAGAAGAAAAGAGATGAGTATCATACCTTAAAGCTCTACATTAGTAATAAAATTTTGCAAGAATTTGAAACATGGAATCATGCAAGAGTAAAAAAAAAGATTTAAAAAAAAAAAATTTACATTTGGAGTCATGGAAATATGAAACTCCCGGTACAAATGACTTGACGTACGGTTCCATACCCCCGAACGTACGTCGAGCCTACCGGTAGTTTCGTCACGTTTCTTCTCTTCCGTAGATTTCGTTGGTCTGCTTGTCTCGCTTGGCTGCCCTTCTTCTTTCCCCCTTGGGATCAACTGACCGCACATTGATCGAGCTTCCCTTCCTGACTGGAAGTGATGTGAGGACATTCCCCAATTGTGGATAAGTGTAGAAGCTTTGTTGCCCAGTTTTTTAGGTTTAGGCTTGGCACTCTGCAGGTCGGATGGAGATGATACTGTAATTAAGAACTTGGGAATGGGCATTGCTTCGCAAGCTGGCTCTGCAATGTCTCTCGTAACGCCTGCAACGCCGTTTCCAATGCTGCATTGTTGCTAACCGGCAGGCATGGATGGCGACCACGATAACCCCATACCAAGTTTGGCGTCTGCATTGACTGGGCAGTAATTGCGAGAGACTCAAATCCTGGTTGGCCGAATTCTATGATCTGGGATATTCCAGGCAAACAATTCCACTTCAAGTCTGTCGATCAGGGATGAGAATGGTTGGCATCGTCTGGTTCCTTTTAGCAGTGTGTTGTTTGGGAGAAATTTAGGGTTTTCGCAAGTTCATGTTATTGGAACTGGGCCTAACGGTGGGATCAAGGAGAGGCTGTCTCGATATGCTTGTGAAGCTGTGAATTATGGACCTGGAACTCCCTTTTCCGTCATTCATTGTGGTGGAATATCGAGAGTTCTCACGAGCTTGGGCTTCTCAATTTCTTACAAACAGTTATGATCCTCGTGAAGGTCAGCTTATGGGAAAGAGAATTGAAGTGTAACTGTCGACCAAAGAGACAAGGAAGGCCAGAAGCTATGCAGAAGCTACGAATGATTTCCAAAGCTGTGATGTAGTTCTCCTGGCATGCGATGCAATACCGTCCTGATCCTGCGATTCGTGTGTCTTTGATGATCCACTCTCTTGATTGCCTTAGCCATAAATCTCAAGTGAGCTTTTATTTTCATCGGCATATGAATCGACTCCTTGTGGCTTGCTATGACGATCGTCAAAAGACAAGGGGTTCAAGGCTCAAACTTAGTGAGTGACTCAGAAAGCGTGATTGTGCCCTCAAGGTTTATTTTTCTCGATGCATATTGTCAAGCTGCCGAACATTTGAAGATGATGACTTTGCTTATTCCTGGGCTATGCAAATGTCAGCTGCACCCGATGTTGGTGGTTTCTACAGCAATGTGAAAACCCTGTGTTCGCAGACCCTGTCACCATGAGCAAGCAGGTTCCTCCAGCGTTGCCTTGTGAGGCATGTGGCGGGTTACTCCCTTTAAAACCAATCCACTCAAGACGCCACCAACGTCGCTCCCAATCCAGCAGAGGCCAAGATGCTCCCCACTCTCAATTGGAACAAGGATCCAGGAATGAAATCGAAAGCTCGGGAGAGGGTCCTCTGTTATCAGACGATTCCGAGACCGAAGAGGCGAGTGGCAAATTGCGAAGTTATGACTCCGTGTTGGAAGAAATTCAAGCCATCTTCGCCAACCAAAAGGTGAGACGAGAGACGATCTCGCCGTATCTCCATCGAGCTCAGAAACACAGGGATCGAGGCTCAAACAGGTCGAGACGACACGAACGAAGCCAGGCTCATCAGCATGCAATCAGTCAGCGCGAGCACCAGCGGCAATCGAAATCTCGGAGTCCAGTGAACTCGCCATGCTTTCTTCACCCACATCAAAGCCGGGACAACAACCATGCCCCCATTAGCAAGAGTTCCGTTGCAGCAGGTGAAAAGGATGTGCCCTCCTGTTGCATTAGATCCATGACTGGTCAAAACGATGAGCCCACATCAGTTACTTGTCAAAGTGATGAGCCCACTTGCAAGCGAATTGTCGGTCAACTACCGCAAGATGATGCATCAAATTGCAGTTTCGACCCATTGAGAATATCGCCTTCACCAAGGATCCACGCAGCCCAGAGCTCAACTCACCATCTCGGTGAGCACAGTGCAAGGGTCGCGGCGAACGCAAGAGGCTCCTCGTCGCCTGGTAAAAGTCGTCATCGTGCTGTCGTCCATCACGAAGACTCGGCATGCCGGCCTACATCGGAACCTGCTGCAGAACTAAACACGCAGCCCAGGATGGATAACGATTGTTATCACGATGTTCTACGGCTCTACGAAGAGTGCCATATTCATCAGATCGACCAGCACATACCTGCAGCCCTAAACACCAGTCCGAGGGGGCGTTCAAGGAGATCTCAAAGACACGGCTGTGAAGAGGCAAGTCCACAGTCTCAGCAGCAGCACCGGCAGATAATGTATAGTTGTCATCAACACACTGTCATCCTGCACCAAGAGGGATGCCATCTTCATCCTCGAGACGATCCCGAATCCCCTGCTGCCATTAGTCCCGGGACCAGGAACTCAAGGAAGTGTCAAAGATGTGGCTGTTCGGAACAGGAATACAACGCTCCAATAGAACCTGTATCTCTTCAGAATTCTGCAGAGCGGACAGATCGCAGAGCTTATGCGAATTCTGCAAGCAGTCCGGGACAAGAGGTGATAGCCTGCGCTCAGAGGCTCTCTCCAAGATGCAAAATGCATGGAGATTGTAGTGAAGTTGATGTTTGTGGAATTTGTTGTCATCCAAAGAAGGATCACAAGGACCTGCAGAGAAAGGGTCATGATCTGAGCCCACGAAAGGAAAACATTGAGGGATGCCATCTCCATGGTTTCCCAAGCCCTAAATGCCAAGAACCCAAGAGCGCTGCAAGCCCTAAATGCAAGGATGCTGCAAGCCCTAAATTCAAAGATCCATTGGTTTGGGCACCCAGACGAATTCGGAAACCGAAGCCGGGCTCGTCCGCGCATTGGCTGGACCGCATCGTTGCTTCACAAAAATTTCCATCTCATGTTATCCAGCAGTTCCTTCAGGGCAAGCGCAAATGCGCCCCGCGAGTGAAGAAGCCCAAGTGTCCTGCCTGTATAGCGAAGTGCCTGAAGGCTCAGCCACACAGAACTCACCTGACGTTTAACAGGTTAGATCTAATCAAACATCAAATCACGTTTTGGAGTTGTTTTGTTCAAGAACGCTAATGTTTGACATCTACAACCAAATTCGTACTCCATTCTCAACTTCTCCCTCTTGGTGCACCATGCATTGGCGTTAAAGAACTGAGAGAGTTCCTTAGCTCGTGGGGAGCTTATGTTAGACAATCAACGTATGTAACTTTGTCCACGGTTTTTGGGTTCCCCCAATTGTAAACACACTTTGATTTCTAGGTCTTCAGCGTCAGCAAGTCCGTCTCACTTCCTTGTGTGACTCTGGCATGAGGGTGTCATTCAGGGATCTGTGTGAGCGTGAGGTTAGCCAGATCTGGAATTCTGCTTCAGATATAGCTTCTGGAATTGAGTGCAAGGAGCAGAAAAGAGGAAACCTGACACGACTGGCGCTATCGCGAACCTTGATCATAAAGCCCGTGGTGAAGCTGTCCACTGCGCAGGGCCCTTGGACTACTCGGAAGGAGTTTCAAGTGTGCTCGGAATGCCGGAACCCACTCGTCACGAAGAGCGGGCGCTGGAGGTCCATATTGGAAGAGATGTCTGACATTCCAAAGAAGTGTAGCTTCAGGAGATTCTCGTGCCAAACGATTCATGGATCGGTCTTACCGAGTGACACCGGGACTCAAGCGATCGACCTGCGTTGTCCTGAGCTCTACTCTGCCTTTCGACTTCACTCTAGGCTTCAGAAGGTTCAGAATGAGACATTTGACAGGCACGCAGCCATGCAGGTATGTGATGATTCTTTACTCTTTGATCCTCCATCGTGTTTTCCCTTCTTTGACTGTTTGAGTTTGTTGTTATCGCATGATTTCAGTGCAATGTCTGGACGATGTCCGTGACGTCTAGGGATTTTTCTGGCACTTTGTTCCAATTTCATGTTGAAGTCAGAGGCTCCATAAACCGCAACGAGAACTGGTCCTGCGATGGATAACAAGCAGAATCTTGTTGTGACTGGGAATGGGTGACGGTTTTACTTTGATTGAAATGCTGCTAATGCATTTGTGTGCCCCTTGCACACTGAATATGGACTAGGTTCTCATCATCCTAATTATCGTAGCGCCTAATGCACCGAGGCGAGGACCTTATTTTTTTAGCAGTTTCGAGTGGCTCATATGGAGGCTTTCTTTGTCCAATTATTATAATTTCTGACCAACACATGAAGTGTTTTCTCTGATTCGGGTGATATAAATTTGGCCCGATCTGAATTATATCTTTCACAAATGATCTTTTAGAATCATGAATTATTGGTCCTTAAGGGTTTAATATCTTCTGGTTTGTGCAAGTGCAGGTTGCTCAATCACAAGGTATTGAGCTTGATAAGGAGCTCCTCGATCAGTTTCTGCCGGAAATTAAAAAACCGAAGAAGGGGAGTCCACGCAGAAGCTCTAAGGGGAGTCCAAGAAATTATGTGTGTAGGAAGCAGCGGCGGGAGGTCTACAGGGACCTCTGCAAAATTGTTGACCCTCCAATGCCAGTTTGTCCAGTACCGGAGTACCCCGTAAGGTAAGTTGGAGTATTTGCATGAGGTTCCTCGACAGAGAGACAGAATCAGGAAAAGTTGATCGGCATTCCGATTTGCCATCTGGGTGCATAACTTTGCATATGAAAATTCGTTAAAGATAATATTACATCAGTTTCGGTCCACATGAATCATGCGTCAAACTAGGCTGCGTGGCAAGAAACTTAAGGTACTTGACTGAAATTATCATCATGTGTTTGTTTTCAGGGATGTTGCAGTGCAAGTTGGAAATACAGTTCTTCCATTTGAGGATTCCAATAAATGGAACCCAAATGACTTTGGCGCACAGGTGATACTTTCCAGCTTCTAAATCGTTTTGAGAAGCCTCATCACCTTTGAATTTGTTCATGAAAAAGAATCCGAGTTCCTTTTGAACGCAATCTCGAGCTCATGATAGTCCTTGAAAAACTTGTTCTCAATTTTTTAGAATTTCCGAACTTCTTTTGATAGTTCTCATCAGTGATTGAAATCTTTTTTCAACTTAGGTCTACAATGGAGACGACTTAGAATGATGTGTCATCTCCTCTCGGAGTTTGATGATGATCGTTCATTTAGCAAGCTGACATATTAGTTTGTCTCCTGCAGTCTTGTTTGCACTCGAATTGGGCAGAGCAATCCAGTTTGCAGCCTTGTACTCCCAACCCAACCTATAGGCCTGAGCAAGAGCAAATTAATTGTCAAGCGCCAGAGAAATCGTGGGACGAACAACACTGGACCTATTTAGTCGAGGCATGCAAGCAAGCGCGTATGGAGCAGGGCCTGTATGGCAGTTGCGCTGCTTGTCCATGACTATTTTCCACGAGTAAGCTGCCTCTCACACTCTCGGTTCGGACTTGTGCTAAAATGGTTGATAATATCATGAAATTGGGAGGTCATTCTGGTGAAGCTATTTTGCAGAAGTAATTTTTTTCAACTAATAAATGCTATATTTTAATTGGGAAACATAATTTCAATTTTTTCCAACTTGCTCAATGTTCAATTGTCCATGACGTGTCCAGGAAATATATATTGACCTGTGATGAAACACAGTGAGTCTTTTGTGGGTCCGCCAAAAAATCCCTCCAACAGTTAAGGCAGTCCTTAATGTAGCAGCATATCGAGATGCAATGGAAAAGCTTAAGCCTTGATTGCTATGGGTGAGTTTTCCCACGTTCTGAATTTCATTAGTTTACTTACCAGTTTTCATATCTTTGATTCTGCTCATCCTGTATCGCTATTAACTTTTTCCACACCACAGCATGAAGTTCTCTAACCAGAGATTTCCTCACTTAGGCCTTCCATGACACCTCAAAGAATGGAATACCTCTGCCAGAGATTCTTGAGAAGGATTTAAAATGAAACTTGCCACACTTACCACTCTGATCTCTTCAATCTGATGGCTTTGGTGACAATCATATTAACAACCGAAGAATCTGAATGTGTCTCAAGTGAGCTACAATCAGTGAGTGTGGCAAGCGAGTAGGATATAGTTTACCATAAATGTCATTTTAGGGAGGGTCAGATTATAAGAACTAAATCTTCCAACAAATCTGCAAAATCTAAATCTATCAGGGAGCAAATTATTTATTAGCTTTGCATTGACAGAAGCTACATTTACAGTGGAAATGCAGAAGTTTGTGGAAGTGTAGAAATTCGAGTAGGACCTTTCGTAGCAAAGCTGCTTGTGAGATTTCTGATACACCCAGCGTTGTGGTTATGCTTCAGGAAAATGTCAATGCTCACGCGGCAGCAGCACCCAGAAATTCCTCGTTAGAAAGGTCACCGTCCCTCGAAGGCAGCGGGTCAGACACCCCCACTCTATTCTGATACATTCCATGTTTGCTAAATTCCGCAAATCTTTTATATCAAACTAAGTGATGCTCTCTTGCCAATGACGACGATGCCTTGTGAGAGCAGATACATTAAGTTAACAGAGCGCTTAGTACAATTCTGTGTATAATAACTTCATTCTTCTCCAAATGTACAATCTTAAGAACATTCCAATGTAAGTTTGCTTGCTGAGCAAACCAAGAAAACACCAAACTTAACCTCCAAAGTTCTGTGGTGTCGAGGCCCAAAACTGCTGCAAAATACTGTTTCTGAAAGCAAGGGTTAAATCTTCATTGTTGTATTTTTTTAATGAATCTATTTTTGGAGTCATATTTTGAGTCCTAAAGTTCCATGGATTGCAAGATCGTAAAGCCTAAATCGAAAAAAATTTAACAACTGTTGTATACTCCCTTTGTCCACATTTACTGTAAGTGTCTGCAGTTTGGTTGAAAAATTTAACACCAATTTCATTGATCATATTGTGAAAAACATAATTCAGAAAAGTTCCTAATTTTATATTACCATAATCAATGAAGAACATTGTATGTGTTCATTGCAACTTGAATAAAATTGTCCACAACAATGCCTCCACATGACTTACTCAAAACAATCTTAAGAAAATATGAGGTGTTAGGTGAACACTTATTTCAAGACAAAATTGTCCACAAGAAAGCCTCCATGTGATCTACCCAAAACAATCTTATGAAAAACTAGGTCCAAGGTGGACACTTATTTCAAGACAAAGTTCTTAATAGAATAACATGAAACTCAGCTTCATGGTATACAAAGCTTGGCGATTAGGGTCTATAATAAAATTCCCATGCAAATTTCAAAAGTATTTTGTTACAAAATCCTCCCCAAATTTACAAATAAGTCCAAAATGGTCTCCTTAAAACTTTAGAGGTTAATCCTTAAAAGACCACAAAACCTCAAAGTGGCTTGTAGATGATATCAAATGGCCAATAGAAGATGTAAAATTGCAATTTTTCATCCAATTTTTTTGAGATAGAGTTGTTTGAGTGTATTTTTAGTAATTGGTGGTGGAATTTCCCTCATTGATGTACTATTGACTTTTCTTCAAAAGAAGATGCTCAAGAATGGACCACAAAATATGTTTTTTTAGTGTGGTTTGGCAATTCCTACTTTTTTGTTCTTGATTTGAATTTTTGGCATGAAAATTGTCTTTCTTGAATTTGAATTCAACCTATGAAATGATTCTTAAGTGGCCTAGTTTCTACTTCATATAAATTTTTTGAAAAATTGTAATAAAATTCAACATTTTATTACAATTTGAAATTTGGGCCTATGATCATGATATGCTTATTTTTTAGTTTAAAAATGACATAAATCTTTGATTCACACCATGATGTTCTACACTATAATATATGCCAATGCTGGAAATTTTAGATTTTAAAAGCATATTAGATATTTGATATGAATTTTCTTCATTTTTTTTTAAGAATTCACAATAATTTCAAAGTCTTACAAAAAAATCTGAAAATTTCTAGGTTTCTAGAGAATATGTGATTGCATCTTTGAAATAAAATAAAATACTATTCCAATACATGGAAAAATGGAGCATACTAAGTAATGAATTCTTTAGATTATGGCCATGGTCATAGGATCCATCTTTTAACCCTATAACATCATTGTAGAAACTAAATATTCAATGGATGATAGAGAATCTTTTTATTTAATACAAAGCAATGAATTTTTCAAATTCTATCCATGGATGTAGGATCCTTCTTTTAACCATGTAATGAATTGGTCTCCATTGAAATCGTCATTTTCTAATACCATGGGAATCAATTGCTTAAAAAAATGAAAAAATATTCATTGGAAGTCAAACTACTATAGAAGAAGTTCCTTTTTCAAAACAAAATATGGAGGATGAATAGTTGCACTTTTGTCCTATACAGAAGAATTCTTTGTCATCCATTGAACATTTAGTGTCCATGGTAACCTTACAAGGTTAACCCTATAATATCATTGTAGACACTAAGCATTCCATGGATGACAAAGATTCAAAGAATCTTTTTATGTAAAACAAAAATGCACATATTCATCTTCGAAATTTGTGTAGAAAGGCAAGATCTTACCCAATAATTTGACCTCCAATGAGTGCTCTTGAGTCTTTTTAAACAATTGATTTACAAGGTACCCAAAAGGATGATTTTCATAGGAACTAGCCCATCCTTCTAGGGCTAGGAGTTAACCCTAAAAAGACAAGACCTATCACCAAGATACTTTTCTAAAAATGATCTGATTTTTGGATCAATAAGTGCATTCTTCAATTTTTTAGTAAACTTGAAAGTCATCCGTCAGTCACTCTTTGGCCTAATGTTCTTACAGGGTTAAGATGCTTTTTGCGGTCCTGAGATGAGAATTGAAAAGTAGGCTCAAAATATGAGTACCAAAAATTGTAGAGAGGATGCATGCTGCTCAACGAGTTGCTTTGCGCCTGTCAGTTTTACGTAGCTTTTAGTAACTCCAATGGAACATGAGCTCAAGATTGTGCACAAAACGAATCTGGATACCTTTTCTAAAGGTGTTAAGGGTGCTCCTCAACAATGGAGCCTAACAATAATCACCTTAATTAGACACCTTCAAATGACAAGAAAGAAACTCAAAGCAACAGAAAGACTGATCACACCACAACGACCACAAGGTAAGGTCTAACCCAATACTTCTTCATCTTCCTGAGAAAGTTCACAAAAAAGCCACATTGCATAATGAAATGCAGCAGTTTGGTAGACAAACACCGTCTCTAATGAGCGACAACTTTTTAACAGTGGCTCCTGATGGTCACTTTTGCGCCATTGGAAGCGATAGGAGTCCTTTGCAACTCACGAAAACCCAATTACATATTTATATGGCAGGTCTCTGGAGCTTTCAAGCAGAGTAATATGAAAACCCTTGAAATTTGTCCCTTCAAGTTACTGTCTGTTCTGTCTACACGTCTCATAGAAAAGAACAGGACAAGCCTTCTCTCATGTACAATTTTCTATAGCAAGGAAGGGTAATATTGGTATGGAATCCACGGCACGGCGTTGAAGCTCACCTTTCCACCCACTCCAGACATCCTTCGCACAAGGGTGAAGACTCTCCATCGCAGAATGTGTTGCAGAAACCGTCAATCCTGTTGGTACCACAGCAGAGGGGTTGGCTTGCAACACAACCACCAAGTCCAACGAAGACAGCAGGTTAATGGCATGCTCAGCAAAGATAACATTGTTAGAGCCTGCACAGAATTTCAACTCTAGATGTTCCGCTTGATGGTTGCTTGATCTCTGCTTTTGGAGTGCAATGCGCGAGCTCACAGATGGCCAGTGCCATCGGATCATTGAAGCTCTGCAGTGTAATTAAATGGGACGTGCTCGATGGACGATTGCTTCGCCAGTGCACTAACTAAAGGCCCTGGCCCAGCACTCTTATTGATGCCTCTCCTTTGAGAAGAAGATTTGGCCCTCCCGCGACTGCCAGGCATGTTGCAAGGCACTTCACCTAGCATGGTTTGGCCTTCAAACTGCGACAAATCAGCTGGTAAACGCCCAATTTGGTGCTGCAAAAATGCAAGGTCCGAAGTATCCACCGAAGCTTTGGTTTTACCACTCTTTTTGGAGGCATCCACCTGCTTGAGCTCCAGTCTGTACAGCGCACACTCGGTGCACGTGGTGAGCTCGTACTCGTACATGTGCCATTCGTTGAAGCCCTCTGGCTGCGGATCCATGTAGTAGGAGCGCTTCAACCCTCCCAAGTCTTTCATCACTTGCTTCCGGGACTCGTGCCAGCCGCGTCCCCCGTAGTCAGGCAGGGACCGCTGCTTCCGTGTTCCGCTCTCAAAGGCACGCCGGGGCTTGTCGAAAAAGAGCCACTCCCGCAAGGTCTCACCCGGATGTACAGCCACATCAAACAGATCTGCAGGTTTGGAACACACCATCAAAATCACAGCACATTAACCAGAAACATACATTGACAGAGAGTTGGTGTACAACACAAAGAGTAATGTTTGCGGCTAATGTCAGAAAATGTATCAATCATGTTGGAAGTGTACATATTACACAATCGAAATTTGACTACAGAAACTTTCAATCGGGCAAACAGGCCATTTAGTAACGTTTAAGCTGCTTCCTTATCCAGATCAGCAATGGAATACTCTTGCAACAAAAACCACATACGCTGAACACCTGAATATACAAAACTTCTTCAGTAGTAGTGTCTTGGGAACAGTGCCAACTTAGATTTTTTCAGAGCAAAATAGTAATGCCAAATCACAGAACATCAAGAGAAAACAACTGTCACATAGAAGACAATGGCTGATTGACTTCAGTTCAAATTGAGCTCAAAACTGCAAAACGAGGTGTCAAGGATTCCTTTTCATGCCAATTCAGAGGATGTTCATCAAGGATTCTCTAGAATGCAATGTAGACTATGAACAAGTAGCTCCGATTAGGAACATGTGCATGTTTCGAAACATGTAAAAGGCACAGAAAATTAGGATATCTCGAAGTGTCTGTAGCAATACTCACCAGTAGCATTCCAGGGTGACTTGGACGTGGCTGCTCCTTGCAATTCAGGGATTCCTACGGCATGCCCACCAACTCGAGCAGCCAGAGCCGAAAAGAGAGGACCATCTTTGAGATCGATCCCACCGGGTCTCACAACAGGGCAATTGCCGGGAGCCCCTTCATTGAGGGCCAGATCCTCGTGGAAACTGCTGCAATAGAAAGTGCCTTCAAAACCCCCGCGGGCAGGCCGAGGGCAATCCCACAAGGCGCACTTTGGGTGCAGATACGCTGCTATAGGAGGAACCATGGAAAAATGATCCGACATGGGATGGACCAAAGGATTCTGCATCGGCCCAATAGGCGGGGATTGCAGGAGGTCCTCAATGTATCGCTCCGAACTCGCTCCAGCTTGAAAGTCCGGTGGAGGATCATCATCTGCTTGAAGGGTCTGATCTAACCTTGCAAAAGCTTCCAATACGACAGAGTCCTACAGCACAAGATCCATAAGTTACACTCAGTTCAACAACCTACTGAGCGATAGTACATAGCATTTGAAGCCATTGAAGCTCTGCATCCTTTCTATTTGCAGATGCTAGTACTGTTCCTGCTTGATTCTCCCATTCTTCAGTCTCTCATATGCAACCATATGCATTCATGCTTACATCGAATTCATCTTTTACATCCCTCAATCTTCCTTCTATCGTATCTTTACACGAGCAATGGGAGAATGGGCATCACTGATACCCAAGAATGGCATCATTCAGGCCATCGTGGCCAATTTCAAACCGCCAAATCAAACGTTATGTAAAATGATAAACAGTAATGCGCACATGAATTTCATGACTCTAGATGGATAGATGATCTCAGTAGAGTGTAAACTGTAAAGAGTGCACCCAAAGTTAGACAACTCGAATTGGACGAGAGACCTCAGTTGAACGTCGAGTGCACCAGGGTTTATACAACTCTTGATGGATTAGTGACCTCAAATACGCAAATGAGCGAATCAAAAGAAAGACCAACACTAATAAATCTAATCCTAAACTGAGGCTGACAAAGTTTTCGAATAAAAGAGTTAGGTCTGAAAGGCTCGGGACGATGGATCCTCAAAAGGAAGGCCTATTCGTACCGAGAGAGAAGAGGTGTTCTCAGGATGATCGTGGTTGTAAGGTTGCTGTTGATCCAAGTCTGCCGGCATGGGACTGGTGGCATCATCGTCTTCATCATGCAACTGTAACAGCCTCTCCATGTCAGATGACAGCTCTGAGTTGCACGGGCTTGCTGCTGCGACTTGCTGCACAAAACTCACAGGGTTCACACTTTGCTAATGCAAGGACTCCAACAGGATACGAAGTCGACAAGGAACACACGACATTCAAGTAGATGCCGCAATTCCACGTCACTCCATACCTACATCCTTAACCCCTACATCTATAATTCACGCGATGTAATCAATGCAAATTGCCACATCCGAAGATTCCATATGTCAACTGGTGACTTCGTTTCAACCTTCTCATCTAAAGCATGAAGGAGTTACGAAGGTCAGAGTAAACATAATCTCGTAAATGGCAATGGGACATACACCATAGTGACATTGACAATTCGCAATCAATTCAATAAGAAATCACAAAATCACAAAAAAACTTGCGATGGGTTGCATTCGCTCCGGCCAACAACTCATAAATTTCAAAACTATTTTTCACCAAGAGCACTTACACCATAAGGTAAGAATAAGCATAATCTCGTTCATGGTAATAGTCCAGACACCATAGTGACATTGAAAACTCACAACTAAAACAACCAAAACAATTGCGATGGGCTCCACTTGCTCCTGGAAACCACCCAAGAAATTCAAAACAAATTCTCACCATATGTACATCAGATCGTTATTTGAGTGACAGGAAATGCGCAGGGGTGTTACCTACCAGCAAGGACGACGCAGGAGACGTTTCCCTTAGCTCCGCCTTCCACTCTCGCAGCATCTGATGCATCTGCTCCTCCAGCAGAGCCACATCGTTGAGCCGCCCCTCTCGCCGCGCCTGCTGCAGTTCCGACACCATCCCTTGCAGATCATCCACCCGGGTGGTGGCCTTGGTCCGGAAGTCCTTCGTGCGGCTGCTGCGCCCCTTCTGTAATTGCTTCACAGCTGCTGCACGCATCCAACCCCAGTCCAAGCCACTCCAACAATCAATTCACACCACAATGCACAAGAAAACAAGAAAAAAACAGACAGACCCAATGGAATCCCAACTGCAATCTACCATGAAATCAGGGAGTTACTCCCAAGCAATTCACGTACTCATGGAATAAACCAAACCAAGTATGAGTGCGTGGAAGAGGAGGATCCCGACCCATGGTTTTGTACTGCATCGATCACGGCGAGTGGGGAGGGATGACTAGTGTTTTCAGGGAAACGAAGCGGCGTCCATGGTGAAGCTAGATGGGTATGGTGAAGAATTTTTTGAGGAGTTCGAATTGGCTGATGCTAAGAGTTGCACTCGTGTTCTCTTGCAAAACTGGAAGTTTTCAAGAGGATTGAGCGCACTCGCGGTGGAGGAGGAAGAAGAGGAGAGCCCTGATGGGTGGTCTGCTAAACTGCCATCGCCATGGCTACTGCACTGCTGTGTTCTCACGCTAACTCGAGAAGGCCTAGTCCATGTCCCCAACTGGCCAACTCCAGCAAGGGTTCGGCCCTTGATTCCGAATCTTGCTGCCCTTCTACCCGTATCGTCAGCAGTCTGTGCTTCCCCTTTTCCTGCAAAACTAATTTTCAATGTTTGTGGAAATCCCAAATTGGGAGGAGGAGGAGGATTTTGAGGTACGAAGCCTCATTGTGGACACTTGGGTGCTGGATTCAGAATTTTGTTTAGCATGCAAACAAGAAATAGGGGAGTATTTCACGTGTATTTTTGAAAATATATAAACAAATTAAAAGAAGGTCAAAGTTAAATCACGTGGATAGCATCTCGGGGGAAATATTCACTCTTATTCTTTGAAATGTTAATATGGAACTCTTTTAATTTTCTCCATGGTTCCAATGGCAATCAAAAAGTACAATGTCGCAGTGCAAATACTTGCATTATGTAGAGATATGTTTATTATTGTTTGTTTTAATGAGTTTCATTAAACTCACTCAAAGAAAAAATAATAGAAAAAGAGGGAGGGGTCATGGTGAGAACCACGATTAGTTTGATGATGGAACATGTTAACTTATCTCAGGTGTTCTACATCTTGTCACAACTCATGTAGGTAGATAGCTAGTTGTTGTATAGCTTTCTTGCATACATTTGTTGGAAGTGTCAAGGAACAAGCCTCTTGTGTTGCTTGACTCATTCAACAGGCTTGATCCCAGAATAGTCAAGGTGGCAAAACTCAAGTAGGCAACCAAGTTTGCAACTTGATGATTTGTTCTACTTCTATAAGGTTTTTGGTGCCTTTATCTAATGACCATTAAGTCCCATTTTATTTTTTTCACCTTCATTAAAGAAATTTTCACGATTTATTTGAACTTGATAATGTTATTGAAAGAAAATATAAAGCTTGTTTTTTCTTTCTTGTGAGGTTTTCTTTGTTGATCTTTAAGGTTTTGTAGCTCCAAGTAAGAGGTATGAATAGAGTTATGGAAGAGAAAATAGTAGCTAATGGACAAAAAGAGGTCTACTTAATATGATATAGGTTGAAGTCTTTTAGCCTATGTGGGAACAAAAGAGATAGGATAAGGGGACATCTTCTTCTTCCTCTCTCTCATTGTTTTGAAATTATCCATACTTTTGGAAAGCAATAATAAATTGTGTATAACTTGTATTGTAATGAAATTATAGAAAGATATTTTCTTTCTTGTTGTGATTTCAAAAATGTATGACTCGCCTTGTTTGGAATTTGTATGTGTAAATTATGCTTAATGGAGTGAAAAAAGGCTAGTTGTTGCAAAATTCAAGAGTAGAAATTTTGAATGCTCATAAAAGCTTGGTTGGAAAATATCTAGTTTTTAAGATTTATAGAAGATTTATATTCAATTATTAGCTTATAAATTTATAGAACTTTTAGTTTGGTATTAGGAAGTTAATGCTATGAGCTTGGAGGTGAAGGGGTGTAGATTTGTTGTTTGATTTAGAAGTTCCAACTTCAACAACTCATAGAAAATGTAATATAGAAGCTTTGAAGTTGAAATTTAGGAGTGAAATTAGATACATCTTTGGACTAGATTCACTACTAATATCACTCTTGATTTTAAATTCAAAGATAATATACACTAAAGTAAAATAGCTTAATGTTGTCCTATTTTATTCTTGCACATGCTTAGATTTATTGAATTCACTATTATTTTTGGAAACAATGGCAAATCAAGGAAAATCTCATAAGGATTTTATATCATCCTACTTTATGGATTCATGGACTTGTGTTGCAATGTTGGGGATCATTTTTTCCAAATTTAAGTGTCATTTTCAACTCTTCAATTTGGCATTTGTAATAAAGTTCTTTACTTCTATAACAATAGACACTAATAGGTAATTGTGGTTATAACATGTATTGTAGTATATTCTTCAACTTGAAATCTTTGCCATTTTTCCAAATTAAATTATTAGAATTCCTTTCTTTCAAAATTTTAATCTTGAAATTTTGAAAATCAAATAAATATGATTTTTTTGAAAGTACAAATATGTGGACTTGACAATAGAAAAGAAAACCAACTTTGTTAAATGATATGCCCACATTAAGAGATATAAAGAAATGTTATAAAAATATTCTCTCTAATCTAGTCTTAAAATCAATGCAAATAAAGAGTCTCTTGAGGTAAAATGGGAAATTGTGAAACTAATGTATAATTCTAATATGAATAAACATATACAT
The DNA here is from genome assembly GCA_963969395.1 of Pseudoscleropodium purum. Taxonomy (NCBI): domain Eukaryota; kingdom Viridiplantae; phylum Streptophyta; class Bryopsida; order Hypnales; family Brachytheciaceae; genus Pseudoscleropodium; species Pseudoscleropodium purum. The sequence continues at coordinate 10,633,762 of OZ017797.1, forward strand.
TTTCCTCTTCCATACACTGCTGCAACACCTCAACTGCTAGATCTCTCTTAAGAAAAAATTCCTCCTTTTTATGGATGCGGATGACCTTAAAAAAACATTAACCATTGACCGAAAACAATCTTGGGCATTTAGAGCTTTGATAGAAGATATATATACACATATATAAAATATAGATATGGTATATATATATTTTGGACATGGATACATATATAAAATTTGGGTATGGATACATATAGGGAAATAACCTATATTGAATGCCTCCCCTAAGCCTGATAAAAATACAAATAGGAGGGGGGAGGTTCATTGGATACAAGGTAACTGAATGACCGGGAAGTAGATGACCAGGTGGAGGGTGACTAAATTGTGAAGAGTCAACAAAAAAATTAATTTAATTTTTTTTAAATTGAGCTCATTGTGACAATTTGTTACAATGACAATGAGCCCAAAAGACACAATTATTGCATTAAACATGTTCTATAGACTATCAATGACAATTTCACTATAAGAAAAGAATATCTGAATTGACAGAAAATGACAACATTCTCTTGTAGTGCAAACTTCAAAATGTAAGCACTTATAAAGTGTATCATAAGAAATGTGCCTTAAAAGGTACATTTACACTAGTCTAAACTTAGCAAACATTTTTTACTATAATAGTATAGGACTTTGTTAGTAGGTATATAGACCATTGTTCCTTCATAACCACTGAACTTAAGTGGTTGTAGACTTGGCAAGGATTAAAAGCAAGGTTTATTAGAGAAAAGTTAAGAAATTTTTTATAGCTCTCTTAAATTGTAGTCTTTTATAGTCTATTACACAACATCACCAAAATCTTGATGATTGAACTCCTGCAAATAGTGAACAACAATTCTAAAGGAATTGTCCCCTCAATCTATTCCAAACTTCACCAAGGAGCTTTACAACGTAGGATTTGCAAACAAATGATTGAAGCAAATGTGCTTGAGTAGAGGACATGTTGGCTCCAATCTTTAGTTGAAGTGAAGGAATAACAATCTGTGAAGGAGACAAAGAGGTTTCAATTTCGATTAGTACCTCCAATTAGGTGTGGCTAATTGAGGTTTTCTTTACCATGATTTTCTTTCTCTTATTAGCAATCACAAAACTTATGATAATATATGTGAACACACAATGATTACTATACTTGAATAGCAAATTTGGCTTACGTATATTAGGTAGTTGCAAGGAAAGGTGTCTGCTTTTTATAGCATTTTCCTAAAACTGTAGTTTCTTTGCTCAATACTACGAGTACTATAACAACTATGAAATAGAACAATTTGAACCGCTAATTAAAAAAATTGACAGTTAAAAGTATTGTTTTGAGTACTATGAATACTTATAAGTACCAAAATAGTACAATTTGGGAAAAAAATAGATTGTTACAAAAAATAGATATAATGAGGTATAAATTAATAATAAATAAAAAATTATGAGTGAAAAAATCTAAAAATCGGCAATTTGTGAGGACTTGATGGTAATTAGATTTCATTAAAAAAATGAAGCCAAAACCATCTTCATTGTTCAAAAGTGCATGCACAAGGGACCTCTATTGGCATGCATGTGGACAACATAAAATAATGTTTTTTTAAGTTTTTTTTGGTGGACACATGTTTCTCTAATGTGAAAATATTCCAATAAAAATTTAAGCTCTACATCATTAATTATAAGTACTCCATAGTACTAAAAACCCTAAATCACAAAGTGTAACAAATTAGCTAAATTGAAATTTAACTATGAAATTTTTTTTGAAATTTTTTGAAAAATAAGAATTCTCTTTATGAACAAGTTGGTATTCTTCAATTAAAAATTTAAATACATCAGCTTCATTCTCCAAATGTTATGGCCAAACTAAACTTTGCAATTCAAAGTGTAACAAAAACTAGGACCACCCTTTTTTGCAACTAGCCATTAATTAAAAAATGAAATTGCCAAATTCTTGCTAATTTTAGAACTAGATAGTCAAATCTACATGTAAATGTAAAGATTTTTTTGCCAAAATCCCAAAAATTTATTAAAAATCCACTAAGCAAAACACCAATGCATCATCTCACAATCTACCTTCAAAACAACTTTCAATGGCATGATGAAGAAATTAGTTCATTGACATTCTATGAGAGAGATGGATGGAGAGGTAGTTTTATTATGAAATCAATTGTCCATCATGAATCTTCAAAGGGTATGGGATAATTTGAAGATGAGAGCTTGATTGCTCATTATTAAAACATAGGAATTGTGTTCAAATTAAAATTTCAAACCTCATTTTGTCATAGTAGAATAACTTTTCCAAAAGACCTTGAGCTAAGAAAAGTTGTTAAATCAAGCTAACTTTCCATTAGAAGGGATTTGGGGGTTGTTAAGGATTACAAGTTTCTGAACTCAAGAACCTAGGAACTACACCCAAAAATAGTTTGAAGTGGTATGGAGATTGCCACGTCATATAAAAATGACTTAATTAATTTTTTATTTAAATATATATACAAATTTTGACAACAAACTATTCTTTAATTGCTAGGGGAACAACAAAGGGAACATGCCTAAAATAGCCCTTTTCTCATCCTCCACAAAACGTTTAATGATTTTCAAAAAAATATTTGTAATTTTAAGCCTCCAAAAAAAAGTTATAGACAAAATTTAGAGAGAATGTTTGAAACTATCAAAGAAAATGTCCCTTCCAATCCATCTTTGAACCATTAGAGGATTTTGGGGGGTCAAGAGGGCCATTTCAGGCCTGTTCCCCCAACCTTGTTCTTGTTGTCAATTTTGTTTCTTTTGAAAAACAAATTTTTTTTGGAAAAAAATTTAAACTTAGAATGGAAAAAAAAAATTCATTTTTTTTCAAATATTTTTTGGTGACATGGCAATCTAGTAGTTGTGAGGCTGTTCCCCCAACGTTGGCAGCCAAGGAACTCGCAACCTTCCAAACTTGCTAAAAATCTTCTAATGTTTGTCCATAATTTTTTATTGGAGCCTTGAAATCTCAAACAAATTTTTGAAAATAAAATTTATCTTGATTTTCTATATTAACTTAGTTCAAAGTTTTTTGAAAAAAATCATTTTACATAGCTTAAATGAAGTCTGAAATTCTATTTTAAACACAATTCTTGCTTTGACTTGAGTTCTATGAGCAAACATGTGAAAAGAACCCCTCTAAGTGTTTAAGCTAGGTGTGACCATATCTTAAGTAAGTTAAATTCATGATGCATAAATCTGTTGTCAATTTTATATTTCAATATTTTAAAAAGAGGTGGAATTCCAACCATTTAGGAAAAAATTAATTTGAACTTCTTCTAGAAACCAAGGTGATTTATGGTAAGCCAATTTTTTCTTCTTCCACATTCATAATAATGATTTAACTAAAATATATATATTAATTGTAACACAAGGACTTTTTGATAAAAGTTTGTAGTTTTGGGTACATAAAGCATATATTGCCCCATGCATTGGAATTGTCTAGGTATATCATTTTCCAAGGCCAATCACAACTCTTGATAGACTCCAACACACCTACACTCCCATAGAAGACCACCTCTTTTTAATTCATGTTTCTTGGCTTGATGGAAAAGGTCTAAGTAGTACTAGTTTTTATTCATTTAAGTTAACTTTCATTTCTATAAAAGAGATAATCCCTTCCAACATGGACTCTTTATTGATAATCACCCAACCCAAAGGTGGTTCTCATTCCCAAGGGCTACAACACTCAAAAAGCCATTTGATGAACCTATGTGCAATAGGAATAAAAGAAAATGGAACACCAATAAGACAAGGATGGTAGTAAACAAAATGAATCCCAAGATAAAAGAGAATCATGTAGCCAAAAATAGGAGGCATAAACACAATTATTACATATTGAGAATTGAGTCACCTTAGGACAATAGTCTTGATTTTGTACATTGGATTTGTAGTCACTATGTAAAGAAGGCCAACTTCACAATTAGAAATGTGGACAACTCACAAGCAAGGCTAAAATAGAAAGCCTAGAAAAATGACTCCAAAGGTTCTATAAAGACATCTTTTTGAGGATTATTTTAGTGCATGTAACAATGGCCCACCACATGTCCAAGCTAAAAAAATGAAGACTAGAGATACTTCTATAGTAGAATAGCTTGACTCATGATTAGATGGAATTGAGAAGTGTGACAAGAAAAGGTAGTTGGTCAAGTCACTTGACTTGCTCAAGTTATAAGTATGTGTTAATGATCTTCCAAAGTGGGGATTGAACTAAATCCGCAGAAACACCGGATGAGGAGCCGGGCTGTGCGAGTAATAGAGAATGATTCGAACTGTTATTGTCATGTGGCCTCCTCGGCTTGGACAATGCGTGTTGACCTATTCTTGTCATGAGACAAATTCCTGACACCTGACGTCTATTGTGCCTCACTCAACTTCAACGTCTCCACTTGGACACACCAGTTGGTGATAAACTTAAACTGTAACTTAGTGATGATCCTGTCAGTTGTCACAATCTTTAACTGCACAGTGTCTAGGAGGTACAATGACTAGAAAGTAGATTGGCGTGAAGAACCGAGTTCAGAGAAGGATGACACTGGATACAAAAGCAAGATGTTGAAAAATTCTTGACGTAGATACAAAAGACGTCCGAGCAGGGTAACATCACGATGTCAGAAAAATTTGACATAGGTTCAAGAGAGAAAAATTGATGAAAATTGCATTCACAATTGACGATGAAGTCCACGCAGAATGAATCTGCAACTTCATCTACGGCTGGCATGATTGGCTATTTAAGCGGTCTGAATATGCAACTTCCAATGTCTGACAAAGGATTCTGACAAAATAACTATAGAAGAGGCAGTGTCAAGCATTCTTAACACACGCAACTTTGGGAATCTGATGTTTGATACATGGAACAAGAAAAGGTCATCACATTGACAGGGCCACTGGATATACCCTGAATATGTGAATCGAGTCAGCGGTAACGAAGGGATCCTGAACATGTAAGCACAACGTTAGAGATCAGTCCACATGCCATTAAAGAAGTCATCCAACACGGCAGCTCCAGCAGATTCATACAGCAATACTCTCTTCCTGAAGTCTCGCAAGGACCGCTTCTCCGCAGATGAAGATTTCTGCAAACCGTCATTACGAGTAAGAACTTGACAACGCCCATGACAGTGCGCATATGAATGATGAAGAATAATCATATAAATAAGCACAGTACCACAACCTCCATATCTTCTTTTATTTTCTGCTTTCCAGATAAAGAACTTCTGTAACAGACAATCTGGTTTAGAGAAAGAAGCTTACGAAGGTCTTCTTGCTGAGCAGTATGTCTGCTACATAGTGAATCCACAGACAATTTGTCTTGAGAAACCTGTAACAATCAATTGAAGAGGTTACTTCTCCAAGGAGACTACTCTGTCGTGTAAACTACATCCACGGCACATTTGGAAGACCTAGAATCGTATCAACATAAATGATGCGTGGCAAAGCTCTTACCGTCCCTCCCAGTGGCCTTCAGTCACCTTCAGCATTCTTCGATATGTATTTGCCTGCATTGACATTAGGTGATATTAAGTTACCGGAAAATTGAAAGAATTGGTCCTGCCAGTGAGCAAGCCAGCTAAATTATCAAGACAGTTGCAATCTTAGCAAATATCTTAACGAGTGGCTGTCATGAATGTCTAAATGCTCACCTGTACATCGTTCTTAGGGCCTTCAAATAGAGCCGGGTCTGCAGCTAAGTTACAGAATAGGACTTGATTTCCTGTTCCAAGACATTAATTTTCAGTCAGCTCATTTTGCACAACTTACTTGCATCAATCAGATTGGTCCAACTAATTACTGAATGTAAAGTGTCCTACAAACTTTAGATCTAGAATGAAAAATTTTCTGTTTGCTAGGTAACCCTCTTCAAAAGCAATCTAATCAAATAATTGAACCTGTATTGAGTCGCGAGAGTGTGAAGTCGATCAGAGAGACGGAGAGGCCATGCGTTTTAACTCGCTTCTCCTGGCCAAGGAATCGGAAGGGTACATGTTCGTGTTGATCTCTTGCCAGAACTATATTGCCCCTGTACACCAACACAAACTATACAATTAGTACAAGACGATGTGAAGTTCAAAGAATCCAATGCGGCTCCTATCTAAGACTTAGCCCGCAGCAATGCAAAGAGTGGCTTCAAAACGAACAGTCCGGCAGTCATCCCAAATGGGGTTCTAAGCCTGATCGTAGAATCCATTTTCGAGTAACAAGTAGTGTGTAACAGAAATGCCCTCCTATGTAGTATGAAGTTCAAATATAGCCTCGAAATCAAGAAGAGTGGGTAGAAATTGTACCAGTGAAGATCTCGATGTTCGAATTCGCAAGCCTCCTCTGCTACCGCCAGTGCTAGTACAATCTACATATGAAGCCATTGCGCTCTTAATCAATGAGTTTTTGGGTTGTGAGAAAGAAAGGCTATTTGAATAGCTCAGAGACATCATTCTGCTTAGAATTCCGTCACAATCGCAGGATTAGACGATGAGGACGCTTCAGCAGATATAAACGGCTGTGATTAAGATCCAACACTCGGGCAACTCCTGCAGAAACTTAACAATCATCCCTATAAACGTTCCTGGGAGTTTTAAGTCAACTGCAGTATGACGTGAAGTACGATTCAAAAGTGAGCCGTGACTTCCTAAAAATAGAAAATGATGCGACTGTCTGATGTCAGCCTACCTGAAGCAAGAGACTTCGAGCTTCATTAAAATTTTCTAGAGCAAAACTCTCGAGATCCCTTCCTCCGTCTGTAAGGACAAACACAACATACAACTGCAACCTGACCTCTTTCAGATGGTGGCCTTAGGATCAATATAACTGCAACTAAGGCTGAACTCTTTGTTCAAACATGGAGATGATTATGAGACATTTTGGATAGGTTTCGAGAATATTTCTTATACAATCCAAGATTTCGGAGCAATGTGACAGGGGAGAGAGACAGACGAGACCTGATGATCGGGGAAGATCGAGGGATGATCATTTTCAGACGTGTTAAGGGCATCCCAATCCTCCCAACTTCGGACAAGCTCAGGATCATAGCAGCCTTGGCAAATTCGCGTGCTGCCAAAAAAAAGATACATTTCAGTGAGCATTTGAGGTTTGAAGATGCCAAGATATTTTATTAAGTCGTCTGATAGCTAGATGACGTGGGAAAGATTATGGTTCAACGGGCCAGATTACCGCAAATTTACAATGGCACTGTAATAGAATACAATGCATAGAATGTACCACCGGTCCTCTGTGATTATTATCGAATGGTTGAATTGTCTGACAATAAGAATCTGTGTGGAATTCTGATAAGAGTCTCAATCGAACTTTAAGCAGAAGTATGTAGAAGTTATCAAAACAAAAATGACAAGGTTCGTACGCTTTTGTCTCGACGAATGAATTGCAGATGTTGGACTCATCTCTCTTTGGCCCACCCCGCAACTTGTTTAAAGCGTTGGACAAAACAACTTCGCTTAACATTTCCCCTGATGTCTGCAATCAGCAGGCACAAGTAATCATGCAAATGTATAGAATCTCAAAGTGGTGACCTGATCCAGTTCTGTCCATGGGTTTGGGGAGGTCGACATACATCGAAAATCTTAGCTTCCCAGCATAGTGAACTGAACATGAAGGCTCAAGAGTAATACCTTCTGGGTTTCTCCATTAACTTGGAAGCTTCCATCCATGGGCACAATCTTAAAGACATTCCCACCTCCTCTAAATGCCTCTCCATATGTTCCCTCTCCCAGTTTCTTGATCTCCCGTAGATCGCTGGCACAAACGCACAAATGAGTACAAACAGCACTTCGAGGAAGAAAATATCAACCCTAGGGCAAGCCTTGCAACATAATGAGAAGATACACAACAGGTCAAAGATCACTCACCGTTCACTCACAGATAAACTTAGCTGACAAAAAACAAAATAAACTTTCCCATTCACATAGAATATAATTAAAAAGTACAAATAGGCAGAGAGGATTAAGTTCAAATAAGGAAGTGACAGAGGTTCTTACCAGAAATCTGAAAGCGCTTCACTCAAGGTCAGGATCTCCGTTTGACGACATTCTTGCAGGAGTACATCAAACACTGACAAAGCAACCTCTTCCTCCAACGAAGAATCATGCGCATCTTTTGAGCACGGATCTGGTCTGTCCAACTCCACTTCACACTCTTCTTCAGACCCCTCAGACACAGGCGTACAGTGACTAATCTTGCGGAACACACCGTGTATTTCCTCTTCGGCCTCGTCTTCACCCTCCTCTGATACTGGCGTGCAAACGCTCATCTTGCGGAATATGTTGTGGTTCTCCCCTTCCTGAATATGCAAGGCTTCCATTCGATTGAGCAGAGAAGCAGTTTCGAAATCAAGAATTGCACCGTCTTCTATAGTACGAATGCCCACTGGAGTTGGTATTTCCTCATCAATGCTACCAACACTTTTGCTGTTTCTTCCCTGGCTAGCGGAGTCCGCAGAGGATCTACTGCTCCGTCGTCTCATCGGTTTGTCCCAAGCGTACACATCTGGAGATGGCCGAGCCAGATCATTTTCTTCGTCGTTGCTGATCCACGAACTAGCTGACAAACGAGAAGAGATCCCCCTCGGCCTAGTCAGATCATTTTCTTCGTCGATGCTGATCCACGAACTAGCTGATAAACGAGAAGAGATATCCCTCTGCGTAGCCATCTCTGCAGAATGCCTACTGCTACGACGTGTAACGGGCTTGTCTCTAAGTGTTTCTGGTGAAGGGACATCTTGATCATTGTTGATGCCAGAAAGCCGGAATGGATTGTTCAGCGAAACTCTTTCCTCAATTGTCAACGGTGGAGGAGCAGGTATGTGGAATTTTTTGGGCTCCGCTTTACGTAAAGCTCGGTGAGGCGTCTGTAGAGCAGCACTCAGTAACTCACTTTCTGAGAGGTTAGAATTACGCAATGCTTCATCGAATGCAAAACCGTATTTCAGCATTTGAGATTTTGCGAAATCGAGGCTGTCCCGCATCTGTTGCTGCTGTTGTTGTTTCTTGGCGAAAGGACTACAAACAACCTCCTTCTCATCCAAATCAAAAGCATCGACATCTGCAAAGATTGCCCGTTGTTCTTTCACATATGAAGATGGAACACCAGTCCAGGTCCTCCTGGTATTCTGTTGCACGAGCAACACCTCATGTCAGCAATCCTTCTACTGAAAAGAATACTCGTTCGACGTTTTCCAGAAATCTAGATCGCAAAGCGCTTCCGAATGAGAGAACATCTAAGTCATTAGGTAGAGGATACTAAAACAGTTTGACCTTCTCTCTTCTCATAAACTGACCGCTGATACCACAGCAACTTCTCTATTCGCGCACTTGGTTGGGCTTACTAGCAAGTGGTGTAAGCGTGGCTAAATGTCTTTGGTCTCTGATCGTTGAATGGAAATGAGGTTGCCTTCTGTCATTATAGTGGTCTACAATTCTCATTCTGAAATCGTGTAAGAAATTCGTTCATAGTGAAAAAAAAATTATGTCAACAGATAAGGCTCTTGTACCCAAAGCTCTCTCTACATCTCTCATAAATCACACTCCCCACATATGCTAAATGCTGGAAGTGACGCAAATAGTATCCTCAACCTTCAGTTACTTCATGATTAAAACAGGAACCGAAACATCTCGCGATACGAGCAACATCAGAAGCTTACCACCACCGTCTGAACTGACTTTTTCTTAAGAAATCCATTTGATGGAGAGCCAAGGATGTTGTTCGTGAGAGAGGCCAAAGGCTGTCGGTGAGTAGGCACAAGGCTACTTCGTCTTCCTCTGCAATCACATTGAAATGTCCACTATCAGACACTGCAAAGATTTTGGAAAGCCATTAAAACGACCTCTTGGTATTCCAATACTTGGGGATTGGCTATGGCTAGCATTTCTTACCTGAATGAAAGGGACCGATTGAGCCAACTATCTTTCTTCCCTCGACTGCCATTCTTTCCTAAGACAACCCTGTTCTTCGCCCTGCCAATGCCAAAATGTACCAAAGAGAGTCAAACGTTATCTCCGACATAGGGATGTTGAGTATCAAATTCTTACACCTACTTACCTCGTTGAATTGTAACAATGCTTGCAGCAGACGGTACGCATGGAGCACCACACTTCTTTACTCATTCATTTAGATCTTTAGGATGTCATCAACCTGGGAGACTAGACTCCATGGGACGCGGATTGGAAACACGGCATGTATACACGTACCCTTCATCCCTGAAAACAAAAACACCATCGGTTCTGCCGCTGCCAAAGATCCCCAACCCCGAAGTCGAGGAATCACGAACTTGGACTCCGGTCTCTTTCATACGGCGTTTATATACAGCAGTCACTTTTTTTGCTTCTGGATTGAAGCCATCATCTGCACAAAATCAGAGTTCTCGTAATAAGTCGATATCACATCATCATGCACCTAGCAAACTACTCGAAAAAACAAACTGTACATCAACATGAAAGCAACTACAACGAAAGAGAATAGAAATCAATGAATCCATAATGGAGCGAGATGGATACTAAAAGTTCTACTCAGTATTGATGCAAACCCATCAGCCTACAGCCTACCAATGGCAGATATTTCAAGGCGTCAATCGGTCAGACACTTACCAAGCGTGGTCTCAGTAACGCCCATCATCGTTCTCCGCTTCGATTTCTCAATGCTCGAGTCTGTTCATACGAAAGAAGAATATCTTACTGACAATTAAACCTCCCGTGCCGCAGTAATTTCCATGACGAAGAAGGACCATAATGATCTAAGAGCAAACACTAATCGTCCTCAAATTCAAGGCGGCAGGGTCTCTAACAAGACTCTTTCCGATCCTCCACAGAAGAGAGCGAAATTGGAGACCCAACTGAAGGTGGCTCTCCTCCACGAACTAGATTCAACAAGCTACGAAGACGACGAGCTTTTGCACGACGATTCAAAGAACTCAAACACGCTACAATCGAACTGCCTCGATGACGGCACTCGACATCCAATGTGTAATGCAAAATGCACAGGAAGCATACACGATGCACTTCAAACAGGAAGTACACAGACCAATTTGGATCAAAATTACGCGAAAGTTGTACCCAGAAGCTGCAATTCAATGAAGTTACTGTGCGAGAAGGAGCATTACAGAAATTGACAAAGGAACCACTGTCGGCCGGTCGGTCGATCGATCGGTGATGGTTTGGAGAATGGCGTCGTTCGAAGGCTCACTCGCGCACTTCCCGCGCTGTCTGCCAGTTTTGAATACGTAACGGAAACCAGCATCTCCGGAGCAGCGGTTCATTAGGTCTTCTCTCTTCCCTCTGCAATTGCACATTCGCATGGTTCTTCGCTATTGTGACTCTGTAATTGCACATTTTCAAGGGGCTTCGGGGTTGAGGGTCTTGGTGGAAATGGTTTTAAGTTAAACTTCATTACATCTTTGAAGTAAGCTAACAGGTGCTTAACCCTTAAAGGATGGGATGGTGACCACGGAAATCATCCTTTTTTTTGGTACTGTATGAAGGATTGGTTTAAAAAATTCTAAAAGCACTCATTGGAAGTCAAATAAGACTTCCCCTTTTCACAAAAAATTCCAAGGATGAATAGTTGCACTTTTGTTCTACAGAAAAGGATTCTTTGTCATTTATGAGCCAAAGAACGTTCGGTGCATCCTTCAAGGATTTTAGAGATCACAATCTTCAGGTCAACCTTATAAAAGAATTTAGCATGATTAATACAAAACTCAGAAAAATTGATCTCCATAAATTCAACTTGTCTATACATGGTGTCTAAACAAAACATCAAGCTAAGGGGGACAATATTTAGCCTTGAGATGGATGAGAAAAAAAAAGACAATGTAGCACATACAAAAAATTATAAAAAAAAGAAAAACCATAAATGGTCTATTTTCAATTAGTAAAAATATAATAATGAACGTTTCATCTTTAATGTTCTATTTTCAATTAGTGGAGGGCATTTTTTTAATGCATGTTGTGTGCCATTTAAGTGTAAGAGTTTTACTTTGGAGATACATCATGGCCCATTCATAACCCTACCACCTATGGATTTAAAATAGTGACTTGCTAGCTTTCACATTTAGAAATTATAACTGAATTTCCATCATTCCTAAAAGTATGTAACTTCTTGCATTCACTATGAATTTCATTCTTCATTCACTAAAAATTCATTGAAAATTCATCCACTACACTAACCAAATCCAATTTTGATTCACTTGGTAAAGCATTGCTTCTTGAACTTGTTACCTCAAGGGGTTGGTTGTCTTTATATAGTTGCTATAAGATTCTTGATAATACATTCTTTTGAAATTGGAGATTAGGTTTTAATTTTTCAGAATTTATTTGTTATTTTTCTTGCCAAAGAAGTTTTAGACTAAAAATACTATATGTGGGTAAATTACTTAATGTGAGTGGTCTTTATGTAGTATGACGATTTAGATCTTTTGTAATATATTCATAAATATCAAAAGTTTGATTTTTGTAGATGCATATGGTAGAAAATTATTGTTTATGAAGCAAATAATTAGTCGCAATTGAATCATAATCTAATGTCAACAATTGTACACAATATCATATTTTTGTACAAATTCTTTAAATATTGTATAGTAGATGTATAGTGACTATAATTATATTTTAGAACAATATATTTTTTGAAGGCCTAATTTATTTTTCAAATGGTTTTCAATTTGGTAAAGTTACTCTACTAATTTATTAGGACAATGCTTTGGAAGCTTGACTTGTTTTGGTAGAATTCTAGTAAGGTAATTATATCCAATTCCAACCCCTTTCTATATCAACCCTTACAAATTCTTGCCTAAAATGTACTGATTCAATTCATGAGAGTTTAGAATTGATTTTGGATACATCTAGTTTCAACACTTTAAAAATTCACATTTTATTTATATGATGTTTATAAAATGTATTAAAATTTTAGAATCTTCATTTGACTTTTGATAAGATTCAACAAAATTTCCGCTATTCAATAATCTCTAATATTAAATGAAAATTATCCTATTTTCTTTTGTGCACAATTTTTCATTCTTTTGTTGTTCTTAAACCCTAATGACATCCACACTTCTTATTGATGAACCTTTATGAACCTTTTTGGGTGCCTTTATATTGCAATAGATTTGGTTCTAGGGTAAGAGATCCAAGTGTGCCTCAATGAAGAAGCCCCCCTATTTGTAGCAATATGTACTTGGAATGAACATTTCAAATTTTCTAATATACTATCTACTCATACATAATGGCTACAAAATGCAACAAATAGTCACATAGCACATGTAAGGGCTCTTACCTTAGTAAATTCAACTGCTTATTCAAATACATATATATATATATATATATATATAAGTGTAAGATAGAACCACCCATTCTCAACCTTGAATCCTCAACCAATTTTGAAAATAAGTAGACATAGAAAGTCCAAAATGTTTAGCTTGCATATATGAATACAAAATATATTTTGAGATGCACCATATGAATTTCACATATTTGTATACATTCAAAAAATAATCAATTTAAAGAAATAAATCATGATTTTCAATTGTGAATGTATTAAAAATGATTTCATGAGTTAATTCCACTACAAAGTATGTAGAATTGCTTAACCTTGAAAAGACAAGCTAGTCACTATGGAAATCATTTGTTTTGGTATTGTGTGAATTGTTGTCTTAGAAAAATGCAAAAGTACTCATTGGAAGTCAAGCTACTATAGAAGACCTCCCGTGTTCACACAACATTCAGAGAATGAATAGTTGCACTTTTTTTGTGCATACAGAGATTTTTTTGTCATTCATCAAATAAAAAATGATCGTGACGTCATTTAAGGGTTAACCTTGTAAAGACACTACAGACTGAAGAGTTCTAATGAATGACTTCATTATTAACTATAGAAACAAAGAACCCACCTATTGGTCCAATAATTGGAGTAAGAACATCTCTACCATTAGAGGATTTCTAGGGGTCGGAAGGGCCATTTTAGGCTTGTTCCTCCGATGTTATTCCCTTAGCAAATTAAGAACAACCGTTGTCAATTTTGTTTTTTTTGAAGGAAAAAAATGCAGAAAAAAAATTGATGACGTGGCAATCGCCATGCCATGTCAGGCAGCAGCTGCAGACTGTTGCAAGGTTGTTCCCCCGGGGCTAGCAACTCAAGGAACTCACAGTCCTCCAAGGGGGCAGAAAATCTTCTAATGCCCCTACTTGTACACCTTGACCGGGGTAGGTTTGGTAGGGGCAAGGAGGCAAAACAGTCCCTATTGTGGCCCGGACTACAACTTCCTAAGCACCGGGCGCCCCAGATTTTTGGCTGGATATTGCAGCTTGGCAAAAATGGGGAGATTTAGGACCGGACCTGGGGTTGACGAATTTCTGTGTAGGGGCCACTCAGAGTTGGGAGAGCTTTGAAGGCAAATGGACCAATTAGAGTGGAGAACATCTAATGCTCTCATTGTAAGCTGGAGTTGTGGTTCCAACCAATAGTGAGGGAATCCCCAAATGTCCAAAATGGTAGTTAGTCTTTGAATTCATTCTTCAAGTCAAGTTTGCTACATGCTTGAAAAATTTTAGATCATTTGGAATCATACAACATATAGGAAAAAAATAGTAAATGGAAAGGAAGAGAGAATGATTCAAAAATTCAAAATTGTTAACAATTTATTTATGGAATTGAAAAATGTCAATTCTAATGGTTGTAATGTTGTAATAAACAATCTACACCCAATGTTTTTATTTTTTTTCCAAATAATATAAAATTGAGTTATTTAAAGGACTTCAAAGTTTGTCTTAAAGTAGAGATTCAATAATGACCTGTAAACTCCTACAAACTAGAACTCCTCATAACTTTTGAGTCATTAATCAAAATTGAAAGATTCAAAGTTTTCCAAGTACATATAAATCTGGAGAACCAATTTCAAATTTTAATTTCTTAAAAGAAATGATTTTTAAAGAAGTTTTTTTGCTACCCGTCGAGTAACGAAAAGTACATATTATACAATAACTTTTTAACCATGTAATCAAAAGTTATGAAAATTGTTGGGCCTTAAAGCTAGTGCTCGAGTACATGTTGTGTTAAAATTTCAGAGAAGAAAAAAAATTTATCCGTAGTGAGTTGCCCAAAATTTCTATGTTGCCAAAAAACACAATTTAGGCATTAGGGGTTAAATATTCCTTGTCGCCAGGTGCAAAATATGCCAACCATTTGATTTTGGAATTAATATAAAGTCAATTTTGTTAAATTGAAAATATTTGAATACTCAAGACACTTTTCGATATACCCTTGTGTTCATACATGTCATCATTTTTGGCATTGGAAGTGTGCCAACTTAACAAAATTGATAATTGTTTTTCTTTTCAATTTCATCAAATTAGTTGTGGAACATATATATTGGAGCCTAAGTCAAATGCTCTACTTGTGTCGCTCAAGACATTGCTTGTAGGTATATGATTGTAGGCTTATTGGATCTCTAATTGCCATTTTATTATTTATGAGGAATGTGGTTTCATCAATTGTAGAGAGCTAAAGATAGTAGGTAAGATAAATAAATCTTTGTTCAACAATCTATAATTTATGAATAAATTTATGCACTATTGTAGGATCAGTCTCATTTGTTCAAAAATATAACATTGCTTGGAATTAAATTCTTATTTAACTGTTAGAACCTTATAGTTAAGCTATATGTAACTTTGATAAATTATTATACACATGGCATATTTTTCTATCAAATGAAATTGAATTTTTTTGTTATCCACCAAATTGTCATATGTGCACAGTGCAACTGGAAATGGTCTTTTAAATCATACAAAGTATTGATATATTTATATCCGGCACACTCATTTATCTAATTAGAGCACCAATCTATACCTTTCTAAAACTATCCTAATAAACTCTTCATTCATGATTCATCTCTTTTATTGGTCTCATAGTACTAAGTTACTCCTCATCTTCTTATGAGGGCATTCTAGTGGGCATCTTAAATCCAAATAGGAAATTGATTAGAAAAATAAAATAACTCTTGAACGTTAGATGTATAATATAATTAGAACATTGAGTGTATTATTTTTGGAAGCACATCAAAAAATTACATAAATTAGACACAATAAAATTGAACTTTGGACTTTGAAAGACCAATTTTTCATTCTTATAGTAACAATTCATGGTATAATAGTAGGAGCAATTCTTACAGAGCATGGGCAAAATATGGATAGGCTACCTTACTCAACTCTTTGTGCCGCCCATTCCTAACTATGAAATAATGAAGTGCTAACTACTAGAAGCAATGGCTAGAGATTGAATAAATCAATTAAACACATGCAACTAGACTAAGCTAGAAGCACCTAAATGTGACACTTATTCTGAATTGGTAGATCTTGAAGGTAGCTACAAAATAAAATGATGTCAGTTGGTTAGGCAATGGTTTATGAAACCAATACAATTAGTTTCATATTTTTTCAAGCTTGTAAGAATATAATACAAATTTTTGAAAACAAGTATATAGATGCACCTATTGTGGACACTAAACCAACACAAAAATGGGCACAAAAACACCCATAAGCGGCACACTCTAATTTTGGATCATGTATAAGTGATTGGCCAATACAAATGAAAGCAACAACTTCTAAGAATCCCACCTATTTACTTAGAATCCCTTGTGTTTATTTTGGGTCCACTTGTATTTGGATTTAGGTTCTTTTAAGGTGTTAAAGTATGACTGGTGTTACATTTGTAGCTTAAGTGGTCGATTAACAATCCTTTAGTGAGGCTTCAAACTACGATTGGGATCCAACTTGAATTTTTAGACTAAGAGGATAGAATTTTGACATGAGGGTACTAACTAGAGAGACTTGAGAAAATCATAATAGGACTTGGATCGGAACTGGCCCAACTTTTCAATGTGCAAACTTGTTAGAGGAACAACAGAATGGTATGTGATAGAAGTAAATGAGAGTTTTTGGACCCATGGGGGGGGGGCGCTGTTAATATCTTGAGGTATGATATGATGCCACAATCCAGGGGAGTGGAATATTTTCTATGTCCACTCAATTTTCGAGTACTGCAAAAGTTAAGACAGGAATATACAAATTTCAAAGTCACCATTTATGGCTCTCATATGCTTGCAAACGAATTACAGCAAGCATGTGCTACAAAATTTAGGCTCTCTGGGGTTGAATTTGAGTGGAAACATGTAGAGAGCGTGCGACCTGTAGAGAGTGTCAAAACATGTGACCCGTGAGCGGGGAGATATTGGTAAGGAGTTCAGTCAAGGAACGTGTAGAGTGATGCTGAAATATCCTGAACTAAGTAGTCTGCTCATAAAGCGATCATTTAAGAGCTGATTGCCTTTTGGGGGGAAGCTAAAACTCCTTGAAACAATTTTCAGCAAATTTTCAGACAAAGAAAAATGGAAATGGCATTGAACCCAAGTTGTTTCATATTTTTTAGACCTCTGTGGAATTAGTTACAAATTTTTGAAGTTGAAATGCAGTGGTCACTGTTGTGCTCTAAAAGCAACCACCTCCTGAAATGTACACTATTAGTACATTGAAGAAAGCCAAATGTACCTCTGTGACTTGATTGCTTTTAGAGCATGGGCGCATTTAGAGCAGACTACTATTAGTCCCAAATTGAAGGCACCCAGCTTCCGTGATCAAATCATTTTTACTCAAACCCAAATTGTGGACCTTTTTGAAAGAAAATGGAACCCTAAAGAACTCGAATTCAATTGCAGAAACAGTGTGCACAAGCACCAATCTTGGTAGACATCTCACAAATTGTTGGTGGGGCACTGGAACTGCATTAGCAAATTGTAAACTTATCAATGTTTCATGAGCTGGGTACTCCAAGTGAAATTTGGAACTGGAAGTCCAAGTTGAAAACGCCCTTGATCCAGAAATGTGTACCTAGTATCACTAATACGTGATGGAAATGGAAGGTCAAGGGTTTAGAGTAGCACTAGCATGAGCCAATTGATGGATGTTACAAGGTACAAACAATGTGCTTTAGGAGATAGTAAAAGTGCAACCGCTACATAAACAATATTAAGAAACATTGCGTTTCATTTAGTTCGGCAAGAGCTAATTTTTTAACCTTTCAATGGACATTATAGATTTCATTATTCCATAACAAAGCCTTCATACTGATACAAAACAAGCTCACCAATGAAGCAAAAATCTTAAGGAATCTTCTAGAAAAAGTCAAAGTATTACAACAAGAGCAATGGTCATTTTCTATTAGACTTTTCTAACTGTATGAAATTGTATAATAATCAAACCATATCCTCTTCAAACTTGCATTCTTGGTAATTTGAGTTCATGCAAGAAAATGTGTTGAATCAACTATCTTCCATTCTTCCTACCGGTAAAATCAAGGACAATCTTTATTCCTCCAATGAAATTGAAATTACTATATCTTATGTGCTGCAACTCCACTTCAAGAAATGACCAAGTTAAATCATTACAACTTGATAAAAAAATGAAAGGCACTTCTCTATTCGCCCTAGCTACTACTTACTAATATAGGTCGTCGCCAATAGGGAGTATGTATGATCACACACGGAAATAGTATCCAACCTAAAATACCTCTCCACCCATACATTGCAACAAGGCTAACAAAAAAAAAAGCTCAAGATAATACTAACTACCTTATATCTTGTATAGTTCATCCACGCTTATTGAAACCTACAAATCCTTTCACCTGAAGATCGATATAGAATATTGTTACAACCCTTGGCCTTGTACAACCCATATTGCAAACCCAACAAAATGGGCTCATATGTAATCATTGCCGAGGCATAGATGTATGTGTTCAACATTATGCAAAGAAAGAAAAGTAAGGCTGGTATCCCGGAATTTTGTACTAAGCATATTTTAATATCTTTTCGTTCCGTTCCATAATCTACATGTTCATACTACAAAATCCACTTGATATGGGCATGAAAATTAATAGCTTGTTGGTCCTTGATGTTCCAATTTCATATTCATTAGTGAATTCCATCTTGCTAAATTCTTGGAATACTTTCATGTAAAGAGTAAGCAACATTATTTGCAATGCTTCTCTTTGAAGTGTAGTTTCATATATATGCTCAACCATATCCAAGTGCCCCTCAAAAATAAGGTCAAGAAATGTCAAGAGGCCAAATTTAGCTCCATACATTTGGTGTGTCAACAAGGCACATAATTTCATTCTTTTAGAGGCTTCTTGAGCACTACACACCAATGGGCTATCTAGGAATGAAACAACGTCAAACTTTGATGCATATTCTTCAACAGTTGCCAAAAACTCAGATGCCCAATAGTATGGCATGAATTCACTTTTGAAGCTCTTGGAATCACTTTCGTGAAGTGCCGTTAGATCTTGAACCAATTGCTTTGATTCATGCATGATTGATTCAAATGACAATGAATCAATGCTAACCATATTATTAATATAAGTTCCAAAAGTAAGGGCATCCTCATTTGGCACAAGGACTTCCATTATTTCACTCCAATTTGGTCGAGAATGCGGATCCTCATGCCAACACTTCAATATCAAGTATCTCATGGGCTTTGAAACATGATCCGCTAGCTTTGGCCATTCACCATTCAAGACCAAACCATAATCGGAAACTGGATGGCCTTGAAATGGAATCATTCCAGTGAAAACTTCATAGCACACCATTCCAAAACTATAAATATTTCCCAAAAGCCATTGTTCCTTTGACAAGGGAATGTTTGTTACCAAAGATTGGAGAACTTCAGGAGCCCGCCAAAATGCAGTGCCCACAACACCTTCTGATCGTTCAAAGTCAGCAATGACAAGGTGTGCAGGCTCCAATAATGATGTTTCATAATTAGAGCTGAAGGTTTTGAGCAAAATGTTTGCAGCCTTTAAATCTCCAAGATAGACACCACTTTCATGAAGGACTTTCAAGCCTGATGCAAGCTGCAAAATCATAATTCGTCCAATCTCTTCTGTAAAAGGTGAACCATGCATACAAAGCACTTCATCTTGCAAAGCTTTCATGCGAAAGTCAATGGCAGCACGCAGGTCACAAGAGAACCGTCTCATGATCATGCTCAAGGAATCCCCCTCGAAGAAAACTCCATGTGGTACGCATAGGTTATAGCTCTTCACAGAACCTAACTCCAGAGGAAAATGACCCTGTGAAACCCCCTCCAACGGCTTGAACTTCTTCACTACCACCGGAACAGGCATCAAAGAGTAGGGCAAGTGGAACTTGGCTTCGTAGACGCAACATTGACCCCCTTCCCCAATTTTCCGACCCACGCTCACCATAGAGCGGACATATTTTAGTAAGAAGTCGAGGTGTTCTTTGTTACGAGAAGCATGCTGTGCGTTCGATGCAGAGACCTCGGTCCAGGGGCGGCTGTCATCCATGGAGGCAGAGCTGCCCTCCAACATGCTCCTCTGATCGCCCATTCCAGACAACAGTTGTCACCTGAGCCCCCTTTTTCGATCGCCACACGCACCAAACACCGCTGCCACACGACGCACAAGTACTGCAATAGAACAGGCCGGAACAATGATGTGGGAGAATATGATGCTCACTGGCTCAAACCGATCAAAGCATATGAATCTGAAAAAGCACCGCAAAGAGAGCAGTCAGACAGATCGACAGAAGTGCTGCTAACCCCGCATGTATTGGAACATGAAAGAAATTCAAATCTAGCGCAGACTGGGCGATGCACAACAATATTTCAATCCAAGGAATGGTGACTCAGGTTGGGAGAGCGAAGCGCTTACCCAAATCGTGTCAACCGATCCAATTTGTTGGAGGGCACGCAGGAGTTGCGAAACAAGGGCGAACAAGCGAAGGCGAACAAGTCTCCTTGGTTGCACTTATCTCCTTCCCGAATGATGAACAGTAGTTCCTGGAGAATGGGCAATAATGCAATATGGTAAACAAGGTTTGTATTTTTCATTTTTATGAAGTGCCAAACTGGCAATATTAAATGATATAGTGGTGTTTGAAATTTCAACATTCATTCACATATTGGATAGAAAATACCACATTAGCACATATCACATATTCATAATTTCATTTCCATCCATTCTTTAGCAATGTTATCCAATAAATTTTTATAAAAATTTGAAGAATTTTGATGATTTCATCCAAAATTTTATTGTTTTTGTTCTAGCGGCTTGGTGCAGAGTCAATTATTTTGGTGCAATTTGATGACATATCACCGGAAAAAAAACCACATTGATGGTAAACTTCAAGTCAAGTGTTACACACTTGCTAGTTCAATGTGGTTCCCCACTTCCAAAAGATCTTGGACTTTTAGTCCCCAAATGCCCATATGAAGGCATAGTCACTTGACAATAAGAAGGTACTAGGTTCATGTGATCTCAATTTTCGCATGATTTTTTTAAACTTTAGAAAAACAAAAAAGCTTTTTGGAGATATAATTTGTATTCAATCGGTGCTTGCAAGCAAAAGTTATGTCACACAAAGCTCAAAATAGTCAATTGGAGGGGAAGGGGAACAAATAAAACCACAAAAATTTGAATAAAAAAATTTGAATAGATACTCTATAATATTTTTATCTTTATGGATAGATTTGGTTCATCCTATTGGATAAGTGATTTGAAAATTATGGAACATCTTGTTTTAACATTTTCTGAAAATCATAACATATAGGATCTAGTTTTTAAAAGTTGCACAAGGTTTAGTTTGATTGATGTAACAATCTTGCTATTGGAAATAGTGTGTTTCAATTTTATGTTAGAACTAATAACAATTTATTTTCCTCACTTTATCTTATTCCTATTTCTACTTAACAATTTTTTAAGGAATGAAAATTTCATTATTGTTTTTTGAATATTTATTTCCTAGACTCTCAACTTAATTCTTCATGATAATATTTTTTTCATTTAAAATGCAAAATGCAAAAAGTTTAAATTAAGAGGATCCAAAGTGTTAAAAACTAGTTGTCATTGCCATGGTGCCAAAATACTATATTTTCTTCACTTTGAAATGAAATTTTTTACAATCCATAAAGTCAAAGTTTCTAAGATCTCTTTCACACATTTTCGTGTAAGTCTATTGCAAAATCCAATAGTTAGATGTGCACAAAAAAAAAAATTTAAGTTTGTGCTCTTTGCATTAGAAATGGCATTCTTTAGTGGATTTTGGCAAAAATAAAAAGAGGCTTGGGCATTTAGTGTATCATATCATGGTTGTTGAGACTATCATTGCTATTTTTGCATTACAATTTCTCTATACACAACCTTCAACATTATAACCTTCTCTAAAATGACATTCTAAAATATCCTACACACTTGCATTGCCAGATTGCTTTGACTGTATGGAACATTCAAACTATAAAGTAACATAGTCAAACTTCCATATGCCTAGATTACAAACACTCTAAAAGAAACAAGGGTATAAATGAATTGTCCACAATGACTGCAGCGACAACAATGACTACAAAATTAGTCACTACATTAGAGTGCAATTTTACATTGATTTGGTTTTGCTAAACTTGTGTCATATTGAACATTATCTTCAAATGTTGTACATTACACACATAGTCTAAGAACCGGTAGGCATAGAATTTTTAGACAATAAGATAGTAAACAGTTGAATAATCAACGCTTAAACTTTACCAATTATTTGCAAAATCAATCCCACCTTATGAATTTGGCAGGCAAGTAAAAGTACAAACAAAGTAAAATGTACGTGAGTCCCCAAGTAACTTCAAGAAAGTTGGAACACTTTGAGACCCATGAACAAACCTTAATGAAGATTTCATTTGCAGCTTCATTTGAGCTGCACCTATGATTTGGAGAAGAAGAATGACCAGATACCCCCCAAAAGCTCACCAACTGCACACATGGCAAAGACAAAAGGTCATTTGGGGAATGATATAGTCCAATGGTTTTTTTTCCGACGATTTGTCGTCAAATTGCACCAAATTTTTTTGTCCAACACCAAACCTATAGGAAAAAAAATGGTAGTAAAAGAGCTGAAAATTGCCAAAAATCTTCAAAGAAATAAAAAATCTTGGATGAAATTGCTTAATTGTGGATGAAAATAGAATTATGGATATATAATATGTACTAACGTCATATTTTCTATCCAATTTGTGGATGAATGTTGAAATTTAGAGCACCACTATAACATTTAGTGTTGCCACTTTTCCACTTTGTAAAAAACAAAAAAGAAACAAAAACTGATATAGTCTAGCTGTTATAAGAATAACTATACACTGAAAGTCGCCTGCTACCCCAGTTTCCCATTAGTTCCCCCCTCCTCTCTCAAAAAATTTGTGAGCCGTTGATTTTTTTGAAAAAAAATGCTTACCTTCAAAATTGATGATGATTTTTCAAAAAATCACAAGATGTTGATCTTGTGAAATTGAATCTGAGCCGTTCAAATATAAAATACAAATACGAATACGAATACGAATACGGATACATGTACTGGATACGAATACTAAATATGGATATTAAATACGGGTACTGAATATAAGTACTGGATATGAGCACACTGACAGATGTGCTTCGAAGCTCCTATCCGCACTTAAGAATATTTTGAGAATTAGCAACACAACCTAGCTACTCCAAGTCAGCAGATGATGATGAGATCCCAATGCTGACCTTAACTTAACATGGCATGCGCTGCACAACAAACATTGACAACAGCAAACGAAATATAACGAAAACAACCCTAGCCCATCCCTATGAATGTTAAGAGCAGGGGGAGCGTATTTGGCTCTTTTTTAGCCCAATTAATTTGTAGAATCGGCGAGCCTGACTAGCGTGCTGAATAAGCTTACTTTGCTGCTTGGACTTGCATATGATATTACGGAGTATTATACGCTCTCCCTACTTTTAATGCGAGAGAGCGAGCACGGGTTAGCTGATTCTGCGGACAAACTCGCCCTACGGGCTTGCTAATCCGTGGCATCAGCTAACCCCTGCCCGCTCTCCAGTACTAAGGCGATTGAATGTGGTGATAGTGATTTGCTCTGATGCTGGGCAAAGCCCCTTTGAAGTACGCATAGAAGATTCGCATCATAGGGAGACTGACCCTTAAGCCAGATTTCAAGAAATCAATCACAAAGGAAGTTTTAAGATGAAATGATTCAAGCATTAATTCAGATGAATGAGAAGCTATTTGATTGAAACATAGCATGGAAGCATTCTGTTCATCATGAAGAATACAGACTTCAAGACACTTAACGGTTAATAAAATCTTGATGGACCTAAACCTGCATTGTTTCATAATGCATCCATTTTTTTAGGATGTTTGTCATACATTTTGAAATCGAAATAGTGAGGCTTTGGGTCATTGCTTTTCCATGGGAATTTGGCTACCCTATGTTGGTGATGCTCTAATGTGGTGACTACCTTGGTTGTGGGGCCGTGTCTTTCCAACTTTAACGCCTAAGCATTCAAATGACCATTTCTAGGTTACTACTTGACTTCAGGCAACATTTATGGGTAAAAAAAACACTATTTACAATATTTTTTTGTTAAAATTTTGGTTTTTTTCTCTATATTTGTATGAAAAACTAAGATTGCTATGGTCAAACAAAAATTATAAGAGAAATAGCACAAAGTGTTTAGGATTTGCCTAATGTTGAAAAACTTATTATTTTGGAAAAGTGTTGGTGTTTTCATTATTAGATCTTATGCATTTTTTCACAAATCAATAGAAACCACAATTTTGATCAATAAAAAAAAAAATTCAAATACTAAAAAAAAAAAATTGTATTTTGGGGGAATTTTGAAGTTATATCTTCAAAATTCGTTTAAAGAAAATATACAAATAGTTATATAATTTTGATTGTACTGATATTTTCTACTTTTTGTGCTTCACATTATCTTAGTTCATGCAAACTTCAAAAAAATTATAAAACTTATATTTTATAATACATTTGTGTTTTGTCCAAACGCCTTGGGCTTTTAGGGGTTAAGCTTCGGTTATACGTGCTTATACCTTTTTTACCGTATTTACGAAACTCACTGGACGTACGGTTCCAGCCTCTTCTAGAGTCTTGGAAGCTCGATGAGGAACACCCTTCGATTTCCACCGGAATTTCAATGAGGGCAGTGTTTGTATTTTTTTGAATGCGAGAGCTTGAATTGATCTGCTGCAGCGATGGGCTGGGCGAGCATGACGGTCGTGGGGGCGTCTGCTTTCCCGCAGCTCAGCCGAGCTCCTGATTTGTCGTCCTCGTCCACCTTCGGTAAGTCGCAATTGATCATTAAAATCTCAAAACTGGAGACCATTTTCGCAGAGATTTTTCATTTCTGAATCTGGAGGGCGTGGATATTGATCTGCCCAAGAAATCATATCCCATAGGTCGGATATGGAATTTGCTCCTCGCTGAAGAGACGTGCAGGGTTCAGGGTTTATCTAGTTTAGGGTTCTAGAGGTTTGGGGGGTTGGAGAGGAGGGGTGCGGAAAATTCGTTTTCGGATTATGTACTCTTCATTTCAATTTCGTTCGGTTTTCTGGAAGAGATTTGGCGAATTCTTAGTATGGGGTGGGTGTCTGCGATTTTGATAAAGGGTTGTGGAATCAATGTTTGTGCTTGTCGTTCTGGATGCTTGGTATCTATCAACGGTTGCATTTGAGATTATCCGAATGCTTTTTATGATAACGGAAGCGGGAGACTTGAGACAGTTCTGAGATGCGGTGCCTCATGTCTATACTTGGGTTAGGTTTGAGAAGCTCTAGGAAATGGAGTTCTCCTTCTTTCCTCGTATTCTTTCGACCCTTTCGAATGTATTCTCGAAGGTTTAGTGAAGGTATTGCATCCCTGGTGTGTGTTAGTTTATGTTATGACCTGACCTCCGTTTGGCCTAATTCGACCTTGTTTAGAGAATATCCTTGTTCATGGCATAACTATTCTTAACCTCTTTCGTGCTGAGTTAGTGGGTCGCTGCTTTACGATTGGACTGTTAAGGCTGTAACGTGACGGGGGAATTGTCTAATATCGGCAAAACCACAGAAGAATGTATTCACTTCTCAATCAGTTTGCTTGATCGTATTTGGAAAGGTTTTGGAGTGTTCTTAGGTAGGGTCTGAATGATAGAAGGCCTGAATGTTCTTACAGGTTCTAGGGTTACGAGTGCGTTCTTGAAGAGGAGGAATGTGCCTCTCTGCTGTTCTCGGCGTGCTCTGAGTACTGCCAGCTCTTTATTAAACGATGAAAATGAAGATGTAGGTGAGCTGCAAACCGCCGCTTTTCCATGTTTCTTGGAATCAAGCATTCTGGTGATGTTGCCCATTTAGTGGGATTTTGATTATGTTGCTGTTGTGACTAGAATTATGAGGAATCTTTGATGTGCAACACGTTTCGTTTCCTATTGTTACATCAACCACTCTGAACTAGTACCATAAAATTTCCTTTGGCTTATTTAACTAATTGCTTGACCTTTTTCATTCTTGCAGATTTTGCTTGGGATCCATACCTAGGAGAAGTCATTGCCAATGAGAAAGTGGAAAAACCTCCTCAATATGTGCCACCACCACCCATTCCTGCAGAAGGTAGATTTTTCTTCAAATTAAGTCTGGATTACTGTCACACTTTGATGAACTTTTCTAGAGTTGTGAATTTGCTTGTCTCTACAAATATCAAAGTCAGGAGAGGAACAATCTAGTTTATGTTCATCAAAGTGTCTTGTGGATCTGCTCAGACGACCTGGTATGCTAGCAAATGGATGAGTATGATTTGATACAATGTGTGTCGTGATTTCTAGAGCATAAGCCTATTATTTCTCCCGTATGCTGTATTCCAAGGAACACCAGGTCCGTTCTAGCCATTGTCATATTCTTTCTTCCTGTTTGTATGCTTTGGCACTCAAACTTTCATCGTGCCAACAAGAGTGATCGTCGTTGATTTATCTAAGTTCTCATCAGCTCGTTGAATCGTAGGCTAGTCTGTTTAAATCCGTAAGTGTTTGAAAGACCTCTCGGATCTGTGTTCTTGAATTGTAGAAGACTTATGAATAATGGCGCGGTTGGATACAGACATCAGCATTCGGGACAAAGTGGAGTTTCTATTGTACACGTTTAATAGAATACTACCAGGTCAGTTGGACAATGACAAAGCAGACGTTCTCTGTTCGGTGCTAAGTGCTACGGTGGAGGTTCAGAACCCTGCTATCTGCTTTCGTGGGAACAGCAAGTCCGTATCCTCGTTAACTTTATCTTTTTTACAGTTTTTTCAGTTGAATAGTACTTAGACGAATTCTTGGAATTTCAATCTGGAAATCGCCCTACTAGGAAAAGAAAATCATTTTTTCATTTGGGAATGCTGTTTTGTCGGGGAATTGAATATTTATTGTTGTTTCTGCAGGTGCTCTGAGTGGCTTAAAGCCCTTATCCAATTGCAAGCATCAGTCAACCTCCATGAACTCTACTACGAAAATGATGTGAAGGATTCTGGTATGTCGGTATGTGTCTTCTAGAAACCTTCGATCCGTAACAAGTTACACTGCAAATGGGCACAAGATGCTACCAGTAACACGTTATTCTTGCCTTCAGGGAAAGGGACAGCGCGGATTGCATGCTCTTTTATTTGAAAACTGGTAGCTGATGACAATTTCTTAACGGGTGTAATGAATTAGTGGCATTTTTCACTTAGGTTCCTGAGGTTGGAATATATTATAATTTCTTGAGTACCACCGTGAAGCTCACTAATTTTTCACTGTCTGATGCATTCTGAGATTTTTTTCGGTGTCTGAATGTTTCAGAGAAGCGTTGGGTTTACGCAGTATGGACAATGAGATTTTTGGAGCACGCGCACACTAGTCCCAATGATGTTATTGACAGTGCGAGCGCTCCAGAGTCAACTGAGCTGTCTGGAGAAACAGTTTTTGAAATGGAGAAATCTGGTCTGGTATGTACTCCGAGTTCTCTTTCCATTCTACCCGCTGGAAATGTATTTCGGGTGCTTTGCTTGATGAACCCTTTGTATTTTTTTTTTTACTGTGATGTACCTAACTTTGTTAATTGATACATCGCAAGCTCAGAAGTTTAGGGCGCTTGCCTATGTTTGTGGCAGGTG
The DNA here is from genome assembly GCA_963969395.1 of Pseudoscleropodium purum. Taxonomy (NCBI): domain Eukaryota; kingdom Viridiplantae; phylum Streptophyta; class Bryopsida; order Hypnales; family Brachytheciaceae; genus Pseudoscleropodium; species Pseudoscleropodium purum. The sequence goes on from OZ017797.1 coordinate 10,661,790, forward strand.
TCACGGATAAGCTCAACATGGTACATCCTACAAGAAGATGATGGGGCGTCATTCACTAAAGCCAAGGACTCTCTATGGCGTCTACTTGGAGACACATTTTGAGTCTTTCAGTGAGAACCTCAGGTCAGGAATGTTATTCCCTTCGTGTACAATTGCCTCATTCACCTCGTATGAGGACGAGAGGTGAAAGACTCTAATCATGCCGCGTTTATCACCTATGATGCCTCAGGCTGATGAATGGATGCTGCTTGCTCGGCTTATCTCAGGGTGGTGATATTCCAATCCAGAGGTTTGTTTCTCGAGAAGAGACTGAAGCCTGTTTCTCAATCACTAGCTGAGGGCTCATGCAGCAACGTTGTGAATCTTCTATCTGGCCACTTAATAGTAAGGAAGGACCTAAGTTCATTACAGCAAGCTTGATTGTTTGCACTGGTCGCCAACCTACCTCCAGTACATTTAGTTATGGATAAGCTACACTTAGTGGGTAAAGATGAGCCATCGTGATTTCACCCACGTGGGTTGCATCTCCTGTTCCAGATCACCAGATGAGTTCCAACCCATCTTTGTTATGTCAATCTTTGGTGCCAGAAGTTAGGCGGAGGTACTGAAAATATTATAGAACAATGATGTCTTTCGTACAGGCTCATAATGTCTATCAGTTCACTCTTCTGTTGTTTCAATTACCACACCTACAGTTCTGATCAATGCAGCAGTCTGCTAGCCGGTGAATCCAACCAAAGTGGCAATTTTTTCTCAAAGGCGCATCTCCAATAGGTATCCCCCTAAAGCTTGTCTAATCGCTTCCAACCTTTTGCCGACATTCACAAGATAATTTAGAATCTCACAAAACAGAGTTATATTGTTAGAAAACACCACAGCGAGTACTCCGTATCTCTCTATCACCTCTCCATTGCATGTACGAAAGAGGATCTGAAACTTGAAGCTTAAGAACTGGGGAAACAGTTCGTAGATCTGAGCATCCATCCTAGTCGATTGGTTGCTTGATCCACGCCTTGTGTCGGAGCTGACCGTGATCGACGGAGCAAATTTGGGATGTAATAATAAGACACTTTAAATATAGAATGGAGCTGGCTGTCGTTGCATTGTAGGCGCCCGCAATGCACAGGAGGACCGTGCGGAGTTCTACAATCGCGAGAGTGTCGGTTGTATCACTCGTATGGAAAAGTGACAAAATGAAGAGAATACAGCTCTTTCACTCTTGTAGAACTTTCCGTATCATCACACTTGTCTGCAACTTTTGTGACATAAGAGCATGGCCACCGAGGCATGCTGGAGGCGGCCTCAACGGCTCCGGGCCACTTAAGAAATGCATCCGGCCATTCAATTGTAGTAAGGGTGGTTTTACATGCAAACTTGAACCTCCACCAATTGTCTTGCCGGGTGGGCAATAGAAAAGGGGGAGCTCCATTTTCAACTGATATTGGCTAGTCTCCACAACTTCATTTGTGGAGACTAGTAGATCAAGAGAGAATTTAATATGTGTCAATTCTTAATTGTATCTCTCCGTTGCCTCTTGGATCCACATAAAAGTGGAATTGGTATTTTTCCTTGTAGCTATCCCTATAGCTCTCTGTCCACTAGGGGAGTATGTAAACAAGCCCTAAGTCTCTTGAGAGACTCCAAACACAAATTGTGTAGAATCTATTGTCAAAGTTTGTCCAAGTATAGTTTTGAGTGTTGGTTTTAGAAACAAGTAGTGACAATCACAAGCAGGTAGCCAATGCAAAAGCTACACAATGTAACATGTGTCTGAAAAGGTGAATCCAAAAGTTTTGCAATACAATCTCAGCACACGACAGTGGGGGTTTGTACTTCCTTCACCAACCGTCATCGCTCAAAGGTCTATTCAAACTCACTTGGCGCATCTATTTACAGATGGTTTGGTGCCCATGCTTTAAGGAAGTTTGGATGCATAGCTATGTTGAATTTAGAGGCTTGTTGATATATCACTTATAATAACAATCGATAATAGTGAATCACATGTTTTCATACTCAAAATAGCTTGAACTTAATTCATAATTTACCATAAGTTCTTGAAAATAGTAGTTCAATCCTTGACATCATCCACTCATGTTTATCAAATGTGAGCTAGCTTCATTGAAATATTGGGGGTGCTAAGCATGCCCTCAAAGGTTTTGACAAGCTTAGTCCATCCACCCACAAGTATAAAATTTGTTCTGTGCTCTTCAAATCTAGCTTTCAAGATGCCACGATCAAAGTACAATGTTTTTTTACCAATCGACTTAAAAATACTAGTAGAAGTAATAGTTTTTAGCACAACTGGATAAAAACAAAGGCACCAATGGTTTTTTTAGGACGCTCATTTTTGACATTGAACATCGTTCTCATGACTTGCACCTACTTCAGTACCATTGATATACTTCTATGTATTTTCCAAAGAAGTCTACCATTCGTAGTCCTTAACCTTCGTTTCTACCTAATCCCTTAACCCATACATAGAATCTCAATCTTCCTTTTTTCCTTTCCAAAGTTAATTAGTTTGTATAGAGTCTCCTTTCTTATGAAGATATGTATACTAGGTGTCACTCAAACCAACTTTTAAAAAACCATTGTGGGACTTTAAACAAACAAATTGTTCATGTACAACAACCTTAGAGTAATAATAGTTGTTTTTCTCTCTTCATCTTTTTGAGTCTTTTATTTAAATTTAACAAAATTGCTATTAAATACAAAAGAAATAAAATATTGTACATCTAAGTTATTGTGTTGTTAAATTAGAGTCCTATACATTTTCATATAACTAGGATTTCACAATGCTAAGTACAATTATTGATGATTGTATTGCAAAGAAGAGATAAGGATTATTTATTTATTCAAATTTTGTCAATGTCGATGATGAAAGAATTATTGCAAATACAAACACAAATATACACACAAAAAGGGGCCTTTTTAGAGCACTCTTTATTAAGGCACAATGCATTGAAAAGAGGCATACCACCTTGGTTTGCATTAGTTGTCCCCTTCCATTCTCTCAAAAAATTTAAAAGCCATTGATTTAAAAAAAAAAATACTTATCTTCAAAATTGTTGTTGATTTCTCAAAAAATCAGAAGCCATTGATCTTGTGAGATGTAATCTAAGCTGTCCAAATATGAAATATTGGATATAGATACAATATCACATACGAAAATGTATTACACAATGAATACATATATTGGATATGGATATAGTATTGCATACAAATATGTACTAAATATAGATATCAGATATAGATACAGTAGTCGATATGGATATGGGATGAGTTATCCCATATTGATTGTCAAACAAGTTAGTTTTTGAAAATTACAAAAAGAGGAAGGGTTGTTGGAAATAAAATTTTCAAAATTTTCAAATCCTAAATTTCAAAATCTCATAAAAGTGTCACAATGCACTGAAAAGTGACAATAACTGCCAGACTATATATTCCAATTATTTCCAAATGTATCAATTTTATTTCTGAGTATATTAAAAATAGCAATGAGACTATTTTCTTTGCTTTAAGAGTTTATAGAAAATTACTAACTTAATTAACATATATATGGATATGTCTTATGACAAATCATTAAGTAACATCTAACATTCAATCCAAAGTGATCAATTAAAGTTAGCTAGATTAAGCTTGATGGCTCAAACTTATAACTAGTAATTCAATCCATACATGAAATTAGGTTGTTTTTCATTGTTTTGTTTTATTTTTTATGGTAAGATCTCTAGAATCATGTATCCCCCAATTATTTTCTTAGTATTGTTAGAAAGTTTTGAGCAAAGAAGGGTGTGCAGACTTTGTTTCATAGCATTTGAAGATACAATATGAAAGTTATAGATTTTTGAGTTTCTTGCCAATGGCACAAGGATACACTAGTAACAATAGAAAGAGTTACTAGAACAACAAGAATATCCTTGATGTATATCAAAAAAATGTACAATAAAATGGTCAAGAATAGTTGATCAATTGTCAAATATCATTAAGAGGTAATGGACCTCACTTGCATCTATATATCAAAATAGACAATTAGTATTTGTCTTGGTATTATAGTTGTTTTACTCCCACAAAGGTATATAAATGAGTTAACTCTTTGTAGGAGGCAACATGAAGATGTCTTGAAAAGTGACACAAGCATAATTCACCATTACCAAGTTGATGAAAAAAAACCTAAGGCTGTTATAAATTATAAAGTCAATTTTTTTCCTTATAATCAAATGTCTTTAAAAAAGAAGGGTAGTAAGGATCATATCTAAAGTAGATCCTAATAAAGGTGACAATTGGCCTCAAATTTGATATAAATGCCACCAATGAAATTAGTTTAGATTTTCTTAAACATAGTAGTAGTATATTTTATTAGAAACTTTAGAAGAAACAAAAGATTATGTACTTGTAAAATTTATGAGAAAAATTTAGAAAAGGGTTTCCCTTAAAACAAAGCTATATATATATATAATATAAATGTCACTTGAACAAACTCTTGGGAGTCAATCATGGGATCTTAACTTCTCAATGCCTAAGGCCATTTTGGGTTCCAAAACATGAGTGCTTTTGAAATGATATAGATGTAAATGTCACTAAGTTATAAAATTCTTAACCATACAATCTTGTAGTAAACATGTTGTAGATGATGTGAATCAAATTTGGAGTCGTTTGATTGTATAGATTGAAAGATTATAATGTTTTAGTGTTGAAAAAAGATGATCAAACTTTCCAAGCATCACACTTGGAGGTGAAATTTGATTTCTAAACTTACTCAAATGAAAAAACTTGAAATTATAAAGTAATTCAAAACCAACATACAAATGCATTGAAGAAAAAAAATGTCAATAAATGGACTCAATGTTTTGCAAATATCAAAAAAGAGGCAAGAAAAGTTGCAAAAAACACATTTAAGGCTGAACCTCCTTCTACTAAAATGCTTTTCAATCCCTCATAACTTTTTGGATTGATATGAAATTTTAGCCACACAAACTAGACTAGTATGTGCAACTTTTCCAAATAAAATTATTGTAAACAAACCCTTCATGAAGAAGAAACAAGCCGCCAAAGTTTAAAGTAATTAAAAAATGTCCAGATTTTGAACTTTGAATTGCTCCCAAACATTCAAAACAACTTGGATTTACATGAAAATCTTACCGCAATAACTAGACTTCAAGGGGAACATAATCCAACAAATTTTATTGAAAACAAACATTGAATGAAGGTGATACAACCCCCAAAGTTTCAATCATCAAATGCAGTCTGGTGGATTCAAATTGAACCTAAGAACTTTGATTGGCTTCAAATTAATCAGTTCATCTTGGATCAATCTAAGCTTATAAATCTTACCACACAAACTAGAAGAGAGAGTGCAAATTTCCCAACAAGTTTTATTGAATTTGGATGTTGGATGCAAAGTTACAACACTTAAACTCTGAGGACACTTTTATTCCCCTTCGGCGGTGAGGGGTTAATGGAACAGAGTCTTCACCCACGCCTAGTTCGTCTCTCTGAACGAGCAGAGGGTGAGTTTTGATCTCATTACAAATCAAGTACCTGTGACATTACAGAAGGTGACATTAATATTGGAAAAGGTGACAGGGTTTAGGGTTTATATATACAGCACAAACCCCGTGTGTTTAATTTAGAGTCAGGACGACTACGATGCTGCCGACTGACACCCAGTTGACGAAGTATGTGTCGAAGTGCATTGTCCACGCATTGCTCATCTTCACTGAGGTTGACGATGTTCCCTTCTCCTCAATGTTAGCGTCTAGGTCAGGTTCCAATTTGTTAACAACCCATTGCCGAACACTGTCATTTCCATATTCTAGTGGACGGATCTTGTGGTGATTTGAAGGCAGGTTGCTGGTTTTGCAGCCGAATGCCGTAGACATGATGCAGTTTTGCCATTGTCCGGCGAAGCTACATGTCGGTGCTGACCATGTGGAAGCGAACATTTTACGTTAAAGATCAGGGGTGTGTGATTTCCATCTCTGCCTAAGAATTGAGCTTACTAGGACGTCCTAAAGGTTTCTCGTAATTGGAGGGTACTAGTCAGTCATGCATTGTGTTGGGATTTGCAATTTGAAGCTTTGGCAAACTGTGCTGCTTGTTTTTGCGTTTAACGTCCTTCGAACTGGATTGATTGTTCCGCCGTGTTCTGCACTGCCTGACATTGTTCAATCAACTCCGTCGTTAGACGATGAATCCTTCCAGTTGATATCTGACAGTGATAATAGCACCGATTACCGGACAGAAACTCCAACAAGCTTCTATCAACGGCGGGCCTATTTCCTTGAGCACAATGAGGCGCGAGTGGCCCTGGCTTTGGCGGAAGCAGACGCCAACGGAGGTGGCGCCACAGCCCGGGCGTCGTTAACATTTCCAGATTGGAATTCTTCGGATGGGTGCATACTGAAAACCGCCAGGAGGGATCTCGCGGTCTTCCCATGGTACTCACCAAACTCCGCAGACATGGTCGACGTTCAGTTGATCGCCGCGGACTCTTGCACTAGCGATGAAGTGCTCATCCTAGGGCAACAACCCTTCGAAGTCTCCTCCAAACCCTGGAGCATTCCGAACCCTGAGATCGTGAAACATCGTAACTATGTCAAAGTGCTCGTGCAGATTAGTGCGGTGGGCTTGGACATTCTCGGCGAGGGTGTGTATTTCCCCGCCACGGGAAAGATGCACCTAGTGGGGTGCACGCGCACCGTCACGCGCGAGGTGTCACTTGGGAACCTCACCGGCCACGAAGATTACAGGGACGAGTTTGCTAAGCTTTCCGAATTCGAAGCGGAGTCTACATACGTCAGATGGGACGAATCTGCGTTTGGGATACGCGTGACGACCTCGGGAGCCTGTGCCATGGCCATCACGCTGCAGTACCCGCCCTGGGGTACGCGCTGGAACTGGCAGCGCGTGTTGAAATTCACGCTTCGGAGTACGCGCGACGCCGGGGACGCTCTCTACTTCGACCCCGTGGAACGAAGCGTGTTCTACCCGTCTGCGCATCGTCGGGATTCATTAGGGTACCATGATTTCCAAGGGCGACTTGTGACAGGGGCTCGCATTGTGGTACTGCTAATCGGGCTAGTCTTCGTCGCTTTACAGATCCGCCACGGCAGAAATCACGAGGAGGCGCTCCCGTTTGCGTCACTGGCGATGCTTGGCATTCAGATCGCGAATCACGTGTCGCAAACGTCCATCTTCAAGGACCTCCAAATTGGGCGGTACCAGGAAATGCTGGACTTCAAGAGACAACCCAGCGACAGACCGAGGTCACCGAGCATGAGCTATATGCCCTACGAAGAATCCGCGTTTCTTGAGTCAAAAGCCGATTTCGCCTACTATGGTTTCATGGCGTGGCATGAGTACGTACCCTACCAAGCTATGGCGATGGCGGCCATCTTCATGTTCGTGTGGATCTTTCACCGAGTCGGCGACAGGCGGCGGATCATGCAGCTGCGAGTGCGCAAGGGACGTCCCGGAGCGGTGAATCCGCCCCGTGACGGCCAAATTGTGTTCGCCACGGTCACACTCTTCGCCATCGTCGGAGTGGTAGGCGTCCTGGCGAATGTTGTGGACCGATCCAGCGCGTTTGGGGAACCAGGAAGCCTGTTCGGCAACACGAACTACACAGTAAATTTCAGGGAATGGACGCACGGGGATGAGTTCGTGTCGCCGAAATTCTACGAGCTTTGGTATGCGCAATGGGGAGTGGTGAACAAAGTGACGGGGCTGGCGGTGAGCTTGTTCTTGCTGCCACAGCTGCTGGGGAACTGGCGGTGGGAAGTCCAAGGGAGGCCGTTGAGCAGGTGGTTCTACGTCGGCCTGCCTTTGCTGCAGGCGCTGCCGCAACTCTTCACCATCGCCAAATATTTCCAGCTCCTGCCTATCTTCGACTTTTATGACCCTTATTTGGATTCCTTTTTCGGCGTGTATGAGAATCCTCCACCTTGGTGGCAGATAGCTGTGGTTTCGAGCTCGGCGCTGCTTGTGGTTGCTGTGCACTTCCAGTTCGCTGCGTCGTTTCGTCCATCCCGGTCACAGGCTTCTGGGCTTCCCTGGCACTTCTCAGTCACAAGCTGGTGACATGCCTTAATGCCAACTCAGATTAATGGTAACAATTCGTTGTCGAAATGGCAGATTTCTGTAACCATTGTAACAAGAAGCAGTGGAATATCTTTGATTCCCGTTTCTGGACTGCATCTATCCCAACCAGTTTTTGGACTGTGTTTTTAATTTCGACTTTCTCTGTTTTCTGCATCATGTGTTTAGGAGCTCTAACTGTACGAAATTGAAAAAAGTTGGAAAACGAAAAAACTTGAAGCTGAACTAAAATACGCTGCTTGTTCTTCGTGACAATGGCCGGAATTGAAGAGCAAGATTTCAAGAAATTTCGCACACATTCGATAGTTACCGAAGTTATAAGAAGAATTTGAAAACCGTATTGCATTCGGATAGAGTCGTTCTGTATTTTTTTTATTGTGTTTGGATATATTACCCAGTTCCTGTAAAATTGAACTGAATCACTGAGATTCTTCCCTGGCTTTGCGGTGCCGCTATGGAGATTGCCTTTACTTAGGCTTATTGGGCGAAGCTTGGGAGATGGTGTTCTAGAGATCAGTGCGACGGTCACATTCCTGCTTCAAATATGATTGCACTCGGAGTTAGGAGTGATTTCAATACATGCAGGCCTAACTATAATCTGTATTCAATTCATAACTAAAAGCTAAGTTCCTCGCCAACATCACTTCATGAGAACAGACCTTAGTCTAGTCCCAATTACTGGAGGCATGTCAGGTGAGCTCCGAATCTACGTCTTTTTCTATTTGTTACAGCAATCCCCATTCCTTTTTTTTTCGTCATAGCATTAATGTTACGTTCTTCAACTGGAATGTAAAAGATGATTAGTTGGATGTATTCTTTGGCATACCGACAATTCGACGGCCAGAAAGCCTGGCCCATAATCTTACGAGATTGTTCAATACATTAAACAGACAATGCCCGTACAAAATCTGAAATGATGTTCAGTTAAAAATCGTATACAATAACCTGTGCCCTATTTCTGGATTCTATAAAGGACCAACAATCTCCTACTAATACTGAGAGTCAAATAATTGACGAACAACGTCCAGCGAACACCGACAGTCGCTCAAAAAAATTGTAGTCCTCCGTCAGGGACCGGCTTTCTGCTCCGGCATATATCCTGCCGGCTACTGAACTAGTTAGACATACTGTGCACAAGCGTGCACGGTATATACCTACACCTGAGCACTCTAGAAATCAGACGTCCAAGTTCACCATTAATTCACAAACTGGCAGAGCTTACGAATCTCTCCCTCCGTGCCCGTCTTAGGCTGGACGTTGGTCATAGCCACCATAGACGAAGCGAATCGCCAATTGAACGTGCTTTGCTTCAGATTCAAGTCCACGTAGGGGCGAGTGGCAGGGTCCCTGTACAGAGTTTGGTCGGAGGTCATGAGGCCACGGCCAGCCTTGATATTCTGGAAGTACTTCGTGTCAAATGTGCTTACGGAGTATTGGTCGATGACCAGAGGAGTCGGGGTGGTGATCGCTGGGCACACCTTCTGTAACGCCGTCAACAGGTCCTGGGGAACGGTAGGGTCGACGGGGGTGAAGATTCTGTCCCGCAACTGCACGCAATGCGTCACTCCCAAAGTGTGGGACCCTGGGATTATACATACACACACACCTCTTCAGGTTTGAAAATTCCAAAGGAGAAATCCAAAATGTCTATCTAGATGGCAATTTTGAAGTCAATGTCCAGGAATGATAGAATAGTATACACTAGTGAACTCTTGTAATGGATCAAGTATTTTCAGTCACTCACCACGAAATCGAAGCTCACCTGCATGGTCAATGGAGCGTCTTACGTACTGTATGGTTAATGCAGTCGATCTCTACCTTCAGATTGGTTAGTATGGGTACCTGAGAGGTCGACCATCTGCTGTGCGGACAGGCCCTTGGCAGCGAAGCTGGCAATGAGCTGCGTGCTGTTGAAAGTGGAGGGTGGCAAGTTGTCGAGTGCCTCCTGCGCGATGGACACTAGGCCGTCGCGGCGACCTGCGGGCACCAGCCAGCCCAATCCCTTCGTCAGGATCACCGCATCGCGAGAGGCGAACGCAAGAATGTCGGCGCAGGAGACGACTCCTGGGCAGGCCTTCTCCACTGCGGCCTTGGCCGCGTCGATGGCTTCGAAGCCGTGGAGCCCAGCGTTGTTCAGGGCAGATCTCTCGGTGGTGCTCCCTGCTAGCAACACGGACCCGTCGCATCCCTGCCGTTGGGTCCAACACGTCGTATTCAGTCCCCAACTCGATCGATCTTGTCATAGATCAGCATTTCATGAATGCAATGAGCTCGACCATATTCTCTATGAACGAAACATGACTATATACAAATGCAAGCAATCACAACTTACAGCTAAAGTTTTATTTTCCAAAATATCTCGTGCACTCAGCATTAGTAACTCAAACCATATTCCAATCAGTTGGATTAGCGGTAGTGGATTCTAGCACTAATCCCCTGTTGCTGAAGAAACAGTATCGAAACAATTGTTCTAGTGTAACGAGTGGGTTGAAACAGCTATGATCCCCGAGTTCTCTTTCTAATACTGTTTGCAGTACTGGTACTATGTTCGATGACTTGACGAGAAGTACTAAGACAGAGATAAGTGGAATTCAATAGAGCGACTGTGAGGACCAGATGCTTGCATTGATATGTCAGTATGCTTACCCGGACAAAGCAGTCATGGAAGATGAGTCGAAGGATTCCAGGCGCGACAGTCGGGTCATTTGCAAACGACGTCTTCATCGACTGGTACACAATTCTCTCCACATTCGGACAAGTCAACCAGTAGAAGTTATACTTCAAAGCGGCCTCCACTCCACGCACATTGCTCCATGCAACCGTCGCCAGCACTAGTAGTGTCACCAAACTCACTCTCATCTGGGACCCCATTCTCCAAACTAACGAGCAGAGCCAAGATCGAATCTCTCACCACTGCAAGAGTGACACACGTACGACAAGCTGATCGAAGTACGTGCTGCCCTCACGTACCTTACACTGCAAGCAATGCAATGCAACGAATTCAAGCTGAGATAGCGAGATGGAGATCGAGAATGAGGCACGTTTCAAGCACACTTCCCCTACAGTTATATAAGAGCACCTTACAGTACCTCAACTTCGTGGGAAGAGCAGCTAGCCGCTGTGATAGTTGCTATTTTCGTGAGAGATTTAGCGCCTAATTGCTGATTTGCTATAAGTCCCGCATGTGAAAGGGGCACGTACGTGAGTCCCATAGCTCTAGCCTTTCAGGTCAATGGGGGAAGCAAATTTCAATGTCTGCGTCAACGCAGTAGAAAATCCAGCTAGTATTCTACTTGCACGAACTTTAATTCACTACAATCTGCTAATTAAGTTAATCTGGTTGAAGAAAATTTTCAGGCTGGGTTCATATACAAGGCCTATGTCACACCGAGGAAGCTAGAGGCTCCAGAGTCTTCGTCCGTTGATTGAATGCTACAGCGGATCGACCTTGCCGCGTCCTTTGTGGATGCGGGCTCTTGGGTGGCAAGACTGGCATGGGAACTGTCGGAAGTTGGGCTCCGTCCTTCAAGTCTTCAGAGCCCTGAAGTGCTCGCGGTACGTTAACCCTTAAACGACTCGAGTTGGTCACCTTGCAAATCATCTGTTTTGGTAAAGTGTGAATCATTTGTTTAAAAATATCCAAAAGCACTCATTGGAAGTCAAACTGCTAATTACATAGATGATCTTTGCTTTTCACTCAAAATTTGGAGGATGAATAGTTGCACTTTATCATTCACCAATGTGGTTTATGGATTAAGGTTTCTATTCAAGTCATTTTTTCTTGAAGGTAATTTTGTTAAGATATTTTGCAATTCTGTACTTTTAACTCGAGTACATTCCCATCATGTTCATGTTTGCTCAAACTTCAATACTTCATTAGTTTTCTACATTAAAGTACACCTTTCAAAATATTAATACTTTTTTCATGTATATATATATGCCTGAAATTTAACTTAATTTTTTCATAATTAAAAAACATTCAAATGAATTTCATATGATTTTTTAGTTCCTAAAGGGTGGAGGGTGTTTTGAAAGAGCAAGAGTTCAAAATTGCTAATTTTTAGTGCATAGTCCAAAATCAAAATTAAAACTTTCTTTTTGAACTCCAACCTTAAAAATGTGTATTAAACAAGTAAGGTAACGTGTGGAAAGATTTCAGCCCATTTGACCATATGGATTAAAAGATTATAACTTTTGAAGTGAGAAGCTTTATTTATTTTTCATTCTTGCAAAACAGTATCAACAAACTTTGAGCCTTTTTGGAGTAAAATATTTGCTCTTGATGAATTTGCATTTGTCTTCCATTGAGTCCTAAATCCTGTAACAGTTGATAGGTATACTCACAGAGAATTCCAAAAGTAAATTTAGAGTTAAGCTTATCCTAAATCACTTTGTTATGCAAGAAGGTTAAGTAAACTTGCAGTATACTAGACATTTTTGGATGATCTTTTTGCACAATGAGGAAATTCTTTATTTGAAATCCAAAAAATTAAAAATTAAAAACATTTGGAATAAATGTAATTTTTTTGAAGAATTTTTATTTTACAAATTGCAAAATAATAGGACTTGAAGTTAAAAGAATTTTTTTTAAAATCACCTCAACATAGCTACTAGACTTTGACTCTTTATAGAAGGTGATTTGAAAACTCAAATTTGTTTTGGAGGACAATTTTATGCTATATTTTACTGTTTACATACATGCCAAATTCCAAAAGTTGATTAGAGTTTTAGCAAATAATGTCCAAAAGATGTCCAATTGCTTGTACTTTTGAGGGCAACATAACTTTTGATTTAGGCTCCCAATAAAAAAAATTATATTCCCACCAAGGGGATATATGTTCACACTTTATATCCAAATTTCAAAACATTTGTCTAGAATTGGAATCTACTTGGATTTTCAATTGTCTATACAACAAACAATTGTCCTTTAGGGGTTAAAGTAATTTCTTTGTAAGAATCATATTAATTACTATAATTTTTAGAATATCATGCATAAAGCTATCATTTGGCACTCATGTGTTAAAATTGAATTTTTGTGTCAAATTCTCATGAGTCCACGTTACTTCACACCATTGACAAGGTAACATGTGGCAATTTTCACAAAAATGACTTAATTATTTATAAATCTAACCTTCACATAGGATAATATGAAAGTTTTAGCAAAAATAGAGATGATAGTAATAAACATTTTGGTATTATTAGCATCTTCTTTAAGCTCACACTAGAACAATTTGATAGAACAATTCAAAAGTAGTATATTTTATGCTTTCAAGATGCTACTTTCAAAGTATCACAAAAAATTCAATTTTAAAAATTTTGGAAAAATTTAAAATGGAATAAAAATTAGGTTATTGGAGCTACATTTTCTTATTTAAGCCTAAAAATATTTTAAATCAAGAACTATGTTAAGTTTAGGTTTGACTTCTCATCATGTCATTTTGGCTTGTTTTGTCCTTTAAGGATTGAAACATATGTGCATAGTATGTGGTAACATAAATTTCATATTGAATAGGTATTTTTAGTCTTTAGACAAAAAGTACATAGACTTGAAATTATTCTAATCTAATTGCAAACACTATGTTGGGGCCCAAATTGCATCCTATTGCATCCAAGTGTAGTGATAATTGTAATGGATATGCATTATGACAACTTTAATGTAGAAGCTTGGAGTTCAAAGGTACATTGGAATTGGGTTGAAAAGTCAAAATCCAAGTGAATCGAAATAGTTTCTACAAGATAGAAAAAAAAATTCAACATAGAGAAAGTTGCATGTTTTTATTTGGCCACCTGTAAATATGTCTTTTTCTTCAAGAAATAATTGTTCAAAACATATGTGAAAATTTATTCAATTTGTTGATCTATTGGAGAAAAAAATTCAATCTAAATATTTGCAACAAACAATGAAACAATAATAGACCATCCTATTTTGATACTTTGATAGTATTGAGACAAACATTAGCCATTGGAAATGTCATGGTTGTCATAGTGGACGAACGTCTAGTTCGCCCGTCCATTAGAGGTCCCGCCCGTCTGATACAGTCAACACATAGTTGACTTTTTGATAACAGAAAAATAGGCCATGTGGATGCCACGTGGATTAAGGAACATGCTGGGCGTAGACGAGGTGACGTGTCATTCCGCAAAATTGCACAAGTTACAAAATTAAAGCCGTTCGGACCGTTTGTCCATCCGGTCCGGTTTGCCCGTCCGTCCGTCCCGTCCGATGACCCTAACTCACCCGTTATGACAACCATGGGAAATGTTTATGTCCACCTTTGTTATGAATTACCACAACATTTCACAATTACACCAAAATTGGTACTTCAAAAATGCTCTAGATGACATTTAGAGGTTAGGGTCTTTGTAAAGTGTCACCATTCATAGAATCATTTTTTATACAATGGCCCAAAATTTATAAGCAAACTTTAATTCTAGAAAACGATGAAATGAGCGTCCGTTATATAGAAAAAAATGGTCTTTATCCTAAAGTTGAAAGAATGATGTGTAGCAAGCAAATACTAACAAAATAAAGAATGTACTATATTTTTGTTAATGATTCTTGCAATTTCCTACATTAAATATTTAAAATCACATCTATGCTATGTTCGAGATTCTTTAGTTCCTTTAAAAATAAGCTTCATGGAAGTAATAATTAAAAGATAAAGTAATACCAAAGCAAAATTTAAATAGTTACATTCTAAAGTTCCTTGACTATGCCATTTTCACCAAAAATGCTTTCAAACTACCATTTCCAGGATAAGTACCAAATTTTAGGGGAAAAAAACATTTTTGGACACATATAACTATATAACTATATCATCTTGAAGAACACTAGTTTGAGAATATGTGAAAGTAAATTCAAAATTTCCACTATGCAAATTGCAAGACATTAGTGTTTGAATTGACAAAAAAAAATTTATAAGCCTTGTGAAAAACAAAGCAATTGCACTTCCCAAGGTCACATTTTTATATAAAAATGTCCATATTGGTGGTGCTTCTTTCGATTCAACTTTCAAGGCAAGTTGGTTACAGGCTTGAAAATTTTTAAATCATTTGGCATTGTATTATTTAGAAGGAAAAAATAGTAAGTAGAAAGAAGTAGAGAATGATTCAAAATACTAAATTGTTAAGAATTTAGTTATGGAATTGAAAAACGCCAATCCCCATGGTTGTAATGTTGTAAACAATCTACATCCTACGATTTTATTTTTTTCAAGACTATTGAAAATTGAATAAACTAAAGGACTTCAAAGTTTATTTTAGAGTAGAGAATCCATAATTGCCTACAAACTATTCTTTCCATAACTTTCATTTCATTAATCAAAATGGAATGATTCAAAGCTTTTTAGATACACATAAATTTAAAAAAACAATTTCAATTCTTTTGGAAAAAATTATTTTTTTGTGATTTGCTTGGACTACCCAAATAAGAAAAAAACTACATACCATATAATAATTTCTTAACTATGCAGTCAGAAGTTATAAAAATTGTTGGATCTTAAATAAAAACATTAGAAGAGTTTTGGAGGGGCGGAAGGGATGTTTAGGGTGTGTTCTCCTACAATGAAAGAATGTCAAGCTAACAAAAAAAAATTGAAAAAAAAATGAAATTGAAAATTCTGAAAAAAAAAGTTGAAAAAAATTAATTAATTAATTATTTTTTAAAATATTTTAAAAATGACGAGGTAGTTGTTCTACCACATCAAGTAGTAGCTGTTGTGAGTTCTAACAGGACGAAAATCCCAGGGAACTCACAACCCTCCAAACTAGATGAATCTCTTCTAATGCCTTGTTTACATGTTGTGAGAAAATTTCAAAGAATTTCTTTTATTGGCATATTGTTGGAAAGTTTTACTATTTGGAAAAAATATTGATGTTTTGATTACTAAATCTTATTATTTAAATAAAAAATTCAATTGAAACTATAATTTTGATCTATAAAAGAATTCCAAATCTTAAGGTAGAAATTATATTATTGCTGAATTTAAGTTAAATCTTCAAATTTTATTTGAAACAAATTTATAAATGGTTTTAAAACTATTCTAACTATATAAATACTTTCTCTTCATGTTTCACATTGTTTTCTTTAATATATATTTTCAAAAAGTTATTGAACTTATATTTTATAATACATTTATATTTTGTGTAAAAACTTTGGATCTTTACAAGTAATAATATTGGTTTTCATATTACTTTAATATTTAGATAATGGACTTTTTTGGGTCAAACTAAAATTTGACTTTTTACTCCTAACATTCTTTAAATAAATTTTAGAGGACCCATTAGAGGACTAAAAATGCTTCAAAATACTTATTATTTTTTAATAAATCCAACCATAAGATTCTTTAGGTGACTTTTTTAAGTATTTTATCCTTCTAAATTTTTAGAATGAATATTTCTAAGAGCCAATTGTAAGCTCAATATGCCTAACCTTCTAAATGTTGATTTTCTATTGCTTCCAAAAGATAAAGTTTTGTATTTCAACATTTTTAGAAAAAATCATGCATAACTTGTGTGTTTTAGTCAATTTGTCAGAAAATAGATTGAGAATATATTATAGTAATTTAACCAAAAAAACATCATATTCATCTCTAAAAAATTACAGAATACAAAGTAAAAAGGTGGTACAAAATGAAAGATAAAAATAACCCATATACTTATAACTTTTATAAAAAATTGAAAACTAATAATCCCAATGGTGAGAATGTTCTTATAAACAATTGGTATCCTTTTCTTTTCTTATTTATATGAAAATTTTCAAAATTGAGTTCAAATGATGATTGCATATGTTTTTTTTTATTGTCATTGTTTACAAAATGAAACTTCTCACAACTTTCACTTTATTATTAAAAAATGAATGGTGAAAATGTATTTGAGTAGGTATCAATTTATACAATTAATAGAATTGACTATAGCACAATTGCTCTCTATATTACCAATGATGTCCATTGAAGATTGAAAAGATAAGTATCACTTAGGGAAGCATCAAGAAGGAGTGAACAAAGATTATTCTAGACCATCCAAAAAAGAAAGAGTTCGACTTGTCATTGATTATTCTATTTTTTTATCATCCAAATGTTGAAGGACTTATATGAAAAAAAAAACAATAACTAAGACAATGAAGTTAAAGCATGCATAAGCTAAAGTAAAGAAGAAAGACAGAATTTTCAAAATTGGAAAAGATTACTTCAAACAAAGAAGAAAATGTGCAAACAATAGAAAACTTAATGTCTAGTACTATGCTACAATGAGGAGAGCAAGTTGGAGGAACAAGCTTCAAGAGTTGCTAAAATCTAGACAACCACTTTCTAGCAATGCCTATCATTCTCTATGTTTTGGCATATAAAAATTCAAGAGAGAAGAAAGGCCCCAAATTAATAGTACCAATTGCAATTGTGGCGTAGATAGAATATGTATATACTCCTCCTATCCACCAATATTATAGAGAACTAACACATAGAAATAAGGACATGGGTTGGTTTGAAAGGAAAAACAAGAAAGGACCAACAATGGAACTTAAAGAGGAGTGGAGTGTTGTTGCAAGATGCAATTATATGACAATGGTCTATTACAAATTGTTATTCTATGACAAGGGGTAGACAATGCAACATAGAATGCAAATTGGTAGTAATTCCGAAGAAAAGGCCAATGGAGCCGCAAGTGAATAAAAAAGTTGCTTAGATGTAGACAATGAGGGTATGGACAACACATTGAAGAGGAGATAGAGGCATTGAACTAATAGGCAACAAGTATCAACATAGATATAATATTTTTGGGGATGATGAACTTCTTTTCTCAAATTCTATGGAATTTTAATAACTATTGTCTTCTATTTTTGAGATTGTCTTAGACACATGTATATACTTGATAGTAGCTATCTTGATATGGACTAACTAGGACCACTATTTTGTTTCAATCTTTCAATCACACATAATGACGTATAGACTAGGTGTAGAACTTTGAATCATTCTAAAAAATACAAACTAAATTTTAATAAGAATATAGAGTACAATCAATTTGGACATGGACAAGGAGCAACAACTATGGATTTTAACTCTACTTAAATTACAAGACAAGTATGAAAAAAAGAGTCATATAGAAATCATCTATGGCAAGGATGTAGAATCAAAGAAAAGAAATGCATAAATCAAAGGTTTCTTCATAGGATGGCAAGAGAAGCAATATACATACCTTCACATTATTGTGTAAAGTGGGGTAAGCTGTGATTCTACAATTGGACCACTAAAGATTAAGATAAAACCATTGTATATCATTGTAGTAGAGCAACACTTTGAAGAAACAATAGTAGAGCCTTATTTCAAGCACAACAAAACAATACTTTGGTAGAACAACACTTAGAATTGATCAACACAATATAGCTTCACTTTAGATAGTGGAACAACAATGTACTATGTTGATAAATTCAATCCACTTAGTCTACAAGATGTGGAAAGACGGTTACTATTGCCCTATATTTTGTCATCAAGGCATATGAAATTGCTATAGGAGTTCCTTATAAGGTGGCAAGAGAGGTAGTGGACGTACCTTCACAAAGTTTCTTGAAGTAGGATAAGTTGAGATTTAATAGTTGAGGTAGGACAAGTTGAGATTTGATAGTTGGGCCATTGAAGATTAAGGCAAAATCATTGTTTATTCTAGCAATGGAGCAACACTTCAGAGAAACTACAACAAAGCTTACTTTAAGTAGAGCAAAAAAACACTTTAAGTGGAGCAACATGTAGGTCTTAGCAATGTGACAAAGCTTCACTTTGAGTAGAAAAACAACAACACATGACAACAACACACTCAATCTATATGGTCTATGAAATGTAGATAGGAGATCATTGACGCCCTAGATTGTGTCATCAAGGTTGAGTTCTTCCCCAAGCATTCCACATTAGTAAAAGAGGTGTACATCAATTTTAAATTGCCATAGTTGCAAACCTATGATATCTTCATAATCATTGGTAGCAATATGGAAAGTTTCCATATTGCAAAACAATTACATTATGGAAACTTGAGAATGTAAAATATCATTGCAGAAGAAAGAAAGAATGAAGGGAGGCAACTAACCTTGTTGAAGGAACGTGCAATCCTTCTTTGCTTGACAATATATTTTGGAGGAGGGATTGGTATTGAGGTTAGAGAAATACGTGCTTTAACGAGAATGGACCTTAGAAGGAAACAAGCATTTTCTACCGTTTCGAATGGTGACAAGCTCAGTAGCATGCATAGTCAATGATAGAAGAGCATTCCAATATTGAGAGCATTGGATATTTTTATCAATATTGAAGGTGCATCATTTGTGATCCTTCAAACTCTCCTAGTGCGCCTTGTAAGTTGTGGATGCCCACCTATTTGGATCCTAACTAATGTACTAATGATTTTTCTTTTTTCTAATACGCTTCTTGCAATGCACACTATTACTTATAGATAGAGTATTCTTTTTATTTTTATACTAGGTAAATTTACCTCACTATCAAATGTTTGAGCAAATCTTGTGGAATTCATATATAGTTCCATTCATAATAGGAATACTTTAGACTATTACAACTTCAACT
Source organism: Pseudoscleropodium purum (assembly GCA_963969395.1). Lineage (NCBI taxonomy): Eukaryota > Viridiplantae > Streptophyta > Bryopsida > Hypnales > Brachytheciaceae > Pseudoscleropodium > Pseudoscleropodium purum. The sequence goes on from OZ017797.1 coordinate 10,681,451, forward strand.
ATGACGCTTTTTTTTTATTCTTTTGGGAATTTGTTTACCTACTTTTCAACTCAATTCCCACTATAAGAAACTTGTGTTTTTTGTGGTGTCCAGAGCAAAACACTGAATGTCCAAAGGACATCATGACTTGTTTGTATGGATGTCTTTATATTAGAGATGACATTTAGGAAAAAGCATAGATTTTTGCTAATGTTTGTTTTGGCATTGCAAAATAGAAATAAAATAAAGGTGGCGTGGTCATTGCTAAGACAATTTCTAGTGACACCAAAGTGGACATGCATGTGTCCACTTCAATGTCTGAGAAAGCACCAATTGCCACATCAACTTTGTTGACCCATTTTCATTGTTGGTAATGTGGTGGAAATTATTGAGGGCTATGATAAATACCTACCCAAGGTTAAAAAAAAGGATGGTGAGCAGCTAAAAGAACAGGCTTCATTGAAAAAACAATGATGTAGCCTAAAAGCTAGCATTTTGAGTCCTAATTGGCTAACATGATTTGGAATAATGATGAGGTGGCAAGACATGTCAACATGGCGGGTCAAGGCTTCAAGTGCTGCATGAAAAAATCCATGATATTAGTTTAGACGTTGGGATGTTGTTATAGACGTCATCAGAGACTTTGGAATGTCCTCCTAGACATTAATACAGACATGTAGATGTTTTGTCAAACATGCAATTAGATATAGTCATGTTGTACAAGACATTTGTGCACAACATTAGATGCTTTTGAAGACAATACTTGAATCATCTTAGTGTTCATAAAAGATTTCAAACTTCAACGTCATGTTGCTTTCTGTGTATGTCATAACATTTATAGATAGGAAAGACTTCAATGCGGACATACTGTACAAATCTTTTCATGACCAACAATGTATGGCACAAATTCCTGCCTTCCTTTGATTCACTCATGGGTTCACTGTGAGGATCGGAGTGTGTGCTATACTTGACAACCTATGGAAGAAATCTTACATAGGTATTATCATTGTCTTTTTTCAAATAGGGTACATGCCCTTGCGAATTCTCTAATTGAAAAAACAAACCTTACTACTACATGATACTTTCAATGGACAAAAGACAATACATTTTCAGAAGGTAGTGTGTGCATTTGGTATAGAAGTAAATGAGATACAAAGTCTTCTTTACACAAATTTAATAGTTGTAGACAACATAAAGTTCTAGTTACTTAAGTAATTTCCACTTGTGTACCATATTAGGAACATTGAATAGATGCCAATGTTGTTTATTGCATGTTATAGATTGCATCAAATGCTGCAACCTTTGTCCCCTAAAGAATTTCTGAAAGATAGTGTATGTCGTCAAAGTGATGTGGACTTTAACAACACTATACATGTTGTTGATGTCCTCGTAGACTTCTACCTACTAAAGCAAGTGATCTTAGAAGAGCTAATCTTTATCCTCTGATTGAACAAGTTTGCCAAGCTAAAGCTATACTTATCCCATTGAATGTTGGAATATCAAACATCATGTGTCTCTTCTATCCAATTGTATAACAATATGGTCACACAGTAGTTTTAGTAATCTAAAACCAAGATTTCCTCAATGTATCCCATGTACTCTTGAGTGTTTTCTATTGGTCTCTTGTTTTCTACATTCCATCGAAGTTGGTGAGTGAAGTCTACAACTACACTTGAATTGGATGTGACAAGATTACCTTCACAGCTATAGATATACATGTGTATACCGTGATTGTACATCTAATGGTGCGATGTACTTGCATTCCAAAGCAGAAGTTGTGCATAGTGCATGATATTGTCTTCTACTAGACGTCTGGAATGCTTTGCTTTTTTCAACGCTGACATCAATTACTTCAAAAAAAGAGGGAAATTACATAATTCTAATGGATATTGTACACTATTTTGTGGATGCATGTGCCTTAGTTGTTGTCAAAAAGCTTCACATTCTTCTCAAAGTTGAGTCCAAAATAAGATGTATTCCCTATATGATGCATCATGAGAGGTTTTTTAGTACTCACTTGTAAACCATTGCACACAAAATAGCCACAATTCTTACAAAGTGAACATGTTCACCTGGACATTGACTTGTTCTCAATGTTCGGACATTTATCAAAGGTAGTCTCTTTACGATGTTTGGTCTTACATTACTGCAAACAAAAAATGCTTGGAAGATGTGCACATTTTGTAATCTTCAACGTCACATGACACTATAGAAGGCTATGTGTGGCACAGTCGAAAATGCTTGACTTCTTTCACTATTGATATTATATAGTATATGACTTCATTAGTACAAAAGTCTTACTATGAATGTTATAAACAACACCAACATGTCTATTGGAACATTTTAAATGGCAATATGATATGGAAATATGTGTCCTTTAGAATGTTGCCAAGTAACTATGATGTTTCTAAAGATGATGATATAATAGAAACAAAAGAATTCAATCAATATCTAATCTACTTCAAGATTACCATTTTCATATAACATATTTTCATGTACGCCTGATGACCCTCAAACCTCTACGACTTAGAAAAAAATTGAGAAATGCAGTAAGCAGTATTTTCTGAGCTACTTTGATAATTAATAACAATTTATTCCTTATTTTTAAACTAAAAGATTAAGTATTAATGGCAAGACTATACATCATAATATTATTATCAACAATTATTATAGTATTTGGAGCAGTTATGTATAAGTTATTAATTTAGAAAGAAGGCAATTTAATACAGTCATTAGGACAATTCCATAGAATAATAGTCTTGTAGGAAGTAATTATAGAAGTAGTTAGGTTAAGTGGCCAAGGTAGTTAGGGTAGCATAAGTGCACCCTATGACCATGGAAGGTAAAAAAGCCTTCCATGTTTTGTAACCATGACCATTATTGATATAGTCTACAACTTCTTCTATAACAAGACATCAAGCTTTTACAACAACACTTCTACTTCCAAGCTTCTTTGCAACATGACCTCACCAAGCTACGAGCTACAAATTTCCACAACAAGCTACAAAAGCATTTCCACTCCCTCAACAAATTACAAAGGCATTTTTTACTCCAACCACACATTGCAAATACACCTCCAAACACCAAATTTGTCATCAACAAATCAACACACCATTAAGGAACGTGCAATCAATTTTCACCTCATATAATACGCTTCTTTTCTAATTGCTTTGCCTTGCCGAGATTGAAGAATGTTTAATTTCCAAGGGTAAGAGGAAATTGGACATTCAACGCCATATACAATGAGGATGAACAAAATTTAATGAGGATGTTAAAAAAATGTCAAAAAAAAAGTTCCTTCCAACTGCTCTTTGAAAATTTGTCTATAACTTTTGATGTAAAGCCTAAAATCTCAAACGGAATTTTAGAATTTGAAGTTTGTTTGTTATCCCAACTTTTTTTAGTTAAAGTTTTCTAAAAAAATTCAGTCTTCTATACCTGAATGCAGTTTGAAATTGAACATTATATTAATTCCTGCGTTTTATGAATCCCATATTCTTTGTCATACTTCCTACTACCCCGCTTGTATAAATATCCCATCCTCCCAACTTTCTAGTATCTCAATGAGTGGCATTTGATGCAGTGTGGTATGATTGTTAATAATAATGTATTTTGTATGGGGTAATTTGTATGGTGTACTATATATTTGTAAAGTACATTATGTATGGTATTTTTTGTATGATGTATTGTATATTATGTGTGACATCAAAAAAAGTTCCTTCCAACTACTCTACCGTATATTATGTGTGACATGTTGTATGGGACATTATGTTTGCATTGGACATCATGACATGCACATTATGTAAGACATGTGATTGTTTTTACAGACATCATATTGAATAGTGTTATATTTTGCTTAACACATAGACATCAAAAGTGACATCATTTTGTACACATGTATTATATTGAACGTTCTAAGAAATAGGCATAGTGCATCTACTATGATGTTGCCAAACATGTGAACATTGAAGTTGATGTCTCAAAAAGCATCTAGTGATTAAAATTGACATCTTAGAAGATGTCTTTGGAAACATTTGGACATCTATATTGATGTCTTAAAAGACATCTTGAAAGACATTTGGATGTTTCTGTTGACGTCTCAAAAAAAAAATGAAAATACCCATAGAACATAAAACTATATTGATGTGGCATGCCATGATAACCTCTTAGTTTTCCATGTCACTTTTTTCATTGCCACATCAGATGCCACGTCATGAATGAAAATATCCTATATGGTTGCCCATGTCCATGTGGCACTTAGGTGGCAACCATATGGCAAATTTTTAGTCTTGTTGATCGGTGTTTTTTTGGATGTCTGCATGAAAACACTTGGATGTCTAATATCTTTTTGGATGTTTTTTTCATGTCTTGAGCAATGCAAAATTTTGGAAGTCAACGTTAGCATCATTCAGGACACTACAAGTTAAAATTTCACAACTTTTGGAAAACACTATTTTTTTATAGTGTCTTGGATACCTTATGCACCACTCCAACCAACCTACACTCAAATCTTACGTGACCTATAACTTTCTCAATCTCTAGTAGCAACTTCTCATTTTCTATTCTTTTTCCTCTACAAGATATACCAATTATTATTTCACAACCCACATAGCCATAGATCAATACCTAGCAATTTGGAAAGTCTACACCTTACTCATGTTCTCTTTGGTTTAAGAATATTATGTCTATAATAAGATAAGTTGTATTTTAATAAGACCAATAAAACTATTAAAGACATTACTAAAGCAAGAGACAACCAAGCCAAGAGGAGAAAAAGAAAGAAGGAGTAGAAAACATGCTACAAAATACAAACCATGTAGAAAAGAAAAACCTTTATCACACTTCATTCAAACTGTAGCCACATTACATTTACTTGAAAAAATTAAAAAATTGGCTTGACTCCATTTAACTTGTTAATTCATTTGCCTAAAATTGGGGATTCTATTTTTAGATATAATTTGTCCAAAAGTGATTAAGAAAAATGATTTTTGAAGAAATTTTGAAGCCTCTTACATAAATGGATGAAATTGCATGTTTTGTCCATGTCTGTAGATGAAATATTTCTTTATTTTCTTCCATAAATGGATGCAACTACATGTTTGTGGATGAAATAGTTCTTCATCCTCTTCCATAAATGGATTCAATTGCAAGATTTATCTATGTTTGCAGATGAAAAAGTTCTTCATTCTCTTCCATAAATGCCTGCAATTGCATGTTTTGTCCATGTTTGTGGATGAAATAGTTCTTCATCCTCTTCCATAAATAGATACAATTGCATGTTTTTGACTTTTTGTCTATGTATGTGGATGAAATAGTTCTTCATCTTCTTCCAAAAATGGCATCAGGAGAAAAGGAGTGTCTTCAATAGTACTATTACAATATACAATCAATATTTTGTCAATGTTTACGCAATATAATACTACATCAATATTGTTGCAGTATTGACAAGGAGATTACTGCCTATAGTATTCAATTAGAACTAAACTAATGTTGCCAAGCATTTTATTATTTAGTACTGCCATATTCATTGCTCAATATTGTTTCAAAACTAAGAATATGTCAAATTTAATTTAAATTTTCTTTAATTAAAAAAGAAAAGGGCCACCTGAGCATGCAGCTTTTCAAGTAATTGGAGTGCCATCTATGGGAATTGAACTCCAAATCTTGTGATTGCAACTCAAGATCTAGTCCACTCCACTACAATAAATACTCAATGAACAAACTTTCAAAAACACATGGGCTTCTACCCACGCATTCTGCTCATTCCTAGACTCTTCCACATGGAACTTCATCTTGGCAACCAACATTCTTCTGTAGGATCTAGCATCTAGACCACTTAATTAGGCACCACCCTCATTTCGATCACCACCTCCCTTGCTACACACTGGCTAGCAAGCAAGGAGGACCACGTTAGCAATAATAGTGAGTCAATGCAACCAATAAACGCTCATGGTTTAGAAGAAGACAAGGGAGCATGTGACTTGGGAAATTCCGAACAACCATGGGCAATCAATGACAATTAGAGTTTGGATGAGGAGTACATGGAAACAGAACATCAACAACAAGGTTCTTCCACAAGACGTCAAGTAGTAGAGTAACAAGCTAACGAGATTCTACGTTGGATTATACAAGAGATTGAAGAAGAACAACACTAGGGGACAGGGAGTGCCACGCAGATCGAAGCCAATTCCACCCTTGTTAATACATTCATGTTCATTTACAGTGACATTATAGGAGGTTAACCTGCTTCTATTTATCTCTTGGTGCGTTGTCAGTGTCCTGTAAACTCACTTGCCTGTGGACCAACTAGTATTTTTGGTATTGTTTCTCTTTCATTGGTCCTCCGTTGGTCACCCCTGCCTCCCAATGCTTTTTTAGTCTTTTTTGAGGTTGTATTCTATAGCCCCTAGTCCTACCCTCGAGCGCTCCATCATGTTCATCACTATTGGTGACTAGTGTCACTAGTGGCTTTCTACCGTTGGTTCTAGTTTCCCGTGACTTGTAAACTCTACAAGTGGGGGGGCTCTTACCCCTAGACGTCTTTTCATTGGTTCGTTTTTTGTTTTGTTCTTGCTTTCGGGTGCCTTTGGTCTTGAGGCCGTCAACTTGCCACCTGGTGCTTTCTTTGTCGTTTGGGGGTGTATTTCAGCCTTTTGGTGTGTTCCTTTTCAATAAATTTCTTCACCTTAGTATGGGTTTCTCTTAGTAAGTACTTGATGAACATGGAAGTATCGAATGAGTATTTAGCTAGTTTTTCTAATTGTTCTTTGTTTGCTTTGTAAAATTAGCACAATTTGCATGCCATTTTGGCATAGTAGAACAATCTTTTTTAGAAAACTTAGGGCTATAAAAGAGGTAAAATTAAGCTTACTTTCATATTCAAAAATTTGTTTCAAATTTTGACAATTCAATTATGAGTTATGTACAAAATTCAGAGAGGGGGTTTAAAAATGTTCAAGGTAATGTCCTTTTCACCCCCTCTCAATGCTTTGTCCATAACTTTTGATTGGAGGTTCAAAATCTCAAACAAATTTTTGGAGATGAAAGTCAGCTTGACTTTCCAACTTTTTTTAGAAATTTTTTTTCTACAAAATTTATTTTATTATTCCAAAATATCTGTCAAAGTTTGCTGAGTTTTGAAAATATCAAATTGTTAATGATTAAGTGTTAAGAAAAAAATTCACTATACAATATCTTCCAAGAAGTCTTGCAACCCCACTATGAAATCTAATAAAAAAAAATGTACATCAAATTTCTCAAAATTATAATTAGATTTGGCAAAGCAATTGAACCATCATATTCAAATGTATAAAAGTAGTCATAATGTAAAGGTGAATTAGTAAAAGATATTTGTAATTTACAAATATCTACTTAATAAAATCTGGGAAGGCAATACCTTCTCATTTACTCATTCTTCATCTCCAAAGGTGAAGAAAGAATCTTCTCTATCTTCGAAGAATGGGCCCTCCACATTTCAAAGTAAGAGTGCCACACTGCTAATTTCTTGCAATACTTGTCCAATATTGTTTCAATACAAAATTGGTATTTTATATTGTACAATTGCAATTTACATTCAAAAAAATTCTTAGTTGAGAATATCGTTGCAATCAATGTGGCAATAATATCAAATTTTCCAATATTATTTAGGTATATTTTTAGTATTGCATCAATATTGTAAATAAATAGAATTGCATCAATACTGCAACAATTATAATTGTTGCAATATTGCAACAACAACTAATTTTTTAGAATTAAATAGCTACAAAATTTGTACTGCATCAATATTGCAAAACACTTCATTTTTCAGTATTGAATAGCTATGTTTTGTATACTGCATTAGTACTGCATAGTAGAGAAACTACATCAGCATTGTTGCAATACTGTTGCAATGGGGGGTGCTTTCCTGATGGGACGCTATTGCATGATTCATCCATGTTTGTGGATGAAATAGGTCTTCATTCTCTGAAACTTTACTTTTCTGCACTGCCAACAAAATAAATGAAATGAAAACCCCCGCTCCAAGCTACACTTTGCAAAGCCCGCCACACGACTGGCAACATGGGTGTAAGTAAATCACCATCAATCACTGTACCTTCAATCAATCGTACAAACAGAACAAACCCAAAGCATATTCTTTCCAAAGTTAAAAATCAAACTGAGACGACGACGTAAAAACAGTCTCATCAAAAGGTGCTTCTACACTCGGAACAGAAGCGGCCTGATTCCTGGCTTTTGATTCTTTCCTCTCTTTCATGCTAATCCATTGAAGTTCACCAAAAGATCCTGCATTCCCTACCCCGGATCCCAAATTTCATCTCATCTCGGATGAATAACCGTCTCCTCATCCGAATCGAAGACGAATGATAATTCGAAGTGCTTGCTTGGCTCTTCGCCACCCCGAAACAGAGACGTCATGTCAAAACTGAAGCTACGGGGAGCTGCATACCGTGGAGTCCAACGTGATCCGTAGATTTCTCATCAAGCTCGTAGACTCAATGAAGGAATTCGTAGATTTGGGAAAAACTATTTCGTAAGAGCAAAAGCCGTCTTGGTGGACCAGGGGGTCCAACGACCAATTCAAGTAGATTTGAGATCTAGAATGGTAGATTGTAAGGAGGAACTGGTAGACTCGGGAACCGTTTATTTTTCAAAAAAGTAAAGGCGTCGTCTTGGGAAGGGGGGGTTCCGCTTGTTCTAGGTCGTGGTAAGGTAGTTGAGACTTGAGATGCTCAAAGTGCAGTGAACCCCCCCGTTCGTCCGTGTCCGTCTCTTGTGTCTTGTGGAGCACACAGGCTCCGATTTTGCGCATCAGACCTCGTTCATCGTGTTTGCAGGTTGGGTCCATCTGTTGTTGCAACTCTGCTAGGGTGCATTTGGGTCTCGGAGATGAATTGAGTACCGGAGCTGCGAGTTTTTTTTAGTTCTTGGAGGTGTTGAATTGGGTCGTCGATTGATTGATTGATTGATAGGGTTGGCGTTCGTGCTTGCAGGTTTGGGAAGAAGGAAAGGAGACGAGGCTTTTCACTGATTATTAGTGTTTGGAGTTCAGCGGAGAAGATGGTGGCCCCGGACGCAACGTCGGAGTACCAACTGGACGCCCACCCCGTGATTCCCAAGGGAAAGCCGTTTCTGCTCGTGGTGTTGGACGGGTGGGGCGAGAATCGGGAGGATGAATTCAATGCGATTTACAAGGCGGAGTGTCCCACCATCAAGAGCTTGAAGGAGGGCGCGCCGCGGCGATGGCGCACCATCAAGGCGCACGGCACGGCCGTCGGGCTGCCGAGCGACGCCGACATGGGCAACAGCGAGGTCGGACACAACGCGATGGGAGCCGGGAAGATCATCCAGCAAGGGTGGGTACTTCGCCTCTTTTCTTTTGGGGCTGAATTCCTCTGGTCTTTCGAGGGATGCTCTGTTTGCAACTTTTCTACAGTTTTATGATGGCCTGATCGCCACTTTTTCTGAGGAGCATTGTTGTTGGTAATTTTACATAAGGTATCTTAACAACGTGTTCTTAGGGGTGTTGAAATCCTCGTGCATTCGGTAGGGTCAAAGTATTATTGAGGAATGTTCTTGAATCGTTTCTTCGATACTAGGTACTTATTGAGTAAGGGGATGAACACCAGCTGAACATCTGGTCTCTTTTATTTACTCTCTTGTTGGCAAATGATAGAGGGTTTCAACGCACCAAAGAATGAGTTATTTAGATTCCGTATACGAAGTTTTGTAGGGTTACAGTTTTCTTGCTAGATGTTCTAGAATTGCTACTTCTTCTTCGACAATATGTGCATATCGATTAAGAGGATGTACTCACCCGATCATCTGCGCCCGTTCTGGAGAAATTTTGTCTGAATTTTGATTGCGATTGCTTGCAGAGCAAGTCTTGTGGACAACGCCTTAGAAAACGGATCTATGTTCACAGGAGAGGGCTGGAATTACGCCAAGGAATCATGGATGAGCGGAGGAACCCTGCACTTCATTGGCCTTCTGAGTGACGGAGGGGTGCACTCTCGAACGGACCAGCTGTTTGCGTTGATGTACGGTGCCTCGGATCATGGCTGCAAGCGCATTCGAGTCCATGTTCTGACTGATGGGCGAGATGTTCCCGATGGCAGCAGCATCAAGTATGTCGGACAACTTGAGAAGGAATGTGAAAATTTGCGCAACAATGGTTGTGATGCGCGCATCGCTTCCGGTGGTGGGCGAATGTACGTTACCATGGATCGTTATGAGGTACTTACTTTGTGCTGCAAAATCTGAACTTTGCTTTGCCTTTTTATGTTTTTCGCCCTACTTTTCCAAGCGAGAAGTAAAAGTTTCGGTTTGGAATCTAATAGCCAATTATTATCATTTTCAAAGGATACTACTGGCGTAGAAGATTTCTAGGATATGATTATTCTTTGTATTGGTATACATAACATTCTTGAGCAGCTCCCTCAACAGCCCTTGGAACTGTTTATGAAAAAGAATCTACATTCCTTTTGGACGCAATTTGAGCTCATGTCAGTCCTTGCGAAGCCACTTTCTAAATTGTTCAGAATTTTCCTCGCCCCACGTCCCAAGTCTCTACAGTGATTGAAATAATTTTCTAATTTAATTCTAAATTTATATGACAGTTCTCTACGATGGAGAAGTCCCAACTCCTCTGGGATGTTATGATTTGTTCCCTTCCTTGAAGCTTACTATGGTTTTGACTACGATTTATTGTTTTGCAGGCTGACTGGAATATAGTGGAGCGTGGGTGGCGTGCTCATGTGCTGGGCGATGCCCCCAACAAATTCGAGAGCGCTCTGGATGCGCTCACCAAGTTGAAGGAAGAGAATCCGAAAGTAAACGACCAATTTTACCCTCCGTTTGTGGTTGTGAACAAGGATGGCTCCCCAGTGGGGACAATCGAAGACGGCGATGCGGTTGTGAACTTCAATTTCCGTGCTGACCGAGTTATCCAGATTAGCAAGGCATTTGAGTACGAAAACTTTGAAGCTTTTGACAGGGTCAGGTTTCCCAAAGTGAAGTACCTGGGCATGATGCAATATGACGGCGACTTGAAGCTTCCATCGAACTATCTGATTGCCCCGCCCCTGATTGAGAAGACTTCGGGAATGTACTTGTGCGCCAGTGGTATCCGCACATTCGCCTGCAGGTATGCTACAGCCCAATAATGCAGGGCATGATTTCTTCTTTCTACTGGTATTTTTGTTACACTCCTAGAAGCTTTCTGAATCAATTATAGCAGCTCCTATAGATATGGAAATTCCTGCTTTTCGCCATTGGGGCTCGTAGGCTTTAATTGCTTGTTTGTTCCTAATACTTTGGTTGGATATCCTGGCAGTGAAACTCAAAAGTTCGGGCACGTCACCTTTTTCTGGAACGGTAATCGATCTGGGAAAATAGACGATGCTCTAGAAACGTACCATGAGGTTCCCAGTGACAACATCCAGTTCAACGAAGCTCCTCACATGAAGGCAGCTGAAATTGCGAAAGCTGCACGGGAGGCTCTCTTGTCGGGGAAGTACGATTACGTCCGAGTCAATTTTGCTAATGGTGACATGGTTGGGCATACTGGAGATTTGGAGGCCACCAAAAGGGCTTGTGAAGCTGTTGATCAAGGAGTCAAGGTGCGGTTTCATTTCATTGGAAACTTGTTGTTGAATGCTCATCGTCATCAGTATGTAATCATTTCTGCAGCCTTCTTCGTCTGGTCTCAGATTGTTGCATCTTATCTGAAAGGTTGCGGCTGGTTGATGGATGTTACAGGTGCTGATTGATGCTGTGGGGCAAATGGGAGGTATCTACCTCATCACAGCAGACCACGGCAACTGTGACGATATGGCGCAACGCAAGAAGACTGGAGAACCATTACGTGATGAGACTGGCAAAGTGGCTCCGCTCACTTCTCACACTCTTGCCCCGGTATGACACGGTGCATGATTTGAATTTTATTTCTACTAAACCCGTTAAAAGAGGAGAGTTTGTTGGCGTTCCAGTTTGTAGTCATCCTTGATTTCTCTTCATTTGTTTCACCCTTTCATGTCTCGGTATCCAAATAGTTTCCTACTTTGTATTTCGTTTCCCAATTCGTTTGGGGTCATTGAAAGTGTTTGATATCATGTCTTTGATATTTGTGTATGTGTGCTTCATATATTTAATTTTTATGTACAGATGTATCTGTGCTCTGACCTCTTCTGCCTGAATAACAGGTTCCAGTCGCGATCGGTGGACCAGGTTTGCCAGAGAACGTGAAATTCAGTGACAATTTTCCCAAAGCAGGGCTTGCTAACATTACAGCCACTTATATCAACCTCATGGGCTTTAGTGCTCCTGAAGCCTATGTGCCATCCCTTCTAGCGTTTGACTAGAGTACGAAATTTTATTTAGATAGGAAATTAGTGGCGGACATCGTTTTATAGAACATTTGATCGTGTCACTTTCAAAGGTACTCTGTTGGCTTGCAGCCATGCATTTTCATCTGTTGAAAATGCGCAAATAATGTACTTAGAATATTTACAGTATGCTAATCGCACTATGCCAGTTGAGGGGTTAAGCTTATACAAGTTGAAACTCTTAGTGCCGAAGCTTCAAGAGGTGCTGAACTCTCTAATTCAGTAAGACTGCCAATGTGCCAATTTGCCAATGTGGGAAGTAAATTTTTTCAGCTGAAAACCCTTTTCACAATTATCTATACGTTAAGTTAGATTGTTTGTTTTGTTTGTTATGGTGGGATCTCCTGGAATTTGCACCGATAGAAAGCCCTGGATGAGGAGGGGTGCACAAGCTTTATTTTGTAGTGTTCCAACTCAAAAGAAAAGATATTGAATCTTGAAGTTTTTATGAAATATAAAATTATAAAATTATTTTGATTTTGATTTTGATTGTGGCAACAATACGGGGCATATTAGTTTAGATGAATTTAATTTGGTTTGGTGAACAATATTTTCATGTCATTTCAAATATTGTGATTTCCATTAAGCTTCCATATTCCTTTCATTTGTTTCATCTACTTTCATCTAAGGATACAGTAGAACTTGTCTTAGTGCATATTCTCTTATTGCATAATTGTCAATTATGTAGATAATAGGTTAGCCCAATTTCAAGTACCTTCTCATGAAGGTAAATTTAAGAGATGTACTCCAAAAAATTTAAATACCCTCTCTATATACCTACCCAACCACTAGTCTTAGTACTATGCACTAAGATAAGTTTTATTGTATCAATTCAATGATTTCAATTACTTCATCCCAAATTATCCAAATTAGTGCAAGGGTTTTCACACTATTCATACTCTTATACTAATTGGATTAATTTTTATATTGTACTCAGTCATCAAGGTCTACAAAAAAATTCTAATAAAATAAATTAGAATTTTAGAAGAAGAAAAATTCCATAAATTTTATATAGAGAAAATACATATTTTGGAATAATATTCCCATTTCTAGCATTTATTGAATCTCAATTCCTAGCTTGAATTAAATATTCAATATGAAATACTAATCTTGAGAATTGAGTATGATAGTAATAAGAAACCAATCTTCAACCCCTTAAGTTCTTTCACTATGTTTTCCCCCCAAACGTTCAAAAATTGCCATTTCTAGTACAAGTACCAAATATTTGAAATAAAAAGCTTTTTTTTTACAAATATATAACCATTGGATCTTGCATTATGCTGACTTGAGAACACTTGGTAAAAATTTCAGAAATTTCTACCGTGTGGATTGTGAGATATTAGCATTAAAATTCACTGAAATCATTTTTTGGGCCCTGCAAAAAATAGAGCAACTACACTTCACAAGCTCTCTTTTCTTTGAAAAAGTGACTAAAATGGTGGTATTTTCTTAAATTATTTTTCCTAGACAAGTTTTCCACATGTTTAAAAAATTTCAAATCATTAGGAATTGAATTATGGAATTGAAAAATGCCAATCCCAATGGTTGAAATGTTGTAAACTTGTAATAAGAAATCTACATCCTATGATTTTATTTTTTTCCAAAAATATTGAAAATTGGGTAAGATAAAGGATTTCAAAGTTTATTTTAGAGTAGAAAATCCATAACTACTTGTAAACTAAAACTCATAATTTTTGACTCATTGATCAAAATGGAATAATTCAAAGTTTTCTACTTACATATAAATCTAAGAAATCAATCTCAAATTTTTATTTTTGAAAAAAGAGATCTTTTTTTATCTACCCAGATTGCCCGACTAGGGAAAAAACAACATATTGTGTAATAATTTTTTACTCTTATTTTTAAATGTCATAAAATTTAGTGCTCATGAAAAATAATCCTTGTCCACACCTTCTACTAAAATTTTAGCCTAAAATATACTAATTTCTAGTCACAAGTACTTACCTAAAATCACTATATTGCTAAAATAGGCTGGTCTTTTAGGGATTAATAAGAAGTCAAGATTTTTTCATTTTTATAAATAAATAAATGTTTAGTTTGTATTCATGATTTCTTTATGAGTTTTTTAGACCCCCTATGAAGTTCAGGTATGTTGCAAAAGATTTAAGCATGGAAGGATGTTCATTGTTCAAGCTGTTTTGTATCCTTTGAATGGTCGATTAGGTTTTGAGCATATTGAAGAGTAGATGATTTCCATCCATTTTTTTGTGTGTAACTTTATTGATGCAATAGCTTCATTATTGAATAAAGTTCAAGAAATTTTATTTGTTTTTTATTTTATATGGGTAGTTTGTTTTTTATAATGGTATACTATCTAGTGTATTTCAATATCTAAATTTTTTTTTCCCTTCAACTTTCATTTTGACATTCAAAATGATTTCTTTTACTTTTGAGGAAAACTCACAAAATGAAGCTTCTAAAGTGCAATTTCTACTTTACTTGGAAATTTTGAAAAATTCCTTCAAATAAGCATTTTTAGTGAAGATTGAAGTTGAAGTTGAAGACTTGTAACCACATTTCTAAATGTAGAGTAGTATGGAAATTTTTTTTATACTGCAATGTTCCATACTACAATGTACTTTTGATTTGAAAATTTTAGATTTTTTTCAAAATGATTTGTATTTGATATGAATTTACTTCATTTATTTTTGAAAATTTATGGTAATTTGAAATTTTAACAAAAAAGATTGAGAATTTTATGACAAATATCAAACATGTGATTTCATCTTTGACGATAAAAATAAAATTATAAACACTCATAAATAAAGAAGAAATGGAGGATATAGAATGAGGGACTTTCAAGTTTAACTACATGGTCATATTCTTTGTTCTTCAAAGGATTTAAAAAGTCATCATAAGTGTGGGTTTGAGTTTGTTAACTCCTAAAGTCATGGGAGTCCCCTCAAAGATTCTTAAAGAAATGGGCAAGTTTATATGATCTCAATATTGGATATGATTTTTTGAATTTCTTTTTTAAGATAAGAAAATTAATTAGCCATCCATTGAAACAATAAACATGTCATGTTAGGTTAAAAATAAAATATTTAAAATTAATTTTATACTTTATTATAAGCCAACTATTACCCCAAGCCGACCATTGCCATTTGCCAACCATTTAAATATACAGATTATATTTTAGGTTTACAATAAAAGTTTGATACATTCCATTTCGATATTTGATGTAAAAATTATGGAGCATCTTCTTTTGCATGCAATTTTAGTAAATTTTTGAGAAAATAATGTACTGGATCAATTTTTAAACTCAATTTCTTCACTTTTCCAAGAAAAATATTCCATGTAGTTTAGTTTACTTGCTAAAAAATCCTCACGATTGGGATATGTATAATTCAGTTCCATCTTAGAGTCATTAAGAATTCAATTTTTCTTCTATCTTGTTCCTACTTAGACCTAACGATTTATTCAAAAATAAAAATCAAAGGGGTATTTCTTGATTTTTTTTCAAACTCAAAACTCAATTCTTTGGCATTAAAAAATATTATTTCATACTTTATAGTGCAAAAATTTTTAATTAAGAGGATTCAAAGCCTTATAATCTAATTAGGGTAGGGGCAAAAAAAATTTATTCTCTTCACTTTAGATGCTTATATCTTGTAATCTATATGGTCAAAGTTAATTTGTAGAATTTCTTTAAAGCATTTTCATTCTAGTCTCGTACAAGATTGTCCAATTAGATATGCAAAAGAAACAAATGTCAAAAAAAGTTTCTCTTTGGATTAGAAATGGTAGTATTGAGTGTTTTTTTGAACAAAAACATGAACTCTTGGACTTAAAGAGTTAAACTAATAACTTTTCCATTGGCTTATAGAGTGGATAATTTAGATCACTACTAGGAGTACTAGAAATGCATGACCAAAACAACAAAAATTCAACTGATTTATGTTATTTGGGACAGTAGAATGACCATTTTGTAACTTTTTGTGAAAATCAATAGAATGGTAAATTCTTTCTAGTGATTTGGATAGTGCAATGACCAAATCAATAAGTTTTTGTTGAATTTGAAATCTTTTAAGAATATTTTTGGAATCTTTGGAATCTTTTTGAAATCATTTGGGAATATTTGAGGATCTAAGTATAATGATTTAAAAAGAAAATTAATTATGTAAAATTCAATCTTTTTTCAATTCAGCAAACTTTGGAGTCCATTCTCGCATAGTAGAATAAAAAGTTTCAAAACACATAGAACTAATAAAAGTTGTAAATTCAAGCTAAATTTCACCTCCAAAAATCCGTTTGTGATTTTGAATCTTCAATCAAAAGTTATAGACAAAAATCAGAGAGGGGTAGTTAGGAACATTTATTTTGACATTTTGAAACATCTTCTCTGATTTTTGTCCATAACTTTTATTGGAGATTCAAAATCACAAATGGATTTTTGGAAGTGAAATTTAGCTTGAATTTACAACTTTTTTTTAGTTCCAAGTTTTTTGAAAAATGTGTTCTACTATAACTAACAAGGTTGACAAATCAGTACGTCCGCCCCAAAATAGCGTCCGTAACCCAGACGTCTGTTTTCACGGATGCCAGCGGATGCAGCGTCCCTCCTGCCGTCGGAAGGCGGACGGACAGGGCGGACGGCCTGAGGCGGACGCCCAGATCATGCGGACCACATCAGTCCGCGTGTCGATCAGACAGCCGTATCGGGGCAGACGGGGCGGACGGGGCGGTCCCGGCGGACGCACCGTCCGCGTCCGAACGTCCCGGATGTCCGACTATCCTATCAACCCTGATGACTAAATGACCTCTGAAGTCCATTGAAAATACAAAACACATGAAAAAACAATGAAAAAACTAAAAATATAAATTTCTAGTTCTTGTGTGGTCACCTAAATATTTGGGTGGTTTAGTGGTTGGAACCTTGAACCTCCAAACTTAAGGTCCAAGGTTCGAATCCCCTTAGAGGCACCCGCCTGCGTGGCGGGTGGCCTAGGTGGCTACTTGGACAGAAATTTTTTTGGTTTTAAATGGGTACTATCCAAAAAATTAAAAAAATATTAAAAAGTAAAAATTTCATTTCATTTTATTTTTTGGATTTTCCCAAAACAACAGAAAAAATCAATAGGTTTCAGTTTGATTTTGTCCAAAACAACACTTTTAAAATGATTGAATCATTCAATAGATTTGAGTTGAAATTCTATTGTTTTGGTCATGAATTCTCTAGTAGTCGATGTTTATTTTCTAAATTGCCTTCGTCAACATGATGTGCCTTATATACAATATTGTATTGCAAACTATACTTGAGTTAATTATGAAAGGATATTTGAAGTCCTAAAAGGGCTGTTCTATATAGATTTTAAATTTTTTCTTAAATAAAGATTGTCATTAGCTTGTTCAAATGACCAATCAATAATGAGCTTCTACCCCCTTCAAGACCATGGACAACCTCAAAGCTACTATCCAAACAATTTATCAAATTTTCTTATGCAAAAAATACAAGTTCAAATTGTGATTCACAATCAAAAACTTAGATTTATAGATGCATCTTGTGAAAACAGAGAGAATGATACAAAGGAAGTTCACATGTAGTTGAGTACTGGAAGAGTTTTTTTGAAGATTCTCTGAAAATCCAGACCCTTAGATTAGGTCTTTTGTATAATGGTCAACTTAAAATATATATTATTCAATAAAATACCATTATTTAGTATTCGGAGGACTCTTAGGAGTTTGGGTAGGTTTCTATGACCTCAATTTTTGGTGAATTTTTTAAAAACTTCCTTATAAGATAGAAAAACTTATTAGCTTTGTAGGAATATAGTTTTTATTTCAATTGGTATGAAGGAGCAAAAGTTATTGCATCTTAAATATAATTTTCATGTCACCAGGCAAAAATAAAAAAATTCAAAACTTGAAATTAAATTTTGAATTTTTTTTTTACTTATAGATATTATTTTTTCTACATTCAAAGTTTTAATCCATTCCATTTGGATTAGTAATGTGAAAATTATGAACAATCTTGTTTTTTGGGCAATCAAGCATCTTCATGAAAAAATAACTTAAAGGATTCATTTGTGAATGCAATTTTCACAAATTTAAAAAAAAAATTGACAAGGCTAAGCTTAATTGCTAAAACAATCTCATCATTGGAATTATTGTATTTCAATCCCTTCTTAGAGCTATTAACAATTTAGTTTTTTTTTCAATCTTGGACCTACTTCTACTTAATATTTTTTTAAAGAATGATAATCAAGTGTGTTTCATTTTTATAAAAATTCCTAGATTTTCTACTCAGTTCTTCAACACAAATTTTTTTCAATTCAAAGTCCATAATGCAAAAAATTTCCACAAATAGCGGTCAAAGCCATTTGATATTGTCATATTGTAGATCAATGTTCAAAAAAATTGTTTTTTCCAACAATGATTGCTAATATCTTCCAATCTGGGGGGTTAGACTCATGAAATTTTTACCACATGATTTCAAACAATTAAAGTAGAAGATCATGCGTTTAGATTCTTTAAAAAAATTGTTTTTTTATGAATGCAATAGAAATGGCAATTTTGAGTGCTTTTTGATACAAAAATGGCCTTGGTCTTTAGGGGTAAAATAAACTTTAAGAAATTTTTCATAATAGGTGTACATCCAAATGCACATCTTAACAAAATTTCTACTAGTAAAATGAAACATGAATTTAAATGTTAGTTCTAAATTAATTACATAATTCTTTTGCTAAAGTTATTGATAAGTTATCATGGTGATCTTCATTCTAAATTGATTTTTAGCTTCTTTTAGCTTATTCAATGTTACACATTATTTCATTTTTTATAAAACCTTAAAATTTTAATAAGATGTATATTACTACTCTTTCTACACTTCCTACTCTTCAATATCAATATATATACCTCCCAAAAAATTTACAATACAATTGCCTTAAACTCTAAATAGTTCATCTCCAATTTGAATGACCAAACTGAATTTACAAATAGAAATACATATCATTAACACAATAAGGCTTTATTTGTTAAAATAAGTTATTTTGAGACTTTGGAGTTAAGAGTGGAAAGCTCTTTTGAAGCACTACTTGTTGAAGCTAAAGATAAATAGAGCCCAACTACTATAGAGATAAAAAGAATTTGAACATATTTTACAAAATGAATACAAAATATAGGAAAGAATTACATAGGGGAGATGGCGACATGTGGAATATTGTTTTTATAAAATCCAAATTAGTAAATGATACATAAACAAGCAAGTGAATGGAAGTTCAGTAGGCTCAATTAACTCATGAGTTTCAATATAGAGAATACAACTTACTCTTGTCCATAGAGTTATTTCTACCAAATGAATTATAGCACGCTCAATTTTTAAAATCTATATGGTAAGAAACAAAGGGGCTTGCTATACATAAAGCTCTCCAATTTCTTCAACTTTATCTCTATATTTTATTTATTGTACTATTAATAAGGAAGGATGCTTTGAGGTAGATGACTTAGAAAACTTATTTCACATCCCTAGGTGTCACTATTGCTTGTACAATTACTTCTCGCTACTTCCAACACTTTTAGCTTGGCAAGCCCCTTAAAGATATCCTCGCTTCAAGAAGGATAGTGGGGTCCCTTTCCACCATTAGTCGCACTAGAGAAGCTTGCGCTTTGAGAATCCTTCTCCTTTTGCTTCTACTTCTGGGCACTAGGACTCCTCGGAGGAAGCTCCGAAGTGGAAATAGATTTGGACACTTGAGGAGGCGGCCTGAGCATCTTTGTATTCACACTATTTATGTACAAAAGTCCACTTCCAACTGATTTGGAGTCTAGAGAGTGTCGGCTGTCCTTAAAAAGCCTTTGATGGAAAAGAGAGTCGGCTGAGGGTGACCGCCTGCTGCCCGCAAAAAGCGAAGGCCAAAGATGATTATCCTCGAGCCGAGGTAAAGGAGTAGGAGCCTGTGACCCCATATGGTCACTTTTTATGTAACCCTTCAAGACAAAGGGTGCCTTCTTCTTCCACATGTACAATTGGTCACACGAACAATCTGGAAAGAAGATCCTCGAGTTGAAAATTGCTTGCAATGTCGTTGATGGAGAGTTTTAGTTTCCTATTCGTCCCGAGCTCCGATTGAGCCGTTAGTGAGGAGCAGCATCCTCGACTCGAGGATGCCTACTTGAGTAGGGACGGAAAATATATTGGGGTCCTAACGGGGCCCCAACTTGGGGGACTGTCAACGGCTCTATCTTCCGCATCCCCCTTAAAGAAATTGATGGCCGCAAACGCTACGTCCTTGGTGATGCACATCAAGAATGGGTTGGAAAACATAGAGGGCTAATACTCCCTCCAACAGATTTGGATTTGGATTTAGAAGACGCAAACATTAACTTCTCCAATTCGGAGAGAAGACTAGCTGTCAGCCTTTGCCTCTTGGATGAGGCTGCAACAATATGAACTTGAGCATTTGAAGCTCCAACCTGCACATAGTAGAGATTAAAGCACATTCCCAAACATCACCCCGTTCGAAAAAAGCCCATCACATGCAATACAAGTCCAAAAAAAAAGACAGGGCATTCGGTCCCAATTTCAATGGGAAAATTTTGATTTTGATGTATTAATTACAAAAGAATATATTAGTGTACAACATATACAAAATTTAAAAATGTTGTCTTTCTCTCCTACGACTACAGAGAATTGAATGCCCTATTCTTGCCTAGCTCTATCATTAAGTTGATCCCAAGGAGCTCAAACCACAAACCTATATTCCGCACAGATTCTGTCATGACTTGTACCATCTCCTGCATGTCCCACGATGAAGACGACAATGGGCATTCACCAATCCAGTTGACGTGCACATATTCCGTCAAGCATCCGAGTGGGCATTCCAAGTAAAGGCGCTACAACCAGGGCATGAGCTCCCCCATGAGGAAGTTGTCCAGGTACTAGTGATGACGCCAACCACAGAGAAATATGACATTCTCTTTCTCATTGCAGACATTCTTTTCGAGAGAGTTGTCAATGAGAAGGGTGTTATCCGTGATGAAACGAGTCCTCGTCACCAAAGATGGAGAACACCCTCTCTAAGAGGACTTTTAGGAACACTGACTTCCTATTGTAGTGTAGGAATTGGCCATGTGACATTTCAATCTTCTTGCACTATTCCTGACCGAGGACGTTGAAAGGATTCTTATTCCCGCTGAATAGGTGTTCAACGACCTTCTCCGTTGTTGACTAAATCATTGACGACCACATTACGACCCTCGCCGTGATTTGCAAGACCTCGTGTAGGAATTCTCATAGGTTGGGCCTTACAAACACTGCCTTCGGTCCTACAATAGTGAGAATCATGTAGCACAAAATATTGTCCTCAATTATATGTGGCTTGTACTTTCTTGTAGACGATTTTGGCTTGCATTGGCAAAGAATACCATTTAGTTCAAAGACAATATTAAGCCACCTACCCCTGAATTCAAATTCTATAGGTAAGACATTCTGAGGCATGACCTCTCTCCCTCCCTCCGATTCTACCTGATGAAAACAAAACAACAAAGAAATAGAGTTACATGTTTGAATACAGAATCAGGTGAGCCAGACAACGGGAAGGAGCACTAAAATCCACTAATCAACTGCTTGCTTCCTTTAGGAAGTGCTTTCATTGCCATTGGGCAGTGCAAAGCTTTAGGACTTTTTAGTTGAGCAAAAAAACATAGTCAAGAAATTACAATTAGACCTCTGGATATTAAAACTGAATCATTTACATTTTGTTTACAAAAATTACAAAATACATTTTGCATATGACGGCTTCATTTGCATTGTGCATAATTTACATATCATCTCTATGCTTTTCTATTCTATTTGCAAATGAAGTAGAAGAGTGGCCATCATTGCCATACAATCAAGGAGGACCCTCCTGTCAAAGACAATATAGGAAATATAAGTAACAATCACTAGAGAAGAGGGGCTTCTATACCGGAAGGACACACTACTGATTGAGATTATCTTTGAGTCGAAGATAACTAGGACACACCCATCAAGGATTGAAATTATCTTTGAGTCAAAGATAACTAGGATACATTCATCAAGGACTAAGAATATCTTTGAGTTGAGGATAACTACTACCCATTCATCATTGACTAAGATTATCCTTGAGTCGAAAATAACTAGGACACAACACATGAGTTTCAGGTGATTAGACAAGGGGGCGGACATCCATCATACGACAATCCATCTTATCATAGGAAGTCATATGGGTTAGGTGAATATACTTGAGACGAACCTCCTGATTGCTCATCCACTTCGTCGACTGTTGGCTTCTCCATAGGAGTATCATCTACTTCTAGAACATTGTCACAAAGGATATTGTTGTCATCTCCGTAGTCGACCTGCTCTTGATCTAGCAATTCCAAAGGGAACGCCCCTTCGATCTCTTACGTGGATGTCACGCAATTAGGAACATCCACAATTGTAGCAGTAACTACTTCTACGACATTTGCGGGGGTCGGAGTGGCCGTAGCTAAAGGAGTAGCTTGGGATTTATCCTCGGCTTGAGGATAATCTTGTCGATGTGAGGCTGAGGGTCTAAAAAGTTCCAAGGTACAAGGAACTACCTTAGAATCATCCTCGACTCGAGGATTACATTGAGTAGCTCTACTAGGTCCACGCAGAGGAGCGACAAGATGAGTGGTTGGATGGTTCACATCCAATGTCTCCTTGATAGCAAGCCTTGCTTCCATTTGAGATGCGAGGGTGTAGGCGACAACGTCTTTGGTGTGAGGAGGCACCTTAATGGTTGTGTCTTCAGGTTGAAGACACGATAGCTGAGTGACAACATGACATTGATCTTGCGATAGCTAATGAGCAGACAATGAGGTGGTTGGCGCGTCAGAAGGAGCAACCTAGTTTGGAGTAGAAATGCCCTAGAAAGTAGATGCAACCATGGTCCTCTGAGTAGCCCTCAATTCCTGCATTTTTGTATGCATGCTCATCAGAAGGTCCTTGTTTTTTTTACTTCACTCCATCGTTTTCTTCGCTACTGGGATAGTTTGTACCAGCTTCCGGTCCTTTTTGGCCAACTTCTCCTTGTGCGCTTTTCTCCAAGTGGCCTTCCTCACCTTCTTCTCCATCTTTGCCTCACGCCACCCTGTTTGAATTTTCCTTGAGATTGGAGTGGTAGGTTCATTGGACTCCTCTTCCTCTTCGTCAGAAGAGGTACTCCCGTTGTAGTCCGAGGAGTGTAGGAAGTCGTCGGAGTCCTCCTCGTTGAGATTGTAATAGTTCTTTTTCTCAACAGTCTTCAGCTCCTTCGCAGCCTTGAAGGTCTCCACAGCCTTAGACCCCTTTGAAAGCTTCGACTTCTTCCACCCCTTGCCCTAATGGGTTTCTTTGCTTTTTGAGGCTCTTGGAGTTGGAATAGGATGGAATTTGTGCCTTTCCTTTCCATGGGCCAAACATTGCCACTCCAACATCTCAGAATCGGTTTCCATTCCCTCGTCAGGTTCGATGAATGGGACCATGGTCTCATGAGGACGAGCATCCCAATTCTCTAGGACACCAAAGTTCCTCCCGTACTCATCAATCCCCGCAAACTTGACATCAAAAACCCTTCGCCTTCTAGAAGGGGGAGGAGAGTCATCGTCATCTCCCTTGTTGGATTTCTCGCCCTCATTTCCACCATGAGGGTTCGAATGATGCTCCTAATCTCCTCATTCATCATCCTATGCCTCAGATTCAGAGCTAGGAGGAGACTACAGATCTTCTTCCGAAGGTAGAAATTCGGAAGTCAATGTTGGTGCTTCAACATATAAGGGCCACAAATAATTCACAAAATACGGTGAATTTGAATGCAGAAAGTCATTTAAATCCATATAGTCTGTAAATTTTGCCTTTGCTCGGTGCTTGGTTATCCTATTCTTGTCTACTAGCCCGTAGTAGTGCACTCCAAACATCTACAAGGGATAGTAAAATACATCAAGTATTAGAGAATCAACCAAGAGAGCAAGGATATCTTTGATTCGAAGATAAGTAGAACATAAACACTATATATGTGAACCATGCTTGAGAGCATTTATCTTCAACTCGAAGATAAATTTTCTTGCCTATCTAAAACTGAGATACAAAATTCAAATTACAAAAGAAACAACGAGATCCAAAAATTATTTTCAACTCAAGGATAAAAATCACACCTTGGCTGCCATGGCAAACTTGATGCTTGCATTGATGTTGAAGATGTTCTCTTCCACCACTGCAAAGCACTATAGGATCTCCTAGTAGAATTCCATGCGAAGCTCAATCACGTAAACTTTGAACTTTGCTTCATTATTGAACTTGGAGTCTTGGTAGTACAAAACTTCAACAGCATGGTATTCTGCCTTTATTCTGTCGCAAACAACATCTGCGCAGTAGTCTTCTTTCTTGAAGAAGAAGAAAAGACACACGTCTGAGGCACTTTTCAGGTAGCTAGAAACATTATCAAGCCGCTCCGCCCGACACGGAACGTACAGAGACTATGAGTAGTCGTACTAGGTGAGATGGGAGGCTGCAAAATCCATCACGAACTTGAAGTCATATTCTATTCCAACAATCCATAGCCAAACGCTCGGATCTGTCCTCTTTGGTTGCTGGAGGGATGTGGTAAGGAACTCTAGAAATAGTCGCAGGTTTTGGGTGTTGTTTGCTACCTTCGGCCTCTCCATTCTATAGACGTCAAAGATGGCAAGGTTGAGGGGCCAACGGATGTAATTGTACTTCTCTATCGCGACCAAAATCCTCTCTTTGAAGTCCACCCCTCAAAACTCATATCCTCTAGCACTTTCCTTAAAGCAATATTTCAACTTCGTAAATCTCTTAAATAATTCTACCTCGGGTGGGTTCTTCTCTCCAAGATCTTTGGCGTACCTCCTCTTTACCTCATGTGTCAACCATTTGCTCTAGAATGACGATTGTGGATGAGACAAGAGAAAATCCCAAGCCGCGGATATGAAGTGGTGCCGCTTCTTCCATGACCTCTAGACATTGACGTTCTTGTTGCCAAGAGCATCACGCAAATTTAAGCTGGGTTTTACAATCATGAGCTCTTTGTGGATGACTCTCTTCTTTTTCCTACGCTCAACCCAATCACATGCAGTTTGGTTGTCCGGCACAAGAAATTTGTTTTTTCCCGTGGACACCTTTGGGTACGGTAAATATTGTTTCAGAGTCTGGTTCAAAAGATGTGGTGCAAACATCTCCAAATCCTGATCTATAAAGTGATCAAAATGCTTGAAGAATTCTCTCTTCAAATATAAAGACTTCCGATTGAAGTCCTCGGCATCTCAAAAGCGCCAACAAGTCCATGGATTGATGAGGTTGCCATCGACCCATCATGGTACTTAATCAGGAAGTCCTTCTAATGCTTCCAGATATTGTCAAGCAATGTAATGACCTAACACTTGCACTTCAGATCGGTATACAATTTTATGCTTTTGCCCTCCTTCTCAGGATTTATATTTTGAAATCGTTTGATGACGGCATTGGCAAAAATCTACAAGAGAAAACTGTAATACAATTAGTAACTGTGAAGACAATATTAATCTTCAACTCGAAGATATTCCTACGTTGAAAGGAAACCACAATACAATCAACATCAATCAGGACCACATTTATCTTCGACTTGAAGATAATCCTATGTTGAAAGAAATCCGTCATACAATTAGCATCTGACAAGAGCACAATTATCTTTGACTTGAAGATAGTCTTTGGTTAAAAGGATTGAGGAAATACTTCCATTAACGCCTACGAAAACTCACAAAACATTACAAGATTTACAACACAGTAAACATAAGCAATTATCCTTGTCTCAAGGATAACAAGAAGGAGCAAAAATAGATTTGAAACTAGCTCTAGCTATGAATGGATCCATTTCTTTGCTTAACTGGATCTTCTTTCTCATGTGTAGGACGCAAGCAATGGATCCAGACATTTCAAGAGCTTATAATTTGGCTTCCCTACGTTAGTTGAGTGTGGTCTAGGTGGTTCATGGAGTTGTAGAACTATGAAATGTTCAACAACTTTCCTGTGTCTAGGGTCCACACAATATATACCTCCCAAGTTTGGAGCTCTTTTCAATGGAACTTATTGCATTTCTCTTTTCGGAGGTCCCTGGAAGCTTGGACACTATGTTGTTTGTTGATAATCATAAACTTCCTGCCACTAATTTGAACCCATTTTTGGGGCCGTATCTTCAATAAATTGTTGTCCTCATCCACCGAAGTAAGGCACAGTTGCTGGCATTCCCAAATGTGCCCAATTGCAAGGAAGTTGTGCTTGACAGACTCGAGAATTTTGTCCTCCATACCATGAATGATGTAGTCGCCTCGAGCTAGGATGCAATGCTTGATGTGGATAGTTTTGGGATTTTGTTTAAACAAATAGCACAATTGGTGCTTATTCTAGAAATTTCTTTGAATGATAGTGAATTTATCTGCATCATCAATAGAGGCAAGAGGTTCAAATGGTTGTGCCACATTAGTCAATGCTGAACCTAAATTTACAACAGCAACTGTTGCAACGGCCATGGCATCTACCTGAGATTTCCGACATTTTGAGCCTAATCCTTCAATGCCTTCCACTCCAACTAATTGACTTTTCAGGCATTTTTGAGACTCTGACCGAACATTTCCTTGCCCAGCTACTCCAATGTCTGACACTAGAGGAGGTAATTCCATTCACCTTGCCTTAGCAGATTTTTGTTGCTTCTGGTTCTTCTTTTGGCCAAGAGGTGGAAGAGGTTTAACAAAACTGCACACACGTGTTTGTCTACGGATTTCCACATATTCAAAAGCTTGCGACATGTAGCTCTTGTAGAATGGTCCACCTAAGGAATGTACTTCACGTTCATGAAGGCTTGGATGAGGTAGTTGTGACCGTTATGTTCAAGGTAGGATTGCAGTTCCTCCATAGAAAACTTTGCCTAGGTATCTCTATCATTTATTACTAAGGAATAGATGTGATCCCCATTGGTGCCATCAGGTTGGGCTTCATGAAGAACGAGGACTATGGAGTGATTGTGGATGGCTTCAATATTGGAGAGCTTTTCTTCAAGGTGCCCAAGGAAAAAATTAGGTTCACCTTGGACCTGGTATCAAAGGTGTACATAGTCTTGAAACCGATTGACACCAAATGACCACGCACTTACGTGCTTCTGGAACTACCAAAGCTCTCCAAATGACTCTAGTATTTCATCAATAAATGCCTTGTCTCCAAATGGATTTACAAATGGCTCCATGAATGGCAAGGTGGTGGAGTAGTTGTACTTGCTTCCTTCCACCATTTTGATATTGTTTTAGATCGTGCAAGGTTGCAACAATTCACATAAATGTGAGTTTATCTTTGATTTGAAGATAATAATTCAAAAGTAAATTGTCCAAGATTGTAGACTTCAACCATAGTATTTTTAAATGTCATAAGCAATTTATAAAGACCACAACACTATTCTTTGGTCCTACACACAGAATTCAAAAAAAAAATATTGTAGTTGCCATCAAATATCAATTAAGTTCCTTTACTTTTAGATAATCTATAGTTATCTTCAACTCGAAGATAATTTGATGAGGTGCATAGAGGTGAACATATAGATCAACGAATTACAATTCTATTGTCTTCAATGTGCAATGTGGAAATGCTTCTTTGTCATTCAAAAGGTACTTAACTATACCGTGAACTCAAATTCTTGACCAAAATAGAATTGAGCATTAGAAATATGTTCTTGATTTTCAATAGATTTTGTTTCCTTGAGAATAAAGGAATGGCATCCTTGTATTCGATTTGAAGATAATTTTAATGAAAACTCCTGAACAGATCTTAGATTTGAATGACTAAATTCAATTGGAATTGGGAAGTGGTGGTACAGAGATTGTTTTGGTTGGCACGGTTGAGGGTACCTTCTACTTCAAGATAAATATCCTTGAGTCAAAGATAATTATCTTCGACTTGAAGATCACAAAACTTAATAAACACTCTGTTTGTACTACGGAAATCCTAAAAGGTAGACCATGATTTGTAAAATACGAATACTAAAAACTGTGAGATGGTTGAAACTTTGTGAACACTTCTTCAAATTCAATTTGCTAATGTATGTAGAGAATGGAACACCTACAATCCTACAAAAACAACATATATTGGATTCTAAGCATTGTTATTCACTTGTACAATATCCATATTCACTTAGTCAAGATAATTAACAAAAAAACTAAAATCTACAATTTAAATAAGCGAAGTGAAATGACTAGAAGTCGAACCATAAGGATTGAGTGCATCTTAAAATCCTAAACCTCCTTTGTACACAATTAGTGCATGTATAAAACCGTGCATGTAAACTCAAAAGCAAATCTCATCACTTGCAAATACAAATGAGAATTCAGGGTGAGAAAACTAACGTGATCGGCACCCAAGATCTACACTCAGAACGCAACCAAAGTCACAATGCAACCCACCCTCCACATCGAACTTCGCACTCATAGTATAACACACCTTCGACCTCAAACTCCAGCTCCCACGACCTCAAACTACAACTACCGTGATTAAGAAATTGAGCTTCCAAATCCTCCAACTAAAGCTCTTGCGACTTGAATTCCTATTCTAGATCCCTCCAACTTACCAGCAAACAAAGTCCAACTCACTCATAATCTATGCACTTTAGCACATGAACTCCAACTCTCCTCTATCTGCAACTTTTGAAAAACATAATTTTTCTAGTGTGAGACGTTGATGCACAATGCGGAAACTCAAACTAAACACACGAAATTGAAGAATGTGCACGTCACCCAGAAGTGATCCACATAGCACAAACAAGAGAGAATGCACAAAAAAACTCACAGATACTACGTGCCATCTCCCTACACTACGCACAATCGTCGCTCACAATCTGCATGCCACCTCCCCGCAATACAAAGCCTGAATTTGCTTCTAAAAACAATGTGAAAAATCGCAAATGATACAAAGTAACCACCTACGCGCAAGACACCCAACACCAACTCCGCAAACTTGAGGCCCACACTTTACAAAAACAAAACCCTAAAGCCCCGCCCCTCTCATACAAAGAAGACAACCACCCAACCCGCGCCCGAGACCCTACCGGGCCGCCAATGAGGTTCGCGAACTTCCAAAACAATAGGTTTAGCACAAACCCTGGTTCCATCCTCTATCGGATCTAAATCGGATCTCCATGTCAACTTTGTCAAGCATGGAAATGCCACGTTTGGACCCAAAGCAAAGGTAGTAGTTTGATTTTGGGTACTTTATTCATTATGATTTGTTCATGACACCGTTTAATAATTGATTTCACATTAAGTATTAGTAATTTTTCCAAATACTACGTTCATTCTACTTAAATTTGAGGTCATAATTGCTACTTCATTACATTTAATATGAAATCATAAGTATTATTAAGTGTGAAATTCTATAATTGATACTTCACTACAATTAGTATGAAATTATAGGTATTTTTAAGTGTAAAATGATATTAGAATCCCCTCCAAAACAAATTTAAACCCTTTAAGACATCTTGGTTTAGGATCCGTAAAGCAAAACATAGTATTTACAAATGATTTTACATCACACATACCAATCATAAACACTAAATTAGATGCTTGGGTACATTATATGTGGTCTTTAGTCTATTGAAACTTTTCTAAAAATTTATAACTTTCATACTTCTTTCTTCTTCATTTCAAAACAATATTCTTGACATTCGAGATTTGGGCTCACCAAACTATAAGCCATTGATAGTTCATGATTTTTTTACCAACACTTATAAAATAATGTCAAAAAGGTGCATAAATTTAGTTTTAATATTTGACTATTTAAGCTTTCCAAAGTATTAACAACTTCTCCATGTATACTTTGTCTTCCTCTTTATTTAAATCCTATAAGTAAACATTTAAAATTAGGGTTCCTGGATTGCAAGTATAGGACATGTTTTATAATTTTCCTAGCACCTTTGAAAAATATTATAAAATAGGTAGATAATTTTAAGGATTCCAAACTATTTACAAGTTTTCCATAAGAAATGTGCATGTCAATTTAGACTTTCTTTACTATTAACAAGTTCTCTTTTTTTTTCTGTTCATCCTCACTTGAATATTTTAACATTTGCAATTGCAGTTCCTGAGTTCCTCAAACTATAGGCTATAGAGTATGTTTTTTCAAAAATGACGTGAAAAATCCATGAAATGGGTGGGTAAAAAAAATGTACATTTGAATTTAGATTTTTTACATATTTACAAGGTCTACATATTTTCTTCATCTGCATGTAACTTGAGTTTAATAACATTTGCAGTAATTGAGGTTGACTTCGAAAAATTACAAGCCAAGGCATGATTTATAATTTATCTAACATAATGGAGAAAAACAATAAAATTCGTAAATTTTTCTAGAATGGACTTTACAATTCTTGAGCAAGACTTGCAGAACTTGATTGAATCCTATGTATTACTAAGAATGTGAATTTTGTAAGTTTTTGTTATTCTTTTAATTTTTATTAATACTATAAATATCCGTCTCCATTCATTTTAAGTTTACAAAAAAACAACTTAAACAAACATGTTTCTGTGTTCATTATTGTTTGGTAGGCACACTTTAAAATGTAGTATTGTAGTAAATTACATGGTTCATGATTTTTTTGGTAAGATGTAACTAGTTTTGAACTCAATTAAAACCCTAAATCCCAAGCCCTAAACCCTAAATCCTAAACCCTCAAGACTATAGAACCTATGTCTTACCAATTTCTAGCCTACGTCTCGAGAGAAACATCCTACTGAGTTGGATCCTTGAAGAATTTTTGATCTGTTTCCTATTATTCTTAACAAAAAAGTTGCTATTAGGAAGCCTATAAAGGCAGTTGTTATTTGTAAAGTGAACATTAAAGGTAAATCCTTGAAAATCCCAAAAATTTAGTAAAGACCCCACCAATACATGTTTAGAAATAGATGTGTTGACTTTAGAAAGGCACTTTTCAGAAAGTATCACTAAGTTTAACTACAATGCTGTAAAGTAGAGAATTCAAGGCGACAACAGAAGTTCTCGGCAAGTAGCATCTCCAAATTTTTTGCGTAGATATTCTTGGTGAAAAGCTAGGTTGGCCCCTTCTGAATTGGAGCCGTTTGAACGTTGAAGTTTTGCTGCTCGAACTCTATTCCTCCTATATACTATTGTCTTTGTTCAAAATTTTGCAGCAACATTTCCTTGCGAAGCTCTACTTATAGCAGTCACAGTTTATTGCTTGATATTTGTTTATGTCGCTCTGCTTGTCTCTCATTTGCGTTTATTTCAAGATTGGTGCTTGCAGTGCGTGAAGAAGTCCAAGATTTTGTAAAGAGAGTGTGACATCTGAGCAACAAATTGTCCGTGAGTATTTTATATATTTCACATGTCATTACAGCAGTTGTTCTTTTGAGTTTGTAAGACTTCCACAGTGCATTTTATGTATTTGAGGTTCTTGCTCTTGAATGTCTTGTTTGTAAAATCACTTATAATATGATTTAAACTTGTCTTCGTAAAGATTCCGAAATTCTTGGTGATTTTCTAGGACGAATTACTTAGAAATGTTTTAGATTGAATTGTGCGCAAATTATCTTTGAATCGAAGATAAAGAGTAACCTAAATTGTACCTACATTTGTCTTCGAGTTGAAGATAGTTTAGAACCTTTACACTATCTTATTTATCTTCGAGTTGAAGATAATTTAGAACCTTCACACTATCTTATTTATCTTCGAGTTGAAGATAATTTAGAACCTTCACACTATCTTATTTATCTTTGAGTCAAAGGTAATTTCATACCTCTAGACTGTCTTCATTTATCTTTGAGTCAGAGATAATTTACAACCTTTAAACTGTTTTTATTTATCTCCGAGATAATTTTGACCCTCTAAACTATCTTTATTTATCTTCGAGTTGAAGATAATTTCTAGACTTTAAATTGTCTTCATTTATCTTTGGGTAGAAGATAATTGCAATCCTCTTAACTATTTTCATTTGTCTTCAAGTTAAAGATAATTTGGAACCTTTGAATTGTCTTTATTCATTATCGACTTGAAGATAATACTAGACCTCTGAACTACCTTTTTTCTTATCTTCAAGTCAAAGATAATTTGCAACCTCTAAACTCTCTTCATTTATCTTTGAGTTGAAGATAATTTCCAGCCTTGAAACTGTCTTCATTTATCTTCTAGTCGAGGATAATTTCTATTGTACGAACGTTTTTTGTTTATCTTCTAGTCAAAGAGAATTTTGAACCTTTGAATTACCTTCATTTGTCTTTGAGTCAGATAATTTAAACTTACAAACTACCTATATTTATCTTTCAAAAAGAGGATATTTTTGATCCTCCAAACTATCGACATTTACCTTCGAGTCGAAGATACACAAGTATGAGGAGTTCAAATTTTGGTATGTTCGAAGGTGGCTTGAATATATAGTGGAATAGTGAGTCTCTAGGGTGGCTCATTTGTTTTAATATAGATCTATAAGATTAGGAATTGGAGTTATCTAAGAAATTCTCTTTAAGTCGAGGATATTTTAGCATAACTACTCCATCACAAATGATATTTATCTTCGTGTTGAAGATAGCCTGAATGAATATATGTGTATGTGATTGATTGTTATTTATGTTGGATTTGTTTTCTTTTGTAGTATGGATATCCATAGACCAAAGGAATTCACAAACCATGTTTCTATTCTTCCTGTTGGTGTTGCAATATATGATGGGATTCCTCTAGCAAAATGAATTTCAAAATGCATGACATTTAGGAACAAAGCTGAAGACGATGTCGCAAATGCAATTGTTTGAAGCGTTGAAGCAAATGTTGTCGAAATGAATGGTGAGCCTCTTGGTGACAAACGAGTGGCTATTTAGATTGCAGAGTCTTTATGTGAGGCGGAAGTTCCATCAGTTTGGATGTGGTCAATCCACTCTTGGCACATCAAATGAGTGTTCTTGAACGATGTGAGTTTGCATGACCAAAATCAAACACATATATACAACACTACTGTGAAGGCCTTAAATGGCAAGGTTCAAGTTGGAGTTCATTCTTATGAAACTTCTCGAGAGAGGATGGAGTTTGAAGTGCCTTTGAAGAAAATGTCGTTGCTTAGTACACAAGCAATTCTTGAAGTGTCTACCAAGACATGTTGCCTCCAAAATTGCTTGCAACCTTTTCCACATTGTGAAATTCAAGCTATACATTATCAACTCCATCAGAAGGATGGAATGTATGGTCACAAGAAATGTCTTCACAAAGTTCATGGTCAAACGCGCAAAGATCCTTTTGGGAAGCATTGGATTACATTGAGGAAGTTTGAAGTGTGTCCCACAGTGTGGTGGACAATTCATGGGATATCAAAGGCAACTTTCTATAGATACAAGGAAATGGATAAAGATGGAAAGTAAGTAAAAGAGAATGGAAATCTTAGCTTAAAAAAACCGCGCATGCAAACATTATAGGCTACTGCCACACTTCAAACCATGATTGTAGGTGGAGCAGACAAAATGCCACACAAATCAAGAACATTGGAATCTGAGGAGAAAGTCCTTGTGATGGTCTTGCCACCAGTATTTCAATGGAACAATCAATTACCAAAATCAATGAAATCAATGCGGCTTTCAACTTGCCATTGATTTCTTCTAGTGGTTTGAGTAACATTCAACGTGCTTCTTTCCCTGAATACGCTCCAAAGGCTCATGGAGACAGTTTTGCAAGATATGGCCTATGCGATACATACAAGCAATTGAAGAGCTCTTGTATTCCTCTTTCTAATGCACAAAACAAGTGGGATAAAATTTTAACTACCCACCTTAGTGCTCAAAAGGCACATAGGATACACTATTATGCAAATCAGGATATTTCAAAAAATCATCTCCACAAGATGTTGTACATCATCCATGACAAAATGGATCACTCAAAGATGGCTTCTCCTCACTTCTCTCACAAAACGAAAGCAACAGAGTCTTTTATGAGAAGACTAGTTAGTAAGCTTCATAGAATTGAGAAGAATATTGCTAGTCTTCATTGTCAATTTGATCTCATCAATCCACTTTGACTAGATACTTTCACTAAATTTTATTATCCCAAGTCGATTATATAGAGCATCTTTACAATAATTAGTTTATAAAGACCTAGCTTGAATATTGGTTACTTATTTATAAGTGATGTGAACATATCCTCTACTTGTTTGAAAAATTATTTGTTCATTCATATGTACCTAAGTAAGCCAACCTACGACAGGCAAATTGTCCAATGCAAACATTTAGAAAATGATCTATTATAGTCTCACATCAACCCATGATAGAATTTTTGCAATAAATGAGATTTGAGCTAATTAGGTTGAGTTAGTCACCACAATCAATGACTTGGGTGATGGTAGAATTACTAGTGACTACAATAGGAACTTTCACCTTTCTAGTGTAAAATCATTGCAAAAATATATATTTTTTATTTCTTCATCTTTTGGCTATGTTAAAAAATATTATGGTCATGCTAGGAAATATTGTGATTGCTTTAGGTGATAAGATGACCATTATAGGTACACTTTTTGGTGGTTTTGGAGGTATTCTAGAGACTATTTTGGGCCAATTGGGCAACACACTTCCAAAATTCAAATTTTTTTTTGACTTTGCCAATAAAAAAAACTCAATTGGTCTCTCTTTTTCTTATAATGTCAACAAGGCAAACCAATTATTCTACATGTCATAGGTTGGTTTACCTTAGTTAAGGACTTAAGGTAGAAGTACTTATTTTGGATAACTTAGACTAGATGATATGGGAAAGTCATGGAGAATTGAGTTCAATGTGTGCAAAAATAAGGTTGTGGAAGAATGCCAAAATAAACAAATTTTTTCTTCAAAAATGAATATTTTATTGAATGTAAAAGTGGATTTGCACCCAGACCTATTCGAGTTTCATAGATTCACCTATTGTGGTTAGCTTTGGCACTTCTCGCTAGAGCATGAAGAGATGAAAGAACAAGAAGGTGCAAACCAAGAATCTTTTTCAATGACCATTGCATCCAATCGTTGTCCACAATAGGTTAGCCTACAAAGCAATTACAAAGGACCTGTCCGAAATAGGAACTTCTACCTTATACTCGTTTCTTACTCCCAACACAACAATTAACCAAGTTAGACAGTACTTTGTGCAGTGGACGATAAGTTCTTTTGAATTTTCACTTCTGAATTCTGTTGTGTAAACTATTCCTTCAAATTGTTCTCACGTAAGCTTACGTGATCAATGTTTCTATGATAAGTTAAGACATGAAATTTTCGAATATGCCCAGTGTTCTAAAAATGTAAACGACGACCAAAGTCAAACCTCTGTCACTGTTGTGCTTGGTTGGCATTACCTGGGCCAGAATAAGAAACTTGATCATCTCATTTGAATGTGCACGAAAGCACTGTCTGGCTGTCTTCCCAAGTTTACGTATTGTTGTTCCTTCAAATATTCCAACTCCTGTTTCCTTCTCGATACTTGTTCGATCGATCCGGTCCGGACTCCGGAGCATCTTTGCAAAGGATCGACATTTTCCACGTAATTATTCGGACTTATTCAATTCTTAATTCAGGAAGGATTCGCTGATTGCAGGCAATTCAAGACACGAATGTCACAACTTATAATTCCTAGAGAAAGCTTGTCGATCGATCGATATGTTGAGCACCTAGCTTGCTTCAAGCTTATTTTTTGGGCGTACTGGCGGCGGGTTTCTTCTCTGCCGCACCGACCTTTCGCAAAGCTGCTAATTGTTGAGTCTTCCTTTCTGCGATCCTTTTCTTCATCTCGGCAATCTTGATTTCTTGCGGTACAAATGGAGCAGCGACAATGGGTGGCTTCGCAACCATCTGTTCGAAGCGGCAGAGAGCTTCGTTGTACTCGGTGAAAGAGTCACGACGCCTGTTGAATGTTTTCGGACCAGCAATTTTCTGCATGGACTCGTGTCCTCGGTAGCGTCAGTGATCCCCATGTATCGTCATTCCTACGACATTTTTATTTAGTTCCTTGCAGGCGTAAAACTTTTGTACAAGCTATAATATAATTTTACAATGTTCATATAAATTTTTAGTACCAGTGTTTGGGAAAAACTGGTGGCTAGTTCAAAGTTAGTCAGTGGAATTGAGAAAAAATATAGTGGCAATTTGAAAAAATTGGTGAAACAATCTATAAAATTTCTATTTAGAATAAACTGATAGAAAAAAAATAGTTGAATTTGGTAGTTGGAAAATCTCATTTACTATAGGAATGAAAGAAAAATCACTGGTAAAACTCAAAAAACATCCTAAACACTATTTAGTACACCTTCTTTCAATCCTACTACTAAAAGTTCTATTCCATTAGATTTGTCCTTGAAATGTAATCCCTATGATTCTATGAATCTGAAATCCTACAATTGATTTGGGGTTCATCTATAATCAATCTTTTGAAAATTCATGGTTTGTTCATACATTGTTCAATAACTGATATAAACTAAAAAAACAAACTAAAATCTTCTTGTAGTTGCCAACAAGAAGCAACAAAAACTAAGACAATGTTGTAAAAGGAATCATATTCATATGCTTAATTTTATGATTTTGGGCAAAGTTCCCTTATTAAATGAGTTTAATCTCCAAATTTGTTGGACTGGAAACAATGTTAATGATTATTACCAAGAGAGGATCATCTGAAAAATCATCTTTGAATTGACTTCTTGGTTGCCTTTTAGGTATGTTGTAACCAGCATTGATTCTTCTCCATAGATTCTACACAATATCCAACATCAATCAAATAGCTCAACATTCATAAATATTTGAATTCAATTTTAGCTGTAGAGGCCATCCAACTCTATGAATTCTCTCCCCCTATAGAGACTGTTCAATTGGAGATTGCAATTTGATGAAAGTACATTTTTGAGTGAATATACATTTGGTGGTGTAAAACTTGCAAAGGCCCACTTATTCCCATCTTGTGAAGACATTTGCACTAACTCATAAATGACATACATATGAAAAAAATTATTTAATCTAATACTAGACTACTAGTTTGAAATGAAAAAGAATGATATTCTACTCATGAGGGATTTAGTATGTTTTATAACTTTATACCATAGAGAGCGTCTTCATGATTGCGGCGTCTTGGTCTTTTTTATCCTTAATGGCAACAATCTTTGCATCAATTGTCATGGTGAAGTTCTTTTTTAGGAGCTCAAATAATTTAGATTTGGGTGACAATTACAACTATGGACTACCTAGTGGTATAGAAAGAAATCCAATTTCTTATTTCAAGAGATAAAAGTGAATTAAGTATATTTGTTTGAGACTGCATACCAACCTCCGATAGTAAGAAGTAATACTCAATATAAACAACAATAGTGAGTTGTAAAAAGGCAAAAAAATGTTATCAAATGAATCGGCTCTTTAAAATTAATAAGTCCTTTCGCCTCTTTTTGAAAAGACACATATTAATTGTATTTCTCTTCGTATATATGTTTTTCTTTCAAATTTTTCTATATTTTAATGTTATTATAGTTAATAATTGTTTTTGAAGGTCTTTATGTACATTTAAAACATTTATCATTTGTAATGGATTTGTACGGCTAAAAAAATAAATTAGTCCATTGATATGGTTTACAAATTTAATAATAAAATGAAAAAAAATTTCAAGTATTTGCAATTCATAATAATAGCTTACAATACAAAAATCTCCAACCATTCAATCAATGCATGCTCTTTAAAACTACTTATTAAATATTAATTAAAAATTTTAAAAATAAAAAATGATCTTTTTAAGGTAATAGTAGGAACCCTTTGCTAAAACATTCTCCAAGTCTACAAGGCAAAAGACTAGAGAGAATGATGCTAGAAGAATTTCCATAGAGGTTCATTTTTATTTTGTGCTAAACCTTCAAAAATATATAGTTTTCATATTCTAATGACACCATATACAATCATAAACAACTATTTTGTAGAATTGCAACATACTAATGTAGTTTGATGAGACGTATAATCTTTATAGATAATAGATAGAGGTTTTAGTTTAGTTTTATAGATTTGAAGTTCAAAAATATAAGAAAAATTTCATAAATTTAAATTAATAAAATACATATGAATATATATTTCTCAATGTAAATATACATGTTTGTAAGGAAATAAAATAAATATATATAAACTATCTTACTCTTGTAAACTAATTTTAGAATTGGAGAATAAAACCATGTTGCTATGACTTTAGGTACACTAAGGCAAACCACAACATTGTACACTTTGTATAATAGGGATATCTATTTTTAATAAATAATTTATAAGACCTTCAATTCAATTCCTAGACCTTCAATTCAATTCTTCAACTTAAATTTTTTTTAATTCAAAGTTTGTAATGCAAAAAAATTTCACAATTTGCGGTCAAAATCATCTGAAATTGCAGGCCAGTGTTCAAAAAAACTTTCTTTTTCAACTTTGAATGCTAATATCTTTCAATCTATATGGTCAAACTTCATGAAATTCTTACCACATGAGCTAAGACAAGTGAAGTATAAGATCCTATAATTAGATTCTAAAAAAATGATTTTTTTTGTTTTCTTGGGTGAATGTAGCAAAAATGGTAGTTTTGAATGGTTTTTGATAGAAAAATGGCCTTAGAAATTTAGGGATTAAAAGAATGACATTGGAATACAATAATCTTCTTGAATCCCTAGACTTTCAAAGGTTGTCCAATTTAACCCTTAAATGATTTTGACTATATTTTCATCAAAACCGCTTTCAAACTACCATTTCTAGTGCATGTATCAAGTTTTAAAAAAAAGAAATTTGGACACATGTAGCCATAGGATCTTGTAGTAAGCTTGTTTGAAAACATGTAGAAAAATTCTCAAAAATTTCCATCGTGAAAATTGCAAGATATTAGTATTTGAAGTGACAAATTTCCTTTTTCTGGCCCTAAGAAAATCCGGGTAGTTGCACTTTAGAAGGTCACATTTGTATGAAAAAATGTCTAAAATGGTTGCAATTCTTTGGATTTATTTTTCAAGTCAAGTTGGCTACATGCTTAAAAAATTTCAGATCATTTGGAATCATACAACATATAGGAAAAAAATAGTAAATAGAAAGGAGTAGAGAATGATTCAAAATACTAAATTGTTAACAATTTATTTATGGAATTGAAAAATTCCAATCCCAATGGTTGTAATGTTGTAATAAAAAATTTACAATTCTACACCCAATGTTATTATTTCTTTTTCAAAAATATTAAAAATTGAATTAAATAAAGGACTTCAAAGTTTGTCTTAGAGTAGAGATTCAATAACAACCTGCAAACTCCCTCAAACTAAAACTCCTTGTAACTTTTGACTCATTGATCAAAACAGAATGATTCAAAGCTTTTCAAGTATGTATAAATCTAGAGAACTAATTTCAAATTTTCATTTCTTAAAAAAATGATTTTTAAAGAAGTTGTTTTTGCTGGCTTGGTTGCCTATCAAGTAATGAAAAGTACATATCATCCAAAAAAATTTTAACCATGTATTCAAAAGTTATGAAAATTGTTGGATTTTAAAGCTATTCTTTGGGCACATGTCATGTTAAAATTTCAAAAAATAAAAATAAAAACTCCATTCATAGTGAAGTGCCCAAAATTTCTATGTTGCCAAAAAATGTAGTTTGGGTGTGCAAGGATTAAGTCACCATGAAAATTAGATCATCAATGAATATAACTTCTCACACAAATTTAACCACTTGTATCAAAGTACTACTACCTTTGTTGGTGTGACATAATTAGTGAAATATCTTTAATAAGCTTTTCATTCATGTGACTTTTCTTCTTTTTTCTTCAACTATACATTAATTTGAATAAACAACATATATCAAATTAAAATTACCAACCATTTAAGGAATGGTACATGGTGAATTAGTATCTTTATCTAAAACAAATTCTTTTTTTGAAACCAACAATTTTGAATTCAATTCGAAAAATATGTCACATCTCAATGTTACCAAACAAAACCAAAAGTAAATGCAATTGATTTTTAAGAAACTTTTAAAGTCTATATGAATATACTACAAAGTTGAGGGCAAAAGAACACCTATTATAAAAACTCAACTACCTTTAATGGACAACCTTGAAGTACAAAATGCTTCAACTCTCATTGATTGCTTTAAATAATTCTTTAGCTTCCATTGGTTCCTTTTGAAAACTAATGTTGAGTTTGAAGAAGCACTTTGTCACATTTGGATCAATGAGTGGTTGTGAAAAACTTTATTTTAATTATTGGCAAACTACTCATGTTCCCAAAGGGTGAGAATATTTCATTACCACAAAAAAATTTATGATACATATTTCTAAGATCTAAAAAAATAGTTTTATGACATTTAGTGGCCTACAATTGGATTGCTTTTCCCCTAATAAAATGATGAGAAATATTCCACATCCATCAGTAGCTATGAGGGATAGGTGGCATTAAGCAAGATATTGATCATCACCATATGTAGGTAGTAGTTTAAGTATTGTGGTATCGAACATTTATTTAAAGTATACAAATAATCTTTGATGCTTTAAAATATTTGGCAATAAATTCAAAGAAAACAATAGTCAACAACTATCTAACATAGCATCAAAATCCACTTAGTATTTTGAGTGTTATGAGATGAGCAAACAAGTCTTTTATACAATTAGGGTGGTAGTAGATGAAACAATCCATGTGAGATATGTATATTAGGATTAGTAAGAGCTCAACCATTTATAGTTAAGCCAAATTAAAGTATATTTTTAGACCTCATTTAAGCATAGTAGAATAATTTTTTTCAAAAAATTTTGAACTGAGTTAGTGTGGAAAATCAAGCTCAATTTCATATTTAAAATCTATTTGAGATTTTAAGACTTCAATCAAAAGTTATGGAGAAAATTTAGAGAAGGGTTAGAAGGAACATTGTCTTTGACATTTTCAAACAGATTTTCTAGATTTTGTTCATAAATATTTTTTGGAGGCTCAAAATCACAAATGGTTAATTAGAGATGAAACTCAACTTGATTCACCAATTTTTTTTAGTTCAAAGCTTTTGAAAAAAATTACTCCACTATGCCAAAATGAGGTTTAAAATTCTACTTTGAACACAATTCCTTCATTTTGATAATGAGTAATTAAGCTCTCATCTTCAAATTATCCCATAACCTTTGAGGATTCATGATAGACAGTAGATTTCATTATAAAAACGTCCTCTTCATACTTCTAACTCACTAAATCTCCAAGTTGCAATTCGGCCTTCAGTCTACCATCAAAGGTTTTGTTCTTCATGGTAGATGGTCAAACGGCAAATTAGTATTAATTTGTCTCAATGGATTCTTTGGATTTTTGGCAAACAATCTTTACATTTATTTGTAGATTCTTTTGTTTGGTTCTACAATTAGAAGTTCACTGGATTTTTGGCAAACCGTCTTTATATTTCTATGTAGACTCTTTTCTCTGGTTCTAGAATTAGATTAAAAATGTGGCACACCGTAATATTTTGCTGGACACTGTAGCTCTGCTGTAGCTTATTTGAATTCTCCATGATATGTTGTGAATGAATTTCATGGATGACTTTTGTGGATGAGGATTCAAAAGAGGAAAAGGCAGCCTCTCTGAAGGCTATACGAATGTTATGTGATAACTCACTAATCACAAATGAAAACTACTGAAATAGGATGAGTCTAAAGTAGTGCAACAAGCCTCTTGTGGAGGTCCAGCCAATTAAGGGTGAATAATAAAATGAAAAAAAAGCCCCCATATTCTGTGTTGTATTAATTTTATTAATCACACGTCTCCTAGCTAATTTGAGGTCTCTGAAAAAATATATTTGCAAAAAAATATTTGCAAGGTTTCCAGTGTTTTCTCCGGGGATGAAACACGGGGACAAAACCGCCTCCACAAGAGGCTCGTTGCACTAGTATAGACTCGACCCTGAAATACCCAGCCGTTCCAATGCTATTTGTAGAAACCCCTGAATTTGACTTCAGTTGGAGTACACTCAAGCGTGTACTACACAACGGAGGGCTATTCATGGACTCTTGGATTTGTTCCTGCACTGAAGAACTTTTGTTTTGTTTTTTGCTATTTTGTTTTGTTTTAGTTTAGTTTTTAAAATACTGAAGGAGGTTTTTGAGGCAAGTTGTTATAGAGCTTGAGCTAAGCTTAGCATGTACTGCACCGAAGAAGTTTTTTCAAGCAAATGCGTTGGTTGAAACGATGTAACTTGAGACAGGCTGAAGCTTAAAATGAGTGTCACAACCGCCGCAGGTCTGCAGCTCGAATGAGTCTTGACATGATACCTGGCATATACCGAAGAAAGAGCAGTTCTTGGGGAATTAGTTGGACTGACTTTAGCTAACTCCAAAGTCCGCTTTGGATTAGATTGACTTTGTTAACTAACGTCACAGTTTTGGGGTGAATAATTGATTCATTAATAGAATTGTGTGTGTGTGTGGCCACTTGCAAGTGGAGAATTTTTGGTAACGATTCTTTCAATAAGTTAATTTTTGAACAACATTTTGATTCCATGAACATTTTTTCTTCATGAACATCACCTGTGCTAAAGAGAGACTCCCATGACTTCTTACGAGTAAATGGAGTAAGGTAGGAAGTACATAAAACAAACATTTAGCAGTTGATTGCTCTTTGGAGAAGCTAAAATCCTAGAATTATTTTTCAGTAAAATTTCATTGAAAGAAATCCAATGGAATTGGCATCCAAACCAAGTGTTTTCATATTTTTTGGACATTTGTAGGATTAGTTATAAATTTTTGAAGTTGAAACACAAAGGTCACTAAAATTGTCATGAAATGTACACAATGTGTGCACTTGTGCATTCATGATGCATTGAGAAACCAAAAAGTGTAATTCTTTATTAAAGGACACTTTTCAAAGCCTGAAGTGCTTATAGACCTTCTACTATAGTAATCAATGGGATACATTCCACCATCCTACAGCAGTTTCAAATGCCTTCAAATCTTTCTAGATCATTTAGTAACCAAAAAAAGATTGAATTTTCCTCAAAAAATGCAATACTACATTGTTTGTTTTTAGTAGTGAGCGAAAAATTAGCATCCCTTTGAAATTTTTTATCACCACAAATTTTTATTTAAAAAAAAGAACAATACAATCTTATTTCCACCAACACTAATTCAAAATAGTGTAATTTTAGTAAATGAGTGTCATGTGCACTATTAAGATTCATAAGTGTTCTTATTGAAGCCATTGAGTCCACTGTATATTTTTTGGGCTATTATTTTTTGAGCCAAACTAATGTGGTTAGATGCTAAGGACAAGAGTTTAGGATTATTCAAAGTCTTTCAAGAAGTATTTTGCCAATGAATCCCATAATTTGCATCCAAGCTATGGCCAAAAATTTGCCAAAGTTTCCTTACTATAGTAGACTATAAAATCCAATTGGATAAAATTAGTAAAAATTGTTCAAAAATAACATAATCAAGTGTCTTCATCTTGCACTTGATCTATACATGAGTGATTTACAAAAATCCAATTTTTTTGTTGATTGGACCATTCTTGAAAGATAGCTTGTCTCTAAGATACGAGGTCCATAAACCATTTGTATATTTTGCTTTCTTATTGCACAAACAATATACAAATAGTGTACATTTCAAAAGTTGAAATAATGCTATTAGTGATCACTATGTTTCAACTTCAAAAATTCATAACTAATTTCATAAAGGTCCAAAAAATATGAAACAACTTGAGTTACATGCCAATTTCATTTGTATTTCAAAATATACATCATGAAGTCTGACCTTCTCAAATTGATTTCCAGACCTTCAACGACCTCGTACTTGCGTTCCTAGGAATTCTCTCATTCTCACATTCTCACATTCTCTGCATTCTCTGCATTCTCCACATTCCAAGACATGCAGACTCCATCTTAAAAAGACCTCCCGAAGTGCTTCTATTTCCATTGCACGTTCATCACCTGCACATTAATCTACACAGGCATTAAGGGATTACCCCCCAAAGTCCTTTATTGGGTGTCCAAAACATCCAAAAATGGAGGCCACTACAGCCATGCTCTAAGGCTCGTGCTCACCACGCCGCGTTCCCTGTCAACTCCGCAGACTTCGTTGACAACTCCTAATCGGCTGCCTTCGCACTCCGAGTTCACCGAGCACTACAATACCGCAAAACGTAAATGAGAGGAGTACCCGGGGCATGGGAAGTCACCAACTTTGAATGTATCCACTTTCCGTGCCTGTCGGGATCACCCAATACTGGAGGCATGAAATCAAAAGCATTCATTTACTCCCATCCAAAAAATATCAGAACGAAACGAAAATCCAAAGTATTGCTCATGACAACTGCCACGAGGAAACAGTTTTGGCGCCCTTGCTCCGATTAGCATCCAGCGTTGACGCAGCCATTGACATTTGCATCCCTCATTGACCTGAAAGGTCAGAGCTATGGTCATCCTTCACAGGAATTTTAGCAACTGGGTGATCATCTCTCATAAAAATAGCAACTATTTTAGCGATTAGGTACTCTTCCACGAAGTTGAGGTCTGCAAGGTGCTCTTATATAAGCTG
This sequence comes from Pseudoscleropodium purum, assembly GCA_963969395.1. Taxonomy (NCBI): domain Eukaryota; kingdom Viridiplantae; phylum Streptophyta; class Bryopsida; order Hypnales; family Brachytheciaceae; genus Pseudoscleropodium; species Pseudoscleropodium purum. The sequence continues at coordinate 10,726,322 of OZ017797.1, forward strand.
TACGGGGCGTGAGGTTGAAACGTGCCTCATTCGCTCCATCCCAGCTTGAATTCGCTGCATTGCTTGCGGTGTAAGGTAAGCGCAGCACTTCAGCTGGTGGTATATCAGTCTTGCAGTGGTGAGAGAGTCGATCTTGTCTCTGCTAGTTTGGAGAATGGGGCCCCAGATGAGAGTGAGTTTGGTGACACTACTAGTGCTGGCGACGGTTGCATGGAGCAGTGTGCGTGGAGTGGAGGCCAATTTGAGGTATAACTTCTACGGGTATACTTGTCCGAGTGTGGAGAAAATTGTGTACCAGTCGATGAAGAAGTCGTATGAAAATGACCCGACTGTGGCGCCTGGAATCCTTCGACTCATCTTCCATGACTGCTTTGTCCGGGTAAGCATACTGACATATCAATGCAAGCATCTGTTCCTCACAGTCGGGATATTTCCACCTATCTCATCCTTACTCCTTCTCCCGTTCCTTCTCGTCAGGTCGTCCATCATAGTATTACAGTAGTACTACAAATAGCTTTCGAAAGAGGACACGGGGATCCTAGCTGTTTCAACCCACTCGTTAAATTCGAACATTTGTTTCGTTACGTACTGTTTCTTCAGTATCAGGGGATTGGCGCTAGTGTCCACACCACCAAGGGTCCAGTTGTTTGGAATGAGGTTCGAGTTACTAATGCTGAATGCACGAGATATTTTGGGAAATAAAACTTTAGCTTGCATTTGTACATAATCATGAGGTTTCGTTCATAGAGCATATGATCGAGCTCATTGCATTCATGAGATGCATGGTGATCTATGACAAGATCGATCGAGTTGTGGACTGAATGTGTATGTGCTGGACCCAACGGCAGGGATGCGACGGTTCCGTGCTGCTAGCAGGGAGTACCACCGAGAGATCTGCCCAGAACAACGTTGGACTCCACGGCTTCGAAGCCATCGACGCGGCCAAGACCGCAGTGGAGAAGGCCTGCCCAGGAGTTGTCTCCTGCGCCGACATTCTAGCGTTCGCCTCCCGCGACACGGTGATCCTGACGAAGGGAGTGGGTTGGAGAGTGCCCGCAGGTCGCCGCGACGGCCGAGTGTCGATTGCGCAGGAGGCACTCGACAACTTGCCACCCTCCACTTTCAACAGCACCCAGCTCATCGCCAACTTCGCTGCCAAGGGCCTGTCCGCACAGCAGATGGTCGACCTCTCAGGTACCCATACTTAACCAATTAGAGATCGACTGCATTAACCATACAGTACGTAAGACGCTCCATTGACCATGCAGGTGAGCTTCGATTTCGTGGTGAGTGACTGAAAATACTTGATCCATTACTAGAGTGCATTAGCGTATACTGTTCTATTATTCCTGGACCTTGACTACAAAATTGCCATCGATGGACATTTTGGATTTCTCCTGTGGAATTTTCAGTCCTGACGAGGCGGGGGGGTGTGCGTATGTATCCCAGGGTCCCACACTTTGGGAGTGACGCATTGCGTGCAGTTGCGGGACAGAATCTTCAGCCCCGTCGACCCTACCATTCCCAAGGACCTATTGAAGACGTTGCAGAAGGTGTGCCCTGCGATCACCACCCCGACTCCTCTGGTCATCGACCAATACTCCGTAAGCACATTTGACACGAAGTACTTCCAGAATATCAAGGCCGGCCGTGGCCTCATGACCTCCGACCAAACTCTGTACAGGGACACTGCCACTCGCCGCTTCGTGGATGCGAATCTGAAGCAGAGCGCGTTCAATCAGCGATTCGCTTCTGCTATGGTGGCCATGACCAACATCCAGCCCAAGACGGGCACGCAGGGGGAAATTCGGAAGCGCTGCCAGTTTGTGAACTAGCGGTGAACTTGGACGTCTGGTTTCTAGAGTGTTCAGTTGTAGATATCGAGTGCATGCTTGCATTAATGGCTAACTATTTCAGTTGCCGGTACGATATATGCCGGAGCAGAAAGCCGGTCTCTGACTGGACTAAAATTCTTTTGAGCGACTGTCGGTGTACGCTGGAGGTTGTTCGTCGATTCTTTGACTCTCAGTATTAGCATAAGATTGTTGGTCTTTATAGATTCCAGAAATAAAACCTGCAAGACCTCAGATTCTTGTTTACGATTCTTAACTTAAACACCATTCCAAATTTTCGGACGGGCATTGTCTGTTTTAAGTGTATTGAACAATCTTGTGTGACTATTGGCCACGATTTCTGCCTGTTGAATTGTCGGTATGGCAGGGTATACATTCAACTAATCATCTTTTACATTCCAGTCGAACAATGCAGCAGTAATGCCGTAACGAATAAAAAAGGAATGGGGATTACTGTAACAAATAGAAAAAGACGTAAATTCGGAGCTCACCTGTCATGCCTCCAGCAATTGGGACGATACTAAGGTCTATTCTCATGAGGTGATGTTGGCGAGGAACTTAGCTCTTAGTTATGAATTGAAAATAGGTCATAGTTAGGCCTGCACGTATCGAAATCACCCCTAACTCCGAGTGCACTTTGAAGCAGGAATGTGACCGTCGCACTGATTTCTAGAACACCATCTCCCAAGCTCCGCGCAATAAGCCTAAGTAGTGACAATGTCCATAGCGGAACCGCAAAGCCAGTGAAGAATCTCACAGTGATTCAATTCAATTTTAGTCCTGAACTCGGCAATATATCCAAACACGATTAAAAAAATACAGAAACATTCAATCCAAATGCAGTACAATTTGCGAATTCTTCTTGTAACTACGGCAACTACCGACTGTGTCAAATTTCATAAAATGCGGGTACAAGAGGGCTCTCCATTCCAGAACTGCTCGAACTTATCACAAGGGAAATACTGGTTGGCAAAAATTCAGTCCGAAAACTGGAATCAGAGATACTCCACTGTTTCTGTAACAAAGGTTGCAGAAATCTGCCACTTCGACAACAAATTGTTACCACTAATCTGAATTGGCATTAACCCCTGAACGGCCCTCGGGCTCTTGCGATACAGAACCGTATCCAACGCATACGATTTAAAAAGAATTTTGCGAGGTGCTCTAACAGGGAGAATTGTCAGTTTCAGCCGTTCCGATTGCATCTTTGGGGTCCAAACAGTCACGCACAAATTTTAGGGAAGCACCTGCTTGCCAAAATGGAGACAATTTTCAGAAGATGCGTCAAATGCAGTGGAGCATTGTCTGGAGTGCACCTTCCGGATTTTCTACAAAATTGTAGAGTCCACCATCTCACGATCGCAACGGTGGGTGGACTCAAAATGGTACACACAGGGGTCCAAAAAAAATTCGCGCGGAAAATGGCAACAACGAGCCCATGCATCGATGGATTATCTCCGTATGCTGTCTAAAGCGGGTCACCCGGAAATGCAACGGGCAACTTCAAGATACGTGCCTCGTCAGCGTCCTTCACAGCTTCGTACTGTTGAACGAAGCATTCCAAGCACGACATGTTGGCGATTCAGGCTGGAACGCCATGGCGGGAAGATAACTGATTTTGCCAGGAAAGCATGCTGGCATGCACACTGGCAGCAGTTCGGCCTAAAGAGACACACCAAACTGCTATCAGACCAAGCGTCGGGTGTAAGCCGCAAAGTCCAGTGCAGGCGTGCGTTCGCATGGCAAAATGAACATGAAACAAAGGAGATTATGGTTCAGAAAGTTTCGATTCATAATATCATGCTCCAAATAGCTTGTGAAGTCCTACCAGTATCCACTTCACGATACGCCTATATGATCTCCATGAGCTCACAGGTAGACACCGACGCAACTACACGACTCTGCTACATCGATGACAACTGCGACTCGAGAAAAAGAAACCTACATCCTCTAGCCTCCTCACTCAAGCACACGGCAAGGGAACAACTGCTACGGGCATGCATACAGAACGGACATCCTCTGCATCGTGAAACTATCATGCTGCTGTGTTGTTGCGGCACATTGGGCATCTCCGTAGGGATTCGAAACGACCTTCAATAGAAACACCACTCGCTAGCTTCAAAATCTAAAACTATTATTGATCATTTATTGATCATTTTAAGAGAAATATAGTTTCATGCACTAATGCTAGTGATTTAGCAATGGGAGTTGTTTTGGTGCAAAATAGACAAGTGATTGCATTTGAATCTTGAAAGTTAAATGCTGTGAAGTTAAATTATCCAATCCATGAAAAAGAATTGTTAGCAATCATTTATGCTTTGAAAGTTTGGAAACATTATTTAATTTTCTAGGAGTGAAGTTTAAGATTGAAATTGATCATCAATCATTGAGGTACTTGTCAACTCAACCACATCTAAGTAGAAGACAATGTAGGTGAATGGAATTAATGCAAAAATTTGATTTTGAACTTGAGTATATTAAAGGAAAAGAAAATGTTGTTGCTGATGTACTTTCTAGACGACCGTTGGCAAATGCAAACTCATATATCAAAAACTCTTTCATAGATGAGATTAAATACATTATGTCAATGATGAAGCCTTTCAATATCCATATAAACGTTTGACTAAGAATCTAGGTCACTTGAAGAAATAGAGAAATTTAAAGTGTACATCTTAGAAAAACAATGTTTTGTATTATAATACAAGAATCTGCATTTCCTAATAAGGATAATTTAGAATCAATGTCATGCATGATCTTCATGATTCTTCCTAATGGACCTTTTCATTTGCAATTGAGAAAGTAGAGGAACATTAAACATTGATTTTTTACCTTTGATGGTGAAAGGCTTTCTATCCTTAAGTTTTCCATGGACAGCTCCTTTGCAAGCTATCCAAGCATCTACTTGATGCAACCATGCCATACTGAAGATCACATCATAACAAGCTCCATTCCAAACTTCAAAGTCTACTGTAGTCTCAACTCCTTGAATGCTCATAGGTGCATTTAAAATGCGGTGGTCAATAGAACTAGTGTCATCATTTGGTAGCAACACTAAGCAAGGTGCTATTGGAATTAAGGGAGGTTCTTATTTCTTAGCAAATTGTGCTGAGATCATATTATGGGTAGATCCCAAATCAATTAAAATCATAGTAGGCAATGGTTGGCTTGGGGTATCCCTCTTTAGACACACTAATTAGGTTATTTTTGTTGAGAGCCTCCAACGCTTGTCTAATTTGTTCATTTTGATCAAGTAAGAAGATCCTAAAATTCAAAAAAAAAAAAATTGTGCACCTCAACAAGATCAAGATGTATATTCATATTGAGTTTTTAAGGAAAAAAATTTAATTTGTGAATCTTTTCATAGATGTGAAAAAACCCATTGAATTTTGGAAATTGCAACCTCTATAGTGCACAATTTTGAAAATGTTTTTTTGATAAAATTAATTATTTTATGTATTGGACCACTTTATGTAAGTCAGATCCAAAAATGATATTAAAAAAAAATTATTTGGTATTCCAAATGCTTGTTTTCAAGAATTTTATATACTTAGGACAACACTAATTTTTTTCACTAAAAAATTCATTAAAAAATTATAAATTCTTTTTTTGTGTTGAGTTTTTTTTTTCTTGATACATTATAATTTTAGGCATTTAAAACCACATTTTGTGAAACCATAATTTATTGCATTTAAAGGATGAAGTTATTTGACACACTACAGTAGATTGACATTATTGTTAAGACAATATTTTGGGGTACCCCAAGCCGACCATTGACCTAGTAGAATGGTTAGAATTGACATAATCCTTAAGTTGAACCATTGTTGGTTCATACTCCACCTCCATGTTCATAATTGAGGTTGAAACTTGCATCACTAAGTCAATTATATTGTTTTCTTTAGCTCCATCTTCTATCACTAAGTTTGCCATTTCCTACTTCTTGTTCTTGAAGCAACTTGATGATAGATGCCTACGTTCATGACATATGAAACATAGTTCCTTCTTCAAATATTCCTCCCTTTCCTTTTCACTCAAGTAGTTTAACCTTTGAGATTTGTTATTTTGACCCTCCTCACAATGACTCTTAGAAAAGTGAGGGTCTACATTAGAACTTATAGGTATTTTACTAAAGAAACTATTACTTCTTTCATTTGCTATGTCCTGTCGCTCAAAATTTCTAGCCAATTGATATGCTTCACTCAAAATGCCAAGTGCATATGCACTCACTTTCATAGAATCTTTTAAGTTTTCTACAAAATACTCAATCCTATCACTTTTAGTCCAAGAAGGAAAGTAAGTGCAATGTTTATCGTACTTAGATTTATACTTTGACACTAACATGTTTTCTTGTCTAAGTCAATATATACCTTGATGCAGGGTTGACACGACATCCGGACGCAAACGTCCGGACGCGGACGCTGTGTCCGCAGTGTCCGCTGACATTTGCGTCCGCCTGTCCCCCGTCTGCCTGTCCGCCCCGTCCGCCCGATTACGGCCGTCCAATCGACGTGCGGACTGATCTGGTCCGCACAATCTGGGCATCTGCCTCAGGCCGTCCACCCCGTCCGTCCGCCCCGCCCGTCCGCCCCACCCCGCCCGTCTGCTTTCCGACGGCGGTCGGGACGCTGCGTCCGCTAGCGTTCGTGCATCCGGACGTCCGTAAAACGAACGCTATTTTGGGGCGGACGTTGACATTCGTCAACCCTGCCTTGATGCATTGGCGATTGGAAGTTACTAGGAAGAAATTGTTGAAGTTACAAATCCTTGAAGGCTTTCCAAGAGCAAACTATCCCCATGCCTTAGTTCTCACAATCCTTTTTAAGCATGTCAAACCAAATGCGAGCCTTATCTTTAAGTAAGAGGACAACGCCTTTAATTTTATCTCTCTCTTTGTGATCTTCTATAAACATATCCTCTAAGATAGACAAAAAAGAAAGGACTTCATTTGTTTTAACATTATGCCCTCCAAAACTAGGGCAAAATACAAGGTGTCTCACATCTCTCCCAACATTAACATGTTGCCTATTTGTATAGTTATATTGTTTGAATCTATAATTATGAGATGAAATATGACCTCTATCAAAATTATCTTTGGATGAACCATGAGAAGAAAAAGAAGATGGTGAGATGCTATTTCTTTGAGGTCGCACTTGCCTTGAATCTTGCAACACACTCTTTTGACAACAATGTATCCTTTCTAACTTCAGAGTTTCCTACCTCTCAACAATGTCATCTCTCCTTCCCTCGATCAAAAAATCAATAATTGGAGGAGCACCTTCACTTTTCAAATTATTGATCGTGGTATTACTGCCCTCGCTATTGCTTGTTTCATCTTTGGTGTCACAAAGGCATCTCCTACCTGAAACATGATTCTTTGAATGCTAGCTTGCTCTTGTATCAATTGTTACAAACCTCCCATAGCTTGTAATTTCAAATCACAATGCACTCTATGTATGAACACAAAATGTACTTATTACAAGAATGTTACACAAGAGCTCAAGCCACCCACTCATAGAGAGATTAATCTCCAAGAAGAGATTGTTTCTTCACCCCAAAACTCCATCTTATATCATTGAGACTATCAATAAAGACTATTAGTCCTTAATTTAAACTAAGACTTCTTTTCCACTTATAGCTTTCTATCCATGATTCTATCTAAAACCATTCACTAAAGTAAAAGTCTTAGTTATACTTCTCCAATCATATCTTATTTAAATCACTTATTCATAACTTGATCTTCTAATTGGAGTTATCTAACTCTTTACTCTTAGTTCCATTTGCTTTTTTTTGTTTGGGAGTTGTTTAACTCTAATGCACTAGTCAACCAATTAGAATTGTCAACTTCACTATATAAATCCATCATATGTAGATATCTATCTCTAGGCACAACGACATTAGAATGTGAGGGTAGAGCAATGAACATTGAGCAACAAGCATTTAGACTTGAATGCTCACTAAGACTATTTTATCAAAAATAGACATGCCAGAGTCATAAATAATGGTGTTAGAACTAAAAATAATAATGTCAAAATTATCAAAATAAAAATTTCAAAAAATCAATTTATTGCTAAAAGGAGTTTAATTTAAGGTAGTTATTTAGCACTCAAATGTTGTAGGTAGGGCCAAGAATAATAGCCTAGCGTCTTCCACAACATAAAAGGTACTACCATTGAGGTAATGAACAAATAAATTTCCTTTATGTCATCCATTCATTTTTTGAAATAATTGGAAAAGAATTCCAAATACTGTAAGAAACAATGAATAGAAAAAAAATTCTATTATATAGCACATGACTCATCAGATCTAAAGAGACATTTTTTGTTGCCAAAGGTTTTCTTTCTATTAATTTGGAGAGTTGTTTGAACTGTAATTTTTTTTAAATTTTTTTAAATTAATTTTTTTTTTTTATATTATATTATTTTGTCAATTTCTTTTAAATCAACAAATGGCTCTCTAGATCCGAAGAGCAATTTCTTGTTGCTAGAGGCACTTTCTTTCTATTAATTTAGAGAATATTGGAAGAGCAATTTAATTTTTTTTTCAATTTTTTTTCAAATAAATTATTTTCAAAAGAAATAATATTATTTAACTCAAGGCTCCTCGATATCCGAAGAGCCTTTCTTGGGCTTTGTATAGCCTTTGAATAATACAAAAAGACATTTACAAGAACTTCAAACCTTTAAATAATCCCAAACGACTTTTTCTTGCACCAAAAAAGGGATTCTCAAAATCAAATAGGCTTCTTTTGGTAGTTCGCATTGGCAAAAAAGAGCTCTTTAGAATCTAAGGAGGCAAGGAGCCCTAGTTAAAAAATATATATTAATTTTTTTTGGAAAAAAAATTTGGAAAAAAATTTTGAATTCTTTTTTTTAAATAATAGTTTAGATTTTCACCAAATTAATATAGGGAGGGTGCTTTTAGCAACAAGAAAGTGCTCCTCAAATTTGAAGAGCCATCTATTAAATTTAAAAATATAAAATAAATATATAGATAGATAGATAATTATTTTTTAATTTTAATTTTTTGAAAATAATTTTGAAATCTTGAAATTTCAATTTTAGTGTAAATAAACTCCCAAATTAACAAAAGAAAGGTCTTTAAACAACTTCTTTACTTTTAATTCAAAGTACATGGACATCAATCCTTATCTTAAACAATTAAGTTTTAATCCCATTCAATAAACATTCATCATTCAATGTAATGAACAATAGATGTATTTCATTCAACAAAGTCAACTACAAAAAATTCATCTAAACCCATTCATTTCCATTCATCCTCTTTAAACTCATTTACAACCATAAATGTTTATTCTAAACCACAAATGTAGGCATCTTATGGTGAAAAGTTTAAAATTTTTCACAAGATTTTAAAAAAATGGTCATTGTTCAACACTCATCACTTGTTCCTCAACACTCAACATTTGTTGCTCCTTGCTCATACTTTAGCTACCCTACTCTAGGCACTCTAGTACCCTTGTCATCCAATTGAAGTTGTCTAACTCCAATGCACAAATCCACCATCTAGAGATCTCTATCTCTAAGCAATCTCTACTTATATGGCAAATTTTGTTAAAACAATGGTATTCCGTTAATTTGGCAATTTTAGCAATTCAAACCGCATAGTTTGAAGTGTTTTTTTTGTACTAGAATCTATACTAGTACTAGATTTTAGAAATCCACATATCTCCTAGATATTTGAAATCTATATCAATCCTAGATTGTACAAACTACTCGGTCTGATATCTATGCCAGTCCTAGATTTCTGAAATCTAAAATTGACTTGGATGTTAGTAATGTATACTTGTCCTATGTTACGGATCGATTCAACAAGGAAGTCGATGCTCTACTTGGATTGCATTCAAAGTAAATCAATACTAAACTACAACTAAATTACAACAACGACAAGAAGAATCAAACTTACACATTGTGGTGAAATCACCTTATCTTCATTAAGCAAAATGTCAAATGAGGAACAACCCTCCTCTCATAGTTATTAAAGACAAGGGAGAGACCAACTAACCCAACTGTTACAACCGTTCACTTATTACGAACGGGTTCGTAACATTACCCCCCCTTCTAGGTTGGGGCCCCAGTGCCGTTGGATGAAGTTTATGGAAATCCACAATAGCCTCCGGTGCGTTTTCAAAATTGTCCGCCGGCTCCCACAAATTCTCCTCTGGGCCATAGCCCTCCCATGACACCAAATAGTGGAGTTTTTTCCAACAGCCGAATAAACATGAATCAATAACCTTGTGCACCTTCCACTCCACATCTCCAATTGGGGTAATAATTCATAATTGGTAGAGGTGGTATACGGTGACTCCCGGGAATGGTATCTTCACGGTATTTTTCAAATAGAGAAACATAGAAGATGTTGTGAATACGTAATGTCTTAGGTAATTTCAACCGGTAAACAAGATCGGAGAGTTTATCTATTATTGGAAACAGTCCAAGAAACTTAGAAGTTAATTTATGAGAGGGCTCTGTAGTTGCAATATTCTCATGGCACAAGAGGATTTTGTCACCTGGTTGAAAGTTTGGTTGTAGTTGTACCCCTTGATTGTAATTTCACTTAGCTTGTTCCCATGCAATCATAATCATAGTCTTGAGTTCCTCATGAACTTGTTGTAGATGTCGAACCTAGTCCTTGACCGCTAGAATAGTGGATGTTGTAGGTATAGAAAACAATAACGCTGGATGGTAACCATAAGTGGCATAGAATGGAGAAAATCCTGTTGCAAAGTGGCATGCGTTGTTGTAGGCAAACTCTGCTAATGGCAAGAGATCAATCCAATTGTCTTGATGTTTTGTGGTAAACATTCGAAGAAATTGTTCAATTACTTGGTTCACTCTCTCTATTTGTCCATCCCCTTGGGGATGAAAAGCTGTCGTTGGTGAAGGTTGGATCTTGAGAAGTTCACGTAGTCTACGCATAAACTTTGACACAAAAATGGAGCCCCTATGTGACATGACCTCATCCGGCATGCCGTGATATTTCTACACGTTGTTTAAATATAACGATACAATATCATTAGAGTCAATGGTCTCCTTTGTAGGGACAAAATGAGCTAGTTTAGTATTTTTATCAACAACCACTAGAATAGAATCATACCCTTTGCTTTGGGTAGTTTAACAATGAAGTTAGTGGAAACATGTTTCTATGGAGTATGAGTGGTTGGAATTGATTGCAGTAGGCCATAGTGAGGATGATGTGTTGCTTTTGACCTTTGGCACAAATCGCATCCATCAACATATTGATGAACATAATGACAAATAGTTGGCCAATAAAAAATTCTAGTTACCAATTCTAAAGTTTTAGCCCAACCTTGATGTTCCGTAGCAGGAGCATCATGCCTTGATCGCAATATTTGTCGCCAGAGTTCGTCATCATTTGGTACATATATCATGTCTTTGAACCAAAGAATTCCATCTATAAGGTTATATTCTTGAAACCGACGGCGGATGTCATGTGGACTCTTTTTTAATCTCCCTTTTAAAAAATACCAATATTGGTTGCAATGTGGGGTCTTCGTCAATGCATAGTTTTATTTGTTCTATAATATGGGCATCACTCCAAACGGGTTCACAATCCTCTAATGCTGCCAAATGCAAAAGGGGACAATTTTCTTCATTTGGGCCTTCTATGAGATCAACTCTTCTTGAGAGGGCATCTGCATGCCCATTTAATGAACCCGACCAATGTTGGATATCAAAACCAAACACGGATAAAATTTTTGACCATTGGGCTTGTCGCCTATTTAATTGCTTTGTAGTAAAAAATACTCCAATTTTTATGATCCGAAATTACCTGGACTTGATGAGGTGACCCTTCTAAATACACCTGCCAATTCTAAAAAGCTAGAATAATACTTAGGAGTTCTTTGTCATAAATGTCATAGTTCTATTCGGCCGGAGACATTTTAGAACTCCTATAAGCACATGGATGTAAATGACCATCATCCCCATGCTGCGAAAGAATTGCACCTATTGCCATATCCGACACATCTGTTTCAACTATAAAAGGCCGTGCAAAGTCAGGATGGAGCAGTACCGGTACTTGAAGAAATCTTGATCGGAGGTCTATGAATGCTTGACTTGCTTGTAGGTTCCATTCAAATTGTTTATTCTTTTGGGTCAAAATAGTGAGAGGAACGGTGATCTTGGAATAATCACATATGAACCGGCAGTAAAAATTTGCAAATCCAAGGAAAGCTTGAATCTCTTTAACAGACTTTGGAATAGGCCAATCCTTAATAGTTTGCACCTTGTCTGGACACATTTCAAGTCCTTTAGCCAAGACAATCATTCCCAAAAATTCAATAGAATGCCGATGGAATTGACACTTGGATTCCTTACATATAGCCCATGTTCCTGTAATCTTTGTAACACATCCCTTACCACTTGCCAATGCTCTTTAAGATTCTTTGAAAAAATTAAGATGTCATCTAAATATATAATGACGAATATGTCCAAAAGGTCCTTAAAAATATCTTGCATTAAAGATTGGAATTGAACCGGGGCATTAGTTAACCCAAACGGCATAACTAAATATTCAAATAACCCGTATCACATTTTGAAAGCCATTTTGAATTCGTGGCCCATAGCCATACAAACTCAATGATAGGCTTGTTGAATGTCCAATTTGGAGAAAATTGTAGTTCCTACCAACCGGTTAGTGAACTCAGGGATAAGGGGTAGAGGATAATGGTTCCGCACAGTGACCTTATTAAGATTCCGGTAATCTACACAAACCTGAATTGAACTGTCTTTTTCCGAGCGAATACAATAGGTGCCGAAATGGGAGACTTGGATCTTCAAATCCAGCCCTTGCCTAAATTTTTGTCTAAATATCTTCGGAGTTCTTCCAATTCCACTGGAGACATCAGTCGCAACCCAGTGTTACAGGACTCTTGTCCTTCTTTAAATTCAATTTTCATATCACAAGCACCATGGGTTGGCAACTCATTTGATGCCACCTCACTAAAAGTTGCCTTTAAATCATGATATTCTTCTGGAATGGAGGAAGATAATGGGGTATCAACTTCGAAAACCTCAAGCGCATAAATTTCTGCTTCCTTTGCCGAAAGACGAAAAGCTGCCGCAGACACCAATGTATGCTTTGGAGCAACTAAAAAAAATTTCCTTCCCCTCCTTGACATTCAAATCATATTTTTTGAGGAGGCCCCTTTTCCTATGGGCCACCAAGTAGTCCAGCCACTACTGCCTGGCGGGCAAGCCCCAGTAGACGCTAGGCGCGGAGACTAGCGTCGGGTCCGCTTTGACAAGCTGGGACACCGAGCCGGCACTACCAAGCACTGGCGCCCAGTTGTGCTTGGGCTTGCGGGGCTAGAAATTTTTTTTCCTCCATTTTCTCGACATTTTCTTTGCATTCAATAGCTTCGTCATTTTCTCTTTCTCCTTGCACCCCATGCATCATGCACAAAGCCTAACAATATGGAGAATCAAATACCACACTTCGTTGAGAACTACCGAATAGTCAGATCATGGTAGATCAACCATGGAATGCCTAAGATACATGGATACTTGCCTATATTTATAACATCCGCTACCAAACTTTCACAATGATTTCCAATTATAATTTCTACCATAGCCTCATGGGTTATAAGCCTAGAACTGATCATTCATCCATCAATTACCCTAACTTCACACGGCACCGGCTTTAATTGTAGCACTACATTACATTGCTCAGCAAACCTGGGATGCATAAATATTCCCATGGCCACCGAATCCACCAATGTGAGGCCTGGGACAGATTTAAGCTTTGCATTCAACGTTACATGTGTACTAGGATCAATAGTGGCACGTAAACATAATGGATCTAATCCGCCTTCTACCTCCTTCAAAATCTCTGCAACATTACTTGACTATATGTTATTCCATTGCAAATTCTCCCAAAGAGCTGACTCAAGGTGTTGCTCCCTCATATTATCCACCTTCCTTGTTGCTTCCAACGTGGGTGTCTTGTAGATGATGGCAGCAGCAATTTGCACAGTGCTCGGGTATTGAAAATTTTCCTTCAGTCCCAAGCTTTTTCTTTTCCCGAAGAGGTGCCTTCCGCTCCAATGATAGCAGAGATAGACAATGGCTTGGAGGGATTCGTGGGGCAATGTGATCGAATATGACCTACTTCACCGCAACCCCAACAACATCCTTGACATTGATATTCCTACTGTTCCATTGCCATCTCTGCCAAGGCTATAGTAGGAGTACGCACCACCCCAAGTTCCATTGGCACCGGACCAGAGGTATTTGAGTTAGATTGGAATTTTCTTGCGACATCTCATGGCAATATTGTTGGAGATCGGAAACTTGGAGCCTCAAATTGTGAATGGCGGTTTTGACACTAACCCCATAATCTCTCATTGATCTGTGATGACATTGACATCCAATCTTGTAGTCGCCGTAGTTGTGTCTTAGTTGTCGCCACCGAATCCAAAATCTTGTCCTTAAGTCCACCACGGAATTGAGCTACCAAACTGGATTCATTCCAATCGAGTAGAGCCACATATTCATTAAACATAGAAATATAATTGGAAATTGACCCAGTTTGTCAAAGCTTTCCAATGTGATCCTCGGCATTGCTCCTACAATCAATATTCCCATAGACGGCAATCACGGATTCTTGAAAAGCATGATAATTGCCCAACAACTCGTGATCACGTTCCTCATCCAAAGCTTGGAGAAGAGGTATAGCCCAATTTTGCGCCGCTCCAGTCATATACAAAAGAGCATAAGCTACTTTATCTGCATCAGAGCTATAAGTTCGCGGTTTACCTCAAAATACAAGACGGAGTTGTGCAAACCATCGGTACACTTCATTTCCCTTTTTTCCACAAAACTTATCCGGTTCCGCTACCTCAGATTCCTTGGGTTCAATGTTTGATTCCGCACACCTCCCTCCTAGTATCCCTCCACTATTGGATATGGGAGAGACAACTGGTCGTGGTCCCTATGCTGCTCTACTCGAAATCTCTTGTATCAAATGAGGAATTACGGCTTGGAAAACACTTTGAATTTGTTGTTGGATGAAGGCCATCCACTCCGACCCCACCCCATCCGCCATCAATTCTTCCCCCGGGTTGACCACTCGTGGTTCTTGATCCATTGAAGGATATTAGGTTCACAAATCAAACAGTCATACAAAATCCCTCCTTGCAACGACCATGGGTCAATGCCATCAATGCACCTTCAACTTGGGAATCCAAATTAGAGCATGGACTTTAAGTGACTTGACATTATGTTACGGATCGATTCAACAAGGAAGTCGATGCTCTACTTGGATTGCATTCAAAATAAATCAATATTGAACTGCAACTAAATTACAACAACAACAACAACAAGAATCAAACTTACACATTGTGGTGAAATCATCTTATCTTCATTAAGCAAAATGTCAAGTGAGGAACAACCTTCCTCTCATGGTTATTAAAGACAAGGGAGAGACCAACTAACCCAACCATTACAACCGTTCACTTGTTTCGAACGGGTTCGTAACATCTTAGATGTCAAGATGTGAAAATGGCATTTTGAATATCACCATTTTAATGGAATTTGCCATTTATCTACTAGTGCACATTTCATCATAAATTAATTCATAATCCATAAATGCATTCATCCATCAAAGGTCAAACTAGGTGTGTTCTTAGGGACTAGGACATCTATTGCCCTCACTTTAAAGGCCAATTTTTGGAAGGATGAAACTAGAGAGGTGAGATTCTTGACAATTTGGCAAAATTTTACTAAAAATAAAAGCCTAGGTCATGACACAATCATAATAAATTCTTTCATCTATCAATGCATTCATCCATCAAGGTTCAAAGGTTATCACAAGAATCATGACACAAGTATATATGGAATACAAGATATAGTAAAGTACCCAAGCTAAAATACAAGCTAAATTTGTTTTTGTGACTTTTTCTAGGCTAATAGTTATAGTTCAATCATTGAAGACACCTAGTGTTCTAGTCATTGTTTTATTGGTTACAAAACACACCCTTTTCTACTAGTATTTATCAATCCTAGTTTCATGGTTGCTTTAGTCTTTTCATCTATTGGTCACAATTGAGACAAATGATTGCATACTTGTCATCTACTAATTTCCTTATTATGAAATGCTAATATGATTAAGATTTGCATTTTTAATTTTTATTGGAATTTAGGTTTGGACCAATGGATATTACAAAACATTGTTTTGAAGTTTGACATCTTTCTTGAGACCATTACTTTCTCTTTTTGACTTCTCTACTCTATAAGTTTTGCCAACCCTAATTTCACAGTTGCTTCAATCTTTTCATCTATTCATTACAATTCTTACTTTGTTAATTGGAAGTTCTATTTGAAATGAGTTTTTTTTGTGCCATATAACTTATACCAACTCCAATTTCATAGTTGCTTTAGTCTTTTCATCTATTCGTCATAGTTGTTATTTATTGATTTGAAGTGTAATTTGAGATGAGAGTTCCCCTTTTGGTGCTCTATGAGTTTTATTAACCCTAATTTCACAATTACTTTTGTCTTTTCATCTATAGGTGTGCTTTGAGACAAATGATTGTGTACTTATCACTTGTTAAATTTATTGCTATGAAGTATTCATGTAATAGGGATTTATGTTTTATTTTTATTGAAATTTAATTTTCGACCAATATATTGTGCTAAAATTTGTTTTCAAGTTTGAATTTTGATTTTGATAGGGCTTTCAATGAAGCTCTTAATGAGATTCTTTGATGTTTAAATGTTAATTTTCAAATAAAAAATACATTCATATGATTGAAAATAGCCTCTTATAATTGAATCTATGATGCCAACCTTGCATTCTCATGTTTTGCTTCTTTGATTTCTTTAGTAAAGTGAGTTTGGTTTTCAGGTTCAATGTTATTAAGTTTTGTTTTAAGTACTTGGAGATTTCAAAGTGCATGCATATAAGACATATTTTTTTTAAATAATTGTAATAGGCATTTCAAAGTGGCTACAATGGCTTCGGATAAAGGCTTTGGCTTTACTCTATTGATTCAAGAACTAAGGTTGGATGTTGTGGCCTTTTGTTGTTGGATAAAGGTAGGGTTTATAGTATA
The DNA here is from genome assembly GCA_963969395.1 of Pseudoscleropodium purum. Taxonomy (NCBI): domain Eukaryota; kingdom Viridiplantae; phylum Streptophyta; class Bryopsida; order Hypnales; family Brachytheciaceae; genus Pseudoscleropodium; species Pseudoscleropodium purum. Next base: position 10,743,263 of record OZ017797.1, read on the forward strand.
GTGATTCTTTATTGGAAGCTAATAGATTGTTAATACTTTGAATTTTTATATTTGTCTTTCAAAAAAATCAATTGCAAATGCATTGAAAAATTTCTTTATATTGGCACTAGTTCATATTATATAATTGTACTTTTAACATTATTTTGGAAAGACATTTAAATTTAGAGTTTCATTCTCTACTAAATGAAAATTTGGTCGAAACTTAGGTTCTAATTGAAGGTTTTTATTCATTGACCATTAGACTAAATTTTTATTTGAAGTTTGAATGATAATTAACATGTTGCTAGAAATGAATTTCTATATTTTACATGACAACTATTTGTTTATAAATTGATTACTAGGGATTTTGGAGATTGAATGTGTGATTGGAAAACTTGGATAGCAAATGTGATTGGTTCTTTTAGTCTTTACTTCTATTGTTCATTGCAATTGTTTTGTTGTACATATGGAGCATGATTCAAGCTTAGCCTAGATGTCTTTCATCTTTTAGATTCTTTTGATTTATAAATGTACTTTTAGACAAATGACTATGTATTGTTACATTTTAGTTTATTTATTATTTAATTTTGATGTGTTGAAAAATCTAATGTTACCAATAGTTTTTGTCAATCTTTACTACTCATGTTCACTGCAATTGTTCAATTGTCTACTGTATTTTTAGTTTAAGGTTTTTATTTTCTCTTAAATTTTTTTTGTAGGTGTACTTTAAGACTATGTACTTATCACTTGTCAATTTCTTATCTATAGGTAAACACAACTAAACCACAAACAATGTATTGTGTAATTCTAAATGAAATATATATTAGTAATTAGTGATTTTTTCCCTACATATTTGCAAAACTGTAAAACAATAGTACAGATTGGCTAACTAAGTTAACATCTTGGTAGAAGCAGCATGAATGGTCAACATCAACCTCACCCAATTGTTCATTTTTAGAATAATTTGGTAAGAATTTCATGGATTTCAAAAGTTTACTGAGTGAAATATCATTGATTGAAGCTTGCAATGGCTCACAAAACTGAATACAAATCTGAAATGGTTTCATTTGAACAACCATACTAAATCTATCAATGCACAAAGTCCTAAATTAGATGTATGAAAATTGTGGTATGCAACATACTACATGTTACTATGGAGGTTTGAAGAAAAAACTATTTGTTGTTTGAAAGGAAAATGAATTTCAAAGTTAGCCATGTCTAAAACTCAATTTTGATCACCATGATTTGAAATCACTTTATTTTTTGTCATTTTTTTCTTACTTCAAAAAAACTTTTTCTGCCTTTTTAAATTAGTATACATCATTTCAGATTATCGTACACACAAAACTAAAGGAAACTGACATTTATAGAAATTAAAATATCAATAATTTGACAAACATGCAAATGATGTTGTTTCTCACAATATTTGATTTAAAAAAAAATTTAGAACATAGGATAGCATTAGCCATTGTAGAGAGAGTGTAGGTTGCAATATAGACCATTGTTATATCTTAGTTACTTTGCAATTGAAATACTTGTTGAAATGGATAATGAATTCAATTTTATATTTTATAGCCATATAATGCATTTTTAGGTTCAATTTTTTGTACAAAGACCACAATTCATGATGCACATAATTAATCCAAAAAATCCCAAATAAATAATTATTGTCCATTTCATAAAAAAACTGAAAATTGCCAAATATTACATTGGCCTATCTACAATTTTCAATTTTTTGAAAATTGTATTGTGAAAATTTGACAAGGACTATAAGTGCTTGCATCATCTAGCCAATAACCAAATTGTCTTTAATTACAAACGACAATGTCATAAGATGCAAGTAAGTATAGACATTTTAGCCTAGTTTGATTTGAAAAAAGGACATTGAATATTACTCCCTCTATCCCAAAATTATCTTCTTATTAGATGAAATGTTTTGGATTAAGATTAAAAGAAAAAAAAAATTATTTTACACATAAATTAAATTCAATGCACTCATATTACCCTAAAATTTTGGATTCCAAAATCTTCTTATAAGTATGATTTTAATGTACTTGAAAATTGGATTTTAAGACCATTTTTATTGACCACCGATAGCCACTCAATTCTCTACAATAGTACAAGAACATTTAGAATTGACCCATTCAAGTAGAATTAGGTATACATTGGTGGTAATTTAATGAACAAGAGGATTACTAATTTTAACAAGGCATTAATTAATGAGGGACCACCCGTGGATGGTGTTGACATACTATTGATTTGATATAGTAATTTGAATGCTTCCTATTAGATCAAGTTCTTCATTGAAGCTCACATTTGTAGAATTGTTCCACAAAAGCTGCAAATGAAATAATTATTTACAATAAAAATAAAAATGTGACCTACTTTCATAGATTTGAGCACAGTAGAGTGAGAAATTGCCAACTAATCTCTTTCTTCTAACAACAAGAGCATCATTTTGGGACAATAAATTATAGCCAATAGGAAGATCATTTTAGGATAGAGGGAGTAATATTTTGAGCCTTCCAACACCTTTCTCTAAGGGCCTTCTCTTGAGTTTGAATATCTTCGAACTCAATGTGTATCTTTTTTATGTTTATGACTAGAGAATGGTTATACATTATTGTAATATGATTGAGACAAGTGACTGAAGAAGTTGCTTTTATAACTACACTATAATTGTACTATGATTCCACTATGTTTCTATAATTGCAATATGACTACACTATGACTACATTATGTCTTTACAATTGCAATATGACTACACAATGACTACACAATGACTACACTATGTCTTTACAATTGCAATAGGATTGCATGCTATATGATTAGTACACAATGACTACACCATGTCTTTACAATTGCAAGAGGATTGCATGCTATATGACTACACTACAACCAACAACCAATTGAAAATGAATCACCATATCTAATAAAAAATACATCACAAAACAAAATAATGCAAATGATGCACCAAGGAACTTCATAATCCATTTGATACTTTGCCAATTTTGATTTTGTATCTTCTTTTTGTACCTAAACCAAGTACTTCGCTAGTTTTCATCAAAAAAGTTACGAGATTTCAAACAAGAAGTATTTGATACTACTGAAAACAAGAACAATGTCAAAGGCATGTAAAAAACAAAATTCAAAACAAAAAAAATATGGTGCTACAATTGGAAAATGGCAACTATAATAACTAATTAGCTAACAAAATTGATCATCTTAAAATCTTGAGGCAAAATAAGAAACAAAAAGGTGAACTATAAAAAGCAAGAAGACAACAAACTCAACAAACAAGAGGATAACAAACAAGTATACAATAACATCAAGGACAATAAACAATAAGAAGACAACAAACAACAAAGAAGAAGAGAATGAAAAGATGATGATTAACAAAAAACAAGAATAAGAACCAAAATTGTTACACTCAAGAGGCAAAGACTAATCTAAACCCTCATTTAGAAATCTTGAGGTCAAAACAAGAGGAAGAAATGACAAGAAGATGATTAACAAGAAATGAATAAAAGAATATGAATTGATGCATTTAGTAGATGGCGGTTGAGCTAAAGAGGTGGAGGTATCCTAAACCCTAAACATAAATGAAGAAGAAAATCTCCACCATTCATCTTCAATATCTGTAGATGCACTCTAAGGCAACTACATGACAATTGTCACAACATTAGAAGACATTTGAGACCTTGGGGAAAGATTGTGAGTTCTCTAGCTCTGAAAATTGTCTTGACCATGTAGGAACACTGCTAGCTGTGCAATCCAATGTGGTTGAGACAATGCCATGTTATTTTTGAATTTTTTTTTGTATTTTAGAAATTTTAATTTCTTTTTTACAAAGCTGCATTCTTTTACAGTTGCTGGAACAACTACTGGAACAAGCTTAAAACAACCCTCCCTTGGCCTAAAATGTCTTCTAATGTATATTTTATGACTACACTATGACTAGAAAATGACTAATCAATAACTAGTGAGATGCATTTACATATATCATACCACATGTCAAACACCACTAGCTCAATGGCATATGCCTAGTTCTATGACTTAGCGAGGTAACTCAAAAATGATTGCATTATGACTATTGCAATTGGTAGACAATATATTTATAAATATATGACACATACACAAAAAATATATCAACAAAGCTCCTCTATATTATGAGATGTATAGAAGTGACTATTCTATAACTTTATGCAATTGTATTTTAGTCATTTATAAATCATTCATACATAATTATGGTAATCAGTCATTGTTGAGTGATTGGATGCAAATGTGCATTATATAGGTCCATATTATTGGTATTGAATGAACTCGGACTTTTTGTAAATCATGCTTAGACAACAAGAAAGATTTAAAATCAAAATCCTTGAAACTTGAATTTTCTATGATGAGCTTAATGAATTAAAGCATATGCAACATGAATACAATATGTAAATACATCTAGAGAAATGTAAATCTTGAGAGCAAAAGTGTAAAAGGAAGAAGCCCAAGTTTTTATTTAAATTGGCATGATGAAACATAGCTATTTTTGAGGATTCAAAAAAAGGTTGGAATGACAATTATTTTGTAATGATGATTGCTACGTGCAATGTATCTACTTTGGCACCATTTTAATGACTAGAAGTCAAGGTTTAGTCATTTTTTTTATGTAATGAGTCATTTTTCACTAGTTACATTTGACCCTCTTTTTCTACTAGTGTTTTTAAATGGAATAAAAATATTAGGATAACCAAAAAGGCCTTTCAAAGAGGTGATGAAACTAAGTGTAAGGACAACACATATAGCAAAGGTGTTAGCCAAAATGGAAATTGATCATGTCAAGTACTTGCTCATACACTCTAAAGATATGTGGTCCAAAGTTCAACACCATTGTTGTAGACAAGGTGAACTATTCAAGATGTTCATGCGACACCTAAAAACTGATTTATTTTTCAATGCACTTGTACTCTTGCCTGACATTGAACCAATAGATGAAAATTTTATTAAATTTACTATATTCCAGTACATTGGTAAATTTGAGGATGAGCAATTATAAATGTAAATCTATACTTGTCCTAAGTTTCAAGGTATTGTACAAACATAGATCATTATTTATGTCACTTGAATCACCCCATTTTAATCAAATTGACTATGATAGTAATACTTTCAGATTGGTGGCAAATAAAAAATTGAGTTCATCAATTTACAAGAGTCACAAAATACTTTCAATCTTGGTGCCTTTGAAATGTGTCTACTTTAGTCTTGCACTCCCATAAATTTTGATAAGGCTCCATGATACGCAAGAATCAAGGCAAGAATTGGATTTTCAACCAATTTACTATGATACTCATAAAATGCCAACATGGTTAGACAATGTAATTAAAACATTTTGGAGTAAAATGATTAGATTTTCTTTTGAAGATTAAATTTCAAGTCCACTATCTCATTTTTCTTAAAAAACTTAAATCCAAATAATGTTGACAATTTATGAGGGATTTCCTAGTATGCAATTTGATCTATTGATTGAAGAAGTCACACTAGATTTGTCATTAATTTTTTAGAAAGATTAGTGCACTTGATAATAATTTACATGTATTGAATTCTTGAAGTTTTAGCTCTTACAATGCAACACCATTTGATTCAGTATTTAGCAGAAAGTCAAAGTTCTTAACCTTCAAATTGCACAAGTTCTTATTGCTTTCGAAGCCCTTCTAGACTTTTTAGAGTCCAACTTCAATTCATAAGGTGCACCTAGATAGAACTTTCGTAAGATTCTTCATTGCAAGAGTGTCACAAAATATATTCAAGTTAATATACTTATATTGATGTTGTTATTCTTTAAGCCCATTCAATTTGATAGTGCCCTTCTTATATTTCAATGAAAAAATATATAGATATGAATCTAATGAATGTTGCCATGATTAGATGTTGATAATCCTATTTTTGGTAGTTCCATCATAAAATTGAAATAGTATTGACTTCCAAAACTACTCTAATTTCTTTCAAATTTTTTTGTAAATGTAATACTATAAAAAAGTCAAGCCTTTTCTCGTAGATTGCATTAACAATTTAAATACTATAAAGTATGCACAAATGTTTATTTATAAGATTTTTATGTGTAATTTTCCAAATAATTTCTTCAAGTCATATTGTATATAGTACTTCTCAATGATATCTATAGAGGTCATTTGTTTAGATTTACTAAAACCCTGCTAATGTCATCTTTGCATCTTTTCAATGAACCTTTGTAAATTGATGAAATCTTTGCAATGTTGAACATTGCATTGCAATAGTATCCATTCTATTAATCACTAACTATATGAAAAATTCCCATGACAACATAATTGATGACAAATACCTTTTTATGATGTGTAAAAGTTTCTAAGACTTAGTATAATATAGTTGAAATTGGTGTGTAGAGTGAAATAGAAAGTAGAAAAAAAACAAAATACAATCATAATTTATTGTATAGAACATAGTTTCTAGCATTAATTTTGTATCTTATATGTTTTAGTGTGAAAGATGGAAAATTTATAGCTCAATTTAATCAAGTAGTGTACATTTGATAGTAACACTAGTGTGTACTCATTTTAGAGTCATGATAGTTTGAAAGGCAAACTATGTAATATAATAGAAGTTCACAATAATCTAAACAAATTGGTATAATGTAATCTACATTATTTTGAGAATATTTAAAAAAGTTAGATGTCATCCAACTATTTCCTAATTTTATCTACATCAAATTTGCTCCTTTTATACACTTTTGTCAATACTAAGTGCTTCATGATTTTGGTGTAAGGTTCCTAGTAGTTCATGTAGGAATGAGAAGAAGAAGAAAAAGTTGCAAAATTAGAGATCCCATGTCTAGATTCTTCTTATGCCAAGATTAAAATTGCTAAAAAATATTCAACTCTTTACTCTTCATACTACTTAGGACTCTTAGATGATAGGCATTAGTCTATAATTCACCTCAAAGTTTTCTTATAGCAATTTTGGAGAGTTCAAAAAAGTTTCTTTTTTATTCTTCAAATAGTTATTGCTTTGAAATAGCACATGGCGTATTCTTCTCACAATATAATGAATGATATAAAGATTTATCCTATATAGATTGTATTTTCCTAATACAATGTAAAAATAGCCATTCAAAACCATGAGCCTTTTGTCTTTAAAATTTGATTGTAATAGTAGAATTTTAGTCTTTCAATTTGATCAAATAAGAATTTAAAAATATTGTTCTTTTTACAAAATTTGGATTTACTACACTATACCTTGAATAGCACATAACATGAACATCACATTTCCAAATCTATTGTAGATGACTAAATGTGATCTTTTCTGAATTTTTGAGAGATCAAAATTTTAAAATACATTACCAATTATTTTGATCAAATATATGTAAATAATAAGAATTGAAGGAAAAAAATAATCATTAATAAAAAATTTATTTTGTGAATCAATTTTGGATATTATTGGAATTGCTTAAGATGCAATACTGATTATGCATTTCAAAATGGTATCTTTAAAAGGAAAAAATGGTAATTGGTGATTGTAAAAAAAATTTAGAAAAAAAATTTAGAAAGTTTTTTTCTTATTACAATTTTTAATATACAACAAATAATCAAGGCAAATAGTACAAGTATTTCTTGCAATCTCTTTAGCAGTTAAAATAGAGACACCCAAATTTGCCCAATGCCTAAAAGTACCACTTAACCAAATGGTCACAAAGAGTACAACTCCAAAATCAAGATGTAACCACTTGAAAAAACTAGAACATCTAGCAAAAACATCTTAGAACCTTTTATAACTTTTGTATATTGTATTCAGATGATGCATTTTTTGGACATGAAAATCTCCTATCACTTGCTGACTACAAAATATAAAATTTCTTTCTAATGTAAAAAATTAAAAAATCTCAATAAAAAAACAGGTGGTGGTTCATTTGTCCCTACCTTAGAGCAACATTATATTAGGGCATCTGCCAAATGCCTAGTTGGCACAATTTACAAAAATAGGTTCAACTCAATTTGGGCTAAAATAGAAAATGGGGTCAAGGATACATGGCCACCTAGTTTTGAGCACTTGGACCTACTTTTTTGGTGCTAGAACATTGCCATATAAACAACCATCTCATTTAAAAGAAAATTGAGTTGGCTCAATTCAATATAGGCTCAGTCAATGGCTCAATCTAAAGATCTAAGCACTCCTATTGGTTGATTATAGCCAGAAGTGTGTAACAATTTGTAGTACATTGACATACACTATTAAAGGAGTTGCAATCTACTCTAGTACTCAGAATGTACACAAAATGAACAAATCTAGTCACTGTACCCAGAGTGTACATCTTACGAAGCCAACTTGAGCTCAAAATGGCTTCCAAACTACCCCAGTCTCCATGCAATCCCACGCTTTTGTTTTTCGGTACCTCAGGCTCCAGAAACCCTAATTGTTTTATCGACACGCGCATCGGAGCTTCACCACTACCTGGATTGTCAGCCGCAACCGCTAGCTTCTCGTCTCTACACTCAATCATGTTCAGGAAGTAAGCGCCTTTCTATCAACTGATGAAAGCCCTCTCTCATATACTTGCCCTGAAATTCATGTCGGTGTTCTCTGCTGTAATCGGAATGATATTGGCCGTCTGTTGGAATTCCCCAGATTCACGTCCGAGGAGGTCACGGGCCAGAATCAAGTGAAAGCCTCCGTGCAGCGGAAGATTCGCCAGAACATTGCCGATGAGGTGCGTTTCCTCTGTCCGTTTTTTTCCCGATCGTTCGATATTTGCATTCAGTTGAATTCACGCTCTGGAATGTGGAAACGTGCTGACGAGCGCCGTGTCTTGGTTCAGTATCCGGATTTGGAGCCTCTCCTGGACGAAATGCTGCCGAAGAAATCGCCGCTGATAGTCGCCAAGTGGTGAGCTCCGTGGGTCTCGGTGCTGGTGCGGGGAATTTAGGGTTTGGGCGTGGTTCTGTCGGGGAATTGAACTGATCACGAGACGATGCACGTCTTCCGTGAGCTGCTGTCTGCGCGGCATCCCGCGTTTCGATTCCGAGGTCACTGTGTGTCAAGTAGCTAAATTAGGGCAAGGTCTGCGTCTGTTGTGTTGGGCTGTGTTTTGTTGCCTGACTTGATGTGGTGTGGTGTGGTTGGGCCAGCCAGAACCATATCAACTTGGTGGTTGTGAACAATGTGCCGCTGTTCTTCAACGTGCGGGATGGCCCTTACATGCCCACGCTCCGGCTTTTGCACCAATGTACGGGGAATGTGTGAGAGTATTAGGGTTTCTTTATTTTCGGATTTTTGGGGTTCGTGTGCGTGTTTGAGGGCTGAGGGGCATGCAGCGGTTGGTTGTGGAGTGAACTGATTTGTGGCTGTGCGTGTTCGAAGATCCAGGAATCATGAAGAAGTTCCGTGTGGACCGCGGAGCTATCAAGTTCGTTCTGGCGGGTGCCAATATCATGTGCCCAGGGTTGACATCTGCGGGCGGCGAAGTGGATGCGGAGGTGGCGGTGGATTCACCTGTGGTGAGCTTTCCATTCCCTTTGAGGTGAATGGAGGATTCTGGTTGAGTGAGTTTGGCTTTGTTTCGGAGTAGTTGGACAGAATCGTTGGATTCAGGTGGTCCTGGGACTAGTTGGCAAGCAGATTGAGCGGTCGTGGTGGTGGTTTTCGCAGGCAATCATGGCGGAAGGCAAGGAGCATGCTCTGGCGATCGGGTACACGAAGATGTCCGCCAACGACATGTAAGGTTTTCGGCACTGGTTGTCTGCGCTTGAGTTTGCTAGTGTAGTGCTGTGCTCGGATATTGGATTTCTTGGCAGCATTGGTGCACGGGGGAATTGCGGCGGAGGAGGTGAAGATGTGAAGCATTACGTTTGACCTGAGTGATTTGTTGTGGTGTGACAGCAAGAGCATCAACAAGGGGATCGGAGTGGACAACATGCATTACCTGAACGACGGACTATGGAAGGTGCTTGTCCTTGAGGGACTACTGAGTTTTCTGGTTGTGTTTTTGTGTGGTTTTTGGTTGGGGGTGTATAGAGTCATGTCATGAAGTGGAGAGACCTGGCACTGCAATTTGAGACGGTGGGATTTGTTTGCATGCCGTGAGACAGATAGTTGTATGTGTAGAGAGGGAGAGCTGATGTTGTGTTCCGTGTTTCCAGACGTTGCATCTGGACTGAGGCGGGCAGGAGGGATCCATAGCTGTGCGAATTGGTAAGGCGACGTCCCTGAAGAGTCTCGCGAAGGTCGTTGGCAGTGGTGTTGGTAGGCAGACTCGTTGATTTCGGCGACGAGGCGACTATCCGGGGTTCCCAAGGTAAACATTGTTGCTGAAGTTGGATACCGGAGGGGTGTCGTGCCGATTTCCTGCGGTTTCAGATCACAAGGCTACGGAGCTACCGTGAGGAGGCAACCCATGAGATTGTACACACTCGGCAGGACTATGATTGTTTAGCCTAGTAGAAGAGTTGTGGAATTTGTGTCGTGCGGTGAGCGGCCCCGCCAGGCGTTCCACCCAAGTGCATTCCTCGTCTGGAAGTGACAAGGATTACGTTTGAATTGTGCGTAGGGTGTAATCATATACATGTGAGCTTAAGTTTCGTCCTTGGAAACCATTTAACTTTGAAATGGCGTTCTTCATGTACTTTTGCATATGAATTTTCTCGGCGTCTTTTCGGACACCTTCAACTGTATTTTTGCTTCTTACTCACTTTGATTTTGTCAGAAAATCTCATGGGTTGAGGACCAAGATGTGAGGGTCTTATCGGAGGAATATGTACTGACCGTTTGCTTTTAATTTTGGAAATAGAAATTATAGAATTCAGAAACAGACGAAGATCTTTGACAAACAATGCGATTTTAAGGTAGCCGACCCATTTCCGAGCACTTAAGCAATTACGGAGCGCAGGTTTCCTGAGTGGGGTAATTTCCCGTGTACTGAAATAGAGTTTAGTGGAATTCCATAATTTTCCATAATTTTCCTCTCAAAACAGAATCATCATGAATTTTTGAATTGAAGATTTTATTTATCCTATATTGGTCATATATGTCTTCCTATTTCCAACCACGGTTTGGTTGCAAATTCAACTAAGGCTTGGTTGCAATTTTGAGTCTTGTAGTTAATCATGAAAGTGCCACATTTGTGTTGGGAACTGTGCCATGATTAATTAGTACTCATTTCCACTTGATTGGAAAGAGAGCAGCCTATTTAATCAAAATAGGGGTAATTAGAAATGGGTCAGCTACTATAATCCTTGAAGAACATTTCATGTCCAAGTTTGGTCAAACTTCATTAGATTTCTTTATTGAGGAAAAAAAAGAAAAAAGAAAAAAAGAAAAAGAAAAGAAAAGAAAAAAGAAAAGAAAAAAAAGAAAAAAGAAAAAAGAAAAGAGAAAAAGAAAAAAGAGAAAAAAAAAAAAAAAAAAAGGAAAAAGAAAAAAAAAGAAAAAAAACCAGAAAAAAAACCAGAAAAAAGAAAAAAATAATATATATATATATGTATGTATCAAAATTTTGATATTTTTCACATGTTGCAATATATATCTAAAATTTAATTTAATTTTTTTATAATTAAAAATCTCAAATTTAATTTTATATAATTTCTTAAGGAAATTTCTTTTCAAAAAATCATTAAAATTACAAAATTCTTTAAATAGTATGAATTTTTTTTAGAAAAATAGGTATAATAGTGACAAACATCATAGTATAATTGTTATACTCCTTGGGCTTATATCAAGAGAAATTTGATAGAAAAGTCCAAAATGGTGGTGTATTTTAAGCTTTCAAGATGTTATCTTCAAAGTGTCACCAAAATTACAATTTTAATAATTTTGAAAAAAATTCAAATGGAGCAAAAAGAAAATTATTAGAGCTACATCTTACTGTACTACCTCTTCAATTTCGGCACTCTCTGCCAAATAAATAATAAAATTTGACTTTTTAATTTCGGCAAAAAAATATTAATTACTGCAATTTTCATCATGCTAGATGCTAAACTAATAAAATAATTGGACATGTAACTTTATTAAGCAATTCATCAACAAGAGTGAAGTGACTATAGACAAGATCTTTATACAAATTGTGTGATAAGAGGTAAAACAACCTATATGGGATATGTAAATAGTTAGGATTAGTAAGAGCTCAACCGCTCATAGTTAAGTCAAACAGAAGAAATGTGTTCAATGTAGATTTTCAAACCTCATTTAGGCATAGTAGAACAACTTTTTTCAAAAGAATTTGAACTAAGTTATTGTGGGGAATGAAGCTAGCTGTCATCTCCATAAATCCTTTTGAGATTCTGATCCTCCAATCAAAAGTTATGGACAAATTTCAAGGAGTTGGAAAAAACATTTTCTTTTGACATTTTTAAACATCCCCTTTGAATTTGTCTATAATTTTTGTTTGGACACTCATAATCACAAAAGGATCTTTGAAAATGAAAGTTAGATTTATTTCTCAACATTTTTTAGATCAGAGTTTTTTTTTTAAATGTTATTTTATTATGCAAAAATGAGATCTAAAAGTCTACTTTGAATACAAGTACTATTTTTTGACAACAAGAGGTCAAGCTATCATCTTCAAGTTACCCCATATCTTTTGAGGGTTCATGAGAGAGAATGAATTTCATTATAAAAACAACCTCTCCGTATTCTCCTACCATTGAGTTCCAATGATGAAAATCCATGATGCTCAAATCAACAAATTTTTTAATGATTGATGATTTGTTGTACACATGGTTGATGACCATTGGATTCTATATTGTACCTTATTACTGACAATGGTTATTTTCTTTTCTTAAAACAACTTAATCATTTAATCCTATATGATTTTGGCAAGATTACTATAGTGTAGATAGTCACATATTTCAATTGATTTTGGCAATCAGCATTGTAAATTTTCAAGATTTTTGGCAATTATCAATATAATTTTCTGAAATTACGATTTCTTTAAAAACAATTAATTTTTGCCGAAATTGAAGAGGTACTACGATATTAGTTAAATTTAGAAATATTGATAATTAAGAACTATGTGAAAATTCAGGTGTGGACTTTCAAAATGCTAATGGGGCTTGCAATGTCCTTTAGATGTTAAAGTAGGAGGTCTATAAAGTGTTGTGATCTATTAGCATTTACCACCTGAAATGTACACTATTTTACATTTTTTTCATTGACTTAGAAATGTACAAATAGTACACATTTTAAAAAGGGATGCTTTTAGTGACTACTATGTTTCAATTTTAGAAATTGATAACTAATTCCATCTAGCTTAGATTAGGTGTCAATTCCATTTGTCTTTCAATGAAAATTTGATGAAAAATATTTTTAAAAGTCTAACCTCTTCAAATTGATTTCCAACTCTTAAATATGTACTTTATAGACCTTCTACCTTAGCATGTATAGTCTTTTTTATTATAAGAAGGCTTGTGTAGATTAAAAAAATATTTAACAAAATAAATTATAGCATGATAAGAATCTAGATATCATATCTTCATTTTTCCAAATTTTCTTTTAATGCACTAAGTGACCTCACAAATCACATCAATATACTTGAATGTATTCCACTTGCTTTTTGTAGTTTTGACAATAAGCTCTTGAAAACATTTATAATCCTCCCAAAGGATGTTGACTTTCCTAGGGGTCAAGTTCTTAATAATGGATTTACCTTCACTATTTCTAGAAATAAGAAAAAAATACATTAGCAAAAGATTCCTTATGTCAAGGAATTGGATGAAGTATCTTAGATGTAAGGGAGGTGATCCATTTCCAGCTACTTAAATAATTAGGCATATCTAGAGATTAGGTTTCTTAAATGGAAAATTTTTTCCATGTACAAAAATAGAATTTAAAAAGCATCTATATTTTTTCAGAATTTTATTTCTATATTAAAATTCTACATATTCTTTAGTTACTATATATTCTTATTACACAAATACTATATATTCTTTAGTTGAAGATTCTATTTGACCTATACTAGTCATATAGGTCTTCTCATTTCCAACCACAAATTAATTGCAAAATCAACCAAGACTTCAACCAATCATAATGCACCACAACTATATTGAAAATTATGCTGTAATTAATCTCTTGCTTTCCCTTCCTAATTGGAAAGAGAATACTCTATATAACAAGAATAGGTCCCTAATTGGAAATGGACTAACTCTCATGTAGTTTCTACTATTTGATAAGAATTATTGAACATAATGAGTTCTATGCACACCCTCCTTTGTTTAAAATGATAAGGATTTGAGTGATAAAACTTAAATAACAACCTTATTCTGATCTCAACCCCTACTCCACACCCTAATGTTTGCCTTTAACCCCTAAGCAGCCCATAATCAATATTCTTCATGATGAGCAAACTACTTAACATGTTGTGTACTACAAGCATTTCATTCATCCAACGTCAAGCTTCAATAGTAAAAAAACGAATTCTCTACCCAACTAAATTCAAGTAATTGAGGTCACTAATATAAACCAAAAAAATACCAAAAAAATATACCATTACCCCATTACAGGCAGAATGGGAGCAACAAAATTGTAATGGACAAATTGTAATGGTGGTGTACATTCAAGTTCTGAAATGTACACCATCATTACAATTTTGTCCATAACGAGGTAGTTTACCTTACAGCCTACACGACAAATTGAAAAGGATTTGGACAAAACCGCACTTCATTAAAAGAACCCATCCATCCAGATAAAAAATCAGCCCCATCGATCAGCGCAAATAAAGTTTTATCGGACACCTGCAGAGCTCAGAAATATAGTGTGTCCCACATGACCACCTAGTCCCCAGTCACCTCTGAGAAGCAAATCCAGGGTCCTCCAGACTTGCGTTATAACGGACAAGCCTTCGGTTGAACTTTCCTGAATTTCAACATAACAATCATGACTCATGATCAGACCTCACGTGGTTCTGAGATGTAGCATAGAATGTAATCCTCGACCCTTCGAGGCCTTGCGTGGAACGCCTGGCGGGGCCGCTCACCGCACGACACAAATTCCACAACTCTTCTACTAGGCTAAACAATCATAGTCCTGCCGAGTGTGTACAATCTCATGGGTTGCCTCCTCACGGTAGCTCCGTAGCCTTGTGATCTGAAACCGCAGGAAATCGGCACGACACCCCTCCGGTATCCAACTTCAGCAACAATGTTTACCTTGGGAACCCCGGATAGTCGCCTCGTCGCCGAAATCAACGAGTCTGCCTACCAACACCACTGCCAACGACCTTCGCGAGACTCTTCAGGGACGTCGCCTTACCAATTCGCACAGCTATGGATCCCTCCTGCCCGCCTCAGTCCAGATGCAACGTCTGGAAACACGGAACACAACATCAGCTCTCCCTCTCTACACATACAACTATCTGTCTCACGGCATGCAAACAAATCCCACCGTCTCAAATTGCAGTGCCAGGTCTCTCCACTTCATGACATGACTCTATACACCCCCAACCAAAAACCACACAAAAACACAACCAGAAAACTCAGTAGTCCCTCAAGGACAAGCACCTTCCATAGTCCGTCGTTCAGGTAATGCATGTTGTCCACTCCGATCCCCTTGTTGATGCTCTTGCTGTCACACCACAACAAATCACTCAGGTCAAACGTAATGCTTCACATCTTCACCTCCTCCGCCGCAATTCCCCCGTGCACCAATGCTGCCAAGAAATCCAATATCCGAGCACAGCACTACACTAGCAAACTCAAGCGCAGACAACCAGTGCCGAAAACCTTACATGTCGTTGGCGGACATCTTCGTGTACCCGATCGCCAGAGCATGCTCCTTGCCTTCCGCCATGATTGCCTGCGAAAACCACCACCACGACCGCTCAATCTGCTTGCCAACTAGTCCCAGGACCACCTGAATCCAACGATTCTGTCCAACTACTCCGAAACAAAGCCAAACTCACTCAACCAGAATCCTCCATTCACCTCAAAGGGAATGGAAAGCTCACCACAGGTGAATCCACCGCCACCTCCGCATCCACTTCGCCGCCCGCAGATGTCAACCCTGGGCACATGATATTGGCACCCGCCAGAACGAACTTGATAGCTCCGCGGTCCACACGGAACTTCTTCATGATTCCTGGATCTTCGAACACGCACAGCCACAAATCAGTTCACTCCACAACCAACCGCTGCATGCCCCTCAGCCCTCAAACACGCACACGAACCCCAAAAATCCGAAAATAAAGAAACCCTAATACTCTCACACATTCCCCGTACATTGGTGCAAAAGCCGGAGCGTGGGCATGTAAGGGCCATCCCGCACGTTGAAGAACAGCGGCACATTGTTCACAACCACCAAGTTGATATGGTTCTGGCTGGCCCAACCACACCACACCACATCAAGTCAGGCAACAAAACACAGCCCAACACAACAGACGCAGACCTTGCCCTAATTTAGCTACTTGACACACAGTGACCTCGGAATCGAAACGCGGGATGCCGCGCAGACAGCAGCTCACGGAAGACGTGCATCGTCTCGTGATCAGTTCAATTCCCCGACAGAACCACGCCCAAACCCTAAATTCCCCGCACCAGCACCGAGACCCACGGAGCTCACCACTTGGCGACTATCAGCGGCGATTTCTTCGGCAGCATTTCGTCCAGGAGAGGCTCCAAATCCGGATACTGAACCAAGACACGGCGCTCGTCAGCACGTTTCCACATTCCAGAGCGTGAATTCAACTGAATGCAAATATCGAACGATCGGGAAAAAAACGGACAGAGGAAACGCACCTCATCGGCAATGTTCTGGCGAATCTTCCGCTGCACGGAGGCTTTCACTTGATTCTGGCCCGTGACCTCCTCGGACGTGAATCTGGGGAATTCCAGCACAACGTCATTCCGATTGCAGCACAAAACGGCAGAACTCTGATACAATTCAAGGAGCCGAATTTCATCGCTAGAGGGAAAGGTGGGCACAGAATCATAACTTACTTCTTGAACATGGTTGCGATTTCGGAAGGCACAAACGCGGGCGAGACGAGGCTGGTGGAGATGCAGGCCTGAGTCCAGTTCGAAGAGTGATTGTGAATTAGGGTTTGCGGGCAATGGCTACTGCTTTGGGCTGTCCGTTCCAGATTGGGTGGTGTGAACGCGATAGGTGGCGTGCTGGAATTGGAAGTACGTTACTGTGGAAGTGCATTGTGGTAAGTGTTCACATAATCAACAATAAATGCGTCTGAGCATACTTAAAATTTTAAGAAGTAAATTGTGTTATTTTTTTTATGAGTCTTATGGGCAAGTGGAAAATGATTTCAATGCAATTTAACATGCATTATGTAGACATTAAATGAATAACTAATTAAATTGTAAGGTATTGGTTATATTAGGGGAGATTTGAGGGCAATAGAAACTAGTTTTAGGTTTATTTCCTTCATTCTTCTCTATGTAGTGAAGGAACGGTCAACTATCAATTTTTTGAATTGATTAATTACATATATATATATTGAAATGCAAAAAATACTTGAAATTTTTTAGAAATGACATGGCACTCTCTCAACCATGTCAAAAACCAATAATAGATTCTCTTAAACTCTCATATGTTGATTATATACATCATGTGTCATCTATATCTAGGTTTTCATGTTTCTTTTTGAAGTAAATTTAGGTGACTCATTTTCAACAATCATGATAATAGGTTTGGTAATTAAAATAGCGTGTGTTACAATGCAACAATGCCAAATTGGTTTCATCAAGCTACAAGGTGTCATCACAAAGTTGTTTGGATATCATTAATTAAGGTTTACCAAGATTAAATGAATGAAAAACAGTATGTTTTTGATAGTGTAACAAATGAAACTATGACATAGTTTGCATTTAATTTAATACTAGAGTAGATTCCACTTGCTATGCAATGACACCTAAAAAACTTCATCAATGTTTAAAGGTTCATTGAGAAATTGTAGGCATGTCATTAGGATTTAGTAAGAAATCAATGTGTGGATAAAAAAGTAACAAATGGAATTGTAACTTAGTTTGCATTTAATATGATAAATAGTATTTGTGGATGATATATCTTTTACAAACATTTGGAGCTAAAAAGTGACTCATGAACAAATTCAATTACCAATCAATAGTTGAAGGACTTGCAAATTTTCATTTTTTTTCCTAAAATATTGTGAAAGTATTTGTAATAGATGGTGGTGGAAATTTCCTCATTTAAGCATCATTGACCTATACAAAAGAATATTTACAATTTTCTAAAATACTCTAAAAGAATTTTTTGTCCTCTAGAATTTTAGCATCATTGTTCTTGATTTGGATTTTAGTGATTGAAATGGTTATACTTGAAAGAAAAGTTATGGTTGAATAAACGGTCTTAGGAGGGCAACATTTAATGGTTATGCAAGTTTGCAAGGAAATCTACATTCAAGGTGATTATGAAAAAGTTAAGGACTTAGAGTTCTAAGTAGAATTGTCTTTGTATACATAAATATATAAAAAAATATATATAGATTTTTTATTTGATTGTGTCAAGTATTATATATTTTAGTTCAAGATGACAAACCAAATCTCATTGAATAATCTTCTATTGTTATTATTTTGTGGAGCAAAATATTTTTATCAAAAGAATATTGAATTAAATAATTGTCAAGAATGCTTATTTAAACTAGCCACAATACTTTAACTCCTTACTTAGATCTTGGACAATAGATAAATGCAAAAAAGCCCAAGCATAGGAAATTTTGATTTTGCATCCATTTAAATGTTTATAGATTCTTATGTTGGTTATATCTATCATTGGCTTTGAATAGGTTTTTTATAACATACTTTTGTAATATAGTATGTGGTTGAAAGGAAACAAGTATGCTTCAACTATTAACAACATAGCCATTAAATACACCACATATGTACATCCTACTCTACACACAAAAACAAATAAACAATTAAACATTCATTCCCCAATGTACAAAATGTACCTTAGAACATGCACTTCAATCAAGCTCTACGTCCCTAACCTTCCTCTCTACCTAATCATCTCTCCTACAAAGAATCCCAATCTCCCTTTCTTTCCAGAACTAATTCCAATCTCCCTTCTAAAATCAATCACTTTACATATATAGTCTAGGTGTCACTTAAACTAGTTTGAAGGAGCCCAACATAGGATCCTAAATAAATGGACTCTTCAATAAACCAATTTTAAAGTGATTGGAATTATTTTTCTCTTTCAACTCAAAAAAGTAATATTTTCGTAGTTCAAAAAAGAGGCATGAATAATTAATTAGTCACAAGTATTTTTAAAATCACTATGATTATAACTCATAATTATAATATGAAAGGATTAAAAATCATGGAAAAACTACAAACATTCATCCTACAATGAATTTTGAAAAGAATCTTCAATTTATGGTTTCGAATTTTTATTGAAAATTATTGATTATAACTTTCAAATTTTATTGAAAATGATTGGTTATTGCAATCGTTGACCTACTAACTAGATTCGACTTATAATATGATGGGGGACACTGAATTCATCCCATGAAGGATGAAAATGCAAGATTTTTTACCCCGGAATATATACTTGAAATTTTTTTTTACATAAATTCTTTTTTGCAAATTTTGAAATTATATTTGCAATTAGAGACTCCAAATTAGCCTAGGGCGATCTCGAAGATATCCTAGACAAGGCTCAAAATAGGGGGCTTTTTTTACTTTTATACTCCTTAAATCTCCCAATTACCCTGAGCCCACTTTATTTGCCAAATTTAGTGTCCTACTAATATGATAAAGTGGAGGCATTAATAAATGGTCCTTTTAAGTAATTTGGGAGCAGATTCTGTGTAGTATGAATTGGTGAATATTTTTCCCATATAAGAAAATAAGAAATATGAGGATTGCTAAACTTTTAGATTTGTATTCCGAAATTTGAAATTACAATGCATTTTTGGGAGGTAAAAGAACTCTTCCCTTATAAGCAATGTCTAAAGTCTACCAATTCTAATCATACAAGACAACACTTTCATGCTCACTACTTTAGGTGATCCAGCATGGCATTATTAGTTCCAACCTTGGAAAGGACAAAAAAAATCAAATTTCAAGCTTGAAAACCAGCTAAGGTTGGAAAATAGCACACCCTCCTGGTTAGGTACTGGGTGTGGTTGGTTATTAGTGTCTCCCCCTTATTGAAAAGATGAAAAATCTTGGAAAAACTACAAACGGTCATTCCACAATCAATTTCTGAAAGAATTTTCAATTTACGGTTTCAAATTTTTTTGGAAATTATTGAGTATAACTGAAATTGTACCAGCTCAACTGCCAACCAGATTCCTCAGGAATTTGGAGTTGAGCAATAAGTAAAGCAACTCCTAAAGGAAGGAACTCGGAGCGAATGAACAGAAAGCCTAAAACGTAAGCATCTGAACAAGTCCTGGAGGAAGTTGCCGCGGGAGCACCTCAACAGTAGTGCCACTAAGGCTACTGAATTAGACACGAGGGCTATTTGACGATGCCACGGGGGTCATACACTCGTGCAAGGACCTCACATTTAGCCCACATGTTCATTTCCTCCAATCCTCCCATGCTGGTCCCATCCAGGTGGCAGCAACCAGTTGGCAGAAAATTCGGGGAGCTCTCCCCGGGCCCGGTTGATTTCCTCCTTCCTCGGAAACTACCGGGGCTATGGTGTGCCGACTGCAAAAGAAACGTACATGTAATTTTTAAAATTTTCAATTCCTAGGCACTTGAGCACTTCGAACTTTAATATCTTTTCTTCTATGAGCTGAAACGCC
Source organism: Pseudoscleropodium purum (assembly GCA_963969395.1). NCBI lineage: Eukaryota > Viridiplantae > Streptophyta > Bryopsida > Hypnales > Brachytheciaceae > Pseudoscleropodium > Pseudoscleropodium purum. The sequence goes on from OZ017797.1 coordinate 10,763,976, forward strand.
ACAAAACAAAGCATGTGCATCCTTCCTCGGTAAGAGCTTCCTGATGGTACTAAGAACAAGACTGGGTCCAGGAAATCTCACTGTAGGAAAGAAAATTGAAACAGACTAATTTAATGCTTGTTTGGATGGATCGTTTTTTTCTTAAATGGTTGTGGGTTCCATCCTCTATTCAAATACACAAAATGTAACAGTTACTTTTTTGAAATATGAATTTCTCACTAGCCACTATTTTTTTCCAAATTTAAATTGATACTAGTTAAAAAGCCAATTTCAAACTGAAATTATTAATATATGAATGTTGTATCCTTGGGTTTAGGAATAGAGTCCTTCATGCATTGGTTGAGATGTTTTAGAGCATATTCAATCATTTTTAGGATTCACATTTTTGATCGGGCCAATGGATGTCATTTAAGGATTTGTATATTAGAGTTCTAATGTATAGCTTCTTTACACTTCATTGTTTTTGATTGCCTAATTTTTTTAATTTTTTAATTTTTTAATTTTCTCTTTCGAACTCATTGAACTAATCCATCTCTTCATGTTTTTCTCTAATCCATAGAAAGAATGGAACCTTTCATTTGATTGAGTATAATGTTCCTTGAATTTTGCAACTTCCTTGGTAGCCCTTAGATGTTTAGGTTTAGATGAAAGGAATAGCCCTTCCTGCGTTGGGGTGAGATTTCATTGTGTATTCATGGTCTAAATACACATGCTCAATTTGGCCAATCGATGTATTAAAGGGCTTGTGTTTGAAGTTCTAAAGGGTAGTTGAAATCCACCAAGTGTTGAAAGGAGATGGCAAAATATCCTTCTATTTTATAGAGGCATCAATTGATTTCTAGCCCTACTAAATTCTTTCCAATTTCACATCCTTTGTTTTCAAAATGCAACCCAACTAGTTGCTAGGTTTTTCCGACTATGGGTTGGTAGTGCTAATAAGTGATAAGTTATTGCATCCAAGTGACATAACTTACCACCATCAGTAAGAGACAATACAAGTCATAATGCCACCGAAACCACTAACTTAAAAAGTGACTTAAACTACCTCTAAAATTCAAATTTTTCATAACATTTTGAGAATATTCCACACCATCTACTACATAGCCAAGGCAGTGTTAGAGCATGCTACTGAATGTTATGCTGAAGTCTCTCCTCGCCATGGATAAGTTTTAGAGTCCGTATTTCAAAGCGAGAGCAAGGAATTATTGATTTGCTCAAGAAGTGGCGATAGCAATTGCTCTTCGAAAACCGAATTTGAAACCGGATTTGCAAATCCTGGCTTGGAACAGCTTGAGATTTCTACTCTCAATCACGATTTGCGCACGATTTTCAACCAGAATTGAAGCAAATTTATGCTTGTTCTGTGCCAACACCCATCCCGAATACTCTCACGGACAGATGGTTTACGCAGAGCGTGATTTCCGCTTCCGAAGTCCGCACTTTGCTAAAAACGGAGAGTGAGTCCACAATTATCAATGTGTTGATAGAAAGTACGTTCGTCCGTCGTCTTACAAGCACCATCATCACATAATCCTTGATATGAGATAGCTGATAATTTAATCATTTTGACTACATTTGGAAAGTGCATTGAACATCTCCGATCCACAGGAAGAAAATTCATCATCAAGACAGTCACCCGCATATACGTTCTGAAACAGAATGAATTTGTAATTAAAACAGAGAACTCCAATGTTGATTTATGTAAACCACACAATGCCGTAGCACCGGGTAACGCAATATTTCTCTAAGAAAATGCCCATGCAATCTATTTAACGATTTTATTTGTCAGGAGGACAAAACGAACTTTCAGTTGTCGATGGAGATTTCAGTGCCGCGACGACGAACCAGTTGGATATTATCAGTAACCAGATAAATGGACACAAGATTGAATTTGTAATGTGAAAAGGGACAGCTCAATTTTCGTTGAAATGCACAATGCCGTAACACCAGGTTACATGATGTTCAGATTCCGCTCCATGGTGATGCTCTCTGTTTTATGATTCTATTCTAGAGGTCAAAATGTTCGACTGGCTATGGAGATTTAATTCGTCAGTTCCACAATGACGGCCCCGTGTAGTGATTGTAATTGCCGTCGTCGTCCTCGTCGTAGCTGAGCTGGGGCGGTTCCATGAGCATGCCTCTCGCCATTTCTGACACCAGGTTGACATCCTCGTCGAAGTAGCACGAGGAGGTGTTCGGTGCATAGCTCACCGACTGTTGTTGTTCCGTGTAAGTGATGTCCTCGAGCTCCTCCTGCGCGTCGTCGCTGTCAGAGGACGTCGTGGTGGTGGAGGTGCTGAACGAGCTCATGAACTGATGGTATGAGAAAGATCGGCCCTCGGAGGCCGCGGCGGCCGCGGCCGCCGCTGCTTGAATCTGGCGGGTGGAGTAGTGACCAGGAGTGCCCGAGGGGAGCTTGTAGTAGTGGTCCGGGAAATTGAGCTGCGAGATGGGGTTGCGCAAGCACATGAGCGCGGCAGCGTCGAACGCGTGGGCCGCTTCGCGTTGCGTCCGGAAACTGCCCAGCCAGATGCGCTTCTTCTTCTGCGGGTCGCGAATCTCGCTCACCCACTTGCCCCAGCGCCGCATGCGCACGCCACGGTATTGGCTGGAGGCGGATTCGCCCCCGCGCTGCCGGTTCGACATCGTCAATGGGTACGTACTACAATTTTGATAGGGAGTGGATCGATCCTTTTCTATATCTCTACTCTTGCTCGATCGAAGCTCTACCCAATTATCCACCTGAGGGAAGCAGTTACTCAGCACTCGCAGAGTCTACGAATTTCATCGCATTACTTCAATTTGAACATCTCAATCATGATCCATGCATCATACCCAAAACAGAGCAATGACACCTCGAAGAATCTCTCCTCGCGATGGTCGTTCTAACTACAACCACATTCCAGTAATTGGGTTGCTCTTGCATACCCACACCAGCTCGATATCCTACCAGCAGCAATTATTCAACACCGCATTCCTCCAAATTTCACAATGTCGCATTATGTGTCACAGTTACAATCATAGCATACACAAAAACCGCGAACAATCTCGCTCTTCAACCCCAGATCAATGTCTGTTCCATCCCAAATTTATAAACTACTGAACAATATCGCTCTTCAACCCCAGATCAATGTCTGCTCCATCCCAAATTTTATAAACTAAGACAATATCGTGTGTCGAATCGAAATCTCGTAATCTCAATCGCAAGACTTGATGTATAATTATGGTGGTGAAGACCAGGATGGCTCCTTATATACGAGCGTGAGTTCATGGCAAACCGAGTGAAATTAAGTGATGGACACTGAACTGAACGTGCAGTGCTGGCAGCTAGCTCTAGACGAGTAAGAGCAAGATTCGGAAACCTGGGTCAGGAATCATTAACCGTGCGGGACTGCGGGGGAGGGGCACGTACAAGGCGACAAGCCCCGACGAGGCCGCGAGCTTCCGACGCTTGGCTCGTGTGTCAGTTCCTTCCAGCATGAATGCCACCGAAAAGGAGCGGAATCTCTGTCGCAGCGGTAGATTAGTGGCGGTAACGAGCGGCAGCAGGCGGCAGTTGAGCTGCGTCCCACGGATCGAGATTCTTGAGTGGCGTGGGGGGGGCAGGGCTTCATTTCGCCAGGCGTGCCTGGGATTCTGGGAAGGGGAATTGGGGTGCGAGGTTCGCGTACTCGGTTGCACTCGGCTTTGCTATCCGCACACTCGCACAAAACACGGAATGATTCCATGGCGTCCTGCGCAGCCTCTTTCGCGAAAGGAATCAGTAGGGAACAACTCATGGAGATTCTTAACTTGGGAACGAGGATAACCTCCTTTATTAGACTCCAATAAGCTCTTGGGAGTTGCGAAGCTTTAGTCAACTGTGGAGTGTGGGAGTGGGAGTTCTATCCATGAGGAAAAAAGATATTTTCAGTCTCCTCAAAGCTTTGGGGGCGTTTTCTGGAGTTTGGACTTTTGCAGTAATTTGAGGCCCACAAAATCACAAATGCTCTCAAGAAGGTATGATCTTCTAGCTTCAATAGAGTTAATCATAAAAGAAATCCCAATTCAAAATAGGGGTGTTGGAGGAAGCTACAATTAAGAATAGTATAATAAAAAGAAAACACCAAACTCCATTGGACTTCAGTTTTTATGCTTCAAGGAGTTTCATCCTGTGTTTTTTCCAAACTCTGTATCTTGGTTTGGCATTGCACACATTTTACAATCAACTCTAGTAAGTCATGTTGCAAAACTTCATTCAATGATGGAGTAGAGTGGGTTTCTCTTTCCATTCATAAACAAAACAATATTTTAACTACTCAAATTTTCGTGGAATATGAAGACCAAAACTGCTTTGAAAACACTTTTGATCCAAAGGAAGGTTAAAATCTTCATCTTCAAGTTTTTCTTTGTGAATTCAATGATAAGATTTGTTAGTCCACTTGTTCTAGTACATTATCTCAAAATTATGCAATACAAATCCCTCCAATGATTGCAAGATCAAGGAGCCTAACTTCAAAACTAGTGCTTCTTAGCCCTTCTTCAAATGTGAAGTTTTTTCTCTCATGAATTTTTAACATAATCATGCATGTTTCATAACTTATGCATTTTAGTCTAAATGTTGAAAAATAGATTAAGAATGCATGAAAAAAATGAATTAAGAAAACTTTGTCTTCATCCTTTAAAATTCAATAAAGTGAAACATGATACATAACGGAGGAAAAAACTAAATTTCTAATAACTTTGATAAAAATTGTGAGAATTCTCTTATGAAAAATACTTATTTTCTATTTTTATTTCTATTTTTATTAGTTTTAAAAGTCCTCAACATTTTGAATACAAAATATATAGAAAAGGGTCAATTTTGTGTCAAGAATTTTTGTTGAATGTAGAGTAATGTATAAACAATGATGATTGTAACCTTAAGATCTTAACTCTCAACTTTATATAGAACACATACAAAAAGTTTCAAACTTAAAATCCTTATTATTTGTAAGATCTATAAGCTCAAAGTAGATAGTGTTTTTTCCAAGATGCTAGTGGAAATATCTCAACTCCAAAATTTAATGAGTATTAATGGACGTTGAATTTAGTTTGCATCTTTAGATAAAAGTGCTAGGTTTGGAAATTAACATATCAAATATCAAAAGTAGAATGCACTATGTGAAAACTTATACACCATGCATTACTATCATCCCCTTGAAAATAATACATCAAAAAATCAACAAACTCATCTAAATTTCAAAAATGCATTTTTTTTCTACAACACAAATGATAGATAGTTGTATTGTAACAACAAAAAGTGAGAGGAAGAAAAGTTGATTTTTTTTCTAAATCACAAATTTAATAGCCTGAAAGATGATTTTTCAAGCCATTGCTATGAAGAAAGATTACCATCAAGTATCCAAAAAATTGCCAAGTGACAATTTCTCACAAGTTCTATAATAATTGTAGAAATTAAAAATTTAAGGGCAAATCATTCAAAAATTCACAAAAATGCATCTGAACATGCATATGCTTGAAAATTATATTTTCAAATTTGTATAAAAAATATGCATCCAAATATATAAATTTTCATTTTCTTGCTACAATAAATGACATTAGAAATAGATTCAAGAGCAAAAATTTAGTACAAACAAAATGAAGATTCAATTTAGTTGTAAGTCAAAGTATTGGATGACCAAAATAAGTGGTACTATTAGCAAAAAAGAAACACCTTAAGTATGAATGGGTTCACATTCAAGAGATATAATGTACTATTCTATGGTTGTTGGATGATTTTATAATAAAAAAAATTTGAAACCATGTAAAAGTGGTGTCAAAATCTCATACATTATTGATATTTTGAGGTCATAATGGAAGGCTGTGATCATGGGTTTACATAGCAAGGATAGGGGTTGCTTCTATAACATTTAGGATTTCTTTAGCATAGTGACAATGATGCTACTCACAATTCTTATTAGTTTTATTCAATTTTATTCTTGGAATAGTTTCTTGTGGTTATTAGCTTTCTAAAGACATAATTCATCACTAGTTCGCTTTGAAAACAAGGAAGAATAAGATGTTCCAACTTAAGTGCTAATCACCTAATAGATCTTGAAAGATCTACTAACATTGTGTATCATGGGGGCAATAGTGAGTTGTGCACTCACTTAACATGGTATGGTACAATGATGGCAAGATTATGCAACTTTTACATTAATTGACTTTGTCAAGTACAATGATTGATTGGGAGTTAACTAGGCAAGTGAAGTTTGAATGGCCTCACTGAAAGTTTTTGTACAAATTTGTACACTACAAGGGTAAATACAATCCTCTCTTCTTAATCTATTATGTATTGTATTTGACAAATAGCTGCTAGAAGGGTACTCAAAGAATTATGTTGGATTTTTACTTAGAGATGAATAAAGGAAAATAGAAGTGGAAGAAATTAGAATTCAACAAGAAATGGAATACTATCAACAATTTGTTGATGTTGCTTGAATTGTAGGAGGTAAATCCTTTACTATATTATGAATCAATAGCTTACTAAAATACAAACTATAGTATACAATACGTTGTCTCTCTACAGAAATATGGATAGAGATTTTTTTATTAAAACCTTTGTATCTAAGGTCGTCCATAACATATTCTTCTTCATCCCTTACTGATTTAAATTTGGCCTCAACAATTTTTAGAACTAGTCTCTAGGATTTGATCCTAATACCCTACATGAAAAAATCCAAATATCAAATGTTGGGATGAAGATGCCCACCTAAATAACATTAACCCCTAAAGGTCAAAACTATGTTTTTTAGCAACATAGCAATTTTGGGCAGCTCACTATGAATGGATTTTTCATTCTTTTTTGCTGAAATTTTCACACAACATGTGCCCAAGGAGTATCTTTAAGACCCAACAATTTTCATAAATTTTGACCATGTGGTTCTAAAGTTATTGCATGATATATAATTTTCAATGCTTGGCGGGTAGTCCAAAAATTTCTTAAAAAATCACTTTTTTCAAAAATAAAAATTTGAAATTGGTTTTATAGATTTATATATATGTAGAAAGCTTTAAATCATTCCATTTTGATTTACAAGATGAAAGTTATGAGGTCTTCTAGTTTGTGGGTAGTTATGGATTCCCTACTCAAAAATAAACTTTGGAGTCTTTTATTTAACTCAATTTTTAATATTTTTTGAAAAAAAATAAAAATAAAAATCATGTAGATTGTTTATTACTACATTACCATGTTTGGGATTGGAATTTTTCAATTTTATAATTAAATTTTTAATAATTTAGTGTTTTTAATCACTTTGTACTTTTTTCTACTTATTAGTTTTTTCCTATATGTTGTGCAATTCCAAATGATCTAAAACTTTTCAAGAATGTAGCCTAATTGCCATGAAGAATGCATCCAGAGAAGCACCACCATTTTGGACATTTTTTTATGACCTTGTGAAGTGTAGCTGCTTGTATTTTCACAAGGTCAAAAAAATGACTATTGTCACTTCAAACGTTAATATCTTGCAATCTACATGGTGGAAAGTTCTGAAACTTTTTCTACATCTTTTCAATTTAGTTCACTACAAGATCCTATGGTTAAATGTGTTCAAAAATGTTTTTCATCTAAAATTTGGTACTTGTATCAAAAATAGCAGTTTGGGAGCATTTTTGGTGGAAACATAGTCTCCGACCTTTAGGGGCTAGGACATGTCCAGAATTTTTTGAGAAATGGTTCAACAAGTAACAAACAAGAATTATTGTTGACCGAATAGAGATAGACAAAGCAAACAATGTATAGATTTGATTTGTGGATTTACATTGTCATGAACAAGAAGAAAGAGTGGAAACATTAATGTTGGTGACTAATGCACACATTGGGATTTAAGCAAGCAATTTGATAGACTTCTATTTCCTTTGGATTAAATGCAAAGTATACTATAATGCATATCATTCTATTAAAAACTAACTTGCTAGAGCTAGAACAAGGAAATTCAATCCAAGTACAAACTCCAACTCCAACAAATTGCCTAAGTAGAGTGCTCTCATGGTATAAGATAGAGAGTCTACTCTTAGTAATTCTAATCCTATAGATGAACAAATGGCCAAAAAAACACAACCTAAGAGAATGGCAAATGTAGATATCAAAAAACAAACATAAGGGTTACACCTACCTTATTCTACAAACTCACACAAGTACTACCATAGAATCAACAATTGCATTCAATATGCCTAGCCTTCTAGCACAACCACTAACAAAAAAGACTTCTATTGCTAAAGACATTCCTAAATTTTTTAATTCAACTCAATGTACAATATGAAGAATCCTATAATGAAGAACCATATGGACAATAAAGTACAACAAATAGTCGAACATGAAGAATGACAATTTTTTATGCTAGTCCTCCAAAACTTCTAGTATTTTATCTAGTAGGGGACAATTTCAAGGATTCATCCTCATCATTTGACCTCAACTTGAGCCCAAAGTACAACAAAGAATTAACAATAGAATACTCATTCATTTGAATGAACAATGACCTCGTCCACTCCAAACTCCTTACACATCAACAATCACTCTTCAAGTATCAACAATATGCATAAATTTCTAACCAATTCCTAGACTTCAGAAGAGGAGCTACCAATTGAATGATTATAAATGTTGTCAAATCCTACATCCATCACTTGTCAACATTCAATGATGAGGTCATTTCAAAAGGCATGTAGCTACAATGACCTTACAATTGACAATGATCAAATAATAGATGAATCATAGAAGGGTGATTGACTGATTGCAAGAAACACTTGTCTTTTTTGTGTGTCCTTTCGGTCTTCTTGGAGGTAATTTTCCTCATAACTTTTGCAGTTTAAGTTTGTTTTAGCTGAAATTCAAAGGATAGGTGAGTGTTGTTGATCTAAATATTCAGTAATTTTTTCAATTTAAAAAAATAATAATTTACTATTTTTAAGGTGGCCCCGATTGGGTGTCTACCTTTGGTTGTTTGGGGGGGTCTTTGTCTTGTTTAGGGACCAAAAATGTGATTTTGAAGCCAAGGTTTTGCCATATTGTAGGTGGGCTAACATTCTAAAGACACCCAATGAGATTTTTGGCAAAGAATCCAGTATAAAGGTTGCACATGGGTTGAAAGTAAATACTATTTGCGCAAGCACTATGAAGAGGGAAAAAATTTTATGATGATTTTTTTGTTTATATGGGACTAGGAGAAAGATTAGAAAAATATTTTTTTTTCTTTGAATTTTTCGAATATTTTTATTATTTTCTAAAAATCAAATTCAAAAGCATATATTTTCTTGTATTTTTCTAGACCTATATTCTTGTGCATAACTTTTAGAGATAAATTTTTTTAGGTCTAAATTTTCTTACATATACTATTATGAATGCTTTACAAATTATCCATATTTTATTTTATTTAAAAAAAATTATTCTAAAAGTCACAATACTGTAAAAATCAGGGTTGATAGGACGGTCGGACGTCCGGACGCGGACGCTGTGTCCGCAGTATCCACTGACATTCGTGGTCCTGGCGGATGTAGCGTCCGCCTGTTCCCCCGTCCGCTTCGACCGCCCTGTTTCCGCCTGACCGCCCTATCCAAACTACCCCGCCCCGCCCCGCCCGTCTGCCCCGTCCATCCGCCTTCCGACGGCGGGAGGGACGCTACGTCTGCTGGCGTCCGTGAAGACGGACGTCCGGGTTACGAACGCTATTTTGGGGCGGATGTATTGATTTGTCAACCCTGGTAAAAATAAGTCCATTTTGAACCAAAAAGGACAAGAGTTTCTTGCAATCATCCAAAGTCATGAATGCAATGAAGCCTTACTACAAAAGATGGGCTCTTCTAATCACAATAGTGAACCATGAGAAGGAAAAGACAAGTTTGTTCAACATCCACCATTCTTAGAGTCATGCACATAGGATATGTAAGCAATTGAAAGTATGTTTTCCAATGAGGAATGCCATTAGCACATAAATTGGTCAACTATGAATGGTAGTGGTTAGATGCATCTTGTATAAAGAAAATGGAACACAACATGTTATAAGAATTTGCAACATGAAGACAACCATCTCACCCACCCCCTTGTTGTAATTGTAAAGGTATACCTTATCTTCTACAATGACTAGGGGCTAAATGAAGACAAAGCCCCAACCAAATTATGCAATTTTTATAGTAATAGATTCTCCTATGTTGACTTATTGAATATACATAAGCACAAGCTAAAAGGAGCTAAACATCTTGACCTAGGAGCCAAGATATGGCCTAGTACCCTACAACTCAATGAAAAGACAAATACAACATACAATCATACTAAAAATGAGACTAGGATAGGAAGTGGTTGGTTGTGCATTCTTCTATCCCCACAAATCTGATACTTAGCCCCATAGTTATGACCATTGTAGATAAAATCTTATAAGAGTTATCAAAAGGGAAATTGGAGATTTTATATAAACACGCCTTGAAATTGTCCCATGAGCGACGTCTTATGGAGAGAATTAGTAGTGGGACTCTTAAGTGATTGTACATAAATTGCTAGAGGTGATTGGAATATAGTGCTTTATAATAATAACAACTCCAACCTTGAAGGCCAAATGGTAAATGATATTGAATGTGTAAAATTCCTCCAACTCCAAGCACATCTTCAAGTTGATTTTTTTCCTTATGCATGTATGCTTTATTTTTCATGAGACAATAAGAGGCAAATTAGCAACTAGACAATTAAAATATTGAATCAAGCCTATTGCTATCCATATTTATGTAACCAACCTAACTCACATATTAGAATATTCAATCATCAATGATTGCATCCTCTCAGACCATTATCATGTTCTATTTCACATTGACATTCATCTTGCCTACCCCATAAAATCAAAATACCTTCATTCAAGATGAATCGACGCTACCTTAAAAGAAAAGATGGCATTCAACTTCACTCACCTCCAATGAGGCCATAACCACTCCAATGACAAAGTTGATTCTTGAAACCTACAAACCTAAGGAATTTAACTTCAAAACTATGTTATGACATCACCTAATGTGCCTTCCAACCTACATGACAAGGACAATGGGGCCCTGTCTTCCACTAGTTTATCCTAAGGGAAAGTTAAGATGCTAGGTGTTTGAAATACCTAGTACACTATTGTTGCATGGAAACAAATGCTACTCCACATTACTACTTTTCTAGCCAAAGACTATGAAAAATGGGTTGCATCAAGCTTTGGGTAGAATGACATTACTAAGAGTATAAGCCTTAACTTCTCATGACTACAAGCACCCACACTCCTTGTCTAAAGCAAACCTATGCAACATTGGCTCTAGCAACATCATTTACCTTCGTCAAAGCTAAAGTTCAAACTCAAGGATATTAAATACCATGAATTGATGAAAATCTATTTGATGACACTTGACAAGAAGAAACATCCAATTCATGCACATGTAGAAGGATGATCTTGAGAGCAATGAATGGATTGGCATCTATCCACAATTGAGGTAAAGTACACCATTAGCTATAATGCACCAAAGATTCACCCATGCTAAAGCAATCTCATAGCTTGAAATCACAATACATGGTTGATCCAAGTTTGCTCTAGATTTCTCAATTAAGCACAATCTATAAGTGAATACCCAATGAAAATTATAGGTTTCATAACTTGGGTTTGGATTGTCACCACTACCAAAAGTTAAGGAAAAATCCCAATCAAAATCTCATACATTATTGACACAAACTTGTTGAATAGTAATCTTGTGGGCAATTCTTCTACCTCTACTCTTGACTAGAAGCAAACCCTTTTTGTGGAGACTATTCCTTAGTGCTTTCAAATTGTAACTAGGCAATGGCTTCTTCTAATAGGTACTATGTTATGGATCATTTAGATTGCAAGGAACCAATTTGTCTTCAACTAAGAACATTGGACTCGACATCATGTCAACACCTTCATTTGGTAAGGGATCACTGAGTATGCAAGAGTAATGTGATGCAAATGTCTTGTTAGGATTTCTAAAGAGTCCGCCTCCAAAATCAAGGAACTTGCCAAGATCAACTCCCGATGGAAATAATTTGAGAAGCTTCGTATTAGAGAAGGTCGAAAGATTGCTTATAACTGCTGCAGTCCTCTTATCGAATTGATTCGGTAAAATAGGGTCTCGATTTTCTTTTTGGAGCAAGGCTGTCTTGCATGTGTGTAAACTATGACGGTGCGTCGAGATGAGTTGGGCAGGGTATTTGCAAGAATTCAAAAGAGTGGTGCTTTTGCCCTACACCCACTTTGCAAGAACTTCCATGTAAGCGTCTTGTGAGAACCATTATTAAGGTCGTTCACTGTTCAAAATTCCTCTTTCCCTGCTCTCATCCAGAACTGTATTGGAAAGACTTCAAATAACTTGCCAATAGTTATCAATTTAGAGTAGCCTACCGTTCTAAACAGTGAATTGCGAGGTCTTCGATACCACCAGTACAACCCAACTATCGTCCAAACAGATTTTCAGTGAAGAGTTAGAATTTCAAACTTCCTCATGTTCACGTTAATAAGTCTCAACAGTTTCTGCCGCTCTCCTATATTACCAAGGCTCATGTCACGTGTTTTTCATGCCATAACCTGTGACAGGTTGCATCATAGAATTGAAAAGCGTAAGTCCTGGACACTTCTTATGTCCGACAAATTTAGTGCACTCGTAGAGTTAGCCATACCGCGAGAAACACTTCGCAAGTTTTGAAAGACGCGAAAGCTGCAATAGTACTACGCGAAGCGATGTCTGTCAGTTCTTGACCTGTGACTAAAGAATATTGCAACACAACGAGACTTGTACACTGATGACCGGCCGTTCCAGCTAGCAGACTGTCGCATTCAAAGAGTCACAATTAAAGACAATAAATTGAACTGCACATAACGGAGCTAGACAACGAACAGAAACAGTGTCCAAGAAGACTCACAAAGTCGCATGAATCGTTGTCGAAGCAATACTGTTACAATTGAGTTTCTCAAAATACATCAGGCAATCGTGCAAAATCATGCGTATCTATTTGTTATTTCCTGATACCAGGCTGCATGCACTGGTAAAGAGCTCTATGGCTGGTCTTGCCGTGTGGCCCTCCTATATCAGATCTTCACAGGTATGCGGATTACAGGAACTACTGCACCTGTGACAAGAATGTACCTAGAAAAAAGCTGTTTTGAGCTCTCCTGCCTTCAGTTCGAGGAAGACTCAGTCTCTCGAACGAGAAAAAGGATGATTATTGGAGAATGATTTCTATGCTGCAATCGAATTACAGGAGGCCATGCATCTGGGCCTTTTGTTTTGCTTCAAATGGAAGTTGGGCTCTTTGGGCACAGTCAATTTCTTTGACGACCTGCACCACCACATGACACATCATGAATCTTCTTGGGACTTCGGTAACCACAGCTCGTTGTTAACTTTAGAGGGACTGTCTTTATTATTATTAGAAGGGTCAGATATTCATGTATTATAATTAGCAAATCAAAGGGAATTCACATGAACCAAAGAATGCATTACATGGATACCACATGCAGAAATCATGAGAGTACCAAGTTCTATTGGTGGGTGAGGCGTCATGTTGAGGCAGGGTACATTCTGAAAACTAATATGTACTCATTGTGAGTCACATCTAGATAGTGTTTCCTTTAGATCCGATTTCAGTGGAGGCATTCAATATTTATTCGCAACTTCAGTCAGCAGATTGCAACCCTTCATCAACTTAATTTTGAAGCAATATGTGACCTAAGATTTTTACATACCTGCGAGGCATAAAGGGACGATCAAAGTAGGGCATAAGCTGTGCCCGGGGGACCATCTCCCGTCTAAGCCTCCGTACTTCCTCTCCCTCAGCAATCTGAGTCATAAACAACAGTCAGAAAACAGTCGAATAGAGGAGGGAAATGCAATTTGAAAAAATCGGGAAGCTCTGGAAAGGTTCAAAGAGTCGGAAAAAACCTGGCGTTGCCTCTCTTCCTCTTGCTTCTGCAATTCCATCTGGGAGTTTCGCTCAGCAATCTGCGTCCAAATAATTAACGTCAGGCTTAAGGAAAAAAGGTGGGCCATCTCAGATAAGCCAAGAAATATTGCAGTGATGTTCAAGAACAGGGAAGATACTTACATATCCATCGAACTCAGCTCTTTCGACAGCCCTCACATCAGTGAACAGCTTGAATCCTTCTGGTTTCGTTTGTTCTTTTACGAGAGGCTTAGGTGGAACCTGCAAAGACAAAGAAAATAGTGTGAACTAACCTCTGAAGTACCAAACGCCCCCATCAGGCCTCTTGTTTTGATTACCAACATATAGGGATTTTCTGTTGTCCAACTTCATTAACTTTTAGACCAACACGGAACAGTTCATCACTGCATCTGGGTAAATAAAATGTGGTCCAATCTGAACTACGTTTTTCACAGTACGACCAAGGTGTGATGAGCAGAATTACTGCCTTAGGAAGATTTAGAGATACTATTCTACATACCACAGGCTCTTCGGTAGTCCACGGTAAACCCTGTGCTAAGGGGATCCGCAGTCGCTCCTCTTGCTCCCACATTTGCTGAAGTCGCTTCGAGAACAAATATTCCTTCACAGCCCCTCTTTCCTGCATCCCGCAGGCAATCAACACTTAAAATCTGTACAGGAGGTACAATTCGAGGAAACCAATGCTTCTACCACTCTGATGTCTTCGCATCCTCATGGAGGACACAATGAATCTCAAAATGCCCGTTGCTCGTGAGAACAGGATATCTGGGACTTGTGTGCAAATTACCTGCGTGCGAAGTCTGAAAGGATGCAAAGAGGTGGAGCGCTTAAGGTTCGGCTTGCGCATATGGCCTGCCTGACTTTTTGTTCCGCATGTCCATGCAGTTGTTCTAGACTTTCCGGAAGTAGACGATGCCCCTCTGTCGCTACATCCCTGTAGAAACCAACATTTGCCAAGTAAAACAGTGTCCTTCGCTAAATATCGTTTCAATATATTTGCGACATGCTCCTGTCAACGAGGTCAGATTGCACTCATGTAAGACTTCACCAGGAAAACGAATACTCACATCATCTTTAGTGCCATTCATGCTCTCGTCACTAGCAGTTGCCCATCGGCTGCTCGCCGTCTTCGATGGCTCCGATTTGCTGCAAAAGGTCAATGTATTCGATTAGAAACCGAATGTTTTGCTATCTAAACCAACGTGCAGAACTTGGTATAAGCAGAGTTCAATAAGTTACCTAGAATATTGAGGTATTCTGGCCTGTGAACTTTTCGGTGTCGATGAACTATTCTCCCCATCTTGTGTTTCTTTGTCAGTATTCATCTCAACAATGAGATCGGCCAAAACCATGGACTCGTCCCACGCTTGCACCTTGTTGATGGAGGCCATTGCCTCCACCTGCGATACATGAGGATCGAAAGAACCACATCCTCCTTGAAATGATGAACAATCAAGCGCCAATCGATCTTTCTTGTACTTGGCTCGTTGAATCTCCTCCTCCGAGAGCTTCACACTCTCAAACGCTTTCACAATGACATTGACGCTGCCCGGTAGCTGAGGAGCCAGTTGCTGCACTGCCTCTTTAATTGCTGTGTCCCACATCCATTCGTCAGCCTGCTTCCTCTTTAACCCCTCTTGCCTATTTAACCCCACGGACTGGTTGCTGGCAGTACCGCTGGACAGACGCCTGCCGACCCTCTTGTGGTACCTCCGACGTGGAGGGCGTGTGCTACTTACCGTCTCCCTTCTACTGTCATTTCCTTCTTCGCCAATGGATCGCATGGATAAATCACTGTCAGTTTTAGTGCTTTCACGTACAGGATCGGCCCTAAGCATCCACACGTCCGGATTCGCAGTACTCACTGCTACTTCTTCCCCGATACTCATAGAAGTCGATGCCGTCAGGACTACTTCCTCCGAGGTCTCGAGACTGCAGTCTCCAACAGCAGTCGGATCAAGAAGAGGCTCCAGTGTTGGAAGCTCAGTCCTGTCCTTGACATCTGATACCAATTCCTCACCATGTGCTGTAACATACTGATCATCCTCAGGATTGAGCAAATGTGTTTCAGGGGCTTCTTGAGGATCCAGATGCTGAGACTCTTCATTCGCAACAGTTACTCCAGAGGGTTCTCCAGCAATTCCACACACCTCAGTTTCACTGCACGATTCATGTCGCACTTCGCCTTCAGTGTGATTATGGGAACTGCACTCATGGCTTGCATCCTCCCCACGTGTGGATGCCTTGAGCTTGGAGTTCTGTGGTGGCTGCCACCCAGCTAACAAGTGGCGCCTCGATTTCAGATACTGCCGTGGCGCTGGGACGGCATAGTCAGGGTTATTCGCGGCACACCTTGGAGACCTGCAAAAGTGCTTGTTGGGAGAAGCGCCTGGCTCCTTGAATAAAGGAACTTTCGCTGGACTCTTGCCAAGAGTCTCGGGCGTCTCGCAATCCAGTCTCCTCCGCACTGGTGGCTTCCCCAAGTCATGCCCGTTTTCACTGATATTGGCCGTCTTCGACCTCACTGGCGTCTTCTTCGACTTCACCGGCGTCACAATCTCCTTGTCCATGTTGGGATTGCAATTCTCGGCGGAGAACGTGCTGCCCATCTGTGAAGACATGGGAGCATTGCCATAGCTCCCTCCTGCATCCTGAGACGCAGGTTGCAAAGGCGGTTTGATGACCTCCAAGGCCATTGACACGAACAGTCAAGGTTTAACTACGTGAATGGAAGGCTTCCACAAGTTCGACAACCCTGCAAGTCAAATGGAAACCCAGATAAGCAGACTGGATCTCGAATTACATAATTCACGTCCATGCGAAGTGAAGCAAGATTGTCAGGACAACAGCATCACCCACATACGAAGCTAATGCACAGGCATCAAGCCAAAGGAGAAAAAATAACCTATGATTAGATTCCCCTTGCACTCTCCCCCGACACTTCGACTCATCACCGCCCCAATAACAGCATTCCCCGACCCGCACAATCAAATTCAAGATATGCTGAAACAGAATCAGAAACAGAGACAAGATCAAAATTGGCAAAAATTAGTTCATTCCCGCAAGCACTAAATGAACTCAAAAATGAAGATCATACACTCGACTCACACCATGATACCAAGCTCACTGCTCCACCACATAATTAGATTCTCCCTACATTCTCTCCCAAAAGTCTTTGACCCAGCACAGCCCCAAGAGTACCAATCCCAGAACCCGCACCATCAGTTTCCAAAACCCAAAACAGAACCAAAAGGAACAAAACCCAGCAACACTCGATACATACCTGCACGCATCCATTCAATGCTCAGTCATCGTCGATCCTCCACACCTCGATCACAAATCCGCCGAGATTTACATCAGAAATTTGAAACTCCTCCTCATCGCCGACTCCCAGCTGATCAAATCGAAACGATGCCGAAATCGAAACGAAGCCCAAATCTCGAACCCTAATCCTGAATTCAAAATTCTCGAGAACTACTAATCCAAGTGTTGAAAGCTCCACACAAATGGTTGAATTCACGTTACACACGCACCAGAGTTGCTCGATTCCAACTACATAAGCTACTGACGTATTTGAATCAGATGAGAATGATAGAGAATGATAGAGAAATGATAGAGATGGCGATGGGGAAATGGATGATTTGGGCTGTTGCGAAGGGCAGGTACAGGGAAGCATGTGGAGTGGACTATCATGCAGTGGGAGTGGGCAAAGAAAAATAATACTTGGAGAGCGAGAGAGAGAGCCGAGAGTGGCGCTTTGATTGGTCGAGGACACGTGGAGGGAGGCCGTTGGGTGGACCCGTGGAAATGGGCGAGTGTCCGTTAAACAGCGCCTTAACGGTACTCTTGGGAGACACCAGCTGCGCGTTCTCTTTGGGTGTTCCCTTTGTAACTTAAATGCGTTCCCTTGGAGTTCCTTCCAAGGTCAATCTTCCTTGATTTGGGGTCTAAATTTGGAGGCTATGCCGTCACTGGTGTCCGTCGGTCTTTTTATTTCTCAATTAATTTTCAGACTGGACTTTTTGTATTCCATTTAATCCTGAGTGCAGTGCAGTACTGGAACTAAAGATAGCGGAAACTCAATTATAAAAATAATTATTATCATTATTATAGTAAAGAATAGAAACTTCTTCAATAAACTGTCGTATAGATTAACAGACTATTGTGGATTCCTCTACAACATTCTTCTAAGGGTAGTCTCCTCTTAAAGCAACCATTTAACTCCTTAACGCCTTAATCCTTGTTTGAATTTTTATACATTTTTCTTTCTTCAATGTACCAACAATGTACATTTGAGCAGGTGCTCGGTTTTAGTAAACATTCAACTTGAAAAATCTGTACTTAATTTCATAGAGGTCCAAAAAATATGAAACAACTTGATTTAGATGCAAATTCCATTTTTCCTTCCTTTGAAAATTTATTGAAAATCATTTCAAGGAGTCTAGCTTCCTCCAAAGGCAATCGACTCTTAACCCTTTAACACTCCAACTTCCATATTTTAAACAATGAATAGAGGGCTCCAATTAGTTCCACTAACTTCTCATTCATCCAATGTAACACTTGAATCTTGAAAATACAACCTTCCTCAATGACCAATTTCATGTCATCATCGCTTTTAGAGCTTAGGTCCTTTTAGAATAGACTATTGTCTCTTGCAATCTAATTCATACAAATTTTGAAATTCAATATCTTTCACACTATAGGTTTAAAAAATACAAAACAAAGCATGTGCATTCCTCCTTGCAAAGAACTTTTTGATTGTGTCTCCAAATGCAATTAAACCATCCCCATACTTAAATGCCATTGGTGAACTACTAATTGACTAAATAAAATTTTTATGATTGGGGTATGTGATAGGTTTAGTAGCATAGGGAGCTTCTAATTTCCTTTAAAATTGATGGTTTTCAATTGCTAATTTTTTTTTAAATTGAAAAATGTGCTTTCAACTATGTTGAATTACTTATTTTTGACATTTTTTGGGTGTTTTCATCTTTTATATATATATATGTGTGTGTGTGTGTGTGTGTGTGTGTGTGTGTGTGTGTGTGTGTGTGTATATACATATCAATCACATGTGATGAATATTAATGGGCTAAAGTGCACTTTTCAAAACATTCATCATCAACAAGGTAGATGTTTAAGCATTAAGGAGCTTTAAGTAGACAAATTCAATTGTTCATTGGAATCCATCATTTAAGAACTTTTCAAGTCTAACTTGCCAATGTGATCTTAATCATCATTATAAAAAATCTTAATTTAACTTTAAAAATGATAACAATCGTACCATTGACACAAAGACCATCTAATACAAGGATAATGGAGGCATAATACTTTGTTCCAACTTTGTTATAAGTATTCATAAAATTTGATTTAATTTGAGAAGAACAGATACATCCAATGGGTGCATGATGAAGGCTTTGTAGAATGACTACATAAGCTATATGGAACAAACAAAGTACATTCAAATATGTTGAAAAATCAAAATTTGTGTATTTTTGAGGATGTGATTAGCTTAGTCACTCATTTCTTAATGATTATAGACAAGGACTTTGATCAATTCTTGTCTAAATGGGAAGAAAAGGGAACTTGCAAAAATGAAGATTTTGTATTTGAAATCTTATCAACCTAAACAACTTTAGAACCCTTCTTATTAGACTTTCTTAAGGAGATAACAATATAATGATTTATTTCAATTCAAGTAAAGATCCTTTATATCAATTGAGTGAATTTGGGATGAATATAATTTAATTAGTGTGAATATTTTATACAAAACTTTGACAAGCAATGAAAGTTTAATAGAAGTAAATGAAGATTAGATGACCATATATTATTAAATTTGGTGTTATTATTATTATTTCAAAGCAAACCAATCAAATTGATTTGAAGGCTTCTTTAAGAAAAAAATTGGATTTTATGGAAAATATAGATTGTTAATTAATATCAATTTTTAATTTTTAAATAAATAAATATAATGTATACAATTTAATTGTTTTAGTATATTATCCATTTGTATGCTAAGTTTTTGAATGGACTTATTGATGTAATGGATTAGTTAATGCAATTCTTTCATTGAAGAAATTTTAAATGATTTTAGATAATATTAAAAATGATGATTGAGAAAATACATGTATGAGTGGTAATATAATTTAGCTATACTAGAATACTTCTTATGTAATAGAAACCAATCAATGACTAATTGATAATGATCACTTGGAAATAATAATGTTTACTATTCTTCCATATTTATCAATACTAATTTAGATAAATTCTTTGATGTTGTTTTCAACTTGTATATTAAATGTCAATTAAAGTGAGAAGGCTTGTTCCTAGATGCCAATGTGATGAAATGATAATAAATAATGACACAAATTAGAAATTGAATCCTACATGAACAAGTAGAATTAATCCAATTAAGAACAAGGTAAATAATAAAGAAAAGTTTCCTCATTAACAAAAGTATTAGTAGAAGTTCATCACCAATTAACATAGCTCATCAACGCACTAGCATTGATTGAACGAACTTTGAGTTGTCCTTGCATATTGAAATGGTCCAACTAGTGTTAGGGTAATAATGCCTATTCCCATTCATTTAAGCCCTCACATGTAATAATATTGTTGAAGTTGATGGTTTGAAATTTATTTATTTTTAATAAACAAATGGAAAAGAAAAAGATATTTGTAATATTTATTTTTTCAAAAAATCAAATAAAAGATATCACATTTCAAAGTAAAATTATCTTTAAAATCTATTGTTGTGCTATAGGAATAACTAATTTGGACCACACTTAATCACACGTCAATCTTGCATGCAATCCTTGGCAAAACTTTGTCAATACAAAATTATACAACTCAAAACTCAAAACCACCCATTGTAAAAATTATATAATTGTCTTCTTGCAACTTGATTTCAACTTGTTGAGGTTCAAATGTGATTTTGCAAAAGAGTACTTGGCAATTACCACCTAATAGGTACTTTAGTTGTTTCTTCTTCAAAATCCTAAATGATGAGAGTTGTCACAACTATCATTTTTGTAATTGAGATGTGAGGAAAGAACAATGAAAGGGAATTGAGGGGTTGAGCCCCCCCATGCAAATTGTTGACTTATTTGTGATGCAACAAATTTGTCTTCTTCTATTTCACTTGCATTTGTATGAGCTACCTTCATGGCTTCAATCTTAGAGGTGTTGTAACTTTGCAATACATGCCTTACTATTGGATTTATTATAGGTTGAGAGCACCTTTGAATCATTGATTAACCAAATGCAATATTTCTAGTGGTGAGGGAGGGAGAGGTGCCAATTCCACCACTACCTTCATACTAATCCCAAGCATGGTTGTTTGTCCATCCACTATGCACTTTGGTACATCTTCAAGTTAAAGGTAGAAAATTGAGGGTATAATAATGCACATAGCATGTGAATCCACTTGGGGTCTTAAGGAAGGAGTAAGTTAGCTCTATCCTTCTTGTATTACCTTTCTTCTATTGATAGTGCAAGCCATGTTATACTCATAAATTGGTAGCTATATTCCAATCTTTTTGGAATTCATAAAACACTAAGTATTCCCACCTTCCACTTTTAGCATAATCTTATTTTTACCTACAAAAGAATTGGAGACATTATATACACGAGGAGGTTACAATTGCAAATGATATGGGTTATTACAAGTTTTAGAAACATATATATATATATATATATATATATATATATATATATATATATATATATATATATATATATGTTTCTAAAACTTGTAATAACCCATATATGTATAATACTTTATTTCAATATTTCATATTTATATTTTATATATATATACACATATTTTGTATGCAACCACTTTACATACCATATCCATATGATACCCTAGGACGTAGGAACAAGGAGACACAAGTTGTAAGTTTGGGTACATAGTATTAGTAATTACTTGCCTTAAAACCTTGAAAAATTTGCAATTAATGATGATAGTAAGAATAAGCTTCATAATAAGAGTTGCAACAAAACAAAATGCTTATTAAATAATGTATGGAACAAAAGGTTTAAATCTAGAGTTCCATTGAGTATCATTGTCTCTTGCCTCTAGTGAATCAAAATATAATTGTTTTTCAAAGTGAGAAAATCAATCAATAGCAAGGTCAATACTATAATTGTAGGGTGGATTTGACAAAAAAAAGTGATTCTAAAAACAAATGCCAAAATTTTAGAAAAATTATTTTTAATATAATTATATATAAGATAAAAAAAAATTGGTATGAAAATAATTTTTTAGTGTTTTTGGAGACTAATTTTTTAGAAAATAAAACATATTTCACAAAAAAGTGTCAACTTTATCCAATACTTATTCAATACCTCTAGTACTTAATACCCAAATGAAACTCATTTGAATTTTCAAATTTGAAGATATTCCTTTGTGTTCCTTTGCAAAAAAGGCACAAAAATACCTTTTTTGTCCATATGCAAATGAAGAAAAACTAATATAATGATCTTTTACTTTTTCATATCAAAATAAAATGACCAATATTAGTACAAATACTTGATAACTTAACTATGTCTAAAATGTTTCACAAAAAATAAACTAAATAGGGATGTACATGGCTATAGTTTGAAAACCAATTTAACAACTTACCATGTTTCAATTTTCATAACAATATTTTATTAATGTTTTTTTTTAATTTATGATGAATAGCATTGCATTCAATCATTACATTAAACACTCAAGATGTGACGGGCTTTGGAAACCTTGTTGGATTATGAGGCACAACACTCCAATAATAGTGTCAAGCACTATTCTAGCACTAAGCACAATAATAATACCAAACACTATTTTAAGGGTGCTCCCCATGTGCTTAATGCAGTGGGAGGGCCCCCTCCCTCAAATCTCCTAGGTTGTGAGGCCCTGCTTTCAAGCTTAGGCTTCCATCCTTGCCTTTGTAACAAGGCCTTCACATCTTGGGAGGCCTTTGGGAGGGGCCTCCGATTGTACTACAAACACACAATAGGCAATGAAGTTGGCTTCAGGTACATTAGAAAAGAACCTTGTTGCAATCAACACAATCTAGATGATGTTTTTTGTTTGTTTGTAACAAAAATTATCATCTAGATTTGTGTTGACTGCAACAAGGTTTTCTTCTAATGATACAATTATAGGGAATTATAGATTTGAGAATTAGGAACTATTGCATTCTATACTATAGTAACAATTCTTACACCATGCTACAAAAGTTGGTCATTACTAGATATGGAACCAAGGTTGCTATTATGTGAGCTTTGGAATGTGAGCACATGAGCCAAGAAGACTATACACCCATGTTATAGGTGTCTATATTATAGAAACCTTCTATGATTATGGTGTAATTATAATATAGGTACCTATATTATAGATGTTTATATTATAAGCACGTTCAATGGTTGTTGCATATCTACTTATATATATGTTCAACACTCACATGTTCCCATTTTCATGCTCACATGCTAGCACCATTGTTTAAAATGTTGTGGAAGTGTTGGAAAAAGTATTATTTTGTTGCCATGGTTATATAGAGTTGAAGATGTTTTTTGATGTACTTACTACTTGTATGTTTTGAGTAACTTTTTTCCTATGAAAGTCTTTGTTGTCTCCTTCATATTCAGCTCCTTCAGTGAACAACTTGAGTTTGACACTATTTAAAACCTTGGAGCTAAAAGTGATAGGTAATTCACCAATTCTCCTTGCTTTATTATAGCAATCGTGTATAACCTTTGAACATCCAAATCCTTCTCTAGAATCGACAATTTGGAAAGAAAATTGTTGTAAAGTAGTATTTGGAAGAATATTTTGGAATTGATATACAAAAAAAGTTTAAGATTTTGAGTTTTAGATTCTATCTATATGGTTAGATTCACCAATGCTCTCACCAATATTTTTTTATAAATTTTGAAAGCATTTTTTTTAAAATTCTAAATTCAATTACAAGCAAAATATAATCATTTTGCTAGTAAAACTTGTTCAAATGGATTTGAAATGAAGTTCTCTTGATATGGTGATTTCACTCTAGGATTTGAGTGTTTAATGACTACAAAAATACAATTGAGGATGACTGGTGACTGCTCGTAGTCATATTTTTGGATTCCACAACATTAGGAAAAAATATGACTGCAAATATGACTGCTAGTCATATTTTGCCTTTGTACTTCATAGGTATATAATATACATGCATGGGGAACGGCAAAACACTTTTTGGGGAATTGTAGGGAACGTATTACGGGAATACCAATCATATTTTTATATATATGACTACATGCAATCATATTCTATAGTCACATTTTTGTAGGTTCACATTCTTTTTGAAGGTTTCTTTTGGGTAGCTTCCTAAAAATTTGGGCAACCTAAAAAAAATGTAAATAAATTATTGCTCGAAATTATAAAATCCTAGCCATTGTTTTTTTTGGGATTTTGAAATCCTAGCCATCATTTTTTAGGGTTTTAAAATCCTAGCCACCACTTTTTTAGAGTTTTAAAACCCTAGTTGCCACTTCATTTGCTTCATCTTCTTTGTTTTTTGTTGCTTTTAAACTCTCTTTTTTTCCTTCCTCCTTGTTGTGTTGTTGTGTTTTAGTTGTTGTTGTTTAGTTGTTGCTTTTTAACTCTTTTTTTGTCTTTCTTCTTTTATTTTTTGAAGTCCTAATTGTTGTATTGTTGTGTTTTAATTTTTGTTGTTTAGTTATTGAGTTTCCAATTGTTGTTTCATAGTTGTTGTTAATTTGTTGTTTTTAGTTTGTTGTTGTTTTATAGTTGTTGCTTTATAGTTGATGCTAATTTGTTGTTGTTTCATAATTGGTGTTAGTTTGTTGTTGCTTCTTTGTTGTTGATTCTTAGTTTATTATCTTTAATTGTTGTTGGTTTATTGTTGCTTTTTAATTGTTGTTAGTTTATTGCTGCTACAAAGTTGTTGTTAGTTTGTTATTGTTTCTTAGTTGTTGTTTCTTAATTATTGCTTCAAAATTGTTACTTCAAGGTTGTTGTTTCAAGATTGTTGCCTCAAGTTGAATCTTAACTCTTGCTTAATTGTTGCCTTTTAAACATTATTTCCTATTGTTTGTTATTTCTTGCCT
This sequence comes from Pseudoscleropodium purum, assembly GCA_963969395.1. Classification (NCBI taxonomy): domain Eukaryota; kingdom Viridiplantae; phylum Streptophyta; class Bryopsida; order Hypnales; family Brachytheciaceae; genus Pseudoscleropodium; species Pseudoscleropodium purum. Next base: position 10,789,015 of record OZ017797.1, read on the forward strand.
CTTATTATCTTTTATTTCATCTTAACTTGTCTTATTCTTGCTTCTTATTGGTTTTTAGTTTTAGTTTTTGTTGCCTCTTGTTATATCTTAGCTTTTACTTCTTAATATCTTTTAGTACTAACTTGAACAAAAAAATGACTTACTATAGTCATATGCTACATCAACCAAAATATGACTCACTACAGTCATATCCCATATCAATCAAAATATGACTCACTATAGTCATATTCCATATCATTTAAAATATGACTCACCATAGTCATCTTCCATATCACTTAATATGACTCAAAATATGACTCACTATATTCATATTCCATATCACTTAAAATATGACTCACCATAGTTATATTTCAAATCACTTAAAATATGAATCACCTTAGTTATATTCCATATCACTCAAAATATGATTGGGCTAAGTTACATTCCACATAGGATTTTTTTATTTTGCTCGGGCAGCTCATGAAAAAGTCAAGCCTCCAAGGATGGTCAACATATATGCCATGTTGGCAAAATATATTTAAAAATGGTTTATTATACTCCCAAATCTATATGACTGCAAATATGACTCACTAGTCATATGACTAAAAGTAAATGACTCAGCCACGACTCAATCCAATCATATCACGCTCATTTATAGTGATTTTTGCTTAGGTTACATTTTTTGATTTTGTGATTCACTGTAGTTATATTTTGCAGTCATAAAACACTCATTTTCTTGTAGTTTTTTTTTAATTAAAAATAATAATTTATGGCCTCATTTTTGCAAATCTGGCCAGTTTTGAACTGAAGTCAATGCAATTTTGACTTGACACACTTCCACATTTGTAATTTTAGAATACTATGAAATCTGGTAACACCAAATCCAATCATTAGATAGGACAACAACTTGATAAATTGAAGTATCTCCACAAATTAGATTACTTTCATCCAAGCAATAACAAGAAAAAAAATTGATTTTCAATTTGTTTGTTGTTCATAAATTATATGTTAGAGTGCTCCAAGGGTAAGCCATGGGTCTTTTTAAGCTACAATGCAGTGTTTGGAATTTTTTTGAACCTTACAAGAAATGTAATGGACTCTACAAAATATAGAACAATAGATAGGCAATACTACTAATAAGTTTTGTAAGTATTCAAAACATTAAATTCATCAACATTAATAAATCCAAGTTTTATTTTTTGAATAAAAAATTTGATATTATTTGATATTTTAGGAATAAATTTAAAAAAATTGCTTTGTCTTGTAAATCCCTCAAAGCAAGCAACTTCTTGGCAATGGAAGTTTTCAATTAATTGTCCCACTTTGATATTTTTTTTTGCACAGACATCTTTGAAATTTTTAATTTTCACTGTAAGGACTACTTTGTTTAGTATATATGGAATTAATTGTGGAAAATAGGGACTACATGTTTTTTAAATTATAATAGTTTTGATGTTCAACCTCTAAACAAAAATGCAACTTTAGGGGAAGAAAAATTACAAGAAGATGAATAATGCTTTTTTACCCATGCACACCCCAAAAAATGCATTGGAATCTTAAGCAAAAATTAAGCATATATGTCTATAATTTAAGAGAATGAGAAATAAAAACCTCTCTCAAATTTGTACACATTTTCAAATTAAAGGAATAAAAAGCCAAAACTACTCAAATTGAATCTTAAATTTTTTTAAGTTATATATGCATAAATTTTTGAAATTTAACAACTGATATTACAAGAAAATTGTTTGGAACATCTTCAAAATTTTTGAAATTATTCTAATTATTTTGTATTCTTGATGACACCAAATTTAAACTTCCTATTTTTTAAATTGCTAAAAATGAAGATTTGAAAGAATTCCCTCTAGATTGAGTTTGTTTCTGCAAACAGAAGACTAGAAATGTCCAAGAACTTTTTTTCCATCCCTACTATTCTTTTCATTGTAAAAAATATTATATAAGCTCATTTTTTCTACAAGACTACATTTTCTAGATAAAATTTTAAGTACTTCTTACATTGAAAATTTAAAAAAAAAAGTATGTCAACTTGTTACTTACAAGATCTTACTTTAGAAAACATTGAGATTTGTTTCACCCTACTAACAATTTGCCATGGAAAATTTGATGACACATTGTGTGCTCTTAATCCTTGAGGGATTAAAGTGATTTCTATATTGAAATATTAAAAAAATTATTGAAGTCGATACAAACTACATACATTTATTGTCTTTGAAATGGTGTAGCATGCCAAAAATATAAACATATGGTGGAGTCCAATAAGATTTTCATAGAAGATACAATTCTTTTAAGAATGCATATATATCTTTATATACATATATAGCTATGCTAAGTTCATCAAAAGATGCACTAATTTCAATTGATGATAAAGTCTAATAATAAGTTGAAAATTTGACAAAACTAAAAGATTGGAACAACAAAATCACTACACTGTAGTTTGAATTCCTTCTATTTAGAGAATAAGTGGTGTGACTTTGTTTCATCTTTAAATCACATTGCAAAAATAATTTAACTATGAATTGTCTAGATTACAAGTTACATTGCAAATGCATTCATCTACCACATTTGGATTGAAAGACCATATTCTTTGTTTACCTTTTACTAAAACATGGTCCTTTGTATTGAAGTCTTCAATGCCATGAGTTCCTAAGTTATGTTTTGGGGGTTGAAGCATTAAATGCATAATTAATAGAAAATATGATTATATGTACTATTGGAATATCCAATATATCTTGCTTAATATCTTGCTTAATATCTTCTTAAATCTAACTTGTTTTATTGGCTTTGAGTTAAGTTTAAGCACTTGAGCTAACATGACACAAGCACTCAATTGCAAACTCGGATTCTTGAATGTTTTTGCAAAAAAAATAACTAAGAACAAAGTTAACTCCTTGATGCACTGATTCATAACTTACCTTCACTAATTTATAGGATTTTCAAATCTCCAAATCAAGAACTATAAATTGTGGTCTACATTAATTTCTAAAAAATATTTATATAAATAGATCGTGATATCATTTGTTGAAAAAATTGAAGATTTGAAAAAGATTGAATTTTAATAGTTTAATCTCTAAAAGACTAGATGTTCATTTTTTGAAGGAATTCTTGGTGTTTTATTGTCTTTGAACATTTTTTGTTCTATTTTGGAGGGACCTTTATTTTTGGACTTTGGATATACAATCCAAAATTAGTTAAAGATGACCTCTAAAGATATGACTTTCTATTTTTGAAGAATTAGAGCAACTCTCTAATTACTTCATAGTTTAGAATATTTGTTGTTGTTGCTAAGACATAAGTGTCTCTTTTGAGTTCATTGTGACAAATTGTCACAATGAGCTCACTAATTAATTTTATTCTTATTTACTCCCCCAACACCCAAACAATTTAGAATTTTTTTAAAATTAAATTGTTTTTAGAACCTCCCCCTCTTCTCCCTTTTTGTAATTTTCAGAATCAAGTGATTTCACAATCAATATGGGATATTTGTTTTTTCCAAGTATGTACGTATCTGTATACATATGTACATATCTATATCTATACTCATATCAACGTATTGTATCTGTGTCAGCGTATGCATATGTGTATCAGAGGTTTTTTTTGAAATCAACGATTTGTGGGGGTGGTTTGTAATTTTTTTTTCTAAAAAATCGATGGCTCTTGTTTTTTAGGAGGGAAGGGGGGCTGTTAATTAATGGCAAAACCTCATTTTGCCTCTTTTCAGTATATTGTTTAGAATATTTGTATGAGATTTTTAGATTGGATACTAATCATTTTGGCCTACATGTGAAGCTTTGTTTCATTCCATTCCAAAAAATATTGCAATGTTAAATTGGGCAACTAAAGATCTATTCTTAAAAAAAATTAGTTTAATTTATTTGTGTAGATTTATAATTACTCAAAAACATTTGAAGCATTTAATTCCAAATAATGAGATGAAAGTTATGAGCTTGAGTTTTATGTTGAAGGCAAGAAGGTTGAAAAAAGCACATAAAATTGTCTTTTTGGAGTCAATTTATAAAATTTACAAATAAAAACAAAAGAAATTAATTATTGTTTACAAGAACATTCTCACCATTGAAATTGACACTTCTTAATTTCTTGCAGAAGTTATTAGCAATTTTATTAGTTTATTCTTTCATCAAATACCACCTTCTACTTTATAATTTTGTTAAAAAATGAATATAAAAGAACTTTTGGGGTAAATATATTTTCATGTATTCTCAACGCATTTTCCAACATGTATGTTGACTAAAATGCGCAAGCTTTTTAAGAAATATTGAAAGACAAAACTTCACCTTTGAGAAGGACTAGAAAAAAATACTTTCAAATATTAAGGTACACCAAACTTGCAATGGATGGAGATTTGCATTGTCAAATTGGGGGAGGATGTACTTTAATAAGTTAAACAAAGGATCCTATGGTAGAATTTGTTGGAGAACTAATATAGATGAAGATTTTAGCCTTGCTTTGGATAAGACTATATGAATATTTTGAATCAATTTTGACCTTACAACATTATAGTAATTTAAGGTGTAAATTATCTTGGCAAATTGAAATTTTAGTGGACTCTTTAAGTAAACATAAATAAAAAGTTGGTCCATTGAATTCTGTAATAATCTAGTGCTAAATGTTTTTTTTTAAATGATTTAAAAACCAAGATGTTGTCAATATAGATAAAATTTACAAGAAAGAATGTGTGAAAGTTGTTGTGGAGCATGGGCTCTCCCCAACTCCTCCTCCACCTCACAGCTTGTGAAGGTAATTTTTTATGCCTAAAATAATTGATAGTTTTGAAATTTAATTACCTTTGACACCATCTCTTGAATTATATTTTGGTGGGGATGAAATGGGTTGAAAAATAAATTATCTGTTTCAATTTTGAAATATATTCAAATGATTTTTGAAGGATGGTTAATGCCCTCACAATGAATAGGAATGTGGGTTTGGAATGGGTCTATGCAAATGCTTGTATTAACCTTGTAAGGATGTTGACCCCATGACCAAGGTAGTCACCACAATTCTTTGATTATTGGACCAATGGATTCATAATTTATTTTCTATAATTAATAGTGAAGTTATTCATTGAACCACTCGAGTCCGCAACGTCTTTGGAGGGTTAATATCATTTTTCCATTTTCTCAATAGTTTGACCAATTAGTACATTTGCAATATAGAATAATGGGGTATCCATGTCAACTTTGATCACCAAGCAAATACTAGCACAATGTTGGGGGAGAACTATCAATTAGTTCATTGTTAGTTGGTGCCATTTTTGCTAAAATAATTAGTTGGAGTGTGAAAATAGTGGATCCAATACCAAACAAAAAATTTCCAGGACCGACAACCAACTAGTGTGCAAAAATAAAAAGTAGATATGTAGGCGTCTCTTTTGTGAAATTGCCCAATTTTAGTTGCTTGCCATTTTGAATCTAAGGCTAATACTAAGGTTGTTGGACAAGGTGGGTATTGTTGTAGGGTTGATTGTTGAGGGGCTTGGAGTGCTTGAATAAGGCGGGGACATGCATCACTTTAGGTTTGGTTGCAACAATTAGTCATTACTTCATTGTCTGTACTTGCCCAATGTAATAAAATTTGGGGTTCAGTTTCAAAATTGACGTGTTTTTGAAAGAGGAGGATTGCAACTTTGTAACTTTGAAATTGAAGGAAAGTGGTTGGTGAGAATTTGATACTAGAGTAAATAAACTAGGAGATTTGATAAGGAGGGGATGCAATTGGTGCTCTTGAAAAAATCTAGCTCCTACAAAGAAGAAGCAAATTATCAAGGTGTGAACTTCCAATTCGTCACTTGGAACTCATAGATTTTCTTTTGTTTTAAATCACAAATTAGAATAGATAAAAGTATACAAAAAGCCATAAAAAGAGTGTAGAACTGAAATAAGGTTGTAACATACCCATTATAGTATTTGGTCTAGATTTGATTGTATGTGTAGAACTCCCCCAAAAGCAGCTTGGGAATAGTGTGAGGATCACAAGATAGCTGGTTTTGTAGGTTTCAGTCACACAACCCTTTAAGGGCTAAATCTGACTATGAATGTGGTAATTCATCACTAAGTTGGTCCGAAGGATCCACAATGAGGCCAATATATCGGGTCCTAGAGTTAGGTTTCAAATTCCCCATTAGACCGATGAATTCTTAAAGGAACCCTGATTGTTAGCAAGCAGGTGCCACAATCAGAGTATGGAGTCATGGATGAATCTCCTACCTAAGGATGGTGTTCTAGGGTAAATCCCATACTAGAAGTCCAACAGCAAAATCGGCTTCTTAAGATTCCCTCATCTACAAAAGATTCCTACACCATTGACAATGCGAGGAGATGCCATTTTACATCTCACTAACTAAGTGTGCTAGGGACAAAGCAGACTTGCACGCCTTCCATGAGACTCCTTGAGAGGTCTCATTGAAATTTGTGACATCTTTTGACTTGCAGAAGACTTTCATTCATGCGGTCAACCGTTCTAATCTCCAATGAAAATTTCTTAGAAATTACCCAAGTTGTGGTAAAATCTCACTAAAAATTAGATTAGTTTGCCTTATGCTAATAATGAGCTTCACCAAATTTTGCGACATTCCAATAGTGTTAAGATTTCGATAGAGGCCAAATTCCTTGGGAATTAATCATGTGGCAATACACTATAATGTTGACTGGCACTTTGGAAGCACATGACGGCGAATTGAAGTCAACAAAGGGACTTTTCTTACTCCCTTGCACCTACCAAAGACCACTGGCTAGTTACTTTTCTCAAAATAGAGAACCACCAAGATTTGGAAATTTATTCCAACTTGGTTTTTTAATCCACGCTAGCTTTTGTTGGGTTTTTGGTCTCAGTGTGGGGGGTAGGGAGGTCTTGGTCTAAAAATGGTATTTTGGAGCCAATGGCACAATCCATTTGGCATTTGGAATTCATTTTTAAAAGTTAGGATGTTTGTTCAATGTGTAGTAGATAGTTAAAAGTTTAAGAGTAGGATAAAAATCTTTGAAGATAAGGTTGAAAACCGAGTTGATAAAGTTACTAGTAGGAGTTTAGGGGGGGAGAGTGGTCCCTTGAAACCTATTCAAGGGCTCCATTTCCCTCTCTAAAATTACCCCCTTCATTTTGTTGTTGGGTTCGTGGGTCCAAGTTATTCTCGATAGTTGGCATTTGAAGTCGAATTCCTCTACGGTGTTTTTGGAGCACTTTTGGTTCCTTTTGTTGTTTATTCTCAATCTTTGGAAGGCCCCTTGGGTCCCTTCTACCTTGCCTTTATATACTTTCGTATATTAAGTGGTGGAGTCGGGGGTCTTTTGTGGGCCCGTGGGTCACTTGTGTGAGTTAAAGAGTCTTTTGGAGATATCTTGTACTAACCCTAGAACAACCCCCTATTGTATCTTGGTGATGCCACTTTAGGGGGCCTTTAGTGTGTGAGGGGTGTCATTAGGAAGAGGTTTTATTTGACTATTAACTATTGTTCTACGTTTGGTGCATGTTTGGAGTAACTAACTTTTCTTTAGAGTTGTTCTTGTGGAGTGGTCCTCCTTTGGAACAACGAAACTTCAAACCCCTATGGTATTTTATCCTTAAGGAATTTTCTAGTTCTTTGTCTAACCATTCCCCTATTGAGTAGTACCTTTATGGGACAATGAAGCTTTGAACCCCCAGCTAGGGTCCTCTCCTATAATGTGTATTAAAAAGTTCTAGATGGTGAGCTACGAACCCCGGGTATTTTCCAAGTCCTACAATTAGTATTAAATTCAACTTGACAACGAAGCTTTGAACTTCCTAGATATATAGTTCCAAAGTTTAATTTCCAAGATGTTTTGAAAAGGTCCAAGGTTTAGCTTCCAAGATTAGTAGTATATTTATAGGAAGGTCACCACATATGCAAGGGTTGGATAGGTCATAATCCCCCTAGTAGTTGGGCTTGGACCCTAAACGGCGAAGCTTTGGTATTGTACCCACATCCCTACTAAATCCATCTTTTCTTATTAAGTTAGTGGGTTCCCTTGAGGGAACCCGAGAGGGAAAATTTAAGAAGGAATTTAGCCTAAGATCCTAGCAACCCACTGAGGCTCCAATAGCCATCAAGGTCCCAACAGCTCACCAAGGCCCCAACAACCATCGAGACTCCAACAACTTGCCGAGCCAATCCAATGGCCCTATGATACCTCAACAACTCTTCAAACCAACTCGACATCCTCCTAATACCTGACAACTCTCTAAACCAATCCAACCGCCCCATGATACCGAGCAACTCTCCAAACCAATCTAGCAGCCTTGTGATACCCAACAACTCCCTAAACCAACCTAATGTCCCTGTGATACTCCAATGGCCCTCCGATACCCAACAACTCCCCAAACTAACCTTGTAGCTCTCCAAACCAACCTAGTGGCCTCCAATGCTCCTAGTGGCCTTCTAATATCCGGTAGCCCTTGATACTAGACAGGCCCTTAAGACCTAGCAGTCAAACGAGCGGGGAGTTGAGTTTAGAAGGCAACTAGAGGTCGGGAGCTCAGTTTGAAGGTAGCCAAAGCGTGGGGGAGCTAAGCTTAGAGGCAGCTAGAGGAGAGAATCAAGTTCGAAGGGCAGCTAGGCGGGTGGGGAGTTGAGTTTGGAAGGCAGCCATAGCGGTGTCATAGAGAGAGAATTTGGCTTTGAAAAACGCGTAGTTTCTAACTGCAACTAAAATTGGTCCAAGATATGAAGGAACCCATAATCAAATAGAAATAAAATTCAAACTATATACGTCAAATACGACGTTTTCATACAAGTGAAATACATATGAACATTACATGTATTGATATACATACTTGTATAATATTTGAAGTTGTATAAATACCCGTAGAATTCTCCAAGTTGTATAAGTACTTGTACAAATACTTGTATAAATGCTTATATAATGCTCCAAGTCATATAGATATTGTATATACTCCGTAGAAGATAGTATAATCCAAGTATGCTACCAAAAGTTGTAAAGAAGTTGAATGTCTTGAAAAATAAACTTGTGAAATGCTTCAAAGAAGTATCTAGCACTCAAGTGAGTGCCATGATTACTTCAAAACTCCAAATGAAGAGTGTGATATCTTTTTGAAATGCTAACAGAGATATCTACAACTTCTCCAAAATTCAAGTCAAAATAAGATACTGTCCATCTTTTATGACCGTCCGAAGTTTCTTTTTCTCAAATCAAAGGTAGCTTGACATTACTGCACTTCTAAACCCATATCTCTTATTATATAACTTCAAACTGAGCGTGTGATAGCTTTTCGGAAAGCTAACATAGATGTCTACAATCTCTTTAAAATTCAAGTCAAAATAAGATACTATCCATCTTTTATAGTGTATTGAAGTGGATTCTTTCAATTTCGGTGGCAACTCTACACCCTCATACTTTTAGCACCATATCTTCTACCATACAACTCCAAATGAAGTGTGTAATAGCTTCTTAGAAAGCTAACACAAGAATATACAGTTTCTTTAAAACTCAACTAAAACAAATATACTGTTCATAAGTTATAGGCTGTCAAAGTTCTCTCTTTTCAATCCAAAGGCAACTCATCACTACTTTGCTTCCAAGTGCATAACTTTCACTCTACAACTCCAAATCAAGTGTGTGATAGCTTTTTGAGAAGCTAATACAAGTATCTACAGTAATTTAAAAACTCAACTAAGACAAAAGTATTGTTCATAATTTGTAGGCTTTGAAAGATTCTGCCCTCAAACTTCAAGGCAAATAAATTTTTCACTCCCTCAAACATAACTTTCACATAGAAACTCTAAGTCAGACAAGTGATAGGGATTTGGAATCACAAGAAGAAAAAAAACATGCTTTCAAAATTTCATTACAAAATTTACAAAACTCAACATGCTATGTCTCTCCAAACTCACGGCTCCTCTAAACAAATTATGAGGAAGAAAAAGAAAACTCTTCCACCTCATCTTCCATCTTCTCCACCTAAGTAAGTGGATTTGTCCAAACAAGTCACATGGTCCACATTTCATTCATTGGCTAATTCCTTTATACTTCATAACTCTATCCACATCCCTATGTGGAATTAAAATCAATTAAAAGAAAGGTAAAACAAACTTCACCTTTCATTTTAATTGTTTTTAACACATGAAGTAAGTTTCAAAACATCTTTCTAAATGAAAATAAAAGAACTATGATCAAATGAATGTTTAACAAAGGTAAGAAAATAGAGTATCAAAAGGAATATCAATTCAATTGCCTCTTAATACTTTAAAAAAAATCCTCCAATGTGACATATAATTATACATTTTTACATAATAAAAGCATTCACAATGCGACAACAAGGTGGGAGTTATAAAGGGGGGGGGAGAGAAAGGAGGAGGAGCTCAATTCAAATACAAGGAGGGAAGCTTAAATTAACTAAGGAGAAAGGAGAAAATAATCACAAAACAAGTAATCAAATAAATCTGGACACAAGGAAGGAAGGAAGGAGAGCACTTCTTCATACTCGTACAGAATTGGTCATCCTCACATCTCTCCTTCCATCAAAGTGCACCACAACAATGGAGGGAGATTAGAGAAGAGGGAGATTAAATAGGAGACAAGGGGGGAGAGATGATCAATAGTGCCTAGCTATAAGATGAGGTAGAGAATCTAGAGGTCTAGTTAATGGTGACTATTAGAAGTAGAATTAGTATGACGAGTGTCAGACTTTGTAAGACTAGAACTGGGCATTAAGGGGCCTTGTAAGCCAAAGCTTTAGTGCGTAAGGCCCCCATTAAAACATTAGGTGGAATAGTGTTAGTGTAGAAGAGTGAAGTAGGAAGGGAAAAAAGGAAGAAGGGAAGGAGGAGAAAGAAGACGAAAGACAAGGACACATCTTTCTCTTGCTGAATAAGTAATGAATGTGGAATCAACTCAAAAATCCTACTGGCCATTAGTGAAGGTCCCATGGATCTAGCGGAGGCCCACGCAGACACAAACAAAACCATGTCAACCTCCAGCCATAGCCAAATAAGGCCCTAAGCTAGCTTGATCATTTCAACCACACCCACTCCCATGGATCAAGCAAGAAATTAGCATGAATTAAAAGTTAGAATCACATAGGGAGCAAATAGTAGAGTTAGAGGCCCAACCACAAAGTATATTAGGAATGAACCATAAGGTCTAGCATAGCGTTTGAGGTTAAAGCCTCTAAATTGCAACTTAGAGAGTCATGTGGGTAGGCCTTGGTATTGACGAATCCATTGTAGAAACATCATAACTTGTTGATTGACTTTAACTGGATGTGACATCACTCACATCTCTAGGTATTTCTTTTGCCCATCCACAAAACTAGGAAACATTAGCAAGATCCATTATTTGGAAGGCATAGTGGACCGTGCTCACAACACCCCATTAAATAAAAAAGTGGATAAAAGCTAAGAACCTGGTCGTATGTGCTTCCTTACTAAGGGTGGGTAAAAAAACACCTATATAAAGCAACTCCACAATTGTTGTATAAGCCTATGGAAACATAGAATTTGATAGGATTCAAATTTGTTGTTATTGTTGTAGAATCAATATCAAAAGAAGAAATGGCCAATAACAAGATCAACACCATTTTGGTTCATTTCATTTGTGCTGCAATTGAGAATTTTTTAAGGTTTTAACAACATTGTAGCACATCTTGTGGCATTTGTGAAAAACTAAAAAGCATTGTAGGAGAATGTCACTTTTAGATGCACATACTTTATTTAGTTTGGGATTAAAGTTTGACATTTGAAATTCCCCTTCAATATCCAATAAAAATCAACATGTAGTCCAAAGTAAGTTGGTGGAATTGGAAAAAAAAACTTGCATCCTCAAAACAAAGGATGTAAAATTGGAAATAATTTGATAGGATCAAAATCAATTGGTGCCTTAAAAAATGGAAGGATATTTAACTAGCTCTTTTCAATATTTGGTAGATTTTAGTTGCTCTGAGATAATAATTAGTGGCTAATACCTGGCTAAAGTAGGTAGGGTACGAATATTGAAGGGTGGATATTTACAAAGGGGAAAGGGGGAGCTTGGAGGTTGGAGCTAAAGATTGACATGAACAATACTTTGCAATAGTCATGAATCCAATGCATTGCCCTAAATTGCTTGACTTGTACAAAATTGATGATCATGAAGAGCACAATATTAAGAAGTAGCTTTGTTTAGCAAGGGAGAAAGAGGAAATTTTGAAAAAAAACTAAGCATAGTTTTGACAATCAAAAATTGCAAAGGATAAGAATGTCACATTAGAGCTTCAAACACAAGCTCTTTAAATCCATTGACTAAACTGAATATCTAAATTCAAACCATGAATATACTCTCCTCAGCTAATGCTAAAGGACCTTTGTCTTCAACTAAAATTCATCTAAGGGCAACAAGGGAAGTTTGTGAAATTCAAAAAGCACTATAGAGAGTTGAATGGAAGGCTTGTTATTTGGGGCTTGTTGGTATTCATTATTTTGCAAGACATAGTTATTTGAGATTTTTGAATATTTGTCTAAAGTGGTTGCCATTTAAGTTGTCAATTTCCACTACTAGAATTTGGGGGTAAATGTGATTACAAATAAGTCATTCTAGGTGTGTCATTGAAAATGACCGTGTCATTGTCTTATCACCATCTACTTTTGCCACTAATAGAAATGCAGGAATTCTAACAAAATTTTGTTGATTGGATGCGTTGTCCCGATTCAACAAAATGGCGACCGGGACAATACGTCCAATCAACAAAATTCTATTAGAATTCCTGTGTTTTCTACTAGTGTACCTTATATAAAAAATGAATGACTCAACTATCAAACTACTAACATGGATGAAGAAATTTTAGGGAAAGAATGGGCAATTGCCCATTTTTTTAAGGAAATTTAGATGACATGGACATCAATGTCAATAGTCATTTTGCAGTCACGTTCTAGTCACAACCTTATCTTCCTTCAACTGACGTGAACCTCCACATCAACTATACTTTGAAGTCATTTACTAGCTGTGTTTTAGTTGTGTTTTAGCTTATACAAATGACATGTATATAGTCATTTTTAAGTCATGGAATTTAGTGCACACAATCATTACATAGTTCTGTACAAGTGACAACCAAGTCATTTTCTAGTTACACATCAATTACATTGTTAATTGAGGCCACTAAGCTATGGCCCATTTCATTAGCTACAATCATTTAAAAGTCCTTCTCCTAAAGATTCACAATTCCATATTAGTTAGAGATTTTGACTTGTAGTACGTACACAATATACCATACATAATACATTATACACATGTACCATTTTTGAGAACTACATTCATATAGCTTTGAAGGCCACTTAATGTGATTATAAAGAGTTGAGAAGACATGATATTTATACAAGTGGGTGGTAGGAGGTATAACAAACAATATGGGATATGTGAAATGGAGGATTTTTATTAAAGTAAAATTTCAAATTGCATTTAGACATAGTAGATTACCTTTTAAAAAAAATTGAAACTAAGAAAAGTTGGGAAAACAAACAACCTTTCATTTCCAAAAATCCGTTCGAGATTTCAAGCCCTATATCAAAGATACTTGAGGGATACTTGAAAGATGAGTGCATTGGTTTCATTATAGAACATTTTCACGGATTTGAAGCCATCCAAAGATGCGTATGGGATGAAGACAAAGAGTATGGAGACACGGAGGAGGTTCTCCAAGGTGTACAAAGGCCTTATGTGATGAGTTTAGAGCTCATGAAGGCCATGACATCGCACCAATATGTGTTGTCAAATGTTTCAAGTATATAAGTTCTATACACGTGAGTGCTTCCTCTTCATTTGTGTATTGCTTAAGCCATTGTTTAGAGTTCTAGAGTTGCCCTAAATCGTAGAGGTCAGGGAAGTCATACCCATGTTTGGCCACATAGTTGTGTTTTAGATGCATTGGAGTCGTATGTTAGTTGTTTTCAATTAGTTTATTTCAATGCGACTTGAAGGTCACTGAAATAGACTCATATTGAAGTCATTCTTGTGAGATGCATCTACATTCCATCTCATGGGTGCTATTCGTTGGCGGAAGAAATGGACAGAAGAAGCAGCTGTGAATTCTTGTATGTTTGCATAGACATTCCATCTCATGGGTGTTTTTTGTTGCCACAAGAAGTGGATGTTAGAAGAAGCTATGAATTCTTGCATGCTTGCATTGGCATTTCATCTCATGGGTGCTATTCGTTGGTGCAAGAAGTGGATGGCAAAAGAAGTTGTAAATTCTTACACACTTGCATTGTCAAATTGGATTCAAAGCACAATGTGGAAGTTTGACTTGGACCTAATAAAACCAGAGGATATAGACCGCTTAATCTTTGAGAAAAAACATTACAAAGAGCCACATAGTCCACATGCATCATAGCATTTGGAACCACTTTCGAGTAGAAGACAAGACAATAACGCAAGTGGTTTTGTAGAATGATTACAATGCACTGTTGAGCAAGTTCATCCTTTTGTAGTGTGAGTGGATGAAGTTCCAAGACAATTACGGAAATTCTAGTTACACCAAGGATGACTCGGATTTCTTATGGTGAACTTTTGTCACAAACTACTTTGCATGACAAAGCCATTCATTTTTGCGAGCTAGGCTACACAAGTGTTTTTTTAGATGTAGAAGGGAGGCCTAGTTAGAAAGTTGTACTACACAAAGAAGCAAAAGCATGACAAGAGGTAGTAGACACAATAGACACCTTCATCAATACCACTATAGGGAGTGCAAGTATGGTCACTCCTCAGAGGTTGCCAATTGCATTAGAGACGGCTAATCTTGTCTATGCCATCGAATTGTCAGCAGAGGACAAGCTACTAACACTATCAGAATACTAAGGTAGTCATCCATTGGTGATCCTTCTGTTCAACGTGTTTTATATAGACATGAGCTATCATTACATCATAGTGATTATAGTAGGTAATAGGATTGCATCAATGTACTTTATTTAACCTTTTTTCGTGTCAAAAGTATATTTGCTGCTATTAACCTCACATGCAAGGCATTTCTATCCCACATTGTAGTAGCAATTGCTACTGGAGTAAGCCTTGTTCCCTACCCTCTTTATGTACACACATTAGAAGAATTTTTTTTTGAAAAAAGACTTTGAAAATTCTTAAAATGAAAAAAAATGTTGAAAAAAAAATATTTGAAAATGATATGGTACTCATTGAGCCATGTCAAACAACAATTGCTATGAGTTTTGATGGGTTGAGAACCCCGGAGAACTCCTAGCCCTCCAAATTAGGTAAATCTCCTCTGATGCTTGTTTGGCTCTTATTGCCCTATTGCATCCTAGTTAGCAATCCAACAAAACCCTACCCAAATGGGTAGGGTTTTATAAAGACAAAATTCCTTCATAGACTAAAGATCCTTGTAAAAGTTATGAATGAATAACGTAGTTGTTGTGTCCAAGTTCACCAATTCACTTGCCAAACTTCTTGTTACTAGAATGTGATTGTGGAAGTTATCTTCCACTAGGAAAATTTACTATCTGACATGCCCTCGCCCACATCAACACTGCCAACTCCACGTCAGAAGCTCGAAAAGTCATTTTGGATTCGCCTTATTTTCCTCTAAGTCAAGTTGGAGTCACTTAAAAGGCAAGGGAAGGCAAGGCAAGGCAAAATGACTTGGACATTGTGGACATTAGGGTTCTGATGCAATTACGGAGGGACTAGTCACAATGTAGTCAAAACAGAGATGCAATCATTGTTACTTTGTTACATTTACCCCCGATTTCTTGTAGTGTGCATAGTAATGCGTGAACATAAATTTGGCCTTATACTGCGCATGTTATTACATGTGCATTGAAGTTCACAATGTTAGTTTTTTTTCCCAAAATTCTTAGAATATACAAATAGTCCTGTGGGCGCTTTATTCCCACCTTTGAAATTAAGTGTACACAACCATTTTCTAATTGTCTTGTTGTAGTAAAATCCTAATGGGTGTCTAACAATGTGTAATCCAGTTATGTCTTCTAAGCAATGGATCTTTTGTTGTTTATTCTACCTACACTTTCCTTAAGTGATTGGTAACCAAATTCAAAAAGTTAGGAGAAAAAGGTTCAATTATAGCTACAACAACCAAAATTGGGGCCAATGAGGGTTAGTCAAGTGGAAAATTTGAGTAGCCTAAGTCATAGGGAGGAATTTGCCCTTTCCAAAATGTTAAAGAACTCTCAATTTGACCTAAGTCTCTAGGAGATATCTGCAGATGAAGTTTGACACTAAAACTAACTCCTAAAGCTTCATCTATTGATTTCTAGCAATCTAACCATTGAAGTTCACTTTTGATTTTTGGGTTATTTCCTAAGTTTTAATTCTCATCTATGTTCTAAATTTGGATGGATTTGGTCAACTCTAGTTGACTTTCATCTAATTCTACTCTTCTTCGACTTAAAACTTCATCCTACTCTAGCAACTTTGGTTTTTGACCAATTTGTGAAGTGAAGGTGGTTGGAATCCCAAGAATATTCCCTTTGAGATTCTTCCTTTAACTTGTTCTTTAAATATCTTTTGACTTCAGTAGTAAAAATTCTAATAGTTTTTACTACTTGAAATTGTGTTTTTTACCTAACTTTTAGGACTAAGTAATTTATCTCTAAGGGTCTAATTTTATCTCCCTATCAAAGAAAAATCTTCTTACTTTTATCCTCACAATAAAAATGATTTAATAGTAAATTTTGACTATTAATTGGTGCATCAAAACTTACCCTTTGAATTAGTAAATTCTTTATCTTTTTGACCTTTTTGACTTTTATTTTTATTATAGATGCTAGATACTTTAGAGATTCCCTAATAGATTTCTTTGGATGATTTACTACTTTTTCATCCACTAATTTTCATCTAGGAATAAATTTTGGTAACTTTCTTTTACTATCATGATAAAATCCTTCAAAAGTACTATGGTAGATTTCCAACTACTTTTAAATCCTTTTTATTGACTTTCCGAATAACTATGGTTTTATTTGAATCTCAACTTGAAACTTAAAAGCGAATTTCTATTCTAATAATTTTTAATAAAAAAAAATACAAGAAATGGGGTAAATGTTTTGGTTATTAACCTCTTTGTTAATTCCTTCTTTGGTAAATGTTGACGTCATGTCATCAATTGTGCGCTCTTACTCCATCTTCAATGTCCTTGGTTTTTGTTGATTTAATAACTTCTTTGGATTTGGGGTCGTCCTAAGCTTCGTCCTTCGGCCACTTCTTTTTTCTTTTTCTTTTCTTGTCTTTCGAATGTTCTCTTTTCTTTTGTAGATATTTCTTCGGGAATAAAATCTTATCAAATCGAATGCTAATTTTTGGCTAATTGGGTTGGAATCAAACAAAACATTAAGACAAAGTTTGTTTGATTTTTTCTAACTAATAACTTATCCTAGAATCTTTCCAAAGGTCAAATATATTTTTTTTCCTATTCGTCTTATAAGAAAAGTCCAACTTTTGCTAATATTCCTTACTAAATGTGCACGTGCAAATGTTCTTGTGCAAATGGACATTCTTTCTAACTAAATACCAATGTGACCTTTTACTTGAATACAATTTTCTTGCAACTCCTAGTTTTGTGTCTTCGTGAGAGCTTGAGTAGTGTGTGTTGGTGAACTTGTTGCTTACAATTTTGGGATTAGCTTCAAACTTGCAATATAGTTGGAGTGCAACAAATTCACATGCTGGATCACCTAGGAAGAACTTAACTTGATCTGATCATTAAATTCACAACTTGTTGATTTGATTCGAGGTTGTATGTTGGATCTCCTAGCTAGTTCGACCCCCTTGTTTGTTTACTAGCTTGCAACTTCAGCCCTTGTGGACTTTCACTCTCCCCTTCCAAATCAGATTTTAATTGGAGGTTGTACGTTGGATCTTCCTTGTTGGGTTGACCTCCCTTATTTGCTTGCTGGCTTACAATTCGGCCCCTATGGACTCTAGCTCTCCCCTTCCAAATCAAATTTTAATTGGAGGTTGTATGTTGGATCCTCCTTGTTGGGTTGACTTCCCTTGTTTGTTTGCTTACAACTCGGTCCTTGTAGATTCAGGCTCTCCCTTTTCCAACCAAATTTTTAGACAATTAATTCTCCCTGAGGTCTCTTTGGCTTCCCCTATCTAATTTAATTTGGATTTCTTGAAGTAACAAAACTAATACTAATTGCCAAGCTCCCTTTAATCTAGTTCTAACTAAGAAAACACCATTGGGAATTTTTTGTCAAGTCCACAACTTTAAAAGCTAAGTCTGTTGTTCAATTTTTCCAAAAAAACAAGAATAGGGGCCCTAGGGCATCATCCCCGAGGGTGGTTTTTGTTCAATCTGATGTATGTGAGTTTGTATGTTCAACAACTACCTCAATGGCCAAATGACCCTTGCTAGGGTTTCTACCTACCTCATTGAATTTTGGTTGCCCTTATCAAGGTCTTGAGCTACTCGGGTATCATTGACCCTTACAGGGTCTTGAGCCACTTCGGGTATCACTGGCCTTTATAGAATTTGTAGTTGACTTGCAAGGATTTTGAATTGCTCTATTAGCAGTGCCCTTGTAGGATTCTTGAGCTACTTGTTATCATTGGCTTTTATCGGTTTTGAGCCGCTTTGAGTATCACTGGCCCTTGTGGGGTCTTGAGCCACTCTAGGTATCACGACCCTTATGAGGTCTTTGGTTGCCTTGCAAGGTCTTGAGCCGCTCTGGGTATCACTAGCCCTTATGGGTCTCTAGCTGCCTTGTAGGATCTTGAGCCACTACATTATCACGCCCTTACGGGTCTCTAGATGTCTTGCAAGGGTTTTGAACTGCTCCGTTATCACTGCCTTGCGAGGTCCTTAAACTGCTCCATTATCACAAGTCCTAACGGGGTCTCTTACTCTCTTGCAAGGTCTTAAACCACTCTGTTATCACTGCCCTTATGGGTCTCTGGTTGCCCTCATTGACTTCTAATTGGTAGTATTGGTCTCTTAAAGTTATTTGATTTTAAACCAAATGGTTACTTCATGGCTGTTGCTTGTTAATTATGGGTCTTCTGGGGGGACCCCTTAACTCTAAGCACAACTTGGAAAAATCTATCGAAGGCAAAGCTTTTCCATCTAGGTTAGGCCCAAATTTATAAAGCTTTGGAAGGACGCTAATAAAAATTTAAAGGGACTTGGAAATTTTGGCAATAGCTTCGTCGTAGAGTGGTATATCACCACTTCATAACACCACATACAAGAGAGTTAGTAGAACTTATAGTTTCTAATTGGGAATAAACAAATAACACTTTTAAAACCACAATTTGTTGAACTTTGGAGGATTGCAACAAACATCACCTCACAAATGACTTAATGACTCACGAAAGACCACAAATTCCACCAAAAGACTTCAAGGGGAGATTTGCAACAACAAAGTTGTGAAATCCCTCTCCAAAGAAACCTCAATAGAATTGGTTAGTAGACTTGATGCAATAATCAATAGTTCAAGGGACTAAACCACTCGAAAATGTGAACAAAGATTAGCAATACTCAAAGAGATCCCAATGTCCTTTGAAGTAAGCAAAAACACAAGAAATTATAGAACTCATGAGCAAATGCTCCAAACGCATAAGGAAACAAGAGTTTTTTTGGCTAATGCCAAAAATTCCAACATGGCCGCGTGTGGCCAAATACAAAAAACAAAAAGGGGTGCAAAGAGAGAGGAGGTGAGGGCCTTTTATACTTTTCCAAGGTCCCCAACTCCTCTCCAATTACCTACATCTACTCCTATGTAAATCTAAATTAACTTCAATCAAAATTCTACACTACTACTGTGGTTGCTTTAACTTTTGGAGAAATGCTCCAAACACCAAACCAATTGTGCCATTGCCTTCAAAAGACACAATTTAGCTTGATGGACCGCTTGCTCTCTACTTTCCAAACTATTTTACAAACAAAAGCCTATGAATAGCCAACTAGTGCAAAAGTAGAAAACCCAATTATTGGAGTTTGCCTTTTCTCAAGGTTTTGACTAGCCATGGGTTTCTGGAAGGTCTAAGATAATAAGAAAAGCGTTCAAGTTTACTTCATTTGGACACCGTATGCACCTAGTACGTTGGTCAACCCGTCAAATGTTTGTGAAAACCGTTTAAATTCATTGTTGTCACCAATTCTTGCACTTGTTGATGTCAGAATGTCTTAAAATTTGGCTAGGTGATTATTAAAGCTAAAATATGCTATCCTAATTTTTAGTGGTATTTTACCACTACCTAGATAATTTCTATGAGTTTCCAATCACCACTAAACGCAGTTGACTTCCCATGGAGTCATCTACTATGATCTAAAAAATTATGAAACTTTTTGGGTAACTTTGAAGAAGTCCCCAAATGATAATTGCAAGTTCAATTGTCTACTTGCATCAAATGTAGAGAGGTCTTAAATCCTTTACCTCCTGATTTAATTCATTTTAGGAGGAATCATTTTTGTACAAGGAAATCTTCACGAACCAACTTCATCATTGAGCTCCTTGTATGTTTTTAATGCTAAAAATACATTTTTTCAACCTTCGGTGCGCTTCTTTATAAATTGGTGGATTTGAGTAAATCTAGTAGCAATGTAAAATAAGGGTCTTCTCGAACTTTGTCTACTAGGGCTCAAATCGATCTCAAACTTCTAGTTGACATACTAGACATCTATTTAGACACTAGGAATGGTAAATATAAGTGCTTAGAGTACTTCCGTATTTTTGGAAAATACTGCACCACAATCATAGGGACTTCTATCAATATGGCATTATTACGCTTTTTAAGCCTTTGGACCCAAAAAGGCTATAAAAAATGAGCAAAAGCAAAAAAAAAAAAAATTCTGAGGCTTAGGTGACAACTATTGGGTTCTTAATTCCACACTTGGCCAACTTCTTCATTCAAAAAATTTCATCAAAACTCTTGGTAATAACCATCCACATAGGGTACTTCATCACAAAGTAGGGTGTGAAAATTAAAAATTGAAAGTTTAAAAATTTCTAATTTTGATTGCCAAAAAGTTGCAAGTGGTAAGAAAATCTACCACAAGTTACCTCCTACCTATTCATTTGTATAAAAAAAATGGACTTCTTCTTCCATATTGTGAATGTTTAGTGGCTTGTGAAACTTTCCAATAGATACTTAGTCTAATTTATGTGTTAAATTCAATACACATAATGTTCAGGATTTTGATTTTTTTATTAATTTAAAATTGAATGTTGGTGCATGTCCATCCCTTTTACTTCATTTCATAATTATTATAGAATGTTAGGCATGTGCTAGATCCTCTCATTCCATTGGATATATGGCCCATATTGTTTCTAAAGTCAACCTATATACATTCTTGATTAAAATTTAAAACCTTTGATTTACATAAGAGCTTCATATTGATTTTGGGTGTACCTATTTTCAACATTATGAAATTTCATAATTTATACATAAAATGTCCTAAAAATGCATTCTATTAAACTTTTAAAACCCCTATAATTTTTTTCACTGAGATTTTCACACAACCTCTGCATAAAGAGTAGCTTTAAGGCACAACAATTTTCATAACTTTTGACCACATGGTTAAAAATTTAGTGCATGATATGTAATTTTCATTGATCTTCAGGCAATCCAAAAATTTCTTAAAAAATTACTTTATTAAGAAATAAAAATTTGAAGTGAGTTTTCTAGATTTATATATGTGTAGAAAGCTTTGAATCATTCTATTAATGAGATGAAAGTTATGAGGGTTTTTAGTTTGCTATAAGCACTTATAGAATCTTTATTCTAAAATAAACTTCAAAATCCTTTATTTAATTCAATTTTCAATATTTTTTTGAAAAAAATAAAATCCTAAGATATAGATTGTTTATTTAAAACCTTACAACCATTGGAATTGTCATTTTTCAATTTCATAACTAAATTCTTAATAATTTAGTATTTTGAATCATTCTCTACTTCTTTCTACTAAATATTTTTTTAATATATTGTTCAATTCCAAATGATTTGAATTTTTTCAAGCATGTAGCCAACTTGATTTGAATAATGAATCCAAAGAATAACCACCATTTTCAAGATTTTTTCATACAAATACAATGTTGTGAAGTGCAGTTGCTCGGTATTTTGTACGGCCCTCAAAAGGATCTTTGTCAATTCAAATGCTAATATCTTACGATCTTCATGATTGAAATTTCTGAAATTTTTCCCACGTCTTCTCAAACCAATATAGAACAAGATTCTATGGTTACAAGTGTCTAGAAATGTTTTTATTTTTTGAATTTGAATTTGATACTTGTACCAGAAATGGCAGTTTTGCAACATTTTTAGTGTAAGCATAGCCAAGAACCTTTAAGGGTTAAGACAATTTTAGATATTGCTACTTTATTTCAGAAATGAAAATAAAATTAACCTTCCTTATCCATTGGTTAGTATTGACAAGAATATTTCGAATAAGAAATATTGGAATCAATATTATATTATCATATCTCCAAAAGAAAATTATATGATAAAAAAGAAGAAGAAATCTTTTTATTTAAAAAAATATGTTGAATCACATTTGCTAACTCCAATGAATTATTTGGCAAGCAATGTGCACCACATGGAGTTGTATCAATAATTTTTTTTTGATGACATACAACCTTCAAGGATTGCAGTGAGGACTAACACGACTCATCCATGGCAACCAAATTTTTTTTTTAATTGAAATTACACACTATGGGCACCCCCGCTAGAACACAAGAAAAAGGACATGAATAAGACCTGTGCGAGCAACATCAGCATGGGAAATTGAACCAACAACCTCAAGGATGCACTCCAAGGCCCCTACCACTTGCCCCATCACTTGGGGTAGTTAGGGTCATTTCAGACCGAAGTTGTATCAATAATTCAATGTCAATGACACTCACAAAAATTACAATATTTTTCATGTTTTAATTTTTTATGTTTTATTATTTTATATTTCTATTTCTATATATATTTTTATCTAAGGTGTAAACTGGCCATTAACTGCAGGAGGCACTCAACATGATGCTCCACCAAAGGATTCTAAAGGACTCCATTCCCAATCCCAAGACACATGGCGACAATCCTCTGCAGGCATGACCCCTAGAACTCGTTGCCCCCCCCCGCCTATAATAAGTTAATCAATTTCCACCAATCCCAAGCCAACTAATTCTTCCAACTTCCAGCCAACTGAATTGGATAGAATGGAATAAGCTTAGT
Source organism: Pseudoscleropodium purum (assembly GCA_963969395.1). Classification (NCBI taxonomy): domain Eukaryota; kingdom Viridiplantae; phylum Streptophyta; class Bryopsida; order Hypnales; family Brachytheciaceae; genus Pseudoscleropodium; species Pseudoscleropodium purum. The sequence goes on from OZ017797.1 coordinate 10,812,159, forward strand.
GGATGATGGGCTCGGATGGGATGAAACCACACTGTAGAACTTCATTACTCCGTATTAATACATTGACGTACGCCTGTGGAAAAGGGATTGTGCTTGCTTTTGAGACTACAGTAGTGGCTTTGAGAGATGTAAGGACGTAATAAGTATCTATTCCCGTTCATTTATTAACCCCTTAATGTTTGAGTCTTTTCTTGAACTTTTCATATTTCTGCTTATATCTTAATAAATATAATATTAGTTACTTCAATATCATCAAATTTATTATACAAGTAGTGTGGTTTTCAAAAATTCAAACATTGGATGGGATGAACGAGAAGTTTTGTGGTTAGAAAAGCCTTTGGAACGGAACCTCTTTGTTCATTGTGGCCCTGGATGGTTTGGAGCACTAAGGATTTAAGTTGTACTAGAGAGAAATATCGTTGAAGTCAATGATTAAAAAAATTTATGTGTGAACAAATGAAATTGTGATTGAATAATAGACCTGTGTTTGTTTGTTTTTTATTTTTAAAAAAACAAAACATATAAAATTTCTAAATAAAAAAATTTGTTTAAATTTTATTATTGTGTTGTAGGAATGGCTAATTTGGACTAGGCTTAAGTACTCCTTAGTTGTGCATGCATCCTTTTGCAAAATTTTCTGAATGCAAAATTCTCAACTCAAAACTACCTATCATAGAATATATAGCTCTATCTTTTCGCAACTTAAGTTTTGTTTGTCATGTTTGTTTGATTTTTCCTTAAATACATGGGCTTGTCACAATTTTCAATGTGATGTTGTTGAAGAGGACTTGGTCACTAACACCAAGTAGGCACTCTAGTTGTTTATTCTTCAAAATCCTAAAGCACTCACCTTATCATAAATTTCTAGCTGACCTCTCATCTCATTGTTCATGATCTTGTCATCTCAATTCTTGCCTCTCCTCTCTTCCCATTGTTTCTTGTATCTTCCTTCTTTAGTTTCTAGCAATGGCTATTTCCGTAGATAGTGCAAAGGAGTTGCATGAGAGAATTTTATTACCTTCACTACAAATTTGTCAAATGGGAAGGGATGCTACAAATATTGTTCCTTTGATTGAGATGCAAGAAAAGAGCAAACCAAGGTCATCAAGGGCACCCTATGTAGATTGTTGACTTGTTTATTATGCAACAAAGTTACCTTCTTTAATTCTTTTGTTTCATGCATTTGCATGAGTTGTCTTCATGGCTTCTACCTCAAAGGTATCAAATCTACCACCATCTTCATGGCTAATTCCCAATATGATCACCTGTTCAATCCATTATGCCACTATAAAGCCCCCATGTTTTAGGTTACCAATTTCATGTGATATTCAATGTAACAATCCATGTTTAATGTCAACAAGAACATTCAATATAACATCTTAAACAAAGTTAGATGAGGTGATTAACCCTTTAGCACCTAGATGTCTAATTTTTTAAGAACAAATATATTGATATTCTTATTTTTTTTTAATTACTCTTTATAGGAAAGTCATCCTCATTTGTGGAGATAACTTATCAAGTTGTTGTCCTATCTAATAGTTGAATTTGGTGTTACTAGAATATATATTATTTTTATAAAATTACAAATGTAGAAGTATATCCCATGGTTGCATTGACTCTAGCTCAAAATTGGATTTGCAAAAACAAGGTTATAGATTTATAGAGTACAAAAATTTCAAAAAATCACCATACCAAAAGAACCTCATTTCAAATCCGTTTCAACAAATTTTACTCAATAAATGATGACAATTTACTTGTAATTGAATTTAGAAGGAATTTAAAAAATTTTCATTCAAAATTCCCCAAAAAATATGGTAATAGCATTGGTGATTTTAGTTATATGGATGAAATCTAAAACTCAAAATCTACAACTTTTATTTGTATATTAGTGCCAAAATATTCTTCCAAATAATACTTTATGATATCTTTTTTCAAATTTTCGATTCTAGAGAGCACTCTGTACCTTTAGGGGTTAAAAAAGATTTATTAGGGATTAAGTCTTGAAGAACCAAAGGATAGTCTAGATTTCCCAAATTGTAGAGATGTATTATAAATACAACTTAGAATAATAATTTTATGATGACTCTTAAAAAATAGTCATAAAATATTATCTATAGATCATATCCATATGGTTAAATCAATTAGCACAAAAATCTGTATTTTTCAATAAAATTTGAAGGCAAAAATTAAAAATTCTTTCTAAAATCAATTATAGATTGAATATTTGTTATTTTTACAAGGACTTTTTTCTTTAAGTTCAAAATGTTAAGTTCTAATCATAGTGTTTTTTGAAAATTTTCCTTTTATTTTTTTATTCAAGTTGTTTTTAAAAGATCTTTATTTGAATTGAAAAGCATTAGAAGATTTTGGGGGGTTCGGCAGGGTTGCAAGTTCCTTGACATTTTTTGATTCTACAAACTTGCCTAAATTTGTGGCCTAACGTGGTAAAATGATTGCCACGTCATTTTCCAAATTTTTTTTTCCAACTTTGTTTTTTCATTTTAAGAAATTTAAATTTAAATTTTATACTTTTTTTTCGAATTTTTTTTTGATAGCGTGGCGTTCTTTTTACTATAGGGGGGGGGGGATTGTAGGGAGCACTAGCTTGAAATGACCCTCTTGGACCCTTGAAAATCTTCTAATGGTTATTTTCTGAAACCAAACCTACCTATGTCTATTGAATAGTAGAATATTTGAAAAGTAAAGTCTCTAAAATCTATATTGTAAAAATGTTAAAGAACTAGCATATGGTTCTTTAAAATAATGATGGATGAAAAAAACACCTTTCTATATGTTTGGGATGTGTTTGTGTTCATTTATTGTTCAAAATTTGAATGCTTGGTCCTTCAAGGATTAAGGTAGGAGTATCCTTAACTGCAACTGTATCATTAGGAAAAATTTCTAACCATCGGAGGGTTGTGAGTTTTGCAACCCCATGGTGCAATTATAGAGAAAAAAATATTTTTTATTTTTTATTTTTGAATTTTTGAAATCTGATGTGGTACTACTAGTGCCAGTTCCACATTAGATTTTACTATTTCTTCAATAGATTTTTTTCCAAAAGAAAATACTTTTTCATTTTTTTTGTACTTGCACTGTGGGATGCCAAAAAAAGAAAGTTTAATGGCCCTTCCAACTGTAGATTTTTCATAATGCCATACTTTGATTGTTGAGTTCCTTCAAACAATGTCCCCCAAAGTACCTTGAAACCATCTCTTAATTGTGGTTGATGAGTTTGATTAAAAAAGAATTTGATGCTAAAATCAAGGCATATTTAGTAGAGTGTGGTTTAGGGTGCCCAAGGGAATTCTACTTTGAAAATTCATAAAAATTAAATGCTTTATCCAAAAAATCTATTGCAAGAAAGCTTCATGATTTTCAATTGCTAATATTGAAAAATTATTTTTTCTAAAAAAAGTTACCTTGAACTATGTTGAATTGCATAAATGAACGGTTATGGGTGCTCCTACCTGAAATCCTTTCGTTCTGTACGAAGCGTGGTGTCCTCTAAATGCAATCGAGTACATGTATCCGTAAAGAATACCGAATACACATACTATACCCCCGTCCTTGATAACCCGTCGATGATTCTCATCCAAACGATGCGAGACTCAACGGCAGCGGTGGACCCACGACTTCCCAAAAGGCATGGCTGCACTTCAAAGCCCGCTCCATCCGTGAAGAGATGGCGAGGCTTGTGGAGCTGTCGATTTGCCCTTTTCCAGGGCGTCATTCATGGCCAACCATCAATCTCCGATCACAAACTCGCGACAACCCAACCCGACCTCACCTCATCCGATCCCTCCTCCTTGCACTTGGAGTTGCTGCTTTCTCTTGGCTTCAGCATTGAATTGGCAGGTGCTGGAAATTATTGTAACTGAGAGTCGGCTTGAGTTCTCCGTGAATTCGGTCGCCATGGCTTCAGGCAAGGTGATGGACCCGGAGAAGTTGAACGAGAATGTGAAGAAGACGGTGTACGCCGTGCGCGGGGAGCTCTACTTGCGCGCTTCGGAGCTTCAGAAAGAAGGCAAGAAGGTGGGTGGGAAACAGAGAAGTGTTTGTAACAAAAATCCAAATGCTGGGAAATAGGATTTCAGCTGCGATCACAGAAATTGGGGCTATTTGTGAAACATTCTTTACAGGCTTGCTGCTGCTGTTGCTGCACCAAGAATCGCAATCAATTAATTTCTGATCCTATCGAATGTGGACATTAACTTTGCATGCTGGCGTGCCAGTAATAATGTAGCGGTAGGAACTGTATGGGAGTAGCTGAATGATTTAGTTTAAAGAGCCGACCATTATTGGGGCAGTCATGTCTAATGTGGATGCCAATTCTCAAAGTAAAGGGTAAAGAATGTTTTGTGTTTTTTTGGGGGGGGCGGGTGGGGATGACAGATTATCTTCACTAATGTTGGCAACCCACATGCACTTGGGCAGAAGCCCCTCACTTTCCCTCGTCAGGTGAACGCCTTCTTGACCCTCTCTCCATCAACCTACAATTCGTAGTTACGAAGATCGTCGTTTGAGAATGTTCTCGCTTTTGGACTAGAACGTATTTTTTCAAAGTTGTTTCAAGTAGAGCTGAGAGGTTATTGAGCTCAATTGCACTGACAGGATATTAAAAAAGAAAATTCAAGTTCAGCAGAATGCGGTCGAATCTGGAATAGTTGGCTAACAATGGTTCAATTCGGAGTGTTCTGCATAATGGTGTTCGGCAGAGCCAACTGACCAATAATGGATGTTTCGCGGTTCAGGTCATGGCTCTATGTCAGGCGCCCTTTCTTATGGACGATCCTCACGTGGGTCTAGTGTTTCCACCCGATGCCATTGCTAAAGCAAAGCACTACTTGGCGATGACCTCAGGAGGTGTTGGTAAGTAATACTTTCCTCAATTACTTTGATCTGAATGACTCCATTTGATTGAGTATAATTGTGCAAAGAGGAGGTGAATGAGGTCCTTGACAAACTGAAACATTCCGCTGAAGTGCTAAATTGAGATGGTGCATATTTTTGCAATCGGCATCAGGAGAGTTTTGAGTATATGACGGGGCTATTCCTCTGTATTCTACAACACTCGGTCGATCAATACGCTGCTGGTTATTGTGCCGGTACTATGGATTCACTTAATTGTCGATATCTGAGATAATGTAAGGGATATAAGGGATAATATAGGGGATATTATATCTGATATAATAAGGGAACATGGCACTGCAACATGGAAAGACCCCTCGTCTTGAAACGTGGAATATTTATTGGTGCGGATGTCTTTGACTGTGATTCCCCATCTTTATTAGCTTTTTGCGCATGAGCAGGGGCTTACAGTGATTCAAGAGGACTTCCTGGAGTTCGGCAGGAGGTTGCTGAGTTTATACTGGAACGTGATGGATACCCTAGGTGAACCTCCTTTGCTTACTGATTTTAGCGTCCGAGGTATACTGTGCACAGTTTTTGTAGATTTCTTATGCGTTTGAAGGCCAGCTTTTCACAATTCAGTTTGTCTGCAGTGATCCAGAGAATATATTCCTCACTGATGGAGCCAGCAAAGGTGTTGCGCAAGTCCTCAATGCTCTCATTCGTGATGAAAAGGATGGGGTGAGTTTTGAAAATTTTGAACTCTTTCAATTGTTTGACCTTGGATCAAGTGTGGGAGTTCAGTGCGAGCGCTCTTTACCTCGTTGGAAAACGTTAGCCGAAAAATTGTGACCAGATATATTTGACTAAATTCAGAAGTTCAGATGGCGGATGTCTTTGTATTAATGTTGTCTACAGTGTTGTATTCGTCCTGAATTTACTTATTGCCTGCTGTGTAATGCAGATTCTGGTTCCTATTCCACAATATCCTTTGTACTCTGCAACAATTCAACTTCTCGGAGGCACCTTGGTGCCTTACTATTTGACTGAGGAAGACAATTGGGGAATGAATGTTGGCGACTTGCAGAAATCTGTCACTGAGGCTCGTAGGAAAGGAATTACTGTAAGTTTGCTTTCACAAGGTGTTGCGTTTCCTGGGTGGTGCAAGTTAAGTCTCAATAGCTGTTTATCCGGCGTAGGAGTTCTTCTGAGATTCTAATGGTGTTCAATATGACTCAACCGACACAATGAGTGTAGGCCAGGCGGATTCTGTAGGAGTGTTGTATAATGATCTGGGCACATCATATTAGGTTGGAGAAGTAGATGAATATATCTTTGTCCCAAAATTTAGATTCTATGCTCAGGGTCGTTTGTCGAGCTGTGGTGGTACATGAAACTCCGAGAGTTGATACGTTCTATCTTCATTGTGGATCTTGTCGTGCTCAGGTGCGAGGATTGGTATTCATCAACCCAGGAAATCCAACAGGTCAATGTTTGACTGAGAAAAACCTACGAGAACTGATCGAATTCTGTATCAGGGAAAGGTTGGTGCTGATGGCTGACGAGGTTTACCAGCAAAACGTCTATCAAGATGAGCGACCCTTCATCAGCGCAAGAAAGGTACTGTGTTTGCATTAGTTGTGCTTACATAAACTGTTCTTACATAAGAGTTTGTCAGCATACTGGATTTTGTTTGTATTTTGAATGATTAGGTTTCATACTGTACTCCTGGGGGGCGAGCAGGTGCTTATGGGCATGGGCCGCCAAGCCAGTTCGGACTTGGAACTGGTTTCATTTCACACAGTATCTAAGGGATTCCTTGGAGAATGTGGACAGCGAGGCGGATACTTTGAAATGACCAACTTTCACCCCAAGGTTCCTCCTTATCATCTATATGCCCTTATTTGGAGATGCACGTCCTCCAGATTGTTTTTTATCTAGCAGTCCCGAAGAAGTTTCTCTTTCGAATGTTATGTTCACTGTCATTCCCTTAGTTCTTTTAGGGGTACTTCTAAATCCTTTCAGTGGCGTGAATCTAGATGAAACTTGGGAAACTTGGGAAACTTAGATTCGAAATGAGCTTATCCTTGTGTACTAACCTAATTTAGGCTCCGCACAAGTGAACTCAAAGTAGCCCTCCATTACTGGTAGAACAGCTCATGGTAGTCCTTGGATGATTATCTCTTTTAACTTTACGGTTTTATTATCCAGACTGTGGACGAGCTCTACAAGGTTTCTTCAATTTCTCTGAGCCCAAATGTCACTGGCCAAATAATGGTATGTATCCCAAGCGGTCTATGAATTTCTTGTATTTCTGAAGCCTCTCGTCTTTGAAGTAATATTTGCAGTTGCATTGATACGAAGGTGGACTTTGCATTTGTTTGTAGATGGGTTTGATGGTCAAACCTCCAAGACCAGGCGACTTCTCATATCCACAGTATGCTGCTGAAAGGTACATCCAATTTATATGGTTGTTATTGACCTAGACTGAGCCTTTTCGGTTCCAGTGCTTCTTCCTGTTAGTTTCAATCTAAGGGGCGACTAGTTTGGGTAATAGCTTGTTTGTTTTGCGACATGCAGTTTAGCAGACGTCTACTAACTTCTGTTTCTCTTTTAAAACATTTGACTCTTCTACGTAACGGTGCCTTTGAATTCTGATCATTTGTTCTGAGTGGTTGTTTCAGTGAAGCTATTTTGTTGTCCTTGAGGAAAAGAGCTCACATCATGACTGACGGCTTCAACGCGTGTGAAAACGTTGTCTGCAACTTTACTGAGGGTAATGAATCGAACCTATTTTGATTTATTGTAACGGTGAAATCTTTGAACCATCGGTTTAAAAGTGCACTCGGTTAGTTGCTAATTTTACCAAGTAGTGCGACAGTCTTGCGAATGTCAATCGGTAGCTACGAAACCATCTCATGAATGCAAAACTGAAAATCTTTTCTGACTGGCTCTGGTCCCTTTGTCTGAATAATTATCGCAGGAGCTATGTATTCGTTCCCACAAGTAATTTTGCCTAAAGCAGCAATTGCTGCCGCTAGGCAAGCAGGCAAAACTCCTGATGTTTTTTACTGCTTGAGGCTTCTAGAGGCTACTGGAATTTCTACCGTACCAGGGTCAGGGTTCGGTCAAAAAGACGGGTATACTTCTCCCCTGGTGGCCTCTCTCTTCCTGTTTCAAGTAGCGTAATTAGATATTCGCCACCCTGTGTTAGTTCTCGTCTGTGTCTGTTTTAGTTCATAACCCTCTCCTATCGCTTTCATCGTTACCTGGTGCATTGCGGTTGGAGAGAGCCGGATCCAGAGTCAGGATCTCGTCCCTCCCCTGAACCTTTAGAAAGTTGATGACCCTTGGAAAGAGGGTATTGATACCTCTTCTCAATGGGCATGAACATTGCACATACAGATTTAGTTGACCAAGGTACTGTGAAAACACGTAAATTAGTGTTTTTAAGTAGCCTGGTGTTTGGAGCTTATTACTAACTGTGCTTGGCATGGAATGGCGTACAGGACCTTTCATGTTCGGACAACAATCTTACCATCGGAGAAAGAAATGCCTGCAATCATGGAAAGTTTCAAGAAGTTCAATGATGACTTCATGGCTAAATATTCGGACGCTAAGTCGAAACTGTAAGGAACTATCCAGTAGTCTTGGATACCAGACTTTGTTGTCGATGTTTTAGGCGAATTCTCCATATTACGTTCCCTTGGTCTGTGGCTGAATCATTTCGTCTCCAATGAAAGAGGTGTTATCGATGCAACTCTCTGCCGTGTAGTCTTTGTAATCTATTTCCTGCTGGTGCACCTTCAAGGGAGACGTCAATTAGGAGACTCTGGATAGATAACTTATATGTAGCATAAGAAGAATCAACAGCAATTGAGGCTAGACCATTGTGCTCCTGTGAGATGATGGAGTCGCACTTTGCACCTTGTAAGTTAGAGACCCTGATTAATCAACTGGTTACTTAGTTCCTTTCGAAGGTTGGAAAATCAGGGTATCTCTTCACGACAACATTGAACTTAGTGTGTTCTGAAACATTCATACTGAGCTTACTCTACTTTTCCTTCATTCCTCAAGTTTGCAATTTACATCGCCTGCAATACACTTATTGTTCATGTCAATTGAAGACAAGTCTCTCTAGATAAGACTCTTTCCTTCTCCGTCTGAGGATCACTTAACGAAACAGTATTCACATGCACCGGAGCATAATGAAAATTTAATGGTACTTTATTGCAAAATTTGGTAAAACTCATGTGAGTTCTATATGTGGAAATATGTAAGGTAGGAGGTCTGTTATGCGCTTGGGCTCTATAATTGTTTACATTTTAGGAGGAGGGTGATTTTAGAGCCCATTGCATTAGAACTTTAAAAATTCATAACTAATTACACGATGCTCTAAAAATATGAAAGTACTTGGGGGTTAAATGCCAATTCCATTTGTCTTTCATGGAAAATTTATTAAAAAATATTCTAAGAAGTTTCACCTCCCCAAATTCAATTTCAAATTGTAAATGAGTACTTTATGGACCTAGTGTATGATTGAGATATATGAGAGATGTTGAATTTTCTTTACAAAATGTATGCTTCACTAGTGTATAACCATTTAAGAGCTTGTTCATATGGGGGGCTAGACTAGAGGTGGAGCTCTGGGCACCAACTTGTGAGGCCCGGTTTGGTTCATATCATGCTTCTCGATGTCGACCGGACCTCTAAATAAAATGTCTACCTTTTTTTCAATATTTGGAATTAAGTGACATATGACAACTAATGAATGAGGCAAGCCATAAAGACAAGTTTTGAAATAGGTGAGACAATTCTTGAAATAAAAAAGTACTTTTCGATAAATAGTAAGTTGGGTTGATGGGATGGAGAGTGGGCTTGCAAGCCCTACAACCAAGGATGGTAGAAAAAGGGAGGGATCGGAGCTCCACATCATAAATCAAGTTGACAATTAGCCATGCAACCCCCTTCAACCTCGTTGGAGATCAAGTTCCCATGTAAATAGCCTCTAAAACTACTTAAGTTAAATCAATTAGTGTGAGGATTTGAATAGTGTAAGACCATTGACTTTACACTAATTGAATGAATTTTGGATGGTTGTGATGGTTGTGAGGTAGGTAGTGTGAATGATTGAATGAAATTTTGGTGAAAGTTGCATGAAAACCAAATGAGAATGGGATAGAAATAATACTATTTTCTTGAAAAGTCTTACAAAAATTGATAAAATTCTCAATTATTTTGGATCTTTCAATAGATATTTTTTCCATTGTATATCTTATAATAGACATTAGAATTTGTTGTATATTTTCAAACAATGTGTATCTTTACCATGTGAGTAATTTTGATTTTTGATTTAGAATGCTATGATTAATATGTACTTTCAATCTATGATTTTCAAACTTACTATCTATAATATGTAGGTCAAGCTAGTAAACTCTAAAACCAACCTTTTTGAGAAAGTTATCTTCGATGGAATATTACCTTGCAATTGTAAATACTTAAATTCAAAAATATAAAAAATAAATATGATAGTGTTTGATAATAAACTAACCTAAACAACATTTAAAAAGTATGTCTTGCACATGATATACAATATACACATAATTATATGGTAGACATGGTAAACCTTGTTAGCAATGTTATTGTAAAGGAAAGGAATAATTTTGTAAAAACCTTTCGTGATGGAGTTGTGCAAAAATCCCTCCCACAAGGTACAAATTTTGAAAAATCCTATGTTAAAGGAAACTTTCATAATCCATCTAATTTTTAATTAAAATTTCAAGAAGTTTTGTAGGAGATCTTTATATTGGATGAAGATTGTTCCCTCAAGAATTTTACTTGACGCTCCATATCATAATTTCTTTGAATGCAATCTTCATCATTTATCATGTGAAGATCTATCCTTTCTTGTGATTGCAAATTGACAAACAAACAAAAATATGTAAGGTAAATATACCTAGTTGCAACAATTGAGGAATGTTCCTATCAATAAATTGTGTAATTTTTTGTTGAATCTTGTTGCAATATTTTAGAGTTTTTTAAATACATTTTTTGGACATCATATGAAATAAACTACACATTTTTAAATTGTCCAATATAGGTGTATCCAACAATGACCCTTGTCTTTCATTTTAGACAAAAATGTTGGGATTGATTTAATAAAGAGGTAACGTAGAGGGTTGTAATTACAAAAACACTATGCATGGGTGCAAAACTGAGAACGTATAACTTACTGTCCCATGCATTGAAATTGTGTAGGCCTACCAATTCCCATGGCCAATCAGAACTCCAACAACGGGCTGTTGCCGTAATTTTTTTGCGGGCAGTGAGATCAATTACCCAGGACTGCCCTGCCCGTCCAAAACCCCAAGTCCCTACACCCAAATGTGTTTTAGGGTTTAACACTCATCCGAAGTTTTGCGAGAGGATCGTAGCCATGGCGGGGAAGACGCAGCTCGCGGTCACGAAGAAACTTGGAAAGGAGTTGCTCGAGTCGCGAGCTCACGTCAATAACGCGCCTCTCCTCCTGACCACTCTCGCTTCCTCTTCGAAGCACTCGCAGGTTTTAATTGAGGCGCTCCTCTCTCTGGAAGCATTTTTCGTTCCGTTGGTGAAGTCAGGGGAGTTTACCCCTGCGGCTCAGAGGACTGCCAGCGAGGCTTTGCAGGACCGGGATGGCGATGGTGAGAAAGAGGACGACGAGATGGCCAAGGCGGATGCTATTTACAAGAAGTGGGTCTGGGATCGGTACCGGGAGTTTCTTAACACTTTGCTGCGTTGCGTGGCTCGCCACAACCTAATGCCCGAAGTGCAGGTATCGTTTTCCTGAAATTCATTCTCTTCTGCCCTAGGGACAGCTAATATCAATCGCTGCTTTTGCGATTGATTATAGTTCCTGCTGGTCAATTTATTTGCCATTTTTTTTTGTTGAGATTCTTGTTGGCGAATGGAAGAGGATTCCAACGTACCTAGGAATTCGTTATTCGGATACGGAAGCAAAAGTTACGAGGTTTCGAAGTTTTATTGGTAGATTTTCAGAAATTGCTGCTTCTAGAATTGGTATGCATTGATGAATGGATTTACTGTAGCGGAACAATTGGCGCTTCTAGATCCCCTGCCTTGATTTTTTCGTTAGGATGATATGTTTTACTTATTGCAATTTGATGCACTTATTTTTTCTGTTCAGTAAATCAGTTCCCTGTCGAGCCTCACACGCTAATTACATCCTTTTGGGCTTCGATTGGCAGAATGCCGCTTTACATGCTATAATGGAGCTAGTGCGGGTTGAAGTGCGGGGAGAGTTCAATAATCAGCTGTATTTGAAGTTGTGCTCGACACTCGTGAGTATTTTACTCACCATGCTTGCATTGGCAAATGAGAAATGCACTTATAATTCTGTGCTGTGTCATAATGGTGTTAAAGTAGGTTTTCGAATGTTAGTCAATTTATTCTTGGAGGGTTGGTATTAGTCATCTTCGTGGAATTGTTTTGACAATCTCCAATTCTGAAACTTTACATTGTATGGAACAGTTAGTCTCTGGAAAAGTGGGTGTTGATCAGATTTGTTTAGGGTTTAGGAATTGCAGTAAACGTTAGGTAAGAGATCTGAGGGTTCTGTTCTTGCAGGTCTGTTCGAAAGCCTTCAACAGTGATCTTCTTTCGGTTGTTGTATCACGTTATTTCAAGTACTTAGACGTATGGTGAGCGTATGAAACACTCTCTTGTCCAGCTCAGAAATCCTGTTGTCCGAAAAGTCTAAAGTGGTGTTTTAAGTCCTCATGGTAGCTCTCAGTTGCCTGAAAGCATACGCAGGCATTTTTATTTAGTCTCACGATCATTTTTGTTAATGTTCTCTTGTTACTTAGTGTTCCAGTTGTTCGTTTTAAGAGTATTAGTCTTTTTTAAAGTGTTGATGTCACTGAGTTGCGTTCGGTGCTCTGTTCATGCAGTTACTATACTTATTCTAACATGGAGAAGATAGCTGTGAAAAAACTTTCGAAAAAATTAGCAGGTCAGTTTCTGCTTGAGATAAGGATATAAGCATACTGCTTGAGATTGTCACCAATCTTGCTATCAGCAAGCAGTCTGCTCAAGTATTGATTGTTCAAAGCTGATTCCTGAGTGTTGTGATTCGAGCAGGGTCTGAAACCATCTCTAGTGACGATGAAGATGAGAGTAGTCGTAATTTTACCAAGTAATATTCCCTCTACTTATTTTCTTTCACTCGTCTTTGGTTCAATTTGAAAGCATTGCTATTTTCTAATATATTTCTAGTTTAAAGCAGTTCAAGTTTTTCGATCCATTTTGAGAACGTTCCTGGAGAAAACCTTTGCTGAGCTGTCTCTGGAGATGTTTGGTCTCTAATGATGCCTATTTTGGTCTTATTCCAGCGTACACAGCATGGTGCGTAATATGTACGACGTTTTGATGAATTTACCACCACAATTGGTTCAAGAGAATAGCCCAACGAAACCTGAGGTTTGGAGTTTATCTTCAGGTTGGTGCTTGTAAATTCATGTCATTTTTACGTTATTTGACTTTTGTTGGATGTTTCGAAGATATATGTCTTTCTCTAAGGTGGAAATTCAATGATCTAATTGAGGGATATATACTTGTTTTCATCAATACCCGTATAAAGGTATTTTAAAGGTTCTTTCACCTGAACTTGCTAGGAGGTTGATTACTTCCTTTTGCAGCTTCAGAAGGTGGGATCATTACTTCAGGAAAGGAAGAACCAGGTGAAAGCTCTCAGGTGGGTTTCTCTTAACGCTGTCGATATAGAAGCCAAACGAGTGGATGTGCAGGTTTGTCTGTAGCAGCTCGATGATGTCCCAAAATGTTAAATACTAATTGTCATAAGGCGTCTATTTTGCAGTACTATAACGACAAGAAGTGGCAGCGGAAGCGAGTGAATAAAGCATGGCTTGCCTTTTTGCGTCTTCCCTTGCCTTTTGATGTCTACAAGAAGGTGGGGAGCTTCTTCCTTGAGTAGCTTGCGTCAGTTCGTTCAAGGACTGTCACTGCCAATCTTGTCAGATTGTCTCTCTTAAGGGTTTGATGTTTTGTTTTCAAATAACCTACCACCTTACACATTTTTTATTTTTTTGCCTAGATGCATGAAGCTGGTTGTGGTTGCACTCAGTATTCTGTGTTGTCGTCACGTTCAGGATCAGAATAAGTCTGCCGATCCCACAACCGTCTTAATCCTGACCCTATTTCTGATGGGAAGAGAATGAATGCCTATATTTTCTTAGACATCTATATTGGACGTTCGTTTATCATTTGAGAACACTTGACGTAATTCTGCAGGTTTTGGCTCAGCTGCACAAGCGTGTGATTCCTTTTCTTTCAAACCCAATCCTTCTCAGGTAACCTGGCTATCTTATGTATTTTTTTCGACATTGGTTCAACTGTCCATCCTTTTTTTTCTTTTTTGCTGATTTCCTATTCGGTTGAAGTCTTCACTTTGCAGTAATTGTAGATTTGTAGGTCTCCTGCATTACTTTTGCTGTACTGTGTGAATCTCTAAAGTTTTGCAATGTTGTGTGATGATCAACTCTTGTGATGTCTGATTGATGTTCGAATGATATCTGCAGTGACTTTTTGACAAACTCTTACAATGTGGGTGGTCTTATAAGTGTGATGGCTCTCAATGGGCTCTTCATTCTCATAACAAGTCATGGCTTAGAATATCCTGATTTTTACAACAAACTCTATGCTCTGCTTGAGCCATCCATATTCGTCGCCAAGCATCGAGCTCGTTTTTTTGAGGTGCGATGCCCTTCATATTCCTACTTACTATTTATTGTGCACCTGCTGAAGTGATGTCCAACGACGCAACTCTATGCATCGGATTACGTATTTGAAATTTGCTTCAGAAGTGTTGAATGTAAGGTCGACAGGTTATCTCTCTTATGTGAGTAACGACTCGTGGCGGGTGTCTTCCAGTTGACAGATACTTGTTTAAAATCAACTCATCTTCCCGCTTACTTGGCGGCTGCCTTTGCAAAGAAACTTGGTCGACTGGCACTCTCTGCTCCACCATCCGGTGCTCTTGTAGTAATAGCTATGATCCACAATCTTTTGAGGCGGCATCCCTCAATCAACCATCTTGTACACCGGGTGAGCCGTGAGTTCGGAAGGGCTGATTTCATGAGATTTTTTTTGTGTTGCACTCTCGTAGAATGCCTCTGTCGATGTCAGTTACTTTGACGTTTGCGATTTTAATATCCTAATTTTGAGGAGTTTTATGAATGCTAAAAGTAAGTGACCAATGGGCAAGTGTCTTGTCTCTTCACTGACTGGGTTTTTGCTTTTCTAGGATGCTACTTCCATCTCCACTTCAGAGGTAAAGCGTGGTGCTGATCCATTTTTAGCCTTTGAAGCTGACACTGCTAAGTGTAATGCTCTGGGTAAGTGCATAATTTTTGCTTCGCTTGATATGTGGTTGTCATGTATTTCAAATTGTCATGCTATTTTTTTCCTAAATGTGCATGAAAATCCCTGCACGAAACTGATATGTTCCTATGTCATTGACAGGAAGTTCCTTGTGGGAGATTGACACGTTGCGAAATCACTATTGTCCGGCAGTTTCCAGGTAAACTGCTGTGATCTCTTTTCATGTGGTAGTATTTACATGTGAGATCAGTAGTCTTGTTTTGTGTGTTTTCATATCCGAAGTCACAAGAATATGGCCATCAAAGCTCTTGCGTGCAGCAGAAGATTCCTGAAAATGTAGAGTGATGCACTTCGTTTGATATTTAGAGAATCTGATTTTTATGGTAAATATATGATTCTGCTTTTGCAGGTTTGTGGCATCGTTGGAAACTGATTTGACTGTAAGAGCAAAGACTACGGAAGTTGGTATATCAGACTTCAGCTCAGGGTCTTACACAACAATCTTTACAGAGGAAGTAAGGGACCCTTTTTTTCAAATGTGGGCGCTCTTTTTGTCTCTAGACACGGATATTTATAAGAGATTTACAATTCCAATTTCTTGAAGTTAGTTTTGGCCAACTGGTAAGTTCTTATGTTCGCATTTACTTTTGTTGAACTATCTAGAATATTAATTATTTTTTATTATTCAGGTGTCAAAGAGACTGAAGGCGGTGCCATTGGCATTTTATCAATCAATACCATGCTCTCTGTTCTCTGAGAAGACCGAGGACTTCGTTGGTTGGAGGTTTCTGGATAGCTCCATTGCAGTACAGCATGCTGAGGAGCTGCTCAGCAAGAGCTCATCTGTTGGGCTTGATAAAACCTCAGGTCAAGTTTCGATTTCCAGAAGTAGTAGCGATATTGATACTGTGTCTAGGGAAGATATCGTTGTGCCACTTCATAGAAAGAAGAGGCAATCCAAAAGTGTCAGTGGAATCGGGGTTGTGTCGAAATTGGATAAAACTCTCCCACTTTCCAAGAAAAAGAAGAAGTAACTTCGTGAAGATTCTTGGCATAATTCTGTATATTATAAACTTGTTTTTAGAAATCAAGTCTAGGGTTGAGTTCAAGCAATTCTATACACGGATGGTGAAGGGAAGGCTAGCCTCCTTCGCATGATCTTGTGGGAAGAACAATTTTGATAACTGGGGCACTGTTTTACAAATGTGAAAGATATTGAAATAGTTTTAGGGCTATTTGTGACGGACCTAAATGTGGCACTCCGAAATCTAGCAGTACGAGGGCATCCTCAGTCCAACCGGCATACCGACTCTCCAGATTTATTTCTGAGTTTGACTCGTCTTCAATTAGAACTTGAAATTTCTATCATTGGAAGTGCCTCTGATATCACACTAAATGTTTACAAGAAAACTCAAGTTTTGACATTTGACAATGAAAATTAACTGTTTCAAAAGTTAGTTAACTCCTAACGTCTGAACTCTGAAGTCAAAATTTTTTTTTTTTTCATTCATGTGAAACAGGGTCTCCAGACTTCAGGCCCGCTTGACTATTCTTAAGTATATGATGTTAGGTTCACTTTTAGAAGCAATTGACATGTCTAGCTTACACCTAATTACCCATTTTCTGATGATTTCTTGTGCAATGATAAAATTTTTTATTGCAAATCTGAATGGTGAAAAGTTAGAGACAAACAATTAGAAAATGTGGAAAATGTTTTAAGAATTTTGACATTATAGATTGCAAGATAATAGGATTTGAAGTTAAAAGAAAATGTTTTTTCTTGAAATTGCCCCAACATAGCTAACAAAGTTTGATTTGTCTTAGAATGTGATTTGAGGTCTAAAATCATTTTTTGGGGACAATTGTATGTCATATTTTATTAGTTACATACATGCCAAATTTCAAAAGTTGTTGATCTTTTTCACAAAGGATTTTTAGGATATTTTCAAATTGCTTTAGTTGGATGAAAGGTTCAAGGCAACATAACTTTTGATCTAGGCACCCAATAGGAAAAAGAATTAGTTTTTCACCAAGGAAGTATACATTTACACATTGTGTCTAAATTTCATGAGCATCTAAGCAAATATGACTTTGTAGGAACCTACTTGAAATTTCTTGCATACATTAAATAGATACTTGGTCCTTTAGGTATTAAAATACAAATTATAGAAGTCTTGGCAAATCATAGTTATTGAAGCAAAATTTTGCCAATGACAACTACCAAACTAATAATAATTTAATGCCATCTTTTGTTTGATATATATATATATATATATATATATATATATATATATATATATATATATATATATATATATATATATATACAACCTTTGTCTAGCTCAAAATGAATTTGTAGTCTCTTGTGGGAAACTAGTCGGAATACCATGGATTTATTTTTGAGGCAGAGGGAGTAGTGAAATATTAAACATCTTCTAATTATACAAATTAAATTATCGGCATTTTATTGAAAAAATTGTCCTCCCTCTGTTTTAAAATGATTTTGGTTTCCACTAACTATATTGCAATCAACTTAATGCTACATACTATACTTTGAAAAGAGCACTCAAATTTAGAGTTGTGGAACAATAGGGCTGTACCAAACTTTACTTGCAACTTGAGACTAATGTTATTTTCAGCAAAAAATCCTGAACATTTTGTCCAACTAGAAGATCATTTTGGGATGGAAGGACTATTAAACAAGAATTTGAATTCAAAACTAGATGGTAGTTGATTTAAACCCCATTTTTTTGTTTGTAATTGAGGCCAATCACAATGATGATTTTGCAAAATTGTATAATTGAATTAAATAGACTTTTGAGTAATGAAATACTTTAAAATGATGTCTATAGTCCTTAAGTCTCATGTACTAGTCCTTTTAGATTTAAAAAGGGACTTAAAGGATAAATAAACTAATCTTTAATACATACCAATTTTTTATAATGTTTAATTTATTTCAGAGTCTTTTAAAACCAAATCAAGTAGAAAAATCTAACTTAGATTCTGTTATTGACTCTATCCCATTTAGATATTTGCTAAAAATATAACCTTTTGAATATGAGATAGTAGGATTGATTTTAACTCTTAATGTCCAAGAGGTAGTCTAGATGTCCAAAATTGTGAGGATGTATTATAAAATGCAACTTAAAAGAATAATTTAAAGATGACTCTCAAACGATAGTTGTTAAATAAAATCCATAAATTATATCCATACGGTTAGATCAACTAGTACTATAGGTTGAGAGCAGATTCAACAGTCAAGTACTAAATTAAGTATTTTTTTGGAAAAATGTAGTTTGGCATTGTCATAAATATATAATAAAAAATTCAACTTTTTCAAAAAAATAAAATTTAAAATTTGGCATTTATGCCTAAGATTTTGTGGATTTTAAGAAGATTTGTTTATTGTTCCATTCATCCATGGTGGCTAAACTTTAAGACCCAAATTTAATGCCAAAATCCATTTAGGGATTATACTATATTAGGAGCTTTTGACTTTGTTAATGGAGGTTCTTGGGAGTTAGGAGATGTTTTTCTTTGTTTTGGAGAGGTGAAGTTGCAAAATGACAAAGAAATAATTGATGATCAATCATATGTTTAGTTCTATTAGTAAAGATGAGAGATTTGTGTATATTTCATATGATTTGGAGGTACTCAATGTTGAAGTGGAGAAGGAGCAGATATCAAAGGTATCAACACCCAAAAGGAGAGTTGGTTGCCTCCAAAATGAAGTTTGCTTACGCTTGTTGAAGCCCAAGTTGGAGAAACCAATGAAGAAAATAAAGGTTCGGGGTTCTTATACCAATTGGTTTTGCTCTTCTCTTTGGCACCCAATTCATGCTGCTATGAAGAAGTATCAAAATTATTATGTTGCTTTGTTTTATTTACAAGTTGTTTACAAAAAACCAGGAGAAATTACAAGAGTTTATGATGGTTTAAGAAGGAGCACATTGTATGGGTGGTTTACATCTACTAGGGTACTTAGAGAGAAGTACCCAAAATGTGTACAAGATGAAACAAGCTTTATAAAGGTTGACCAACATGCACCAATTCTCTCTAAGTACCATGAAGTGGAAAACGAGATTGTTTCTATTTTAAGGAAACAATGTGAAGCTGGGCAACCACTTTATGGAACTACCATACAGCCTTTGATAAAAGCAATCATTCAAAAGAGAATGCCACACTTATTAGATTCTTTTTCCAAAATGGGATTCAAAGTCTCTATTGAGTGGATAAGGAGCTTTATCAAGAGAACCCTTAATTGGAGTTACTGAGCATCAACTTCAGTAGTAGGAAAGGTATCTAAAGATTGGGAAGAACAAGGAAAAAAGATGGCTCAAAGAGTAGCTTACTTGTCTAAATTACATGATATTCCTCCTTATCTTGTGGTAAATTTAGACTAGATAGGGATTCATTTAATTCCAATTGGAGGTTCAAATATATGGAAAAAGAAAGGATCTAAGCAAGTTACTGTATATGGGAAGGAGGATAAGAGACAAGTTACTACTATTGTCTCATCTACAACAGAAGGGGTGTTACTTCCATTGCAAGTTGTTTTTACAGGTATTACCTTCAAATCTTCACCACTACTCAACGAAGGATGATGACTTTGCCAAGGACTTGGATGGGATCTAACAACTAGCATCAACCATTGGTCTACACTCCAAACTTGTAAAGATTTTATGGAAAAAGTCTTACAAGTTTATAGGGTTGTTCAATTCAAAGTTTTAGGCTTACAAGAAAGCCAAGAGCTCATATGGTTAACAGATTGTAGTCAGTGCACAAATCAAAGGAGTTCCTTATATGGGTGAAGATAAAACATCTCGAGATTCTAGTATTGTTCATTCCAACAAATTGCACAAGTATGTTACAACCAACTAACATCATCATTCGACAACTTCTAAAGCATGCCTTTATATTGCAATTCAACTCATGGACCATGGACAACATCACTAAGGAGCTAAACAATGGAGAAGATGTAGCATTGGATTTCAAAATGTCTACCATTAAGCCTCTTTTGTGTAGCTGGCTTCACAAGGTGTAGATGCATGCTTTTGAAAAACTAGACATGATATGCAAAGGTTGGAAGTAGGTTGATTTACTAAATGCATTTGACAAAGATTTTCAAGTTCAAGCAATAAAGGAAAATATGACAACACCACTCTTTCTAACAATATCAGATCCAACAATTTCAGCCATGGTTGAATCAGAAAATACAAGTGAAGATGGTGCATTAGATCTAAATGACTCATTGGAGGAAGCTATGGAGTAAAACTTGAGGCGAGTTGCAACACTCTGTTTGAGTTCTAAAGAAGCTACAAATGTAAGTAGTTTGCGTGCATTGGCTAGGAGAGCCATCAACTCTAGATCTACACCAAAGTAAAAGAAGGTATGAATCTTGAGTTCAATCATGTTGCATAGAGTAAAGAAAGAAAAAGTGCAAAATACTTAACAACACTTGCTGCAAAAGAAGTAGAGGTAGATGTTGTACTTGTCTTTTGGTGAAGTTTTTTTGAAAATCTTGAAGCAAATCAGCTTAGGTAAGAGACAAGTGACAAGACAAGACATTGAAGGAGACAAGTGACAAGACACAATGTCTTGTCACTTGTCACTTGTGATCACAAGAAATTGTCTTGTTTGACCTTGGAGTGATCACTAGAAAATGATGGATGTACAAGCTACTGGACTTGAAGAAATTCACAATAGAATGAGAGACAACAACTTCATGGTATCCAACATTCGTAATCCACAGGGAGAAAGATACAGATGAAGAAGATGAATGTTTGGAGCTACTGAAATACTTGCTTTCATAGGAAGTTTGATAGAGATGTTTGAACCAAACGGAACTTGTGGGTTGCTATGTAGAAGCTTGGCATTCTTGGAGTTCAGGGTTGAAGATACTCGTGAGTTGCTGTACTGGGAAGAAAAGCACTTCAAAAGTGGCTTTACTTTGCATAGATGGAGGTCATGGTGCTTGTCTATCTAAGAAAAGACTTCGTGACTCCTAGCTTTGTTTTTCTAATATTTTTAGATACATGAATGGAGGTCATGTCTTCATCATGCTGCTAAACTATAGTACTATAATTTGTTGGTGGATTATTATTAAGCACATGAACATTACAGCTTTGTATTGTACAACTCATAGAAATGATTTGACTTTGTTTTCTTATGCAATTGTAAAGGTAGAAAGATTTTTCAAGGTGTTTATTTCACATCATTTTCAATTATAATTGCCATTATAAAAACAAAAGTACGCTATGGCCTATGGATTTGAAATTGATCTCATATTGTAGAATAAGTTATAGATTGAAAGTACTGTAGTTGTCAACTTTGGTTTAAAAATGATCAATGACTAATTCAAGATGATTAGAGTCTTTTTGATAACAACTCATGATACTCATGGGAGTTACAAATAGGAAGAACTTTATGATATACAAGAATACAGCTTATGGTAAGAGCTCAGATTCTCATGAACTTGGTTGTTTTTTCTTTTTATTGAATATGGAATTTTGGACATTTACAACCTTTTGACCATGTAATATTATACACATTAGGCACTTTTAATAATTAATTTTTGAAAAATTTCGGCTTAGTTTTTTTTAATTATTTTACGCTGAATCTACTCTCCACCTATAGTACGCAAACCAGGGTTGACACGATGTTTGGATGTGCGGGACGTCAGGACGCGGACGTTGTGTCCGCAGCGTCCGTTGACATTCGCGGTCCTGGCGGACGCAGCGTCCGCCTATCCGTCCGTCCACCCGATTACAGCTGTCTGATCGACATGCGAACTGATGTGGTCCGCATGATCTGGGCGTCCGCCTCAGGCCGTCCGCCCCGCCCCACCCGTCCGCTTTTCGACGGCGGGAAGGATGTTGCGTCTGCCAGCGTCCGTGCATTCGGACATCCGGACGTCCGGATTATGGACGCTTTTTTCGGGCGGACGTAGAGATTCGTCAACCTTGACGCAAACCAATATTTTTCAATAAAATTTGAAGCCAAAAATTGAAAATTCTTTCTAAAGTTGATTGACTTTTGTGATTTTAACAAGAATGTTTTTCCATTAAGTTCAAAATGTTGAGTTCTAATCATAGATTCATAGTAATGTTTGAAGATTTTTATTTTACTTTTTTATTCAAGTTGTTTTTGAAGAATCATTTTTTGAACTAATAAAGTTATT
Source organism: Pseudoscleropodium purum (assembly GCA_963969395.1). Taxonomy (NCBI): domain Eukaryota; kingdom Viridiplantae; phylum Streptophyta; class Bryopsida; order Hypnales; family Brachytheciaceae; genus Pseudoscleropodium; species Pseudoscleropodium purum. The sequence goes on from OZ017797.1 coordinate 10,834,588, forward strand.
TGTAACAATCAGAAAAACGTAGTATGTGTGTTAATTTGGACATTAAACATACTAATGAGGATGTCCAAAAAAATGCATCAAGTAGGACATGCAAAAAACGTGAAAATTTAAAAAAAAAATATGGTTTGATTCAAGTAAAATTTGGAGGATGTCAACTAAGACATGGTCTTCAAAGGTAAAAAAAAATTGCCAAGTAGTTGCCACCTAGCATCCACATCAACGAGCATTGCCACACCATCAAGTTTCTTCATCCAAAGTGTTGTTGGTGTCGTGTTTGACATGAGTGTTGTACTTGGTATTTGGTCTTGTCTATTTAGATGTCTAGTGTAACGTGCCTATGTTTTTAAATATGTCAATAGTGACATGGCGGGGCTCATTTTTTGGAAGCTCATGTATCATTTGCTGTATTTAGAGCACAAGTGCAAAGACATGGGTATGTTATGGACGATGTCTTGTATTCCTCTATAATATGGCATATGTGCATTTCACATGTTAGTGTAATCATGCTCAATAGGTGACATACGGCCACTAAGAAGAGTATACATTAAATGATGCATTTCTTATGTTATGTCCTTGTCAAAGACATAGAGCAAATGTAGTTATTTGTTTCGAATGTAGACAACACTTTTGTAGTGCATTGACACCTACTATAACCTATTGTTTTATACAACAAGAAGTACATGACACCGATGTGCCAAATAGAAATGCATGATGCAATCATTGCAACATGCTATTTATCCTATATATTGGAACATTTGTTGCAATAAGCATATATTGTCATGAACAAGAAGAATGAGCAGACATTAATTCTTTTTAATGTCATGTTTTTTCCCTCATGTGTTGGGGCACATTTGCAAGGATATAATAACATCACAGAAAACACATTCAGTAGCAGGTGTGATCTGCATATTCCATTTTAATTAATTCTTGGTCGAGAGGCAATATGTCATTGTTTGTAGCTATAAACATCTAATGATGTGTTTGTTTTATAATATTTTCTACTAGAAGAGACACTTTGTAAATGTAATCATGATTTCAGAATGTAGAAAAGATGTTTTTGTTGCCTTGGCATTGAGTAGGGTATATTGTCTCATACAAGTATTAGAAGGTATGCATTGACATTATGCATTTTAATGTTGTTGTTTTCAATATCATTGTCTTAGTAGACTATGTTGAGCATGACATGAAGCTGGACACACAATGCTTTTATCAAAGAAAAAAAGCCTTATTTGTTGATGTGCATGTGAATGTTTGCTTTGGAAACTACATGTTCATACAAAATTCAGTTGAACATCAAGAATGACATGGTTGATAGCTGATAATTAATACTATGTCTTTGGCAACATTTAAGGGCCTTTGTTTTAATGTTGCCATACGTCAAGATTGGACTTTACCTATGTTAGCCAGAACTTTCCCACATACATTATACAAAATGATGCCTCTTCAACTCATGAACATCTCTCTACCACATACAATAATGTTTAGATGTCACTTAGTATAGTAGAGGGACATATCTATAAATAAGAATAGAAGTTTGAGGAATTCTACACACATAATTGAAGGCCACAATGGTATGTGTATTTTTATTTTGTATGCATGTCCAAAACATCTATATTTCACATAGAAATATTGAATTCAAAAAGAAATTACAACATGGTAAAGAAGCACATACTCGATAAGGAAAGTAGAATCTGAAGTTTGCATATCATTATGTACATGAAAATGAGCCATACCTCAAATGCTCACTTAAAGTTATAACCTCCAATGTAGGAATAACAAAAGCAAGACTACAATAAGGGCTGCTTTAAACTCCGGTGGGAAGTGCACTAGTTGGTCAAGAAGTTTTGACCAAGGCATGGTTATTTGAGGCAACCAATGAAATGTTGGATAAGACGGATAGACAATAAAATAATGCTTGAAGAAGTCTTGACTAGTTTGTAGTGTAAATACCAACCGGAGAAGTCTTCTGGTTAACTTCACAAATTGAAGTCCAGTAGTGAACTTCACCACCAAGAGAGTTTTGGCTAGCCTATGGGAACTATAATCCCTAATAGTCCCCATGGACATATTTTGTACATTTTATTGTTTCTGACTTGATGAATTTTTCAGCATGTATGACCAATATAAAAGTTTCAATTTCTTCATAGTTTGCTCCAAAATGCAGACTATCTTTACTTCATTACTTACACAATTGCAATATTTACATCAACAAATGCATACATTGAAATAGGTAGGATTAGTTGAATCTATAAGAACAATTTTATTAGCTTTAATGTTACATCCAGTTCTTAGACTATTTGGCATAATTTCCATTTCTAAAGAAGTGATTTGCATAGAGATTTCAGCATTTTAGCCCCAGTTGTGCTAGAATAGGCAATCAAAAGCTTCAAGGTCCGTTTTTGGGCAACAACCAACTTAAAAAATCTATAACTTTTGCATCTAGTGTCCAAATTCAATAAAACTTGTTGGAAAAGAAGTATATACTTGTCTAGTTTGTGTGATAAATTTTTTAGATCAATGATATATGTATTGATTATTTGAAAATCATTTAAGTACATGGGGTTTTGTTTCAGTCACAAAAGTGCATTTTGATTGTTACAATTTTGGGGCTTGTTTTTCCTTCATCCAATGTCCATTTGCAATAAAAAATTTAGGGTTGAATTCCCCTACAATTCTATTTATTGTAATAAAGTTTTTATTTCAATCTAACTTCATGTTGGGAATGTTTTTTGGAAAAGATAGTCATGATCTTCTAAAGATGAAGAGGAGATCAATATCCCATATTCATTGTATGAAGAACTACTCTTCTCTACTATATAGTACTTGAATTCTTCTTGCTCCTCCTCTCCAATTTTCCTCTCTTTTACATTGGTTTAGCATCATAGACAATAGAAGAAAGAAAATTTTACTTGCTTTTGCAATGTTTATGGTTATGAGCATATAATTGTTTCAATTATGGCATTTAGAAAGTTATTATTCATCAATACAATGCTACAATTATGATGATGGTGTTGTTTGTATTCGGGAGTAAGAAGAGGATGGTATGAAAATTTGATCAACCAAATGGATTTGCTTCACAATTTTTTTTTCGTTTGTATAGTGCAAAATGTTCAAAGATTATGTATGCGTGAATAGACCTACATTTTCCTATTTGTGCAATTTACTTGCACCCATTTTGAACAAGAAAGATACACAATGGAGACGTTCTATTCAGGGTTGACACGACGTCCGGACGCAGACGCTGTGTCCACAGCGTCCGTTGACATTCGCGGTCCCCGCGGACGCAACGTCCGCTTTGACGGCCCTATTTCCCCCGACCGCCCTACCCAAACTGCCCCGCGGTTACTCCTTTAATCTTTAAACAATTTAAAAGATTATAAAGTTTGACCATGAGTCCATAATAGTTTTGAAACTATGAAAAAATTCCAATTCATTTTCAGAAGGCAAACTAAAAAAGTTTGTGACTTCAAATATATATATATATACTATTTAAAAAATCGAGATCAACACAAATACAAACATAATCAATATGGGCAAAATGTATTCAATTTAATGTAGAATACCATACATTGTGCACATTTGGCTAATTGCACATATAATTTTTTTCATTCCAACTCTATATTTCTAAACTAATTTTTAATGCCTATATAACCTATTCAACTACTACTTCTGCACTACCAATCTAATATAAATGGCGGAAATGTTCATCTGGCATCGGCCAACGATATGTATTAGAAAATCGCGTAATCACATGGGCCAAACTAATATTTTCATCGTCAGTCTTCGAAGAAATGCGCTTCAAGTAAGCATAAAACACTTTTGCAAAGTCATGAAAGGCAAATTGTGTCGCACTAGGTGTTTTTCGTAGCACGTTGAAATACGCCTTTGACATGTTGTTTCCATTCATCCGCCGAGCAATTTTTCAAATGGCATACTCTTCCGACTTACGTGAATACATTGGAATGACTTCCACATCTGCACCTGCTTTATGCAAATATGCAATACGTGGATCCACCCACCATCTCCTCTGCAAAGTCTGTTTCATCTCATTTGCTGATGTAAATGTGTACAAAGACTTCATTGGCTGAGAAGCTAAGGTGGTCATGCCCCAATCACAAACTCCAATGTACACACGTGACTCATCCTCTGGAAAATGCAACAAAATGTTGTCCGGAGAAAGATCATTGTGCAAATGTCTAGCAAGATGCACTGCATACATTATATGCATAAACGCCCATGTCAACTCCGTGCGCTTCTTCCGATATCGTCCTAAATGGTGAGCTTTTACAACCTCCTCTTCGGTTGGATTTGTATACATCAAATGGATTTGAATGTTGTCTGGAAAGTCCTTATCCATATTCAACATTTGTCGAAGAGTTCCACCATTCCACCAATACGCATAACCTTCACACGTCGTTCCGTACACCGCAGCAAACCGTATCACACCCGCGTGTGAAATTCGAACAGCTATTGATTCGTTTTGATGTTCTAACTTTGCAAGATCGGGTCGAGTTTGGTGGTGAATGGATTTCTTTGCCACAAACTCCCAATGAGGAAGTATTCCTGAACATCCTTCAATACGAACCTTTCGAATCGTTGCATATCCACCTCTCATCGTTTTATCATCAATAGCAATCACGTGTGTTGTATCTGGAAGTGTTATGAGGTGCCGTCTGGTCCTTTCCGCTTCAGCAACTCCATCATTGCTTTTCCACCAACCAATTGAATCAACTCGATTGTGCGTTTTGGCGAATGGAGCACATCGCCCCCTAAAGAAGTCCGCTTTCAGAATCACTTCTTCAAACTGGGCGTCATTGGGTTGATATTCCTTGCCATATTTAACCAAAATGACTTTGGAATTCCACAAAGCGTCATGAACCTTGTTCTCCAAACATTTGGTGAAGTACGTTTTATGCATTTCGTCATGCCACTTCGCCACATTCAATGCATCCAACAACATCTGTGTCATGTCTACCTTGAATTTAGACACGCACTCCTTTTGATATCTGATGTACTTATTGTCTACAGACAATGTTGTTTCCGATTCATAAAATTGAACGATGCACTCAATCATGAATGTTTTGCATTCCTCCGAAGGACTTTGGTGAGCTACCTCCAAGTTTGATGGTCCTTCTCCATGTTTAAGCTTCGCACCTTCTTCTTCCCCTTCGTCATCGTGACAAATGAAATTGATATAGATCAAATTTTTTAATTTGAAATTGAATTCACACGCAAGTGTCCAAAAAATTGGCAACAAGGGGGTCCCAATAAACCACTCTTGCCTTGCCTCGGAAAGGAGCCAATGGAGGATGAACCACCAAGCTCTCCGCTCTACCTTGCATTCACAAGGGGCAAAGCAAAAGTGACAATGCGGACGGCCCGTCCGCCCCCATTGGACGGCCCTAAACCGTCTGCCCGATCGGACGGGCCGGGGGTGGCGGACGGATCGGCCGTCCGCCTCCCCGAAACCCTAGAGCCCTGTCCGCCCGATCGGACGGTCTGGGGGGGCCGACGCATCGCCGTAACGGGGCGGATGGGGCGGATGCCGGATCCGATGGACAGGGCGGACGGGTATCGGGGCGGACGGGGCGGACGGCGGATCCGACGGACAGGGCGGACGGAGAATAGGGCGGACGGTTATCGGGGCGGACGGGGTCTGGGCGGACAGAGCAGACAGGGCGGACGGCGGACAAGTATCGGGGCGGACGGGATCTGGGCAGACGAGGGTCTGGGCGGATGGAACGAACGGGTATGAGGGCGGACGGGTTCGAGGGCGGACGGGGGTCTGGGCGGATGGGGCGGACAGGTACGAGGGCGGACGAGGCGGTTTGACCCTAAAGCGACCCTAAACCCATATTTTGCACGATAAACAAAGGTCTTCATGGCACTGTATAGTTCAACTAACTTTTCATTCATTCAATGTAAAATTTGAAATTAAAAAAGATAGCCTTCCTTTATGACCAAATTTATGAATTCTTGATAAATAATATTTTTGTACAAAGATATGAGCTAAAATGTGCAAAAATTCACGAAAGGATTGCGACGTTTAATATATGTACCCAAATATTCACGTTGCATTGTGTATAAAGCAATTGTAAGAAGGTAGTTGAATAAAAATTCTACTATTAAATTGAATTAGTTGACGTCTAATCACTTAGTAAACCGCTAAATGTCCAAGTCCTTGCAAGTGTGTTTTGACTATCGAAAAAGAGCATGAACTTATAGTTATCTCCAATGAAGCAAATTGTTCTTTTTTCAAAATCTAATGGTATAGATGTTTAGCCTCTAAAGTTCTTTTCACTAAAAACACTTCAAAACTGCCATTAGTAGTACAAATACCAAGTCTTGGAAGAAAAATACTTTTGGGCATATGTAACCATAGGATCTTGTAGTAAATTAGTTGGAAAAGATGTGGAAAAAATTTTAGACAAATCCACCATTTGGATTGTAAGATATTAGATATTGAGTGTTTCGTTTAAGGGGGCTAGTCAATTATGTCTATTAATGAACAATTGGTAGGCTAACAAACCTAACTTAGCATGTATTTTAATATTTGTTGCAATTGTTTTAGGAATATTATAACATAATACTATTATAATATTCTTATAAATGATATAGTACTAAATCATTTCAAAATCAACAATATTTGAACACAATCTGTCAATCTTGTCTTCCATACTCCTTTAATGATATATATATATATATATAAATATATATACATATATAAAATATATTAGATAAATCAATATGAACAAATCAATGATTATATATTTCATAGATCTATTCTTCATCAATCAAATAAGAGTGCATGTTCAAATATAGACAAAGATGGTTTCTCCATTTGTTCCCAAAAATTAAATAAACAAATAGAGAAAGATATGAAGTGAATGTTACTTGGAGAATTGAAGGAAAAGAAATTGAAGTACTCAATTGCATTTTATTAAATTGGAAAATTGCATGTGGATGACATGAATTAATCTTCATAGATGCTAAACTCATACGAGTTGCATTTCAACATTTATGATTTATGCAATTGATTGAATTGAAAGCTCTTGTAATTACATTTTCAAATTTTCGATTCAATCATTCAAATTTGCAAGAGTGATTTATGATAGATTTATAACTTTAAATGTGAAAGCATTCAATGCCTTTATGCGTTTGTTCATCAATATATTAATTTTAAATAAATAATATATATATTCTATAACATATGCATAAACCATTGCATTAAAAAAAACAAAAACTAAGAGCCAAGTCAAATAGGCTGGTCAAATGAAGAGAACAAGAGAATAAGAGCCCTACGAGAAAGCAAAGGAAAAAAAAAATATCAAAAGGATTCAAAAGAAGGAGCAAGATGCATTCTTGCAAGACCGTAGAATACATAATGTGATAATGATTTCAAAATCCAAACACAAATATATTTTCTATTTCAATGAGAGTCAAAAATGAACTCCCCTGCTCTCAAAGATTGTACAATGTACACGTTATACAAAACGAACATATAATAGAAAGAGTGGAAGACATCATTTATCATGATTGAAAACTGAAATGATTTTTTCTTTCTATGTAGAATATTTTATGAAATGTAACAATGTATTTAATTATCATAGTAATTGGTAGAAATCTTTGTGCAATACATAGAAACATTTCATTCATAAGGAGTTTTTTCATTTATTTAAGATTAAAATTGAAGTATTATACTCTACAAAGTACAAACCAAAAACAATATCATGTACCTAAGTTCAAAAGTTTGCAATTGTTTCATGAATTCATTTTGAAAACTCAAACAAAGAAATATTTTATAATCAATATCTTGTTCATTTGAATCATTTCAAAATTCGAATTCCGAATTCAATTCCTATTTATAATAGAAATTATGTTTGTCAATTTTTTAGATCTTTAAACAATGAACCCTCTTTTTTTTTAAATTAATATTTAAGAACATCTGAAATAAGAATATTGGAATTACCCTTCAAAATAAATATAGCACATGTATAAGTGTATAATGTATTCTATTCAATCAACTCAAGTAACGAATTTTTCTATGTTTTTAAGGAAAAATATAGCCATATATGATTTGAAAGTTAAAACATTGATTCTTTTTCTTTGTTTTCAAATCTAATCAAAATTTCATTAAAAAATATGAAAGACTCGATGTTCATTTTAAAATCGTGATGCACTTCTAATTAGAAAACACAACCTTTCATTAAATATCATGAGGTTGAAATCCATTAAACTGTTATTCTAATTATGTATTGGAGCCTTTTTTTAAAATTTCATTTGCTTATGATGAAAAAGGAATTGATTATTTCTGCAAAACATTTGATTTCCTAATGAACTTTAAAAAAATCCCCACCATCTTCAGATCTTCTCAAAACCTATTTAGAAGGATAATATGAGTAAATAATCCAAACATATTCAACTTAACCACATTCCCCTCATTCGTAAAGCAATTTAGGGGAGAAAAGAAAAGGTTTAGGGTAATTAGGGTGTAGGGTTTAGGGTTTACATTTAAAAAAAAAAAATGATAAATCAATTACATTGATCCTCATTTAGCAATGATTATTAGGTGTTTTTTTTTTGGAAATGTTACCGCTCTTTTTGAGTAATATCGACCTCTTAGGATGCTCCAATGGACAGTTGGGCGGATGCCGTCGGCGGTCAGTGTTTAAGTGGGGCGGTCGGCGTGTCCAAAGCGTGGACAGCGTCGGAAGGCGGACAGTGCGGACAATCCCGTCCGACTGCCCCGTCCGACCGCCCGTCCGCCCCGTCTGGCCTGTCCGCCCGACCGCCCTGTCCAACCCGTCCGACTGGTCCGTCCGCCTGCCCCGTCCGCCCGTCTGCTTCAGCCCCGTCCAGGCCGTTTCTTGTTTTTGAACGGAAACCCTAAAAATGAACCTTTAATTTTCTAGAGGGGACTATAAATGTTAGAAGAGAAGCTTTGGTATTCACTCTCGAAAAACCGAACGCTAAGATTTCCAAGGGCTATGAGCTTCAATTTATTGAGTCTCTTGCTTGGTAATGCATAGTTCGGTGGACGGGGGGGCTTTGATTTTCAAAGCTTTGTGTGACTAATTTCATTGATATTGTATACATTGTCACGTTGTGGGTTTCAAATTGAAAACATTTTATTGGTTTATTTTGAAATTGAGGTAAAACATACACTTGTCAGTATGGTGGCCAAACCGACAGGGGATTTTTCTCCTTGGTTTAGTGTGCAAGAGGGTGGTAAAGTAAAATTTAGGCTTTGCAAAGCAAGCATGTCAAGGAAGCTCAGCCGTATGTTCAGCCACTTAGGCTATTCTGGGCCTGAAGGTGTACGTGATAAAGGGGTGAGCCTTTGTCCACGATTATCAATGGCAGTTCGAGATTTATTTCGGCATTGCGAAGGAGTTTTTCCAAAACGCATTGTAATGGACAATGTGGATGGCAACCCTGGCCCTTCAGATGTTCAAGAGTTTTCGGCCGGAAAGGCTGTGTCGCATTCTGACTACGAAGATTCTTGTCCAGCGTCCAAAGAATTGGTATCAATGGTATGTGCCACAACTGAAATGACTTTGAGTACGGAAGCTTTTGGTGAACGTGAAACCCCGAGGGCATCAAGTTCTAGGCCTTAGAGGCAAGGCAGCTTAGTGAGTGGGTTTGAAGAAGGTCATAGACGCAAATTACATTCAGTGTGGGCAAATTTTTTTTATTCGGCGAACATACCATTTTCCGTGGCTCGAAATCTAGCTTTTAAAGAAGCAATGAAGAAAACGGCTGCGTTTGATAGGCCATACATTCCTCCCTCATACCACGACCTTCGGTACAAATTGTTGAATGAGGCAAAGACCAACATTCAGACACAGTTGAATGCACGGACTGAAGATAGCATTCGAAAATTTGGAGCAACATTGTCCATTAATGGATGGAGCTCCGTGACTAATCGACCTCTCATCAATGCCATGCTTGTATCATCCGCAGGTGAAGAATTTCTTGGATCTGTGGATACAAGTGGTTGTGAAAAAAATACGGAGTACTTGGCAGCTGTGCTGGAAAAGTTCATTGAACAAGTGGGGTCTAAGAACATCATGTTAATAACTACGGATAATGCTCCTGTGAATCCGTCCACATGGGATGTAATATTTGCAAAATATCCTCATATTTTTTACCAAGGGTGCGTGGTACATGCATTGAATTTGTTGTTGAAGGATTGGGCTGCACAGAAATGGATTGCTTCCAAATTGGATAAAGGAGTTCTTGTAGCTAAATTTATCAGGAATAGACATATGCCGCTAGCTCTATTGCGAAAGTATTCGCCAAATCTTGGTCTCTTGATGCCTGGAGATACAAGGTTCGCCTCTAAATTTATCATGATGGAGCGTTTGACAAAATTGAGAGGAGCATTGGAACAAACGGTGGTAGATCTGCAATGGGTTGAGTATGTACATACTCTCAAGAAGAAACGTGGAGCTAAAGTCCAACCAAAAGACTTGGCCTTAGCGGTGAAGAAAATTGTTCTTGATGACCATTTTTGGAATCGGTCCATCAATTATGTGGAGATGGTTGAACCAATCATATGTGCACTCCGCGATTTGGATTCAAAATCACCATGCATGGGGAAGGTGTTGCATATCATGAGGAAGTTAGAGAAGCACGTGAACGGATTACAAAGTCCACCATTTTGTTTGCTAGAAGAACTTGCAATTCCATTGGTAAAGTCTTTTTATGCCCGAAAAAGAATGGTGGACAACGATCTCCAATCAGCCGCAGCTTTTTTGAATCCATACCTTCTTCATGACAAAGAGCTAGCGGATGACGCAGATGCAATGTCAGGATGTAAGAAAGTTTTGGAGAGAATATGTAAACCGGATGAATATGCAGCAGTGGTGAAGGAATTTGTAGCTTTTCGACACAAGGAACCTCCATTCCACAATATGTTGAATCCGGGAGATCAAATGTTGTCCGCACATGCTTGGTGAGATTTTGAAGGTGCATGTGGCAAGTTTATAGCTCCATTAGCGAAGAGGATATTGGCTCAACCGGTGTCATCATCTTCATGTGAACGAAATTGGAGCAACTATTCTTTTGTTCACAACAAATCTCGAAATAAATTGAAGCCGGAGAGAGCAGCGGATTTGGTGTACGTGTATACCAATTCCAAAGTATTAAATGCATCGAAGGAAAAAGATGAAAAAAAATGGTATAATGATAATGTGGATCTGATGGAATCAGAGGATTCAAATAGGCCGACGTTAGAAGACGATGATGACGATGATGACGAGGATTTGGAAAGGGCCCTTTCAGCTGTAGATGGCGGAGATGACTTCAATTGTGCGACAGCATGGGGAGATGAAGACGTTATGCAAGACTTTCCCGATTTGGTGAATAATACGCATGATTATCATCTAAACCGCAAGGATGTCGTTCCCGACAATGCAAACGATGCATATACCTTTTGTGAAGACGAGGACAATATAGGGGGAGAGGAGAATCTACCTTCTTTAGCTGCATATTGCAATGGAATGGGATTCTTGAATAGCGAAAACATTCTATCAGAAAAGGCAAATGCTATTGCCAAAGAGGTGAAAATCAATGAGAATGCTATTGGTGATGATGGGAGAAATGAAGAAGTTTTAATTTCTCAATCTCCATCTGTGGCATTAAATGTAGTGCAAGGAAACGACAAAAGAGAAGATGCGGTCATGGAGGTGGACGTTCCAAAAGATGTGGGCAACAATAGTGGTGATGAGAGGGAACCAAATATTGCGGTACAAAAAAATAATGATTCACTTGGGATGGCAGTCACAAATTCGACAATTGTAAAGAGTGATAAAGGAAAGGAGCCAATGAAGTCAATTTTTGAAGTACCGAGATCTAGTGCTCTTCCACCAATACCGTTGAAGTCTGTTAGCACACGATTGAATGATTCTCAGAGCTTTGGATATGGAAAACGCCTAATGAACATTTCCAAAGAAATTTCTACAGGCGGTAATCTACGGAAAGTAGCGTCATCACCTATAAGCCTAAGTGATACGGATAGTGATCGGATGCCATTGGCATCTTTGCGTGCTCGCATTTTAGCAAAAGGAATGGCGCAAGAACCCATCAAATCAACAAACGGCACTCTATTACTTCAAAAGAAAGCCAAAGTGGAGATAACCGTTCATGGACATGTCGACTCTACATCGAGATTGATGGTTCAAGAATCGAGTAACGTGAAAGCGAAAAGAGAAATGCAACCTTTTGCTATCTCTCCAGTGAAGAATAGGACCCCTCTTGATGAATATGTTGCTACTTTGTCAAATAGAAAGAAAAGAAAGGTTTCTATTCAAAAAGTCTTTAATCGTTTTGTCAAAGTAAAAAAAGAAAAATTAAATTCGAAAGAAGGGAGTAAACCTACTTCGAGAGAAGACTTGAAGGAGACAACGATACTTGATTTCAACAATGAAGATGACTCCGACAATAAAGATGACTCCGATAATGAAGATTTTGAACGGAGAGCTGCAGGAGAGAGTAGTGGGGCTAAGGTTAGAGGAGATGTGGATTGGCGTCTATAGAAATTGTGGAGATGTGAATTTAGATGTTTGATTGTTTAGTTGCTCATGATATATGGAGCTCATGTTGACAAATGACAATGGTTTCTTCAATCATTTTATTATAAAATTGTTTGTTTATTGATGATATACATCTCGCTGGATTTTAAAGTGATTTTGTTTCTAAATCAAAATGAAATTCAACAAAAAAAATTAAAAATATATTTCATATTTTAGCTTTTACATAAATAGTGATATACAACTCTATTGAATCGCAATTGCAATATAAGAAAAATCAAAATCAAAATGACTTCACTCTCAATCTCTCATTGGTGAAAACAATCAAAACAAAAAACCCAAAACGGGTTTTTTAAGCTGCCCCGTCCATCCGCCTCGCCCATCCGCCCGTCCCCGCGCGTCCGCCTTCCGACGGTGGGAGGGACGCTGCGTCCGCTAGCGTCCATGCGTCCGGACGTCCGGAAAACGGACGCTATTTTAGGGCGGACGTAGAGATTCGTCAACCCTGGTTCTATTCCTTTAGAAGATAGAATTTCTTTGACCTTACATCGATTGGGCTCTAGTAATGCTTTGCAAACATTTGTTGATTTGTATGGAATGTCAATACCAAGTGCTTTAGTCATCGTTCGAGAGACTTGTAAGGGAATGAAAAGGATTTTGAGATCGTTGTTTTTCTAGTGATCGATATTACATCAAATGAAGCAAATTTGTGCAGAGTTTGAGAATTTGCATGGAATTTCATACATACTTGGGGCAATAGATGGTAGCCATATTCCAATTATTGCTCCAAATATAGATTTTGCTTCAAATTATTGTAGGAAAAAATTCTATTCAATATTATTGCAAGGTGCAATGGATTGTCACTGCAAATTTTGGGATTATGACTTTGGTTGGGTTGGAAGTATATATGATTGGACACTATTTCAAAAATCAGACATTGGAATTTGGAAAGAAAATCATGTTAGGAGCCTTTTTACTATATTAACTCATTGGGGATGCTGCATATCCAATGTGCTCATTGTTCTATTTCCCTTTCAAAAGAGAAAAGGTTCATTGGAATTTTATTCAGTCTTGTATTAGAATGGCCGTTGAACATGCTTGTCGCAGCACAGGGCAGGTAAATTCCCCATTATACTCACAAAAATCGCTCTAGAGTATAACTAAGTGACTCTAAAGATCGAACCCACAAGATCCTGTGAAGTATCTAGCTCTATTAAGTAGTTAAGCTCAGTCAATATCCCAATCTTACTTTCCGGTCCTAGATCTAGAACCAGAAATACCACCACACCGGATAACTATAGACCGGATTACTCCTTCTTCCGATCCTACTAACTATCCGGTCTGTACAAATATCCAAATCCCAGGATCTTACAACTTCCGGTCCTGGAAATCCGTCCTGACCAATCCGGTCCGGATGGTCATCATGTATCCGTAATCCTATC